>OX596036.1:10040000-14840000 GCA_951394065.1 Venusia cambrica | reverse complement strand
AACAAACATCTACATTCGTCACACAAATGTTTGTCCAGGGTGGGAATCGAACCCACAACCTGCAGCGCAGAAGGCAGAGCTACTACCAACTGAGCTGTGAGGCTTGTTAAAACAAAGTCCTACCACCAACCAAACCATACATATTCCCTTGGGGATGGAACCTGGGATTGCTGGATCTGATATCAGGGGCCAATCACGGGTTTTTGTGTTATTGAAAATTGAAAATGAAATACCTATGTAATTATATATTCTGAATCTGAATGTTTTATTAGGTGGTTAATTTTTTTTTGTTTTTTTTTGTTTAATTTCTGTCATTTAACTTTTTTTGATAATTTGTTGAACTAAGTTGAATTTGGTGAACTAGATACCTATTACTAACCTATCTTAAAGTCCAACATATTTTATGTAAAAAATTGTGACTTGCCTTGTATAGCAATCTTTGTTATAATGTGGCCAATAAATGAAATCTGAAATCTAGTTTTGTAGTACCTACCTAGTTGTGATCTACTTCCTAGTGTCTACTCCTGGTAACGGAATCGCTGGCTTTTGCTAGCGGTTCCGGCTGAATGATACCTGTAAATGTCCACCTGGGTAGCAACCAGCCCCCCTGCTGACCTTTCAGCCCCCATCGTCACTAAGTAAATGTAACTAGTATCCTACCTAGTAACTAGTACCTAATGTTTTTATCTATTCTCGTAAACAGTTACAAAGGAACACTTTCTGACTGTTTTTGTAAATGTATTTCGTAATATTGTTACGAAAGTTTTGAGTAGTAGAGCCCCAAGTGAAAGAGCTCGTCCGGGGAAGTACCTACCACCATACCTATTTCAGCCGCCTAGCAGCATTGCAGTTTTCCGGTTTGAAGGGTATGGTTGCCGGTGAAATTACGGGCACGCGAGGCTTAACACCTAACACCTTTATGTCTCAAGTTGACGGGCGCAATGCAGTGCCGTGTAGGCTATGTTCTTTGTGGGTTATGACAGATATATATATATAGATATATGTAGGCAAGATATGTACTTAACTACTTGTTTGTTCAGTCTCCTAGTTGTATAAGTTGGTGCCAACCGTTTTCCGTGTTCCGACATATGCGTAAAAGCCAGTATTTTCTGGGAATGCTCGCTACGTCATACACCTAGGCATAGAAATAGAAACATTTCTTTGATAAATATTTTAAATAATAAAATTGGGCAATACAAGAAGTATAAGCAAATGATGAAACAAAAGACAAATACAGCAATAATTTAAATAACCTAAGCGCAATACTAACCTTTACCCAACCAACCTAAGACGTACAGATTGATATAAACTAGGCTTCCGTTGCAACAAAAAGGTCCCACCTCCCAAAGGTCCCTATGTCGTAATTAGCTGCGACAACGAATTAATTATAATATATTAACATCATTCGTAAAAAACTAACTCTTATAGCATTCATGTTTTGATATTACTTTACATCTGTCAAGTGTAAAAAAACGAGATAAAAGTAATGTAATATCAGAACAAGAATACTTTATGACGTTGTGATTAGGTTTAGTTAGATCTGCATAGTTATTTTCAAACATTCGGAAAGCTTTATCGATTTCGGAAGCTTCCGATGGAGATTCCGAGAACGCTCCGAAATCTCAATATTTTGACATTAGAATTCGATGCTTCCCACAGAAGACTTGGTGTGAGAATAGCGTCGAAATCTATCGGATTCTATGTCGGATCCGATAAAAAGTAATGTTTCCGATCCGAAAACTTTCCGTGTGTTAAAAAATCGCTATGCTGATCAGACCAACGCGGGTCTCGCGATCCACTTTACCATTGACAGCGAGCTTTTTTAGGTTAGCGTCATCCTTCTTGGCAATATACAGTAGGTACGTACAATAAGGCAGCTTACTGATGAAGCCACGGCCATTTCAATACGCCATCGAATGTCTGTGCTTATAATAATGTTCCAGAAAATTCGCACAACAAAATAATATGGAATGGAAGTGTTTCGCAAAACACAATTGACGATAAATCGAACTCGAACCATGATAATGGTACTTGAAGAGTATTTATTAAAATTCCTTGTACTCTCTAGTCTTTTTTACGTATACCTTTGTCTTTTTACATGAATTTGATATCTGGCTGTATTATTATGGCTGAAATTGTATATGGCATTAAACGATTATAGTAGTAGAGTTCCTTCCGGTAAAGTACTATCACTATACCAATTTCGGCGGCCAATCTGCATTGCTGTGTTTCGGTATGGTTGCCGCTGCAATTACGGGTATTATAAAGGTATTAAGCCCCATGTGGCTTAATACTTTTATGCCTCAAGTTGACGGGTGCAATGCAGTGCCGCGTAGTTAATAATCTGTTCTTTGTGGATGAGACCTACGCAGTAAAGCTTTGTTATAGCCAAGAGTTCCATTTTAAAATCAGATGGGCTGTTTACTTGTTTCGTCACCATGTCGTATAAAAAAAAACAGTCAGCGGATTTCGTCAGCTCCAAAATATTTTGTTGCGAAACAAATTGAATTAAAAATACAAGGGTTTACTCCGTCACAACCTACTGATGTACTCATTTTTCTGTTTGACCAAACATAAAATAAACCATTACCATTATAAATAATATTACCATGTCGAGGATGAGGTCTTGTCGACTATGGCTCCCCCCCACCCCTGCTGCACCGCTTGAACACAGTGAACTGGCGTCGGACTTTGGTCGTGTTAGCAAGCCAGGATCATTCAGCTGTAACTGTTGCCCGGGGTAGACCTATATATAGAGTTACATAGATATAGAGATGCGGCAAACTCAAACAAAGTCCAAAAACCCGGCCAAGTAAAATATGGTACTCCCCTGGGACCTCTGGATCTGACACCAGCGGGCAACCAGTAGACCACAGAGGCTGTTTCGTCGGAATATATTATTCTTTGGAAAGTCACTTTCCAAAATGACCTAATGACAGAGCAGCGCTAAACACAACATACTCTTGGCTTCTAATGAGGCCTTATTTTAAACGCAGGCTAATATGAGCATGCTGGCTGCATCTCAAACTTAATATTTCCAAGCCATAATGCCTGCAGCCTGGTGCTGACGAGTTCCTGAAGTCAGGTAAGCGGATTGTTAATTAAAACTAAGATAAAATGCCTGCACGGGCGTTCTTGGCAGCTGACTGACGCTGCCCCTGCTTTTGCAATACTTTCCAAGGTAGTTGTGCTAGGTAAGGTACGAGTGATTGCGTTTTTGGCAAATTGCAACTTTCTTACAATATATACACTATAGTGTATAGATTTATTCAATAAATTAAACTAACTAAGTACAAAGGAATCAGTCAGATTACCTAAGGACCGTTACAAACGGCCTATAGGTAACTCAACTGTTCCAGACCAGTACCAGACGGAAGCGTGCCCAAGACACTGGCTGCATTACCACGCTGAATAGCTATGCTAATTCGCTGGCCTAAATAAGAGCCAGCCCTTGGGTCACGTGTCGCCTCAATCAAAAGCCCCGCAATATTTTTGAAAACCCGGAGGGCACCGGCTCCCCACGGACCCAAGGTCTCCACCACAAAAGGCTCAAATAGGTAAGCTCTGTCGAGACCACTATATTTGCGCCTTTTGTGATCCTCGGCCGAATCAGCCGCCGCACCAGCCCTAACTGATGTCCCAGGCAGATGAGATGGCGCTAGGGTGTCGACGCAGGTAGCGTCCCACACCAAAGGCCTACCCATTTCCCAAGGGACAAGAGTCATACCGTCGGGCCGCTTACCATCATCACGTAACAGACCATTCGGTTCAAGAACGGCTGGCACATTGACACTGGTAAACGCTCGACGGATAATGTCATTAAGACTAGCGTGGCGCGAAATCCTGCCCGCAGACCTTGCGCACGAAAGTCCGTGAAAACCAAATTGATCTACGGCCGCACCGCACCGGCACTGGTGAGAGGCGCAGCATCTTGCACCCAACCGAAGACAAGTGGCAATACGGAAAGTTACAGGATCCATAAGTGTACCGGTATTGTAGGATGGATGTGCTTGCAGCCAAAGACCTGATTCCCATTTTGAAACAGCTAAGAGACGAGCACGATCTGTGGAGGTTGAGCACGTATGTAATAGATAATTCCGTGTCAACTCGCACAGAGGCCCGTCCCACTGCCGTTGTGCCGAAAGGTGTTTTGGGGGATCGGTATTAGGGCAAGCACTATGCCAAGCATTTCGAGCCTCGTCAAGATAAGAAATTTGGAGTATATTGCCTGGAACAGCCGAAATTGATGGTGTTAGAATTTTCTCAACCAAAGAATGTGTACTATAGACGGAAGACAAGAACGCTGGCAAAGCAACACTAGAAATTTTGCGTATACCTAAGCCGCCCAATCGAATAGGCAATGAGGCCTGCGACCATGCTCTGTCATCCAACTCAATATTCAAAACCGTGGAAAGGGTGTTCTTTATTATGTTGTCTAAGCCTTCCACCAGCTCACTGTGTTTCCACAGTTGACAACATCGTAAAGCATAAGTAAATTTTGGGACAAAAAGGCAAAATTTATAATGGTGAAAGCCATATGTGAGTTAATTTTTGAAAGTCTGTCCGAAACCTTCATAAAATTTTGAATTTTGTCGTCGACGAAACCCGGAAAAGATTCATCAAGAATTGGTGAACCTAGTAGGTGGAGTGAACTCTTATCTACAACAGTAATATTGGAAGCCAAAGTCTCAAACTTTTGAATAATTGAATTTCTATCCAAACATGTATCTGAAATGTATTTCGAAAAATTTAGTTCTAAGCCAATCTGCCGAAATTCATCTATAATAATTTTTAGATCGCCAAATACTGAGTCCACATCGCCACCCAGGGTTCCGTCATCGAGATACCAAACATTCAATTTAGATTTCAGGCGTTGAATAATTGGGTGAATGGCAAGGCTAAAAATGGCCGGGCCTAGAGGGTCACCTTGCTGACAGCCAACTGCAGACGAAATAGTTTGGTTCTTGTAAATTAATTTAGATGGCGAACCATAACATTGAAAAAGAAAAGGATAAATTTCGGGAATTTTGGATTTGATTTGATTTAGCAAGGTGCCTCTGTCAACCGAATTAAAAGCATTTTTGATATCTACTTTTAGAATAACCTCCCCGTAATTTCGATCTAAAAATGTTCTTAAAGAATGGACCGCGGCCTCACAACCGCCTCGCGAACCAAAGCCTAGCTGCACGGGTCGGAAATAGTCGCCTAGATACGCGGCTTTTTTGCGACAGCAGACTTTGGCTGCAAGGCGGCGATAGGTGGTGCCTACGGCTATGGGTCTTATCCCGCCATCCTTTTTTTTTAAAGCACAAAGGTTAGCACCATACAAGATTTCTGTAATCTCGCTGTTGACTCGACCCGACAGCATGAGGTTGATCAATGCCGTCAGTTCTTCAAGAAGGACATCACCCGCATGGCCAGACCCACCAGATAGCAGGTCCTTTAGATGCTGTGGAGACACAGCATCCAGGCCAGCGGCTGAGCCACTCTGAAAGGACATAATGGCACTGAGTACATCCTGACTGGTCGCCTCAACAGCGCAATCACTATCTTGAGGTGCATTGGGGAGGTGGAAATCTGGCCCCGGGGCCGGATGTTTACTTTCAAGAGAAATGAGGGTTGCAACGGAATTTGGAGCTATCGTGTCACTAGAAAAAAGTATACGGGAGGCACCCTTAATATCACCATCGCTAATCTTACTCTCTACAAGTTTGAAGAGAGCAGACTCGGGGGATGGCTTTAATTTAGAATTTCTAATCGGGTCCTGATCATTACACAAAAAAGGTGTGCGCTCATCGCGAGCAGTGTACCTTACACAATTTTGCTTTATTCTAATAGTTAATGATGTTTTAGGATCTAAATCTTTATTTACGTGTAGTACACTATACGGAAATATTAGAAGATGTTCCCAAGCCTCTTTATTATTTTTAGATATTGCATTTTTGATGGCTTGTCCGAGAGCTGTGGCGACAAAGAGACGGGCACCTCTAGGAATACGTTTTAAAACTGGGGAGGTAATTTTGCACTGACTAATGACTTTCCAAAAAGGTTGAGGATTAGTGATAACATTGGAATTTTGTATCGAAATATTTACCGAGTCTGCGACCGGAGCAGATGACGGTATAATGGGATTCGCGTGAATTCTAGTTTGATGAATTTTGAGGCCTCTCTGTCCCTTAAAAAAGCGAGGCTGGGAACACAAAGTGCACTGAACTAGGTGTATTGTGTATAGTGTATTGTATAGTAATAATAATAATAATTGTGTCTGATAGAAAACGATAAAATACAATATATTATATTTTATTTTAATATTATATAAATATATTGTATCTTATCGTTTTCTATCAGACACAAAACCATAGAAAACACATTCATATATTCTTGAGTAAAAACGGTACATAGGCTAATAACATTTTCGAAAAACAACCCCTAAGGTGGTGAAACAGGGTGGTAAAGTTACTATGGAGTATCTTTATTAATTGGTTCGATTCACTTCAAACTCATTTTATATAAACAACAAAGTAAGTAATAAATTATACGAATTTTTTAACCGACTTCAAAAAAGGAGGAAGTTCTCAATTCGGGTGCATGTTTTTTTTTGTTTGTTTGTTACTTGATTTCTCCGCCAATTCGAAATAAATTTTGATGATTCTTATTACGTTTGGTAGGCCATACTCGCGAGTTGGTCCCATAGAAATTTTATCAAAATCGGTTCAGTAGTTTGGTTTATATATCAAGATAACTTGAAAATATATGTCATCCAAGTAAACGATATTGCGTATTCTGCTTTCCTGTGGTGTTTACGGTCACTAGAGCCTTTGAACCGCTTACCTTCCAGTATCATCATCATCATCAGGGTTTTGCCATAATCACCACGCTTGGTATGTTGTTGATCGCAGTAATTATGATACGTAGTAGTAAGTGGAATTGACTTTGACACATTCTGGCTATAAATGCTGTATACACGTATCATCATCATCATTGTAGCCCATAAAAGTCAACTGTATAGGACATGGGCCTCCCCCAATGCTAAAGAAAGCAATGTAGGGTTTTGCCATAATACTCACGTTTGGCAGGCGTGTTGGTGATCGATAACTCTTTAACGACTACTACTGCATTACTTCAGAACTCCGTATTACTCAACTGATTTGGAAAATATATTTTCTTACTTAAATAGTGACTCTTAAATAGTGTGTCGGAGACATCGTGGTGTCGTAGGTTTTACAACGAAAAAAAGCTAAAAATAAACAATAAACAATAAACAACAACATGTTTATTGTATGGCACTGCCTTCAAATTATATGACCTTACCCTAAGAGTTATTTGTAAGTTTTTAGTGTTGAAGTCGGTTCTACTTTTTTCCAAAAAGAGTTTATTATTTATACGAAAATATTTTGGGGTTGTGCAATAGAGGTATTTTTGGAATTAAATGATTGTTGCTGCTTCACGAAAAAAAAAACTTAAATGGAAGCTAAAGTTTTTGTAGAGTTTCACTTCAGTAAAAAAATAAAAAGCAAGTGAGTGAAACAGGGTGCCGGTTGGTATAGTTCCTATGTTAAAAATGTTAATTACTTGGTTCGATTTACTTCAACCTCGGTTTAAATAAACTACAATGTTAATCATGAAACATATTTTTTTACAAAACTACCCCTTGGGGGATTGCTATAGAGTTCTGAAATGTGTATGGAATTAGATGATTGTTGCTTCTTCACGAAACTGAATAATCCATTCTACTTAAGTATAATTTTTTTTTACGAATAAAATTTAAAACGAAGAAAATTTGAAATTTGAATTTTTTTGAAAAAATATTCCCGTGTTCGATTCACTCAAACCTTGGTATGAAAAGTTACTTTTGAAAAAAAAAACCACCTTCGCCCCTAAGAACTTGAAAATAATTCTATGTCACTACCGATTTAACTCTTTCTAGCATAGAATATAAAAGGTGCGATGAAAAGTTTATCTTTCCCATAATCTTGTTTCTGTCTCTACCTAGGTTTCCCGGAAGAAAACTCGTATTAGGGTTAAACGCGCATTTGCCATACTTTTTAATTTCAAGTTTATTTGTATAATTTTCTTAGTGTGTGTGAAATAAGTAAAGTAATTGGGAGCTGTCTAAGCCCGCTCTAATCAGCTGTAGATATAATTTAAACAGCTTAAATGATATCCGAGCTACCATACGTTCGGATTCCCTGTGTTGTGAAGACCAACATTGAGTTACATAGTTATGTACCAGGTTCGGTTATGGATTTCTAGTGGTTTCATAGGATAACTTACTACCATTACACCAATGGCAAGCATTGGTATGTGTGTTAAGTAAAGGATGGAGTGTAAAGCAAAGGTTTTTTTTTAAGTTTAAATGTGAATAACAAAAGCAGGTTGATAATTAAAATACCGTATATAGGTATAAATAAATTACTACATTTTTATCTATTATATAGCAAGAATGCCTCAGTCTCTTTATAATACTTGTGAAGAAGCCAACTATGGAGAGTTTTTTTGCATTGGTTCCTTGTTTTGGGAAGATAATTTAACAATCTGTTCAATTTTGAATATAAGAAGGGTCTTGCTTGGCATAGTGCTTGCCCTAATACCGATCCCCCAAAACACCTTTCGGCACAACGGCAGTGGGACGGGCCTCTGTGCGAGTTGACACGGAATTATCTATTACATACGTGCTCAACCTCCACAGATCGTGCTCGTCTCTTAGCTGTTTCAAAATGGGAATCAGGTCTTTGGCTGCAAGCACATCCATCCTACAATACCGGTACACTTATGGATCCTGTAACTTTCCGTATTGCCACTTGTCTTCGGTTGGGTGCAAGATGCTGCGCCTCTCACCAGTGCCGGTGCGGTGCGGCCGTAGATCAATTTGGTTTTCACGGACTTTCGTGCGCAAGGTCTGCGGGCAGGATTTCGCGCCACGCTAGTCTTAATGACATTATCCGTCGAGCGTTTACCAGTGTCAATGTGCCAGCCGTTCTTGAACCGAATGGTCTGTTACGTGATGATGGTAAGCGGCCCGACGGTATGACTCTTGTCCCTTGGGAAATGGGTAGGCCTTTGGTGTGGGACGCTACCTGCGTCGACACCCTAGCGCCATCTCATCTGCCTGGGACATCAGTTAGGGCTGGTGCGGCGGCTGATTCGGCCGAGGATCACAAAAGGCGCAAATATAGTGGTCTCGACAGAGCTTACCTATTTGAGCCTTTTGGGGTGGAGACCTTGGGTCCGTGGGGAGCCGGTGCCCTCCGGGTTTTCAAAAATATTGCGGGGCTTTTGATTGAGGCGACACGTGACCCAAGGGCTGGCTCTTATTTAGGCCAGCGAATTAGCATAGCTATTCAGCGTGGCAATGCAGCCAGTGTCTTGGGCACGCTTCCGTCTGGTACTGGTCTGGAACAGTTGAGTTACCTATAGGCCGTTTGTAACGGTCCTTAGGTAATCTGACTGATTCCTTTGTACTTAGTTAATTTATTGAATAAATGTAATATTAATAGAAAAAGTAAAAAAAAAAAAAGAAGGGTCTTAGCCATGGATGAATCTACAGAAAAATTGAGTGCGCCTAGTGGGAGGTCTCCATCTTATGTGGCGGTAGGACATTATAATTTTAGATGGTGCCATTTTATGGTATCTCAAAATGATGGATGATATAAATAGTTGTCTTACTGTAACGTGGTTGCACTCTATACTTATATAGTTACTTAAGGTGCACAGCAAGTTCAGTAAAAATATTCTCTTAAACAATTTAAGACTTCATTAATTTTTTAAAAAGCTTTCTACCGAGTGATGTAGAGTAATCTATGTTAAGTGGGCTTTTAGTTTTCTCAAACATAAAATCTTTCGGCTAGACGTTCCTTGCTAATAGCAACAGCTATTATCAGAAATAAATAACTAAAGTAACTAGGTACCTACATAATTAGCGTTACCTTCTGCCCTTTGTGCCTACGGAACAAAAGACAGAATGAACAGAAAATTACTTCCTCGCTGTATTGAAAACCGCGACCTCCGGGTTATAGAATTACTTTTTGTTATAACAAAGAAAATTAGAAACATCCTATTCAAACCCGAGCTAATCAAAACGGAAAGTGGTCGCAAGATATAAATTGCAAGGTTTAACGGAAAAAGTTTGTTATCGGCCAACCCGGGCCGTTGGTAGAGTCGCAATAGAGACGGCAAAGTAGCCGGAATATTATTATAATACATATGTATAACTAATATGCATCAACGGGATAATTAACATAATTTATTGGTTATCCGATATTAAGACGCAGTTGTATGCGTGTATCTACAGAATGAGTTTTTTTCCAAGGCCACTGAGGCCAAGTCTGAAACCGTGAGGAGGAATTACGTGTACGATTAAAAAAAATAAGTATTCTGCATTAAAGGAAATATTTTTTTTTATAATTTTCTGAAAAAGTGAGTTTTTGTAAAAAAATGCTTTTGTATTTTTGAGTTCTTAGTCTGATAATAAAATAAATTATGTATGATGACTATGTGCCCAAAGTTGTTGGAACACTTTCAAAATTGAAAATTTATAAATTAATAAATAAATCTAGAAAAAGAAATAGAGTTTCTTTAATGCAGAACTTATTTTTTTTAAATCGAGCACGTAACTCCTAACATGACTTTTCGATAACACTCACGGTTTCAGACTTAATACAATAATATTTTCAAATTAAATTTCAATAACATTGTACTTATGTACCGTCCAACATTAAGTTTTTAAGTATTTTAGATTTTTTAATAAAAAGTACAATTAAACTAACATGTACAAAGGAATCAGTCAGATTACCTAAGGACCGTTACAAACGGCCTATAGGTAACTCAACTGTTCCGGACCAGTACCAGACGGAAGCGTGCCCAAGACACTGGCTGCATTGCCACGCTGAAAAGCTATGCTGATTCGCTGGCCAAGAGATATAAGAGCCAGCCACGTCACGTGTCGCCTCAATCAAAAGCCCCGCAAGATTTTTGAAAACCCGGAGGGCACCGGCTCCCCACGGACCCAAGGTCTCCACCCCAAAAGGCTCAAATAGGTAAGCTCTGTCGAGACCACTATATTTGCGCCTTTTGTGATCCTCGGCCGAATCAGCCGCCGCACCAGCCCCAACTGATGTCCCAGGCAGATGAGATGGCGCTAGGGTGTCGATGCAGGTAGCGTCCCACACCAAAGGCCTACCCATTTTCCAAGGGACAAGAGTCATACCGTCGTCGGGCCGCTTACCATCATCACGTAACAGACCATTCGGTTCAAGAACGGCTGGCACATAGTATGCATACATATATAAACTTGCAGCACAGAGGGCTCGTCAGCTTAGCAGCAACACTATATTTCCTGTGGATACCTCGCTTAGAGGCGAAACACGTGTCGATTTGAAATTTTTCAAACGAATTTATCGGATTTGTTACTAAATATCTTTCTGTTTTCAGATTATGTATATTGAACAATGGACTTCCGCAAAATAACACTTGAATCAATTAGCTGCATGTATAGTGTTCATAGATGTTTAAAACACTATACTTAATAAAATTAATATACTTTTGAAAATGAAAAAAAAAAAAATTACTACGTTTTTTTTTTCTTACCGTTTCAGCCGCAGGAGTTTTACTCGGAATCCTTAACAGTCTGAAGAACTTATTTCTTCTCGGCTATCTTACTTCAAAACGCCGGAACACAACAATTTAGAATGGCTGTTTTGGCGACAGACTTAGGTAAGATAGTGGTTGCTAGCCAGGCGGACTTAAAAAAAGTCCTACCACTAACTAAACTAAGCACTATATTGTAGTCTGGGGACCCGGGAGCACTAGATCTGAAATCGGTGGGCGAACCACTAGGCCACAGAGGCGGTGTATTTAACAAAAATGTTTAGTATGTTACGTACAGTTTTGTTTCCTTTTAACATGTTAGTTCATCATTATCATCAACTCTCTTGCCCGTATTCCTCAATATAAAGGTATAATCATCATAATCATCATCATCATAGCCCCAACAAGTTTACCATAGAAAGAAGAAAGAAAATCATTTATAGATTTAATAGACACAGGCACAAAACAAAGCACAGACACCGACGACAGAAAAAATAAGAAAATACAATTCACTACACTTTACTATCAAATATAACTAGCAAATAATAACTACAAATGTTATTATGACACAAAAATTCACAAACCACGACGGGACTCGAATCCGCGTCTTTCCCTGAAACCGGAAACACTCTTACCAAGTGTAACCCGTCGTGGGTTGTGATTTTTTGTGTCATAATAACATTTCTAAATGCTGTGTCCTAGTGCAATCACTTGAAATACAAAAATTTAAATAATAACTAACCTATAAACATCAAACAACATCATATAAACATCAACAAGCCATATTCACTATGTTGGGCAGGCGGATGGTAGGTCGTAGTGATATCTTTAAGTCACTAGATAGATACTACTACTCATCTCCTGGTCATCTTTTCGACATTGACGGTGGCACAATCCCATCATCATCTTCAAAACGTGTTAATGCATAACATGGGCCACGCGTAGCAATAAAAAAAAAGAAAAGAAAAAAAGAATAAAAAAGATAAGAAAAAAAAGATAAAAAAAAACTAGCCCGAGGTTCTTGCCTTTCTCCTTGTGTGCTGGTCGCGATTCCGTACAGGCGGTAGATTTGACGTTTCAAAGTGATCCTTAAAAATCTTACTTATATATTTGACTTTGACTTTGAATCGATACCGTGATTTAGTACCTACTGTTTGTTGGTATCTGTATGACAAACGTGGCATATTTTTTGAATATGCCAGCTCTTGCACTCATGGCTTTTATTAATATTTTTTTGTATGAAGGTGGGGTTTTTGGCCTTCATCTCATCTGAGTTTCAAGTCATGATAAGGCTGAAGGTGGAATCGGAATCCTCAACAAACTGAGGAACCGGTCATCGTACCTGTAAATGCCAGGACACAATTGAATTAGGTGATATGGAGAAACATTTCCAAGTTTACATGGAAAACATGAATTTTCGGTATGCTATGCTATGTGCAAGTGATACTGCATTAGTACAGCTAGTTATTAAAATATATCCATTAAACTCAATACTAAATTACTCTTCATTTGAAAAGCTCTGAAATTCCTAAAAACACTCTCAAATTAGAATTCAAATAGCAGCTATAGGAGTTTTAGAAATAGTCGGATCGGATAGCGCCAACTCCAGCCGTGAATTGCGAATACCTTCAGATAACGACTTTTCTAATACTTTGACAACGGGCACAGTGTCACTAGTAGTTACTATAGTCACCGGAACCGCTGCTAGTTGACTCCAAAGATAAAAATAATGTTCTTGTCTTAGCTCATTTGCATAAGGTCCGCTTGATTAAATGTCCCGGGGATGGTTTGGAATGCCAAAAACGCCGAGGGAACTGTTCGCTAACAAAAGCCAAAATAGACGAGGTGAAAGCCAAGTAAAAGAGGCTCTTTAGTATTCAGTACCATGTCAACATTAATATTTTATTCTGTAAATTGAATGGCGAATTCTGCTGAAAAACAGAAACATTAATGGTAGGTATCTAGTTAGGTGGTAAGCGGAATCAAATAATTGCTTAATTAAAGTAGAAATCTTAAGTTTTAAACGTTTAGGCATAGACATACTTAACTTATTTAGGTATATATAATTCCTTGGACATCTCCTTATCCATTTTTTTGTACGACGGGGAGACAAGCCTCAGCTTTATGCAACTAACATGGTACGATGGAAGGCCAAGAGCTTCCCCGTCGTACAATAAAAAAAAGTTCGAAACCATACAATAAAAATAACGAGGTACCGGGGAAGTGCCTTCATCTCACCGGATTTTCAAGTTTTGATTAGGCCGAAGGTGGAAGCATACTTCACCCAGAATTCTCTACTGAGAATCCTCCTTACCTCTAAATGCCGGATTACAACAATTTTATAAGTGTTGTTTGTGACAGAGTAAGATAAGATGGTGGTAAGCCAGGCGGACGTATACAAAGTCCTACCACCAACCAAACCAAGCACAATATTGACTCACCTTGGGGATCGAACCGGGAACCTCTGGATCTGAAATCGGTGGGTTGAACCACTAGACCACAGAGGCGGTATACCGCAATTACTTCAGTAAGATCTCTTTAAACTAGCTTCCCATAGCTATCTTCATCATTATTTTAGCAAACATAATTTCATTCACAAACATTAAAAAATATTATGTTTATTGTTCAATTAAACTAACTATGTACAATAGATGCAGTCGGATTACCTTTAACCCATAAACAATACTACAAACGATCTGGAACAGTTGAATTATCTATGAATATAAATATTACAGGACATAAATTTTACAAACTAAGCAAAGCTTGTAATATGGGAACTAGATACGGATATAATACTTGCATACTTTTAAAAAAATACATACTTATCATACAATACATAGAACAAACATCAATATTCATCACACAAATGTTTATCCTAGATGGGAATCGAACCAAATCGAATTGAAATAATAAAAAAAACATTTACAGCTTATCTATGAATTAAACTTCCCGCTAAACTTGAGAGATCTTCGCAGATCCAAATCAAAACTTGGTCGGGCCACGTGAAGGCTCGGCTGCTATTGGCAGGGCTGCCATGGGCTCAGATTAATGTCAAACGCGCTGACTTAATGCCTGACGCGGGTGTGACAGCGTGTTCACTTGCGCTTGTTTGGCAAAAGTTTAATTAATAGGCTTAGGCGCGAGCCCAGAACTATGATCAAGCTAGTCTTGATGTCTCTACTGTTGATCGGAGCATCGTTTTCTACGAACATTACGTACGTTCATTACGAATACTATTTATATCATCTTCATAATAAATTATACAAAAAATATATATTATTTGTAATAGCTACCTACCTAGATTGTTTGCCTCTTGGCAAAGGCCTCCCCAACCTTCTCCATTCATCTCTATCCTTCGCATTTATTGTACAGGCCCAGCCTGCCTTCACAATTTCATCTACCCATCGTGTTGAAGGTCTTTTCTGATTTCTTTCCACCCTTGGGAAACCAGGTTGTCACAGACTTGCTCCACTTATCTGGACCTCTCATTAGGTGGCCTGTCCACCTATTGTTAAACTCTTTTATTACAGGACATTAATTTCACACAGCGCTATTTAGTTCTAAAATAAGGGAAACTTGTTATATGGGAACTAGATTATGGATTGAATACTTTTTTTTTTGTAAATACATATCAACGTAATAAAATACAACACACAAACATCAATATTCATTACACAAATATTAGCCCCGGGTGGGAATCAAACCCACAGCCGACAGCGCAGAAAGCAGAGCTGAGCTGTGAGGCTTGTTTTTTTTTTAAACTTTTGCACACATAAATATTACTATATTAACTTAAATTAAAAAGCAGGCCAAAGGTGAGCTCAATACTAAAAAAGTGCTCTTCCAACACACCAAATTAGAGAGAGAAACTAGTTCAAATAGAGATATTTAAATGTTAAACATGAAATTGCATAGATTTGTTTGATCCCTGGAAAGCCAGTCCTACCCATTCCACATCATTCCACTTCCACGCCATTCCATCATAATAACCTTGGAATTGGATGTATTTTAATATTCAACTAGCTTTTGGCCGCGGTTTTGCGTCGTACCCGGTAATTTTGAGAAATGAGCTTTGTAAAACACGTCAATGATAAGGTTAGGAATGCCTTTTAAACTTAAAACTCACGTAAGACATTTTTTATTTTAGATATGTTTATTCTGCACAAAAAACAGTTACGTTATAAATGTAAGTAGGTATTGAAGTAGAATATGTCCATGGGGAGCCGGGGTTTGCTGGAAGAGAACTCTTTTAAGAGTTAAGTTCGCCTCCGCCATACTATATTAATTATGTGTTTGTATACTTAATTAACAATTGTGTGTATAATAAAGTATGTATAAATTAAATCATGCATACAGTCCACTTGAGCTTCTCCTTGTCCAATAGTCCTAAAACTGTTTAATTGTCTCGAACTGACATTCAAGTCAGTCAGTTCGTTACCTGACGATTTGATTGGTCTATTTGGAAGATTTCAATTTAGATTACTATTTCAGATCTCCACACAGCCTGCATGCTAAATTCACTGTAACCAAATTTACCAGTCCGAGGCCTCAGGCTTTAAATATTCAACAACAAAATACATGATAAATCACTCAAACGAAAACAAACTTTACGCTGAGTTATAAATTTACCTGGTACATTCAATTTGATTATCCAAAACATTATAATTATATCAATGGTTTAAACCGCCGCGCCTCTGTGGTCTAGCGGTGCGCACGCGGTCTTAGATTTAGAGTTGCTGAGTTCGATCCCCAGGGGTAGAACAATATTTTGCACGATTTCGTTGATTTTGTTAAGTCGACCTGGCTTGCTACCACCATATTACCTAAGCCTGCCGTAACAACAGTTTACCAGTGTGCCAAAGTCAAAGTCAAATATATAATCAGTAAGATTTTTTAGGATCACTTTGAAACGTCAAATCTACCGCCTGTTTGGAATCGCGACCAGCACACAAGGAGAAAGGCAAGAACCTCGGCCTAGTTTTTTTTCATGATCCATTACAATAGTTTAAAATTATCTAATACTAATTGCAATTTATTCACTGGAGCAAATTTTTTTTTTTAATGCCAGGCTTTCTTATCTTCTAGGTAATCTGAAATTTTATAATAAGCTTTCCTTGACAGCTTTTGTTTTACAAAATGTTTGAATTTATTATTTGACAAGCTTAGCACATCACTTTTACGCAATTTATTATAAAAGCGTACAGATTGCCCTATGAACGATTTATTAACCTTATGGAGCCTAGTCGTGGGAACAGCGAGTTTATTCTTATTTCTAGTATTATAATTATGTTTATCACAGTTTTTGTCAAATAAGCTTATGTTTTTACGCGCGTACATAATATTTTCATGAATATATTGGCAGGGCATAGTCAATATATTTTATGCCAGTTTCCCAGACTGTTGAGGATTCCGGGTGAAGTACCTTAGGCCTTATCATAACTTGAAAAGAGGTGATGAAGATTGTGCTGCAAGCGATTATTATGCTACAGTAGCCACTAACCATCAGCCGGGCTTTGGGCCTTTTTACCCATAACCCATAAATTCTCGTGTCGTGTCTAGCCGGAATTGATCCCATGACCACCAAAAATATTGAAACCACCTATCTGTCCACTGTCACTGTTTGTCGTTATTGTTTTGTCGAAAAAGCGCTGAATCAATTTCGATAAAATTTATATGGGACCACCTCTGAAGGATTACCTACCAAACTAAAAAGAATAATCAAAATTATTTTATCATTTGCATTCATACAAATAACTATAGAACCTCCTTTTTTGAAGCCGATAAAAAATCACGCTTCTTGTGCTGTTATAGCGTCAATAGATAGGTATACCTACACACTCTCAACTGTCTACCTATAACGGTTCATAAGATACAAACTGCTTACAGATGGACGTATGGACATCGGAGGCTAACAAATAGGGTCCCGTAGGCATCCATTGTGTACGAACCCGTAAAAATCACAAACATCTTGCATACTGACATTAAAAATGCTTATTCAGCGAATAACGGACAGCCATTGAAAATATAATACAGTCAATTACATACAATTATGAAAGGGTCGAGCGAGACGGTGGAAAGTTTGGGCCGCTCCGCCTAATAAATTGTAGCGATATTTCTTTGTTGCCTCTGGCATATTTCTTTGGTTTGTGGCGCATGTCACGGGCGGTTTATTTGAGCTATTAAAAGTTTACAAATTGGAGGGTTGTCGCATATTACATCGAGAATCGAATATTTTATATTTATTTTCAGACTAAACTTAAAGAAACACTTTTCAGACTTTACAGGGATACTTTAATGGATATAGTGATAAACTGTGTATTTTGAGAATACATTATTTCTGAAACCTCTTCCACAACATCTCTCAATACAGGCGTGAGTCTATTTTTAGACTAGAAAGACATGTTTGTAACCACAAGCTTTATGCCAAACGTCCAAATTAATGTCCAAATTTGACTCTGATATGGCGAAAATATTTTGCGTCTATTAAATAGTTAACTATAATTAGGAGCCGGTGCCCTCCGGGTTTTCAAAAATCTTGCGGGGCTTTTGAATGAGGCGACACGTGACCTGGGCTGGCTCTTATTTATGCCAGCGAATTAGCATAACTATTCAGCGTGGCAATGCAGCCAGTGTCTTGGGCACGCTTCCGTCTGATACTGGTCTGGAATAGTTGAGTAACCTTTAGGCCTTTTGTAACGGTCCTTAGGTAATCTGACTGATTCATTTGAATTTTCGATACCTTATAGTTATTACGTAAAGCAACGCACTCAAGAGTCCTTCCCCGAGGATTTACCTCTGGTAACTCAGAGCGTGTATCTTACGAGGATCATCTAATAGGCGGTACCTAGTGGCACGTCCAAACATTCGTAAAGCACATGCCCACGATTTGGAAGTATTTAATGCGTGCCAGGTTGCAAGCCCATGGCCGCTTAGTGGAATATTAGCTAGTGACATATGCCATTCGGATTTTGGTCCTAGGGACATGCCGGTTTCCTCAAGATGTGACCTTCACCCTCTGAGCACGTGCATGTGTCAAAAACGCACATAAACTTGATAAAAACCAAAAAGACCATCGGTGCACGAACGCGGGTCCATACCCAGTTGGCTACACTATTTATTACGTAACTAGCTTATACCCGCGACTTCATTCGCGTAATGGTTTTTAGCACTGCCGCAAGGAGAGATATATAGACTGGGATTTCGAAATCTTAAAAATTTCAAGCTTACAGAGGCTATGCCGAAATTGTCAGACCAGTCAAGTGCGGTTCTGTCACACACACCGAGGGTTTTAACCCAAATTTCGGACAGTCAGTCAGGACTTTGAATTTTATATATATAGATGAATAAAAATGGGTTTTTGTTTCACTCAGCTACTTGCGATTATGTATAGCACCATCCCTCTCATTCTGTGTACTTAGCACCTCTAACACATTATATCGCACGAACTAGTCATCTTTCATCTTCTTCAATAATAACGACAATTCATGTCAAGTTTACATTTACATGACGATAATATGATATAATACTTAATCTTAGGTATCCCTGAAAATAAGTCATTTTTATTGTTCAATAAAGAAACCCGAAAACAGAAATATATTTAGCATCAAATACGCTAAATTTATTTGAAAAAATCAAACCGACACGTGTTTCGCCTCTACACGAGGCATCCCCAGGAAATATATTTCAGATTTAATTTATTTGACCTTATTAAAACTATGTTCGTTTTAAATACTATGTAAGTCATTTTACAGAGGTATATTTAAGATAAATAAATAATCATACATAACACACGACAAACTCATAACTAACTTACATTTCGAAACAAAAAGATTAAATTAAAATATAAACAAAGTAAGTAAAAGAAAGAAAAATATCATGTCAAATTTTGTGATCAAAGTCATTATGAATGAATACAAAAAAGAAATATGACAGAAAATAAATTTATGTATACCTAATCTAATAAAACAGTAACACATGACCCAAGGGCTGGCTCTTATTTAGGCCAGCGAATAAGCATAGCTATTCAGCGTGGCAATGCAGCCAGTGTCTTGGGCACGCTTCCGTCTGGTACTGGTCTGGAACAGTTGAATTACCTATAGGCCTTTTGTAACGGTCCTTAGGTAATCTGACTGATTCCTTTGTACATAGTTAGTTTGATTGTACTTTTTATTGATTAAATTAAAACATTTCATATACCTAATAGTCTTTAACAAAAATAAATAAGCATAATCATACATAACACACGACAAACTCATAACTAACTAACATTTCGAAACAAAAAGATTAAATTAAAATTATAAACAAAGTAGGTATATCAAAAATAATAAAAATATCATGTTAAATTTTGTGATCAAAGTCATTATGAATGAATACAAAAAAAAATATGTCAGAAAATAAAATTATGTAATCTAATAAAACAGTATATTAATTTGTAATTTGTAATATAATTCATTTAATTTATTGTCATGTCAAGTTTTATTCAATTGAGATTCTGAGAGTATCATGTCAATGTATTTTATGTTGTAAAATGCGTTGTCCATAAAGAATTTCTTTAATGCTCCACTTTAGTTAAGTTAATTCGTAATTTATTGTACATAAATATTTTGTTAAATACCTAAAAAAACCCTACCCTACCCTAAAATATAGTCTTGCAGCTAAGCTGACGAGCCCACTGCTGACGTGTTGCCGGTCCGAGCGCTTCGATTGATTTTTTCAAACAAATTTTGCGGATTTGTTACTCAATATTTTTCTGGATTCGGCAACCGTTCTCCGATGACCGATTCGCTATTGGACTGTTCGTCGACAGGACGATTCATATATTTCCGTTTCACCAGCAGAACTTTTCGACTACTCTGGTTTCAGATTTTTGTATTGAAAAATGAATCTCCGCAAAATAACGCCAGGATCAATTATACTTTTTATAGTTGATGAATATCTTCTTTTATTCTCCACGATTAAACGCAAAAAAGAGTGTGGGAAGACCTCCGCTCGATGGAGCGACGACATTGTGGCGGTTGGGCGGAGTCGGTGGATGGAGGCGGATCAAACAACCATTTGCGGTGTCGATTGGAGGTGGCCTATGTTCAGTTGTGGCATATGTGAGCTGAAACTATGATTAATTGTTGATAATCTATATCTTAAATCTAGTATCTCCTATTCTTGCATAAGTACCTACTTCACAGATTGACGTAGAAGTAGATAATGGACTCACTCGGTATATATTTTTAGACCACAGACAAAATGTATCGCTTACGTAAGTATTTACTTAAGAGTTTTGACCTTTGTTGTGTTACGGCATTTAGAGGTAAGATAGCCAGTTCCTCAGTTTGTTGAGGATTCCGGGTGAAGTGCGCCGCCACCTTCGGCCTTATCTCACCTTGTTACCAGGTGAGATGAAGGCCAAGCAATTCCCCGTCGCACAATAAAAAAAAAAAATAGTGCTACTCGTAGATTAATTTAATTACCGATTCGGACAAAGTTTTAGTTCGATAGATGTGAGTGAATGTCGTCAGATTGAATTAGGCTTTGAACGGTCAAGTGTAAGGTCGAAATTAGCATATGTTATATAAATAATGGGTTAGTTCTTGACATAAGCTCTTGGCCAGAGCAAGGGTGAGGTAATGGAGCTAGTTTTCTCATCATGCACCTTTTCAAGCACTGGCTTTCCTGTACAAAACACGGTATGGCGCCAGACTTCTTCTCAATTAATTTATACACTCACTAATCGTCCACTAGAAAGCTACCAACTTTATAACATTTGACTAAACAATAAAATGCTCGCATAAAGTCCACAATTCAGAGCATTTCGTAAACCGAGAAAAAGTTTTAATCTATTAAAATAAATTCAATGCAGTGGGCGAAAGAAAATGAGAAACGATGAGACTGCCTGGCAATGAACTTTTCCTCTCCGGTGACCCTGATTAAGTTCTTAAGGTGTGAGACCTCCTGAACCTCAGGGTTTCTCATGCGTACTCACTCCTGAACCTCAGGAGTGAGTACGCATGAGAAAGTGTTCTGTATTTTTAAAAATAGCACATGGTTTCAGAAACGTTTCATTCATATCTCATAGCTCAGTTGGTAGTAACTCTGCCTTCTGCGCTGTAGGCTGTGGGTTCGATTCCCACCCAGGACAAACATTTGTGTGATGAATATAGATGTGTGTTCTGTGTTTGGGTGTTGTATCATATAGTAAGTATGTATTGAAAAAAAGTATTTAAGTATTCTATCCGTAATCTAGTTCCCATATTACAAGCTATGCTTAGTTTGGGGCTAGATGGCGCTGTGTAAAAAAAAAAAAATGCAAAAAAAAAAAAAAGTCCTATAATGTCCTATTCATACTAAAGCAATCTTTGATCGTAAAAAATCAGTCAGTAAGGGGGAAAAATGCAAAATCTAAGCATTGCATTTCATTCGTTGCTTTTGGTTTAATATAAAGGCAAATTTCACGTGTTTTCAAACTCCATTTTGTTATAAGCCATATCACGCGTATCTAAGTGTTATACCTCCTTGTGAATGGGGTTGTCGGGAGAATAATCACTACCCTTCTTTTTCCAGCCGCCAAGCTGCATTGCTGTGTTCTAGTTTGTATGGGTATGGTTACCGGTGAAATTTAAGCCTCAAGTTGACAGACGCAATGCGGTGCCGCGTAGGTCATGTTCTTTGTGAGTGAAATACGCAGTAAGGCTTTGTCATAGGCAAGAGTTTCACAGCATCAAGTGGGCTGTTTATCTGTTCTGTCTATGAGATGTTTAACAAAATAGCAACCATAAGCTGACTAAGCAACCTTGAAAGAACCTAAGGCTCGGTTATTCAAGTGGTATTACGCTCGTCTTTATTTCACCCCGTCTTCGTAAGCTCTCTGGGCGGCGACCAGTAGGTAAACAAAAACTAAGATCCTTACTAAGAGGATTACTAGAGGCCATTATTTTGTACCTCTAACGTAGGTATTTGCAGGTATCTTTGTGCTATATTCTATTCCAGTTTTGTTTGGTTCTAGCATTAAAGCAGTGAATAGGATTACGCACTATGGAATACCTAGGTACCTACTTCATTTTAGAGGCTACACAAGGCTCTATACGTACGTATAGCGTCCCTCTCATGTTACACGCCTATTCACACGTAGCGGAGTGAACCTCAATTTCTCCTCATAGGTCTAAAAGAAGACGCTGCATATTTTGCCGTCACAAAAATTAAGAAGACTGGGCGCCTAATATCTAATTGATAGTGTAAATATTTATTTTGAATCTTTAACCACCTCTGTGGTCTAGTGGTTCAACCCACCGATTTCAGATCCAGCGGTCTCGGGTTCGATACCCAGGGGGAGCAATATTGTGCTTGGTTGGTAGTAGGAATTTGTTTAAGCCCGTGGCTAGCTACCACCATTTTACCTAATTCTGTCGCCATAATAACGATTCTTAAAAAAATGTTATGTTCCGGCATTTAGAGGTAAGATAGCCGGTTCCTCAGTTATGTCACTTGTAACCAGGTGAAATGAAGGCCAAGCGATTTCCCGTCGAACAATAAAAAAAAAAATAACCAGTTAATCAAAATGACGCTATTTCAAAATAAATCATTAATAGTGTAAATAGTTTAGTATGTAGATAAAAGAAGTTGAAAACGTAAATTAATCCACTCTTATGAACGTATTTTTACATAACAATCAACAACAGAAGCTCCTTTTTTGAAGCCTCAACATTTAAAATCGAAAAAAACGTGCACGTGTTTGTTATACTCAAGTCAACTTAAAGTTCCCTCATAAAGGTGGTGTGATCGCGTGTCGTAGGATGCACCTATATTTAAAGTTCTGGGTTTTCGTAACAAGGAAAGTTTGGCTCCTCATTCTGGGAGTTTTAAAATACATGATTTTTATCCAACGCTACTTATGAAAAGGAATATAACTTATTTTCCAAAAATATTTTTAAGCGTTTCAAGTCAATCCTATGGACAACAGAGGCGGTTAAAATGGCTTCGGACCCCTGGCCCCCCTGGTGAACCCCCTGGGGGAGTCATCAGTAATCTTTAGTACCGGTGTCTCCCTTGGGGGAGACATCAGTACTAGATTTTGAATTATGTTTTAAGTACTCCGCCAGGGTTCCGAAGCCGTTAAAATTCAGGAGACAGTAATTATGCAGCAGCCAAATTCAGTATATGACATGTTTTGACTTTATACGAAGCATTTTTAATAAAATTAGCTATCATATTAGTGCATGTTTAATATTCTAGTGTTGTCCGCTTCGTTCAGAATCAATCTTGCATACCTTATCTTTGTATGATTCTCCCTATGGACCGTACATAATATTAGTTATCAGACCCCCATCTTTTTGGTTATAGTTTAGTAAAAACTGACATTGGAAAACTCTTGGGGTTCCCATATGGACCACTGAACACGCCATAAGAAAAAGAAGAAGAAGAATAAACTCAGCGCTGCTGCTTAGTTGACGAGCAACGTGTGTGACGCAAAACACGATTTGTTACAATTTTTTTTCTGCTTAAGCTTTCACATGGAAAATGAGAAATTTTGATTTTTCAGTTGCTTCTAAGTGCTTTGTTACTAAGATTTAGAATGTAAGCACACTGTAAACCGTAATACGCCAGATAGGTTTCTTTTAACCGTATAGAAATGTAAAAAAATCTAGTAGAAAACCCGATTATATAACGGCTAGAAAGGTATGGCTACTACTCATATAAAATATTCGGTCAGGAAGAAAAATCTGCTAATAGTAGATTATTCACAAGGGACTAAAAACCCTAAAACATACACAAATTTGTTTTTACTCCCAAACGTAAGTGCGAGGGAGTGAACGTATGAAGAAACTGAGTACAGTCGCCAAAAAACGCAGTCTTATCAGTTCCATTTTCAAAATTACAAATATTCTTCAATGATTTTCTGTTTTTTTTTGTTCATGAAACCACAAAAAATGCAAGACTTACTACGCAAAAAATTAAACATCGATTAATTCTTTATGAGCACAATATTTTCGTAGGCTTATTGACCGAGCGAGCAAAGCGTCTTTGTTTCGCGACTGGCCAAAAATGCTTTTGTCCGCTGTCTGTCGGTTTGTTCTCCTCTACAGGTTTTCATCCGATTTTGATGAAAATTGGCTCATATGTTCCTTGATTTATTAAATTTTTTTGACGATTGCGGTTTTTGATCGGGGGGAAAAGGGGGGACGATTGCTGTAGCGTTATTTATCAACGGATTTGAATTAAATTTAAAAAACACACTAACGATTTAATTCCACGCAAGATGTTGTGGTAAAAAAAAAGAAAAATGGGTAGAGTTTTTTTTTCGGAAAATTTATACCTACGTATACCAATCAGATTACGCAGTCCTCTTCGCCTTTGCGAGACGAACTCGTAGACATCACATTTGACCTCCTCGGATTTATTATTTTTTTGCACCCAGAAATACTTTGCCTTTACATTCTTTGCTGACCAAAATAAGAAACATGTACCTCTCACAAAAAGTCTATGATAATGCTGTTAGCTAGTTATCTAAAGTTGCATAGCCCTTCTCAGAGGGGTGTAGAACCTTCTAGAAATACATTTCTGTGCGGTTCGTCGCCCCATAGCGCCTTTGTTCGTGGCATGAATCTTAAGGAGCACGCTCAATGCCTCTCCCTACACAGGCGGCTTTATTTAGATAATAGAAATTCGAATTGGATGTACTTCCTTTGATTCATATTAATTTCCCTTCATTTTGACTGTATCGTATAAGACATTAAATTATAAACAGATTATATTTCCGAAAGCGGTGAATGGGATAATCATACCTAATAATTCAATCATACATAGTAACAAGCCTCATAGCTCAGTTGGTAGCTCTGCCTTCTGCGCTGTAGGTTGTGGGATCAATTTAATAAGGCTAGATAGCGCTGTGTGAAATTAATGTCCTGTGTAATAATTGTCGTAGAATCTTTAGTTCTCCTTTTTGTTGAATGATACTGCACACCACAAAATAAATTGTTCCTGTCCTTCGATACACGCGAACAAAGGGATCAAGCTTTTCCGAGAAAACGACGATCCGGATTTTGAATCACCCTGTAAACTGTGTCTTTGTAGGTAGTTGGCAATAACAGTTGGAAGCTCACTTTAATTAATTAAACTAGCCAAGACTGCGGTATTACTTTACGGTCTGTTTAAGGCGAAGACACGGGCCTTTAAATCAATTTAATTTTATTAAAACCCTTTGACTGAAGTGGTGTTGTGAAAGTACCTACAATTTGGTCCCTTGTCAAGTTTGAAAAGGTTCACCAAACAACCCTTGACTTGAGCTTGACTTGTGACTAGGTATGTGTGTATAATTAGACCAGTGGGTATGTAAAGTGTGCGTTACGAGTGGGTTGGATCTTAGGCTCATCATTTAGTCCTCAAGGGATAATTTTCTAAATGTATCGTATGTAAGTCTTAAGAATTATACTATTCAGCTGTTTGTTACAAAATACCTGTTTTTGTTATGCAAATTAAAAGGAATCTGAAAGAGACACTTTATGTACAAAATGTATAACTTAAAGCCCTTAATTTTTATGCTTTTTCCTGTTTTATAGTTGAGATTCTTCAATATACCAATCGATTTAAAATACCGAGAATTTATATTTTCAGACAGATCTGTAATCTGTCTGGAAATATAAATTCTCATTTTGGGAATATTTTTCGTCATATCGCGGTTTTTGCTTGCTTAGACCTCACCCAAACATTGATTGTTTGTATACTGATACACTTCATCCTCTCTTGTCTTGAACATGGAGTTCCGAATTAAAGTAAATATTCGCGACTATCAAAAGCCGACAAACATTTTGATATCGCAAGAAGTAAGACCCAAATTGCTTTTGCCGGCTCAGTAAGCATTACATAAAATGGGCAATATTTAGTATAAAATGACAATACCTAAAAACAATACACAAATGTTAATAAACTTGATAATAGGTGGTACTTAAATCATTCAATCCTTTGAAACCGCTTCATCAAAGCGCCACCAAGTTTTCAAGATTTCTGCTCATAAATTCAAAATGTACTTCTACAAATAACTTATTAAAAGAGGCTAGGTGCTACAAAATAAGTGACTTTCAACGATAAAATGCGTGGTCCGATATTGCTTTACCTACCTACCAGCAGGCAGCTATGTACAATCTTGGAGTCTTCAAGTCCAGAATAAATAGGTTCCTTTTAGGCAAGTGTGCTTCATCTTAAGCCACTTCTTTACTTGTTTTTGTGGTGGTTAAACGCTTGATTATCACCAATAAAAAAAATGTTACTAGCCCGAGTTTCTTTTCTTTCTCCTAGTGTGCTAGTTTCGACTCCGAATAGGCAGTGATTTGACGATTCAAAATTATTCGAAACAATCTTATTGAATAAACGATATTTGAATTTTAAAAATTTCTCTAGGTATCTTCTTCTTCTTATGGGTCTCAGTGGTTCCATATGGGAACCCCAAGAGTTTGCCAATGTCAGTTTTTACTAGACTTTTACCCAAAAAGATGTCTCTTGGTTTCACTTGCTCGTAGACTGCAATTGACATGAAACCTTATTTCACTCGCTCCCAAGTGTATTTGAACCGGCAAGTCACGACATCAAGTATTATTTCCGTGGCCAGATACATTAAAACTGGATCAATGACCCAAAAACTTTGCTATTCGCGTCTAATTTCCGGCTGGTTAATAACTTCGCCCTGACAAAACGCTTTGTCGCCTCGCCCCCTAGTTGAATTTGTGAATCCTTGCCGAATTTCAGCGTCTCTATATTAAGTTAGTTGACAATATACCCTAAAAACCTTGGGGAAAAATATTACGTCGTCACACGAAATTTGCGCACAGTGATGGACGGTGGTAGCATTGTGGGACGTTATCGGTATACTGGCATTGGAAGTCGTCAATTTATGTGAAAAGTAGGTCAGATTCTAAGTCTCGGTTCCTTTGTACAGTGTAGTAGAACAGAAATGCGAAAGAAAATGATTTCGACAATTTATCTTGAAATGTTTCCAGCACACGTTTTCTGCCAGGAGCCCGTCCAACCGCTATTGCTAGTGCAATACGCTGATCTTGTTACAACAGTTACATGCTGCGTCCCATGAGTCCGTAAATTAATCATCTCTCATAATTCTCGGAATTAGTCATTTTGGATTAATCAACGATAGGCTCCATGTCGAAATCTACCATCAACGTCACAGATACAATTGCGTGCAACTGCCATTGCGCCAATTTTAAAATTTCCTGGCTATGACAGTACACAAGTGTACACGACATCACAGCCAAGGACCCACACGTGGGGGCAGACGGTAACACTTTAGGTAACAATTCATGCGATTTGGGTAATTAATCATTTTATACAATATATTTACAAACAATTAAAAATAATATGTACCTACAATTATATAAATAATAAATATATATAATAGGACATTATTTTTTTCACAGCGCCATCTAGCCCCTAGCTATGTTATTAGGAAGCAGTCGGATTACCAAAGGACCGTTACAAACGGTCTATAGGTAACTCAACTGTTCCAGACCAGTACCAGACAGGTAGCGTGCCCAAGACACTGGCTGCATTGCCACGCTGAATAGCTATGTTCATTCGCTGGCCTTAATAAGAGCCAGCCCTTGGGTCATTTAGTATTTATTTATTATTGAGTAAAACAATATGTAAATAAATAATGAAATCTACTAATTTAAATAATAATAATAAATACTAAGAACATCATTTTCATACAGCGCCAACTTACCCCACAGTAAGCAAAGCTTGTAAAATGGGAACTAGATAAGAACTAGGTACAAAAAAAGTCATTAGAATCTAAAATTCCCCCCACCACCATTATTGTTATAGTTTCTGTTTGAGTGTTCGGGCTGTTTGTCTTTGGAATACTTAGCCTACTAAAATTAGATTATCTATCTAAATAGATAATCTAGAAATTTACGGATAGCTCTAAACCTATCCGTAAATTTCTTGTTTTATATAGATGCTGAAACCTTGCATCCGTTTAGTTCTGAAAAAAAGTATTATATCTGTAATCTAGTTCCCATATAACAAGTTTTGTTTTATGGGAACTAGATTAGTTAGTTTGGGACTAGATGGCGCTGTGTAAAATTAATGTCCTGTAATATTTATTCATTTCTGGTCCATGTTTGTACTGTTAATTGTTGATAAGCTTAATATTTTTCCTAACGTGTGCGCGTCCATCTGTACTTTATGTTGTTACTTTCTGTTTCGCTTACTTATATACTTATGGTTGCCTGGAAGAAATTGTTTTTATCGTTATGACCGCCCATTGTACTAATACACTGTCTTACCTAATTTTTGTATTATCTGAAGTAATCTAGAGCATAATAAATTATTCTATTCTATTCAATTTTTATTTACCTCTTTGTTTTGTACTATGTATGAGAACTGTGTTTTTTCTGGGTGGGAACCGAACTTACAACTTACAACAAACAGCACAGAATGTAGAATTACTACCAACTGAGCTGTGAGAAAATAAATCTAGCAGATGTTTGAATCAAATCGTATTGAATTTGTATGATCGTTATTATTGTGACAAAGATCGACTGGGTTATCTATATAATATTAATTTTGCAGATAATCCATTTTTTATTTTTACTTGTACCTATAGTAAGTTTATACATTTTTTTATTATTATTTTGTGTGATGTGTATAGATGATTGTTTTTAAGATCTTCAAATATAAATAACATGGTTATCATAAATTTGTTTGATTCAATCAAGTTCGTATCCATTTTATTAAAAGCCTATCCTAAAATGTCTATCCTAGTGGCCGACGATGCAGCAGGCTTGAAAATCCCTATTTGGAGTTTAAAACCTTAAAATCACATCGAATTAATACAATTGTGGATTGATCAATGGTTTGCCCTCTAGGTCTAAGGTCAAAGGTGGAGTGAGCTTGCTCAGAAGGCTCTGGCTTTCCGCACCGATAGATTGGCAAGCCGTTTGACAGGTTTCGGCAGGAGGGTGGTCGATAGCCAGGTTCACCTTTACAGGTTCCACCAGTGTGATCATTCAGCCGTAACCACAAGCAAAAGCCACATCTACCACTAGGTAGATACCTACCCCAAATAAATTAACCGCTTCCGTGGCCTAATTCTGTCGTCGTAACAACAATTCTTAAAATGTTGTGTTCCGGCATTAGAGGTAAGATAGCCAGTTCCTCAGTTTGTTATGGATTCCGGTTGAATTGCGCCTCCACCTTCGGTCTTATCATAGCTTGAAAACCAGGTGAGATAAAGCACATACCTGTCATACACAAAAACAATCTTATTTGATCACAATCTTAGGTACGCAGCTCTACCAACTGGATTCTAGTAATGGAATGCTCTCCTTTTATAATTAAAACAGAGGCAAATAAATAAGTCGCAGAAACATCCCACGAGATTGCCGACCCGCAAGATATAGTGGTTCCGCAGAGAGCATACTGTCCGCTAAAGCTGTGTGACACACAATTTTTTTTTTTATTGTACAACGGGGACTTGGCTTTCACCTCACCTGATTTTCAAGTTTTTTTATTAGTCATAGCTAAGCGTTTGACCATCAGCTTACTTGAGAAACAAGTAAAGATGTATAATGGTGTACGCTTGTCTATATGTAACCAATTTACTCTGCACTTGAAGACTCCAAGAACTTGCCTGTTTTAAATAAGCCAAGTTTTGATAAGGCCGAAGGTGGAGGCTCACTTCACTCGGAATCCTCAACAAACTGAGGGACTGGCTATCTTACCTCTAAATGCCGGAACACAACAAATTGATGTTATGGCGACAGAATTAGGTAAGATGGTGGTGGCTAGCCAGGCGGACTTAAATAAATTCTTTCCACCAACCAAACCATGCACAATATTGTACTTACCTAGGGATCGAACCCGGGACCACTGGATCTGACACCACTAGACCACAGAGGCGGTTACATTTAGGGTTGTGACTCGTCTATCACATATTACTGAGTAGGTACACATGAAGGCAAGGAGAAAAAAAAAACGCCAATAATTTGAACGATAAACATTGGCAAAAACCTTCCATGTTTGCTGACTGTTCATGTAATGCTTAGCACATTCGAAGAGTTTTTTTGAAGGGTTAACCTTTTTTGCCAAGCGTTAGTGGTCTAAGATGAAGGACGTTTGTTTAAAAGAAACTTATCGACTCCAAGAGTCCAAAACACCAAGAATGTTATTTTAATATACATTAAAATATATTACAGGACACTAATTTCACACAGCGCCATCTAGTCCCAAACTAAGCATAGCTTGTAACATGGGAACTAGATTACGGATAGAATACATAGAGATTTTTTTTTTTCTTTATTTTCTTTTTTGTAAATACATACTTATCATACTATACAACACCCAAACACAGAACAAACATCTATATTCATCACATAAATGTTTGTCCTGGGTGGGAATCGAACCCACAACCTACAGCGCAGAAGGCAGAGCTACTACCAACTGAGTTGTGAGGCTTGTTATTTTTTTTTTTTTTCAATAAAATGTACAACTAAACTCACTTTGTACAAAGGAATCAGTCAGATTACCTAAGGACCGTTACGAACGGCCTATAGGTAACTCAACTGTTCCAGACTAGTACCAGACGGAAGCGTGCCCAAGACACTGGATTGACACGCTGAATAGCTATGCTAATTCACTGGCCTAAATAAGAGCCAGCCCTTTGGTCACGTGTTTGTTTTTTTTGCCTTTGAATTTGCCTTATCGTTTTCAAAAATAAAACATTGGTATTCATTAAAAAAAATGTATATCTAAGTTATCACAGTTACAGTATAGTCTTCAATTTCAGTACCTGAGTCATTACTCAGGTACTGAAATTGAAGACTATTATATGCATTCGACCACATCATTATGTGGTCGAATGCACGAGCAGTAATTGGAATATCCAGCATTGCTTTAGCAGATCATGGCCTTTAGCCATAATCTGTAGTCCCGCGGTATTTCACTACACCGTTTAAACTTTAGCTTTCCTCCATTTGCGGCTACAGAACGCATGCCCCTTGCTCAGGGATTACGTTAATGTTGGAGGAGTTCGTTGGTTTGTAGCTAAGTGATGAGAGCCCCAATAATAAAACGTATCATTGTATATATTGTAACAAAGCCTTGTAGTACAAGTTTTTTGATGTCAGTTCAAAATTATACATCACGTTATTAGACCTCCCTCTAGAACCGCCTCTGTGGTCTAAATGGTTCGCCTACCAGTGTCGGATCCAGCGGTCCTGGGTTCGATCCCCAGGGGAGTACAATATTGTGCTTGGTTTGGTTGGTGGTAGGACTTTGTTTAAGTCTGCCTGGCTAGTCACCACCATCTTACCTAATTCTGTCGCCATAACAATAATTATTAAATTGTTGTGTTCCGGCATTTAGAGGTAAGATAGCAGTTCCTCAGTTTGTTGAGGATTCCGAGTGAAATACGCTTCCACCTTCAGTCACTGACCTCAATAAACACACTGAGGTCACTGATTCGGCCTTATCTTAACTTGTAACCAGGTGAGATGTCGGCCAAGCGCTGCCTCATCGTACAATTAAATAGAAAAAAGATCGCAATTAAAAATTAGCACACAATTAATGGTTTCTATAGCTGCATCAAAAACAGATGTTGAATGAAATTGTATTTTCTAAGAAATAAAAACACACGTTTGATTTGATCTTAGATTCATGTAAATATGAACTGGAAAATAAGTTGATTCCGCACGGGATTTGAGGGCCTACGGGTCTATTAACACATAATATTTATGTATTTACACATAATTTTATGAACAACCATTAACCCTTTACGTGTCATTCAGCAGCATTGGTCATCACAGGACATCACAAAAGGACGTGATAGTTAAACATTTTAGTCTTGAGGCACTGCGGGATGGACGACAAGAAGACCTGACGAAGTTTCCCAAATGCTGTCCAGCCCAGCTGGATTCTACGGTTCAACACTTTTACTTCTCTTTCTTTAGACTTTTTTATTGCCGTGGCGGTCCGTCCTTAAGAATCCCTCTCAGCTCGCGGATGTCGTAAAAGCCGACTAAAGGAATGTATGCACCTATTCTGAAAAGAAGTATATGTATGTACCTATTATTTAAGCGCTGTGTAAAATTAATAAATCTATAGCTTATCCTTACCGATTGTGATCGGTTCATATAGTACATCTCTTATAGGTACAACACTACTCAAGGTCGATTGTCTTTAATAATAATAAATAAAAATTACAGGACAATTTTTACACAGCGCCATCTAGCCCCAAACTAAGCATAGTTTTAGTCTTTGTCGACTGCAAATAAGATATAGATACTCTTGGCTCTATGCTCTCAAATATAAATCATAGGTAATATCTTTTCTCAGTGATTATTTACACAATGCCAACGTTGAGTCAGTAAAGTCATCAGTCCTGTTATTTACTTTTTTTTTTTTTTTAACTCTTTTACTGCGGTCACCAATCTGCATGGCAAGCGTCGTACTTACAGCAAAACACTCCAATGAGGAGGCTTACATGAAATTAAAGGACATATAACAATTCGATTTCTATATATATGTTGATGATAAAATAAAATATGAGACGAAACAATGAAACCTTTTTTGTTACATGGTAAAATAATCGTAAAAATAAAGATTGCCGCCCATAATACCAAGTTTAAGTATTGTTGTCTGCTTGTTTGTTTTATTTTATTTCTTGGATGTACAATAAAGAGTTTCTATCTATTTATCTATCTATAGGTTACACAGCTTTTACTTACTTTTTAATGCATCAATAATTTGAATCAAAACTAATTACGTCCGTAATCTAATTTCCGTGTTACAAGTATGGTATTAGCGCGTGATGGCTTTGTAAAATGTACCCCGTGTTTGACAATCAACTAATTTATAGCTATTCGCGTATTTGTAAGGTTTACTAATTAATTGAAGCGGAAGAAGCTCATTGAATTATTTACTCTCTTCAGTCAATAACTTTGTGTTGTAAATAATCTTAATTACATAGGACCATCATCATCACCGGCCTATTGCATAGGTACGAGTACATACAAGGACGATAATTGTCCTTCGTGAATAAAAAAAATATATTTAGATCGTCGAGTGCATTTGGTGCCACTTTTTTTTTGTACGACGGGGAAGCGCCTGGCCTTCATCTCACCTTATTACAAGTTAGTAAAAGGCCAAAATCCTTCACCCGGTATCCTCCACAAACTGAGGAACTGGCTATCAAACTCCTACCACTAGAATTACCCACTGAAATTTTTCATGAAATAAATAAATACTGTAATACTATAAGGCTATCTAAACTTATCGACAAATTGAGACTGTCTCAGTTAAAAAAAGAAAAGTAACTAACATTTGATACGAGCATAATGCCTTGCATGTCCTGCACTTTATTGATATTTTTATACCACCTAGGTGGCAAACGAGCATACGACCCACCTGGTGAAAAGCGGCTACTTTGGCCGCTCGCAATACAAACAAAATAATAAATATTTATGACAGGACATTCATTTCACGCATGCCATCTAGCCCTTCACTTTTTTCTAAATACATACTTTTCATACAATACAACACAACAAACATATATATTCATCACACAAATGTTTGTCCTGGGTGGGACTCGAACCCAAAATCTACAGCGCAGAAGGCAGAGAGAGAAAATTAAACTAGAAGCTGTAGACAGTTTATCTTCTACGATAAAAACAATCTTTAGAAATATTCCAGACCTTGTTATTAGATTCAAAGCCGTCTGGTATTTTTCCTCCACCTAAAAAAATATAATTTGACCGAAAAGCCCTAGTTAAGTAATTGAATCAACCTATTTGACCCCAAGCACTATGTTTGATACGATAAGATCTGGATTTTGAAAACGATGACAGCTCATAAGTCATGGTAATTAAATTTCATAGATCACACAAAACCATAGGTTCTTCTCTATTTCATGATATGAAAATACAGATTTCTGTTTAAATCCGGTTACATGATTTTATTCGAAATACTTTTTTTTAGTTTGACTCGTATATGCCACCGTAGTGTTTATATTAGATGTTGTATGTTATGTGTTTACGAGTTAACTATCCGTTAACTAGTTTCAATTTTATTACATGTATATATGTTTAATTTGGGGTGCGGCGCTATGTGAAGTATTCAGTAACATTTTTTTTTTAATTACTTATGGCACACAAAACATAATACAACCAAACAATCAGTCACAAAAACTAAAATACAGTATATAAGCTAGGTATTCCAAGGTACCTGTATATGTTACACATTATGATTGAATATGTTTATGTCAAGCATTACAAAAAGGATAATAATTATTGAATACATGTTATTGTAAGTGCTATCACTTTTTCTGAATAGCGTCACAAATAAGTATCCTAATATTATTATAAATGTTTTATTATTTGCGGTATATACCAACGTAAAGTATCCAGAAGTACAAATATTATATGCAGAAATACTCCCCACCAACACAATTCCCGGTAGTCAAATTAATTATCCGGTATTTACATCTGTTACTGATGTTAAAAAAAGAAATCATAGGTGCTTTTAATCCCGCACCAGGCAGGGGCGAAAAGGGGTAGAGTAGGGGGAAGGGAGATGTGTTAATGTGGTAGGATTAAAATGAACCATCGGCGTACAATATGCCTCCGGATATCGCTGTATAAATAACGCAGTTATTTTAGACATGTATACACTCTAGTACAGGCGCTTATGTTCAGATACGCCATTTTTAAAATCGATTGGAGGGGTAATGCATTTCACGTGTATAAGGCCCTGGTGAACTTTTTACCCTACTATCTCAGAAGGTGGGTTATGTTTATTATGTGATATGCAAGCAAACATACCAATCTGCACAAGTGTTATTTTTAGAAAGATATCAATTTGTTGTGGAGTGTTGAGGTCACATTAATTTTAGAAAGAACATAGCTTATGCGTAACCCTGAAGCGTACTTATATAATTGTATGGTATAAGAGCTCAGGGCACTTGGACTGTATCTTGTTTTCTTAGACATTAACCCTACTTTTAGACATTACCCGGCTGTAGAGCCCAGGTTACTACAGTCGAGTTCGCCGTAAAAAGTAATCATAATGTATTTAAATGATAATCGAAAAACGTAATCTCTTACCGATGTAATGTTTTTTTTCTTTTATTGTACGACGGGGAAGCGCTTGGCCTTCATTTCACCTGGTTAACAAGTTGAGATAAGGTCCAAGGTGGAGGCGCACTTCACCCGGAATCCTCAACAAACTGAGGAACTGGCTATTTAGCCTCTAAACGCCAGAACACAACGATTTTAGAATTGTTGTTTTTGCGACAGACTTAGGTAAGATGGCGGTAGCTAGCCAGGCGGACTTAAACAAAGTCCTACCACCAACCAAACCAAGCACAAAATATTGTACTCCCCATGGGGATCGAACCCATGACCTCTGGATCTAAAATCAGTGGGTTGAACCACTAGACCACAGAGGCGGTTTGATGGGGATTAGAATCCATATAAACAGTACCTAATAGGTATTATTTAAATAATGTTTGAATTGTAAAAATATGTCTTAATTCTTTTCGACCTACTCAGGGACATATACATATACATTTTGATTTTGATTACGTAAAATCTACTCATAACACCGATTGTAGAATTCGCTATCTCGCAACTTGTCTGTGTTCGATAAGTATGTGTTCATGGATATATAATCCAACTTTATCTTTACATATACTAACATCTTCCGGGACCCGATTTTTAAAAACTAATAATTTCACTATGACAATGATATCGTCGCAGAATGTCCACTAGAATACCAAGAGGCCCCAATAGTGCGCCACGGAACGACATAAACGAAGTCCCGGGCGTGTTGTGTATAAAAATATTACTAAACTTTTTTTTAAATATTCTCATAAAAATCGTATCTGGTTAAATTGCTCTACAAGATTTCATCCCTAATGAGTTCTGTTTGAGTTACAAGTTCGGAACAGAATTCTAATTAACAATGGAAATTACTTCGAATTACTTCCAACTTCGGGAACATCTAAATCATAAACATTCAATACTTTGTATTTGAAAGAGACTGTTTATTGGCTAATTTTGAAAGGCAAAAGCAATGCGTTGCGCTTTTATTATAAGAAGCTCAAAAAACTTGTATGAAATTGAAAAAAGTTTTAATAATTTTGTATTGCAGCTTAGTTGGTTACTCTTACTGCAAACTGCCGGAACTTGTGGCAACTTAAATATGGAATCCTCAACAGACTGAGGAGCTTTCTATACCTATTATTTAGTATACTTATTCATATATAAATATTGTATAAAAATGTTGTTATAGCGTCATAACTTAACTGAACTTAAACGTCTGTCAAACGACACCGCGTTTACGTCATCGGAACGTCGATGACACGTGATTTATAATTTATATGTATGTTAATCTCTAAGGTATATATATTATATGGGCCCTAAGTTAAGTTACTTTGTAAACTTTCTTTGTTGCCTGAAATAAATAAAGTTATTATTATTATTATTATTAAACAAAGTCCTACCACAAACCGAACCGAGCTGAAATTTGTAACCCCTGGGGTTGGAACCTGGTACCTCAGGGTCTGATATCCGTGGGTACTAGACCACAGAGACTGTCAAAATTATGTTAAATAAGTGGTATGCAGGCCACGGTACCTACTAGATATAATTCAGGCATTGTCTGTTTATCTAGTCAGCTTTTGCTTTCCATATTGTTTCAGTGTGGTTTTTGTCTGCCATATTTATTTGTACGCTGTCAGCTGCCAAAACCAGCGCCAAGGTGTAAAGCATTTAGGCATTAACCCTTGTCATCGGAAAAGGCAACCGGGACATTTACTCGGCCAAATGGAAATATTATTGTTCCTTTATCGGCCACGATGTCGATGTCTCGATGTTTTATTTATTTTTGCAGACATTACTTATCGATAAGGATATAAATGATAATCCTTATTGCGGCCATAAATGCCTCATTTCTTCAAATCTTTGGGTGAATGTGTTGGGAGATTGTGTTTTTTCTTCACCATTTTGTTTGCCTATTCGAACTTTATAGATATCCTAAATAGACACAAGGATGTCTTCGTTTTTTTTTTGAATGGATAAGTTTGAACTCGACCTTTGATCCCGAGAATCGCCCGGGCATAACCTGGGCAAGTATGAGGTTTACGATAGAGCGAGCATTCCCAGAAGCTTCAGTCGGACTTTGGCAGGCTGTCGCAAGCTAGGCAGACCTCTACAGGTCATTTTTTTTATTCAACTAGGAGACGGAACAAGCAAGTTGCCCATTTGATGTTAAGTGCATCTCTTGCCTATAACAATAACTTACTGCGTAGATCACATTTATAAAGAACATAGCCTTGATGGCACTTAATTGCGCCCGTTAACTTGAGGTATAAAGGTGTTAACGCTCAACTACCAGTGATAGGTATGATTATTCAACCGTAACTAGGTCTACGTTCGTTGCTCCTCTATAGAGCTCTAGTGATCTATCACTAGGAAGTACATTCCACTGCAGCAAGCTCTACTAAGACATTTAAATCAAAGTCAAATATATAGGGTCATATTGAAACGCCATGTCTACCCCGCTTTGGAATCTTTACTTGCAAAAAAATATCATAAAAAGAAAGGCGATAATAGTTTTTAATGAGGAATTGATCCTTAGTGACAAAGTATTTTTTTCAAATAAAATTATAAACCTAAATATTAATAACCTATTGAACAATTGAACAATTTATTTTCATTTTTAAATCACCGTTTAGCTGCCAGCAGTACGCGGTTTATCAAAGATGAAGTCACTCATTTTGAAGATTACTCTTTTCATTTGATTTTTTTTTAATGTACGATTGGGGGTGCTTGACCTTCATCTCACAATTTTTTTTAGGTTACGATAAGATCGAATGTGGAAGCGCACTTTACCCAGAATCCTCGACAAACTGAGGAACTGGCTATCTTACCTCTAATTGCCGGGACACAACAATTTTAGAATTGTTGTTATGGCGACAAATTTGGTAAGATGGTGGTAGCTGGCTAGGCGGACTTAAACAAAGTCGTACCACCAACCAAACCAAACACAAAATTGTACTCCACTGGGGATCGAACCCGGGACCTCTGGATTTGACACTGGTAGGCGAACCACTACAGCACAGAGGCGGTTAAAATGTACACATTGAATTAACGAATAGACAATTTGGTTGAAAAGGCAGCCAATCCATATATCATATCAGTCAGTCAGTTTCAGCTAACTAGTCCCTAGGCAAGAGTAACTGCGCAGAAAATCCTAACTAGTAATAATGTTATCCCTCAGTAATATGGAAATTAATATCCGGTGGTCTCCATATTGACACAACACAAACACACCTAAATAAACCTCGTAGATTACTGCGGGCGCATTTACAGGAGAGCTTACCAGTAAGAGACTAGTTTGAGCGAGAAGTAAATTTTCTAATTTGGTTCTCTAATCGAATGACCTACTTGTCAGCCTTTAGTTAGAACCAATATTGTGAATATAATCACGTAAATCAGCGGCACGTGACCCAATTGCTGGCTCTTATTAAGGCCAGCGAATTAGCATAGCTATTCAGCGTGGCAATGCAGCCAGTGTCTTGGGCACGCTTACGTCTTGTACTGGTCTGAAACAGTTGAGTTACCTATAGTAGTTTGTAAAGGTCCTTAGATAATCTGACTATAATTTTTGCAGTTAATCATAAATAATAGTGAACGGATTCACTCAATTAATTGATCGAGGGAGCATATGCCATTTGATCCTTGAAGGATCAAATATTATCCCTATTATCCCTGTGCACACAATAAAATTGTTGAAATCACCCTGTTGCCATTAAGGGCAGCAAAGGGTGTAAATAAAGTGATAAAGTATAAATGTTATGAAATGTGATACTAAGAGCAGTTTTTTTTTTGTCTTTAAAAGGGTTGGTTTTCAAGATAAAGGACGATTATCAGGTCTTGCATGTCCTAGTGATAATTTAGTATGAGGATTCTTAATTCAATTAAAACTGGTATATTTTTTATTTCTCTCTCTCTCTCAATTGGGTTACTAAACCAAGAGTGTCTATAAGATCCTATCATTTATTTTTGGTTGTTATGCGAGGAGTTTGACTGCGCACAACCCACATCAACAGTCCATTATTGTCCACCACAATGTAGAAAGAACTTCCTCCAAAACTGCAAGGTTTGGCCATAGAAGATGATTAGAAAAGATCTCGGATTGGGATTGAGAGCATACACATTCTCTCAATCCCAATAATAAATCAAATCCAATAAGTGGAAATCCTGGGCTACTGAAGAAATTTAATGTTCCGGGCGTTTAACTCGTAGTTACATAAAATTTTCCATATTTTATCTTACACGTACTTACCTGTTGAAACGCTTTCGTTTTCTAGTGGTAGAGTGTTCAGCGTTTCAGTATCAATCCGTGGCCACTCTGGTACACTCTTTGTTCGCTGTTTGGTTATGACATACCTCAAGATTTATTCTCTTGCGCTTCCTATAAATATAGAAAAAATGAATTCGAAGCGCTCTCAAAATTATATTTAGATTCACTCAGACCATTGTTATCACCAACTTATTATGTAAATTACTTTCTTTAATTTACTTCTAGTTTTATTTTATCTTTCAGTTATGTTAGGATATCCGTCACTGTATGTATGTATGTATGTGGCAATGTTTGTGACGGCATAAATCTTGAACGGGTTAATTGAACTGTAAAGAAATAACGTAGATAGAAATTTATTGTAGCGGGGGATTTTTGATAAGTGGGATAGTTTTTGAGATATCGGGGTGAAAAGATATACAAAAATTTTCACCCATATCTTTTGAATGGCTGATCCGATCAATTCGAAATTTCTGAATATTCAATGCAGAGATTATATTAATACTCATCAATAGATGTGAGGATAGTTTTTGATAAATAGGGGTGTTAAGTGAGACAGTAAGATTCTTGGCCTGTGGGCTATCATTTGAAAGAGTATCAGCTGCAAATTCATAAAATATAGATTTAACTTTTTAATTAGGCTGATTTTTGTAAGAAAGGGCCGCGTTTTGAAGGTAAAACGCTTAATAATGTCTTATAGGATATACAAGACATTATGATATGTTGAAGAGGGTTGACTTCACAATCAACTTATTTTTTATTTGCTGAAACCACCCCTGTATGTTGATACATTGCAGAAGGGGTGAATAAGATTGAAGTCTTGAAAATGTGTGAAAACTTGAAATATCATTTGAAATGGGGGTTGAGACTGCAGATTTCCAAATTAGTTTATTTTTGCCCTTATTAGGGGTGGTTTTTAAAGATGAAGGGGCAAAAGATGATCATCAGGTCTTGTAAGAGGGTATTCGAAATTTCATGAGAACTGGTCTATTTATTTTTTGTAATTTACTCAATAGCGTTGTGAAACCAAGTTTGCCGATAAAATCCAAGAATTGCATAAAGGATGTCATGCAAGGAGTTTGACTGCGCGTATCTCACATCAACGGCACATTATTGTCTATCACAATGTGGAAAAAACTTCCTCTAAAACTCTAAGGTTGGCCATAAACACCACGTTTGGCAGATATATTGGTGCGCACAGTTTAAGTTTTGTTTATATACTAGAAAAAAGCTGTTGCCTTTTTGTTGAAGCCCATTGGTTGACTTGATTGGCGCCGTTAACTTGACGCCTGTTTTCTACATGCCATACGGTCAATATAAATAACACTCAAGCATATACGATGACAGTTATCGATAGCTTATTATAACTGCCTCCGTGTCAGTAGTACTACTAAGAAGTACAACTGGTACAATTGACACAATTTTGTATTTCTAGTACTACCAGTAGTACTGGAAATACAAAGTGACCATATGCGGCATTAGTAGCAACTGAACATTTACACTTTGTGTAATCAATATCAATTATCGATTTTGACAATTGATAGGCTTAAATATATTACACCTTATTATTTTTAACGAAATAAATTGGAAAATTTAACTTATCAGTTATGGTGAATCTTACTGACTAACTGAGAGGTTCTAGAGATATAACATTTTCAGTCCGACTCACGCTTGGCACTTTAATCACACTAAGTTTGTCTCCTTTGGTATGTACCGTCCTTAAGATAGGCATACCATAATTAAACGTTACAAAAATAATGATCCTTTTAATAAAATAAAATCTTCATAAATTTTTCACTCAAATGGATCATAAATAATAAGATTTTGCATCATAACTGTTTTTACTAACCCCTTAGTTTCGGTTTACAAAAATCTGTTCTTTTTGAGCACCTAAATAATAATCTTAATAAAAAAAACTGGAAAAGTTTCAAGTCTGTTGGTCTGATAGGGTCGGCGCTAGCATGAATACACCTAACTACTCATCTTTTCGCTATTTATACCTACCTACCAACCTATAACGTCAGTGATAAATCGTTTTTATACAACCAAAATAATTTTTCGCATTAACGTGGATAAAAAAATACTACAGCATATTTAAGCTTGCTACACACTTTATTCGTCTAAGTTGTTTGAGATTAAAACCTTACTTGATGCCCCTGTGTGCCTACCAATGGTTCACAGTAGTTTACTATACTTGATGTAGGATAGTTAAGTTCACTCTACCGCAAAATTAAGCACCTATTCTATTTGTTAGAAATGCTGTACATTTTCTCCAATGTCGCTAGTGACAAAAGTTGACATAAACTTTTTTTTTCGATAGGGGATATATCCTACTAGGCTCCCTACCAGCACTTACAGGGTGGATCCCCCGTCCCATCTATATCCATTCATCCATATACATCTGTTAGCGGTTCGCACAGGACATGCCACCGTGCGCCGTCACCTATTAACATAAGGTCAGCCAGAGTCCTTACACCAACTGACCACGAACACCATCCAAAAAGCCCTGTAACCCTCAGGGGGTTACCGCGGAGTAGGAAGGCTGATTACAAACCGCCCTCACCACCCGTCTGAGCAGAGCTGCCGTTCCACTCCCCGTGGAAACGGGATCCCGGTCAACTGAGCGTTGTGCTGTATATGCTCAGTAGAAAAGGATCGCGATCGAGGAGCTCCCCTTTTCCACCGCCCACCCAAAACGATTACCTCTGAACAGGCGGCGATAAAGGAGGGAGATTTTCTTTCTCTCTTGGTATGTCTTCCGCCCACCGCACAACAGCTGATACGACCATGGTGGCCCACAACAGAGTAACACCGCCACCGTCCTTCAGCTCCCGAAGGACCCCGTCCTCGAGGAGAACTATTCGTGTCACCATCCAGGCACAAGCACACTCCCTAGACAAGCCTATTGCTGTGTCCACCCTGCCGCATCACGTGCCCTCTTCTGGTTCAGCGGGACACATGAAGGCCCGCCCCAGTGTTTAATCCAAGCCAGTGTAACAACTCCTTTCTGGAGCCATCGGTACACCAGATCCCCTTATCCACAGGCCCGTGGCGGTCCCAAGAACCTATGGTAGGCACACCCATTCAGAAATAGCTACCTTTAATTCCACCGGGGCCCGGTTACTTACTGTAACATATTTGCAGTAAGCTCAGTCCTTGGCACAGCCGGCGAGAAACAAGAGCTGCCATGTTTTATTTTATTATAGAGCTTTAGCTTTCCACACTGCCGTGGATTTATATCGCAGGTAACGTTTTATAGTTATATCTTGGAGTGGGCGATGTGGCAGCTACTATCGTACAATCGTAGTGTACAAATAAATTAAATATTAAATACTTCTCTCGCCAGCTGAAATAAAACCTAACTAGTTTTTTATGGTTGTCCTAGTACCTTCTTGTCTTCCAAATTTATGGTGGGTATTTCAATATACAATTAAAAGGTCAGAACTTACAAATACCAGCCCTTTCTTAAACATTTAAAATTGCTTTACTCATACAATATGTCTATTTATTATCGTATATAATAAAGAAACTATTACAGATATTATACTGAGATACATTTTTTTGTATATAATACAACAATATAGAACATATAAATCTATATTTATCACACAAATGTTTGTCTTGGACGGGATTCGAACTTAAAGCGTAGATAGCAGAGCTACATGAGCTGGCTTGTTAACGTTTCACCTTCCCGTTTTATTTAATATTATTCTACTTTGCTCAAACAAATTAATTTTATTAATGAAATAAATACTGTGAAAATTATTAATTTTGTAATCTTTGCATACACATAGAAAACTGTTTGTATGGTTCAAATAAGTAATTGGATAGGTGTCTTTTACAATTTATTATGAAATCACACAATGGGTTTCTCAACATCATACAAGTTCATACCACTGTAACCTTGCTTTGAACAAGGCATTTAAAAAACGGATATATTTAAGTTGCATGATCCAACCAGCCCGAAGGCAGCCTGAAGCCAGAATCAGATCGAATCGCGCACGGCTCTAGCGAATACGCATTTATCGATGTGGTCTTACGACCCATCCATACGTGGCCGCGATTTATGTCGCACTAGTTTTAGCTTTTCATTATTATTATACGTCGTAGAAAAACAAGCAAGCAACCTGCACCCTTATTCTGTATGACCGATCGTGTCTTTAGGCGCCCGCGTTACGATATGTCAATATTTTTCCATGCAGATATCGTAACGCGGGCGAGTTAAGACACGGTTGGTCATACAGAATAAGGGGGCTACTATGGAACGCTTGCCTATTACAAAAACTTTTTGCATTGCGCCCGTCAATTTGAGGCAAATCGTGTTAAATCTCGTGTGCCCGTAATAGCACGGGCAATCAAACCCTTCAAAGCGAAACACAGCAATGCCGCTTGGAGGCAGAAATAAGTACGATGGTGGTACTTCCCGGGACGAGCCCTTTCAAAAGAAACTCTACATCGGCATCGTAAATTCTTACACAAAATTATACTCGCAAGTAAAACACCTTTTTTATCCTGTGTATCTATTCCTTTCTACACTATCATACTATCTCAATACTAATTATTACTACTATTAAGAAAATTAACTTTGTTTTCTATACCACCAAGCGTAAACCCGGTCAGACTCAGTCATAGTCAAAGTCCACTTCCGATTTAAAAAAATGATTTTTATTTGAGAGGATATGATAACATATTGTTTCCATAGGTCTATGGTAACAATCTGACTAAATCTAAAATAATAATCTGTCTAAATGACCTAAACAAATGTTAAGAATTTGTTTGTGTATTTATCTTCGTTACTATCATTAGATATTTACCAGAATCCCGTATTATTCTACCCTTACAAGAATCTTAAATAGGGTAGACGTCGGGGTGACGTAGGTTTCACAACGAACAAAGCTAAAAATAATTTATTTTTGAAAAAAAAAATGGGTCATTTTCGCCACTTAAAAGTTCAAAATAACTCTAAGGGTAAGTTTATTTCATTTGAAGGCAGTGCCATACAATAAACATGTTGTTTTTTTTGGCAATTCTGCACCAACCTCAAATTATTTGAACTTACCCTTAGAGTTATTTTTAAGTTTTATGAGGTGAAGTCGGTTCCATTTTTTTTCAATAATAACTAACTCAAATTAATTAGCATCATTTTGTCTGACACCACGTGTGGAAGCTCCTTCAGACACGAACACAGTGAGCAGCCAACTTTGTGCAACTGTAGTTTTCAAACTTGTAGATAAATAATAGCTGTTTATAACTCGACTAGACATGCACTAACGAGAGCTTTAGGTGTGCAAAAATTTCACCGGAACGGATATACATTTGTAGCAGGTATTTTGCAGATATTATTATTATGCTGTACTGATTCGTATTTACTTTTACATTTCTAAGAGCAATCGTATTAATCCGCAGTAGCGCGTAACGCTTCGTAGCGATGTGAAACACTTCGTAAGAGTTCCGTAGCACTTTGTAACATTCCGTAGCGTTTCGTAGCACTGTTGAGAAGCAGTTCTTAGTACATTTTAACATTCCGTAGCGTTTCGTAGCACAGTTGAAAAACTTTTTGTAGCATACCGTAGCAACCCATCGTAGCATTACGTAGCACAGTGTTGAGAATCCGTAGCACTTCTGAGCATAACTTAGCAAACAATAACACATCAAAGCCATGCAATGCTCACAATAAAGGCAGTCAATTTAGATACTAACCGGTGTTCTGGTCCTCGTATAAGTTTGTAAAAACTTCGACTTCCACTCGCGGTGAGTTCGAAGTTTCTGGAAAAAATATCTCCCGTTCCGTGCCCATCCCGTAGCGACGAAACAAGAAACAAACTATCAGATACCGAAGAAATACTTATTCAGTTACAGCAAAGTGAAGGAGGCAAGTTATAAACTGGCGAGCGGTGAGCTGCTACAAGTTTTGTAGACGATACTAAAAGATTAACTGCTAGGTAGGTAGCAGGTGAATACTCTGGTAGGAAACTTATTATAAAGACTTCATTACAATTTATGATACTGTTCACGATTCCAAGGTAATTCAAATACAATGACATAATATTTGAAAGGGAAAGTAATTTGCGATAATTTCTTGAGCAGTTAGACCTGGACATGCCAATTTGGGTCCATCGATGTTTTCGTTGTTTCACAAGTTTAGTGAGATCAATGTCTTGACAAATGATTTTAGTAGCCCAACGAATCTCACTATAATAATGCAATCTAAATAAAATATTTGAACGTGAAAGAGCTACTGACAAACTGCAGTCAGTCTAAATCGTTAGTTCTAGCGGTTCTAAATTAGCAGGGTGAATTCATTTTAAGGAAAAATATCAAGGAAAAAAATTAAAAAAATTAAAGCACAAATATACTGGTTTAATTTTCTTAAAAGGATTTTCAGAATTCCGTGGCGGGATGATAATAACAATCTCTTGTATGTTCGAAAGTTTCGGTTGAACGGATCTTAATGAAATTTGGCGCAGTGATAGATTGTATTAGAATACAATAAAAAAAAGGAAGGACATAATACTTTATATCTTCTATATAATACAAATTAATGTGTTCGTTTGTCTCGTCAAAACTCGAGAACGGCTGGGCAAATTTAGCTGATTTTGAAATGTTTTTTGTAGTTCAGGGAAGGTTTAAACATTGAGAAAATATGGAAAAATTGCGAGGAAGATAGTAAAAACAACTGTTTTATTATCCCATGTAAAGTGTTCTAGGTACTTTCCTGTCAAACATTTGACGTTCGTCGGTAGACACGAGTCCACATTTTTGATGGTTGTTATTTTGTTCAAATTTTTTCATCATTGTTTTGACATTATTGATGGTTGTCATTGTTTCGAATGCAAATAAAAAGTCTTTATTGTGCTATTTCACACGCATAATATGTGTTTTGTTTAAATATTTTTGTATTAAACTCCACCTAAACGGCTTGATGGATTCCTATTAAATATTGTGTGTATATTGAGTAAGTCTGAGAATAGGACGTGAACTATTTTTCATACCCCTAAGTGATAAAGGTGGTCCACACCAAATTTATTTTATTTCTTTTTTGGTAATTTTTTATTCGTAATTTTTTTTTGATTCAGCATTAAAAACTACATACAACTCTAAATTTTCACCTTTCTACTACCAACCCCTATGTTTAATAGCAATATTAGTACTGATAACACAGTTTTGGTGTTCTGATATTTTATAGGCCGTCGTCGTTCACAGCGCTCCATTCCTCTTTCAGTCATTTACCATCAATCCCCACTCACTATTTGACTACCAAAATACTTACTACAAAAACATTTTATGGCAAAACAACGTTTGCCGGGTCAGCTAGTATAATATATATAATACTATCGCTATGCCTTAATTTGGCATATAGATATGCTATATATAAGTCTACTGTTCTATCGAATTTGACAACGAGATTCTGGGGAAGGATAGTAATTTAATTTAGCATGGATATACAAAGTGCTGGGCGTCACATGATCTAGATACTTTGTAAGATTAACCCTTAAGTATTAGGCATAACTTGTAGATTACATTAAAGTGAACATACAGATAACCAGCAAACAGTTGCTCAATGTAGGCGTCTCCGGTGCGCTTGCTTTTTCCTACCTCAAGTTGTATGTAAAACTAAATGTTTACAACGGCTTAGAAGCTATTTGACAACAAAGTAATGAGATAACTAAAAGTGCTTCCTCAACTTTGATGGGGAATGGTGACGTTCAGGTACGTGCGAGATGGTTTTTCGTTGCAGTATTTTTTTTATTGTACTACGGGAATGTGCTTAGCCTTTATCTCACCTGATTTTTAAGTTATGACAGGTGGAAGCGCCCTTCACCGGAATCCTCAACAAACTGTGGAACTCACAAAAACTCAAATAATTCAACGCAAATAATACCCCTTTTGATCTAGTGTAGGCACGTACGAGATGGTTTTTGAAATCATGTATCTCTCAAAACCCATTGTGGTCTAACAGTAAAGCATCTTACGTGTATGTTACTCAGAAAATCTCCCTTAAAGTTTGTTGCACAGCTTTAGGTAAGCGTTATACAGTTTTTGGCAAATTTTAGATTCAAAACACACCGTGGATTCAAAAAACGTGAAATCCGCGCTGTTTAGACTAACGTATGTGTATCTAATAACATTTCATTGTTTTTATAACATCGGTAATGATTTTTCATATTGGTTTACTACTAAGCAAACTTTGCTCGTTAATATTCATTCAATTATGGAACCTGGAATATGGTAGTAGGGTATGGAAGATCAAATTATTGAATTTCAAATATATTTGAATTTTGAATTTAATGTTTTTGAATCCACGGTGTGTTTTAAATCTACAATTAGCCAAATACCGTTTCTTACTTACTTACTCCTTAGGATCCCCTTAAGTGTTATCGCGGTCTCGACTGGTTTCGTCCAATTATGTGAGATGAAAGACTCAGGTGTCAAGGAGGGAAAGTTCGCGCACTTGTATGTAAATGGCTTTCCTGTTACCGCACTGTTTTGCATATAACTTGTGATGTTTCAAACATAATACAGACGACGGCGGGTTGATTTCAGTTTATTTTACAAATTTATCCAGTTACTCAACATCGCCCAACACTTTTTAAAACTTTTATGGGTTCCGTACCCAAAAAAAAATAAAAACAATGAGCATTTAGGCAAAGAACGTGATTTTATTGATTTTGTTATTTAAGCTCTGGCATAAAATATAGTAAATGTTACAGGACGTTAATTTCACACCATCTAGTCACAAACTTAGCATAGCTTGTAATATGGGAACTATATTACGGATAGAATACTTGAATACTTTTTTTTGTAAATACATACTTATCATACAGTACAACACCCAAACACAGAACAAACATCTATATTCATCACACAAATGATTGTCCTGTGTGGGAATCAAACCCACAAATTACAGTGCAGAAGGCAGAGTTACTACCAACTGAGCTATGAGGCTTGTTATAGATAACCACTATTATATTAAAGTAACAATACGAAGTAAATACTAAAAATTGGCCTCTTTTTGCTTTCAATTGTCGATCGGAACCCTCGGTGTGTGTAGTCACCTTATAAATATTTGTTCTTTATTTTATTCTTTCATTTTGTTGATTGACGTTAGTTAGTGGTCGCAATTCGGTGGGCTTTAGTCAGTCCTAAATCTGACTAAAATTAGGTTTAGAACTGTCAAACTAAGATTCATATTCGGTTGGCGCCATTCTAAACCTAAATTTAGGATGATAGCACTAAAATGATTTTAGTTACTCAATTTAGTCAAAACAGCGATTTACCTACCTACCTTTCGGTAGGTACACTTACTAACGTAAAATTAGAAACGTCATCCTAAATTATGCTAAATTTGGTGTTGATTAAAACATTATAGTGAACGAAATGGACTGTAAAAACAATTTAAACCAGAATTTATATTTTTTTTTGCATAATTGAACGTGGTGTAATGTCGGAAAGACAGATTTCAATCAAATTGGCTCAAAATTGAAGTTGGCGCGGTTGAATTTTATTGTGATTGAGAAGTCTAAGTTAATTGGTTGTGATTTAAATCATTACCTCTTCTCACTTAGTTACCTACCTACTGGATTTGTGAATTAGCTGTGTTGTGATTGTGATGCAACATTTCAAAAAAGTTCTCAAATTTTTGTGTAGGTACTTAATGGAAACGAAACATGAAGTGCCTACCTACCTACCTATCTATGTGGTTGCTAAGCTTGTCGATTCTTCGGAAAGGTTTGTTTTTATTTTTTAATTCATAAGTTATGATCCTTACTTCTGTTTATTTACCTACCTTTATCTTCTTAGGTATATAAAATCATATTTTTTCAGGCACCGTGAACACATCCTCTCAAGACGTCTGAGGAATAGAATCCTTTCGATATGGCTGTGATGAAATTTATAAAATTATTTCGTGTACCCAAAACTGGTGGCCGTTTTATAATAGAAACCTCAGATTACCCTCGCATTGACAAAATCAGTTAAGGTAAGTCATCTCGCATTTAAAAGATATGCAGGTATCTTACCTACCTACCTAGATTTTTGAGTAGGTTAAGGCACCTACTCCATTAAAATTGTTAGGTCTGGGTAGGTAAGTATTTATGAAACTACCATCCAGTCTAATAGTTACAACTACATGAGTTAGCTTCTCCCATGGGTCTGCTGCAGAAAGCTCCATAACATTATTTCGGTTTTGTCAGCGCTACACTTTATCGGTCAGGGAAGTTACCAGGCGCATCTACTACACTGGCGCTATTTACGGGCAGTTCTTTTTTTTACTGTAGACTTCGAAGCTCTTGGCCTTCATCTCACCTGGTTTTCAAGTTATGATAAGGCCGAAGCTGAAAGCGCACTTCTCCCGGAATCCTCGACACACTGAGGAACTGGCTATTACTGCTATTACTTACCTCTAATTGCCGGAACACAGCAATTCAGCATTGTTGTTTTGGCAACAGAAATAGGTGAGATGATGGTAGCTAGCCAGGCAGACTTGAACAAAGTCCTATCACCAACCAAACCAAGCACAATATTGTACACCCCCTGGGGATCAAACCCGGGACCTCTGCATCTGACACCAGTGGAGGAACCACTAGACCACAGAGGCGGATAAAAAGGTGGTTCGTACAGGGAGCATGACCAATGGCTTCTCGGCAAGTTCCACACAATCAATAATTTTATTGTACAACATAAACTATTTACACGTTTATTTTTTAAATAGACACTTTGATACACTATTACTATCATTAAACACATGTCATAAAATGTTGCTTACTCCAAAAATATGAAGTATATACCTATATACCTTAAACAAATTCGATCAAATTAGACACATTAAAACCTTCTTGTTTTATTTCAGGTGACAAGGACCCTCTACAGCCATAGGTTGATGATCAATGATCAATGATGATCAATCGGTACCTACTGGCTCTGCAGAGCAAGCTTACTAACCCGGAAAATCAAGCCGAAGATGCAGAGATGTCAATCTTCTATTAATAGATATTTTATTAAGCAATAAACTAATTCAATAAATAATAAAGACATTTGGACAACTCATCCGATCTATCAACAGCCTTTATCCATGCGGGCAAAGCCTGCAGGCAAAAGAGAGTATAACATTATTTTATTTAAATGTAAATGTTGGCTTCTATAGCTAGCACAACTCGAACCAGAAGCGCTGAATGCTCTTGGGTTTTCTGCAGGTTTTACTGAGTGACCACAGGTTTCTTCGGTTCTTGACTGTTTCCTAATGCCATTCCAGGACTACATAGGCAGCTAATTCTTCTTTGGTTGAGCACCCTCTCCATGAAGGGCTGATGTTCTCTGCCTGTTCTCAGCACTAGGCCAAGGTCACCTCCAGCTCAAGCAAAGGGATTCCCTGAAAAAAATAACGTAAAACTAAAATTAACTTTTATTAATTCTATGGCATGGAAACCCTTACACTTACAATAGCCCCAAAATACTGTTTTGTTTTTCTTGTTATGATCAATTAACTGTAGATTTTACAATAACTAAATTAAAAACCCTCCAATTAAGCGATCACTATGCGGTAGGTATGTCATAATGATGAGCGAGCTATAGATAATTCTGAGGTAGGTACGGATGTAGTGTAATCTCGTTAAATTAATTCGAAGGAATTGTTAAATTATAAAACACCTTAAAGTTGTTATTGGTATGCAGCCTCTCCAACCTGCAGGCTTTTTGCCATAGATCGAACGATTTCAAAGCTGAACCATCGGTACCTGATGGTTCATTATCATACCCGAACCGTACACAATTATTTAAAATAACATTACATTCATATAACATTAACTATCACAAGTTTACATTACACGAGATAAAATAAAAAAAAATGTTTGTTTATACAATCATGTAAGCAAAGAGTAGAGTATATGCAACATTAGCGCAATTAGACAAAGCACAGATAAATAATGAAATAAACGCGGGAAACTGACAAAATAATCAGAAACAGAATACATAATCATTCGTTCTGCTATTAAATATTTCTGAATTACTTGTAACACTACCAATTCAACTTATAAATGTAAAAATCAAGTTAGACTTGTCATTTGGGCTTCTAAATTTAGTTCAACGTAATAGCCGAATAGGTTTTAGGAATCCTAAACCTAAGATTTTGAATGTTTAGTAAGGATTTTTTAGTTAAGAAAGTGCCAACCGAATTGCCACTATTGTGTTGCAAGAAGAGTACCAAACAAAAATATACATGTGGACAATCGACAGATGCAAAGCTTTTGGGTAATCATGGTCTGACGTAACCAAATTAGTGTCCTATTACAGTAATAAGTCTCCGCTGTCTGTTTCCGTCCGTTTGTCTGTCAATCAGCGAGCATGTATTTCATGAACATCGATAGGCATGAACATAGATATATTTTTTTTGTGTGTTAAGTGTATACTTCTGTTGCCGCAATAACTAGTAATTATTCCCCGAACTGAGATCTTGTGATGTCTGGTTTGAGGTAGGTATTTAACCACGGAGATTATTTCTCATTACACCTTACTTACCTTACTTAGGCCCTTTTTTTCTCAATCTCTCTTTATTCAGCTGAGTATTCGAGGCACTCTCTTGTTGCTAACTCTTATTGTATGCAAATCCAGCATTAGAGCAAAGCACCAAATCACCGACTGTAAGTCATAGTAGGTGGGTAGAAAACAGTAACCGAATAAGTCACCCCTTACTTAAATGAAACATAGGTTAATGTCGTTTGGAGTTGTGCTCTCAAAACCGTTGCCTTAGTAGTCGTGACTTAAAAATCTACCCACAATAATCTAATTGACTTTACGACTTTTTTTACGGTTGGTACGGTTTTACGGTTGGAACCTACGGATGTCGAAAAGTCAACCAAGGAGTTTCAACAAAAAGGCAACAGCTTTTTTTCTAGTATATAAACAAAAAAGTATAAATCTAGTATATAACTGTGCGCACCAATCTGTCGGCCAAGCGTGGTGTTTATGGCCAAGCTTTACATTCGCGAAATATGCGCAGTCAAACCCCTTGCATGACATCCTAAAAGTAATTCTTCAATTTTGTCGTTTGACAACCCTATTGAGTGAATTACAAAAAATAAGTAGACCAGTTTTCGTAAAATTTCGAGCGTGGTGATCGCCATGAGAACCTTTGCGTGGTTATCGATTCTGCGAGCTATCTGCCCTGTCCACTGCCATTTAATGATAAACAATAAAAAAATGAATGTATACATGATACGTGAGTTTAACCTTTAAATGTGTGTGCGCTTGGCCAGTATTTCTACACCAGTGCGTGTCATTTACGTTTATTTATTTCACGAGTAGAGGGTTGTTACAGAACTCGAAAAAAAAAACCTTTGACTCTAACAATTTCTTATTCTAATTAAAACGTTTTTTTTTGCTGAAGACAGGCAACAAAGGAGGCAACTATTCTTTTGATACTTTTAACAGTTTTATTGTACTCGGTGAAAAATGTAGCTATTCCTGCAAACAGGCTTGCATTGTGTTTTTATTGAAGATACAACAATAACACGCTTGAGCTGTGTAACGCAAACGCTGTTTTCACGTAAGGTTTTGTGTAAAGGTGAAACAGCGCTCACGTAGATACAATAAAACGTTATTCTATTCTGAATTGAAAAACTCTATAAGTGGCGATATTGTAAAGGCATACTCACACACTTTCTTCAGACTGTTGAGGATTCAGGGTAAAATAATAGCGTTTAAAGTGATCCCGTCCAGATAATCTATGGGTTTGAATATAGCGTTTAAATCCATTTAAATACATTATTTTTATCAGAATATCGCAAGGCCGCCTCTGTGGTCTAGTGGTTCAACCCACCGATTTCAGATCCAGAGGTCCCGGGTTCGATCCCCATGGGGAGTACAATATATTGTGCTTGGTTTGGTTGGTGGTAGGACTTTGTTCAAGTCCGCCTGGCTAGCTACCACCATCGTACCAAATTCTGTCGCCATAATAACAATTCTAAAAATGTTGTGTTCCGGGATTTAGAGGTTAGATAGCCAGTTCCTCAGTTTGTTGTGGATTCCGGGTGAAGTGCGCCTCCACCTTCGGCCTTATCTTAACTTGTAACCAGATGAGATGAAGGCCAAGTGCTTACCCGACGTACAATAATTAAAAATAAGGTTTTATCAATAATTAACATGTTACCACGATCTTACCTGGCTTGGATTTTCAACTTATAATGGTGCACTATGATTTAATTATTTAGTGAATGGCAGCGACTATGTTAGTGTCACTACAATTATAGATCAAGACAGCATTGTGAGACACAGAAGAGATAATAGGTAGAATCCTTTTAGTACGACGTGGGGGTAAGATAAGGCCGAAAATGGAAGCGCACTTCATCCGGAATCCTCAACCAACTGAGGAACTGGCTGTCTTACCTCTAAATTCCGGAACACAAACATTTTTAAGAATTGTTGTTATGACAACAGACTTTCGTAAGATGGTGGTAGGACTTTCAGGCGGACTTAAACAAAGTTCTAAAACCAACCAAACCAAGCACAATATTGTACTCCCCATGGGGATCGAACCACTTGACCACGGAGGCGGTTGAAACCAGATATAGGTACAAACTAGATATTAAAATGATCCAAGTCTCATTCGTAGTATCTCAGTTAGAAACACAAGTGTTATTAGTTCTCGCCAGCCTTGTGTACCCGAGGCCATTGCACAGGCCATAAAAATGCCTCGCACATTCTGAAGCACATCGCTATTACGTTACAATGTTTTTATTGACGGAACACATGTGAGCAGGACATCACTTAATCTTGAAAGCATTTAGTTTCAGCTTAAAATAAACAAACGTTAAAGGAGTCTTTGTCCAGCAGTAGACATTACTGTGCTGTTAAAGAAGGAGAAGAAATAAGATTTACACATTTTTAGGCTGAAAATCGTGACCTCTAAAAAATAAGTAATTTCCTAGTTTTATAATAATATAACGGCCGAGTGCAGATGCACGACAAGGGCTTCGACCCACAATAAAAAAAAATACGTTTCTTTTATCTTATTTTTTTTATTATACGTTGCTGGCTTATTTCAGAAATCCCCTTCTGCTCTCAAAAGAAGCAAAGGGGAACACTGGAAAAAAGCTCCACAAATCCCCTTATCCAATTATAAACTTTGTTCTATTTTAGAGCAAATACCAAAAATAAGAAATCACAGACAATTTTTTTTAAATTCTTAAATACTTATTGTTAAAAATTTATTTAAATGTGAAAATAAAATTATGTTTTTTTTGAATAATTTGTATTGAAATCAAATCTATCATTTAAATTTACAATAGTAAACGCAATTTTGTATTAATTCAAATATCACAGTAAACCGGATCACAGTGATCTCCTATTATAAATTCTAAATTAATTCCCATTTCTCCTATAATAAATTCTAACTTAATTCCCATAAATACATTCTAAAATAACACATTATTCATAAAATAATATGAAGTTAAACGCAGTTAAACAGCAATAGGAATGAATTTTCACAGGGTATCTAATACTCTGTAATCATTTCTAGCCGGACTAAATCTACCCATCAGATGGATTTAGTAATAGGGTCCCGTTGGTACCCGTTTGGTACGGGACCCTAAAAACGTTCAATTTGAAATAAATTTTAACCTAACAATAAACCTCGGAAAATACTGTTGGCAATCTTGGCCAAACGGTTGCCCACTCAATAAATCCCCAAAATCCGATAGTAACTTACTGAAAAACGGATGAATAAAAAATCTGGACACAGGAGCCAGACGTGAATTGACCAAAGCAACTAACGATCCACTTACAAAGATTTATAGGGATAGGCAGGCGTGAGCAAAAAACGGCATGAGCCCCGTCTGTTCCAAGTAATGGGGGTTCTGTAATACGTTGTCGAAAAAGTGTGTGAGTGCTTAGATTGCATGCAGTTTGGTGTAGTGGTCCATATGACTGTAATTCCGTAGAAACCTTTTGTATATCTGCTGAAATTCACTAAAATGGGCTCTGGAGGAATGGTTTGAATGAACAAATGAATGAATGAATTGAAATGTTTTTGAAGTGAAACGAAAAAGCGAACTATAAAGAGACAAACATATTAAAATGTATATCTATGGGATTTTATGTCATTCTCTCGAATGGCATTACAAATACAGACATGCATGTTTCAGTTATTAAGTTAGGTGTTAGTGCGTGGGCGCCTGCGTATTGCGAAGCCTTGAAAGGCTGTGGCGTATTGGTCACGTATTGGTAAAATAATCCTACTCCTGTCACTCCGTTTGTTTCATTCTCTAGCAATTTATTTTTCTAAATATTTCGCGCAGTATGGATTTCGGCAAATTGTATTAAAACACTTCGCAGAACCTGCATGTTGTGGCGAATATCATTTACATTTCATTTATTACAATAAAGAATTCATATTATGTGTTTTGTGTACTTACTAAAAACCTAGAAACAACCTGACTAGATCTCATCTAACAGGTCATCTAATCTTTTATTGCCTGGAAGATCTGGCAAAAAATAGTAATAAAATGGTTGCTGGCCCTTCTTCAGCTCATTGATTATTTGAGCGTAGACTATTTCGGTATTCTGTGGAAACCTGTCGAAATAATGCGTACTTCGATTGCATACATTTAGGTTAATAGCTGTATTCCAGACTATGGGAAAACTAGGGGCAAACTTGGGGCATTATTCAGAATGGGCTGAGCGATCTGTTGCCGCTAAATAGTGGGCTTAATGAAGCGGGCATGTTCGGAACGCCTGTGGACGATGGTGGGCGTTTGCACGACGGAGGGTAATTAATTCTTGTGGTGTTTATTTATTTGCTCTGCAAGGGGATAATACGATTTCCACTATTCATCAATAAACTTGAGTTCAACGTCATCATATTTTTTTATTTCAAGTGATAACACTTGGTCACAACTTATATAAATGTTATAATGACACAAAAATTCGGAATCTGCGTCAGGACCGTCGTGGCTCAGTTGGTTAGAGTGTTTCCGGCTTCAGGAAAATATGCGGGTTCGAGTCCATCAACCATATTTACATTCTCCTGGTTCTGTCCATGCAAAGGTTGTTTGGAAGATAGATAGATAGATAGATAGATAGATAGATAGATAGATAGAAAACACTTTATTGCACTAATAAATAAAAGTACATGGGCAAACTTAATGCTACGAAGCGTTTTCTTCTAAATGCTTCGGGGAAGCGCTTGGCTTTCTTCTTACCTGGTTACAAGTTAAGATAAGACCGAAGGTGGAGGCGCACTACACCCGAAACCTTCAAGAAACTGAGGAACTGGCTATCTCACCTCTAAATGCCGGAATATGATAATTATTTATAATTTACTTATTATTTATATATTTATTATTTATTTTTTATTTATTTATTATTTATTATTTATTATTTATTATTTATTATTTATTATTTATTATTTATTATTTATTATTTATTATTTATTATTTATTATTTATTATTTATTATTTATTATTTATTATTTATTATTTATTATTTATTATTTATTATTTATTATTTATTATTTATTATTTATTATTTATTATTTATTATTTATTATTTATTATTTATTATTTATTATTTATTATTTATTATTTATTATTTATTATTTATTATTTATTATTTATTATTTATTATTTATTATTTATTATTTATTATTTATTATTTATTATTTATTATTTATTATTTATTATTTATTATTTATTATTTATTATTTATTATTTATTATTTATTATTTATTATTTATTATTTATTATTTATTATTTATTATTTATTATTTATTATTTATTATTTATTATTTATTATTTATTATTTATTATTTATTATTTATTATTTATTATTTATTATTTATTATTTATTATTTATTATTTATTATTTATTATTTATTATTTATTATTTATTATTTATTATTTATTATTTATTATTTATTATTTATTATTTATTATTTATTATTTATTATTTATTATTTATTATTTATTTAGTCTTTATTCTTTATTCTTTATTCTTTATTCTTTATTCTTTATTCTTTATTCTTTATTCTTTATTCTTTATTCTTTATTCTTTATTCTTTATTCTTTATTCTTTATTCTTTATTCTTTATTCTTTATTCTTTATTCTTTATTCTTTATTCTTTATTCTTTATTCTTTATTCTTTATTCTTTATTCTTTATTCTTTATTCTTTATTCTTTATTCTTTATTCTTTATTCTTTATTCTTTATTCTTTATTCTTTATTCTTTATTCTTTATTCTTTATTCTTTATTCTTTATTCTTTATTCTTTATTCTTTATTCTTTATTCTTTATTCTTTATTCTTTATTCTTTATTCTTTATTCTTTATTCTTTATTCTTTATTCTTTATTCTTTATTCTTTATTCTTTATTCTTTATTCTTTATTCTTTATTCTTTATTCTTTATTCTTTATTCTTTATTGCACACACAAAATACAGCATATATTATAAACATACTTAAAATTAATGAGCATGGCAAAGGCGAGCTTAACCCTGCAAAGAGTTCTCTTCCAGCAAACCTTAAGAGAGAGTGAAATTTAAAAATAGTGGGTATGTGCAAATATCTGAATATCAAAGTAAATTATAAGTTATACAACAAAATACAAAAGATACGGACATTCATGTTATTACTAGCGTATATAATACAATATAACACAACGAATACTTACTAATTATAAAATATATATAAGTACATAATGACGATACAATAAACTTAATAAATATTTATTATTGTTTAAATACATATATGTATATAATTATAGAAACAAATATATATAATATATAAAATAAACATACATAATAACTATACAAGTATAATTTATAAAGAAAGATAATGCTCTTTGACTTTACGCTTGAAAATAACAAGCGAGGGACTAGCGCGGATATCATGAGGAAGAGAGTTCCATAGCTTAACGGAAAAACAAGTGAAGGAGCTTCCATATCGACTGGAGGAGTGACGGGGAGTAGAGAGTAGAAGGGATTTTACTGTTCTGCATGGCTTACCACGGGGGACAAGGAAATCAAAACGATCACGAAGATAAGATGGATAGAGAGGATTGTTTAAAATGTTATAGAGAAGAGAAAGAACATGCAAATCACGGCGGCGACGGATCGGTAGCCATTTCAATTGAGCTCTGTAAACGGAGACGTGATCATACCTGCGCAATCCAAATATAAATCTGATGCACAAGTTCTGAAGACGTTCCAGCTTATTGAGAATCTCCTCAGTGGCATCAAGGTAACAGCAATCAGCATAGTCCAGAAGTGGTAACATCAGAGTTTGAGCTAATGTGACTCTAGTCTCAAAGGGTAAGAACTTCTGGAAACGCTTTAGAGATTGGAATGTAAAGTACACTCGTTTGCTAATTCCACTGACATGACTTTTCCATGACAACTGTGTGTCAAAAATAACACCCAAATTTTTTGCATTTGGAGAGTAACAGATGGGAGAGTGAGCGTACAAAAGAGGAGGAGGGGAGGATTCATATACCTTATTTAACATATAGGGCGAACCACAAATTATAGCCTGAGATTTCACTGGGTTAACCAGAAGACCAAAGGCCATAGCCCACGCATAAATATACTTGAGTTCAGCATTAATCTGGTCGATACCAAAAGTAATCTCATCAGCTTTGTAATGGCAATAAATTTGCAAATCATCAGCGTAAAGATGATAGTTAGAAGATATTACCTGAGTGATAGCGTTTATAAAAACTGAGAAGAGGAGAGGAGAAAGAACACCACCTTGAGGCACGCCCGCTGTAATGTTAATCCAATCAGAGCAAGACTCTTCAGAGCGCACACACTGCGAACGGCCTGAAAGATAAGAACTGAACCAAGAGATTGCTGCTGAGGAAATGTTTAAAGAGGAAAGGATAGCGAGAAGTATGTCATAATCCACAGAGTTAAACGCACTACTAAAATCAAGTAAGACCAGGATAGTGACAAGCTGATTATCCATAGCCCACCGAATATCATCAGATACCTTGACTAAGGCACTGACAGTGCTGTGGCCAGGACGGAAACCAGATTGATAAGGGCTCAAGAGGTCGTTTTGGAGAAGGAAGAGTGAGAGTTGCTTGTGGACAACGTGTTCGAGTATTTTGGATAAAATAGGTAAGATTGAAATGGGTCTAAACTGGGATGCTGAAGAGGGATTTGAGATTTTGGGAAGAGGGATAACAAAGGCTTTTTTCCAAATTGAAGGGAATGAACTCGCCTCTAAAGAGAAGTTAACAATGTGAGTGATCGCAGAAACGAGCTCAGAGGAAAGGATATGAAGCATGTGGGCATTGATACTATCAACGCCTACAGCTTTAGTAGAGATGGATCTAAGGACTTTCAAAATGTCTTATTTATTATTTATTTATTATTTATTTATTATTTATTTATTATTTATTTATTATTTATTTATTATTTATTTATTATTTATTTATTATTTATTTATTATTTATTTATTATTTATTTATTATTTATTTATTATTTATTTATTATTTATTTATTATTTATTTATTATTTATTTATTATTTATTTATTATTTATTTATTATTTATTTATTATTTATTTATTATTTATTTATTATTTATTTATTATTTATTTATTATTTATTTATTATTTATTTATTATTTATTTATTATTTATTTATTATTTATTTATTATTTATTTATTATTTATTTATTATTTATTTATTATTTATTTATTATTTATTTATTATTTATTTATTATTTATTTATTATTTATTTATTATTTATTTATTATTTATTTATTATTTAAATGACGTTATATTGATAATATCAATAATATTTTTAGTTATATTGACAATATATTCGGACAGAAAATGTTATTAACATCATTTCCCGTCTTATTTGAAGTTTGTCGTAACCTACCATGCCAAGAACAAATAGTGTCGGGTACATTAATGGGAAAAAGGGGTAAACTCCATATAACTTTAAGTACAGGAACTTTATGATTTTTTTCTACCATATTACTGTATTTTTCCTCGTGAGGACTCCATATCATGGAGCCATGATATTGACGTCTGATATGGTACTTTAGCGCGTTATATGGTACTTTAATAGTGCCGACATTATGAAAGTCAATGCTTTGGCGTAGTATAATTGCTGGGAGCGAAAATGGGCATGTCCCTGTCACGACCTTTCTGTCCCGTGAGGGACAGAAGTTTTCATGAAACAAACAATGCGATCCCGGAATTGAAATTGGCTTCACAGTGTTAAAATTCCACTTCTAAAGATGCACTTTTAACTATTTTAATTTGGAAAAATATACGGAGCGAACAAACAAAGCTGTTGTTCGGGACGGTCGGACCGCCAAAAAAAATTGTAGTTATGGCGACAGAACTAGGTAAGATGGTGGTCTACGCGGACTTAAACATAGTCCTAACCAACCAAACCAAGCACAATATTGTACTCCCCCTGTCGATCGAGCCCGGGACCTCTGTATCTGGCACCGGAAGGCAAGTCACTAGACCACAGAGGCGGATAAAATACTTACTTATCAATGCAACACCCAAACTTATAACAAATATCTATATTCATCACACAAATGTTGGTCCTGGGTGGGAATTGACGCAACAACTTACAGCGCATAAGGCAGAACTACTACCAGCCGAGTTGTGAGTCTTGATCGACTGAACGAAGGGTTAGGAGCAGCACATAGCTGAGATGGTGCCATTTGACATAAGTGGTTCACTTAGCACAGACTATAAATGACACGGGCTGGGTTCAGTTTGATCGGCCGCCGACGCCCGCTCATCACTGAATACAGGATACGAAATACAAATTCGACGCGTGCAAAAGTGATGTCATGATCGCCGGACGTCGGCGGGAATACGTTTATAGGTTAGTTATTTGTTTACTTGTTAGCTTAACGGGCTATAGTACATATAGTAGTGAAGCGTCCTATGCACGTTCTATAGAAATTCTTTCTTTGTCTAGGCTGAAGGCAGGTAGGTAGCGATTGAGGTAAAAGCGAGATGATTTGACAAGGTTTAATGAAGATAAAGTACAGATACAAACGTTAGATAGAAGTGAGAAACGATACAATACAATACAATATTCTTTATTGAACACCACATGTAAATAAAATTATGAACTAATTCATCTTACAAAAAAAAAAAATGTACAATGGGCGGTCTTATCGCTAAAAGCTATCTCTTCCAGACAACCTTTGCATGGACAGAACCAGGAGGATGTAAATATGGACATATAGGCGCACAATAAAATATTTGCGTAAAAAAATACGCAGTATACCTACTAAAAACTAGCATCCGCAGATAATAATAATACAAATTCCAATACAATATGCATAGATAACATATAAAATAGAATACATACCTATTTAATAAGCATAAATACATATGATAAAAATATATACTGTAAATATTTTATAGAAGACATTATAACAATACCAACATAAGTAGTTACATGCGAAAGATAAAAATAATAAATAAACACATTGTGATTTAAGATGATGATAAATAATGCTGAGTAACCAAATTTTTAAATATAGGGATTGACTTTGCAAAGCGTATTGATACCGGTAGATCATTCCACAGCCGAGTAGCTTCTACTGTAAATGAACTGCCATAGAAAGAGGAAGAATGCATAGGTATATTTATTTTTATTATATTGAATTGACGGGTATTGGAAGAACGTAACGATAAAGAGTGAGAGAGATGAAGAAATTGAAAACGTTCCTTTTAGTAAACAGGATACGAGTAAGAAACAAGTAACACAAGTAAGAAAGTTGGAAGTAAAAACATGAAATATAGTTTGATATTCGCGAGCGAAAACGCGGGAGCGGAGCAAAGCGGTACGTGTTCCCCGCCCGAAGGCTCAGAGCGCGTGTATCCGTTAGGATATTAGTGTTCTGTGCGCGTGTGTCGCCGGCGCGCGCGCATCGCCTATAAAACGCCGGCCGGTTACTTCCTCTCCCCGCGCCGCGAGCCGCAGCCCGCGTCTCGTCGGCGCAGCGCTCGGTGGTTATAATAATGAAGGATGCTACAATAGCAACACAACGCAACTTCACTCTAGTTTCGAACTAAGATGCAGTTATAATAAAGGTGACATTACTGTGCGCTCAACCTCGGTTATAACCACCGATGACAGAAATACGCGCGAATGTCAAAGTTTTATTTTTTTACGGTAAAACAAACATTAATTTTGAAAATCTATAACACAGACCTTCTGCTGTATACCGTCTTTATTTGCTGTACAAAGTCGCAAGGCCTAATTGGGCGTATTTATTGAATGGCGAACATTTTTGGTACAAATTAAAGTTATCTTTGGATTTTTTTTATGTAATCTTTTAAAAGTAATCGTGTTTTCGAAACACAATCGTTCTAGCATTAATCATGACATAACATATATATTTATTTCAAAGTAAATGCTAGAGTATTGAGAAAGATATGATCGCTGAAGCTAAGCCATTTCACATGTCATAGACTCTCTTAAGTTGTAGTGTTAAGTGTTATCTTTTTTCTTCGTCTGTGTCTGTGCTTTGTTTTGTGCCTGTGTCAATAAAATGATTTTCTTTCTTTCTTTCTTTCTTTCTTTCTTTCTTTCTTTCTTTCTTTCTTTCTTTCTTTCTTTCTTTTCTAGGTCATGTTTTTTGTGAATATAACCTACGCAGTAAGGATTTGTGATAGGCAAGAGTTGCAGTTAACATCAGCTAGGCTGCAAGCTTGTTCCATCTCCACGTAGAATAAAAAAAAACATTAAGACATGACAAGCGTCACAGCTCAGCTGGTAGTAGCTCTGCCTTTTTCACAGCAACTCCATTGCAATTGCAATGAATCTAAAAATCATCTAGGTACATTATGTGCAATTCTAAATCCTATCGCACAGGATTTGGCTTAGTTTAGATATATGAGCACACATTTGCGAGATTGTACAGAGCCTTACATGCAGATGAGTTCTTTCCTGCCATAATTGAAGTCTAGCGTATAAGCTAAAATATTGCAGCTGATTCGGCTGAGGATCACAAAAGGCGCAAATATAGTGGTCTCGACAGAGCTTACCTAGTTGAGTCTTTTGGGGAACCTTAGGTCCGTGGGGAGCCGGTGCCCTCCTGTTTTTAAAAAATCTTGCGGGGCTTTTGATTGAAGCGACACGTGACCCAAGGGCTGGCTTTTATTTAGGCCAGCGAATTAGCATAGCTATTCAGCGTGGCAACGCAGCCAGTGTCTTAGGAACGCATCCGTCTGGAATAGTTGAGTTACCTATAGCCCGTTTGTTGAAGTGGTACATTTAAAGAAGTGGAAGTAAGATAAGATAAGACAATTTATTTATTGCAAAAAAGTAAAACTACATGTAAAATTGTCTGAAACAAAGCTTTACAGACTATATAGATTTAGAATCGGCAAAATATTAACATCAATTAATATTATGATATCAAATTATAGTACTGAATATTTTTTCCTGATCCACCGCCAAATTTTTTAAATAAAATACTGAGCTGGGTAATAATATAAAAAAAGTATTTTTGAACTCTTATGTTTATATTTTGGTTTCGGCTTACCAAGCAATATAATAGCATAACATGATATATCATTTTACACAGTTCTATCAGAAAATGTTATTATTTTGCCAGCTAATAAGCTTAATTGAAGAAATATGCAAGATTGAAACACCAATAATAGTTATTTTTTTTATAATTGTTCAGATTTTGATTTACCTAGACAGAACAATTATAGCATAGAACGAACTGCTGAAGTATCAAGGATTAAAACTTTATTATCGAGGACTGGAAGGTGTCCCGTTGTTATGATTTGCTCATTTCTTAGTCTTAAAGTCATTACACCATGAAATAAGATGTTGTACCCTACAATATAATAGTAATATCGCCATGGAAGCACCGCGTAATTTGGATCAAATTTCTGGAAATATGCAATCGAGCTTAAATATGGGACCATGACGCCAAGTACACCGTTATAAAATACTAGTACGTGCTGTTTTTCTAGATCAAACATCCAAGGCGCGACAGATTTCATAAAGTCTGGCTTAAGAGCATCCCGTAAAGCAACTCCATCTTGGAACTTCAGATCTCCAACGTGAAGGGCTCGCCGAGCAGGGCTGCTCTGGACATATGCTACAAAGTTCGGTGTTTGCTTATAGTGAGAGACATCCTCCATAAAGTTCATATAGGAGACACCCCCACTCCATTTCCGCATCTTTTTAATTCCTTCTAGGTAATAGTCGGATGCCTCCAGCCATTTTTCTTGTTTTATAAGCAGAGTCGTATTGTACTCGAACTGCTTAATGTATTCCTTCATATTCCAATCGTGAAGACCGGTGTGATAGGTGTACTTATGGTGAGACAGCTGGCTGATGGGATTGCACCAGCCGCTACCTATGCTCAGCTGGGACAGGTTCATCTCGACGTCTGATGCACCGCTCCTCAGACTTATTGCTCGTGCTAACGATACTATAAATTTCCCTGCGTACAGTTCGCCATGCAGCAACAACTTGAGCTTTTGAACTTCCGGGAAGAGTTTCATAATCTGTGATAGAGCTGAGAAGAGCTGATCTCCAATCTCCTCCTGGCTTGTGCTGTAGCCGCGAGAGTCGTTGGTGAAGCTGAAACCTGCTCCCACAGCGTGGTCGAGATATAACATAGGCGTTAATTTATTCCAATTAATCAATCTATTCTCAGGTTTTAAAGTGTTGTTCACCTTAACAATTTCAATAGGGCCATGTTCTTCGAACTGGCCAAACATGGAGGATACTCCTTGAAAGCCTTGAATGTAGATTCTGAAGCCCGAAAAACATGGTTTATCATTCGGAAAGTACCAGAAGAACAGATTTGAGTTGTAAGTCTTATTGACGGTAACAAAACCGGAGTAGCTCTTGACGGAGGGCAAGTCGGGAAAGGAGACGCGCGAGAGGCGCCGGCCCTCTTCCAGGTTACCTGCCTCTATGTAGGGCGTCAGGAACAGGGGCTCTCCAGGGTCTCCACCGTCAGGGGGCAGTGTCTCCATCTGCGGAATCTCTTCGAAGAAGCCCTCCCCACGGGGCAGAGCCATCACCAAAAGCGCTAGTACACATAACATTGTCTATCTGAATGCATGTTACTGTCACTGCCTTTTTATATGATAACCTATGAAGCCGTACTGTTGTGAGAAAAATAGCTTGGACAAGAGCTATTTATCTATTAATACATTTTTATTTCGCTTTATTTCTATTACTATAATTTTTTTTTTTTTTTATAACAAGTATACATTTATTCAATAAATTTAAAATATATAAATTAATAAAATACGATAAATAAATTATTCAATAAAATAATTAAACTAACTAAGTACAAAGGAATCAGTCAGATTACCTAAGGACCGTTACAAACGGCCTATAGGTAACTCAACTGTTCCAGACCAGTACCAGACGGAAGCGTGCCCAAGACACTGGCTGCATTGCCACGCTGAATAGATATGCTAATTCGCTGGCCTAAATAAGAGCCAGCCCTTGGGTCACGTGTCGCCTCAATCAAAAGCCCCGCAATATTTTTGAAAACCCGGAGGGCACCGGCTCCCCACGGACCCAAGGTCTCCACCCCAAAAGGCTCAAATAGGTAAGCTAAAAGGTAAAAAAGGTAAGCTAAAATAGAAATAAATATATACCAGTATATTCTATACTCCTTGCAGCCCATCTGGCTTTTAAATGCAACTAAGTCATAACAAACCTAACAACGCAGGCCACATCCACAAGTAACTATGTACGCAGCACTGGATTGCACCCGTCAACTATAGGCATATAGGCTATAGGTCGTACAAAATGCGTGCGCCCGCTTCTGCTTTCATATACCGCCGCGAACAAATGTAACTCCTTATCTAAACTCTCACAATATGTTGAAAATAGAAGCTCGAAGAAAGGTTCACTTGGGAGTCCTTGTTTTCAATATAACTAGATAAAAACTTTCTAGATACTTATACACTAAATTAACATGGGCTAAAAGTAACTCTCTCTACACGAAACGAGAGTGTACTAACGTGTTTTCCACACCGAGACACACGACCGTAGCGTTCCGGGATCCTTCCGTTACGCCGGTAGCCATGTGTGGAATTCCCTGGACCCGCCGACACGTTCTATAAAAATTGTCACTACTTTCAGAACAGCACTAAAAAAACACTTTCATTTAGCACAACTGTCCTCGTGAAGTTCACGACGTGAACCCCTTTTCCAAAGAGAATAGGTCTTGCTAAGATAATTGATAGTCACTAAGCATTTATGTAGATCAGTGTTGCAAAAATGTAAAATCAAAAATTGGGACAGATTGGGATTATTTTTAAAATAATACAAGAGTATTTTATGTTATTGATACAATAATTTATTCAATTAGAAAGGCAAATTGATGATTCCTTTCCTTCAAGCTATGATTAGTTTGGGGCTGGTTGGCGCTGTGTATATATATATTGTTCATTCCACCTCTTACTAGATATTTTTGTAAACATTTTCTCATCTATATTAAAATTGTGCAACTTTGGCTATTTACTCCTATGAATATTTTTGTGTGTATAATACCTATCACTGACTTACTGGAAAGTTTAAGTTTATTTCGTTGTCTAGTTTTCGGGAGACCGTATCGTTGTTTCCTTTTAACTTATTTTTTTATTGTTAAAAGGCATTTTGTTTGTTTTTATGTTATACCGTGGAATCACTCCAAATGGTTCCGTCTGATAACCAGCGCTGCTTCAAATTCTTAGTGGAGCAGCGCATAGCTGAGATGGTGCTATTTGACATAAGTGGTTCACTTAGCACAGACTATAAATGACACGGGCTGGGTTCAGTTTGATCGTCCGCCGACCCAGCCCTTGTTAGTGAATACGTTTACAGGTTAGTTATTTGTTTACTTGTTAGCTTAAGTTATATTTGATATTAAGTTGTAGTGTTTAGTATTACCTATCTTTTTTTTTCTGTCTTCTGTGTCTGTGCTTTGTTTTGTGCCTGTTTCAATGAAATGATTTTCTTTCGTTCTTTTCGAGGTCATGTTTTTTCTGGATATGACCTACGCAGTAAGGATTTGTAATAGGCAAGAGTTGCAGTTAACATCAGCTTTGCTGAAAGCTTGTTCCTTCTCCATGTTGAAAAAAAAAATCATCTTCACTCGCCTTCATTAAGACATGACAAGCGTCACAGTTCAGTTGGTAGTAGCTATGCCTTCTGCGCTTTAACATCTATATTCGTCACACAAACATTTGTCTGATGAATATAGATGTTTGTTCTGTGTTTGGGTGTTGTATTGTATTATATGTAACTATTTACAACAACAAAAAGTATATAAGTATTATATATCCGTAATCTTACAAGCTGTGTTTAGTTTGGGACTAGATGGCGCTGTGTGAAATTGATGTCCCGTAATATTTCACTATTTATTTAGTGAGATAGTGATGGAACGCCTGACTTAAAAACTAATTTAAGGGTGTAAGATGAGGGCGCATCAGCACTTCACCCGGAATCCTCGACTAACTGAAGAACTGGCTAACTTACCTCGAAATGCCGGAACAATTTTTAGAATCGTTGTTATGGTGACAGAATTAGGTAAGATGGTGGTAGCTAGCCTTGTACTTAAACAAAGTCCATCAACCATTATCCAATATCATTATTATTATATATAACCAATATCATCAACCAAACCAAGCACAGTATTGTAGTCCCCCTGGGGATTGAATCCGGGACCTCTGGATCTGAAATCGGTGGTTTGAACCACTAGACCACAGAGGTTAACATAAACATAGATTGTTCATATAAATACACACGTTACTTACAGTATCGCTTGATTGTGTGATTGTACTTTGATTTTCTTATCGAAGTACATGCATTCTAAAATACTACATTCTTACATAGGTATTCATCATTGGAATCTACAGCAATGGCAAAAGAAATATGTTTCAATCGTCTTATCTGACTGCCAATCAACCATAGGAGTGAATTACATACACTTCTTTTGATGAAAGAAATAAAGTCCGGACTGTCTGACTTTATAATAATAATCATAATAAAAAATTATGACTGTATTAAACACAACACTAGTGACTTACTAGTGTTGTGTTTAATAATCGTCCGCGATACTTCCTAAATACAAAGTAAATAAATACCTTTCGGCCAAAGTTCTTCTTTATTGAAGATCGACAGATGTTCAGTTGGGACTCGCAACACAAACGATTGAAACTAAATAATGGCGAGATTCTAACTGCCTGATCCTCAGTAAAAACTTCGTCTTCTGCCTCACATACTCCACTACATCTTCTGTAGCTTTCATGGAGTGGTGAAGTCGGGACACGTACAGCAGCGTCATGGGCACGGCAACGCGTAAGTTGCCTAAGCAAGCCTCATCACTAACTATTAATAATTAGTTCATTTTACCTACATTTTTTTTTTCAATAATTATACTCGCTTTATTGATGTAAACCTCTCGGTGACTAACCATCCGAGTGGGGTGAATTTCATAAATTCTGTCACAAGTTTAATATAAAATAATTGAAACAAGTTTATTCATTATGTAACCATTTATATACCAAAATGAACTTAACGAAACATAAATTCTTATGACAATCAAGTTTATTCAAAATGACTTCCGTGATTTTGAATACAGGCCTTCAATCTGCGCGGCCAGTCGTCTATTGCAGCACGAACGAGGTCCATGTCAAAATCGGCGGCTGCCTTAATCAAGGATGTCTTGAGTGACTCCAAATTGGGATGAGGCTTTGAGCACGCCTTTTCCTCCAAGTGTTGCCATATCTTTTAATCTAACGGACTCAAATCTGGACTGGAGGAGGGCCAGTCTTCGTGCCGGATGAAGTCGATTTCACGCGCCGCCAGCCAGTCTTGTGTGCTCTTCGCTCTATGAGCTGGCGCCGAATCTTGTTGGAATACCCAGTGCCTGTTATTGAACATGGTATGAGAAACACGTTCCACGAGGTTCGTCAGGACTGTAATTTGATACACAACTGCATTCGTTTTTACACCTTTCTCACAAAAATGTACCTCTGTTAAGCCCCTAAGGGAAACTCCCAACCATACCATGAGCGAGGATGGAAAATGACCTCGTTGGACACGCGGAATACGATTCTCTCTCGCTTCTTCACTACTGTGTGCGTACACCTTATCATTTTGTTTGTTGTAGCTCTCTTCTACGGTAAAAAATTTGTAAAATTCTAAATAGTATACATTTTTATTTTCATGAACAATTCGAAATTCGAATTCAATAAACTTTTTTGTGGCTAGCATTCTAAAAGAAAAGTTTTTACTGTGTGACAATACTTACGACCTGACTGTGTATTTATTTAAAAAAAGTTAAAAAGTGTTAGATCCTATATTACAAGCTATGCTTAGTTTGGGGCTAAATGGCGCTGTGTGAAATTAACGTCCTGTAATATTTATTACTTATTCCTAATATTTTGTTGCTTGCCAATTCATCCGTTTTCACACCTTTCCAGTTCTGCACATACAAAAGTTGTCTGGAAGAGATCGCTTATAGCTATCAACATCAACATCAACATTAGTGTCCACTGCTGGACAGCGCCTCCGTCAAATCTAGAGGGTTTTTGCCATAATAACCACGCTTTGCAGGTGGATTGGAGATCGCGGTAGATATGTAGAAAACACACAGAAGAAATCTGCTGCCCTTACGACATACATGGGCTGAGTTGGCACGGCAATTAGCCATAAGACCACCCATTATGAACTTTCCCTGTCACATTAATCAAATAGTAGATTGTTACATAAGGCGGACTAAAACGACCCATTTTATACGAGGTTGTCATACTCCTGAGAATGAGCAAGGAAGGATAAAGAAACCGAGGGTATTTTTGGCCCGAGTTAAACGTGGATCAAATCGAATGTGAGAAAATAAGACAATACAGAACTCAATAAATGTAATTCATAACATTAAAAACTAGCTGACCCCGAGCTGACGTTTGCGCGAAAAAAACCTGCATATCTGATCACAACCAAACATCACAGAATCATCTGTTGTCTCTGTGCCTTTTTGTTCAATTTCCTTTTAATCTTAGTTTTTCGCTCGATGATATTCTAACATAAACATTCACCACAATTATCGATTTCGCGCCAAAAACTTAATTTTTTAATTTCTTAGACGATAAACGCACGCACTTATCACCTTTCTCATTACAACCAATAATCGCCAGGAAAGTTCCAAGTTCCATTTTCAAAAATGCAAATGTTCTCAAATGATTTCTTTGATGTTTGCTGATTCTGATAGCTTTTTTTAAAACGAAACTATAGAAAATATGACGTTAGAATTTTGGAAATATAAAAAAAAACGTACTGGAAATGAACACGTTAATCTTATAGGAATAAAACAAAAAATATATCGTATTCCACTGAATAACTGAATGAAACATCGAATGCCGAATCATACTCTATGAGCACAATATTTTTATAGTCTGATATAAATAGACGTAAAAAACTGTTTTCCTAAAGCTACGGCTTAAAACTGCATTTCACCCACGCTATGCTCACAAATTCCACGTTACAAATTTTCTTTAGCAAATCATCATCATCATCACGTGCAGCCTGTCTCATCCCACTGCTGGGCATAGGCCTCTCTTCGCTTGTGCCAACCTTCTCGATCCTTTAGCAAATAATGAGCACTAATTATCAATTTGTCAAATTATAACATATTTAACTGACTTTTTTAACCGCCTCTGTGGTTTAGTGGCTCGCCCACCGATCTCAGATCCAGAGGAATCTGATACCTGTGTTTGATTCTCAGGGGAGTGCAAAATTTGTGCTTGGTTCGGCTGGATATTGTTTAAGTCCGCCTTCAGTTATTACCATCATACTAAAGTCAGACGCCACGATAACAATTTAGAATTGTTGTGTTCGGCATTCTGTTCCTCAGTCTTTTGATACTGGGTGAAGTGCGCGTCCAACTTCGACCTTATCATAAATTAACAAAAAACGATATCACGGTCAAGCGCTTTTCCGCCGTAAAAAATATTAATATACTTGCTAGATTCTTCTCAATGTTGAAATCTAGCCTCAGCGAAGCCATTCGTCACGGAAGACAGATCCCGATGGAGACGCCAGGTTTCAAGGTCCTATGTAAAGTCTCGACTCTCGACCCTTAGCAGTGAGGAGGATATATTATAGCGGCTAAGTAAAATACCAAATGAATGTAATTAATTACGATGGCCCAAATTAATGTATTAATTTGGCGAATAATTCAACGATGGCGTCAAATAGCGTCTCTAATTGGGCCTAACTTGGCTGTGAGTTCGCTAATAGGACAAACAAGGTGCTTTAGCAATGTATTTGCGCATCCTATTTACCTTATTTGCTTAATCTTGACATGATATTATATAGGTAAGAACAGCTAAAATATTGACACAAGAAATGTTAGCTCCTTTTTGCACGAAATATTAGGTGTTACAGATAGGCCGTTTGTAACGGTCTGCGAAGAAGTATAAAGAGCTTGACCTTGGAGAGAAAGGTGCAACCCCGCCGAAAAGTCGGGATAAATATAGGTATATACGCGATAAATACCTGTTTTCAGATATAGTATCAAAATAAAGACACTAAAGTCAATAACATAGATCAGATTGTGAAGAAATGTGAAATCAGCCATATATAGCCGATTTTTCAAGGGGAAATGACAGTGGTGATTACAGCTATCGAAAAAGTCAGGTAATCCGACTGCTTCCTTTGTATATTGTAAGTTTAATCGTACATATTATATATAATATTACTAAAGTATACAATAATAGACGACGTTATCTTCATTTATTAGTGACAGCTACTGGTATGGACATGCAAAGGAAAGAAAGTCACGTTGCAAGAAAAATATTGAGTATGTATGAGAAGGCTATAAAAGTTGAAGAAGACCATAGAAGATATGAATAGAATGCCTATAGGTAATAACGTTTTAAAAATGAAAAAGAAAACCCACTTCAATGAAGGTATTTATGAAGGAAGGAATTAAGGTAATACACACTAAAGATAATACCCAAATCGATTCAAGTGTGCCTATAACTAAGTGTAAGTATTTAAAGTGTTTTCTCGATTTCTCCAGGATCCTATCGTCAGATCCTGACCTGATGACGATGAGACCACCTGGGAAGTTTTGTTTGAAAGGGTATATTTTCAAACAATAGAAATATCTTTTTCAAATCGGTCGAGGCGTCTTCGAGAAATCGAAAATACATAGATAAAAAAAAGACAGCTACGTTACGAATTGAGAATCTCTTCCTTTTTTGGAAGTGGGTTAAAAAGAGGACACGTGCCTTAAATGAGTGGGTAATTGAGCTGGCGGCTAATAGAAGTGAATGGAAGAGAAGCACATTGACAAGACTGCCTTGGGAGATGAAGACTCTCTCTCTCTTAGATTATAGGATGGCTTAATAAATATTTTTTTTTTGTAATATAAGTTAATTCAAGCAATAAATGAATTCATAGAATGAATGTGCAGAACAAAACTGTAAATTATAGGTTGCTAAAGGTTGCCTGGAAGAGATTTCGCTTTTAGCGATAAGGCTGTCAATTCTAGTTTAAATGTTTTACTTTGCTTGTTTATTTATTTTGGTTTCTTGGTGTACAATAAAAAGTTTATCAATCTATATATCTATCTATCTACGTCTATGATATCTATCTATATTATAGATAATCATATATATCTATCTGTCTAAAACAATCAAGATTTTTTACAATAGGTACCTTTCTAATGATGTAAGCTCATGCTAAAGATTTAAATGGATAAGGATTAGGCGGAAATTCACCCCCTACCGTGAAATTTGACTCTGGGATCTTTATGATGTAGATTTATCAGGATTTGACAGTACAGATAGCGACTAGCTTCGCTACGCGCTACGTGATAACTACAGAATAATTCGTTCGTAAATAATTGATGACGAACCAATTGTAAATTGAACCCTATTCTCTACATATTTGTCTCGGCAGTATCCGCGGTTCGTGCGACGCGAAAGGAATCTATGATGGAAACAACCGCAGGGAATGAGTAATGAAATTCTCCACAAACGACGCCCATTCTCTTAATGCGTTCTGTTGGGCCGCGAGCACACTGACGAGAAAAAACAACAAATTACCACCATTCTCGATGCGTGACGACTGCGGAATGCTTACGTCCACGTCCAGTGACCTGCGACACACTTCACGTAATAGCTACAGCTAACTTCATACCATCTATTCAGCAGATGTGCCTATGACCTAAGCAAATGTTTGCTGGTTTCATTTTTCGCGTGGAATAAACTCTTCACGTTCAGCCAATTTTGCTAAAGACGAAGAAAAATAAATGCTACGTGAAATCTTTTCACATTTTCATTTGACGAAGCCTTTTTTCTTGGCTTACATAGCGTTTTATGTTTAAGTTTTTCGTATTTCATAGCTAGCATTTCTACTAAAAGCGTAATAATGTTAAGGGTTCATTCCAAATATATCGTAATAGGTTTGGGGTAGATGTATCTAGGTAACTACTAGTGGTCTATCCCGGGCAATATAATCGGTTTTTCCTAGAGATCACGGCTGAATGATCACAAGACTGGTGGTAGAACCTCCAAAAGCCCGCCTGGATATATAGCCTTATATCGCTATCCAACAAAGACCAGCGGCAAGCAGTCAGTTCCCTCTGGGTAAGCTCGCTCCAACGTTGCCCGTGCAAGTTTTTAGGTCAAGAGCTTACAAATAATTGAAAAACTCACGAGCTTTAGCAGACTTGTCAATCTGAATGGGTACCTACTCAACCTACCTGCCTATAATCTGAAATTGGCACACACGACCCATATCACATAGTAAAAAAAAAGAAAAAGTACTCAATAAAAATAGAATAAAAATAAATGTTCACCTGCAACTATCTCGTGTTACCCACAGTCATGTTTTTATTTCCATGCACATATCCAATTTAAATAAAAAACAAGTTCAAAAACTAATACCCGCCCACGGAAAAACAACGCTGCAAAATTTATAAAACACGAAAATATTATCATCTGAAATAGTCATATACTAACTATTCAATATAACAACCCGTTTAAAGTTCTTAGCCTTATTTGTGGAAAAGATAAATAAATATTGATTGATTGATTGAATATTAATCTTTTATTAAACATACAAATTACAAGTTATGTGCAAAAAAAAAGCTATGTGGGCAAAAATGCAAAAGATATATATAATCCGTAAGTCGAAGTCCAAGTTTGTATGTCATTTCGCGTAATCGTTCACGACCATGTATGTAATTTCGCGTAATCGTTCACGATGAGTCATTTCGCGTATTAGCTTAGTAACGATTCGCGTAAGTATGTCATTATGCGTAGTCACCATAAGTCATTGTGCGTTTGACAACCTAAATGTGTCATTAAGCGAGTAATCCATAGTTTAATGTATCTTATACAAATTCATAGTGATGTCCAGAGGGAAGCTGTGGTAATGTCACTTTGCCATAAAGCTTATGATCGCTTACTTCTGTATTAGACAGCGCAGTTTTATCATGATTGCTCTGTATTGCCCGTCAGGATGCAGATCATCTTCATACATGCAGAAACTCCATACAATCCTGACTTAACTAGAACAGTCTAAGATAAAGTATGCCCAAGTGTGTGATACCAACTAAACCTCATGGAGCGACATTACAATGTTTTGACTGGCTTTATAATAAATCAAACAAGCTTTTAGGAATCTACAACCTGTAACAGAATATGTGTACTATGCCGAAACGGGGTTATCCGACCCGACTCGGGGAACAACGTTTGTTTTACGACTTTTTGAATTTTGGTTCAAAGTTTTTGGTAAAACAGGATCAAAGTTCTGATACCAACAGCTGGTTTTTTGTGTTGAGACTACCTTAAAATCAGCTGTTTCTTAACTCGCGACAATGACCTCAGCTCTAGACACAGATGAGGCAACATAGCAGAAGGTTACAATCACAAAGAACGAAAAGCGCTTTCACTAACAGAGGAAAATCGTCGAAAAGCCTGGGCTGCTAATGAGACAATCCATTACTAGAAGGCTTAATTTGTCAAATCAATAAGAATTTTATCTGTTAGCTAGAATACAAAATAATCGTTCCTATAATGTACTTTCGTCCGTCCAATATCGCATTCATCGTCTTTTTGTAACTGTAGGTGCCTATGTAATTTATCGATGTGTATGTTCTATCTAATAATCTACTTTCACGAGATGACTCCAAGTTCTCACTAAAATTGGTTCATCTGTACTTAATATTCTTTGACACAAACAATTGCACATATATACCTAGACCTACATGCATAGTGCGGTAAAGGAATAGGGTCGTCACTATTTATTGTCATTGAGAAAATGAAAAGATTTGAATGGGAAACTGAAAATGGGAATTCACTATTATCTCCCCACCACAATAAATACTTTTCCTGGTCCAAAAAGCCCCCCCCACTGCTTAGTACACATATTCTGTTACACCGTGTATATACCAGTTGCAATTAAAGATCGCCATGTGGATTGGCTAAAGTTTCTTAGTAACGAAGAGACGAAGGGTTTTTCACTGGCTTGCAGAAGGTATTATTGGGGCCACAGTTTCTACTCATTCATCTCACCTATTTCTCAACTAAAATTAGCTATTAAATACTTTTGCCTCATAACACACCTTCACACACATACAAACTCTCACACATAATTATCTTTTTAACCGCCTCTATGGTCTAGTAGTTCGCTAACTGGTGTCAGATCCAGGACTCAATCCCCAGGGGGGTACAATACTGTGCCTGGTTTGGTTGGTGGTAGGACATTGTTAAAATCCACCTGGCTAGCTACCACCATCTTAACAAAGTCTGTCGCCTTAGCAATAATTCTAAGCTGTTGTGTTTCGGTATTTAGAGGTAAGATTCAGTTCCCCAGACAGTTGAGGATTCCTGGTGAAGTGCGCTTCCACCGGCCTTATCATAACCTGAAACCAGATATGATGAAGGGTTACGCTTCCCCGTCGTACAAAACAAAAAATCCTCGCAATACTCTCAATGCCACTTTATATTATACACTTCTCGGGCGTGCATGCAAGCTTTTTTTTATTCTTTTGAATTTGTTCAAATATAAATACGTACCTAGGCGTGATTTTATGTCAATTTAATCCTAGTTTTCATTTTGTTTTTATATCTGTACTTTTTGATAATTTATTACATAGATTTATGATACAATATATATTATTGATAGAGATATTAAAATTAAATACCTAGACATTAAAACATAGTATCAATTTTCTAATGACAATAATCTATTACGTAATACTTACTAATGTACTGTAATGTAAATTATAAAAAGAAGTTAAAGCACTCAACAAAACACAAGCTAACCATAGCTTCGATTGGTAATATGGGCTTTACATATTATTTTGTAAGTATTTTATATGTGTCATATTACATATTCATACATACATACTGGTCATAGACAACTTTCCTTTAGATTGGCCATTTCATCTTTGTTTTATAGGTTACATTTTCGTAAATTTGTATTTTATAGCCAAATGTTTTGTATTGTGTTTTGTTAATAAGTTAGGTGTAGTATAAGTACCTAATGATTTGAATTACTATTCGTCCTTAGCGACGACTAAGGACGCTAGCACAAACAATTTTTTTTTGTGTCTTTATTATGATGATATCTTTGTAAACTTTTTAAATAGATAAATTCATGCATAACCTTTCATATTTATGGGCAAAAATTTACAATGTGGGCTAAGCTTTAGAATAGGGTCGTCCCTGTATCGTAGCAGTTGTATTGTGAATGATGTGTCCTGGTAATTTCGTTTATCGACCAAATAGATCGACCAGACGGATCCGTGCTTTGTGAATATTTTATTACCAGCTGTATTCTTTTGCTCAGGAAATATCGAGAGATTCGGTTTAGTTACGTGATACTAGGGATGAGAGTTTGTTTAGATCAAAAATGAAACGTTGAATAATGTGTATTTTTCGTTATGGTATGCACAATTAAATAGAACATAAAAGTATCATAGCTCAGTTGGTAGTAACTATGCCTTCTGCGCTGTAAGCTGCTGGTTCGATTCTCACCTAGGACAAACATTTGTGTGATGAATGTAGATGTTTGTTCTGTCATAGAATTGAAACTTGTGTGGCTATGCAACATAATTAAATAAATGAAACGGTTATTACCACAAAATTTTTACGTCGATTTGCTGACGTAAAAATTTTGTGGTAATAACCGTTTCATTTATTTAATTATGTTTGTTCTGTGTCTGGGTATTGTATCATATAGTGTGTATGTATTTTACAAAAAGTATTTACGTATTCTATCCGTAATCTAGTCCACATTTTACAAGCTATGCTTGTTATGAATGGATACTTTCACAATTGAATTTAAAAATTATTTTTTTTTGGGGGTAAATAAATACACTATAGCAACGTCCGTTTACAAAGTTAACTGTGATCAGTTTGTAGTTGTAAGTAGTGGTATATAGCACATAGGTATAAAGTAAATTATTAAATTAAACTAAACGAAGTTCATCAACATTACAAATTATATATACTAATGAACAAAAGTACTACAACATTAAAAGGGTGCCCACGGGACCTAAATACTAAGCCACCGCTGTCATGCCGTCCGTCTGTCTATCCTTCAGCGGACTCATAAATAAAAAAATATTTGAAACTGAAGGGCTCAATACAAAAAACGTGTTTTTTTGACGATTTTACTTTAGCTCTATCTTAAAAGTAGTACTTAATCGGTTTACCTAAATAGTTCAAACTTGATGTGATAATAGCTTACCATTGTACTTGGTAGCAAAAAATAAATATCGGCCAAGCGTGAGTCAGACCCACACGAATACTTTTTTTTTTATTTTATTGTACGACGGGTTAGCACTTGGCCTTCATCTCACCTGGCAACAAGTTGAGATAAGGCCGAAGGTGGAGGCGCACTTCACCCGGAATCCTCAACAAACTGAGGAATTGGCTATCTTACCTCTGAATGCCGGAACACAACAATTTTACAATTGTTATTATGGCGACAGAATTAGGTAAGATGGTGGTAGCTAGCCAGGCGGACTTAAATAAAGTCCTGCCACCAACCAAACCAAGCACAATATATTGTACTCCCCATGGGGATCGAACACGGGACCTCTGGATCTGAAATCGGTGGCTTGAACCACTAGACCACAGAGGCGGTTACTCCAGAATAAAAACTGTAATGTTTTTCCTAGAAATGTAGGTCGGAACCCTCGGTGTGCGTGTCCAACTCGCATTTATTCTGCTTATTGTATCATACAACTAGACCCCGTGCAGTTACACTTGCTCCAAGGTTTTTGCGCTAAGATCACCACTATAACTTCAGCCTATATAAGCCTGGGTGTTGTAAAAATTGTTAGTATGTATTTACAAAAAAAAAGTATTATATCCGTAATCTAGTTCCCATATTACAAGCTAAACTTAGTTTGGAGTTAGATGGCGCTGTGTGAAATTAACGTCTTTTTTAATTTATTGAAGCCTGGTAAATCTCTCCCATTGGTCCTCATTCTCGCTCTGGCAATCCTCAAGATCCAGGGATCTCAGGATAAAAATGTACCTCCTGAATAATGTATGTCCTTACATACATAAAAGCACAGGCCTTGCGCATCACAAGCCGCCTCTATCCATCAACACTACGTGACCCACGGTCACAACACAGCCCAGGTCGTAGCCAATTCATCTGCCAAGGTCTTTGGTCAAGTTTGGTCAATGTCAAAATCTGTTAAGGAGATTACACATTTCAAATAAAAAAGTGCATTCAGCGGCCATTGAATCTTAGGTTAGTTAACTGAATGCACTTTTTTATTTGAAATGTGTAATCTCCTTTTTGTGTTTACAGTAGTAAACATTTTGAAGAAACAACTGGAGGTTTTCAAATTTATATTACTTATAACAAGATATTTTAGGTCGAGGGATGAGAAAGCGGCCATTGAATCTTAGGTTAGTTATACTTAACTAACCTAAGATTCAATGGCCGCTGAATGCACTTTTTTATTTGAAATGTGTAATCTCCTTTTTGTGTTTACAGTAGTAAACATTTTGAAGAAACAACTGGAGGTTTTCAAATTTATATTACTTATAACAAGATATTTTAGGTCGAGGGATGAGAAAGCGGCCATTGAATCTTAGGTTAGTTATACTTAACTAACCTAAGATTCAATGGCCGCTGAATGCACTTTTTTTATTTGAAATGTGTAATCTCCTTTTGGTGTTTACAGTAGTAAACATTTTGAAGAAACAACTGGAGGTTTTCAAATTTATATTACTTATAACAAGATATTTTAGGTCGAGGGATGAGAAAGTCCGTTGTGATTCCGGCCCGAAATTCCCTAAAAGGTGTTTAATTAACCACAACGAAGCAACTAAACGCAGATTTATGTGATGGTCCCGGGTTTCAACCACTACAAGCAACACCAAACCCACAACAGCCTTTACTCGGATCACGGTTTGTACCCCCTTACTGATTCCAAAGTTCCGGTCAGCACATAAAACCGGCCACCAATGGACGTGATGGGTCATTCGCTCATTTTGTCCATTAATCGCGGTCTACGAATGAAACTCATAAAACTTGTTGGTCACTCCGAGTCGTTTAGTCGACAGTTTGCGTAAACTCAGATATATGCATATCAATTGATTTATGCGTGTGTCAGAATCGGGACAGGATAAAATATAACGGAATTAGGGCACCACTACACTGCGCAACCTAGGCTTAGCGCCAAGATTTAGGCACTTCCACTCGGTTGGCGGTAAAATAACTATATATATATATATATATATATAACTATAGAGGGCGCCAAACGTCATTGAAGACAATTACAGACAGTTTCAAACGTTGGCTTTTACCGAAAATGGCTCAACTTACAGTGCTTTTAAATCTGCCCGCAATAAACTATCAATATTCTTACCTAATAGAGAACATAGATTACAAAAAGGTTTTTAAATTTTAACAACAAAAAACAGTGAAACCAAATTTATATAGGGAATCTACCTCTCAGTGGTCTTCGGCGGGTGACTAAATCGCTGTGTTTAGCTAGGGGTAACAATTACAACACTGGTGGAGGAGCTAATGGACCACATGACTGACAGCCTCCTGCCGAAGTCAGGCGCAAAACGGTATGCCGGTAACGGAATATCCGTTACAGCGCGGAAGAGCTAGTGCCTTCGGGAAAAGCTCACTCCATCATTGACCTCATTCTTGCTAATCTAGGTCAATCTGTTTGCTGGGATACGATGGAGAGTTTTCTCGCATACTGCGAAAGTAATTGACTTTATTTTACCTAATATGTATAAGCACTTGTTTATGTGTATATATCTATTACATATTTCATTCTGGTCACAGATTTTTTGTTACTGATTGTTTTTCCTAGCTATATATTATTTAATCTTTGTTTAATTATTATTGTATTTAAATGTCTGTACGTAATGATTAAATATTTTCAAATGTAACGCATTGAATGTTTATTTTGTAATGTTTTATTAAATAATGTCAATGAATATATAAATAAATAGCTCTGGCCTAGAGTTCAACACAAGTTAAGAGGAAATCCGGCATTCATAAAATAAAGTCTTGCCTCACTATAATGTGTCTTTGTCATAGTCTTCGTATTTCATTTCATCTAGGAAGTATAAATAGGAAATTATAACTAATACGAAATAATAATATAATTAAATCACAAAAAGCACAAATAATGTCTTGACAGAGATTACCTATTTGAGTATTTTGGGGGCGACATGTGTCCGTGGGGAGCTAGTGCCCTGCAAGGCTTTGATTGAGGTGACACGTGACCCAAGGGCAGGCTCTTGTTTAGGCCAGCGAATCAGCATAGCTACTTAGCGTGCCTTGGGTACACTTCCATCTGGTACTGGTCTGGAACAGTTGAGTTAGCTAATAGGCAATGTTTACGGCCCTTAGGTAATCCGACAGCTTCTTTTGTACATAGTTAGTTTAATTGTGAATGTTTGAATATAATCATTGTTGTTTTTGTTTCTACATCTTACTTATATTCGGGGACAATACTAACGCATAGTCATGATATGAAAGCGCAGCGTATCCCATTAGGATTCACTGTAATTATTTCCAGAGATTACAGCCCCGGTAAATACCGGCTATCACACAATTACGGCGGTGTACCGGTATTTAGCATACCCGCAAATGGTTTCATGTATCACTAGAAGAACGCCGGGAATTACCGCGTTTGAGCCATGGATTTTTGGCTTGGAGTTTGCAAGTCCAGAGTGAATATCACATTTTAACTTGTTTATCAATTGAGCTGGATCTCAATCGCTTAGCTTTTGTTTTTTATTGCACGACAGCAAGGTTCTAGGCCTTCATTATGACAAGGCCGAAGGTGGAAGCGCACTTCACTCGGAATCCTCAACAAACTGAGGAACTGGCTATCTTACCTCTAAATGCCGGAACACAACAATTTTTGAATTGTTATTATGGCGACAGAATTAGGTAAGATGGTGGTAGCTTGCCTGATGGACTTTAACACAATCCGATCACCAAACAAACCAAGCTCAATATTGTACTCCCCTTGGGGATCGAACCCGGCCCTCTGGATCTGACACCGCTGGGCAAACCACTAGACCACAGAGGCGGTTAAAAACGTTAAAAAATATGTCTTTGCATAGCATAATACTGAACGAATGTGCATTGTAATTTCCCATACCTAAATTGATTATCGATCGAATGCACTTAAGTAGTTTTTTTTTCTTCAAAGTATAGCCTTAAAATGGAGATATGGTTCACCAAATGCAAGTAAAGTAGCAAACAAAAGCAATATTATTTAATATTTACGAACATTCTGCGAAATGGTTGAAATCTTTTTTAGGTTACAGCGTGGTTTCAACACTCATTATCTCCGGCATTAAAAAAAACAAAATTGAATCAACAAAACATTCCATACAATTGTCGCCTGTCACCATATACAACCTGCAGGCTTACCCTCAAACCCAAAAAAATCCAATTCAATATCAATCGCAATTCAATACTCAAACAATATTGACTAGTTGCCGTACTCTTGAAAAACAATTTGATAGCATTGGATAGAAATTGTAATTGCGTTAGTATTGGATGATGATTGTGTTAATACACATGAAGTTAGCTGCATTATATTCAGCCCTAGTGATGTTTGTTTGTATTGAAAACCGGTGAAACAATAATTTAGGTTTAAATATATACACAAAACAAAATTTTTATTGCGAAAATGTTACACATTTTCCTCAATTCCGATTTCAACGCAATACCAAACACTACAATACGTAGATGTAAATTTTTGGTCTCTATTGGATTGGACAATTTAATTCCAATCGCGATTAGTACATTCAATATCCACACAATATGAAATAAATTTGGCGCTAGGTTCACATTCAAGAGTGTTCTCACAAAGAAATGTAAGAAATGACACTAATTCAATACCGATTCAATACCGATCGATCGGAATCGTGTTCAAGGGTAAGTCAGCTGGTCATAATATTTCACGAGAACAGATATTCGCCGGACAGACATGAAAATCATTTTTGCCCAGGCTAAAACGGAGACAGTTCGCGCTCGCTTGCTCAACAATAAAAAAAACTTCAAAGCTTTGCCTGGTGACTTTAGTCTTGTCCATGCAGCACGACAAAAGTAAGCTGAATAAAGAGAATGAGAAAATAAAACCAGTATGTTATTGATCAATTTCAAATAAAATACGATTCGTATTGGCTAATCCTATAAAGATTACATTTACTTTCCAATCATTCTTGACGTCTATCAGAGAAGCAATAGCTCTCCAATACAAAACAGTCAAGGGTTTGCTCGCCAACTTACCTGATTGAAATTGAACAGCGATCGAGATCTCCTTGACCGACTTTATGAATATAGTACCGCTTTTATACTTTTTAAATATTTACTGCATGGGTAAAAGTGGACTAATAACGTATAAAACCTAAGTGAATGATCAAAAAACTAGAACCCGACTGCGAAATATTAAAATACACGCATGTTTTAATAGTAATAAAAGTAAAGGACTCGACAGGTGAAGCACTACTACCATACCAATTTCAGCCGCCAAGCAGCATAGCTGTGTTTCGGGTGATGGATATGGTTTCCGGTAAAATTGTTGGCACGCGAGGATTAACACCTTAATGCTTCAAGTTGACGGGGGCAATGCAGTGCCGCGTAGGTCAAGTTCTTTATGGATGTGACCTACATAATAAGGTTTTGTTACAGGCATGAAAGATTAGCTGTCGTCTCTCTGTTCGTCTACTACTCAGCTCGTCCGTTATTTGATTTGTTCATTTTGGTGATTATACAAGCTATAACAGAATATGTGTACTATGCCGAAACGGGGTTATCCGACCCGACTCGGGGAACAACGTTTGTTTTACGACTTTTTGAATTTTGGTTCAAAGTTTTTGGTAAATCAGGACCAAAGTTCTGATACCAACAGCTGGTTTTTTGAGTTGAGACTACCCTAAAATCAGCTGTTTTTTAACTCGCGACAATGACCTCAGCTCACAGATGAGGCAACATAGCAGAAGGTTACAATCACAAAGAACGAAAAGCGCTTTCACTAACAGAGGAAAATCGTTGAAAAGCCTGGACTGCTAATGAGACAATCCATTACTAGGTTTAATTTGTCAAATTAATAAGAATTTTATCTATCTGTTAGCTAAAATACAAAATAATCGTTCCTATAATGTAAATTTTTGTTCGTCTAATATCGCATTCATCGTCTTTTTGTAACTGTAGGTGCCTATGTAATTTATCATTGTGTATGTTCTATCTAATAACCTACTTTCACGAGATGACTCCAAGTTCTTACTAAAACTGGTTCATCTGTCCTTAATATTCTTTGACACAGACAATTGCACAAAGAAAGCGATTTGTATGGGAAACTGAAAATAGGAATTCACTATTATCTCCCCACCACAACAAATAATTTTCCTGGTCCGAAAACCCCCCCCACTGCTTAGTACACATATTCTGTTATACCGCGTATTACAACGAAATCGTTACGATTTCGCATATAATAGGTATAGCGTAGCTTCCTATAGGGAAATATATTATCTTGACCTGATCTCGACTCACACAGGTGTATGAAAATACAATTGGGGCCCCACATAGCATGTAGATAGTTGTACATCGAATCGCGTATATGAACTTATTGTTCTTACATACAATCACACCTTGAGTCTTGAATATAGTTAGAATAACAGAGTGGGTATCGGATATTATTTTAACCGCCTCTGTGGTCTAGTGGTTCAACCCACCGATTTCAGATCCAGAGGTTCCGGGTTCGATCCCCATGGGGAGTACAATATATTGTGCTTGGTTTGGTTGGTGGTAGGACTTTGTTTAAGTCCGCCTGGCTAGCTACCACCATCTTACCTAATTCTGTCACCATAATAACAATTCGAAAATTGTTGTGTTCCGGCATTCAGAGGTAAGATAGCCAGTTCCTCAGTTTGTTGAGGATTCCGGGTGAAGTGCGCCTCCACTTTCGGCCTTATCTCAACTTGTTACCAAGTGAGATGAAGGCCAAGTGCTTACCCGTCGTACAATTAAAAAAAAAAATTCTAGTTAATATAGGTCCCACTGCTTACCGCTCCTGGATGTCAGACATTTCGACCCGAAGGGAATGAATGAATGAATGAATGAATGAATGAATGAATGAATGAACACTAGAAATAAAGACACATAACAAACATTTAGTAACAATAGCGTCTAAGTACAATGGGCGGCCTTATCGCTGGAAGCGATTTCTTACAGGCAACCTTGTCAGGAGAAATTTAAACAGTAAAAAAAAATAACAGAAGTAGCGCACAACAATAAGTATAAATATAAACAGAGATTACAACAAATACTAGTTAATATATGACGCTACCTGCGTCGACACCCTAGCGCCATCTCATCTGCCTGGGACATCAGTTAGGGCTGGTGCGGCGGCTGATTCGGCCGAGGATCACAAAAGGCGCAAATATGGTCTCGACAGAGCTTACCTATTTGAGCCTTTTGGGGTGGAGACCTTGGGTCCGTGGGGAGCCAGTGCCCTCCGGGTTTTCAAAAATATTGCGGGGCTTTTGATTGAGGCGACACGTGACCCAAGGGCTGGCTCTTATTTAGGCCAGCGAATTAGCATAGCTATTCAGCGTGGCAATGCAGCCAGTGTCTTGGGCACGCTTCCGTCTGGTACTGGTCTGGAACAGTTGAGTTACCTATAGGCCGTTTGTAACGGTCCTTAGGTAATCTGACTGATTCCTTTGTACTTAGTTAGTTTAATTGTACTTTTTATTGAATAAATTATAATACTAGTTATATATATAATTAATACAAACTATGGACTAATACATAACTACAACAATAAAATAAAATAATAAATCAAATAGTCAAATAAATATATACATCAATATAAGTAGTTGGACAGGGTCAGATTTAAATAGAAGCAAGGTAGTGAATTTTCAGCCTCAATTTAAAAGTATATACTGACGGAGCCAGTCTTATTTCAGTCTTATTTTCTCATTTTCAAGGGATTTCACCAGGAGATGGGCAGCAGCTTTCATATATCTTAGTCTTAGTACCTACCTACCTATCACCGACACTGTGATCACCGACTCACCTGCCAAGCGTGGCCCATGTCATGCAGTGGTACTTTTTCAGGCTATGCATATTACACTAAAAATGTTACATGAAAATATGGTAATAATGACAAACTTTTTTCGGTTACAATGATGATGATGATGCTAATGATGAAACTGACCCACCTATATAATGAGGGATACGGGCAGGAGAATAACAGTTGATTATGATAATGATGCTGATAAACTAACATTTATGAACTGCAATGGTAAAAACTACCTTCAGAAAAATGTACCGTGATGTTCCGTAGCCAAACGTATACACAATAATACATAGCAACTCTGAATTTACCTACCTTTTACGATTTTGCGAACCTTTTACAGATAATAAATTCTTAGTTCAATTTTAAATCTCCAAGGCGTATTTAACTCATTACTCGTCATCAACGTTTCGCTTATGCATAGAAGTTAAAAGTGTGTTTACATACGCCGAAAACGTCTCTTTGACCACGCTAATCTCCAAATGTACGGAACTTATTTCAATGAGGTTTTCAATGGTAGATTGTGTTATATTTAGGTTAACATTATTCGTTTAAGTTATCAAAATTCAATCATGAATAAATTAGATATGCATGCATTAAACCGAAATGCAAGAGATGTTATTAAACGTCAACACATCTTTTTTATGTATATATTTTTTTGAAAAAATCGATCGTCAGATCCTGCCCTGAACCATACACAACACATCATCGAAAATCACATCTTAATCGGATAAGCCATTCTAGAAATACGCGTGCACAAACAAACAGACAAACAGACAGAAATGTATATTTTTATGCTCAGCTGCGTGTTTTAAGTAGGTAGGATCATTTTTTTTTAAATTATTAAATGTACAGACACAGCTTTTCTACGAGATAGAATAGATAGATTAATAAGCCGAGTCGAGACCTGACTGGCTGAGCAGATTTAATTTAATTATTAATTAATTATATTTTATTGAGTACACTTTACGTGTTGTGTAGTGTTCTCAAATAAATATATTTCATTTCATTTTAATATTGCGGAAGTTCATTACAGCGACTTATAATGGAAAGAAAAATAGATAAGGCTTTCGTAATTTTACAATATAAACGCTATTAAGTATTGGACGTCTTTATCTAATTATATATAAATGTATATAGTCGATTTATCATATTGATCAAATAAAAGAAACACCATTTAATTACAATAGATAGTACGGCTGTTTTTGAATTTATTATTTTAAAGTCACTGTTACTCATAGATCATATAATAAAGATTGTCAGGTTTGTCTTGCTAGGCTTAAAGCTAATTACAAAAAGAGGCAATACACAGCCAGTATAATATACACATAGTTTATAAACACATCTGTAGTCTAGTGGTTCGTCTACCGGTATCAGACTCAGATAACCCAGGTTCGATCCTCAGGGGGCTACAATTTGTGCTTGGTTTGATTGATGGTAGGGCTTAGCTACCACCATCTTTCATAAGTCTGTCGCCACAACACGACTGCCTAGTTGTGCTACGGCGTTAGATAAGCCAGTTCCTCAGACTGTTGAGAATTCCGGGTGATGTGCGCTTCCACCTACAGACTTATCATAGCACATCTGGAAACTAGGTGTGATAGAGGCCAAGCACTATGTCGTTGTACAATAATAATAATAAAAAAACCATACAAAAATTGTCAAGTGCTTGTGAAGTATTCTTAATACTTCACAAACACTTCGCCCGGACTAAGGGTCCTCCGCTGCGTACATTTTAACCGTCTCACTTCAAAGCAAATAAATGTATACCTATGTATTTTATTTGTACTGTTTACATCTGGGTTATAAGCTCACTATTTTGTGTACTCAAATAAGTTTTTTTTAATCGTACGACGAGCAGATGCTTGGACTTCATTTCACGTTCACATGATTTTTCAAGTTTATGATAAGGCCGGAGGTGGAAGTACACTTCACCCGGAATCATCAATAATCTGAGGAACGGGCTACATTACCGCTACATGCCAGAACACAAATAATTGAATAATAGGTCACAATAAATCTGACATGATTCAAACCATGGGCAACGGAGTCTCATAGATCCTGAAGTCTCGTAGTAGCTGCTGCCCGCTTGGCCAAAGTCCAGCTCCAAGCATGTTCCAATGGTGCGCAGAACCAGCGGCCACAGAACCAGTACTCTTTGGGTAGGCTCGCTCTTTTGTAGACCTCCTTTGCCTCACGCTCTACTCGCCTTTGCAAATACCTGTGAGAGTTTTGAGCCCACACGTTAAAAATAAATTCAAGCAAACATGGTCCATTTGATCATGTTATAATCGCAGTCAGGTAAGAATAATAATCATTTCATTTTTTATATACACCAGTAGTTTTATTGTATCCATAATATTTTTTTTTATTTTATTCGACGAAGAAGCGCTTGGCCTTCATCTCACCTGGCTACAAGTTAAAATAAGGCCGAAGGTCACTTCGTCCGGAATCCTCAACAAACTGAGGAACTGGCTATCTTACCTCTAAATGCCGGAACACAATTGTTATTATGGCGACAGAATTAGGTAATATAGTGGTAGCTAGCCAGGCGGCCTTAAACAAAATCCTACCACCAACCATACCAAGCACAATATTGCTCCCGCTGGGGATCGAACCTCTGGATCTGAAATCAGTGGATTGAACCACTAGACCACAGAGGCGGTTATAATCTACGGAAAGGACAGATTAGGGTCAAAGTCAAAGTCAAAGTCAAAATTTCTTTCGTTTCTAAAGTAAAAATTTACCGCCTGTTCGGAATCGCGACCAGCACACAAGGAGAAAGGCAAGAACCTCGGGCCGGTTAATTTTTTTGATGATCCATTCAACATTTAGATACACAATTTGTTATTATGTGGTTATTATATTCTAAGGTAAATAAAAAGGTAAGGGGTAAACTTCTTTGATTCTTTTTGTTACAGTATATATTTTTCAGCATCATGGGCTAGAGTTGGTATTCGTAATGAAATTCTCTTGGGAGAAAGGAATGCTGAATGAGAGAAACCAAGGGACGGCAAATTCAAATATGAATGTTTACCAAAGCATGCGAGGCATTTGCACTGTACCTGTCTGGCTAGTCAGCCTTAGGTCCGTTTCCGTGAATGGTAGCCGTAAATTTTAGGCCTTTTAAGATTGGCACATCCTTAAAATACATTTAAATTATCAAATTTAACTACTATATTAATGAAAAATGGGTAGTTAAGTATGCAAGTTTAATTTTGACAGCTTTTTTTTTTATGTATGTACGTTATGCCCCGTTTTACCCTTGAGAGGAAGAATCCACAAGTGTATTTATAAAAAAACATTTCAGTTATTATAAAAAGGTAGGTACACAAAAAAAAATACACAATACATTTTTGCAAATACTGTTTTACCTCAATTTACCCTTTCATAGATATTTTTTTCTATATTAGCATGGAGTAATAAACAAACGATCAACTCGATCGAATCAAATGTACAGATTTGTATATTATGTGAAGAATTTCCAAAAATCCGTTCATAATAAGCACCTCGTTATCATAATATAGTTTAATATAGTTATATAATATAGTTATAGTTTCGTTTGCAAAAAAACCTTTTGAAGAATGATAGGTTTTTGACTAGCGTAGTACCTACTAAAAATTAAATGGCTATAATTTAAACGGTCGGCTGATTATGAAGTTAAGCTCCGAAATGTTATTGGTCACCAAACAAAGTACTGCGTCATAAGTCCGAATTACATTTGTTAAAAAAAACTATTGCACAAATGTAATATATTTTAATATAATATTAATTAATACTTGCGTAGAATAGAAGCCCTTTGTGAAAGGGATCGTCCGGATGATTACTACCATCATAACTATTTCGGCCGCCAAGATGCATTGCTGTGTTCTGGTTGCCGGTGAAATTACGGACACACGAGACTTAACACCTGTATGCCTCAAGACTTTGAAGGGCGCAATGTAGTGCCATGTAGGCTATGCTCTTTGTGGATGTGACCTACGCAGTAAGGCATTGTTATAGACAAGAGATGCACATAACATAAGGTGGGCTACTTACTTGCCCGTGTCTTAGTTTTATAAAAAGAAAAAGGTCTGATCCACCGTAAAACTGCACACCTTCTCCACTTAGGGTGTTCCTTGGAAAATTTAAACTTCCACCGTCCACCTCGTTATCAAAACTCTTCTGATTTTAAGTGCAAAGAGATTATGATTATTAAATGTGACGTCACGCGTACCGGTGAAAGCACAGCCGAGTGATAGAAATTAATTAATAACAATTCACGACGTTAATGTTCTGTGCTCAAAGTGATAATTGCCTTTTTACATAAGCGTTTGGTGTCGAATGTGAATATTTACGTACAGTAACATTCAAGGGATCTGGTTTTTATCCCGAGCTTACCGTGCACCAGACCAGCAGAATGTGGTAGGGTTTCTTGATTCTATCACAGAGTCCATTGCCTCCTTTGAAAAATGTGATAACATCATTCTGCTGGGTGAATATAACATTGATGTGCAATGTAAGTAAGCCAGGCACAACTAAGTTTCTGCTGATGCAGCAGTTCCTTCAAAGCCTGAGTCTCAACCAATTAATTTCTGAACCAACCCACTTTACGGACCACAGTGAGACTTAATTGATGTTGTATGAACTGATGCAAAAGCTAGAAATATCATAGTAAAACACAAGCCAGACCTGGGAAAACATGCTATGATAATGGTAGAATTTTATATTAACAAGCCTCACAGCTCAGTTGGTAGTAGCTCTGCTTTCTGCGCTGTAGGTTGTGGCTTCGATTCCCACCCAGGACAAACATTTATGTGATGAATATAGATGTTTGTTCTGTGTTTGGGTGTTGTATTGTATGATAAGTATGTATTTACAAAAAAAAAGTATTAATGTATTCTATCCGTAATCTAGTTCCCATATTACAAGTTATGCTTAGTTTGGGACTAGATGGCGCTGTGTGAAATTAGTGTCCTGTATTTTTTTTTTTATATATATATTAAAAAGGACAAGATACCCGCTCGTTATGTTACTAACAGGTCACTAAACAATATTGTTATGGAACTATTTTCTGCCGATCTTAATTCTATTAACTGGAACCATTTTTCTGCTACTAAGGATGTAAACGATTTAGTCTCTGTATTTACTAATATTATTGTCACTTTATTTGATCTGCACGCACCCACTAAAGCTGTTAAATTTAAAGGACCTCCCCATCCTTGGATAACGCACACAGTGAAAGAAATTATAAAAAATAGGGACAGTTACCATGCTAGCTATAAACTAAATAAGACTGATGTTCAAAAGACATGTTACAAAAATATGAAACATCTCGTCATTGCTGCTATAAAGAAGTGAAAAAAGTGCCTTTCACTCAGAATATAAATAATAACAAAAATGTCTCGAAACAATTATGGAAAAACTTAAATCTAAACATATTACCTAACAAAAAGAACGTCAGTGAAATCCCAGTCCATCTTAATGATCCAAATAGCATTAACTCTCATTTTCTCAATGTGCCTGGACCGAAGCAATACAGGACACTAATTTCAGATAAATATATACTTATAAATAAATATATACTTACCATACAACACAACACCCAAACACAGAACAAACATCTATATTCATCACATAAATGTTTGTCCTGGGTGGGAATCGAACCCACAACCTACAGCGCAGAAGGCGGAGCTACTACAAACTGAGCTGTGAGGCTTGTTATAAGCATGTTACGATATCTAGCCTAACATACTATGAGCATCATAAATTTGGTATGGAAACTTTTTCGTTACAACTGTATCAGAATATGTAGTGCTCAAGGTTATTGAGGGTTTCAAGTCAAATGCTCAAGGTCTTGACGGTATCTCTCTGGCAATGTTACAGTTGACTTTGCCTCAATCATTATCGGCAATCCCTGCCATAGTTAATCAATCTTATTATTATCGTATTTTTTTTCCTGAGGCTTGGAAAGTGGCAGTTATCAAACCCATCCCTAAAAACAATCAACCCGCTTTCCTAGGTGACATAAGGCCAATTAGTCTTCTCTCTAGTATCTCAAAAATATTGGTAAAAGTTGTTAACATGCAACTGATCAAGTTTCTTGAGGACAATCAAATCATGCCATTGCTTACAATCATTTATTTATTTACCCATATTTTATTTATTATTTATTACATTTTACTTATTAGTTCTTCATACCACCTCTTTCTAACTATTTTTGTGAACATTTTCTCATGTATATTAAAATTGTAGCAACTTTGAATATTTACTCATTATGAATGTTTTTGTGTGATACATACCTATCACTGACTCAACCAGTGGAAAGTTTAAGTTTATTTGGTTGTCTAGTTTTCGGGAGACAGTGGGTAAAGTTGTTTCTTTTTACTAAATTGTATTGTTAATATAAAGGCATTTTGTTTGTTTGTTTATATTATGTACCGTGGAATCACTCCAAATGGTTCCGTCTGAAAACCAGCGCTGCTTCACATTCTTACTGGAGCAGCACATAGCTGAGATGGTGCCATTTGACATAAGTGCTTCACCTAGCACAGACTATAAATGACACATATGTTAGTGGATATATTTATAAGTTAGTTATTTTACTTGTTAGCTTTAGTTATAAATAAATAAATAAATATTACAGGACATTAATTTTACACAGCGCCATCTAGCCCCAAACGAAGCATAGCTTGTAATATGGGAACTAGATTACGGATAAAATACTTAAATATTTTTTTGTAAATACATACGTACTATATGATACAACACCCAAACACAGAACAAACATCTATATTCATCACACAAATGTTTGTCCTGGGTGGGAATAACCCGCAGCCTACAGCGCCGAAGGCAGAGTTACTACCAACTGAGCTATGAGGCTTGTCGAAGGTATATTTGATAGTAAGTTGTAGTGTTTAGTATTTTCTTTTATTTTTCTGTCGTCTGTGTCTGTGCTTTGTTTTGTGCCTGTGTCAATTAAATTATTTTCTTTCTTTCTGATTTTCTTTCAAATGTATATTGGTCTATTTTCAATAATAATAATTGACGGGCTTGATCATGGTGTTAAAATATAGGCTCTTACTTTGGGTAACGTCGTGGTTCGACTTGGGTTTGTTTCATCTACTCCTACTTGTAGTTCGATAACTATTTGGACATAAATATTCCAAATTGTTATACTGACTCATCCAACAATTTGGACAAGACGCTTTTATTTCAGTCTCCCTACGAATATTACGGTAAAAATATACTTCATGTACCTACCTACCTATTTAATTGTATAAAAAGACGAAATTCACCATTTTCACCAGATAAGTACAGTGAATAGAGAAATAAAAATAATTATTTCTTAAAATAAGTAAAACATTCATCAAGACAACAGAGGAAGTCTCTAGGACCAGATGGTCAAACAATATATATACATTGGCAGAAAATGTGGAGGCAAGCGAGGAAATAGTACATTTCCTCCAGCCGGCTAAATCTCTGCCAAATGTTTGATATTCGTACCTAATCTTGTGCGAATGAGTTTTCAACATCAAGCAAACTTATCTAGTTGAAACTGGAGTAAACTTAGTTCATACAAATTTGGCTGAGCTCAGCAAAAGTTTAAGATACAACCGATGGCCTGATTTTACGAAATTTCTCGAATCGCTCGGGCTCGAATGCCTCGAATGTTTTTTTAGTAACCGAAATATGTTTTTTACAAATTTAGATTAGTTAATTCCGTAGAACGACGGGAAGCGCTTGGCCTTCATCTCACCTGGTTTTTTAAAGTTATTATAAGGCCAAAAATGGAAGCGCACTTCACCCGGAATCTTCAACAGTCTGAGGTCTTGGCTACCTTACCTCTATATACCGGAACACAACAATTTTACAATTGTTGTTATTGTGACAGAAAGATGGTGGTTAGCCAGGCGAACTTAATTAAACAAAGTGCTACCAACAAAACCAAGCACATTATTGTACTCCCAAGGCATCGAACCAGGGATCACAAAGATGTGCCTCATCCGGGATTTGAACCCAGGACGCCACTAATGTGTCTAGGTGGTAGTTCTGTGAACCGCCACATAATTACAACTTTCCATAAACATTAAGATGAGTAACCATTTAGTGCTACGAATATAATTTTAACAGGTCATAAATATACGCCCATCAAAAACATAAATGTTTCAACGAGGTACAACCAATACCCAATACTTACGTCGGTTAAAAGCATATATTTTTATGAGCATTCTGAATCTGTGTTTGTTTGCGAGTGTATCGTTTGCACACGGCTTAACGAGTGTGACACGGTAAAGCCGTTGAAATACAAAATATCCACGATGAAATATGCATTTGCGCTATCAGTTGATTTTCATGCACTGCTTTACTGAATTTTAGTAATATCAAGGATTTCTTTGTCATGCACATTTATGTAATTTAAGATTGAATTTGATTTTGTAGTTTTATATAAAATGATGTGTTTTTTCTTGTTGTACGAAGGGGAATCATTTGGCCTTCATCTTACCTGGTTACAAGTTAAGATTAGGCTGAAACTCCTCAACGAACTGAGGAACTGGATATCTTACCTCTAAATACCGGAACACAACAATTTTAATATAGTTGTTAAGGCGACAGAATTTGGTAAGGTGGTGGAAACCGAACACAAATTATTACTTTATTCAGTTTGGTGTTAGATGGCGCTGAGTGAAATGAATGTCTTGTATCTTAAATAATTTTATACAGATACAATATATACGATCGAAGTCTACCTAAGTTCGATTAATCTAAAAAATCAAAATATCTGTGACTTTACTCTTTTGACAATAAAAGCTGTCACTCATGAGTAGGATTTATGATAAAAAACAGGGTATATGGTCAAGACACACGATAGAAGTAAAACTTTTGTATTACAGGTAAACATTTTAAAAATCTCTCAGTCTACCCGACACAGTGCCCCACCACTTTTTGTCTCACAAAAAGATCGCGGATCAGAATTTCAAAACCCTCCCATACTAAGTTTCACTTCAAAAACCTAGTATACCTAGTATACCACTAACAAATTATACCGATCCCATATCTAAAGCAAAGGCCTCTCCCGAGCCCCAAACCATCTCGATCTATTACACTCTTCCTCCTACCTCTCTGTATGAAGGAATCAATAAATTCAATAACATATTTACCTTTTCCAGATTTTTCCCATTATCTGTGCTGTAAGTCAGTTTCTTCCCAAATTTCATGATTCTAGGTCAGCGGGAAGTACCTACATACCTACTTTTGATTCCCATGTGAAATCGTAAAAATATACGACGTAAACAGTCAAATCTTATGATCGCTTTGACGATGAAAGTAATGATTTATCACAGCTGGAAGAGAGCGTTAGATTTCAACTTGATACTTCTACGCGCTCCTGAGAATAACGGATCTTGACAGAATAAAGTGATCCTATAAGGGTTCCTTTATCTATTCTAGGTACGGAACCCTAAAAACCCTAAACCCTAAAGTCCACCTATCCGCATGTTCTGTGTTCCACGCGCGGAAGTCAACATGGACATTTGAAAATGTTTTTTTACGTGTCGATATAAAATAAAATAATAATAAAAATGTATTTATTTCTTAAAAATTACCGTACAAAATAAACTTAATTGGATAGGTATAAAGTAAGTACAAACAAGGTTTATCCCTTCATCTTGCTGTTACCTAGCAGCTTACTTTTTGAATTCGAATTTTTAATTACTTATGTAGCATGTAAGTACTGTTAGCATGTAAGTGCTGCTAGGTAACAGCATTATGTATTGTGAACGGTCCGATAACTTTGATCATTTGTTCTAACTAAGTTAAATTTGTATTTAGACACAAAGGATCTCTGCTTAGGCTCTTGTTTACATGATATTTTTGTAGATATTACTTATTAAAACCTTTGGTTTTTCCTGTCATTGTGTGACGTGCAAACTGTGGCTACTCCATTTCACGTAAATATTAGGAAAGCTACCCCGTATTTCGTATGTGCATGTACTTATGTGGGTGAATGTATGAAATGAATATTTTTACATAGTTTTCGCTTTGTGGATGTTCATATTTGTACTCTGGAGATACAAATACCACGAGAAGCAAAATAATATTTTTTGGAAATTCGCGCTACAATTTAGTTCGTTACGTACAGAGGCTTTCAATGGAGTAGGTACCAAGCCTTGGAATAAATTTGAAACTATTTGATATACATTCAAGCAGTTTCGGAAGTCAGGTATGATACTAACTAACTCTCTGAGGAATATCTTCTTGTATCTTGTTCTCTCTATTTCATGCCCATCGGCATGGAAGACATTTTTTTTATTATTGTACGACGGGTAAGCACTTGGCCTTCATCTCACCTGTTTACAAATTAAGATAAGGCCGAAAGTGGAGGCGCACACCCGAACAACAAACTGAGGAACTGGCTATCTTACCTATAAATGTCGGAACACAACAATTTGGCGACATAATTTGGTAAGGTGATGGTAGCCAGCCAGACGAAATTAAACAAAATCCAACCACTAACCAAACCAAGCACAATATTTGTACTCCCCCTGGGGATCGAACCCGGGACCTCTGGTTCTGATGTCGTTGGGCAAACCACTAGACCACGGAGGCGGTTAAAAATGCTGCTTGGCAGTTGAAAATCTATAATGGTAGTACTTCCCCGGAGCCCTTTCACAATGGTTTCTACTACTCATCTCTATGATCTAGCAAGGATCTACAATGGAGCAACCTTTACCAGAAGATACTGAACCTTTCGCGACCAACGGTACATAGCCAACCGTTGCCGGACTTCGATAGTGGTCGCTAGCCAGGTGGAACTTTACAGGTCATTAGCAAAAGTCAGCGATTCAGCCACTTCTAGCCTTCCAGTCCTGGAGATAGATTGCAACTACCAAAAACGTTAAAAATAATAAAAATTGAGGCTGGTAGCTCTACGTCCGTGGATGGCTTTGCAAATATGAGATAAGACGTGGCCTCACTTGTACTGTCCACATTTGTATGCTTGCTTCCCCCGGCCGCGAGGCTCGACCTGCTATTAGCATTACAGCCGGTTCATGTTGGACTGTTGACAGTGATTTAAGAAGCTTCTAGTCTTTATAAATATGTAGCCTAACTGCCTTAACCGCTTTTGTTGTCTATCGTTTCCCCCACCGGAGTCAGATCTAGAGGTCTCGGGTTTGATCCCCGGGGTGTGCAATATTGTGCTTGGTTTGGTTAGTGGTACGACTTTGTTTAAATCCGTCTGGGTAGCAACCACCATCTTAACTTATTATGTCTCCATAACAATAATTCTTAAATTGTTGTGTTCCGGCATTCAGAGGTAAGATAACAGTACTTCAGTTCCGGGTGAAGTGCGTTTCCACCTTCGGCCTTATCATATCTTGAAAATCAGGTGAGATGAAGGTAGCACCTTCTCTTCGTACACTAAAAAAAACTTTTTTGGTCACAATTTTCTAATGTATTTTAGTACCTCCTCAACAAGTATGTCTCAAAAGCTCTTAACATAAATTAGATTTATGAGACACATTACCATTTTTAGTAAAAAGTAAGGCGAAAATCAAAATAAATGTCATTTATTGTATTATGTCTTATCAAAGTAACAAATCAACTAGGATTTTCTCAACGAGATGGATGGCTAAACACTTAAAACGAAGAAAAATTAAGTCATAATTCATCGCAGCTTATAATAAGTGAGCAATTCGCATTTCATTTTATTGCTGCCAGACCGTTAATGCTATACCTGAATCAGTACTCTCCTTTTCTCTTTCTCTTCTTTTATCTTGAATATTTCACCAAAATGTATTTGTTGCGTTATTCTTACTTTGTTCACATCTGATTTTATATATGTACTTAACGGTTGAAACTTCGCTGGTTTTTCTGTTAACATTATGAAATATCTATTTTTATTATGAAAGGCATATTTCACAAATAAAAATAAAAGTGGATTCACTTATTCATAGATACATGCGCTGATTGGTCCATGGAAAACCATGACTCGGGCGAGTTGTTGATTCAAGTGCCTTATGATAGGGTGTGTGATCTCCTGTATTTTACCCTGGGCAACGGATTTGCACAACAGTGGTGGTAGGACCAGTACAGACCACCTGGTAGTTTCTGGGGTAAGTCTCTCCATCGTAGCATTTTGTTTTTTTTTTCATTTAATAGGAGGTTATTTACTGTAAACCAATCAAGAACTTTAGCTAGAGAAACAATTACACAATCATAGTTATCTCTAGCCCTATCGAATCTAAATATTAATGAAGTATCGTCAGCAAGCAATACAATGCACATAGGTCCCCTACACAGGATGGCGAAGCATTTGGTATACAAATAATAAACAAGTTTTTTCAAAAATAACAAGTTATTTTTGAAAAAAAAATGGAACCGACTTCACCACTTAAAACTTAAACATCTTTCTTCATCTTAAACAACTCTAAAGGTACGTTCATGTAATTTGAAGTTGGTGTCGAATTACCAAGCAAAACAACATGTTTATTGTATGGCATCGCCTTCAAATTATATAAACTTACCCTTAGTTTATTGTTAAGTTTTTAGTGGTGAAGTCGGTTCCATTTTTTTTTTCAAAAATAACTTTTTTGCTGTCGCCCATGACGCCACGACGTTTCCGACAACCTATTTGAGAGTCGTGTAAGGGTGCAATTATACGGGATTCTGGGAAATACCTACGCAATGATGGGAACGAAGATAAATACAGATGACCTAAACAAATGTTAAGAATCGGTAGTTTAAAAATACTTCAACGTTTTAAATAAACAAACGAATAAATAACTTTTACTTTTGAGCACATAAACCTCCACTAAGGCCATATCCACGGGATTATTTTTTCGAAAGGTCATTTTATGAATCATGGGGTATTACGGCCTAATTATAATTACGTCTCATTCTCACTAATCTGCCCCTTGATGATCATCCCACGCGATTCCTTGCTTGTTGATTGCCTCTCGACTCATATCAGTGACCTACTCGCGTACAGAATAAATATTTGTATTTGTATCAGTTTCGCTTGGAAAAACTATTCTTAGATCGTCTATAAATCGGTTTGTGCAATAAACTGTAGCTATTACTTACATCTTAGTCTTATTACGACACAAGTGCTACAACTTAGTGTAGATGCTGTAGCCCTAACCCCTGTGTATCAAGCCATCTCTATAAATTTACAAATTGTAAGTAATTTTAAGAAGTTTAAGTGCTTGAAAAATGAAATTAATAAATTTATAATATAAATTTTATTAAATTTTAATTTTTATATATTTTTCATTCAAATACTTTTTCCACTTCGAGGATTAACCTCTGATCTTATTGTGGATTTTATGAGGATCACTTACTAGGGGTAGTTAGATGCACGTCCAAACTTGCGTTCAGCACATGCCTACAGTTGAAAGTAGCTAGTATTCAATACGTGACAGGTTGCAAGCCCATCACCGCTTAGCGGAATACTAGCCAGTGACACATGTCATTCGGACTTGCTGTCCTAGTGACATGCCGGTTTCCTCACGATGTGACCTTCACTGTCAGAGCAGTGCATGTGTCAAACGCACACATAAACTTCCGAAAAACCGATAAGTCCATTTATGCACTTGAACCCACTACCTTCGGATCGAAAGGCGGACCCATACCCACTTCGCCACACAGCTCTAATATTATTTTTTTGTAATAAAAAATACAGCAGCGTGTTAATCTGGTGTCCATTTTTGCTCGCTGAATCATGTTTTGTTTAATATAAGGTACAAAATAGTACTTAGTAATGGCACGAAGTATACTTACATATAAAGGCTCGTGGGGAATTGTTAGTATACCTATTCCTCGTGCTTTTTTTACTAGTGGACCTGGGCCCCGATTCTAATAAATCAATCGCTTCACTATTACAATGGTACATCGCAGAATGATCATTAGAATACCAAAAGGCATCTATAGTGGCAATTCTACGACGATACCATTGTCATAGTAAAGCGGTTTGCTGTTCTGTAATTAGTGTCCACTGTTGGACAAAGCCTCCTCCAAAGCTGGAGGGTTTTTCCATAATTACGACGCTTGTCAGGCAGATTGTGGTGTATGTAGGTGTATATAATACGAAGAAGGAAGCTGCTACCCATCTTCTGGTGAGATCCCTTAGTCAATTTTTACGATAAGGGCTTATTTGGAGTTGAGGCAATTTCTTGATTTCAAAAGAATCAAACTTTTTTATTGACACCGCAAAAAAATGGCTTTCTGCTTCCATTTACCACTAACGTTCGACCCCCAAAAATCCATAATAACCATCTTTGCCCGGGCAAGCCCAAGAGCATCTTAAATTAAAAAATAAAAGACTAATTAATTTAGATGGACATTAAATGGGCTTAAAACGTTTCCATCATAAAGCCGTATTTGTTTTTATACGAAGCTAAAGCGGCTAAATAGCCCTAATTCATCACGTCATTGTCGATATCCCCATTCTCAATGTTAAATGACAAAATGACAAATGTGGACCAGAAAAGACAATTTCCCGGCATCGGGACAGCTCCCACCCGTACGCGATAGGAACCTAATAACTGCTAGAAAATAACCCATACATTACTGTAGGCATGAGACGAGACACGCCGTTTGTAACTGACTATTGCAGTAACACACAACTCGTGGGTTATCGCTTCTAATGTTTATTATTATTACATTATTACTATTTTTTATACTTTTGACCGCCTCTGTGGTCTAGTGGTTCTACCCACCGATTTTAGATCCAGAGGTCCCGGGTTAATCCCCAGGGAGGGTGCATGGTATGGTTGGTGGCAGGATTTTGTTTAAGTCCGCTTGGATAGCTTCCACCATATTTCCTAATTCTGTCGCCATAACAACAATTCTAAAAATTGTTGTGTTCCGGCATATAGAGGTAAGATTGCCAGTTCCTCAGCTTGCTGAGGATTCCGGATGAAGTGCGCCTCCACAATCAGCCTTATCTTAACTTGTAACCAGGTAATTGAAGGCTCGGCCTTCATATTACCTGGTTACACTTACCCGTCGTACAATTATAAAAATAATATTACAAGAAATTATTTTTACACACCGCCATATGGGAACTAGATTACGGATAGACAACTTACATACTTTTTTTTTTGTAAATACATACGCGCTAAATAATACAACACCCAAAAACACAGAACAAACATATAGATATTTGTTCTGTGATTAGAAAATATGTTAATTAAAAAAAATGAATAAATTAAATATATATTTTGTTTGTTCTGTGATGCATATAGATTCATCACACAAATGTTTTTCCTGAGTAGGAATCGAACCCACAACCTACAGTGCAAAAGGCAGAGTTACTACCAACTGAGCTATGAGGCTTGTTATTTTTTTTTTATTTATATCGTTTATTTTTTATTGTACTGCGGGGAAGGGTAAACCTAATATCACTTGGTTTCAAGTTATGATAAAGACGAAGGTGGTAGCGCACTTCACCCGGAACTCTCAATAGTCCGCTTATTGCCTAAATACAACAATTTAGAATTGTTGTTATGGCGACAGAATAAGGTATTATAGTGGTTGCTAGATAGGCGGAATTAAACAAAGTCCTACCACCAACCAAACTAAGCACAAGTATTGCCCTGGGGATTGAATACGGGACACCTGGATCTGACACCAGTGGGCAAACCACTAGACAGAGGCAGTTAAAGTTATTTGACTATTTTAACAATAAGTAGGTACATTTAAACTAGCAAGAGCAAGAGAAGCAGTTGGGTTACCAATGACCGTTACAGACGGTCTAACAATGACAGACAAAAGCATGCCCAACACACAAGCTGCATTGCCGCGCTGAACAGCTATGCAGATTCGCTGTCCTAAATAAGAGCCAGTCCTCATGTCAGCTACAATATCGTTTCAGTCCCATGAGATGCCTGAACACGTTATTATACGTCACTCTGATACCGTCGTGAGATTTTTTGGTATAGTTTGTCCAGAGTTAACTACGACGATATGTAGAAAGACTGACAATATGATTTGAATAGGGTGATTTTCACGTCAGGCGAACAGTTAAAAAACTTCCTCGCTATCTGTGATTCAGAGTGTCGAAGGCGCGGCTGAGGTCGAGAAATACGGCGTACACGGACGTTCCCTTCTGCGTGTAGTAGCGGACGACCTGCTTTAAGGAGAATATGGCCATGTCAGTCGAAACTTGAGGACGAAATTCAAACTGACCGTCGTTGTACGGCAATACGCTAAGATGTGACTGTATGATGCGATCTATCACTTTGGCCACTGTAGTCGCAAGGGAAATTGGTCTGTAGTTGGCCACGCTCGAGATTTCACCCGTTTCACGATTCAACTTTCTCAATATTAAATCGACTTGTTCCGATGTCACGATCAAATGTCCGGTCTCCGGAACCAGACGTGTATGCTGGAAATTATTTTTACTATAGCTAATACTACTATTGTCTTGACTATTAACATTAAAATGACTACGAAATAGTTTAGCGACTTTTTTTTAAACTTCTCTCCTTCTACACTAATTGGTAAACAATTTTTCCTATACATCTTTTATCATATATTTTGACTTCTTTCCAAAACTGTATAAAGTTGAGCACTGCGATGCCGGGCCAACATATACATTTTAATCTTTTCCTGATTTTTTTTTGACGTATTTTAGTGCGTTTTTAAACTTTCTGCGTGAGGTCACTTTCTCGTCGTAGTATACCGAGCGGGGCCTTCCACACTGATCCCACCTTAAAAAGTTCTCCATCGCATGAGCGTGAAAGCTCACGCTCATGTTAAAATTTCACCCAATTAATTTATTACCTTTTACTAACAAACCTACTTTCATAGCTTTTTTCGGCCGCTTCTTGTAATAAACTGACCACATCCTGGTACATACCATCTAAATAATCAGTAAAACTCTTAGAATTTCTAACTATAAATTATTACGTCGTCATTATACTTATTAATTAGCCCCAGAAACCCCTCTTCACATAAATTTGTATATGTGGTTGTCAGACCAAAATGTACCGTATTTCACCTCAACTGAGCTATGAGACTTGTTAAACATATTATGCATATATACTCACATCTGTACTACATAGCTGTAGCGCTGTTATTTGTCACACTGTAACCGACCAACCGTGACCCAACTTTGCTAGCTATAAACCGGACAAATGAAATAGTTTGTGTGCAGCATGGAAGAGCGTCGCGCGTCAATTTGTCACAGCGTGGCTCCGACTCTTCGAATAGGTTTTGTATGCTTCGCGTATTTTCGCTGTTAGCGAGGGACAGTCACCAAACGATTTAGAGCTATTGCAAGATTTGTTTCTTAATAGGGTCGACTCTGTACGATAGCGGTATTATTTAAGCTCTAAAGATATTCATATTTAAACTCTCTAGATAGTCTTATTTAAACTCTCAAGATATAATTAACTATTCAAAACTGTCTAGATAGTCTTATGTAAACTCTCTAGATAGTCTAATTGAAACTTGAATATAGTCATTTCTAAACTTTCGCGATTAGAACACATTATTTTGAAATATAGTTTACCCATAACTACGGCTGGTGCAACCCCGCCGAAGCGTCGGGATATAGTATACGCGATAAATTAAATATGTATTATTTTTTTTGGTTCAAACTAATGCTGGATAAATAGATGACTCTTGATTGTTCACCAGTTACGAAAGATGTTAAAAATACAGACAAAATAAACATAATCTAAGCGACGCCGGAATACATCATCTTATTTCTGAAAATGTTAAACCGATTTTTTCTAGGAACCAACTCAATAGACAGAGAAGATATAGGCTTTTAAGGATGGTGGTGTCGAACTAACGCATTCCTTTACCTTCTCTTTAGCATCCTTTGGATACGTAACCTTAAAAAATAGAGAAAAAGAAAACTGAAAACTATTTCAATTTTCACTAGATAACCTCTGTTGCAATGAAGGTTTTTTTGGATACATGCAATTGGCCGTTAGTTATCTTATAAATTATATAAACGAATTTTAAACGGTGAGTAAGCTTTACGATTTCCGAATATAAATAATATATAAGTTGCAGTAAGTACTTACCTACATTATATGGAATAATATTTGAACTTTGTTAAAGTTTACTCGATCTTCAGGTCAGTCAACCTAAAAATATTTGAGCCATAACTGTTTAGGCCGTAAGCCTTGCTCAAATAAAGTTCAACGGACATTTTTTCATAAAGCAGTTTCGTGCAGGTGTGGCACGGATAAAATTGTGTACAGAATTTATGGAGAAACTGCTATTATAATGTATGTGTTGTGGTACCCAAGTTAATGCATAGCATAACACAAGAAAATTTAACAAGCAATATCTTCTGGGAATGTCAAACTCGCTCCATCGTAAACATCATCATTGCTCCGGTCCAGAGATAAACCAGCCAAGAGGTCAAAAATCCAAGAGGTCAAGAGCTACACAAGCCTAGAGGTCAAGAGCTAAACAAGCCAGAGGTCATGAGCTAAACAAGTCTATAGATCAAGAGCTAAACCCATAATTTGTTTCAATTGTGTTCAGTTACAGTGCAATAAGTCTAACACCATCTTACCTAATTCTGTCGCCATAACAACAATTCTAAAATTGTTATGTTGCGGCATTTAGAGGTAAAATAGCCAGTTCCTTCCTCAGTTTGTTAAGGTTTCCGGGTGAAGTGCGCTTCCACCTTCGGCCTTATCTTAACTTGTAAAAAAGCCAAGCGTTTCCCCGTCGAATAATGTAATTCAGATTAAAGGTTGCCCGGAAAGGATTATTTAGCGATATAGCCACCCATTGTATCACCAGTGAACCCTAGATTCAGTTATTTTATCTATACATTTAATGTTTCAGTGAGTAATGGACCCTAAAATGTTGTATATCTATGTGATTATTACTTTATTAACTTTAATCAAAAATTAAATACCTGAATAATTAATATTATAATATATAAAAATATGGAATTCCAAATTAAATGTTGTGTCTAAATTATTCGGTATTTCATTATAATTTCCGATGTACAATTATGTTACTTGTGGAATTCAAAACCTTTCAGTGAGCTAATTAAAAGCCCCGTTAAAGGACTTTCAGACAAAATCAACACGAATATTTGTAATGTTCTCTTGCGATCAATGCGGATATTCTCGAATTTGTTGGCTTAAAGTTCTTGATACGAAAACCTTTCACACTGAGAAAGATTCCTCATTTTCTGTATAAATGTATTTATGAACGATGTTCTAGCCTGTTTTGACTTTAAGTTGATGATAAAAAAACGAAGAGGGATTTTTAATTTTCATTATAAATTAATTTTCAAACATTATCTCGTCTTTGGTCTGTTTAAAGTGGTTGGTAAAAAACCTTTCACATTAAGATATATTTATCTTAATAAATGTATATAAAAACGATATTTTCGCCTTTGGTAGGCTTAAAGTTTGCAATGCATATTATTTCCTAACACCAATCCACAAATTTAATTGCGTTGTATCCCATCTCAGTGAAATTTATCTCCATTTAAAAACCAGCCAAGTACGGACAATCACGGAGGGTTCCAACCACATTTTATATATCATTTACCATCTTTTTTTTTGTTTTATAGCCAACAGAAATACACATTTTTTTGTTAAATTTTCAACTCTACCTATTACGGTCCATGAAATACAGCCCGATGACAGACAGACGGACGTAAGATGTTAGATGGATAGCAAAGACTAAGTTGTAGTGTTCCATTTTCACCTATAAGATACAGAACCCTTAAAATGAACGTTAAAATAACACCGCATCACCTTACTCGTAACAGCCCCAACCTTTACCCATTTCCATAATTTTGTTTGTGCCGAAATGCAAACAAATTTTCCTAAACAATATCCACAAAGTTTATCTTCCCATAATTTTGCAACAGACTGTACCAAGAACAAATTCGCAGGCGTTTCGCAAGAGTGTAAGCAATGGCAATATATTCGCGCCTCCTCGAGAGCCGACACAATAAATAACCGATGTTATTGGAAGACACGTTATGCTAATATCCCACGGTGTCCTACACGATTATTTGATCATCAGACGAGTATGCATTGCTACTAAATAATAAAAAATACTACAGGACATTAATTTTTACACAGCGCTATCTAGGCTCAAACTAAGTATTTCTTGTAATATGGTAACTAGATTACAGATAGAACACTTAAATACTTTTGCAGATACATACGTACTTTATATGATACAACATCCAAACACAAAACGAACATCTATATCCATCACATAATTTTTTGTCCTGGGTGGGAATTGAACCCACAGCCTACAGCGTTGAAGGCAGAGTTACTACCAATTGAGCTATGAGGCATGTTATATAAGAACATGTTCATAATTTACTTGCAATAATGTCTTCGTAGTGAGATTTTTCGGTTAGTCCCCCTATGCTTAGTCCTTGGGGCCAATTTATTGCGTGTGTGGACTTAGTGAACACGTGTTTTTTTTTTGTACATTTGTATACAGCTGTTTAGAAAAAGTTACAAACCTTTGGAAAACGTATATTGGAGCTAGTAAAGAATTTAATTAAAAGTTATGCTGCCTAACATGAGGACACTCAGTTCACTCACCTGACCTTCCAAATCTTGGCGAGTGAATAGTTTACAGGCATTCTTGGTTTCCAGATCTTTAGTAAATCATGTCAATTTGGTTTGCAAGATAGCAAGACAGAATAAAATTATGATTTTATGAGATTTGTCAAAATAATATTTGATGAATCACTGGTTAATAAAATCAACATTTGATTTGTTTCGAAACTTTAAAAATAAAATATATGTAATATTTTTTAGGTTAAGTAACGTTGAAATTGCCTGGAAAGATTAACTAAACTCTGGTTTCTGGTTTAAGAAAATTATTCTCATAAGAATTACAATTCACTTAAAATGAGAACTTACAAGCTAATTAGTAACTTATGCTACGTACCTAATTATGATAATCGCGTGCAAAAGCGAGCTATAAAACTAAAGGAGACGAGGTAACTAATATTGTTAGATAGACACTTCTGCAGGTACGCATGTGTTTAAGTATAGACAATTAAATTTAAGTTTAGCGAGCAATACAAACAATAATATTATATTAGAACGAAGCGGGTAGATTATAACGACATAGTATGCACAAACAAGACCATTCGAAGTTACATAGATCGAGCTTGACTAAATACGACAAACGTTTGGTGAAGTTCTTTTTTTTGTAGATGTTTTGTAAATTTCAAAAGATTCTCAAGTAAATGTTTTTTTACTTACTTTTTGAATATATGCGTAGATTTAGCATTTTTTATAACATCAGGTAATTCGTTATAAATTTTAGCACTTTCAAAACTATTGTTATTTTTGCCATATTTTTTTCTCGGTGGACGTAATACTAGTTTATTTGCATTTCTTAGACGCATTTTAAAGTTATTCTCGTGTTTAAATTTAAAAGAAACACCTGAATGTATGTCTCTACGTAGTATTTTATCTATTAATAGGAACGTATAATATTTAAAACTGTTTAAATTCATCAATTTAGTTTCATTATATAGTTTACTAGTTGGCGTTAGATAGTCATAGTTAAAAAGTCTTTTAATAAGTTTGTTTTGTGATATTTGTAAAAGGCTAAGATTAGTTTTGGCTGCTGATCCCCAGACTTCTATTAGATAATCAATGTGCTGTTTTCCTAGTGAGTTGTAGATAGTGTATCGTACGTTCCGTGGTAAACATCGGACAATGCCGCGAAGTGCACCATTTAGAGATGAAACTTTTGATTTTACATTGAGAATGTACGGCTTCCAGGTTAAATGAATTGTTGTTATGGTGACAGAATTAGGTTTGATGGTGGTAGACAGCCAGGTGGACTTAAGTAGAGTCCTACCACCAACCAAAATCTTCTTCTATCTTATACACACCATACAGGTATTACACATGGCAAAGAAAACAAATTTGGTCATAAAACACAAATAGAACAAAATACATAAACATAATCCAAAAATGTACAATGTTATCACGAACAAAACTATATAAAAGTAGGCCATCTCAATCAATAACAGGTCACAATACCAGACACCTCACATGTCTCCTATAGCGGTTTATCCCAAAACATTTACTTTCATAATAAATCAAATGCGCCATTAATTATACAGGATATAGGTTCGTGAAGACTGTATGAACGGACTGGACGTTGATAAATTAACAGTTTTATGCCTTCTTGTTAGATTCGATAGGTAGCATTATTAGCTATGAACTGCATAGAAATGTTACCAGCTGGTGCTATATTTTTTTTTTATTGTATGACGAGGAAGCGCTTGGCCTTCATCTCACTTGGTTACGAGTTAAGATAAGGCCGACTGGCTATCTAAGTCTATAACACCATAACTACAACTCAAATTATTGTGTTTTGGTATTAAGAGATAAGATAGTTAGTTATTCAGCGTGTCGCTTACACCTTCGATCTTATTTTAACTTAGCACCAGGTGAGATGATGACAAGCGCTTCACAGCGAAGTAAAATAAAAAAATGTATGAAAAAATAATCCCGGTGCATATAAAAAACTCGCAATGATTATCAGTGTAGGTAATACCTTAACGCGTATTGAATAACTACTTTGATGATACTCTGATGATTTTAAGTGAAGCAGTTTCACATCTATGTTGACTGACTATTTGTTTGCAAGCTATAACTTTCTATGCTATTGTACGAAATGAATGAAATCAATTTAAATGAAAATAATGTAATGTGTATGGATATCGTTTCGATTTCAATTAATTCCGAAAGCACCAACACTCAAATGGATTTTTCAACGGAAAATTAATAGACTATTCATATTCCATTTTATTTCCATACGTTGAGTTACCTATAGACCATTTGTAACGGTCCTTAGGTAATCCAACTGCTTCCTTTATACATAGTTGGTTTAATTGTTTGAGAACCTTACTTATATATATTTCATTTTGTCAGTAGTAGTATAACTATTTCGGCCGCCAAGCAGCATTTATGTGTTTCGTTTTGTAGGATATGGTTGCTAGTGACAGTACGGGCACCTGCCTCAAATTGACGGACGCGATGCAGTGCCGTGTAGATTATGTTCGTTGTGGATGTAATCTACGAAGAAGGCTTTATCATGGGCATGAGTTGCATTTAACAGTAGGCCGAGCAACTGCCCGCCGTACGATAGAAAAAAAGATTTCTCCAAGTTATATAAAAATACAAAAAGCAATAAGAAGGCCTAGTACCACTCCCCCAAATAAACTTAATATGTCGTACATTTAAAAAAAAGCTTGTCTCATTCAAACGTTGCTGTTATAATTGGTTATGAATAATCTAGGTTTGCATCACTTTACTTTTTCTAAAAGCACAATCTTTTTACAACCATTTTCATTTTTATTGTACGACGGTGAAGCGCTTGGCCTTCATCACACCTGGCTACAAGTTGAGATGAGGCCGAAGGTGGAGGCGCACTTCACCCGGAATCCTCACAAAACTGAGGAACTGGCTATCTTACCTCTAAATGCCGAAACACAACAATTAGAGTTGTTGATATTGTGTTAGACTTAGATAGCCGGAACACAACAATGTTTAAAGAATTATACAATTAACAAGCCTCATAGCTCAGTTGGTAGTAGCTCTGCTTTCTGAGCTGTAGGTTGTGCGTTCGATTCCCACCCAGGACAAACGTTTGTGTGATAAATATTGATGCTTATTCTGTGTTTGGGTGTTGTATTGTAATGATAAGTATGTATTTACAAAAAAAAGTATGAAAGTAATCCGTAATCTAGTTCCCATATTACAAGCTATGCTTAGTTTAGGGCTAGATTGCGCCGTATGAAATTAATATCCTGTAATGTAATTTTGTAATTGCATTTACACTTATAGCTGTTGAACAGGATATGCCGCTTTGAAATAAACGTCAAGCTGCGTTTGTACTGGAAGCAAAAATAAGTGGTATTCAGGGGCTCTCTTAAAAATGAAATTTCACCAGCCTTGTATATATTAAACCAATATATTCATATTAAAATTCAAAAAGTCTATATGACTGGTTGTTACGGCTAGTCAGCCATTTAGCGTATTCACGGCTGGACCAGATTCTAATGACTATTGGTTAGAGAAGGCTACATTTTATCCGAGGCACGAGTAAGATTCAGAAAAACAGACAAGAGACTTGCCTTGTCTAATTTTTAAGCGCTTATCCGACCAAAGACAATGTATGAAAATGGTCTAGATTATTTAGATACGCTACATAAAAGAACTTTTAGTCTGAATACTCTCTAGCGAGATCCAGCAAGACAATGAGATTATCAATACACAAAACTTTGACCATCAGCTAGATAAGAATATTGAAACAAAAAGACAAGAAAATTCGTCTTTTATCTAGAAATTCATTTTATAAAAGTAAAGTACAGTCGCCTACACTAATGTGTATACACTTCATCATATTCTAAAAATGGTTTTATATCTACGTATTGTAACTAATTTGTTAGACAAGTGTGATATATCTTTATTTCTTAAGCTTATGCTATAAAATATAATGACTATATGTGATTATGATCTCTGAAGGCATAGGAGACCTCAATTAGGGGGTCAAAGAGTACCTCTCCATATAGATTATAATATTTAATTATGTAGGTATGTATTTGTCATAGAAGAAATACATTTATTTAGCCCACACAATTAGGTACACAAAAAAAAGAGAAACTCAACTCAAGAATAAAAAAAAGTCATGTAGATACCTACTAAAATAACAAGTAATTGGTATGTATTACGTTTACATTATGTGTGTTCAATAACATATTATTATGTAAATATAATATTAACCGTATAATTATTTATTTAATATAATGTAATTCATCCTATTATTCCTATGTTAGAAATTGTTGTACACTATTCCCGTCTCAATACCTAATCTTGTTTCTTTCTGTACATAGGTTCTGGAAGACAACTTTTTTTAGGTTTAAGCTCGCTTTTTTCATACATTTTAATTATATGATTGTTTTCTTATCTGTATTAGGTACGTACTAAGTGTGTGTGCAATAAAGCTCTTCTATTATTATTTCCTCAAAGCAAAGCAGAAAATCAAGTAAAATAAATTTATTTTAATTCACTAGATGTTAATATTAAAGTATTGGTTTCATTAGAAAAATAAAGAAGTGTATACATTATAGTGCCGGCGATTGTACCATCTTAAAGTGGGTAATCCATTGAATAGTTTCAAATAAACGCATCGCAACTAGCAATTGAATGTTCACAAAAACAATTGAAGAAAACAACGCAAATGTACACGAACGAACTTTAACTTGAAGCAGATATTACAATACATTTCACTTACAGTACAATGACTCCGCAAAATATCTGCATAATAAACAATAACAGTCTATAACAGTAATAAACAATCGTGATAACAAAAAAAAAACTACATTATCCACCAACTTAAATGAATCAGCTACCCAACAATTTTTATGTAAAAAAGGGTAACATAAAAAAAACACTTTCACTAACTTCAGGTTTTTATTAGGTACGAAATTAAATCGCTTTTCATTTTAACATTAGGTATGTAGATATTATTATCTATATATAGATAGTCATCAAACTTAAATTAATTAATAAATAACTACAAAATTAATTAGAATAAAATAAAACATTAATTAATATAGTCTTTCATTCGTAATTCTGACAAAACCTCAGGCATACCAACATAATCTTCTTCCACTCATCGGCAAAGATATCACAGTCCGGATTCTGATCAAGAAGTCTATTGAGAAAGGCGAGGGTTCGAGGCAGTGGAGAATTATCACGAGCAACTGTACGACTAAAAGGCACAGAGAAATATTCGGCAAAATTCACATTCTTACTAGATCCATTTTATACATAACACAATAATACAAATCAAATATTTTTTTATGGAGTAAGAAAATCACACAATTACAAATGACGTATAACTTATTCATATAGATAATAATATCTACATACCTAATGTTAAAATGAAAAGCGATTTAATTTCGTACCTAATAAAAGTCTGAAGTTAGTAAAAGTGATTTTTCTTTTGTTACTCTTTTTTACATAAAATTTTTAAGGTAGCTGATTCATTTAAGTTGGTGGATAGTGTAGTTTTTTTTGTTATCACGATTTTTCCTCGGATCCATTTCCATTTCTATTTTCCTCCGCTATTTACCCCTCGAACCCTGCGATTCAAAGGTAGATAGTATTACGTCATCACGCGAGTTAGGATTTATGAAAAAAGATATTGAAGGATATGTAGTTTGTAGTGTGGTCGTCTTATAGTCCTAAAAAGTCTAAATATGAGTGTGTAATTCAAGGTACTAGTACTACTGCTTGTACTTTTCTTGTGCACGCAGCTGGTCTATAAATGTCTGAATAGCCTTGTGTAGCTATAACTTTCAACAATTAGTGAACAAAGTGTTCTTTTACTTTCAACAAAATGAAAGCGATTGTTAAGCGATTGCGAGTGCCGACTAGATATCATTTTGGAAAAATCCTATCAGAAGTAACATGGAATAATACAATGTGTAGCAAGAGAGTAAAGTTTGGTTTAATGCGATTGATCTTAAACCCTGAACAAACAATCCCATAATAATTAGAATCTAAGTCCGGGGCGTAGTGAGGGAGAGAGGCAAATGGCTAATTACTTTGCCCTTGTGTGATACATTACAACATTGCATATCACTAGCGAAAAAATATATGAAAAATAATCTACGCCTTCTTACTTAATCTTGGTCGGCATGCAGTTTAGTCTTCGATTCACTAATTATACATTGTTATTTGATTGTGTATTTCAGGCAAATGAATTATGTTCCCGGTGATTATTTTTTGAGAGCACCGTGCTTTTGGAGTCTGTAATGAATAAAGATCTTGCGTAATATTTTTTTATTTTTTTTTGTTAACTAAGTTGTTTTTTTTTCTAACGACGGGGAAACGCTTGGCCGGTTTTTTAAGCGCATTTTACCCGGAATCCTTAACAGTGTGAGGAACTGGCTATCTTAGCTCTATATACCGCAACACAACAATTTTTGAATGACACAAAAATTCACAACCCGCGACGGGACTCGAACCCGCATCTTTTACTCAAGCCGGAATTTTGTAATTGTTGTAATGGCGACAAACTTAGGTAAGTTGGTGGTAGCTAGCTAGGCAGCCCTAAACAAAGTCCTACCACCAACCAAACCAAGCACAATATTGTACTCCACGGGGAACGAACCCGGGGCCTCTGGATCTGACACCAGTGGGCGAATCACTAGACCACAGGGGCGGTTGAAAATAATAATAACGTCGAATATAATCAAAAATAATTTAAACGCTTGGATTGCTGTGCAGCAATCTAGCGGAATCCGCGAAATACCGACTTGACGATATTCGCTACCTGAGTCGGAATGCACGTCCGGAATCCCTTCTTTTACGATTCCCTGCAATAAAATACCTGAGTTTAAATGTTCCAAGATTTTATTGGATGCATGTTCTACGTGGCCAATCATTTTGTGATGTGACTTGATGGCGTAGGTATTGCTTCGAGTCCGTTGCAATGACGTTCCAATCAGCTCGAGCGCACCATTTTATTTCTCGCGGAATTTGCAGTGCCATCACAAAAAGCCTCACTCCGTTAGTATAGCTCTCTAAGTATAGCCTTCTGATCGTAGGTTGTGAGCCCAATAATAATAATAATAATTATTATTATAATAAACATGTATTTCTTGTAAATATGCTTATATAGGATCAAATCTAAAAGGTAATTTAATAACGTGAGTGTAATTTATTAATAGGCTATCTGTAGGTATGTAAGGTATGTAATATAACACATTTATTTAGGAGTTAGATTATTAGGTATAGGTAGTTCCCACCTAGGACCAATATTTGTGTGATGAATATTGATGTTCATTATTGGCTTCGTATTGTATGATAAGAAGTATGTATGTACAAAAAAAAAAGTATTGTACGTATTATTCTTTTCGTAAACTTATATTACAAGCTTTGCTTAGTATTAGACACTTCTACACTATTAGTACATCGTTTCGCCTCTACCTTTTTCATGAATACTGGTAAGGAATGGAATTTCTTGCCTTCGCCTGTTTTTCCGCACGATTTCAATCTTGGAGTCTTCAAGTCCAGAGTAAATAGGTTCCTTTAAGGCAAGAATGCTCCATTTTAAGCCACATCTTTACTTGTTTTACATGTGGTTAAAGCCTTGACTATCACCAATATAAAAAAAAAACAAGATGGTTCTGGGTGGAATTGTGACTGTATCTATTTATACATAAAAAAAAGTAGGTATGCATCTTGAATGAATTAAAGGTACCTAGTTCTTCTGTACGTGTGTTTGTCATTGAATGACTTTGATGATTTTTGTTGGGAGGGTTTTTATGATTTAGATTGACATTTGGACCCGGTAGGTGGCATTGCTATCGTCATTCCTCTAGTTTTAAATAAAAACATCTCTTTGCAATTAATATTACTATCCAGTGTTATTTACTTAGCGCTGTTTTCAGATATTATAGATAGTCTTACTTTATCATTTATATTCTGAGAATAAAAAATATATTACTAGTGCAGCGCCACCTACCGGGTCAAATTGTAAATCAAATATATCAAGAGTATCTCACAAAAAAAATCATTAAAATTTGTAAAGCCGTTTATGAGAAGTTTAGTGTCAAACTCACGTAGGTACAGTTTTTTTTTCAGAATTGCAGGTTTCTTCGTCTTTCTCTGCAAAACGTATTTTTTTCCATATTTTAAAATCCATGGATTAGGATAACGAATAATTAAATGACTAAACAAGCCTCATTGCACAGTTGGTAGTAGCTCTGCCTTCTGCGTTGTAGGCTGCAGGCACTAGAAAATGGATAGAATACTTTTAACTCATTAGGTGTTGTACACACCTATGGTGTTCTTCATAGACAGCTTAGAGCTCAGTACCCAACGAGTTAAACAATTGTTATGAATATACAATACAACACCCAAACAAGAGTAGTTTTGTGAGTAGTAGAGCTCCATTGGTTTGATTTGATTTTTGATTTGGACTTCTTATTTCATCCAGCAAGCAGCATTGCTGTTTTGTTTTGAAGGGTATGTTTTCCGGTAAAATTACGGACACACGAAGCTTAACACCTTTATGTCTCAAGTTGACGAGCGCAATACAGTGCCCTACTGCACTGTTTTATATTAAAATTTAAATCATGTTATTTTTGGACGTGACCTACGAAGTAAGGCTTTGTTATAGCCAAGAGATGCACTTAAAATCAGGTGGACTGTTCGCTTTTCTTCAAGTAGTATAAAAAAAACCAGTGACATACCGGGAGTGCCAACAGAAGTGAAAACTTGAAGGTAGTCGATCTTTGCCGAAGAGAACAGTTGAGATTGTTAGTACTTGTATCTTAATGTGTTATACACATAGGGTATTTACAATAGCGCAAAGTTTTCACTTCAAAAATCCTCATACCGATTTATGAGTATAGGTAAGTGTTATCTTTGCATATTATAAAATTTGAATTGAATCAAATCAACCGCTAAAAAGATATGGGCGAAATATTATATTTCGTTTCACCCCAATATTTAAAAAACTATCCCATTTATTAAAAATCCCCCATGACAATCAATTTCTATTTATGTTTTCTTTTTACAGCTTAAATTTCATCAAAATCGAGCCGAGGTAAGGTAACAGAGTCGCGAGTATGAAATTTTTACTTAAAAAAACCTATAATATGATATGCCCATCGTAAGTATAATCTCTAAATTCAGGTATGTCCAGCAATCGTTAACTTCGTCACAAGGTACTTCAAGACAACTTACATATTTCAATAATAGCACCTGATATCAATAGGTTAGGCACCTACTCAGTGGATATGCAAGTGAAATAATTAATGGAGATACATTTGTGGAATCAATATAAACGTGGGTCGCAAAACTCCTTGGATGAATGCCCATTTTTTTTCGGGAGGAAATCTGTACTCAGACATCCTATAGCACCGAGGGTTGCAATAGGGTTGTGTGAGGATGACTCCCCATATGTTAGGTATAGGTACCTAAATAAACTGATCTAGACTTGCAGACGGAAGCGTGCCAAAGACACCGGCTGCATTGCCATTCTGAATAGCCAAACTCGTTGAATATCATAGAGAATAGGCACAAAATATTATTGTCAAGGATTGGATTTCCACAAATAGGCATAACAAATTCGTAAATCGAGTAGGAAACCAACTAAATTCACGAGAGGCATAAATATCTCACAACATACCGACTTCAGAGTAAGTAATCCGATTCTTATGAAAAAGCCGTGCCACATTTGGTATTTACGGAACGGCGTAAGATTATAAATGTTTTGAAATGATAAAGAAAAACGTTTTATAACTAAAATGGTCAGCTCACAATGTTTTCGCTGTAAGAAAGTGTGTCTTAATAAAATATATATTGAAAAAATAAAGATTCAAGAGTGGGATAATTTTATTATCATTAACATCACTAGGATGTTATAGTAATCCTATAGATATTATCAAAACATAGAAAATTTTACCGCCTCTGTGGTCTAGTGGTTCAACCCACCGATTTCAGATCCAGAGGTCCCGGGTTCGTTCAGAAGTAAGAAATTCATTAATTTTTAAATATAAATTGCACCGGGCCGCTTTCACTTGTTTTCCAAAAAACCAAAGAAAGTGATTTATTTTTTATTTAAAATTAAGGATGTTGCCAGTTACAAAGATTATTTTACAATCAGATTTATGGCAAACTTGTCCAAACATGTAGAAACTCACCGTAATAAAACTATATACTACGTAATATAACTACCTCACCTCCCAACGCATAAGGTGCTTGATAGCGTACAACAAAAAAAATAAACGCATAGGGTGCTTTGCCAGCAGTGAATGGGTATTACCTTCGTAGACCTCGACACACAGAATGTGTTTTCGGACCCGCACAATATTAGTTTTCGCCGTGTTGTAATCCGACATCAACGCACTGAAAGCGATTTGTGATTTTTCGTGTTTTAACTAAGTAAAATAAACGATTTACAAGCTTATTTTGTTACAAAATTACAAAAAATATTCTTAATATTTCAAAATACAATCTGAAAACAGAAAAAATATTTAGTAGTAAATCCGCTAAATCTCTCTGAAAAAATCAAATCGACATCCTCAGGAAATATAGTCTTGCTGCTCACTGACTAGCCCTCTGTGGACGTGTTGTCGCTCCTAGCTCTGCGCTGCAAGGCAGCTGCATCATTGAGCAGCAAGACTATTTCCTGAGGATGCCTCGTGTAGAGGCGAAACACGTGTCGATTTGATTTTTTCAGAGAGATTTAGCGGATTTATTACTAAATTTTTTTTCTGTTTTCAGATTTTATTTTGAAATATGGATTTCCGCAAAATAACGCCTAAATCAATTAGCTATTCTTAATATTATACAATATTGTGTAACTGCTGTGTAATACTGTGTGAGGAACTGGCAATCTTACTTCTAAATGCACACAACAACTTTAGAATATTAAGCTATGGCGAAATAATTAGGTATGATGGTGGAAACTAGCCAGGTGGACTTAAACAAAGTCACTACTACCACTAACGAAACCAAGCACAATATTGTACTCCGCTTGGGGATCGAACCCGGGACCTCTGGATCTGACACCAGTTGGCGAACCACTACACCACAGAGGCGGTTAAATTAATGGGTTAACTGCAGTATAACTCTGTATAGGTACTGTTACGAGCTGGGGTTCGTAAGAATTAAAAGCAACCGGTTATTACTCAAAATAAGACACGTTTATTTAGCACCAAACTAATTACTCTAACACAGTACAACACGACTTAGTTATACTACCGAATCACTAAACACTGTTATCGCACTCAAATATCACTTGATGTTAACTCGCTGTATAGTAATCGAATACTGACTTGCTTCCGAATCGCGCGTCAATTTATATCCAACTCGTATCGAAAGCTCTAGTAAGCGCGGGAATGGTCGCGCCGCTAACTGTTGCGTAATCTGGCACGGCGGTAATAAATCATCCTTTTGATAATCAAATCTGATAAACAAGTTGTTATTGTCTTATTTTCTCGGAACTATGCGAAGGCTCGCGAATATTCTAGACGTTTCTGACTGGCGTAACAGTACTTAAACAGCTTATAATTAACTGAGGTCATACTACAATGACTATGAAATTGTTACTGTATGTTCTTACTACAGATAAAAAAGTTTTTTTTTTGTCACATACTTACACAAAAACAAACATGGAGAACTATAGAAAAACTATAACAAAGGACAATATTATCGCTTGAAGAGTGATCTCTACCAGAAAACCATGAGATGGAATAGACTGTAAGAAATAAGATGGGGTAGCAATGGTTTTAACAATACTAGTAAAACTATTTTAAAACGAAACCTGATAAACAGCCTAAACTTCTGGAAGAGATCGTTCTCAAGCGAAAAGATTACTTAAGATTACTATTAGCTCAAGTATTACAATTGTCAATTCTGTATTTTTTTGTGACAGATAATTTTCATTCAATAATTCCTTCATTCTGCTGTTGGTACCAACTGTTACGCCAAGTTCACCTTTATGCTATCGTAATAGAGTTTAGCGTCGGTCGTTGTGACGCTTACTGGGTACATGTGCGAAGTAAATAAACTTATCCCATTTAATTAAGTTCCGTGTACGGAAAGACAGATAATTGATTCAATCAACGAATGATCTTGATTGCTCCTGTCATCATTATCTTAATGGGTCCTCGTTTGAAGGACGGGGATTTTGGTAATCATGGAAACCTTGTAGAGAAAAAATTATATTCAACCAGCCAAGTCCGAATCTCACAACGAGGGTACGTTTCAGCGTAAAAAAAATGCAAGTGAAATTAAAAAAAATAGTTTTTGAGCATTCGTGTGGGTTCAACTCACGAGTAAAGATAACCACACTAATTTTGAATTGAATCGGTGTTACTGTTTTGCGGTTATGTATTTTTTTTTTATTGATCTTTTAGATCTTCATCTTTTATCTTTTTAGATTTTGCAGAGTTTATCAAGATACAAATATTTAGGGGTCTTTTCAAACTAAGGGTCTCCAAGATCGGGGTACTCAAGGAATAACCTAAATAAAAATCATGTTTGGGTTGAAATAATGCATTTTCTTTCTTTGATAGCACAAGTATATAAAATACATAAGCTATCAAAATAAATAGTCACATCGATATATCCTTAATAACCAACACAGCCGTAAAGCCTGCTTTAATTAAGGTTCTAAACATAGTAAGGCAGAAGTGACAGCCAGTGATTAATGCGTCCGTCGATGCTGACGCACTAACGACTTGCCGATCAGCGTCCTCGTTGTCTCTTTGCCAGTCAAATAGTTCGTCGGTGACTGATGACACAGGGGATAGCTGTTGGAAAAACTGTTGTTCCTATTGGAATGGAACTGCTTATTTGTATTTCTGTTTCATTTTTAATCGACTTCAAAAAAAGGAAGAGGTTCTCAATTCGGCGAAATCTTTTTTTATTTTGTTCTCAAAATTTTTTATGTTTTTTTCTCAAAAATCTCTTCAAATATGATTGGCACACTTGAGGCGATTTGGGTATTTTAGGGTGTATTACCTCAAAAGTTAGGAAAATACGGACACCTGATAGGATCAGGCGTATCTGTCTGCCCGTGCATATGTCATCAAAATAGTTGGAAAAAATACGGCATCCAGGTAAACGAAACTGTAATATGCTTCATTGAAGTCGTTGTTATTTTTATATTTCAAAACGTTATTATTGTTTCACTTCTTGATTTTGAGTATGATACCTATATTCTTCGAGAAATGCGTCAAGCTCGTCATGCCATCTGCACTTTGATCTGCTGCGGCGCCTACTCGCCAGGCTGATATGGCTGACCCTGGGGCTGACCTGCTCTACCACCCAACAAAGAGTGAGCCAGTTTGAATTTGAACAACGAAACCGAAGGGGCCAGTGATTGGCTGACTTCATGAAGAAAGAAATCTTTACGTTGAAATCTTTTCTCGAGAAATGGTCGGTATTACCATGACCCCAGTGGTATTATCATGACGACCCACAGACACATATTCCATGATGTGTCTGTAATTAACAGTTCTCAAAGACCCAACGCCAGAATAAACCCACAGACGAATTAACTCTTTAGGCTAACCCCAACATAAAAACATATGCTTATAGCGAGTAAACCTTCTAAAATGACATCTATTTTAATCTTGATACTCCATGATAGCTTTTATTCTCTTATTCCATAGTATACCTTCCATAGACAATGCTTATTTCTATTGTTCTCCACTTCAAAGTTCTTCATTACCATTGTCTTTTCTTTTGTTCAAGAAATTTAGTGATAAAGTTGCGTTCCGCGATCATTATTATAATATATATTTTTTCAGTCTTCATTTAACAAACTCAACTCATTCTTCAGCTTCTTTTTTATTGTATGACGCGAAAGCGCTTGACTTTCATCTCACCTGGTTTCAAGTTGAGATAAGGCCGAAGGTGGAGGCGCACTTCACCCGGAATCCTCATCAAACTGAGGAACTGGCTATTACCTCTAAATGCCGGAACACAGCATTTTTTTTTAAGAATTGATATTATGCGACAAAATAAGGTAAGATGGTGGTAGCTAGTCAGGCGGACTTATACATCAACCAAACCAAGCGGTTTGGTTGATGGTAGGACTTTGTATAAGTACAATATTGTACTGACTCTGGGGATCGAACCCGGGACCTCTGGATCCGAAATCAGTGGGTTGAACCACTAGACCATAGAGGCGGTTAATATATAGTATATATAATAACCTTTAGATGTCTAATCAGAATTTATAGCACTTGACTCTCACAGTTGATAGATAGACAGTAAAGTTGGTACGGTTCGGCAACGGTTTATGCAAAAGTGACAAACATGCAATATATAATTATGGAAGATATAGGAAGTATACCGACCCTAATAATACCCAAATCACTCCAATTGTGCATATAATATGTGAAGAGTTCCCTCGATTTCTCCAGGGTCCTATCATCAGATCCTGACCTGATGTCAATGGGGCCACCTGTAAAGTATACCCATTCGGTAAAAAGACATTTGCGCGAATTGACACACGCGCGAGTATTTGCGCTAGTGGACACAAAATTGAGCAACTCTGTTTTTCTGGTTTGTGGTAGGACTTGGTTTGAGTCCGTCTGGCTTGCTACCAATATCTTAGTTAAGTCGAATGCTATAACAATGTTTCTAAACTGTTGTGTTCCGACATTTAGTGGTAAGATCTGGTAAGATAGTCAGTCTGTTGAGGATTCGCGTGAAATGATTCTTTACCTTCGGCTTTATGAACACGGTTAAACACCAATTACATAAATTAAACCGCAAATGAAAATAGAAAATAATTCAAACATGAAAACCCATACACACATAAAAATAATATTAAAACTACATTTATATAAAAACTCACAAACTATCATACATCACGCTCACAGAAAGACAACACTTGCGCAAATTTTGTCATGATGTGAACTGGCCTACTATCACCTATGTCTGTTTCATTTTGGTTTCAATAAAAGTCGGCTTTTCTTCTGAACAATTTTTCGGATTAATTGAGAAGTCAAAGATAATTGAAACCCAAGTGAAATAGTAGCGAATAGCTAGTTTGGCTACAGGTGAGATGAAAGTTCTCGCTTTCCGTCGTAGAATAACAATAATAAAAAAAATAACAGTCAAGACACGATAGAAGTGAAACTTTTGTATAACAGGGAAACTTTTTACTTATTCCTCACTATATCCGACACAGTGCCCCCAACACACTTTATACCACAAAAAGTTTGCAAAAAGTGACATGTTTTAGCAAACAGCTTACGTTGATTTATACGTGATAGCTCGGCTGATATTGCGTTGGTATGAATATCCCTCTTGGTGGAATGGAACATTAATTACACTCCAGTGATTGGTAGGCGTATTCTGTCGTCATGTATGTCATATTCAAGAGACGCGTTTTCTCATTACTCACTCTAGTGAGTGCTCAAAATAAAATTGAAAAATAATTAGAACTCACTAAACGATTTCATCTCATGTCATTACAACAGTTATGATGAAATTGAGTAGGTATATATTATTGAAACAAACTTGAGATTTAACCTATATTGTACGAAATGTCAAAGAACGAATTATCCAAACAAAAATGTGGCTAGTAAATCGTGATTGGAGCAAATATCCAATAATTGGAACAGTTGAAGGTCGACACGAACTTTCAAAGAACCTTAACAAATAATATCTACACCAGATAAAATACTTTTCAGTTTGATATGACATGAAACATTATTAAATTGAAACTTGAAGAGTTTCGATAATCGAACAGATAAATATCGAAAAGATAAATTCATATTTTAATTATTTTTTTATACACGTAGTACGACGTAAAGTTTGACCTTCATCTCACCTGATTTTTCAAGTTATGAGAAGGCCGAAAGTGGAAGCCCACTTCTGGAGGAACTGGATATCTTACCTCTAGGTGCCGGAACGCAACATTTTTTTTTAATTGTTGTTATTTCGACAGACTTAGGTAAGATGATGGTAGCTAGCCAGGCAGACTTAAACAAAGTCCTACCACCAACCAATACAATATTGTACTCCCCTGGGGATCGAACCCAGGACCTTTGGATTTGACACCGGTGATCGAACCACTTGACCACGGAGGCGGTTGAAAACGGTCGACGGGTGCACCGAAGCTGATGTTTACATCTTCAAACGAAGTCATTATACGAAACAAGTTTCAGAATTTCGTTTTAGCAGAAAGTTAAGATGATTATGAGGATTCTATTATTTTGTAAAAAAAACTGGTAGAAAACTTAATAATGAGCATAGGTAAGCATATCTAGAGCGATTGAACGTTCAAATCATGTCCATATTTGTTTAAGCAATTACACACCATTCACGGGTATTTCAACAATTCAACGACAATTTCAACGATTCCACCCAACAAGAACACAAATACCTATGAAACACTATTTAGATACACTTGTGCAGATATTTAAAAGCTTTGCTTTACGAAATAGATATTTATGTGATAATAGCACCCTTTAACATAATTTTCGGAAAAACACATCTTACAGCTTTCACTGTCGCAGTCTCATGATACATATTATTTTATTATTTGTATGACTGAGAAGTGCTTTGCCTTCATCTCACCTAGTTACAAGTTTGATAAGCCGGAAGGTGGAAATGCACTTCACCCGGAATCCTCAACTAACTGAGGAACTGGTGATCTTACCTCTAATTGCTAAAAACACAACAATTTTTAAAATTATTGCTATTGTGACAGAATTAGGTAAGATTGTGGTAGCTAGCCAGGCGGATCGACACCACTCCCACTTCTTGAGCCTACGACACGTAGGATATGCAGGATTGGCTCGCATGCCGTAAGAATTCATTCAACGTGGATATCAATACTTATATGTGCATGGTGGTAGGACTTTATATACGTCCGCCGGGTTAGCTACACCATCTATCTTTCACCATAACAACGATTCTAAATTGTTGTGTTCTAGCATTTTGGGGTAACATAGCCAGTTCCTTATAATTCCAAGTGAAGTGCGTCTAGTTACACCTTCGGCCTTATCATAACTTGTGTGATGAAGTTTAAGCCTTACCCCATTGTACAGTAAAAAAAAAAAAAAATACTTCGGCTAGTTTTAAGACGAAGGTATAAATCCAGGTGGGTACAATGAATAGGTAATTATAAAATATCATTAAAGTAAACCTCTACATATATATTTTACATAAATATGTATTGTATGAATTTAACCGCCTCTGTGGTCTAGTGGTTCAACCCACCGATTTCAGATCCAGAGGTCCCGGGTTCGATCCCCATGGGGAGTGCAATATATTGTGCTTGGTTTGGTTGGTGGTAGGATCTTGTTTAAGTCCGCCTGGCTAGCTACCACCATCTTATCTAAATCTGTCGCCATAGTAACAATTCCTAAAAAAAATGTTGTGTTCAGAGGTATATTCATTATTCAGAGGTAAGATAGCCAGTTAGCCAGCAAAAAATAGGTATTTGTAATTGGTATTGTATTATATTATTTGTTATGTATGGCTAATTAGGTATGTAGGTACTATTTCACTAACAGCATAGTGATATTTATTATGTATTGTAGTTTGTCTTATTATTCCTAAGAGTATGTATGTTATTTATTAATGTTGTACAATTTTCCCATAATATTTAAAATCTTGTTTCTCTAAAAAAAGTTTTATTTTGTCAGGTACCCTAGGTAGAGACTGCTTCTTAATTTTAAGTTATCTTGTAGGCACTATTATTTCTGTGCGTGTGTGCAATAATGTAGGTAAAAACAAAAAAAAAAGAAAGGAAAACGAAAATCGACTGTTTATTTATTAATTTTAGGAAAACTTACAGCTAAACATACATAGTAGTAAATGAAATAGTGTATATGGCCATAAATGCATGCAGGAAGGCCAATAAAAAATTTCCACATATACATACATGAAGTGAATTGGTAATAAATAAACAGACAGTAGACGACTGATATTTTAATATCTGTCGTCTACTGTCTGTTTATTTATGATATTTATTGAATAAGCGTGTTGCGAGTTGTTTTGCCTTACTCGTGATTGATTACCACTTACACAGCCAATTTTATCGACGATAAACGAATTTCAGGTTTCATTATAAATGTATTTAGAACTGTGTTTTAGAACAAGGGTGTCAGGAACCCGAAAATCAGCTTTATTTCTCTTATTTATCTTCTGGCCCAGACAGGTTTTTTTTAAGTAGGAGACGGAACAAGCAAGTAGCCCCGAGATGTTGAGTGCATCTCTTGCCTATAGCAATGCTTTACGGGGTAGGAACAAAAGTGTAAAGCCTCATGTGCCTGTAATTTCAGTAGACCACGCCCTTCAAACCGGAACACAGCAATGCTGCTTGGCGGCTGAAAAAGGTATGATGGTAGTACTTCCCCGGACGAGCCTTTTTCTCCAGGCGCAATACCTTGAGTAAAGTAAGCCTCTGAAACAGTACCTATTCTATACATTATATTTAAGAATTCGTTTGTTGAGTTGATTCTTGAATCTTTGGCGACCCATTTACATGTATTATAAAGTTACCATCTGGAGGAAAAAAATATCGACTGGGTATTAAAACTATATTCTATAGAGAATCCGTAAGATATTATATTTAGTCTTAGTATACGTTAGTATGTGTAGTAAGTTTATTTCAATTAAATTAACCGCCTCTGTGGTGTAGTGGTTCAACCCACCAAAACATATCCAGAGGTCCCGGGTTCGATCCGATCCCCAGTGTGAGCAATATTGTGCTTGGTTTGGTTGGTGGTAGGACTTTATTTACACTTGGTTCACCTGGCTAGCTATCATCATCTTACCTAATTCTGTCGCCATAATAATAAAAGAAAGAAATAAAAGAGGAAAAATGTTGTGTTCCGGCATTTAGAGGTAAGATAGCCAGTTCCTCTGTTAGTTGAGGATTCCGTGTGCGCCTCCACCTTCGACCTTATCTCAACTTGTAGCCAGATGAGATAAAGGCTAAGCGCTTCCCCATCGTACAATAAAAAAAATCCATTAAGGCTAATTTAAGATTATACTAACATTAGAATTAGAATTCATTTATTTGATATAGACATTTGCTTATCAGTGATTTATTTATTATTTAACTAAGATTATCTATTATTATATGTAACCATCAGTATTGTATACACTAACACGGCAAGTTTAATAGAAGCTGGTAATGTAGTTAAAATACATTTAATAAGCTCATATCGCAATGGAGTCGAACCAACCAGGCTACACAACTATTTCGGGTTTAGTCGTATTGCACAGACGATGCTAGAAATTAGTGATACCGCTATGAAAGCAGACTAGAATAATGGATACTAAACCAAATACATCCCCACAAAACAATTACAGGCACATAAAGACAACAATGTTTGCCTGAATTCAAGCTCTAGGTCGCAGCTTTCGTACTTATTGCTGATGGTCTTGTCTTTATCGTATGCACTGGTAATAACCTGGTGTTAGACTTTACGAGCCGCCGCCAGAGGCGTTTCACAAGGTTTTATAACTATAACTAGCAGAAAGGGACAGGCGGCTTGACGTGAAAGAGAAGTGAACAGGTTTCTTTTAGACAAGCGTTCTCCATCTTAGGCCACATATTTACTAGTTTTTCAGGTGAGCTAGTTTGGTGGTCTAACGCTTGTTTATGAAGGTAGTGTGGACACGCGCACTAAAAGTACCAATCCACATTTAAAGGTGATTGGCATGCATTATTGATATATTTTGTTTTGTTCTTATTATTTTTTATTTACACTTTGTGAAAATTTCGGACAGCGAAGGTATATTCGGGTCCCGTTTGTAACCTTTTGGGTATGGAACCATAATGAGCATGGTACCACGGTAACTTTACTCAGCGGACAATCTATTCCTAACCAAACTGGAAACAAACACAGATAGATGTACCGAACCCGGGATTCAAACCAAAAACTTAAGGATCAATATCTATATAGGCTGAAGATCACAATCCAAAAGTAAAGATATAACCTTTTATCAATAAGGGCAAGATGTTTGAGTCTACTATTTAACATAGTTATAATACATTTTGTTGAAATTCAAATTAATAACAAAGTCAGCCAATATAGTTATCAAGATCAACATCTTCGCGTACTAAGGCTTTAAGTAATAGCTTGGGTTCAGTACCTTAAGTTTTAATATAGAATTTAATGAAAATCCCCAAGGGCACATAAATTACTGGTATTGATCCCTGAGCTTATTACTGAGGTAGGTTCCTAATCTCATGAACATTTCTAACTATTGGTGCGATTTATTGAATAGGCTCGAAGTCCAATTAAAGCTACCAGCACAATTAGTTACCGTTTACTAGCTAATTAATTACGAAATAATTGCAGAGGCAAAAAGTTAGGCCATTTTGTTTCGAATCAATATATATATTTGAGGTTTTCCCAAAAATAGCACCATATTTAAGAGCACCAAACTAACCCATAGCTAACCTAACCTAACCTTTTTAAACTAAGAGCACGGGCTCGTATCGAAATGTTAGCTTACCTTGTGGTACTTTTGAGGAACCACCAATTGCCGTGGCGATTGGTGGCGGTTTGAGAATTGACCTCTCGATCTCAGGCCATGGATGTCGTAAAGACTAAGGGATATCACCAGAAAAAGGGCAGCAGCTTCCTTCTGTGTATTATCCTTTACCGCGATCACCAATCCACCTAACAAGCGTGGTGAAAAAGCCCTCCAGCTTTGGAGGACGCTCTGTCAAGCCGTGGAAACGAATGTCCTGTTGAAGTGAAACCTTAAAACATCAACAATTGTAAGCCTACTGCTTAGACACACACCCATATATATAGGTACACAATGCGGCACAGGGCACAAGCATGTTTCACTGTGGAGCAACCTTTGGCTTGGAGCCTTCATGAAAGTTCGCGTTAGGGTCACCGGGTCCCAATTACACAGGTCACCTCCCTCCAATTGTACAAGTTAAATCGAACACCCTCTGAACTTTGCGAAGCCGATGGCTCTATAAAAATATCAGATTAGTGATCTCAATCTGTTCATGGTGCAAGTCTTTAAGATGATCGAGAAAATGTTTTAAGAGAACCGTACAACCATCCCGATCCTCAAATATTTTCTTCCGTCTGCATTCTGTGCTGTAGGTTAGGCTCATTTCCCACCCGGGACAATCATGGGCTAAGTCAAAGTCAAAGTTATAATGATTTTATATTATATTATCTGATTTTCATGAAATTTGAGCTGTATAGAGATTGATTGTAGCGGTAGATGTTTGATAAGTGAGTTAGTTTTTGAGATTTTGATATGAAAAGATATGTAATTTTTCCTCCATATCGTTTGAATGGCTGATTCGATCAATTCAAAACTGCATTCTGCAAACATGCAGAAATTATATTAATATAAAAGTTTCTGAAAAATAGGGGTGTTAAGTGAGACAAGAAGATTTTTGGTTTGTGGGGTGTCATTTGAAAGAGTATCGGCATTGGATTCATAAAATATATGTTATTCTTTTAAAAGGGTTAAAACGCTTGGTATGTTTTGTAGGATAGACTGTTAAAAGGAGTTAACTTCACAAATTACTTTCTTTTGATTTGCTGAAACCACCCTTATATTTACATTATGGGTTGCAAAAGGGGTAAAGAAGATTGAAGTCTTGAAAATGTGTTAAAACATGAAATATCATATGAAATAGGGGTTGAGAATGCAGATTTCAAAATGAGTTTATTTTTGCTCATATTAGGGGTGGTTTTTAAAATGAAGGAGGCAAAGGATGATCATCAGGTCTTCTTATATAAGACTAGATAAGATTCTTAGATAGAGGTATTCGGAATCTCAGTAATACTGGTATATTTATTTTTTGTTCTTCATTCATTAGGAAAGGGTGTCTATAAAATCCAAAAAATACTTTTGGGGTGTCATGCAAGTGTTTTGACTGTGCATATGTACAGTCAAAACACTCCATATCAACAATAAATTTTTATCCACCACAATGTGAAAAGTACTTTCCCTATAACTATAAGGTTTCGCCATAATCATCACGCTTGGCAGATAGATTTGTGCTCACGGCTTAAGTTTTGTTAACACACAGAAAGAAGCTGCTGACATTTTGGTTGACTTTACGACATCCGTAGGCTGGAGGGGTAGATTTTAAACCACAACTACTAAGGCAACGGTTTTGAGATCGCTTTTCAAAACATCAACACATTCAAAACAGTCATCAACCTTTGTTTCATGTTAGTAAGGATATTATTATAAGTTAGCAACAAGAGAGAGCCTCGAACATTTAAAGTAAGTTAGGTGTGTATTGAAAGTATACTTTTATCGTTTGTTAATTACGTTCTGTTTGAGAAATAATCTCCGTCACAAACCAGACATCACGAGATCTCAGTTCGGGGCGAACTACTAATTATATTAATTTGAAATTCAAGTGTATAATCTGTCAGGCTTCGATACAAAAGTAATGACATAATTAAACAAATAAGTAATAGCTTCATTTTTCTAAGTTAATAATTAGTTAATAATGAGATACGATTCTCTTTAATATATCTCGCATGAAATGCTGTTTGTGCGAGATACACAAGCTGAATCTTTGTCTAAATGCACAGTTTGTTCTTTATTCCTTACTAAGTTTGCATCGCGCTTCGTCATATTTGTCTGATATACCAAATGTTTCCTTGGCAATGTTATGGCAATCGATATAAAAACTTGAATACTGCTCCGCCCCCTGCTTCGCCCAGTCAGTTTACAGTCAGCTCCCAATACATTTATGAAAATCTAATGCACGCTCACAGGAACATTGATGAGTTTGGTAACAGAAGTGATGTACACAGTGTTAATACTAGAAACAAAAATAAACTTGACATACCTAGGTGTCGCTTAGGAAATGTGAATCATTCATTCTAAGGAAACTGTGTACGATTCTATAAGCTTCCTCAAAGCGCCACCAAACTCTTATTAACTATACCTATTTAGGTATAGTTAATAAGATACTATACCTATTTAGGTATAGTTAATAAGATACTATACCTATTTAGGTATAGTTAATAAGAGTTTGGTTAAATGAATCATCAAAAAATTAACCAGCCTGAGGTTCTTGCCTTTCTCCTTGTGTGCTGGTCGCGATTCCGAACAGACGGTAGATTTGACGTTTCAAAATGATCCTAAGAATCTTAATTAATAAAAATATTTGACTTTGACTTTGCCCGTGTTGTATGTCGAAAAAAAGTAGTCTTTGTCCTTCCCCAGATTTCAAATTATTTCGATATCTACACTTTAAAGTATATTGCGAAGTAATACAGAGTCTTTCTTAGAGCCGGTGGGGTTCGCACGTGCGCTCTGAGATCTATCTGTGCGAAACCATCCGTTTGTAAAATAAATCGAAGCAAGGAATACATATTTCCATAGAGACTTTACCATCTCGTTTAACCTGTATACAACCTTAGGGGTTGATTTTATAGAATTAGTATTATGTGATAATATTATTCCAGAACTAAAAGAACATCCAATAATATCCTAATTTAATTAATTTAACATATTATATACCTACTCGTTTGAACGAAACCCTCGATGCGCGCGTCCGACTCGCACTTGGTCGGTTTTTTTGTAAAGGTAGCCTCTTGGCATTAACTCGGCGACAATGAGATATCTATCTATAATCCCGCGCATCGATTAGCAAAGCGACCTGCTTGTTGCCAGTGCACATATATACTTTCCAAAAATCTGTGCACGGCTGGACTTGAACCCACAACCTCTCGATAGAAAGGCGCAGGCACACTCCCACTATATACAACACTAGCAACAACTAGCAACAAGATGGAACCGTATCTACACTTCTCCTCTAAGCAAGCAGTATTTCTTAGCTTTTCATATGCGAGGACACTTAAATAAATAAATAAATAATAAATAAATAAATAAATAAATATTACATGACATTAATTTCACACAGCGCCATCTAGCCCCAAACTAAGCATAGCTTGTAATTATGGGAACTAGATTACGGATAAAATACTTAAATACTTTTTGTAAATACATACGTACTATATGATACAACACCCAAACACAGAAAAAACATCTATATTCATCACACAAATGTTTGTGCTGGGAGGGAATCGAACCCACAGCCTACAGCGCCGAAGGCAGAGTTACACCAACTGAGCTATGAGGCTTGTCAATCTATGTTTTATATTAATTTAAACACACTTTATAATACAATTGCATTGGTGCGAGTACTTTAAACGTTTCAGCACCCTTATTCTGTATGACCAATCGTGTCTTAACGCGCCCTCGTTACGATATGTCAATACGATGAATCCATGATGGTGTCATACAGAATAAGGGCTCAGCTTTGGGTAACCGACCTATTACATTTTATACAAATAGTACCCAGTCTTCTACCATAATATGATGCATAGTGTTAGTATAGATTATAGGTTAGTATAGATCAATATTACGGTCTCTTATGAAAAATCGCGTAAATAAAAGTAATTAAAGCGGTTGTAACGAAAAGCAGAAACGAAATAAATGAAATCCTTAGTAAACATCAACAAATCCTAAAAATAGTAAAAATAGCCCAACGTTGTTTTCTACAGTTTATTCAAAATGTTATTATCCTAGGCTCGTAGGATTCAGCCGTTTCAAGCCATTCAGTTTTGATTGGTTGGGATTCGATTATGAAGTGCGCGTTAAATTTTATTTGACGACCGATAGCGTAAATAGAAATATAAAAACGTATCAATAATCGACATCGGGCTATGGAATAAACGTCTCAATAAAACTTTGGTTTGCCAAAAAATAAAATTCCATAAGCGCAGCTTAAAGAAATTTATTTCTAAATAACAATAAAAATGTTCAAACAAAGTTTTAACATTATTTTTCAGAATTGTTATTATGACGACTGAATTAGGTTATATGGTGATAGCTATCCAGGCGGACTTAAACAAAATCTTACCACCAACCAGACCAAGCACAATAATGCTCCCAGGGGATCGAACCCGGGACCTGTGGATCTGAAATCGGTTTCCACTAAGTTCCACTAAATTCCACTAAGTTCAGCTCAAATTTCAACTCATTGAACTAATATAGGAGTTACGTGTTAAAGATAATATAGTTCCTTTTTATAGTTTTTCTGGAAAAGTTAGTTTCAGATAAAAAAAAATGCATTTTCGAGTACATGTATTGTGATTCATATATGATGATTATGTGCCCAAAGTTGTTGGAACACTTTCAAATTTGAAAATTTATAAATAAAACTTTATTCACATAATAGTTGTACGTTTAGTTTGAAATGCGAAAGCGAAGCTATCTAATCCTATTTTAATAACATTTTATTTTAAAATCGGATCTAATAGCTTAGCTTACGCATAGGCTGAACGTACATATTTTTTCATTATTCAATGCATAAAGTTGAATTTGTTAATTTAAAATGTTGAAATTCCAACAATTTTGGGCACATAATCATGCGACATTTTTTTATGATGAAACAAAGAACTCAAACTTGCAAAAAAAATGTTTTTTCAAAAACTTACTTTCCAGAAAAACTATGAATAATATTAGATTTTCTGTGATGCTAAATTTATTATTTTTGAAATCGAGCATGTAACATGTCTTTTTGATAACTTCCACAGTTTCAGACTTAGCCTCTGTGGCCCTGAAAAAAACTCGCCTGTATATTTTTTTGTAAAGACACACTTTTCATACAATACAATACCACAGTTTTATTTAAAAACTTTTTTACTCGTGCTAACTTAGTATATAATGGGCTTACATATGCCATGTTCTATAAAACAAATTATATTCCCAAGCGAATAGCTAACAACTACGCAATACGCATAGCATCCACGACAGGTCAAACATGCCTACCCAATATTAGCAAAGCAAATTAACGCGTATTAATTATAATGTTTCGGAGGAAATGGGTCAAAGCTTATTAGAGCGGTCGATAATCGCTTTAAGTTTTTGTAACGGCTCCCAATTTATAACTGGATTCATATCAAGATAGGCCATTTACATATTTTAGCAACAAAAATGAGTGTAGTTGATTATTTCATTATCTGTTCATTGATTTTTGATATTAATAGATTAAAATTCGATGTTTTTTTTCAAAACATTTTTGTACTGGTTAAGTACGCTCACAACGAGTCTTTGTTATAGTTATATTTATCATCCATTTATGTATAGGTATATAGGTACATAATTATATTAGTTAATCTTATAGCTACAATTCGTTATCCAGGTTTAATAATACGGATGACTAGTGGATCTCCCAGGACCTCGTTTTTATCATTACGTAGATATTTCCATAAATACTCTTTAGTACACCCCTACACATTATAAGGATATTATAAGTGTTTACTTACTATTAAATTACTAGCTTATGACCGCGACTTCGCCCGCGTAAAGGTTTTTAACATTGGTGCAAGAAGAGATAGACTGGGACTTCGAAATCTAGAAAATTTCAAGCTTACAGCGGCTATGCCTAAATTGTCAGACCAGTCAAGAGTGGTTAAACATGGCGGGTTCCCACCATTTCAAGACGAATAATTTAGATTTCAATGAATGTTAGCGCGGGTCCAACTCACTCTTGGCCAGTTCTTATTATTTATTTACCTCAAATGATGCACTATATTTACACCAAGATTGATTTAGGTAGGAAATAACAATGAATTACATCGTTTTTTGTGTGGGAACCCCCTTTTATTTTTTATTTTTTGTTTGTAACAGTTCAAAAGATATAGCTCTATATCAAATTATAAAATAATGAGTAGAGGGTCCAATATTTATGGAATACCCCTATTCCATAAATATTGGACCCTCTACTCATTATTTTTGAAAACTCTTAACACACACCGCACCAAGACACACCAAGACAAACATACCCTCTAAGTTTTAAGTCTGTATAACCAGCGGTGTAGACTGTGCGTTGATCATCTCACCGCAACACGTCGGCAATATCACACGTGTGCCTTAGGTTAAGTTATATTTTGTATGTATTTTAGTTTTAAGGTATATATTAATATGGGTCTTAGAATTAGTATTTAAACATCCTGTATAGTACAGTCTCTTACGTTGCCTAAAATAAAATTATTGATCGAGTGAGCGAAGCATACGAGATCTCTCAGTTAAGTTAGGAAATCCGGCACTGTATGTATGATGTATGTATGTATGTGGCAATGTTTGTTACGGTATAACTCTCGAACGGGTTATCCGATTTTCATGTAATTTAAACTGTAAAGAGATAACGAAAAAAAACATTTGATTGTGGCGGGAGATTTCTGAAAAGTGGAGTTTTTGAGATATTGGTGTACAATTTTAAATACAATTTTTCGCCCATATCTTTTGAATGGCTGATCCGATCAATTCATAATTTTGAATATGTGGAGATTATATTAATAGTCATCAATAAGTATGAGGATTTTTTTGACACTAGGGTAGTTTTTGATATATAGGGGTGTTAAGTGAGACATGAAGCTTTTTGGCATGATGGGTATAATTTGAAAGAGTATCGGCTGCACATTCATAAAATATAGATTTCACTTTTATTAGTGGTGGTTTTTGGAAAAAAGGGGCTGTTTATTAAGGGAAACCGCTTAATAATGTCTTGTAGGATATACTGTTAAAAAGGGTTAACTTGTTTTTTTATTTGCTGAAACCACCCCTGTATTCACATTGAGCTTTGAAAAAAGGTGTGAATAAGATTGAAGTCTTGAAAATCTTGAAATGGGGGTTAAGACTGCAGATTTAAAATTAGTTGATTTTTGCCCTTAATAGGGGTGGTTTTTAAAGATAAAGGGGCAAAAGATGATCATCAGGTCTTGTAAAATAAGAGAGAATACCTATTCGTAATCTCATGAAAACTGGTCTATTTATTTTTTGTAATTCATTCAATAGGGTAGTCAAACCAAGGGCGTCGAAAAAATCCAAGTATTACTTGTTGTCATGTAAGGGGTTTGACTGCGCATATCTCACATCAACAGCAAATTATTGTTCACCACAATGTGAACAAAACTTCCTCTAAAACTGTATGATTTGGCCATAAACACCACGCTTGGCAGATAGTTTGGTGCGCACAGTTAAAGTTTTGTTTATATGCTAGAAAAAAACTGTTGCCTTTTTGTTGAAGCCCCTTGGTTGACTTTACGACATCCGTAGGCTCCAGCCCACGGATGTCGAAAAGTGATGTCGTAAATTAGATTATTAAAGATAGATTTTAGAGTTAGCTACAAGAGAGTGTCTCGGCTACTCAGAAAAAGAGTGCTTAAGTAAGTTAATAAGGTGTAATGAAAACACACTTTGATCGTTTGTTAATTACATTCTATTTGAGAAATAATCTCCGTGTTTACATACCTAATACAAACCAGACATCACGAGATCTCAGTTCGGGGCGAACTTCTAGTATTATTATTATTATGATATACAATACAGATTCAGATTATTCGATGTGATAATACATATTCTCTGAAACTTTTAACCTGCTACCTGTTACAGTTCAAAAGATTTTAAGCACTTTAAAGGTGACCCAAGGGCTGGCTCTTATTTAGGCCAGCGAATTAGCATAGCTATTCAGCGTGGCAATGCAGCCAGTGTCTTGGGCACGCTTCCGTCTGGTACTGGTCTGGAACAGTTGAGTTACCTATAGGCCGTTTGTAACGGTCCTTAGGTAATCTGACTGATTCCTTTGTACATAGTTAGTTTAATTGTACTTTTTATTGAATAAATGTATATTTTTAAGCTTTAAAGGTTGTTTCCTTAAATATTTGACCCCTGACCCCTTAATTTTGAAAATTCTAAAAATCCCTAAAAAATGACATTGCTTGTTTTTTGGGCAATCTTCAAACAAATTTTCAAACGTCTATCATTTTCGGTTTCGGAGATATACAACATTTCACTTCAAACTTCGAGCCGCAATTTCAACCCCTTAGGTGTAGAACTGTGTAAAACCCTATCTTAATGGATACCTACACATCACAAAAAACAGACTCTCCAAATTTCATATCTCTAGGACCTAGGTTAGGCTGTGCGTTGATATATCAGTCAGTCAGGACTTATAATTTTATGTATATAGATGGTACGGATAACCTCGTGCTAGTCTGACTCGCTCTTTGCCGGATTTATTAAGAATTGCTGTGTATCAAGTAGTCAAGTTACATTCGTCAAGGGTCACGCCAACAACCCATTTACGTAGTGGTTAATTGGATTTGGAGTCCTCCAAAATCGGGAGGGTTTTGCATCTGCGGGCTGAGTTGGAGGGGGTCGTTTCTTAAGCCGTGACTGTTACGGCCGGGTAAATACAGACATTTGTAATTAACCTTATACCGATTTCAAAAACTATAAGCACGAGTATTAAACCATGCATTATTCAGGAGTTCCACCTGCATCATCATAAGACCCTGGTTTGTATGGTTTGTAGAAGAGTATCAACACATACAACACAAACAATAATTTAAAATGCGCAATGCTCTAAATAGGAGAAACGGTTGTTATTGCACCATGCAGTTATTAGCCATTTCAACTTTGATGATAAATAACTAGCAACTCTCTGATCAAAAGGTAGACAAAAAAAATATATATTCACAACACTTTTACTGTGTATAAAAATGTTTTAACAAAATGTCGCTAGGTAATATAGTATTTTTGTTATTAGTGATTTCTTGTCGATCATACAGAAACAGGTAAAATTGAAAAAAAAAATTAAGAATGCAGAGCTTTTTCATACGATACTTTGATTAGTTTTTAATGTTAGTACGGTAATTCAAATTCTGTCAAATGTACAGCTATTATGCATATATCGGGTTTGAGGTGTACTCGAAATATTATGATATAATATTCACTAGAACATCAAAATGTTGTTGTGGCCAGTAGCTGTCACGATTATTTCAAAAACATTTAGTTATTGGCCCCCTAGGCCAATTACTATATTTATCATATTGTCCAAAATGGGGGTTGTTATTATATAAATCATATTTTGTTTTCATACTACGCGGTCTGTGCAATTACCATGTGTTTTAGAACTTTGTAAATAGTTATTAGCCTAGGCTAATTACTGTGTCATTCGTAATACTAACCAATACAAAAAGTAGGCTAATTACTATAGAACTTTTATATATATTTTGTACAAGGTCACCCAAACATCTTTTCTATCAGTGATCTTTTATATCAGTGACAATAAAAGGTGAAGCAGTAGGAAAGAAAATATTTCCTCTTACGACATAAAATCACCTCCATTTAAAGATTTTCTGGAAGAAATCAAGCTTAGAAGCGTTAGCTTTACAATAGTAAATACCGACTCGGCTTTTCGCAAGCAACAAATGTACTGAGACCTCACCTTCACTGTTAATGCTGCGCACATATACGCAAGAGCCATAGGCTCGCTCGGGTGAGTCTGTGTAAACATGTAATTCCAACCGCAAAGCTGAATCACAGATAACTCGTCGCGGAATGCGCAAGTCGTTCAGACCTGGTAAGCTGGCAATCAGCTCGATCCAGGTTTTAGTAATTTTCGATGGCAGCTCATCATCCCACGACAGTCGCTGTAACCATAGTTTCTGTAATAGAATTTTCTTAAGGATAACACATGGCGACAATAACCCTAACGGATCAAAGATTTGGGCAATGATTGAAAGTATATCACGCTTCGTGTTCCCTTTGGCTATAGTAGGAATGATGGGAAAGTAAGACTTTTTTTTTATTGTACGACGGGTAAGCACTTGGCCTTCATCTCACCTGGTAACAAGTTGAGATAAGGCCGGTGGAGGCGCACTTCACCCGGAATCCTCAACAAACTGAGGAACTGGCTATCTTACCTCTGAATGCCGGAACACCTAGAATTGTTATTATGGCGACAGAATTAGGTAAAATGGTGGTAGCTAGCCAGGCGGACTTAAACAAAATCCTACCACCAACCAAACCAAGCACAATATATTGTACTCCCTATGGGGATCGAACCCGGGACCTTTGAATCTGAAATCGGTGGGTTGAACCAGTAGACCACAGAGGCGGTTAAAAACAAAAGATAACACATAGCGACAATAACCCTAACGGATCAAAGATCTGGGCAATGACTGAAAGTATGTCACGCTTCGTGTTCCCTTTGGCTATAGTAGGACTGATGGGAAAGTAAAACTCGTCAGATGTTGAGTTCCATCCGAGGCCTAACGTCCTACTCGCACCAGAATCACCGATGTACACGTCAGGTGATGTCTGATCGGGCTTAGGTAAAAGTTGAGTTGTATGTAGTTGTAAGTTGATTACGCATAAATTCCATAAAAGCTTCAAGATTAATTGGCTTATCTTCAGGCAAAGTACCTTTACGTTCTTCCCACTCACGATATGTCTTCATGTCTAACTTTTTCGTGATAATATAAATCAAAAGGGTATCCCAGTGTGTAACTGGTTCTCCTAGGGTTTCTAAATTCTTATTTACCTGATCTATAATACGTTTTAAATTGACGGAGGACTCTCTTGTGACAAACGTTTGTTATCAAAACGATCACACAAGAGTTTCCACGCAACAGAATATTTTTTAGCAGAAAACTCAATATATTTAATTACCACAGCAGCCGAACCTTCTAATGACGCTCTCAAGTAAAGAAACTTAATAATCTCATCAATCTGATCATTCTTATCAATTAAACTTGAGAACGTGTCATGAAACTCCATCCAGGTTTCGTAGGAACCACCAAATTTAGGCAACTGTATAGTGGGCAACTGAACTAGCCTTTTATTACCGTTATACCGAGAACTAATTGAGTCGTTTTCAATTTTATTATGAGCCTTATGAACTTTTAGATACCTGCAGGTATCTAAAAGTTCATTTGCATTAGCAAGAACACGACAATAATTACTTTCGAACTCAATTCGCTCACTTATATGCAGATCATCATCAAAGACCCTCCGGACCCACCATACCCCTGGCCATACCCCTGAGGGTAGGGTGGGACTTAACCATACTACCGTAGTAGTGATGGGATATGAAAAATTGAGAAACAGTATAGATTTAAATACAAAAGAGACACTCGATTATTAACTGTACCTCATCGAACGCATCATATAAAGACTCAATCTTACTGATTCGTAATTGTAACTCCCTGGTCTCCAAAGAACTCAGCGGCGAAGAAAGTCCACGTCCACTCACAGTACTGAGATAGTTTGAGAATGCAGTGATACGAGCTTTGATACTGCCTCGTTTCCTTATCAAATCCCTTTCGTCAGGCATTCTGGGAGACTGTGGTCGACTTGGAACCTTTAACTGTTCCTCTGCCATATTGGAATTCATACAGTGACAAGCTTAACTTTATGTACTTAGGACTATTACAAAATTCTTATCTACAATGAATTAATGTCTAAGAAAACATCGAGATTGAATAGGTACCTACTGCGCATGAAAGCAATTATTTAGATAGGTACTATATAGGTAGATAGGTACTCCTACTTATCACGTTGAATGAGCGAACTAATTAATTAAATTGATGACCATATATATGTTTAATTAACCTTTGAATCTGCAATGAGCTTTGCAATATTATATACTTGAATTATGACGGTCAGTTAGCGCCTACAAACGAAATGAATCTACATATTTTGTGCGAACAATCAAGCCTTTGCCTACAATTAACAATGACATTAGATATCTAGATTTAGTGTTGAGAATAATGATAAATCGGTTGTAATTAAATGATAGGTAAACTATTCAACAATAACAACGAAAAGACAAATAGTTTTGTTAAGATTTACTAGTAGCTGAGTAACCAAGATTTATCTAACACACCGATTACAGAATAACAAAATGAGCGGTAGGTTGTTGTTCACAAATACACAAAATAAGTTGATAAAATGTTACTAACCTTATAATTCCGTCGAATTATACCTAAATATACCTGATTAGAGTGCTGGGTTCTAATAACATTAACTATAATCCGCTTTATATCCACTTTTCACCACGTTTATTCAATCACGGACTTGAACTCTCGACCACTCTTGACGACGCGCAATCCCAATTTGTAATGATGCGCTTGCTGCTTCGATTGTTTGGGCAAAAATAGTTTTTACGGTAAAATGATTGCTGGTAATTAATATCCGACGAAGATGGACCATGAAGGGAATCGGTACATCTAGGTATTGATTAAAATGCTTATTTGAGTTGAGACGTGTACTCTCCAACGACATGAACCAAACAGAAGCAAATCATTCACTCACATAATAAGGGTAGATACATTAAAAAAAACTAATTAAACACAATGGTTTCACTCTCGAACACCTATACTGTTATTTACGAAAAAAAACTCTTAATATTGATTCAACTCCATCATCAGACCTTGATTCATCCACGCATAAAGAGAACTCAAAATACACCAGTTTATAATGTAAACCAACGTGTACATTGAGATTTTCTTTGAAATAGCAATGGTTTTGATTTTTTTTCAAATTAATGGACCTCTTGCTTTTCAATTATGAAAATATAAAAAAACATGAATGTATTTATGTAGGTATTTTAAGTCACAATATATTGTACTCCCCATGGGAGACCCATGGGATCGAACCCGGGACCTCTGGATCTAAAATCGGTGAGTTGAACCAATAGACCACAGAGGCGGTTAAAATAGTATTATATCCGTCATTTAGCTCCCATATTACGAGTATAAGCTTTTTGTATTTATGGCTAGATGGTGCTGTATTAAAAAAATACGTCATGTTCTGTCATGTTTAATCAGTGGAATCTTATTAAATCTTCGCAACTGATTTATATATAACATCTTCCTTTGGATCTAACAGCCAAAAGTACTCCGTAAAACATCCATTTTACGTGTTATGTAAATAAATTACCTATTCAAATTCCTCGAACCGCGAACACGATTATTTTCTCCTCTTTAATATCGCCACTTCAAAGGCAAGACGATATGATGTTCACGTGTATTGAATAATAATGCGAACGAAACAAGAGTAATCCGATTTGGAATTTACATCCAAATTTAGCATGTGTTGAGAAACTCAAAATTATATTCGCAAATGTTCTTTTGTGATTTTCAGAAAACAAAGTGTGTGATCATGATTTATCCCTTATTTTGTTAAATGACGGAGAAACGCTTGGCCTTCAGCTCACCTGATGTCTTGATATGGCCAAAGATGCAAGCAAACTTCACCCTTCCTCAACGGGCTGAGGAACTAGCTAGTCTAAATCCGTCGCCGTACAACAATATTATAATTATTGTTATGGTATCATAGGTAAGATAGTGGTTGCAGGCCAGGTGGACTTAAACAAGCCTTACCACCAACCAATCCGTGCATTGATTTGTAATCCCTGGGGATCGGACCCGGTCGTAACGTTAGTCTTAACGACACTTGACTTTGACTTTGACTTTGACCTTGTTTATTTTTGTTCTTGTCATTATAACCATCGGTAAAGACCAACGTCTTCACCTATATTACTAGTCACAAATACCAACACGGTGGCTTTAAATTAACATACAGGATAAAACCACAACTACATATACGTACATATTAGAGGAGATTAATGAATTTGCAATATTTTATGTGAGTATCTTTGTATCATTCTTAGTAGGTGACTAATACTTTGTAGGACGCCAGTCGACCCGCTTGCAAATCACTTCAGGACAAGCTAGCCCCCATACGAAACTAGTAATATGGGAACTACATAACGGAATAGAATACTGATATACTTTTTTTATATATAAATACTAATTATTCAATTATTCAAATAACACCCAAAAATATGAAAAACAACTTTATTTACTCACAAATACTTGTACAGGTTGGCAATCGAACCCGAAACAGCGCAAAAGATAGAACTGATATAAACACACCAACTCACAGCACTGTGACGCTTTTAGAAGAATGAGTAGAAACTAGCTATATATCAAAACTTAGGTAAATTATCCGAAATGCTGATATTAGGTAACAGGAACAAGACGCTCCCAGTTTCTCAAGCCTTCAAATATTCAAAGGCCGAAGGAAATCAAGCCATAAATCGCGATCTTAGCTCCGGTATACCTATTTAATTAACCACATTTCAGAAAGCGGTAATTAATTTGTAGCGTTTCTGCGCTTGTCACATAAATTCCTCAGAGTTGGGCATTACCTAGTACATTATATACCTTTAGGTATAATGGCCGGTGGTATTCTCTTTGAACAATGCCCTTTGTCCGCGACAGATAGATAGACAGACTCGAACAAGGCCCTAGCAAAGACGTTTCGCGATTACACAAACAAGAATTTCGACCTACAGTTCAAGACAAAACTCACGTTTCTTTTACTTAAGACTTTGTATTTTTTAAACTGTCTACCTATTTTTTTATTGTACGACGGGGAAGCGCTTGGCCTTTATCTCACTTAGTTCACAAGTTACGATAAGGCCGAATTTGGAAGCGCACTTCACCTGGAATCCTTAACGCTCTGAGGAACTGGTTAGCTTACCTCTATAATATGCCGGAACACAACAGTTTTAGAATTGTTGTTATGGCGACAGAATTTGGTAAGATGGTGGTAGCTGGCCAGGTTAAACATAGTCCCTCCCTGGACCTTACACCCGGCCACATTGGCCAATCTTCTCATCTCACCCCCATATTTAAATTAAATAGCCTATAACATTTACAAAATTAATAGGAAACAAACGACACACCTCACATGTAAAATCTATCAAGCTATAAAGGTTGCAGAGCCTTTCCAAAACATTGACATAGGTAGATATATAGAATATCTATACAAATACAAATATTTATTTCCTTATCTCTGTCTATACAATATATTACATGTGATTGAGACCTACTTTTAAGCAAAAAGATACTTGGGTTAGAAGGTCTCACTCTTCCATAAGAGTATTTTCAAAAAAGTAAATTAAATAGAACTATAGTACATCCAATCTAATAAATACACTTTGATAGCTGTCAGATCAACTTATCTAGGGATGTGAACCAAATAATCGCCATCGAAAATATCCGATAGTAATAAGAAATAGAAAAATCGATATTGATACCTTATAGGTATTGATAGGAAACAATTGCTTACTTTTTTGATAAAACTATAAACTCAGATAGAAGATAAATAAATGTAGCACTTAATTAATACCAAATAAAAATAATATGAAAATTAATTATTTCTAAATATTTTTTTTCAAGATGGCCACCCACAGACGACAGACTAAATTGGAGGTTGTATTGTACCTACTTGTGCCTACTACAGAGTGAACTTCAACTTCTTTATTTTGGCTTGCAACCGTTTCACCGATTCTGCCAGTGACGGGTGATGTATTGAAAGTGTCAAGCTTATGAGACAAAAAAAATATCGAGAGAGATTCGGTAAAAGCGATTGATTTCGAAAGACAAATGCCATGCCGTGACAAAGATAATTGGGATATCCAGCACTGTATGTATGTATGTATGTGGCAATGTTTGTGACGGCATAACTCTCGTACAGATTATCCGATTTTCATGAAATCTAAACTGAATAGAGATAACGTAAGTAAATTTTGTTTGTGGCGGGAGATTTTTGAAAAGAGGGGTCGTATAAAAAGAAATACCATTTTCCCTTTTCAAAACGCTATCAACCTTTTTTTTGTGTTAGAAAGGATATTACATTACGTTAGCAACAAGATAACCTCGAATACTCAGGTGAATAAAGAGAGTTCGAGAAAAAGTGCTTAAGTAAAGTGAGAAAGGTATATTGAAAGCACACTTTTATCGTTTGTTAATTACGTTCTATTTAAGAATTAATCTCCGTTACAATAAATAAATAAAAAATATAATTCTATTTAGATACCTATATTTATTCATGACATGTAATTAGAGGAACTACTGAACTAAATTGGTCACTCGCGCACTACACAAAACAATATCTTTGAATTTCCGCCAAAAAGTCGGTTCGATTAATTGAATTATTTCAATATTTTTACCGATTACTTGGAAACTCAAGAATTTAAACTGTCACAGCACTACTGTAAACAACTTAATGACATAAAATTGTAACTCATTTACAATTTTTCTAATTGTTTGTGTTTTAAACTAGTTTTACGAGATTCAAATATAGATTAATGTACAGGAATGTTTAATAAATATAATTATTTATCTGAGTAAATAACTTTTCGATATCATAAGGATTATTGTTTGTAATATTTTGTGTCTACGTTTGAATAAAGCTATAGCGCAATAAGAAATGCGAAACGTCAAAATGTATTTCTTAGATTTGATTGACTGTAGGGTGTGTGGTGAGGCTTTTGTTATTTTGTGTGCAATCTGACACGCGTGTCTGTGTGTATGTGTGTTAGACTGTTAGGGGATGTGTGTGCATATGTGTTTTCGAGGGTGTGTATGTATGTCTATGGTTTTTAGTGTTTACGAGAAATATTTCAGAATAGTGCTAGATAAAAATTTAATTTCAAGAAGCTCTTTAACATCAAAGTAGGTTAGGGTGAATAACCATTCTGTATTATTTTTGTTTGCAATCATATTTCTGCAATGGGTATATATTTAGTGCTTTATTTGTTTGATTACACCTATACATACTCTCAAAACACATAACCTACCTTCTGAGGCAGTCGGATGATAAGAGAGCTCTTGTACGTACCTACCCGTAGCTTCTCAGTATTTTATTCAACGTTATCCTGTCACATTGTTAAGGTACCACTCCAGGCAACACTCAGTCATATTCCGAAGTGAAAAGGTTCTCATTACTTCATCATGTAACCCGGAAGGTATACATTGTTAAGGTACACGTTCACGTCATATTTGGAGACAGTTATGACGTGCGGAGCGGAGCGCTTGTCAGATTAATATTTTTCTAGTAAATACTTTGTAAGCCTGAGGGGTAATATTGATTCAAAAACACAATAAACATATTAAAACTTTTTGAAGCGAAACTTTTAGGAGTGAAACTATTTGGAGTGAAACTTTTTGAATTGAAACTTATAAAAAATAGCTTTTTGCACGTCTCCGTATAATCTTAACTTACTAACTACGCCAAATCTAATACCTACTCTTCCTACGGGGTCCGTAGTTTTCTCTAAGCGTTATAAGGATAAAAAAAAACTTTTTTTTTAGATAAGTATAGACTTATTATATTATATCTTTGTTTGAATGATATAATATATAGCTTACCTGTGTAAGCTATACTAATAATCTTTTTATTTTGTTTGAATGATATAATTTGTAAGGCCTTATCATAACTTTTAAGTTATGATTTTAATCAGAAGTTTTCAAGGCCAAATATACCTAATACAAATGCGAACCGAAACTTTTGGCATCAGCTGCCAGCTATTGTTTATAATAGCACAACCAAACCGCTTCATCTTTGTCTAGGCAAGGCGAGGTTAACCATTTTCCGATTGTAAATCAAAGTAATAATAATAAAAATACTCCGATTCAGCTACTAAACTTTGACCTACAGGCCTCATGGCGTTGAAGTTTGTGATAGCCCTCATTTTTTTATGTACGACGGGGAGGGGCTTGGCCTTCATCTCACCTGATTTTCAGGCTATAATCATATATAAGGCCGAAAGTGGAAACGCACTCCACCCGGAATCTTCAACAAACTGAGGAACTGGCTATATCATCTCAAAATAACGAAACACAACAATTTTAGAATTGTTATTATGCCGATAGACTGATGAAAAATGGTGGATGCTAGCCAGGTAGACTTAAAAAAGACCTACCACTAACCGAAAGCACAATATGATACGATGGTGTGGTTTATTGGAAGGCGAACTACTGGACCTAAAGGCTGTCCCATTGTAAATCAAAGAAAATAATAAAAATACTCCGTTAGCTACTAACCATTTGACCTACAGTCACGGCTCTGACGTTTGTGATAGCCCTCAAATTACTGAAAAGGCACATTGTGACGTTGAGTTAGATTCCTTTACGAGAAGGGTTTCATTGTACCTACTATGTAGGGCATTGGTTTATGCCTTCGTGTAGGTTTCTCCTCTACTCAACACTCAGAGTGACTGATATATTCAAAGGTACTTTACTGGTTTACTTTGTGACAGTGTTTTATGCTTGTCCGAATGTACTTGGATGAATTGTATTGCTACTTTAAAAAAAACCTATGTACCTAATAGCCTGCCTTTGAGCTTTGATTACATCGGTACGAAGTGTGATGACCACGAGTCACTTTATTTAATTAAATAAAATTGTCGTGTAGCTGACTGACTGAAAATCATCGCACAGCCCATACCTGAAGTTCCAGACTTGAATTTTAGGGAAGCTTTCTTCTGTAGTGTAGGGATACATTAAAAGTAATTTGGAAAATTGAAACGGGATAATATTCAGCCTTATTATTACTTGAAACCGGGTGAGAAGAAAGCCAAGCGCTTCCCTGTCGCACAATAAAAAACAACCGTACGTCAAAGTTAAAGTTAATATGTATTTATTCGTTTGATTTTAGAACAATTTTGAAACGTCACCTACCGCTTGTTCAGAATTGCAACAAGCATGCAAGGAGAGAGGCAAGATTCGATACAAACTTTTATGTACTTTAAACAGGACAGAGGGACGCGCCTAGTTACACGATTTGCCTTGAACTCTATCCTGTTAAATAATCATCTGTAACTTTCCTTGTTAAAAATATTAAACTTGTTTATAAGCTCCACCTTCCCTTTAAAATGGCTTCTTCTTTGCGCAAGTTAATCTCGGCTGGCCAATATTAAGTAGAAACAAAAAATTAGGGCCTCCGAAATTATCCGGCCAAGGTAATATTGTTTTAAAGGTCAGGCATGGATAGTCCACGTTGAGAACATTTGACATTGATTTTTATGTAGATGGACCTAGTTATGCAGAAAGCAGCCATATGCCACTTTCTCCAAAAATGAGTTATGAATACAGCCATATTAATTTCGGCATTGTTAATTTTTTGCAAAGACAGCTATGTCGATATCTCTATTAGATACGGAGATATAAGCTGTCCAATGCATCTCAACAATATTTTTTTTGTATAAAACAGTCATCATGCTGCTGAGTAAAGCCAATTTCGACATTAACTAAAATACCTTTATTGCAGAAGTCAGTCTACCTTTATGGCTGATTTTTACAAATTTGAAAATGTTAGGCGGTTTCTATTTTCAAGTTACGTTAAAGGCAGCCAATCCATGATGGCTGATTTTTGAAAACTATTTATTTGTCAGTAGTGGTAGTTGGCGGTTTTTAACACTAAATTGTCTCTTTTTTCCAATTTAATTACAAGAAATAGGTACAAAATTACTCCTTCTTTTATTACTACGTTCTCTATCCAGTATCGAAAACGGGCACAGAACAGTAATAAAGATTACTTTGACTATAGATAAAGACTTAAACCACCAAGGAATTTTATAGGTTTCACCTGCAAATGCAAAAAACAGTGCAAAACAGCTGTTCCCTTGCAAACACACAATTTTTTTTTCTATAATTTAATATAATTCATGGACAAACATTTTAAGGGTTTTAGTTAAGGTGAGAGGCGAAAAATCACAAAAAATAAAACAATATAAACCCAAAATTATTTTACACCACCTTTTAAAATTAAAAGTTTTTAAACATTAGAGTTAAAATATTAAGTAAAAACACGTGCAATAAATTCCGCATTAAACTAATAAATGCAGGAAGAAGCGGTGGTGACATTAACGCCTCAAAAGAAACGCACACTAATATTTACCAGGCTGAATGAACAAGATCTGAATATAAATTTGATTTAATTTTTTATTTTGAGTTTGATAGACATTGAATGTCTTACGTTTTATATGTAAAAAACACTACCATTAGGTACTCCAAATTCAGACGGCTTTACAATTTGGGTGATCACAGTGCAAAAAACAATCAAAGCTACTGTCATAACATCGGGGGTCAGGCTGGACAATACGCACAGGAAGTGGGGTCCTCTCTTCTAAAATATACCTAGATAAAAATGCTTCTCTGTCTCTGACGATATATATAAAACCTTTTATTGTCAGATTCGTATCATATCATAGGGGGTCAAAATTGCAATATTAATTATGACGAAAGCGGTGCTCAAAATGAAGCCGAACCTAGAATCTATTACACAGAATGTTAAAATCCAATGACTATTACAATACGACATTGAAAGAGCTTTGAAGTACAATCAAATGATTATTACGCCTGATATTTAGATTCGAATTAAGGCAATATGTTAAAAGAAAAATTATCTAATAACTTAACTTTAACTTGCCAGGTGTAAATTGATGATAAGTACTCGACCAAGACTCTAAAAAAGTAAAAAGGGAATTGAAAGAAAACGACAAAAAAATGACAAAGTTAATAGGACAAAAACAAGTGAATTAAAATAACAAAGGATGACCCATATCATATTTATATGAAGGTTGATTAAGCTTTCAATTGTTGATATTTTTCTTGTAAAATGTGAAGGTGGTTCTGACCTGAGAAGGTGTTTTTTTAGAGTCATTTATGTAACTTAAAGGCCAAATGAAAAAAAGCCAATCACAATCGCATAAGCTTTGCTTTAAGTAGTATTATATTGAAGACGACGTTTTTGATATCAGCACTGAGTTAGATTTTAAATAGAAAGATGTGGAATACGAGCGTACATTTTTATAATAAACATTTCTTAATATGCAGTTACAGAGTTTTCATTAAAATCTCTATTAATTACATTGATTAAATCACCTGAAAATGTTAGTTAAAGAAAACAAAGTTTAAAAAAAAATCTAAACACAGCCAACTTACGTGGCTGGTTTATGATTTATTGATATTTCTTTGAAATATGCTATTAAGTACAAAACAGCCACGTCTAAAAACGCAATTACTAATATTAATAGCAACGGTTCGAAATACTACATAGAATAAAAAAATAATAGATTTTAGTACCTACATTTCTAATTTATTAAATAATCAGGAAGTCAATAAATAACCGAAGTGTAACCATCGACAGAAAAACGCTTATATCTCTGTTTATTCTTTTCCCCACATGGCCGCATTCTGCATAACATGATCCGATTGTAGTTTATAAACACATAGTTTCCGAAAAAAGAAATTCAGACAAATAACCTTACGAGAGCAGTTCAGTCAATTCAAGAACCGATATGAGTTTAACTATTCTCAAACATACGGAAAACCTTATCGAATTCGGAAGCTTTTGTTGGAGATTCCGGAAAAGATAACGTAAGATAATGTCATTTTATATTTTTAGGATCATCTTGAAACGTCAAATCTACCGCCTGTTTGGGATCGTTACTCTATTAATTTTGATACTAGTTTAAGACTTCCACAGAAGATTTTCTGAAATGGTTTGAAAAAAGCGTTTTTATCTCTCGGATTCGAAGTCGAATCGGAAAAAAGTGATGTTTCCGATCCGAAACTTTATGTGTGAGAATTGCTACAATTTTCTTACTGAAGATACAAAACAAAACAAAATACAAACGTTACAAAAACTACTCATACTACTATTCGTAAAAAGCAGCACCACATGATATTCTATTGGTTGTATTCCATGAGAGGGATGAAATAATTAATTGATGAATATTAAAAACATAATTGTATAAAACAAGAGAAAACTTTGGTACTCTCCCCTTGAAGTTAAAGTAAGTTTTTTTTATTGTACGACGGGGAAGCGCTTGACCTTCATCTCACCTGATTACAAGTTGAGATAAGGCCGAATGTGGAGGCGCACTTCACCTGGAATCCTCAGCAAACTTAGGAACTGGCTATCTTACCTCTAAATGCCGCAACACAACAATATAGATTTTTTGTTAAGCCTTTGGTAAAATGGTGGTAGCTATCCAGTCTTATTTAAACAGTCCCACTACCATACAAACAAAGCACCAATAACGGGATCTCTAGATCTAAAATCGGTGGGTTGAATCACTAGACCACAGAGAGAGCAGTTAAAAAAACAGGAGAACGGAAAAAAAATCTTAGTTTACCAACCAGGTGCTCGATTCAAACTGGTTGGAGTTGGCATTTAGGTTTGGCTCGCTCTAGGCCAGAGGATTAAAGCAAGGATTAAATCTACGATGGAGCAAGCTTTGTCAGAAGGCTCTGGCTCTCCCGCTCACCATCGGATTATGGCAAACCGTTTGACGGCGGACTTCAGCAGGATGGTGATCGCTAGCCTGTTGGATCTTCGACAGGCTTACCAGGGTTGTGATCCTGCAGCCGTAACCAGCAAAGGCCAGTGATTCTGTTGCCCGGGTTATACCACTACCGGGTTATACGGGTTTTACACGGTATATACCCACGGTATGTTAACATTGTTTATTTCAAACGTGGAATCTGGCGAATATGTCTTCAGTCGTTTTCTTAAACCGTCATTAACAAACAAATTGAACTACTAAAATGTATATATTTTTTAATTCATGGCGAATGTGGAATCTGGCGGAAATGTCCTATATCATAAAGTCGAAGCGGTAACAATTTGTGAAGCAGTTGGACACGGATTCTAAGATTAAAGTGCACACGAACTGATATTATTTATAACCTTAAACATTTATAGCATGTATTTTTAAAACGATGCAGAGAACCCTGCAAGTTTAGGACTTTAATGGGGGAGCTTATAATTACGTTTCAAATGGAATGTTCGTGTATTCCATCATATCGCAATTTGATATCGTTATTAATGACTCACTAACTTTTAACTTTGTACGTACCTATGTATAATATTCATGCTTGTTTTAGGTATTTAGAGGTTACCCTTTTTGAGTCATCTTTCTATACTTATAATATAACTATATAGGGTCAAAATACGTTAAATCAATTTTTAAAATATCAATTAGACGTAACAATACCATTGATACTGCAACCAAAACAAGATTTTATTTTATTTTTGTTTGTCTTGAAATCTAGAAAGTTACCATATTACAAGCTTATATACGTAGGGAGTACCTCTGGAACTTGAGGCATGCCAGAGCTTGCTCAGGCATGCGGTTGCAACGAAGCAAATCATCCCCGAAAAGACTTTGTTCAGCAGTTGGATTTAGGGACAGACATAGGGACAGGACAGAATAATAGCGATGCACTTAGAACGTTGGCGCAAGTGTAGCTGCGCGGGGTCAGTCACATATTTTACTACATGTTCTCGCCAGGGTAAGGAGATGATGTACACATTTCATTCCTTAGTCAGAAGGAATGAAAGCGAGGCAAAAAGGAAGTTTGTGATTAAGACCTATATTACCTGTCGACCTGTGATATATCTGTTTGTTTGTAAGTATGTTCGTCTGTTCCCTCATAGCTTCTAAACATCTTATCAGAATTTGACAAATGAGGTATAGTTAAAAGTGTCTGGATCATAAACTGATTATAGACTACATGGCGTCACATTTAATTGAATTTAGCGCCCTCTAGGGGACATTAAGTCACAAAATAAAAAAATAAGGCGTGTTAGGTTTCAAATGAAAGGACTTAATTAGCAAATTCACATATATATGTTGCTCGTGGTTTTTCTTGAATGCACCCGATAATTGAGAATAATTTCTAAAATTACGTCTTAAATGTGAGTCAAGCATATTTTCTCTATTAACCTACCCAAATGACTTTGCGTTAAGGTGAAGTGAGTCCCAAAAAGCTAATTTGACTGTACAGAATATCAATTTTAGGACAAAATACATTTTATTTTAAACTGTTTCTTGATGACAATCGTTTAGGATTTTAGTTAGTATGTTATGGGAGTGGAAACACGATTGACTAATGTTGGCTCGATACAATAAAATGGCAATATTTCATCTAAATATACATTTTTAATGGTATCTCTTTCAACGGAAAAAGCAGTTTCATTAGTGAGTTAAATGAATGAATGAATGAAAATACTTTATTGCATATCTTAAAAATAGAACTAGATAACTTAAAAAATATATTATACACAATGGGCGGTTTTATCGCTAAGAAGCTATTTCTTCCAGACAACCTTTAGATGGAGAGGATTTCATGACTAAAGAGGTGGTTGGTGGTGGCCATACTAATTAGGGAATAGCTAAATTAACTTTATATCATACATTATAAGTAAAGCTATGCTACAAATATAGACACTACTTATATAATATAAATACCTACATATTATACACTATATACTATAATACACAAATATAAAAAATACAATAATATTTACTTGAGTATATGGATGATAATTATAATAAATGTTCTAGAAGTACCATGATAACCCATATAAAACGGTGCAGATAACAGCAAATACGTGTGGAGACGAAGGATGACATAGACAATTTAAACAGGTTCATTTAAGTAAAAACATTTAACCCTAACTTTGAACACAGCAAGAGAAGGTGATTGCCTTATTGAAAGCGGCAACGCGTTCCATGAGCGTACAGCCTCCACAGTAAAAGAATCATTGTAAAAACTAGTTTTGTAAGCAGGGAGTTTAAGAACAAGAGTTTCAGACGATCTTAGACGAGCGGGGTGAGAGGCGCAGGAATTCAAAACGCTCCTTTCAGTTATTGGGGGTCAAAGGATTTCGGGGGATATTGAATAAAAGAGAAAGCATGTGAGAGTTTCGGCGAAAGCGAATTGGGAGCCACTTGAGCTTCGAGCGAAATACAGAAACATGGTCATATTTTCGGAGACCGAAAATAAACCTTGTACAAAGATTCTGAAGTCGCTCAAGTTTACTGAGCTGCACCTCCGTGATATCAAGATAGCAGACGTCAGCATAATCTAGTATAGGAAGGAGAAGAGATTGAGAAAGCATAATTTTAGTGGCCGTTGGAAGAAAATTGCGTAAACTCCTGAGAGAGGCACTAGCTGCAAAAACCTTCAACGAAAACGAAAACAAGTTGTGTACCCCAGGACATGCCACTGTCGATGAAAATACCCAAATCCTTGACTGACTTACTGAATGGAACAATTACACCATCAAACATAACATGAGGGAGTGTTGTCCAATCGATATTAGAGATGGTACGTAAGTTACCAACAATAATAACCTACGTTTTTGACGGGTTGATGTTGAGACCGTAGGCCTTGCTCCACTCACGAATGCAGTTAAGGTCAGAATTCGTACGGCAAATTGCACCATTCAGATTGTCAAGCGGAGATTGAGTATAGATTTTAGAATGAATAAAGTTGATGTGAAATAGAATTAATGAAGAGTGCAAAGAGAAGAGAAGACAACACCACCTTGAGGAACGCCAGCAGATATACTAAACCACGACAAATACGATTCGTCTATGTGGATTCGTTGCCGGCGCCCTAGCAGATAACTGCGAAACCAGTCAACCACTGATGGAGATATGTTAATAGAGCGTAGCAAGCCAAGGAGAATATCAAAGTTGACCGTGTTGAAGACATTGCTAAAGTCTAGCAGAGTAAAAACAGTTTGTTGGCTTAGCTCCATCCCCAATCTTATGTCATCAGTAATTTGACAAGATCTGTAACTATACTGTGACCGGGACGGAAGCCATATTGGAGAGGATTAAGAAGGTTCTGCTAGTTATTTAAGTTTCATAATGAAATTTCGTCTACGTGTTCCATGATAAATACTTTGGACGAATACGGTTTTATTTTATTACGAAAATTATATTATTATATAATTATAATTATAATGTATTTAAGAACTCCCTAAATGTGTTTGACAATGCTTATGCAAGCTGCCGTTAATGTAAAAGTAATTATTGACATTTAGCCTGTACCAACGTAGTGGCGAATTTCACATTTATGAACCCACGATGTGTTAAAGAGCTAAAATTTATCCAAAACCGTTTCATGCATACTCAGAGAAGCCACCTTAAGCTAAGGAATTTATTATCAGCTGTTCATAGACTTGTGAATGTGTAGTGTAAAATGGTGTGGCCCATAACGAAAGATATCTAAAGAGCAACGACACCCGACAACCTAAAAATATCACACAAAGGAACAATAAGAATTTTCCAATTCCTAAAAATAGTTGGCATATTCCCGGGCGAGTATTGAGTGATGGTGAACCATCTTTGCACACATGAAAGGGAACGGCCTCAAGATTATAAATTGCTGTGAGAATAGAACCGGCACCTTATCGAAGCTAGGTACTGTCGACCGAGTAAAGAATAAGCTTTTGACCGAATTCTCAAAAAAGAGGTTCTCAATTCAAACGGTTTTTTTTTTTTTTTTATTGTACGACGGGGAAGTGCCGAAGTGGAGGCGCACTTCATCCGGAATCCTCAACAAACTGAGGAACTGGCTATCTTACCTCTAAATAAATTTAAGAGTAGTAGAAGCCCCAAGTGAAAGGGCTCGTCCGGAGAATTACTACCACCATACTTACCATATTTCAGCCGCCAAGCAGCATTGCTGTGTTTCGGTTTGAAGGGTATAGTTGCCGATGAAATTACGGGTACGTGAGGGTTAACACCTTTATGCCTCAAGTAGACGGGCGCAATGCAGTGCCGTGTACGCTATGTTCTTTCTGGATGTGACCTATGCAGTAAGGTTTTGTCATAGGCAAGAGTACACTTAACACCAGGAGCGCTACTTGCTTGTCCCGTCTCCTAGTATTATAAAAAAAAAAATGCCGGAACACAACAATTTTTAACGTGATTATTTCTCCGCGAGTTTTTAAATTATTTCCTTTTTTTTTATAGAAAATTAAGATTAAAATACAGATAAAGTCTGAAATTGGTTTTAACTTGGTGAAATTCCGATGAATATTCGGACCTGGAGACCAAAACTGCTCAACAGACAACAGCAAATCATAGATATCTCCGCCAATTGTGAACCGATGATTCTATTTTATTTGATATTTTTTGATGAAATTCGAACCGAATTCGCGTATATTTACAATAGTAGGTAGTGCACAGTACAGAAAACCCTAATACGTATTACATGAATTATTACGCATTAAATTCTATAGCCGACTGTGCGTATGAGAAACGTGTAAATGTAGGGTGTGTTTCACCAAACCGGTGCACCTATAGCATATTTTATTATGTGAGACGAAAAATTGAGTTTTTGTAAATTGTGTGATCTCCCAAATTATGCTAGTAGGAAGAAGCGAGACAAACTCATTTGTTTTTGCATTCATAGTTGTTTAAAGAGTTTCTTACTATTCTATCAATCAATCAAAAATAGTTTATTAAGTAAAATTCTAAGGATCATTTGAATCGTCAAATATACCGCATGCTTTAAATCACAAGTTTGTTTACTTTAAATGACAAGCCTCATAGCTCAGTTGGTAGTAACTCTGCCTTCGGCGCTGTAGGCTGTGGGTTCGATTCCCACCCAGGACAAACATTTGTGTGATGAATATAAATGTTTGTTCTGTGTTTGGGTGTTGTATCATATAGTACGTATGTATTTACAAAAAGTATTTAATTATTTTATCCGTAATCTAGTTCCCATATTACAAGCTATGCTTAGTTTGGGGCTAGATGGCGCTGTGTAAAATTAATGTCCTGTAATATTTATTTATTTATTTAATCGCTACCAGCACACAAAGAGAAAAGCATGAAACTCGAACAAGGTTCGGATTGCATTTTTAACCTTGTTAAAGAAGGTATCACAGAATTGTCGTAGAACATATTTTGTGTTGCAAACGTATACATTGCAAATACTTATTTGGTATCGTTATTAAAGCAAAAAACATAGCATAATTTATTGGTGTCGAGCCGTCCTTTGTGCCATTATCTTAGAAGGTAGTAATGTAATGCATATGGGGTTAAGGGTGCGTAGCGGGAGGTATAAACATTTTGAAGTAAGGGTAAGTAGTGTTGGTCCATCGGGAGGCGAAGGGTTTGAAGGGAGGGGCTCAGAGTTTATGGCTTTTTGGAGCATTATTTTTTGTTATAGGGTTATTAAAGTCAAGGGTTATCAAGATCATGCCATGTAAGAAGAAAAAAAGGACAATCAAGTGGTAGTTATTAGTTGAATTATGAGTAAGGATAAAGTTATGGCAACAATATATCTTATTGATTTCATCAACAGCAGTGTCTACAGCAGGACAGAGACAACTCCAACTCCCAACTCCGATAAGCCTCATAGCTCAGTCGGTAGTAGCTTTGCCTTCTGTGCTGTAGGTTGTGGGTTCGATTCCCACCCAGGCCAAACATTTGAGTGATGAATACTAATGTTTTTTCTGTATTTGGGTTTTATATCATATATAGATAGATAGAATAATTAAATACAAAAGTATTTATAAGAATACTTAAATACAAAAGTATTTAAGTATTATATCCGTAATCTAGTTCCCATATTACCAGCTATGCTTAATGTGAAATTAATATCCTGTAATATTTATTTATTTATTTTATTTCAAGCTGGAGGGCTTTGCTATAATCACCACGCTGTCGGATGGGTCATCGTAGTAATGTAGATAATACACAGAAGGAAGCTGTTACTTCTTCTGGTTAGATCCCTCACTCGGCTTTACGAAATCCATGGCCTGTGCAGGAAAAGTCGATTCTCAAGCCGCGACCGCCACGGTAAGCACACAACAAAAAGCGCGGTAATTACGTCAAATATTTAATTGATAAGTTCAATTACATCAAACTATTTACAAGGGCAGTCGGGTTACTAAGAACCGTTACAAACGGTCTATATGCAGGTATTTTAACTGTTCCAGACCAGTATCAAACGGAAGCGTGTCCAGGATACTGGCTGCATTGCAACGCTGAATAGATATGCTATTTCGCTGGCCTTAATAAGAGTCTTGGATCACGCGCCGTCTCAGTCGTCTAAACCCCCACAATAACAACATGAAGTTAAGAGACAAATTGTGGTCTTTTTTTTTTCATAGTATTAGGAATTCTTTTAGGAATTTAGGATCCCCTATTATAAGTTATGTTCGATTGTTATTTCACTTAAGTGTTGTTCAGTTGGAAGTTAAATGGTAATTTTACAATGGAGCAAACTGCACACTTTATTTGATATTGTACTAGGCAGCTTATTGATGCAGGCGTTGTTTTACGGAAATCCAGTGTTTTAAATAAATAATCAGTAAGCTTACAGCGCAGCACTCGTATCGGCAACACGTCGGCAGAAGGCTAGTCAGCTTAGCAGCAAGACTTTTACCCTGCGGATGCCTTGCGTAGAGACGAAACACGTGTCAATTTGATTTTATTTGAACTAATTTTGCGGATTTGTTACTACATATCTGTTTTCAGATTAGTTATTTTGGATTCTATTAGACATCGTCATTTTAACATCTGTTTGGCCTTTGCCAAAAAGGCAAAAAATCTCCAACTTCTTTGACTCCTCTCTGTCTCCTTCTAATTTTGTCCAATTTGTAATTCTAAAAAAGGGGCTAATTAATAGGTATATCTTTGTACGAAATAGGTCTATTTAGCTGTGAGAATTCATGTATTTTTTTTTTACTTCCTTTTAGACCACTTCTTGCCATGGGCTTTTGTAAGTGCTCATGTCATATACTAGAACTGGCAATTAGCTAATTGGGTAGTTATAATTATTTTAAAGATAGAATAACGTATTTATACATAATTGCACATAAAACTGATTGTATTTTTTTTTTTTATTGTACGACAGGGAAACGATTGGCCTTTATCTCACCTAGTAAGTACACGTTGAGATAAGGCCGAAGGTGGAGGCGCACTTCACCCGTATCCTCAACAAACTGAGGAACTGGCTATATTACCTCTGAATGCCGGAACACAACATTTTTTTTTAGAATTGTTATATTGGCGACAGAATTAGGTAAGATGGTGGTAGCTAGCCAGGCGGACTTAAAAAAAAATCCTACCACCAACCAAACCAAGCGCAATATTGCTCCCCCTGGGGATTGAACCCGGGACCTCTGGATCTGAATTCGGTGGGTTGAACCACTAGACCACAGAGGCGGTCGCAATTTCGATTTTAATTTCAACAAGATATCTTGCTTAAATTGCAATACAATCGAAATATCAGAATGTATATCTATTATCCTATATCATCTTTCGTGATGTGTGATGATGGTTCATAGAGATCAGTATACAAGTCGGCCGCACAGTCTGCGGGCTACAGCTGACCTCTCACCGGATTGAGTTTGCACTCAGATTCCACACAATTATTCATGTATATTAACATCGAGGGATACAAATACGATTAACAAGCCTCACAGCTCAGTTGGTAGTAGCTCTGCCTTCTGCGCTGTAGGTTGGGTTAGATTCCTAGACAGGACATTTGTGTGATAAATATAGATGTTTGATCTGAGTGATACATACTAACTATATATTTTTACACCTAATGTTATATTATCAAGTTAGTATGTATTTACGAAAAAAAAACGTAAATAAGTATTCTATCCGTAATCTAGTTCCCATATTACAAGCTATGGTTAGTTAGGACTAGATGGCGCTGTGTGAAAGTAATGTCTTTTAAGAATTATTATTTTAAAGGCACCTCTTGATAGACGATCTTAAAATCCTAGAATAGTGTCATTTGATAGTTTACTTTATATAAAAACCTGTATCTTGTTAAATAGCAAGGGAAAAACCACGTTTTGATTGTTTTGTTATATTCTAACCTCGATAAACGGTCTTTTAAAACTGTAGTCACTCTATAAGCTATTGAAATTTAAGCATCTGAAATTTTAACTTGTGTTGTTTTTGTAAATGTTTATCCGCGTGCAACCCCAATAACTAAGACTAACAGACTCACTAAGTAGACAATCAACAAACAGTCAGTTTGTTTATAGATTTTTTTGTAACAAATATATGTATGTGGTTCTTTTAATCTAGAAACTATATTTTTTTTTTGTTATTTTTTTGTTGTATTTACGGCCATTTTCTAAACAATAAATACATTTTATTATTATTATTATTATAATCAAATCGAGTCTAATACCTAATTTGTAAGCTGTATTTTTTTCGTTCCTATTTCTTCTTGTATGGTTGCCTTGAAGAAATCACTTTGAGCGATATGACTGCTATTTATAATTGACATTATGTTAATATGTCACTATGTCACCGTATCATTGTATTATTTGATACATTTTTTGTAAACAATAAAGTGTTTATTTAATTAAAACAGAGACAGAATAAAAAATGTTCAACATCTCATTCCTATCTTACAAGATCTGATTTATGGATTAAAAAGAAGTCTGTGTATTCCTGTATCAAAGAACCATTTTATCTTATAGATAAGAATGAGATGTGAAACATTGCCTATGTTTCACATCTCATTCTTATCTAACGGGAACTGATTTATGGGATAAAAAGTAGTTAATGTCTCATTTTCGTTCAGGTGCAACATATGTGCAAAGTTTCAGCTCAATGTGTTCAGTAGCGTTTTGCTTGAAGGAGGAACTACCCCAAACATACTTTCGCTTTTATCATTTATTTGTGTGAAGATTACATGATAAAAATCGCAATCTAATTCGGTTTTTTTATTAAGTTTGAGCAGGTACTAATTTCGAATTTCAAAGCAGAAAAATAAGAATATTTAAGAACCATGATGGTGCTACGGCGTAGGAGTACTACGACGTAGCAGTGCTACGTCGTAGCAGTGCTACGTTCACTAGGAAGATGTTCCCGGATCAAGAAACATAGAATAGGGAGATAAGGCATACCTATTAAATAAAACAAACAGTATTTATTGGAGTGTGCTATTTCTGCTTGAATATTTTCAAAGGAAATGTACATCCTTCGTTTCGACAAAAGATAATTGGACATCAGCAACAAAAGGACGTGTCATTAGAGAGATGAAAGAGTCTGTGTCATAAATAGAGATCAGAGATGAAAAGAAAGTTGATAATGATCTCTTTGAAAGTACAGTATTGCAGTACTATTCACTTTCAAATTATTTGGTTCAAATGAATATTAAAAACTTCAGAATGGTATGAGTTAATCTTTCAACACATAAGTTTAAATATGTACGAGTATAACACAAACATTACAGAAAAAAATGCATGGTAGAGGCGAACTTCAAAGTCAAGGTATTTTTTTTATTCATTAAGATTTTTAACCTTTTTAACCTTAACCTAACAATAGTTCTCTTCATGCAGGTGACTATTCTTATCTACAAGTTACATTTCTCAACCGATTCTCGTGAAACTGAGGCTTTACCCGTGGTCCCATTGCTTTAACTCACGGGGGGTTCTTACATTTTGTGACGTTCAAAAATTTAATGTATATTTTTGTCGATTAAATTTTTGTATAATTTTAAATGAGTGAGAAGTAGGGGTATATCTACCCCTACATCTCACTCATTTAATTCATTAATAGCATAAATGGCATAAAAATTATCAAAAAAGTTTACATTGTATTTGGTGACCCATTTTCCCATAGATTTGTTCGCTTCTTTACTTGCATTCGATCGATAATTAAATAAGGTATTGTTTATATCTTGATTTGACTGGTTGGTAATAATTACTACGAATAAACATAAATCATATTCTATAATATGAGTGTGTTATGTAAGTGTGTACAAGTCAGTAGTAGTAGGTAGGTAGTAGGTCTCTTACTATCGAAAAATATTAAAGACTTATAGCATTAGGTACTTAGTACAGTGGGGAATAATCTATTTTAAAATGATCATATAAAAAACAGGCAAATAAATAGATTTAAAAAAGGCATTATATGGCGGGTAGCGTTTCAAATAAGAAATGTGATTCAGCTTTTTGATTGAAGGTTTTTTAAGGTGTGCGCTCAACAGCACAAGGCCACTATTACATACAAAGTGGATTTTTGAGACAGGACAGAAATGGCAGTTACCTTAACCTTAATCGTAACAGGAAACCTGTTCCTTGGAGACCATTTATAAGTCTTTGAGATATTCTGACCTGCATTCACAGATTTTGGAAAAAATTTACTGTCAGCATGAAAATGGAAATTATGGCCCTCGTTATTAGCCATGCATGTGACTAAGTATTTTTTATTGTAGGGTTGTGTATTGTATGTTAGTGTTTTATTTAGGGGGATTAAAAGACAAGCAGCCCACAATTCTTTTACTCCTAACTGGATTCTTTGGGTACGGGAGTGTGTATTTCTGTTACTCTTGGTGTGCGTCGCCTCATGGCTGGCTTTATTCCGTTGACCGTGCTGCTGTACTGGAACCCACCGTGCGCTCTGAGCACCCAGCAAAACATGTTTAAATAATATATTACGGCAACGGCAAGGCATCTATCAACACGTTCTCTCATCACTTTGCATGCATTGAAAAGCCTCAAATTGCCACGCGAGGCACGATCACGCAAAATGATTATGAACCTCGAAAAGTTGCAAAAACTCGATACTAACATATCACTTTACGACGTCCCCGGCATCACACACGATGAGCTACAAACTTAGGAGCAATTTATAAAATTGGATGCCAGAGTCAGCTCGTTGACAAACTTGAAACTCACACGAGCATATTACATTCACTTAATAAGGGCTGGTTTTTATTTAAACCAGCGAATTTGCATAGCTATGCTTGTTTTTATTTTTTATATTTATTGTACGACTCAGCTGGTTACAAATTAAGATAAGGCCAAATATGGAGGAGCACTTCACCCGGAATCCTCAACAAACTAAGGAACTGTCTATCTTACCTCTAAATGCCGGAACACAACAATTTTATAATTGTTGTTATGGCGACAGAATTAGGTAAGATGGTGTTAACTAGCCAGGTGGATTGAAAAAAAGTCCTACCATCAACCAAACCAAGCAAAATATTTTACCTTGTACCTTTTATTGGACCTCTGGATCTGAAATTGGCGGTTTGAACCACTAGACTACAGAGACTATCAGTGTCGCAAAAGTGCGAAAAATGTAAACTCTGTTTATAAAGATTCTGTTAGTTACAAACATACCAATTTATAATGATTATCATGGCATATAGGCAAGAGTTGCCACCTGCAGCCTTCTTGTATAACTTGAAATCCATTTTCAGTAAACTTCAAGTCTATTACGATTTTTATAATCACACAATACGTTTTTTTTTTACAATGGGTCGGCTCTTGTATCGAAACTTACACAGGCAAGACTGATATCTGCAATGGAGCGAGCCTAACCAGAAGGCTTCTTGAAGACATTAGGGTCGTATACAGCTTACTCCAAGATCTCGCAGTGCGTAAAATAAATAATTTTTGAAACCGCTGAGTTCTTATACGTGGTTTATCAACCAGCCCCCTAGGAGACAAAATTCTCGAAGTTGGATAAAAACAGAGGACAACATTTTTATCCCCGCCTCGTGCTGAGGGGGCAGGTGGGGATGATAATAGACGAAAGTGACAATTGAAGTCTAGGCTATGTTCCAAATGTCTAAAATGAAGTCCATGTTCATTACCAGTTGACTACACAATAAAGGACATTGCTGGTACATTTTTTTTTTATTAAGATAGACCTCCTTTTTTGACCATGATCTTGTAATATCCTTGTTGATTTAAAACGACGGTGTGGCGTACGTCGTAACTCTCTGCTCTAGAAGACACCTATTTACTGCCGGCATAAAGAGGTCCGTAATATCATTATCAAAAAAAAAACAACGCAGACAACGTGTTCTTCTCTTTAGCCGACTTTATGAATGTGTTTGAAGTAGAACCAACAAAATGAATAGCTAATTCGTTGCTTCTCTTTGGTATATTATTCGTGGAATGCTTCTGTTTTGTAGAAACCACGACATGACGTTTTCGTTTTCACTAATTAAATGCATATGAAATCCGTTTTTAACTGTAACAGGGTTAAAATTTCGCAGTGTTTATTCATTGCGGTAAAACTTTCAGGATTGTGAGTATTCCTCCATCGGGTAAGGTTCGTAAAAACGGATTTACGCTCAAGAAACTGCCTATTGTTGTAAATTTTCGCCTCCGGCCATCATCTGTTCACGGTTAATCGAACATCAAAATTCGGAAATGCGTAAAATCGCCGAGTTTTATGACCTGCTTGTAGCGTTTTTAGACGCGATGAAAAGAAGACTTCGCTGATCCATTGATTCGACACGACACGGCTCTGTGTATAATCAGCGGTTTGAGATCAAAGGCCCTAGTGTGGATCCACAAGGTGATTACTTCAAGGATATTATTCAAATTGAATGGTTATGGATCAATCGCGCGCGGTGACAATGTGGGAACTTTGGTATTCCATTTGGAATTTATGGAACGATGAACAGGTGGAATGGAGCCTGATTTTCTACCCTCACGGTCGGGTACAGATCCTGTGAAGAGTTATACCGGTTTCTGTCAGATTCAGTGGAATGAATTAACGCTTTTACCCAACGAATAATTATAATTTGATCAATATGGACTCGCACCTTTTAAACCGACTTCAAAAAAGAGGTTTTATGAGGGTAGGCTTATGCTTTTTTTTAACTGTACGATGGGATAAAGTCCTACAGCCTCCCCGTTTTATAAATGTAGGTACATATTATCAACAAAACTGAAATCAGTCGTTTTCACAAACATTTTGATGTTATTTATTCAATGTCTAGCTACTATCGCGAATTAATATCATTAAAATTCTGTTGTCTTTTGGAGCTTCAATTTACTAGAAACCAGTTTTTTCGTATATCATATAAATCTAAAGGCGTCATTTCGAGCAGTATGAATCTTTTGTCAGCGCGAAATTTTGCTGCCAAGAATTTCGTATTATGTTGCTAAGACTCCCATTGTCTCGATCTGTACGAAGATTAATTTGGGAACTCTGGATCCGCGTACAATGATGTAGAGTTATAATGGAATAGCCCTTTATCAAGTGTTCCAATGGAAAATTTTACTTATCTTGAAGTTCGATTTCATCTTTTCAAGTATAAGGTTTTAGAGAAATTGCAATTTTATTTGAAAATAACTCGGAAGTTGCTGGTAATGTTAAAAATATATTATGCTAATAAATTAATTGGTATGTTTTTAACCTTTGGCCAGCAAGAAAAATCATCAAAAATGTAATTTTGACAGCTTCTAATTCAAACTTAGGGGAGAAAAATTTTTGCACGCAGAAACACCTTGATTTTTAGTTTATAAATAATTAGAAAAACCGTCAGCCAATCAAGGAAATTTTGGCCAGCGTCAAAATGTATGTTAGTAGCAAACAATCAAGGTGTTTCTGGGTGCAAAAAACATTCTCTCATAAGTTCGAATTATAACTGTCAAAATTACTTTTCAGATGACAATTTTGACTTAGGCCGTAAACACCTTCTGGGCTTATAGTTTTTTTTTTATTTAAGCCCTTTAATAAAAACGCTAACATCTATATACTTATAGTTCCAACTTGGTTTAATGATTTTAGTATTTGTTGTTTTACTTATAATCACAAATACTAATAATCAGCCAAACGTGAGTCGAAATCGGAACGAAATACATTTTTGATTTCTTAAAGTGTGAATCGAAATCCTCTTCACTCCAACTCGCACTTGGTACCTGGTTCGAACTTTTGTTTTTAAATTGTCAATTGTACTTTTTTATTTTGGCGTTCAAAAAATATTTAAATTCATTTATTCATTGAATAATGTACCTACTTAGATTTGAAGATTCTTAAAACTTTGGATAAAATAACTTATAACCAAAGACATGTTGTACTTTTCAAATGATTTTTATGTTGAGCAATGTTCTTTTGTTCCTAAGTAAAAGGAAAATTTCTTAGAAATACTATTATAAGATTTTTTTCATTCTATTCAGCCAACGTTTGTCAAAAGATAAATATGGTAGTTCCATCCAAATTGACTCGATTCTCTGGGGAATTTGATCGTATAGTCTACCTTTACGCTGAACACATTACATACCCAGCCAATGAGACACAATTATTTTTGAGTTTGTACAGAATTTACCGTTTTCAGGGTTCCAAGCCAGACGGTTCTTATAACTTTTCCTTTTTATTCTGTTTCACGTTTCTCCCTACGGAAGAAATACTCATAGTGCCGTATCAAGACGGTATATAAAATAACCAGACTGCTATTTTAATTTTGTTTTGTACGTCTGTCTGTCCATAGTTAAATAATGTCTTGAGAAAAATATATTTATTTTAATAATTATATTCAATAATAATTATAACATGATTTTGGACAACTTAAGATTAGGATCAGATGCTATCAACCATAGCTATAAAACTAGCTTATATATATAATTATATCTACTATAACTGTTTTTTGGCACGTAAAGTCTGTAGGCACGCGACTTTTTGTGTTGTGTTAAGTAATCTTATAGAATATTTATTATAATAACATACTATTAGATATTTATAAATACGTAAAGATATATCTAAACATTTTATTTGTGTTTTGTATTTGTATAGTACGTAGATACATAGTGTATAATATGAAGGTATTTATTATAAGTTTATAAATCAAAATAGGGATGGCGCTGCCGTCATCTAAACATTGTCTCCGCACCTATAAAATAATATGAATAAATACTTAAACTGTGCAAAAAGCGACAAACATTACATAAAACTAGTGTCAGGACTTAAAATGTATGTTTAAATGGTGTTTATTTGTTTCATAGTTTTAAATAATGTTTCATATGCAGTTAATTTAGCTAGACCCCTATTAATATGTGCAACACCAACCACCTCTTAAGCCATAAAATTTGCTCCATTCAACGTTTGTCTGGTAGAAATCGCTTCTTAGTGATAATACTGCCCATGTATATAATAATTTTAAGTAATCCAGTTTAATTTTTAAAGTGTGCAATAAAGTATTTTCCATTTATTAATCGTGAGCCGATACTAAACAAATAGTAACTCCAACTTAAGGTATTAGGGCTTAATTTGCAAAGTCAGCTTCTATTTGCTACGACCTTGACAGTCAACGAGTAAATGAATGAAAACTGCTGCTCCGCTGCGTATTGGTGGAGATTTAGTGAGATACAGACGAAGGATGCAAAATCATTTGGTTTTTTAATCTTAGACTTATTAATTTTACATTTATAATATTTGATTTTATATTTTGAGTAATATATTGTGATGTGAATTTCAACTGTCTACCAATGTCATGAGCCCGACGACAGACGCAGATGGACAGCGGAGGCTTTGAAGTAGAGTCTTATTGGTATCCTTTGGGTACGAAAACCTAAAAAGCAGTCAGTAATCTTTATCCTGTTAAGTTCATCTGTCTATTCTGTTGAGTTACTTACCTATAGACCGATTGATTTGAGTTAACTATAGACCGTTTGTAACGGCCCTTAGTCGTTGGATTGCCACTGATTTCTTTGTACGTAGTTTTTTTTTATTGTACGACGGGGAAGCGCTTGCCCTTTATCTCATTTGGTTACAAGTTGAGATAAGGCTGAAGGTGAAAGCGCACTTCAACCGGAATCATCAAAAAAACTGAGGAACTGTCTATCTTACCTCTAAATGCCGGAACACAACAATTTTAGAATTGTTGGTATGGCGACAAAAATAGGCAAGATTGTGGTAGCTAGCCTGGCGGTCTTAAACAAAGTCCTATCACCAACCAAACCAAGCACAATAATGTACTATTGCTGATCGAACTTGGGACCTCTGGATCTGAAATCGGTGGGTTGAGCCACTAGACCACAAGGGCGGTTAAAATTTTGCTAAATAAATTGGGGGTCTTTTCCAAGATCTCTCCATCCGTGTGCGGATCTATCAATCTTCAACGTCAGATGCACGTCTCGACGATTTTCAAACAATTATGCTTACATAAGTACGTGGAAAGTCGACCGCAAGTTTAAGCGCTCGGCTCTCGAATATCAGCCTGCTTAATAGGCGCCTTTTGTCGAGGTAACGTTGCTTAAATCTCGTAGGAAGAATATTCTGTCACCAATCGGTTTGCTAAGGGCTAGACATATTTCAATCGAGTGTGAAAATTTAAAAGCAGCAGAGTAAAGTAAAGTTATAAAAATACATGTTCTATCCCCGCTTTGCCAAGTCAACGACACATTATGTCTACCTTGGGTAATATAGTTAAAAATACTAAGGTTCGAAATGTATGTGCAGTGCAGTGCGTAAGCGTCTTAACATTACAGTTACAGTAATTTAACAAAGCGCCACCTAGCCCCAAACTAGGCAAAGTAAAGAAATATGGAAACTAGATTACGGATTAAATATTTATACATTTTTGTAGGCACATATGTATACAAGCAGACCTATTATATTATACAATGACAAACAACGCACAGATCAAACCTCTAAATTCATCACACACATGTTTGTCCTGTCTAGGAATCGAACCCACAACCTACAGCGCAGAAGGCAGAGCAACTTACAACTGAGCTATGAGGCTCGTGATTAAATCTTATAGCTGACTTGAAAGTTGTGTATTCATATACCTACTGAAGAAAAGTTCAATGGCGAGACAACTGTTAGATTCGATCCCCAGGGGGAGTATAATATTGTGCTTGCTTTGGTTGGTGGAAGGTCTTTCTTTAAGTCCGCCTGGCCTGCTATCACCATCCTATCTAAAACTGTCGCTATTACAACAATTCTAAAATTATTGTGTTCCGGCATTTATAGAGGTAAGATAGCCTCAGTTTGTTGAGGGTTCCGGGTAAAGTGCGCCTCTACCTTCGGCCTTTTCTCAACTTGTAACCAGATGAGATGAAGGCCAAGGTCGTTCAATAAAAAAAGGTACATTAAAGCTTATCGTTTTTAGGGTAATGTACCTGATGGGTGTCAACGGGACCCTATTACAAGTCCCCACTGTCCGTCTGTCGTCCTTCGTCCGGCGTAAGTCCGTCGCATTTTAAATATAGTAGCTCTCTGTGAAAAGAAGAAAGAGTTCGACCGTGGAAGTCCTACCACCACATGCCACACGGAAGCAATGCTGTGCCGCGTAGGTCGTGTTCTTTTTTATTTTAAGAGTAGTTGAGCCCCTTGTGAAAGGGCTCGTCCGGAAAATTTATGGTATTACACCATTCCTATGTATTTCAGCCGCAAAGCAGCATTGCTGTGTTCCGGTTTGAAGGGTACGGTTGCCGGTGAAATTCCGGGCAAGTTGACGGGCGCAATGCAGTGCAGTGTAGACTATGTTCGTTGTGGATGTGACCTACGCTGTAAGTCAATGTTATAGGCAAGAGATGCACTTAATGAGATGGACTACTTGCTTGTTCCGTCTCTAAGTTGTATAAAAAAACACAGACTGGTAAGTAATTAGGTGGGTAGTTATTGCCCCAATCAGCGACTCGGAAGCCTTTCAATTGAGATTTCATTTGAAATTAATGATCACGTCTTTTTAGGACAACCTTTTAGGCAAAACGCAAGTCATGATGATAATACTTGGCCTAAAAATCTGATGTAATTGGTATGCCGTGGTATTCGTGGCTTAAAATCGACCCTTCAACTCATTCTGCTGCTAACCATATTTATCCCGGAACAATTGACGATGAAATCTTGCCGCTTGTTCTACCTCGCACGAGAGGGGGTCAAGAATAAGAAAGAAAGTGTGCGTGGACCTTCTTCGGAAACGTCTATATAAAAAAAGGATGCTAATTCAACACCTGCTCGCGTACAAGACGATAAAGACATTCTACTTATTACAAAGTGAATAGCTATCACTTATTTACCGTTTGCATGCCACAATAATATTAAGCTGATATCACAATACCTATTGCTTATACTAATTATTAATTATACCATAAAGTTTTTTATTTTAAGCTGTCTACACTGTTCTAATTCTACACTAAACACGCAACGATTATTTACTAAGAATAATTATTATATTTATATGTTATTTTACTACTTTCTTACCGCTATTTCAACTCAAACGTTACATACCTTGCTACCTACCCGATTAACAGCCAGTGTACTTAGTAACCACGTAACTAAACTGCGCTTCTACTCACCCGTCTAAGGCGATGCCAAAAGAAGGGTGTCAATAATAAGTTTATTAGATAATGGTTAAGAATACCATTGAGTCTATTAACTTAGGCCTGGACTCATTGACAATAGCTAAAACAATCGTATGTAAAACCGTATATTTAACCGCCTCTGTGGTCTAGTGGTTCAACCCACCGATTTCAGATCCAGAGATCCCGGGTTTGATCCCCATGGGGAGTACAATATATTTTGCTTGGTTTGGTTGGTGGTAGGATTTTGTTGAAGTCCGTCTGGCTAGCTACCACCATCTTACCTAATTCTGTCGCCATAATAACAATTCTAAAATTGTTGTGTTCCGGCATTCAGAGGTAAGATAGCCAGTTCCTCAGTTTGTTGAGGATTCCGGGGCAAGTGCGCCTCCACCTTCGGCCTTATCTTAACTTGTTACCAGGTGAGATGAAGGCCAAGCGCTTCCCCGTCGTACAATAAAAAAAAAACGTCGAAGACTTTAAATCCCATATAACATTTAGAAATCCTAATAAATCCTTTTATATTATATCTCAAAATATACGTTGTGTGAACTACGTATATTTTGATACATGATTTTAGTACACTTATGCTTACATCACACATGGATTGGCTCGTCATTATCCTCACAGAGTGCTGGCTTCCTAAAGCTACGTCAATCCCACAACCAGGCACGGAACTCAGAAGGAAGGTGCAGTCATTTACTACAAAAAATATCTTAATATTTCGAGTGAAGAACCGCTTGTTAGTGATGCCAACTGCCTCCTACTTAATATTAACAATTATACACGTATCTTAGGTATTTACCGCCTTCACCATATAACTGACACGACAAACTTTACCAACTCCCTCGACTTTCAACTATCAAAGCTTAGAAACTACAAAAACATTATTCTTTGTGGTGACATAAATATAAATATTGTACCTAACTCACCAGATAAACGTGCACCTGATTACCTTGACTGCCTAGCTTCTCATTGTCTTCTCGCAGGTAATACTTTCCCTACACGCTTAGGCCTTACTTGTCTTGATCACATGATGATCAAAACTAAACAGGAAGGTTTACGTTTTGTGACTGAATCCTCCATAACAGACCATTAAGGTGTAGCCCTTGTTAATTCTGAGAGCTATGTCGGCGACTTTGGATCTTCTACGGATGTCCACATTTCGGATTTTATCACGTAGTGAAACTCCAAGCATAGCTCTCTCGATAGCTCGTTGTGCGACTGTGAACTTATTTACGAGGCCTACAGTTAGCAACCACTTCCTTTCTACATAGTTAGTTTAATTGTACATTTTATGTAAGTAGGTACTTAAAATATCATGAAGCGAGCGATAATTGCCCCAAAATGATACATGGTAACCACAACCACTATACAAAGAACGTACCGACCGGAAAGAAGATACCTACATGTTAATAAAAAACCTATGTTGTAATTTTAATAAAGTAAGGTACTGAAACCTTTTAATAAATTGAAATGAAAACATTACCCTACATTCATGAAACACTTGCAAACTTAAAGCGTATTCAAGCTAAAATGCATTCAAATTTATTACGTAATGATATCATTAGTATGTCTTTAGATTTGTGACAGAAGTGATGACTACAGAGAATACTTAAATTAGTTTGATGCAAGTTCATCTCAAGTACTAAAATTTAAGCTAACAGCTAGTTCATTTTACAAAAAATATTTTTTCATGAAGTGAATGAATAAGATATAAGATTCAAAACTATGGTTAGTTTTGACTTTTCCCTTTAGTATCAGAAAGTTGAATTCTCATAAAATTGAATTCCCAATATGTTGAATTTAACAGAATGTGAATAATTTTTGATTCGCAAATTATTTCTACCCCCATGAGGTTTTTAAAATGCAATCGTTGACACATACCTTGCTCGATTGTTATACTTATCACCATTAATAGCACTACTGCCGCGAGTATTGAACCGCCTCTGTGGTCTGACCGATATCAGATCCTGAGGTCCTGGGTTCGATCCCCAGGGAGATATAATATTGTGCTTGGTTTTGTTGGTGGTAGGACTTTGTTAAAGTCCTGGCTAGCTACCACCATCTTATCTAAGTCTGTGGTCATAGCAACAAATTCTTAAAATTGTTGTGTTCCGACATTCAGAGATAAGATAGCCGGTTCCTCGTTTGTTGAGGATTCCGGATGAAGTGCGCCTCCACTTTCGGCCTTATCTTATTTTTCTATCAGGTGAGATGAAGGCCAAGCGCTTCCCCGACGTAAAAAAAAATGTAGCCTCTTTGTGCGAGCTGTGAAAGTAACGACTGAATCTGAAGTAAACCAGCTGTTCTTCATCAGCAGGTACCGACGTACTCATGTGGAGGTTCCACCCGCTTGGTAATACAGAACTAGTTAAACAGGTCTTGGTTTAATGTTGAATTACCACTTAACTGAGCATTGCGTTTCAGAGTTTTCCTTGAAATTGGCTGGCTTTTGACAAGAACAAGAAATATTTCACTATCATTAAAAATGTTCACTCTCTCATAAGGTTTGCTGGAAGATAACTCTTTTCAAGGGTAATCTCGCTTTAGCCATGCTCATTATTTTTTAGAGTATGTTTATAATATATTATTATCAAATTCTAGAAATTAGTAATCAGAGAAATGACTTCTCGACTTGTTTTTAAAGGTTATTAGAAAAATAGCGACCTCGACTCGATACTGCCCCCCGACGAGAGCGCGCACTGTTTTTATAGGCTGAGTGACGTCACGCAAGTTGTTTACTCGTCGTCGGATGGCACCTCAATTTAAACGTAACAATATAATAAGCTGTATTTAGTGGGTGCAATAAAAAATAAAGAAAGGTTACTAAGTTAACGCGTGTAGTTCATTAGTGATGATGATCTAAAACGTCTTCAACGGTCCCGGTGCCTCGCCTCAGTACAGAAAACTAATCCTTAATAGGTACGGCTTATTAAAATTATTTTTTTATCTGACAAAACAAATAGCATCTACTAAAATTAACTGTAAAATAATTATGTAAATGTTAATAAATTTACAATCTAAACATAAACCTAAAAGCAACATGATCAAATGGTTGTTTTGTTTGTTACCTACTTTAATACGTATTTTACGTAAAACTCATACATTCTTTTTACACTCCCTGAATAACTGTACCAAAAAATATTATAATATAGCATTCATTCTATTATGTGAGCAAATTTCTAATTATTATTTCATTTACATAATAAAAACATTTAGAATATTTATTTGTAAATACTGGTAATAACACAAATACACGAGAATCCCGAAACAAGGCAACAATAAGCGAAACCAATTGAATTTCGAGGAAACCTCCAAACCAAGTTAACACAACAAACACAAAAGTTCGTAAAAGTCAAACAGGTATTGCCAAAAGCAGGTAAAATAAATTAGAACGAAGTAACTAAATCAATTTTGATTACTTTATGAGGTTTCCTTGCGATTGCAACAACATTTACAACGAGCGAGCTTTGTTTGAGATATTAAATATAACTAACTAGTGACTGCCCACGGGACAGTTTCTATAACAAGGAAGCCTTACTACCTACGGCACTATGGTACGGTGGTCTAGCGGTTCAACCCATCGATTTCAGATCTAGAGGTCCCGGGTTCCATCCCCATGGGGAGTACAATATTGTGCTTGGTTTGGTTGTAGGACTTTGTTTAAGTCCGCCTGGCTAGCCACCACCATCTTAACTTATGCTGTCGCCATAACAACAATTCTTAATATTGTTGTTCCGGCATTTAGAGGTAAGATAGCCAGTTCCTCAGTTGGTTGAGGATTCCGGTTGAAGTGCGCTTCTACCTCCGACCTTATCATAGCTTGAAAAATCAGGTGAGATGAAGGTCAAACACCTCCCTGTCGTACTATAAAAATATATATATGAAAAGTCCGTTCGTTAGTAATCCTTCGTTCCCCTGATAACAAAATCACCTCAACCTTTCAGGCATCACGTTCACTTGTGAGTAAATGTGTATATATGTATCAATGCATCTTAAATAAGGTGATGTGGTACACCTGAAAACTTCTCAGCCTGTACAAGGCGTCCAGTCTGGTATGTAGTACTCACCTGACCAAGCCTTGGAAATGCATGCTGTAACTTTGCAAGCAAATAATTATGTTAGAGAAGAGAAAAACTGTCAAAAATCTATGAAAACCCTTAAAAAAACTTTTTTTTTTATTGTACGATGGGAATGCGCATGGTCTTAGTAAACTGTGCAAAGTCAGTTGTCATATTGTTTTAGTGGTTGGTAAAAATCAATTTATGAATAAACTTGATAATTTCTGTCAGATAGAGATATCAAAATGCGAGTCAGAACTCACGATGCTGCCTGTTCTAGACTTTACGAAAATGCATTTTTTTTTCAAATAACTAACCAAATACCTAACTATTAGATATTTAATCGTGAGAGCGTAGCGAACGTGATCTCCGAGTTAAGTTGGGAAATCCGGCACTGTATGTATGTAACTCTCGAACAGATTATCCGATTTTAATGAAATTTAAAATGTAAAAATATACAAAATATAGTGGGGTAGTTTATGAGATATTGGGGTGAAAGAAATACACTATCTCGCCTATATCTTTTGAATAGCTGATCCGCTCAAATAAACATTTTGAACATGCAGAAACTATATGTAAACTCATCAATCGGTACGAGGATTTTTTTGAGACTAGGGTAGTTTTTGAGAAATAGGGGTGTTAAGTGAGACAAGAAGATTTTTGGCTTGTGGGGTGTCATTTGAAAGAGTATATCGGCTGCACATTCATTAAATATATATTTTACTATTCAATAGGGTTGGTTTTCGTAACAAAGGGGTTTAATCACTTGGTATATCTTGTAGGGTATCTGTTAAAGGGGGTAAGCTTCACAATTACCTTGTTTTTTATTTGCCGAAACCACCTCTGTATTTAAATTAAGGGTTGCAAAAGGGGTAAATAAGATTGAAGTCTTGAAAATGTGGTAAAACATGAAATGTCATATGTAATTGGGATTGAGACTGCAGATTTCAAAATAAATTATTTTTTGCCCTTACAAGGGGTGGTTTTTAAGATGAATGAGGCAATGGATGATCATCAGGTCTTCTAAGATAAGAGAGGATAATCGGAATCTCATGAAAACTGGTCTATTTATCTTTGGTTATTAACTAAATAGAAAAGGGTGTCTGTCGACACCCTTCCCTATTGAGTTCGTCTAAGATATACTTTTGGGGTGTTATGCAAGAGTTTTGACCGCGCATATTCCATATACAATAAAATATTGTCCACCACAATTTGAAAATAACTCTATAACTGTAGGGTTTTGACATAATCATCACGCTTGGCAGATATATTGGTGCTCACAGTTTTGTTTACGCACAGAAAGAAGCTGCTGCCTTTTTGGTTGACTTTACGACATTCATCGGCTGGAGGGGTAGATTTTAAACCACGACTACTAAGGCAACGGTTTTGAGAGCTTTTTTAAAACGTCATCAATCTTTGTTTCATGTTAGTTACGATATTATAATGAGATATCAACAAGAGAGAGCCTCGAACACTTGTATTGTAAGCATACTTATAACGTTTATTAATTACGTTCTATTTGAGAAATAATCTCCGTCACAAACCAGACATCACGAGATATCAGTTCGGGGTGAACTACTGGTTATTTAATTAGGACATCAACATCAACAAAAAACAGACATAGAGTTACTTTGGCTACAGTCTTAAAACAGTTTGTTTTGTCCAATTATAGGACGCTACAATCTGTACTAAAATCTTGTTCATATAATTAGAACGCTAAAACAAAAATAAATGTTACACAAGCTTAAAAAGAACCAAGACTTTCGATATATGGAATAAACATTACTATAAAATATTATCAAGGTTACAATTTATAACTTCTACACATAGAACCTTCGCCTCAATATTTTCAATCATGTTTACGAAGAAAATTTATTAAGGTATACCGTATTTAGATTTCACTTTTAGATTTGTTGAATGTTTATTATAGCACATTCCTGACTCAAAGGGGTTGAATTACAGTTGTACCCTTATGTGAGCCAATTTCGAGCTATATAAAGTGGATATAAAGTTGAGAATTAGTTCCGTACTGGCTGATAAAAGGTTACAGCGGATTTCTCTCTATTTAATCCAAACCGACATTTACACATCTGTTGTAATTAAAGTACGCAGTGGGTGTAATACCACTGTACTTTACTGTATTATTATTTGTCAAAAATATATCGATAAATATTACTAGTCATAATACACAACGCCATCTAGCAAAAAACTAAGCAAATCTTGTTATATATTTTTAGTATTTCAAATTGCACTTGGTCGCGGGTTGTGAATTTTTGTGTCATTATAACATAATTAGTAAAAATTTGCATTTGCATATTTTATATGGATTATGGAGAATGTTTACACTTGAGTGCAATATTCTTTACGTATATCATTCTTTTATAAATGTGTTTATCGATAAATTTCTGCTAAGCGGATGGATAGATTTGATGATTTTTTGTGTGTTTGAGTGAATATATATATTTTTTCTATATACATATTACAATATGACACTCAAATACAGAGAATACTACTTCACTTTCTATATTCAATACACTAATGTTTAAATTGGGTGGGAATCAAACTACAACTCCATAAGGTTGCGTAGGTACGCAGCAGCCCGAACTATTACTAACAGATCTTTAATAATAACAATATTTTTATATCCAGTCATTTATTTATGAAATTGATTTTCTATAGCCGAACATAAAAAAATATATCATAAAAAACTTACAATACTATAAAATACAAGTCTAATTCCACTTACCTGCATAATAGAGCTATAAAATACCTAAGGATATATATAACATTTAACAAGTATACATTTATTCAATAAATTAAACTAACTAAGTACAAAGGAATCAGTCAGATTACCTAAGGACCGTTACAAACGGCCTATAGGTAACTCAACTGTTCCAGACCAGTACCAGACGGAAGCGTGCCCAAGACACTGGCTGCATTGCCACGCTGAATAGCTATGCTAATTCGCTGGCCTAAATAAGAGCCAGCCCTTGGGTCACGTGTCGCCTCAATCAAAAGCCCCGCAATATTTTTGAAAACCCGGAGGGCACCGGCTCCCCACGGACCCAAGGTCTCCACCCCAAAAGGCTCAAATAGGTAAGCTCTGTCGAGACCACTATATTTGCGCCTTTTGTGATCCTCGGCCGAATCAGCCGCCGCACCAGCCCTAACTGATGTCCCAGGCAGATGAGATGGCGCTAGGGTGTCGATGCAGGTAGCGTCCCACACCAAAGGCCTACCCATTTCCCAAGGGACAAGAGTCATACCGTCGGGCCGCTTACCATCATCACGTAACATTTAATAAATCATAGTAATCATAATAATCTTTTTTTATAAGGCTTTGATGCCAGTTAATGTTGCTCGTGTCTGTGTGTTTTATTAAGAAATAACAACTTAAGTCGTATATATTTTGCGCAACGTCTCTGACTAAGGACTTTAGAGCGGATGAAAAATATCAACTCAATGAGATAAGTTATATTTTATTTCACTTGAGGGAAGATACGGAAGTTCTCTTATAAACAACGCAGACCCATTGTGTCCTCAGCATCAACCGAGCCGTATCCATTATACTTCTGACATAACAAAGCTTCAACTTTTTACATCAACGTCTTCCGCGGTAGCGAAGTAATAAGGTTTTTTTTATGTAAATACGTAATTCTACTTCCAAGGCTTTATCGCTCAAATCTTGGATGAGGTTTGGCGACATGCCAGTAGGGTGTTGAGATGATAAAACATTTTAATCTTGATTTGGATACCACTTTACGCCAGCTATAAATGTCGCTTTTAATAAAAATGTGCAAGAACTCACATTTTTCAAAATATTTATTTAAATATCCCGATTTAAATTCAGCATAGCGTATAAAATCATGAATTATTTTAAATAAGCTATTTCGCCAAATAGAGCGGCCGATAAATTTTCTATCGGCTCTTATTTATATAGAACGCAGACAAGATATTTTTGGTATTTCCGCGCATAGCCAACATATTTGAACCAAAATCATAGGATTGCCCACAAAAATTTCGTGAAACTGATTATAGCACTTGCTATGAAAACAATAATCCGACCAATTTACAGCGTCAGATTAATGTGAACTAGGCGTTTGATTTTGGAAGCGTTCCAGTTTGGCAACGTAGTCAGCAATTTGGATACAGTCTGCTTTTTAAACTTTTATTTTATAAAAACATCAGTGAGATTGAACTGAACCCGCTTTATTCCTGGATTATTCTTCGGTAACGCCGGGGTTTTAAAATAGGACTGTAACTTGCAAATGATAGCAGACTGTATCAGGTATCTACAACGCCGTTCCGTTGGTCACGGAAGGTGGAATTTCAATTTCGATTGAACCAAAGCTAAATCCGAGCAAAATGAAGCTTACTGTGATATCGGTGAAATAAAACTAACTCGTTTCCACGAAAAAAAAAATTAACACCATATGCGTCAGTTTGTTATGTTATTTAAAACTGTTACATAGGTGAGTAATTGGAAATTTCGCTGAACAAAAATAAAAATGTATATCTCATATTATTTACCTAATGTATGCACTCATATTGACAGATAGGTAGTCGCGATGATACAGTAGCTCAAAGATTTCTGTTCATCACGATCTGAAATTCTGAACACAGGCTTCCCCCATCCAACGCAACAAATCGTGATCATGAGCCGCCTCTATCCACCAACAATTTATCCGGTGTTAGATCCAGAGGTTCCCTAAGGGGAGTACAATGTTATGCTTTGTTTAGTTGGTGGTAGGATTTTGTTTAAGTCATAACAACAATTCTTTAGTTGTTGTGTTGCAGTAGAGGTAAGATAGCCATTTCCTCAGTTTGTTGAAGATTCCGGGTGAAGTGCGCTTCCTCCTTCAGCCTTATCGTAACTTGAAGGTCATGCACCTCCTAGTTGTATATTAAAAAAACTCCCCGTGACCGCTACAATGTTGTCAGTCAAAAACCGCCCCTGTTGAGGGAGCAGACAATTTTTTTGTTAATGATACTTCCAAAGATATATAGGTATCTACAGAATCGTACCTCCAGATAGGCTGATAGGCGTATTTGAATCGAAAAGGTCCTTATATTCCTAAACAGAATTTGGGATTTAATTTTACCTCGTACTTCTCGTATTGAGGTTCTCAATGATAGCTTTTCGCTGCGCCGGCTTTTCCGATACTAAAGAAGTGAAAGGTCAAGGGCCTTATTATGGCAGTAACCAGAGTTTCAGACGCGTAGTCGTAATTCTGAATGTTTCTCGGGTTCAAAGTTTCCGTTATAGTATTTCGGTTTATTTTTACTAGCTTTTGCTCTAGGCTTCGCCATCGTGGTACCCGGATGAAAATGAGAGGCTTTATGTTTTTCTAGCCAAGAACAATGTATGTGCGAAATTTCAGCTCGATCCGTTTGGTAGTTTTTGCGTGAAGGAGCGACAAAGAACGAATCAGTTGTATAAAGTAATGTTTAACGACTTATTTCCATTACACGGGAACTTTTTAATATACTTTCCCTCCTTCTCTTCTTGGCCTAGTCTATAGCAACATAATATGTAAAGTTTCTGCTCCGTTCAGTAGTTTTGGTGATAAAGCGTAATAAAGAAAGTAAGCGAAACCAAATCTGCTGGACTCAAACAAACAAACTCACATTAGTAGTCGTAGTCGCTAGCAAACCGCTAGTATCCTAACATTAGTTAGGATACTAGCGGTTTGCCCATTTTCCATCGGCGTTTTCATACATTCATGCTCTATTTAGAAGAGGTTACAATGATTTCCATATTAATTTTTTTTACAATTAACTTTCCAAGCGCCTTTCACTACCTTTCATGCTTTTCACTGGATAAATCAGGGCGTAATCTGTCAAGATACATATTTATTATACGTTGTTATTAGTGCTTGCAAAGTACCTATTTTACGGGTAAAAAAAGATTTCCGTCTTATTAAACTTGCTTGTACGGGAAATTATTATTGGCCGAGATGAGCTGGTAGTAACTACTGCTATGCCCAGGAATAAAACGGGAGTTTCTATGTAAACGAGTTCTAACACTTACGCAAGCTTTAAATGATAGCCATTTCGAAATGAGTTACAAATTACGTATTTATACTGAAGAGCAAAAATCAGCAATAGCTATTTTGGAGTCTTCTTATACTCTGCCTTACTTTTAAAGCTGATCAGATAGGTGACGCTCCACTGAAGTACAACGCCGATGATTAAAAATGTTGCAGTATCACGTTCAAACACGACTAAGGTGGCCAAGAATCCATCCATCACCAGTAAGCTGGCCCTCATTACTGTTACACCAAAATTGGCAACAAACTGCAGCTTGAACTCGTTATTCAAGTCCGTGTCCCGCTCGCGACAGCTACTAGCGCCAGCAACTGTGCTAGTAGCGCAGCCAGCTATGCGACAAAATTTTCAATAAACGCCAACGTAGGTTGCTACGGTGTAGCGGACACAATGACAATTTTGTGGCGAAGCGTGACCGGACGATAGTAGTGATGCGTAGTTGTGCAGTATTTGCAAGTTGTGTCATACTATCAAAGAAGTGCCTTCATGAATTTCGGTAGACATTCATGAAGGCACTTCACGTAATCAAAAATAATGCACTGCAAAACCTTCCACCTTTCAGCGTCTATGTTTGCTCTGTGTTACAACATTAATGTGTTCAAGATGATTTTATTTTTAACTTTACCTAGATAGGTGTTATTAGTGAAAACCTATAATTGGCTGACTGTTTCTCTATACGTTTTTTAAGGATTTTTTATAAGCTGTTGGTTTTCCGAAGTAAATAATAAATAAAATAAATTAACCGCCTCTGTGGTTGAGTGGTTCAACCCACCGATTTCAGATCCAGAGGTCCCGGGTTCGATCCGCAGGGGGAGTAAAATATTGTGCTTTGATTTGGTTGGTGGTAGGACTATGTTTAAGTACGCCTGGCTAGCTACCACCATCTTACCTAATTCAGAAAAAATATTTAGCTACAAATCCGCCAAATCTTTGTGAAAAAATCAAATCGACACGTGTTTCGCCTCTACACGAGGCGTCCTCAGGAAAAAATAGTCTTGCTGCTAAGCTGACGAGCGCTGCAAGTAAGTTGTAATATTGTTAAATACGTTCATTCGAAAAACATTACCCTCGTTTATCGTAGTCTTTACTTTTTTTCTCGTTGCTGTGAAAATTATAAAATATGCATATACTTCGTGAGGGTTTTTTTTTGCACCCAGAAACAGCGTGCTTTTTTAACTCGCTTTCATCTGCTGACAAAATTCATTTTGGAGCTAAAAACCACTTTAATAAGCTAATTGTTCACTTATTTAGCTGACCAATTATTAATTAAGTTTGACTTTAAATAAAAAAATATAAAAGGCCCACACTTTTCTCCTTCGAGGATTAAAAATAAAATCCAATAATTATAGAAACTAAAAAGATAACCGCCTTCAATGAAGAATATGATACAATTTCGTTAACCTGGATTTTTTCCAATTATTTTGATATATAGACGGACAGACGCGTGATCCTATATGGGGTCCGTGTTTTTTTTACTTTTGAGGTAGTAAAATAAAATATTTAAAAATTCGATTTTTCCTGGATCCCATCATCAGATCCTGACCTGATGTCAATGGGACCACCTGTGAAGCTGACCCTTTCAAACAAAAAAAATAGTTTTCGAAATCGGTCCTACGAGTAAACGGGGAACATACATAAAAAAAGAGATTCCGGCGAATTGAAAACTTTTTTTTGAAGTCGGTTAAAATAAATAAAAAAAAATAGCGTAATAAACAAACATATCAGTTTGTACACAGATATTTTTAGTAGCTATATTTCTCCAGTTTATTATCTTTTATCACGCAAATTAAGGCAATTGGTAGGTTGTCACGAGCCTGACTTCTGCTCACTAAAGTGGCTTGAGCAAGTTTTAATTGAAAACAAATATCTGATTTCAGCTAATAGCAGCTCTACAGTAGTACAGCAAGACACATAATCGATCCTTTTAATAGATGTGCTATCTTATAAACATTTGTGACATTGACCCACTGTAGTTGTAGGATCCATCTTTACTGATACATTAGTAGATGAGGATAGTCGCTGGTTAGCGACTATCCTCGTGCCAAAGTCCGGTGCCAAACGGTTTGCCCACTGTGCGCAGGAGAGCCATCAGTGCCTTCTGGTAAAGCTCGCTTGATTTTAGACCCCGTACTTGGTTTGGCTAAGAGAGGTCAAGAACTGACCCATCATTTTGAATAAAACCCACATCGAGATAAAGATTATTTAATAGATTTAATATATTTATGGATACATATATAAAAATAATATATGTACAAATATATGTAAACTAAAAAGCTGGGAAGCATTTAGGTTAGGGACCGTTACAAACGGTCTATAGGTAATGCAACTGTTCCAGACCAGCACCAGACGAAAGCGTGCCCAAGTTACTGGCTGCATTTCTACGCTTAATAACTAAGCAAAATCGCTGGCTTAAATAAAAGTCACGATCACGGTTCGCATCAATCAAAGCTTCGCAAGATTTTTGGAAACCCAGAGGGCTCCCCATTGACCCATGGTCTCGACACCAAAAGGCTCAAATAAGTCTATTTGACTTTAAAATTGATTTAAAAACTAAGCAAAGTTAATTTGAAACGTCTGTATAACGAGTTTATGACTAGTAGTTCGCCCCGAACTGAGATCTCGTGATGTATGGTTTGAGTTAGGTATATAACCATAGAGATAATTTCCTTAAAATAAAGTTAATAACACTACGATAAAAGTGTGCTTTTGATACATATTACTCTACGCACGCCTTGTCTCAGTCTCTCTCAATTAACCTGGGTGTGATTGTTTAAGGCTCTCTCTCGTTGCAATACGTACTGTGGACGAGCTGATGGTATCACCGCAGTACGTACACAGAAAATCGATTTAAGAGTGCATTTCCCTGATGTGCATGACGAACAAACTGATGTTCGATGGGGAGAAACAAGCACTGCTAATCGGCAAGGATAACGGAGACTTGATCGTTTCCCGCAAAATCTTGAAGGGCGGACAAAACCAACCGGTTGCCTCACTTACCAGCCTGGGTAGATACTTCATAGGAGTACCAGAGCTGTCGCATCGTCCGTCTACTACATCTACTTCTGCCGTAGCGCAGATAAAAAAGAAAAGATATGCAACTGATCAGGTGGCTTTGACTTAGACGCAACCGGAACAAAACAACACAGCATCGACGGCGACCTGCTCTCATGGTCTCAAAAGAGACAACAAAACACCTCTCGGATGGAAAAAATAGCAGTAGCCGAGCAACAACGCCCAAGCTTTCAACCGGCTCTCGGGCATAAAAAGAAAGCTGGATAATAATGCGAGGATAGAATGGAGGAATATCAAAAACAGTTGAAGAACATGATGAACTCTACCGACTCCATTCCGGGGCAGACCTTCTACTTACCCAACTTCGCCGTGATCACAGCTGTTTTAAAACATCAATGTCAAATAAAAAGAAGAATACGTTAATGAACCTTTACTCTCTTTGCTAGTAGCTGTAATACAGTCTATGTTCAAAAGCAAATCATAAGAATTCTGATCGCACTACAAACTTAATTGAAATCACATCACATCAATAGCCCATTAGTCTCCTCCAAAGCTGGAGGGTTTTGCCATATATAATCACCACGCTTGATAGGCGGATTGGTGATCGCAAAGGTGTAATAATTACAGAAGGTCGCCTTTTATGACATCCATAGGCTGAGTTGGAGGGGTCGATTATTTAGCCGCGACCGCCATGGTAATTTAATTAATTTTACGTACCTAACTCATGACTACTGAGTTTTTTTCAATAGTTGACTATCGTTTTTAGCAAAGAGAAAATGGAAGCCAGAGTCCTTAAAACCAAGAGACGGAAGATCTTTAGTCCGAGACAAATGTATTAGTAGATACCAAATCGGCAGGACTGCGATGGCTCGGTCACGTGGTCCGAATGGGTGGGGATTCTGTCTGGCGAGCACATATAGGTTGTCTTAGCGGCCGTAGGCCCGTCAGTCGTCTAAGGTACCACTGGAGCGATGAAGTGGAGAAGAACCTGCGGGAATTACATGATGCCGTTGACTGGACAGAAACGGCCTTGGACCGGGAAACCTGACGATATCTAGAGTAGGGGGCCAAGATCCACTTTGGGTTGCTGCGCCGTATCAGTAAATAGGACTGTCGTTTGAATGCTATATTGCCTTAAGAAATGATGCGACTTTCAATAGATCACACTTGCCTTAACTTGACTTTTCATAATAAATAAAACACATAATATCCACATGTAGAAATATTTATTACAACAGAATTGAAGACTATATACACAACCTTACTAATAATTATTACATATACTTAACAACACTGTACATTGACACTAATGACAATAATTATATTTCTGCATTTTATCTATAGCTCGTCGAACGCGGAAGCTATTAAACATTTTAATAATATTTATCAGAAAAGTTTATGACACGTTAAGATAATACGCAACAATTAGTAATTGACAAAAATATACGCTACCTACGACTCCGTGTCAGATACTAATAATCCAAATCAAATTAAATATAGTTTTGTGACATCATATTAGTGGACATCCGACATTTTACAAGGACTAGGTAAGGTTAACGTGTAAAATAATAAGATTGTACTTTACAATATTTAGTAAATATAATCATTGATAACAGTTAATTACTTGATAAGGGTTTAAATTCAGTTACCTATCATTTACAGGCATACCCAAACCGTATCGGTGATTATAAAGACAAACGTGGAAATTCCTTAACGCAAAAGGCTCAGTATAATATTTTTTTTTATCAGCTAATATTAAAGGATAAGATAGCTAATCAAAAAAGCCGACTAGGAGAACAGAAGAAGCTTACTTCTGTGTATTATCTAACAACTTTGATAACAATTGATCCGCCTGCCAAATGAGAGAAGTCCAAACATTTTGGAGTAACCCCTGTCCAGCGATCATAATGGGCAGTTGAATAAATAAGTCAAGTAACCAGCGTAGCGATATAAATTTAAAACATTTATCTTTTAAATGAAACCTACAGCTTTAAATTGAGACTCAAATAGAAAACTCAGATAAATGTTTTGAACAGCAATCAGATTTTTTACTGAAATCCAACATAAAGTCGGCTAATGATATATAAATCCAGCTCTGAAATAATGGCTCTGCTCTCCGTAGTAAGTTTTTGCCTTTCGTTGCTAAAAATAACTCACAATCTATCTGCGCCAGAGGCAATGTTTTGGAAATTGCCATTTGTTATTCGAGGTTTTATATTGATCGTTAGTTGGACCAACTTTATGAATAATTAAAAAGGTGTTCCTATAAAGTTGTACAGAAGTTATCGTAAGTTTTCTTGTGTCTGAATCGGGTTACAAGCCAACGAATCATTAACAAAGTAAAAGTATAACAACTGAAAAACTATCAGCGTTGATTAACTTTTAAGTATCTACTGCGTGGCGCTTAACGTTCTAAATAACTAAAGGTATTCAAATTAGATGTGTTTTAAACAAAGCATAACAATATATATTATGTATCTTTTAACCGTCTATGTGGTCTAGTGGTTCAACCCACCGATTTCAGATCCAGAGGTCCCGGCTTCGATCCCCATAGGGAGTATAATATATTGTGCTTGGTTTGGTTGGTGGTAGGACTTTGTTGAAAACCGCTTGGCTAGCTACCACCATCTTATTTAATTCTGTCGCCATAATAACAATTCTAAAATTGTTGTGTTCCAGCATTCAGAGGTAAGATAGCTAGTTCCTCAGTTTATTGAGGATTCCGGGTGAAGTGCGCTACCACCTTCGGCCTTATCTCAACTTGTTACTAGGTGAGATGAAGGTCAAGCGCTTCCCCAAATATATAATTAATGTATAATCACATCATAATCGTATTAATATAATGTATAATGTATAACATCAGGACATTAAGGTCTAGACTAGAATACCTGGACTAGATAAGTACCTACTCAAAATTAAATTAATTTTTAATAAGATGTCTATCAATTTGTCTGTCTGTTATATAAACAGTTTGGTGTACAAGCTGAAACTGTGGATTTTAATGCAATTTTGTTAAAATTACTGATATATACCTTTACTGTTATGTTTTATATATAGGAACGATTATGCAAAGTTATTAACTCCGCTTCTGAAGGGGACTAAAAGGGTTAGGTGAGTTTTTTTTTTAATTGAATGGATTTGAACAATGAAACTGGTTGTAAATATTTTTATGGTAAATGATAATGTACCTTATCATCAATATTATTTAAATCAACCCCGTTGGTACAGGGTTGAAAATGTTTGTTTAATTAATTGAACATATTTAAGGATTGAGTTGAAAGTTGTCAGAAATAATAAGCAAAGTTAATTGTTACACATTTTTTCATGACTGTCGCAACGTTAGTGGAAAGTAACCAACTCAAACGAAGTGAAATCAACTTCATGTTTTTCTCAATGTTTGTTTCCAAGAATACCGAAAAACTTTCTGTTTCTAAGTAATTCGATGTCATTTATTTATGTTACGTATCCCACGCAAAATGCTGCTTTACATTCCTGCGTTATTACTCTCTCGCGAACTTTATGCCTTCTTATTATCACGTTTATTTAACAGTGAGTTGAAATTTATCTCATACTTTACACTTATGGCCATCTTGCAGTGAAACGACGTATAGATGGCACGTAAACAGATAAATAACTATATTGTTTTATATATATATCTGATGAAAAAATTATGATGATGGATGTGGCGTGATGTCACTGCAACACCACATGTTTCCTTCATAGGTGTGTGATATTATATTTTTTATTAAATAGTGTGCAAAATAAAACATTTATTCAATAAAAAGTACAATTAAACTAACTATGTACAAAGGAATCAGTCAGATTACCTAAGGACCGTTACAAACGGCCTATAGGTAACTCAACTGTTCCAGACCAGTACCAGACGGAAGCGTGCCCAAGACACTGGCTGCATTGCCACGCTGAATAGCTATGCTAATTCGCTGGCCTAAATAAGAGCCAGCCCTTGGGTCACGTGTCGTCTCAATCAAAAGCATCTTCATAGGTGTGTGATATTATATTGTTTATTAAATTGTATCATATATTTACCAACCGCCTCCGTGGTTTAGTGGTTTGACCACCGGTGTCAGACCCAGAGATCCCGGGTTCGATCCCCATGGGAACAATATTGTGCTTGGTTTGGTTGATGGTACGATTTTATTTAAGTCCGCCTAGCAAGCTACCACCATCTTAACTAAAGTAAGTCGCCATAACAACAATTCTTAAAAATTGTTGTGTTCCGGCATTTAGAGGTAAGATAGCCAGTTCCTCAGTTAGTTGAGGATTTTGGGTGAAGTGCGCCTCCACCTTCGGCCTTATCATAACTTGAAAATCAGATGAGATGAAGGTCAAATATTTCCCCGTTATACTAAAAAAAAACAGTTAAATAATGATAATGATATTCTAGGTCTGTTTATATTTAAATGCTAAAAGTCAATGTGTAATTTCGCTCTCAATTCATGGTTTGCACTGAAGAACATGCTGAATTCATCAATTATTTGGCATATCACATTAAAAACGAATACTAAATCTACAGCATTTCAACGTTTTAAACAGAGCTGGTGTAAGGAAACTCATAATAACAAACAGTTTAAAAAACAAACGTTTAGGCATTACTCGTTTGTTGAATTAGTACCTACTCAAACTTTAAGCTGCTTTACACGCTACATGAAAGCATACAATTTACCAACAACAAAGAACAACAATTAGTACATTTCAAAATCTTTTAAAATTAACAATTAGAAAAATTCATATCTACATCAAGAACACGTTAATAAACCTGTACATACATATATATACTTTAATTCTAATATCACAAACATCTTTGTTTTCGTTGGTTAGGTTTTAGAGCAGCATCGATAACACCACTAAAGCTAAGCTGGGAGTAGCACTGGAGACTTTCGAGAATGCCTTCAGCCTTATCTCATTTTGAACGGGATGGCCGTAGGATTCATCTATCGTCTCCATCAGCTCCTTAGGGCAAGGGAGGAGCTCTAGGGCAATGTCCGTGAGCATTTTAGCTCTCGATTTGTGCTTGAGACGTTCGGAGTAGTCTTCTTTGTAATCGTATTCGTAGTTATCGTCGGCAAGTACGTTCTCACTCGGCTCGACGTGTGCGTCTTCCGGCTCTATACGCCTTTCGAGTGCAGTGTCAACAACACACGATACTTTCTCAAGGGCGCCCTTCAACGCGTTGTCTTTCGTTTCGTTGCGAAGCGCGTAGACCCATGAGAGGCGACAATCGCACTCAAGTGGGTTACCTGTAACAAAAGCTCGTTTCAGAAACTTATACGCTTACCGTAACCACATTCGTGGGTAATGTAACATAAACCTTTACGAGTCGTTTCGGGTCGCTTTAATTTTATCGTCATAGAATCAACTGAATTAGCGTGCTTGGAGTACTCTAGTTTGCAAAGTAATACTGGGATAGGAGAGAAATTGTATTGTAGTCGGTATCTCAAAGATTGGAAGACGTAATAATAATAAATCGAGGTTAGATTTCGTTTTATGTTCTTTGTTGGGCCGTAGGGCCTTGTCGTAATATTTAAATACAAGTCGCGTTTTCGAGATTATCAGAGAGCAGCGGGTTCGGTAGCTCGGCTCCGACAAATAGTTGGAACCACCCGTCGACTGAGATATACAGCGAGGCACGTTCGAGGCCTTATTCTGAAATGATTTCGCGCTATTCATGTTTGTATATATTATAGGGCATGTAATGTAAAAAATAGGCTTTTTTACCCTTTGCGGATAACTCTGATAACTACTTAGAGCGTGAATTTTATAAGGATACTCGGGGGTAGTCAGAGGTACGTCCAAACTTACGTTAGCACATGACCTCGGTTAAATAAACAGTGTAAAACGTTAAAAAACGGTAATAAAAAGAAAAAATATTTTGCTTGAACAGGAATCATTCAAAATAAATAATAAAAAAGAATATGACAGGACATTCATTTCATATTAACTTGGGTATAGATAAATATGACCAGAAAAGTATGAAAGTATGCATTTGCTAAACAAAATAATTATTGAATTCAACTTCTGGTTTTTACCGAACAACAAAGTTCTGCAATCAATTGCAAAGTCTTTTATCACAGGTATTATTATATTACATTTATAATATATATTGCAATCAATTGCAAAGGTTTTGCATTATTTACTGTGATTAGAAAATGGAACTAGCGATTTGTTGAGAAGAAAGAATTTTAATACTGCTCAAGTGAATTCCAATTGTCTACAGAGCTAGTGATTTATCCTGAATAGTTAATAATTCTAGGTTCTGTTCTCAATCGAATCTAGAATCCGTAATAAGTGCCTTTGCAGAAGCGCTTCAGGATACCTATTTTCAAGTAAGTAAGAAACGTCCGAGTTGCGGTAGCTAATTCGCAACATTAAAGTTTTTAGTCTAAAGTACTATTATTTCACGGAGAACGTTCCTTATTCAGGTTGCACCCGACAAAAGATTTCAACCCCTTTGTATATAAAGTTTATGATTTGTTGCTTACTAAGTTATTTCTAGATTTAAAACTGCAGAGAATCCAGAGATTGAAATTGTTGTAACCGATTTTGTTATCAATATTCAGAAACATGTGGATATACAAAAATAAATAAAAACAGACAAGGGTGGACACGGTGAAAAATCAAAAACATTCCTTCAATTTTAAATATTGTTGTTTTATGGTTTACCAGCAATAGACATAGATCTGTGTGTAGATCTGTGAATGTTTCAACTGTCTACCTAATACAGCGTACCTAATAAATCTTAAAAATAGGTTTTCTTTATGAAACAAAAATAAATCTACTTCACCGATTAAGATTTTACGTAACCGGGACTTTACTTAGTCTTAAGAGTCTTTTCCTTTCAGTTTCTAGTCTTAGTCTTAATTTGTAGTTTTATCTTTAGAAAAGTAAGTTTATATAGGCTAAGTTACACGCTTAGTTTATTGCTGCCATAAATAAGTGGGTAAGGATAACATTTGACGACAATGCCTTTTAGACAATACAACACAAACTACGGTTGTTTCCGGAAAGGACTGAGATTAGTTTTGACAGGCATACAACAAAATGCATTATTTTAATGAAGTACCTTGTACTCTTTGAGGAGGGTTTATCCTGAAATGTATTTACTAGGAGAAAGTAGACCAGGCTATTTTAAACAAATTAACATGTAGTTTTAAGTACTAAATTGTTTGTTTATCATTTTCTTGTTGTGATTTTTGTAAATGTCTAAATGTTTACTATTGTCATGCGTGAAACTTGACAAAGTTTCATGAGATTTGTCACGAAGAAAATGTCAAATGCAAAACATACGTCAAACATCAAACATCAGAACTAAGCATATGAGCGCGAACTTGAGGCGTTTATTAGTAGCTACTGAAGAGTTCCACTATCCATCTCCTGGCTCCATCATCAGATCAGCTCTAAGATACCAAACTATAGTTTTATAATCCGACCAACATATGCTTACATTATAATTTCGATACAGTTAGAAATAGGTTAAAATTGGCTTCAAAGATTTGATTACATTGTTATTTACAAGTGAAGCTTTATCTGTTGCATGGCCGTGTTATTGTTATTGTAGGTACTTACTTGTATTGTATTATACGCTTGTACGCTTTACTATTACAATAGTGGACGTGGGAAAACGGGTAATTCTGACGTATTAGCTGGGTTCAGTGGTCCCAGGCAGACTGGAGCTTGGGGGTTACCATCGAGAAGGCGGTTACAACAACCACCTTCAGGTTGATGACAGATGATGAAGTTATTTGTCTCCATTCCGATTGAGAGTACAATTGTGTTAAGTTTCTATTACTTGATAGGTGATCTAGCGCAGTGGCAACACTTGTCTCTGTTGCTCCTAATATTTACTATGCGATTATCCTAGCCGATGACCTGTGGTTAAAACTAGTTTTTTTTACGATGGGTTAGCTCTTGACCTTCAGTCATGTCTAGCTCTAGACCAGAAGAATGAGGTCTACGACTTAGCGAGCACTCTCACAAGGCACCGGCTCTCGCTCAGCGATGAAATCTGGCAAACCGTTCGGTACCGAACTTCGGCAGGAGGTCGACAAACGGGCGTTTACGGGTCCTACCACCTGTATTGTGATTATTCAGCTAGCAAAAGCTGGAGATTCCGTTGCTTGGATTCAAGATGCGGAGTAACTCTGCCTTCTGCGTTGTAGGTTGTGGGTTCGCTTCCCACCCAAGACAAACATTTGTGTGATTAATAAAGATGTTTGTTCTGTGTTTGGGTGTTGTACTGTATGATAAGTGTGTATTAACAAAAAAAAAGTATTTTAGTATTCTATCCGTTATCTAGTTCCCATATTACAAGCTATGCTTAGTTTGGGACTAGATAGCGTTGTGTGAAATTAAAGTCCTGTAACGTTTATTTATTTATATAATGTAAAGGTTTTAACCGCCTCTGTGGTCTAGTGGTTCAACCCACCGATTTCAGATCCAGAGGTCCCGGGTTCGATCCCATGGGGAGTACAATATATTGTGCTTGGTTTGGTTGGTGGTAGGACTTTGTTTAAGTCCGCCTGGCTAGCTACCACCATATTACCTAATTCTGTCGCCATTATAACAATGCTTAAAGAAATTGTTGTGTTCCGGCATTCAGAGGTAAGATAGCCAGTTCCTCAGTTTGTTGAGGATTCCGGGTGAAGTGCGCCTCCACCTTCGGCCTTATCTCAACTTGTTACCAGGTGAGATGAAGGCCAAGCGCTTCCTCGTCGTAAAATAAAAAATAAAAAGGTGTAATAGATACCTAATACACAGAAGGAAGCTGCCCGGATAGAATACTTAAATTCTTTTTTTTTGTAAACATACTTTTATACAATACAACACCCAACACAGAACAAGCATCTATATATTCATCACACAAATGTTTGTCCTGAGTGGAATCGAACCCACAACCTACAGCGCAGGTTGTGGCAGGCTGGGTTACCACCAACTGAGCTATGAGGCTTATTCTATGATCACCAATCTACCTGCCATGCGTGGTGATTATGGCAAAACCTTTTCCAGCTTAGCAGGAGGCTCTGTCCGGCAGTGGATACTAATACCTATTGATTTGTCTAGTAAATTCAAAAATAATGTTCTGTTATCCCGTGGGAATTTCTTACAATGAAATTTTAGTGATGAGCGCACCTTTTACACTACGAAATGGAGCTACCCTGGAAATTTTAAGTCTCTAGGTCCTCTGGTTTGGGATGTAGGTTAATTGTCAACCAATCATATCAAATCAAATCAAATTAAACGCTTATTTGTCGGAACGTAGGTAATATGGATGTACAATAATTAGAATTATAATATAAGTCCCAGTACAAACTTACCTAATTAGACATACAAATTTAAATATAAATTTAATTTAATTTATCCAAAATACCAAAATATATTATTTGTAATTAAATGTCAAAATAACTTTATAAACAAAATAATTAATTTAATGTCATAAGTCGGTCCATCAAAAGAGGCCTCTTTTTAATGAATAAATATATCCGGACAATTTGCATGTATTATACCTTTGTCAAACTTCCGGGATAAGCTCGGTACACATTAAAAAGTCAAACTCGTTACATAAGTAAATATTATCTTACATGTAATCAAAATACGTGTCGGTTTATTTCCTTTACAGGTGCGTGTAACGGTAATGAACCAGTGTAAAAACTGTTTCCTCGATAGCGAGCAGAGAAATTTATCGGGATCCTCCGAAATATATGGCTGCAATTCTGGCACGCGTTGAGAGTGATTTAGTACCGCGGTGCCTATGAAATAAGATATAAAAGGATTAAACGCGCCCGCAACACTTGTTTATTATTTCCTAAGAAAGTTCGAGGGTTCGCAATATAACTTTTTAATGACTTTTGAAAGGAATTAATTCAAAATATCTTGTAGAGCATAATATAACCCAATTATAACTGCTTGTATTTGTTTCCTACAATCCTTAAATGGATATAAGAAATATTTAAGTTAGAATGATAAACTGGTGTTGTTCATTTTAAAGGCTTTTTTTTCTTCTACGGGGATGTGCTTGGTCTTCTCAGCTGATTTTCAAGTTATGATAAGGCTGTAGGTGGAAGCGCATGTCACCCAGAATCCTCAAAAAATGGAGGTACTGGCTATCTTACCTCTAAAATAACGGAACATTGCTGTTATGGCGACAGACTCAAACAAAGAAAGTTAAGAGTAGTAGAAGCCCCTTGTGAAAGGGCTCGTCCAAAGAATTACTACCACCACACCTATTTTGCCGCCAAGCAGAGCTGAGTTTAAGGTTATAGTTTCCGGTGAAATTACGGGCACGCAAGGCTTTACAACTTTATGCCTTAAGTTGACGGGCCCAATGCAGTGCCGTGTAGGCTATGTTCTTTGTGAATTAGATATATGCAGTAAGGCATTGTTATAAGCAAGAGATGCACTTAACACCAGGTGGGCTACTTGCTTGTCCCGTCTCATAGTTGTATAAAAAAAGAAAAAGACCTAACCACCAACCAAACAAAGCATAATAGTACACTCCCCTGAGGGATTGAATCCGGGACCTCTGGATCTGACACCACTAGACCACTAGACCACGGAGGCGGTTAAATAATCAAAATCTTTGAAAGCTCTAGCTTGATATTTCTTAGTACGTTTTAGGTAAGACACATTCAGGTTGATGTTGCGAAATCCTTTGTTTTTTTATCTAAGGTAACAGCATAAACTATATTAGATAAACGAGTACATATTACCTAAATATTATTTATCAAACATAAAAACAACGTAGGCTGCATTATTCATCAACATTAGGTAAGAGAGCAGTCAAATGCAAGAGGATGCGTGAAAACCCATCAGCCCAAGAATCAGCAAGCATGCCCGCTGCAGCCTTACTATCACCCGGAACCGCCTTGCTGCCTCTGGTCTGGTTCACCCACCTGTATCAGTCCCAGAGATCCCGAGTTCGATCCCCAGGGAGGTTCACATTTGTGCTTGGTTTGGTTGGTGGTAGGACTTTGTTTAAGCCCGCCTAGCTTGTTACCACCATCACAATAATTCCAGTTAATATAAGGCAAGTACATGCACGTAGCCGACGCGTTATCGCGGGCGGCGTTACCTGAGCTAATGACAGACAAAATATCCGAGGAGATCGGAGAGCAGTCATGCTTTTTATTGGAAAACGTTCGTTTTAGTGTGGATAAAATAAATCTTATCAAAGATGCTATATCTAAAGATATAGAATGCAAGTTACTCACAAAGTATGTCCTGAAGGGATGGCCGGAAAACAAATATGAAGTTGATGAACGCGTCAGAAGTCAGTGGTCCTACAGGGACAGCTTTGGATTTATTGATAACATCCTATTTAAAGATGACTTAGTTTACATCCCAAAATGCGTGCGGTTTGAAATGCTGAATCGACTACATGATGGGCATATGGGTATAGATAGATGCAAGCGTCACGCTCGTGATGTAATGTTCTGGCCAGGCATGTCACGAGACATAGAAGCCATGGTGCGACGTTGCAAAGCCTGCGCCGAGCGCGCGCCCCGTCCCGCGCGCGAGCCTCTCATGCCGCATCATATACCACCTTTACCATGGGCCAAAGTAGGCTCAGATATATTTTCTTATAGTGGAAAACATTATCTACTCCTTGTGGACTACTTCTCTAATTTTATAGAAGTAAATCCACTTACTAATATAGGCTCGAAGGCGGTGATAACCGCTATGCGTGATCAGTTTGCTAGACATGGAATTCCACAGGAACTAGTGACCGATAACGGTCCTTCCTATGCATCAAAGGAGTTTGGAGAATTCAGTAGAATGTGGGGCTTCGAGCACACTACCAGCTCGCCAAATTATCCGCAGTCTAACGGACAAAGCGAGAGAAGTGTCCAAACCATAAAGAACATTTTAGTTAAGTCAATTAATTCGGGTACGGATTTTTATTTAGGTCTTCTGAATTGTAGGTCTACACCACGTAATGGAATCAGTTCTCCATCAGAACTATTAATGGGCCGTCGCCTTAATACGAGATTACCATCGCACGTTAGTAAGTTAAAACCTTGCAGAAACAATGAAAATGATTATAATGCAATGTTGCGTAATCAGCTGGCTGATAAGGCGCACTACGACAAGAGGGCGAAACAGCTACCCGAGCTATCCCCGGGACAACCAGTTTTTATCACTGATCATGGAAAGCGTAAAAGCGCGCGAATCATAAAACGCGCTGCGCAGCCACGATCATATTTTGTTGCGGACAGATCGGGTAGGTTGTTCAGACGTAATAGACGGCATTTGCTGACACGGCCAGATGAAGATAATAGGCCTCTGTCTCCAGTTGCTGGTCCGTCTGCTGAGGAGATGGATATCTCTGAGGATGAAGCTTGGAGAAGTCCAGAGTGCAGGAGTGCAAATGATTATATTGAGGGCACGTCTGACTTGTCTACGTCAGATTGTGAACTCACCACCATGGTCGCTCCTAATCCTAACTCACCAAACGCACCAACGATTCGGCAGCGCAGTCCAAGTCGCAGAGAGGCGGCTGACATCGCTCGTAAAAAAATTAAAGAAAACCGTGCATAAATTAATTTATACAGTGATTGGCTGTACCTAATCTAACTGATATATGTTTGTATACATTTAATTTTACACTATCGAAACATGTAGGTAGGTAACTAAACAATGTTTTGCGTACTTATAAATAAAATTAATATACTAACATAAATAATAATTGTGTCGATTGTAATGCCTAATTTATTATTAAATGTATTTTATATCTATTAAATACCTATAAATATTCCTGTACCTATATAAAAAAAAAAAAAAAAAAATGAGTAGAGATGTCATGTTGTATGTAAGTTATTGCAGGTACTAGTTTTATAATTTGTAATGTGGGTAGTAAAATAAATATTCAGTCTTGGTCAGCTCGTCTTTCAATCACGACAGTTGTGTTCTGGTATTAAGTGGTAAGAGTCAATCAATATGTTGAGGATTTAGTGTGAAGCGTGCTTCCACCGTCGGCCTTAGTCTGACTTGAAACCAGGTCAAATAAGGACAAGCGCTTCCCCGTCGTACAGTATAGTAAAAACAAGTAATCGTTATTACATTGTATGTGTGATAACACAAAGTGGTAGAGATACTTGTAAATCTGTCAGCCAGCTGTGACTTTATATAATCAGATTCAAACTTTAATTTCAACATAAACCCGCTATCAGAATCCGATCCTTACTGAACGCCGCGATAAAGAGGCACTTACGCCCTGAAACTTTAATACTGTTCTAATAGAGGATTCTAATAACCGTACGTTAGGTGCCGACATTCCCGAAGTAACCCATATTTTCGACTAACAATCTGCCTACAGAGCACAACCCGACCCCTGGACGCTTTCACTGAAAAAGCGGGCTATGAACGTAGTGACTGACTATAGATATACCTAGATATTATAAAAGAGACATCAAAAATAATTCGGTTTGATAAAACTCGATAGATGTCGTTGTCTCGATCTGTGGTTGTACGAAAAATATGGAACCACAGATAAAAAAAAACATTTCTAAATAAGAATCGAGTAACTGACCTCGTTTTTCATTAAAAGTCATGTCATTTCATTTAAGTTTTGTTATGTGAGCATGTAGGTAATACAATTGAAGTCATTTTTGATAGTCCTATGATAGTACTCTGCTATAAATTGCCTGAAACTAGATCTGTTAAACATTATTTGCTTAAGAATACGCGGAGACACCAACACTATCCTATATACTATAGCTGATAAGTGGGATGGTCCTTCTTTCAGGCACTGTAGTCGGGCAATGATGGCATAGGAAACTATTCTACCATTACTTGATAACTGTTAGTGGCTCTGCCTTATATCCCACTTATATGAAAAAAATATATTATTATTTCACTATGTAATTCTTAAATGTATTACTAATACCTAAAGTAAGTTTACTAACACTTTATGGATCTAAGTTATCTGAATTAAATGAGTTTATTATTATTATTAACTTCTTACCCCATACTTTCGCTTTTACCTTTGCCTACCGAACATTGTTTATTCTTCACGTAATGTTATATGCACATAAGTATAATTGATCCTGTCAGTGGATACTGAGTGCATACATACGCACTAGAAGAATCAGTAGGTCAAACCGAGTGGTCAGAGGTTAGGAGAGACATTTTAATAATCATTCAGTTTTTGTATTTTGCTTATATTATTAGGACAATTAAATCTTTCACTTTTTTTTGGGCATGACATGGATAAATAAATAATATTTTCATCCCATCTATTCAAAAAGGACGACTTGGTTCGACTTTAAGTTTACCCAAAAGTGTTGTTTTCTCTATATAACTTTTTTTTTTTAATTCAAAAGGTAGGGCTTTGTCGCTATGCGATCACATCGCCCAATCATACATTATATATATATATATAAATAAATAAATAAATATTACAGGACATTAATTTTACACAACGCCATCTAGCCCCAAACTACGAGTAAGCATAGCTTGTAATAATGGGAACATACTTATCATACAATACAACACCCAAACACAGAACAAACATCTATATTCATCACACAAATGTTTGTCCTGCGTGGGAATCGAACCCACAACCTGCGCAAAAGGCAGAGTTACTACCAACTGAGCTATGAGGCTTGTTGATATAACAAATCATACAACATTAGACATATAAATAATGAAACTTTTAGTGGGCAGTACCTACCTAATGAGTTTTTAATTCTCTTTATAAGTGAGCCGCAATCATCTTTGCCGCGCGCTTTTTAAATATGGAACTTAGTGAGTCTTCAACGTCAAAGAAATCGAACGCAAATATTGTTTAAATAAATGCTGGCTGGTACGACGGCCCATACCAACAGTCGCGCTGCCGGCTGAATATAAAAACAATTTGAAATCGCTACACAGCCCGCGTTTTCGCAAATTTTCACGGATTGTTAGAAATTCACAGTTTTATTTTGAAAAATGAATTCTTCAAGTGACAGTGAAACTATAGAATTAACTCCTGAAAGTATTAGAACTGGCGCAAGGAGAAATTTATGAAAGCCTATGGTAATTTTATTAAATGGAGAAATGCGCAAAAGGCGCCAAGAATTTTTCAGAATCTGCGTTTTTGGTCTACTTACAGTACTTAGCCAAAACTAAACAACCTTTCTAGGTATTTAATATTACAATAAAATATTTATCCTTTTATTTTCTCATAGTGGGTGATGAAAAGTAGAGTGTATCACTCGGGTGCAAAATATAATTTTAGCTCGGGCGACGTACATTGAATTCCTCGCTACGTTCAGGATTCTACTACAGAATCCCTCGCTTCGCTCTGGATTAAAAAAAGCGCCCTCGCCGTAAAAATATAATTTGCTCCCTTATGATACAATCTACTATTCTTGCTTTATTTTGATGCAAAATAAAAGTAAAGCAAGAAATATTATTTATTCATCTATCACGACATGACTTGCAATGAACAATGAGGTCCTATCATCGTTTAATTCATACATAGAGTTTTATGAACGTTCCTTTCTCAGTCATCATAATTATCATAATACACCTATTGAGTATAAAATATAAAAGAAACAGGCGTGAGTCTGTATGATGTGTATGTATGAATGTATTGAGAATACGATGCTACTAGGTAATTGGATCAGTTTGTGAGTTATTGAGAGACATTTTTTAGCTGGCAACTGGTAGCGTAATAAAAACAACTACTTGCCGAAATAGAAGATCATCTACTTTTTATAACTGGTGCCAAAAGTTAATCTGTTTTAAACGCGGCCGTAGAGAGAAGTATTCGTCACAATCATTTTTTCAGCAAACTGGCTACCTGCTTTTATTGTAACCTTCTTTAACCCTTACGGAGTTAAATTGATATTTCTACTGCGCTGGGGATAAAATATGGGCATGGACGACGGCAAGGTGAGGCCGGGATTGTAATCTTGTCTTTAGTAAAGCTTATCACAGTACGGCTTAAGCCCATTCACAAAATATTAGACGGTGAATTTACAGGCGGATGAATCTGAATAGTTTCAAATTACATGTGACTTGAGTCATCAATTACCACCAGGCTATCTGTCCTGGAAGGCTAAATTACTATACTTTATAGCTCTCTACTAACCTACTCTACATTTTTCTGTGTTTCGGTGTTGTATTGTATTATACCTACCTACCCATGTATATACAAAAAAAAAAGTATACCCATAAGTATTATTTCCGTTTCCCATATCACAAGCTTTGCTTAGTTTGGGACTTGGGGGCGCTGTGTGAAATTTATATCTTGTAATATATAAATTAATTTATTTTCAATGCTTGATTAAATTTTTTATTAGATTAAATCATAGACAACGTGATTTAAAAAACATTTTGTAAAGATAGTTATCTCTCAAACTGCAAAATCTACATTAAATTAGAAAACACCAATATTCAAAGGCTCTTCAATGTTTACTTCCAATCGAAGTGTTTCATTTTAAAAAACGTACCAATCATTAGGTAACAATCTCCACTATGATTAAAAAGATTCATTTTTGTTGGTGAAGGCTTGATCCGAATGAAACATTGACCTAAAAATATCCAAGTAACAAAAGTGTAGGAAAAATCTGTTCGCCTGCCAAGATCAGCATTTTAGAGTAATTGGTTGGCCCTACAAAAGTTACTAACAGTTTGTAGATACAAGCTGCTCCCGGTTGCAAATGCCAACCTAAAATAACAGTAAAGTAAATACTCCTTAGTGGTATCCGTTAGCAATAGGTACCTGGTAACAGCCTCGTTACTTTTAACTATTTGTCGGAGCCAAATGTAAATGAGAGCCCATTGTGTCTCCTTAACGACATCACGCCAAAACTCATTTGTTTTTTACCGGTGCTCTCAACTCATATCTCACAATCTCGTTTAGGTCTATAATGAGTTGCCTACAAAAATGCCTTCTTACAAAACAAATACGCGACAGTAAATTCCATTTTATAAAGATAAATGTCGCACGTAAGAGTGAGAGGACTATTAAACTCATAAATAATACGAGAAAAGTTAGAACTTACCCTCCAAATAAACTGCAGCCGAAGTGGATTTATCATTCTCGAGGAACGGTCGGATCGTTTCGAATGAAATCGTCGACAGCAGATTGTCTCTTAAGTCTAGCTCGACTAAGCCAGTGATGTGTTCTAAAATATCTTCATAAAACGTCGCAATCCTATTACCCGATAGAGTTAACCTTTTAAGCTGTGCGAGACCGCCAAACGCTCTCTCTGAGATGAACTCAATCGCGTTATTGTCCAGCATCAATTCCTTGAGCTCCCACAGATCCGTGAACGCCAGATTACCAATCATATTCAGCTTGTTATTCCTCAGATTTAATCTAGAAAGATTCTCTAATCCCTCTAACATTTCTCGTGTCACTACTGATATACAGTTGAAGTCTAACTTTAGTTCTATCAAATTGTTCAGGTGCTTGAAACAGCCTTCGTGGATTAAGCTCAAGTTGTTGTTCGACAGATGCAGCATATGCAGGTTTGGTAAATTGAAAAATACGTCCCGTTTCAGTTCTGATATTTGATTGTCATCCAAGCTTAGGTTTGAGAGCATCATCATTTGCGAAAACGAGTGCTTATCGAGGCTTGAGATCTTATTCGATTTCAAAACGATCTGTCTCATCGAAGATGAATTTGTGAAGGCGTAAGGAGTAATCCTTTTTATAGTTCCGAACTGGATTGTCAAATGTTTGAGTTTGTCCAATCTCACGATTGCTTTGGCCGGTATAAAAGTTAATGCATCGTCCGATCTGACGTTGAACGTGAGATGTTCTATTTCAGTTTGTGATGAAAAATTGGGCCAAATGGGATCTTCTTCGGTTATTCCGCCACTGAACACCCAGCAATCGGCTCTAGTGGCCAGTTTTGGTTTAGTCGTGTCACAATAGCAATGCACTTTTGACTTTCGGTCCTCGATGTTGCAAATGTTTATGAATATGGGAATATAGTCGTAGCGTACGAGGTTGGTAACAGCCTCATATTTGCTCTCAGTGAAAGTGAGTTCAGCACTCATCAACGAAACTATGATGATCAAATATTTTGTTATTTCTTTCATCGCTGCTTTACCTGTAACAACATAAAACAAATACATTAACAAGACTCATAGCTCAGTTGGTAGTAACTCTGCCTTCTGCGCTGTAGGCTGTGGGTTCAATTCCCATCCGGGACAAACAACTGTGTTGTGTGTTTAATAATTTACAAATAAAGAAAGTTTCTAAGTATTCTATCTTTAATCTATTAACCATCTTATACTATGCATAGTTTGGGGCTAGGTGGCGCAGTATGAATGAATATTCCGTAAAATGTATTTGATTGATTTTACTAGTTTAATTAAGTTTGTCCAAAACCATGAACAATTTTCGATAGACTTTGAATCAGTTCTAGCGCAGAAAGTTGAAAAACGCTGAATCGAGATAGATAAACTATTGGAGATGGCAGATAATGGCTCAGCCTGGGGAATATGAATGATATTTTGAGAGCGATTTCACAGTTTTAGTAGTCATATAACAATTGTGAAACGTTCAATGCTTCCTTGAAGTCATTTTTATAGTAATCTGGATATTGTTACGCGCCATATGCCTCATCCTTGCCCAGGCACGTTATGAGCTGAGAATATGAGCTAGGCCATCATTAATCAATTAAATAATCATCATTATGAATTCTTTAAATAGCATTTATTATATTCCGGCTTTCGGAAAAGATGTCGCCGCGGGTGAATGTTGTGTCATTATAACATTTTAAAAATGCATTAATTAATATACATGAGTAATACATATACATTTTTCACACGACTGTATTGGAACTAGAAGTTTTTTTTTATTGTACGACGGGGAAGCGCTTGACTTCATCTCGCCTGGTTACAAGTTAAGATAAAGCCGTAGGTGGAGGTGCACTTCACCCGAGATCCTCAACAGTCTGAGGATTTGGCTTTCTTACCTCTAAATAGCGGAATACAACAATTTAGATATTGTTGTACTGACAGACTTAGGTGAGATGGCGGTAGCTAGCCAGACGGACTTAAAGAAAGTTCTACCACCAACCAAACCAAGCACAATATTACACCCCCCTGAGGAACGAACCCGGGACCTCTGGATCTGATATCGGTCGGCGAACCACTAAACCACAGAGGCAGTTAATTGTATAATTCAATTCAAAGTTTTAACCTTATTTAAAAGTCCGTGTGAATTATTACGTTTTCCCATGAGGGTTCACTATCTGACTGTCGGCTTTGGAGATTTAAAAACTACAAAGTAACTTTTGGTGGAAGTTAGCAAGCGGATTAAAAGCAGAGCCTGAATTTTCTCTTTTAAAATGCATTTTTAAGCCCAGGGAAATGTTACTGCAAACAAAATGTGGGGTTGAAATTGTTATTTGGCTTAAGCTTGAAGCGATAAGTTTATTTTTAAATATCTGCTAGTGGGTTGACAGGACTGTTTAATACTATACATTTGTATGGAATATCGTAACTTGTTTTTTTTTATTGTACCACGGGGTGCTGTTATGGCGATATACTTACACTTAGCTAAGATGGTAGTAAGCGGAGTTCACTCGGCGGAAGGTTCTCTACATCAAAAATGAATTTCACCACCTAACTTTATTTTATTTTACGACGGGAAGCAGTACGCCTTCATCTCATCAGGTTTCAAGCTGTAATAAGGCTGAAGGTGGAAACACACTTCACCTGAAATTCTCAACAGTCTGAGGAACTGGTTATCTTACTTCTTATTTTCTTACTTTAAAATAAAATGCCTGAAAAACAAATCTAGAATCGTTGTAATGGCGACAGACTTAGGTAATATGATAGCCAGTCCAACAAATAAAGTAAATAATCCTCCAACAAACATTATACCAACGTGCTACTTTTTGTAACATACTATTTTATTTAAGTGTGTATTTTTTATAATTCATTGCAAACATAAATATAATAGTACAAGCTAACTATAAAAAGTTCGCCAAATGTGAGCATTAACCCTAAAAAGCATTCCCTTTCAGCAAAAAAACCTAGTTAGAGCGAGAAACAGCATTTAAGTGGAAAAGTATGCAACGCTAATAAATAGCATACCTACTTTACATAGGATTATTATAACAAACTACAATATAAAATATAATACATACCTATTACAAATACATAATAATAACAATACATATTTACACCAAATCTATGGAGAGGTTAATCTCTTTCGAATTCTCTTTCTGCTCTTGAAGAATATTGTTTGAAAACCAATCCATAGTCAATCCATGTTTGACTATATGCTCACTCCCACAGTAAGTTTGGTTCACACGACTACTAAATTCCTGTAGGTACACATATCCTAATACCGGCGTTATCTTCAATCTTACGCAACCCTCTTCTACCCCATCCAAATTATTCATTACAGAGCCTCTTTGTGTCAGACCTTGCCCGCAAATACCACAAAGGATGGACCACCTAAACCCGTCGCAAGAGAGCTGTGTATTAAACATAAGCTCGACGTTGAATTTACAATACCCGGAACTATTTCTGGAGAGACCAAAGATATATATAACAGATCAGTGGATAGGTTTGTTATTTTCATGGTTGTAGATAATTTTCTGAACATTGTTAACATTTTAAATCGTAGTGTAGTCATAAAAATTAAAAGTCAGTCAGTCCTTTTCTTTTTTATTGTCACCGAATGACAATCAACTTACAGTCTTAATGAAAAAAATCGTAAACAAAATTTTCTTGTTTGCATTTTGTTTGCCCATTCTGTGTGTATACTTGGTAAATCCCGCTTCATTTTTCAACAAACGTCAAATTACTATAAAAGCCTGTGGTGCCTTTTGATGATCGTATGGAATTGAATAGAGTTATTCGTGTGCATTATAGGATGTCAGGTGTATGTTACCAATTTCCATGTAGCGATGGTGAGAGGAATGTGCATTTGATGTTTTTGAAATATATCTGAAATGTATCTGGAATGTATTTCGAATGTATCTGGTATGTTCCGAGAATTTACCTGGAATGTATCAAGAATGTATCTGTAATGTACCTAGAATGTATCAGGAATGTAGCTAATTGAACGTAGAACTAAATTGAATGCAAGGTGCATTCTATGCTTTACTTACTTAGTTATTCAAATAGTTTTGACTTAGAATTTACAAATTTATCTAAAGATATCTGCGCTAATATAGCATACACTTACAAATAGATTTCAATATAAAACCATAACTTCTCATATCTTCTTCACGTCTGGTAAATTATTTGATTAATTTTGTATTCAAGCCTGATAGATATATTATCACACTTCATGAATAAACTAATAACAAATCTCAAGATATGGATACAAAAGCATTTTGAAGTTTAATATGTTGTTAGATGAATAGGCACTTGATAGAATCAATAATTATTTAAACCCATAGACATGGATGTTCACTGATTACGACCGCCACTAAAGAGCTGTAGCTAAGTGGGTAAGGTTTACAACCTGTCTCGTATTGATTGAAAACTGCTTCTTATGAACTGTGGGCATGTGCTGATCGTAAGTTCAGACGTGCCTCTGACTACCCCACTAGATCCACGCTCTAAGCAGTGATAAAAGGTGAATCGTAACTAATTACGAACGAAAAATAATTATGTTTTATCCGTAAACATGGTTGCTGTGAAGGAAGTATATTTCCCATCTCAAAATCAAAATCCTCGACGGGGAAAAAGTCTCAAGTTTGTCACGGTTACAGGACATTAATTTCACACAACTCCATCTAGCCCCACACTGAGAATAGCTTGTAATATGAGAACGTTTATCTTATAAATTTCAATTTTTTATCATTAAAATATGAACAGGACTCCACAACTTTTGTAATAAGATTTATAAGTGGCCATATAGACAAAAAATATAGAAACGAATTTTGACTCTGGAAACCAGAGACAAAAATCGTCTCTCTATTTTTCTGACAATTTGATATCCCTAAGTTCAATGTTTGCCTTGGTGTGTCAACCTGTCGCTTCTCAATTGGCACTGGCACCCGTGTCAACTCGACTTGCCTTTCGAATTAAATAAGATTTTGATTTCGATTCTCGGATTCGAAATCGGGGGCTCATTTCATAAGCCGGGTTGTTCAAGGTGAGAAACTATAATAGACGGGTTTGTAACTCCACTTTACAATATAATGAACTTCATCTTGGTAGTAGCCACCTACGTTACTGCCGATTTTTTGATGTCTGATGATGATCCGTTTGTCACCTTTTAAAAACCCGTACCAGTACCTATGTTACTGCCAATCGTTTGATGTCTGATGATGATCCGTTAGTCACCATTTAAAAACAGGTGGAAAGTATGTACCGATAGCGACCATTTGATACATATTGGTCAGCAGGATCAAATCCACATTAAATCTTTCCGCTCAATATCCATGTTTGACGTCAAGATCGTGATCTAATTCTTGCCTCGATGAAAGAGTACAAGTTGCAAATATAAGAATTGATCTCGATATTGTAAAGTATTCTCATGTAAATGCTCGTTAGTTTTTTTTCTGAAGCATTAACCTGCAGTTAATTCGAAACTTTACTAGAAGCATTTTTTTTGTGCGACGTGGAAGCGCCTTCATCTTGGCCTTCATCTCACCTAGTAACAAGTTAAGATAAGGCCGAGGGTGGAGGCGCACTTCACCCGGAATCCTCAACAAACTGAGAAACTGGCTATCTTACCTCTTAATGCCTAAACACAACATTTTTGGAATTGTTATTGTGGAGACAGAGTTTAGGTAAGTAGTAGCTAGCCAGGCAGACTTAAACAAAGTCCTACCACCAACCAAACCATGTACAATATTGTACTCCCCTGGGGATCGAACCCGGGACCTCTGGATCTGAAATCGGGGCATTGAACCACTAGACCACAGACGGTTAAATAAATTAAATTACTTACATTGGTAGCCACGACGTTTCAATTGGGTTGACAATGAAAACGTCGGTACTATAGGAAGTGAGCAACAACTACTAATAAAAATAATGTATAAATCCTTATATACACCCTTTATTAAACAAATTATTGATAATTGACCAAAGCTAAATCAAAGTAGTAAAAAAAACAATTTTATGTCTACCAATAGGTCTGGTCTGGAAAAATCCAATATATCTCTACCTATTGGTAGAGCTCTACCTATTGGTAGAGATCTCTACCTATAGGTAGGTCTGTCCTGAAAAGCCATGTTATGTGTGAAAATTATGAGCCACGTATTTCGTTCTCACAAAACTTATCTCACAAAATATGTGATATAATTAATTAAGATTTCTAAACACAATTAAGGGATCTTGGAATTAGATTAACCGGGTCGGAAATTATTGTATTACAAAAGGCTTTGCCTTGGGCGTACAACCTCTAGATGGATGAACCGGCGTCAGTGCGTAGGAGGATCGTAGGTTTCATACTATTGTGACAAGATTATTATTTTGTTCACAGGTATGTAGGGTAGTATAGAGTGTATAGTCTATTATTATAGTGAAGGTTTTGTTGAGGAAGGTGTCATCTACTTCCTGTGATCTTCCATGGGCAACGGAATCGTTGGAATTTGCTATCAGTTACGACATGATAGGTTTTTTTAAAGTGGAACTATTTACAAAAGGGTTTTGAAATTCTGGTCTGTAACTTTTTGAGTGGTGGGGAACTGATACGGGTAGAGTGGGAGATATTTTTTTTTTCCCTGTAATACAAAAGTTACACTTTTATTGTGTATTTACGACATACCCTGTTTTTTTGTAAGGCGGGAAAGCGCTTGGCTTTCATCTTAGAGGTAACTAGCCAGCCAGTTAGAACAAATTTATACCTCCCTGGGGATCGAACCCTGGGCCTCTGGGTCTGATACCAGTTGACGGGAGAGGCGGTTAACATAATTCGATGTGAGATCAAGCAGGCTTGTGAGCAAAACATTGATTCAAAGATAATTAATACGTAGGCCTTGATTAATAAAAGGCTAAAACGGTTAATTATTCTGCCTATTAAAAGCAGCTCAGTATTTCGAGGCCCCGGCAGGCTCGAATAAATTGTCGGTTGACAATAATTGGCAGTCAATAAATAATTTTAATTGGATTTTGGTCAGAATTATTTATGAAACGTTTTATTATTCTTTTTTACAAAATTGTACGCTTATCTGCTAACACGCAGAACATTTAAAGTAAGTTACCTAATTATTGTATTATTTAATGGACATTTTATCGGTTTTTTTGTCAAAAACGTATGATAATTAAAGAAATTAAATTCTTAATACCCGTAATAGAACTAATAGATTTGTACCTACTTAATGTAAATCATCGTCTTTCTGCCCTTCAGCCCACATTAAGTAGAGTCGTCCCAACTTGTCTTCTTTATCAGAATAAATGAATAATTGTTTCTAAGCGACACCTAGTGATTTTATTTGGTAGTTAATCTTTATTTCTTGTATTAACAGTAAATCACATATTATAATAAACTCATCGATTTTTTTGTGAGCGTGTTTTCAATTTTCATAAATGCATTGAGAGCTAACTATTAGTAACTATATGTGCTTATCACTTTAAAACGCTCCCTGAGAAAGTCACAAATTTCAATTTTATAAATTGGCAGCACAGTTTAATTCCGAAGCATACTTTTCATATCTGTTGCATTTTCCCATTAAATATGCCATAAGGCGCAATACTGTGAACGTAACAAAAATAAACAAACCTCGCCGTGTCTTCATCAGTAAACTCCAAAATTGTACTCGTGCGGAAAAACAGACGAGGACAAAGAGTTCCATTCCTTACCAGTATTAATGATAATGATAGAGACAAAGCGATGAGTTCGGCACAATGGAGAATTTAAAAGGTACGGGTTGTAGCCTGCCATACGTCTACTAGTCCAATGATTGAAAGGAGATGGAAGGATTTGGTCAAAGATATCATGCGCACACTCGCCAAAGTGGAATTTATTATTCTAATATATTCGCGCCTTATCTAATTCATTTCCATTGTTCCACATATCATTCCGTATCCTTTTTCAGTATTCTCATCACTGCCGCTTGCACTTTTGTTTTATCACTCCATTTTGTAGCACTCTGATTCATACACTTTAGGTCTCACAATAGTCTTGTAGATTTTATTTTAAATCAAAGGGCATCAGGGTTGCAAACTATCCCAGAGACCAGACGCCATTTGATTTATCCCGTGTTTATTATACCTTTACACATCACGGTCAATATTACCGCCATATACATATAGAGCCGAGGTACCGGAAATTGGAACAGGCTGATAGGGATCACACCCTCTAAGGCTATATATTGGAGAAGCTGGAGATTCCACCGAAGTCACAAAACAGATGTGCTGTTATGGTTCGACTTAGCTTGAGTTCGACACTCTCCTACCATTTTGCAGGAGACAATGGAGAGTGTTTTAATTATTGTACATTTTAGCGGCCTGTTAAGCTAAATATGATTAAAATCTTATCATGTATATAGTTATAGAAATGTATATAGCTTATCTGCTACGCTGCGCAAGACTAACTCGCTTATTTTCTATTTAATGACGCTAACAAGTTAATTTAAGCTTTACTGCTCTAGGAATAGAATGGCTTTCTTTAAACCGCGCGGCTCGGAATTAAATAAAACGCCGCCGCCTGGAACTTTGCTTAGCGAAGCAGTCTCGAACCCGGAAATATATTGTACACCGGAGGTGCAAACACCAGATGTTAGTGGTACCTTAAGAAAAAAGGCAAAACGGCGGTTCGAACCCACTTCTGACGAATTAACAGATATCTCCTGCGAAACTATAAATAACCCTTCGAGCGACATATATAGCACTGTCTTACAAATGTACAAAGAATTAAAAATTAGCCAGGATGACCAATTCTTAAAGATAAGTTATGAAATTAGTACTCTGAAAACTCAAAATGAAAACCTGCTTTCAGTGAATTCTGAAATAAAGCCTGCCCTATCAGATATATCGGTGGAACACACAGAAATTAAAAAGCGTATAGAACATTTGGAAAGAAAAGATAAATCAACTCAGGAATCTGTGTGCTCCCTCGAAGAGCAAATAGAAAACTTAGACAAAAAAAATAAGGAAAGTAGTGGAGAAATAAATAACCTACCGACTATTAGCTATGAGCAGACGGTGACTGCCATCGAGCAGATATACAAAATACTAAAAATTTAATATGATCCTCGAGACATTAAAAATGCGTACTGTATTAAAGCTAAACCAACCCGCTCTAGCCTAATTATACTTGAGTTTACCGCTACGCTAAAAATACGGCTATTTCTGCAGGCTTTTAAGGAATACAATAAGAGGCAATCTGAAGATAGACTGAACACTGTCACCCTAGGTGTCATAGTAGAGATTAATATCATTAACATAAATGAGCTCCTAGCAAAAAAATGCCGGCGCCTACACTATCTAGCTTATGAATTTGTGCAAACGTTAAAGCTTTCGTCAAAAAAGAAGAAGGCCAGTCTCCCCTAGCAATAAAGACCGAAGGTCAAATAATGGCCCTTGTAAAGGTCAATACAATAGAGGGTTGACTATGCTGCCTGAACAATTACTATTTTTATGTAGAATTACTTATTTTTAACTTTAATTACCAACTACCTATATGTAAAGAACATAAGTAAAAGCATGTATTTTCATAATTTAGGATGCAATTGTAAAACAAAATCAACATTGTTACTGTCTTGGAGTAATCTCATTCACACACACATTCTTACATATAAACACCCTGATACAAATATATACACCCTACATACTATATACAGACTCACACAGTACACACTCAACTCATATAAGTTTCTTCAGTACTCACAGATGCTTGCAGTGGCGGAGGATTGGATTAAAATAATAATGTTCTATCAAATAGCCCATTTGGGCCTGGCAACATTATTCGGACCAAATTATGAGTGATTTAAGAGAAGTACTCACTGACATTGACAATAAAGTCAATGTATCTGAATCACACTTACAACTTACAAATATATAACAAATACCTCAAAGAATTTATCACTGATAGCTTGGAACATAAGAAATACAAATAAAAAAATTGATTAATTTGCTGTACTCTTAACTCGTATTAACATAGACTTTGTTTTATTATTTTGACAGAGTGCTGGTTGAATCAAGCTCTTTTTTTTATTGTACGACAAGGAAGCGCTTGGCCTTCATCTGGTAACAAAATGAGATAAGGCCGAAGATGGAGGCGCACTTCACCCGGAATCCTCAACAAACTTAGGAACTGGCTATCTTACCTCTGAATGCCGGAACACAACATTTTTTTTTAAGAATTGCTATTATGGTGACAGAATTAGGTAAGATACTCCCCTCGGGGATCGAACCCGGAAGCTGTGGATCTGAAATCGGTGGGATGAACCACTAGACCACAGAGGCGGTTAAAACTACCTACAAACTTAGTAAATTATTCAAACTTCTATACTTCAAATCACAAAAACAAAAATGATGGACTGATTAGGTATGTAAAAAAAAACCTAACAAACACTAGAGTCACTGAACCATTTCTTGACGATTCAAGTGGTCTCATGGTTGAACTTGGAAAAGAGACTTGTATCATAGCAATGTATCGATCACCATCTTTTAGAAATTTAACAAAATTTTTGCACTAAACTATTGAAAAAGCTAAAAAGAAATTACGAAAGGCAACCATTAAATAAACACCACAATAACAGCAAAGAAACATGGAAAAGCATAAAGAGAATCTGTAATTTCCCCGTTAAATCGAACCCTAATGAAAACTTACTTGAAAAGAAAAAAATGACAAAAGTATCCTTAAATAAGGTCAATAAATATTTCGCAGAAGTCGGAGTCATTTTGGCAAAGAATATTCTGTCATCACAAAATGAAACTGAATCTAACCTTGCCCACAACTCTTGCTACGTCCTTAACAAAGAGCTGTCTTCTTTTGGACTGTTTGACACAGATCCCCAAGAGGTCCTTGCCATAATCAAGTCACTTAAGAAAAGTACGGCTACTGGTTGGGACCAAATCACTTCTAACCTAATTAGATCTGCTCTACAATACTTACTTGAACCTATCACTCACAACTGTCAAGCTAGTTTTGATGCAGGTATATTCCCCAAAGTTTAAAAAAAATCGATTATTAGTCCCATACATAAAGGTGGTGGAGTTGACAAAATTACGAACTACGGGCCAATTTCGCTTTTACCAGTAGTTTCTAAGATATTAGAAAAATGTATGAATAAACGACTCATACACTACCTGGAACACAAAAACATACTTTCTCCAAACCAATATGGTTTTCGAAATGGACGCAGAACTGAAGATGCAGTACTAGACGTAACAGAATACATTAAGAAAAGTTTAGATGCTGGTCAAAGGACACTCGGTGTGTTCGTAGATTTAGCAAAAGCGTTTGACACGGTTTCGACATCGGTATTGTTATCAAAATTGGAATCTTATGGCATTAGGAGATGGGGATATGCAGATAAAACACATTTAATAGAGCCGGAACGAGCCTTTACAGCACTGTTAAAGGTTATATGTTTAAACCACGCAACTATCCAACCGACTCCTTATACAAAGAGAGTGCAGTCCTCACAGTCAGACAACTTTATATCAGAGAGACCGAGGCCCGACAACATTCCCTAGTGACTAAGAGTATCCTTGAGTCTAGACAAAACAAAAGAAGAAAAGACATTGTTTTCCAAATCCAAAAGTCTAGGACTAATTGTGGATCAAAGTGTGGCAAAGTTTTAGGGCCCCGATTATACAATGGGTTGAGCAAAACAATAGATCTTGTTAACTTAAAAAATAAAGAGCTTAATAAACTAGTTGCGGAACGCTTACTTCAAATATCATACGACGACTCGGAGAACTAGCTGTTATTGAATAATATCACCTGTGATCTAATACATCTACACACACCCTCTCACAAACACACATCTACACACACCCTCTCACAAACACACACATACACACACACACACACACACACAAACACACACACACCATTACACACATCCTATAATACGCTATATATAACCAGTCATACAAAATTTTAATTTATTAATATATATATATTTCATATTATTTTTTTTAATTACACCTAAACTAATTTCAATGTTTAATTCAATGTAGGTTGTTTAAAATCGAATTATTTGTTTTAGAATTCAATTTACCGCCGTAATTGACTAGCCGTCACTAGAATACCGATTAAAAAAAGTGCCTCAAAAACAGCCAAAAGTTATGCGCAAGTTTTAGCTCAATTCACAAAAAACTCGTGTTTTCTCATGAACCTTTATAAACTACCCAATATTCAGTGGAATGCGAGCCTCCTCTCAATATAGGAGGGTGCACAGCCATAACTCACAGCGTCCCGTTAGGGATTTCTCGATATCAATATTCCCCATTTCTTCGATTGTGCCATTCGATTCTATCAGAACTAGGTATCTACGTATAACGAGTGGGTATTCACAATATCCTATAAATACTTGTAAAACCAATTGCTACTAGGTATGTACCTATAACAATGATCTTTATACCTACTCATTGAGGTTCATTTTATTCAAAAGATACCTCAGTTACCTACTATCTAACTTTTTTTTTTACATGGGATAGGCTTGCGTTTGACTACTATCTCGCCTGCTGTTGAGCAAGGATACCGCCAACGATAAAGCATTTATTTTTTATAATAAATAAATATTACAAGACGTTAATTTCACACAACGCCATCTAGCCTCAAACTAAGCATAGCTTGTAATATGGGAACTAGATTACGGATAGAATACGCATATACTTTTTTTTTGTAAACACATTCTTATTATACAATACAACACCCAAACACACATTCTTGCCTCGAAGCACAGTCAAGAGTGAATGGGTACCTTAGAAGGTACCCAAAACGAAGACTCCTATGTTGTATTGTTTGGGAAACACAGATTAGACAAAGTGTTCTATTCCATATATATATAAATATCAACGCGAATGTTTTCAAGGCTCATCAGGATTCATCTCTATGAACAACATTTAAATTAAATTAGGTACCAAATGTAGTTGAAAATGCTAAGCCTTGCCTGAAAAGAGTAATTATACATTGCGGTCAAAGTACTGATGAAGCTCAAAACTTCATTATTGCATGAAAATGAAATAGTATTACTGTATTGTTCAAATTAATCTCGTTTTGAATAAATTTTATGTATTTGGTAAAATTGGCGTATTATCAGATGCGTAAGTAAATATAATATATTTGCCTATCAGATTTAACTATGAAGAATTTGACCTATCTCATTTTTGGGAAGTAGAATTCAAATTCAAAATATTAATCTGGAACCATAAATAGAAGGTACAAATCAAAATTGATGATGACTCTTCACTTCAAAAGCCAATTTATGTCCACAACTTGCCAGTGTGTCAATTTAGTGTAATATCTATTCACCATTCAAGGTGTGCAAACGAGAATTGAGTGAATGTCGATTGCAACTCGCACTAGGCACCCAGAACCTCCTATAATTGTGTTTTCGGGTTTTGCCATATTCACCACGTTTGGCAGGCAGATTAGCAATCGCAGCGAAGAAGTTAAATAATACACAGAAGTAAGCTGCTGCCATTCTTCCGACGAGATTAATCCTTATGACCCTTTTTAAGACCCTTAATCGGTTTTTACGATATCGGCGGGCTGAGTTGAAAGGGATACTTCTTTAACCGCTACCGCCGCAACGACACCTGATTTAAAAGTAAGCAGCAAAAATATTCCTATCATCTTATTCTCTAAATTGACATAATATTCCAGCATTAAAGTAGTTGCTTTGGTATTGTTATACCATTTCTTATTTACGGATTTGTTTCATAAGTGCTCAACCTCCACAGATTGTGTCTGTCTTTTTGGGAATCAGGTCTTTGGCTGCAGCACATCCATCCTACAACACCGGCACTCTTGGATCCTGTAACTTTCCATGTTGCCGCTCGTCGTCTTTCTTTCTCTTCTGAGCTTCAAGAGCTTTACCAGCGTCAATGTTCCAGCCGCTCCCGAACCTAATGGTCTTTTACGTGATCAAGGTAGGTAAGCGGCCCAACGCGACGGTGTGACTCTTATTACATGGGATTGTGCCGTTGGTGTGAGTTGCTACCTGCACCCTTGCACTGTTTCATCTGCCTGATCAAAAAATCTTATTACTGGTTAAAAAATCTTATTTTAATTGATGCGAAGCGTGAACGAATTTACATAGCTTTTTCTTTAGCGTGGCAATGCAGGCCATGTTTTGAGCACGCTTCCGTTTGGTACTGGTCTAGATCTTTTGAGTTAAAGACCGCTTATACCCGTCTTTAAAACCCGACTTTATCATTAAACCGGTTTTAAGTACGACGGGGAAGTCCTTGGCCTTCATCTCATCTGGTTTCAAGCTATGATAAGTCCAAAGATGGTAGCGCACTTCACCCGGAACCCTCAACTGTCTGAGGAACTGGCTATACCTCAAGAACACAAACATTTGTAACTGTTATTCTGACGACTTAGTTAAGATGGTGGTAGTGGCGGCGACCCAGGTGGACTAAAACAAAGTCCTACTACCAACCAAACCAAGCACAATATAGTACTCTCCTGGAAATTGAACCTCTGGACCTGACATCGGTAACAACTAGACCACAGAGGCGGTTATAAAAACGTTTTGAATAAAACAATTAAATTATTATTCTCAAACGGAACACAGAAAATTGGAGAAGAGGTGAAAAAACAAACCAAAGCAGCTGCTCGCTGGCAAATTGTGGAATAATTCAGTAAATGTACTTGAATTGCGAATCGTTCAGCGCGACCTAATTTTGTAATGGCTCCAAACCTACCCTTGATTTACTGCAAAACTTTGACGCGACTCGCATTTTGTTTATGGAATATTGTAAACTCGTTATTGTTACTTATGAATCTGCTTTCGGAGAAAAGTTGTTATAACTTTACTGATAGGTTTTGCTTCTAAGGAAAGCATGATTTCAAAGAATCTTTCAATTCTTCTTTAGAAAGAAGTCTGTGGAAATACAAGAATAGTGTGGGTAGTCGATCGGCTGCACTCATCCGGTTCTGTCAGAGTGGTTATACACAAGATATATTCAGCCAATGATACGGATAAATCGAATTTATATCTATGTGATCGCCATGTACTCACTAGATACTCACACGATTTTAAATATTATTACTGATAAGTAATATCAGGGACATCCGTTAGGGCTGGCGCGGCGGCTGATTTAGCCGAGGATCACAAAAGACGCAAATATAGTGGTCTCGACACAGCTTACCTATTTGAGCCTTTTGGGGTCCGTGCGGTGCCTTCCGGGTTTTCAAAAATCTTGCAGGCCTTTTGATTGAGGCGACACGTGACCCCAAGGCTGGCTCCTATTTAGACCAGCAAATTAGCATAGCTATTCAGCGTGGCAATGCAGTCAGTGTCATGGGCACGCTTTCGTCTGACACTGGTCTGGAACAGTTGAGTTACCTTTAGGCCGTTCGTAACGGTCTTTAGGTAATCTGACTGATTCCTTTGTATAGATAAGTACCCTTATATTTATTCACAGACAATTAAAAATAACATACACAATTAAACTAACTATGTACAAAGGAAGCAGTCGGATTACCGTTACAAACGGGCTATAGGTAACTCAACTTCCAGACCAGTACCAGACAGCTGCATTACCACGGTGAATATTTATGCTAATTTGACCGCAATCTCGACCTCAAAAGGTTCAAATAAGTAAGCTCTGTCGAGATAAATATTTGCGCCTTTTGTGATCCTCGGCCGAGTCAGCCACCGCAAGAGCCCTAATTGATGTCCCAGGCAGATGCGATGGCGTGAGGGTGTCTACGTAGGTAGCGGTCCGACGGGCCACTTATCATCATCACGTAGCAGACCATTCGGCTCGAGGACAGCTGGAACATTTACACTAGTAAAAGTTCGACGGATAATATCAAGACAAGACGAGCATGATCTGTGTAGGTTTAGCACATTAATAAGTTCAGTAGCTATGGCAATGCAGCCAGTTTGGTACTGGTCTGGAACATTTTAGTTACATAAAGGCCGTTTGTGACGGTCCTTAGGTAATCTGAGTGATTCCTTTGTAATATATTATAATCCATAGTTAGTATAATTGTGTATACATTTTTAATGTTTGTGAATAAAGTTAAAATTAATAATAATTAAACAGATGTAGGTACTATAAAACCAATTTGAAATTTATGAAGTGTAGTGCAGTGAAGTACACGTAACATACAATTCTTAATTTTCTAAATGCAGCCATTTAAATTACACACAATTCACGTCCAGTAAATTATTTCATTGATTTGTATTCAAACCTATAATATATATAGCTACATGAGTACAAAATTAGTAGCATATCCACCAGATGTGAATACCAAATCATTTTGAAAATCATGAAGTGTACCTATACATATTGGTGCAAAATACACTTTTTAATTTTCGAAATGAAGACATTTAATTTTTATTCACCTCTGATTAATTCTGCCACTGCTTTTGTATTCACATCTGATATATGTGTCACACACACACGAGTAGGTACCAAATTAATAACATATCAACAGATTTCAATACATAACATTTATGGGTACGCGAGGCTTAACACCTTTATGCCTCAAGTGAACGGGCGATGATTGAAAATTATAAAGTGTTACATATAGGAATATGCCGCAGAATAGCGATATTAAAAATGTTCCTTCTAACATTTTGCTATAACGAGGTCAGCAGCATTTTTTGTAACTGGTACTTAGTTTTGCACCTTTAAAAAGTGTTTACAAGAACATCGGCAGCCACATAAGCAAAGCTGTAAAGACTAACAGGGTAAACTTCAAACACAACTTAAAAGAACACCATTAAAAGCAATTTTGTGTTGCCTTTTAACCAGATTCTCTTCACTTTTCTTTGCGTTGTGTTATTTTCCGAATAGCGAGTTGTTTTCGGCGTATTCAGGTATAATTTAATACAAAAATATTTATAAATATAATACAATATAACACCCAAACACAAAACAAGCATCTTAATTCACAAACGAATGTTCAACCCGGGTAGGAATCGAACCTAATTCTAATTATGTCCACTTCTGTGAACTTCCATCAACCCAAAATAAAGAACTTTATCCATATTATGGATGAATCCAAATGAACAATATAAATTCCTTAATATGACGTGTAGACAAAAAGTGTCACGTGATATCTACCTAAGTAGACGCGGACCGCGAGCAGATGGGGTGGCTATAATGCTGCCCCAGGGATGTGCTATGGCAATATGCGGGGAGGCACTGGTAGAAGTTTTAACAAACATCCCAGGGCCTTCCACGGCCTCGGCCTCGATTTAGCATCGAGGCTGGCCACCGTGGGGGGCTTTAGTGTGTCGTCGGAGTCCCGGAAACCTCAAATAACCTCATTGCACCCTCAATGCGGTGGGGTATTTTGTAAAGAATTCCCCCCTCGAAAAAAAATGGTGTGATCTACCTACTAATACTTTACCCCGGGCAACGCAATCTTTAGCTTTTGCTAGTGGGTTCAGCTCATCATGTGGTCATGAGGCAAGCGACCACTGAAGTCAGGTGCCAAACGGCTGGTCGTGCTGCTCCAGAGCGTGGAAGAGCCAGTGCCTTTTGAGAAGGCTCCCTCCATCGTAGACCTCATCCTTGCTCTAGTCAAAAGCAAACCCTTCATTCATACAAAACAAAATGTCGATAGCTTTAGTCCCCATCGCTGATCAGGTGCGGACAGACAGATAGACGATCGGCGGACAGCAAAGTCATAAGGGTTTTAAGAGCAGAGTCCCTTGTGAAAGGGCTCGTCCGGGTAAGTACTACCACTATACCTATTTCAACCACCAAGCAGAATTGCTGTGTTCCGGTTATGGTTGCCGGTGGAATTATTGGCACTCGAGGCATTGCGCCCGTCAACTAGAGGCATAAAGTTGTTAAAACTTTATGCCTCTAGTTGACGGGCGCAATGCAGTGCTGTGTAGGATATGTTGTTTGTGGATGTGACATACTCAGTAAGGCATAGTAAAACATATGCACTTAACAGGTGGGCTACTTGCTTTTTTCGTATTATAGTTGCACAAAAATAGGGTTCCCTGAAAAAGATTCGAGGCTGCACTGATACCAGTGTTCTCGACATCGTGTAGTAGACAAAATAAACAAGCAAACTACGTAAATAGGTACCTAACATGGTTTTGTGCACATTTTCAGCTACTGCAACGCTCGCAGTGTTTAGATAAAAAGAACTGAGTAGTGCAAATTTCTCACAGATTTAAATAATTCCAACTGCGTCCAGACTAAAGGATGTTCTATGAGGTTAGGTACGAGTGAGGGCGTTTTTGTTTAAATAAATTCTGAGCCTTAGGTATTCGCTTTAAAGTTTTTGTAAATTAAGGCGTTGAAATTAAATAATTACAACAACGTTTATAAAACTCATTGTTTGATTTTCCGTTGGTTCACTAACTAACTGAATCTGAGATAGCTAATTGATTTTAAGATTATTTTGCAAAGATCCATTTCTCAATATAAATCTGAAAACAAAAAAAATGGTATATCCGCAAAAATTCTTTGAAAAAATCAAATCGACACGTATTTGTCTCTACACGAGACATTATCAAAAAATATAGTCTTGCTGCTAAGCTGACGAGCCCTCTGTCGATTGCCCGTCCGCTTTCAGGTTTACATTGTAACCGAATCTTCATGAAAAAAAATCGCTCGGTTTGGAAACCGATATTGAAAATCATACTAGTTTGATGTATTCTGTAGGTAGTAGTAAATTCCATTTATTTTTAAGCCACAGTGTGTTTTTAAGCTTTCGGACATGCAGGTCCGACCAGCTAAAATATTAGGATACCATGACATTTTATGATGTGCTGCAGATGGCAACGTTTAGGATTCGCTGGAGACAGGTCATCCATGCCTGTAAAACGAGTCCTGGATGATCACGATTTTGAGCTATGAAGTACTGACCACACAGAAAGATATCGTGTGTACATAACTCAGAGGAACCGTCTTCAGGAAGCCACACAAAATTAAAAAAAACAATGATTTTAGTAACATTATTTATAGTGTAACTTGTGGTGTAACTATATATATTTTTGAAGTAAGCTCTTCAAATGCGCGAGATATCAACGCCAAAGCAGACATTTCCTGTTACCACGAGCCATTCCAGGTCGTTGCCTACAACTTATTGACATTTCCATTTGTGTCAGCTGTCACTTGTAAATGTTAGTTTACTCAATGTAATTTTCTATTAAATACTCATTCACGGTAAAACTGCCGTTTATAAATAACGCCCTCACTTGCAACCAAACGTAGTCACCACCTATAATCGTGGCGAGCATTGCACGCAGCACGCTGTGGCTACATCTCGCTTCGTCCAGCTCCCTGGGGAAGGCTCAGCCATTCAGCTCAACTTATTTGAGTTGAACGGATTGGCTTATCGCGCAGAATTCCAATGAGGATGTGGTTTTATAATCGACTAAGTTTCAAGATTTATGTGGGTGCATAGACACCCGTGCGGTTAGGGCTAGATTTTATTTTCCAGGGTTCATGCACAGCATGGGACGAACAGGATCCAATATATAGGATCCAGGATAGTGTGGGTAAGCTGATATATTAACTCATAATTAATAGAGGGTTTTAAGATTGCTTTTCTGCTTTCAATTTCACAAGGTTTTGTAATACAGCCTAGGAATTACGTGTCGTATATCCCCGGCCATGTCAGGCCCGTCCGTGGTCCATGTTCCATTATTTCATATTTCAATGCTGACGTTCGACAGAATCATAACGCGCCAAGCTCAGTCACAGTCTAAATATAAAATAGCTTCGCAGTTTCACCTCTGAAACTTCGCTTTTACTTTTTGTTGTTTGTAAAAAAAAATACTGAGATATTTATTCATTTCTCTTTTACTGTAGGTAAGTATTTTCAGATGTATGCATTGGTTTGCCTAATTCTGTTTAATTAGTTTTTTTGTGTTTTATGGAGTGTCTATATCTGTATATAAGTTATATAAGCGCACTTCACCCGGAATCCTCAACAAACTGAGGTACTGGTAATCTTACCTCTAAATACCGCAACACTTCAGCCGATACAGCCTAATTGACAGCGGATGCAAACCTATTTCTGTTGTAGAACCTGGTTTGTACTGCGAACGCAAACTTGTTACTGAAAACCGAAAATCAGAAATCTAGGGCGTTTTTGGTATTCATAGAAGCCCATCGAAAAACATAAGTAAAATTGTTGTGTTGCGGTATTTAGAGGTAAGATGACCAGTATCTCAGTTTGTTGAGGATTCCGGGTGAAGTGCACTTATATAGCTTATATACTGATATAGATACTCCATAAAACACAAAAAACTAATTAAACAGAATTAGGCAAACCAATGCATACATAGCCGCGGCGGCGCGGCTTGTCTTATTTCCTAACACATCAGGTCAAAAGTCATCGTGTACTACTAGAATAATTCATATCAATGTTTTACGGTAGATATTCCTTAATAATAGGTTAGCTCCTCTAGGCTTGTCTTCTCTAGGCCAGAGCAAGAATAAGTTATACTGCACGGCACTGGCTCTGCGCACCGACAGAAAATCGTTTGGCGCGGGATTTTGGTAGGAAGGTACACCTTTACAGGTTATCAACAGTGTTGTGATCATTCATCCAATAAGATCAAAAATCCCCGATTACAAGGTACATCAAATTATTATGGAAATGTCGAAAAGAAAATCATGTGCCTACTGAATTCAGATACAAATTTGTTCTTATATAACGGTTACGGGTAAATTAAGCGTATTTCTGTTATTTCATTGTGTTATGCTTGACAGGAGGCAGAAGGTGTAAAAAATATACATATGGAATCACTGCGACCTGGTTTTTTATCTACGTTGTGTAAAGAAACAGTGTTCGTATAAGTCATAAATAATGGAAATATCATCAAATATCACAATAGTTAAATCAGCAAATAGATAGAGACGCAACCAAAGTTGAACAAGCAGGTCAAAAGAACTTGTAAAGAGGAAGTATTTGAAAACAGTAGAATGTAGCAAGTAGATTAAAACAATTTATTTGAAAAATGAATTCAAACTAAACAAAAGACATCAGACGGGCTCGAGAGCGGGGGCATTTGAAACGGAGTCTTCAGTGAGATCACGTAGCTATTTTTGACAGTTCTAATTCATTGCATCGCTTTAAATTTGCCATGTAGTTTCGGGAATTTGCCTTTATTGTCCCGGTTTGGAACAGGAACCCTTTAATGTGGTCGACTATCTGCTAAGAACTGGGCTACTGAAGGCTTACGCCAGAAAAGTGCGTTTAAAGATCTAGGATTTCAGAAGTTATTGTGTATTTTCGTAAACGTGATACAAAAGCCCTCAGATATAGATCAAGACTGCGGTCTCGACTAAACTGCTAAAAACACAGGCTATGATAGCATGTTTTGAAGTGACAATATAGCTTACTGAGTAGTATAGTTGTAGATAAGTGAACTTAAATAGCGATATAATGTTTTGGTGCTTGTTATGAGATGATAAGTAAACTTAAATTAGAATTCAAATCATATTTTCGCGTGTAAATTGAAGTTGAATTCTAGAGTGCTATGATATTAAGTTATTACTTATACCTAAGCAAAATGGATTCTAGATATTACCTTCGATAAGGCCTATGGATAAAGTTTCAAACCTAGCGGTGTTTAACCTATAAGGTCCGTTTATTTTGTAGATATGGTGATCTGATCTGTTTGACAAGGTTTATTTATTTTATGAATTTATTCCCTTTTTATATGTCTGCTAGGGTCCCGGTTCCTGGTAGTTTCGTCCTGTTATATATATATATATATATATATTGCACCCTTTATCACTAGCCTTGCAACCTCATTCAGTATATTCAGCAGTTCCCATCTAGTAGCACTCCCAGTTCATTTTCATCACGCCAGTCTCTACCCACTATCCAATCAAGACGGTTGTCTTTAAACTTAAATCCTTTTTTCTTTTTTTTTAATCCTTTTGGGTAAACCCGTATAACAGTTCGGTTGAGCTAGGACAATCTGTTGTAGCATAGGCCAAATCGAGATTAACCATCTCGTTCCCCTCTGAAGCTTAGATAGATGGCATTGCACTTTGCTGTCCTGTGTTAGACCCCCTTACACAATTAGACTTAAATGTGGAAGCTTGTTCCACATTTAAGTCTAATTGGTTCCACATTTAAGTCTAATTGCTTTAATTTTTTTTTTTCTAATTTATTTGCTTCCTAGTTTTTATCTTGCGGCTTTGTAATTTAACTAGGGCGTAGGGAAGGTACTCATCAAGGGGGCAGGATGAGCCTCAATCCTCTCAGTGACGCGACCTTTGTCTTAAATGGTCTGATGAGTCTGTCGACCAGCATGAGTGTGTTTGTGGGATTCCTGTCCTTCCGATATTTTATATCACGTGGCAACAGGCACCCTGAATCCACGATGAAACTAAAATATCACTTTGTTAGTGTTAGGGAGGTATGATTATTAGGAATAATAGAAAATAGCATACTAGATCACTAGGTAGCATAGGGAGTTATATCTAGGACATGGGAATAATATATAAATTTTTCGTTCATTCAGACAGGATTGAATGAATCAACTTTCCTTCTGACTGAACATTAGGTTATTGAGTCTTGCTAAAATGTACTCATTCTCACGCGGTAGCATGTTAGGCTACGAACAAATAAAACATGTTTTATTTGTTCGTAGATGTTAGGTAGGTAATCCTCTAAAATAATGTTAATCATCGCTTCAATATTAATTTAATATAAATACGTTTCATTTATGAATAAAATGGTAGGGAAGTACTAGTAATAGTCTAATGTTAGGTCAAAATAATAAAATAAACATAGTAGTTTCATCCATTTCTAAATTATTAAAAACCGTAGTTTGGTTTTGTATAGAACTAGGGTTAGGTATTATCAAGGTAGGTAGTAGAGATTACTCTCTAAAACCGTTACAGAACGGAAACCTCCGGAAAAATAGAAATAATAGGGTCTCTTTTGTACTATTCACTTAGTAGAATTGAGTCCCGCAGAGAACCCACTTAGATGACTCATGAAAGAACGAACGTTTGTTTGTTTGATATACATAGGCCATAAACCCTAATTATATTAATAACCCTGTTATGAATATAGGTAGATACAACATTAAACAATCGAAGGGTTTTATTTTCTCTTCGTCTTATGTATGGGTACAGAACTATTGTTTACTGTTACAAAATCTAAATTTAGTAATGGAGGGAGTTCTCTTCTTAAATGAATGAGAATAAAAATGTCATATTCTAGCCTAAAACCGCAGAGGAGAATTGGTCGAGTCCTAAGGGATGGCAGATATGCACTGTTAGGGACGATTGGATGGGGTCCCTAACCACAGCTGCGCATTAGTAATAGGTATATTATTATTATTAACATTTCAGATTTTATTTTATCAAATACTATTGTAGTAATAGTTAAGTAGGTAAAATCATTATGGTTATTTAGTGTTTAGATAAAATCTAGGATCTCCAGATATCTCGTAATACCTTAAAAGAGTCAGGTTTACTACATACACAACGTAGAGTCCTTATATCACTTAATGTTTCACGTGCCAATGTAGATCATGACGAACTAACCAACAAATAACTAGGTAGGACATACTACGTTAATTTAAGCGTCAATGTTCAGAATCGGTAGGTATAATAAAATAATCTTAAAATTCTTACTAAATTAAAATGTATACAAATAGAAACTAACTCATACTATTAGGTAGGACAGGGGGGTTACAATATGGGGTTCCGTAACCAGGATTTTCTGGTTCTATCGTTTTACTAGGACTATCTATATTTAGAATAAGTCGGGGTTCGATTCTAGGTAAAGTACTTGTACAACTTAGGTAGTTAGATAAGATACAATAGTTACAATTGGTTCTAGACGACTGGGATTTACGGCACCCTTGAGTTCTGAGATAATGATTCCGTTCCACTACGCTAAAAACTATACTGTGTCGATAATTAAATACTATAACATAATTTACATAACATATTTAAAATATTACATAAGATAAATTACATAATAGCTTATACTTGCGACAAGGTTCTTTATAATTTCAGCTCAAGTAAGCTCACTGCTGACAAAGCGTTTTCTAGGAAGACTCGCTGCATTGTAGACACTATTACCCAAGCAAACCGCGAGATACAGTTCTGACCCTACGTGTATTAAAAAATAGGCTTCACCGCTGATCATGAACTTCCACTATTCATCAAGTTCACGTGACCGCCGGTCATGCAGCCCTCGGTAAGGTGGCGGCCAATTCGTCTGACAAAAGTGATGTTTAAGGCTTATGTTATACCCAGTCCAAGAGCTCACCTACTTCAAATGAAAATTTCAATTGATAATATGATACTTGAACAATCAAAAATAGATATATATATTTTTTCGTTTATAATATAAACACACATATATTAATAATAATAATATAATATAGCCTCTTTATTTCCTTATTTATACATTAACAATAACAATTTCAATTTGAATTAATGAATCAAAACAAAATAATTATTAAATACATTTAAAATAATTCTTATTTTCATCGATAATTTAAGATAAGGACCTCTCATCGAGTAAAGGCCTCCTCCATTTTTCTCCACACCTCTCTATCTTTTGCCTTATGTACCCAGTCTATGCCAGCTATCTTGTTTATTTCGTCTGTCCATCTCTCTTTTGGTCTTCCTCTCTTTCTTCTATTGTAGGGTCCTATCCATGTGGTTACTTTTTTGACCCAGTTTAGATTTGACATGCGCGCGACGTGGCCAGCCCATTTCCACTTTAGCCTCTTACAGTGCTTCAAAGCATCAATGACACCTGTGGTCTTCCTTATATCTGCATTTCTTTTCCTGTCAGTTCTTTTGAAATTCAGGATACTGCGTTCCATTGACCTTTGGCATACTTGTAGTTTATCCTTAGTGTAGTTATTATATATCCAGGTTTGACTGCCAGCAATGTTATAATTTTAAGAGAATACATGAATTGAAACTTATTGAATGTAGAGCACAATCTAGCCGGAGCAGTTAAAACATACAAGAGCTAATTTCCGCAGACCGATCAATTGCTTGGCTCCACCTGCTCCACCTCACCTGGTGTATTAACAGCCTTACCGATTACTTATTCAGGCGGTACACTGCTGTCTTTGCTAGCACTGAATCTCGTTAGGGGTGCATGGTAATATGACGCTGGTTTATAACTTAGTTCCTTGTCGTATTAGGCACTAACGAATATTGAAGGAGAGTAGGATACGGTGTTCTTGTCTTTAGGTATTAGAAGCATTAAGTTACTAACTTAATACTACTTAACTATACGTTAGTAGTATGTTACCTGCAAAAGTTGTATTTGCATAACAGGCGTGCTTGGCAGCTATGGATACTAGTGGCTCTGTGAGCTGTAGACCTCGCGGTTCGATCCCCAGGGGAGTACAATATTGTGCATGGTTTGGTAGTTGGTAGGACTTTGTTTATGTCCGCCTTGCTAGCTACCACTATCTTACCTTATTATGTTGCCATAACAACAATCTAATATACTTGTGTTCCATTTAGAGGCATTTAGAGGAAAGATAGACAGTTCCTCAGTTTGTTGGGGATTCTGGTTGAAGTGCGCTCCACCTTCAGCCTTATCATAACTTGTAACCAGGTGAGATGAAGGCCTAGCGCTTCCCCGTCGCACAATAAAAAAAAATGTTCACCTTCAAACATAAGCTGAGTTTTTAATATGGGCGCTACCGCCCTTATATCAAAACCTTCTTCAATCCATATTTCCATTAAATATCTGGCTACGAGATGGGACTAACTGGATTAGCATGGTCGGACCAGTCTGATCTTACTGCCGATATCAAAGCTCTTTCTAAGCCTAAAATAAAAAGCTGACAGACATTCGTTAATGTGGGGCGAGCTCGACCTGACGCTATCCAAGCTTCTTCAATTAATATGTCCTTAAGGTAGGCAAGTAGGTACGAAAACAAAAAGCTGACAATCATTTATAAGGATTGCTGTGAGTTACATACGCATTTTGTAGATTTTGTAAATTCTGGTTCGAAAATAAGTACATCTTGGATTCATAATTGTGAAAATCGCCACTACTACAAGCTACATGTATCAATATTATGGCAACAATATTTTTAAAACACAATGTTTTACTGTAAATTAGGTATCGTACCACCTTAATGTACGTATTATCATTATTATGATCATCATTGCAGCCCACATAATGTCCACTGCTGAACATAGGCCTCCTCGCAACCGCCATAAATGTCATCAGACCATCGTGTCTCCCCACACTCCGTTTTACGTTTAATCGTGGTTGCTATGTGAGAACCTTTACTAACCCAGAGATTATCTTTTTCTTTTCTACGGTTGAGTTTCTCTAGCGTAGCTTATTAATATGAAAATGTTAATAATATTTTTTTAAAAATATTATGTTCTAGCGTTTCAATATTCTACATGGTTGGTCTAGAAAGTGTCTCTAAATATTTTGTGGTTTGATAAAGTTAGTTTACCTACCTACTTACCTAGCAAGTATTTAGGACGAGTGCCATGGGTAAATACATAATATATTGGTTACCCCGTATCATATTTAAAAGTCTCAAAAAGTATCTAACAATTTAATATTTTTTTTGCGATGCCTTAATCTCATTTTTCATGTGGGTTTTCATCTCACCTATTCAAAAAACGGATTACACGCATAAAACGACGATTGATACGCACATAAGTTCTTTTTTCCACAAGACTTTCAAAGCGGGCAGTAATAAGTTTTGAATCAGGAACATGAATGTCGTTCCGCGACCAAAGAGATCAACGGAAATAATAACATGAAAAATGTTACTGGCTGGTTAGGTTTTGGCGGCAAAGCGCACTGAAAAAAAAACTGTCATGTGCATTATTTTTTCTTTTCATTTCTCATAGGAGTTGATAAATAGTGTGTACATAATATTCGGGGTCAAAATATGTTTTGGTCAGGCGGCGGATATTGGATTCCTCGCTACGTTTAGGATTTAAAATGACGCACTCAAGTTACAAAATGTTTTTGTAACTTGAGTGCGTGTTTGTCCCCTTTTAACACAAATAACTATTCACTTTACCTATTATTAAGTAAAACGATAGTTCTCCAAGGCAAATTTCAAGTTATGGATACAATAAGTGTTAGTACTTAGTTGTTTTGTATTTTTTCATATTACAAAGTAGGTAGATACGTAACATTCACACGGGGCCTTAGCTCTCATAACATTTTGCCAATAACCGTTGAAATGGGTTTGGTAAACGTCAAAAATATCCAGAACCGAAGGGCGAAGTTGAATAACTCAAAGTTTTAATAAAGGGAAGGATCCATCACGCATAATATTTTGGGAAACTCAAATATTTACGCAGTAAGGTGTAATGGATTATGTGTGTTATTGTTTTGTAACAGCTAAGCAACGTCTGAAACGTTCACATAATCTTCAGAAGTTTTATAAAATAGTCGTAGCTACGAAATATGAAATGTTGAAATTGCTTCATATTCGTCGTCGCCATGATTAACACGTGGTCTCTCTTTGTAATATTTTTACCAATCCCCTTTCTCCTTTTTATCTCCGTGAGCAGTTTGGTTATCTCGTCCCACATGGTAAGCCCTGCAGAACAGCTAAATCTGTTCTTCTTTTCCCATCACTGTTCTAGCTGCTATGGTGGATGAAATGGAACTATGAAGACTTAGGTTATGGAACTCTCTACCCTACAATATCCTTTTTTTTATTGTACGACGGGGAAGCGCTTGGCCTTCAGGTCCTGGTAACAAGTTGAGATAAGGCCGAAGGTGGAGGCGCACTTCAACAGGAATCCTCAACTAAGTTAGGAACTGGCTATCTTACCTCTAAATGCCGGAACACAATTTTTTTTAAGAATTGTAATTATGGCGACAGAATTAGGTCAGATGGTAGCTAGCCAGGCGGACTTAAACAAAATCCTACCGCGAACCAAACCAAGCCCAATATTACACTCCCTGGGGATCGAACCCGGAACCTCTGGATCTGAAATCGGTGGGTTGAACCACTAGACCACAGAGGCGGCGGTTTGAATATAGAGGTTCATACAGATTTGATAAATAGGTATGTATGTTTGTAAGGATTTATAATAGGTTTTTACTTAAACATCAATCATATCTAAAAACATAACATGTGTGTATAATTTACTTTTAATAGTTACGATATTATGTTTGATAATAAAATAAACAGTACCTATCATCTATTACATTACGTTCTTTATCGTATTATTCCTATTTAGATATGTAATTCATTAATGTTGTACATGTTTCCCGTCTATCTTGTTTCTCACTCCATCTAGGTTTGCTGGAATAGAACTCGTTTTAGGGTTAAGCTCGTTTTTTCCATGCTATTGAATTATATTTCTATTTGCATACTCGTAAAAAACTCGTATGTAAACATCGTTGTAATAACTTAATTGCACACACAACTGTACAATTAAGTTTAAAATAAATTATGAATCTACAAATCATCTCTTATAACATATTTTACTCTTATAACATATAATTTACTGATACAATACTTCCGCTAATATAGTGTCTGTGTGGTCAAGTGGGTTAGGTTTCGTCTTGCGATCCGAAGGTTCTGGTGTCAAATCTTATAAATAGACCTTTTTGTTTTTCAGAAGTTTATGTGCGCATTGGAGACATGCCCATGCTCATAGGGTGAAAGTCACCAGTCACCAGTACCAAAAATCTGAATGGCATATACACTTTATATAATACCTACCTAGGTATTGAATATGGTTACATGACTAGAACTCACTGTGGTTTTACAGGAAGGTGTTATAGATACATATTCAATTGACTACTAGGCCTGTATTGAGGAAATCATAAATAATTTGACAATATATATCGAAGCCACATAGCATAACCACATATCAATGCTGTGTTCTTGTGGTGAGTAAACCTTACTAGCCACTAGTTCACTAGCCAGAACAGCCTACAACGTGCGAGTTAGTGTGGCAATCGTCTATATGCGGCTGTAGACGCTTAAAATCAGGTGGACCGTGTCTGTTGGCCACCTTAGTTATATTATTTTTTTCATTCGTTCAAGCGGTAAAATGATCATTTTTGCTTTCGTAAATGTAGGCTATTCCCTTTGTTTTTGGGTCCGTGAAGCCAAAAGCAACACCAACCCTTTTATTTATTCACATGAAATTCTCTGGTGAAGGGCACATAAATGGGGTTCGCAAAAATACCTCCAAAAAGGTGCAGTAACGGGAAAGCTTCAGAGAAAATGTCGTGGCTTGGCCTTTGAGTAAAACTCTGCTGCTGATAGCTAGGAACATAATTCTGTAATTTACCGTAAAATGTGGGGCGACAGCGCTATGTGAGACGTGATGAAACGGAACGTTGAAAAGCTGTTTATATAAAGTGGTTATAAGGTGTAGTAATTAATAAATACAATGTCGAATAAATATGTAAAATATATATTATAAAATCACATTACTTAGCAAAAGTACGTGCCTAACTCAAGATTGGACGTGCTTTTGACTACCATGTAGTAAGTGATCCTAATAAGATCTACACTCTGAGAGCCTAGTGATCGGAGGTGAATCCTCGAAAAGGAAAAGTCGTGAGTCTGTTACTTTTTTAATCCGATAATTATGAAAGTAATAATTTAAAAAATCAGAAATTTGTATTTAAATATTAAGGCTATGAAATTTAAAGGATGCAACAGAGTATAAGTATTAATTTTGGCAAAATTGGCGCATGACGGACTTACCGCCATTCAGCAGTTTGTTATTTTTTGTCGTACATCATGCTAGTACACAGTCTAAAGATTAAAAAACTATCATTATATCTTAACTTATGAATAAATAATTTTAATCGCAAATCGTACATAACGGACAGCGCGATGTAAATAAGCGCGTGAATGAGTGAAATGGATGCGAATGAATTCACGCGAAAATGTCAATTTAATTACTCGAAAACGAAAAGTTAATAATTATCCTATTATCCGAATATGTGTAAAGTGTTTTTAAATGACGTGACTAATTCAATATATAATTATCCCTACAGATTAAGAAGGAGATATAAATAGTAGGTTAGCCAAAAACTAGTTAATTTCGGGATTTATTTACCTTTTAAAATAACTTGTATATTTTTTCCTCCAATCCAATTAAAGATAAAATGTCAAAGCATCACTTAACATTTTGTTTCATGACTTTATACTGACTTAACAGAAAGGAGATGGAATGTGACAATTTAAGTGCATTAAGTAGGTACTTACACAATCGAATTGTTCTGGGAAATGTAATTGCGCATTTCTTTCATTTTGTATCACTACTTCAAATTCGAAGGCTTACAACGTTTTATGTTGGAGTATTTTACACTGTAATATTTTCTGTTTGTATTTGTGTACATTTTTGTATAATAATATATATTACAGGACATTAATTGTACACAGTATCCAAATGTTTTTGTACGAGTTTCAAAATGGTTAACTAAAATAATGCATGACATATAATTTTATAATACTCCATGGAGACGTAACATGAAAGTGTCAAGTTATGTTAGTGACCTAATGTTAAGTGCAGCTCTTGCCTATAACAAAGCCTTACTGTGTAAACACAGCAATGCTATTTGGCGGCCGAAATAGGTGTGGTGGTTGTACTTCCCTGGACGAGCCTTTTCATAAGAAACTCTATTCTTAAACGTTATACCGATATAACTGTTGTATCGATCATTGCTACACCTTTTTGTTTCACATTATGAACTCATATTTGATGCGAACAAACACACTTAAGTGACTTCTAGCGGTATAAATGTGGAATAACTATGGCATAGTATGGTTTAACCAAGGTAGGTCATTTAACGATTTTCACCTTATGAAAAATGGAAACCGTAAATAGCGTGTCCTTCCGTAGATAACAGGGGCTAGACTTAAACAAGCCTCACAGCTCAGTTAGTAATGGCTTTATCTTTCGCAGTGTAGGTTGTGGGTTCGATTCCCAGCCGAGGCAAACATTTGTTTGATGAATAAGGATGTTTGTTCTGGGTTAACTGCACACAACATCAAAATTTGTAGTTTGTATGTAATACTTTAAAAGTAGTAGTTTTCTAACTTTTTCTAGGAAATAAATACATTTTAGTCTAGGTAAATTGTGGTAGTGGCATTAATACCGGTGGATATAATTTTTTCTACACAATTATATCATTATTTTGGTGTCAATAGTCACGGAACATACTCGACGCTATTAAGGGAGACAGCCGAGCTGGATTTTGAAAGCGAGATCAAATTAAAGATAATAAGAAATCAAATAAACTACATATTAATTGGTCTCATCTTGCAAAACAATGACAAGAAATGTAATGATATTACTCAGGTTACCCAAGTAATATCATATAAAATAAACAAGACAAAAATAGTAAATAATAAGAGAAATAAATTTATCTTATCTTATCTTATCTTATGTAAATGTATGAAAACTGATACAGCGCCTCTATCGTATCGAATAGGTACGAAATTGGTCAGTAAAAAGGCAGTAATTCTAACTGTTCTACGTTGCCTTGGTACCTAAATTAATGTGATCACAAGCTCTTGCCATGCTTTTTTATGTAAGTGTGTATAATGAGTTTTTTAAATGAGTGTGTAGTATGTGAGTAAACAAACACCAAACGTTCTTTCAACAGTAAATATGATTTTCAGTGGAAAATTCGAAAGCCTGGCTGTTATGTCCGAGCAAAAAGGCTATTTGGCACTTTATCTCTAGAGGCAACACTCTGCAGATGCCTGTCTAGCTGCCGGCTCAGAATGCGGCCGCCTGTCCCAAGATATAAACGCTTCCCATTTTAATTACAATGCTTTGGAAAAGATAGGGAAGGAGAGCGAGAGAAAGAGAGCATGTGATCTGACCCGTGTAAGCAAAAATCATCATCATAGGGACTAAATAATACGGGGTAAAGAAATTTTTTAAGCTGTGCTCTATGTTAATTTATTTTCGCGTTTTCATCATCTCATCAACTTCCCGTCCTGAAATGGTCAAGGTCGTCACAACATGTGTTCTGTGTCAGCATTGTTCACTATTTTCACCCGCATGTCCTCTTCTACGTAATCCATCCATCGATCTTGTCCAACAAACATCTAGATAATAATTTAAGACCCTGCCAGTAGACGTTTCCTCTTTTTCAAATGGAAAATTATAGTACTTCTGAACAAGTCACGAGTCTAATTTTTAAATTTATATTATTTCAGGTATCTATCCACATTAAAAGTAAGCTGAAAACATAGTGGCAGAAAAAAATCTCGATAAAAATATTTATTGAAAATGGTACGTTTCAAAATTTTCAAGCAAAATATTTTGATTCCTACAATGAATATTGACTTACGATTTATTTTAAATGATAGGTTATATGTTGATCTACATTAAAGGTAAGCTAGTTTTTTGATACGAATTCAAATTTAATTTTAATCATGAATTATTTGAAATACTATAGGCGCACCGCGCCTTTCAATCGCCTTTCAATCAGTACCTCTGAGATCACCGTCGACGTCGGACGTGTGCTTGTCATCGTCGCAGCGGTCAGACAACGAATGTAAATAAGTTATTTGTTCTGTGCCAGTAATTGTACCATCATATGGTCACATTACCTACCTACATACCAGCCACGCGATCTTAGAATAAGAATTATCAAAAGGATGTTTGTTCTGTTTTATTTACGATACGCATGCACCACCCACAGCTTGCTTGCTTGCTCTCATAATCGTTTCTTTAGCTGCATAGAGCGCCTTAATCTGACTTATCATTGATTATTATTACTATTGACTTGGGACACGCATGATAGCAAGTGAAGTTTGATGTAAGTTGAAAGTTTTCGCCGGCTCCTATGATTTGTACCGACCCTCACTCGGCCATAGCGGGCGGTTGTATTATTCACTCTGCAGTCGGTCTAAGCACGTTACTGAAGCATGTCAACGAAATTGCTATTCTGATAGCTTCTCTTGTGGTGCTCTCAAAAACAGCTTGAGTCAATATTCATGCTTTAAAAAAATATACCAGCTATAAATATGTATTTTGATAGCACAAAAAGCTCATATTAACTGAGCATCAAGTCCATATTTCGAGTCTTACTCAAGTAGCAAAGTAAGCAAGTAGTAGAAGCCCCTTGTGAAAGGGCTCGTCCGGAGAATTACTACCACCATACCTATTTCGACCGCCAAGCAGGCATTGTTATAGGTAATAGATGCACGTTACACCAGGCTACTTGCTTGTTCCGTCTCCTAGCTGTATAACATTAGTAGAGAAAATCTCCTCAATTTCTCTTCCTTTACTTTTTTTACGATTAACTGCATCATTTGAATCACCAGCCCTATCTGGAAGTGACGGCAATGATGATAGACTCTTAACGCATTTATCGCGTGTAGCTAATAGACATACGATAAGAGACCTTAAAGGTTTGGTGCATCACGGAAAGATCGGCCGGCTTTAAATCGAGGCTTTTCTAGCTCTAAGCTCTGACTCTCTCATGAACCGACGCAACACGGCAAAGCATGTGGCAGCTCCTGCAATACGGTTTGCCGTGTGGCATAAACTGCCAGCTGACTGTATTTCTTCATCTCATCAGTAGTATTTGATACTATAATTATGAACCACTTTTATGAATGGTGACATTAAAATTAAGTATCAGACTCACGATTTTTTCGAATTGTTACCGTCTGCCCCCATGAACGACCGCCACGTGGGGGCAGACTATATCACTTATGGCCATCCACCCCCACGTGTGAACAGTGGGGGCACACGGTGATACATTATTATATGTATTACCGTGTGCCCCCATTTCTCATACGTGAGGTTTCTCATACGTTTGATAACATACGATAATTTGTAATTCTATCTGTCCCCAAAACTAAATTTTGTAATGACAAAATTTACTTCAGGTACTCCTTTAGATTCCGCAACCTTTCTCCTATGACCTAAGATGAACCTATGAACTAAAAACGGAGAGTTAAGGACTAGTAATTTCAGAGATATGGCCGTTTGAAGTTTGACAGCTGTCATTGAAAATGTAGATCTCGTTCATAGCTTTCATTTTCTTTTAATATTTTTTCCTGATAATTTTTCCTTTTAACAGTGTGTAAATAAGCCCTGAAAATCAGTGGTTCGCGTTGGTTGACTATGGTGATAGTAGTCGAAAAAATAAGTGTTTCTGCAAAATCAAACATAAAGTTCTGTTTGATTTTGAAGAAAATACTTCAATTTTATCTCTAACTTACGGTGTGATAAAATAATAAATGAAAGATAAGTAGCCATCTCTGATCTCTTAGTAACGACACTGTAAGCTGTAGAATGTGTATTTTTTTAAATATCACTTATCATAGGATTGTCAGCGAACTCTCCATAGATGGAAAGGCCTGTAGTTAAAAGAGTTATAGGTTCATCGTCGTGTAGCTGTAAAGGCCTGTTGTCGAAAAGCTCTGCTGGTGAAACGGAAATAAATGAATCGTCCTGTCGGCGAACAGTCCAATGGCGAATCGGTCATAGGAGAACGTTTGCGGAATCCAAAGGAGTACCTGAAGTAAATTTTGTCATTACAAGATTTAGTGGTGGGGGCAGATAGAATTTCAAATTATCGAACGTATTCAAGTTATCAAACGTATGAGAAATGGGGGCAGACGGTGATAATGTATTACCGTGTGCCCCCACTAATCACACGTGGGGTGGATAGCCATAAGTGTTACAGTCTGCCCCCACGTTGGGGTCGTTCGTGGGGGCAGACGGTAACAATTATTTTTTTCCCCTTCGAGGATTCACCTCTAAATACTATTCGGAGCGTGGATTTAATGAGAATCACCTACTTGAGTTAGTCAGATGCACGTCTAAACTTACGTTCGGCACATTCCCATGGTTTGCAAGTTCCTAGAATTCAATACAAGACAAGTTGCAAGCCCATCGAAGAAATTGTTTAAATGGCTGATGAAAATAACTTTTATGACATTAATGACTTACTTAATTAATTTAGCTAATCGCAGATCTTAATATGATTATGTTACCAATAAGTATTGCATGCTAGACTATAGTGAAACATGAGAACATTATTTATAATTATTATTTACCACCTTTATACCATGTTTGGAGCAATAAAGATATTTGATTATTTGAATCGACGCTAAGGGGAATAGTTAGCGAGAGACACATATAATTCGGATTGTCGGTCCAAGTAACATGCCGGTTTCCTCACGATGTCACCTTCACCGTCAGAGTATGTGCATGTGTCAAATGCGCATACAAACTTCGGAAAAACCGAAAAGTTAATTAGTGCACGACTGGAATTGAAACCACAACCTCCGGATCAGAAGGTGGGCTAAAACATTATAGGTAGATATCACTTGAGTTTATAGTCACTTGTAATTCCTTATCGTTCACACAAACATATTTAAAAAACGGAGAAGATTTATACAGAGGCGAGTCAGAACCGTTAAGAGTTTTCTGAGTAAACGTCTGACTCATTAAATATTTGTCTTAATTAACTGAATCATTTTACTTTTGTGACTAAGGATGGCAAACCTTTTTAACTTAACAAAGAATGACTCAGACTTATGAGTATTCCGGGTGAAGTGCGCTTCCACCTTCGGCCTTATCTAAACTTGAAAACCAGGTGAGATGAAAGCTAAGTGCTTCCCTACATAAAAAAAATGTGTTTGGTGTGATGCGATTTAATGGAACACATAAGCTCATGATTCAATAAAAATAAATATATATTTTTTGAAGGAACACGTAATGAAAGTAAAACAAAATATAACAGAAAAGCCCCGCAGCAAGTAGAACAAATTAAAATTATCTAATAACAACGGAAGATTTTAGATTTTTTTTGCAGAAACATTGTTATGAATATCTGCTACTAAATGACTACGGGCTACCATTGTCTAATAAAATTTCATATCTCTCACGGAAAGGGAAAATATAAAAGTTGGGTTTGTTTACTTCATTGCTGAAGTCAGAAATTTCGTAGGCGGTTGGGTTTCTTGCGATATTCGTATTCAAACTAGGTGCGGTGTTTGTGAATTTTGTTTGTTTACGAGTCCCATTATACGTTACTTGGGGGCTTAATTAAAATAAGGGATGGGGAGCTGGGCTCTAAATACTGTTCGTTGCACGATTCTTGACAGCTGTGGCGTCAGAGGCAGGCTTCCGAAAGTGTTTTCTTGCGCCGACGTCGAGTAACTACGAAAAGCATGACTCTTCTTTAATACTACTAGGCTTTTCACTATTTCGTGAAAGATCTTTGACAGTTGCGAACATTTCACAAAACCTACCCGTTCAACGTAATATTATTAAAGCTAGAATATTTATCAATGTTGCCATGGTCATGCTCATTATCATGGTATCCATTAGTTTTCTCATCAATTTATCAATGTAGAAGTAAAATTATGCCACATTAAATTATGAAATTATATTTTGTGCGTATCGATAGAGAACCCATTATTATTAGGGTTCCGTACCTTATGGATGTTGACGGCAACCTTTTACTAAGTGAACGCTGTTCTACCTTTAAAGGGCATTGTATCTTTTAATTTGTAATATGTAGGTGGTATATTTTTTCATGGAATATGACGGTTATTATGACGTATTATCCGACAAAAAAAAACTTGACAAAACGACTACTTACTGCAATTCGTTTTTATATGAGGGATTATCAAAACGGTAATTTTTTTTTTATCTTTAATAAGTTTTAAAGTTTAAGCCCGGTATGACTATTGTCCCTGTAATCTAAAACGACATTTATTCAAAACCGGCCAAGCGTGAGACGGACCATGAATGCACAAAGCGAAATGATTTGGCCTTGAAATGTGGGGTTACCCTCTATATGCGAGTCCTCAGCCAGTTTATTTCTTAATTGTGTGTTAATTAACTTCTGTGTTTGCTACGAAATGAACAAAGTCAATATATTTTTTATTTATTGATATAGTTTTTCATAAAACTGTTAAGATTTTCAGAAAAACGTAGAATGAAAATATTGTTACCCTTTTTGATAATACACGAGAGGCATGACATAACTTTCTACCAACGTTTCCTCCAACGACCCCTTACAAATTCCGTGTGTGTAAACTCAAATCATTATCCAACAAACTATAGCGTTCATTTCGCATAGCGATGGCCTTTAACAGCGTCCATTTTTTCCTTCGAACCCCAACGGATTAAATATTAAACATTAAGGTCCTCCAGACTTCGTTTCGGAGTCGAAACATTCCGAGGTTTTATTGAGTGCATATTTTCACCAAACACAGCTACCGCCAAGCGTTTTAGAGTTTATAAGTGGTTAAATATTTTTACAAACTCTGAAATTATAACTTTTATGTTTTGGTTTAATCAAGCGGTATGCACATTTAATGTCAAATTAACAAGAGCGTGGTACTTAATTTGTAAGTTGAAATAAACAAGTGATCCCAAACTTGTTTATATCTCAAAAATTTATTATCATTTTTTTTTTAATTAACCTTTGGGGAAGGCATAAAATTACACAGGTCGATTAGGACCATTGAACGGTATACAGCTTTTCCAAAGTTGCCTCTAATTCTTTTTTTTTCTGCCAATATTGCATTGACTCATTAACTAACGTCGTCTCATTAGTCACGCGGCACTCGAGCCGTTGGCCGTATAAAGCAAGCGGCCGGGCGGATGAGCTCACTGGTTCCTCCGTAGGCCAAGACACGTTCTTGGAGACCCGAATGACCCACTCACTACCGCTAACTCGGAGGTGACGGCATCCATTCATTAACCCTTCACGAAGCTTCACGGGCTTCACGGAGGTGGTGAGGAAAAATGTGAAGCCTTCTTGCACGAACCAATGTGGCACTGCATCCGGTGATCACCTATTCCGAGCGGAAGTACCCACTACGCAGATCAACGTGTCCCGCGTCCACTACGACGTGAAGACCGCAGAGGTGGTGGAGTACGTCAAGAGGAAAGCCGGAGTGGGGTTGAGGGTTGAGAAGCTGGACTCTCGTCATAATGTGAGTTTCAGCTCATTTATGGTGAGAGTTCCTACGGATAGCCTTTCGACTTTCCTGAGCCCTATTTTCTGGCCGAAAGGGGTGAAGTTCCGGCGATTCAAGGGTCGCCTGTCGCGAGATCCCCCGCACCGAAACACGTTGGTGACATCACGTGTGCCTTAGTTTAAGTTCTATTTTGTATGTATTTTAGTTTTAAGGTATATATTAATATGGGTCTTAGAATTAGTATTTGAACATCCTGTACTATTCTTACGTTACCTGAAATAAACTTATATTAAAAACTTATAATTATTATTATTATTAACTATCTCGTCACACAGAGAAAACACTACACAGATGCACCGACTCCGCCGGCGGAGTCGATGAACCTTTTCGCCTCAAAGCGTTACCAGCGTATTGTCCATTAAAAAAAAAATACGAATCCACTTGCAGCGCAGCGCTCGGCACGGTAACACGTCGGCAGAGGTTGTCAGCTTAGGAACAAGGCTATAATGTCCTGAGGATGCCTCGTATAGACGCGAAACATATATCGATTTGTTTTTTTTTCAAAAGCAAATAGATCGAAAACAAATGGTACAAATAGATGGCTGTGTGTGCCATCTCTTTATACCATTTCTTTTCGATGCTTTGGTCTGGTGCGTCTGCACCGCACCGGCCGTGAAATCCGCTATGCTATATACATCGTTTGAAGGTTGGGGAAGGATAGAGGCTACTTTTTATACATACCACGTGAGCGAAGCGGGTGAAGGGAGCTAATAATGCTATATATTGGACATAGTTTGAAGTTTGGAGAGGGAAAGATGCTACTTTTAGTACATACCACGCGGGCAAAGCCGCAGACGAAAGCTATTAATGCTATTGTGTATATGTCACCAACGCTGACATATATATATGGACATCGTTTGAAGTTTGGGGAACGATAGATGCTACTTTTTATATTCAACTTTTTGCAATCTCAACGTTTTAGGAATTCAACTTTCTGATCCTAAAGGATCTGTAAGTACTTATGTTTGTTAGTGGTCCTCTTTTTCCCCCTTATTTGGCGCGCACGTTTATGGTGCCTGCTATTTAATTTCACGGTGCACCTTCTTGGTTCCAACGGAAGATCAGAGGAACGGAGATCTGTGTTGCATTTTATATTACACAACATCATGCTGAGTTGGACATGTTTGATCCATGAGCAGTAGATTGTTTAGTAAAATGGTTCTTGTGCGAGTCTTTTTACTGTATTTTTATATGTTTTCTAGTATTGTTTGTGTTTTCTCTCATACCTATGTACTTTCCCTTACTTATATATTTATATATATATATATTTAATGGTTTTATGTGCTGTGTATGTGTCAAGTATTTTTTTTTTCATTTGTACTTTATTTCTCTATATTGTTTATGTAGGTACATAGTTTGAATAGGGAAGGACAACGGCTACCCTTTATAGGTACACATTGGCGATTCTTCCTCTAAGAAGGTGAAGTGGGGCATAACTTTTTATATGGAGATATTTGATTCGATCGAGTTGAAATTTTGAACATGTAGGTATTTACTATAACCATATATTTATTTAAAAAATGGGGCAAAGTTGTAACATCTTAGATCTGTAGAATTCAATTGATGATTTTTCATTATTTTTCCTCTAAGTGGGTGACATGGGAAAAAAATTTTGAAATTTGAAAACTTTAGCTTATTTCGATTGAGTTAAAATTGTGTATTTGTGATATATATTATAGCAACAGTAATACTTCAATATTCTGTGCTGAGTAAATAAATTATGTAAATTTAGTTTAGTATTTGAAAATGCTTAATATATTTGAACATTTCTCCTCAACGTATCACGAAAATTAACGAACATTTAACGAAATGGATAAAAAATATGCATCAAAAAGTTTTGATGTATGTTACAAGATATGATAGGACCAAAGTAGGAGACGCCCTTTACCTGGATCCTTAACAGACTGACGGACTGGCTTGCTCTGGCGCTTATCTCATAATGCCGCAACACAAAAAAACGAGTTGTTGTACACACTTAATGGCGTTATACTTTGGTAATATGGTTTTAGCTAGCTAGATACTACCTTTTCCTACAGCTGAACTTCTATCAGTCTTCACTAAAGTAGAGCTATGACCGAAAGGTGTGTTTTGAATAATATATCGCGATACATGCGAGTCACTTACAGACTTTTTTGTTTTTATATTTTTATTGATCATGGATAGCCTTTGAAAACCTTTGACTATCAGCTTACTTGATAAACACGTAAATATGTGGCTAAGTGTTATAATATGTGTGCTCCAGCACGCTTGTATTTAAAAAAACCTACTTAATTTGAAGTTGAAAATTCCAGGATTGTACTGGTGCGGAAAAACAAACGAAGGCAGAGAGTGCATTCCTCACCAGTTTGACAATAAATAGCTGTAGTATTTATTGGTATGAATATAGCTATGGATCGTTGATTATGTAAAATAACATCTGTAAGTAATCTTATGTTTTTTTTAGGGGAAGCGCTTGGCCTTCATCTCACCTGGTTACAAGTTGAGATAAAGTCGTAAGTGGAGGCGCACTTCACCCGGAACCCTCAACTAACTGAGGAACTGACTATCTTACCTAAAAATGCCGGAACACAACTATTTTAGAATTGTTTTTATGGCAACATAATTAGGTAAACTGATGGTAGTCAGCCAGGTGGACTTAAACAAAGATCTACCGCCAACTGAACCAAGCACAATAATGTTCTCTTCCTGGGGATCGAGCCCGGGACCTCTGGATGGGATCGGTGGGTTGAACCACTAGACAACAGAGGCGGTTATTATAAAGAAGATGATAATTACGTACAAATCGGAACAAAGGTACAAGGAGCTTGTGAGTTGTGTAGTAGGCTGATACTCAGGCCACATTTACCGCATGCAATATAGTCGCCAGCGGTCCCGCGGTCTTGGCTTTGTTTCAAAAACAAATAGCGAATGCCCTAAATACTCTCACTCAAGTACATTTAAAAGTTTATTAGTGCATTATGTTAATAATGCTGGAAATGCATTGTTAAAACATAATTTAGTGATTAATTTATAGGTTTTTAGTATGGTTTATTGAAGATTTTGAGAGAAGCTGTCAAAGAGTCACGACAAACTAGTTGTGTCTACCTCCTAGTGGTCTCCCTGGGCAACCTTGACCTCTAGTGAACGATCCACCAGCGTGGTCGCAAGCCAGGTTCCGGGAAGCAATTCGCTGTGCTCTGTCGAGCTTGTGGGAAATCTTTCTCATAGTACACGGCATTCTCACTCTGTAAAAACCCAGACAAGCCTACGTCAAGAGCTATTTAAAAAAAACTTATACGTTCATTATTTTAAAATCAATCCCGAAGTATCGCTTTCTCATACACCTAAACGTAAAGTTACTACACAAAAACACAAAGACAAAAGTGTTTCTAACTAAAGTCGATGTATCGAAAAGATACTTATATCCTATTAAATTGTTGAGTTCCGGCATTTATAGGTAAGATAGCCAGTTCCTCAGTTGGTTGAGGATTCCGGGTGAAGTGCGCTTCCACCTTTGGACTTATCTTAACTTGTAAATCAGGTGAGATGAAGGCAAAGTACCTCCCCGTGTACAATAAAAAAAAAGAATATGATAACAGCCATGATTATGCGAAAGGAAAAAAAATCTCGTATCAAGGAAAATGTCGAGTTTGTACTTTATACGTAGAAGGCTATAAAAGTAGAGTCAGGCCGAAAAAACGATGAATACATCTTTCGTTCACCATGGTACCATTAGATTGCGAAAAACTTTTTTTTTTGGTGATAGTCAAGCGTTTGACCACCATCTTACATGTTAAATAAGTAAAGATGTGGCCTAAGATGGAGCACGCTTGCCTAAAAGGAACCTATTTACTCTGGACTTGATGACTCCAAGATTGTACTCTTGCAGAAAAACAGACGAAGACAAGGAGTTTCCTTACCAGTATTTATGATAAAGGTAGAGGCGAAACGATGTGTTCGGCGCAATGGAACATTTACAAGGTACGGGTTGTAGCCTGCCGTACGTCTGCTAGTCCAGTGGTGGAAAAAGGGGTTGGAGGGATTATCTGCGTTAGCTTGCGTGTGAAAAAGTGGATGAGGATCTGATGGCAGATATAAGTGAATGGAAGAGAAGAACATGTTGCTCCAAACTTGGTTTAAACGATATAAGAACAGGAAGATAAATCGGTTTTGATAATCTCAGTTTGTAGTGCTTTACTCTTTCAAAAAACACAATTTAAATCATAATATGCGAAAGAGAGTTGGAGGCGCCGAAGCAAGCGTAGGACTTATGTCCGGTGCCTCATGCGTTCCTGACAATCAGGGGGGCTAGTTTTGATCCCGAAAATAAGAACTTTGCGGCGGCCTATCGACGTGTTCAGGCTAACTACCCCAAGGCAGAGTAAGAGGGTTCACTAACCTGACAAGTCCAGCAATCCTTAACTCCAGAGGGCTTTCAGGAGACACTGCACTCCAACACTTGGCGTGAACTATGGGTTTTTTCTTGATGCGATGATAAAGCGCGGTCGGTATGGTTATATGCCGGTAGGTAGTGACGACGGACTTTAGGATTCCAGTCGACACGCGCGCGCTCTGGTGTGAGTCTTAGGGTGGATCACACGCTTCTCCTTTGACCGTGCGCACGGGAGGTCTCTGCTCGACGCCTTTTGACATCAAGCTCCCATAGAGGTCGCTTCGGTCGGTAATCAAACCAGTTGGTTTTGATGTGGCGCGAAGATTTGAAACTCCGCGCGAGCCCGTGTTTGGATTACGCGAAATTACCAGGAAAGTAAACCAACTTTGATCTACCCAATTGATAGTTAGCCTTGCAACGTCCAATACAATAATAATAATAATAAAATTACGCGGAACTTGCTGTTGGCGTAACCATTTTCCCCGGCTTGAAAGATCCTACTTTCAACACACAAAGAAAGCGAAATAAAACAATTGCATATCATCACGAAATGACTACCTAAGCGATGCAAATTAAACTTACCTTCTGCACTACAATATATACAAACACGGAATACTTAACCTAACTTAAGAAACAGTATTGCAAGCGTTACTGTGTTGGGAGAGGACACAGCTTAACGGCTGGCCTCTGGAAAACCCCACCTTTAGTCCTAACAGTTGCGACTCTACAAACCCCTTTACTGTCCGGAAAGATTTCTATTATTAAACCTAACGGCCAATGCAAAGGCATAACATTGTCCTGCATGGAGACTACAACCATACCAACACGTAAAGGATTGGATGGTGTGTTCCATTTTTCTCGAGATTGGAGGGTGTGCAAGTATTCGTTGCGCCACCGCTTCCAAAATGATTGAACAAGTTGATCAGTCAGTTCATGTCGTGAAATAAGGTGTAGACGCGTTTCCGTTACCTCGCGAGCGGGAAGAAATGCGAGTGGTTTAGTATTGAGGAAATGTGCAGGAGTTAATGCGGTAGGTTCTGACGGATCTGAGCTAAGCGCGTAGAGTGGTCGCGAGTTTAACAGAGCTTCAACCTGAGCTAACACAGTGTTGAGCTCATCGTAGGTAAGAATTTGCTGACCAACTACTTTGAGAAGGTGCGTTTTGACACTTTTAACCTCACTTTCCCAACAGCCTCCGAAATGAGGTGCTCTACAAGGAATGGTCTTGATAGAGACTCTACATTCCGCCAGTACTTGTTCCCAATAGGGGCGATACTCATGCGATAAGAATTGGTAGAGATCGCGAAGATACGAACGAGCACCAATGAAATTGGTGGCGTTGTCTGTATAAAGACACTCGATTGGACCGCGACGAGAGAGAAAACGTTTGAGTGCTGACAAGAAGCTGGCGGTGCTGAGATCTGAGGCAACTTCCAGATGAAGGGCACGCGTTGTCAAGCACGTAAAAAGGCATAGGTACGCCTTGCGACTCTTTTGGCCTCTACCGCGAACCGAATTAATCATAAGCGGGCCAGCGTAATCACACCCAGTGTGGGAGAACGCTTTAGGGGCCGTTTCAACACGAGAGTTTGGCAGGTCCGCCATGATCGGGAACACAGGTCGCGGTTTGGCTCGAAAGCAAACGTTACAATTAAATGTAATCTGACGCGCAATACGTCGTGCGGACAAAATCCAGTAGCGTTGTCTTAAGAGAGACAAAAGCAAGTTTGGACCTGTGTGAAAATTAGAAACGTGGTAGGAGGAAACAAGAAGTTCCACTACGTGTTCCTGTCGAGGAAGAAGGATTTGGTGACGCGAGTCAAAGTCTAACTCTGAGTTGGCTAAGCGTCCACCAACGCGAATGAGTCCATTATGCAGAAACGGACTCAGTTTCTGTATTGGCTTAGAACATAACTTGTTGAGAGATAATCGATCTAGATCGGATGCAAAATGGGTTCGTTGAACAGCTCGCCACACAATTAATTCAGCGAAATCCAAATCAGATGCGGTTACTGGGCCTCTAGGAAGCCGCTTTGCAAACTTGTAGACAAAACAAATTGTTTTCAAGTATTTTTTCCACGAGGAAAACCTGCTAGAGAGGTCGTACAGAATGTTTTCGGCAGGAGAACTTGCACTAGACAGTTCTGACGATAAAGCAGGAAGAGCTACAGGCTTCATTTCGGGAAGCTCTTGCGAAGTACCTGACATGAATGGTTTTACAGGCCATTCGCTGCGGGGCAATTTAAGCCATGGCGGTCCATTCAACCATAATGGATGATGGACTAGCTGGGCAGGCGTTAAGCCGCGGGAGAGGCAATCACTGGGATTTTCTGATCCTTTAACGTGAAAGAAATGATCAGGCGGTAGATTCTCCTGAATCTTGGCTATGCGATTGGCAACATAAGTGTGCCAGCGATGTGGCGATGAGTGAATCCAACTCAAAGTCACAGTTGAATCAGAAAGAGCTAAGACAGCCTCAATGGCATATCGAGCAGAGTAGAGATCCACAACTCGTTTTATCAAAGTCGATAAGAGGAGAGCGGCGCAGAGCTCGAGGCGAGCTAATGAAATAACCTTAAGTGGCGCGACTTTAGACTTTGCACATACCAGTGAGATGGTGATGTCACCGCTGGGCTTGACTACGTGGGCATAGACAGCCCCACCGTATGCCCTCTCGCTGGCATCTGCGAAACCCACAAGTGTAACTCTGCAGTTCACGACTACACCAATATGGCGAGCGAATTTAAGTTGCGATATATACGGCAGTTCAGCTTGGAATTGTTCCCACAAGCGAACAATGCGGTTTGGGGGGATATCATCCCATCCAAGTTTTACAAGCCAAAGATCCTTGATCAGTAGCTTGGCGTACAAGATTATGGGCGCGACTAAACCCAAAACATCGAAGAGGCGCGCGATAGATGACAGAATATTTCTCTTCGTGCAGGGGCGGTGGTCAGGATTGACCTGGAATGCGAAATAGTCTTCGTCAGGAAACCAACGAAGGCCAAGTACCTTCAGAGTCGAATCCTTACTTAGATCGACACTGTGCGAGAGTCGCAATGACTCGGGAATAGCCTGAATAACCTCAGGGCTATTACTTGACCATTTGGTCAACTCAAAATCACCAAGTGAAAATAACTTGATCAGTTGGTGAGCGGCGTCTGTTGCTAGCGCAGTGCTATGAACAGAACTAGCGATATCATCCATGTAGATGTCCCTACCCAGTATTTCAATGGCAAGGGGAAAACATTGACCTTCATCCTTACACAATTGTTGAATTGTGCGGATGGCAACAAAAGGCGAGCACTTAAGCCCAAACGGAAGAACTGAAAATTGTAGGACTTGCAGCTCTTCTTCTTCGTGAAAGCGATATAGTATTCGCTGAAGAGAACAATCTTCAGGTCGTACGGATATTCTGAGGTACATAGCTTTAACGTCAGCCATTATCGCTACAGCAAAGAATCTTAAATTCAGAAGAATGTTAAAAAGGTCAGATTGTAGAACTGGACCTGCGTGTAGAATATCATTCAGAGATGTTCCATTGGCTGTCTTAGCGCTGGCATCTAGAACCACACGTAACTTGGTAGTTGTCTTGTCCTCGCGAATGACAGCATGGTGCGGTATGTAGTAAGACATCTCGCCAGGAACAATACCTTCTACTAGGGAAATGTAGTTATTTTGTAAGTAGTCCTTTATGACGTCATCGTAAAGCAACTTGACATTAGGATGCGATTTTAGTTTACGTTCGAGGCTGAGAAACCTACGACGTGCGATTTCAAAAGAATTTCCTAAAGCTTTTGCGTCAGTCTTCAGTGGCAAAGCAACTACGTATTTACCAGACTGGGTGCGAGTAGTAGTGGAACAATAAAACTGTTCGCAGTGTTTATCGTCCACACTAGTGATAGATGGAGCTTGAACTTCTTCTATTTCCCAGAATTTGCGCATGTCGTAGCTTTCTAGCGAAGACGTAGCGAAAAACGACGAAGTGGCAGTAGGTTGTTCTAAGACAGGCGCGTCTCCCATGAGTATATAACCAATCACTGTCTCTAATGCGTCAGGACAGCCAACTGAAGAAATAACCTGGCCCGGTTGCAGTAACTTGGCAAACAGTTTAACTCCTAAGAGGATGTCAATATTCCCCGGCGTAGCCCAAGTATCGTCAGCAAGTAGCTTCGAATCAAGGTGATTGAGGTAAGCGCCATCTATTGAGCACAACGGGAGCTGACCGGTTATCTCGTCTAGCACCAGTGCGTCTATGGTGTACTTGGGTTGGGCACGGAAGCGCGAACTAAAGGTGAGGTCGACAGAACCTCTAACGGGTTGAGAGGTACCACCAATACCTTTGACAGTGACCACCGCATCCTCGCGGATGGGTAACCCGAGCTTTCGACAACATCGAGTGGTAACATAATTCTTTTGGGAGCCCGGATCCAGGATACAGCGAAGAATAGCATCCCTACCCTTCCTATTTACCACTAACACTTTCGCGGTAGCGAGCACTTCAGTAGTGCGAGTTGTACCTTGAACCGTGGCCGAATGAGTGCACAAAGAGACCCGGTCTTGTGCTGGCACAGGTTCTACAGTACTTGCTACCGGCGCTGGCGCGGCGCTGACCGAAGCAGCTGATCGCTGTGGCGTGGGCGAATGACCGAAGTGTAAAAGGGAGTGGTGTTTCCCATTATGGCATTTTTTACAGGTGGTGGAAGACTGGCATTTGGATACGGTGTGCTGTCCACTAAGGCAGTTTACACACATGTTATTTTCCTTTATAAATTTAAATCTGTCACTCGAGTTCAATTTTAAAAATGTACTACACTTAAACATGTGAGTATGCGTCGAATGACAGAGCGTACATTTAGATGAAGTAGATACATACACCTGCGATACCCTGGAGGGTGCAGCGGACGCCGTACTGGCGCCGCCGCCGGCGCGGCCGGCAGACGTCTTATCAGGGCGCTGCGGCGCGGTGCGATGCAAGATCTTAACTTGTTCACGAACAAACTTTACGAAGTAATCATAGTCTACGCTATGAGGATCTTTCAAATTGCGAAGCGACATTTCATAATGTGTTGCGATGTCAGAGTCTAATAACTTAAGACCCGCGTACGTAAATATGAAATCATCCATATTGTCTATTTTTAATTGCTTGAGTCCTGCCACAATAGCGGTGAATCTATCAAATACCTTTTCAACATTAGCGGGCGAAGAGCCAGCTGGTTTTAAAGAAAACAGCTGATTTAGATAATTTACGGCTAATGCGCGCGAGTCTTTATACTTTGCGATAAGCGCGTCCCAGATTACGTGATAGTTCTCTGCAGCAGGCACAATACCGGCGGCGACGCTTTGCGCTTTGCCTTTGAGGTGACTAAGCAAGTAATGAATCCGATCCGAATCCGACAAATCGGAGTTGGTATGTATAACCCGTTTGAAAGTCTCATAAAAGAACGGAAAGCTCTGGATATCACCATCAAAGGTAGGTAGTTCGATTCTAGGTATTTTGATATGACACGACCTTGACTCCGACTTACTATCACCACTCGTCGAGCTATTCGTAGCATAATCCTTACTTGGGTTCAGTGAACTCAATACATTCTTAATTTCGCAAGCAAGATCGTCAAAGGCAGACAATGTGCTGTAATTAACCACATAATCAGGGTTAATTTTCATTGACAGAATATTTATGTGATCAATCGTAGTTACGAACTCGTTACGAAGTTGATCAACTGATTTGGCATGCGCAATAAAAGTATTTCTCGATTTCTCTTCATTGAGATTTGAAATGGAGTCATAAATCTTTTGTAGCCGACCGAAATATGCAGCGCGCTTGCCTTCATAAAGCCTGAGTTTGTTGTTCAAGTCCTCCATTATAAACAACAACTGAAACTATAAAATACAACAATTTACAAAAAACAGGTATGGAACCACTTATCCGAACCTGCGGAACCCTAGCGCAAGCTGGTGCTAAAGGGCGTAAAGTACAATATTACAATTATATTTGAAAAGAAAAATAAGTAGGTGCGGAACCAATTTTCCGAACCTATGGAACCCTAATGCTCAAGTATAAAGGGGTGCGAAAACAAAGATTAATTTTCTAAAGAAATCAAAATATAGGTACGGAACCACTTATCCGAACCTGCGGAACCCTAGCGTATGTTCGTACGCAAGGGGCGAAAATAAAAAAAAAACACAAGTTAGAAATATACAAAATATTGTATAGGTACGGAACCACTTATCCGAACCTGCGGAACCCTAGCGTATGTTCGTACGCAAGGGGCGAAAATAAAAGACACAAGTTAGAAATATACAAAATATTGTATAGGTACGGAACCACTTATCCTAACCTGCGGAACCCTAGCGTATGTTCGTACGCAAGGGGCGAAAATAAAAGACACAAGTTAGAAATATACAATATATTGTATAGTTACGGAACCACTTATCCGAGCCTGCGGAACCCTAGCGTATGTTCGTACGCAAGGGGCGGAGATAATCAACAAATTAGAAATATATAAATATTGTATCACGGAACCACTTATCTGAGCCTGCGGAACCCTAATACAAACAAATTCTTATGCTAATCTACCTAAATCTATTTAATATCAACACAAAATTTACCTAATTATTAAATTATAATAAGTCTAAAAGAACGAGGTCTTTTGAACGGCCTAGTGTAAGCTGATACCTACGTTAGGTGCGATGCGATGTGAAGTAGATACGTACTACGTACCTATTACTAATACGGAACTAATTTTCCAAATAACGTACGGAACGTTAGAGTGCGATGCGAGAGCAAAACCTATAAAATTTTTAGTAGGTAAGAACCGAACGGTACCTACCTAACACTAACGTAGGTGCGAATCGGTAAAAACCAATAACAAATCAAATAAAAATTCGAAATGCAAAAACTATACGAATGGTAATAACTTAACCAGTCGTACAAACCTAGCGTTAATGTTACGGAGTAGGTACCTACTATACTTGGGTGAACAATTTACCCGAGTACCTCAGTTCTTCGGTCATTCAATCTTTGCAGAATGGAATGCGTGCGATTATGTACCTAAATGCAATTAAATTGTACTAATTCAATAACTTGCGGTGTGGACTGTATTGCGATGAAATATAACTCGTATAACTTACTTATTATGACGAGGCGAATAAAAAACAAAACCTAACTACTTAACTCAATGTTAATTACCTAGTAGGCTATAGAGAAAAAACCACAAGATCATAAAAGCGATAGGTAACCTTGAACTCTTTGTTCGAGTATCAAGTGTGGGGCGCGGCCGCTGAGTAAACCTACACTTCGCGAAACTACCCGCAATAACTTCTAATAATGAAAAATTAAGCGTAATTATTAATATATCACGTAAAACTTATTTCACAGCTTAAATCAATGTAGATCAAATTAACTTATACATCCCTACATGTGAATCAGTACTGCAAAGTGAATAATTATAAAGATATTTCGATAGTTTTATAACGGGAATTCGTATGAAGTGCGGACACAAATAGACCTTTACGTAACGCAATAAGAACGAGTTTCGTATGATGATATGCAATTGTACGTAATAAAATTTTATTTTCTAGGATTCTATCTAGGCTCGCTAGGACCAAAATGGAGGCGCCGAAGCAAGCGTAGGACTTATGTCCGGTGCCTCATGCGTTCCTGACAATCAGGGGGGCTAGTTTTGATCCCGAAAATAAGAACTTTGCGGCGGCCTATCGACATGTTCAGGCTAACTACCCCAAGGCAGAGTAAGAGGGTTCACTAACCTGACAAGTCCAGCAATCCTTAACTCCAGAGGGCTTTCAGGAGACACTGCACTCCAACACTTGGCGTGAACTATGGGTTTTTTCTTGATGCGATGATAAAGCGCGGTCGGTATGGTTATATGCCGGTAGGTAGTGACGACGGACTTTAGGATTCCAGTCGACACGCGCGCGCTCTGGTGTGAGTCTTAGGGTGGATCACACGCTTCTCCTTTGACCGTGCGCACGGGAGGTCTCTGCTCGACGCCTTTTGACATCAAGCTCCCATAGAGGTCGCTTCGGTCGGTAATCAAACCAGTTGGTTTTGATGTGGCGCGAAGATTTGAAACTCCGCGCGAGCCCGTGTTTGGATTACGCGAAATTACCAGGAAAGTAAACCAACTTTGATCTACCCAATTGATAGTTAGCCTTGCAACGTCCAATACAATAATAATAATAATAAAATTACGCGGAACTTGCTGTTGGCGTAACCAAGAGTTTTTCTAACTCGTAGGTCAAACAACCATATGTTGGAAATAGAGCTCCCATTAATAAGTTTCACAGGTTAATCCTACGGTCGCTGTGTACGTTGCACGGGCAATCCAACCGACAAGCGCTCACGTTATTGTAACTTCCGATAAACTCGGCAATGCCACCATAGCTCAATTACACCGAGTTGGAATTAGTCCGTTTAATTTACTGTTTGTTCGCAGCTCGTAAAGTTTAAGACCCGAGCCGGTTCATTGTAACAGATTGTAGGTTCTCCAACCCACAACTATATCGGGTCTTATAACTATTGGTCAACAAGAGTGGAACTGGGCTTCAATTTGGTAATCTTGCCCTTTACGGAATATAGCGTTTGTATAAATATTGTGTTGACCTATTATAACATACATAAATAACATAATTATGTAGCATACATACATACAAGACATGCTGAGGCGATACCTTTTTGGCCCAGTCCACAACCTAGCGCAGTATGTTATGTGTACCTACGTACACATAACATACTGCGCTCTTCACCTTTTTTCCTTTTTTTATTTACCTTTTGTTATTAGGTAAGTTAGTACCTACCTACCTAAGTTGTGTGTTCATTTAAATGACTGCGCTGTGTTGCTTTTTGTTTTTGGAGCCAAATAAATATTTTTCTTTCTTTCTTTCTAGATAACAGAATGTATCTTACCTAAAACTCCGCCAAAATGTACCGGAGCAGCAGTTTGCATGTCAAGGTATTGTCATTGAGGTTCGGCTTTTAGTTAAGGTCGTTGAGAACAATAGTTCACTTTGCATTTTAGGCCCTAATTTCTGAATGAAACAGTTGATATATGTTTGAATAGACTGCTATCTTTTACTAGCATTGCATGATACAAACAGATGTATAGCTAGTTTGTTTGGGTAAAATATGCCACTACTTTCGCATAGTAAGGTGTCTACCGAACTCGGTGCGATTATTTATTCAAAATTTTATAGTACGGCTTTGGCCACACTCACTTATACCTGATAATGTCTAATAAATATAATAAATTAAATCATTCAAAAGACAAAAACAATAAAAATAAAAAGCTATCAAATACACGAAGTAAACATAAGAAACGCGAATTAAAAAAAAACTAAATACAATTAGATTTAATTAGCAAATACTTTATTAGAAATTAACTACTAATCATTGATTTTACATACTTATATATTTTCTTTCTATATATACATTATCATCTTTCATACTCAGAATATTTATCCTCTTATCTCAAAAATCCACAAACTTAAGAATGTAATACGGAACTCAAAAAACTCTGTTCTTAGAGAAAAACAGGACCTCATCCAGATCTTTATCCTATGTCTGTTTGTATGTTCGTTTGTAACGTTTTCGCAGCTAAACGACTGAACAGATCTTAGTCAAATTTAGCGAAGAGATACAAACCAAAAGAAGCAACTTTTTATCTAGGTACCACGCGGGTAAGGCCATGGGCAAAAGCTAGTAGTCTCATACATTTTAAACACGCAAGGATTTGCATAGAGAACAACTTATTTGTAAGCGTTTAAAGACAAGATGGTTTGGAATTTAAAAAATGTTTCGACATGGCTTTGTGAATGCTGTTTTTCAAACACAAATTAGCATGTTTTTACCATTTGGTGATGTTCTAGTTTTAAGTCATTACGCTGCCATGTTTCTGAACCTAGAACAGTCTTGCGCAGACCTGGCTACGAGCCGAAAAATTGGTTTATTTGTGGCATTAAGCGCAAGGCCACTTAGGTATGGATCTCGGCTTGGGCTGATAAAGGAGATGCCATATATCTAAATCCTGTGATACGTGTGTTGGTAGAGTGATCTCTACCAACACATATTTTCTTGGAGATCCAGTTGAGATGTTCTAGGTATAGCCAAGTTCAGAAATATTTAGTGAGTGCGAAGCCGATTGTGCGTAAGTATTTGTTAGAAAAAACACCATGTTTGATTCACATCAGAACAGTCCATTAGTGTCCACTGCTGGACAGAAAACTGCCCCCTCTAGAGCTGGATGGTTTTGCCATAATAACCACGTATGCCAGGCGGGTTGATGATCGCAGTAAAGGTGTAGATAATACACAAAAGGAAGTTGCTGCCCTTCTTGTGGTAAGATTCCTTAATCGGCTTTTACGACATCCATCCCCTCAGCGCGAGTTGGAAGGGTAGATTCGAAAGAAAACGAAAGAAAGTTATAATTAAAAGAAAGAGAAAGCTACACAAATAATTAAAGGTAAAATTAAGTAAGTCTCTGAGTAAGATGGAAAATTCTGAATTTGGAACTCATCATTTCGCCGACACCGCGCCATATCGTAAAGATATGGGCTATCTCCGTCTTTTTGAAAGACGCAAGAGCTTTGGAGGAGACTCTGTCCAGCCGTGGACACTAATGGGCTGTTGGTGACTGTAAGCAAAACGTTCAGCATGCCATATATCGAGGTACAAATTCAAGTAATTCCCATTTAGAGTCCTTATAACTGAATCGATTCTCTGTTGAAAATCATTAAAATGTCGCTTTTCCTTTGAACAAAAACTAAACTCCGCGCAGACTTTCTAAAGCAAATCTCATCGTTTACGGCAACTTTAAATTATTTGTATCCAAACAAAGCTAGCGAAGGAAGGTTCAAGTGTTTACTTGCACTTGATTTATTATTGCCGGGTAAGAGGGTGGAATTAGACACAATTGCGTAAGATTAATGGGCCCACAACGAATTTTATGCTTCAGATCTCCGAGCCTGGAAAGGTTAGAGTGCTAGCCTGAAAAGGTAGTCGGTTATTATCCGTCAATCGTAATTGGAACCAGTGGGAAGCAGGCCATTAGTGAAATCGATTAATTTATGTGTGAATGAATGGCACAAATTTCTTACAACAGAGAGCCGTGTAGTGTCCATTTGAGTATGAACCTTGTCCGAAAAGTATTTTGTATTTATTAATTAGAACGGCCAAAAACCAGTCAGATAATTTTGAACATAATCAATAAAGTAGTTTACACACCGGAAGCAATAAAAAAAGAATGATATTAATTCGTTAAGTCATTTGAAATTTTAATAAATAAATAGTAACATGATTTTGTGTTTCGCAGGGCACGTTAAAGAGGGTCGTTGATCAGGATACTGCATCTGGATGTGGTCTTTAAAAAAACCTCAATTCTAACATCAACGTGTTGAATTGATGATGTGTTAAATTATACACATTTAAACAACTTATATTAAAAAATGGTAAACAAAAAGACGATGGCTGGCCACGATTTGAACTTGAAGTAAGAAGTAAGAGTGAAGTAAGTCCGGTACTTTTAGTACTAAGCCAAGTACTGATTATAAGAAATGGATCGCTATTAAATAAATATTACAGGACATTAATTTTACACAGCGCCATCTAGCCCCAAACCAAGCATAGCTTGTAATAATGGGGACTAGATTACGGATAGAATACTTAAATACTTTTTTAAATACATACATGCTATACGATACAACACCCAAACACAGAACAAACATCTACATTCATCACACATATGTTTGTCCTGGGTGGGAATCAAACCCACAGCAACTGAACTATGAGGCTTGTTAGATTAAACAAAATTAATGAGTATTTATCAATTCACACTAAATTGTGCGATCTACGAAGTTCCCTAAGGTTATCCGGTTAAATATAAATGACGGCCAGTATTTCATATTTTTTTCAAAAGTTTAGCCTCCGTATCTTCGGAGATACTAATTTATTTATTTATTTATTTATTTATTTATTATATAAATAAATAAATAAATAGAGATACTAATTTCGTCTATTTTCTCTTCTTACTATTTATGTCAAAACATAAAAAAAAAACGATTTGATCCTTCTTTAACGAGACCAATTATAGGGCTACATATATATGCTACACGATGCTGTTATTTCATAAATGTCCGCTTGGAAGGGAACCATAAAAAGTCGCTTTTTGCGAAAACATTGCTAATGGTACCTTGTTTAAGTATGTATTGTTTATTTTATTTGTTTGTTTTTTCATATATGTGCTATGAAGTATCTATATTAAAAGATATATAATAAAATGTAGTCTGATTATTGACACGAATTTCACTTTTATGACACGACATGTTTTGTTCCTACCTATAATTTTACCAAAATCAATCTTATCGCATAAAATCACTCAACGTTATTAGTCGCCTTTACCTACTGTCAAATACAAATCTCTCACCGTGAAGATTCTTGGAAACCTAATGAAATTCGGTGACTGCTATTCGGTAGGGAGCATTGCTATTATGGCGGCACAATGCTGTCTCGAACAGATGTTTGTAAGGTCGTTTCTGTACATGCTGGCTGGTTTATTATTTGTGTAAGCGGAGGCCTGAAGGAATTACATGTCAATATGGCCTCATTTGCTTTGAGGTGTATCCAATAAGGCAGGTACCTTCTTATAATCGCTACTTACGTACCTATCAGATTTAAAATAAAGAATAGCATAATTTTACAAATTCTAATTAAAGGGTTCCGTACCCAGATGGTGCTAACTGGAGCCTATCACTAAGCCTAAGCTATCCGTCCCTCCATTTGTCTGTTTGTCAGTGGGCTGTATCTGAGAAACCATTACAGGTTTTTTTTTTATTTGAAATTTTCACAGACTTTGTATTTCTATTAACGCTACAGCAAGTAATAAAAATTAGATAAGGTTAATGTTTTTAAAGGCTTAGAAACCTGATTTTTTTGCTTCAAATGTGGTTCAAAACTCTCGGTGTGCGAGCCCGCACCTGGGACGCTACTGCCGACGGCGAAGCCGATCTCCATTAATGGCTTAAAATTAGCTTCATGAGAACTAGAAACGATTTTTACCGTCAAATGTACTGAACGGATAGGTTTCATAACATGTGTACACTTTTGAGATGGGAAACGCCATTTTGGATATGAGACATACCCGGTAGTAAAAATCGTTTCTAGTTCTCATGAAGCTAATTTTAAGCCATCAATGGAGATCGGCTTCGCCGTCGGCGGTAGCGTCCCTGGCTGGTTTATATAATATTTTTTTTTACTGTACGACGGGGAAGCGCTTAGCCTTCATCTAACCTGGTAACAAGTTGAGATAAGGTGGAGGCGCACTTCACCCGGAATCCTCAACAAACTGAGGCACTGGCTATCTTACCTCTGAATGCCGGAACACAACATTTTTTTTAAGAATTGTTATTATGGCGACAGAATTAGGTAAGATGGTGGTAGCGGTCAAAAGATACATTTGAGGTTTAGCTTACCTAATTAAAATAGGTAAACTCGTAAGAACTGTCCTTTTCTATTTTGATTTTGATACGGTTACATCATCGACCAAGATGTTAATTAGAAATTTGGATTTGATAAATTAATAGTACTTATAACTTGAAATTCAATATTGACACAAATAAAAACTATGAGTTGACATTAAGAAGTCACTTCTGTCATTTATATTATTATATTAACTTACACTATGATCCTATAAAAACATTTTGAAAACTGCGCTGTGTGAAATCAATGTCCTGTAATATTTATTTATTCTAAATCGTCTGACAGAAAAATTGATTTCAACAAACACGATTTCCTGATATTATTATGTCGTACAAATCAATAGTAATCTATGTAGCGCCGGTGTAACACGCAGCTGTATCAGCAAAGTTTCATTCGAATCGGGGACGTGTCGCAAATAATTTGCATGATTTGGTTACGGGCGGGCGGACACGTGAATTTCAATAAGGGAAATAAAGGAAAGTTCAGCGAACTGTCCAATTTGCTACGTGTTGGTTAATGGCTTTCTTTTGAAACACCGTTTCATCCTGATTGTGGGACCACACAACTAGATTTTTAATGATGCTGATCCCCAGGGGAGTACAATATTATACTAGGTTTGGTTGCTTGTAGGAATTTGTTTAAGTCCGCGTGGCTAGCTAGCTGTCTTGCCTAATTACGTCGTCATAACAACAATTCTAAAATGGTTGTGTTCCGGGATTTATAGGTAAGATAGCCAGATTGTTGAAGATGCCAGGTGAAGTGCTGTTCCACCTTCGGGCTTATCATAACTTCAAATAACTTCAATCAAATCAGGTGAGATGAAGGCCAAGAACTTCCTCGTAGTAGGTACAATAAAAAAAAAATCTTTGTTATTTTATTTGCTGCTTCACTTGGTGTAAGTACCATATGAGTCATAAACATTATGTTTAAAAGTATTTTAATAAATGATTAAAAAAAACCTTTATAACTTTAACCTTAACAATCGACCTCAGCCTAGTTATTGGAAAGGCTAATTCTTCACAAAACCATCAACCTCAGCCTAGTTTTTGGTATAAAATAATACTGGTATAACGCATCACACATCAACAGCCCATTAGTGTCCACGGCTAGACAGAGCCTCCTCCAAACCGGGAGGGATTTTTCATAATCACCACGCTTATCAAGTAGGTTGGTGATAGCAGTAGAGATGTAGATAATACACAGAAGGAAGCTGCTACCAGTCTTCAGATGAGATCCCTTAGTCGGCTTACGCCATCCATGAGCTGAGTTGGAGGGTCGATTCTTAAGCCACAACCATCACGCTAAATGCATGTATTTTGAAAACGAATGATTTAATTATACGTATTATAACTAAAAAACATCAAATCATTATGAAAAATCATCAATAATCCATCATTATGGAAACTTCCATGGTACAATTGCTTCGTTGGGGACTAATTCTGTATGAAATTATATGTATGTACATATTATTATGTTCTGTAACTTTTTTTTCTTTCTGATCGGGCAGGCATCAATATTTATTATAAAACTTTTATAAATGGACATTTAACTAATTACATACAAGAGAAGCAGTCGGGCTACGTAAGGACTGTTACAAACGGTCTATAGTTATCTCAACTGTTCCACACCTGTACCAGACGGAAGCGTGCACAAGAAACTGTCTCCATGACAGAATAGCTATGCTGATTCGCTGCCCTAAATAAGAATCACCCCTTGGGTCAAGTGTCGCCTTAATAAAAAGCAAGATTTTTGGAAACCTGGAGGTTACCGTCTCCCCACGGACCCAAAGCCTCTAACCTAAAAGGCTCAAATAAAATATTTGCGCATTTTGTGATCCTCGAACGAATCAGCGATCGCACCTGCCCTGACTGATGTCCCAGGCAGATGAGATGGCGCATGGATCCAAAGGCTTATTCTATTTCTCAAGATACAAGAGTCATACCGGCGGGCCGCTTACCATCATCACGTAACAAACCATTCGGTTCGAGAACGGCTGGAACATTGACACTGGTAAAAGCTCGACAGATAATGTCATTAAGGCTTGCGTGGTGCGACATTCTGCCGGCAGACCTGGTGCACGATTGTCCGTGTATACCAAATTGATTTACAGCTGCACCACGCTGGCACTGGTGAGAAGCAACTTGCACTTAGGTGCACTTCGGTTGGCCGAAGTTTATTGAATTGTCTTACGAAATGATTGAATCTTATATCTCCGCAATCGCACATATTACTATATACATAGATAGCGCTGTGTGAAATGAATGTTCTGTAATATTTACCTATTATTATTGTTATACTCTTTATTAACATTTGTTTATCTCTATACACGAATTAAATTATTTTTGAAACATTACAAGCAATTTATGCACTATAAATATGCAAACGATGCTAAACTAACTAATTATTCACTTTGTATGCAGGATATCTACTCCCAATTAACGTGATTTATCCAGATGTGCTGCGAATATGTAACTATCTGACTAATAAATCCACTTACTTCGCGAACATTCTGTCATTATCAAGTGTACGTCGTGTACGACAATACGCCAGTTTTGTATGAAGATTTAATGAGGAACCCTAGCAGTAAGTACGCATGTGACGGTTTTTGATTCATTGTAGCGTCAGAACACATCGTGGATTCAAAATTGTGACCACCTAATTAAAACGATTAAAAGTTTTTGGAGGAGACCTTTGCCCTGCAGTGAGACTTGAGATATGAGAGGTTAAAAATTTAAAGATTTTTTATAGGCCTGTTTAAAATAATATTCGTCTTATTTTCAGCGTATCGGGTTCTTTCCATAAAAAATATGTCAAAATCAATGATACTTTGAATGGTAGTGGAAACCAGGGCCTCGATAGATTCTAAAGCCAATCGTTTCACTATGACAGTTGTATCATCGCTGAATGGCCACTAGAATACCAAAAGGCACCTATAGTGGCAGTTCTGCGACCATACCATTGTCATAGTGGAGCGATTGGTTTTATAGAATCTGGCCCTCGTGAGTTGATAGCTAAGCGCTTCCCCGTCGTTCAAAAAAAATACCTTTCAATTTAGCTTAGACTATTTTTGTTTAAAGAGCATAATTTTATAACACTCGCTAATTAATGCCCGCTGTTTCACTCATTCTTATATTTCCAGCCGATATTCACACTAATTATAAATGAAGTTTGTCATTGTGTGTGTGTGTGTGTTTGTGTGTGTTTTACAATGAGTTATGTTTGCCATTCCACGAGAATGTCCAGGGTATCAGCTACCTTCATAACAAAGGTCATCAAAAGTAAAAAATACGTAACAACGTAAAAACGCAACTTTAGTTTTTCCCATCGTGTCATGGTAACTTATCCACCGGGTAACACCGCAAGCTACACATAGAAATTAAAAATCGATGCAAACTAAACTCGCATAGTTTTTGGCATACATAGCATGGTACTCAAAAGTTTATATTATTGTACGGCGGGGATGTGTTTGGCCTTATCTCACCTGATTTTTCAAGTTACGGAGGTGAAAACGCACTTCACCCGGAATCCTCAATAAACAAAGAAACTGGCTATCTTACCTCTAAATGCCGGAACACAGCAATTACGGAATTGTTACTATGGCGAAAGAATTAGGTAAGACGGTGTAGCTAGCCAGGCGGGTTTAAATAAAGTCCTACCACCAACCAAAACCACCAATCGTCATAAAAAATTAATTCTAATCTGCCTTACCGTTGGCAGCGTATTTCTAGTTAACAAATGGTACTCGTATACTTTAAGTAAATACTGTAAGCTATTACTTTTTACTAGAAAACTAACAATCACAATATAAGGTACCTATGTTTATAAAATTACTTGATCTCCACGTTCACTTACCAGTTAATTTAGCTAAGTAACGAATTACGTAACTAAAACCAGAACACCAAAACCCGAAACATAAATTGAATTCCTAGCCCACTTTAAACGGCTGTAATAAATCAAAACAAAACGACGCACTTCTTGACAGAGATCGCTGAAAACTTTATAACGAAAATTAATTACCCATAAAATTCCAACGCCATAAAAATACCAAACTTATTCTATTAAAACTTTTTATCGAAAGAGAACTCACCAGAAACCACCCAAAGTCCACAAACAAAAGTGCCACCATATAGAACTGAAGCGTTCCTTTTTCAAACGCAACGCGGCGAGTTTAACTTGAGGGAGATGTCAAGAGCCTCAATCCACGTCCGACCTCAACGAGCGTTCAGAGACCACTGAATTTTGGGGCCTCCGGAAAATTATCTGTTGCACTAAGTTCTATACATGCGCATAGCTCCTTCGCACTTACCGCCTTGTCCATAAACCATTACTCGCTCACTCGCACATTACTGAAATATTCATGGACGAAAACCTCCAGTGTATTGCGTTTGAGTACACTGCTCGAGGGTACATTTTAATGCCACGGAAATTATTTGTCGCTTTGTTTGGCGCGATCTAAGTATTACGTGAGTTAAGGGACTGTGGTGTTTATACTCTTTTGACACCTTTTGTTCGTTTTTATGAGGATGATACAGGCCGTAGGTAATTATTTTAATGCTTGGTTTTTATGTGGCATGATATATTTATGACTCATTGTTACTACATCCAAATAATGTAAAAATAGGTTATTGTTCAAGAGTTCTATTCATGTAAGAATCTATGTTTGCTACTATCGGAACAAAAGATAGCAAGCAGTTTTATTTTAAGGGTTCTGTACTAAGGTTGCCAAAGGGCATTACTAAGGCTCCGCTATCCCTCCGTCTGTCTAACTGTCAGCAGGCTGTATCTTATGTACCGTTATATTTGAACCGTTGAAATTTCACAGACTGTGTATTTCTATAGCTGCTATAACAACATATAGCAATACAACCATCTCTGTGGTCTAGTGGTCTAGTGGGCGTAACCAGATCCTGGGTTTGATCTCCAGTGGTTTACAAATTTGTGCTTAGTTCGGTTAATGGTAACCATCTTACCAAAGTATAACGCCATAACAACAATTCTAAGTGCTGTGTTCTGAAGTTTAGAGGTGAAATAGCCAGTTCTTCAAACTATTGAGGAGTCCGGGTGAAGTGCTCCCACTTACATAACTTGAATAAAACCACATGAGATGAAGGCCAAGCGCTTTATTATAAGGGGGGTCTGAAAATAAAAATAAAAAAATAAACTTTTTTTTTCCTTGAAATGTGGACCGGAAAATGCGTGTGCGTGTCTGCACTTGGCCTTTTTTTTATTTTGAATGGGTGAACTCTTGACCTCAAAATTGGCAGAGGCAAGATTAAAATCTACGATTAATCAAGCCTACCCAGATGGTGCGTTTTAGTTATTTCCTTGAAGACACTAGGGGCCTTAGGACAGCGAAAATAAAGGTACTGGAAGCTGATACTACGCTTTTGCAGTACCACAAAAAACGTTGTATTCTAGATTTTTAGAATTATTGTTTTATTACGCTTCTGAAAAAACCTTTGACCCAAATAATAATGTATTAAGTATGATCGAGACTGTACCAAAGATTTTGTCGGAAAAAAGTCTGAAAACATATTTTATGACAAAAATGAGCAGATACATTTTCTTTGTATTGTCTACGCCTCAATTCTATATTGTACGGCCTCTACGCTGCTTCGTAAAGCCTCTACACTACTCCGTAGAACATCTACGCTACATCGTAGATGCTCTACGCTACTTGCCAGAGGCTCTACGAGCTGATACAGTGCATAAATGAAAATCTCAAAAGTATGGTTTGGCAGTTTTCATTTATTGGTACACTACAAGGTAGCTTAGTAGGAAAACATTTTATATATTTTATTCATATCATGCGTGTTTTTATCATCACAAAATCTTAATCAACTTAGCCAGTCACCAAAACACCTGTCACAGCAACTTTTTAATTACAAAATGATAAATGTCTTTTTTCCACGTGCCCTTACAAACCCAAAATTAATTGTATGCTAATGTTCTAATTACCAAAATTACCCACTCGCATACGAAAGCAAAACGTACACTTTTAGGCCGAAATCCGGTGTTTAACATTTGGGGCGTTGGCTGCTTAATCCTCTGTTATTTTGGGAGTAGCGAATGGGGCCAACTGTTTAATTATGTTTATTTAATTTCCAACACTCTCAGAATTAGGTAATAGATATTTGTGTCTAGAAGTGACTAATAGAAAAGTTTTGATAAGTTTTTAAATCATCGTCCTGATTTAAGTATTCTGTTTTCGTTTTACATAAAGTAAAACGGTTTTCGTAGCCAAAGGTAACCATATCAGCACCCTATAAGCCTCCGCTGTCTGTTCGTCCGTTTGTTTGTCAGCGGGCCGTATCTCATGAACCGTAACAGGTAGGTAGTTGAACATTTTACAGTGTAAGATCTCGTCCGTGAAGTACTATTACCATAATGCCTAATTCGGCCGCCAAGTAGCATTTCTGTGATCCGGTTCGTAGGTTTTAGTTCCCGGTGAAATTACGGGCACGCCGCACGGGCGCAAAGCAGTGCCGTGCAGTTTGTTGATGTGACCTACGCAGTAAGGCTTCATAGGCAAGAGTTTCATGTTTAAACAGCAGATAGGCTGCTTTCCTGTTCCGTCTTCAAGTCGTATAAAAAAAAGGATGGTACAAAACGTGATTTTTGTCATGAAATGTGGTTGGTGTGTGTGTCTGCACTTATTTTGTATTAAAACTGTATTTTATTGTATTTTTTTTGACAGTCATAATCACCACGCTTGGCAGACGGATTGGTAATCGTGTAACGGTGTATGATAATTCACCTTTTAGATAAGCGTGTTCCATCTTTTGCCACATCTTTTCTTGGTCTTTAAGTAAAGTGGTGGTCAAACGCTTGGCTGTCACCAATAAAAAAAGAATATGAGAAAACGGCTGGCCTTCTGGTGAGATTTCTTAGCGTGTTTTTACGACATCCGACGGCTTAGATGGAGGGGTCGAATCTAATGCCAGCACGGTTAGCGGCAATTTTTATCCTATTTCATACATATTAAATTCTGATAACAAATGGTTATTTATCTGAATTCCTAGATACAGCATAATAGCACTGGGAAGCACAAATAATTCCTGAAATTTATTTAAATCGATCAGAGTTGCGAGGCGCGAAAGTATTCCAGGAATCTGCTTATATTGCGGCTCACTGTACAGGCAAATTAAAGAGAGGTTTTCAAATAGTTCACAAGGTACCTACTCGGAAACTATCAAGAACTTTAGTTGAACGTATTAGCAAGTTAGGGGAACGTAGTGGAAAGTCTTTGATCTTTTATCTACTGACTAAATGGCCGAAACGAAGCTCGGTGGACGAATAACGGTTTAAGACATTTTCTCATAAGAATTACAAAAAAAACAATAAGAACTAGGGTTTAATATTAATTTTAAATAAGAAGTACTTAACTAGTAAGTATATCTATAAGCATATGAATAGATATAGGTATAGATAACAATTTGCTCATATCGAAAATGTAAGTAGGTAGCTTGGTTATCTGGTGACTGAGTTGAGTTTCTGGGTATAATTTATCACAAAACATTTTAAGCATTGCGTAGATAAGTGAAAAGCAGATAGGGTTATTAGTTAGGTAGGTAGAAAGTATTCACCAAGAAATTAATATTATGCCAGTAAATAATACCTACCCAACTATAGTTGTCATGTGTGTGATTTTGATGTTTTAGCTTCGCCATCATAGGTAGGTAGGTATTTATTAAGTATTGAACTATACCCACCTAGGTACAAGTAAGTACTAGAACTAACTAGGATGGAAAATTGGTGGCAGCAGAATGCCCAACTGAAAAAGAAAAAGAAGATATTCTAACGTTAAATTGATCAAAAATGTAGTTCGGAAAACGGTTAAAAACTCGCAGAAAAATCGTGTTAACATGCATAGAAAAAATACAGTCCAAATTGAGAAGCTCTTATTCGTTACGTCGGATGAAAAGAGAATATTCAATTGATTGTGGCCCAATTTTTTTACCATAACACATCGCACAAGTATTTTGGTACGTTTGATCTATAAACAACTATCGAAACTTCCAGAGCTTCGTTCCCTTTTTCTAGAATATTTACTTAGTGCACCCCTAAGCTACCAAAGAAGCTACCCTGAAATATACAAATATCTAAGATATCTGGTTTGTGCTGTGCATTGATTGTAAGTCAGTCAGCTTCACGATTTAATAATATAAAGATAAATTAGGTATAAGAGCTACTTGTTATACGGAGGTATATTACGACTATGATAGTATACATTGAGACGCAAAACTGAGCACGAAATGTTTTGTTACATTTTATTTTTAAAATCTCAACTACCCACTGTCTTATCTTGTATAAAATTGTACCAGGTACATCTTTGTACAGTATTAAGGGGCAGGATAGTCAAATAATACAGTTTTTACGTTTCTGTGGGAACGTTCCAGACGCTAAGTTTAAAAAGGCTGTTACATGGCTTCAATGTGGAATGTAAATTAACAGAAACAAAACATGAACAGTTGCTTCGAGCTGGGTTTACATACGAACCCGTGGCCGTGAAGCTGGACGCCTGCCTTCCGAACCAGTGTGGGTCCAAACTCCTAGATATTGTTCTGCATATATAGATGAATAGATGAAAAGTGGAAATTAGGGTAGCTGGATCTCATCTGATCCAGTTGTCCTAATTTCCCCCTACTGCTGTAGGGCTAGTATATATAATATACATATAATAGGCTAGCGATTTACTTAGTTAGTGGGCTGCTTGTTCGTTCTGTCCTTTTTTACCATGTTACAACAAGAGCCTTCTCAATCTCATAGAACAACAGAAACAAGAGCCTGTGACACATATCTTACAAAACCCCTTTCTGTAACCCATTTAGTTATCGCATGTGCATTTTACCTTGTTTTGACCCCCAATAATAAGTAGAGATTTCCAAAGAGGGGCATATCTCTACAAATAGTACGGGCCTCATACTTAAAAAGCAGAAAGGGGGCAAGTACAGACAGATCAACACGAGCGTGCTTGCAAAAATCAACCGGTAAGTACCTACAGTCATCTACAAGAGGTATTTGCACAACCACATGAAATGTTAGCTTTTATCTTGTATAGCGGAACACCCAGGACTTTGATCCCTTCATATTTTTTTCTTTGGTGTTATTTTTTACGCGCGTCCATTATTATTTAACTGAAATCAAAGCCTTATAGCATCAACTATCTTTTAGTTAATAAGAATAATAATAATAATATATATGTTTATTATGTATTACAGGACATTTATTTCATACAGCGCCATCTAGCCCTAAACTAAGCATAGCTTGTAATATGGGAACTATATTACGGATATATATAAATTCTTTGTAAATACATACGTGCTATATGATACAACACCCAAACATAGAACAAACATCTATATTCACCACTCAAATGTTTATCCTGTGTGGGTATCGAACCCACAACCTACAGCGCAGAAGGCAGAGTTACTATCAACTGAGCTATGAGGCTTGCAATAATAATAATAATAGTAATTTATTTCAGAAATTTGATTTCCATAGCCGAACATAAAAAAAGAATAAAAACATGTAATATGTACTGTAAAATACAAAACAATATTATTGCCATCAATATCGTTCTAGCCATTTTGTAGTGAGTACATAGGGAACATTCCCACATACGGGGTGTGTATCTTTTATATATAAGATAATATTATTCTTGAATACATAAAGATGAATTTCTTTAACAACGTGAGTGACTTAGCCTACATTATCTGCGTTGTTTCCTGAGTAATAATTCAAGTTGCATGCTGTTATGTGAGCGGAAATATACTTTTAGCAAGGTGGAAAGGTAATGCCAGCCCGGAAGTTTTCGTGTACCTGGGTTTTAATTTCATCTACATCGGGGTTAACTTTATTACGAAGTAAGTTAAGGTGTTTGTTACCTTCCTAACGATAAACAACTTTTCCATAATTTTAAATAAACATTTTAGAGCAATTCCGACAGATGACCACTCATATTTAACATAGAGGATATTTTAAACAAATGCATTTTGGTTGTAGATAATATTTGATATTTCATCCTGTCTTTAAGCTAGTATAGTAATTCATGAAATATTAGGTAATCTAATTATTTTAATAAAAATATTCACATATTCAAAAATATATTCGAGAAGCCTATTGAAAATGAAAATCATAAATACACAAGATAAAAAGTACATCACTACGTAAGGAAGAAAACCAAACTAACTGATGTTCTACATCTAAATTTAAAATGGCTATGGACAGACCACCATGCGCTGTACAAAGTCAAAGGATGGACGATAGACCAAACTAAGATGGACAAATCGAAAATAGGCAAAAAGATGACCAACTAAAAGAAAGAGTAATGATATCAAAGCAGTAGTAGAAAGAAATATATATAACTGGGACATTTCTAATCCAAGAAAATGAGAAATGTTAGCTCAATTAGTCATAAAATCATAGTACCATACTTGAATAATCTGTTAAGTAAAAATGTACATTTGTTTCTGCCTACATCTTATATATATATATATATATATAGTGATCTCACTAGAAAAATGTTGGGCAGCAAATCCTTCAAATTTCGGAGAAAACTATCCAACGGTAAACAAAAGTGGACTGTTACAATTGTAGTAATCATTGTTATTATAATTAAATACACTTTTTTTGTGCCAGTTCTTCTTATTTTTAATGCTTTTATGTAATTTATGTACATTATTAGCCTGGGGTGTCCCACTGCAGGAAGAAGACCTCCCATTCCTTCTATCATAAATCTCCACAGATGGCTAATTAGGCCCATTCCTGTATAAAAAATATAGATAGTTGTGTTCCGGCATAAAGAGGTAAAATAGCCTGTCTCAGTCTGTTGGGTATTCCGGGTGAAGATAAGATAAGACACCTATTACGGGTGAAGTGCGCCTTCTGAACTGAACCTTCGGTTTTATCATAGCTTTACACGGTGAGAAGAAGATATGAGAATAAAATATTTTCTGCGCTTCTCCGTTTTTATTTAAGAATTTTTACTATGAAATATGTAGCTGATTAATGCAATACAATTTTTAATTTCACTATTCAATTATTAACTTTGTTTCACTCATAAAAGCTTGTTTTGTTGCTAATCTTAACCCAGAATGTACCCAAAGCAATTGATTATAGAAAGAAATCAAATTATAACGCAAGACAAAACTATGCATTTCGCATCTGTGATCATACATGAGTGTGGTTTTTTTAATAGTTAAGAATCCAAATTCAGCTGATCAATAAAACGTAAATATTTCCTCTTAGCAATTTTAAACAAAGTTATAACGTCTTTAACTTCTACAAATACTTAAGCATTTCTCAGGGATGCTTATTTATTTCCAGTAAGATTTTCACTAATCTATGTCTTATCAATTGATTAAAATCTAAGCAAAGATTTGAAGTGAGGGTGTGACTAAGCCAAATCTCACACCCCTCGGTGCACACATTAGGCTTTAAAAGGGGCCGAAGTTTTCTTTTAGCGTATTAATATAAATTGTTTTAAGAGTCATTGAATTTTGTTTCATGCAACAATCTAAATAAGTAAGCAGTCGCAGTTACATATAACCCCATTGTCTGGCATTCGTTTGAACTCATAAATATCAGTTTAACCGTACAGAAGCTCCGATAAAAAAGGTAAAATACGACCAAATAAAAATGAAGATAAAAGCGCCTTAACCCAAAACACACAGCAGAGTCGTGTTTGTACTGTTTCATATTAGCATGGTAATGTGCGTGGAACTATCCGCTATCTCAAAATAAGGCAATCAAATGGTAGAGGTACTGGGGATTCGTCTAAGCAAGGCCTGGCTAGCCATTACTAAAGGACATTTTCAGCACGGCTTTTTTAATTAGTACAGTAGAAAAAATAACTTTTTTTTATACAAGTAGGAGACGGAACAAGCAAATAGCCCATAACAATACCTTACTGCGTAGGTCACATCGACATAGAACATAGCCTACACGGCACTGCATTGCGCCCGTCAACTTAAGGACACCCTTCAAACCAGAACACAGCAATGCTGCTAGGCGGCTGAAATACGTATGGTGGTAGTACTTCCCAGGATGAGTCCTTTCACAAAAGGCTTCTACTACTCTTAAAGTTCTAGGGTTACGACGGTCTTCTCATGATGTGTACTTCACTATCACCTTCACGCATGTTGCATAGGTATATCAAATAATGTGCATTTTGACCTTATCCCTCCATTCACTTTCCACCACTGGACTAGCAGACGTACACGGCAGGCCCGTACCTTGTAGATATTCCATTGTGCCGAATACATCGTTTCGCATCTACCTTTATCATTAATACTGGTAAGGATTGGAATTCCTTGCTTTCGACTGTTTTTCCGCACCAATATAATCTAGGAGTCTTCAAGTCCAGAGTAAATAGGTTCCTTTAAGGCAAGCGTGCTCCATCCACATCTTTACTTGTATATTTATTCAACTAAGCTAGTTTTCACACGATATCACCAATAAATAAAATAAAATCGTAGACTCCTTATTTACTACACTATTTCTACTCATTTATCTCTATGAATGATAAAAGTAGAGGCAATTCGATGAGTTCGGCACAATGGGACATCGACAAGGTTCTGGTTGCAAGCTTCTGGGAAAGCACGCTCCGTGGTGGAGCTATTCCTCAGGTAACATCTAGATAAACCTCGTGGTCAAGAGCTTACCCATTTCAAACAAAAAAAAAACATTTATTTCCTAAAGTTATCATATTCACGGATAACGGACTTTTTCAACGTAAAGCAGTACGAATATTTACACCTGGGCATATTTTAAATTAAATCATGTCAAAAGACAAAATATTTTGAATAAAATTACTGACGAGTACCATTATTTCCTGATTTAACGAATATAGGTATGAATTAACAAGGTTGGAACACCGGTTCATTGGGCTGAGTTCAGATAATTTAATTATAATTAATCCGTTTTTCGATACGCTCGTTGCATTTCTCAATATCTTTCAATAACGATGGCTCTCAAATGTCAATATTCCCTGAAACAAATTCAGAATTGTTTCGAACTTTCTATAGATACATTTACCAGCCTCTTCAGCCTTTCTTAAACTTCATTTATTTCATAATCCATTGGCACGAATACTTCGTAATATATATATATATACAATTATTATCGAGTCGATTCACAAAGAACAAAATTAAGCTTTAAGAAATTCAAATAATGATTTAATAAATATTTTATTGTCGTTCTTCTTCTTGTTTCTAGAATGAAAAAAGAAAGAGAGTGAAATGAGAAACTATTTCATGGTTAGCCGTCCGGTTTAGGTATGTACTTAAATCGGAAGTTTTTCCTAAATGTGATTAAGAGAGGTTCCCAGGGGACAATAATCATCTATTTAGTATTTATACCGATCCCGTCACGTATCTTGACTATGAAATCTAGTGTGAGTGACCTGACCTGAGATTTTTTGAATTTCCTATCGCATTATTTTAATTCTTATTTTAAATAAAATTGAAGTGCGCCTCCACTTTCGGCCTTATCTCAACTTGTAACAAGGTGAGATGAAGGCCATGCGCTTCCCCGGCGTAATAAAAAAATAAAAAAATATTAGTATTGTAGTGTTTTCATTCATTTGTTCAGTACCTAACAAAAAAGTTCTTCAAACGTTTGGTGTTGTTTGGCTTTATCGTGTCTGCGTGACTTCAGCTGGTCCAATTTTGCCGAAACGTAGAACACGTAGGGATATAGAACTATGCATAAAGTTCAAATTTGCGATAAATAAACTGATTTTTAGTTTTGACCATGTAAATAGTTATACCCATTTCTCGTCTAAGAAAATTACCTACTCTGAATCACTCAATTTCAACACGTGTGTCTCCTATTCATTCAAATATGCTATCTAAGGAACCTGTCAGTATAATAAATTCCAGTACCGTAACAGACACCTTTTGTTAATCAAGGCCATTGTCGCCTCCAATAATGGGGCGAGGAGAAATATTGTGGATTTGGAATGGTTTAACAGCTAACAGAAATTTACTGGAGAGCGATTGTTTTCTGTTATCGGAATCTGCGTTGTTGTTGATAATAAATTAGGCAGATGTTCCTATAAATATTTCAAAAACATTTTCAACAATTTTAGTCTGCTTAGTTGTTTCAGAAAAGTGAATTACAGAAAAGTATACAATTCAAGAGTGCGATTGTCTCCAGGGCATGCCAATGTATAAAAGCAATCTTGTGTGACGTGTTTTAAAGAAAGCCAGTGCTTCCGGTCTGCTTTTGATAGCGAGTGCAGTTTAAAAGCTGCAGCGTTTATTTTATTGCATAGGTACCTACGTATCTACGAGGAATAACAAATACATAAGGACGAAGATTCAAATATACAGACTCACAATTTTCCTTCACATGATTCACGTATAATAAACTAGCCCGGGAGTCATGCCTTTCTCCTTGTGTGTTGATCTCGATTCCAAACAGGCGGTAGATTTGATGCTTCAAAGTGATCCTAAAAAATCTTACTGAATAAAAATAGCAGAAATATGTAGAGAAGCTGAAAATGTACCCTACCCTTCTTCGAAGCCGTTGTAAGGTCAATTGAAACGTAAAAACTCATGCCTTGCACCAGCATAGAAGGAGCATCGCTGCCACAGTCGCGGAACAAAGGCGTTTGACCTCAAGAGCCTCTTTACTTGCTTTGTCCCACCCAACATTGTTTAATTTTCGAATAAGGTAGACTATCTAACAGAACTACATACACCATACACTTTCTATACAAATGCCACTTGTGAACTTCGTAATAAACCGGTCAAGTGCGGACGTACACCGAGGGTCCCGACCCACGTTTCAAGACAAAAATGACGTTTATTGTAGGGATTTTTATTATCTACTAACCATTGCGGTTCATGAGATACAGTCCATTGACAGACAGATGGATTAACGGACAACAGAGGCTCAGTAATAGGCGTATGGAACTCTAAAATGGGCAAACATTGGTTTAGTTGGTAGGACTTTGTTTAAGTCCGCCTGGCTAGCTACCACTACCTTATCTGAGTCTGTCGCCATAATAACAATTCATAATTATGTTCCGGACAAAATTTTTGTGATGAAAATAGATGTTTGCTCTGTGTTAGGGAGTTGTATCGTATAGTACGTATGTATTTACAAAGTATTTTAAGATATCTTCCGTAATGTTCTTCCCATATCACAAGATTTGCTTAGTTTGGGGCTAGATGGCGCTGCTTGAAATTAATGACCTGTAATATTTATTATGGGGGATACGAGGTTTCAAATCACATCTTCGAGACCCAAGCCAACCTTACCTGCTAGTGGTAACCCTGCTGAACAACAGACAAGGCTCTGGCGCAACAACAGCAACACATTTTACATGTGGGCAGCAGCGTCCTCCTGAGTACTTTTAATATATTTTCTGCGATCACCAACCCGCCTGCCAAGCGTGGTGATTATGGAAAAACCCCCCAAAAATGATAGACACAAATAGAAAACGGCCCCTAGTTCCCGGGAGCTCTGCTATTCCTGGCCACGGTAGCGACCATGGTAACGGCGGAGCAAGGGCCGCTAAGAATCACCGGATGAGATCAGGCTACCAATCTAAGCACCAACGACCCCTGCACCTGGTAACTTATAATGCACGAACATTGAGGACTGACGAGAAGTTATTCGAACTGGAAAAAGCGGTAAACAAGTTGCATTGGGATATCATGGGGTTATCAGAAGTCCCAAGAGAGGGGAGGATACGATCACCCTAAATTCCGGCAACTTGTTCTACTACCGGGAGGGCGACCAGCTGTCTCAATACGGTATCGGGTTTCTCGTCCGCAAATCCCTTGTCAATAACATTATAAAGATCGAAAGTGTTTCGAGCAGGGTGGCGTACCTTATACTCAGAATTACCGATCGGTATTCGCAGAAGGTCATACAGGTTTACGCCCCGACCTCGATACGCCCTGATGATGAAGCGGAGGTCATGTATGACGACATCTCTAAGGTCATGCATGCCTCGAAAACACACTACACGGTTGTGATGGGGGACTTCATTCGCGGCTAGGCGTGAAGAGCGGTGACGAACTGAGAGTGGGCCAGTTTGGATTTGGACAGCGGAACCGAAGGGGCCAGCGATTGGCTGACTTCATGGAGAAGGAGAGACTCTTCGCGATGAACTCTTTTTTCGAGAAGCGGTCGTCCAGAAAATGGACATGGCTACACCCCGGTGGTTATAAACATGAGATAGACTTTGTCATAAAGACCCACAGGCACATATGCAATGACGTCTCTGTGATCAACAGGGTCAAAACCGGCAGCGATCACCGTATGGTCAGAGCATCATTGAATATCAATGTTAAGCTGGAACGGTCTCGTATGATAAAGTCTACTCTACGCCCAAATTCCGATCAAACCAAATTCCGATCAGATCAAATCAAAATCCCGAGAGCTTTCAGTTGCAGTTACAAAACCGCTTCGAATGCCTCGCGGAATTCGCAACAGTGGACGAGCTGAAGAACGAGTTGCTGGAAACTGTCCATGCGGTCGGGTCAGAGTTATTTAAGACCCAACGCCAGAATAAAACCCAGAGACTCTCAGGACATACTTTAAATCTAATGGCACAATGGAGTGAAATGAGGCTGCAGTCTTCAGTTGAAAAATACGGCGTGCTCAATAGACATATCCCGAAATCTATGCGACACGATTTTCGCTCGTATAATACAAATTGTATTATGAGCGCAATAGAGTGGAACAAGGGTTCAAAAGTGTTCGCAAGGATTTTTTCTATTGGGCAAAGCCAGCTGATGAAGCTGTAGACCGATAGTGGCAATATCATTTCCTCCAAGCCATAGATCTTGAGAGAGCTTGAAAAGTTTTTTGGACAGCTTTACACCTCATCGTACAGTCCTGTCAACAACTTGACTTGCGATAAAAGAGCCCGTTTAACCCGGTACTATACCGAAGACATCCCGGACGGCAGCCTTTACGAGATAAGGGTGGCTCTCAAACAGCTTACAAACAACAAGGCGCCGGGGCATGATGGAATAACAACAGAACTTCTGAAAGCGGGTGGAACACCGATAAATAAAGGACCTTCAGAGGATGTTTGGCTCTGTCATCCATGAGAGTACAACGCCAGAGGCATGAAACAGGAGCGTGGTGGTACTGTTCCATAAGAAGGCTGACAAAGCTATTCTGAAGAACTACAGGCCCATCTCACTGCTAAGCCACGTTTATAAGCTGTTTTCGAGAGTAATCACCAACCGTCTCGCTCGAAGGTTTGACGACTTCCAGCCTCTCGAACAAGCCGGGTTTCGAAAAGGCTTTCGTACCGTAGACCACATACATACTCTCCGGCAGATTATACAGAAGACTGAAGAGTATAATCATCTATTCTCCAGGACCTCTCAGTCTCCAGGACCAGCACAATCCCTATCCCGTTGCAAAAAGGGGTGAGACAGGGAGACGATATCTCTCTGAAACTGTTCACCTCTGCGCTGGAGGATATATCAACATTAATGGCGATTGCATCACTCACCTTCGGTTTGCTGACGATATAGTCCTAATGGCTGAATTGCTGGAAGACCTAAGCAAAATGCTCAGAGACCTTAACATCGCATCCCGACAGGTGGGTCTAAAAATGAATATGAGTAAGACGAACACCATGTCAAACGCTCATGTTGCACCCATGCCTGTCAATGTTGGAAACGATGTTATCGAAGTTGTAGATCACTACGTCTTCCTAGGCCAGATGGTCCAACTAGGTTAATCCAACTTCGATAAAGAGGTCAGACGACGAATCTAACTCGGATGGGCAGCGTTCGGTAAGCTTCGAAATATCTTCTCGTCAAAGATACCGCAGTCCCTCAAGACGAAAGTCTTTAATCAGTGAGTGTTACCAGTGTCGACATACGGATCCGAGACGTGGTCGCTACCTATAGGCCTTATGAATAAATCAGCGAGCTACGGAGAGGGCTATGCTTGGAATTTCACTACGTGATAGAATCCGGAATGTGGATATCCGTAGGAGAAACAAAGTTGCTGACATAGCTCTCAGAATTAGCAAGCTGAAGTGACAATGGACAGGCCACATAGCTCGCACAACCGATAACCGCTGGGGAGCAAAGGTTCTTGCATGGCGACCACGATTAAACGCGAAACGGAGTGGGTTAAGACCCCCACTCGATGGACCGATGCCATTGTGGCTGTTGCGGGGAGTCAATGGATGGAGGTGGCTCAGGTGTCTGTGGCGTCGATTTGGGGAGGCCTATGTTCAGCAGTGGACGTATGTGGGCTGAAATTGTGATGAATGATGATGAATATTTATTATTATTGAAAGGCGAGATAGACAGTTCCTCAGACTGTTGCGGATTAAAGCTGTTAACACAACTTTACTGATTTTCAATGCAGAAAAGGAGAATAGAAAAGTAGATAAATTTATTTCTCTCAACTTAAGTCTACATATACAGTACTTATCTACAATTCAACATGTTCTTTACAATAGAAAAACCTAACTTATTTAAACTAAGAAATTAAAATTAACATTGAGTAGCCTCAATTGGCATATTGTAGGTACTAAATAAGCGGTTTTGTTATGTGTGTAAGTTAGATAAGTATGTAATTATTAGATATGTAATGGGTTAGGGTAGGACGAATTAGATTAGGGGTTCTTCGCTAACTTTGGTCTTCACACTAGGATTCCCTGTGTTGTGAAGACCAAGTATACAATAAGTTATGAGAATTCAAATCGGTCAAATATGGCCCACATCATTTTTGGTAAAATTGGTGGCGGTCGCGGCTTAAGAATCGACCCCTCCAACTCAGCATATGGATGTCGTAAAAGACGACTAAGGGATCTCACCAGCAGGCAGTCAGCAGCTCCCTTCTGTGTATTATCTATACCTTTATTGATATCACCAATCCGCCTGCCAAGTGTGGTGATTATGGAAAGCCCTCCAGCTTTGGAAGAGGCTCTGTGCAGTGGACACTTATGGCCTGTTGACTATGGTGACATTTGTGAACTAACAGTAAGACCAATTAAAAAGATGTTCAAAAATTATAAACAATATTAAAATTTATCGGTAAATTTCTGAGTAACACATAAAATGAACCCAATGAAGATCCTAAAGGGTCTAATAAGCTTTTATAGCTAAAACAGTGTATTCGCATGAGCCTCATAGAGAATGGATAACCGTGTTAAGTACAGTCACTTCACTATAAAGGAAACGCATTAGAAGGGCGAGAGGCGTCGAGTTGCTGCTTTTATAACCTTGTTTAAGTATCGAAGGGTAGCGATGAATACCCAGCTATATATAAACAATATATATATATAAACGATCATAATTCACACAGCTCTGTGGTTTCGTTATGGCTCATGTTCGGTTTATAAGGAACTCTGAATGGTAAAAAATGCTATTGAATGTATAATACGATGCATATTAAGAACCTCTTTTTCTTTCGTCTTTTTTAAACTTTCGCGACTAGGAACGCCGAAACGTCGGGATCAATATAGGTAAAATTAAAAACGTATTTTTTTAACCTTCTAGGTTGTAAAATTTTGTAATATGTTTATGTTCACGAAAATATTATTTTGTCAATTTTTTAGAGTTTTAGTGATCATAGTAATATCATCATTCATTATTTCATCCCACATACGTCCACTGCTGAACATAGGCCTCCCCAATCGACACCACAAATAACGACCTGAGCCGCCTCCATCCATTGACTCCCCGCAACAGCCACAATGTCATCAGTTCATCGAGTCTTCGTCATTTGTCTTGGTATCTCACACTCCGATTCACGTTTAATCGTGGTCGCCATGCGAGAACCTTTGCTTTGCATAGTAATATATTTTAAATGAAACATCAATAGAAAAGTTATGGTTATCTTAATTAACATATACTATAGTTCAGGATTGATGCTAGTAAGCTAATGTTGCAAAAATACGATTTCATAAAATTTTCTTCATAGAAAAAAAAAGCCAAAGTCGACTCTAATTTGTACCAATAATATTCGCTATTCAATAAATACGCCCAGTTAGGCCTTGACACTTTGTACAGTAAATAAACACAGTATACAGCAGACGGTCTGTGTTATAGATTTTCAAAGTTAATATTTGATTTCACGTAAAAAATAAAACGTAGAAATTCGCGCGTTCTTTCGTCTGGTGGTCATAAGCCGTGGTTGAGCGCACAGCAATGTCACCTTTATTGTAACTATTTCTTAGTTCGATACTAGAGTAAAGTTGCGTTGAGTTGCTAATCTTAGGCAGTATAGGCCATTAAGCCTCGCCTTAACGAGGATGAGGTTTACGGTGCAGCGAAACTGCTTTTAAAGGCATACTCCCGTGAGCCGGAACACAGTGAGCTGCTTGACGCCGGACTTTGGCAAGACTGGGGTCTCAAAGAGAGAATCACATCGTACGAGATGTAAGATTAGCTTATGGCTATTAAAAATGCTTGGCAGGCGTGACAGTGATCGCAATGTAACTCTTAGACCTCTTTGAAGACATTTCTAACCACCTCCGTGGTCTAAAGGTTCGCCCAGTGTCAGATCCAGAGGTCCCGGGTTCGATCCCCAGGGGGAGTACAATATTGTGCTTGGTTTGGTTGGTGGTAGGATTATGTTTAATTCCGCCTGGCTAGCTACCACCATCTAACCTAATTCTGTAGCTAAAACAACAATTCTTAAATTGTTGTGTTCCGGCATTTGGAGGTAAGATAGCCAGTTCCTCAGTTTGTTGAGGATTCCGGGTGAAGTGCGCTTCCACCTTAGGCCTTATCATAACTTGAAAATCGGGTGTGATGAAGGCCTGTTTGTCGTACAATAAAAATAATAAAAAAACATTCACTGGAGGATTGGCCTTCTTTGCTCGGAGATAGACCACAAAATTCACTTTTTTTAAGTTAACTGGGTTTCTACGAAGTCTGTCAAGCACTGACACGAAATAAACAAAATCCGATTCACAACTCAATCTAATGTAAACTTTCAAATTGGCTATTACAAGCTCGTTTCACATGCTGAAAAATTCAATGAGTCGAAGCCTGTAATTTGTTCTGCGGGCGACCTTATTCCCTACAGTATTTAGAAAAGCTGACTGAGTTTAGTTGTCAGCCTAGTAATATACTTTGTACATGCTCAAATTACAGAATAAATAGACTTTGATGTGATTGATTTGTTGTTTTTTAAGTAATCCGATATTTCGACGCAGTTAAATGCGCCTTTAGGATCAGAAAGTTGAATTCCTAAAATGTTGAATGTTGATGTAGACTGTGGCACCTACAACGCAATATCCGACGCGTATGCGTAATATGCCGGTAATATGATCACGGATAAACTGAAGTCTTTGCGAATAGGAATGAAGGTAGTTAGGTAATGATCGCATCAACGATCTGCCCTCTTCCTCAGTCTATACCTACACTATAATGTGATTATTCAGCACAATAGGTAATTAAATAGTACTGAACTATTTGGTTTTACATAAACCAACCATCCATACCAATATTATGAATGATATATAAGTAAATCATTTATATATACTTTAGGTACACATATAAAAAACGTAAAGCTATTTCTTCCTTTGGATGGAGCAGATTTTATGGCCTGAAGAAGTGCTTGGTTGCTGTGAAAATGAATTGGCGCCTTGTTAAATTCACTAAATTAACTGATAACTCCAGCGATTTCTTAAATAATGTTTTCCGAAGTTGTGATTGTTTTTTTTTTAGACGGAACAAGCAAGTAGCCCACCTTTTGTAAAGTGCATCTCTTGCCTATAACAATGCCTTAATTCCCCTTTCACAAGGGGCTCTACTACTCTTTATATGTTTGTTTGTTAGGTACCTCTTTTTGAGTATATGGATCGTAATTAAATTTGGCATGGATATTGTGTATGCCACTGGGAATAATAATGCTTCTTTTATTTAGATTTTATTTTGATTCGGACGAAGACGCCAAAATAGCTACATAGATTTTTTTTTTATTAAAATAATACAGGACCTTAATTGTTACACAGCGCCATCTAGGCCCAAACTAAGCATAGATTGTAATATGGGAACAAGATTATGGATAAAATACTTTAATACTTTTTTTTTATAAATACATAACGCACTAAATGATACAACACCCAAACACAGAACAAACATCTATATTCATCACACAAATGTTTGTCTTTTTTTTTATTTTATAAACATTTATTCAATAAAAAGTACAATTAAACTAACTATGTACAAAGGAATCAGTCAAATTACCTAAGGACCGTTACAAACGGCCTATAGGTAACTCAACTGTTCCAGACCAGTACCAGACGGAAGCGTGCCCAAGACACTGGCTGCTTGTATTTTTTTTTTAACCTTATTGGTTGGAAGCAGAACATCTCATTCAGCAATTAAACTTTTTTTTTTATAATTATCAACCTATTATCTGATTATCAACCTATTTGGTGGCACTCTGTTACACCTTTCAGGTGATTTGTATGTTTGTCTTGAGTGGGAATCGAACTCACAGCCTACAGCGTAGAAGGCATAGTTACTACCAACTGAGCTATGAAACTTGTTAATAGTTACCTACAAATAGTACCTACCACCCTTAATTAACGCATGTATGCGTTTTTCCGAGAACGATGGAGTTATATTAAATATAGATATGTCGATATAACGAGAATTCGTTCGTGAGTGGTTTTAGCGATATGTTGACGAACATAAAGCATTGGATGAAATGCGAATAAGCCGAATTCAATTGCTATAATCAACGTTTTTATAATGAAAACTAGCTGACCCGGTAAACGTTGTTTTGCCATATAAATTATTTCTAGTAAATATGTAGTCAAATGAAAAATAACTAATTTATTGTAAGTGTGTAGGGATGTGGTATATGACTCAATGAACTGCGCTGTGCACGACGACCGACGGCCTATAAAATAACACCAAACATTCATACTTTTAATTAATTGTACTTCTATTATTTTAACTAATGAATTTAAAATTACATCCCTATCACAAATTATGACAATAAAAATGAACATCAGTCTCTTATGAAATAGAGTGTATGATATTTTTGGTGAGTCCATCTTTCAACACAAACAAACTGGATGGTTTACACACGCGAGGACATGCCACGTATTGCACATATTGTAATTGTCCGTGTGAAATACACCCAAATCTAAGCCACAAACAGCAGTTTGAAAATCATTGCAAATTGATTGTTAAGCTGACTTTAAGTTTGTGGAAATTGAACCCGTTTCAATTCAATTGGCACATCTTCTCGGAACTTGCCATTCAAAATGCCTTCGACAACGTTTTTCATAAATTATTTAATGACTAATCGCTTGACATTGCACAGCCGTAGTGGGATTTAATTACGAATCAAATTAACCGGAGATCCAACCTTCAGTTGTATATGATGCGGTGGCATGCCTGGCAAGTCCGATGAGTTCTAAAACTCAAGTCCCCAAGCAACAACTGTTGTTGGTATCTTGAAATTCGAATCGTTGACGTCCACATTTTTTGCTGCCAAAATTGCTGTTTCTACCAGCCACTCATGATTCAGTATTGTGTGAGATTATCGCGAAATATCTGGTCAATGAGAGCATTTGCGAATCAATGATTGTGCAGAAATCGGTCGGAGATTTTATGCATCCATAGTACATCGCCGATATCTAACAGTTGTTTTTAGAATGTTTCAGCGGAATCCACTTGAAGCATTTGAACGCGCATATTTGCTTTTAGCTGTACTTTTTCAACATAAGTGCCATAGTGATGATGATTTCAAGTAAGCTTTGATCTCATCAGCGTACAACGAACGTGGAATGACGGGAAGTGGTTGCCTGAAATCACCTGAAAGGTGTAACAGAGTGCCACCAAATAGATTGATAATTATAAAAAAAAAGTTTAATTGCTGAATGAGCTGATCTGCCTCCAACCTATAAAGTTAAAAAAAAAACACAAAAACCAAATAAAATAAATTTGGGGTGGACCACCCTTATCACTTAGGGGTATGTAAAATAGTTTAAGTCCAATTCTCAGACTTACTCAATATACACTCAAAATTTCATAGGAATCGATCAAGCCGTTTCGATGGAGTTTCAAAAATTATATAAATATATATATATGAAAAAAGGGAAATAAAAAAAATATATATGTACAATATACACGAAGATCGATTCACATTGCGATTTACATTCGACAATCTCGCTGCGACCCTCGCTCCGCTCGGGTCGAAGTGCTGTGACATCACGTGACCGCGCCCACAAATATATAAAAAAAAGTTTGTCAAAGTTTGCTATCCATAGTCTCCCTGCAAGTAAAAAAAAACGATATCACAATAGCGGAATAAAAATATTTGCATTGCCATCCCTACATTATAAAAAAAACATGTAAACAACCATTATTCAAGGCGGTATGCAAAAATGAGTGTAGCCTCATGTGGCGGTATACAAATATTGACTTTAACCTAAATTATAAAAAAAAACATAATTCAAGGAAATATGCAAAAATGACTTTTGCCTTCTTAGCCTCTATAAATCAAGTGAAAAAAAATCGTATCCAAACGTCGTGATCGTGAAAAATAGTCGGATTCCTCCAAAGGAAAAAACATCGTGTTGGATTCAATTTTATATCGTTAATCCTACACTTGCTCTTTTGCATTTTTTTAATGGCTATGTGCTAAAATTTATTTTGGTTAAAAGTTGGACTGACATTAAAAACTAAATTAATTGAACACAATATCTATAATTAAAGTTTACCGAACATTACTAGTAAAATACTATTTAAATTTCCTAAACATAATGTTATACCTATGTCTAATGTTAAATTGAGCAGCTGTAACGTCAGAAAAATTATAATTTATCTACTAACTACTAACGGGTTTAGTATGAACATGTATGATGTGGGTCTTGAGTTACCTATAGACCGTTTGTAACGGTCTATTTTTTATTGTGCGACGGGGAAGCGGTCTTCATCTCACCTGGTAACAAGTTGAGATAAGGCCGAAGGTAGCGCACTTCACCCGTAATCCTCAACAAACTGAGGAACTGGATAACCTCTAAATGCCGGAACACAACAATATTACAGGACAGGACATTAATTTCACACAGCGCCATCTAGTCCCAAACTGAGCAAAGCTTGTAGTATGGGAACAAGATTACGAAAATAATACTGATATAGGTACTTGATTTTTTTGTTAATGCTTACTTATTATACAATACAACACTCAAACACAGAACAAAAATCTAAATTCATCAGACAAATTTTTGTCCCAGGTGGGAATCGAACCCACAACCTATGGCACAGAAGGACGAGCTACACCAACTGAGCTGCGAGGCTTGTCATATAGAATGACTGCTATGGCGACAGAATTATTATATCACCAGCCACCTCCTTAGCCATAAAATCCTCTCCATCCAAAGGTTATCTGAAAGAAATATCTTTCAAGCGATAAGACCGCCCATTTAATGTCCAATTGTTTTTTTTAAGTAATCCAGTTTTATTTTAAAGGTTTACAATAAGTATTTTCATTCATTCATTCACGAGTGCCGTGCTGGCTAGCGCAAACAGCAGACGCGTGACATTGTATTCTTACAAATAATAAAACTACAGCCAATCCGTTTTGAACATTATTCTTATACGTATACAGTGCAATTTCAACTGACGACGCGTTATACGCCCGGACTAAAAAGTGAAAGGACGGATCGCCGTCGCTCGGACACCTAAGTCACATCTACAGCCTATGTGTTACCGAGCGCAGCGATAAGCGGAGCGTTCGGATCGGTTTTTTTGTACGTATATAATAATTACTATACTACCCGCTGTCGAAGATGAGTGACGTTTCGCAACCATCAAAATCCAGTAAGGGATCTACTCGAAAGGATATGACCTCAACTAGTGGAAGCAGTAGCTCCTATCCTGATCTCTCAAAAATTGGTAATACTGAAATGGAATCACTAAAAATGGGTTTACGAAAAAGAAAACAGCCGGATAATGACTATTCTTTGCAATTTTCCGAGTTCAAAAATGAAATTTTAGCTATTCTGAGTGAATCCAACAAACAGCAACTCGATAATACAAATAAAATAGTCGATAACATATCGTCAATAAAAGACCAGCTTTTTGACATAAAAGTCACTACAGCAAATCTTCTCACGGAAAACAATACCATTAAGTCCCAAATAGGGATCCTTACTGATATGGTTAAGCTAAACGATGAAAAGATAGAATCTTTGCAAAATGACGTTCAAAGAATTAAGTCGATGCAAAATTCTTCGGCAGGGCCTTCTACATCAACTGGACTACCCACAACGACCACCTATGATGATCTCATTGTAGAACTACAGGAACGCACTGAAAGAAGTAAAAACATAATTATGTACGGGATACCTGAGCAGCGAGTCAATAATAATGAAGATAGGCTTAAAAATGATGCACACGAAGCAGAAATGATTATAAATACATTAGTTTCGGACTGCTTGAAAGTTGAAAAAACTCAAAGACTTGGCCAATACGATGAAGAGAAAACTCGACCCCTAAGAGTTTGCTTACCGGACAACAAAACTGCAATAGCCGTACTAAAAAACAAGAACAAGTTAAACAAGAATGGTGTGCGAATTGTGGCGGATCAGACACCAAGACAACAAAAAATGATGGAAGCTCTAAGAAAAGAATTAACCCTTAGACAAGAAAAAGGTGAGGAAAACCTTACCATAAAATACATTAAAGGAGTTGCTAAAATAGTCTCACAACAGCCAAAAAACTAGAACACGAAAAATTTACGTATTTTACTCGGAATGGACATTCTATAAAGTACGATATCACAAATAACTATACCGATGTAAAAACTACTCCAAACTCGACAAATTTTCTTTACCTGAATGCCCGCAGTATAGTCACGCCGGGGAAAATGGACGAACTCAGATCTATAGTAAAAACCTTTCGAACCACCATTCACGTCATTGTGCTATCAGAGACATGGATCCAAAATGAACATCAATTGCAAAGACTAGACCTGCCAAACTACACACACTACAGCAACTATAGAACAGACAAAAAAGGAGGGGGAGTCTCAATCTTTATGCACAACGATCAGAAAAATGAATTCCTAGATGAACTTTGTGAGGACGATAATCATTTTTTATGGATACACCTAGATAGACTTTCGTTAGATATCGGAGCCATCTACAAGCCACCTGACACAAACGTTACCAATTTTATCACAAGTTTCTCTACACAACTAGAAAAAAGAAAGAGAGCAATTGTATTTGGTGACATGAACATAGATCTACTTAGCAGAGAAAAACAAACGAAAAATTATAAAATTATGATAAAGGAAAATGGCTACACACTACTCAACAAGCTAAATAAAAACCATTGTACGCGAGAAACTATAACATCCAGGAAAATAATCGATCATATATCCACTAACCTAACTGTAAACACCTTCAACATAACGATAATTGAAAGTTCTCTATCAGATCATAAGCATTTATACTTAGAGGTTGTAAGAATAAAGCCAGAAAAACCTAAGAAAGTACATTATGAAACAATAAATTACGATGCTCTTTTCAAAACCATACAAAACGAACTTCTACATACGAAACATCCTACGCAATACAAATCTTTAGAAACTCTACTTCTGAAATCAATTATATATCTAATAATATCAAGTTAAGAACCCCCAGAACCAATTATGGAAAAAAGAATATCTTGTATGAAGGGGCACAGCTATACAATAAATTACCAAAAGATATTAAAGAAATCAGATCAATCAACCTATTTAAAAAAGCACTTAAAAATCACATTCAAAGGGATTTGTCAATATCACTACGCTAAACAATCTGGTACCTAACTAGCTAGTTACCTAGTGCTATAGTTATAATTATGCTGTGTAGTTATGCTTGGTAGATGTCTGGCATACATGAATATTACTTATTTTTATTTCAAGTGTTTGCACTTGGAATCTTCGCACTATGTTATTGCCCTTAAAAAACACTTCGGCAGCGGGACTGCAATGCAATGCACAGTAACATGCTACAATACAAAATCTACCTTCATATACTAAATAAAAGTAGAAATAAACGGGATAATCTTCTATCTGCTTATGTAGAAGGAACAAACTTTTTATATTTATACTGAGGTAGGTACGCGAATAATCTACCTATACTCACTTCAATAATTAAATACCTAGGCTAGGTACCTACCTTGTTACCCTATTCTGGACAGCTTATTCTGTGTACCTACCTACTTGTACCTAGGTGGTATCGTTTTCAGTGCCTAATCCACCTACCTCCCTACGTATGTTCGCGAAGCTGACACATAAAAACATTTAAAACATTTAAATCTGCCTACTATTGTTAGGTATTGTTTAGTTGCACCTACTGTTTGGTCTAATATCAACCTACTTACTATGTAACTACTAATTAAACTAATAATCAGTCTGCCTACATACCCATCTACAAAACTAAAAATGTTTTTGTATAAAATTCTTGGGTAGTACCCAGAGAACCTACATTACTATTTAACTGAGGTACCTACCTACCATCTATTTATATTCTAGTTATATTTTGTTTTTCATGAATGTATTTTCCTACCTACCTGTTATGGCACTCCCTTCCTTACTTATACTTTACTAAAATTAATACTTAATTTAATTTAGCCCTACCTAGTTTTATATTCTCTGTAAGTGATTTTTGTAATCTTATGAGAATAAATGTCTTAAACCGTATTCATTCTTTAGAGATGGTGGTAGCTATATAGCCAGGCGGACCTTAACAAAGTCCTACCACCAACCAAACCAAGTACAACACTGTACCCCCCTGGGGATCGAGCCCGGGATCTCTGGATCTGATATTGGTGGGCAAACCGACTGCTTCCCTTGTAGATAGTAAGTTTATTTTGTGTGTGGCTATAGGCCCGCCTCCTGATCCGCAGGTTGTGGGTTCAAATCCAGTGCCCCAATGGACTTTCCACTTTTCCGGAAATTTCGTGTGTGTATTTGACACATGCACATACTCTGATGGTGAAGGTCACATCGTGAGGAAACCAGGATGTACCTAGGACCAAGTCCAAATGACATGAGGTACTGGCCAGTATTCCGCTAAGCGAGTGCTAGGTGCTAGCTAGGTGATCCTCGAAGGAGAATTAGTCGTGAGCCTATAGCTTTTCACTATATACTTACTTAACTTTTGATTTATGGTAAATGGTCTTCAAACCAGATACATATCAAAAGTGTTATTTCCTCAATAAATCCCGCTCGCAATTCTCGTCAAAGTATAAATACATTGGATATCAGGAAAAAATACCAGTCCCGATCTTTGTTTTCCCAAGTGTCTATAAAACATCTGATATACAGCCGGTTCACACCAAACTGGGTCTTAAACGGAGGCAGTAAGTTACACTAAAGCTGCACGAAAATGTTGTCAACGCACAGTGCCTATGACATCCTTTGTTAGCGTTCCATCGCTATTATCTCCACCTTTGTCTGTCTGTCTGTTTGTTTGTTGAGAGCGAACTCATTAACTGAGCGAGGCGACATGCGAAGTATAATTAAAAACAAAACAGCCAAGACTGTAAGAGTCAGATAAAATTGGTTCTGTATAAATCTGCATGAGTTTCGCTTCCTGGATGTCAACTGTGTATCTAGTGTATAACTTTATTGATACCATCGGAATAATACCTGCTGCGTAGGACACATCCACTTTGAATGAGACACACATCGCGCTTACTGCAGCATAAAGTTCATAAGCTATGCTGGGCGGGTTACAGGTTTGTGGCGCTTACGCTACTGAACAATTGAAAATACTGAACAAATTTTGCACAGATTCTTCTAGTCCAGAAATAACATAATTATGCTACCTATTTTTTAGGTACCACGTGGGCGACGCAAGCAGGCGCTAATTAAAATTGAAGTATCTTACGAGTACGATTGATACCTGCTGTCCTATTACATAACTTCAACACAAACGTCGGTTTTTCTTTGACTTTATTACGAAACCTATAAAATGTGATAAATGTGAAAAGCTATTTTTTTTAAACCAGTAATAAAACAGTCAAGTAATATAATAATAATACCATAATAATATGGATAATGTATCTTTGGTTGGAGTCATGGTATCGATGAAACCATGTTTCCTGTAGCTAGAATAGCTACAGGAAACATGTGGTGTAATTAAAACTACGACGAATACAGGACATAATAATTACAGGACAGGACATTTGCAGGACATTCATTTCACACAGCGCCATCTAGCCCCAAACTAAGCATAGCTTGTATTATGGGAACTAAATTACGATATACGATATAGATACTTAATTAAGATAAGATAATTTATTTTATTTTCGTATCTACAAACGCCTTAGATCAAACAAAAAATTATCATAGGCTTATGACTAAGTAAACATTCCACACAGAAAAATTACGTACAATATTGGGATATGAAATCCTGTGATCGGGTTTGAAGTCATAAACATTTTTTTTTATTTGTTTTATATCACTAGGATACATAAAATATTTATAGCTAGGTTGGTAAAAGTCATAACTCCAAACAGTGCTTTGAACCCAAATTAAGAGGTACCTAGTCTTCGATAAGGAACCATATGTTTTCAATAGGTTATCGAGCGCGGTAGTAACGCACTATGCACCAAGTAAATAATATATTACAGGGCATTAATTTTTACACAGCGCCATCTAGCTCCAAACTAAGCATAGCTTGTATTATGGGAATTAGATTACGGATAGAGTACTTAAATAATTTTTATAAATACATACATACTATATGATACAACACCCATACACAAAACAAACATCTATATTCATCACACAAATGTTTGCCCTGGGTGGGAATCGAACCCACAGACTACAGCGCAGAAGACAGAGTTACTACCAACTGCGCTATGAGGCTTGTTAGGCCAGTAGTTACTTGCATTTGTTTTCTAGGACATAGATAAATTGACAACATCTTGACAGCTTTACAGCCTGTAGTTGGTTACTACCAACTGTAGTAACGGCTGTAAGGTTGTTTCTACCTTCTGCACTGTAGGTTGTGGGTTCAATTCCAACCCAGAACAAATATTTGTATGATGAATATACATATTTGTTCTGTGTTTGGACGTTGAATCGTATGAAAAGTATGTTTTTACAAAAACGAAACATTCCAAATTATATAAATACAGTATGTAAAGTAAAACTTGTAACTTTGATTATTTTTTCTATTCTTTCTTCTTTCAAAATGCCTTATTTACTGTATAATTCGCGATATGCAATATTGAAAAAATCTACAATACAGTAAAAAAAAAAGATTATTTACTGTACTATTATATCTGAGTCTTAAAACTAGATCTCACTATAGTTTTTTATGGCTTCAAATTAATGTGGCATTCAATGTTGAGTTCAAGATATAATTCGATATTCAAAATGAGGGGTATACGAGACATTAACGGAAATTTCTCCCAGATTGGCTTTGGTTTAGACCCATATCAGATTGGACACTGTCATTTCATTACACAATGGATAATTTTGGTTGTTCTCATGTGATGTACAGTCAAGCTCATATAACCATCGTTATGTTTCTACCGTTTTTGAAAAATACTTACACATCTTCAAAATTAAACTGGATTACTTAAAATAAATGTGGTCGAGACCACAGAGCGAGGTTGGGGTGGAGACCTTGGGTCCGTGGGGAGCCGGTGCCCTCCGGGTTTTCAAAATTCTTGCGGGGCTTTTGATTGAGGTGACACGTGACCCAAGGGCTGGCTCATATTTAGGCCAGCGAATTAGCATAGCTATTCAGCGTGGCAATGCAGCCAGTTTCTTGGGCATTCTTCCGTCTGGTACTGGTCTGGAACAGTTGAGTTACCTATAGGCCGTTTGTAACGGTCCTTAGGTAATCTGACTTATTCCTTTGTACATGGTTAGTTTAATTGTACTTTTTCTTAAAATAATATATAAATATACAATGGGTGGTATTATCGCTTAGAAGCGATTTCTTCCAGACAACCTTTGGATGAAGAGGATGTCATGGCTAAAATGGTGGTTGGTGGTGCATATATTTATAGGGGTCTAGCTAAATTGACTGTAGGTATATAATACATTTTTTGGAAGCGCATTCACCGTAATGTTATTAACTTGTTTTGAAGCTTTTATTTAGCAAATTCTGTAATGATATCATAATTTAATTAAATAGTTATATACGTTTATTCGCTGGCCTAAGTAATAACCAGCCCTTGGGTCACGTGTCGTCTCAAATTTTAGGCCAGCGAATTAGCATAGCTATTCAGCGTGGCAAGGCAGCCAGTGTCTTGGGCACGCTTCCGTCTGGTACGGGTCTGGAACAGTTGAGTTACCTATAGACCATTTGTAACGGTACTTAGGTAATCTGACTGATTCCTTTGTACTTAGTTTGGTTAGTTGTACATTTTATGGTTATATACGTTAAAATACTAGATACTACTAAAAAGTAGCTTATACGTTATGAGAACAGATTATCTAGAACCTAGATTTTTTTTCATATCGGGATACACAACACAACACTTCTCACACACATACATTTGAATCGGTTGTTGTTTTGTGTCTGAAATTTAACTGAAATGGGGGTCACATTACCACATCAGCTTTAACAAATCTCAACTTTCTCACTGACGCTGGCGTGAAGTCAAATGGGTTCTTGAAGAACTCACCAAACTATCCAAATTACTTTTTCCATCAGAAACTTAAAGGCATTTTAATTCAACAAGAGCTATGAAGTTCAGTTGGTAGTAACTCTGCCCTGTAGGCTGTGTGATGTATATGGATGTTTTCGTGTTTGGGTGTTGTATAATATTGTATGTAACACAAAGTAGTATCATAACTTGAAACCAGGTGAAATGAAAGACAAACGCTTCCTCGTGTACAATAAAAGAATACCTATCAAAGTCAGGTGGGAAGCCTTTGTATATGCCTTTGTACAACATCAGAGGTATGATCAATTTTCTCAGAAAATATCTTTTGAACGGTTTTTAAATTCCATATACAGCAATCTAAAAGGTTCTTATTAAGTTGAAACTTTAAAAGATTGCGTTTACATTCTATCAGCATTCATTATCGTTTCTTATTTGTTTTTAATATCAATCAATCAATAATCAATAATAATACTTTTAATCAGTCACCTCCTTTCCTTGATAAAAATGCATTGTCAAATGCTGCGTAGCTCTACCTAATCTACCAGACATCTTGCAATTATTGTAGCATTCAATTATAAACTGAAATAATTTTCCCTCACCCTAAGCTAAATAAAATAAACAAGACATTAATCTCACACAGCGCCATCTAGACCCAAACTCAACATACTTGTAATATGGGAACTAGATTACGGATATCATACTTTTTTATTGTATAAATACATTCATATCATACAATATAAACCCAAACTCAGAACATATGTTTGTCCTGGGTGGGAATCGAACCCATAACCTACAGCGCAGAAAGCACTACCAACTGAGCTGTAACGTTTGTTCAATCCTCACAGCTCCAACGTAAAAATAAAGGACGAATGAAATAAATGACGTCAATTTTCACTCCACCAGTACAACGTAACTTAAATGACGCTATTACGAGGAACATTGTCGTAATGCCAGTAATAGCTAACAATGGATCGCATTAGGCCTGCCCAATGAACCACCGCGGTCGCTGGGATCACTTGATTTCCCCCAAGGCGGGATCCGTCCAAGTTACCCTTCTCTTATAGCTTTGGGTCTTGAGATACTCCATGATTACTTATAGACAATCGGGATTTATTAAACTGGAGATTTGAACGAAATGGTTCCTGAATTCGTGGTCATATTATCTTGTTGTGTGTGCAGTATCAATATGTCCAAAACTGTCCACAAATTAATAAGAAATATCATATTATAAAACCTTCTCCATCCAATACCTTATTTGTTCATCATGACTTGGGGCCAGAACAAGTACACGATAGATTTAATGGAGACTTAAATTAAATGACGTCTCTGAGTGCGGAGAATGATCTACAGCCACTATAAAGGTAACTCAAATGTTAGGTAGGAGATAGTAGAAATAATTGGTGTATTACATCTCTTTGTAAAATACAACACCAAATAAATACGCTTTGGTGTAACGTAATAAGACAATCACTCTTTTTCTTTTATTTATTTACCTTCCAACAAGATTTCAATTTAAAGGGTTTCCCTGAGGAAATATCTGCTAAATAAGATTTTAATCAAACGAGTCACAATTCTCTCTGCCTGTGAAGTTAACCAGAGCAGACTATATAGGTACAGATGTAGGGCAAATCTTGTTGAAAAAACCACATTACATCCAAAGTATAAAAACCAATGTAGAATTTTGAAATATTATTAAAATAACACAACTATACTTAATACAAAAAAATCAGATCAGTAGGATAGTCATCGGTTCACTATTGAATCGAATTTTCAAAAACTGATTTGCCAGATCGCGATTATTATTTTTTCATCATTAAAAAAAAATTGACAACCTTTGACTGTTGCGGTGACGTTACAACAAAATCCGTTTCATCCAGAACAGGGGAAAATTACAGGTGTGCTGTAAAACTCATTATAACCTCCTTGTAATTGGAATGCTCAACAATTTATGAAATTTAAAATTGGAACGTCACACGGCTTATCATTTCAAGTCAAAAGAGCCCCAGCACATTTAAAATTCTTTACTTGGAGCGAGGTGAAAAAACATCGCGCACAGGATGCAAAGAAGAAGAAACCGCTTCTGTGGTCTAGTGGTTCTGCCACCGATGTCAGATCCAGAGGTCTCGGGTTCGATCCTCATGGGGACTACAATATTGTGATTGGTTTGGCTGGTGGTAGTATTTTGTTTAAGTCCGCCTGGCTAGCTACCATCATCTTACCTAGTATTTCGCCATAACAACAATTCTTAAAAAAAAAATGTGTTCTGGCATGTGAAAATAAACACTTAACTACTAACAGAGGAACTGGCTATCTTACTCTGAAACGGGAAAAAAACCCCTGACAATTCTCGAATAGTCTCTCAACACTTATTTTAGTATAGCAGAGAACTGAAGTTCGAGTATATTATCATTCCTTGTAGATTGATCTATTCTAGTTATTGAAGAGAACTCTATGGCTTTAGTAAAGCCACTATCAAATGATAAGCGCTAGGATATCACACAACCCCTCAAAAAGGCATAGGGCGGATCATGTCGAGCCAAGTCGAGCATCCACCTCTCAAACGATGAACCCTGGTCCTGCTCTTCCTCTTTCCTGGTGAATACAGTCTCGTTCCCTCCACACGACAGTGTATACTTGTACCGGTTGGTCGATTTTTCTATTTTCACATCCATAAAATTTTTACGCACTCGGTTTATTAAAAAAAAAACATGCCTCTTATTTAACCTTTCATACAGCGCCATTTAGCCCCAAACTAAGCATAGCTCGTAGTATGGGAACTAGATTACGGATAGAATACTGAAATACTATTTTTTAATAAACACATACTAGCCAAATGTATATGATACAACTTTTATCAAATATTTGATGATTTGGCAAACCGGAAAAATGTTTCGTGTAAACATTAATTCTATCACCTTCCGCATCGGAACTCTCAAATAAACCGATGTGGAATACCAAGCAAAAGGCGAGATTCAAAGACGTTTTGGATGCGGAAACGATCCCTATTGCTACAGCCGGACAGGGTATTGTTGGAAACGGGGAAAAGGTTGGAGATCCACACAATACATGTCTCCTTTCCTTGAACGTAACAATGGTTCGATTTGCAGATTTGGCGGTTTGTATCCTTGGTATCTGATATTTCTCAGATTCTTAACAAACATTTTTTCACATATTTCGTTTAGCCTGCTTCACACCAGCTAAATAATTATAATTATTGTTATTTATTTCATTAATTTGATTTCACTAGCCGAACACAAAAATTTAATACAAAACATACAATACCGGAATACAAATACAATTCCAGTCGAATACAAGTGGTTGGTGGTAGGACTATGTTCAAGTCCGCCTGGCTATCTACCACCATAGTATATAATGAATTAATTTATTCATGAAAATTATTTATTCTACACCAAAAATATATAGTACAATTGACAATTTTCAAACTAAAGTTTGTGTACAATGGGTAGTCTCATCGCTTAAAAACATCTATTCCAGACAACTTTTGGATGGAGAGGATAGTAAAAGTACGGTTGATGGTAGGAGGGTGCACAAAATAATAGATAAACATTTTTTCACATATTTCTGTTATATTTTGAAAGCGTTTAGCCTGCTTCACACCAGCTAAATAATTATAATTATTGTTATTTATTTCATAAATTTGATTTCACTAGCCGAACACAAAAATTTTATACAAAACATACAATACCGGAATACAAATACAATTCCAGTCGAATACAAGTGGTTGGTGGTGGGACTTTGTTTAAATCCGCCTGCCTATCTACCACCACCTTACCTAATTCTGTCGCCATAATAACAATTCCAAAATTGTTGTATTTCGGCATTTGAGAGGTAGGTTCTACTGTTGAGGATTCCGGGTGAAGTGCGCTTAACCTTCGGCCTTATCATAACTTGAAACCAAGTAGGATGAAGGCTTCCACGCTTCCCCGTCATACAATAACAAAAATGCTATGCTGGGTATTCAACATATTAAATTAGATATGCTTGGTTTTGTAAATATAAATATTTATTTATTATCTATTATTTTGTGCACCCTCCTACCATCAACCGTACTTTTACTATCCTCTCCATCCAAAAGTTGTCTGGGATAGAGGTTTTTAAGCGATGAGACTACCCATTGTACACAAACTTTAGTTTGAAAATTGTCAATTGTACTATATATTTTTGGTGTACAATAAATAATTTTCATGAATAAATTAATTCATTCTATACTATGGTGGTAGATAGCCAGGCGGACTTGAGCATAGTCCTACCACCAACCTAACCATGCACAATATTGTACTACCCTGGGAATCAAACCCGGGACCTCTAGATCTGACAACGGCGAACAATAGAGGCGGTATTTGGCCTTGGACTCAATAGTGGAGTCAAAGTTCAAGCTCGATGAAAGCAAAAACAACTCTATCGACATTGTTCTTTTACGACATCCATCTCAACTTTTGCAGATAAAGCATACGTGTATAAAGTAAAGTTCTTTTATCCGGTCCAAATGGGTTAAGTTTACTCTTTTTTCTACACATTTCATCGAATACCACCGATTTGCTGGATGAAAGATTTGTGTTTCTTTTAAAATAAATCTGCGATCCTAGTGTGGGGTTAGGTGGTTCAGTCAAACTTAAGCCGTATCAAATAAGTTGTAACGAAGAAATTGTACCTATTCAATTATTTTGGACAGCGTTGTAGGTTGTGGGTTCGATTCCCACCCAGGACGAACATTTGTGTGATGAATATTCATGTTTTTTCTGTGTATGGGTGTTGTATTGTATGATAACTATGTATTTACAAAAAAAAAGTGTTTAAGAATATTCTATCCGGAATCTAGTTCCCATATTACAAGCTATGCTAAGTTTGGGACTAGATGGCGCTGTAAAATTCATGTCCTGTAATATATATAATTCTGGTAACATACCAGTAACGTAACTCAGGCGCTAAATAATTGTCACCAACCTCCGGTATTTTAAGGAGCTATGGGCTGGCTGGGGTAGGGTTAGTTAAATCATGGGGGACAATGCACATTACACCCCACATCGGGACGTTACTGGTATAATAAGAATAAGATACCAGTAACGGCTTTTGAGATCCTACGTATTATTTCCAACCGAATAAAAAAAACGATGATAAATTGATCGGTATTGGATAGTCTATTCTAATATGAGAGATATTTAACTATCAGTACTATGATATATATCGTATATATTCGCACTCTCTCACACACACTCACACACACAATCTATTTTCGACTTCGTCTGTAGAATTTACCTATTTGTATTTATATTCCGTTTCACTTGTTTATTTATTTTTCTTTTAATTATTTATATGCCAAACGCTTCGCCCCTGTATAGTATGACTATGACTTGTAAACAGTATTGTATCTGACTACCGCGACACAGGCGAGTCTTAGTACGGGATCAATTATAGTAATCCTGAAATGTTACACTTTTTTGGGAATAAATATTTGTGTATGTATTTGTATTTGTCCTTCTTATACAAGTTATTCTTTCCTGCCGAAGTTCAGCGCCAAACGGTTTTCCCTGTTCCGTCGATGCGTTGGAGAGCCAGTGGCTTTGGAACAGCTCGCTCCATTGTAGACCTCATCCACGCTTTAGCCAGGTCTAGAGCTAGCCCATAATTTAAAAAAAATATAGTTAGCCTTTGATTGTTGCGGTGACGTAACCAAAAAATACGTTTCATCCAGAACAGGGGAAAATTACAGGTGTGCTGTAAAACTCATTATAACCTCCTTGTAATTAGAATGCTCAACAATTTATGAAATTTAAAATTGGAACGTCACACGGCTTATCATTTCGAGTCAAAAGAGCCCAAGCACATTTAAAATTCCATAATTAAGGTAAATCCTCCAAGGAGCGTCTATCTCGCCTGAAATCCTGGATTGTCGCAAAGCCTCCAAGCGGTCATACCTGAATAACAGATTGCTTCTAAAATTGCGTTTATATAACAATTTAAAATGCAAACGGTTTCATTTACGTTAGGGCTTACCAACTATTTGAATAAACTGAACTGAAATAAGGTAAAGTCCGTTTGAAAATTATTAATTGATGGGTCAACCCATTAAATATTAATTTCCTTACTAAAAACAAAGCAGGCTTAGGTACACCACCTAAAAGTTTGTGGAAAATTCAAGCATGTTTTACGTGCTATTCGTTAAGGGTTAACGTTATATTGCTATTCTGATTTTACAAAGAAAGGTACCTATTGCAAAAGGTGTGTGAATGGTTGTACTAATATGTTTTGGAATCCATATGTGAATAATCCCTATGGGCGCCAACGGCCGGACCGATTTTGAAGAATATCTGGCAGATAGCGGATGTTACAAAAGAAACGGATGCTTTTTTTTGTAAATAATTAGGGTTCCAAGCAAAAAAAAACCCAAAAATTAAAAGTAAACCAAGAATGAATTGATTTATAGGTAGAAATAGGCAGGTAGGTAGGAACTTATTTCAAACACTAACATTGAAGAGTCCTTGTACCAGCTCTGAAAGCGATCACTACACAGAACGGCCTTAAATTAGCCATTATTTCATTTGTACGAAATAGTGTGTACTTATATTATTTATAAAACACAGGTTTTGCACACGTATACGTTTATGTTGATAGGAACAAACAGTTTCAGTTCAACAAGTGAACCATCATCAGGGTGAATGTGAATCGCAGATGAGGTTGCGGTCGCATTAATGTCTACGCGCAAAAACGCTGTTTTAAAATATATTGTTTGCCACACGCAAGTCTCGTTATTAAGAAACATTTCACAGATAAAATTGTATTGTTGTTTTTACAAAACTTCGCTTACATACCTATCTTACAACAAGATTCATAGCTCAGTTGGTAGTAACTATGCCTCCTAAGCTGTAGGATGTGGGCTCAATTCCCACCCAGAACAAACATTTGTGTGATGAATGTAGATGTTTGTTCTGTGTTTGACCGTTGAATCATATAGTAGGTACCTGTGGTAGGTACGTATGTATTTACAAAAGAAAAGTATACAAGTATTCTATTCGTAATCTAGTTCCCATATTACAAGCTATGCTTAGTTTGGGGCTAGATGGCGCTGTGTGAAATAAATGTCTTGATATTTTATACATATATATTTATATGTACGGTTTTATCAATTGTGCGGAAACTACAAATGAACAGCTGGATTTATCGATCAAGATACGTATAGACGTCTGTAAAGCAAGCCAGCCAATCGTCGTGTTCGACTGTCTGCAGCAATGACCCGCTGCAAAGAGCAGGCGATCCAATTAGAGAATTTAATAACAGTATTTATCCATCTACCTACTTGTAAAAGGTTTATGTAGGAAGATTGAATTAACCTGAAAAATGCTGTTTTTTCAACAGATACATTCCTGTAACAATTTGTATGGAAAACATCTCAAAATTAAAATCCTACATTAGGGTTCCATATTTTTTTTATTGTATGACGAGGAAGCGCTTGGCCTTCATCTCACCTGGTAATAAGTTGAGATAAGGCCGAAGGTGGAGCCGCACTTCACCCGGAATCCTCAACAAAGTGAGGAACTGGCTATCTTACCTCTGAATGCCGGAACACAACAATTTTTTTAAGAATTGTTATTATGGTGGCAGAATTAGGTAAGATGGTGGTAGCTAGCCAGGCGGACTTGAACAAAATTCTGCCACCAACCAAATCAAGCACAATATATTGTACTCCCCATGGGGATCGAACCCGGGACCTCTGGATCTGAAATCGGTGGGTTGAACCACTAGACCACAGAGGCGGTTAATTCCCCAAAAGGTGCCGACGCGATGGGACCCTATAACTATACCTATACATTTATCCGTCTGTATGTCTATTCTGTCTCTCAATGGTTCAAATTATATGAGAATATATGTTACAACAGTGGATTACGTCATATTACGTCAGCAAAATATAGAATAATTACGTCTCAAATACTAAAAGAAAACCGACTTCAATGAAGAATATGATACAGCTCGTTTACCTGGACGATTTTTTTCCAATTATTTTGATGATAGATGAACGCACAAACAGACAGACAGACAGACAGACAGGGTGAGTCGTTGAATCTAAAGCATTGGTGCCTTCATCAACATAATCGTATACGTGAGTAAAAGCCGTGTTGTACCACTCACGCGAGTCAGGATCTGATGATGGGATCCTGGAGAAATCGAGGGAACTCTTTAAATGTTATAGGCACATTTAAAACAATTTGGGTATTTTTAGGGTGTATTAACAATTCAAAAGTAAGCAAAAAACCTGACCTCAGGTCATTAGGGGTCAGTTTATTGCTACACGGGTTTTACTTATTTATACAATTATGTTGATGAAGGCACCAACGGATTAGATTCAACGACTCACCCTGATGATGATTCACCGGTTGAATCGAAACCGTTGGTGCCTACATCAACATAATAGTATACGTGAGTAAAACCCGGATTTTAAAATGCATAGATCCTGACTTGATGACAATGGGACCACCTGTGACGTATATCCTGTCAAACAAAAACATAATTCTTCGAATAGGTAACAGGGAAACATACACAAAAAAAACCGACGAATTGAGAACCTCATCCTTTTTTTGAAGTCGGTTAAAAAGGTTTCGAACTTTGAAGCTCCCACTCAACATCACAGAATCATAATAAAAATAACGACATTTTCACAAGGCAATAGCTTCCGGCGATCTCAATTTGCTCTCTAATAGGTCCTTAAATTTTCTAGCAAAAAGTAATTTTAATTGTTTTTATATTTTTTGCAATGTTCCCTGGTTTCTGTACCTACCGACCTAATGTAATTGGCCTCTCCCGCTAAGGGCAGAAATAAAGTTAATTGGGTACAATTAAAAAACGCTGTGGGCTCAAAAAAATATCACAGGCGATATAAATACTTACTGGATGTGACTCTGGCGTTTTCGATTACATTAAGTGTCTTTAGTCCTATATTGCATTTGACAGCTATTATAGGGTTATTAGATGGAGGCCCTATCCAATAAGTTGGCAATTCAGCCAGTGTCTTGGGCACGCTTCCGTCTGGTACTGGTCTGGAACAGTTGAGTTACCTACAGGCCGTTTGTAACGGTCCTTAGGTAATCTGACTGATTCCTTTGTACATATTTAGTTTAATTGTACTTATTATTGAATAAATAGACTATATTCTAAAAAAAAAGTAGCATAGACCTAAGAATATAAATGTAAATTACTATAAGTTGAAAGATATGTGTAACAAAATTGATATTTTTGTTGTGAATCTTTTATATTTTACAACAGGGAAGCGCTTGCCTTTTAAATATATTTTTTAAAGGACATAACGTTTTCGTGGTCCTAAACCGGAAAGGCAACAGCTTTGCGTGGAGCTGGCTGGCGCTGAGGCGCGAGCCCAAAACTTGAGTCAATTTTATAGTTTTTTACATGCAAGAACAATGTAATGTGATGTAGATTTCATGAGCTGTTTGTCTCCAATAACACAAAATAAAATACCAGCTTGTGTAGTGGGACAAGACAAACAGCCTTCAGTTTTTTTACGTAATCTGACAATGGCGCATTTTAGTTGGTTCAGGTTATTTTGATATCTGTGGTTTAGGTAGGTAAATATAACCTGACTACTTAAAACCTGGGTCTCATTTTTCTTAAACGTGATCATACAGTTTACGAATGGGCTATACCCACGTATACTAAATGTGATCATACATTTTTATGAATGGGCTATATACGTATACGATAAATAATGGAGGTACCAATTTTTTTCGGGTCTCCTAGGGAACCAACAGTATTTAAAATGTATAATACCCGTATTTAAAAATGTATCATAACACTCACGCATTTTTTTAAGGAATAACTATATTTGGGGTAGTTACTATATTTGGGGTGGATACTATGAGCCTTAGCCCCTTGTTAACATCTATCCGGTTTCGATTAATCAATTTTTTTCTGGAAGATATCGTTCTCAGCGATATAACCGCCGATTGTACCCCATAGTATATTTTTTATTTTAGATATTATTATCACAAAATGTGACAAGGGAAATTTTGATAGTCTGCGGTTGGAAGCAACTTTAAAGCCTCTATTAGAAAATGTGCTGTTTTCGTGAACTCCAAATACTTTTCACTTCATTTCTAGCCAAATGTAACTCTACGAGGTTGATTTTCCAAGTTTATGCTCAGCCAGTTTGTGAGGTTGCCAATTTCGCTTGCCACGATTTAAGGGCTCAAACCGTAGCCTTGCTTGTCCGTAATAACTATTTCAACTATGGAAACCAAATTAATAAAATTAATTCAAATTATTGTTCAAAAACAAGAACTTCATACCCATAAACTCTATTAGTAAGTTAACTTTCCACAAAGGATTATATTATCTACAGAGCGATCAAAGCTCAACTTTGGTTGGGCAATTTTCCTTTGTAGAAGACCACGGGTCCTCGTCCGAGACATCGACTTCCTACATATTTTCGAAATACCGTTCTGCGGTAGGGCCCCAATAGGGTTGACAGTATAACAAACGGTTTACGGGTTAATTTACCAGCGAACTTTTGAAACCCCTAAATACGCCACAGTATCCGAGCACAGTGGCGTGACTATGAATGAAGTATGAAATTCCGTCAACACAAAGGCGATGTTGTTGCCACAAAAGTTTCAAATAAAAGATTTTTCCTTTTTGAGTAGAAGTTGGCAACCCTATTCGTAGCGCCTGGAGCCAACAATGTAATTTTTGCTTTTTTAATAGAAACCGCGACTGACAAACGAAACGTGGATAACAGACAAAGGCTGGACAATTTTGAACGAGCTACCGAGTTTTATTCTTAACTGTATTTAAACTGGTTTCATATTAGGAGCTGCACCTAATCCTTTTTGAAATATGGTCTATATCTCAGTTAATATCTGTATATTTAATTGAAGATGAGGACCGGAACCGAACGTAACAAGACACAGATATTTTAACTTTAACGCATAGTGATACCTAAGTTTCGCTTAGGAAAAGTAAATAATTCATTCTTAGGAAACTGTGTGAGATTTTATAATAAGCTTCCTCAAAGCGCCACCAAACTCTCTACTCGTAAATTCAAATTGTATATAAAGAATAATTTAATTAAAAGTGCCTACTACAAAATTAGTGATTATATCGACGATAAGAACGTGTGGCCCGATGTTGCTATACCAGTTGACAGGAAAATGGTGATTTCTCAATGTTAACAAATTGCCCATAGGTAGATAGGTAATAACAAATGTTTTAAGATTAAGTATTTAGGTTTTTGTTGTATCTACTTAGAATATAATTACAAATTGTGTATCTAAATGTTGAATGGATCATCAAAAAAATTAACCGGCCCGAGGTTCTTGCCTTTCTCCTTGTGTGCTGGTCGCGATTCCGAACAGGCGGTAAATTTGACGATTCAAAATGATCCTAAAAAATCTTAATGAATAAAGAAATTTTGACTTTGACTTTGACTTTAGTACGTGTATGAAATATATTTTTTTATTCAGAGAAATGTTTGCTAACATGATAAGTATTCATTGATCGAGTGAGTGAAGCGAAAAAGTTCTTATTAGAAAAAAAAAACATTTGCACAGATTTGTGTTAAATGTTTCATTCGAGGTTTTTATCTTGTGGGCTGTCATTTGAAAAATTATTGACCGCATTTTCAAAAAAGTTATAAAACTTTTTAGAGGGTAGATTTTTGTAACATAGAGGTTATTTATTCACTTATATTCCACCCACCACTCTGACATACGGTTTATTGTTCGCTACTTTGCTCTCATTATGGCTTTACATAGAATGAGAGTGAGCCTCGAATACTCACACCTAGAAGTAGAATTATTTTTAAGTAAAATGAACATCAGTGTTATGGGCATCACTGAACACTTTATATTGCATCAAAAGTTACTACCTCATTATGAAGACTACTGCATTGTAAGCGCATACAAGCGTAGGAATACCACTCAAGGTGGTTCTTTAATTATTGTAAAGAAAACTCTCAAATGTAAGGAGCGTAAAGATATTGTGAAACTCACCATTGAAGAAGTTATAGAGCTGTCATGTGTTGAACTGGAGCAGCACATAGTGGTATGTGTCTATCGTCCTCCCCAAGCAAATTACGCGCTATTTGAGTCCACTATGGAAAATGTACTAAGCAAAATATTCAGTCGTAATAAATCAATAATAGTGCTCGGTGACTTCAATATTGATATACCTGTAAATCCTCTAACTGAAAAAATCATTAACTTGTTTAAATGTTTCAACCTTAAGCACCAATTCGATAAACCAACTAGGGTAACTCTAACAACTGCCACTTGCATAGATAATGTATATTGTAGTGATATTCCCCTTGAAAAAGACGTGTTTAAAAAATTTGATTCAGACCATTGTGGTCAATATGTTTTATTTGATTGTAACTTACAACAAGAGCTACCGGAAATCACATGCAGACCAATTACCGAAGCTAGCATCATAAAATTCCAAAATAACATAAGTCAAAAGATTTCCCTGATCCCATGCTTGAATGATCCAAATGAGCTTTATAATATATTGTCTAATCTAATACATAAAGAACACGAGTATACGTTTCCACAAAAAACGTGCAAAGCTAAATCTGGTTCCATGTTTGCAGATTGGGCAACAGCCGGTATCTATAAAAGTAGGAGTAGATTGTATGAACTTTATGCAGAAAGAGAGTCAAGGCTACACGATTTATCATTTGTTTCTTTTGTCAAAAACTACTCAAAAGTCTTTAAAAAAGTATGTCATGCTGCGAAATCATTGCAAATAAAAAGGAAAATTGAGCAGTCATCAAATAAAATAAAGGCTACCTGGAAAATGATAAATAATCAAACAGGTAAAGCAAAACATTTGAAAAAGCAGATAAACTTAAAAGTTGACGATAGAATTTTGACTGATAACTATGAAGTTGCTAATGAATTTAACCGTTTCTTCTCTTGTGTACCAAAAATTGTTACTCGACCATTAAACTCCTCTGTTGATTGTGCTTTAGTCTTTCTTGAAACAAGTGTTGAAAGGTGTAATGCTTCTTTTAGCTTCAGACACGTCAATGCTGATTGTATTCTAAAAACTTTTAAGTCAATAAATATTAAAAATACTGAAGATCTCTGGGGGATGTCCGTAAAGATCTTAAGCACGATTGTTTTTGAAATAGCACCATGTCTAGCATATATATTTAATAGAAGCATCGACGAAGGAATCTTTCCCGATCTTATGAAATATAGTAAGTTGATTCCTTTATTCAAATCTGGAAATGAAAAGGATCCAGGAAATTATCGACCAATCTCAATTCTGCCAGCATGTAGTAAAATATTTGAAAAACTTATTCTTAACCAGTTGTTGTCACATTTTAACTGTAACAGGCTACTTCATGAAAAACAATTTGGGTTTACTAAAGGTCGTTCAACCACTGACGCTGGTGCCATGCTGTTGAAGTACGTTTTTAAAGCCTGGGAAGGAAAACAGGATACCATAGGAGTATTCTGTGATTTATCTAAGGCTTTCGATTGCGTAGATCATGACAACTTAATCTCAAAGCTAAAACACTATGGCATTCAGAATCAGGCAATAAGCCTCATGCGTAGCTACCTATCGAATCGCATTCAAAAAGTAGACATTAACGGTAGCAAATCTTCGGGAACATCCACTAACATCGGTGTACCACAAGGGTCAATCTTGGGGCCTTTTTTTGTTTCTAGTCTATGTCAATGATCTGCCTTCCTGTGTAGGGGATTTATGTGATATTGTATTGTTTGCAGACGATACTTCATTAATATTTAGAGTTGATAGGGCTAAAGATAATTATGATTGTGTAAATGCTTCTCTAGCTAGAGTTCTTGATTGGTTTACGGTAAATAACCTCTTATTAAATGAGAAAAAAACGAAATGCATTAGATTCACCTTGCCTAACGTTCAAGTCAGCAATGCTAACATTATCTTAAATGGGGAAATACTTAACTTTATGGAAGCAACTACTTTCTTGGGTTTAAATATCGATGCAAAGTTGCAATGGGGTATTCATATTAATACATTAGCTAGCCGGCTAAGCTCGGCAGCTTACGCAGTACGTACCATAAGGCATCTTACTGATGAAACCACGGCGAGGTTAGTTTATTTTAGTTACTTTCACAGCGTTATGTCCTATGGCATATTTTTATGGGGAAATGCAGCAGATATTGAAAGCATTTTTATCCTGCAAAAGAGAGCTGTACGGGCAATTTATAAATTGAAAACTCGTGACTCTCTCAGGGAACGTTTTAAAGAGATTGGTATTATGACAGTCAGCTCCCAATATATTTATGAAAACCTAATGCACGCACACAGGAACATTGATGAGTTTGTTATAAGAAGTGATGTACACAGTGTTAATACTAGAAATAAAAATAAACTTGACATACCTAGGTATCGCTTAGGAAAAGTAAATAATTCATTCTTAGGAAACTGTGTACGATTCTATAATAAGCTTCCTCAAAGCGCCACCAAACTCTCTGCTCGTAAATTCAAATTGTATATAAAGAATAATTTAATTAAAAGAGCCTACTACAAAATAAGTGACTATATCGACGATAAGAACGCGTGGCCCGATGTTGCTATACCAGTTGACAGTTAAATGGTGATTTCTCAATGTCAAGAAACTGCCCATTAGATAGTTATGTAGTAATCAATGTTTTAAGATAATATTAAGTTTTTTGTTTTATGATGTAGGTAACACTTGTAATGTTATTAAATTATTATAAACAATGTACCTAAATGTTAAATGGATCATCAAAAAATTAATCAGCCCGAGGTTCTTGCCTTTCTCCTTGTGTGCTGGTCGCGATTCCGAATAGGCGGTAGATTTGACGTTTCAAATGATCCTAAAAATCGTAATGAATAAAACTATTTGACTTTGACTTTGACTCATGTAAATAAAAAGATATTTGGAAAAAGTGTCCTTATATTGAAATCACATTTTATCGTTTGTTAGTTAATTTATTTTTGTGTGATAATCTCCGTAATGAAATATCTAACACGATCCAGACGTTGTCATGACCCAGCCCTCTAAGCCACCTAAGAATTCTCCTAGCGGATGGATCTTGAGTAGTAAATTATAATAAGCCTGATAGATAAATGTAACCAGAGTTTTCTAAGTGAATGATTAGAGTCCTATGAGCTAGCGAGGTTGATCCATAGTTTGTCTATGTTGATTGTTCTACTGTTTATGAGTTACAAAGATACTTGTACAGCATCAAATGTAAAGTGGTATAAATAATTATAGTGAACCTCAAAACACTACAGATTTTGTGCTTGTTATCCAAACCGGGTATTTCCAGTGAAAGCTTTGAAAGAACACAGGATCCATTAATCAAAGGTCTAGTAATAAACCAGTTATCGGATTGGAATCGGAGATCGTAAGATGTAATTCAAAATGATCTCTAAATTCTTTGAAATTGCCATTACAGAGATAAAATTAGACTGAGCTTATATCTGCTGACAGCAAATACACTGAAGTTAATTTAGTCAAATAGTTCAAACCGTCCAATTGTGTACGTGTTCTCAAAACTCTCCAAGACTTTCTCCGACTATCTACCACTCTCCGACTCTTCGATTCACTCTCCTGAACTGCCCCTGCATCTTGCATATATGTGGGTGTGGGCGTCACCACCCTGCACCGCTCTTAGCGTGTCTGCGAGCCGCGTAGGTAACCGCGACACCGTTACGATATGAAAAAAATAAAACAAAAGTGAATAGAACTATCGTAAATAATATGTTACTCAATACAATATATGGTACAAGGATTATTTAGACTAGAGCACTCTTTTTTTATGCTACTATAAAGCCCACCTGATGTTAAGTGCATATCCTGCCTATAGCAATGCCTTATTGCGTAGATCACATCTACAAAGAACATAGCCACACGGCACATTGCGCCCGCCAACTTGAGGGTGTAAGGTTAAAGGTGTAAAGCCTCGCTTGCCCGTAATTTCACCGGCAACCATACCTTTCAAACCGGAACTCGATTAAATCTACTTCAATAGTGAAGCAATAGGTATTTTCAGTTAAATGTGACGGCTACACTTAACTGAAAATATTATAGGCGATGTAAATTAACCATGCAATTAAACAAGATAGGCTTATCATTATCCAGACATGCACCTTAATAAGCATCATTCCTTGCGTAGCTAATTTATAACGCATGTTATACACCCACCGATTTCAGATCCAGATGTCCCGGGTTCGATCCCCATGGGGAGTACAATATATTGTGCTTGGTTTGGTTGGTGGTAGGATTTTGTTTAAGTCCGCCTGGCTAGCTACCACCATCTTACCTAATTCTGTCGCCATAATAACAATTCTTAAAGTATTGTTGTGTTCCGGCATTCAAAGGTAAGATAGCCAGTTCTAATACTGTCATTGAGACACACTAATAATGGCATCTTAACTGTGGGTGTAAGATTTCGTCTTGTCAGCGGGGTGGGTGTAATTGTGTAGGTTTCACGTTCAGACAAGCTAAGTGTGCGTCTCGGAGAATAGTTGATATATTTATGACAAAGCAAAAAATACTGCATGGTACCTTCCTTTTAATGCCAACCACAGGCTCAAGTCGCATATTTGGAATCAATTAATTAGATTTATTTGTATCTGGGTCATCACAAGATCTACGTTCTGGGCGAACTACTAAAAACTACTAGTAAAATGTATTCCTATATTGTAGATTTTACGAATTCATTCATAGAATCACTATGAATGAATAGTGAGGTATGTTTGTTGAGTCAGGTATGTGCGACAATAGCTCACCGACTAAAAAAATTAAATCGTTTGTTTTGTTTTACAAATACGAATCCTTTGCCAAAAGCCGCAAATTTATATCAACCCAATAAATACCTTATTTAACATGCTTACTATAAATACTTAGAACTCATGATTACTATGTAAACATCCACGTTTGAAAACCCGCTCTGCAGCGCCAGTCTACCCTAATACGGATATTAATTGTATGGCCGTTAGATTCAGAATCCTTATTTTTTTATGTTCCTATGTAACTACCGACAAACGCGTTGGCACGTGCAGTTTTCTTTGTCGGATAAAGTAGGTATAGGCTATTAGGCGTCGGATAATACCTTGACAATACTTACTCATACTCACCCCACACCCCTACCATTTACGATAATCATCACTAGGAGAAGAGGAGCAGCTTATTTTTGTGTATTATGTAACACCTCCACTGCGATCACCAATCCACCTGCCAATACCAAGCGTGGTGGCAAAACCTTCCCATTTTAGGAGGAGGCTTGTCCATCAATAGATATGAGTAGGAGGGGTGAAGAAACCCTTGCATAATACGATGAAATGTGAGTCCGTAGCTTAGGCACCTACCTACCTACAATTGAGTAGTTCTTTCGTAGGCTGAGAGTACCTACCTACAAGGCGTAATAATGTGAAATTTTTAATATGAAATTAACTTCGACGAGATACTTAGGTACCTACTCGATAGGGCCCCAGGATGGGCAGTAGTTGTTTCTGTAATGCTTTCGTACCTACCTATTCTCAATCTGAATGATTTCATATTGTTCGAGTAGGTACTAGGTAGATAGTAGGTATAGGAACTCATACCTACCTAACATAATAAAATTACCAATGAGATAGATAGATGCGTTTGCGTGGTAGATGCCTTCAGTACCTTGCTTTGCCTAGTACCTAGTTAGCCTCAGTGAACAAGACCTCTCTCAAGTAAGCAAAATAATGTTGGTGGGAGGGTTGTTCTCAATAAACTTACTAGAACCTACCCAATACCAACCTTCTATGTCAAATTAAAATTAAAAACTACCTACACTGCGATCGACTCGCCTGACAAGCGTGGAAATTTTGGCAAGACTGCAGTTTTGGAAGAGGTTCTTGTCTTGTGCATCAAAGGAAACTCAGGTACTTATTATTAATTCTGTGACAGAGGATGGTTATGTGCTGAACATTTATTGTGTGAGAATGAGACGCGCGGCGCGGCGGCGGCGGCGGTATGTAGGTCATCTACCTCGAAAAAATTAAAAACAGATCGAGCAGAATCGATTTTTTTTTTCGCGATTATCATCAGTCCCAATATTTTAAAAATCATGGTCCAATGACACTCTAACAGTTTTCGGGAGTAGTCTGGTTACTCCCTGTATATTTTTTAAAAGATAAGTTTTATTTATTTGTTTATTTTAAGTAACCATTATTATTTATTTATTTATCTTGTCCTTCTGCATTAATTTGATAAATGGCCAGATTGTAGTGGTTTTATTGAGTATTAAAGAAATTCAACTGACAGCTGAATTTCTTTGTGATAGGATATAGTTAAAAAAATATATATCCTATCACTGAATTCTCTTATCTTATCTCTCAATTATCTCTTATCGTTAAATCTATTATATTAATATATACCTTTATTATGTATTATACTAAATACTTTTTTTTAAACTGGATAAAAAAGTGCAACTTATGTACTCACCCTAACAAAATCTATATGTTACTTTCGCGTTACTTTTACGTTATGTAACATAGAGGTGCCTACGTTACTCTATGTTACAAAGTGGCAAAATCTACGGCCTTACCCAGCTATCAAATATTATGTATCTGATTTGTGTATCTAGTTTTATGTCAATAAACTTAAATTTATCCATACCACACGTAAAAAAACATTTTAATCAATCCAATGTGGAATTGTGGAAAAAATATCTAGTAGAAAGCACTCTTCTAGTGATAATACCGCACATTGTACTCTTTTTTTCATTTATTAAATATAAATATGTTTATAAATTGATCATAAATACTAGGAATATTAGTTAACTGTATTTCATTCCTATTGCACGACGGGGAAGCCCTAGGCCTTGATCTCACCTGGTTTGAAATTTGACTTCATCCGGAATCTGCAACATAACAATTGAGTGAATGACTTGTAAATCTTAAATCCAGTGCTTTTGCAACACGCATCGTGTTTTCTAAGTAAAAGCAGGTACATATTAAGTCACAAGAAGTACCCATAAATCCGCTATTTATTTTTACGGGCAGACTTGCGGCAGTTGTTTTAGTTCGACCTTTAGTCAGTATTTCCTCTTTTTGGTGGGCTGCTAAGCCAAATATAATCCATTGATTTGACGCGTAAAGGACATCTGCTTTACCAGAAAATGTTCACCGGATTGTATCTAGTCCAGTTTCCATGTTACTTAAAGGTATCTATGGCGTTAAAAATTTAGGCTTTTTAAGTGAAATAAATAATAAATAAATATTACAGGACATTAATTTGACACATCGCCATCTAGCCCCAAACTAAGCATAGCTTGTAATATGGGAACTAGATTACGGATAGAACACTTAAAAACTTTTTTTTTGTAAATACATACTTATCATACAATACAACACCCAAACACAGAACAAAAATCTATATTCATCACACAAATGCTTGTCCTGGGTGGGAATCGAACCCACAGCCTACAGCGCAGAAGGCAGAGCTACTACCAACTGAGCTATGACGCTTGTTTGAATAATCGTTAATTTGCGACAGATATTGTAATTATTACAATCTTAAACTGTGATTGTTTTAAAATTCAGAGAGTAGTGAGTTGGAATTGGTATTTTATCTTAAACACAATAGGCTTAGCCTGTAATAACCTGTGAAACAAAATGACGTAAGAGTATCTAAATAAACCCCCAAAGTCAAAGTCAAAGTCAAATATTTTTATTCATTGAGATTTTAAGGATCATTTTGAAACGTCAAATCTACCGCCTGCTCGGAATCGCAACCAGCACACAAGGAGAAAGGCAAGAACCCAAGCGCGAGCAAGACACACAGACCGAGGGTTCTGACCGGTACTGCAACATGCTTTTGCATTTCTGGAACTTGGTGCGGGTCAGACTTACACTTGACCAATGTTTTGATACACTCTATATCTCTATAGTTATAAAGAGGTATAAAATGTAAGGAAAATGATAATGAAGATCTAAAACCCAAATCTATAAAAACGCGTTTCTTGTATGAGGATTATCTGGAAATTTGGTGGAAATTTTTATTATTTGTAGGTTACTGTAATATTGCAGGAGACAGATTCACAGGAAATTCATGTGACATAAAGAGCCGAGTCAGCCGGAGCCTGAAGGTATTGAAAACTTTTCTCGTAGTAGGTATTTTGGCAACGTTTGGACTGCCAAATCTATTCTGAGTAAAAGTTGAAAATGTCCCAGCGATACTACCTATATTTCGTATTAAATCAACTTGTGGAATATTAAATAAATTTATGGCAAAACTTCAGGCACGTCCGTGTTGCTTACTTTCCTTATTATCATATTTTTAAGGTTGCCATGTCTTCTGTAGGCCTTCAGCAACTTTATTATTTTTGTAACGGAACGATCTTTTTATGACGTAGCGGACCGGGACCGATATAAATTCATTTAACTGGTATGAAAGATCTAAAAGCTAGTTAGCCAAACACATAAATCTTGTATTATTGTACTTGAGGATGATAATAACTGGAAGACACTGTGTTTGTACGTTCGCATCTTCAAAGGAATTAAATACTAAAACTCGGGGAGTTTTTTTTTACAGTGTACAAAAGTGTACAGTGCACATTTATCATTTTTTATGTAGATTCTGTAATTGATATTAACTATTCAAAATCTAGTTATATTATTATCAATTACTCAGATTAAGATCAAGGGAGATTAATTCATTATTATTAATGGACTTTCCGCACAGCAGAAGTCAATCTTCTTTTACGTAAGAATTTACTGTGTAAAAAATATTTTGACGTTTCCTCCATGATGCAATAACAAATGATGTCTTTAAACATAAATTAAAATGATCTCTGTGTGGAGTTCTTGTTCAAAATGTCAACAAACCTGTTTTTTAAGTCACCGAAATATCTGGTGAATAGCTAGTCTGCCTGCACTGTGTTCACGCTTTACACTTGTTCCAATAAGGCCCTAATTTACCACCTGCTGTCTTTACATATCGCTTAGTAACCTGAGTAACCTAAATACCTACCAACTTGACTTGGACTGCAGTGCTATTACAGGTAAATAATAATTCGGGAGAACCAAAAATTGGTGACGTTACGGAACAGTATAGAATGAATATTGTAAAAATAAACTGATCCGCCGAATATTTCATTTGAGTGACTAAATTACAAAATTAAATAAGAGATTTAGAGTGAAGACTAGGTTTTTTTATTTTCTTATGGCACCACACAGATCAGTGGGTCATTGTAGTGCTTGGACCACGCATAGCTGCGTAAATATTTATTATTTGTAAGTATTTCAATATCTGTGGTGAGAACTTATACTAAACATGAATTCAAATTATAGTGTAAAACTCGATGTTTTGGACCTTTCTAGTCACTCAGAAGCAATCGACCACTGAGAATTTCGATACACAAATTCATCATTTTTCAGACACCCTTGAATTAGCAATTATTCGTTGATAACTAGCCCTTGTTATAGTTATATGCAGAGGCAATTGTTTTCTAAGTCGTCTCCATCTCGTTGTGATGTCGGGAAGGTTATTTCTTCACGGATATCAGAGTCTGCCGTTATAAATTTTCGCAAAAATGCAGAGACTTGCCTCATCTGGAGACATTTCCTTCTCTCATTGAATTATGTTATAGCGTTTTCGGTATTTTGTTCAAATTTTCTTGAAATGAACTAGTAAATGGGCCATTTCGTCTCATAGCAGTGTCTGTTCTGCGCCAAGCAGATGTGAAAATATAATAGGAAACACTAAAACTCACTGAATTGAAACGTTTGTTAAAACTTACTTCGAATTCCTTTGTGCAAGCAAGTCTGACAATTATATACAAGAAGTATAAAGAAGTTTGAACAAAGCTCGAGTCCAATCTTGTATGGAGTACTGCTGCCATTTCTGGGATGGTTTAGCCAAGTATCAACTCGAAGCCCGACTAGATTGAGCGTATGCTCATACGTGATAATTTTTAAATTCAATTTTAAAAATCTAGTCATTATTCTTTAACTTGTTATTATGATTTTTTATCATTTTGACTTGACAGTAACTACTTAAATTATTATATTTTTAGTTTAGTTTTTTTTCTGACAATGCGTCTATACAGCCCTTTGACTGTAGTTATTTTTTGAATATTTTAATAGTTTGACATCGGCCCATTTACCTACAGCCAAAATTATTTTTTAGATGTATATTATTTTCTTTGTCATTGTCTGAACCCTGTAGTTTTACTTTTATATTTTAAAATTTTGATATAAAGTTATTTGCTAAGCTTGTCGTTTTTTTTTATTATTTCCTGCTTCCTGCTTTTGTAAATTGTGTTGCTTCCTGTTTATAAAATTTTAGATTTAACGAAACTAAGTGTAACTTTTGTGTAGTATCTATGGTGGAAATAATTGAACTATGAACTAATTCGTTCGCTGAGGCCAATTTACAGAGCTTAGAACACAGACGGTGGGTTGCCAGGTATAAAAAAATATATATAAAAGAACGTTAACTGCACACAGCGTGTCAAACTAAGCATAGCTTGTAATATGGGAACTAGATTACGGATAGAATACTCATATACTGTTTTCTTTTTTTTGTAAATACATACGTACTACAACGTAATATAACATCCAACACAGAACAAACATCTATATTAAACTTATATTTAAACAAGCCTCATAGCTCAGTTGGTAGTAGCTCTGCCTTCTGCGCTGTAGGCTGTGGGTTCGATTCCCACCCAGAACAAACATTTGTGTGATGAATATAGATGTTTGTTCTGTGTTTGGGTGTAGTATCATATAGTACGTATGTATTTACAAAAAGTATTTAAGTATTCTATCCGTAATCTAGTACCCATATGACAAGCTATGCTTAGTTTGGGGCTAGATGGCGCTGTGTGAAATTAACGTCCTGTAATATATATTTTTTATTCATCACAAGATGTTGGTGGGAATCGAACCCACAACCTACAGCGCAGGAGGCAGAGTTATTACAAACTGAGCTACAGGTTGATTGTGTTCTATAAATACCACTTTGGCGAGTGTGCGCTCGATATCTTTGACCTAATCCCTCCTTCCCCTTTCCACCACCGCACAAGCAAATATACGGCAGGCTACAACGAGTACCTTATAGATGTTCTAATGTACCGAACACATCGATTGGCCTCTACCTTTATCATGGATACTGGTAAGGAATGAAACTTGTCATCCTTGTTATCGTCTGCTTTCCGCAACCGCCTCTGTAGTCTAGTGGTTCAACCAACCGATTTCAGATCCAGAGGTCCCGGGTTCGATCCCAGCGGGAGCAATATTGTGCTTGGTTTGGTTGGTGGTTGGATTTTGTGTCAGTCCGCATGGCTAGTTGCCACCATCTTACCTAATTATGTTGCCATAATTACAATCCTTAATAAACTCTTTTTGGTAAATATGGAACCGACTTCACCACTAAAAACTTACAAATAACTTACTTACCCTAAGAGTTATTTGTAAGTTTTTAGTGGTGAAGTCGGTTCTATTTTTTTCGAAATAGAGTTTATTTTTAGCTTTTTTTCGTTGTAAAACCTACGACACCACGAAGTCTCCGACACTCTATTTAGAGTCGTGTGAGTTCATTCATCATTACTGCGATCAACAACATGCCAAAAGTGGTGGTTATGGCAAAACCCTGATGATGATGATGATACTGGAAGGTAAACGGTTCAAAAGGTCTACTCTAGTGACCGTAAACACCACAGGCAAGCAGAATACGCAATATCGTTTACTTGGATGACATACATTTTCCAGTTTTTTTTATATGAAAACCAAACTGCTGAACCGATTTTGATAACATTTCTATGGGGCCACTTCGCAAGTATGACCTACCAAACGTAACAAGAATCATCAAAATATACTTCGAATTGGGGGAGAAATCAAGTAACAAACAAACAAAAATACATACACCCGAATTGAGAACCTCCTCCATTTTTTGAAGTCGGTTAAAAAGTGTTTCTTACCTCTAGCCAGTTAATCAGTTTGTTGAGGATTCCGGTTGAAGTGCGTTTCTACCTTCAGCTTTATCATAACTTGAAAAATCAGATGATATGAAGGCCAAGCATCTCCCCATCGTGTAATAAAAAAAAACGTAGAGATGAGAAGTGATTCGAATCATTATCAGCTACAGGAGCTGGTGATTATCTTCAGCTAAAACAAACAACAAAAGCCACTGTCGGTTTCGTATCTAAATTGGACAATTAAATGCCTTTTGTCATATAATTGTTTGCCTTTTCCGAACAATGAGGCCCGTAATCATAAATAACGAACGCTGGATGAACTAAACGACTTTTCCGTAAAAAATGATCCCAGTTTAAATGATTGCGTCTGGTCCTATGCTAATAAATAAATATGTTTAGCTATCATCAATCCCAAAGAATTATGAGTTTTGGTTTTGTTTGATCTAAATATAATATAGAAGATAAGAAACCTACGTTATAAAATGTTTTTAGGTTTATTAAAACAGAATAAATAATTAGAGGTTTCAACTCTAACTCTATTTAAATCGATAAAAATACTAAAGAATGTTATCTTTCAAAATTATTCGGCCGACGATCATAGAAGTTGCAAATAAGTGATCTCGACAGAGCCTGGGAGCCGGTGCCCTCCGGATTTTCAAAAATCTTGCGGGGATTTTAATTGAGGCGACACGTGACCCATATGATCTTATTTAGGCCACTGAATAAGCATAGCTATTCAGCGTGGCAATGCAGCCAATGTCTTGAGCACACTTTCTTCTGGACCTAGTCTGGAATAGTAGAGATTTCTATAGACCGTTTGTAACGATCCTTAGGTAGCCCGACTGCTTCCTCTTTTGTATAGGTATAGTTAGTAAAATTGTACATTATATTTTAATATGTATTGCAAAGTATATAATTGTAAGTTACAATAGTAAAACACTATAACGGAAATAATGACCTGGTTCTTCCACATGGCATTTTAACCGGGTTACAACCGCCTCTGTGGTCTAGTAGTTCAACCCACCGATTTAAGATCCAAAAGGCCCGGGCTCGATTCCCAGGGGAGCAATATTGTGCTTGGTTTGGTTGGTGGTAGGATTTCGTTTAAGTCCGTCTGGCTAGCTACCACCATCTTACCTAATTATGTCGCCATAATAACAATTAAAAAAAAAAAATGTGTACCGGCATTTAGAGGTAAGATAGCCAGTTCCTCAGTTTGTTGAGGATTCCGGGTGAAGTGCGTCGCCACCTTCGGCCTTATCTCAACTTGTGACCAGGTGAGATGAAGGCCAAGCGCTTCCCCGTCGTACAATAAAAAAAAGCTATCCCCGCTATTTTTTTACCACGTAAACGTTAAGCTTGTCTTCAACTCAAAGAGATTTTATTTACATAACCAAAATGTTTGTTTGGTTGTTTGTCTAATAGGTACCGCACAACTTTCAAGGGAATCATGTCTTTTATTTATTTTGCGAAGGTTCTCATTTCGGGAACAAACAGGCCTTCCTGTTTTATTGGACTTTTTTAGAGCGTGTAATTAGTTGTGCTGATGTTGCTAGAGGCTAGTTGTTTCACTTATTGTAAGCTTGCATAGCAAAATAAACCTTCTCACTGGAGTGTTATGTTTTGAAATATCATGTTTAGTAATTTAATAATTATAGAAATACATTCGAAATATTGGTTAGGTTTGTTGATTAGTGCTCTGGTGGCTGCAGCTAAAGAATCGACCCCTCCATTTCTACCCACAGATATCGTAAAAGCCGACTAAGGTATCAGAGCGCCAGAAGAAGGGCAACAGCTTACTCCTGTGTCAAAGTCAAAGTCAAAGTCAAAATTTCTTTATTCATTAAGATTTTTAGGATCATTTTGAAACGTCAAATTTATTCGGAATCGCGACCAGCACACAAGGAGAAAGGCAAGAACCTCGGGCTGGTTAACTGTGAAGAAACCTTTTCTGCGTAACCGGTGATACTCACAAGCTCTCAAGATCAGAGAAGAGTAAAAGAAGAAAGAAGACGGGGAAACTTTCGTATGTCTTACTTTTTTACTGCAATCACGGATCCTCCTATTAAGCGTGGTGATACCATCTTCCTCCAATTTTGATAAGGCTCTGTCTAGCAGAGGAGATATATGGGCTGATGAATCGTTTAAGTCATGATGAAAAATAGCATACTTTATAGTTATATTTATAAAAATTTATAAACTCCAAACTGTGTTTGTTTTAATTTGTTGTTGGTGTGTCACTATTTGAAGACGAACGACTCTTCAGGTCATAATGCAATTTGCCATTTTTTTTTCAAAAACACACTTCTCCAGAAAACTATAAAAAAAAATGTTTTTTTTTTAATGCAGAACTTATTTTTTTTAAATCGAGCACGTAACTCCTAACATGACTTCTCGATAACGCCCACGGTTTCAAACTTGGCCTCAGTATCCCTGAAAAAAAACTCACCTGTATATAATATGTATACTCACACACGATTTTAAATTGAATTATCCCATCCTGTCAGACAAAACTAATCGAAAATTCGACAAGAAGATGAAAAGCATCAAGAGAAAACAATATAACAGGCGCCCGTGTAACGAAGAGTCGCAATAAACCTGCTAAGATTTTTATCGAATTCGTCGGGAAATTCCGAAATTCCTTTTTCGCAAAGACATTGATAAACCTTTGAAAGAAACTTATTGGCGTAGTCCATGCCTGCGTACCTTCGTACGTGCCTATTAGCAATCCACTGCGGAACACCACGAGCATTGACTGATAGGTTGACATTTATTTCGTAAAATACATCACTCCGCCATTGTTGTTTCCCTTTATAAAAGATAAAATATTTCCTAAAACGGCGTGCATTGTCGGAAATGTCGCGGGGTCGGCAGCTTGTGCTGTACGTTTGGGTGAGAGCAGAAGAGAAAGCGTGGGGGAGATTAAAATTAAAAAAATTTTTTTACACACATTACACACTTACTACACTACCATTCACTACTCACAACATCCCACACACTAACTGTTCTTTTATTTTTATTTTATTTTCCTCATCAGTGTGTAAATGTTTATTTTAAAGTAGATTAATATTAAAATTTTAAATATTGTATATAGGGACATAGACTAATTTACTTGTTCTTGGAGGTGGGTGTTGGTGACTGCGTCACAGTTTTCTATAACTATTGCTGTTACCATCGTTTGCTATATATGTTTTGTTCCGAATTTCTTTGTTTCCAATAAATAATTTTGTATTTTGTATTTGTAATTACAGGACATTAATTTCACACAGCGCCATCTAGTCCCAAGTGTTTTTTTATACAACTAGGAGACCAAGCAAGTAGCCCACCTGGTGTTAAGTGCATTTCTTGCCTATAGCAATGCTTTACTTCATAGGTCACATTCACAAAGATAGTCTACACGGCACTGCATAGCGCCCGTCAACTTGAGGCATAAAGGTGTTAAGCCTGGCGTGCCCGTAATTTCACCGGCAACCATACCATTCAAACCGGAACACAGTAATGCTGCTTGGCGGTCGAAATAGGTATGGTGGTAGTAATTCTCCAAACTAAGCAAAGCTACGTTTTTTTTTTATAGAATTTTTATTTCACACATTGCCATTTAGCCCTAAACTAAACATAATATGGGAACTAGATTACGGATATAACACTCAGAACTTTTTTTTTGTAAATACATACTTATCATTTAATACAACACAGAACAAACATTAATATTCAAATTTCAATAATCAACCTCATAGCTCAGTAGGTACTCTGCCTTCTGCGCTGTAGGCTGTGGGTTCGATTCCCTCCCAGCACAAACATTTGTGTGATGAATAGATGTTTGTTCTGTGTTTGGATGTTGTTATCATACAGAACGTATGTATCTACTAAATATATTAAGTATTCTATCAGTAATCTAGTTCCCATATTACATTTAATTATGCTTAGTTTAGGGCTAAATGGCACTGTGTGAAATAAAAGTCCTATAAAAAAAACGTAGAATTTTATATTCTTTGTCTTTGTTTACATAATACAATATACTGTGCAAGCCTTTTTATTTGGTTTAACGTATCTAAGTACATGTAATATGATTGAAAAAGAAATAAATGACTAATCTAACTATATTAGAGACAAGAATTAACTAAGTAGGTACGTCCTAAATATAAACAAGACATGAAATTTCCGATCAGCAAATCTGTGTTCCTTGAATCTGAGTAGATAATTAATATTCTCTCACGTCGAGCACTATCGACACTTGAATGAAGGTATCATGCTTGCAGCTCCCAACCTATGCTGGGTAAGACAGCGTAAGACATGACAAGACAGCTACTAAATAATTCAATAGCAACGCTTCTGCTTCTAATTTAGACACAATCAATGTTCCAGTGTACCCTTAACAAAGGCTTTCGACGTCACCGGATTCATACAAAATTTCATACGTCATATTCTTTGCTAGTGACAGGTGAAGCCAGGTTTCTTGAGTATATAGTATTTTAATGAAATTTAAACTTTTAAGAGACACCTACAATAAATGTTACCTTAAGCCTTGTACGGACTAGGCGTTCCAATGTACGCGTAGTCGGTTACGCGTTCACAGGAACGCCTAGTACGCACCTGTAGCAACGCGTATACATTTTGTCTCACCCGAGTCCATACGCTGCTTTCTTTCGCTGTTATAGCTTCTCCAGGCCTTGTGTTATTTTATTTTATTTAAGGCTCAATTTTTCAAAGTAGATTTTCAAAATCTTGCGTATAAATTCTCAAAACAATACACTGTCCCACTTTCTTCCCAATTCATATCATGCATAAGCCCATTTTCATATTCTAATCTACATTACATGCATTTTCTATCCACCATCGAGGTTTTCTTTTGTGTATTTTTTTTTTGTTTTTTGCACAATGAGAAGTGCGGAAGTGGTGGTGCACGTGACCGCTGTGTTTCGAGATATGGCTGATATGCTGACCGACACGCGACTTGTCACCACACATTCATAATCACCCAATGCAATTAGTGCCTTGTACGCGTATCCACCTACCTGTACGCGTATTCACATGTACGCATATTCAACATACCTATAATACGTGTATATTAGAACGCTTAGTACGTATACGGCTTTACAGTAGACTGTTTGTATCACCATTTTGAGATACCATGAAATAGCACCAACTAAGATTACCGCCAAATAAGATGGAGACCTCCTAGGCCCACTCAATTTTTGTGGTAGATTCTTTCCATGGCCCTTCTTATATATAAAATATAATAGATTGTTTATTTACTTTCCCGAATAGTCTACTAAGTGTAGTGTTTCTAGCGAATGTATATCCAGCCCAAGATATCACCGATATCAAATAAAAAAAAAAAAAAAAAAAATTATTTATTTGGATTTAATACAATGTACAAAAACTGATGCAACGATAATGCTCGCAAGAGTTTTACAAAAACTGTGTCGCGAAAGAAAAATGAAAGAAAAGTTTTCATATCACTGAATTTTAGGTTAGCTACAGACTGCAAAACTGTTGAAGAAACAACTGAGAGTTATAAACCCGTGAAACAAATATTTCATAATTTTCTTTGCTTAGTATTTATAGATAAAAAGTTTACATCCTAGCCAATGATATCAGCAATAAATTATGCAAAGTTTCGTTCAAATCCATCCAGTAAAAATTTTTTTTATATTATTTATAAATTCACGATTTCTATTGATGGCAATTTTGAATAATTCAAAGTAATCTACAGGTTTTGAAACAGCCTTGCCTATGAAGTGATTTATTTGAATAAGGAAATACCAAATTACAAATATCGTGCTACTGGCGTTTAACCGCCTGTGTTCTAGTGGCTCAACCCACCGATTTCAGATCCAGAAGTCCCGGGTTCGATCCCCAGGGGGAGCAATATTACGCTTGATTTGGTTGATGGTAGGATTTTGTTTAAGTCCGCCTGGCTAGCTACCACAATCTTACCTTATTCTGTCGCCATAATAACAATTCTTAAATTCTTGTGTTCCGGCATTTAGAGGTAAGATAGCCAGCTCCTCAGTTAGTTGAGGATTTCGGGTGAAGTGCGCTTCCACCTTCGGCCATAGGTGAGATGGAGGTCAAGCACATCCCTGTCATACAATAAAAAAAATGTTAACTTTTTAAACATTCAAAAGTGGTTATTGTGACAACTATGATAGTTGGTATGTCCAATATGTCACCGTCAGATTGTGAACACCGTCCGTAAGTCGTCATATTGCAAACGGTCGGCATATTGTCAACAGCAACTAACATTTTCAATTTTACGCATTATTTCTAGTTTCTCTAGTTCCGCCGCTTGCTTTAGCATAGACACAGACATGCCTCACCCTCTCCTCAAGAGGATGAGGTAAGCAAATAGCCTCACAGGAATGTAAAATCGAATCCTGTAACGCAAGACAAGTGGTTATCCTTCACGCGGTGCCCCCCGTTCTCGATCTAGTTCCATCAGCAATAGAGTTAACTGAAACCACGGGACGACTTCTGTCGGGTCATGTCCTGACCAAGATTCATCATCGATCACCATTTTTGCCGCTTACAATATGCCGGGGCATATTACAAACGGACGGCGCTTATAATCTAACGCTGACATATTATATATAACATATTAGGTAAGTACATATTTTCCGAATTTTGTACAGTCAAAGTTTTTTCATTGCATAACTAGATGTCGCTGCTAAAAAGTGACCGTCTCTGAACCGCGCTATCGTTGTGCTTTACTATTTGTATGTAGAATCTCTCTATCCATATGCAGGTGCACGACTCTCTCTATAGGTAAGTGGGTAATCTATACAGTTTTTGAAGACCTACTTTGTTGTAGGCTCACTAGGCACGACATTAATTAATCTAATAGTTAGGTGCAGTGTAGTCACTAGTCAGTTAATACATGAAGATAAAATCACTCAGTATGTGAGCCAAGTCAACTGTCTGTTCAAGATTTTACCGCCTCTGTGGTCTAGTGGTTCAACCCACCGATTTCAGATCCAGAGGTCCCGGGTTCGATCCCCATGGGGAGTACAATATATTGTGCTTGGTTTGGTTTGTGGTAGGACTTTGTTGAAGTCTGCCTGGCTAGCTACCACCATCTTACCTAATTCTGTCGCCATAATAACAATTCTAAAATTGTTGTGCTCCGGCATTCAGAGGTAAGATAGCCAGTTCCTCATCTTGTTGAGGATTCCGGGTGAAGTGCGCCTCCACCTTCGGCCTTATCTTAATTTGTTACCAGGTGAGATGAAGGCCAAGCGCTTCCCCGTCGTACAATAAAAAAAAAAAGATAACATTTCATTGTGTGTATTAATCTGAAATAAAATAAACCTAGGAATTAATTATTTTGCCTAGAATTGTGTGTAAGTCAGAGTTAGAACTCGCAACTCTTGGTCTACGTGTCCGCACATGGCATGTTTACTTATTTACTGTGACATGGGTGGTTCACGAATCGTAAACTTATGTTCCTGCATGAGTAAAAGTATACTTAAGTTTAATAACGGTATTATGACCACGTGACCCACCTGAAATATATAAAAAGTAAACATTAGCCTAAAATAGCCTGCATTAGATAAATTAATGATATATTTCAATAACTTGTAGCTTAATAGTTGTCCAATATCAGTAGATCAATAATTTAACTACTTACATCGTAAAACTTGGAACCTAGATCATCAAAAAACTTATACAACAGATATCTGTTTAGACTATAAGGGCTTGAAATATTTCCATATCTAGGTGCTCACTAAGAACCGATTTTTGTAAATTCCCTAAGAGGGGAAATAGAATGAGGTAAAACAGTTTGTATGCAAAATGTTAATTTATGATCCGATTGAGTTGAAAATTTGTGTGTGTATTTATAATATTGTTATAAATACACATACAAATTTTCATCTCAAACTCAAAAAAGAAATGCTCATTATTGAACAAATAATTAGAGATTCTTCCTTTTAAGGGTGAAACGGGATAACATTTTTTGATGGAGATATCTTTATGTTTGATCCGATCGAGTTGAAAATTTGCAGGTGTGTTTATTGTAAATACATGCTTATATCGATTTTTTAATAGAAAATCTTATCTACTATTTTACCTTCTAAATTACCATTAAGGTGCAGGGCAAAACTATGCATCTAAAATCTTGATTATTTGATTGAGTAAAAATGTTGTATGTATTTGTGTTTCAAATTCTATTGAGAGGCTGATATTTCTGTATTTTTTTGTATTCATTTGTGATCAAAGGTAATAACTATTTTATATATAATATTATTATTTTATACAACTACTTGTTGGCTTAAGACACTCACCTACCAGGAGACTGAGGATCTTATGGCTCCCATTTTATAGTACCCATAAGTTGTGTTTACTAAGAAGTTTAGGTCTTTGTTATCCGACTTAAAAATACACACAAGCACACACTATCCCACTTACACACACACACACATATACACTACTACACCCTCTCACCCACCCCAAAATCTCATTTATTTCTTTATTTCGTCCTCAATCTTCACTCTTAATCAGTTATTTGGCTTAAAGGTTTTTGGTTACGGTCTTCTTTCTTTGAGTCCGTTGTGTGAGCAGACCTGGTGACCTGTAATACAGGTTTTTTACAAAAACCTATCTCAGGCACCAGTCCCTCACTAAACAGGTTCAATGTCACCTGAGCTTATTTTATATAATTGTTGTTATCAGGTACTATTAAGTTACTATTAATTATTATTATTTAAGGATCTGTTTGTGTGAGAGACAATAAATAAATTATTATTATCATTATGACTCTATATCACTGAGCGAGCTTTGGTCGGCCCACTGCCACTTCAACTTACAAGTACTGAAATTGATGTATTTCAGTCTCTTTGTTTCTGCTTTAGATTGTTAATATTTGAATAGGTACTCTGAGTACTCTCGACCTATTCTGGGCTCACGTTTGAAGAGCAATTAATCAAAATCATTTTTTCAATTAAAGAAACGACTTAATACACCTAACTAATGAAAGGCCCGGGACTTCGATTCGATGATATTTTTTTGCAATCCTTTAAAAGTGCATCCCCATACTTTAAAAGAATGCTATTCTGAAAATTTCAAGTCTTCACGATTTAAATTTAAATAAAAACGCTTTTTGTCTTAATATTTTCGCAAGACGAATGGTACAAAAAGCTAAAAATATGTCATACAGTCTGGAAATCTCGAACACAAAAAAAGGATTACATTTTCATCAGTAAAGCCTCAAAGGACCAGCTAGACTCGTTTGTTTGGTAAAAACTAAGTTGACGAGAGAGGTACTTAAGCCTACCATTAAGATCTTTCGGGGGCTTCTGGGAGAGTTTATACTTCGGAGTTATTTCGTCAAACATAACAAAGAACGTCTTGAAATGCTCGGATTATGTTGTAAGGGTTCACAACAAAATAACATGGGGAAGCAAATAAATACGCGCGCCATGAACATAACAAAAGATGTCTTTTTGATTCAGGAAAAAAAGATTTGGATTTAATTCTATGAGACTTTGTGATTTTTTTTTTCAGTCGTATTTAAAAGAAACATTTTACCTATCGACCAGTAGTTATATGTTATTACATAGTATCTTTACCAAATGTATGCAGACTTTCCGTTTTATAATACATTTTAATAATTTTTTTACACCTCCGCAGCCTGCGGAGGTGGACTTTCAATTTGATTTTTGAGGTTTTTTTTTTTAATAATTTCAATTTTGATTTTTTGTCATAAGTTTTTTTTTTTTTTATATAAAATTACATTTTATTTTATAAGACACACATTAAAAAACATACACACAATTAAGACCAACAGCGAGAAAGTACTTCCAACAAAAGAAATACAAATACCACAGTACGATACGTGTGTTACAGCATAGTTTATAAGCTTAGAAGCTCAACGTAGCGTTTGATATATACCTAGCTCACGGTTCTATGGTCCTTATTATACATTCTGAGGGCAGTGATTGCTTCCAAAAGCTGGAGATACAAAATCAACATTTTGAGTTGGTATCTATATCAAAAATCCATGAGTTTTTAAATTGATGTTCTAGTATTTTTAATTATTTGTGATTAGAACTAGATTTGAACATATGTAGTTCATTATTTAAAAAATAATAAACAAAAAAATACATATTGTTGCAATAACTTAACCTCATTTGTGGTCAGGTCCCTGACTCGTTAACTAAGGGTACAGTTGCCACTGTCTTATCTAGGTATGACGCCATATCAACCATTGTTATTGTTGTGTTATAAATTTTCTCAGCCTGTTGCAGATTCCAGGTGAAGTGCGCTTCCACCTTGCCTTATCATAACACCAGGTCTGATGAAGACCTAGCGCTTCCCCGTCGTACGAGTAGTAGAAGCCCCTTGTGACAGGGCTTGTCTGGAGAAATACAACCACCATACCTTCTTCATCCACCGAGCAGCGTTGCTGTGTTCCGGTTTGAAGGGTAGACGAGTTGGCACTTCAATTTTTAAGATCAGGAGATTGTCTGGATTGTCTCTTACCAAAATACGTTAAATTGAACAAGTAATTTACAAGGAAAGTCGGGTTTCCTATAGACCGTAACCAGATTACAAGTTAATGATTGGTAAAATACCAAATCGAATAAAAACAATTGACACAACGTCCACTAAATGCTATTTACAGAACCCTGAAAAACTCGACGATAAGACAACAGACTTTCTCTAGCGACAAAGGAAACAAAGCAGGAAGTCAGCAAGGATCACGTCTTTGTAATTGTGTTAGGATGCTACCTGCATGCGAAGACAGGCTCCAAGGGACATTGGTGCATGCAGGATCAGCAATCAATGTATCAAGATACCTACCAAATTATATAATTGTATAGCTTATTATTTTACCGCCTCTGTGGTCCACTAGGTTAGCCCATCTGTATCATTTTCATGAGGTCCCAGGGGGTCAATTTGTAGCTAAGCGTTTCCACGTCGAACAAAAGTCACCGCTTACGATTCACCACGCGAGGATTAGTAGGGCCCAAATATATATAAATATATATTCTATATCGTCAAGGCTGCTGAATAGATGTTACATCGATACACAATCGATAGGTTTTTTTTTTACGACGGGTAAACACTTGGCCTTCATCTCACCTGGTTGCAAGTTGAGATAAGGCCGAAGGTGGAAGCGCACTTCACCCTGAATCCTCAACTGAGGAACTGGCTATCCTACCTTCAAATGCCGGAACACAATAATTTTAGAATTGTTATTATGGCGACAGAATTATGTAAGATGGTGGACGGTAGGACTTTATTTAAGTCCGCTTGCTAGCCAGGCGAACTTAAATAAAGTCCTACCACCAACCAAACCATGCACAATATATTGTACTCCGTGTATTTTGTGATCCGTGGGGATCGAACCCGGGACCTCTGGATCTGAAATCGCACCTGAAATATACCGCACTTATTGTATGCTATTTCACTAAGGTGATGCAAACGGATGTTTGTCCTGTGTTTGGGTTTTCTTTTCTATCTCTCAAAATTTGTGTTTTATACACAATACTCCATGACGATCCAAAAATACGCACTTCGTGGAAAGCGTCGGTTTTGCCGGCGGTTTTACCTATAATCAATTATACTTTCATTTTGTTCCGTTATTGAATGAAAAATATCTGATTCAGAACTAAAATACCGGGCCTTAAAGCTCTATTCTTTACGTATAACGTTATTCTTTTCATTGTTAAAGTAGATGGTCTACGATTGGTACGCGTAAGATCATCAGCATCATCATCAACAGCTCTTAGGTCACTCACTGCTTCTGGGAGAAGTAATGTCTCCTGCAATGTCTTCAGTCCACCTGGCTGGTGGTCAGACACAGTAGGATAATTTGATAGCTACTTTATTTAACTTATTTAAAATGTATTACATGATATTCTATTTATTTATATGTGTATGTATAAATGTACAATTAAACTAACTAACTATGTACAATGGAATCAGTAAGATTACCTAAGAACCAGTACCAGACGGAAGCGTGCCCAAGATACTGGCTGCATTGCTACGCTGAATAGCTATGCTAATTCACTGGCCTAAATAAGAGCCAGCCTTTGGGTCACGTGTCACCTCAATCAAAAGCCCCACAAGATTTTTTAAAAACCCGGAGGGTACCGGCTCCCCACTGACCCAAGGTCTCCACCCCAAACGGCTCAAATAGGTAAGCTCGGTCGAGACCACTATATTTGCGCCTTTTGTGATTCTAGGCCGAATCAGACGCCGCACCAGCCCTAACCGATGGCGCAGGCAGATGAGATGGCATTCAACACCAAAGGCCTGCCCATTACCCTAGGGACAAGAGTCATACCGTCGGGCCGCTTACAATCATCACGTAACAGACCATTTAAATTGGTTCATATGCTTAACTACTATAGTAAGACTTCGAACAGTTCAGGGACTAATAAAAGTATCTTCTTCTGCAACAGTCAGTCTAATGTCCAAAAATAAAAACTATTGCACAGTTGCCATGTCGATCGCGTCTTAAGAATTGACCCCCCAACTCGGGCTGAGTTGGGGGGTCAATTCTTAATTATGGATTTCGTAGAAACCGACTTAGGGATCTCACCAGAAGAAGGGCAGCATTCCTATGTATTATCTACAACTTTACTGCAGTCACCAATCCACGCCAAGCGTGGTGACCTTGGTAAATCTCTCCTACATTCGAGGAGGTTCTGTCCAGCAGTGGACACCAATAGGCTGTTGATGTGAAGATGCTGTGCTCCATCTGGTGTGACCTTTAGTCGGCTTGGCAATATCTACTTCGAATTTGTATCTACGAATTGAGTTGGAGAGGCCAGTTTTAACCGCCATGCGCCACGTCAAATGAAAACGAAAACTTAACAATATCTGTTTATTTGTTTCATCTGATTTTCAGGTTATGATAAGGCCGAAGGTGGAAGCGCACTTCACACGGAATCCTCAACAAAACTCAGGAGCTGGCTATTTCACCTCTAAATGCCGGAACACAGCAATTTGGCCCTATGTGAAATTAATGTCCTGTAATATTTATTTATTTAATAATTATTGTTATAGCAACAGAATTAGGGAAGAGTAGGTAGCTGACCACTACCACCAACCAAACGAACCCGGGACCTCTGAATCTAATACCGGTAGGCGAACCACTAGACCACAAAGGCGGTGAAGTCCATGTTTAAGATGGGAAAGGCCTTCGTTTTTTCCTCGGTCTGTTAAAGATTCCGAGTGAAGTGCGTTTCCATCTTTGGCTTATACTCTTAAAATCAGGTGAGATGAAGCTTGGCCTTCAAAAAAGCCGCTTCTACGTCGTACATTAAAGGCTCCTGATGTGCACTTTTGCGGGTTGTGATGATGATGTCAAATTACAGAGCTCCACTCCGATTTACTGGGGGATGTTTGCGGAATTGTGCAAGTAATACTGGGCGGGTTCAACTAGTTTCGTATATAAAACAAGTAGCAAAAAGCGCAGTAAACCTGCTCCACTCGACACTCGAAACCACTCCAAACAAAAACTGTAAAGCCTAAAATAGAGTTCGTGAAACAAACTTCACGAATGTAGAGCACATGGTCTGCTTGTGTCACTGTTTCTCTTGTTAAGGGTAAAACATACCGTATTGCATCAGGTTTTGTCTGTTGCGTTGGCGGGTTCGATTTAAAATATTGTTGAAGGGAAAAACGTATTATATTGTACCACGACAACACGCCTGCTCCATCAACTCAACTGTTTCAGACGGAAGCGTGTCCAAGACACTGGCTGAATTGCCACGCAGAATAGCTATGCTATTCGCTGGCCTAAATAAGAGCCAGCCCTTGGGTCACGTGTCACCACAATCAAAAGCCACGCAAGATTTTTGAAAACCCGGAGTTACCGGCTCCCCACGGACCCAACGTCTCCACCCCAAAAGGCTCAAATAGGTAAGCTCTGTCGAGACCACTATATTAGCGCCTTTTGTGATACTCAGCCGAATTAGCCGCCGCACCAGCCCTAACTGATATCCCAGGCATATGAGATGACACCCTAGGTGTCGACGCAGTTAGCGTCCCACACCAAAGGCCTACCCATTAAAAACATATTATAATCATTTACTTACAAACGTTAATAAAACTGAAAATGTAGTTATGACGACCAGACAACGAGTTTCCTTTGATTGGCAACAGCAGTACTTAATGTACGTAAACATGGCTTAAAATATAAACTTGTCATATCTAATATGATAATTTTGAAGTGAAATAATACTAGTCATCGGTATTGTACTGCCGTCCGCTTTTGCGGTACAGTTGTAAAATTGTTGCATGAACTGAAAAAGCGACCCAGTGCCAAAATAGCGTGAGTTGGTTGAACCGGGTATCAGGTTCCCACACAGGGTTTTTATTAACTCTTGATGATACAGCTGTACGAGAGACAGAAAAAACTTAAGTGTGTTTCGAAGTCACGTTTTATTGCGTTGCTTTTATTATATATTTATAGCACATTATTTCATTACATTTTTCTAATCTCTATCTCGAATTAATCTATTGTCTATGGGCAAGCATTGCTATTTGGATACATTTAAATCTATTATTGGTATCTAGCACTACAATTAAACCGATATAAACACATACCTATAATAATGATATATGGAATATAGAGGTAAGATGATAAGGTACTTCAAATATTATAGAAGAGGTGATGTATTTTCTTATGTACCAAAATAATTGTGGAGTAACTGTACTCGTTATTGTGCTTTGACCAGCTTCTGGGAAACCTCGCTGCAACGTAGACCTCATTTCCGCCCACGTGACCAGATGAGCCTCTTGGATCAATAGCTTGCCCATTACAAATAAAAGAAACAATGTCATGCCAGACCGAACCATTGCATGGAAAGCCACGCGTTTTTAGACAGACCGACTGATTGCCAATTACTTAGGTATAATTATACTCTAAAGAGAGGCATTTATATACCTACTTCTAATTCAACGGATGCACAAAAATCTCAATAAGAATTGTGTCTGTTTTTCCGCACCAGCACAATTTTGGCATCTTTAAGTCCAGAGTGAAAATAATCTCAAAGTTTTCCTGTCCTTATCCCGCAAGGCAAGGTCAGCACAACATGTTCTTCACTTATATATATTGTCATTAGTGATAGTTCGATTTTTGCTGAGACTACTCGCGGCCGCGTAATCCAACAGTTTTGCCAAGTGCTGACGGCATCACAACAAACCTGCCGTCGACAGATGGCTGACCGTGACCATCTATTTCGATATCAGACTAACTTATTAAGGCGATAACATGCTTGCCGTAACAATGTCTACAAAAAAAACTCAAGTCAAACTTGTAACAGAAACCGAACATTTTCTGTTCTAAGAACATAAAAAAATATCTGAGCGCTTCGAATCAGAATACCAGTAATGGCTAGAAGAAAAGCAAGAAAGAATAAAACTTTAGAGCCGTGTGGCGGACTTGAAGAGGCAAATTAATATCCTGCAGCAGCAATTAAAATGCGCAGTAGAACCCTAACCAATTCCATCAACATCGTATATGGAAACTCCATCGGAACGTACTGAGTGGATCAGAACTAAGTCAAAGAAAAAAAGAAAATTGAACACGTCACCTACACTCTTGGGGCGAGAGTGTAGGTGACGTGTTAAATTTTCTAAAAAGAAAGCAGCTTCTACAACCGAAATAACAAAAAAGGTTCCTCGGCCACCCCCCATCATCGTGGATGGCGTGAACAATTCAACAAAATCAACAGTTTTATGACTCCTTGACGATGAGCCAGCCTGCAGGCTCCTGCACCACTAAAACCCTTAACGGTGATACCATTAAAATAAACGCCTACAACGATGAAGCGTATAGATCTATTACGAAGTCGTTGTCGGAAAACAACTGCCTTTGGCATTCATATGAGAATAAGCAAGATAGACCAAATAGAGTTGTAGCTAAGAAGTTGCCATCTTCTTGCCAGCCGGAAAGAATAGTTGAAGACCTTATAAAACAAGAATTCCAGGTTAAAAGAAGCGGTGATCAAGCTGAGTTGGAAGACAAAGGAGCCTCTCAACTTGTTATATATGCTAACCTTCAGCAACGCTGAAGAAATCCGCAAAGTTCCACAAAACTTATCCCGCAGTGCAAGAGGTGTCAAGTCTACGGACATACACAAAAGTATTGCGCCAAAGAACCTAGATGTGTAAAATGCACAGGCAAACACCTTAACAGAAACCAAAACGCGTACACTGCGGAGAACCACATCCGGCATATTACAGGGGATGCATGATAGCTAAAGAAATACAAAAGATGCGTAATAACATCAACAAAAAACCAACAATCGCGCGCCAGCAGCAGGCAACAATGGTTAGGACGACATCTACTCAACAACAGACTAATGGGCTACGTCAACTAACACACAAAGTAAGACAAAAAACGTTTCTTATGCTCTAATAGCTCCCGGAACTAGCCCAACTGTTCAGTACAGTAAACATGCCAAAAACTCTGATAAAAATAAGTTAGATGAAATACTCAAGTTTATGACATCATTTGATGAGCGTCTTAAGAAAATATAAAATAGCGACAAATTAGCTATTGCAAAGACTCAAAAATGATTAACGTAATAAAAGTCATAGCCTGGAACTGTAACGGGCTACAAAATCATCAAAATGAACTGCAAGTTGTTCTTGATACGGAAAATGTAGATGTGTGCCTCATAGCAGAAACACACTTTACAAAATAATCCTATGCAAAGTTCAAAGGCTACAAAGTATACTACGCAGTTCATCCAGATAACAAAGTCAAAGCCAAAGCACTTCCAGTGCTGTAGTTATTAGAGAACACATTAAGCATCATGAAGTAAAGATACATGAAGAACCAGATATACAATCTGTAGCTGTCTACATCTATACAGAGAGGTATCCTGTGACTATGGCTGGTATATACTGCCCACCGAGGTACAATATCAAAAAATAATCCTACCTAAGCTTGTTACAATCACTTGGGGAAAGGTTCATATTAAGGTAAAGGCACCTATTTCCGCGGTATTTTCACCAAAATTCGAAAGGACATCAAAAATTAAGCATTTACTGTACCATTCTGAGCCTTTGGCTGTTTTTATTCAAAACTTTATAATTTTTACTCTTACAATGCATTAAATGTTTTATTACTAGGTCTATATTTGTATTCGAAATTAAATTATATCTGAAAAAAGTCCGAGGCACCTTATTCCGATGTAAAAATCCTAATTCCGATATATTTGGTTCCTAATTCCGAGTGTATATAATGAAAATGGAAAATGGTTGGAAGAATAATAATATGTTGTTCAAAAAACCAACTATGTATTCACTTTTTATACAAAATAATAGGGGTATGATCTGATATTTACTGAACCTCACCAAATTTTTAATACTTATTACTGAGACATCTTTTTCTTAGAAAAAAGCCGTTTCGACACAGTTTTAAACTCTTGACTTACTTTCAAGTACATCTAGCAAATTGATCGTTTTAGAGCAATTTCTCTATCAAACCAACTACGTACGTCTTTTTCGGTGATTTTGTTACGTAGCATTAGTAAATAGTAATTTTATGATATTTCGCCTCTAAATAGGCTTTTGCTCAGCTGTGGGACCGTATAGTATAGGCTAATGAAACTAAAACTAAAATTGAAACTTAACAAAACCGCTATATAAATTTGTGAACACTCTGTATTTCAGTTGTTCCTATGCCACGGAATAAGATGCTTATATAACCTTATCCCGACCCACTGTATTTCGGAATAGCGTTTCTTATGTCTTATCTATCCCATACAACAAATTAATAATATATTCAAATAGATCACCTTTGACATGCTATAATTATTAAATGTGAAGCAAAAATATACCTCGTAAACAGATTTTAATATTCATTAACTATTTAAGTTGTCAAATCTAAAGCAAGAAATGCCTAGACATAAAATCAACCCTGAAAATTCAAATATGAATTATGTCTATGAAATCGTTATTCCGCGGCATACATCGGAATAAGAAACCGACTAGAAAATATGTCACCTAATGCCGCAGTATATTCAAAATGTATTTTTACCTTAATGTACTTTTTAACCCCCCAAAAGTCTCGTGATCTCGATAAAAAAATAACTACACAGACAGTACAAAACTAAGGGAAAAAACACTATTTAAAAAACATGGTAGCTTACGTATTTTGCACGTACTTTGGCACGTGCAAAAGTGCCAAAATGTATGGCGCGTGCGGTCGAGCCAGCTGCTTACGCAAAATTAACCGATTATTTGAAATAAGAAATACCTAGAAATAAGAAACAAAGTATTATTTAAGAAAAAAACACTCTGACCCTAGTAAATAAACGCACTGATTCGGAGGGTTTTAAATTAGAACTAGACGATAACTTAAATCTAAAAGTACCACTTAAGACTCCAGAACAGCTGAATGCCGAAGTTGAGCATTTTGTAACTCTAATACTTGGACTGCTTGGAAAAATACACCTAATTTGAGAAGCTGGATTGCCAGAAACCATCATCCAAAAGAGATTTTGGAACTCTTACATTCTAATGGCATCAACTAGATGTTTCACGTGCCAATGTAGATCATGACGAACTAACCAACAAATAGCTAGGTAGGACATACTACGTCAATTTAAGCGTTCATATTCTAAATCTGTAGGTAAAATTATAAAATTCTTGGTAAATTAAATTATTGAAAAATAAAATTATTCTTGGAAATAATCTTAAAATTCTTACTAAATTAAAATGTATACAAATAGAAACTAACTCATACAACTTTAGGTAGGTAGATAAGATAGGGGTTGTTACAATTTGGGGCCGTGATGACCAGGATTATTGGATTTCCTGGGTTGTTACACAGTGTAAGTGAAAGTGCTACTTCAAAGAACACAATAACGTAGTGTCTCCCCTTAAATATAAACTGTAAGAAACGTGACATTGGACACATTCTTTAAAATATTTTATCTTATAAAACTAAGTTAGCATAAAATTACTCATTAGCCTACATAGGCTAGATTGTAATATAGTTTTAGAGCATATATATGAATTTAATATGCACTAAATTTAAAAAAAACCTTATATAATTAGGTCTTAAAATATAAAATCGCCGTTTTGTATGAAATCAATGCAAGTATTATATTATTTTCGTCAATTAAAGTAATCGCCCATGCAGTCGACGCATCTTTGCCAGCCCAGTGGCCATTTATCAATATCCCCCTTAAAAAAATCTGATGGACGAGAGGCAACAAACTCTTCAAAGGCATTTTGAACTGCCTCCCGAGTATTATATTTTTTCCCGTAAAGAAATTGTCCAAATTCTGGAAAAAGTAGAAGTCGGTAGGCGCAAGGTCTGGTGAGTACGGCGGATGACGGAGAGCTTCCAGCCCCAATTCTTGTAGCGTGGAGACGGTCTGATGTGCGGTGTGAGGTCGCACGTTGTCGTGCAGCAGTAACGGGGATGATCAATTCACCAAAGCTGATTGGCGTTGTGCGAATTTCTCCATCATTGTGTTCAGTTCTTCACAGTACATATCTGCAGTAATGCTCGTCCCGTTCGGTAAGAAGCTGTGATGAATCACACCGGTTCTAGACCACCAAACAGTGACCATCACTTTTTTAGGTGTAATTTTTCGTTTAGTGCATTTTTTAGATGCTGAACCAGGATCTAACCAACTCGATCACCGCTTACAATTGTCGAAAAGAATTCATTTTTTATCTCAGGTAACAATGCGATTTAAAATTACTTCGTTTCTGTGACTGTTGAGCACAAGGCAGGCCTCCAAGGCAGCCAAGACGTTCGCGGGGCAACCATTTGTCTAGCTTTTTTACCTTACCGATTTGGCGCAAATGGATCAAGATTGTTTTGATGCTAACTTCAAAAGCTGTTGCTAATTCGACAGTAGACTGAGTATCATCAGCATCCACAATCGCCTTTAATTCTTCGTTGTCGAACAAAGTTTCCGGACGACCAGGGGGTGCATTTTTCAGGTCGAAATTTCCAGAACGGAAGCGGGTAAACCAATAACGGGTTGTGCGTTCGTTTGTAGTGTTCTCACTGTATACATCGTTAATGTTGCGTGCTGATTGTGCCTCGTTGTTACCCCGTCGGTACTCATATTGCATAATTACTCGATTTTTTAACGTATCCATGAAGACGAAAAAGACAAAAATGGGATGAAAACATAACGCTTATCAGTAAGAAAAAGACTGCCATGCCATAAAAAAAATATAATGCCATGTTTTAAAAATAAAATTAATTAGAAATTAGAATTCATAAACATTCAGAAATAGTTTATATTCGAAATGGTAATTTCGGCATTTTCTACAAAACGGCAACTTCATAGGTGAACCTATATCAGCTGTCAGCTTATCTTCCGCTCCTTTTTAAGTGTTTATTTATATATAATAACTAGCACGGCCAAAACAAAGTCACAAAAGTTAATTTTGTATAATCATACAATAATAGTCAATTACATTCATGATAAAAAATTCTAGATTAAAAATAATAATATTAATAATGATGTAAAAACAAATTAAATCGAATTAGCTAAACAGCTTTAGTTTTTTGGCTATGCCACATCTAATGCCTTTTCAAAATGAGCTAGTGGTCAAAACAATGACTATAAAGTCTTAGTTATATTTGTCTTCTGAGATCTATATTTAAACTAAAAACAACGTAAATACTAACCAGTTCAAAAATGTATGAGTGATTGACCTGAACTCTTTTGTGTGTGTATTTTTAATACCATTATCAGTATAGTCGAAGTGATTCAATAAACCACAGACAAATAGAATATGCCCTGACCAAAGTTTGTTCTTATTTCTCACTTAAAACTCGAAGATCGTCGCCAAATCTTTCACAGAGAGAGTTCAAACTTTTCAATCCGATTTAACACCGTTTCTTATCTAATCGTGAAGCCCTGTCAAAATTTCAAACGGTTCAAGAGACACGGCCGAAGTTTGCGTCAGAAAACTTGGAGTGTCCTTTTGAAAGACGATATCGCATTTTTTAACAGGTTTCGTATTTTACGCTACTTTTTGTCTGCTTTAAGGTTGTTCCTCAGATTTTAGATTGTTCCTCTAGCTTTAGGTAAAATAAAAAAAAACTTTATTAAGTCTTATATTACTCGGAATCTTCAAAAGTCTGAGGAACTGGCTATCGTACCTCTAAATTCTGAAACAAAGCAATGTTATTAATGTATGTATCTTTGGTAATAATGGTGTACACAATTATGTTATCTGTTAAGGTACGAGTACAAGTAGGTAGGTATAATTTATGTTATACTATTTAAATATTTCATGAGTAGATCATTGTTACATAATAACTTAAAACCTTTAACTTTTTATACATATATTACTTTTTATATATAGTATTATAAGCTATTTTGTTATGTATATTATGATAACACCTCATCTTATGTCGTACAATCCATTCCATCGAAAGGTTGTCAGAAATGGTGAGATGGCCTGTTCTTACGTAGGGGCAGATAGCCATAAGTGTTACCATCTGCCCCCACGTCGGGGTCGTTCGTGGTGGCAGACGGTAACAATTCCAATGCTTTTAATGTTCTCCTTATATTTTTTTGTGATAAATTGGTGAAATGAAAAGAATTTTCTATATCAAAATAAATAAAAACTAAATATTACAGGACATTTAATTTCACACAACGCCATCTAGCCCCAAACTAACCAAAGCTTGTAATATGGGAACTAGATTACGGATAGAATACTTAAATACTTATCATACAATACAACACCCAAACACAGAACAAACATCGATATTCATCACACAAATGTTTGTCCTGGGTGGGAATCGAACCCACAGCCTACAGCTCAGAAGGCAGAGCTACTACCAACTGAGCTATGAGGCTTGTTTTTACTGTCAATTTTTTCACAAACTTCGAAGACATATTTGCAATTCTCACATTTTACAATGTTCTTTGTTATTTAATAAAATAGTTGCCATAAAATTGTGATTGCAAATAAACCAAATAGTGAGGACAGCACCGGTTTTAGTGCAAATATATTTTATGACGCTGCGATGAACACCGTATTTATTTTATCTGGTGAATGCAATAAAACTGATTCGCAGCTTCGTATCATTGGGCAAAGGAATGTTATGTAATAAATGAAAGTAGGGTAGATTTCTCTATGTGTATCAGGGTTAATTTTATGTTCAAGATATAGGTACAGTGTTTACAGTGGATGAACGTATTAAATTTTTCTCAGCGAGTGAGTGTTGCCATCCAACGGGGTAATGCCGCCAGAATTCTGACCTGACCTTACCTTTGATGGTGACAACGATCGACTGGTTCATCGACATATAAGTATTATTATATTCATTTGTTTTTTTTTTTCAATGCTTATTAGTCTCTTAGTAGTCTTTGTATAATAATAATATAACAGGACATTCATTTTACAGAGCGCCATCTAGCCCCAAACTAAGCATAGCTTGTAATATGGGAACTAGATTCCGGATGGAATAAGTACTTAAATACTTTTTGTAAATACATAGGTACGTACTAAATGATACAACACCCAAACATAGAACAAACATCTATATTCATCACACAAATGTTTGTCCTGGGTGGGAATCGAACCGACAGCCTACAGCGCAGAAGTACGTATAGTATAGTTTGTTTATGTTAATTAATTTTAATAATCAGTTAATAATCATGTTTTGATTAAATTTAAATATTAGAACATTGACTTCTAACATATTATTGAATAGAACTTGATTTGATAAAACATTGAATTACATTGAAGCTACAATCACAATGTGGTTCAGGTTACTGTACCTACCTTTTTTACGATCAAATATTGAAACTTCGATACAAGGTTTCATTTTATACATTATGTTCATAAGACAAACGAAAGGTATTTGTATCTTTTTTATGGTAAAGTAAAAATACTATTTTTTATTTTGGTAAAAATAGTATTTTTGCTTTTTACGATACATGTTTTTTACGATTTACTATTTGCAAGGGAAGTATTTGGGTTACTTATTAGTAGCTCAACTGATTTAGACCAGCATCAGACGGATGCGTGTCCAAGACACTGACTGCACTGCCATGCTTATATGAATGCCAATTTCCAGTCTTGGTACGACCGTCGTCTAAAAGCAGGTTCACCTTTCCACGGCAATTATATTTCCGTACCTATACCAAAAACCCAAATAAGTGATAAAAACCTGGGCTCCAATCCAATTTCCGGTTCGCAAATAAATATTTCAAAACCGTTTTGTAAATAACGCTTTTAGAAGTGCTACCTGGCGCGCACTTTTTAATTGGAGTGGGGCAAATAATTATTCGCGGGCACGTCTGTCCATCGCTCTGTAAGCTGAAGAGGGTATGAGCACGCTCTTTATAAGCCTGTTTTTAGTATCAAAATGTAATGCGAAGTATAATAAGAAAGAACGCTGAATATCCTTGACTGGCACTGGGTGGGCGAAACACATATTTTAAACCCTTCCTGAGTTTTAATTTCATTTTAACATGCGGTTGAATGTTACGCTTTATTTATATACCAAATTATGTTATTACAACATTGTTATGCCTCGTCCTATTTTTAATGTTTTTTTTGCTATTGTTCTGCCATTTTCTGTTTCGTCAAGACAGAGCGCGCTTTCTAGGTGGATCTAATTATAGATAGCGAGAAAAACAATTATAGCTGATTTACAACTGTTTATATTTGAACTCATCATTCACTCCAACAACTAAAAATAAAAATTTACGTATGTACCAAATCAAAGAAAAAAAATTTGTCAGCAGTTCTTTATATCTTAATCTTTAATCTATCTTTAACCGTCATAAGTTTATGTTCAACAAAAACTATAAAATATACCCATAAACACAAAATGCAAACTAGTTTCCCTGGCCTCGGTTGAAACACGTACCCATTTCATTGTAAAAGTAGGCAAAGCGAACCGAATCACCCATTGGATATTCATATAAACAATTTAGCTTCATTGATACTACCCCAAGCCCTCCCCGAGGTCGATCGTAAACCAGACCGGAATGGTCTCCGAAAAGAAATCGGATAGCACCTAAATTCTCACCAAGTCAGGTTGTAAAATTTGAATTGTATTTGTTCATAAATAAGCATTAAGTTTCAACGCTCTCTGATACGCTTTAAAGTTTTACGACGAAAAGTTGTATTACTGCGGAAGACAAAGGTTTGGATGCGCGAAATCTTAAAGTTTCAGAAGATAACTTCTACGAAAAAATTTATATTGTCATGTACTATTGTTGAAATTCATTTAATCGACTTTGAATACATTTCAAAAAAAAAAAAAACGTATATAAGTATTCTATCCGTAATCTAGTTCCCATATTACAAGCTTTGCTTAGTTTGGGGCTAGATGGCGCTGTGTGAAATTAACGTCCTATAATATTTATTTATTTATTTATTTCTTTATATAAATTATAGACATTTTTAAGTATAATTTTTAAATATAACATCACAGAATAAAAATACAAAGCGCTATATTTTCAAATCCTAAATATGAAGTTAAATTAAAGGTAAATGTTGAAAAAATATTTATTAGGCAATCTAAGAAAAAGAATAATCAGTAATTGAATGATATAGGTAATAGGTAAATACATCCAAATATAAACAAGTGCTAATACATGTTAAGTTAAATATATAACATACTCGACAACGTTATCCATAAGATATAAATTTTGTAGATAATCCATTTGATATTGTTACTTGTAAGTTCGAACCTATAGTACCTAAGTTTATGTTAATATATTAAAATGTTATTTTAGTTTATCATGTTTTGTGTTCTTAGCTGTAAGTTTGAAATAACAACAACTCAACAATTTTATGTTACATAATATTGTTGTTATTTCATAAAGGTAATTTACTTCCGCAGTGAGCGAGCACCTCTCTCTATCATTTTCCATTCATCCGCAAACAGATCCGATGAAACAGATGGATTGCTCTGGCTTAAAGCTACACAAGCCTAGAGGTCAAGAGCTCTAGGCCAAGATCAAGGTCAAGGTCACGATGGAACGAGCTTTCCAAGAAGGCACTGGCTCTCCCGCTCACCGACGGATCGTGACCAACCGTTTGGCATGTAATTCGACAGGATGATCGCTAGCCAGGTGGACTTCACAGGTCCTCCAGAGTTATGATCATTCATCCGTCACCGCTTGCAAAACCCAGCGATTCTGTTACCCAGGCTTCCACAAGCAGGTAGATCACACATACCCCAGTCTATCCGCAATATAGTTCCCATATTACAAGCTGATTACGACATAAATTGCACACAGCCCCAAACTAAGCAATAATCGAAGTTTGTAATATGGGAACTGTTTTTTTTTATATAGGTACAACTAGAAGAAGGGACAAGCAAGTAGCACCTCACCTTGTTTATAACAAAGCCTTACTGCGTAGGCCACATCAACTAAGAACATATACAATGCATCACCCAAGCAGAATAAACATCTATAGTCTAACAAAGATTTGTATTTTAGTTTTCTTTGGATCCATTTATGCATCAATAGAAACAAGCTTTAATCCAAAAAGATGTGCTGACAATAATTTCCCCACATCTCTTTATGATTTCAATCCCGAAAAAAAAAAATGTTGGTACTTATGTAGGCGTGTACAAATTAAATGAATCTCAAATCTGTAGACCCACTTAAAAAAGTTTATAATATCAAAAAATACTTTTTTATGACAATTCATAGGTAAGTATTAAATTATCATTCACTACCATATATCATTTAAAATCACACACAATTACAAATGAATATTTATGTATGAAATGTATTATTATTGTATGATATTTTTATTCTCCACTGATATAAAACACGTATTGCAGATTCATATATACTCAGAATATAGTTATTAGTTCTCACGAAAACTTGAGAGACAATTACCTACCAACCAACTTCATGGTGTCGCTTTTTGGTGTCGGTGTGCACGCGCATCGTAAAAAAATACTCATATTTTTTTTCAAAACCGCCAAAAGATCTAAAAATAAAAACTTTAAGTAAAGCTGTTATGAATAGGTACGAATTCTCTGGTAAAAGTTTAAGGTTCTAGCGCAGGTTTTGCTTTATTTCAAGTGCGCTTTATAACTGCATAAGTTTTGAAAAAATATTAACACATCTGATTGTTTCTTATTACATATACATTTTTTGACTATTATACAAGAACCGCTTACTACTATTTTGGTATGCAGCCATTTGACAAGTCTCAAAATACGGTTTTTGATTAATTTCATGAATATATTGAACAATTAACTTTCTTTATTCAATAAAAAGTACTATAGAGGTAAGATAGTCAGTTCCTCAGTTTGTTGAGGATTCCGGGCAAAGTACGCCACCTCCGGCCTTATCTTAACTTGTTACCAGGTGAGATGAAGACCAAGTGCTTCTCCGTCGTACAATAAAAAAAAAACTAACTATGTACAAAGGAATCAGTCAGATTACCTAAGGACCGTTACAAACGGCCTGTAGGTAACTCAACTGTTCCAGACCAGTACCAGACGGAAGCGTGCTAATGACACTGGCAGTGCCACGCTTAATAGCTATCCTAAATTGCTTCGCTGGCCTAAATAAGGGTTTGCCTTGGGCCACCCGTCGCCCAAATCAAAAACTCGCATGATGTTTAATAACCCGGAGGGCACTGGTGTACCCAAATCTCAACCCCAAAGCAAAAAAATATGTAGTAATGCCGCTCATTGGAAATCACTTTTGGGCTATGCAGCTCTATCTAGTGATTAGGACCTGAGTCCACTAAATGCTCCGCAATAGCTGACTTACTATACCCGTTTTTTCGAATCAAAATAATGTGTCATCGCGAAAGTTTAAAAAAGGCAATATTGTGCTTGGTTTGGTTGGTGGATTTTATTTAAGTCTGCCTGGCTAGCTACCACCATCTAACCTATTTCTATTGACATAAAAACAATTCTTAAAAAAATGTTGTGTTCCGGCATTTAGAGGTAAGATTGCCAGTTCCTCAGTTGGTTGAAGATTCGGAGTGAAGTGCGCCTCAACCTTCGGCCTTATCTCAACTTGTTACCAGGTGAGATGAATGCCAAGCGCTTTCCCGTAGTACAAAAAAAAGACTTTCCATCAAAATAATGTTTTTTTTTATATTTTATATTAGTTAAAAGGAACCAAAAATTTTAAAAACAATTATTTTGCAAAAATATTGCTGGTGACGAATTTCACAATTTTGAACGTACGATGTGTTTTGAAGCAATAAAAAGTTCAAATAAACTAACTATGTACAAAGGAATCAGACAGATTATCTAAGGACCGTTACAAACTGCCTATTGGCCTAAAGTTATACAGGGTGGGCCATAAATTTTTGCACATTTGAAACATGAATAAAAATAAAACTACTAATATTATTTTATTGATGATTTATTTAACGTAATAAACATTTAAAGCAATTTATTTTTTAAAAATGACATCATCGAGATGTGCCCCATCTCGTCGCTGGCACTCCTGCAATCGACTACGTAAACTTTGGAAAACTCGTTGACACATGCTGCGAGGAATCGCGGCTATCTCCTCGTGGATGTTTTCTTTCAATTGGGATATGGTCGTTGGTTTATTATGGTAAACTCGACTCTTCACATATCCCCACAAGAAAAAATCGCAAGGTGTAAGGTCTGGGCTTCTTGGAGGCCATGGAATATCACCTCTGCGAGAAATTAATTTGTTGGGAAACATTTCTTTGATCACCGGTAAAGTCACATTTGACGTATGGCATGTTGCTCTATCTTGTTGCATCCAAGTCCTGCTGTTGTATCCTTCAAATTCATGTAACTGTGGTGTCAAAAACTCTCGCAACATCTTCACGTATTCCACTGAGTTTACAGTTACGTTATTTCCCTGACTGTTTTCAAAGAAATACGGACCGATTATGCCTTTAGCCGATATGGCATCCCATACAGTCGTTTTAGGTGAATGAAGGGGCTTTTGGTGTTTAAGGCGAGGGTTTTCCGTGCTCCAGTCCAGCTTTAATTAAATTAACACTTGGACACTCACTTATACGCTGTAATCCGTATTCAATTCTAAATAGCCGTCGTACAGTAACGTAGGAGTCGTTGTTTTTGTAAAACATTTTGACACAACAAGCACGCTGTTTTCCTGTGAAGCGCTCCATCGTGACTAAAATTGCATAAAGCGGCGCATCATTCCCCGTACCCCGCGCGCCCCTCCCTGTAACGGTTTTTGAGAAATCGAGTGTTGCCAATTGCAAAAATTTATGGCCCACCCTGTATATAACTTCAAAATATATATATATTTTGAAGCTACAATTGATCATAAAACATTTCATTATCTGAGAGCCACCTTATAAATTACAATAAAACAATTAGGTAATCATAGAAAGCAATTCCATTTGGAGTTTAGGAATTTCTCAAGATAAAATCAGAATAAATCTTACAAAGTCAAAATCTTACAAAGGGTTACTTAGGTATATTTATCGAAATATATCAAATCGTCACAAAACGGTCTGACTGACTGATTGACAATCAACGCACAGCCCAGAGGTTCTAGAGACTTCGTGATATTGTTTTTTTTTTTTTATCATTACGACAGGTATGTTCTTGGCCTTCATCTCAACTGGTTACAAGTTAAGATAAGGCCGAAAGTTGAAGCGCTCTTCACCCGAAATCCTCAACCAACTGAGGAACTGGCTATCCCACCTGTATAAATGCCGGAACACAACAATTTTCAAATTGTTGTTATGGCGACAGAATTAGGTTAGGAGTGCACTGAGAAAGGATTTTGGGAAATTCCCCCCGGATGACGCGAACAAAGTCCCGTGTGTTTGCTAGTACCTACCTAAATAAACTTTCCGAAACCGATTCCGAAAATTCCAAGAAATTTTAAAATCCCTTTTTTCAAAGTGGTAATCTCCGACTTGAACCATCTTTATTGAGTGAAAACGTTTTACAGTCTCTGTATTAAAATTTTATAACTTTCCAGCAGCGGTGGCTGAAACAAATAAAATATTTTATGCTCTTACATTGACTTTATTAGACTGAACGTATTAAAGGAGACATACTTACAGCGGCATGAGAGATAAAAGTTTGAACTTTATGGAAATGCACGCCGTATCTTCGTAGTTCTAGAACTCCAAACAGCAGTTACACCAAATATTCCTGGATTCTATCTCTATGATAAAATGCTTAGATTTGAGTACCTACAATATACTGCCTCAATGGTCTAGTGGCTTGAACACCGGTATCAGACCCAGAGGCCGTCAGATCAGGGGGGGTATGTCGGTGGTAGGACTGATTTTTAGTCCACCTGACTTGCTACCACTATTATTTACATTCACAATTTGATACTCAGGGGGGTAAAATCAGGGGTGGTTGGTTGGTGGTAGGGCTGATTTGTAGTCCACCTGGCTTGCTATCACATACGCAAGTTTTTTTTTCTTTTTCTATTGTACTACCGGGATGTGCTTGGCCTTCATCTCATCTGATTTTTCATGTTATGATAAGGCGGAAGCGCACTTCACCCGGAATCCTCAATAAACTGAGGAACTGGCGATTTTACCTCTCAGTGCCGGAACACAAAAATTCAAGAATTGTTGTTATGTTGACAGAATTAGGTAAGATAGTGGTAGCTAGCCAGGTGGACTTAAACAAAGTCCTACCTCCAACCAAACCAAGCTCAAAATAGTACTCCCCCAGGCGATTGAACCTGGATCTGACACCGGTGGGCAAACCACTACTATATAAAAAAAAATATGTGAAAAAATTAACACAAAAATTTAAATAGCATTTTTCATTTCATCAGAAATGATATTTACTACGATTCTTATTGGGTCCACATGAGGTCGTTAAGTTGTAAATATTTAAATGCAGAATGCATTTAAATAAAACACGCAAATTTTCGTACCAAAAGCATATTAAATGTGTCTTTTACACAACATCCGCTACAAAACAGTGATATTTTTATAATTCCATACCATAACATTAAAACAGAATGTGCGTTGACGCCATTTTACTTCAAAACCAGGAAGAACAATTTTAGAAGTATTTTTCAAACATTCGATAAATTCAAAAAAACTCAGTTGAAACACAAATTCTGTTTGATTAGATAAGTACGTAATATTCACGATCCACGGCGGTTGTACGTGCTCAGAATGATGTATCCGACAGACACAAGTTGTCAGGCACCGATTCCATATTCTTTTATCATACTAATATTATAAAGCGATAGTTTGGTTGGATGTTTTGTACTTCGTCACGACAAAAGAACTGGTCTGATTGTGGTTTGCACAGTTATTGTTTTAGACCAGGAATAGAACATAGAATATTTTTATGTCATAAATCAGTTCTTGTGATATGGAAAAGATAAGTAGATATATGTATAGATATTTTGATGTTGCAGAGTGTCAGTGACAGATAGAACTGGCAGAACCTAGGAACAGACAGACGACTATCGTTACGACAGATGTAAGGTCGCCAGTGAGTTTTTCAATTTTAAAAAACGTTCTGAACCATTCACAAAACAATCATAACATACTTAAGCAAAAGTTTTGATAGATGTTAGTTCCTTTTCACGAAAAACTATAGAACAGTTTGAGCTAAAACTTTGCACAGATATTGTTTTAGACCAGGAATAGCTTAAAGGCTACCTATTACGGCATACGCTAGTTTATTTGAATATATTAAGAGTAATAGAAACATTTTTTTTATAAATAGGCTTACATAGGTTTTAATCTTAACAGTAAATTAATAACGTAAGTGTAATTTATTAATGGACTATAACTGTAGGTAGGTTAAACTAGTAGTTCGCCCCGAACTGAGATCTTGTGATGTCTGGTTTGTGTAAGATAATATATTAACCATTTAGATTATTTCTCCAAAATAATGTAACACTACGATAAAAGTATGCTTTCATTACACGTTACACTAAGAACACTTTTTCTTAGACCGGAGTGTTCAAAACCAAATATATATTTTTTGTGCGATTGGTAAGCGCTTGGCCTTCATCTCACCTGGTTACAAGTTAAGATAAGGCCGAAGGTGGAGGCGCACTTCACCCGGAATCCTCAACAAACTGAGGAACTGGCTATCTTACCTCTAATGCCGGAACACAATAATTTTAAAATTGTTGTTATGGCGACAAAATTAGGTAAGAATGTGGTAGCTAGCCAGGCGGACTTAAACAAAGTCCTACCACCAACCAAACCAAGCACAATATATTGGACCTCTGGATCTGAAATCGGTGGGTTGAACCACTAGACCACAGAGGCGGTTAAAAATCAAAGTAACAACACCAACCGTATTTAAATAGTGGATGGGCACTGGACAGAATACAATAAGTGAATAAGTCATCCTTTACATTAGTACATATTTATTATGTGTATGTATTATTATTTGAAAAGATAGATTTCAGTTGATTTTTAAAGTGCTACAAGGGAAATAAAATCAGCAGCTTCCTACTATGTGATAAAATAACATTGACCGTGACCACTAACATGTCTTGGACAAACCTTACACTTTTGGAGGTGATTTCTACACTGTGTTCTGGTGGTCAACAACAGGCTGTTGATGTGACATCCCAAAATAATTCTTGGGTGTTATAATTTTCATTAAATTAAAAGATCTTGAAAACCACCACTATTAAGGACACAAATAAACTCATTTTGAAAGCAGCATCAATTCGTTGCACGTTGAAGTTGAAATCAGCTGTCTTAACCCTGCCATTTCACAAGATTGTATACTTATACATCCCATTTGCAACCCTAAATTTCAAAACAGAGATGTTTTCAGTAAATAAACAAATAATGTATCGTGAAGTCACCCCATTGCAAGACATACCAATAAAAATATACGTATTACCTGCTTAACGCGCTCCCATGGTACATAAACCCTTATAAAAGTAAAATAACTTTATTTTAAAAGTATTTATTCAATAATAAGTACAATTAAAATAACTATGTACAAAGGAATCAGTCAGATTACCTAAGGACCGTTACAAACGGCCTATAGGTAACTCAACTGTTCCAGACCAGTATTAGTATTTTAGTTATAGTTTATTTTATAAAGATACTCCTTCAAATGACGCCTCTAGATATATATATATTCTGTCTATGAGATATATATCTTCTTCTTCTTCTTATTATTACATATTATTTTTACACAGCGCCATTTAGCTATAAACTAAGCACTTATTATATGGTGACTGATATGAATAGAAAGATTCTCGTAAGTAAGTAAATTCATTTTCGAAAATGTTTTTGTCTAAATGAGACTTAGGTTATGCCCATGAGACCAGCCGAATTTTCCTTAGTGAGTCTGCAAATGTATTAGATTTAGACAAATGTCCCTATACAGTGTTGAAAGCAAATAGCGAATCTGCTTCCGTTATCCTTTTACTAATATATACGGAGGTTAAATACAAACGAATAACTTCAAATCTGATTTTCATTATTTCATGCGGGTTATTTTAGTTGTTTTTGTACGATGGGGAAGCGTTTCGCCTTCATCTCACCTGGTGTTAATTTATAGTACCGAAGGTAACAAATTGAAAACGGACTGCTTTCCTTGTTTTTTTTAGCTGGTTTAATTGAACCCACATATAGTTTGAATAAATATCTATCCATCGGATACATTATACATGACAGAGTGAAGTTTATCTCGTCAATTGTATCTGTTATTATTGTTTATACCTACTAAAATTTATAATTAAATAAAATAATAACTGAAGGTACAATATTATAAAGATTTTATATTTGATTATTTGCAAAACCAATTGTCTACGTGAAGTACTTCGACCTCAGAGCCCTCTGTACCAGACCCTCAGGCCCGTCAAATGGTTATGAACCCAATGAATTTAAAATGCAGGAATGAGATAAGACTGAGGGATGTTTCGTTTCAGCTTTTATAGAACTTTCTTGAACAAAGATCCTAAATAATAGAGATGGCCCAGGAGAGATGGGCAATGGACTAGATTTATTTGTTTGAGGTGGTTTAATAAATCAACAATGATTTAATGATAATATGTACTTAACCAACGAAACCAGCGCTTTTCGGATTCAAAATATAACAACATACTTACTATACCTACTTAATAATAACAACATACTTACAATTCATTTAAATGAAACAGCTAATGTCCGAAAGCGGAATCTGGCGAGTGTCCTAAATCTTAATTTGTAGGGGCTTAACTGATTACCTCTATGCAGATGAGTCAAGCCAAGAATCATAAACTTATGGCAGTCCAATGCTGGACGGAGGTCTCTCCCAAGGTGCGTCACTAAACCCGATCTTCGGCCTTTCTCATCAACTCTCTGTCCTCCACTGTACGGAGGTCGTCACTCCATCTAGCCGGACGGCGTCCTACAATACGTTAGCCAGAAGTGGTCCCCACTGAATGAGTCAAATAAGGCCAGCCCACAGCCACATCAGCCTGCCAACTCTTTGAGCGATGTCAACCACCTTGGTTTTCTGTCAGTTAATCTCATCTCTGATTTCATCCTTGATCTTTCCAGAGAAACGCCAAAAAAAACTCTTTCCATAGCACGCTAAGCGACTTTAAATTTGCAAACTAGACCTTCTGTCAGTGTCCACGTTTCGGCAGCGTAGGTCATCACAGGTAGTACAAACTGATGAAGACTTTTATCTCCAGGCACTGCGACGGACAACGAAAGATCTGACGAAGTTTCTCAAATGCTGCTCAGCGCAGCTAGATTCTTCTGTTTAGCTCTTTTTCGAGATTGTACGTCTTCCTAAACTAACCGTCTGCCCGAGACATAGATCAAAAGATGACCCAGCGATAAACATTTAAAGGTGCCTTAGTATCTAGTGGTTTCCCCACCGGCATCAGGATCCAGAGGTGCCAGGGATCGAATCCCCGGGGCGTACAAATTTGTACGTGGTTTAGTTAGTGGTAGGATTTGTTTCAAACCTGCCTGGCTATGGCTTATTTTACCAAATTATGTCACCATAACAACAATAATTACTAATAATTGTGTTCTGTAGAGGTAAGATGGCCAGTTCCTCAGCTCGTTGAAGATTCCGGGTGAAATGCGCTTCCACCTTTGCCCGTATCATAATATATCAGATGCGATATATTATGATTCAACATTTTAGAAATTCAACTTTTTGCAAACTCAACATTTCAGGAATTCGGTTTTTTGCAAATTCAATATTTTAGGATTCAACATGCTGCAAATTCGACTTCTTGCAAACTCAACATTTTAGGAATTCGGTTTTTTGCAAATTCAATATTTTAGGATTCAACATGCTGCAAATTCGACTTCTTGCAAACTCAACATTTTAGGAATTCAACTTTTTAATCCTAAAGGCGATGAAGGTCCCACACAACCGTCACGCACGCTTCCCGCCCGGCGTAGAATAAAATTATAAAAGTATTTTCATTAGCGCAATATTTTTTTGCCCGTTTGAGGCCAGAACAAAGGGCCCATTATCTAAAGTGCCTCAGATAAACACATTAGGACACCAACTCACACGTTCAGCCAACAAAATAAATCTCACTTGAATATCGCATCTCCCAATCTATTAAACCATTAAACGGGTTAGAAACTTGGAAAGTAATACCTAGTTAGCGTCCTATGCTGCTTCAATAGATTACGGTAAGTGGCCCGTTATTTCCACACCAATATCCGTTCTTAACTGGAAAAAAACGGATTAAAAAGGCTACATTAATGGGCGGCTGTAAAAAGTGATGCAATTACGCTGAATTGATTCTTTCCCTTTGTTCTTACGTTTGATATATAGAGGGTCTAGGGCGGAACTCACTTCGAGCTACTTTCGTGGATTGGAATACTTGGAGTAATGCACCTTTATGAGAAGTTTCCGTGAAGGGGTTGGAGCCAGCCCGTGGATGTTGCTTATGCTAACTAATAGCAACCGTAGCTAATTGATTCAGGCGTTATTTTGCGGAGATCCAAATTTCAAAACAAATCTGAAAATATAAAAAATATTTAGTAATAAATCCGCCAAATCTCTCTGAAAAAATCAAATCGACACGTGTTTCGCCTCTACACGCCATCCATTATTCATCCATTATCCATTATTTTGAAATAGCAACCGTTCTTTAATAATGATTTTAGATGCACAGCTTATCATCCCCACCTTGCAGATATCCAGTTTATTAGGACCATTTATGCCATATTACTTACTCCAACGGCGCAGGAACCCAAAGTGAGTTTTGGCCTCCGAAACGAGAACTCTCCACATATCCCTGTCCATTGCGGTCTCTTGCCAGCTGTCCGCCTCAAGCTCGCGCAGGTCAGCTTCCAGTCTGTCCCTCCAGCGATACTTGGGACGACCAACTGGACGACGTCCAACTGGTCGTCCCAGGTATGCTCTCTTGACGCTCCGATCTTCACCCATTCGATGTACATGACCGAGCCAGCGGAGTCGGTGGCATTTATATTCTCCGATAATGTTGGGCTCGGCCACGAGGTCTTCAATCTCGGTGTTTTTCCGCACCCTCCAGCTGCCATCCTCCCTTCTTACTGGCCCCAAGATTTTCCGGAGAACTTTCCTCTCTGCTACTAAAAGCTGATTCTCCTCCTTCAAAGTTAACGTCCAAGCTTCAGAACCATACAACAAAATAGGCCTTATAACGGTTTTATATATGCGTATTTTGGTTCTTCTGCTGAGAAGCTTGGACACCAATACTTTGTGTAGTGCTGCGCTGCAACGTAAGGCATTTTGGATACGTATTTGTACTTCCTCTTCGCGGGTGTTTGTGTCTGTTACAGTGCAGCCCAGGTATTTAAATTTGGCCACTCCCTTAAACACGGTATCTCCAACTTTTAGATCCTGACGCTGAATGCGAGTGTTCTTGAAGCGCTTCATATGAAGATACTCGGTTTTCTCGTGGCTTACCTTAAGGCCAACCGTGCCCGCTTCCTCTTCCAGCACTCTAATAGCCTGTGCAACTTCTTCGCGGCTTTCACCAAGTAGGGCTAAATCGTCAGCATACCCTATCACCTTATGCCTTCCCTCAAGTGTTATACCTGACTCCAGTGCAAGCACTTTTCTGAGTATATATTCCAAAACCAAGTTAAAAAGCATTGGTGAAAGAGCATCACCCTGTTTAAGTCCAGTAATCACGGCAAAGTCATCGGTAAGCTCACCTCCTACTCTTACTTACGCCTGTGGCCACAACTATCATTTCGACGAGTTTTTATGGTATTTGGAACTCCCTTAGAATAGTATACAAGGCATCTATGCTGTCATAGGCTTTTATTGAAGTCCAGAAACAGTGAATGGATACTCTGAGCGTATTCCCACTTTTTCTCCATAAGTTGTTTCAGGAGGAAGATCTGATCCACCGTACTGCGGTTTCGCCAAAACCCACACTGATAGTCACTTAGAACTTGTTCCGCATATGGTTTCAACCGATCAAGCAGCACATATGATAAGACCTTATACGCTGTTGGCAATAGAGCTATTCCTCGATAATTTGTGCACTGTTTTTGGATTCCTTTTTATGTACTGGACAGATAATTCCAACATTCCATTCCATCGGTTGCTTTCCTATTCTCCAGATATTTATGCCATATTCGTCCCGATAAAGTTCGGCCGCCCCGCCTTGTATGCCGTTATGCCGGCCCATATTCTATTTTATTTTCAAAATTCTGGTTTGGTCCTACATTTCAGCTCCACATTCGGCCTAAGTTATTTTATTGGTAAATTGTAATTATTTTAGTACAGTTGAAGCAAAAAATCTTCACTTGACTTTTATTTAACAGGATATGAACAAGGCTCAGGTTGGTAAATCCAATTTAAAGCGCACGTTTATTTTTGCAGCCATTTCATTGGGTCATTGCCTAAAAAATTGTTCTTTTGTATTTTAAAACTGTATTGATGTCATTATATCAAATCTCAAATACACATAATACGTGCTTCACATAACTATTAACCAGATTTTATTTGTTTTGTTTTTGGTACTTGCGTCTCCAATCATTATCCTTCATATTATATTCGTAATTTGTATAAACAAATTGTTGCTGATACACGTATATGTAATTTAAGTGTAATTCAACAAAACATTACTTAACAGTAAAACTTATGCAATTATAAATTCATATTTTTAGAAATTATGATTTATATATTGTATTGTAATAGTTTTAAATATTTTTCTGATTATTGACTGATACTGAATATATACCTAATTAAACATTAATTTTTGAACCTACATTTTCAATCGTTATCTCAGAGGTACTGTTTTTTTATAATACTTGATTGTTAAAGAATGAATATTGATAAAAATGTCTTATAAATTATATACTTTTATCACATAATACATTTTTCAATAATTTTAAAGGAATATTCAAGTTTTGTAGAACTCATTTGAAGATCTTCTTTGTTCTTTGATTCATTGTGATGTAAGTACCGTAATATATAAACTATAAAAAATATTTTTCAGTCTTATTTTTTTCTTTTAATTTTTTTCGTATATATAGATTTGTGTAGTGTCTGAGAGCTTTGAATTTGATAATTACGAAAAGTAATGTAATAATGTAATATTTTTAATAATAATACTAGTAATTGCCATCACTATTAAAGTGGTGGTAAGAGCTAAGTGGTAGATAACACACTTCTTAGACTTCAGCATATACAAAGTGATGAATTATAATTTTGTCTTACTTTTTTGACTGTACTTACAATAATTTTGATATGCGGGACGAATATGGACAAATGTTATTGTGCAGGACGAATAAAAACTTTTTAAAGACGTGGGGTGAAAATTCTGGACGACTATGGCAAAAATCATTAGGACTAAGCGCTTTCGAAAATCTTTTAATAGGCGCACAGCAAAATCTTCAAGCGTCTATATTTTCGCTGTGCAACCTTAATATCTTCAAAAAGAGTTATTAAGTGCTTTCAGTCAAAAGGTGCAAGTTTTGTTTGCTACCCCATACTATTCCACTGCTGGGTAAAGGTATAACAAAAAACTCGCTCAGTCCTCACAACATTTTGAGTTTAAGACAGTTAGTTCTATTGTTGGATAAAACGTGATATAAACTTGTCTTGTTGCTATGTTTTAGAAACAATGTTCATAATTCAGCCAAGGCCTAAAGCGCCTGAAGTCAGCCAGCCATGATCGTTTCGCTGAAGCCAACAATCCGCTTAGCTAGCTTTAACTGTAAAGGTCTGAACACGACGACGGCGACTCAGCGTTATTTACGCTACAGCGTTTGTGTTCGCGAGCGCCAGAAACTTTTGGAGGTTATGCCATATCGTATTTAACAGACATGTAACCCTCTCTGTGGTCTGGGGGTTTGTCTACCGGTACCAGATACAGAGGTCCCTGATGCGATCCCCAGGGGCATCCCAACTCATGTCTAAAAGACATGAACACTAATTAGTAAAGTCTAGTTCAAATATTTATCAACAGATGACGCCATGAGTGTCAAATCATAAGTACGTTAACCACCTCTGTGGTCTAGTGGTTTGCCTACCGGTATCTGGTCCAAAATACCTAGGTTCGATCCCAGGGGGAGTACAATATTGTGCTTGGTTTGGTTGGTGGTAGGACTTTGTTTTAGAACACCTGGCCAGCTACCACCATATTAACTTATTCTGTTGCCATAGCAATAATTCTTAAATTGTTGTGTTCCGGCATTCAGAGGTAGCCAGTTCCTCAGTATGTTGAGGATTCCGGGTGAAATGAGATTCCACCATCATAACTTGAAAAATCAAGTGAGATGAAGGACAAGCACCTCCCCGACGTACAATAAAAAAAACGATTCTGTACGGTAATATGTATACTAGTAGTTCGCCCCGAACTGAGATCTCGTGATGTCTGGTTTGTGACAGAGATTTTGATCGTCTATATATATAAACGATAAAAATGTGCTTTCATAACACCTTTCTCACCTCACATAAACACTTTATCTCGAACTCTCTTTATTCACCTGAGTGTTCGAGGCTCTCTCTTGTTGCTAACGTAATGTATCCTTGCTAAGATGAAACAAATCGATGGCGTTTTGAAAAGTGCTCTCAAAACTGTTGCCTTAGTTGTTGTGTTTGAAAATCTACCCCTCCAGCCCACGGATGTCGTAAAGTCAACCAAAAAGGCAGCAGCTTTTTTCTTTGTGTAACCAAAACTTTTACTGTGAGCACTAATATGTCTGCTTAGCGTGGTGGCTATAATGGCCGTACCGTACCGTATTGAGTGAATAACAATAGATAAAGTAGCACCAGAAATTTCGAATACCCTCTCTTATCATACAAGACCTGATGATCATCCTTTGCCCCCTTCATCTTAAAAACCACTCCTAATAAGGGCAAAATAAACTAATTTAAAATCAGTCTCAACCCTTATTTCATATGTTATTTCATGTTTTAACACATTTCCTTGAAAATGTGTTAACGGTTAAAGGCCCCTTTGTTATAAAACCACCATAAAAAGTAAAATATACATTTTATGAATGTGCAGCCGATACTCTTTCAATGACACCCCACAAACCAAAAATCATCTCGTCTCACCTAACACCCCTATTTCTCAAAAACTACCCTAGTGTCAAAAAAATCCTCAAACCAATTGATGAGTATTAATATAATCTCTACATGTTTTAAAAAAATTGAATTGATCGAATCAACCATTCAAAAGATATGGGCGAAAAAATGTATTTCTTTTCACCCCAATATCTCAAAAACTGTTCCTTTTTATCAAGAAATCCCCCACGACAATCAAATTATATTTACGTTTCCTCTGTTTAGTTTAAATTTCATGAAAATCGAATAATCCGTTCGAGAGTTATGCCGTCACAAACATTCATACATACATACATACAATACAGTGCCGGAATTCCCAACTTAACTGAGAGCTAGTTGCATCGATATTTAAAATGCAATACACAATGCTTAATACCTTAAAATTTTGATATGAATAAATTAAATCAGTACTTTAAAAAAGTTACAGGCAGGTTTGAACATTAAGTTGGTGTTCGGACGCGTCACGTTACTGTGATTAGAGAACAGAGGTTTGTGTAATTAATTTAGCCATAACTACTTAAAACAGAGGCTTATGTCATTTTATTTATAGATACGGATGTTAACTAGCATATAAACATATTTGCATTATTGAATTTGATAATGTTTCTGATGATATAAGCCCGGACATGTAAAAACCAGCGAATCAGAGATCGGCCGATTTACAACTTCATATTTAAAAACCACCCGAGATAGCCTGTTGCACAGTCTGTTGAGTATCCTGGGTAAAGTTCGCTTCCACCTCACCTACGCAAGGCTACTTGTTCCTTGGGGGTCCTGAGGCCTTGAGCTATTATCTCAACGCGCCGATAGCGTTGCTGTCCCGCCTGTGTGTCCAAAACTTTAAAGGATTTATTTTCTGACAAACTGCTAACTTCCTTAGGGACCATTAGAGGCAAGAGAATGCTCACATAAGGCCAAAGGTTGGACATTACTGGTTCGAAGATGTTTACCTGCATTTACCTACCTGTATTCTTGGGTACCTCATAATACATTGTAGGTATTAAGAAAATGTTGACGTGCTAAATGTAGGTAAACGATTTAGATAAACTTTTTTTTTGTTTATTTTATTTACGATGGGTCGGCTCTTGACCACGAAACATACACAGGCAATAATGAGATCTACGATGAAGCGAGCCTTCCTAGAAAGTGGGTAACACAGCGGGAAAACAGACGCTGGGAGCTTATTCCAAGTTCTTGCAGTGCGCACAATACAAGATTCTTGAAAGCGTTTAGTTCTTATGCGTGGGATATCAACCAGGTGGGTATGATAATTTACTGTGCGTCTGATATTTCTATTGAAGAACGGCGAAGGCGGTATAAGGTCGTGAAGCTCCTGAGTACACTCACCGAAGTACAATCTGTAAAACACCGATAAACACGTAACCTTGCGACGATGGCTCAGGCTGTCGAGTCTAGCTATACTAAATAGAAGAACTATAACGAAATAGAAGTCACTGGGAAGCTAAAACTAGGTTACTAGGGACGTAGCCTATCATAGTAATAATCCATTACTATAATAGGTAACAGAATGCAAAAGTAGTGGAATCTAATCCATGTAAATAATTAATTAGAGCGGAATTTAAAAAGTAGTGGAATCTAATCCATCGCGATAATGGATTAGAGCGGAATTTAAAAGTAGTGGAAAATAATCCATAGCGGCAATGGATCAGAGTTTTACAAAAAGTAGAAGCTGATCCCCACTGATAGATTTATTTAATGGATTAGAGTGGAATATAGCAAATATGCAAGTACCTATACAAAATACCTACAAATAAACGCTTTGGGATAAAACAACCCATTGTACATTATTCATTCAAAGGTTAATTAGTTTTGTTATATATTGTATGACGGGGAAGCACTTGGCCTTCATCTCACCGATAAAGCCGAAGGTGGAAGCGCACTTCACCCGAAATCCTCAACAAACTGAGGAACTGGCAATGCCGGATCACAACAATTTAAGAATTGTTGTTATGTCGACAGAATTAGGTAAGACGGTGGTAGCTAGCCATAAAGCCTTATTTTCATGAATTTTAAACTTTAAAGAGTTAACGTAAATATAATTTAATTGTCACGGGGGATTTTTGATAAGTGGGGTAGTTTTTGAGATGTTGGTGTGGAAATAAATACCATTTTTCACCCACATTTTTTGACTGGCTGATCCGATCAATTAAAAATTTTGAATATGCAGAGATTATATTAATACTAATTAATAGGGTATTTTTTGAGAAATTGGGGAGTTAAGTGAGACACGAAGTTTTTTGCCGTATATCATTTGAAAGAATATCGGCTGCACATTAATAAAATATAGGTTTAACTTTTTAATTGGGGTGTTTTTGTAAGAAAGGGGCGCGTTATGGAGGTAAAACCCTTAATAATGTATTGTATGTTATACTATTAAAGGAGGCAGACTTTTAACTTGTAGTAGACGGTTAACTTGTTTTTTTATTTGCTGAAACCACCCCGATATTAACAACAAGTTACCAAGTTTCTAATTACCATGTTTTTATAAGTACCGTATGAGTGTACGACTTCCGTAGGCTCCAGCCCACGGGTGTCGTAAAGACAATTAGATTATTAAGGGTAGATTTTTGAGTCATGACTACTTAGGCAACGGTTTGAAAGCACTTTTCAAAACGACATTAGCCTATGTTTAATTTATGTAAGGGGTGACTTATTATCTTACTGTTTTCTACCCACCTACTATGACGTACAGTCGGTGGTTTGGTGCTTTGCTCTCATTCTGGCTTTGCATGCAATAAGAGTTAGCAACAAGACAGTGCCTCGGATACTCAGGTGAATAAGGAGAGATTAAGAAAAAGAGTGTTTAAGTAAGTTAAGTAACAAGCACACTTTGATCGTTTGTCAATTACGTTCTATTTGAGAAACATCTAACTCAAACCAGACATCGCTAAAAAAATCGTTTGTCCTGTAAGTGCCTCCTGTACGCTGATGATTTGAAAATTTTTAAGACCATCTCTGGGACACGGGACTGTTATTCATTGCAAAACGACTTAGATACCGTTTTTCAATGGTGCAATACTAATCTAATGACTATAAACGTTGACAAATGCTTTGCAATTTCGTTTACAAACAAACGCAATAAAATTCTAAATGACTACAAAATTGAAGGTCGAACTTTAAGCCGCTCTTATATTGTGAAGGACTTAGGAATATTGTTTGACGATAAACTCACCTTTCATGCGCATTATCAACATATTATAACAAGAGCCAATCAACTTCTAGGTTTCATTCTGAGATCGACAAAAGTTTTTAAGAAGAATCGCAGTGTAATATATCTTTTCAACTCTCTAGTAAGAAGTATATTAGAATATGGTAGCCCGATATGGTCCCCTAATTACAAAGTGCATATCTATAATATTGAAAGGATTCAGAGAAAGTGTTTAAGGTTATTATGTTATCGCTTGCAACCTGGCCGTCTGAGCTTGAGTTACGAAGAAAGATTAAGTAAATTTCAGTTGGAATCCCTAGAAACTAGGCGTAAATACTTTGATCTCATATATCTCTATAAAATAATTCACTCTCTCATTGACTCCCCTCATTTATTATCGATGATATCGTTTAACATTAGATTCAGAGCACGAAATTCCAATAAAATCAATATATTTATACTTCAAGTTTATAAAAATAATATCTCTTTTTATAATCCTTTAACTAGAATGTTACGCCAGTACAATGATTTACTGAAAGAATTTAGTCAAATTGACATCTTTGTTCGCAACTTAAGCCAATTCAGTAAACAATTAAAATCTATTTTATATACCAATTCCTAATTTGTCAACCCGTAGAACTCTGTTATGTTAATTGTTGTCATGTTTTTGTTCACATTTTTTTTTTTTAGTCTCCGTTCGTTACCAAATGTATTAACTTAGTTGTAAGCACATGTTTTTTACCTTACAATCTAGATTTGTACCTTAGTTTTATTTTTTTAGTTGTATTTTCAATTGGTTGTAAAGTGTATTGTGTTTAATAAATAAAAAAAAAAAAAATAAAAAATAAAAAAAAAATCGCGAGATCTCAGTTCGGGACGAACTATTAGTGTATTATATACGACAATATCGATGCACTTCAAAAACCCATACGTATTTAGTAATAGTTGGAACGAATAGGGATTTGTAATTCAATAAAATACATACCTGTGTGACAATCGATTCTCACTTGAACTATGAGCCTAAAATTGCTAACCCCAAGAGTCCGAAAGCTCATTGCGGTATTTCAAAACATAAGCAGTTGTGCGTCTGTAACTCAACTTTGCCCTACTTTGCACAGAGTCAATCTCTCATTACCTACTGTATCACATTCTGAGGCGGCATCGGAATACCAATCGGAAAAAAATCTCTCTCTAACGCGCAGGGAGCAGTATACTCAAAATTACGTAGGTACTCGCTGCCCCAACATCGCTGATCCATCCATCTCTAAAATGAATGCAGCTCTGTCTGTACGAACCCTTTTTCATCATATCATCCTTAAACAATATACCAAAAAAACGCTACCGCGAATCAGAAGAACTCCAACGTATACCAAGAAGGTAAAAGGAACGAAGGAGAGACGAGAAGGAATGAACGTTTTAAGAGAAATAGAAGCCCCTTGTGAAAGGGTTCGTCCGGAGAAAAACTACCACCATACCTGTTTCAGCCGCCAAGCAGCGTTGCTGTGTTTCGGTTTGAAGGGTATGGTTGCCGGTGAAATTACGGGTACATAAAGGCTTAACACCTTTATGCCTCAAGTTGACGGGCGCAATGCAGTGCCGTGTAGGCTATGTTCTTTGTGAATGTGACCTATGCAGTAAAGCATTTTTTTTTTATACTACTAGGAGACGGGACAAGCTATTAGCGCACCTGGTGTTAAGTGTACTCTTGCCTATGACAAAGCCTTACAGTATAGGTCACATCCACAAAGAAGCCGTCCACATAGCCTACACATACTATTCATACTACTTCCAAATGTAACACCTAGTTTCTCAACCACGTCACTATAATGCTACGAAATATCTACAATATAAAAAAAAAGAAAATCTTTAAAAGCTAAACTTTAGACAGGTATAAAGTTAACAATATTTCTATATCTAAGGTATAACTATAAGGTATATATAGTATAACTCTGGTTTCCTGGTACTCAACTTGTAAAACCTTAACCCTGGTGGATCAATGCATTAGCAACTCAAAGCAGGGGTCCAGACGCGCGTTGAATACTCAATGAATTATCAATTTGACTTTAAAATTAAGGCGATAAGCCAGGAACTGCTAACCTCAACTGAACATTGGATTTCAATAAGCCCCAATGTTCTTGGGCTTAGGGTAAACAACGATTTGCATTATCTCTGGACATCGGTGTAGGAAACAAATAAACAAACTATTTTATGTTGTACGAAGTTTGGCCTTCATTCCACCTGGTGTCAAGTTATGATAAGGCTGAAGGTGGTATGAACTTCACTCAGAATCCTCTACAGACTGAGGGCAGGGGGTCATTTTATTGGGGAAAAAATCAAAAAACATTGTTATTTAACAGAAAAAACGCGATGAACACGTGGTTTTTATAATAAACTGGTGTATTTTGAGGACTCTTTATGCAATGGATAAATGTCAAAACTACCAAGGTCTGATGATGGAGTGGAATCAATATACAGGGGTTTTTTCAGTACATGACAGTAATACATATTAAGAGCGTTGCGCATTTAAAATGATGGTATGTGTGATAATCTTCTACGAACCATGTAAACCAGGGTCTCACGATGATGACAGCGGAACTCCTGAATAATGCATGGTATAATAGTCGTGCTTATACTTTTTGAAATCGGTATACCGAGGCATTAAACGACAAATGTTTTTTTTTAATATACCCGGCTGCAATCGCGGCTTAACCTGCTATATATTACATAACACATTTACTGTGATCACCAACCCGCCTGCCAAGTGTGGTGATTATGGCAAAACCCTATCGTTTTTGGAGGAGGCTCTGTCCAATATCCAATTAACCAATAATAAATGGGCTGTTGACGTGACTGTATTTACGACCCTTGACTAATGTAATTTGACTACTTTTTTATAATTTTCAGTAATAAATATAATAATTAATAAATATAATAATAATAATTAATAATAAATAATAAATAAAGGGTGGGGTATCCAATATTCAGACCTGACTAACGATAAACAAAAAAAAATAGGGGGTTCCCATAAGTACATGAAACGTTTTTATATATTGTTATATTCGACCTGTATAATAACAAAGTTGGTGTGAGTATATAGTGCTTACTTTGTGGTAAATAAATAAATGAATAATAAAATCTGGCCAAACGTGAGTCGGACCGGCACTAAGACTTCAAAAAGCCTGCATTTTTTGTCTGAGAATGTGCGTGTCTGCACACCATATAGGAGCTAATCGGTCAAATTTATCCAGATATCCAACAAATATATATATTAATAATATAATACTTGCACCTATTTCAAAAAACCAATACGCGGACAAAGTCGCGAGTAAAAGCTAATGTTAAAATTAATAACTAATCAAATAAAGCATCTGAAAACATTAATATATTTGGTAACAAATCCGCTTAATTCGTTTGAAAAATTCCAAATCGTGAAACACGTGTTTCGATCCGGTCCGAGTCGGCAGAGGGCTCGTCCGCTTAGCAGCAAGACTATATTTCCTGAGGACGCCTCGTCTTGAGGCGAAACACATGTCGATTTAGAATTTTTTAAACGAATATAGCGGATTTGTTACTAAATACATTTCTGTTTTCAGGTGTTTTTTTTTTAACAACGGATTTCTGCAAAATAACGCCTGAATCAATTAGCTTAATAACTTATGTACGCTATTGTAGATAAATATATATAATACTGTGAACTCTATAACGTATAATAATAACGTTTATTTTTCAAAAAAAATGTACAGCCTTATTACTTAATAGGTAAAGCTAATAGGTAGGTAATGTATTTAGCACTAAAAATAAAATATTTAAGATATATGACCTCTAAATAACAACGCCTTACTGTGTAGGTCATATCCACGAAGTAACTAAAGTAAATTTATTCCATTGCAGTGTTATCTTGGGCACGCCTTCGTCTGGTACTGGTCTGGAACAGTTGAGTTACCTATAGACCGGTTCTAATAGTCCTCGGGAAATCCAACTGCTTCCCTTGTACATAGTTAGTTTAATTGAACATAGTATCTTTACTTAACTTGTTTGTGAATATATATTAAAAAAAAAGTTTAAATGAACTTAACCAGACTAAGTCGTTGTGGTCGAAACCGGCCAAGACATCATAATCATTGAACATTTAATTTATGAAATAAAAATCTAAAAGTCGTCAAGTTCGAGTCGATCGACACTAGGTCCTCCACTGTCTGGGTACTATGAGTTCCACTCTCTATATGAAAAACACATGGTGAGTGTTCTAAGCCCGAATTTGGGTATCGAAATATGAATCTGGACCCTTGATGAGAATCTGATTCGCACTGGTTTAGTTGACTGGCTATAACAGATTTCCGTAAAGGTTCTCTAATAAAACATGCAGGTGTTTAATAAGAAATAAATTATTACTAAAATTTATTACCAGAAAGATGTTTTTTGTAACACGTATTTTTAACCCCTCACCTACTTAGGCCACAGCCATCTCGCAGACGAAAGGCAGATCACTGGCACAATCGTGTGGCCTGATTCTTCCGCTACCACCATTTGGCAAAATAATACCACAAGCATAATTTTGGCATTCAATATTATTATTATTGCACCAACTTTTGAAATTGTCATCATCGAAAAAATCACCTGAAAAGTATAAATACAATAAATTGATAAAATCACAAGAATAAAAATAGTAATAAAAATCGTTCACAACTGTAACCTCTAGGAAAAGCCAGCGAATCCTTTGCCCGGGGTAGACCATTAGAGGGTAGATCACACAAAGACAAGGTCAAAGTCATTGTTTTTTATTCATTTATTGTACACCTTTTACTAAACTCATTGTGAGCGTGCATTTTCATAAATGTATTAAGAGCTGACAATAAAAATACCAATCTCTTAAAAACGTTGCCTGAGAGAGTCACGAGTTGTCATTTTATAAATTGACATAACACTGTGAAAGTAAACACATACCCCTAAATTAAATTAAAAAAAAGAAAGTACCCATCTCGACTCGACACAACGTTTCTCCTTGCTATTCGTATGCCAATACTATGAAATTAATATTATCATATTTGAAACAATGTTATGTGAGTACTTACTATTACTAAACGCCTCCGTGGTCTAGTGGTAAGGCATGGGTTCTCGATTCGGAGGTCCTGGGTTCGAATCCCGGATCAGGCACATCTTTGTAAGTTTTGTCCTCAGTTTTGTTTTGCGATAAATCTTCATGCATAGATGCTCTATGCTTCGGGGCACGGTGCTTCATCAAATGGATATTGCATGATACAGTAGCAGTCATTCTACCGTACCTAGCCTACACGAACTATAAAAAAAGTACCTACTATGTGAATATACTACTTATTGTCCTTCGTGATGACTTACCTCTCACAGTTTTTGAGCGAGACTGCGATGAACAAGTCTCCATCAGAGAGCAATATATGCAAATTGAGTTTAGAAACAACTCCTCCTACCTACGCTTTTCAACGAGGAAAAAGAGCAAGAGAATCTGAATGGTGTGATGACTTGCGTGTATTTAGGGAAGAGATGAAAGTCTTAATTAGAGACCTTATGACCCAACAAGAAACTGAACTTAAAAAGCTGTTTACACCTCCTTTGACTGAAATACAAAATTCAAACCGTACTATTCAAGCTTCTGTTACCCAAGTAATTACGCAAAATGAAGAGCTAACGAAGAAAATTGAGCTTCTGGAGCAACAGCGTATGAAAGATAGGGAGCACATTACGTTATTGGAGGACAGGCTTGAAGAGCTACAGAGAGGCACTCGCAAAACTAGCATAGAAATAAAAAATGTACCAAAAAATAACTCTGAAGATAAGGAAGATCTCTTAAACATGGTTCTTCGTCTGGGTAAATCTATTGACTGTATCCTAAACAAGTCAGATGTAAGAGACATTTATAGAGTACGAGAAAAGAAAGATGGACAGAAAAACACACCAATTGTGGTTGAATTCTCTTCTACGATCATAAAGACTAACGTCCTAAAAAAGAGCAAAGAATACAACATTAAAAATAAAAGTAAGCTCCGCGCTAAGAACCTAGGCTTTACAAAGAACGAGGAGACACCTATTTTTGTGTCTGAACAGTTGACGGTCAAAGGTTCACGCCTCTTCTTCCTTGCCAGGGACCTCGCCAAATCCAGGGGGTATAAATTCTGCTGGACATCCTATGGCCGCGTTTATGTAAGAATTTCTGAAAATACTCCAATTGTACTTATCAAATCTGAAAATCAAGTTCAGAGCCTGCTTCAGACTGCATGACTATCGCATTTAATAGAATGTACATTCGAGTGTGCTCTACTTTATAGTGAAATCCTAAAGAAACTTTATTTTAATATTTCCTTGTACAAATCGATCAATTTTGTATTCCATTACACATTTAAACACATAAAACATAACTTCAAAACAATACAAACACACGAAACACTACCATTATTACACATAAAACAACACAACAATAACTTCAATAGCCTTGCCTTTTCATTCTCAAACGTACTAAATAACTTTACACAAAAACACATGCTAAATAAACATAACACGCAACACCTTCTAGGAAAGCATGAAATTTCCTCATTTGATACTCTATGATGGACAAATCCTTAGAAGTAAATGAATTAGACAATTCTGAAATTGCGTATTCTTTCGAGTGCGCAACTGTTGAAATCTCTAAAATGCTATGTGTTAAACCTACTGATTTAACTATCATCTCGCAGAATATTAGAAGTGTTTATAAAAATATAGATGACCTACAATCTAACTTGGCTCTCCTTAATTTTGAAGCAGACGTTATTGTGCTAACAGAATGTAGACTTACCCAGAATAAGCCTATTCCAAACCTAACGAACTACAACTCTTTTATTACTACACTTCATTTAAACCAAAACGATGGGGTCACTACTTTCATTAAAAATAACCAAAAGACTATGGTAAAAGAAATAAATTTAAAACATGCATCTTGTCTACAAATAAATATGCATAATACTATTATTGTTTGTATTTACAGATCACCATCTAACGCAAATGCTGATTTATTTATAAATTCTCTAGACACGTACTTAGACAGTATAAAAAGGTACGAAAAAATTATACTAGTAGGTGATATTAACATAAATACTTTACCCAGATCAACAGAAAACAGCCAAGAAAGGAACAATCGATTAAATTATTTAAACATGTTATCCATGCATGGCCTTCTGCCTGGACATAACCTTCCTACAAGAGAAGATAGCTGTCTAGACCACGTCCTGTTAAAAATAAATAAAAATAAAAATTCTGCCGTAGTTGCCGTTCTACAAACTACAATTACTGACCACTTTATGGTTTTACTTAACATTTCTAAAATAACATATAAGAACTGTTGCAAGTCAAAAACAATTATTAATTTTGAAAATGCACTAAAAAACCTAACTGAGTATAATCTTGAATACCTATATAAACTAGACGATCCAAATACTCTTTGTAGATTACTGATTACTAAAATACAAACATGTCTCATTAACAACACGATAAATATACGTATACCTCGAAGCAAGCAAATAATTAAACCCTGGATTACACAAGGCATCTTACGTTGCATTATAAACAGAAATAATATGCAAAGAAAACTACGCACTGATCCTTATAATGAAACATTAAAGATAACTTATAGAAGATACAGGAACTACTGTAATAACCTCATAAAAAAAGTAAAAAGAAAATACAATAGAGAACAGCTTAGTAAATCTTCAAAAAACAGTAAAATCTTATGGAAAACTATTAATAATATAACTAATTACAAATCTAAAAAGGAACCGAATATACAATTACTACATACGAACGCTTCACCTAGGGAATCCGTTAATTATACAAATTCGTTTTTCTCTAATGTAGGTAAATCACTGGCTGAAAGTATTTCTTCACAAAACATATCACATTACCTATCATCACCTGACTTCACTCCACCTTCCAGACAGGTGTCATCTTTTGCACTCTTGGAAACTGATCCCGTAGAGCTCCATAATGTCATAATGAACCTCAAATCTGAAAGTGCACCCGGTTGGGATAACATACCTACTAAATTTCTAAAACTCTCCAAGCATATTTTAATTCCAGTTTTATGTCATCTTATAAACCTATGCTTTACTAAAGGAATATTCCCCAAACTTCTTAAGCAGTCCATTGTAACACCAGTTTATAAGAGTGGTGAGAGGGATGACATAAATAATTACAGACCTATATCTGTGTTGCCATCTATCTCCAAAATAATGGAAAAGATTATAAATAGCCGACTTTTGCAATATTTAAATTATTTTAACTTATTATCAAACTCGCAATTCGGCTTTAGAAACGGACTTTCTACGGAAGACGCTGTTACAGCAGTCAGTAACATCATTGTGCAAAAAGTCGATAGCGGAAAAAAGTGCCTGGCAATATTCCTTGACCTCAAGAAAGCTTTTGATACTGTCCATGTTGAAATACTTATCAGTAAGCTTGAAAAAGTAGGTGTACGAGGAATGCCGTTAGCTCTTCTGTCAGATTACTTATGTGAACGTACACAACGCGTTAAAATCGGCGAATTCATTAGTGAAGATGAGTCTATTAGCTATGGTGTACCCCAGGGGAGCGTCCTGGGTCCGACTCTCTTCTTGGTTTACATAAATGACCTTTGTACCCTCAGATTAAATAATGCTAAGATATTCTCTTACGCAGATGATACTGCCATCGTCTTTGACGGTACATCTTGGAATAACGTTAAAAAAAGGACTGAGGAGGGACTCATAAAAGTGTCTAAATGGCTTAACATGAATTTACTAACCCTTAATGTCTCTAAAACAAACTTTATGACCTTTTCTAAATACAATAATAGCCAACCCAATCTTGATTATGACATTAAAATACACAAATGTAAGCTAATTGACGCTTTATGTGATTGCCCAAACATCAACAAAGTAGCGACCACAAAATACCTAGGTATCATGATTGACCAACGTCTGTCCTGGCATGCTCACATCGAACTTTTAATGAACAGGATCCGTAAGCTAATCTGGATTTTTAATATATTACGTCATGCTGCCCCAAAGGACTTAATCAATCAAATCTATATATCTTTGGCCCAATCAATTCAAAATTATTGCATACCAGTCTGGGGAGGAGCTAGTAAGACAAAATTCTTAGAACTCGAAAGAGCACAGAGATCCCTTTTAAAAGTGATTTATTTTAAGCCCTACCGATACGCTACAGTTATGCTCTACCGTGATTCAGGACTACTATCAGTCAGGAAACTCTATATCCAAAACGCAATTATGAAGCTACATAAAACTCTTAAATACAACACCAAAAATTTACATAAACGCAGAAGAGATAGAGTAGCTACTACAATAGCTGCTCGGTCACAGTTTGCATCGCGGCAGTATGCCACGCAATCTGCTTACCTCTACAACAGTATTAATAGAACTTTAAGTATCTACTCTCTAAACAATTATAAATGCAAAAAAACTCTGAATGAATGGCTATTAACACTTAACTACGAGGAAATTGAAAAACTCCTGGAAATTATTTCATAATAAACACCACACACACACACACACACACACATACAAACACATACACCATCACACACACACACACCATCACACACACACACACAGAGAGACACACACACACAGACACATATTTTGTTTTAAGCTTTGGATATTATATAAATATATGTATTTTTTGTTGATTAAGTTTTCTTTTGTTATTTATTTTAACTTAATTTAAAAATTACGGAAGAGCGGGACTCTCTAACACAGGTATTTCCATACTTAAAAGAGGGTCTCAAACCATGAAACATGTATGTATGTTAGATTAAGTGAAATAAATTATTTGTATTTGTATTATTATTTGTAGTATAAAAATCGGATGTTTGGTCCATTTTTTTAATTCCGATAAAATATTCTTGATAGGCATTTAAATGACGTGGTATAAAGCCTTCATTGTCCAAGATCGCTAAAACACCCCCTTCCATGTAGCAGGTTTTCATGGCTGCATCCCACGTTTTTGGTCGATTGTTCACTTTGTAGCATTTTTTCGCACTTTCTTCATGCAAGTATTCTGGAAAACAGAAGCTAAAATCAACAATAATTCTTAATTGTACACATAAATATGATTTTAACATGTCATAGGAAAACATATGTACTTAGAGAGGCGAGCTTAACCCTTAAAGAGCTTTCTACCAGCAAGCTTTCAACCTTTGAGCGAGAGAGAGGAGGAACAATACATAATACAGCATCTGACATTTTAATGCATAATACACTATATATAAAGGTAATATCAGGGACCCGATTTTACTTAACCAATCGCTTCACTATAGCAATGGTATCAATGCAAAATGGCTACTATACCAAAAGGCACCTATAGTAATCCTATAGTATCAATAATTCTAAAATATTATAACTAATGAATTTCTAGAATAATTGTTTTCTAAACTAACATAGATTATTATAAGTTATTTAATTGTTAATTGTTACTAACATAGGTATAGTATAATATGGATCAATGGTCTGAAATAAACGTTTTATTATTATTATTATAGTGACAATTCTGCGTCGATACCACTATCTTTGGTTTAGTAGAATCGTGGCGCTGGTGCCTCAATCCTGACACACCACGGTTGAATCGTGATTCGGATTATGGCCCATGAATGTCCTATTTGGCACTCTCAAATACTATACTAACGCACGATTGGAATCGATATTTAGTGCGATTTTGTGGAACTAAGTTGACTACGCTCGATCCCATCATGAATTCGGTACTCTTGACGCATTTCGACGTTCATAGATTGTGATTGGATTCGAGCTTGCGATAGATTTTTTCAATTTTTACATTGACGATCGATCGTTAACTATGTTTTTGATTTAAATCTCGATTTTTTCAAGAGCACCTACCATTGCGTGTGTTGAAATTGTTCAAATTAGACTTGGATTAGTATTGTAACCGTATTCAAGAGAAGCCCAGAATACTTCACCTTTTGATTAAAATGGTTCAAACTTTGAATCAGTCTCTAGTTATAAACAGCCTCTACCCCTCCGACGATCGCTAAATGCCCCTACAACCAGGAGAGTAGGGGCATGAAATGACGATGATGATGACTCACAGTTACCTGTAGATACCGAAGTAACCTGATACATACACACTAATCCACACACATCCTCTCACTTACTCACACATTTAACACACACACAAAAACACTCTCATCCATTTTACCCACATCACAAACAAAATAACACTCAAAAAATTTGTCTGGTTCTTGCATAACTTTAATCTTAATTTTAATATTAATTATGTTTCGTGTTCTCATATCTTTTTTTTTTTTTTTACCTTATTCATATGCTATTTTAACTTTTATTTTTACTCTCACTAAGAATTATTGTTTTCTATCAATTATTATTATTATTTTTTTATTTCTGTTTGTTATGCTTGGAGTCTGTGGAGTTAGGTGACCTGTAATTCAGATTTTCTTAAACCTATCTCAGGCACCAGTCTCTTACAAAACAGGTAACTACATTTACAATTAGATTTTCTAGCAATTTTATTTTATAATGTTATATACCTATATGTATGTACCTTTGTGAGAGAAAATAAACATATATTTTATTATTATATATTATTTTCCTGTAGCGACCAACGTAATTTCCTAGCTGGCCACTGCAGATCATGTCCAGGTGACAGATGTTCATCTGGGTTAGTCGAAAAAAGGAGGAGATTCTCAATTCGGCTGTATGTTTTTTTTTTGTTCGTTTGTTACTTGATTTCTCCGCCAATTCACAATAGTTTTTGATAATTCTTGTTATGTTTGGTAGGCCATACTTTCGAGGTGGACCCATAGGTGGAATTTCATCAAAATCGGTGCAGTAGTTTGATTTGTATATCAAAATAACTGGAAAAAGTATGTCATCCGAGTAAGCGAATTTGCATATTTTGCTTTCCTGAGGTGTTTGCGGTTACTGCTGACTGAACTGAACTGCTTACCTTCCAGTATCATCATAATAATTATCAGGGTTTTGTCATAATCACCATTCTTGGCAGGCGTGTTGTTGATAACAGTAATGATGATACGTAGTAGGGACTACTACGTATCATCACTCATCTACTACTGAACTGCCTGCCTTCCGGTAGGTCTAGGGTAGGCCTTTGGCTTCATCATCAGAAGACGATGATGACGATGTTCACTGAAACTCCGTAAAAAAATAATTTAACCTTGTATTGTTTGGGCTTAGTGGAATTGTCTTATGATGCATTATGGCTATAAATGCTGTATACTTGTATCATCATCATCATTATCATAATCATTATAGCCCATAAAAGTCCACTGAATAGGACATGGGCCTCCCCAATACTAAAGAAAGCAATAGAGGGTTTTGGCCATAATGCACACACTTGGAAGGCGTGTTGGTAATCGCAGTAATGATAGGTTCTTATATATTTTTTTGTAAATACATATTTTCATTCTTTCTTTCTTCGTGTGAACTGTGTAACAGTTATGGTATCTGACCTTACGAGCCGTCGCTATAGGCGTCTAACATAAGTCATTAACGACTGCTAGCATTACTTCAGAACTCAAAAAATATAAAAACTCTTTAATAGGGTGTCGGAGACGTCGTGGTGTCGTAGGCTTTACAACAAAAAAAAGATTAAAATAAACTTTTTTTTTTAAATGGAACCGACTTCACCACTAAAAACTTAAAAATAGTTCTAAGGGTAAGTTAATATAATATGAAGGCGGTGCCATACAATAAACATGTTGTTGTGCTTGGCAATTCGGCACCTACTTCAAATTATATGAATTATTTTAATGTTTTTTTGTGGTGAAGTCGGTTCCATTTTTTTGTTTAAAGTTTATTAATCGTCGAATCTACTGCCTGTTCAGAATGGCTTACCAAGTTCACACCACAATAAGAAAGCCAAGACTTTTGGGCTAGTACATTTTTTGCGTAGTACATTGAAATTTCAAATTCATCTGAGAAGTGTTGTACTGTCCTCAAGCTGCTGTTTATGACATTGATATGTCATAAACAGCAGTATTATTATATTCATATGCATGAATATAATAATCATATTTACGTCTCCGTCCGAACTTCCGCATTCAATAACATAGGCACTATGAATATTTTATGAATTTATAAATTACACATCAAGTGTAAATTTATTAGTCTATTTAGCAAGTATTTAAGTCTGTATCGTGATATATTATTATTATTATTATTATTATTATATATTTCAGTTTTGACAAATTGATAATTTATGTATCAATAGTTTTTGTTTTAACATACATTTTATATTTGTTTTCTCAGTTATTTTCAAGTACCCACTATAATAATTTCTCACCTTTTCCAAAGTTGGTTGGAAGATAACGCTCAGGGTTAAGCACGCCTTTGTCATGCTCAATTTATTTATATTCTTTGTGTTACTTTCTTGTTTTACTATGAGTGTAAAATAAATAATAACGTTTTAAAAACTAAAAAGAAACCCGGACTTCAATGAAGAATATGATGCTATTTTGTTTAGGTATACCTTGATGACGTATTTTTTTCAATTATTTTGATGACAGATGGAAGGACATATAGACATTCGTGTGATACCCATAGGATATGGGGTTCGTTTGGACCATACTTTTCAGGTAGGTAATACACCCAAATCACTTCAAGTGTGTATATAATATTTGAAGAATTCCCTCGATTTCTCCAGGATCCCAACATCAGATTCTGACCTGATGTCGATGGGACTACCTGTGAAGTATAAACTTTCAAACAAAAAAATAATTTTACAAATCGGTCGTGGAGTCTTTAAGTAATCGGGGAACATACATAAAATTAAAAAAAAAAACCGACGAATTGAGAACCCCCTCTTTTTATTGAAAGTCGGTTACAAATTAAGTTTTATGTCGTTTCTCACGTCCATTTGCAAGCTTTTGTAAGTACTCACCGTGGTCAATTGTAGGACATGCTATCACCACCTCTTCGACCTTCTTACAGGCGAAGGGTAGCCTCTGTGTATGAAAGTCAGGGGTACGCGGCTGATTGCATGTCGATACTTTGAACTGCCCCGTGATGTAATCCAACATGACACAACGATCCGAGAGTACGCCACCCTCCACCACTGCATTCAAAGGCGTTTCTGTCGGTTTCCCTTAAATTTATTATTATTTTAAAATGCATACATACATTCCAAAAAAAAGATGGATGGGTTTTTTTATACAACGGAGATGGAACAAGCAAGTAGCCCACCTGATGTTAAGTGCATCTCTTGCCTATTATAACAATGCCTTGCGTAGGTCACATCCATAAAGAACATAGCCTACACGGCACTGCATTGTACCCGTCAACTTGAGGCTTAAATGTGTTAAGCTTCGCGTGCCCGTAATTTCACCGGCAACCATAAACTTCAAACTGGAACACGCAGCAATGCTGATTGGTGGCCGAAATATGCATGGTGGTAGTACTTTTCCCCTTTCACAAGGGGCTCTCCGAGGGTTATGCTTATGCCGTCACAAACATTACCACATAATAGTAGCCAAATTTCCGAGTTAACTTGAAGACCTCTTTCGCTTTGCTCACTTGAACCACCTCATGCGTATGCACCCCTGAAGATGTCGCTCTCCAGTACAAACGTAGTTCCTTTTTCGTTTCGAAGTGGTAAGTCCGATTCACATGAAATTTTGCAGGTATAATCGGAAAAAGATAATATGTGTCTGTGGCGCGCTACTTTTTCTTAAAACCCAATAACAATGAAAATATAAGGAAAAGAGTGTTTGGATGGCAAACTCTTTTCCATATATTTTGGTTTGCATTAGACTTTATGAAAAAGGAACGCACCACAGATTATCCCTATCCGATAATACGAACGACTTGCCATTTCGGAATGAAAATGGAACTACGTATGGGAAAGTGGAGACTACTGGGCCTTCTTATGCCTTTTTACTGATTACCTACCATCGATTGTTATGAACTCTCCAATGTGGTACTGGTCATGAAGCCCTACAAATATTTCCGTGGTATTGGGCGCCACGGGCAAGGCACTTGAGAGGGCTTTCACAATCTTCCACTCTTCTCCACTTGGATAAAAGAGCTTCGCTCCCTCGCTATCACAAGACGTGAACGCACTATCCCAGGTTAACCCTTCAGTATCCCAGTGCAGCTTGTAGAAGGCGTCATATTCTTCTACATACGTGTAATCTCTGCGGTAAAATTTGCTATGTGTTGACAATGCGCTAGGCACTATTAGACCTGAAACTTTCCAAATTATGCGATGATATTTTTGAAAATATATACTAACCCCCTCTGTGGTCTAGGGGTTCAACCCACCGAATTCAGATCCAGAGGTCCCGGGTTCGATCCCCAGGGGAGCAATATTGTGCTTGGTTTGTTCGATGGTAGGTCTTTGTTTAAGTCCACCTGGCTTCTTACCTAATTCTATCGCCATAACAACAATTCTAGAAATTGTTGTGTTCCAGCATTTAGAGGTAAGATAGCCAGTTCCTCAGTTAGTTGAGGATTCCGGGTGAAGTGTGCTTCCACCTTCGGACTTATCTCAGCTTGTTACCGAACAATAAAAAAAAACGTTAGGTGCTGAGAAACAGCACCCATAGAGTTTTAACGTTAACGTGTTCCGCCCATCGGCACCAAACGCTTTTGTTCCACTTTCATCATGCATCATCCCGGTTGAGTGGAATATGTTGCCTGCGTCTGTAATTTCTGAGCATAAAAGAACTTTAAAGCAAAAACATTTTACTAGACAGCCCGACAAAAATATAATTTGCATGGGACCAAGGTTATACGATAAGTTACCGAATGCTACGAGTATTAAAGAAATAGACAATTTTAACTCATTTAAAAATAAAGTAACCCAAATATTTTTAAACAAAGATAATTAATAAATTTAGTATAATATGTGACAGACGAACTGTAAATTGAATCGCCTAGTGGAGGTAGTCAGTTAAAAAAAAAAAAAAGTTATACGTAACATTTTTATATGTATATATTTCAACATTTAGATATTAACAAATAGCTGTGTGGCTAAGTGGGTATGACCCTGCCTTCCGATCTGGAGGTTGTGGGTTCAAATTTGTTGTGTATATTGTGGGTGCAAACCATGGGCATGTGCCGAACGTAAGTTAGGACGTGCCTCTGACTACCTCCTAGTAGGTGATCCTCATAAGATCCACCTGAGTAGTGATCAGAGGTGAATCCACGAAGGGTCATGAGTCTATTTATTTATTTTAATGATTAAGCAATTATTATTGCAAATAAGTACCTACTTCATTTATTATTATGCTTGGTTCTGGATTAATTAATATTTGTATGCCTGTTGAAGGGAACATAACCGAGCAAACCAACAAAATATAAGAACTTTCTGTACTTGTGCTTCGGACAAAAAAAGTATCTTTTTTTTCTATTCAACTAGGAGACGGGACAAGAAAGTAGTCCACCTAATGTTAAGTGCATCTCTTGTATAACAATAACAATATCTTATCCTATAACAATGCCTTACTGCGTAGATAACATCGACAAAGATCAACTGCCTACACGGCATTACATTGCGCCCGTCATCATGAGGCATGAAGGTGTTAAGCATCGCGTCCCCGGTATTTCACCAGCTACCATACCCTTCAAACCGGAACACAGAAATGCTGCTAAGCGGCTGAAATAGGTATGGTGGTAGTACTTCCCCGGACGAGCTCTTACACAAGGACTACTCATAAAAAGTAAGGGAAAAAAATCAAACAAAGCTTAGAATGGTATTGTTGCACATTACGGCCTGCTATGAAAATAACACAATATGACTTACCGAGTATAGCAAAACACAATGGCCATTTCAGCAGCATAGTGGTGGAAATGTACGGAGTATGTTCTCGGAATCAGACAAACTGAAGAGACAGTAGTAATGTACCTAGTAATGCAACTCTTTATATACACATTCAGCATAGACAATTTATTCTACACATCAAAGCTATCTTGTGTCAATGGTCGGGTAAAAACTTAACTACAGAGTGTCTTTTTAAAATATATTTAAATAATAAGTGGTCATTAGTAGTAGGGATTCGCGGGAACTGGCTCAAAGAAAAATTGGATGCCTCGCTCCTAAAAAAAACCGATGACGGCCCTTTCGTGCTCGTATTATCTGGGGGGTACCTATTTTGATACAAATGACAACAAGTCAACATGTCGGTAAGAATATAGTAGATATATATGTAAATTTTTCATAACGAGTTTTGATGGAGGTTGTACGGTTTTGTTTCTTCCTGGTTTTAGGGCATGTCGTTCAGTAAATTATACAATTTAAATTTTTACACACCTACTTGTATCTATGTTTTCTATAAAAGAGACATGTTGTTACAGGGCCCATCAAGTTACTCTCCCGTGGAGAGTAACTTGCAAACGTTCCCGCAGTAGCCTCGGTAACATCGATGAATTATTTCCTGAAGAATCAACAAAAAAGAAGAATACAAAAATCTCATCAAGCGTTGGTCGATTGAACAAAGAGGGTAGCGTATCCTACTTATCATCAAACCCAGAAGACGATGCGACACATCTTATAAAAATCGATGTTTACGATATGAAAATGCTAAGCAGGATTCCTCATGCACAACATTGGATGCACGCTAATGTTCGCGTTAAATACTACTGCAAGGAATCCAATAACAAAAAATATGAAAACACGAATAAAAATATTTACCAAATCACAAAATATATGAATCAGGAGACTGTAAAACGTATTCTTTTCAAAACAAAAATTAGGATCATTTGAAGTGTTCATGGCTTAGTTTATGGTTAATATTTTAAACTATTGCAATGATAGAATATAATATTGTTCTAATGATTTTCTTGTATTTGCATCTAGGTTACTAGTACTTAATTTAATAAATAAAAAATATTTTTTAATTACATTACTAACTATTTTATTATCATGATTTTTGTTGTGTATACTTATTCAGGTACTTATTTTAATAAATTAAATATGTTTTTAATTCATAAATTATGTATTATTAGTCTGATTATGGACTTAAAACCATATTTATTGATAGGGCAGCTTTTAACACTGTATATATACTGAAGTTCTTCATTTCAATTTCAATTTCAATTTCAATAGCCTTTATTAAACAAAGTTATTCTAGTGTTACATCATACAAATAAAATTAGACATTGGTAGTTAGCTTGTTTTGCTTTCCAGCATAGGCCTCCCCCAGACTCTTCCAAAGCTTGCGATCACAAGCTTTCCTCCTCCACAGTGCGCCTGCGGTATCCTTAAAATCATCTTCCTATCTTCGGAATGGTCTTCCTCTCACTCTCTTTCCTTCTCTTTGAAGATTTTTTGTTCTAGGTAAATATATTCCTCAACGTACTCGATTATATTGTTGTTAATCATAATGGGTTGTTTAGTGGAGTCAGTCATCAGTTTTGTTTTCTGCACGTTCATTTTTAGTCCCACCTTACCACTTTCCAACACTAGTGATTCCAACATTTCACGCAAGTGGTTCGGGTTATCGACCAGTATTATAAGGTCATCTGCAAATCTTAGATGGTTGAACAATGCTCCATTTATTTTAATCCCATATTCTGACCAGTCCAGGTTCCTGAACACCTGTTCTAGAGTAGCAGAAAAGAGTTTAGGCGACAGTGAATCTCCTTGTCTTACACCTTTCTTGATGTCAAATTTATCCTCAATTCTTTCAGTTTTAATTCATGCTGTCATGTTAGTATAGATGTTACTTATAAAGCGAATGTATTTTTTGTTTACTCCTTGATCCGATATTGCTTCCCAAATCTTGATGTGCTTCAAAGAGTCAAATGCTTTGTTGTAATCCACGAAAGATATATAATAGGGCAGAACGTACTCCTAGTATTTTTCAATAATCTGTTTAATTGTGTGTATATGGTCCAACTATACAACTCCAACAATACTTCTTTTAGGGACATGTCCCAGAAAAATGTTGTCAAGAGTCTTGCCCTGAATCTCTGAAGGTATGGTTAAAACTTTAACTTCAGCACGAGTTGCAGTGTTGTTGCAGTTGCAGAGTGAGCAGGATATTTAGCTAGTAGTAGAGGCTAAAACTTTCTGATGTGCAAATAATACAGTTGGATTGATTCGAGCTCTACGAACAATGAGAGTTGCATCCTTGTAAGATATGACTGTAACACTGGAATGCAGTTTTGTATTGGTCTTTGTTCGATCGATAAGGAAGCATTACTTAATGATCCTGATAGTATTGAAAGCTAAGACAATTTCTTCGAAATCAAACAAACAAAGAAGAGAAAACTATCATCATCAACAGTTTCACGTGCCCATCAGGAAGGTGGCAATGTTTTTATAACCACGAATCAAGATGATGGCCGTAAATCGAATTTCATGACCAAAATTTATGTTTATGTCATGCACAAAATAAATAAAATTACTCCCTCAGAACAGTGGAAACATGCAAGTTATAGAGTCAAATATTTCACAAACGAAAGCAATAATAATTATGAGAACTTAAAAAAAGTTATATTTAACATAACAAAAGAAATAGCAGCAACCTATTTCTTTTTCAATAATATGGATTTTGAAGAAGAATATTGTCTAAAACTTGAAAATAATATGCTGCTAGAAGATAAATACGATGAATACCTATACAATGAATGAGCTCTGGTTGAAGAAAAAATGAGGTAAGTACCTTCAACGATCCTCTTACATTTTGATTGTTTAAACTGGATTTGCGTCTTAACACGTTTTTTTTTGTTCAAAGCTTTCGATTGTGTATCTCACGATATTTTGCTAAATATATTATAACATTATGCTGTTAGATGTAATGAACTTAACATATTTAAATCTTATTTGTTTGACAGGGTCAGGTCACTAAAATAAATGGCTGTAGATCTGATATTAACAAAATATCTCTTGGAGTACCAAAATGTTCTATTAGGTCCCTTTTTATTCATAATGTATGTTAATGATGTTTCTGTAGTTTTTACGTATTTTGACATAGCCTTATTCGCGGATGACACAAGTCTAATTATTAAGGATAAGTATAATGAAGCTCTAAGTCACAAATTAAAAGATGTTATACCTAACTTAGAATTTGATTCACACTCCTATCACAAGTTAAATTTCATCAAGCCATTAAGGCTGCCGAGTAGAAGTTAAGAATCTCATACGTACATATATGCATACATACACACATACATACTTGTTGTTATCTTTATAATAAAATACTAGGATTAACCGTTCGAGAGTTATACACAAACATTGCCACATACATACATACAGTGCTGGATTTCCCAACCTAAGTCGGATATCTCGTTCGCTTCGCTCACTCGAACAATAAACTCGCAACTTTTCCCCTTTGAGGATTCACTTTTGATCACCATTCAGAGCGTAAATCTTATGAGGATCACTCAAACACACCACACAAGGGGGATACCAGTGGCATGTCCAAACTTACGTTCGGCACATTGCAAGTAGCTAGTATTCAATACGTGACAAGTTGCAAACCCATCGCCGCTTAGCGCAATACTAGCCAGTGACACATGTCATTCGGACTTGGTCAAAGGGACACGCCGGTTTCCTCACGATGTGACCTTCACCCTCAGAGCATGTGTATGTGTCAATGCGCATCATTAACTTCCGAAAAACCGAATAGTCGATTGTGAGTGTAGTCGAGTGTTGATTTGAACCTACAACCTCCGGATTGGAAGGCGGGCTCACACCCACTTGACTACACTGCTCTTTTCAAGATATTATTAAAGATAGTAGAATAGTATACAAAAGTCGTGCTCTTAATTTCTCACACTACATTTTTGGTCATACTGTAGATACTTATCTTATCAAAGGAAGCAACGGTCAAAGTTGGTAGGATAAAGTAACGCATTATTTATAATTCTTGATATCTTAATACATGTCATGGTCTCTTATTGTGTACAGGTTAGAACTTTATACGTTGTATTACAATGTAGAGAAGAACATTATAGGTACAATCATGGTACTACTCCGTACCTCAGTCCCACAAACGGTTTGTATAAATTCTAGTCGGCCTAAATTATTTTCAAGAAGCAAATTTATTTCTTTTTCAGGATTCTAACAATTTAACTAAGTAAGTACTAACTAATGGGCACGTTTTGTCAGCATAATTGGATTCGTGGTGGAAAAAAGTCAGAATTACATTTTAATTGGAAATTCAATTGGTAAGCAATTTCGGGGTTGGTTTCACCTCTGCTGTCTGTTTTCTAGAACAACAAAAGTAATAAACTTTGCAGAGTCGCACAGTGTCTGTATGTCTGCACTTTGTAAGTTGCCATTTTTTTCATGTTTTCATGCTTTTCAAAACCTAAAATTCACATTTATTGTGATTGATAAATGAATAATTAAATTCATTTGCCTATATACACTTTATACTAAGTATAAAGTATACCATAGTGTATATTCTCATATACACCATATAGGTACCTACATTCTATACAATATAAATAAATATTACAGGACGTTAATTTCATGTAATCAATAAATACAATACACAACATATAAAAGTATAAATATAGGTAACGATATTTGGATAATAAATATCTACTCTAAAAGTTTCATGATAGGCTCCAATATAATGTAGATAAGTACCTATTTTCTTTTTATTTTCCGCATTAATTACCTATGCATCAAGTCATCCTCATCAGTACTGCTATTTTCTGTACCTTATTCTACGTTTTATCATGAAACTTCTAGAGGAAGTATTTATTTTATATATTATTATCAAAATATAATTATATTTAAGCTTTTATATGTTGTGTATTGTATAGTATGCACATATATATAATATGATATAAGTAGTGTATATGTAGTTAGGTATGTATTATTTTAATAAACATTGTGTATATTTGTAGCTTTAGATACGAATGTATGTAATACTATAATTATAATCTATTTAGCTATAGACCTATATTCATTTGAGTACCACCAACTACTTCAATAGCCATAAAATCCTCTCATTCCTAATGTTATCTGGAATCTGGAATCGCTTCTAAGCGATTAAACCGCCCATTGATTTCACATTTTTAAGTTATCCAGTTTTATTTACAAGGTGCAATTATATAAGGATTTTATTTCATTCATTCAATCTGTACTTATAATCAAGTTTATAGTGAGAAATAGGTGTGATAACTTCACCCTGGTCGATGATAGTATATATATATATCAAATCCAAAGCAGCAATTTAATATCATTAAATAATATTTATATGTCCTGTAAATGGGTTCTTTACAGAAGGTTAAAACCGTGTACCCTGCCGTATTACAGTTAAACGGAGTGTACGATTTTGTTACCATACCTACTTCACATAAGAACAATACCCTTTACTGTGCATTACTGGGTAGGTATCTTTAGATAATACCTACTTATATTATGTTACAAAATTCATGCAAAAAAAAAAACAATAATATAATATAGTGACATCTACAACCTGCAAATGGAAGCTTATTGAGAAGTTTTCCGTCTGTGCAGCTCTGCCCCGCGCTTTACGCAGTAACGTTTTGGCCAGAGCAACAGACAACTCCGCATAACGAGTTCCTGACGCTCTGGTGGTGTAGATGGCAGAAGCTGCTACTTTCTTGCTGAGCATTGTCACAGATTTATTTCATTATTTATTTAATTTTAACTTTAGTTATCACAGTTAACACCAATTACATTAATTAATCAACAATTGAAAATAATTAAAATAATAAAATACACACAGAAAAATAATATTAAAACTCCAATCACATAGGTAAGTACCTAAAGGTACCTACCTAAATGTCAGATAATAAAAAACTAACGTAGTGTTGTGCTTTTTCCCACTATACGGCACGGATTTTTACTGGTCATAGTGCGGTTAACTCCATCACATTATCCAGGGAAAAATGCTCAACAAGACATCAAATTTTCAGGCCAGGGGTCGCCAGTGTCCGTCGCTTATACCTACCATTAAATTGTATAGTAAGCCGCTTAAGCTTGTTGAACAATTTAAATACCTCGGACATTGGATAACCTCTGACCTGAAAGATGGAGTAGACATTGAGAGGGAGCGGAGGGCGTAGTCTGTGAGAGCGATCATGATCGCCCGCAGGTTTGCTCGTTGCTCAGTGGGTGTAAAAATCTATTTATTCCGAGATACTGTACTAGCTTATACACGAGCAGCCTGTGGGTGAGTCATACGCAAAAACAGTACAGCGCCCTGCGCGTCCAGTATAATAGCGCATTCATGGGGCTGCCACGGTTCTGCAGCGCGTCGGGGATGTTTACCGAAGCGCGTGTAGACTGTATTTACAGCGCTATACGCAAGCGGTGTACATCCCTGGGGCGCAGAATCCGGGCCAGCACCAACGGCATACTGAATATGTTTTCTACCAGGTTCGACTGCGAGTACCTAAACCACTGATGTATGGTGCATGCGCAGCACATAAACTAGATACCTACCTGATCTAACTATATACCAGCCATTTTTGCCTATCTATCCTGTATATGTATGTGTAATTGTAATGTGTGTTTTCCTATTATTAATATATATCTACGTGCAATCTAATCTAAGTAACTAAGGACTAAGTTGTCTGAAATATATGATTTTATATTTATATATTTATTTATAAATGTCTTGGCTTTGGCACGATTCTCGATATGTGTAAAAAACGAGTAAGTTCGAGTAAGACACGCATACCGAGGGTTTCAATTTAGACCCACATTTCGAAGCAAAACATGCTGTTTTTCGTTCGGCCGCGTTGACAACTAAGTTGCACTACCAGATTTGCGCTTCCCCGTTGTAAAAAAAAAGTTGTGACGAATTCGTTTTTTTTTTATTGTGCGGCGGGAAAGCTCTTGTCATTCATCTCACCTGGTTACAAGTTGATATAAGGCCGAAGGTGGAGGCGCACTTCACCCGGAATCCTCAACAAACTGAGGAACTGGCTATCTTACTTCTAGATACCGGAACACAACATTTTTTTAAGAATTGTTAATATGGCGACAGAATTAGTTAAGATGGTGGTAGCTAGCCAGGCGGACTTAAGCAAAATCCTACCACCAACCAAACAAACCACAATAATTCTGCCGTCATAATGAAGAAAGACGTTTCTACATAAAACAAAAAACGGAGAAAATAAATGTTTTTTATCTCGAAAATTTAAAAATTCGCTGTGTCAAAAATACTACTAAAATTAATGATTTTATTAAGCGATGGTTTGTATTGTGGTTTGACCTATCGAAATATAATTACTTATTTTAATAAATTTAACGTTATGTATTTAAAAATAAACATTTTCACTTTCTTTTTAGTAAAAAAAATACGAGAAAATATGTCATACTGAAATGAAAAGACGTTTCTGGCTAGAAACGTCCTTTTTATTTAGTAATCTAGTAAGTGTCTTTCTTGCTTAGCATTAAATAATGATAATAGATTCTACTCAACTATATAAAAAAGACGTTACTAGCCACTTACTGCTTTTTAAACTTGTAATGTCGAACAATTTAATCAATTAACTTATAAATTACCAGTAGATGCGCCCTTTTTAAATTTAATTGAATACATTCTTATCAGCTGTTTCTAAACGGAATAGAAGAAAATAATATTATTATCTATTACGTAAAACCAAGTATTTTAATCAGCTATTTTTAAATATATATTTATATACAGTTTATCAAGACAGAATAGAAAATCATGAATAAACATTATAAGAACAACACAAAAGTCTACCTATATAAAAATAACAGGAATACAAATCACTAACATTTGAACAAACATTAAAACATTTTAAGTAACACGTATCATAATAGGAACCAGAAAGTTAATTCTTATAGCTTTGTGAATTACCTAGGTACCTACTTAATCTACATAATGCATTAATCCTGTTCATAGGTTTGAGTAAAATCAACACTATATTTATAAGTAGGTATATTGTTCCAAAACGATTGTTCTGTTTTCGGGCATTACTTCGGGCATGTCTTCAATCTTACAAAAATCTTCCACAATCATTACTTTTACAGTAATGTTTGATCTGGTGTTCTAATACTGCTTGGTAAAAATCTTCAAAATCATAGATATCTATGTTATTTTGATTCGTAAAACGGGTATTTATTGCGTATCATGGACAGCTCTACCTGATGGTCAAATTCTTCTGCAGCCATGTAGGTGTGACCTGCCTCTAAATATTTATATCGTCTCAAAATTAACGTCAGCTGAATTAATAAGATGCAGAAAATATGAGCATAAGGTCCAGTTTTTATTCTGACCGGCACAGTTATCTAACCAGATGATAACATTTTTCAGGTGTCAATTTGCTTGCAAGAAAGCTCTGAAGCAGCTTGTTATTACACCCATTTTTCAAATCCCAAGATAGCAGTATAGGTTTGAAGAGGGGGATTGTTCTTTTTGTCACCTATTGGCACATAACTTTCGTTAAATACAATTATTCTGGGACAAAACATGACAACTTTGAACTCATCCATATGAGGCAGCATAATTACTTTCTTCAAATCAGCTACAAAATAGGCCGTGTCTGAATTAATACTTGCGTTATTTTGTTTTTCAGCATCTATTTTATACGCTGTCCTGGCTGATATAGAATTTTTTCAATGTCTATCGTAATCTCTGCATTTTTGTTATTTTTTTTACCTTTTCTACTTGTACTCCGGATTGTGGATAAAAGACATCAAGAGCCAAACGCCTTGACCGCTTGGACGCAACTGAATGCTCAGAGAGTGACCGCGAACCCCACATCCCCTTTGCAACGTAGTAATACTAGGTAAAAAAGGCGCTTCTGCCACTTGCGTCTGAGTATTTTTAATAATACTAAGATGAAAAAGCATATTTAACGCATAAGCGTCTTTCCTTCTTATGATAAAACAGATATGTCTTTTCTATCTTTAATTGAGTAAAAACTTTGTAGTCAAATAAGACGCTTCTACGTATATACGTTTTTTTAACGTAGTATAAGTCAGAACAGCCTTTTTTATTTAGTAATCTTCAAGACTTAATAGCAGTTAAGTCTCATTTATTAGTGCAAATAATAGGGTTGCGATTTGTTTAGGAACACAATTCAAGTACCATTAGATGCGTCTTTTTTTGCTGATTCCGAATATGTATACAACTCATTTTCGAAAAAAATGTTAGATGCGTCCTTCTTCTTTAGGACGGCAGAATTGCTCCCTATGGGGATCGAACCCGGGACCTCTGGATCTGAAATCAGTGGGTTGAAACACTAGACCATAGAGGTGTTATAGTTATCTTCTTTCTTGGCTAGTAGTTACTTATTACACCAAGTTTTGAACTAAGTATTCAGACAAAAACACACTTCTTGTGATTTTTGTACTTCTGCCTTTTTTATATTTTGTTATAGCGGCAATAGAAATTACACACGTGAACATTTCAACTAACTATTACCTACGTTTCATGAATAGCCCACAGACGCGGACAGACATCGGAGGCTGAGTAATAGGGTCCCGTTTGCACCCTTTAGGTATGGAACCCTGAAATCTGTGAAAAAACAGTCAGTATCTTACATAAGTATACCCCGCTGGAATATTAAAAAATCCTTGTGCACCCCAAGTTGTTTGGACTTTGCGTTGAACCAGTTGGTTACTCAATCAGTCAGGTAGGTACACGATGAAAGGGACTTCTCCCATCGGACTTACCCCGGCCCAGGGACAGTTGGGGAAAAAAGTCCCCTCCACCCCGGTAAAAATTGTTGTTGTGTCAATCTGTCCCTTTTCCAGACGATCCAAGGCTCCCTCTATCGTAGACCTCATACTTGCCCACAAGCCTCGAGTCATCGTAAACGTACATTTTTTAATTTGTGTTTTCTTTGTTTTTTTGCGTTTTCTGCGTTTTTTTGTTGCAGACACAACAGACGCCACGCGGCGGGGATGTAGCAGCCACAAATTCAGGCGCCGAACACGAAGAAACCGGAGAATTCACCTATTGACGCTACATATGCACCAAAATTCAATGTTTTACAACGAAAAATGCAAAAATTTTGTGATTTTACTACAGGGGATTCCGGACTTTGTTGTTGTTCTCTTCTAGATGTGTGAAGAGCTATCTATAGACGTATCATACGCGTATGTACGATTGTACGATAAAATTTATCCTGGAGGTTGCCAAGCCAAGAGTAACGGTTCGCTAGCGTCCTCGTGCTTTGTCCTTTGTATTATAACGGGTGATTTTTTAAGAGCTTGAGAACTTTTTTAAAAAAAAAAACGCATAAAATTTGCAAAATCTCATCGGTTCTTTATTTGAAACGTTAGATTGGTCCATGACATTTACTTTTTGAAGATAATTTCATTTAAATGTTGACCGCGGCTGCGTCTTAGGTGGTCCATTCGGAAAGTCCAATTTTGGGCAACTTTTTCGAGCATTTCGGCCGGAATAGCCCGAATTTCTTCGGAAATGTTGTCTTCCAAAGCTGGAATAGTTACTGGCTTATTTCTGTAGACTTTAGACTTGACGTAGCCCCACAAAAAATAGTCTAAAGGCGTCAAATCGCATGATCTTGGTGGCCAACTTACCGGTCCATTTCTTGAGATGAATTGTTCTCCGAAGTTTTCCCTCAAAATGGCCATAGAATCGCGAGCTGTGTGGCATGTAGCGCCATCTTGTTGAAACCACATGTCAACCAAGTTCAGTTCTTCCATTTTTGGCAACAAAAAGTTTGTTAGCATCGAACGATAGCGATCGCCATTCACCGTAACGTTGCGTCCAACATCATCTTTGAAAAAATACGGTCCAATGATTCCACCAGCGTACAAACCACACCAAACAGTGCATTTTTCGGGATGCATGGGCAGTTCTTGAACGGCTTCTGGTTGCTCTTCACTCCAAATGCGGCAATTTTGCTTATTTACGTAGCCATTCAACCAGAAATGAGCCTCATCGCTGAACAAAATTTGTCGATAAAAAAGCGGATTTTCTGCCAACTTTTCTAGGGCCCATTCACTGAAAATTCGACGTTGTGGCAGATCGTTCGGCTTCAGTTCTTGCAGGAGCTGTATTTTATACGGTTTTACACCAAGATCTTTACGTAAAATCTTCCATGTGGTCGAATAACACAAACCCAATTGCTGCGAACGGCGACGAATCGACATTTCACGGTCTTCAGCAACACTCTCAGAAACAGACGCAATATTCTCTTCTGTACGCACTGTACGCATTCGTGTGGTTGGTTTAATGTCCAATAAAGTAAACTGAGTGCGAAACTTGGTCACAATCGCATTAATTGTTTGCTCACTTGGTCGATTATGTAGACCATAAATCGGGCGTAAAGCGCGAAACACATTTCGAACCGAACACTGATTTTGGTAATAAAATTCAATGATTTGCAAGCGTTGCTCGTTAGTAAGTCTATTCATGATGAAATGTCAAAGCATACTGAGCAAATACTAATGCATGAAAATCCTAACCTCAAAAAAATCTGAGCAAATACTAATGCATGAAAATCCTAACCTCAAAAAAATCACCCATTATTATGAGATATCGATAGCGGTTTAGTCTGCTACCAGAATAGCAATAACGAGATCTATTAAAGACATTTTCAAAACAGCCGAATGAATGTTTGATTGAATGAATGAATTAAGACAATTCTTTATTGTCACCAATATCTATAGCGTTTTTTTAATGATCGCGATTATTATACATAATTACAATGGCCACGGCCGTTGTAACACGGTCGAAACTGTCGGGAATATAAAAAGGTACGCGATGAAGACCCGTTTTTGTTATTAGTTACCAATATAGTACAGGACTGCTGATTAAAAAGTCGAATGATTAATGAATTAATGAATGATTGAAAATTCTTTATTATAAGATACATAATAAAACTAAAGCAGTAGGTACAATTTCTTAGACATATATAACATATATAAGAAGGTTGTCATAGTAAAAAAACTCAACATTCTTATAAGTAAATACGATAGTTAATGAAGGCCAAATTAGTTTCGGTTCTCCCAGGGAACCACTATCAGTGTGAAACGCAACGTTGAACTGTACGCGCCCGCTCTCGATCTCATCCAGGAATCACACACCCTGAAGATAGTTACCTGGGAGAACCAAATTGGTGCCTTCATCAACTAATCTAGAGCAAAAGCCGTGTTTAAAATGTAAGTTTTGAAAGTTAAATAATCAAATAAACGTTCTTTGCAGATAGTGGGTTTTCAGTGAAATACCCGGTTTAGGTAAGCGAGGTGGTTTTGGGATAGGAACAGGCCTCTCCTTACCGCCTCTGTGGTCTAGTGGCCCACTGATTTCAGATCCAGAGGTCCCGGGTTCGATCCCCATGGAGAGTACAAAATATTGTGCTTGGTTTGTTTGGTGGTAGGACTTTGTTTAAGTCCGCCTGGCTAGCTACCACCATCTTACCTAATTCTGTCGCCATAACAACAATTTTTACAATTGTTGTTAAAATTAGATTTAAGATAGCCAGTTCCTCAGTTCAAATTCAAAGTTTCAATCAAATCCTAATTGCAATAAAAAAAACACCTTAGAATTAAATTAATTTAATGACTGTGAGTTTCTATTTAAAACTTTTATCAGCATGATATTTAATTGCTAAACGATTTATAATATTAAAATTATCATAAACACAAGCAATGTTGCACAGCCCATGTGCTTATAGGCGGCGTTCGTATTGGAATTAATACTTTTATCTTGGACACTTCTGTGTGCTTTTATCTTTTCTGGTTTGGCTTCATCTGAAGCCATGTCTTCGTACAACTTACTTTCAGGCTTCGCTGAAACTGTAGCAAGCCTCGTTGTTGTGAAATCCTTACCATCACTCTTCTCTCTTTTATTTGTAGCAGCTTTTATTTCAGAAGCTGTCGTTTCGACAGTGGTTGTGTCAGTAAGTGATAAATCCAATATACCTTGGTTTGTCACTTTGATAGTTGATGTTATCATAGCGGCAGGACTAGCTAGTACTTTGGTTTGTAGACTTTTGTCTGTATTTGTGGTTTTAGTAGTATTATCGCAGTTGAGAAGATCTCTTATATCTAAGTAGAACATGACATTTTCATTTAATTGAGTCTCATCGTAATATTCATAGTCAGATGAAATTGGCTCTTCTTGTCCAGCAACTTGATTATTTTTCTCAGACTCTGCATTTTCAGTGATCTTGGTCCACGTGTCTTTCAGAGCAGCATCTGGGACACATTTCAAGTTGTCGATGGAGTTCTGTAGACGTTTGTTCAGGGTCTTGTTCTTGAGTGAGATGAACCAGTCTAAACTGCAAACGCACGGGAACTTGTTATCTGAAAAAGAAACATATTAGTTATACATGGGTGTTGCATATTTATGCTGATACAGTACATTGGGCGTAACTTGTAAGAAAAACAACGTTTTCCTGAGTGTATCATGATGGCAGGTATTTTCAATTATCTACTCTCATAGCTCAGTTCAGTTCATCTGTGACTTCATTATTCTATATCGAAGTGAAATTGTTATTTTTAACCCCTTCATCTCAGCTTGCAGATGGCGTAAAAGCCGGATTAGGGAATCTCTACTGAAAATGGGCAGCAGCTTTTTTCTGTGTTTTATAATAGCACACATTGTTACTGCGATCAACAACCTGCTTTTCAAGTGTTGTTACTATCTCAAAACCTTGGAGAAGGCTCTGCTCAACAGTGGATTTCAATTGGTCCACTTCATAAACTCATTTTATTTTGAAATATAACAACGAATTGAACGTTTATATGAAGCCCTCTTTTTAATATACAGTTTAGTTTAAAGTATGCGTATATACAGTTGTACATTTTGGTTTTTGAGATAAAAATAACGTTATGTCAAATAATTTCACCTTCAACATCAAAATTGCTATTTTCGGTGTAAAAATTCTCGAGGATAGGAGCAATTGCGTTTGCTTTCAGCTCCTTGAGGTGATTGCCTCTAAGACTGAGAGACACTAAAGAAACCACGCCTTCAAAAACCTTTTCGTTTTCTATAACAGTAATTTGGTTTCTAGCCAAGGATAGAGACACCAACTTTCTAAGCCCGTCGAACGCTTTTTCATCTAACATTTGAATTTTATTCTCATCTAAATTTAAAGATTTCAAGCTTTCAAGCGCTTCAAATGTATTGTGTCCTATCACTTCTAAAGCATTGTTGCTCAAGTCTAATCGCTCTAGGTTTTTCAAGCCGTCAAATGTAGCAAAGTTTAGACTGAACACTTTGTTTCTATTGATCTCTAGCTCTTGGAGATGTTCAAGATGAATAAACGCTCTATCGTGTATGGTGCTTATTTCATTGCTCGTGAGGAACAGTTTTTCAAGCGCAGGTAGCTCTACAAACACGTTTCTGTTGATTTCTGTTAATCTGTTCAAGTCCAGGCTTATTACTTTGAGATGCTTGTGATTTGTGAACGCATGGGGGCTTAATCTTGTTATATTGTTATCTCTCAGTGTTATTTCTTCAATAGAACTAACATTACCAAATGCAAATGGTTCTATCCTGTCTATTGATCCCATTGTTATTTCAAGTTTCCAAACGGAATTAGTTTCTATGATTGCATCTGTCGGGATATAAGTAAGCGGTATTTCTCTCGTGTTTGTGAATGTTATTTTATGTGCTTTGAGAGTCTTGAAGGCTTTCCAGACATTGTGGTCGCGTGATACAGTTGCGGCGGTGAGATAGCACTCGGCGTTTTTAATGACTTGGGAGTCTCTCTCTCTGCTGCAGTAGCATTGAACTAGGTTAGTGTTGTTGTATACTGGATCGCAGATGCTTGATGGAATGTCTCGTTTCTGATGAGTCAGTTGTTTGGCGTCGACGATTATTATCGTGGCGCACGCAAGTGCAATAATATTCCAGAAGGTCATCGTTCCAATTCCTGAAACAAAAGAAAAACTAATCAAAATCTGACTTACAAATTCAATCACTGTTTGCAAGAGATTTGCCAAAATATCTGTGCTAGCAAATCGTTGACTCATCTCGTATTTTCTGCAGGTTTTGAACATTTATTATGTTTGTTTAAGTTTTGTATGACTCATATCCGTTACTGATATTCTACTATAGATACTTCGAGTTAGTGACCTCATCTCTTGTAGGTTACAACTTGTAGGTGTTGCGGTGTATTTTAAGTTAACCCAAGTGCATTTTACTAGAAATTATATCGTTTTCGTAGAATATTTGTTTTAAAAGAATTGCGTTCAATATTTTGTTGCTGCTCCCGGTACCAAAGTATTTAATAAATGTAAATTTGAAACACGTTTATAAACGCAATGTTTATAATTTTAACCCCTAGACTCGCATTGGGGGTCTAGAATTTGTTAATAACTTAGAAGAGCGAAAGAAATTCTCACTTCTTTCTTTGTGGTCTAGGAGTTAATATTACTTAAATATTGCTTACTTTTAATAACAATGTCTTATGCTATTTTACTTAATATGCTCCACGTACACCAACTGAGTTTTGTAACAAAATCCGATAATCTACGTTAAAATATTATTATTTTTTCAGCTTCCATCGTTATTTTCCATTTTTCTACGACTATCTTGCCTATTTGGACGTTTCTCTAACCTCTTACTGGTAAAGATTCTCGTGACAAAAAACGACTTAATATCTAGTCTGAAGTATCTTTTGTTACATGTACAAAATACCCTGTATTCTAAGTAGCTTAGTAAAATAATGGCAGAATTAACAGCAAAGTAAACTCATTTGTCGAGGGCACGTGAACTTAATAGCCGAGATAATGCAAGAGTAATCCGAAAAGACAAATGGGACGGTGGCGGCTGGTGGCTTAGCTTGCTCGCTTGTTTCACACATCTGCTTCCAGAGCAAAACGGGCTCTATGGCATCAAAAATCAAGGCTTTTTGAATCAGTACCTATTATCACTGTCACAACCACTCACAACTAAGCAAAGCGTATATTATTTTTCACTGGGATTTAAACTAATGACTAAAACGTTGAGTAAAGTTGCTTAAGCTGTTACTATACCAGTTGACAGCAAAGTGGTGATTTCTCAATGTTAACAAACTGCCCATTAGGTAGATAGGTAACAAATGCCTTAAGATTGAGTATTTAGGTTTATCATGTATCTATACTTAGAATATAATTCAAAATTGTGTATCTAAATGTTGAATGGATTATCAAAAAATTAACCAGCCCGAGGTTCTTGCCTTTCTCCTTGTGTGCTGATCGCGATTCCGAACAGGCGGTAGATTTGACGTTTTTAAATGATCCTAAAAAATATTTTTGAATAAAGAAATTTTGGCTTTGACTTTGAAGGTTCCTTAGAACCTACCTCCCATACGAACGTAGTTTATCGTTCGTTTTGAAATGCCATGTCCGACGTAAGAATCAGGACATTATAACACCTCGGGCATTTCTCCATTTTTACTATTTGGCTTGTTGTCTATGTAGCATCTGGACATATTAACACCTTGAACATTATGACCTTAGGACTATAAGTCCAAAGGTCCCTCGAAGTCGCGAAATCGACTAACGTCAGCTACGATGGGAGGGCGGTACTACACGACTTCCTACTGCTACTTTTCTATGATTTTATTGATATTCAATTTTCTATCGCTTCATGAGGTCGATTGACTGGGCTGGGTCACAACAGAATCAGCGCTGACCTGTGTTGCAGTGAGGCATAATGCTGAGTTGCGTCCCATTTGCTGCTGTAGCACACAGCACAAACTGTATTCACATAATACTCGTGTTTTTCTGTTGGTCAATTTCGTTCTTTTATGCTTGTGTATGTGGTTTATAAAAGAAAAAAATGGATGTCTATGTCTGTCTACTATTACAAGTCCGGCAACATTCAATAAGCTGTCGTTTCTCTTTTTCCATTATGTTGTTAGACTAAATGAAGATGAGGATGATAAATATTTAAATGGGCTATTTTAAAAATGTGAGTACACATCTACCTACTACCTAAACCTTTCTTTCGAGTAACTTAAGAAAAAAAGGTAAATTCTATCTAAGCTTCTTGTCCGTGATTTTTTCTGTCGAGATGCAGAGTCATTTTTCAATAGGGATTTGGTTTGAAGCCCCAAGAGGCAACTTGGTCGAACTCTGAAATAGGATATTTGGAAATTCAGAAACGTATTGTGGAATTTCTAAGGAATCGCGCTAATACAAAAATAATGACTTTCAATACGAAGCCTGTTCAAAAGAATGAAAGTTTTTCATTTGAGTGTTTTTACTGTTCTTTTATAGAATATGGTTAGCTTTTGGCCTCAAAATTTGCACAGGGGACGACAGAGGATGCGGTCTAGGGTGGAGCGTTCCTACCTAGAAAGCCTATCCTAATAACACGTTGGGTGCTGAGCTCCTAGTTGATTTGCAAAGATAAAACCATGTGTGTTCTATAGCACCCAACGAGTTAACCTTCGTCTTGAAGACCTACACTAACCGCCTCTGTGGTCTAGTGGTTCAACCCACCGATTTCAGATCCAGAGGTCGATCTCGGGGTTCGATCCCCTGGAGGAGCAATGTTGTGCTTGGTTATAGGATTTTGTTTAAGCCCGCCTAGCTAGCTATCACCATCTTACTTAATTCTGTAGCCATAATAACAATTCTTAAAAAAATGTTGTGTTACGGTATTAAGAGGTAATAAGATAGCCAGTTCCTCATTTTGTTGAGGATTCTGGGTGAAGTGCGCCTCCACCTTCGGCTTTATCTCAACTTGTAACCTGGTGATATAAAGGCGAAGCGCTTCCTAGTCGTACAATAAAAAAAAACAAAAAAAAAATATACCATAGTTGTAACACCGTGTAAATGCACACCGCTAAAATATTTTTTTTCCCGCTCAAATACAGACATACAGATCTGTTTTATTCATATGTAAATTTAGGTTTACGCAAACAAATTGATCTTATTACGAGTAATAATTTATTCTGTCTATATCACAATGAAGACATTAAGTTTCGGTGGCCTAACCCATTAAATTTAAATACATATTATTTTGTAAGTCGCCATTGTGTCCTTATACAGATAAAGATATATGTATAGGTATACACATTATAGGTAGTACTTGATGACATTATGTATATGTGAATCATAGGTCCAGTTCATACAAAAAGAAATAGCTCTTAGTATTGTCCGAATTCGGTGTTTATTTTTTCATGCAACCATAAAGTCATAAAGTCCTTTTTGCCAGTTTTTTTAATCACTTTATAGGTACAAACATCTTAACCAGTCATTTTTTGCACTGAAATGATGTAGAAGAAACTATTAAGAGTCATTATTTTTTTAAACCAAAAACTTTTTCGAAAACATTCAAACCTAAAAAAAAATATTGTAACAAAACATGTTACAATTTAGGGTCAAATTCAGGGTTTAATGTCAAGAGCTATGCCTCATGACGTAAATTCTATCATAAAATGTACCTATTAATCTCACGAGCATGAACTCTCCCTGTCGGACGCTTAGGGCAGCTGTTGGGAATACTGAGACAGCAATACGGTTGCCACCTACAATGCGAAAACAGTTTTCGTATACTATCCTCTTAACACCATCATCATTTGCTAGCAAACTATTCTCATAAATTAAAAGTTGTCCATTGTGTGATTTCGTAAGTTCCTGGGACTTCCCGGGCATTCTTACTTCTTCATTCCCATCATTCCGTGAGATTTTTGTAAGACAAAGTCAAAGGCAATCTCTTCCTGTGGATATCCTTCAACAGCCGATCAGATTTGAATCAGCACAACAGAGATTCTAGAGTCTAAGAACAAGAAATAATTATATTAACATTACAGGAAGGCAGAGTTACTACCAACTGAACTATGAGGCTTGTTATTATTGGGCATATACATGTCAACAATTCAAAGGTTAAATGTGGCAATGCATGTCCGCTGTACCAAGCTGTAAAAGTGATCGAGAGTCCAAACATATATACAGCTTTTGCTGGAGGGGTGCTCTTATTTAGTGGATGAGTATGTAGGTGACATCTGTTACTGTTTAGTTTATATGTAAACATTCATTTATTCAATAAAAAGTACAATTAATCTAACTATTTGCAAAGGAATCAGTCAGATTACCTAAGCACCGTTACAAACGGCCTATAGGTAATTCAACTGTTCCAGACCAGTACCAGACGGAAGCGTGCCCAAGACGCTAGTTGCATTGCCACGCCGAATAGCTATGGTAATTCGCTGGCCTAAATAAGAGCCACGGGTCACGTGTTGCCTCAATCAAAAGCCCCGCAAGATTTTTTAAAACCGGGAGGGCACCAGCTCTCCACGGACACAAGGTCTCCACCCCAAAAGGCTCAAATAGGTAAGCTCTGTCGAGACCACTATATTTAGCCTTTTGTGATCCTCGGCCGAATCAGCCGCCGCACCAGCCCTAACTGATGTCCCAGGCTTTGTTTATTGATTTGTATTTAATGTAAGAAGAATTTGTAATTTTCTTTACATAGGCATACTTTTTTATTTTCTTTTTTATGTTTGATTTTTTATGATTACTCGAAGACGCCTGGACCGATTTGGAAAATTATTTTTTTGTTTGAAAGAATGTACCTACTTCCCAGATGGTCCCTCGTCAGGTCAAGATCTGATCATTTGATCCTGGTGAAATTGAGGAAACCCATCAAATATTGTAGGCACTCTTCAAGCGATTTGGGTATTTTAAGGGTGTATTACCTCAAAAGTAAAAAAGAGCGCCCTGTGCAGGAGAGCGTCTAACTAAATAAAAGTAAAGAAATATTGCACCCCTTATACGATCACGCGTGTGTCTGTCTGTCTGTCCGTCTATCTGTCACAGCCAATGTCCTTCGAGACTACCGATTGAGTTAAACGTAACGTAAAATACAGAAAATAGTCAGTCAGCCACATGACGATTTTATATATTTAGATGAATATAAATTATCAACATCCCGAAAGCGTACACTGCGGGACAAGCTGGATTTGCCACAATCACCACGCTTGGCCGACAAGTTGGTGATCGCAGAATTGATTTACCTATAGTACCTACTCAAGTGGATGCTGCTTTAGATGCTGCCTCTTTTATCGGTATCGCATGGCAAAAAAAAAACACTAAAATTGCAGAGCATAGAAGGGAGTGCGAAGAGTTTGTAAGTAATGGTATTTTTTTTTATTTTACCAATGGGAGATGCTCCGCCTTCTTCTCACCTGATTTTTCAAGTTATGATAAGGCCAAAGACGGAAGCGCACATCACCCGGAATCCTCAATAAACTGAACTGGCCTCCTACCTTCATGGCGAATGAATTAGGTATGATGGTGGTAGCTAGCCGAGCGGACGTAAACAAAGTCCTACCACTAACCAAATCAAGGACAATATCTCCCCTGGGAATTGAGCCCGGGACCTCTGGACGACGGTAGGCGCCACTAGACCACAGAAGGGATTAAAAATGGTGGTGAAATGTTCATGGAACAGGCGAAGTTCAAGGCAGAATGTGGCTCAGTGCGGCGGAACTTCGAACAAGGCAAATTCTACGACAGCCTTGACAATCTTCAGCATACATGCGAGTACTATATTGTTCTGAACTTTTCCAGTTGCTCTTTTTGCAGAGGTTATCACAAAATGTATTTCTCTATTAGATTTGTTTGTCGATAGATGGTCTAAAATGTTTACTGATTGTTGTATTATAATGATAATTAATTTCATTAATTTGCCTAATGTTTTTTATGTTGTCCGACTTGTGCTTATTTTTAATAATTTACATTTAGTATTATTCATTTAGTATAGTTATTATTATTCTGTGATTATCTTGTATTGTAGTTATTGGTTCTGACCGTTCTAATAAATACTGATTAGTAATTAATCTCGTTGCTTGGCTATTTTTCCACTCCAGTACAATATTGTCGTCTTCAAGTCCAGAGTGAAAAGGATCTTTTAAGATACGTGTGCTACATCATAGGCCACATCTATACTCGTTTCAAGAATATTTTAAGATGCGCACCGCATAAACTTGGAATTAACTTCCAGCGTCTGTATTTCTGCGTTTTACGACCCTAATGTCTTCAAGAAGAGAGAAAGGCACCTCCTGGTTAGGCTCGCTCCATCATAGATCTCATGCTTGCCTGTGCAGGTACCGAGGTCAACAGCCGATCCATATTTAAAAAAAAAAAGGTTTCAAGAGAGCTGTCGGTCAAATGCTTGGCCATCACTTAAAAAAACACAAACTGAACGTAGACGTTTTAGCTACAAAGTTGTATTCCAGAATGTACTGTAAAGTAACTCTATTTATCAACAAGATATAGGAAAATCAGTCACGATACATACAAGTCAAAATCTTATTACATATCTACCTAAAATTGTTTTTTGAGTTCAGTTTTAGAATGTATAATAAGGACTCGTATTGAAGAATTCCACTTTATGTATACCAACCATTTTGACCGATAGATATTTTGTTTGTGACGTATAAGTTGAACAGTTTTTAATACCTATTATAAAGGACCTGAGACTTCTTGTGATGAGGTCTAATATATTAGATTATTATGTACTCGGGGCTTAATCCGATGTTCTTGCGTTTCTCTTTGAGTGCTGGTCGCAATTCCAAGTATACAAGCGGTAAATTTGACGTTTCAATAATCCTACAAAATTAACTATTATTGAGATAGATTTTATTTATGTGAGCAAAGTGTGTAAGTTTTATAGTTTTTTATGATGGTTATTTTGTTGATAGTTCTGACTCTCAATACAAATACCTAGCTGGTAAATTGACTACATTTTTGTCTTTAATAAATATTAAAATATGATATTCTTATGTTTGTCAGCAGCTTACAGTTTGCTCCTAATCCTGCAGGGATATAAAAGTTCTAAAACAATGTTATTTGCAGCTTTACCTTGCCGAACTTTATAAGTTGTTTTATTTGGTAACTGTCAAGGCTATTTCTCAATTACCATTAAATGTTGGCTATGGATATGTCTTGGAACAGTGATAAATCAAGTCCACCCACAACATTTTGGTTTTTATAATCTTCGCGTGCCCCATAAAACATATTTGGACGACGCAAATAGACTATCACGCCAAAATGGTCTCAAACGTTAATCACGCGAGTGGTCACTATAATTTCATTTTTTTTATTATACGACTGGCAAGCGCTTCACCTGGTATCAAGTATATAACGCCAGTGGAAGCACAATTCATACAGAGTTCTTAACTGCGGAACTGGATATCTTACCTCTAAAAATCTTACCCCTGGAACACAACAATTTATATATGTTGATATGGCGACCGACTTAGGTAAGATGGTGATAGCCAGGCGGACTTAAACAAAGTCCAGGCAAACCAACCACAATATTGTACCTCTAACCACTCGAAAGGAAGGTAGATGAGGAGTATGAATTATTTTCTTTTGTCAATCTGTAATCTGTATTATATATGTGATACCTTTGAAGGCCGATATATCGCAAAACCAAAATGTTGCAGTCTTTTATAATAAACTATCATGATTTAATTTATAACAAAAATAAATATCCTATACATTTATTTACAAACAGTAGGTAATATAATAATGCACAATTAAAACAACTGTATAAAAGGGAAGCGGTCAACCCGACTGCTTCCCTACCTAAGGACCGTATATAGTATAGTAAATCTACGGTTTCTGTCCAGTACCAAATGGAAGCGTGCCCTAGCTGCATTGCCACGCTGAAAACCTATGCTAATTTAATTATGTTTGTAATTTTGTTAAATATGTACATCAATTATTAAGGTGTACTAACACTATTTGTTAGCTATTTTATTTATACTAACAATTTCGAATTGTTGTTATGGCGACAGCCAGGCGGACATAAACAAGTCCTACTATTAACCAAACCACAAGCACAATATTTTTTCCCCTGGGGATCGAACCCGGGACCTCTGGATCTGTCCGGTAGGTGAACCACTAAACCACCGAGGCGGTTTTTTTTTCAACTTTCGAGGATCCCCTACCTTTTTTGTGGTGTAAGGCGTGCACGGTGCACTACGGAAGGATATTAGAAAAATTCCCATGGGAAGACGGGAACGAAGCTCAGGGCGTTTATAATATAATATATCCAAGTACCTACCAGTTTAATTACTAATCGTAACCAATATGTCGACGAACACAAATTCCCTGCACACCCGTTATTACCGTCTCTAGTGTCTAATTAATTACATTTGCTTGTCAATCACAGCTCAGCAGAATCCAATAATACCTACAATGCACACAGACGCTGTTTGCATGAATATTATTTTGTTTATTTAGGTAAAGAACATTAGCGTATATATGTACATAAATGATATATATGTTTGTTCTGTGTTTGGGTGTTTTATTGTATGATAAGTATGTATTTATAAAAAAAAAGTATTTAAGTATTCTATCCGAAATCTTGTTCCCATATTACAAGCTATGCTTAGTTTGGGGCTAGATGGCTCTGTGAAATTAATGTCCTGTAACATATATATGTAATATATATTTGTATATATATGACGAAGTTTTTACGTTTTATAGTATCGGTCTTTTAGGATAATTATAAAAGTTGGTTACGTTCTCACTTTTAATTTCCAATATTTGTAGAAGGTCGGCTAAATACGAAGTATCTATATGAAGTATCTCAAAATCGGCAAAGTCAGCAATCGCCGATCATACGTATGTAGTTACCTATATCTATTATTCTACTATCAAGAGAATAATAGATATGAGATATTTATTAGATATTTTGTATATGAACTGAATAGGTATAATATACCTATTAAGTTTTTTTTTTATTCAATAAATAGTACAATTAAACTAACTATGTACAAAGGGATCAGTCAGATTACCTAAGGACCGTTACAAACGGCCTATAGGTAACTCAACTGTTCCAGACCGGTACCAGACGGAAGCGTGCCCAAGACATGCATTGCCTCGCTGAATAGCTATGCTAATTCGCTGGCCTAAATAAGAGCCAGCCCTTGGGTCACGGTCACGTCAAAAGCCCCGCAATTTTTTTGAAAACCCTATTAAAAAGCCTATTAAGTTCATCTACAAAATAGAACTCTTCATAGTAATTGCATAATAATATCATATAATAATTATTTAAGTATAAGCTTAGTTTGTTTGGATGTTTAAATCGATGTTTGGTGGCTAGTAAAAATAATACATTACGACAAGACAAAAACATGATCTTTTCACTAGTCAAAATACCACCTATAGTGAATAGGTTATTATATTATTATTATAAAGCGAATAGGTGTCAACCCGCCAACCTCTTATAAGCAAGCTCTTTCAGACATCCTCTGAATGGAGAAGATTAGATAAGGTACACATAGTAGTGATAATTATGCTCGAGATATGTATTGTTTATATTAATTAGTATATTTATATTAATGGCGCTTCCCCGTCATATACCAAAAAAGTTTGTTTAAAATTTCAACAATTTTTATAATTAATTTATGCTGTTTCTCGTTTTAATTTTATTCTTGAAAAAGCAATTGATTTCTTCATCGTCGAGTTTCCAAAAAGATTGTGAACATATATTATATTTTTTTTACGACGGGAAAGAGCTTGGCTTTCATCTCACCTGGTTACAAGTTGAGATAAGGCCGAAGGTGGAGGCGCACTTCACCCGGAATCCTCAACAAACTAAGGAACTGGCTATCTTACGTCTAAATGCCGGAACACAACAATTTTTCTAATTGTTGTTATGGCGACAGGATTAGGTAAGATGGTGGTAGCTAGCCAGGCGGACTTAAACAAAGTCCTACCACCAACCAAACCAAGCACAATATATTGTACTCCCCATGGGGATCGAACCCGGGACCTCTGGTTCTGAAATCGGTGGGCTGAACCACTAGACAACAGAGGCGGTTACTTTTATCTTACGACCTTTATGTTTTCAAGAAAACAGTGAATCATGAAAACATTGAATGTTAATAAGCATCTTCTAGGTAAGCTTGCTCGTAGACCACATCAAGAGCTGACCAATTAAATATAAACTCCAGGTTCCGAACCATATTTGAAGTATTTTTAGATATAGCGGTGAGCCGGTGGGCTCCGGGTTTTTTTTTAATATTGCGGGGCTTTAGATTGAAGTGACACGCAAGCCAAGGACTGGCTCTTATTTAGGCCAGCGAATTAGCATAGCTATTCAGCGTGGCAATGCAGCAAGTGTCTCGGGCATATATATCATATTTAATTTTAATTTTAAAGTATTTATGTATTCTATCCGTAATCTAGTTCCCATATTACAAGCTATGCTTAGTTTGGGACTAGATGGCGCTGTATGAAATTAATGTCTATTATTATATTAATATTCATATTAAATTTTTTGTATGGGTATTTTAATTTAGAATAATTACTACTATAATTACACACAAAAGTTAAATAGTTAACATTTTATTTTAATGAGCCTGCTGAAAGACAGACGGACGGTCGGACTGCGGAGGTTTAGTAATAGGGTCCCGTTGACCCTTTGGGTACGGAACCCTTTTAAAATGCAAAATTCGTGACTGTGGCATGACATTCCATTACACTTTTTGGGAAACTTTAAGCACGTCCTGGGATGGGCTTTTTCAGACTATAAGCCATTAGGGGCACCTCCGGCCTAAGGGTCGGGTGAAATTACTGACATAGTTTCATCATTTGAACTATGTTAATCGACGGAGACCGCATGTAGCTTGAAGTTCAAAGAATGCTTTCTAGTGTGAAGGAGACTTCGAAGTGTTCGAATACCGACCCCAGGGTCGGTATCAAACAATTTCTGCAAAGTAGTTTTTAAACTTCTCGATTATAATACTATATTATGCCCTACGCATTAAGGCTTTGTAATAGGCAAGAGTTCCACTTAACATCAAATGGTCTGCTTGCTTGTTCTGCGTACATGTCGTAAAAAAAACTATTATTTTTTTTTGTAAATTTGATGGTTAATATATTTAGACCTAATAAGAATTAATTATAATTATATTAATTATAATATAACCCACTAGACAATATACACCACCTCACCTGGCCCCAAATTAAGTAAAGCTGTTTTTTTATTGTTCGACGGGGAAGCACTTGGACTTCATCTCACTTGGTCTAGCTATAGTTAACGCAAGGTGGAAGCGCTACTCGTAATCCTCAACATACTGAGGAACTGGCTATTTCACCTTTTAAATGCCGGAACACAACATGGCGACAGACTTCGGTAAGATGGAGGTAGCTAGGCGGACTTAAACGAAGGGCCAACCAGATATGGAAACAATTTACACGTTTATAAGATAATAATAAGATTAATTTACTGAACATATCAATTCTGAAACCAGCAAGTCAAAATGGTACAATTATATTTCATCATAGAATAACCAAATGTAATTTCAATATTCAAACGTGAACTCAAGCTCGATCTAAGCCAAGTAGTTAACTAACTACCAAGAACTACATTGCATTTGATCGGGAATTTCTATACAGCCCAAATATACCTACCTACCTACTTGGACAAATGTACAACATGGAAACAAGCAAGCCACCTGACGCGATACTGCGTAGATCACATCAACAAAAGAACATGGCCTTCGCAGCACTGCATTGCGCCCGTCACCTTGAGATATAGAGGTGTTAAGCATTGCGTGCGTTTTTTTTTTATTATATGACCGGGAAACGCTTCGCCTTCATCTCACCTGGTTTCAGATTATGATAACGCCGAAGGTGGTAGCGCACTTCATCCGGAATCCTCAATTGTCTGTGAAACTTTCCGGAACGCAATAGTTAAGATTTTTTGTTTTGGTGACAGAATTTGGTGAGATAGTTGTAGCTAGCCAGGTGGACTTTAGCATAGTCCTACCAGCAACCAAACCAAGCAGAATATTTTACTGCCTCTGGGGATCGAACCCAGGACCTCTGGATCTGAAATCGGTGGGTTGAACCTCTAGGCCACAGAGGCGGTTAAAATGCTTGATATGGAGGCGAGGGTTTGTTAATATTTCTATATTTGCTAAAATTATCGTGTAGCTGACTGACTGACTAACTGACGGTCAGACTGACGCGTTGCTTCCTTTTGTAGTGTTGAGGCGCACTAAGATTTTTTTTTTTGTAAATTCCCACGGGACGACGGGAACAGTGTCCCGGGCGATTCACTAGTTTTTGACATTCCTTTTCATAAACTTATGTATTTTAATACATCGATTATTGAGTTATTATTGAGAGCAATAAAAAGAGAACTATAAAAATAAAAAAGACAATAGACCAACAACTAATTTCCGTGAGATATTTTTAAGAGTAATAAAGAAAGAGAACTATTCAAATAAAAATAAAACAATAGCCTAACAACTAAATCCCGAGCGGTGGGCAGAAACAATATTTTAATAGAAAAAATAAATTTCAGCGAACCTGAAAATGCAAATCTAGTGACTTACTTTTAATCCAAATAGATAACATCCAGACTTTTTCTAAATTCAAAAGCTCATCCTTGAAACATAATCCATTTCACAAATTCACATCACTAGTAATTTTTCATCGAATTCAGAGTTAAATCTAGTAAACTCCGTGATATGTGTTGACGGCGCGAGTTGCGAGCGGTGACTGGACTCTAGTCTACAGGGGGCGTTGGTTTGGTTCATACAAAACGGACTCGACTCTAAATTTTATTTATGAATGAAATCATATCGTATAAAAGTTATTCAATGGTAATTTTGTGAAAATGTCAATAGCCGTTTTAAGCGATTTTTGTTAGGGGAAAAACAAATGTGTAGTAATGTTAATTGTGGTTTAGATAAACATTATTTTATTTTTTATTTTAATTGATTATGATTGTTTAATTGAAGAATCACCGTATAGTACAAAAGTGAGTACATAAAAGGCTAATATTTGTATGTTGAAATATTAATATTTATTTTTCAAAATATTTATTTTTGAATGTTTCCGATATTGGTAAAACATTTGTGGTAAAACATTTGACGTATATAAGCTTTAAATCTTGACTCTTCTCAGCAGTCCCCATGACTGCCAATTTTATTTTTTTTACTATACCAAAACCTCTTTTATTAGCTGACCGTTTATATAGGTAGGTATGTTGAAAAATTAGGAACAAAAAAAGTTTTTACTTTTAACACCATGTTATAATAAAGATGAAACATTTGACACAATTAAAACATCAGTCTTGTCGCCGATCCCCTGAATGGTTATTTTTAAATGTTTATTTACTAAAACCTCATTAATTAGCTGGCAAATCAAATGATAGCCCTCTATGAGTATATATACTACGAACACATAAAAAATTCTTGCCGATCTTTTTTTTAAGACTTGAACAACTTTTTAAGAACTTTTTAAGGCTTGAAAACTTGCCTGGGCAAATATGGGGTTTGCGATGGAACTATAATATCCAAAATAAGAATTGCATAATACAAGCATCTAGTGACTGGCTAAGTCTTTGCTCCCTTGACCCAGTGAGAAATCGAAATCTCCATATACAAATAACGAATAATCGAAGTGAACAAAAGAATGAATCACGAAATGGATGCTTCGCTGAAACCTTTTCAAGTTTCCGATTAGGTAACTACAAGCACATAATAAAATACGGAAGCATTCGGGTTACTTAAGGCCTGTGTACTTAACTCAACCGTTCCAGACCAATAACAAGCGGAAGTGTGCCCAAGACACTGGTTGCTACTATCTAATACTAACTACTACACAACCAGGTTTTTTTTATACAACTAGGAGACGGAACAAGCAAGTAGCTCACCTGATGTTAAGTGCATCTCTTGCCTATAGCAATGCCTTACTGCGTAGATCACATCCACAAAGAACATAGCCTACACAGCACTGCATTGCGCCAACTTGGCATAATGGTGTTAAGTCTGACGTGCCTGTAATGTCACCGGCGACCATACCCTTCAAACCAGAACACAGCAATGCTGCTTGGCGGCTGAAATAGTTATGGTGGTAGTACTTTCCCGGACGAGCCCTTTCACAATGGGCTCTACTACTCTTACAGCATTAATTCTTACAGCATCTTACAGCATTAGCTTAGTATTAGTACTTAGCACTAGGAATAATTTGTCTTTCTTACGTTTACACAAAGTTATATTGGTGATTTCTTTTAATACCAGCAGTAGTTGATATTCGGTACAATAGCGCGCTTACTTCTAATCAACTCCATATCATGCAACGCTTCTCCCATGTGACACCAATGAGACATAATTAAATTACATCAAAAATCTTGCGGAGTTTTTGTTGAGGCGACACGAGACCCAAGGGTAGGATCTCATTTAGGCCAGTGAATTAGCATAGATATTCAGCGTGGCATTGCAGCCAGTGTCCAGTGGCGGCTGTAATTGGTATGGTGGTAGTACTTATCCGGACGAACCCTTTCACAGTGGTCTCTACTACTCTTCTAGTCTAGGTGAGATGAAAACCAATTTACAACACACTATTGGTATTGGTGCAAGGCGCAGAAACAGTTGGAAGACGGAGTCATCAATAAATAGATATCCACGGTGATGTACGAACGTACGTATTAAAAGTTTTCATCCTTCAAAACCATATCTCTCTTTCAGTGTAAGCTCGTAAAAGCAAACTGAACGGTATTTTCTATCATGCAATACGTTGAGAGGGTGGATAAAGACCTATTAGACTGGTTGGTGGTCAGCGAGAGTGCATGCTACGGTGACCGTGTAGTACAAGTCTGCCGGACAATTCCTTTACTGAATTTTGATTGGCTGCTGCTTTTCACGAAGGCATTTATTGTACGAGGAAAGCGCTTGACCTTTATCTCATCTGGTTTGCAAGTTATGATAAGGCCAAAGGTGAAAGCGCACTTCACCCGGAATCATCAATAGTCTGAGAAATTTACCATTTCTAAATGACGGAATTTAACACTAAGAATGCTTTCAAGGCATTATACTTAGGTCAGTATACCTTTAATATGTATTTTGCGGCTCTTGTCTAGAGTTTCCCGGCCACACCCGGCTTCATCGCTCTACCCTTTGAGTACCCTTGGCTATGCTTCTGACCGCTAGAATACCAATTCGTTGTCATCTGTGACATATAAGTTTTGCTTGATTCTTTCAGTGAAAAAATAATAATTGTAGTTTTAATGGGTAAAACGAATCTACAATTTTAAACTTACTTCTAAAAACGTGTGCTATACAGATATATTTTTATTCGTAATGTTATCCTAACATTACGAATAAAAAATATCTCTGGAGCTTGCAGAGTGCCTTTGGTCAAAATTACAACTTTAACGACTGCCATTGACCTCTGTTTTTGATCACCCCAAATTGAACCATTTTCTGGTCATATTTCTAGCACGTCTACTGTTTTTTTCCGATTCCTTATCCCATTTCTTGGAAACCACTCCGACAATACTCCATTTCATTTGCCTTCAGTGTTCAATATCATGTGGCCTGTCCATTGCCATTTTAATTTATCAATTATATCTAGCTAGAGTGTTGGTTATTTATGTTCTCTAATTTAATGAATTTCTGATTTTGACGAAATCTCATTCCGAATAGAAATGCAATTTGAATGGAGGCAGTCAATCTGAGTCAGCCTGAACTTGACGCTTGTCGTCCTTGATTCTACTCGGACATTAATCAAGTGATATTCGAGATTTTGCCAGTAAATTGAGGTCACCCTACGGGTTACTTTATCGGTACTCCCGATAGTTGCTCTTGGCGAGCACCTCACATGATTGATGAAGCAAATGACTTTGTATTTTTATCACATTCATAAAGCGCTCGCTGGCTAAGCAGACATTCACAACGAGGTAGGTACTACTAAGTGGCACTACAAAAAACTAGTCATTTATTTAAAACTGGCCATGTGAAGATAATTATAAAAGCTCTAAGGACTAATCGCACCTCTTTGAATAATAATATACTTACCTAAACATTGCGAAGTCCTGGGTCTATAACTGACATCAAACAACCCAAGCCGAGTGTTCTGTATCCGTTCTTGTGTTTTGAATATTTTTACAGCTCTATTTGTTTACTTTACGCTTTCGCCTACCTCTTTGAACGCAGCTAATACTGGTTGGATATAGGACTTGGAATATTTTCTATTTTTCCTAAAAATTGCATGTATAAATGATCTATAACATTGAAATATTTAATTAATTCATGAACACTTTATTATACACAGAAATCACTTCAAACAGTTGGTACTCATATAATATAAAATTCAAATGGGTCTGATTTTGACCTCGAATTTGTACCACATTTCCACTCTTCACTCTTCTCGAAGATATTAGGGTTAGGTACATAGCGGAAATACAGATGCTGGAAACTGATTCTATGCATAATATACCTGCATAACGAAATGATAAATAAGGATGATTAGCTGTATGCTTCTGAAATAAGAAGGTACGCAATGTATTATATCGTTGTAGAATACAACGATATAATACATTGCATACCTACGACTAATCGCATCCTAGGGGAGAAAATGACTGATTACCAACAAGGTTGTAGTTTGAGTAAATTACACACCCTTATACACACGAGTTGGGAATAGCACTTTCTTCCGAGGGATACATAGTGCTTTATACCATACTCACGAGGAATCTAAAAAACAAATTCTTTAATTGATCTTCAGATTGAAATTGTTACAGTTATTAAAACTTTTTACACATAGTTCTTTGTTTATTTATGTTCGGAAAAAGCAAGTGGCCGGTATTATTTGGCAGACTGTATTTAATCCAAGTTTAATCACACAGTCTGTGACTTTTTGATATTTACATTATAATAAGGTTTTATATCGATATGACCCAAATTTTCATATACTTTTTCTGTCCGCTCTACGCGTTCTCAATGGATTTCTACTTTCTGACCAAAAATAAACGAACTCTTAGTCTAGGCCGTTATGAAATTATGATATTATATGCTTCCTTTTGTAGGGTCAGGATTTTAGTTACCTATCCTCTTAACCTTGAGGCTGGCCTTTGTCAACAAAGATGAAGTCTAAAAAGGGGCGAGTTTTAACAGAAAATGTACGTTAACTGTTTACTTAAAAGTTTATCTCTAATAGGCAGACCATTACAGATTCGAGGCCTCATCCTTGTTCAGGTAAACTTTGAGGTTAAGAGCAGACGTCCTATCAAAAAATAAAATCTCCACTATATATCAACAAATTGCTCAAGATTTCCTTGAGCTTTTCGTCTGGAACGTAAAAGTAACGATTTCTCAGGAAGCACCATAACCTGAACTTCTATCTCATCTCAAATAACCGACCACGTGCGCAAATCAAGTTTCTTGTATGGCATCTCTTTCAATTTTAAACTTTTTTTTTGTTATATAGCAGATTGCCGATATAGCAACGTAAAATTTTCAAAGAGTGTGCAAATATTGATAATGTAACACTCTGTATAAATTTTAACTGTCTATCTATTACGGTGAAATAAGTACAACTTAATAAGCTCGGGCATTCTCATTCGGGTACGGAACCCTAAAAAAGTAAAGTAAAATTGCTTCTTAGGATGCACCATTACCTTACTTCTATCTAATCTCACAAAACAAACAATTCTTAAGTAAACGAAGCGTTCTGGTGATGCAACAGACCTGCATGAGACGTGCGAAACGGATCGTGTTTTGTAACAAACAGTGGAAATAGATTTTGATTGGTTGCAGTTTGTTTCTAGGACCTTGGAATTAGACATAAGCTAAGCATTCACTGTAGTAGAGTAGATTCCACATCATCGTCAATATCTCGTAGGTTCATTTTTTAGGGTGGGTGGGATCTAGTTGTGGTTTCCCCGGGCAACGATCACGGCTGAATTATCCTATCTCTGATGATAGGACATATAAGATCTAGCCGAAGTCCGGTACCAAGCACTTTGCTGAGCACCCGCGCATTGCCAGTGTCTTTATTAGGCCTCGTCTGGGAAAGCTTACGTAGGGTAAAGCCCAGGCGAGCCTCGAAATCACCCGAAACATCTTATCAGCTCTTTAAATTTAAGCATCTGCCTGATCGCCTGGAGTCTCCTCCTCACCCTCTTCCAGACTTCTCTCTCATGTTCTCACTGTCACAATGACATACTGAGTTGGACTACAGTTTGGCACATTGATAATAGGGAATTGGGTGTCAATCGGAATGTGTTAAAACCACGTCTTAAACCGTCCTAAACGACTAGGGAGTCGTGGTTCGCCAACCGGTGTCAGATTCAGAGATCCCGGGTTCAATCCCTAGGGGAGTACAATATTGTGCTTAGTTTGGTTGGTGGTAGTACTTTATTTAAGTCCACATGGATCTATCACCATCTTACTTACTCGTAAGTATGTCGGCATAACAACTTTCTAAATTGTTGAGTTCCGACATTTAAAGTTTTTTTTTGTATCGATCAGATTCAGAGATCCCGGGTTCAATCCCTAGGGGAGTACAATATTGTGCTTACTTTGCTTAGTTTGGTTGGTGGTAGTACTTTATTTAAGTCCACATGGCTAGCTATCACCATCTTACTTATGTCTGTCGGCATAACAACTATTCTAAATTGTTGATTTCCGACATTTAAAGGTTCTTTTTTTATCGACCATCGTACAAAAAAAAACAGGGTGTGTCGTACAGGTACACGATAGAAGTGAAACTTTTGTTTACAGGGAAACATTTTATTTAAAAAACCGACTTAAAAAAAAGAGAAGGATCTCAATCAGGATCTGATGGGATCTTGGAGAAATCGAAGGAACTCTTCAAATGTTATAGGCACACATTAAGTGATTTGGGTATTTGTAGAGTGTATTACCTCAAAAGTAGGAAAAAAAACGGACTCCTTATAGGATCACGCGTCTGTATGTCTGTTCGTCCATCAAAATAATTAGAAAAAAATCCATCATCTAGGTAAACGAAATTGTATCATATTCTTCATTGATGTCGGTTTGCTTTTTAGTTTTTAAAACGTAATTATATTATTATTGAAAAGGATATAAATATTAATTCAAGCTACTGTACATAATATTACAATAAAGATGGAAGCCCCGTGATAGTTTAGGCAAACGGTAAGTAAGTAGGTAGTTTACTTTAAGATAATGCCACATAATCAAAGTGCACTATCTAAAGAGAATTGAGGGCACATTACAGTGTTATCACCATTATACAAAGCGTCCTAAGGTTTAGCTATACCTATTATAGTGCACTCTTTGGACATATAAACCTGTCTGTACGAAGGTTGTCTGAAATAAATCGCGCCTAGGCGATAAAATAGCTCAATGTACATTAGATTGAAATCCATATCATTTATTTCAATTTCTTACTGCACTAACAGTAAAAGTATTTGCGTTACATGGGTACTTTTATAGATAGATAGGCCGATATATAATAATCAATATCTTTTCGCACTACAAATCGAAGGATTTATTTTATAGCTGTGGTCGGTTGTCGAGACCTGACTTAGTTTGAATAACATATTTAGCTTATAAGATGACATTTGTACGCATTTAGATACGGCGAAACATAGCCGATCTTTTTTATAATAATGTATACCTATCTTTACCTATGTTTCAAACAAATAAATGATTGATTGATTGATTGGTGGAAACTAATATTTCCCAGTACACGCAGGTGGCCAGACGTGAGTTGTTGCAAAAACTTTCCACCAGTCAGTCTTAGGAGGTAGACGGTAGTTTAGAACTGACTCATGCATATCCTAATGTACCTAAATGTATATAAAACTAGTCTAGTCATGACGTGAAATCAACACAGGTACTTTTTCATTGTTGCCTGCTAAAAAATCAAGTTTATTTATTAGCCTCGTCAAAACAGACTACATCCATAAATTTGTTGCACAATTTTACAAGCTGCGTCGTGCGTGATATGGGTCGTCTACAACCATATAGTGTGGACACAGCCTGAATGTGCGGCACCTGAGCGAAGCTTGGTGCCAAACCGGTTTTTGTACTGCAGACTTTGTAAAGTCGAGATTACACTATCTATGTTTTGTACAATGTGATACAACCTATACTAAAGAAAAAAATGAAGTGTAAAGTAGTGTAAAGAAGTGTAAAGTAGTGTAAAGTAGTGTAAAGTAGTGTAAAGTAGCGTAAAGTACTGTAAAGTAGTGTAAAGTAGTGTAAAGTAGTGTAAAGTAGTGTAAAGTAGTGTAAAGTAGTGTAAAGTAGTGTAAAGTAGTGTAAAGTAGTGTAAAGTAGTGTAAAGTAGTGTAAAGTAGTGTAAAGTAGTGTAAAGTAGTGTAAAGTAGTGTAAATTAGTTGTTGGAGTAGTGTAAAGTAAATGTAAAGAAGCATAAACGGGAGACCTATGCCCTGTCACGGGACAATATAGGTAGCAAAAACGTAGTATAATGCTCCAGGTCTACAGATACCTCAACTGTACCAGACCAGTACCAGGCGTTAGCATGCCCAAGATACTGGCTGCTTTGCCACCCTGTATAGCAATGCTAATTCGCTGACCTAAAGTAGAATTTCGTAGTTATAAGTCTCTTTTTTAGTGATAAGCTTAGCGATTAAGTGGAACTTATTGACTATGGACTAGGTGGTTCTACAATTGTACTGGTGCGGATAAAGAGACAAGGGAGTTCTGTATTCTTTAATTCACTAGAAGGTTTATAGTTGTACATAAATTTGGCAAGATTTTGGAGCATGTATGGGTTTAACGTAACACTACTAGAAGAACCACAGAATTTTGTGTAACAACTAGATTTAAAATGCAAGTCATGAAATGGTGTTTCTTTTTATTTGGTCAGCAAGGCAAATTAACTGAAAAGATAATATTCAAAGCAACTAATTTCTTTCGTACCTACGGCGGAGTAGTTTTTTTACCCAGAAATACCTTGTTTTTAAATTGCTCAGTTGAGGAACAACTATGGAAAGCATTGATTTACAAAGATACTTATTTTAGTACATTTTTGGATTCGCGGTGTGTTTGGACGTTACAATTTACCAAACATTGTAAAACAAGTACCTATGCAGCTCAGAAATGCTTCTAGTCTAAGACTTTTATTACCTCCACATTTTTAGTCTTATAAATGTAATTCCACGTTCACAGCAAGCAGTAAAGGAAATCCTCCACCGCGAAATGCTTCTTACAATTTTTGTATCGTTCAGTTTTACTTGACTTGTACGTTTTGTGGCTTGGAATAAGACGGTTTTAAAAATGTATTTTTCTTGCAACTCTTCGCATTTATTTCCGCTCTAGCGCTTATTTATTGTGCAATCTCGTTCTTGAATTCTTCTTAGCTTTTAATGACGCTTCGGTCTGGTACTGGTCTGGAACAGTTGAGTTACCTATTGGCCGTTTGTAACGGTCCTACTACTAACTAACTAGTTTATTTGTACATTTTATTTAATTTTACATAATGATAATTGAAGATACTACTTATTTTTTTCAAGGGAAACAGTTGGGCTACTCAGGACTGTTGCAAACGGTCTATAGGACATTTGATAACTCAACTGTTTCTAGCTCAGTAACAGACAGAAGCATGCCTTAGACACTGACTGCATTATTTTGCTGAACAGATATGCTAATTCGCGGGCCCAAGCTCCGCACGATTTTTAAACTCGAAAAGCTCCTTACTGACCCAAAGTCTCAACCCCATAAGGCTCAAAAAAGTAAGCTTTATCGAGAGCTACATCAGCCGCCGCGTCAGTCCTTGCTACCATAACCATGCAATATAACATGTAAATATTAATTACTACCAAACCCAAGGGCTGGATCTTATTTAGGCCAGCGAATTAGCATAGCTATTCAGCGTGGCAATGCAGCCATCGTCTTGGGCACGTTTCCGTCTGCTACTGGTCTGGAACAGTTGAGTTATCTATAGGCCGTTTGTAACGGACTGATTCCTTTGTACAAAGTTGTACATTTTATTTAATATACAATATTTTACTATTTTATTGCAATTTAAATGTATATTTGAGCTATTGTGGACATACATAAGGATTAGATTGAGCAGAGCTTCCATTTATCTTTGTAATTATCCACCTATGCAAATTCACAAACGTGTTATTCCCAAAATAAATTAATACCGAAAAAGGTTTACAAAAATGCTGTGCCAAAAGTTTAATGCATACAAAATAAGACCGGTTCCGCCTACCGTTCAAATATATTTTATTTTCATACATCACGCTGTAATCTGCAAATGTCGCCGTCACAACATGAATAATGTTGAACTTTCCGCAAAATGGAAATGCTGGAATGGGACTTTTGACCTGCAAGCAGGTGCATAACGAATGGGGATTAAGTTTGGCAAAGTCTTGCTGGCGCTTTATTAAATGCGCCGAATCGTTCGACAGTATTGTTGATGACATCTTAAGCAATGATACAGAGAAGCAAAACCTTGAGTTGCTACAAAAATAAACTAGGAAAACACGCGGCTTTTATGACGATGCACTCCCGAGTTTTTCTTACATTTTATTTATGTGAGTCGTATATACCTACATAATATACAACCTGTAACAGAATATGTGTACTATGCCGAAACGGGGTTATCCGACCCAACTCGTGGAACAACGTTTGTTTTACGACTTTTTTAATTTTGGTTCAAAGTTTTTGGTAAAACAGGATCAAAGTTCTGACACCAACAGCTGTTTTTTTGAGTTGAGACTACCCTAAAATCAGCTGTTTCTTAACTCGCAATAATGACCTCACTCTAGACACAGCTCTTGACAGATGAGGCAACAAAGCAGAAGGTCACAATCACAAAGAACGAAAAGCGCTTTCACTAACAGAGGAAAATCGTCGAAAAGCCTGGTCTGCTAATGAGACAATCCATTACAAGAAAGTTTAATTTGTCAAATCAATCTGTTAGCTAAAATACAAAATAATCGTTCCTATAATGTACTTTTGTTCGTCCAATATCTCATTCATCGTCTTTTTGTAACTGTAGGTGCCTATGTAATTTATCAATGTGTATGTTCTATCTAATAACCTACTTTTACGAGATGACTCCAAGTTCTCACTAAAATTGGTTCATCTGTCCTTAATATTCTTTGACACAGACAATTGCACCAACTGATACCTACCTACCTACATGCATAGTGCGGTAAAGGAATAGGGTCGTCACTATTTATTGTCATTGAGAAAATGAAAAGATTTGTATGGGAAACTGAAAATGGGAATTCACTATTATCTCCCCACCACAACAAATACTTTTCCTGGTCCGAAAAGCCCCCCCACTGCTTAGTACACATATTCTGTTACACCTTGTATAACAAATGTCATAGCTCAGTTGGTAGGCTGTGGGTCCGATTCCCACCCAGGACAAACATTTGTATGATGAATATAGATGATTATTCTGTGTTTGTGCGTTGAATCATATAGTACGAATGTATTTACAAAAGAAAAGTATTCAAGTATTCTATCCGTAATCTAGTTCCCATCGGCTTCAGCTATGCTTAGTTTGGGGCTAGACTTAGTTTGTGTGTGTAATTCCTGAAATATATTTTTTTAAATATTTATATATAACGACTCACGCTAGACAACGGATTTTTACTTACCTTTCTTTTGTTATATTCGTAGAAAAGTACTATAACAAAAACAATGCAGGCGTGTAAATGTAGCATGGTTTGTAGCAAGAAATATGTCTCTTTATTGTCCTCTCTCTGGTGTCGAGAGATAAGACTGAAGGTGGAAGCACACTCGCCCCTATCTTAAATTGTAACCAGTTGAGATAAAGGCCAAGCTTTACCGGATCCTCAACTGCCTAAAGAACTGGCTATTTTACCTCTAAATGCCGGAACACATTTAAATTATTGATATGACGTTCTATAATGTAAGATAGTAAGATTTTAGAAGACCAAAGCGAGCATAAATGGTAAACATGACCCTGGGGTCCTCTGGGTCTGATACTGGTAAGCATCACAAAACATTTTATCACACACAATTTTAGATTGGTATCACTATCAGTATCTACAAAATTATTGTAACCAAATGGTTGAGATAAGAGACATCATAGACCGTAGTTATTGCTACCCGTATCCTTATTATTAATCACTTTAGTATGATAAGTGGATGCTCGGACCATTATTATAAATAGAGTTATATTATAAGCATTTTTTTAGAACAATGGGATTGTGTCTCTTATATCTAATTATAATCATATCTGTTTTTTTATTGGTGACAGCCAATAGTTTGACCACCAGCATCAGTTGAAAAACAAGATGCGAGCCCGCTTGTTTAAAAGGACCCTTTTCACCCTGCACTTGAAGACTTTAAGGTCTGTCAAAAACTGACGAAGGCAAGAGTTCTATTCCTTACCAGTAAGTTCTTACGTATGATAAAGCGAATTAGTTAGGACAATTGGAAGATCAAAGTGAACCTCAAGTCAAAATGCGTAGATTTTTAGGTTCATTTTGGAAAGTATAATCTACCGCCTGTTCGGAATCGCGACTAGCACACAAGAGGAAGGGCAAGAACCTCGGTATGCGGGTTGTAACCTGCCTTACGTCAGCCTAGTCCGGTGGTGGAATGGAGGAATGAAGTAACAGGGATAATTTTCTTGAATTTGTTTGCTTTATGGTTTTTGTAATTTTACCAATCTCTACACAGATTTTTTTCATAAATGATGGGTTAGGTAGCTTGGATGGGGTCTACGATGGATGGGGTACTGGGTCGGATAACCTCCTCGTGGTGTACCCTGGGTGCCGTCGATCACTTCCCACTTGTGGGAAGTGATCGACGGCAGCGAATAATCCGACACGAGGGTGTCCTCCGCGTGCCCTATGTAGTTAGCATAGGGCACAGTGGATGGACAGGCGGTCGTCCGCGTGGCGGGGAGTCCCAGTGAGGGACTCAGCGGACCTCCGGGTCGTGGGATGGCCGGCCTTCAAGGCTGGCGGCGCGGCAGGGAGGGTCAACTCGGCCACCCTGTCGGGCAGTGGGATCAGATGGGGGTCTGGGGGCCGAGAACGTAGGGGCGTTCAGCCGGCCTCCATTGCACAGACCCTCATCCCCGCCGAACGGCGGGAACAGCCTGGCGACCCAGCTGTTCCCGCCATCCCCCCCCAGTCATACTGGGGGGGCCTGTGGGGCCCCTGTAAAGGGGCAATCGCTGGTGGTGTTGTGGCGGTAAAGGCTTTAGCCGGATTCCCACGACACCACCACTCGGCGATAGCGGGTCACTGCGGAGTTTAGTGGGTATTGCCTGTCGCTAGGACGGGTTGAGTCCCACACACGGCCTCGTCCCCAACGAGGCTATGGTGCCTAAACGCATTCTCCGCATAAATAAAAAAAAAAAATAAAAATAAAAAAAAAAAAAAAAAGGGTCTACGATGGAGAGAGCTATCCCCGAAGGCAAAAAAAAAGGTATGCATGATCTGGAAAGGCGTTCACGTTCTTTCCAGATCATGCATACCTTTTTTTAGGATAATTATACAAATGGCACCATAACTATGATTGTGACAGCGCATTCCATGTAAACATTGGACACATAAACCTTAAGAGGACTAAATTCCCTGGCCCAATCTAAATTGAGTAATAAAAACTTCTCTGCAGCCAAATCTAGAAGAATTGTATATTGTCGGAAAACCTTATCGCATCGAATTCGGAATTTTCCGATGGAGATTCCGAAACACTATTCTTAGCTCCAAAGTTTTGCCAATAATTAGTATTCAAGACTAGAACAGAAGATTTTCAGAAATGGTTTGAGAATAGCGTTGCAATCTATCGGATTCTAAGTCGAATCGGACAAAAAGTGATATATCGAAAAAACTTTCCGTGTGTTTGAGAATTGCTACACTGATATTAAATACGGTTCTATTTGAAGATAAATATTACAGGACAAGGCCGAAGGTGGAGGCGCACTTCACCCGGAGTCCTAAACTTCTTAGTAAACACAACTTATGGGTACTATAAAATGGGAGCCATAAGATCCTCAGTCTTCTGGTAGTTGAGTGTCTTAAGCCTTTAATAGTAAGTTCGTTAACCTGCTTTTCATCCTGCATCATAGAGTAGCTAAGAGAAGGGTAACATTATAAATTATTTTTAGTTGGCGGCAAGTGCTTCTGCTGTTGGAATGTTTTAGTTAAGCGGTAATTATTTTTATCTAAGATAAGAACCATCATTTAGTTTAAAGCAGTTTGGAGGGTATACATACATGTAGGTAATGCAAGTATATGAAATGAAATCATTTATTTACATCAGTTTCACTGTACTTGACCACTTGTCGTACAAATATATATTTTGTATTTATAATTACAGTCAGGCTATTTTCATGATCTATGTTTCTGCAAAAGTTTTTTTGTGTTTACATTTTCATAACAATTGTTATGAAAATGGATGCGTAACTATGACACAAATTAATGGTGACATTATTTTTGTATACATATTAATGAAATTTAGTACCGTGATTTTGCAAGTTTGGAGTGTATCCATATATTATTGCAGGCGACTGTACCATGGCGGGAATAGACCCGTCCGACTAAGCCTGCAGTTGTCTCAAAAACGGACTAAGATAAAAGATAAAGATAATTGATTTGCTAAGTCATGTGTACATTAAGATGGTATATATTTTAATGGTGAGTGTGTTACGAGTACAACATGCTTTACCGATATCGTCGGTGTACTAATTGAGAGAGATTGGCATGCATTCATTATCAAATATTTTACTTAGGTACTTAATTCTAATAATGTATATATATTATTATTTTTTCACACAGCGCTATCTAGCCCCATACTAAGCATTGCTTGTAATATGGGAACTAGATTACGGATAAAATACCTAAATACTTTTGTAAATGCAAACGTACTATATGATACAACACCCAAACACAGAACCAACATCTATATTCATCACACAAATGTTTGTCCTGGGTGGGAATCGAATCCACAGCCTACAGCGCAGAAGGCAGAGTTACTACCAACTGAGCTATGAGGCTTGTTAATATCTGTCATTAAAATATTATCATAATCAAATAAGCATTAAAGATGTAATTATTAATCATTATACAAAACAAATTAAAATGTATTATTTAAGAATTCATCAATTGTAAAGTAGCACTTTTCTGTTAGGATTTTTTTAAATTTAGCTTTAAATAAATTGGTGCCTAGTTCCTTGTATACCTTTGGTATTTTATTGCAGATTTTGGGAGCCATGCAGACTACACTTTTGTTCAACAATTCTGTCTTTGCAGGATGTAAACATAATCTATCCTCGCGTCTGTTTCTAATAACTGAGTCAGATAAATGTGGAAATAAGTGGGGATTATTCCTAACAAACATAGCTATTTCTAATATACGAGTATATATCGACGGAAGTGTAAGAATATTGTGCTTTAAGAATAATGGTCTACAGCTGTCAGTTATTTGTTTTTTAAACATAGCTCTTAGACAACGCTTTTGCATTTTAAAAATGGTTTCTTTTTCTATAGAGTTGCCGCAGAAAATGATTCCAAATCGTAAGGACTGATTCTACATTTCCATAATACGCTGTAAGTAGGGCGTCCACGTTTACAGTTGTCAATAATTTATATAAAGCATAGGTCGAGCTGATAATTCTCTTGTTGAGATAATGGACATGATTTTTTCAGTTTAATTTTTGATCTATTTGCAAATCTAAAAATCGCGCTGAATCAACCTGCTTAATAACATGGTCGTTAGATATTAAATTAATATATGATTTATTTTGGGGCCGGTGATTAAAAAGCATAATATTTGTTTTTTAAGGGATCTTAATAGAAGAAGGGCAGCAACTTTCTTCTTCGGCTGAACCATCCCAAAGTTAATTACTCTATTTCTTGTATTTATTCCACGATACAAGTTGTATGTACTCGAATAAGTGTGTATGCACACACTCATTCGAAACAATTCGTTTCCCTATTTTCTGGAACAATCCTATCGTAACAGTAGCAATTGTAACAGAAATTGTTATTTTCCCGTATAATACAATACGTTAGGTTGCGTGCAAACGATTGGGCCATAAAGCTCTTGTAACGATCTGTCCGCGACAATATGGACCAATATTCACAACGGACTAACTGTGTTTGGATTCAGATATTTTTCTATGTAATTAATGTATAAATAAATAAATAAATAAATAAATAAATAGGACGTTAATTTCACACAGCGCTATCTAGGCCCAAACTAAGCTTTAGCTTGTAATATGGGAACTAGATTACGGATACAATACTTAAATACTTTTTTTTTTGTAAATACATACTTACTTACTATATGATACAACACCCAAACACAGAACAAACATCTATATTCATCACACAAATGTTTGTCCTGCGTGGGAATCGAACCCACAACCTACAGCGCAGAAGGCAGAGTTACTACCAACTGAATGAATGAATGAACATTTGATTGTACATAAAAATAGGCTAGCTCTTATTTGGGCCAGTGAATTAGCATCTACATTCAACGTTGCAATGTAGCCAGTGTCTTGGCACGCTTTCGTCTCGTACTGGTCTGAAACAGTTGAGTTACCTCTAGACGGTCCTTAGCTAACCCGACTGCTGCCCATGTAGTTACAACTGTCCTAACTGATGAGATGAGATGATGAGATGAGATGAGATGAGATGAGATGAGATGGCGCTAGGGTGTCGACGCAGGTAGCGTTCCACACCAAAGGCCTACCCGTTTCCCTAGGGACAATAGTCATACGCCGGGCCGCTTACCATCATCACGTAAACATTGTTTTTTTTTAATAGGTAAATAAATATAAATATTTCAGGACATTATTTTTACACAGCGCCATCTAACCTCAGATTACGGATAGAATACTCAAATACTTTTTGTATTTAAGTATACAACACCCAAACACAGAACAAACATCTATATTCATCACACAAATTTTTGTCCTGGATGGGAGTCGAACCCACAGCCTATGCTGCGCCCACAGCGCAGAAGGCAGAGTTACTACCAATTGAGCTATGAGGCTTGTTATGTATATTAGGTATAGGTGTGATCTAGCTTTTGCTAGCGGCTATCGCTGAATCATCTCAACTCTGGAGTAAGGACCTGGACAGGCCCGCCTGAGTGACCTCCAGCCGAAGTCCAGCGCCGAGCAGTTTACTGTCCTCAGTTGGAGCACAGGAGAGTCAGTTATATATATCTACGATACACCGTAGACTTGTCTTGATCCTTGCATGTATCAAGATCTTACCCACTTTGTATGTAGTTTACCTCATTTACCTCAGCTCCGTACTTTAGACAGAGAGCAGTGCTAAGCAAAGCCTTCTTCGAACTTATCTATTTAACCTAATTACGTAATAATAAAACGTATTATTGATCGTCTCCAGTGTTTCTCCTCATTATCATCATCTAGCACTCAACTTAAATAACATATATTGTGAGAGAAATAAATGTTTTTATTATTATATATACTAATTGTACGAAGAGCACTGGCTCGTAAAAACTGCATGTTAAAAAAAAAACATGTACACTAAATGTTCAGGCCTTTTAAAAGTTCCACAAAAGAAGTATTGACTCCAAAACGTGTGACAGTTCCGGATTAGAGAGATGTTTTAAGTAAGTAACAAAGATTACTTAGTAAAACATGTGTGTCAAACTACTAAAACAAAGGTATATTTACGTGGCATAATAATAAATGCCACTTGTTATTCGTTCTGTGAAACGCCTTGTCGTAAGTTGAAATGTAGGTAAAATCGTCTTTACATCATCCAGCATCGACTACGATACGACACAGGTACCGAAATTAAAAGGTCATAAATAATTATGATATATATCATAAATAAATATTACAGTTAAGGGTAAGGTAAGTTTCAAGGCCAAAAGCTGACCGAATTCAAATAAAAATGGAATATAGTAGTAATAAGTAATGATAGAAAGTGCTTGTAGATTCATAAGAAAGATTTTTGTTGGCGCTTTCTAGAAAAAGCTATCTCTATTAGAATTTATTAACGAATGAATGAAAGTTCTTCACAAAAATATTACAGAACCATCATATAGATAGAGAGGATAGTACAAGTTTGGTTGATGGTACGAGGGTGCACGAAAGATGATAGCTGACCATCTGTAGACTTAAAACCTTAGGTACTATTTCGTTTTGTTGTAAAATTTCTCTAAAATTTGTGTAAAATATGAACGAATTAGCATTGTTTGTCGTACACCAAAGACATATAGAACAATTAACTGTTTTAAAACTAAAGTTAACAGTACAATGGGCGGTCTTATCACTTTAAAGCGATCTCTTCCAGACAACTTTAGAATGGAGAGGATAGTACAATAACGGTTTATGGTATGAGGATGCACAAAACAAAAGAGAATACATGAATATTTCTGTTTACAAAACTATACATATGACACGGAAATATCGTACAGGATAATAAAAAAGCTCTTATACTACAGAGATGATCTCACTGTCACATATTCAAATAGCCTAATATTAATACCGCCGCTATCCCACAGATAAAGTAATTATCCCAGATGTTTATAAATAGGGTCGTTTGAAATAACGTTTGAACAGATTATAAGCCATGTTTTATGACTACTAGATTTTTCTCGGTCGAGTTCGGCCTCATCAGTTGAAAGTGATAGCTGTATCTGCAAACTGGCGATATCGGTAGGACAAAGATTGTATGAGATGGTGAAAGAGAGATAGAAACATATAATTGTACAAAATAGAAAATAAAACATAGTATCATAACACAATACATGCTCTGTACCTACTAAGTCTGCCAAATAGGTCCTGCCTCAGCTTAATGCTGCCCCTTGCAGGATAGCGCTGGTTTTCAGGCATAACCTTGGTAAATGACATCAAGTGGGGATACATAAAAAAAACATTTGAAAAAACAATTACATACAAGGTACATAGAATAAAGATAATTTTATCTATTTTTTTTTTAAATATTTAAAAACATTTATTCAATAATAAGTACAATTAAACTAACAATGTACAAAGCAATCAGTCAGATTACCTAAGGACCGTTACAAACGGCCTATAGGTAACTCAACTGTTCCAAACCAGTACCAGACGGAAGCGTGCCCAAGACACTGGCTGCATTGCCACGCTGAATAGCTATGCTAATTCGCTGGCCTAAATAAGAGCCAGCCCTTGGGTCACGTGTCGCCTCAATCAAAAGCCCCGCAAGGTTTTTGAAAACCCGGAGGTCACCGGACCCAATGTTCAAATAGGAAAGCTCTGTCGAGACCACTTTATTTGCGCCTTTTGTGATCCTAGGCCGAATCAGCCGCCGCACCAGCCCTAACTGATGTCCCAGGCAGATGAGATGGCGCTAGGGTGTCGACGCAGGTAGCGTCCCACACAAAGGGCCTACCCAATTTCGAAGGGACAAGAGTCATACCGTCGGGCCGCTTACCATCATCACGTAACAGACCAATCGGTTCAAGAACGGCTGGAACATTGACACTGGTATATATTTACAGTTAAAAAAATATAATGAAACAAAAAATATTAAGGACATTAATTTTACACAGCGCCATCTAGCCCCAAACGAAGCATAGCTTGTAATATGGGAACTACATTACGGATAGAACCATGTACAAGGGAAGCAGTTGGGTAACCTAAGGCCCATAAGTGTCCACTGCTGGACAGAGCATCCTCCAAATCGGGAAAGTTGTGCCATAGTCACCACGCGTGATTATAGCGATAAATATGCGAGAAGGAAATATATGAGAAAAAAATATAAACTAGATATTGATTCAGAAAACATCGAAATTTTAATCAATTTAACCACTTACCTATTAATAATATTCCCACATAAACCAACCCACAGTTTATGGTGGACAAATTGAGGTGGGCGAAAACGGTCTCTTTCCGCTTATCCCCGCTTATACCAGCTTACACCAGCTTATCCCCGGACCAAATTATACTGAGGCAGTATAATTTGGTCCGGGGATAAGCTGGTGCACTGGCTTCAGGACCTTGGGAATGGGTGGATCATGAGGCGGTATATTGTTAATGGCATGAAAAACATAGGTAGTCCTTTTGTTTACCGATTTAAAAAAAAAGGAGGAGGTTCTCAGTTCGTCGGAATCTTTTGTTTGTGGGTCAGTCTGTCTATGGATGACGTTCTCCAATAACGCCAGCCGATAGAGGCCTTAGACATGTAGCCTTGAGCGGACATTTGTTACTACTTTTCTGTGGAACACACGCAAACTATGCAAGCAATAATAGACATTGATGCATTCTGAAGACAGACTTCTCTAAACTGTGTGTGCATGTATTTCGTCGCGATAGTAATATAATATCATCACATCTAACCTAACCTAACCCTATGTTTTCAGAACCCTTTTTTTTTTATATTACATGACATTAATTTTACACAGTGCCACCTTGCCCCAAACTAAGCATAGCTTGTAATATGGCAACTAAATTACGGATAGAATACTCACATACTTTTTTTTTGTGTGTACATACTATGATACAATACCTAAACACAGAACGAACATTCGTCACACAAATGTTTGTCCTGAGTGGATATCGAACCCACAGCCTACGGCGCAGAAGGCAGAGTTACTACCAACTGAGCTATGAGGCTTGTTTTATTCTACCACAAAACAGTACCACATTCACTGAGATCTACTATGGTCGTAGTACTTTCTTATCGCGCGCTATCGGTGCTATGAAAGCGCCCAACAGGGTATCAAAGGATATGGTCGGTCATAACCTTTATCAATGGCCGTCTGTTACAGTCTAATTTTGGACCGCCATTATGATTCTGAAGTTTAATGAGTATGGCTATTGTCATAAAAGCGCCTGTTTGGTTGTTTGTTCCTTCTTCACGGCAAAACAAATATTATTATTGTTATTAAAACAACCGAATGAAGGAATTAATGAATGAAAATACTTTACTGCACTTCTCTTTCTCAGACTGTTGAGTCTTCCAGGCGAAGTATATCGTATCGACTTTCGGCTCTATCTCAACTTGTAACCAGGTGAGATGAAGGCCAAGCGGTTTCCCGTCTTACAATAAGAAAAAACAATAATAGTCAAAGTACATACTTACAGTATGATTTGTGCAGCATTAGTAAAACGGGCCCAGACTCAGCTTAATGCTGCCAAGCACTTAGCGTGCCAGCGCTGTTTTGGATATAGTACACACTTTGTTTCATAAATCTGGTCTAGGAAAACATACAGGCTACCTTATCCGGATATCATGGGCAAAGCCGCGAGCACACGCTAGTTGCGTGTTTTAAATATCTCTCATGCTTAGCTCAGTGTCAAACAGCAACAGATAATATTTAGATTTGATAGAGAATGTTAGTAAGTATGGGAATTAATGAGGATGAATACTTCATTACGCATATTTAAAAAATAGGCGATCTTATTGTTGAAACGCAATCTGCAAAACATTATGGATACGAGGGAAAAACACATAAAATGCTATCCAGTCAAGTTGAACAAGAAACTGTAACGATATGAATATTTATGACGACTCTAGAATATAATCTTTCAATTTAGAAAGAATTAGAAATTTGAAACACGTGTCCATTTGATTTTTTCAAAGAAGTTTAGCGGATGTGTTACTAAATATTTTTCTATTAAGATTGAAATACAAATAGATCCTAGCAAATACGCGCATGAATCAATTAGCTAATTCAAATCTTCCTTCACAAAATAGGTAGATACAGTTATTATGGATATATATTACTAGATATTTTACACCACGCCATGTAGGCCCAAACTAAGCTAAGCTTAAATTTTGGGATCTAGATTATATGGAGAATTTTAATACCCATTGTCATATTTTCGTCAATACATACCTACTTATGATACAATATAACACCCAAAACACAAAACAAACATCTAAATTCACCATACAAATGTTTGTCCCGGGTGGTAATTGAACCCACAACCTACAGCGCAGAAGAGAAAACTACTACCAACTGAGCTGAAAGACCAGTAAAAGTAAAAGTATTTTCTGCACCTGTTTATTAAGCTTATTACCGCTTTGATTTTACCGATTTGAAGCTACATCTTACTTTCTGAAATCCTTTTTTACAGCGTAATACAATTCAAATTCATACCACAACAAAACAATTGGTAGGTACCCACATCGGCATCCTCAAACGAATCAAGCTTATAAATTTTATGCGCTTGACCATCCTGCATAATAATAATTATATGCCGCGTCCCGCAGTCTGACTCAACGACTGATGTCATGGCGCGCGAAATTAGAAATCGACGTGCCTGCATACACAGCTGAACTGTACCTACTGCCCTAATTACGATCTTTAGATTAAATTCGCGTGGGAAACTCACTTTTCTTACCATTCTTTCTTCTCACCATCATGACCGCGAAGCGTAGTGATCATGGCTTTTGCATCCATTAATAGCCCCGTAAATAATAGTAAATTTCGCTGGAGATACGTAGTGAAGACACTTGACATGTGCGGAGGGTACATGTGTACCCTATAGCTGAACTGTACCTACTGCCTTACGATCTTTAGATTAAATTTGCGTGGGAAACTCGCTTTTCTTACTATCCTTTCTTCTCACCGTGACCGCCACGAGTAGTGATTATGGCTAGCACACATGAGAGATGGCCTTAAAAATACATTTCGTTTGATTGCACTGAAGAGACGTAGCGGGGCAGATAGCTGGAAATGGACGTAAAGGTAATTTGTCGAAAATAACAAACGAATATGTATTTTTGAGATAGTGTTTTTTTTATTCGCATCACCTCATTACTTATTTTCTTGTAGGTATCTCATCCATTTGTCTCAATTCCATTTGTCTGAGTGCTTTGGCAGAATAAAATACAAGTCCACTATAGTTAGTAAAGGCTTGATAAAATTGAACATCACCGCCGTTTTTCTTTTCCAAGGGACTAATAACAAATAACTGAGACATTTGACATTACGTAGACCACTGTCAATTTAGATTTGACGATGTTCAGTTTTCGTAGTAAGGCCTCATTATACTGGTCATCAGACCCTGGACTATGTACTCCAGTTTTTCAAACATTGAAATATGCCAATTGTCTTAAACTGCAATAAATAATACACAAGAAATCCCTATAAAACTGGGGTTTGGAGCTTATGAATATAATCATAGCAACAAAAACGGCTCAACAAACAGTCTTCCAAAAAAAAGCTTCTAAATTAGAGCTCCAGTTTCGTAGCAACGAGGCCACAGACATATACATATAGACAAACAGACAGACAAATAAGTAAGTTACAAGTTTGAATAAGTATTTATAAAACCCCATTTTGTATTTGGTGTAGATTGGTAAAACATTACACTTCACTAACAACCTCTTAATCATAACGAAATTGGAGTGTGATTTTGAATTCTATGATTTTTATCTTAATATTATATTATCTTATATAATATATATTTTATTGTTAGACAGGGAAGCGCTTGTCCTTCATCTGATAAAGATTCAAGTTATGATAAGGCCGAAGGTGGAATCGCACTTCATCCGGATCTTCAACATACTCAGGAATATAAGCATGTACGAAAGAGTAGACAGTGTTAAGGCTAGCAATATTACTGATAACATTTATGTACCTATTTATGTACCGTTTTCCAATAGAAATTTCAGACGCACAGCCTATTATCACCCTCACCTGGTTGATATCTCACGCATAAGAACTAAACGCTTTCAAGAATCTTTTATTGTGCACATTCAAGAACTTGGAATAAGCTCCCAGCGTCTGTTTTTTTCCGCTGTGCTACGACCCTAATGTCTTCAAGAAGAGAGTTAATAGGCACTTTCTGGGTAGGCTCGCTCAATCGTAGATCTCATTCTTACCTGTGTAAGTTTCGTGGTCAAGAGCCGACACATCGTAAATAAAAATAAAAAAAAACCCATAACAGTACGTATATTTCTTAACTCTTTCAGGTACCTTTTTGGTACCTAATTAAATTTGCAGTAGTACCTATTTCGTTGATGGTTCTGTCCTGTTATGCAGCCATTAAACAATATGTTGCAGGACGTGCAGATCATACAAGGATTGGCTTATGATGCGAATTAATCGTGACTTGCATTGTCTATGACAAAACGCACCTTTGGTGCATATGGGGAACTGTCACGTAAAACACATTCATAGATCGCGCTTCTTTATTGTCTATGAATAAGCGCATAACGTGCGCTTATTCATAGACAATAAAGAAGCGTTTAGGTTTTGAATAGCAAGGAGGAATCATTTTTTTTATTCAAGAATAAAAAAGTGTAAAATTAAACTAACTTAATATTGAAATTGTATTACGCTCACACGTTCCAGCTTTAGATAACCGACCTCTGCAGTAGGTAAATAATACAAATAAAATAATAATGACAAAAGCACTGCGATAGTGAGTCATGGCATGCGTGCATCATTCCATGCACGCGTAATCCCTAGAAACCAAACCACAACACGCATTATACAGGAACCATATTAGTCAATGATGACTTATAGACGTTACGCCCATCGGGATCAACTAAGACATGAATAAATAGTTTACTTTTATACTATTGATCAAAGAAGGGCAACCTAGTGTCAACCTGTCCCTTAGCAGGATTGTATCGTAGACTTGCAGGGCTCCGTACCTAAAGGATGCCAACAGAACACTAATTATTATTCGTTTTTTTTGGCAAAAATTATGAGAGTGATTTTTATGTTGCGCGCGCACACCGACACCTTGAAGTTCAACGCACTTGGCCGATTTCTGTTACTATCCTGAGAGTTCATTACGACCACTGCCTGTGGTTTCGCATTCGGGACAATAACACATTTTACTGCCTCTTATTATAAGAAAACACACGATGTTGGTTTGCTATTTGGAAACACGAATAGTTGGTTTCTAAAACCGAGCTTGACCTATTATTTACTTAGGTACTTCATAAACTCTGATGAATTAGTAATGCAAACATTATGTTTTTGTCTTGTTTCACTCGGCTTTTTTTGATAATCAACTGTCAAGTTATGTGATATAAGTTCCGGGACCCTTCAAACGTCTTGCAAACATAATGGCGGCAGTGGTAAAAAAACTAGCCAAGTGCGAGAAATGTCAACCCCTATTTTACTTTTTTTTACGTGTTTCTTAGTTTATTTACATGTTTTTACAAATATTTTGTTGTGCCCGATATGACCGTATTATATCCTCCCAGTTCTGTCCATACAAAGGTTCAATATTAACCTGAAAACAAATAAATATTTAGTAACAAAAATAAAAAAATCCGCAAAATTCGTTTGTTTGCTGCAATAATATTTTTCTGTTTTCAGGTTATTATTGAACAATGGTTATGTTTACGTAGTAGTTACGCAGGGTATATTAGCTATCATACAAAGGTAGTCTGGAAGAGATCACTTTTATCTATAAGATCGCCCATTTTGCATTATTTATTGTATTTTAATTAGCTCATAATTTATGTATAGGTGATCAATGAATAATATTGCATTGTAATATAATGTTCACCGCAAAAAATGCGAGTTATTGTAAATTTGGTTCTAATAATCTGTATGAGGTTTCAACGTTTCAACTTCCTATGTATTATCTAAGTATGTATCGTCTTGTATGAGGAGCCCCGTGAAATTTTACTTGCTAAAAATTCATCTGCAAACACATTCTCTGAAAAATTCTACAAGCCTCTTCTTAAAGCTCGTTGAAGGTCGCCAGACAAACGCATGGATAATGAATTCCGAATTCATCCTTTGCGTATGGAACCTTTCACCTTGAATATAAATTTCAGACGCACAGCGAATAATTATGACCCCCAGATATTCAACTTATTAGAACTAACCGCTTAACATTTTTGGGAAGTCTCTACACTTCTTTAGGCGCGTTGGCAATTTTTTGAGATGGGAAAAAACCATTGTACTCGCTACACTGTTACGGCTACCGACACATTTTCGAACTGAAAACTTCTGGCGCGTAAGAATTTAATTGCGATGAAAAAAAAACATTGAACTCTCGATCCTGTTACGGTTACCGACACCTCTTTGAAGTGAAAACTTCTAGGCGCGACTCTCTACTACTACTCTATACTATTTCCAAATCTACTTCCATCGTCAGTATTTCCGCTGTGCTACGACCCTAAAGTCTTCAAGACATGAGTTTATAGGTATGTACCTTCTTCGTAGGCTCGCTCCATCGTAGACCTAATGAAGAAATAGTTTCCAGGTCAAGACCAAACCAACTGAATTGACTAAATAAAAAAGAACCCTAGAAATATGAGTAAAGTAAACAATGACATAAATATACCTACATACATATTGTGGCTATACTCATCCATGTGCAGAGTCATATCGAGTAGGTTTATCTATTTATGCAGCCTGTGTGTTTTAGGAGTCATGAACTGACATCATCGAGAACTGGCCTATTCTGGGAAATTAAAACACAATCAATGTCTACATTTTCATACTGAGTACAATCGTTGAAAAACCATTACTGTGACTTAATTTACGACATGAATTTAAAATAAAATACATTTATTTGGATCCGCTATTTAACATATATTGAAGTTTTTTATTCTGCGACTGGAAAGCGTTTGGCCTTCATCTCACATGGAATCAAATCAAGTGATGACGAGGCTGAAGATGGTAGCGCACTTCATCCGAAATCCTCAACAGACTGAGGAACTGGTTCCCTTATCGAAATACAGATTCGTGTACCAATTAGAGCCCCCCCTTTTCTTTCTTTACGTACCACACTGTGCTACAAATTATAGATAAAATTCATTCTTTCTTATAAAGAATGAATTTTGTCAGCAAACTTGTATAAAAAAATTGTTGACTTTCCCGAGTTGGTTCTCTTCACATTGAAGCCCTCTACTTTCAAACGCGTTCTCTCTCGCCAACCACAGGTTTTAAAATTTCTTTTAAAATTGTTTGATATAAAATAAGTTCTAAATTAACGAGCTTTTTCTAGTTTCTATGTGTTTTTCTATGTTATTGGTCAATAGTTTCGTACATGCTGGGCGACAGACTTAGATAAGATAGTGGCAGCTGGCCAGGTGGACTTGAACAAAGTCCTACCACTAACAGAACCAAGCAATATTGTACCCCCTGGGGATCGAACCCGGGACTGATACCGGTTGTACGAACCACTAGACATATGCGGTCACATGAACCAAAAGTCTCAAATTCAGAGAATATTATGTTTGCACCGCAACGATTCTGCTGTTTCTATTTGTGTCGGTTATTGGTCTAGAACGTTCAATATAAAGCGAAATAATGTTTACAGCTGGTTAAACAATTCAAATTCATAAATATCCTAAATGTATTATTGTATTGAAGAAAATTCACCAGCTCTTTTGGAAAGTATTTAAGTAAGCCTGTGTTTCACCATAATCATCTACAACAGGGCTTCATCTTTTCCCAGGATTTGAGATTACTTTGTAATCCAAGCGTTCGCTTCTTCCTTCGTACACTAAAAAGGTTTCCAGGATAAGATGTAGCAGAATAGGCACCTGCCGCAATGTCTAGACCCAGACAGACGGGTTTGCCTACACGGCTGATTTAATAACCAATTCACCTCACGTTGCAGCTTTGATGTCCTTGATTCATTCACTGTTTTGCCTCGGGGATTTCAAAAAGGCTTAGTAATACTTCTCTTTAATACAAACGCAGTTTGCTGCACATTTCGAAATGACACGTCCATTTCAAACAAATGTTTGCAGGTACAATCAACTAAAAGTAAAATTAAGGTTCAAATATCTTGTATCTACGGTGCGGCAGATTATTCCTATCCAATTATACCTGCAAAATTTAAATGGACGTGCCATTTCGAAATTAAAGGCAAACTACATGTAATATTTATTTAAAAACATCGGTCGTGGCCTTCTTAGAGCCACCACAAATGATGTTTCTTACAACTTATTAGCAAAGAATATGGTATTTAGTTTTCCAGTAATACGCATGTTCAGATATCGGTGAATCGAATTCATGCGAATTTCCTCTTATTCAATTTGTTAACTCGCAAACCAAATAATATATTTTTGCAGCTGTTCCTTGCAAATAAATTGTCTGTACACTATCCGATCTTCAATAACCGCCACACAAAATAATTATGTAAAAAAAGTGAGTAAACTACAATAAAATATACGTTTCTAAGAGTAGATGAGTTTCTTGAGAAAGTGTTCGTGATATATGCCTCAAGTTGATCGGTGCAATGCAGTGCAGTGTAGATAATGTTCTTTGTGTATATGACCTACGCAGTGAGGCTTTGATATAGGAAAGTTCCAATTAACAACAGGTGGACTACTTCTTTCTTCCGTCTCCACATCTTAAGTAGAAAACAAAATATGTACAATTTATACTAAGTCGGTTCGGTTGGTGGTAGGATTTTGTTTAAGTCCGCCTGGCAAGCTACCACCATCTTACTAAATTCTGTCGCCATAACAACAATTCTTATAAAAATGTTGTGTTCTGGCATTCAGAGGTAAGATAGCCAGTTTTTCAGTTTGTTGAGGATTCCGGGTGAAGTGCGCCTCCATCTTCGGCCTTATCTCAACTTGTTACCAGGTGAGATGAAGCCCAAGCGCTACCTCGTCGTACAATAAAAAAAAAGTACCTACAACCAACTTAACAAAAGAGTTTTCACATTTTCATTAAACACAAACTTTGAGTATTTCTTTTTATGTACTACAGTTTTTGTGGCCTTTATCTCATAAAAAGAAGGTGGATGCGCACTTCACCCAATCCTCAAGTGCTTAAGAAACTGGCTATCTTACCTCTAACATAAATGCCGGATCACAACAATGTAAGAAATGTTTGAATTAGGTAAGATGGTGGTAGCTAGCCAGACGGACTTAAAAAGTCCTACCACCAACCAAACCAAGCACAATATTGTACTCCTTCTGGTAATCGAACTCGGGACAACTAGGTCTGAAATCTCCATGTAGTTTAAGATTCGATAACTATGTCAAGGCATTATAGGTACCTTTACGTAAAATTTATGTTTATATATTTATGCTACGTATTCACATGTAGTGTGAACTTTATCGATATTGATGATGAATTTTTACCGCCTCTCTGGTCTAGTGGTTCAACCCACCGATTTCAGATCCAGAGGTCCCGGGTTCGATTCCCATGGGGAGTACAATATATTGTGCTTGGTTTGGTTGGTGGTAGGACTTTATTTACGTCCGCCTGGCTAGCTACCACCATCTTACCTAATTCTGTCGCCATAATAACAATTCTAAAAATTGTTGTGTTCCGGCATTTTGAAGTAAGATAGCCAGTTCCTCAGTTTGTTGAGGATTCCGGGTGAAGCGCGCCTCCACCTTCGATCTTATATCAACTTGTAACTAGGTGAGATGAAGGCCAAGTGCTCAGTACAATAATAATAAAAAAAAAAAAAAAAACGGAATCGGTGGTAGTCCTTTGTAGTCCATCTTACTTAATTCTGTCGCCATAACAGCAATTCCAAAATTGTTAGGTATGTTCCGGCATTTAGAGGTAAGATAGCCAGTTCCTCAGACTGTTCATGATCCCGGGTGAAGTGGTCCACCTTCGGCCTCATCATATAACATTAAAACCCAGGTAAAATAAAGGCCAAGCGCTTCTCCGTCATTCAATAAAAAAAAAAGTACGTCATATCATCTGGCATGCTCTAATTATCGCTGATGCTAGGAATTCCGCCACTACTGCTTACTTTGCATACTTCCACTCACTTATGAGTTACGGATTAATTTTTTGGGGCACTGCTGCTGAATCTAATCGGTTATTTGTACTACAAAAGCGATCCATTAGGTATATTTTAGGATTAAAATATAAGGACTCCTGTAGAGATATGTTTAAAAGGCTGAACATTTTGACCATGATAAGTGAGTACATTTACCAAAATATTGTTTACATACGAGGAAATCTAGATAGTGTTGTAACAAACTCAGAAGTTCATAGTTATGATACTATAAATAAGGGAAATAATGAAATATTGTAGTTCCTCGAACAAGACTCACATAGATATTAAAAAGCTTTCTTTGCTTGTCAATAAAATTGTATAATAAAATACCACCTGACATTAAGAATAAACCGGACATTGAATTTTTCATCGACATTAAACTTAAATTAATTAGTAAAAGTTATTATACAATTGACGAAGCTTTGGCCGACAAGTATATATTTTGTGACAATAATGGTTAGTATATAACTAGTAAATTGGTTTATAATTTAAGTGCGGTACTAAAGGTACAAATTAATTGATTTTATTCCTTGTCTTTGTTATATTTATTTTTATGTATACTGTGCCTATCCTACCTATTTTGTTTTATTTTTGACGTATCTAAGTGCATGTAATATGTTTAAAGAGGCAATAAATGACTATTTGACTATATTTGACTATCACTACGTACCTAAAGGGTCAGCAAATGATGCTTAGGTGCCTAACCTACTTAAGTATTTATGAAATCCTAACTTGAAGTGAACATGTGCAAAGAACAAAGACTAATAAACAAAGTTTCGTTTGATGTGGTTCGCTAGCTGTAGCATTCTGGTTCAATGTTCTATTGCCTTCAGGAACTTGCGTCTCCTGTCTGATAATACCTGTGTTCATGTCGCTTGCTCACGACATCACAGAGCATAGAATAATAGGTAGAGTCTGCCCTTTGTAAAATAGGTCTTAATAAGGTCTGTTTTCTTTTATTTTTTGCCAGGTCTTTAAGTAAATGTACTAGGTATACGATATATTTATCAAAGAGTCATCTAGTGACGTTTTTGAGAAACTATCACAGATTTTTCAATGAATATTATATCACTCACATGCAAGTCACTAGGTCAGTTTTTTGTTTTTTTTATTGTAGTCGTAAAACAAAAGTACACAATTACAACATTCATAAAAAGTACAACATTCATAAAATTTACGTCGTTCCAGACAATAATTGGAAATGTGTGCAAACAATATAGTTTTGAGAAAGAACTCTGTCGGCAAGCGGAAATCCACCGCTAACGAGAGAGGCTAGAGAGAGAATCACCTCCACCATCCCCCAGGTCCTAAGGGATACAAAATATCTTCAACTTCAACAGCCTTATAGCTCAGTTGGTAGTAACTCTGCCTGCTGCGCTGTAGGCTGTGGGTTCGATTCCCACCCAAGACAAACATTTGTGTGATGAATATAGATGTTTGTTCTGTGTTTGGGTTTATTTACTAAAAAGTATTTAAGTATTCTATCCGTAATCTAGTCCCCATATTACAAGCTATGCTTAGTTTGGGGCTAGATAGCGCTGTGTAAATATATATTTATGTGTACATTATTTACTCTGGTGTTAATTAATGATTTTTAACAGGGGCTATGATACTTTTCAACAGGAGATTAAATGCTTCTGAAAAGTTTGACCAGACCCTAAATAAATATAAAACAAAAAGAGGATCCCTTCCTGTAAGTTCGCGAATTACCGCCCCGAACAAAGATTTATATTTGAATTCGTTCTACCGTTTTACTAATAGGGTGTACCCGGGGTTTGTAAAAACTTTTAAGCCCTCCTCGTCCTTGGTCCCTTTGAATATTAATTAATTGAGAAGAATTAATATTTTACAACTTTTAACATATTTTCTGAATCAGAAACTTACAAACCTAATAAAGCTCCTGTATTGAGGGTATTTTTATGGACCACATAGTTATTTATATAACGACGTTTAACCCACTAGTCTAGAGTGCGATAAAATGTTTTTTTTTTATTGTACGACGGGGAAGCTCTTGGCCTTCATCTCACCAGGTAACAAGTTAAGATAAGGCCGAAGGTGGAAGCGCACTTTCACCCAGAATCCTCAACAAACTGAGGAACTGGCTATCTTTACTTCGACAGAATTAGGTAAAATGGTGGTAGTTAGCCAGACGGACTTCAACAAAGTCCTACCACCAACCAAACCAATCACAATATATTGTACTCCCCTACCACCAACCAAACCAAGCACAATATATTGTACTCCCCATGGGGATCGAACCCGGGACCTCTTGATCTGAAATCGGTGGGTAGAACCACTAGACCACAGAGGCGGTTAAAGATTTTTTGTTTGTAGTATGAATTTTGAATAAATGTATATATTATTAAAAACTAATTTGAATTGTTCATTCTTTGATTGATAGAAGTAAGTCTGAAAATGGTCACATTTCAATGTGGTGAATATCCGATGAAGATTTTTGGACCTGGGAACCAAAGCTCCTCAACGAACAACAGGAAATCATAGATATCTCCGCATATTTTTTCCTCATCCTCTATCAGTTCCTGTCTTGATTTATTTTTTGTTAATTGTTAATAATTTCATGAGTCTAATTAATTGTTTGTGGGACGCTACCTGCGTCGACACCCTAGCGCCATCTCATCTGCCTGGGACATCAGTTAGGGCTGGTGCGGCGGCTGATTCGGCCGAGGATCACAAAAGGCGCAAATATAGTGGTCTCGACAGAGCTTACCTATTTGAGCCTTTTGGGGTGGAGACCTTGGGTCCGTGGGGAGCCGGTGCCCTCCGGGTTTTCAAAAATATTGCGGGGCTTTTGATTGAGGCGACACGTGACCCAAGGGCTGGCTCTTATTTAGGCCAGCGAATTAGCATAGCTATTCAGCGTGGCAATGCAGCCAGTGTCTTGGGCACGCTTCCGTCTGGTACTGGTCTGGAACAGTTGAGTTACCTATAGGCCGTTTGTAACGGTCCTTAGGTAATCTGACTGATTCCTTTGTACTTAGTTAGTTTAATTTATTGAATAAATGTATACTTGATTGTTTGTAGTTCTTTGTTTATTTCTTTGTACCTAGCAACAAGATGGAACTGTGTTTACACTTCTCTGCAAGCAAGCATTCTTTCTTAGCTTATGCGAGGACACTTAAATAGTTGTAAGTTATTGTGTGAGTTTATTTATAAAGTGTGTAAAACTGTTTGTTCTCCGAATACAATAAAATAAAATCATGATTGTTTACCTACGTATTAGGTATATGAACTTAGAATAGCCATACCTAGACATATTTTAAAGTTTTAAGTGAAGTCGGTTTTTTGAATAACTTTTTATGAGTAAGACTGCCATTGAGTCACATTCGTCGAGCATTACTCTTTCTACCCCCAATCTCGGTCCAGATTCAGACTCAGGGCAAATGTAATGTGGAAATGGAACCAAATAGTTTCTCGGCTAAATCGAGGAACGTTATTTAAGATGCTCCATATTGGAGAATCAGAGACGTTTCGTTTGTAAAATTGAATTTCACGCCAGATATTTATGTAGGTGCTGTATTTTCTATTACTGTCGCCGTAAACTAGGCTTGTACCCGTATTTTAGGACTAGTTCAATTCAATCCAATGGACAATGTCGGTGTCGATTTTCTTTTAACTCGTTGGATGCTGTGAAAAACACACGTTGCGTTCTTCGTAGGGAGATAGGGACTCAGCACTCTTAGTGTTAGCTCATTGGGTGCTGTGAAACACACGTTGCGTTTTTCATAGGTTTTGACAGTTTTGTCTCATGATTGTTAAGTGTAAATTTAGTTGGTTATTTTGTATGATTGATTGACTTCTATGATTGTACAAGTTGTACGGACCCGTTTGAAACATTTTCGTAACTGAAATTTCGAAATCAGCTATGAAAATTGAATTTTAATCTTCCTTTCGTAACCAGTTATGGACAGACACGGCAGCTTGCATTTACCGATGAAAATGCAAATATTTACATAAATTTATCATATGAAAGTCACTCAAGATATGTAATTTAAGATATTTATTTGTAATATGTATTTTATTTATATTGTAGATTCAATATGTATTTTTTTTATTGAAATAGCTAAAAGTATTGTACCTATGCTTCATGAAGGGCCTAGCTAAAATGGTCAGACAAGACTTTTGCAGTTTAAAACTACTCTACTTTAAATGAGCTTCCATTGCATAGAGCTCCCAACAGTATTACATTTATGATGTTTTCATTGGATTCTGTAGGTAAGTATTCGCGAGAGCTGTTTGTATATTGCCGAGGTTTTATACAGTTACGGTTCTTTGTAATAGTTCTAATTTTAACATACTTTATGGCTATCTCACACGAGACATTGTGTCTCATTCGTCATGATTGTGTTTTTTTTATACTACTAGGAGTCTTGTCCCGTACAAGCAAGTAGCGCACCTGGTGTTAAGTGTACTCTTGCCTATAACAAAGCCTTACTGCATAGGTCACATCCACAAAGAAGCCGTCCACATAGCCTACACGGCACTGCATTGCGCCCGTCAACTTGAGGCATAAAGGTGTGAAGCCTCACGTACCCGTAATTTCACCGGCAACCATACCCTTAAAACCGAAACACAGCAATACTGCTTGGCGGCTGAAATAAGTATGGTGGTAGTAATTCTCTGGATGAGCCCTTTCACTAGGGGCTTCTACTACTCTTAACTCTTTGTGTATTATTTTACTTTCAATTGTCACATTTATATGCTCTGACGATGAAAATCACATCATGATGAAACTGGCATGTCCGTAGGCCGCAATATCTGAATGGCGTGTACCACTTAGCTATGTATTCCGCTGAGCGGCGACGCGGCGATATGCTTTTATTTTCGAATATAGAAAACTGCATGGCTTTTAGTGATTATTAGCACGTGGATTTGACTACGAGACCCAAAATAAAGAGCTTGTCTAATGTAACTTGTCTACGACAAGGTGTTCTGTAAGAACAGTAGACTTCGCGAGCCCTTATAACTATGCAATAACCGATGCTTTCCTCTTTCACTTTTCCTTTTAGACTTTAAGCAAATAGGGGTACCTATAAGTTTTAGCGATTACTCGCGATTAGTCTGCGGAGATCGAACCTAGTGTCTACGGATTTTTCTTGCAAAGGCGGAGAGGACTGCGTAGTCTAATTAGTAGTCTAATTAGTAAACATAGGTATACCTTTTCGGAAAAAAAGCAACCTCCAGCAAACTTCTCTCCTTTTCCCCCTCCACTCACCCTTTTTGTTTTTTTCACAATATCGTGTAATTTCGTATAATTACATTTTTAGTGTGTCTTTAAAATTAATTGAAATCCGTTGATAAATAACGCTACAACAAACTTTTGTCCTAATGTGACCCCAATCAAAAATATCGATTAACTAAATAATTTTAATAAATCAATGAACATGTGTGCTAATTTTCATCAAAATCGGTTTTAAATGCGACCTGTAGGCGAGAACAAACCGTCAGCTGACAAAAGCATTTTTGGCCAATCTCGAAACTGCGACTCTTCGCTCGCACGGTCAGTTAAAATAATAATTTACAACCATTCAAGAAATGTCTGAGTAAAGTCAATCGAAGTTTCAAGGTGAAAAGCCGAAACAAAGTAGAATCTGAGAGTAGATAAGTATATTTACTTAGGAATTATGAATTCAGCAAAAAACTATAATGTTGAAACTGTTTCTATGATAGATATTTGTCAAGCATATGACCAACAGCTTACTTGAAAATCAAGTACCTAGATAAGTGGCTGTAATACCTGGTTTCAGAAGTTTGCACACCCATGTTGAGAGACTTTTGTAATTTAGCCAACCACAAAGCGACAAGCTAAATTAAATACCTATTATGTAATCATAATCTAGATATATAGTACCTACCTATGCATTCACACATCTACTAGTCCGTGTTTGCTTTAGAATCAAATTTCTCATCCATATTCATGGGTTCCCAAATTGGATTAGCCTCGGAACCATTCATCTTGTCAGGTCCAGAGGCAATACCTAATGTACAGTGAAATCGCCAAATAGTGAAATCAAGGTCCTGCCCTGACCTCCTCTTAGTATATTGTTTTATCAAATGTTTCATGCCTAATACGGGCAAAAAGCCGTATTAGGCATGAACCACACATATTACAGCAGTCATATTTTTTTCTTGATTGTTTTTTTACTATGCAACTTGGAAACTGAACAAGTATTCAGAACTCCTGATGTGTTTACTGCGTAGGTCACATCTACAAAGAACATAATCTACTCGGCACTACATTGCGCCTGCCGACTTGGGGCATAAGGTGTTAAGCCTCGCGTGCCATAATTTCACCGGCAACCATATCCTTCAAACTCTTCTTTGAACAAATAAGAGCTGATATACTCTTATTGGTTCAAACTCGTAAGACTGTGAACAAATAAGAGTATGAAGAATATATGTTCTATTTATGTTCAAAAACAGTCGGCTGTCTTAAAAGTTGAGTAGGTACCTTAGCTCTCTAGAAAGAAAGCAGCTGCTTTCATCTATGTATTGTCTAACCCCTAACTGCGATCACCAATCTGCCTGGGACGGCGAATTCCTTTTAGTTTTAGAAGAGGAACTGGATACATGGACGATAAGAGCGCGCGGCCAGTTATACCAGTTGACAGTTAAATGTAAGTTATGTAATAATTAATGTTTTAAGATAATATTAAGTTTTTAGTTTTATGATGTAGGTAACACTTGTAATGTTATTAAATGATTATAAACACTGTACCTAAATGTTAAATGGATCATCAAAAAATTAACCAGCCCGAGGTTCTTGCCTTTCTCCTTGTGTGCTGGTCGCGATTCCGAACAGGCGGTAGATTTGACGTTTCAAAATGATCCTAAAATCTTAATTAATAAAAATATTTGACTTTGACTTTGACTTTGACTTGGATTAATTTCAGTGTACATTAACGGGCCATGTCGATGAGATGTGATGTAAATAAATAGGAACGTATTTTAGTAAATTTTGGTTTTGAATATCACTTTTGAAGGTGTGGGCACTGTTGCTTATCAGACAGGGTATTAAATGTCCTGTTTTAGGTAGCAGTAATTACACTGAGTAGAAACTGTACGTGTATACCTTACGTTTATTTCTCTATACTTACATAATGTCCTAATTATAATGATTTTTGCCAATAAATATGTCTCTATATATTATTTACATTTCTATAAGTTGGTAGGTTAATAAAATATTGCCGTATCAAATGGCAGGTGAAATGGCATTATTTCATGCATGCACGCATGTTCAATCGCGGAGATAATCCAGTCTAGCCTAGGTTTATGAATAGATTTTAATCAATCCATGATGGGCTATACGAGCTACATAATATAATTAGATTCTGGTTAAAATGGTCTACTAAATTGACAACAAAATTAAAGTCTTTGTTCAGTACACACTGACAAATCTTTAGAGAAAAATATTTGACCAATTGTCTCTTTTTAGGTTGGGTACCCAAAGGGTGGCAACGAGATCCTTTTACTAAGCCATCTGTCCACTGACAGACAATGTCATCTCATTAACCATAATAGTAGAAATGCCCTTCGCAGGGCATTATCGCAGGGGATTTCTATAATTAGTCAATCTTGAAAATGAGACACTTGAAAATTTCAGTGTGAATTTTTATTGCCGTTAAAACAACAAATATTAAATGTTTTGAATATTCGGCAATACAAATTCTTACTATAAAATTATAGGGGATTATATACAAGAACGTGATTTATTGCCTTGAAATGTTTTTGATGAAACCTTGGTGTGCGCGTCTGCACTTGGCCGGCTCATTTTATGTATGACAGGGAAGCGCTTGGCTTTCATCTCATCGTTATGATACGACCGAAGGTGGAAGCACAATTCACCCGGAATCCTCAACTGACTGAGGAAGTAGCCACGTAGCATATCTCTGATCTAAATGCCGGAACACAACAATAAAAATCTCCCGACGGGAAAAATCTTACGAAACTATGTTCTCGGGAGTTTTACACTACTCACCATTATAATTACACCCACACACACGCACACCCTCGACACTCCACTTTACACAAAATAACAACATCCTTACTAACACTAGATGAAGAGCGAGTTAGGTCTAGCACATATATCTTTCTACTTTAAAAGTTGTCTCAATCAATATAATATATTTATTAAACTTAGTTAAATAATAAAAAAAATACTTACTCGCAGGTAAGATACCTAGTGGTAGGTAAAGCTAAAGTTGTAGCTGTTTGTCTTATGAAACATTGACGGCATCGCGTAACAAATTCACAGAACATCAAGTACAGCTGTTTCCCAAAATACGATAGTTTCAGCACGCTTCAAATATAAATTGTACAGATCAGTGATTCATCAATCCGATAAAAGCTACACCTACGTACAGACATCACGTCCTCACAAGCAGTACATCGTCTTACAAAAAACGAGCAATTCTTGTATAAACAATATAATTCGTGTATCTCGAAACATTGTGTTACTAATGTTAGAATGTTAATAGGCACCTTCTGTGTAGGCTAGCTTCATCGTAGATCTCATTCTTGCCTGGGCAAGTTTCGGGAACAAAAGCCGAGCCAATTAAAATTAAAAAAAACATGACCATGAAATACAAAGTGCTTATTATATGTAATAAGCAGGTATGTGATTTGTTTCTTAATAGGTATCTATCTAATAAACCTGTCTAGAACCATTCAGCGCCTCCAATATTCTATCTTCCATTTCCTAAGTCTCTTTACATTGTCGTCAATCTGAAAAAGTCTATCACCACATGATTTTGAAAAGCTTTGCCAATTGCGCTACTTAGTACCTACAATATACTTTGTCGTGGCTTCTTGAGCCCGTAAACCGTACACCATTGAACTTTATGGAGGTTGGACAAACAGATTTTTTAGAGAGATTCAGTCATAATCATAAAACGATAGTAATTGACTGTTGGTTTACTTAAGCCTGTTGATCTGAGTGTCTGAATTTTTATTCGCTTTTATCGAAATCTATTTACCGATAAATATATCATCATCATCATTCCAGGCAACATACGTCCACTGAGCATAGACTTCCTCCAATCGACGCGACAAAAAGAGATCCTGAGCCTCCTTCGTTTTCCTTCCGACTACCAAGTGTGGTGATTAAGGCAAAAGCCTCCAGCTTTGGAAGAGGCTCTGTCCAGCAGTGGACACTAATGGGCTGTTGATGTGTATTGCCAAAGCAACTGGACTTTTGTTCTTCTACGGAGGTCTACATTTTGGATTTTATCACGTAATGAAACTCCAATTTCTGTTATGTCTCGCTTTTTGTGTTGACATGCCTAAAAAAGAACTAAAATTAATCATTAATCAGGCTCAGGTCGTTATTTGTGGCGTTGATTGGGGAGGCCTATGTCCAGCAGAGGACATGTGTAGACTGAAATTATGATGAGATACAATATAACACCCGAACTCAGAACAAACAACTGTATTCATCACACAAATATTTATCCTGGTAGGAATCGAACCCACAACCTACAGCGTAGAAGGGAGAGCTACCAACTGAATTGTGAGGACATGTAATGTAGATCTCTTGTAAAACTGCCCTATGATTAGTTTAATAAATCAAAACTGCTTTAGGATTAGTACGTACCAATTTATCAACCATATTTATAAAACCTTGTTCCACACTATCGAATATAAACACTTTAACAGATACCCAAGGTTCACAAATACCCAGAGAGTACCAAAATGGTGCTCCACTTTTAGTGTAAATAAACAAATCAGTTATTCGAGCTTACAAATGTTCTCAATATCCGTATCCTTATCAATCACAGGACTGATCTTTGTTTCGTGAGTTACACAAATTGCCGGGTCGAGGTCTCTTGAGACCCCTGTAGCAAAGACCCTTAGAGCGCTACAGAACCATCCAAGTGAGATGTAGGTACGATCAAACTGTTTAAACGGGCGTAGTGAGTAGATAGGCTAAAATAATATCAGGCGTACCTTTACGGAATTCCATTTCAATTTGAAAACGGAGAAATCCTCTAAGTTCCTTTGAGATAATAATTGAGACATGTTTCGATTCAACACGAGGCATGGAAATATAGTTTCACTCAGGGAATATAGTTTGCTGCTAAGTTGACAAGCCTCAGCCAACGTTTTGACGCTCCGAGCGCGACGCATAAATTGTACGGTATAAAAAAATATTTAGGAACAATATTTATTACCATATCTTTATCAATGAGCACACGGATTACCACTTTGAATATGTACTTTTATCAATGCCTATCAGTACAGAAATCAATTTATTCACACAGTCATTCTTACCAATATTTGTTGTCCAAACTCTCAAAAACGATAGATGAGATTGGATAAGACAAGTGTAGATTAAATTTTTCAAAGGAACCTATCGGATTTGTTACTTAACATTTTTTTGTTTTCATTGGATAGGGTCAAATATTAATAATTGGTGATGTTTGTAATTGATAGAGATCCAACCAATACTTTATATATCTCCTAACAAATAAATAATATTTTCACAAACATGCATGGAAATTTTGTCATTATTTTCGAAAAAAGAACACGCGAAGTATAGTATTTACGGACAAAGAAAATCAAATCTATTGCTGGAGCGTTTTTTTTAATTTGGAACAATACAACGCTCCAGCAATGTTGTATAAAACGGCGTGCTAGAGATATTAAATACTCGTTGATTGGATCTCTTTTATCAATCTTGGCATGCGTTTGTCCTTCAGCACGGGTGATAAATAGAAAATTAGCGGCAAAGCTGAAAATTCGTCTTGATTTGTTACACATATATTTATTGTATACGTACCTATAAATTTAATAATTAAAATGAGTTTCGACGGTTCTGAGAGTGAAATGGAGATTGATTGAACTCCACCAGATTTAAGATCAGAAGCCAAATTGGCAATGGAAAACCTACTTCCAGCGAAGTCAAAAGAAAAATACATGAAAGTATATGAAAATGTAATGAGTTAGAAATATGAGAAAAAATGTTTACGTTTTCTCCGAAACAGTATTTTTGTGAAACACAGTGAAAACAAAATGTATATAAATAATTAACTAAAAACAAAACATTAGGTACATTGCAACCTAATTCGGAAACAGAATCTCATCCGCTGACTACTTGCCAACATCTCACTTGCTAACAGCCATTCTCATCCGGGAAATCAATCAACATTTTCTTTTAGTAATTGCCCCAATATGACTAATGTAACTTTTAATATTAACTTGGATTTAAATGTTTAATATAAAAAGTAACTACATATGTTTTATTTCCCTGCATTCTTTTGAGAAAAGCACCATGCAGGGTGAGTTTTTTTTCAGGGCCACTGAGGCCAGGTACAGAGCCGTGAGAGTTATCGAAAAGTCATGTTAGGAGTTACGTGCTCGATTAAAAAAAAAATAAGTTCTGCATTTAAGAAAATCTATATTTTTCTATAGTTTTTCTGGAAAAGTGAGTTTTTGAAAAAAAAATGCATTTAGGAGTTCTCTGTTTCATAATAAAAAAAATAATGTACGATGACTATGTGCCCAAAGTTGTTGGAACACTTTCAAAATTGAAAATTTCCTTATGCATTTATAAATTAATGGCCGAGATTCTTGACTTGCGAATTATTTTTACAGTAGGTAGGTACCTACCTACTCACAGCTTTTCGTTTCAGGTTCTACGGATGAACCACTCATTATACGAGTACGCAAGAAATTAATGTTTCCCGCCATGTTTTATCTCAGACAGTTGCGCTAATCAATTGTTGCGTGTATCTTGAACCTGAAAGTTGCTGACCTTTTGACTGTGGTTCAGATTCTCAAAATTGTCCAGAGAAATGTTTTGCAAGATGTATACAATTGGACATCTTCTTACTTACACTTTTTCTATATCAAAATCAACAGATTTGTTTTATTTTCCGTTTCGCGTGTATTGGGTAATCACAAGTAGGTGGGTTATGCCGGTATTACGTGGAGATTATGTAAACCTAACCTTAAATTATCAAGTATCAGCTCGAAGCCCTGGATTCGATTGAGCGTCGTGCTGCTGGGCTCATAGGTGATGATTCGCTTGTTAAGTCTAATTTGCAGAGCCTAGAACATAGACGACGGGTTGCCAGGCTGTCTGTGACGATATACGTACGGCCGGCTACAGTCCGTACCTTGTAAATGTTCCATTGTACCGAAAACATCGTTTCGCCTCTACCTTTATCATTAATACTGGTAAAGAATGGAATTCCTTGACTTGGTCTGTTTTTCCGCACGAGTACAATCTTGGAGTGTTCAAGTCCAGAGTAAATAGGTTCCTTTTAGGCAAGCGTGCTCCATCTTAGGCCACATCTTTACTTGTTTTACATGTAAGCTGGTGGTCAAACGCTTGACTATTATCAATAAAAATAAAAAATAAAAATCATATTACGATCAAAAAGGATTCACGCAGCATTATGCGGTTTTGTTTCTTGCCGTGGCGATCGCGACTTAAGAATCGAAGCCAACTCAGCTCATGGATGTCGTAAAATCCGACTAAGGGATCTCACCAGAAGAAGGGCAGCATATTCCTTCTGTGTATTATCTACACCTTTACTGCGATCACCAATACGCCTGCCAAGCGTGGCAATTACAGCAAAACCTTTGAAAAAGCTTTGGAGGAGCTTTTGTCCAGTAGTGGACACTAATTGGCTGTTGATGTGATTTGATGTGATTTGAAACTACCATTGGCCAAAACTTTTACCATTTGCCAAACGCTAAGGTATCACCAATCTTGACTAAGCTATGAAATACTGAAGTATTCTACTTACTTCCTCCTGTGTTGTATTGTATGATAAGTATGTACTTATCATACAATACAACACCCAAATACCATTTGTAAAGGGTCTACCTGATCAAAAACATCGTGCATTAATACCTATAAAAAAAAAGTGTCGAAGAATTACTATATCCGAAATATAGTTCTGATATAACAAGCTTTGCTTAGTTTGGATGGTCGCTGATCGCTGTGTGAAATTAATTTCCTGTAATATTTATTGAAATTTGAATCTTACTATTTTAAAGTCGCAAAACACTTTCATAAAACAACTTAATCGACGCTCAGCTCGAAACCTCGACAAAATTACGAAACCATTCAGCAATTTTTCAAGTCCACAACGAGCTGCCGTCAGTTACCTACCTACTGACCTAATTGGAGCCCGGGGTTAAAAGCTATACTTACCTTCAGGCACGTGACACAATTCAGCTAAGGTTCATATCTCATTTTTCTTGTCCCTCACAAGTTGGCAAAGCAACATTTTTCTGTGTGTAAACAAAACTTTAACTGTGAGCACCAATTTTTGTCGACACCCTAGGTTTGACAACCCTATTGAGTGAATAACGAAAAATAATTAGACCAGTTTTATTGACATTCCGAATACCTATTATCTTGACCGGACCTGATCTTAAAAACCACCCCTAATAAAGGGGTGGTTTTTAAGATTAACCAATTTTGAAATCTGCAGTCTAAACTTCCATCTCATATAATATTTCACGTTTTCAGATTTTTTCAAGGCTTTGATCTTATTTACCCTTTTCTACCCCTTTTGCAACCCTTAATGTCAATACAGTTCAAGTCAGGGGTGGTTTCAGCATATTAAAAAAAAGATAATTGTGACGACAACCCCCTCTAAAAGTATATCCTACAAGACATATCAAGCGTTTTACCCTCTAAACCTTTGTTACATTTACATTGTTTTATCTCTTTGTTACAAAAACCACCCCTGATAAAAAGTATTTATTTTTTAATATGCATCCGATACTCTTTCAAATGACACCCCATTAGCCAAAAATCTTCGTGTAACACTTAACACCCCTATTTCTCAAAAAATACCATAGTGACAAAAAAATAGGGTTTTTTTTTCTTAGATTGATTACCAATTGATGAGTATTAATATATTCTCTGCATATTAAAAAAATTGAATAGATTGGATCAACCATTCAAAAGATATGGACGAAAAATTGATTTTCTTTTCACCCCAATATCTGAAAAACTACCCCACTAGGGTTTTTTACCTAAATGTGCAAACGAGACCCTATTATTAACCCTCCTTTAACTAACCTTTAGGGTAATTTTCAAAAAACCTAAAAAAATACTAAACTTAATATCTTAACTACTGTGGCATAGGACATAGGTTCTGCCGGGAAAAAAGGGAGGTAGGTCCCCCCAACCCTCCAAAAAATCCTGTCGGTCCATGCACCAAACACGCAGGTGGTTTGGTGCATATTATATTAATATTATTATACAAAATAATAAAAGTAAAACTAAACATTAGAGGGGGGCCCAATAGAAGGGAAGTGATTGTTTTGCTTTGAAACGAAATCCTCGGTGTGCCCGTCTAAACTTGGTCGGTTTATTCTTGTTTCATCATCATAAGTTGGCAATGTTACATATCGGCCATATTATATTCCGCAGCGGAAGCTAACGACTGAATACCAGACGACCAGGTTGAATTTAGATTAAAATTTACTGAAGCAATGTAAATATTATGTAAGGTGTGTTTCTTAATGTGTCTGCTAAGTATTGATTGATTGTTTTCAGGCTTATATTGACATGGCTCTAAGCAAAGTAAATCCTGAATCAATATAATGTCATTATAGTTTTGTGTTGTTAATATTCTACGGGTGTAAATACGATGGATGTCTCTATACCTAGCTACGCATAAATACCCTGCACAAATATTAATAAAAAAGGATATACTAATTCACAAACAATAAAAATCATACACAATTAAACGAACTATGTAAATAGGAAGCAGTCGGACCGTTACAAACGGCCTATAGGTGACTCAACTGTTCCAGACTGTTACCAGCGAAAGCGTGCCCAAGAAACGTGGCTGCATTGCTACGTTGAATAGCTATGCTAATTCGCTGGACTCAATCAAAGATTTTAAAAATCGAAATCTGTCTTAAAATTATTTTTTCTGTCTATGTGAGTCTGCCCGCCACTACGCAGGCAGACTCTGTCAGACGCAAGCGGGAAACTACCGTGTCCTAATCACGAAAGATTAAAAATGTCTACCAAAAAATCTGCAGAATTGAGACTCAAATTCACAATTCTGCGGCTTTTATGTTCGCACGGTTTTGAACATATCCAAACTCTTTGTATGTCACTGCCAACCAGTGAAATGCCAAATATAGACCCCCCAATATTACTAGGAGGCGCTCAAAGAAGCCGCGACGAAATATTCGCAGAACTGCATGACTGAGATCATGTTTTAAAACATACAAGTTGCCACACAGAACGCGCCCAGATCTTGGACAGATAAATCACTGGACGTTGAAATAAATTGAAATAAAACTTTTGTTGAGCCCTGTATTATTTGATTTTGGAATCCACTACTCAGGTATTTATTATCTGAGGTCATATTATCTCCCATATGCTTGTGCCATCACATTAGAGATAATACTTACGACCAATGACCGCAATGACCAATTTGTACCTACTTTGTGTAAGATTATTATACCATTACAAAGTAAAGTAAAATAACTTCGATAGATCACAATTTGTTCTAAGGAACATGATGTCATTTGAAGAAATATGACAGATAAGAGACATGTAGGTTAACCTATAGGTACTTTTATTTCACAAATGTTCCGTCTCAAAACATGCGTGAGTATATTTATTGTTTGTGTACATTATTTTACACACGTATATGATATTAAATGACGGCAACAACTGTGTTTCTATCTCACTCCCCCTTATGATGGTTCCCTGGGAAAACCGAAACAAAGTTGGTGCCTTCATCAACTACCGCATATCCGAAGTCCATTGATGCACGACTGGATTTGAACCCACAACCTCCAAATCGACAGCTTAGTGAATACTTTTTTTTTTAGGGTTGGCAATGCGCGAGTAATGCTTCTGGTGTTGCGAGCGTCCATAGGCGACGGTAACCGCTTTCCATCAGGTGGGTTGTATGCTTGTTTGCCACCTTAGTGGTATTAAAATTAACACCAACCTATACAAATAGGATTTAAAATAAGTATTAGAAAAAACTTCAGTTGCTTCTCCAGTATCTGAATCGCTTCACCAACGCCATAATATCGAGATAACTCCACAAGATTTCATGTGACCTATATTATTCACAGCCGTCAGCTTCTTTAATTGTTTGATTTACGATAGCGTTTATTGTTCTGTGAATGGATAAATCTGGATTAAGCCGGTCACTCACTGAATTCATTAATTTAACGCTTAAGGTACCTAGTTACTATTAAGTATCTAATCTTTTCAAAGTCGCTCAGCGAGCTATGCATGGAGTTTCTGTAAGGGATACGATCCGAAACGAAATATTCATCATAATAACCAACCGACGTAGCCCAGAGGATGAGTAGGCTGAAGTGGCAGTGGGTCGGCCATATTTAATAACTACAGCATGCAGCTCAGCACTCAATAAGATAAGGCAGTAAATATCAGGGCAGTAAATAGGCATTACATAGCAACGATCTTTTTCTGGGTTTAAAACCCAAAATAAGATCAACCATATTTTTTTTGTACGAGTGGAAAGCGCTTGGCCTTCAGCTAACCTGGGTGTTACTACACCTAGGTTAGATAAAGGCCAAGCCAAGCTCAAATTGTGATACGGTCGAAGGTGGAAGGGCACTTCATCCGGATTCTTTAACAGCCTGAGGAAGCTATCTTATCTCTAACAGCCGGAACACAACAATTTATATTTTTTTATGGTAGATGGTGGTATAGCTAGCCAGGCGGATTAAACAAAGGCCACCAACCAAACCAAATAGTACCCCCTGGGGATCGAACCCGGGTTCTCTATGATCAATCTCAGTAGATGCATTGTTATGTATTATTATTTATGGATCTGTATGGATCTAGTGACATATTTTTTTCTTAGTAAATACAAGTCAAACCATGGATCTAGACACTCTCGTCTCCAGACAACAGAGGCAACTAGCTAGCGATAATATTTTCCGGTAGTGATAAGTGTAGTCAATCCTTAGAATTCCCCCTATTGTTTTATTTCTGTTGTAATCTGTAACTAATCGTTTATAGAGCTTTTTATATCACTCTGAATCATGAAAGCTTTTAGAGAGAAATCTATCGCCGCGGTGTTTTAGACGGTTTTTATGTCTAACGAAAGTTATTTTAGTCTCTTTTATTAGGTTCGAGAAATATTGCTAGAGCACTATACGAAATTATAATTATTTATTGGACATTGTGCTGAGTGCACAATGCAGTATTGAATATTTCAGTTTATATTTACGTTTTAAAAACTAAAAAGAAAACCGACTTCAATGAAGAATATGATACTATTTCGTTTACCTGGATGACGTATTTTCAAATTATAATATATATAATATAAATCATTTCCAATTATTTTGATGACAGATGGACGGACAGACAGACAGACAGACAGACCCATGATCCGATATAGGGTCCGTTTGTTCCTTACTTTTATAAAATACACCCATAACGCTTCAAGTGTGCCTACAATATTTGAAGAGTTACCCCGATTTTTCCAGGATCCCATCATCAGATCCTGACTTGATGACGATGGGATCACCTGGGAAGTATACCAACCCTAAAAATACCCAAATCACTTCTAGTGTTCATATAACATTCAAAGAGTTTTTAGAAAGTTTCATTCAAATCCATCCAGTAGGATCAATGTGATGTGCGTTCAAGATACAGACAAAAATGGAAAAATCCATTTTTTTAACGATTTTTATCGATACTGAAGCTACACAGAGAGACGCTTTTGTCTACTCCAATTAAAATTTTTAAAATGTATATAATATAGGTAAAGATTTTGACCCCATACAACTTATTAGTTATTCTGTGGTTATAGACAGATTTGAGTCTTTCCTGTTACGAAATGTCAATTGTATCTGTGGTAATAAAACGAGTGATATATGCTCTGTGACTGACTAACTGTTGTTCTCTTTCTGAATTCAAGCAAAAAAGTAAAGTGAAAAATATATAGAAGTACATAAAAGAAAAAGCCCGAGAATCATTCCAACACCCAAGAACGTATTAACAATAGACGGCAATTACGAAGCCGATACAGCTCCCTTTGCTCTATGAAATATGATGTAGGACAAAATTAACGACATTTTCTTATTTTGTAAAATAAATAAATAATAAATTAATAAATATTAATATTTTTTACACAGCGCAATCTAGCCCCAAACTAAGCATAGCTTGTAATATGGGAACTAGATTACGGATAATACTTAAATACTTTTGTAAATACGTACTATATGATACAACACCCAAACACAGAACAAACATCTACATTAATCACACAAATGTTTGTCCTGGGTGGGAATCGAACCCACAGCCTACAGCGCAGAAAGCAGAGTTACTACCAACTGAGCTATGAGGCTTGTTATAAAAGTAAAAGTGTTGGTTAAACACTTTTATGAGATTGGTTCGCACCGCATACACTGCAAACCACTTTCGATGTCACTCAAAGATCTCAATTACAAACAACAATGAGTCATCTTAACAAATATTTGAACCAGCTCCATTATCCCGCTGAGGCGTTGATCACAAACGATGTCATGAACCAATTAAACACATTTCGTTCTATTAGTTGAAGGGCCCGGAGCTTGCCCTCATTATGGCTCGGTGTGATGTTTGAAAGCCTACTGCACTGTGATCTTATACGCTAGTTGAACTTTCTTCTGATGTAAACTCAGTTAGTACTGAGTTGTTCCATTGCCTTCGTCTGTTTTTCCATTACAATATTGGAGGGTTCAAGTCTAGAGTGAATAGGTTCAATTGCGATGAACGTGTCTAGGATGGAGCACGCTTGTCGCAATTGATTTTTCGTTGGTGGTAGGGCTTTGTTGAAGTCCGCCTGGCTAGCTACCACCATCTTACCTAATTCTGTCGCCATAATAACAATTCTAAAATTGTTATGTTCCGGCATTCAGAGGTAATATAGCCAGTTCCTCAGTTTGTTGAGGATCCCGGGTGAAGTGCGCCTCCACCTTCGGCGTTATCTTAACTTGTTACCAGGTGAGATGAAGGCCAAGCGCTTCCCGTACGTATATTTATATATTTATATTATATATACGTCGTACAATAAAAAATAAAAAATAAATGAACCTAGAAGACCACATAATCACTTGTTCTTCAAGTGAGTTAGTAGTCAAAATTTGGACCAAAAAAATATATGGCAACAGTTTTTTCCAAATATCTCAAAAACGACTCGACCCACACACATTTACACGACTCTAGTTATTCAAACAATAAATCGTCAAATTCGGAATTTTCCCGCCCAGGAGTAAAGAACACACGTTAGCTGTTATCTATTCATCCCGTGGGAATTTCTTCAAATCCTTTCTTACTGCCCTACACTACAAATAGGAAGCTACCCCGATTGATATATTTAGATCATACTTTTGTAGTGGTTTGGATTTCAGGAAATTCTCACCGGATTATGGGAATTAAATCCCAGGTGCTCTTGGGTCTGATTTATTCTTCCAAACTAGGTATAATACCAAATGCTCTCAACTTATTATATTGATAACGAAAAACGTTAGCTTAGATTTTTTTTTATTATAATTTTTTACACTTTACATTTTTAATCATATTTATGCATAGGTAGTAATATAATTAAGAAACATGGCCATGTGCCGAATGTATGTTTGGATGTGCCTCTGACTACTCTCAGATCGTGGATCACTTACTAGGGTGATCCTCATAAGATCCATGATCTGAGTAGTGATCAAATGTGAATCCTCGAAGGAGTAAATGTTGTAAGTCTATTTATTTTATTATTTATTAGTTATAATGAAATCGGGTATTATTCGCGCGTAACTTTTGATGTTCCCCGCAGTTTCCACCGTGTTACTACGGCCGTAGTCACGGAGACAAAAAATGAAGAAATAGATGGTCTAAAAGCTTAATGTAAGCGCAGTAGGGCAACGCATTCGTTTACTATTTGTGAACTGTTGAATGATACTATCGCTTGTGGTAGGACGTTATCCGCGTGGCTTGCGACCACCTTCAAGACAAAGTCCGACGCCAAGCAGTTCGATGGTTCCTCAAGGATATCGTAGACCTATTCCTCGTCCAGGTGATATCGATGCGACTTGAGGTCAAGACCTTACCCATTTAAAATAAAAACAAAAAGATATAAATTATCTGTGCTATTGCTTCAGACTAGGCAAATAACTTATCTGTGCCATGCTTATTGCGTAATGATAGGTTGGTATATTTTCATGTATTTTTGGTGCCATGACAGTAGGTGGATACCGGGTATGCAGACCACAAATGCCCAATGCAATGTAGTGTCTGTGCTGATCTGATCACAGTCACAGGATCTCTATAAAACACCTGAATTTGAAATTTGATTTCGTTTCAATAATATTCGGGACTTTGAACCCGACACCCCGTGAGAATTTCCCAAAATCCTAATGTCTAGTGTCTAAGACATGGTTCGAGCTGTTTTCTCAGTCGGTCATAGCTACACGATGATTTTAATGGACAATAAGTTAAGCTGTAACCATAATTTAAAACCACAAAGCTTGACTTCAAAGGTACTTATAAGATAAAGACAGATAACCCGCTTTCGTCCACGAACATCGCTGCAACAAGACGCTATCTGCTGGTTTTCGTCACACACCATACAGAGAGCAATCGATTATGGCCTATGAATAAACAAAGCCCCTTTTAGCACGTGTGTGTTGTTTTGTGTAGCTGTCATACATTCCCACGCTAAGAAAACATATTGCCTCGATATGTTTACCTAAGCATGCCTGCTGTGGCTTGCACCTCTAATGAGTATATTTAGAAACTAGGTGGATAAGCATGTAGGTATATAGGTACAGTCACCCGCACTAATATTTATCACCTCATAATTGCAACATGAACTGCCTCTGTGGTCCAGTGGTTCGCCCACCGGTATCAGACCCAGAGATCACGGGTTAGATCCTCAGGGTGTAACAAATTTTTGTTTGATTTGGTTGGTGTTTTAAGAGATTGGTATTAGCTCCGAAAACATTAAAATGTATTGGGAGCTGACTTAATAATAATAATAGCCTTTATTTACAATCCACAATGAATACTTATAAACTAACTTATGCTAATTATTTGCACCGGTTTCATTTTAGATTGTCTTGCTTTCCAGCTTAGGCCTCCTCCCTCTCTTCCATGTTATTCCTACAGTTTTTTATTTTTCTGTTTTTCCCTATATTGTCGTGATATTGTTCTTACTTTGAAAAAATATCTAGGCTGCTTTTTATCCTTGTACCAATCGGATGAAGCCGCGAACTGAAGCAAGTATTACAAAAGGCTCCACTTACATGTCTAACATTTGAAGATGATATTGAGTTATGACGAAGTGGGCTCAAGAATGATGTGGAAACCGTTCGTCGTAAAGATCCATCACAATAACTGCGATGCCCATAAAATGGTGACAGCATCATCTAATTGACGACTTTTGGTGCGGCACCCACGCGCTGAGCTGCTTATGTCTGAGTCTTATGTATGAGTCCTTGGTTATTGGGTTCTATTCAGCATTGTCGAGACGAGATTGCTTTTTGTAGGGCTTTTTAGATACAAACAATAATACAGAGGTATACCTACGTTGATTCTGATGTAGGTTAAAGATAAGAAATGAAAGAGATGTAGGTTTCTAACCACTTCTGTGGTCTAGTGGTTCGCCCACCGATATTATTTCCAGGTTCGATCCCCAGATGGGTAAAATATTGTGCATTGTTTGGTTGGTTACCACCAAATCAAGAAGGCCTTTGTTTTAGTCCGCCTGGCTTCCCACCACTATCTTACCTGCCTGTCCTATAACTACAATTCTCATTTGTTGTGTTCCGGCATTTAGAGGTAAGATAGCTAGTTCCTCAGACTGTTGAGGATTCTGGGTGAACCAGGAGAGATTAAGGCTTCCCCATCGTATAATAAAAAAAGGTTAGAAATATATTACAATACCTACCTATAAAATGCCTGCCCTGACATCCTGGGGTGTGTGCATTGTCTCCCATGGTTTATCGAACCCAGCTCCTTGATGTACCGGAGCAGAACCTTAGGTGTTGGTGTCACTTATTGAGCGCCTGAATTCACGACAACTATGGTGTGGTAGGCGGCGATGCTTTCTCCAAGCCTGAGTAAAGCCGATTTCTATTATTTCGTTGTACGACGGGGAAGCGGGGCCTTTATCTCACCTGGTTACAAGTTGAGATAAGGCCGAAGGTGTAAGCGTACTTCACCCGGAATCCTCAAGAAACTGAGGAACTGGCTATCTTACGTCTAAATGCCGGAACACAACATTTTTTTTAAGGATTGTTATTATGGCGTCAGAATTAGATAAGGTGGTAGATAGCCAGGCGGACTTAAGCAAAGTCCTACCACCAACCAAACCAAGCACAATATTGTACTCCCCTGAGGATCGAACCCGGGACCTCTTGATCTGAAATCAGTGGATTTAACCACTAGAACACAGAGGCAATTCTACAGCCGAGCAGTAAAAAGTCCCGTACTCTCTAAACTTAGATAGTTTCCTTAACCTGTTTTCAACAGGTGGTTCGTAGATCGCTGCGTTTCATTTCGATTCATTATAAAAAGACTACCAACACTTTATGTACTCAAAGCTGTTTCGCAAGGTTGGTTTGTGTTTTTTCGTGTCTTATGATGGACCAGTCACAGAATTGGAATAGGTCAGTTCACAAAAGTAGAAAACGAAGTGTCATGACAAAACTCCACTCAATGTTATAGGAACTAAATTGGAGCTAGGAGCCATCAACTTCGAAATCTCGTAAAAGCGGCTTTGGTATATAAAATGCGTAAACTGTAAAATCTATAAAAGTCCTAATAAAGATGTAGTTTGAGAGAGGGGTTGGCGTAAAGAAAGAAAAATCGCTGTTTCAATAATCAATTTCAGCGAAATTTCAAATCGCTGAAATTGGTTTTCAATTCGTAGATTGGTACCGTTACTAGAAATTCTGCTGTTATTTGCTCTGCACACGTACTAATTGAAAAGATATGCCTCTTACTGACATCAGTTGCTTTATATATGATCCCACTGGGTTTCAGCTTACAGCATAGACCTATATCTACTAACGTACCTGCGTGACATCCCAAGTAGCAAAAAAGTGCTGCATATCGTCTAGCTTAGGCATCTGATGCTAACCAAATCAATCTTTTATCTATAACAATGATTTTATGTTCCAATTTATGGTAGATTGAATTGAAAATGTTTCAGTTTCTTTGTTTGTGTCTAAATAAATAAATAAAAAAAAATCTGCTAAATATCAGCCCACCATGGAACTTTTGGTGCTACAATTTTGCTGCACAAGAGCGTTAACAGCGCTGTTAACGCTCTTATAACTTTGATTAAACACAAATTATACTGCACAAAGCTCTTAACTGTCTGCTTAATTATATTATAACAGCATTAATGGGGGGTAACAAGTAGGCCCGAGAGCTGTACATCAGCTCTATATGATGTCTATGAGGGGTATGTAGTTACCTATTATTCAGCACAAAGGACAATTTTGTACCTCATAAACGCTTTTACAGATGTTAAAGTTCACTTTCAGGTAAATTGTTTGTTGTTAATAACTCCATCATTTTTATTTAATTTCACACGCAGATAATAATAAAACTGGGACTTGTCATAACATCATTTTGTAATGGTACATGTGCGAGCAAGTGATGTGGCTATATTTTTTCGGCTGATTAAAACGATTAGCCGTTTTATATTTAGCGAAAATCTTGTTAGGAATTCATTTGTATTGTAAAATACTATGTACAATTACAAGAAAATTTTCACGCGCCCTAAAAATATTCAATTTTTATGAGTTTAAGCTAAATTATTGGCTCCTTTGTATACATTTATTTATGTGATTTTATTGATTTTGTACATAATCATTATTTAAAAAATATTTCGATTTTAGAAATTTGAAGTGTATATTTTGTTCAACTCTACGCTTTTTAATACGACAAAATAATATGTTAAAAATTTGTTTGATTTTAGCTACTCAACCGAAAAAATTGGCTGATAAATATGTGAACCGTACGTATCCGAGATAACCGCTATGAGCTGTACAAATATTCACTTGTATTTCATAATTCAGCAGCGAGCAGGAAAGTATAGGTCATGTGTTATCAAAATAAGCCATTAGTCGGTGTAGAACGTAATAGTGTATCATGAATACGCCAATGGTAAATCATTAACTGAATTAATTAACTCATAAAACCAAGTTTTAGGAATCTTATTTAACTATTAATTTATGTATATTTATGTGAACTAATTTATAATAGCTTACTGTTATTCATCGTTATAGCTGTTCACTACGTGGACTCTGTAACTGCTGTTGTAAGAGCGCACTGATAAGAGCAATTTAACACTGTAGAAGTTCAACCATATGCAGCATGCACTGTTAAATCATCCTTAATCAAGTCCACCAAATAACTGCTTACGTTATAGTAGGCCACACGTTCTGTTTTATAATGCATGTAATTGAGGGGTACACATGTGAATATTTATTCAACAACTAGTGTAGTATGACCCCAATATAATGTTTTTTTAACGTCGGCTGAGTTATAGTACACATACTAAAGCCAGTAACATTACAGTGAAGTCAATGTGATGCATATTAATGTCATATTGTACAGCCCAAAGCATCTGAAACAGCTGCTGTAATTTGACTGAACCCTAATAAAGATAAATAAATGCTAAGTTACCGATGTGGACCTTATGTGATAACTTATAGTGAACATTTGTGCTTCTTAGGATGGTAATCATGATTTTAGCGGCATACAAATGATTGGCCATGCTGGACTGTCAGTGTCAACTTCAATGCATAGAAGCGATAGTTCGGTGTGGCTGAAGAAGTATAAAAACCCAATAAATGCAGTGGAGCGTTGAGAAGTATGTGTGGGGTGTTACTTCCATAATAAGAAACAGTTTAGTGAGAGAGCTGTGTAGTTTGAAAGAGGAGGAAGTATCAAAGATTGAGAAAGGAATGCTGAAATGGTTTGAGCATATTTTATTTTATTTTTATTTTATTTATTTGGGACAAAAAAAAACAGTCATACATTGTATATTGTAAACTAGTATAGAACTAAGTAGGTAAATAAATATATGACCCACAACTTTATCCACGGGTTGACAAAAACAATGTTAAGCGATTTCTTTTCGACACATCTAGTTATATAAAGACAATAATAATTTAGATTAGGTACAAATATCATAGGAGCATTGTCACAGTGAGACAGGGGATGGTGTCAATTAACGGTGACGGTGACGGTGACGGCGGCAGCGGCGGCGGCGGCACTCTCGCATAGGTTGAGGATAGATGAAAGCAGTTGGACTATGCAAGTATTATATGTTGAGTGTGAATGGTGCAGGGGGGAAGACTTCGGCGGACGTTCTCTGACCAAGTTCAAGATGTCCACGAGAAAGCCAGGTCAGAAGGACCCTAATCTGACGAGCATTATGAAGAACGTGATGAGAGAGATGAGGCATAAGAGGTGTGCAAGGAGCGTAGTAGTTGGAAATCTGTTGACTCGGCCTACCTCTCTAAGAAACTAGCGTGAGTCTATGTATAATATACCTAATGCATATTATTAAATAAGAAAGGTACACGTCAAAAAATTATTTCTTTTACACATTAAATATGTAAAACCCTTTAATATTAGGAAACCAAGCCACAAAACTGTATTTTGCACAAAGGGTCAAACCGGTATTTAACAAAAAATCTCATAAGTTTAGTTATTTAGCAACCTAAACAAAAACTGGTGCAGGTGTACGATAGGCAGGTTACATTTGGTACCTAACCTACTGTATGTAGGTAAAGGTGGGTTCTCTTGTGATCAAATGGTGAACAAGGATTCTTTTGTCTTGACACCCACAATACGCTCATTCCGAGTAGCTCATTCAGAAAGTTTTGACTTGCCAACTTTCAGCCTGGGCTGGCCCCGATTACGCCATTGTAATAGTTTTCAGCACTGAGAAACTTACGAATAATCAGTTTGTTAGGTACCTAAAGAATTACCGTTTCTTTTGAAAGCTATTTCTTTAAGTACTATACGGGGAAGCGGTTGGTTTTATCTCAGGAGTCACTATGATAAGGCCGAAGGTGGAAGCGCACTTAGCCCCGAATCCACAACAGACCGAGGAATAAAGTAATTAGAATTGTTTTATGGCGATAGACTTAGGTAGGGTGGTATACCTAGCTAGACGTAAAATAAGCCCTACCACAAACCAAACCGAGCATTGTCTGTTCGAACCTGAGACCCGTTTGCCTGATACCAGTGGCGAACCACAAGATCACAATGCGTTGAATATTGATAACTATCATCACGTGCAGCCTATCTCATCCTACAGGACTCTCCTCACTTTTGCCAACTTTCTCGATCCTGCGCCAGTCGACGAATTTTGCTTGGCCCCCACTTTTTTTGCCTTCTCTAGGCCCCCGTTTGGTTAGGACTCTGCTCCACTTGACCAAGTGACCTACCCAACTCCATTCGTGTGCGTTCTCCCAGCGGAAAAATGTCGAATTTCATGAGTTTGCTTTGCTAAATTATTAGTTTGTGACGCCGTGTAAACGTGTATCGTATTTTTAAATTTGTGCATCCAGCCGTTTATAAGATATTTGAAAAAAAGATGCTAGATGGCGCTGTGTAAAATGAATGTCCTGTAATATTTATTCATATTTAGGTACTTAGCAATTTTTATCAAGCCACATTTTATCAAGTCATTTGCAAATGGGACGCCTTATGCCAAGTAGCGGATTTTGGTTGGTAGGTACCTATCCTTGCCCGCTGGATTTTTCAACTTGCACCGATCTAGGAAACAATTCTTTACGAGCTTCCAGTGACCTGTTTCAGCGTCGTAAAGCCTGCAGGGTAGTGGCCTGGATGGCGTCATTGTCATTTACGACACTTTTGTTGACGAATGGTGCGTGCTGGTTTATGGACATTCTTCAAAACAGTACCTATTTCTATACTGGAAGGGATGACCTTCTATGCTAATGACCTATAAATCATGTGGTAGGTACACACACATAGGCGCTGAACAAATCATTATACCAGGATAACGACCAAGATAATGTATAAAATCATAATCATCACTATCATTATCAGCATCTGGTGTTCCAATATTGGATGAATGCCTCCCCTAATTCTTTCCACTGTGCTCTATTCTAACTATCACGCCTCCACTCGTGGCCAGCCACGGCTTTTATATCGACAGACCATCGCGCCCTCGGCCTGCCGGGTTTTCTGCTACCAGTCCAGGGTCTCCACTCGGTTATCATGTAACTCCGTCGGTCGTCTGAGTTACGCATGAGGTGTCCTGCCCATTGCCACTTCAACTGGGAAACACGTTTTCCAATATCTGTAACTTTAGATCTTCTGTGGACCTCCTCATTCCTTACTGAATAAAATAAAATAAATAAACCAACAGTTTGAGTTTGAAACTCACTTTAAATACCTATTTATGAGTCTTTGATCGAGTATCAGGCGATTAAAATCTTATTCTGAAAGTGTAAGAAAAATTAAAAGGTGCCTTCATACCAAATAAAAATCTCTGTTTAAGCCAAAGACCTTATACTTGGTGGGGTGATAGGACTTTGTATAGGTCCGCCTGGCTAGCTACCACCATCTTACCTAATTCTGTCGCCATAATAACAATTCTAAAAAAACATGTTGTGTTCCGTTTAGAGGTAAGATAGCCAGTTCCTCAGTTTGTTGAGAATTCTGGATGAAGTGCGCCTCCACCTTCGGCCCTAACTTGTTACCAGGTGAGATGAAGGCCAAGCGCTTCCCCGTCGTACAATAAAAAAAAACTTGTAAGTATAAGGTCTTCGGTTTAAGCTGACGTTTGACAGTTACTGTTGCGTTTCTATAAAAAAAATCAAACAAGAGCACAAGCAAGATTCTCGAATATCGGCCCAATCAATGTTTATGTTTAATATGTTTTCACAGGTCAAATGTGACCATTTGACCTGTGAAAACATATTAGGTGAGTAAAGTAATGTTTCGCAAATATTTTTTTAACCGACATCCTTATAAAGTAAAGTGAAATCGTCTTATTTTGGGAAATATTCGAACGAGGTACCTTTCTCCTCTCCTCGTCCATGCCTTGTGAGATTTACGACGTCATACGACGAAATTATGCGGGATTTATGGGCTATTTCCATATTTGTGGGAATGTTTCCAGGGTCTCCCGAGCCGGATAATTTTATATATCTCATAAATTGTTTGCTTTCCTTAGACTCAAATTATGGTTTATCACATCGTATTACGTATACAGATTCTCCGGTTTGGACTTGGAAGAAGCCAGTATAGACATATGTGGAAACAAATCAAAATAGCCTATACTGAAACCAGCTCCTCCGTACTAGGCCACATAACGTACAAGCGGACTGTATGGATGTCCAAAACACCTGGGATCTCATCGAGCAACGCCGCCAGCTCCATCTGAAACTGATATCTGTAGCATAATTAGAAAAAGAACGGCTAACCAATGAATACCGTACCATCCGCAAGAGAATATACCGTAGCTCTCGTAACGACGAGAATGCCCAACAAGCAGCTTACCTCTCGGTTAACTAGAATAGAATAGAAAATAAATACCTCTAGAATATAAGGTGAGGGCCCTTCTGGGCAAGTGTGCTCTGTCTAGGCTCCATGATCATTCGGGGTAGCAGGAAACTCCTAAAGTACTGGCGATTTCATAGTTCTAGAATCTGGAACATACCAGAAACATTAGAATACAACAATTTCTCTGAATGTTGAACAGGATTCCAGATAAATTATTGGGACCCTACCTCCGTTATCCGTGTCTCATCTTACGCCTTTGTCATCAAAGAAATAATAATAAGCATCACCTTATATCAAGAGCTGACACATTTATAATAAAAATGCTGTGATTCTTCATACGATATATATCCATAGCTGACCCCGCGCTGTTACTCTTACACCAAGGTTCTAAGCACATCACTATAATTTCGCGCCATACATCTATAAGCCCACGCTAAACAAATAATTTTCTTGTAAGGGTCCATTGTAGACCTCGTTCTTGCTCAGGCAAGCCTCGAGATCCAGAGCTGACTGGCATGAGCCGCTTCTGTCCACCAACACCACGTGAAAACACAGTACTTGAGTTCGCCACCAATTCGTTTCTTAAGTGTGGTATGGCAAATATCAGAATAGGTACTACTCAGACACACTAAGTTGCCTAATGGCTACTTAAGTCTTTCCACAGTGTAAGGTTTAAAGTCTAGCAATATTACTTCGTTCCGTGTATATCCACACGGATCGGATGAGTGCCTAGTGCGAGTTGCAATCGATCGAAGATCACTCGCGTTCGCGATTGCTCACCGTGAATGGCGAATAGGTTAATAGTTTTGGTTGGTTGGTTAGTGGTAGGTGGCTAGCTACCACCATCTTACCTAAGTCTGTCGCCATAACCATAACAACATAAAAAATTTGTAACCCACAAATTATTAAATTTATTCAAGAAAACAATTTAAATTGTACACAAGTTAAAAAGAAAATTACAGCTAAGCACACAAAACATGATTAACTAAAATAAAATTTGAATAAATTTACATAAACTTACTATAGCTACGAATTTACAAGTAAAAAATCTACAAAATTAATATGTTATAGATAACCCAATCGATCGTTGTCACCACCAGATTGTAACGTGGCCAGAATACTGGCGGCATTACCACGTTGGATGGCAATACTCACCCGCTGAGCAAAATACAGTCCAGTATTCTGGTCACGTGTAGATTCTTTTAAATCCCTATAAATTATATTACAAAGTTGTTGTGTTCCGGCATTTAATATAGAGGTAAGATAGCCTGTTCCTCAGACTGTTGAAGATTTCGGGAGAAGTGCGATCCCACTTTCGGCCTTACCATAACTTGACATCTGGTAAGATGAAGGTCAAGCTCTTCCCCGTCGTACAATAAAAAAATATTAGGTCCTTACATATGAAATTGGCGTTTTGTCGTACTGGCCACTTTGATCTTAAATATCTCCTCTTTGGTTAGGAATTCCAAATTTAAATTTAAACAGCTATTTACTCATGCATTTGTGTTTCGAAAACCGTAATTCATTTGTTTTTTTCTCTTTTGCTTTTTTTTTCTGCGTCACTCATTTCACAAAATGGAAAACTTAAAATATCGCATTATTTACGAGTACGAGTTCCACCGTGGCACCAGTGCTGCAGAAACGGCTCGAAGGATTAATGATGTGTATGGTGGTGGTGTCGCAAAAGAAAACACGGTGCGTTTTTGGTTTCAACGCTTTCGTTCTGGAAATTTCGACCTGCAGAACAAGCCCCGTGGACGGCCGGAGACCAAGGTCGATAATGATGAATTGAAGGCTATTGTGGAAGCAGATCCATCGCAAACCACATCACAGTTAGCTGCAGGCTGCGGTGTTAGTGACAAAACCGTTTTAATCCACTTGAAGCAAATTGGGAAGGTGAAAAAGCTTGAAAGGTGGGTACCTCATGAATTGAGTGAAGCAAACCGACAAACGCGCGTCGACTGCTGCGTTACATTACTCAACCGGCACAATAATGAAGGAATTTTAAATCGGATCATTACATGTGATGAAAAGTGGATCCTGTACGATAATCGTAAACGCTCATCGCAATGGCTGAACCCTGGTGAACCAGCAAAATCTTGCCCCAAGCGAAAATTGACTCAAAAAAAGTTACTTGTAAGCGTTTGGTGGACTAGTGCCGGTGTCGTACACTATAGCTTTCTTAAATCTGGTCAGACGATTACGGCTGATGTCTATTGTCAGCAACTGCAAACCATGATGGAAAAGCTCGCTGTTAAACAACCGAGACTTTTCAATCGCTCTACGCCACTGCTGCTTCAAGACAACGCTAGACCACACACGGCCCAACAGACGACTACCAAATTAGAGGAGCTTCAATTGGAATGTCTAAGACATCCACCGTACTCTCCGGACCTTGCTCCAACAGATTACCATTTTTTTCGAAATTTGGATAACTTCTTGCAAGGAAAAAAATTCAATTCCGATGAGGCAGTCCAAACCGCTTTCAAAGATTTCATTGATTCCCGTCCGAATGGTTTTTTTAGTAAAGGGATCAATGAACTACCTATAAGATGGCAAAAGTGTATAGATAGCAATGGTACATACTTTGATTAATAAAATATATTTTAATATGAAAAAAATGCCTTTATGTTCCTCCCATACAAAACGCCAATTTCATATGTGAGGACCTAATATATATTATTTTTCACACAAATTGTGGTAAACGCAAACGGGTTCGATAGGTATAGAACAAGTAGAAAACTTGTACTAGGCACGCAGTGCGTACGCGCAACTGCCAGTAAAACTATCAATGAACGGTATACCTATTGCTTCCGCGTTTCTCATCTGGTGTTTATAGTTTACTTTACACTCTTGAATGAGAGCACCATAAGATTATGCAATAGATAGTTTAAACGAACCTTTAAATACTTTGTACGAGGTAATAGGTACGCTTATGATGCAATGGATAAAATAAGACGAGTACACATTCTTGAAATTGCAGAACAGTCAATTGATACTTGATACGGAATGTTAAACTTAATAAATAAACTAAAATTACTTGACATTTTGCACAGCGCCGCCTAGCCCCAAACTATGAAAAGCTTGTATTATCTTGAGCACGCTTCCGTCTTGTAGGTACTGCTCTGGAACAGTTGAGTTACCAATAGACTGTTGTAACGGTCCTTACGTAACCCGGCTGCTTTCCTTCATCTCACCTGATTTTTCAAGTTATGATAAGGCCCACTAGGTAGAGGGCATTTCACCTGGAATCCTCAACCAACTAAGGAATTGGCTATCTTACCTCTAAATTCCGGAACACAACAATTTAAGAATTGTTGGTATGACGTCAGAATTAGGTAAGATGGTGGTAGCTAGCCAGACTTCAACAAAGTCCTACCACCAACCAAACCAAGCACAATATTGTACTCCCCCTGGGGATCGAACCCGGGACCTCTGGATCTGACACCGTTGGGCAAACCAATAGACTACAGAGGCGGTTAAAACTAGCATTCTTTCATGGTATGAGGGTTCGATAAGAAAGCATTTTAGGAAATTCCCATGGGAACGAAATCCCGCTAGTTCTAAACAAAAAAAAGTAGGTACCTAGTTAAAGCCTTTTACTATCCAGTAACTCGTTGAACTGATATGCTTGCCGCAATATTTATGTTACGTGATTTTGTTTAGATTTCACCGAATCCTATTTTAGATAATGCACATCAAAACAAAACATTACAAAATCGTTTCCGGTTTTATTCAAGATGTTCTTCCAATTATCGCAAGCCGATAAAGTTTTCGGCGATGTTCATAATCTAATTAGACATATTCCAAGCTACATAGTCATTTAGGTACATGTTTACCTACCTAAACACAATGTAGGTAAGTATGACTGTTTTTGAAGGTTTTTCATCCTTAATACTCGTATATTAATCGGAATCCTACGTTACTATAATACAATAGGGATAAAAACGATAAATAACCGTAAAACTGCTAAAAAAAACTATTAGAATAGTTTTTTTTAGCAGTTTTACGCGAAAGTTCATCAACACACCTAGTTCGAAATAGATAATTACAAGATGAATATGAATATTTAAACACCCACTGTGGTCTTAGTGGTTCACTCATCAGATCCAGAAGTCCCGGGTTAAATTCTCAGGTGAGTACCTACCTACAATATTGTGCATGGTTTGGTTGGTGGTAGGACTTTGTATAAGTCCGCCTGGCTAGTTACAACCATTTTACCTAAATCTGTCGCCATAACATAAATTCTAAATTGTTGTGTTGGGAAGTTCTCTTGTGTTTGCTGAAGGTGGAAGCACACTTTACCCAGAATCCTTGACAGTCTGAGGAACTGGCCTTTTACCTACAAATGCCGGAACAACAATTTAGAATTGTTGTTAAGTACCAGATAACAAAAAGGACATATGCCTTAGTACTTTAAAAAAAAGTTGTCCAATGAGTGCTGAGTGGACACTGCATATATACTCCTCTAACAAGCCTCATAGCTCAGTGGTCTCACCGTAGGCCAAGACACGTTCTTGGAGACCCGGATGACCCACTCACCACCGCAAACCCGGAGCTCGTCACACAGAGAAAACACTACACAGATACACCGACTCCGCCGACGGAGTTGATGTACCTTTCCGCCTCAAAGCGTTACCCTCGGTATCGCCTTCGGCCATTCCTATCCTCCCCCACCAAATGGCAACAGCCCAAGCTGAGGTCCGTACCTAAGTGGTGCCCTTGCGCTTGTTGCCACAAAAACAATTTTTGGGCTCGCGCCTTCAGCGCCAGCCAGGTCCGCGCAAAGCTGTCGCCCTCCCGGTTTAGAACCAGGCCAACGTATTGTCCCTTTAAAAAAAAACATAGCTCAGTTGGTAGTTACTCTGCCTTCTGCGCTGTAGGTTCGATTCCCACCCAGGACAAACATTAGTGTAATGAATATAGATGTTTGTTCTGTGTTTGGGTGTTGTATCATATAGTACGTAACGTATTTATTTAATATTATACTGACATTTCACACAGCGTTTTGTTCGCAATTTTTTCAGTGCTCTATATATTACCATGCGCTGAACCATATAAATATAAATATAAATATTACAGGACATTCATTTTACACAGCGCCATCTAGCCCCAAACTAAGCATAGCTTGTAATATGGGAACTAGATTACGGATAAAATACTTAAATACTTTTTGTAAATACATACGTACTATATGATACAACACCCAAACACAGAACAAACATCTATATTCATCACACAAATGTTTGTCCTGGGTGGGAATCGAACCCACAGCCTACAGCGCCGAAGGCAGAGTTACTACCAACTGAGCTATGAGGCTTGTCAAATATATATGACGCCTTAGTTTTATGTACAAGCAATGTTGCTTGTTTTACTCTGACCGGTACTTTACTAAGTGTGGCTTTCGTGAGCGTATATTGGGATTTATATTTTAATTGATAGCAATAAAACATTGAAAAAACACAACACAAAGGAGAAAATAAAAATTGCCGATTTGCAAGTAAATATTTTTTTGTTTTCAGGTTAATATTGAACAATGGATTTCCGCCGGAAAATTAACGCCTGAATAAAATTATTTTATAAATGTGTCTACTGATCGACTAACAACATAAATACTAGATAGATAAGATAATTACTTTATTTACCAACAAATGTTTACAATATATTTATGTTTCAAAATATAACAGATTACAAATGGATCCCGCACTAGGGCTGGCCTGTGCTGCTAATACTGATTTGGTGTTTGTTTCATTATTAGTAAATGGTAAAGAGAATTTCTGGAACGTTTGTGAAGAAATCCCTCTGCTTTCCGTTTGAGCGCTGAAGTGGATTTCTGGACTATACCACTGCCAACAGCTTGTCTGAGCAAACTACTAGCAAAGTAATAACATAATAATGAAGAAATAAGTTTTCGTAGTTTATAGCGACTTAGAGTGACTTTTAACCGCCTCTGTGGTCTAGTGATTCAACCCACTGATTTCAGATCCAGAGGTCCCGGGTTCGATCCCCAGGGAGAGCAATTTTGTGCTTGGTTTGGTTGATGTTAGGTTTTTTTTTTAAGTCCGCTTGGCTAGCTACCACTATCTTACCTAATTCTGTCGGTATAATACCATTTCTTAAAAAATGTGCATGTGGTGACCACTTTGTTAAGTGTTAAGTGTACCTGTTACCAGGTGAGATGAAGGCCAAGCGCTTCTCCGTCATAATAAAAAACAAAGACTAAAGGGAATCAAATACATCAGAAGATAACACAGGCCATTAATTGCGTAAAGCGCCATCTCGCCCTTTCGACTTTAATCGCCAAAGTAAAATATGTACCTGTAGAAAATAGGTTGATATTTATTTTTATTTATGTGAATGAGAAATCTGGCGGATCTGTCCTGATTTCCCCCAAACTAAGCAAAGCATTATGGTACCTAGGTTATTTTATTATCTGTGGTTACGGATAGAATACTTACATACCTAAGTACATTATAATTTTACCTGAAAAACATGTCATTACTATTTCAATTATCATATATACAAACACTGAATAAAAAACAATTTATAAGTATTCACGAATGTTTGTCCTGGGTGGATATGGAACCCAAAACCAGCAGCCCAGACTAGATGTTGCTATGACAAATATGTAGGCATTTTGTATCATCTAGCAAAATCTTCTCAAATAATGACTCTGACTTAAGACATATTATCTCAATTTGTTATCTGCATTCCACTTGCAATCTTGAGGATATTAATAATTTGTCTTGCGTGTAGTTTATTTGTTTAGGGCTATTTCAGGCATCGGGATTCCTGTGCACTGACGGAATACGAGTAGTACCTATATGGAAGTGTCGTTGGCTAATTTCGCTAAGCGGCGGATGGGCTTGCAAGCTGTCACGTATTGAATAAGTACCTACTAGCATCTTGCAAACCGTGGGCATGTGCCGAACTTAGGTTTGGACGTGCCTCTGACTACTCCCTTGCAGGTGATCCTCGTAAGATCCCACGCTCTGAGTAGTGATCAGGGGCCTAACCACATCGTCAGCATTCTCGTTTTGATCTTACATTGCTTTTGTTTCGTTTTTTCTACACTGAATAGACAGTGACAAAAGTAAAGTGTACCTATCTATGTAGGATTTACAAATCCTTGTCTGCAATGTAGATCTATTAGGTATTATTATTAAAACAACAAAAAAACATGCATAGTTTTGATCAAACATATTATTATACCCAAATAGATAGGTACCTAGGTACGTCAGGAGTTTCCAGCCATATTGAGTTTGACTCGGCTTTTGACGAAATATTCGGGAAGTTTCTGAAACTTCGTCGGTTGGAGCTCGATTAATGGTGAGACACAGCCTAGATCAAACTTTGAATATCTGTTTCGATATCGGCCGGATCGGTATTCTATGCGTTTACAAGGAAGTTGACCTTTGATGTTCGTTCCAGGAAACCACTTTAAAGTGGACGAGGCCTAGATTATCTTGACATCAAATATCTAGTGTATGATAGATAAAAATCTAACCTGGCATCAACACGTCAAATATATATCCGGGCGCACTAGAAAAAGACACACTATGAGCTTACAGTCTCTAATAAAAGTATACCACGCACTTGCACAATGGATACTTACGTATTGCATTAGAGCCTGCGGTGCCCAGCGGGCTCTATTAAAAGTAATCAGCTTCAGACCGCGACACTATTCAACAAGCGCCCTATATGCAGAATGTCACATGTACAAAACCACAATACCCAAGCAACACTCGCTGATCACCCCGGATATTAAGACAACACGCAGCTCCAAACGCAGAAAAGACCTGCTCTTTCAAGTACCAGGCTCAAGAACAAAACTCGGAGGAAAATCTTTAAAAGTTCTGGGACCAAAACCATATAACCGCATTAGCAAAAACATAGAGATCATAACAATGAACTACAGACAATTAAATTCGGAAACTGAGGACTATCTGAGAAAACTAAACAATAGCGACACCGAAGCTATGATGTTAAAATATCGTATAAACCACAACAGCACACACACACACACAAACATTTACATCGCACACGTCACACACACTCTTTTAAATTGAGCAGAGAAATAATGGCTTTGCACAGCTTTATAATTTTTCATCCAACATGGTTTGTTTAAAAAGGCATAAAATCAGGGACTGTAAGCCCGCAACACAGGCTCTTTTGAGACCTAGTGCGGGAAACAGACCTCTTTTAGGTAGGTACTGTCCACAAAACTAGTTTGGCCATTTCTTTTTAAGTTCTTAAGTAAATAAATTTAACTTATCTTATCATATATTTTACATATACATACATACAGTGCCGCATTTCCCAAACGAGACGAGATATATAGGTATGGGTATATATTAGGTCCTTACATATGAAATTGGCGTTTTGTCGTACTGGCCACTTAGATCTTAAATATCTCCTCTTTGGTTAGGAATTCCAAATTCAAATTTAAACAGCTATTTACTCATGCATTTGTGTTTCGAAAACCGTAATTCATTTGTTTTTTTCTCTTTTGCTTTTTTTTCTGCGTCACTCATTTCACAAAATGGAAAACTTAAAATATCGCATTATTTACGAGTACGAGTTCCACCGTGGCACCAGTGCTGCAGAAACGGCTCGAAGGATTAATGATGTGTATGGTGGTGGTGTCGCAAAAGAAAACACGGTGCGTTTTTGGTTTCAACGCTTTTGTTCTGGAAATTTCGACCTGCAGAACAAGCCCCGTGGACGGCCGGAGACCAAGGTCGATAATGATGAATTGAAGGCTATTGTGGAAGCAGATCCATCGCAAACCACATCACAGTTAGCTGCAGGCTGCGGTGTTAGTGACAAAACCGTTTTAATCCACTTGAAGCAAATTGGGAAGGTGAAAAAGCTTGAAAGGTGGGTACCTCATGAATTGAGTGAAGCAAACCGACAAACGCGCGTCGACTGCTGCGTTACATTACTCAACCGGCACAATAATGAAGGAATTTTAAATCGGATCATTACATGTGATGAAAAGTGGATCCTGTACGATAATCGTAAACGCTCATCGCAATGGCTGAACCCTGGTGAACCAGCAAAATCTTGCCCCAAGCGAAAATTGACTCAAAAAAAGTTACTTGTAAGCGTTTGGTGGACTAGTGCCGGTGTCGTACACTATAGCTTTCTTAAATCTGGTCAGACGATTACGGCTGATGTCTATTGTCAGCAACTGCAAACCATGATGGAAAAGCTCGCTGCTAAGCAACCGAGACTTTTCAATCGCTCTACGCCACTGCTGCTTCAAGACAACGCTAGACCACACACGGCCCAACAGACGACTACCAAATTAGAGGAGCTTCAATTGGAATGTCTAAGACATCCACCGTACTCTCCGGACCTTGCTCCAACAGATTACCATTTTTTTCGAAATTTGGATAACTTCTTGCAAGGAAAAAAATTCAATTCCGATGAGGCAGTCCAAACCGCTTTCAAAGATTTCATTGATTCCCGTCCGAATGGTTTTTTTAGTAAAGGGATCAATGAACTACCTATAAGATGGCAAAAGTGTATAGATAGCAATGGTACATACTTTGATTAATAAAATATATTTTAATATGAAAAAAAATGCCTTTATGTTCCTCCCATACAAAACGCGAATTTCATATGTAAGGACCTAATATTAACATAGAGTTAAAAATAAAAAGTAAAACTTTTTAAAAATATTAAATCATAAAATTAACTTATTCTGGAAATCTTTTTTACTATCAACTTAAAACGTCATTACCCAATGTAAAGTTACCAAAATAGGTAGGTATACGTACCAATGATATAAAAGCTTGTCGCGTTACTTCTTACAATTTTAAACCTACTTAAGGTCACGTATTATTATGCTTGACAAGCAGCAGCAGTAAAGGGCTTCGAACCTAAGTACCTACCTACAACGGCATGGTCGACAGTACCCTGCAATTTGTGTTGGTAGGTACCTACCTACCTACTGTGCAACCCCAACATAATATAATTGGTAGCATTCTTCGTTCTGCAGTGCCATGCCTATATTTTTCTGGAAATTGTCTAGGATGAACACCTTCTCTTCTGAGGTATAGACGTAAGGACGAATGCTACAGACTCGAACAATTCGACCTCAATGTCATAATCGAGGACTCCAAAAACCACACAGTAGGTACCTATACCAAAATATCAGACGGATTGTAGCAACGAAGTTTAACTCGCATTCGTATTCTCAGCAAGCCCTTTCATTTATTACCCATATTGTAGAAGTGCAATAAAAATAACTATCAAAAAATAGCCATCTTGGGTGTTCCGCCATGTTGGATCTAGAATAATGCAATACAGCTAACCACTTAATTGTTCTGTGCAGCTAACCATGCATCGTAATCCAAACTAAACATGTAGGTATACAAAATTTCAGCTCAATCGGTTGAAGATATCAGCTTCAAAATTGAGTTGCAAATGAAAGCTTATATAAAAGTACCTAAAGTGGCAAGGGCGAGCTAAAGCCTTAAAAGATAGATAGATAAACTCTTTATTGTACACCAAAAAAACAAAAATAAACACACAAGCAAGAAAAACACTGAAAAAGAGTTCTCTTCCAGCAAATAAAATTGAATCGAATAGGTAGAGAGAAATAAAATTGAATAGAAGGGAACAGTGTTTAGCATTAATGAATAACGGCAGTATAAATATAAATAATAAATATAAATATTACGGGACATTTATTTCACACAACGCCATCTAGCCCCAAACTTAGCATAGCTTATAATATGGGAATTAGATTACGGATAGAATACTTTTTTTTTAAATACATACTTATCATGCAATACAACACCCAAACACAGAACAAACATTTATATTCTTCACACGAATGTTTGTTCTGGGTGGGAACCCACAACCTGCAGCGCAGTTACTTCCACCCGAGCTATGAGGCTTGTTAATATATAAATGATCGAATATAAATTCAAATTAATGATGTCAAAAATACTGATTATGGCAGGCGAAAGACTGTGGACGAACACAAATATTGAAAACGGTGACTTGAAAATTTTAATTTGAGCTTCTATGGGTTATTCAGAATGATTGGTAAATCCAGTGTAAAATGCTTTATTCTAAAATTTTCGTCAAAATGCAATGTTTACACCTAATCACTATTTTGTCCAACAAAATGTCACCTCTTCACCGTGGCGAGCTACAATAGCAGCCATTCATTATCTCCACTTCTAAGTGGAGCTCCGAACAAAAGGCATTTTTTACAAGAAACTCTTGAGCTCTTGACCGACTGCTTTGTCGCCGGGTTCATTAGGGGACCACAGCCTTATTTCGCAAGAGTTGCTGAGTTTCGACACTTCCTTATACTCGTTCACCCTTTGTAATACCGATTTTGATAATACCTACCTTTAATATAATATACCAATACTTTGCAGACCATGCAATAAAATTTTACTTTTACAAAGTCTATGACTAAGTCTTTGACTACTTACGTATTTACTAACCATTTCATTATAATTATGTAATAAGCGGGGTGAGGCAATAAAGGCGGGATACGTGTAGTACCTGTAGTGGTGTGTAGGTAAGATATCTTCTACCTATTCCTTGCGGTCTGTTGATAGACTACGAAGGAAACGAGGCCAATAGTTTTCTCGCCTGACCGATACCCATTTATGTTAGGTGGGCAAAATGCCGTTAGATATTAGCTACCGAAAAGGTACATAATGTCTACACCGTAGGTAGGTTTTCGCATTCTGCACATTAGAGCCCACCATTAGTAAAATTGGTCATAAGAACTTGCAACAAAAAAAAAATGGTTGCTCCAAAAATTCTGCACCTGTACCTACCTCGATCGTCGAGCGATACAGATCATTGTAGGTAAGTAGGTATCTAGGTACTGGTTTCTCCAAAAACGTTGGTGTTTTGTCTTAAATCTTCTTTCATTGTTGTCTCTGTATTTTATAAGAGGGTTTAATTAATCAAACTGATTAGGTACGTCATCCTCTGGATGGACTCGGTGCAATGAGCAATGTATTGGTCATTCGGTGTACAATTTATTTTGTGTACGACTGTACCACAATGCATTTGTTCCTAGAACCTTGCCTCTGTGGTCTAGTGGTTCAACCCACCGATTTCAGATCCAGAGGTCCCGGGGGCGATCCTCAGAGGGAGCAATATTGTTCTGGATTTGGTTGGTGGTAGGATTTTGGCTAGCTACCACCATCTTACCTAATTATGGCAGTTCCCCGTCGTACAGTAAAAAAAAAGAACTCATACTTTTTATAGGTATTGTTTCACTACGAAATTGCGTAAAGAATGACTACTAGCAGAGGCACTATTTCACACTCTATTTATACATATAACATTTATAAAAAGAAGAGCTCGTTTTCTATGTTGTGTTCGTTGCCATAACGCGAGCTCAAAATATTATTCAAGTCTTGTTCAATATCTCCGCTCTTAGAAGATCAATCATTATGAAATTTTGTGAAGCTCGGGCAGTATATTTTGGGCTCCACCACCTATCCTACCTAGGCCCCCATACCTACCTAGGAAGGTAGGTATGTATGAGTACGTATAGTTATCTTACCTACATCCGGCTTAGCCAATCCATTTACCAACGAAATAGAACGGAAGAATTTATGGCCCATCAGATAATTTGCATGGAAAATAGCCATTATAGCAGACAGGAATAGGTAATCGAATAATCGATAAGTACCTATTCCTGTCGCTAGGCAAGTAGGTACGTAGATACTGTCGTAAACAGTGGCTTGCACGCAATAGTGTCGGTAGGTTCATTCTCAAAGACAGATTAAATATTAAGTCTACCTACCTAACGAAAACATGATCGTAAAATAAAACAAAAAAAAAGAATATTTTTATTACATTTAATCATTATACCAATTGCAATTCGTCGATTCCCGACATGGTATCGGAATTGTGTTACCTACTTTTATTTTTGCAATCTTCACTCTCGCTGCTATTTTCTTGGCCTCCTAACTTTGCTTAGTTTAGAACTAGATGGCTCTGAGTGAAATTAATGTTCCTAAATATATACACATATAACATGATCTGTTTGTAACTCTGGGCTCCTGTGAAGATGTCCCTAAATACCTGTCTCCAGGACATTTTTATTTTGGTGTTTATTATCAGATGCCATTAGGAAACTGGCGTCAATTAGAGATTCCCCATCGTCAGCTTCACAGTTTGCTAACTTTGAATGTGGACCGAGCACATTTGATAACAGAAGGGATTTATGTGCGCTTATAAAAGTGTTGGCGTCGGGGTAAACATTTCTAAAATTAATAGCGTATACGTACAAAATAATTTTCCAGCGGGTCCAGGTTTATATTCCTTGGATAGAAAGAGTCAACCTTGTACTTTTTAAATAAAATCTTTGACAAGCGTCCAAAACTTTCGAGTGTGATTATCCAACCCTGAAGAGTCGGCACTCGGACATCCCTTGTTTCTTCTGCTGTCAGAGTTATTTTGTTTATGAAAGTAATTTTTTTAATTTTTCTAATTGCTTCTATCCAAAACGAATGATGTTCGGAGTTTTTGTTTACTGCTCTTCTTAGTTTGCCTTTTTTTAACCTCCTTTGGGGACACCCGTTCACACTGTCAAACAACTTATCACAAAACTCCACAAAATCCGCTGTAGTTTCCATGGTGGCTTGATTGCTTGTGTCTGTTTGTCTTTTATTGAGATTATCTGAAAAAAAAACATAGGTAATTACTAACCTACATAAATACTTTGTCTATGTCTATGGAGTTTTGTGTCAAGGAGGAAAGTTTATGGAAGTAAGTATAACTAAGTTCGCTACAAACTGATATGTCGTAATGTTATTATGTACCGTGTATTAGATACCTATTCAACCACGGTATTTATCTCCCAAAAAATTGTATCAACAATACGATAAAAGTCTGTTTACAACAAAAGTAAAAAACACTTATTTACAAATATAGGAAAACAATATTTTAACAAATTATCTAAGCTTTTTCTCAATCTTTATTCGCCTTTTTTTACGACGGGGAAGCGCTCGGCCTTCATGGTAACAAGGCCGAAGGTGGAGGCGCACTTCACCCGGAATCCTCAACAAACTGAGGAACTGGCTATCTTACCTCTAAATTTTTAAGAATTGTCCTGGCAACAGAATGAGGTAAGATGGTGGTAGGTAGCCAGGAACCCCGAACTTAAACAAAATCCTACCACCAACCAAACCAAGTACAAAGGTGTTAAATTTAAGTAATAGAGAGATAAATAAAATAGATTGTCGCATGTGAATTTTGATATGTGGGGTAGTTTTCAATTCAGTACAATGTTTTGTCCATAACTTCTGCATGGTTTATCCGATCGATTTAAAATTTAGAATTTGATTTGTTTACCTTTAAGTTTTTTTAATAAATGTGTAACACGTATATTTTGTTTTGTTTACACAATAATTAATGTGTAAACAATGCTTAAAAGCAATCATATATTAAAAAACAAAGACGTTGGTAAAAAAATATATGGTATAACTATGGTGGTCTAGCAGACGTCACGTAGGTACTTGTGTAATGATTTATCAATAATTTTAGGAAATATGGATATATTGTATCTAGAATGCCAAAATTGTGGTAATAATTTTTATGGGTAATAAATTGAATTTGAATGAAACCAGGTGACATGAAAGCCAAGCGCTCCCCCATTGTACAAAATTTCAAAGCACTATTTAAAAGGGCTATAGGCAGTGTCACTGGAGGCGATGATTTTGGAGTCTGGAATACTTACTGACTGCATTTGTGTATCTAAGCATGGCTGCCGTTCGGCTTAGGACCTGTGCTGCAATGCTGACCTTTTTTCCCATGAGTTTTGGATCAATGTGATGGGCTGTTATTTTTGGTAATGCTCGTGTCTTCAGTTTACTATCCAAGTCAAAAATATATTCAATGTCTTTCCACGATGCAGTTTTCCCTTCCCATTTCACATCTCGTGTAAGGAAGTTGTTTCGCAATTCTTTCAATAGATGAGGTGGGTCAAAGAAAATGCTTAGATCATGACCTCCAATGTAGACTGATCCATCTGAAAAAGAAAATATATACCTTAGATAAGACGAAACACATCAAACTTTTATTAATAATGGTAGACAGTTCAAGGATCTTATAGAATAAATTGGATATTATCTATGCTTTTTGTAACTGTCCATGCAAAATTTCAACTCAATCTAAGACTAAGTAAATTTACTTTTATTTTACATTTTACAAAAAATACTTTTGGGATATCATGCAAAGGTTTAACTGTGCACATCCCACATCAAAACCGCACACTTTTTTTTTATTTATTGTGCGGCGGGAAAGCGCCTTCATCTCACCTGGTTACAAGTTGAGATAAGGCCGAAGGTGGAGACGCACTTCACTCGAAATCGTCAACAAACTGAGAAACTGGCTATCTTACCTCTACATGCCGGAACACAATAATTTTAGAATTGTTATGGCGACAGAATTAGGTAAGATGGTGGTAGCTAGCCGGACCCAAACAAAGTCCACCAACCAAACCAAGCACAATATATTGTACTCTCCATGGGGATCGAACCCGGGACCTCTGGATCTGTAATCGGTGGATTGAACCACAAGACCACAGAGGCGGTAAAGCACACGCGGTCTTTTTGGTATGACACGGCAAAAATAATTTGTGGTGAGCATCTGTGGTGCGAAACATTGCTATATTCATTATCCACCACAGAACGAAAATAATTTTCTACAAAGCTGTAAGGTATGCCCATAATCACCACGCTTGGCAGACAGATTGATGCTCACAGTTAAAGTTTTGTTGATACCAGCCATCACGAGATCTCAGTTCGGCGCGGACAACTAGTTATTTACATTGTACCTATGTTAATTGTGCATAAAAGTATATCAACGAAAATTATAACAATATATATACATACCATCTCGAACATTTTTAATATTTCGCGCACGAATTGAATTTTCCCTTAAATATTTAATGGCTGTTCGGAAGGTGGAACCTTGGTCACATACTAGCCCCAACGGAATAAGTCCCGTATCAGCCACGTGGGTAACAATATTTTCCAATATTTGTATTAGTTTTACAGCAGGCACTGTCCCTACATAAAAGTGAAAAGCGATACTTTGTCGCCAAGATGCGCATATTCCTCGTACCATAAATATTAAAGCATGGTCACATCTCATGTTTCTGGTGTTTTCCGAGTCCACAATATCATTGATGACATCATTTTTTTCATTAAAATTTATGTGTTGTGTTAGTGCCACTTCATCAAAAACAATTGTGCACAATTTTTCTTTTGTGTTCCATTTGTTTATTTTATTTTTTATGTGGATCAATATTTTGTCGTTGAGCCCAGGATTTAGCGTTATCTTTTCCGATAGTCTGTTGAGGGTTCTCTTGTTAGGCAATACGAACATATTCTGGAGTAGTTTGTACCCTTTAGGACTTTCCTTCATCAATAGGAGTGCCAATAGTTTTTCTTCAATTGTGAATCTCCGGGCCATTTTCTTGTTACTGGCCTGTTTTACCTGCATCAGCAGAAATGTCTGTGCTTGTTTGCTCATCAGGTTAAAGTTCTCGAGCATACTTCCATTTTGCAGGAAAGCCTGGGCTTTTGAGAGTCTGTTTAACGCAGACACACCCAAAGTTGCCGTTGCAATATTTTTTATTTGTGCAACATAATTCCTTTGTATAGAACCCAGCTTGGATACTGGAAAATATAATTACTAGGTTTAAAATATATATTTTTTTACAAACATGGCGGTTAATGTGTACCATTGTGTGTTGATATTATTGCTGACATTTTAAAAACCTTTTGCGGTTTATACCAACAAGCCTCATAGCTCAGTTGGTAGAGACTCTGCCTTCTGCGCTGTAGGTTGTGAGTTCGATTCCCACCCAGGACAAACATTTGTGTGATGAATACAGATGGTTGTTCTGTATAGTTGTTGAATTATATAGCACGTATGTATTTACAAAAGTATTTAAGTATTCTAACCGTAATCTAGTTCCCATATTACAAGCATGCTTCGTTTGGGGCTAGATGGCGCATTGTAAATGAATGTCCTGTAGTATTTTTTTTTTTTATTCATTTGTTATACCTAATATGCTCTACAAAAAACCAAAGCAATTGTCTTAAAGTCAGTGAGAATAAAAAAAGTGGAAAGCACTTGAGCGAAAATCTTTTTTAAGTCCACGGATGGTGCAACCCCGCCGAAACGTCGGGATAAATATAGGTAAAATACGTGATAATACCCGTTTTTTCTAATCAACCTACTCAAGTCTTTAATGTATAATAAATTAAATAGAACTCATATCATTATTGCCTATCTTTTTGAGTTGGTAGCAAGCTGATACGCTCTTTAGCTCCAGCAGTCATTAATTGCTATGAAAAATATTAGTAAAACCATTTAATATTTTATTTGATATAGCCATGTCAAGTTTTGTATTATGGCACTGTAATGGATCACCCAACTTAAAAAATAAAAACAAACATGTATTTATACATAGTACATACATATGTGCGAAAGAGTGTGTGCGTGTGTGTGTGGGTGTGTGTGTGGGTGGGGGTGTGTGTGGGTGGGTGTGGGTGTGTTTTTCGTACAAATAATCTATGTGTTTTGTATCAACATGGTCAGTTGCTTTCTGAAGGACGCTCTACTATGATGGAAAATGACAATTGAAGCAAAGAGTATATTTTAGTTATCAAGTATGCGACCAGGCGCACAAACTATGCTAAAAATAAAATAAAAATACGGAAGTTAATTTATGCAATTAATCTTATCATTACAGACATCATGTAAAAACAGCATTTTTAATATTGTGCGCCGATCTTTAAGTTGTGCCAGCTTATGGAATAAGCATGATTCCTCATAGCTTATCTTCTCATGACAAGTGCGGTAAATTACCGCCTAAATAAACTTTGTTTGTATGAACTCAATAGATTCAATATAGGTTATGTAACAGGTTCCATACGTTACAACAGTATTCTAATATACTGTGAACATACGAGAAATACAGACCTTCTCGGCAAACAGGGTCCGAAAAGGGACGACTAACTACTAATTAAAACTATTAAAATCTGATAATCTGAAATGGATTTATTAGAAAGTTTTATTATAAAAAATATATACAGACCTGTATGTGTTGTTGGACCACTATCTAACTGTAATGGGTCGGCTGATTCAGTGACTAGATCTAGAACAAAATAGAACAATAATCATTTGGGGTTATTTTTCTTTGCCCATCTTGCAGCAGAATGAAACGGATCAAAAGGTTTTTTTAATTTTCTTTTAACTGAACATTTGTATCATAATGTTCTGAACATTGATTCAAATCATTCACATCAAAAAATTTAAACAAGCTGTATATACGTTGTACACACATTACATGCATGATTGTCCGAGGTACAAATATTATTAAAATCAGATAATCTCAAATGGATTGTATAGAAAGTTTTATGCATAGTCTTTTTTAACTTTCATGATTGGAACACATTATTTTGATTCGATAAACTTTTTTTGAATATTACAGAAAATTACAGGACATTAATTTTACACAGCACCATCTAGCCCCAAACCAAGCATAGCTTGTAATATGGGAACTAGATTACGGATAGAATACTAAAATACTCTTTGTAAATACATACATACTATACAACCTGTAACAGAATATGTGTACTATGCCGAAACGGGGTTATTCGACCCTACTCGTGGAACAACGTTTGTTTTACGACTTTTTGAATTTTGGTTCAAAGTTTTTGGTAAAACAAGATCAAAGTTCTGACACCAACAGCTGGTTTTTTGAGTTGAGACTACCCTAAAATCAGCTGTTTCTTAACTCGCGTCAATGACCTCAGCTCTAGACAGATGAGGCAACATAGCAGAAGGTCACAATCACAAAGAACGAAAAGCGCTTTCACTAACAGAGGAAAATCGTCGAAAAGCCTGGGCTGCTAATGAGACAATCTATTACTAGAAGGTTTAATTTGTCAAATCAATAAGAATTTTATCTATCTGTTAGCTAAAATACAAAAAAAACGTTCCTATAATGTACTTTTGTTCGTCCAATATCGCATTTATCGTCTTTTTGTAACTGTAGGTGCCTATGTAATTTATCAATGAGTATGTTATATCTAATAACATACTTTCACGAGATGACTCCAAGCTCTCACTGAAATTGGTTCATCTGTCCTTAATACTCTTTGACACAGACAATTGCACCAACTGATACCTACCTACCTACATGCATAGTGCGGTAAAGGAATAGGGTCGTCACTATTTATTGTCATTGAGAAAATTAAAAGATTTGTATGGGAAACTGAAAATGGCAATTCACTATTATCTCCCCACCACAACAAATACTTTTGCTGGTCCTAAACAAATGTTAAAAATCGGTTCCTACTATAGTGCGGTGTAGGGGTGCATTATGTCAGGATAATGCGAACGATCTTTCGTAAAGTCTGATACCAGAACTGTTACACGGTCCACACGAAGAAAGAAAGAATGAAAATATGTATTTACAAAAGTATATACGTATCATTACTGCGATCACCAACACGCCTGCCAAGCGTGATAATTATGGCAAAACCCTTACCTCATTGCTTTCTTTAGCATTGGGGGAGGCCCCATATCCTATGCAGTGGACTTTTATGGTCTGTAATGATGATGATGATGGAAGTATGCAGCATTTATAGCTAGAATGCATAATAAGACAATTCCACTAAGCCCAAACAATGCTAGGTAGTAAGTATATTTTTTTACGGAGCTTTGGACATCGTCATCGTCATCAGATGATGAAGCCAGAGGCCTACCCTAGACCTACCAGGCAGGCAGGCAGGCAGGCAGGCAGTTCCTTGGGACTACTACGTATCATAATTACTGCGATCAACAACACGCCTGCCAAGCGTTGTGATTATGATGATGATGATGATGACGATGATGATGATACTGGAAGGTAAGCTATTCAATAGGTCTACTCTAGGGACCGTAAACACCACAGGAAAGCAGAATACGCAATTTCGTTTAATTGGATGAAATATTTTTTCCAGTTATTTTGATATAAAAACTTAACTACCATACCGATTTTAATGAAATTGATGATTTCTATGGGACCACCTCGGAAGTATGGCCTACCAAACATAACAAGAATCGTCAAAATCTATTTCTAATTGGCGGAGAAATCGAGTAACAAACAAACAAACAAAAAAAACAGCGGAATTGAGAATCTTTTTTTGAAGTCGGTTAAAAAACGGGTATTTATCGCGTATTTTAGGGTATTATGGTAAGTACGCGATAAATACCCGTTTTTCGAATCAAAATAAAGTTTTATACATATATAAAAAAAATACAGATATCAATACCTGAATGTGTTGTGTTATGCACTATCTAATTGTAATGTATCGGTTGATTTAGTGACTAGATCTAGAACAAAATAGAAAAATAATTATTTGGGGTTATCTTTCTTTGTCCACCTTGCAGCAGTATGACACAGATCAAAAGGTTTTTTAAAGGTATGAAGGCTCCTTTAACTGAATATTTGTATCATAATGTTCTGAACATTGATCCAAATCATTCACATCAAAAAATTCAAACAAACATTTATACATACTACATACACAGGCTATGGTAGTCCGAGGTACAAATATTTTTAAAATCAAATAATCTCAAATGGATTGCTTAGAAAGTTTAATAAATAGTCTTCTTTAAACTTTCATGATTAGAACACATTATTTTGATTCGAAAAACGATCACGTATTTTAGGGTATTAAGGTAAAAAGCGCGCGATAAATATCCGTTTTACGAATCAAAATAAAGTTTTAAACATATTAAAAAAAAATACAGACCTGTATGTGTTGATGGATCACTATCTGATTGTAATGGGTCAGTTGATTTAGTGACTAGATCTAGAACAAAATAGAACAATAATTATTTGGGGTTATCATCCTTTACCCACCTTGCAGCAGTATGACACAGATCAAAAGGTTTTTTAAAGGTATGAAGGCTCTTTTAACTGAATATTTGAAACATAATATTCTGAACATTGATCCGAATAATAGAACATTCAATGATATAGTAATACCAATAAGAGAACATTGTAGGATGTGTACATACCTGGTACTACAGCATCAGATTCTGCATGTGATTTTAGGACTTCATCTTTACTGTAGCTCTTTTTTATCTTCTTACAGTATGTGTGATCAGCAGCCTCTGAGTCTACAAAATTGACCATCTATTAAAAATGTATGAGAATGAGAGCTTCTTAGTCTAGACAATATACAGTAGCTTTTTTTTTCAAAATTATGCGAGTACAAGTCCAAATATCTTCAAAAGTGGACTAATAGAGACTCCATTACAAATTTACCCATTAGTTCAATGGTAAAGTTCCCTCAAATACTGCCCTTTTTATAAATCTAGCTAATATAAAGTGCCACACAGAATGAAAATAAATAAATAATAAATAAATAAAAAAATATTACAGGACATTTTTTTTTTTTTTTTTACACAGCGCAATCTAGCCCCAAACTAAGCATAGCTTGTAATATGGGAACTAGATTACGGATACACTACTTAAATACTTTTTTTTTTTTTTTGTAAATACATACTTATATACAACACCCAAACACAGAACAAACATCTATATTCATCACACAAATGTTTGCCCTGGGTGGGAATCGAACCCACCCAGGTTAATTAATGAATACTATATTATAATTATATAATATATTATATATATATAATATTATATATATATATATAATATATTATAATACTATATTATATTAATCGATCTGCAGTAGTCTGGGTTTTTTTTTTGTTATGTTTGAAATTTGATACCTTTGTTCACATTTTTGGGCACTACGGCTACAAATTAAATAATAACGAATTATTTATTTCTGGATACAACCGTTAATAGTTGGCCTTGTTATCGAGCAATACAAAATGTTTCTAGCTGCAACTGTTTGTTTTTTTTAAATACTTAAAAATAAAAATTTGAGTTTTCAATTTTGATATGATAAAGTTTGAGGACCTGTGGTATAAAAAAAACGTATGGAGAACTGGGTGGCCAACAGCTTTAAAAACATGTTGACTTCATGAAGTTTCTTAAATGGTATCACACTCCATTTTTTTATTGTCAAATTACCGAGTTATTGCCACCTATGTTTCTTTGGTCTTACTTTTTTTAAACAAAAAAAAGTTAACAACCAAGAAATTTATTTCGAAAATGTGTCGAACTTTTCTATGTGGTGGTTAAATTAAAATAAATAATTTAAACGACAGTTTCAAATCGGCAATTTTATAATTAATGTTCAAATTGTTTGCCTCCTGCTCTAATACAGGCTCTACATCTTCTTACAAACGACCTTTTCAATAGCCGCGAATACCTACGCTCTCCGATTTCTTGAGCCGCATCCAAAACACGTCGACGTAATTCTTGAATTGTTGTGATTGGTTTTTCATACACTTTTTCTTTCAAGCAGCCCCAATAGAAAATGTCTAGTGGGTTTAGGTCGGGTGATCGTGGTGGCCATAAAATAGATCCCAAGCGGCCGATCCATCTGTTAGGATACCGCTCGTTCAGGTACCTCCGTACAAGCGTAGCATAATGTGCTGGGCACCCATCGTTTTGCAGCCACATTCTGCGACGGACTATCAAAGGTACATCTTCTAATAGGGTCGGTAAATTTCGTAAAAAAAATTAAATATCCCGGTCCATCTAGGTTTCCTAGCAATTCGAATGGGCCTATAATTTGACCATTCAATATTTCCAGTCCAATAATTAATTTTAAATTGATATTGGGATCTATCTTCACGCATTAGGTGAGGATTGTCAAGTTGCCAGCTATGAAGATTGTGTAGATTTAGGTATCCATCTCTTTTGACCGATGATTTTGACCTTGGTCAGGTCTCAGCTTGAATACGCGGTACCAGTTTGGTCCCCCTTCTATAAAAAATATATCGACGCAATCGAAAGGGTACAGTGCAAATATCTGCGAACGACGAGCTATAAATGTTTTGGCAAATATAGTAAGTCACATCATTATACACAATAACATAGACTCCATAAATCTTGTAAACAGCCTATCCTACGCAGTATCGAGATCTGTGCACATCATAGCAACACGCGCACTGCCACTCTTCGCACTACAACCCTGTCGCACCAACTCGGGGCGTCGGATTCCTATACGTCGCATGGCCGAGTCATACAACATTTATTTCGAATCTTCAGACATTTTCTCATGTTCCACTTTTAGATTCAGAAACTTAATACGTGAAGCGCTTTCAAAATTAGATTTAGAACTACTTGCAGCTTAACTGCCCCTCTTCTCTTGTTTTTAAACGTTATTCTCTTCTCTTCATCTTTCTTTAAGTACTTACATTGTTCATTAAACTTATAATTTTACTAACTTATCTTAACAAAAACATGTAATCATTTAATTTATTTGTTAGTTTAATAAGTAGGTAAGTTTCTCTCTTGCTGTTAATTTAATATATGCACATAATTAACCTGAGAAAAACCTTGTGGGTTATGCTTATAATAAGTCTACGACAACCCTAGTTACAAACTAATATGTTGTACTTATTTAATATGTTTAAGCATAATTGTTTGTTTTTCCTAATAAAATAAATAAATAAATGATTCGTCGCTCCACAATATTTTATCGAAAAACTCCGCATCTTCATTGATTTTTGTCCCTTGGCTCTAAATTTTGCACACGGGTCACGTGGTAAGGATGAAACTTGTGTTTTTTCAAAATGTGATGTACTGTCGACTTTCCAATACCTTCCCGTCTTGCTATATCTCTTGTTGAAATGGAAGGATCTTCCGAAATGGCATTGAGGACGATATCTTCATTGTCACTACGCTGGGGTCTTCCTTCGCTGGAACCACCAACGCCATATCCAGGTATTGTTCCTTCTGAGAAAGCGCTGTGCACTCGAATAAATACGAGATAGTCAGGGTGGCGTACATTTGGGTATCTCTCCTGATAAAGTACCGCAGCTGCATTGGCATTGCCGCCACACTCCCCATAAATGAAATGCATGTTGGCATATTCCTGAACTGAGTACTGTATGCGGGGCATTTCAGTTTCGTCTTGACATTACCTAATATAAAAAATTTTGTGTGATACCATTTAAGAAACTTCATAAAGTCAACATGTTTTTAAAGCTGTTGGCCACCCAGGTCTCCATACGTTTTTTTTATACCACAGGTCCTCAAACTTTATCATATCAAAATTAAAAAAAAAAAAAAATTTTGAAGTATTTAAAAAAAACAAACAGTTGCAGCTAGAAACATTTTGTATTGCTCGATAACAAGGCCAACTATTAAAGATTATTTCCAGAATAAAAAAAATCGTTATTATTTAATTTGTAGCCGTAGTGCCCAAAAATGTGAACAAAGGTATCACAAACAACAAAAAAAAAACCCAATTTTTGTAAATTATGGCTTTAAAACACATAGTGAATTCATAATTGTGAAATTCGCCACTTCCTGCAGGCTACATTATTTCGAATAATAACAATATTTTTAAGTCAATGTTGTTATTAGGTACCGAACCACCTAAATATGTATCATCATCATCTTTATCATTACTTCAGCCCAAATACTGGATGTATGCTAAACTGCTAAACAATATACCTAATATAAATGAATGTATTCTAAATCTATACTAATATTATAGAAATGTGCTATTGCACCACTATACAAGTCGGCATTCATGGTGCTCAAGGGTGAATGAGTGATTGTTTGCGAGACCTATGGGACTGACATAGTCAATATCAATATATAGTCCCAAATTTGTGAGGTTGTAGGGGGTAATCTCTGGATCTACTGAACCGATTTTGACAATTCTTTTACCAATAGAAAGCCACATTATTTGTGAGTTTCATAGGCTTTATATTAACCCATATTAGTATATATTACATACCGTAGCGAAGCACGGGCACAGTTAGCTAGTATATAATATATGGAATATGGATCACCTCCAAATCAAAACCAAAAATCATAGTTATATTCCCAAAGCTAATGGAATTCCCCTGTAATTTGATGTCACACAGAAAATTACCGTTTTTTTTTTTATTATTTATTTTTCACCCCCTTACACCCGCAACTTCTTGAAATTTATTGAATGAAAAGTTGCATCTTAATAAGGTTAATAAACAGAATTTCGGATATATATATATTTTTTTTAAATGGCTTTTATCTTCGCAACACCCATAACTTCGCCATTGTGAAAAATTTCCAAAAACTCAGTCTATAAATAAAATTTATACCTACTTATAAAATTTGATCACAAATATTTCACGAGAATAGGTTGAGAAATATGGTTTGTAGAGGAGAACAACCGGACATACAAAAGCATTTTTGTCGAAGCTGAAATGGAGACCTTTAGCTAGAGCTTCACACTCGCTCGGTCAATTAAAATGAACTTTTAATAGGATAAAGATTTGCAGCATATTAGGCATTATTAAGACTATGAAGACAATATAAAGATATATAATAATAAACATAAGGAAATGTTTTTTTTTATAATAGTATCCATCAATACTAATATTACATGTTCCAGGTCTGTCTGTCTGTAAAGTTTTCTTGGCTGAACAAATTTTAATGAATGGCAAGGAGACATAGGCTTCAGTTTATCCAGGTACCTAAAAGTCGAAGCCGCAATCAAGTTTATCTATATTATAAGTTTAGCTAGTTTATCATAAATTGTAATGAAACACATAAATAAACTAAAAATTACTAACCAGGTGCAGCAAGAGGTACACCATGAGCGATTTCCATTTCAGTAAATAGACAAGGGTAGGAGTACCGCAGCCTTTTTCCTTCTCCATCAAATTGCGTATGATCAAAATGTTTTTCACATACACGTTTAGTAAGTAGTTGTTGGCATGTGAGCCCAATCAGCCTAGGGTTAGTAGGCACTATAAAGTGCATCCATAACATACAAAGCTGCTCCTTCTTAGGGAAACAAAAAAGCCTGTGTGTTTCACTAGTGGAACAACAGTTACCAACACAGCATGTTTGAATTCCCATAGTGTCGATTCCCGGTTCACTATTTAGTACCCGAGCTCTATCTCCTGATACACAAGCACAAGCTTTACTGCACCGGTCAGTACCTACCACACCAAGGCCTACTGGCAGCCTGTGTGGAGGAGCGACAATTCAACTCAACTCGACACACAAGCAATACAAGTACATGATAACTGGATTTGATTGACTTGTAGGATTGAAAACTCAACTTGATAAACTATGCAAAGCAGGATAGGAACTGAAGTGCATAGAATAGAATACTGATAGAAAGTCGCAGGCAACAATCAATACTAAAGAAGAATACTTCTAGAAGAACATAACCGAACAAAATATATAAATGTACAATTTACAATACAACCACAGAATGAAAAATACATAGTCAGTTGTTAATCTGATATGTAACAATGTCAGATACAATGTGCTCTGTTCTGTGCACAGATGCACAGAATGCACCATCAAAAGTCGAGACTGTTTTAAAGACATATACGGCACATTTAACTTAATCATTCTATCGTTTGGGTGCTGTATTATGTACCCCTCGTTTTCACCAAGGTAAAACATTGTATATTACTAATTTTATACAATATATTTGCTTCTCATATACATGCTTTAAGCATGTTAGGTATACACAATATGTGAAACTACGAGTATATACATGTATAAAACTTGTTGTACGTATACAAAGCATGTATAAAACTTGTAGGTATGCAAAGCTTGTATAGAACTTGTTGGTTGAAAACTTCTTGTTGCCTACCATGTTTATGTTACCTGTTTATGTACTTTACTTCATGTGTACAGTATACTTGTAGGTACGTACAAACTGAAGCAAATTCAAGGAGAAAAAACGAAGTGCTGGTCGCGATCATTTTTGAGAAGAAGATATAAAGAAGGGGCCTACCGTTCTATATTAAATGATTGAAGAATAGAGAACCGAAGTGAATTAAGATTTTTTTTCTTCTGACGATCTTTATAAGCTTCGTTTTTCAAATTCCAGAGCCATTCTTGCAAAATGCAAAAGCTCAATGAGTTCTTAAGTTTATTTTTTTGATTACTCCATTCTTCATCTTCTGCTTTCGTTTCGTTTTTGTTTTCACAAAACGCGAGAAAAAAACGCAGTCCGACCGGTATGTTGAAAACTTTATCCATCAAGCATGGATAACAAACTTGTTTGCAATTTGTATTACGCAGAAATTGCTATTACTAAAGTATCAGACAGACAAGTTCTGACATGTCACAGACTTCAGTATTAACGCAAATGTGTTATATACTTGTTGGCTACACAGTGTGAACGAAATAAAGTTTGAGACAGTCTATATACATGTATAAAACAAATAATTATGTTTTGAGAAGTACCTATTCTACAAGCATAAATATACAAATTTGTATAAAACATTTGTACAAAAAAAAAAGTACATAAGTATTCCATCCATAATCTAGTTCTATGGGAACTAGATTATGGATAGAATACTTAATTACAAGCTATGCTTAGTTTGGGGCTAGATGGCTCTGTGTGAAATTACTGTCCTGTAATATTTATTGATTTATCATTCATAAGTTCTTTTGAACAGATGAACGCAACAACATTAGCTGCATAAGGTTTGTTTTTGTTATTCTGTGTTAAAAGTCGAACTGGCATGTGTTTCTTGCTCGATATAAAAAATATATGTCCATGGTCAACAAAAGCCATGAAGTTGTCAAATGTAAATAAAATAAGAACGAGATGTCTCCCACCAAAACGCATTGTTGCGAGCGACACCTGCCCAGCAATTATTCTTGTTGTGTATAAATAATGTTTATGTTTAAACCTATATGAGTTTTTATATTCAAAAAAAATGAATTATTACTAAACGTAAATTATGGGTAAAATATGCGATAAAAACCCGTTAGTTACTTCTTAATAGTTTGTACGTAAATTGATGTACATGATTGGCACAGACTTACGATATAGTTGTTTCTTTAGATATAGTTCGCCATTAGCCATTCGATTATTTGGTTTGAATCTTAGTGAAATCATTTTGGTGGCATTTGCTGTGTTGAAGAATAGCCACCGCCAACATCAATTCCACTGGCCGCCATCTAGCGATGCGCTGACTCGGTTTTTTTCCAACTCGAACAACTCAGTTCGGTTTTGTAGGTTACTCGAATCGTGATTCGACGCGTAAACTAATTCAACTCGAAAAGAGTTTCTTTTTAACTTGAGTTAATTACTACACAACGTTGTAGGTGGAGTACCTGTACCTACCTAGTTACAGGTACTACAAATAAATTAGAATGGGTAGGTAGGTAGTAAGTAAGTACTATCTAATTACTACATGTTCCATGGTGTGTAATTAGATATCCAGGTATCTGTCTACCTACATACTGTAAGTAGGTTTGTATGCTCATATTAGTGTATATTAGGTAGGTACCTAGTCAGGCAGAATACTTCAAACTGCAGGTGTTTATTTAGACTTACCTACTGTATCTACGTACGTACGTACTAAATAGCACAGGTAGGTTAGTAGCGAGAATTACGAGAAGACATATTAAAATTCATCTTGTTTTCTTGAGCAAGAAAAAAACAATCAAATAATGGTGTATGTTTTTCTATTTCACTCTCTTTTTCGAGAATCTCAACTGAATTAGCCTAAAGACAGCTCAAGTTCCCTATCCGTTCAGTTTGATTCGGTCGGTGGTGGTTGAATCGTTTGAAATTCAGAGAATCGCTCGACGAACCAAACAAGTAAAGAGTTCTCGAAACTCGATTTGGTTTGTTGTGGCAGCAAGGCGGCCGATGGCGGGTTGTTTACTAATCATCAACTCAAGCGAACTGGGGACGAGGTATAGTACATCTAGTTAGGCATGTACATACCTACAAAACTTACAACATAGATTTTAGATTTGAGTTTTTTAACATGGAATTAAATATATTTTCACTCTCTATAGTTTTCATGTCAGTTGTCAAGGAATTGTATAATTTGACAGCCTGGTACAACAGTGAACAACAGTGCCTAACGATGTTGAGCCAGAAAAAAAATGGTCTCGATATATTTTCATCTTGTTATCTTTGATGTGATGTTTCAAAACGATAAGAGTGCGTTTTTTTGTAACGAAAGCTTTTTTCAAATTATAAGCATAGCTACCTCCCCAAAACTAAATACTGTACCTAAGTTTAGATACTACCAATGCATAATATACTGATTTTAGTTGCTCCACCGTTAGTTCCTCTTGAAGGCTTCTCAAGGCGTAGCAAGCGGAACTTATTAGGTTTTCGATTGCATCTAGCTCTTTTTTCCAGTTAAAAAACTCGTATAAGTGATTATCCATAAATGTTACGCACTTAGCGAATGTAACCTGAGCATTTTCATAGGAAATTTTAATAGAAGCATTATTGTGACATGTAGTTATAAATAATAGGGCTTGTGTTAATAATAAGATTTAATTCATTTTGATGATTTTTTATTAGATGTGATCCATTTTAACTTGCTTACCCTATTCAAACGAAAATTATAATTTCTGAAGGTTGCGATGTTTCCATTTATCTTAAGTTAGCACATACAAGGTTATTCAGACTGGCCTGATTCCGAAAACATCCTGCGGTTGGATATGTATAGTTGCAGCTGTTTTTAATTGACTAAGTGCTTTTCATTACCAGACTACAAAGTATTGACGCGGCGGGTCCGTCACCAAATCCATTTCTATTCAATGTAATTAGATTATCAATGCAAGACTCGACAACAACTTGGTTTGGCTGGTGGTTGGACTTTGTTTACTTTGTTTCTACCACTTTCTTATTTAATTCTGTTCGCCATAACAACAATTTTAAAAATTGTTGTGTTCTGGCATTTATAGGTAAACCAGTTCTTCAATTAGTTGAGGATTCCGGATGAAGTGCGCCTCCATCTTCGGCCTTCTCACAATTTGTAACCAGATAAGATGAAGGCCAAGCGGTTCATTGTCAAAAAAGAACATAGAGTGGTTGAAAAAACAATAACTTAATAATATCATATGGATATTAGTATGGAGCTATGGAGAGTGCAAATTGGTTTTGGTATTTGTTCTTATCTTCCAAAGGTACATTAAAATCGCTAAATATCATTAATTTATGATCGAAAAAGTGTTAAAACAATTGTTCTAGTCTAGTTATAAAATTTTCAAAGTTTTCAAGAGCAAAACTATGAGGAATAGCGAAAAATACTCAAAGGAGTCTTGGGCCCGATTTTGATGAAAACTAAAACTGAATCATTGGATTTTTGAAAAATCAATGTCCCGAGCCAGAAATCGAACCCTTTGATTTAGAAAAAAAAACACACACATTGTATCATTTCACTATTTGATAGTGTAGCTAATAAGGAACCATTTCTGGAAAGTAATGATATACGACAAACTTAAGGAAAGAGCTCATTTGTAACACATGATTATTTTTCTTACGTTACCTACTTTACCTAATCCTATAACTGATTGATTGTTCAAAATGATGGCTATCGTTTTCAATACATAACTGGATTCGACGTCTCAAGGATCGTACTGCATTCAACATTACAATATTATTGATTACGCTTAGAATATTTTCCAAAGATCGTTTCAAGTCTTCAATTGTATAGTACGTGTCTTTGTACATTTCGTTTTTTACGTACCCCCAGAGAAAATTATCTAAAGGGGTAATTTCCGGTGACCTAGCTGACCACGGCACAGGACCATGCGTAAAAATTATCGCCAAACTGCTGAATCAACATATCTTTCACTATACAGCTATTTTGCGCTAGGGTCCCATCTTGCAGAAAGAATAATTGGACGGCCTGGGCCAAAGGCAAGTTATCCAACTCACCAAACAGTTCATTTAAAATTTATACATAATTATTTAAAAGTGGTCAACGTTCCATCATAAATTTTGAAATAAAATATTCTGTTCTTCAAAATACCGCACCAACAATTAAATGAAAGACGTACTTGGTGATGCCCTTCGGTTGTCCGTAAAGGATTGGTGTTCGACCAATAATGTTTATTTTCGAGAGATCAGAGTTCAGAGTCCAAAATATTGCATAGAAAATGTCTATCGTTGTCTATTTTCTGATTTAACCAGTTGCAAAAATCAAGACGTCTTAAGTTATCGCCTGGAAAGTTACACTTTTGCACAATGCGTCCGGAACGGTAAAATTTATAATTTTATTTCTTTAAAACTTTACATAACGTAGCTTGAGACACTTTAATGTTTTCAGATGTATTGCGGGTGGAATTAGCGGGGAATGACTCAAAATACTTCAAAATAGCTATTTCTAAATTTTCATCACAAATACTTTTGACAAAGCGTTTTTTGGAGACGCTTAAGTCAGAGGCGAAATCACGGTCAGGATATTTGTTTTGGTACCAGACCAAAGCGCGAGTGGCACTACTCCCATTGATAAAATAAGCTTCCAGTAGTTCAAATCGTTCATCATTAGTTACGTCCAATTTTAAATCACACAATCACAAAATTGTTACGTTCAATTTTAAATCACACAATCACAAGTTTCAAGTAGGTATTGCTGATAAAAAATATTTAACAAAATACGAAACAGTACACAAACAGTTGGTTGTAATCAACAAAACGTCGAACAAAATCTAAATAATTGGCGCCAATTCCCTTTCCGTTCGAATTTCGATTGTATTTTTTTTTTCTTTTACTTTGGCCTTTATCGAGAGAAGTATAAATATATACTTGTGTATACAAAAGTGAAATTTGAACTTAGTGTTGTGAACTGTATATCGCTGCGGGTGCGAGTTAAAAAAAATAAACAGCATCATTTCAAACAAGGAAGGTATGAAATGTAGGTATGATTGATACAAACATTATACGTACCTACTTTAAAATATGAAGCAGTTTATTAAAATTCAACATTTTCCTTAGGTTTGCCGTATATCATTACTTCCTAGAATTTGTTTCTTATTAACGACACTATCGAATAGTGTATTAAAAAACAGTGTGTGCTTTTTTTTAAAAAATCTAAAGATGCCGTTTCAGTTTTCATCGAAATCGGGTCCGAGACTCCTTTGAGTATTTTTCAATATTCCTCATAGTTTCGGATTTAGCCATGCACGCCCACTTGAATAAATCTGTATAGACTTGTTTAATTTGAAATAAAATAGAAAAAGTTGTAAAATATATAGGAACCGTATTATGCATGGATTTAGTAAACGTAGATTAGCAATGCAAAACGAGAAAGATAATAGTGTTAACATATGTTAGAGTGATTAAGTTAGGCGAGATCATTCACGTGCACGCGATATAGATCGGCCTGGCGTCAAACGTGACCAGTACAAATCACGCTTATTTTTTAGGAATTCAAGATTTTAAGGTTAAAAGTGCTGTATAAGTGTTATTGGATTGTATTCATTTATTTCAGACATTAAAGTAGTCCATATCACACATAATAAATAACGGAATAAAATTAAATTCAAAATTATACTTTCAATAAAATCATAAATAAAATTAGATAAGATAAATTATGTTACAAGTTCACATTATTAAATCACATTTTATAAAAAAAAAAATTACATCATACGTACTAACAGGCATCGTACCCATAGACTGATGCAACTCATTGCGCAAATTGTGTCCACATGGGAGACAGACAATGCTCCGCTACGCTACTATTTTTAGGATGCTGTTGTGGCCTTCGTCCTGCTCATCAGAGATGCTATTTTCTTCCGAACGATGGCTTGGAAACCATCAGTTCGATATTGAGCAAACATCTCTGAGGCGCTACAAAAACGGGTGAGTCTCAGCAGCATCCTAAAAGTATTACAATAATGTACACGCAGGGCCTCTAACGATTTTTTGGTACAAATCTACGGGTCAACATGTTGCCTCGAACCGCCAAAGCCCTACGTTCCCTTTCTATGTCTACATTATCCTTAAGATCATCAGTGAGGAAATGCCCTAGGTATTTAAATTGAGTAACTCGCTTGATGTTGGCACCATTCAAGGTTAAGTCGCGAGTGTTCTCTAGGGAAGACCCTAGAGACCTAGAGTCATATATTCACATTTTTAACATTGTAGGTGAGGCCGTGTGATGCAGCGTAGAATCCGCAAACCTTCAGCATCTCCTGGATAGACCCCACAGTCGAGCCCAGCAGAGCCATGTCGTCCGCGTAGCTGATGTTGTTCACACTAACACCATCTACGCGGCACCCAAGCCGCATACTGCTCAGCTCGGCTACTACAAATTGAAGAGCTTAGGAGAGGATAGCACCCTGTCTCACCCCGCACTCCAACCTGTACGTCTCCGAAAACATGTTGGACTACTTGACCCGGTTGGTTTGTTTTGCGTATCAATACCGGAACAGATTTAGAATAACCACCGGTATACCCCAGTCTCTCAACTTTCTCCAGAGTAGGTCATATGATACAAGGTCAAAGGCCTTAGAGAGGAAACAGGCGTACACCGGCGTTCTACGTTCTTGTAATACTGGACAGTATGCTTGGGCCCTAAAATAGCGCTTTCTATAGATAGTCCGGGTCGGAAACCGAACTGCGCGTCCTGTAAGTTAAGACAATTTTGTAGGCAATAATCAAGTATACTGTCCAGTACCTTGGGCGGTAATTTCCTTGTCCGACATATCCCCTGACCTACCAGTCGAGGGCTCCTACATGATATGACCGAGACCGACTCATGTAATCCTTTCCTCCAGAGAATGGCCACGCCCCCATACGGCCTTCCCCCAAGAAGACACGCGGCTCTATCTACGGCCGATTTTCCGGTATATTCAAAGTCACGGTGAATGCATATGCAATAGCATGGGAATGTCGTGGGGACCGTTTTACGAACTTACAATTAAAGCTAGTGAATTTACAGTACTTTTTGTTGAATCTATCCATAAATAACGGTTAAATCAACTTTAACACGATCGTCAGATTTTGTTTTGTATATTAAATGTACATAACGTCTAAAAGAAATGCCATCCGGCCAAAATTGATCGCTCAAAATAAATCTACTCTACGCTTAGAAACAAACAGCTTGTAGGCATTGTATTTCCTAGCGGATCTCATATTTATCTACTTTAGCTTCACAGATTTATTTGTCATATCTTTAATATAACTAATTATATCAACCTCACTCACTCGCATCTAAACTAACGTTAGAAATAAACTAGGGCACTTTTACGTCCGCGGCCTAAATTTGCCATCCGGCGCGGTAGATGCTCGACCTTTCTGACTGAGAAGTCTATATTGCCTAGGTGATTTACGCTGCACTAACTGCCAGTCCGAGTTCGCATTCACGTCGCTTACCACTTGTTTACTTTGTGCAATTGATTCCGGAGCATACGTACTGTTCATCATTGGCCTTCCCCGACTAGAAATCGGGTAGACTAGTAACGCACTGGAAGGTGACGGCTCTCTGTCGCCGGGGCCACGCGCGATGCGTGCACGCACTGACCTTGGTCACTATCCAATTTATTCGGAACACACGCACTCTCCACGCCTTGCACTGGAAGCTCGATCCCGCTCGCACTTGCCTGGTCGGTGCACCATTGAGTCGCCTTGCATCTACTTTCTTTCTCACCCGTCGGTCATTTAAATTTGAATCAGCTGATTTAGGCACAGATTTGAAGGCACTTATTGTAGGCCTATTGGACCGCTATCTTACAAACATGCTCCCCGTCTTCTATTGACTTTAAATTCATGTTGCGAGAATTGGAGTTGTCATGTAGCAGAGATGCATATTGCATATTATCTACCTCAAGTTTTAGTAAGTCAAACTTTTCATGAGTAACGACTTTTTCTTCCAAGAAGGTTAGTTGATTTTGAACTATTAGGATATCTTTAAGTAATCTTTTCGCATCTACATGATCAAAAGTAGCGGGCTGGAGCTTGTGAAGCTCCTTTGCCACAAAAATAGTTTCGGGGTTAGACTCTTTCATGAGGCAGATTTCTTTTTTCCTCCTTTACGGCGAAGTGGCATCTTTTTAGCTCAAGGTAGTGCTTCAAAAAGCAGCGTTTTTGAACTAACAATTTCTTCAGCTGAGAAAGACGTAGTACACAGCTGGTGAATACTCTTCTCGTCTTCTCGAATGCTAAAAGTTCATTTATCACGACGTTACAATTTTAACATTTCACTGTACTTGAGGCCATTATCCTCACAAAAACAACAATGAGTTACCGCGAGAGACAATAGTCGCGCGTCTGTGCTTATTAGCGGTCGGCTAGAGACTGATTAATTATACAGACGTCAACTATAATTAAGGTTTTTTTTTCAATCCCCTTTTGAAAAAAATATGTTTTATTTTTTTGACGGGGAATCGATTGGTCTTCATCTCATCTGGTTACAAGTTGAGAGAAGGCTGAAGATGGAGGCGCACTTCATCCGCAATCCTCAACTAATTGAAGATCTGGTTTACCTCTAAATGCCGGAACACAACAATTTTTCGAATAAAATATGGCGACAGAATTAAGTAAGATGGTGATAGAAACAAATTAAACAAAGTCCAACCACCAGCCAAACCAAGTTGTTGTCGAGTCTTGCATTGATAATCTAATTTGACAAGCCTCATAGCTCAGCTGGTAGTAACTCTGCCTTCGGCGCTGTAGGCTGTGGGTTCGATTCCCACCCAGGACAAACATTTGTGTGATGAACATAGATGTTTGTTCTGTGTTTGGGTGTTGTATCATATAGTACGTATGTATTTACAAAAAGTATTTAAGTATTTTATCCGTAATCTAGTTCCCATATTACAAGCTATGCTTAGTTTGGGGCTAGATGGCGCTGTGTAAAATTAATGTCCTGTAATATTTATTTATTTATTTATTTAATCACGAATCTACCTGAAATCAACATTGAGAGCGTAATAGTGGATAGAAATGGATTTGGTGACGGACCCGCCGCGTCAATACTTTGTAGTCTGGTTATGAAAAGCACTTGTCAAATTAAAAACAGCTGCAACTATACATATCCAGCCGCAGGATTTCGGAATCAGGCCAGTCTGATGAACCTTGTATGTGCTAACTTAACATAAATGGAAATATCGCAAGCTTCAGAAATTATAATTTAAAAATACCTTTCAGAAATGTTTAAGAACAAAAAAATTAAAGCAATTTTTCAAAAATCTTTAAATGCATTTTAAATTGTTTTTGAATCAAAACGAAATCTTCTTTCAGTAAAATACTTTATCTATAATATTTAAGGTAATTGTCCTCCATGTGGCGTGGTCGTGGGCCACCCTGTAAATACCTCTTATGTAAATACCTTTAATTTCAAAATAATGTAAAGTACCTATTTTTCTTTTTATTATTTGTATACCAAATGCTATGCCCTGTATAGTGTACATATGACTTGTAAACAATATTGTATCTGACTCCCGCGAAACAGGCGAGTCCTAGTGCGGGGTAAATTATAATAATCTTACTGAAATATTACACTTTTTTGGGAATAAATATATTAATTTGTATTATTTGTATTTGTAGAATAGCTGATTTTGTTTACGTTTAATGTGTCGCATATGTCTTCAAAACAGTCTCGACGAAACATATCTACTATATCTATATCATACTCAGGGTGAGTCTCCTTGGTTCCTATCCTAGTCCTACCTAATCCTAGTTCACTCACTCTTGAAATTTCATAAATATAAAAAAAAAAACATTTTGAGGTTTTGATTTTTTGAGGGATAGAAATTGAAAAAGTAATTTGATACTACTCCACAGTCCTTCACCTAGTAAATTTCAGCTTCAGTTTTTATATTTTCAAGTTTCGTTATGTTTCGACCGATATGTTCCATCGGTCGTAAAGTCTCTACTGAACGGCAGTCCAAGGAATTTGTCAGGACCAAAGTTATTCGACAGGCTTCGATTCTGAAACCGGCAGAAAAAATAAAGCTATTCAACAAAGAAAACAAGGAACTCTTCGGGCCCCTCTTGGAAACGAACAAGCAAAGGAAACAGCGCTTGCAAAAAGCTGGTAGGTGCAAAATTGTATGGTTTCCGGTAACTGCAATTACAACCTTGGCAGTGGTTTGCATTGACTTTCTATCTCTCCTCTTCTTTCATTACCTATTGATTTGTAAAATCATGATAACATTGACTGTTAGTTGTAAAGTTATAATTTGTTCATTAAGTACAGAATCCACACAGCTGTTGTCAGAGAAAGTATATGTACCGTAGTCTTATTCCAAGTAGGTAGGTAGTTACCACTTTCGGTTTCATCTAATGCGTTCTATTCAGCGCGTGTCTCACGTCTTGCCAATTATTATCATATGACATTCATTGTACACAAGCGCCGTGCGATATACGTAAATACTTATCTATTTCCAGCTAAAAATAGTTCTCATCAAAACAACACCGTAAAGGAGACCACGTCAAAATACACGTCGTCAGTGCGAAATCCATTTGATTCATTGAGTATTCTGAATACCTCTTTGCTCTCTGGTGAAGTTTTCAGAAAGAAAATGTGGCAGAATACTAGGAGCTGTGTAAACCTTGTTGGTGTGCTACTAAACAATACTGCGGTCAGATCTTTGAGCACCACCTCAGTGTGTAATGCCACTAAGAGCTCACCTGCTCAACCAGGGTATGCTAGCGAGGACAAGATATTACAGATCAAGCCACATCGCAATGACTTTGCGAAGCAATACCCATCAGTCACATTGATTCTGAATAAGACTATGACAGAAGAATCTGCAAAGGCTCTAGATAAATGGAAGCAAGAGAGAATAGCAGAATTGGGTCTGGAAGAGTTCAACAAGTTTTATGAAGGTTAGTAGTATGAAGGCATAACCATTACTTATCCATTCCCTACACAATAATACTGACTAGTAATCCCAACATATGTATAATAATATGAAAACAAATATCACATTAATATTCACATTGTTTGCATACTGCAAAGATGGATGGTTACTTAAATACTGTGCCTTGGATAGTTTGCTGATGTCTCTTTTAATCTCTTTAAATTTATCTCATCCAGCTGTCAGTATTTTGATCACATGCATCAGATAAGTACCTGCCTACAAACCATGCCACAATTATTTTCAGGTAGAATATACCATTCAAATTGATTCATACAATGATCCTTGTTTCAAAATAAATGTAAATGTATTCACTGTGAGGAGAGCAGCCTCATATTAACAAATATGATGTACATAACAATTTGAGATGAGAATATAAATATTTGTGTTTCATACTTTTAAGACATGCTTTGTATTTTATATAATTTTAACATAGTGTTCCATAGTCTATAATGAAATGTGTATTTTGGGCTGGTTTGGATTGGATTGGAGGGAAAATATTAGGCTTACACTGATGTGTGATTCATGAAATCATTCCCAATTAACTAATGCACCCATCCAAGTAAAGCCATGCGCAAGATACATAACCCTCCTTTTGCTTCGTCGTAGTTGGGTAAACCTCTCATCTGGTTTCAAGTTATGATACGGCTGAAAGTGCAAGTGGAAGCACAATTCACCCAGAATCCTACACAGTCTGAGGAACTACCTTGCCCTTAAATACCGGCACATGGTATTCAAGGAATATACACATAACAATTTAGAATTGTTGTTCTGGCAACAGACTTAGGTAAGATGAGAGAAAGTCTTACCACCAACCAAACCAAGCAAAATATAATACTCCATTTATATATTATATTTGATTGAACGCGGGACCTATGGAAAGGAGTGTATGCGAAAACTATTTTTGATATGTTTTTTGTTCTTTAAAAAGTAGAGTGTGGTCTCTATTTTTTACACCATTATGCAGATACAATTATATGGTTAAATTTAAATAGGACATGCCATTTTGAAATGATTGATAAACAATATTTTGTATGGTAGAGTGAAATTCGGGCTTTCTAAGGTGTACAAATATTTTCGGTTATTGCTATTTCGCGTTTTTTCTGCCTGATTTATGACCCTGTTACCCTTACTGCTGGAGAAAAGGCACGTCAAATATATTTTCAAATCAAATAAGTATATTTATTTTGGAACACTAACATGTACACTTAAAGTGAGAAACGATGTCTGCATTAGTTAAGAAACTGAGTCGCAGATACCCTTCATCGATTTTTAGGATAAAAATAATGTAAAGTTCCACTTAAAATTAAACAGGAATCTTAAACAAAATAAACCAAACTAACTAGATTAAGAGGTTGCAAGGGAGAGGTGGGGGTTAGGGCTGGTTTGTATGTCCTAGCAATGTACCTAACAGACTGACTGATCACAAAGTACCTACACATTTTTTACATGTAAGCACAATGTATTTTCTTATTTTTAATGTTTAAATAAATTGAAATTGATAAAAAAAAAACTTATTTTGCAGCCCAAATGGCATTAGGATCCAAATTCCACAGCACATTGAAGAACTACTTCACACAGCCTCGCACCCAGCTCCGCATTGAGAAAGATGTGGAAGGTGTGTGGAACTCGGTGGGCGAAGTACTCAAACATATATCTTCACCCAAGGCAATAGAGTCCAATGTTGTACATCCACTGCTGAAGTATCGAGGGATCTTTGATGCTATTGCTGAATATGAGTAAGTTTCTTCTTAAAGCAGCCTTATAGTACCATCTTCATATAAACATAGCCCGTTATTCAAAATATGTTTTGCAGATACAATCTGTAGCAGTAGTTTAGTACCAGATTTGGCACTAGTATTGAATTAATACTACGTTTGGCACAATATTAAAACAAAATTTGGCATGACAAAGTAAGTGAATTAAACAGTCACATTAACAGTAAAAAACCTATGGTAGGCACTTGATACTATGTGAATCTCAATACAAAACATTAATAGGACAAAATGTAGTAGGTACGTTAGGTACCTACTTTAACCACAATTAATGTGACACAAAGTGTTATTGTGTTGAAGAGACAATGTTGTTGATATTTGTGTCTTAAAAATACCACAAACATGAATGCGCTTGTGGCTGAGGTCATATGACGACGCATCAATGCTTGGTATTGACTGACTCAGTTGATATTATCTATCATCACATCATTCTCGCTTTCTCATATTCTCTTACTTGCATCAATAGCCTTACTGCTGAGGGTCGAGATTAGACCTCTATGGAGGACCTTCAAATGCACAATGGGTGTCCAACAGGATCTATGTGTTCAAAAATGCGAATAACGTTTTAGTTTGGAGGTCAATCGCTTGGTTATCACAAATAAAAAATATTCTAGAGACTCATTGAGTGGATTTAGTTATTTGGTTTTTCTTACTTTGGTTTTCATAATGCCTAACCAGAGATGATGAATATTATCTTTCTATCATTGGGATGAAACACAATTACATATAGGAAAACCAGTTTACAGTTTGTTTCTCACACACAAAGGCTGTTTGTCATTAATTTCCTAGTGGCCCATCTTATTCAAATGAAATTTTGCAGCTATAATCAGATAAATATATTCCGTGTCAATGGTGCGTTACCTTAAAACAACTAATCAAAATACATTGAAGACTTTTCCCACACAAACACTATTTTCCATGTATATTGATTTTCATGATATATTTTAGAGGAAGTAAAGTGATGCAAACCTAGATAATATAAGTCTTATCATTGTGCAATTATGCCTGCAAAATTTATATTGAATGGATGTGTCATTCATAGTCAGTCATTCATTGCAAAATGGTGTTGCTGGTAAGGAAATATCAGTAGCAACTTCTTGAGTATATCTTTCTATTTGATAAGAAATACAATTACATATTAGAGCACTTGTATGCCCTCTATGAAGTGCTCTTTGCCAAATCACTTTGCTTTTATACAAGTCAATCCCAGCCACATTTGAATGAAGGTACAAGCATTTGTTACAATCACAGCACAATCTTATCAATATGTTATCGTGCGCGCCTCTGCAATAGGTGTCAATGACATCACATCAATATTCAAATTGCTGATAATATTACTAGTGTCAAGGGAACATCAAGATCTTTAGTACTGGCTGTTCAGTACCTCGCTCTGCGTTGCCAAACTGCTTAGATGTCGTATGATTATTCAGAGTTTTTTTGAGGAATCTCTCCTCCAATCACACTCACGACTTTTTTCCTTTTGAAGATTTACCTCAGGGCGTGTATCTTGTGTGTAGTCAGAAGCACGTCCAAACTTACGTTCGGCACATGCCCACGGCTTGCAAGCTAGTATTTAATGCGTGACAGGTTGCAAGCCCATCGCCGCGCGGAATACGCAGATAAACTTTCGTAAAATAAGTTATGGCAAACTTTATGAATTACATTTTAACCGCATAAGTGGTTCGCCCACCGGTGTCAGATCCAGAGGTGCAGGTTTCGATCCCCAGGGGGAGCAATATTGTGCTTGGTTTGGTTGGTGGTAGGATTTTGTTTAATTTCGCCTGGCTAGCTACCACCATCTTACCTAACTCTGTCGCCATAATAACTCTCAAATTGTGTTCCGGCATTTACGAGGTAAGATAGCCAGTTCCTCAGTATGTTGAGGATTCCGGGTGAAGTGCGCTTCCACCTTCGGCCTTATCGTAGCTTGAAAATCAAGTGAGATGAAGGCCAAGCACATCGCCGTCACAAGAAAAAAAAAGACCTTCACCCCTGTATAGCACCCGTCAATGCTCGCTTCCAGAGACAAGCCGACCCTGATTGAGTGGAAGAAGTCGGACCGGCCTCGCAGGTCCCTGGCCACCACGTTCGACAACCCCGTCCAGCTGGCAGCTTACTTCGGCGCGGTGTGCAACGACCTCAACTACAAGCATTTGAACGTCCGCGACGCGCTGCTGGTGATCGCTTACACTGATGGATCTAAGGTAGGGACGTAGCAGCTGGATCTAGACATAGGTCCAACAAGTCACCTCTACCCCTGTTAGTTGCCTCCAGCAGGTCCTCCAGCGTGTTTGAGGTCCAGCAAAGTGGACATGAGAGGAGTCTTATTGACCGACTTAAAAAAACAATGTTTTTTTTTCATGTATGTTCCCCGATTACTCGAAGATGCCTTGACCAATATGGAAAATTATTTTATTGTTTGAATGGGTTTACTTCACAGGTGGTCCCATCGACATCAGGTCAGGTTCTGATGATGGGATCCTTGAGAAATCGTGGGAACTCTTCAAATATTATAGGCATTGAAGTGATTTGGGTGGTTTAGGGTGTATTACCACAAAAGTAAAGAAAAAGCGGCCCCCCTATAGGGTCACGCGTCTGTCGGTTCGTCCATCTGTCGTCATAATAATTGTTAAAATATGTCATCCAGGTTTGACGAAACTAAATTGTTTGAAAATCATATACTTCATTGAAGTCGGTTTTTTTATAAGTTTTTAAAACGTAATTATTTAATCATCAGTCTTCTATTATTTTGGTGCACAGTAAATAATTTTAATTCACTGAAAATTTTAGCAAGCCTCATAGCTCAGTTGGTAGTAACTCTGCCTTCTGCGCTGTAGGTTGTGGGTTCGATTCCCACCCTGGACAAACATTTGTGTGATGAATATACAGGTTGAGTTTTTTTTCCAGGGCCACTGAGGCCAAGTCTGAAACCGTGAGAGTTATTGAAAAGTCATGATAGGTTAGGTTAGTAGTTACGTGCTCGATTAAAAAAAAAATAGTTTTGCATTATAGAAAATCATTATTTATTAATAATTAGATATTGTTTTTTTTTTTCATTTTTGAGTTCTTTGATGATGACTGAGTGCCCAAAGTTGTTGGAAAACTTTCAAAATTTTTAATTTATATAATCAACTTTCTGCTTTGATAACTTTCACGGCTTCAGACTTGGCCTCAATGGCCCTGGAAAAAAACACACCTTGTAGATGTTTGTTCTGTGTTTGGGTGTGTATAGTATAAGTATGTATTTAAAAAAAAGTATTCAAGTATTCTATCCGTTATCTAGCTCCCATATTACAAGCTATGCTTAGTTTGGCGCTGGACGGCGCTGTGTGAAAATAATGTCCCATTTAAACGCTTGAACTATTCCAAACCTGCTGTTTGCTGTCAGGCCGATTCGTACCACTTATCGACGGACAAGCTGCGCGAGCATTGGGCCCAGTGGCTGATCAGACTGGAGCGGTTCGGGGAGAAGTTCGGCGCTGATGATGAAAAGATACTGAAAGGGGGCAAGCGGTTCTTTGAGGAGGACATTGGGAATCTGAACTAAAGGTACCATTGCTTACTAACTTTTGCACTTCATACTTACCCTACCCAAACGTTGTCAATAGGACCTTGCTACAATTCCTGTCTGTCTATCAACGGCTGTGTCTCATGAACCGTATAGCCGCGTCTATGGGCTAGTGGTTTGCCGGTCGGTGGAAGATCCAGAGGTCCCGGGTTCGATCCCCAGGTGGAGTACAATATTGTGCTTGGTTTGGTTGGTGATATAACTTTGATGGGAAACCCACCATCTTACTTAGTTCTGTCGCCATAGCAACAAATCTAAAATGTTTGTGTTCAGGCATTTCGAGGTAAGATAGCCAGCTCCTCAGTTGGTTGAGGATTCTGGGTGAAGTGCGCTTCCACCTTTGGCCTTATCATAACTTGTAAAGTAGGTGCAATGAAGGCCAAGCGTTTCCCCGTGGTACAAGAAAAAAATCTTTTGAAATTTTCTCATCTTGTTTTTTGGTACTGTGTCAGTAAACGAGTGATAATTGATTTCAGAATAGATTTAATGTAACCTGCTTTGCCTGGATGTGAAGAATAAAAGAAAAAAAAAACAGGAACGCAAATGGGTCTTTGGAGGCCTGAACGTAAAAGAGAAGTCTGCTATTTGATGGAAATAAATTGACTGAATGTAAATAAATAGTCATTTTCTCGCTAGGCTTTTTTCGGTTCGGTTCGAGACCTATTCAGAATGATGTTTTCTTTGGGAATAACACTATTTAGTTTGAAAATGGTTATTTATAATAAACAGAACCCGGCTATCTCTATTTAGGTGTAAAGATTTTGTACTGAAATGTCATTTAGTGTGCTAAATGGCCGATTGGAACCATTTCAATTGCCACTAAGGCGAGGTCAATATGTACATGAGAGACAGCGCTATGTAATACCGCGCCTGTGTGAGTGAAATGGATGCGAACGAATTCTCGCGAAAATCCATTTCTTTAATTACATCAAAACTAGGCCCTAGTAGAATCCTACTACCCGAATAATAGCCATTAGATAACCGGGTAGATTATTCATAATGTCAATATTTGCAGCAGTTTAGAAGGGGATAGTAATAGTACGTTAAAAACTGGTTCATTTCGGGATTTATTTTCACGTAAAAACGCTTATGTATATTTTTTTTCTATCCAATTGAAGATGTAATCGTCAAAGAATAATTTTGTTTCATTATTTTATATTGACTCGTGAAAAAGTAGATTTCTTAATTCCATTTGGCCCATGTAAGCGCCATATGTTTGTAACTATTATTTCTGACCATGAAACATATTTGGTCATCTACTAAGATCCATAGGTCCTCCGTAATTCTAAAGACATTCGAACAATACAGCATTTTTTAGTTGGGTGTGATTGTTTTGGAATGTTTAGAATATCATTTGTTAGGACGATTTTTGGCAAACACTAACACTGTATCAAATGTAGGTATATCGAAAAAAAATCTGTTTAACTGGTAAAATTTTTGTACACTGTATAATATTTTAAAATAATGTGACACATTGTGTACATCCTGTATGAAACTCGATAAACGAATAACAACTACACTAGTTATATGGTAATATTTTATCACTAAGTTACAAAAATCATACAAGAAACGTGATTTTTGTCTTGCAATGTGGATCGGAACCCTCTGTATGCATGTATGCTCTTGGTCGGCTTATTACGAAATTGTCTGTAATTTAGTACAGTGGGCGCCAGCGTCTACAGAGTCACGCCTTGATTAGTTACATTTTTGTCCACATTCATTACGTTCCTGGTAGCGCTGTAAACAAATAGATAGTTAATTAAACGAAAGGAGGTATTTATTTGTTTTGACCATAGATACGAATATCCACGACGATACAAGGACAGATGTAGCTGGCCGCACCAAACTGTCAGGGGAATCATTAGAGCACTAAGATTTGAGGAGGATTTATTTGCAACTGTCTGTTTGTTTGTAATGTAATTATCTTGTTACTGTTAATTGTTTGTAACAAATTGTATAGGTCGCGTCACGTAGAAAGAACTGGCGGGGATGAGTTTGCGTATGAGTTTTCTTGTATTTCTTTTACACAAAATACATTTATGTGTACATATTTACATGTACCTACTTTGGAATATGCTAGAATATAGAATATAATATGAAATCAACAATTTATATCAGGTATTTTTTATGAGATTGTTTTTTTTGTAATTAATGACCAAAAAAGAGGTTAGTAAGGCTGACACGCGATGCGTTCCATTATTTCGTTTTCGCTCGTGGGGCACGGAAGCTAGCTGAAGATGCTGTGTTACGGGGGCAACCGTTATTTCATGATACCATTGTTGTTTTTTATGCGATTGTATTTTGGAATCGATTTGGAACGAATGATTCGTCAGTTATCCATCGTTCCATTCGTTTGTCAGGGACGAACCAATAGCGCGCCCGCAAACGTATGCCTCCCCCGTTACGCCTCACCTCTACCAAATAACCCTTATCGTCTACTGTGCAGGTTTCTTACGTGACGCGAGTTCTTTGTGTTTAGTTTAATACGAAATCGTTTTTATTATGCCAAATAGGGTTACTAGTCTGTTACTACATCTGTATTAGTAATAAACCATGTTTTAGGTAAATACTAAATGCTTCAATGATAGTCACTATTGTATTCGGGCGTTGCCTTAAAAAACGCAGCTTATGATGATGATGTAATCTTAAACTTCTATGTTCGATATATTATTATACTCTAAATAATTTACCCTCGTTCATATGAGTCAAACGTCATCTAATCTAAAAATAGTAGCATCTCAATAACTGTCAACTTGCTGGTCATCAACCACCTTTGGGAGGTGCGGGTAAGTGGACTACTGGGCTCTTTCCTGACATCAACCTAGGCAGCAACAACGAGATGCTTTATTACGTCCTAAACTTTTGAGTTTTGGGTGCTGAGAAAAACACATGGTTTGTTATACGTGACGGAGCAAATCGTCAGCACCCAACCAGGGTGCTAACTTAAATCCTGGGTAAGGATTGATTACTATGGTTTATTAATACAGGCTTGGTGATTTAGGATTATACCTACCTTCCTACCTACTAATAGCTGTGTAATTAGGGTCTGATAATCTACCTACATAATAAAAGGTAGGTATTTCACGCAAAAAAATAAAAAACTCCAAAAATAATTTGTTTTATTGTTTACATTTGGAGTCCATACAGTACCGTCTTGTAGTTTTGTCATAAGCGTTATCATCATCATCGTGTCAAAGGAGCTTTTGTTTTATCCGGTTCCCGTTGTTTTTCTACTGGTTCAATGGAAAGGCTTCGCCCTTCCTGCACGACCCCTGTCGGCAAGCTGACCTCTGTTACGAAGCAGGCCTTTGTCTGACTGCAACCTGCATGGAGGGGTTATGTTATGCCTAGCCTATCAACTAACTATGACCAGGGTCCACCACTCTCTCGACAGATCCTGTTCCGTTCGATTTCTACTCTTTCCTGGTGAAAATGTTCTCCCGCCCACTGCACGACAGCTTTAACTTTGACCGATGAGAGAGAGTATCACCATTACATTACCATTACCCGTGGCCCTGAATGACCCAGCGATCTAGTGAGTGACATGAGATCTTTTACTGTGTCCGATTACTAAAACTTGAATAGTGCAAGTGAAATAGAAAATGTAAAACGCTCTGACGGGAGAAATGAGCATTACTCGGGCGCGTATTTTGATGTATTGGCCAATTAGGGCCCAGCCAGCTTGTATCACGATCGCGAGCATTCAGATATTCCGCTCACTCTCGGTCGGCATCGGGTAACAGAGTGACCGTAGAAGCCGTAGCACACCACCACACCGTTAGGATATTAGTGTTCTGTGACACCACCACACCAACCCCAACTTGTGAGTAATAGTATTCTGTGCACTAATCACACACACACACTACAACACCACACCATACAATACAATACGACACGCCAAGCATGAAGAGGCCGTGACAGAGTAGAATATGTAGATACGATCGTATCGCACTATGTAATATTTTTTAACTTTCTAGTAGTTCGCGCGGACTGAGATCTCGTGATGTCTGGTTTGCACTAAGTATTGAATCTGAGTGGGCAGAATACAATAAGTGAATGAAAAGGTTGATGTCTTTTTGAAAAGTGCTCTCAAAACCGTTGCCTTAGTAGTCGTGTTTAAAAAATCTACCCATAGACATACCCATCATAACCAAGACTACGATATCTGTGGCCAGCCCACGGATGTCAACCAAGGGGCTTTACCAAAAAGGCAGCAGCTTTTTTCTGAGTGTAAACAAAACTTTTAACTGTGAGCTGCCGATCTGTCTGCCAAGCGTGGTGATTACGGCCAAACCTTACAGTTTTGGAGGAAGTTCTTTGCATATTGTGTTGGACAATAATGTGCTGTTAAGCCACCAAGCAAGCATGACAACCCAATTTAAATTCTTGGATTTCATTGCCACCCTTGGCTTGGCAACCCTATTCAATGATTACAAAATGTAAATAGTTTTAATGAGTTTCCGAATATCCTCTCTTATCTTGCAAGACCGTAGGTCCTATATCTATCAGTTAGGGCTGGTGCGGCGGCTGATTCGGCCGAGAATCACAAAAGGCGCAAATGGTCTCGACAGAGCTTACCTATTTGAGCCTTTTGGGGTGGAGACCTTGGGTCCCTGGGGAGCCGGTGCCCTCCGGGTTTTCAAAAATATTGCGGGGCTTTTGATTGAGGCGACACGTGACCCAAGGGCTGGTCTTATTTAGGCCAGCGAATTAGCGTAGCTATTCAGCGTCAGCGTGGCAATGCAGCCAGTGTCTTGGGCACGCTTCCGTCTGGTACTGGTCTGGAACAGTTGAGTTACCTATAGGCCGTTTGTAACGGTCCTTAGGTAATCTGACTGATTCCTTTGTACATAGTTAGTTTAATTGTACTTTTTATTGAATAAAGAGATTCTATCTTGGTATATTTTTTTTAAAAATACCTCCTAGTTAGTACCTACAGATGAGTCCTTCCTCTCCTCACTTCCTCAGTGAAGTCTCATCTCAACACTAGCTAGTTAGTAGTAGGTACCGACCCATCTATACCTACCATCTACCTACTACCTAGTTTTGTTATAAGCCACAGAGTATTTTAAATTATAGGTAAGGTACTTATGTATATAGGCAAGATATACCTACCCATTCCTTGGATTATTGTTGTTTGTTTACATTTCTTTTGGTTGTGTTCTTTTCTTGTGATTGTGAGTAGAGTTGGTGAATTAGGGTCATATTTTCGTATTCATATTATAGAATATAACGCTTTACTGGGATTATGTTAATTTACCTATTATAATATAATAGTTAAATAATTGTGTTCCGACCGATTCTGATTCTGTATGCCTACGGGGTTTAATAGATAATCTATCAGGTATTAACTTTGGGTAGGTATCCATAATCGGGTGAAAGTGGCTTTAAGGGTAGGTACATAATTGTGATTGTACCTAATGGTGAATAAATTTTTCGTCATCCACTCATTAGCAGACGATTGATATTCGTCTTCACAGACGAAGACGAAAGACGAAGACATCACAGAGAATATTATTTACTTAGATTCACTCACTACTAGACGCATATCATTTACCTACACAAATTCACTTATTAGCAGACGAATATCAATCACAGAGATTAATAGTTACATAGAATCACTCACTGCTAGACGTATATCAATCAAATCACACAATTAAAAGCATTCATCTCACTCTCGCTCACTCCAGGTCGAATCACGCGTAACAGTACCTACGAACGAGAACACAAAATGTACAACATTATGCGCACCATGCAGTCGCCACTAGCGCGGCGAAAATTGAGGTTCATGAAACGAATCTTGGATCAGGCTAATATTTGACTATTATAAAATAATCTAATACCGAAGATTCCACTACCTATTACGAATTTGCATTGCAAATATTAGGTTACCATATCTATTATTAATATATTAGTCACACCTCTAATTGTGAGTAATATAATAGTGTTCGTTCATATCATAGCATAGCTAATGTTTGGTTGTGTTTGTGTGTATGTTTAGTATTGTTTTGTGTAGGTTAAGTAGGTACAGGTATTTCATAAAAATCTATATTATCTTGGTCTATTTCTCGGATACTAAATCAAAATAGGTACCTACGTAGGCCTGCCATACATAAAGCACCAACCTACTTACAATGGAGTGATTTAATTTAATAGGTACCTACCTAGATACAGGTTCCTATTTTTGTACAGTAGGTACCTACCTACCAATGTCATTCCATCAAAGATTGTTAACTTACTAATCAGAAACATGGTGTTGTGTAAGGCATGGTAGGTACCTACATATAATTTAATGGTAGCCCACTTTATTGTTTGTCAACAAAAATACATTTAATTGGAGCAGGTGCCTACATAGCCAAGGCCTACTTAATCATAGTATTCTATGTACTTAATCTAATAGGTAAGTACACCTAATGCTACCTACGCTCTCGTAATGTTTGATCACTACTCTACCGGTTCTGTCGTATAAAAAGTGAAAGTCGAGTCCAAAGTTCAAGAACAAAACAAATCGTAAATGACGTTACCTACCTGGTCATTTGTTTGGTCATTTGGCGTTCACTAAGTAGGTACCTACGGTAAAAAACATACAAACACGACATCTAGCCTAAACAAAATTAAATGTTGTCCACCTAGCTGTTCAGATTAAAATACTCAACAAGTTATTTTGTACATTGGCCCTGTTTTTAGATTATCTCTGATAAATGTAGGTAGGTACTAGGTGAATTTATCTGCCTTACTCTAACAGTAGTTAGTACTTTGTTCATTTAACTAGAGGAAGGACCTGTTTTAGAGGTAAGTAAAAATAAATCAATTTGATTTGTTATTCTGTGTAACTTACTCAAAAGGAATCTTACTATGAGTTTGATATCCAGACATAGTTTTATTAGGTACTTATGCTGTGTAAGTACCTAATATTTTTTTTGTCAAGGTATCTACTGCCTACTTTGAATATAATCTAACCTTTTCTTTAAATCAGTAGTTAGATTATTCAATAGGTATTTGTATTTTAGATATAAGTATTTTTAACATACCTACTTGCCTATAAATTTATTAACAGAAATGAATACAACAATGAGACATACATTGTGTCTGCTCAAAGCTGCTAAAAATCGCCATTTGGGTCTTCGCCTAAGAAGCACAGATAGCAAAATTTTGACTTCAGTGTTCAAAGACGTTGGTCACACCCACGGCACTGTCAACGACTTTGTGTGGCAGAACCTTGACAGATGGCCTGATAAAACTGCTACGGTGAGTTATATCTGATTTTTATTACCACCATCAACAAACCCCTTATTAATCTAAGAAGGACATCACTCTCATTCGAGGCTGGAGTGTTTTCCCGTTACATAATTATCTCTACACCGGATAGGCTGTTTGAAAAATCCACTTCTGGACTTCAGAGATCCTAGATGATAGTCTGCCTGATAGAGAATAAGTCCTTGTAAGCCTGTGAGTGTAATTGTAATAGACTAGCTGACCACATGTAGTTTCACTTGGGCAAAGTTTTTTTATGTTAATTTCTATATTTTTTTATTAATTGGCTAGCTTGGTCTACAGGCTCTTCTAGCTATAAGCCCGAGCAAGGATGGAGCAAGCTTTTCCAGAAAGCATTGTCTCTCCCACACTCTGAGTGAATGCAGGGAACCATTTGGCACCAGACTTTAGTAGGAGGGTGGTCAGGTGGACCTGCACAATCTGTACCACCAGTGCTCGCAAAATCCAGCTATTCCGTTGCTCATGGCAGACCACTATAGGTAGATCACAACTACCATGTAATATTATCATAATATTACAGGTGTGTGCACTAACTGGCCATGGTTACACATATGCATTATCCCATCGCATGTCGGTGACATTTGCTGCATCACTGCACAAGAAGCTGAAACTCCGGAGTGATGACAATGTGGCTGTCATCCTTCCCAACTCTCCGGAATACCCCATTTCTATATTAGGTGTGCTGCAAGCTGGGTGTGTTGCTAGTATGATGAATCCAGCATACACTGCGCGTAAGTATCTAACCTACTGAACATATCCTACCTAGATTATTTATTTATTAGTTCTTTATTTGTCACTTGACATGCAAATAATATGGGCCTGTTTTTTTTTTTTTGTACGACGGGTAATCACTTGGTAACAAGTTGAGATAAGGCCGAAGGTGGAGGCGCACTTCACCTGGAATCCTCAACAAACTGAGGAACTGGCTATCTTACCTCTGAATGCCGGAACACAACAATTTTAGAATTGTTATTATGGCGACAGAATTAGGTAAGATGGTGGTAGCTAGCCAGGCGGACTGAAACAAAGTCCTACCACCAACCAAACCAAGCACAATATATTGTACTCCCATGGGGATCTAACCAGGGTGCTTTGGATCTGAAATCGGTGGCTTGAACTACTAGACCACAGAGGCGGTTCTGTTCCTATCGTATGAATGTAGAAAGAGGTGACTATAGGATTACACAAGATGATCAGTGTGGGATCATTGATCTCGTTGTGTACACTCTCGATTAAGAAGGACCTACTTAATCGGGATTAATTCGGTAGGTGATCACTGAGCGAGTAGCACCATAAAACATAGTTCTTTATTTCAACTTCGGCAGTTGGATTGGGTAAAGATAGGTAATCTAGGTTAATAATGAAAATATTGACATGATTTTCTAATTATTTTTTGCATCGGTATGCAAACCTTAATTATAGGTACCTGAAAAATTTATATGAAATTGGATTATTGGCATTTTTAAGTAAAAAAAAATTTTAATATCATATTTTTGTATTTCAAGTGATTTGCACTTGGTCAACATTTACAAATGTTATAATGGCACAAAAAAAAATCACAACCACGCGACGGGACTCGAACCCGCATCTTTTCCTCAAGCCGGAAACGCTCTAACCAATTGAGAAACGCGGAACCTGATCAAATTCCGAATTTTTGTGTCAAATTCAAACTCAGCTAAGCCATAAGGTAAGTACATTATAACCGTAGCGGTAGGTATTTAGGTTAGGTATAAATATATATTTTTACAAGCTGATTGTAAAAAATAAATAACAAAATTTTGACCGATAAGACGGTCTGTGCATGTCGTTTTCGAAACAACAAGCTTGTCTAACATGCTTTAAAAACAATAGAGTTTATTCAATCCTGAGAATTGAACAGAGATCTCTATTGTTAATTTATTCTAGAGCTATCTACCTATCCATTAAAATCGCGTGTAGTCATTGGACTACGATATCGTGACGTTGGGATGCACGTGTTGCCAACCAACCTCAGGTGGATCTGTTTGCGAACGGCTGCAAATGATAGAGAGAAAGGTTCTAGCTTACTGCGAAAGTAAATGACATTTATCTTCATGTGTATTATAGCACTTGTTTATATATTTTTTTTACCTTTGAATGATTATTTTTGTATAAATGTCTGTATTTAATGATTTAAGCTTTTCAAATATTTTGTATTGGATGTACATTCTTTAATGTTATATTTATAAATGTCAATAAATAGGACTTTTCGGCGGTCGCGATATAGTGACCTCGACATAGACCTTGGTATATCAAAGGTTAAATAATCACGCAAAGGGCGCGGAGAAACCAAAGGACCTAAGTCCTTTGGCTTATCCGACGTCAAGGAATTATATGCCTTCGATTTGTTAAGAGTCATATAGGGATTGTATGGAAGATTGTACGTATTACGACGGATCAGGACTACGACGAATCTGGAATACGACAAATCTGGAATACGAGAAACCAAAGGACTTATGTCTTCTTTGATGTCTTCAATTTGTAAAAAGCTATACTTTTGTGATTGTATGGAAGATTGTAAGTATTATGACGAATTCGGACTACGACGTATCTGGAATACGACAAATCTGGAATACGACGAATCAGGAACACGACGTATACGGAACAAATATTCATTTGATTTTTGATGTTTTGGTTTCGATGGTGTCTTTGTGCATCCCGGCGTCGCGGATTTAATGGACAGGTTTCGAACAACTTTCGAGGTTAAGAACTAACATATTAAAAAAAAAAAGTGAAATCTCGTACTCTGGAAGAAGGCTTTTGACCACCGATTAGATAGGACATGAGAGACATCTGCTCTGCAGTGATACTATAAGTTACAAAGTAAACACAACATTTTTGTTTCCAGATGAACTCCAAAGGCAGTTGAAACTGATTGACTGCAAAGCAATAATCGCATCTAATCTCTCATACAACAATATCAAGCAAGCTCTCAATGCTATCCAAAAGTCCGTGCCCATCATACTTATAGACAACGAGGGTTTACCAGAAGGAACTATCAAATTTGCGGAGTTAGCGGAGGATTTCAACATAGATGTTGACTGCCTGAAGTCAGTACAGAGGTGTTCCAACGATCTGGCGATTCTGCCGTTCTCCAGCGGGACTACAGGCTTTCCGAAGGCGGTTGCGTTGACGCATGGGAGTATTGTGGCCATGAATGAAATGATAGCGGATCCTGATGTGGTAGTTGTCAAGGAAACCACCGGTAAGTACTTCTTGTTGGTAGGATGGTGTACAAGTCCGCCTGGCTAGCTACCATCTTACCTAATTCTGTCGCCATAACAACAATTCTTGAATTCATATTTTTGTATTTCAAGTGATTGCACTTGGTCACAACATTTACAAATGTTATTAACGTACATTTTGTACGTTCGAGTCCCGGCGAGAGTTAAATTTTTGTGTCATTATAACATGTGTAAATTCTTAAATTGTTGTGTTCCGGCACTTAGAGGTAAGATAGCCAGTTCCTTGTCCAATGTCAAGAGTTTCCCTCTTAAAAAAACAGGTGTCGTAAAGACACGATAGAAGTAAAACTTTAGATTACAGAGGAACATTTAATTATCTCCCACTCTATATACCCGGCACAGTACCCTACCACTTTTCATCACACAAAATGGTTGCGGATCAGAATTTCCAAAACCCGCACACAAAAAGACTTCGAAAATTCTAGGGGGATTTCATGGAGATGCCTACCGGTATACATTGTCCACGACAACGATCTTTAGCTTGACCGACTTACCAATATCAAAAACAGACAAACCTACCCTACCCATAGAAATATTTTCAAGTTTTATTAATATTGATTCCAATATTTTGATATAGGTACTTCTTTTTTTATAAATTTTATTTAATTTATTAATTATGTGTTTCGGGCTAAGAATACCTTTAGCTGAGGGCACCGTGTCGTTGGTATTCAACGAGCTGAAATACTAAGTATTTATTTGCTTCTTATCGATAAATCCGGATATATTTCTTTGTTCGGGCACTATCAAAAGATTCGTATGTACATACGTAAATGTATTATGCAAAACAGCTGAACAGCTAATTTAAATGTAAATTACGATTTTGTTTAAACATATAATTTATAAAAGACAATGTACTCGTATGTGGTCATTGGTGGGAAATAACCCTGACTATCTGTTTTAAGGCATTTTTAGGTTGGCTTTATCATGTGACCTTCACCGTACTAGCATATGCATGTGAAAAGCACATACATTTAAAATTGTTGTGTTCCGGCATTTAAAGGTAAGATAGCTAGTTCCTCAGTTAGTTGAGGATTCCGGGTGAAGTGCGCCTCCACCTTCGGCCTTATCTCAACTTGTAACCAGGTGAGATGAAGGATACGAGGAAGCGCTTTTCCTCGTAGTACAAAAAAAAACACTGATGAATGAACCAACTTTGTTTCGGTTCTCCCAGGGAACTATTATCTAGGTAAGTGAGATTTCCGGATCAGATCGCGGCAGAACTAAATTGGTGCCTTCATCATTAAATATCATATACGTGTGAAACCCGTGGTTTAAGATGTACAATAATACTCATGCAAGTTTTGAAAGTGTATGCCCTTGTCACATGATGGTACGGTGAAGGTCACATCATGAGAAAGCCAACGTTAAAATGCCTTAAAATCTAGATTGCCTGAAAACAAATAGCCTGTCTATCTGTTTTCTCGTACATACTCGTGCAAGTTTTGAAAGTGTATGCCCTTGTCTCATGATAGTACGGTGAAGGTCACATCATGATAAAGCCAACTTAAAAATGCCTTAAAATCTAGATTGCCTTAGAATCTAGATTAAAACCGATAGCCTGTCTATCTGTTTACTCGTACATACTCGTGCAAGTTTTGAAAGTGTATGCCCTTGTCTCATGATAGTACGGTGAAGGTCACATCATCAGAAAGCCAACGTAAAAATGCCTTAAAATCTAGATTGCCTTAAAACAGATAGCCTGTCTATCTGTTTACTCGTACATACTCGTGCAAGTTTTCAAAGTGTATGCCCTTGTCACATGATAGTAAAGTGAAGGTCACATTCACATGAGAAAGTAAACCTTTGCTTCTGTACCATCCCGAAACAAAGGTTCGTGCTGTTATTTGTATGTAAAAGGGCCACGCCATCCTTCTAGCCACCAGCCAAGCAGTGCTGCCAGCAGTCCTGCCATTTTTCCACATCTTCGGCTTCAACGCGCTGCTCATGAACCAGCTGATGCTCGGGTGTAAACTCGTCACGATGCCTTACTTCAAGCCTGAGCTGTTCCTTCATACCCTGGTGCATTATAAGGCGTCTGCGCTGTTTATAGTCCCACCAATGGGTAAGTTTTTAACCGCCTCTGTCTATTGTCGAGGTCTAGTCACACCGATTTCAGATCCAAAGGTCCCGGGTTCGTTCTCCAGGGGAGTACAGTATTGTGCTTGGTTTGGTTGATGGTAGGACTTTGTTTAAGACTACCTGGCTAGCTACCACCATGTAATGTCACGATCGTAATGCGTTTTTAGCGTCCTCTGTGGTCAAGTTGGTTCGCCCACCCGGTGGCAGATCCAAAGGGTTTGATCCCAGGGGGAGTACAATATTGTGTTTGGTTTCGTTGGTGGTAGGATTTTGTACTCGTTGGGTGATGTGAAACTCACACGTTGCGTTCTTCATAGGCAGCTAGGGACTCAGCATTCTAAGTGTTAGGTCCTACCACCATCTTAGCTAATTCTGTTGCCATAATAACAATTCTAAAATTGTTGTGTTCCGGCATTTAGAGGTAAGATAGCCAGTTCCTCAGTTTGTTGAGGGTTCCGGGTGAAGTGCGCCTCCACCTTCGGCCTTATCATAACTTGTAACCAGGTGAGATGAAGGCGAAAATGAAAAAAGACGCAAAGACCTGACCGCGAAGTCTTACTAATCTCGTTGGCCCTTTGGGTATGGAATCTTACAAATGGATAGTACACATCCAAAAATTCTAAGCAGCACCTCAAAAAAAGTCTTGAAAGACCTTGATGGGGTTTCAATGGAACAGCAGCGGAAATACCTTCTCAAATTCCACTGGGATTGACTGCCTCCGTAAAACATCAATAGCCTTATTGATTCCACGCAGAATCGACGCAGACAAGTTAAAGGAGAAAACACGCTGTATTCGATTTGATCCAACTGCCCAGAAGAAGGGTTATGATTTTACTTGAAAGCTCATTTTTGTTTGTACGCTTTGTTGTAAATAAATGTTCGTTGTATTGTTTAAAAATATATTTCAGTCTTTACAACCATGATAGCATTATAATAATCATAATCACAAAATAATAAAAAAGACAAATAGGAACACATTAAAATTAAATTAAAATAAAATAACTCGCATTAGGTACATTTACATAAATTTATAAGTTCATAATTGAATTTAGTCGACTAAAACACATCAAAGGTTAATAATTTTTTTAATGTATATTCCCCGATTACTCGAAGACGCGTAGACCGATTTGGAAAATTATTTTTTTGTCCTATCTGTGGTCATCCTGACCTGATGACGATGGGCGTTATCAGGTCAGGATCTGATGATGGAATCCTGGAGAAATCGAGGGAAGTCTTCAAATATTGAAGCGATTTGGGTACCTGAAAAGTAAGAAAAAACGGACCCTATATAGGATCTAGCGTCTGTCTGTCTGTCTGTCCATCTGTCATCGAAATAATTGGATAAAATACATCATCCAGGCAAACGAAATTGTATCATGTTCTTCATTGAAGTCGGTTTTCTTCTTTGTTTTTAAAAGGTAATTAATTCAAATAAAGATTCCGTTAAATTCAAAACCTCCTCCTTTTGTAAATAGAAGATAAATAATTTAAAAAAAATGTCTCGGTGTTTATTGTGCTTTTCTTAAATTACAAAAAAAAAGTGTCTTGCTCAGACTTTTTGATGTGTGTTTAGTTTTTCTTAATTTCCAGTGGTTTTCCTCGGCAAGCATCCAGCAGTGAAGCCCGAGCACCTGGAGTCAGTATACGGCATCGTTGCGGGTGCTGCGCCGCTCTCCGCGTCCGACGCGGAGGCAGTTCTCGCCAAGAACGTGAGTCAGTACCTCGACCTTAGACGCTCAATCAAAATCAAAAAGAGTTTTTTTTTTTTTAATTATTTGCAAATATTACACAAAAACCAACATTTTTATTTATTATTAAATAAATAAATAAATATTACAAGACATTTATTTTTACACAGCGCCATCTAGCCCCAAACTATGCATAGCTTGTGATATGGGAACTAGATTACTTAACTACTTTTGTAAATACATACGTACTATATGATACAACACCCAAACACAGAACAAACATCTATATTCATCACACAAATGTTTGTCCTGGGTGGGAATCGAACCCACAGCCTACAGCGCAGAAGGCAGAGCTACTACCAACTGAGCTTTGAGGCTTCTTGCTTGTTTATTGTACTACAGGTAAGCACTTGGCCTTCATCTCACCTGGTTACAAGTTGAGATAAGGCCGAAGGTGGAGGAACTGGCTATCTTACCTCTAAATGCCGGAACACAACAAGTTTTTTGAATTGTTATTATGGCGACAGAATTAGGTAAGATGGTGGTAGCTATCCAGGCGGACTTAAATAAAGTCCTACCACCAACCGAACCAATCAAACGTAAAAAATAATCATAAATAGAGACAAAAAATAAAAATGTTAATAAAATAGATTATATATGCGAGTTGCAAAAAGGTTCAGGGAGCCCGCGCTGATCTTCGGTTGAGACCTTTAAGAACCACCAAAAACAAGTGTAGACAGAGATTTGGACAATAGGTACCTTAATTACCAACAATAGACAATAAATAGGTGCCTTCGTTACGGTTCCGGTTGGATGGTCAACATGAATAGACCATGGATGGACTTAGCAGCGTCAATGAATACTTGAGTGCCCTTTTTTATTCTACGACGGGCTGGCGCTTGGCCTTCATCTCACCTCATTTCAAGTTATGGTAAAGCCGAAGGTGGAAGCGCACGTCACCCGGAATCCTCAACAAACTGAGGAACTGGCTATCTTACCTCAAATTGCGGAACACAACAATTTAAGAATCGTTATGGCGACAGTAGATGGTGGTAGCTAGCCAGGCGGGCTTATACAAAATCCTACCACCAACCAAACCAAGAACAATATTGAACCCCCCTGGGTTCGAACCTGGGACTTACACCGAACCAACTAGACCATATAGGCTGTTAAAAACGTATTACAATCGTTGTTATGGCGACCGACTTAGGTAACATATGGTTCCAATGCTCGGGAGGCTTGTTTCTACCCTGTGGGAGATTTTGTTAGGTACCTACTCGAATGTATGCTGTTATAACATCTATTGTTGGGATGGATCGTGAGCTCAAACCATTGTGCTGTCTTTCTTAAGCCGCTTCCTGTTTGAGCCGATTTATTTCCTTCGTTTCTAAAAACCGCAAAGAGTACCTGCTTATTTAAGTTTGCCCGTTATACAAATAAATTCCAAAAATAATTTTAAGAAGCCTCACAGTTCAGTTGGTAGCTACCAAATGAACTGCCTTCTGAGCTGTAGGTCGTAGGTTCGATTTACACCCAGGACAAACATTTATCTGTGAATATTGATGTTTGTTCTGTTTTTGGGTGTTATATTGTATGATAAGTGTGTATTTACAAAAAAAGTATACAAGTTTTTTTTTTATTGATAATAGTCAAGCGTTTGACCACCAGCTTACATGTAAAACAAGTAAAGATGTGGCCTAAGATGGAGCACGCTTGCCTAAAAGGAACCTATTTACTCTGGACTTGAACACTCCAAGATTGTACTCGTGCGGAAAAACAGACCAAGTCAAGGAATTCCATTCTTTACCAGTATTAATTATAAAGGTAGAGGCGAAACGATGTGTTCAGCACAATGGAACATTTATAAGGTACGGGCTGTAGCCAGTACGTCTGCTAGTCCGGTGGTGGAAAGGGGATGGAGGGATTAGGTCAAAGATATCGTAGTAGTAAAAAAGTAAGATATTACTTACGTTTTCTAGTTCCCATATATACCTTTGCTTAGTTTGGGACTTTATGACGTTATGTAAAATTAATGTGCTGTAATATTATTATTATCAATGTCTTTGTCTATATCTAGACTGTGTCATAACTGTTTGTACTAGTCGTAAAGATGATAAGTCAAGTCTTAGTATTCTTGTAATTTCAGCGGCAAACAAAAAACCTTTTGATGAGATTAAAAGGAGGATTAAATGGACCCAATATATAGATATGGTTTTTGGCCGCCTCTGTGGTCTAGTGGTCCGCCCACCGGTGTCAGATCCAGAGATCCCGTTTCGATTCCCAGGGGAGTACAATATTGTGCTTGGTTTGGTTGGTGGTTGAGCTTTGTTTAACTCGATGGGTGCTGTAAAACACTCACGGTGTGTTTTACATAGAGAGCGAGACGCGCAGCACCCAACGAGTTAAGTTCGCCACTAGCTACCACCATCTTACCTAATTCTGTCGCAATAATAACAATACTTATATTGTTGTGTTTCCGGCATTCAGAGTAAGATAGCCAGTGCCTCAGTTTTTTTGAGGATTCCGGGTGAAGTGCGCATCCACCTTCGGCCTTATTATAATTTGGAAAAATTCAGGTGAGATGAAGGAAAATCACCTCCCCGTAGTATAATAAAAAAAAATAAGGCTCCATCGGCGTCGGTAGCCGCTTAATTACCATCAGGTGGTAATGCCTGTTTGCCACCTTTGCTTCATAAAAAAAAAAAAGATTTCCGCCCCGGAGTACGTTTGTCGTTAATTTGAAAAATTGGTCTGATTCAATAGATATTTGAAATATTTTAATTCGATATCTAGGTTTAATTTACACGTTTTCTAAATAACACAATGAAAATTAAAATCGGGAATCGAACCCATAGTCAGCGTAGAAGGCAGAGTTACTACCAACTTAGCTGTGACGCTCTTATTATTTGCTGGTACCGCCACGCCATGACTAATGTTGCAAATGGTGATACGATTAATTTGGCAATCTTATCCTAAGATATCCTAAGTGGTAGTATCTTAGTAAGAATCGAAAATACTTAAATACTTCAAAATGACATATCGTATCAGGTATCAGCTAGGATACGATACGTCTATCGTTCGATTATTTTCTTATCTAGACGATTCTTCGATCGATTATTTTACCTCTACTATCTACTATCATGCCCCTAGTCAAGACTTATCAGATAATTTGATTTTCTGTCTTATCTTCAAAAAATGCAACGTAACGTAAGATTAAAGGTACATTGAATGGTACAAGTGATTTGCATATTAATTTTATAGAGATTAACATGATTTATGAATGAATTGCATAATTAATTAATTTATGAAAAATATTTATTGTACACTAAAAACATATAGAACAATTGACAATTTTAAAACTTAAGTAGGAGGTGCAATGGGTGGTCTTATCGCTTAAAAGCGATCTCTTCCAGACAACTTTAGGATGGTAAGGACAGATACGGTTGATGGTATGAGGGAGTAAATAATAAAAGAGAATAAGTAAATATTGATATTTACAATACAAAACATATCGAAATTAATACGTTATAATAATTTTTATATTTGAGTATGATAGAAATAGAGTGCTTTTCATGTAACTTCGATGCAGATGGAGAACTCTTCAGATAATAGTCCGATTAAGTTGATACCTTTTGTTTTAAACTACCGTTTTATTATCTGTGATACTACTAAGGTGGCAAACAGGCATACGGTTTACCACCTAACTTGGCATATCTGTCGTTCCGTTGACAAAGTAATATAGTATTAAATTGTGACAGCGAGCTAATCTGATAAATCAGGTCAGGAGATTTTTAATGGAACATTACAAAACAATACAATACAATATTCTTTATTGAACACCAAATGTAAATAAAATTGTGAACTAATTCATCTTACAAAAAATTATGCATAATGGGCATTCATATATAGATATTTACCACGGAGACATTTCCTGTTGTAAAAAACAGAAAATTTTCATTCATGTGGTATTTTCGCCCTAATAATAATCCGTCATACTCAGCTCGTAAATAAAATATTACAAGACAATAACTTCACACAGCGCCATCTAGCCCCGAACTAAGCATGGCTGTAATATGGGAACTAGATTACGGATAGAATACTAATATATATATATATTTTTGTAAATATTTACTATCTTACTATACATCACCCAAACACAGAACAAACATCTATATTCATCACACAAATGCTTGTCCTGGGTGGGAAACAAACCCACAACCTACAGCGCAGAAGGCAGTTACTACCTAGTGTTTAAATATCGTAGGTACGTAGGCGACTTGTGGATTTTCGTCGAGATAATTTCTGTTTCAAGTACATCACCATTCTGAGTTCACGAGCTATCTTTACAGCTCTCCAATCTGTCTGCCAAGCTAGAGGTCGACGAAAACATGTTCGGCAACCGTGAATTTTCAACCCTAAAATCCACATTTTCCTGAATATATCTGAATATATCTCCCACTCCTCTTCGAAGTTCCAAAATCATTGGACCATGAATATAATTTCGTTTCAGAAAAACATCTCGTTCAGACAAGGCTACGGCCTCACAGAGACGAACGGCGCCATAACAGTTGCAAATAACACGGATAGTAATCACGATGCCGTGGGCTTCGTACTCGGCAGCTGTGAGGTCCAGGTCGTGGATATCAACACTCAGGAAGCGCTGGGGCCTGGGCAGGTAAGTCATACCGCATTTTTTTTTTGTCTCTTTTTTTAGTTAGGAGGTGCTTAATTTTTCAAGTTATGATAAGGCCAGTGGAAGCGCACTTCACCTGGAATCCTCAGTAAGCTGAGGAACTGGCTATGTTACCTATAAATGCCGGAACATCAATTTAAGAATTGTTATGGCGATACTTAGGTGTGATGGTGGTAGCTAGCAAGGGTTTTAACAAAGTCCTACCACCAACCAAACTAGGCACAATATTGCTCCTCCTGGGGGTCAAACCCGGGACCTCTGGATCTGATACCGGTGGGCGAACCACTACACCACGGAGGCGGTTGCCCGCCATGCTTGATGTGCCCAAGTGTAGAACCCATGTCACACGCTATATATACTCACTATACTTGCTCAATATTCTGTCCGAAAACAGCGTGGACGTATTTTAACGAATCCTGCCGAAACTCATAGAAATGGCACAGGTCGTCATAGAAAGACTAAGAGTAGTGGAAGCCCCTAGTGAAAGGGCTCGTCCGGAGAATTACTACCACCATACTTATTTCAGCCGCCAAGCAGCATTGCTGTGTTTCGGTTTGAAGGTTGGGTTGCCGGTGATATTGCGGGTACGTGAGGCGTTAGGCCTTTATGCCTCAAGTTGATGGGCGCAATGCAGTGCCGAGCAGGCTATGTTCTTTGTGGATGTGACCTATGCAGTAAGGCTTTGTCATAGGCAAGAGTACACTTAACACCAGGTGCGCTACTTGCTCTTACTTCTCCTAGTAGTATAAAAAAAAGAAAAAAAGATACGAAATGTGTAGCGTGTTACCACCTTAGATTAATTAACAAAACTTATCAAGATTCTGAATGAATAGATAAATAAAAAAAAATGCTAGTTTGTAAGCGCCGGGCGCGGGTAAGGGTCTATTGTTTGCACTGTTTTCCCTGGACTCATGAAGTGACTACTATTAACATTAACTTCGAGAGACTTACAAAGCTAATTAAAAAAAAAATCTTACCTGGAAATACTTTAATCTAATTAACATTTGATTTAAACGAAAGTATATTCGTTTTTTTCTAGAAGGCACCGAATGTCGTGTGATAATATAAAATATACCAAAATTATTTTTAGTTATAATCCCCACCAAACTGGATTAGCAATGTTAGTGGGGAACACGCCAATATTTTTTGGTTAATTGTCATAATCCCCTCTGGTGGGGATAGCTTAGTGGGGATTATGACAATATAACGAGTGACGTATAACACGCACAATAGCTAGGAAATAGCTTCGTACTCAGTTGTGAGGTTCAGGGGCCTAACCACAACGTCTTATGGCATTCTCATTCCGATGTGACATTACTTTTGTCTCGTTTTTTCTACACTGGATAGACAGTGACAAAAGTAAAGTAATATCAAAACAAGTATGCTACAAGAGGTTGTGGTCCCCCGCCCTAGTCGTGGATATCAACACGCGGGAAGCGCTGAGGCCTGACACAATTTGTAAATACGCAGCCTGATCGAACAAGCCTCATAGCTCTGGCTAGTAGGCTGTGGGTTCGATTCCCACCCAGGACAAACATTTGTGTGATGAATGATAAGTATGTATTTACAAAAAAAAAAGTATATACGTATTCTATTTTAACAAGCCTCATAGTTCAGGTGGTAGTAACTCTGCCTTCTGCGCTGTAGGTTGTGGGTTCGATTCCCACCCAGAACAAAGATTCGTGTGATGAATATAAATGTTTGTTCTGTGTTTGGGTGTTGTATTGTATGATAAATATGTATTTAAAAAAAAAGTATTAAAAGTATTCTATCCGTAATCTAGTTCCCATATTACAATCTATGATTACGTTGGGGCTAGATGGCGTTGTGTGAAATGAATGTCCTGTAATATTTATTCCTATAATATTTATTGTATCCGTAATCTAGTTCCCATATTACAATCTATGATTACGTTGGGGCTAGATGGCGCTGTGTGAAATTAATATCCTGTAATATTTATATTCAAAATGTGTTTCGCAGGAAGGTGAGATTTGGACGCGGGGTCCTAACGTGATGTCCGGGTACTATCTCGACGACGCGGCCACTAAGGAGGTTATTACCGAAGACGGCTGGTTCAAAACGGGCGACATCGGGAAATATGACGAGAATAAATACCTATACGTCACCGATAGGCTAAAGGAGCTTATCAAGGTATGTGTGTAATTATTATCACAATTCGCGAGTACAATAGCCTTCAATAAAGGTTCCGTTTCCTGCTTCAATTCAAGTCCTTATTTCCTCATCCGATACTTGTATATATCAATGTTTATCTTCATTTATTAATAATAATGATGTAAAAGTTTAGTTAGCTAGTATTATATTTAAACTTACTTCCTTACTATTTTTTTATCAAACAATGATGTTTTTTTTTTCAAAAATTCACTTTTACAGAAATACTATAAAAAAATAGATTTTCTTTAATTCAGAACTTTTTTTTTTATCGAGCACGTTACTCTTAAAATGATTTTTCGATAACTCTCACGGTTTCAGACTTGGCCTCAGTGGCCCAAAACTCACCTGTATATCAATATATTTTTCAACACACTTGCTCATAAAGTGGCTCTATGGTCACCGCAATTAGGCACAGAATGACACCCATAATCAAACTGTGACTTTTTCATTGCTATAACTCACTGTTATAGATTTTTTAAAAAAAATTATTGGTTTTCTTTGTTCTTGAAAAAGTTTTTAATAAAAAAAAAGATCGTGTTCAATATAACAAATAAATTAATGTTCCTATTGCTTGCTCATTTCAAGCAACTTCCTATTTAAATAGATAATTTTTACTCGTACGTGTTTAATAAATAAAACTTTCACTCAAATATAACTTTTGTTTTCTCTATAATAAAAGAAAACGTTAAATTCCCCATTTTGTACGTGGCAGAACAGGCGCAAACCCTATGCGCGGAAAATAAAAAAAAACCTCATCCCTTTAGTCTGTGGCCGATCGCAATGCGCGCGCATAGGAAAACTGATTAATTTTTCCCGCCTTAGCGAAACATTTTTCACAACTCGTTTTCACTGTTGAAATTATAGTTTTTATTGTTATTTTATTCACAAGTGTGTTGAAAAACGTCATATGATACACGTGTGTATTGATGATTCCGTCCTCGGCTCTCAATGGCGCCTCGGCGGTAATCACCAATGTTACACACTAGTACCATAATGTACTATTTTATATTCAATATTATAAAGTTACATCGTATAATTTTGTATATATTTATTATTCAACCATACTAATCCTTATCCATCCTCGTTGCTTTATTATAATCCTGTTTTCCTAATTTTAAAAACTTTTATATGGCAATGCGCAAGTCGAAGCCAGAAAAAAAAAGTTATGTGTGACCTATCACTCTGTCGAAAACCGAAACCTAGATGTTGCTTTGCCCCCAAACTATTGATATATATAATTTCCCCGCGCATTTATATTCCAGATGTAGCATTTGCCAGACGTTCCTTTAGCCTTTCTTAAACTTTCGCGATTATGACACATTATTCTAATTCGAAAAACGGGTATTTATCGCGTATTTTACCTATGTTTATCCCGCCGTTTCGGCGGGGTTGCACCAGCCATGATCGCTGGCAGTTTGAATATATGTAAAATACGCGATAAATACCCGTTTTTCGAATTAAAATAGACGGTCCTTTGTCATATAACCCTTATCTTTTATTTTATTTCACATCTGTTACCTCCAACATTTCAAAATACTAGTATCTTTTGCTATATAATTACTTTTTACAACCTTTTCCATATATTTCATTTTCATACAAACCCGTTCTGTTGTGTGTGTACCAATTTAAATTAAAATATAAAATAATTTAGTCTAGAGCTTTCCGAAGTCCGAAATAGAATTACCCCGACTTAAATAGGTTTGGTTCGTAATGAGTGACTGCCGACCCCAATGCCACGTGGAATACCTTTGTAATACAATCAGAATAGAATGTACCTAAATATAGAAAAACAATCACCTGACTTGTGTCACGTAGGAAATAATTATAAACATAGGAAAAATTTTGGACAAACATTTGTGTGATGAATATAGATGTTTGTTATGTGTTTGGGTGTTGTATCACGTATACAACGTACGTATGTATTTACAAAAAAGTATTTAAGTATTCTATCCGTAATCTAGTTCCCATATTACAAGCTATGCTTAGTTTGGGGCTAGTGGCGCTGTGTTAAATTAATGTCCTGTAATATTTTATTTATATATTTAAATAATCTGGATTTTGTTACCGCCGTGATACGTTTATATGTTAAGTAATGCATATGTATTTTGAGCAGTCGGGCTAGTAAATTATCTGGAATTCTTTACCGAGGTGAAACGTTTATATGCCAGTTAATACATATGGAAATGAAAAAAAGGGCAACTAAAAATATAGCTTAAGATAATATGGGATTCGTTTTTTTTTGTTGTCGACTGCGAAGCGCTTGGCCTTCATCTCACCTGGTAACAAGTTGAGGTAAGGCCGAAGGTGGAGGCGCACTTCACCCGGAATCCTCAACAAACTGAGGAACTGGCTATCTTGCCGAAAACACAACATTTTTTTTTAAGAATTGTTATTATGGCTACAGAATTAGGTAAGACGGTGGTAGCTAGTCAGGCGGACTTAAACAAAATCCTACCATCAACCAAACCAAGCACAATTTTCCTCCCCCTGGGGATCGAACCCGGGACCTCTGTGTCTGAAATCGGTGGGTTGAACCACTAGACCACATAGGCGGTAAAATGTATATCGAATAATGAATATTGTTGATGGATGGAGGCGGCTCAGATTGCTATTGGTGGCGTCGATTGGGGGAGGCATATGTCCAGCAGTGGATGTATGTAGACTGAAATGATGATAAAAACCTACAAGAAGATAATTTTAACCCACGATGACTAATAAAATATATAAAATATTACAGGACATTCATTTTACACAGCGCCATCTAGCCTCAAACTAAGCATAGCTTGTAATATACGAACTAGATTACGGATATAATACATAAATACTTTTTTTTTAAATACAAACTTATCATACAATACAACACCCAAACACAGAACAACTACATTCATCACACAAATGTTTGTCCTGGGTAGGAATGGAACCCACAACCTACAGCGCAGAAGGCAGAGTTACTACCAACTGAGCTATGAGGCTTGATTATGATTATAATAAAGCCGGCCAAGCGCGGTCACATTCACCGTTTAGGGCAGGATTTCCGTCTCTCATTTCAAGACAGACTTTTTCTTGTATCGGGCCTCCTTTCAATCTTTAATGTTTACTTATTCTTATTAACAAATAATAAAAATGAAAAAACATTAAACATTTCGTTACAGCGGCAATACTACATACTATGTGAAATGTTCAAGCGTTTACCTATTACGCTTCATGAGGTAATCTGCTGCCCGTTGACAGACAGACGTACGAACGAACAGCGGAGGCTTAGAGTGTCCTGTTAGTACCCTGGTAGTGGCAGCTGGAAATGTGCTAATCTCACCTGTGGTATCCTTATATTTATATTGATACATTGTGAACAAAGAAAAATAAATCCAAAATAATTCCAGGTGAAAGGTTTCCAAGTACCCCCAGCGGAACTAGAAACTATCCTGCGAACACATCCAAAGGTCCTTGACTGCGCAGTTCTAGGGATCCCAGACCCGATCTCAGGCGAGGTCCCGAAAGCATTCCTGGTCACTCAGCCGAACCAAGAAATAGTACCCGAAGAGATAATGGAGTATGTCAACAGCAAAGTCGCCGTCTTCAAGAGTTTAAAGGAAGTGCAAGTTGTGCAGGAAATCCCTAAAAACCCGGCCGGTAAGATCTTAAGGAAGCTATTGAAGGAAAAGTATTGTTAGCAGTAGTGTAGCTATGTAGTTTTTATTAGATATTTGTTCATACGTGTAAATAATCAAACCGTTGAAAGCAGACTAAAACTCCGATATTAATACGTAAAAAATTGGGCGAAACTTTACAGACCATCGATCGAGAGAACGCGTATCGTGAAAAGACGCCATTTTGTGACGGAAATCAAGTTTTATTTTTTGTAATTATTTATTAAAAAATATATGAATAATACAACTGTAAAATAGTATTTGGAGGAAGTCATGATTTAAAGCATTCCTTTCTGGTGTGATTGTAGTACATTGTTCAGCGGGGGGAGAATGTGACCGATTGCCATCAGGGGTGTAGTTTGAGTTGGAAATAGCACTTTCTTCCGAGGGATACATAGTGCTTTTAGTATAAACTAATACTTTTAGTGTAATACCTACGAGGAAAATAAGAGACGAAATATTTTATTAAAAACTTTTTACTCTATATTCTATTTTTAAGCTTATCCGGAAAAAGCAAGTGGCCAGTATCATTTCGCAGACTTTGTGATAAAAACTTTTTGTTTTACCCAAAATAAATATAAAATGTATAAATTAGTAGCAATTAATATTATTTTCTGCCTGCACAGCGCCATAAGAATATATTTACATACACTTTTCCCGTCCGGATACACCAGGAATAACGTACATTCTTTGTAATTTTTTTTTAATTGAATGAGGCTCTTTCCTATCAGTCTTCAGTCTAAATATATATAACTCAAAGGTGACTGACTGACTGACATAGTGATCTATCAACGCACAGCCCAAACCACTCGACGGATCGGGCTGAAATTTGGCATGCAGGTAGATGTTATGACGTAGGCATCCGCTAAGAAAGGATTTTGATTAATTCTACCCCCAAGGGGATAAAATATCCGATGAAAGTTTGTATGAAACTTTGTCAATTTTAAACCGATCGGGCTGAGACTTTGCATGCATAAAGCTACTATGACGTAGGCATCGCCTAAGAAAGGATTTTGAGATTTTGCATTTGCTTTGTTTCGGTTTAGTAGTTTTGGTCATAGACTGCTTTGTATTTGGCATTTGTTTTGTTTTCGTTTGGTTTAAGTATAGGTTTTGTCGGTTAGACTTTTTTAAAATGGCTAAAGAAAATCTGAAAGTTAATGGTTGAAGAATGTACTGTCGTTTTTAAGTTTTGTAGGCCCTAATTTTTTACACACACTAAACAAAAGTAAAGCCGCAAAAACTATACCTAATTAATAATAATACTTCTTAACGCAAGCGAAGCCGCGAGCAAAAGCTAGTATAAAATAAGTTTATCTATCCGTACTCATTGTGTGACGCACCCGAATTATCATTGAATAATTGAGCTGTGAACTTTTATCTATTTTTGAGTGTTTATCAGTTACAGGTTGTGGTTCAAGTTGAATCTCGGTCATTGAACTGCAAAAATAAATAAACATTTACGCGCATTTCAATTATTTGGTATCAAGAATTACTTCACAGTCATAGTTACAGTGGGTCAAAGAGTCGGTGATCGAATTACGTCCGAATTTTATTTATCTTGAAACAAAGTACTCCACATAATCTATTATGTAATTGTAAAGGAGAATAAAGAAAGGAAGAAAAACAAATATTTGGCACACAGTAATACGTAAAAAATAATAGGTGAATATAAGTAAAATAGTAAATAAACGCGTACCTGCTACGCCAAATGTCACCGAAGTCAAAAGTCAACGTCAAATGTTTTTATTCATTAAGATTTTTTAGCACTTCGAAAAGCCAAATCTATCGCCTGTCCGGAATCGCGACCAGCACACAAGGAGAAAGGCAAGAACCTAGGGCTAGTTTTTTTTATGATAAAAATTACAATGTGATCCACCTAAGTGAAATAGAGCTGGCTTTCAGATGGAGCCACTAGCCTGTTTGCTTACTGCATTTTACTATCGAGGGACACTTTTCCCCCAATGTTGTAATTTTATGAGTAATTTAATTAGATGCATTTTTATACACAAGAAATCCACATCTACCCTTTAACTATGCAACCCGTGATTTAAGTTATTTCACGAAGGTTCAAAAAACAACTTAATTCAATAATGTATTTACATCACTTGATACTAAACACCAAAACAATTAACGAAATTCAAAGGAGTACTGCTGATTTTCGCTCTCAATTGAACAATAGAAATTTGTCGATTCAGGAAAGGGATAATCTAGGTTATTGTGACGTAGTTATATAGTTGTTATATGTACGTAAATCATTATAACCAGCGAGCCCTAGCAAGAGACAAAATAGACCTAGTAAAGTCCTGTCATTCATTAGTTGGTGACGTTATTTCATTGATTCTCACGTAATATTACGTCATTCATTCATACACTGGTGATGCTATGTCGCTGTAAGAATGCTGAAAATATTTCGTGTGACAGAGACAACGCTTAACAAAGGTCGATTGTCTCTTTCTAGAGCTCGATGGACAACATATATTTTATTTGTATCTTTTTGTAGAGTAGAGTAGAATATTATTAATGTGCTGAATGTTAAGAGGCCGTTACCACGTTGCTGTACAGACGACAGCTGAATTGTAAAAGTGACATTGGTATTTTAAACATATTTAAATTTTAATTGCATTTGCATATTATTTGCCTTAATATAATCAATACAATCTAGAAGCCGATCTGTGTGATGCTATTTCTTTTGTCAGAATATTCAATTGTTTTTGTAATAATGGAAAAGTCTGCAAAGTAGTAACTGTCTTTTAACTAGGCGTTTGAGTTTGACCCCGGACGATGGCACTGCAATGTTACTTCTTTTTCATATACTTAGATTTATTTGTAGGGTTAAATACAAATTAATATTCTCACAATTATTTTTACATTATATTAGCAGTAGCGCAGTAATATTAGTGCATTATACGGGCAGCTTTTTTAGTGCAATATTTATACTATGTGAATACTTAAACATCGCTGTAGTTTGTAACTGTGTTGCAAATTCCAGTTTCCGACCTTAGGGTCACAAATGATAAAAATCTATCTGAATATAATATGATAAAATAATGCTAAAGTTAAATCTATGATAGTGATGATGATGAATACAATCTCAAATTTACGGGAAATAGCGTGCAATTAATAACATATTATAGTATATTATACGTATGTATTTTTACCGTTATGCTTATAGCCATAATATTGTAGTCATTTGATTTAGAGTTAAAATTATTTTGTGTCATTCATAACAATTATCACCAAAAAACCCTAAATAGTCGATAATTGCTTGTTACTGGTTCTTTGTTTTATTAACAAGCCTCACAGCTCAGTTTGTAGTAACTCTACCCGCTTTACTGTAGGTCGTGGGTTCGAATCCAACCCAGAGTGCATACTTGTGTAATTAATATGATGTTTGTTCTATTCGGGTATTGTATGATAAGTACATATTTACAAATAAAACGTGTTTTAAGTATTCCATCTTAGTTATCTTCGTTTGGGCCTAGATGGCGCTGCGTAAAATTCATGGCATGCTATATTTATTTACTACTTAAATATATATTATTTGAGTTCCAAAAACATTGGCTGCTCTTCTTTTAATTTTCAATAAAACCGGTAAAATGTTCAGGAGAGAAGCCGCCATTTTTATTGGAACCAAAATGTAACAGATTCAGGTTAGTGGCCACCTGGTAATGGTTGATTTATAATCTACTAGTCCATTAAGTATGTATTCTAGTAATATTTACAATTTCAGTGTCGATATAATGGTGGGATTCTATAACTCTGAGTAAATCTGCCTTGAAATGGACACAAACAGTTAGCGACTTTTGTACGACGGAGAAACGTTAGGCCTTTATCTCACTTGGCTACAAGTTAAGATAAGGCCGAAGGTGGAGGCGCACTTCACCCGGAATCCTCAACAATCTTCGTCTCATGATATAAAATAAAAAAACTGGCTATCTAAATGTCGGAGCACAACAATATAATTGTTGTCATGGTGACAGAATTAGGTAGGTGGTAGCTAGCCAGGCAGACTTAAGGCACTGTCTGTAGACGTTTCCTCTTTTTCAAATGGAACAATATAATACTTCTGAACAAGTCACGAGTCTAATTTTTATATATACATTACTTCAGGTACCTGTCTACATGAAAGGTAAGCTGAAAACATAATAGCAGAAAATTTTCTCGACAAAAATATTTATTGAATATACGTTAAAAAATGTACAAGCGTAATATTTTGATACCTACATTGAATATTGACTTACGATTTATTCTAAATGATAGATTATTTATGTTGATCTATAAAAGTAAGCTATTTTTTTGATACGATTTCAAATTTAATTTTAATGAGTTGTTTGAAAAACTACAGGCGCACCGCGCGCCCGCCTTTCAATCAGTACCTCTGTGACCACTGTCGACGTCGGACATATACTTGTCGTCGTCGCAGCGGTCAGACAACACCTAGACTCAGTATAGGTATTAGGAATGTAAATAAGTTGTTTGTTCTGTGTCACAGAAGTCACATTACCTTCCTTACATACCAGCAACGCGAGAGGATAAGAATGATCAATTGGTAGTATTAACGATACGCATGCGCCACCTACAGCTGTTGAGCTGTACTCATAATCGTTTCTGCCGCGATTTTAGCTGCCTAGAGAGCCTTAAACAAACCTACCACCTACCACCAACCAAACACAATATAGCACGAACTCCCCCTGGATAGCCAACAGACTGTTATTGATTCCGGGTGAAGTGCGCGTCCACCTTCGAACTTATCATTACTTGAAACCAAGTGTTATGAAGGCCAAGCGCTTCCCCGTCATTCAATAAAATAAAAAATAGAGTCATTTTAATTTAGCATCTTTGAATCCACCGATGTGATATGAAGTTATAATTTACCATAAAACTTGCGCAGGCAAGGTATCAGCAATGACCGCTGTCTATCATACGTAGGTATAATAGGGGTCATAGCAAGATTAAAATTTTATTTTATTTTATGATTAGGTAATGATATCATGGTAATGGTAATTAGGGGATGGAATCCAATATATGATTATATTGTTATTTTTGATAAAATAAATAATACAATGGTGGGCCGATGAACTGATAATGGCGAATTGCTAATGCATATTTTTCAGATACATTCAGATAAAGACATTGTCTTTGAGTAGGTAGAATAGTAAGAATCTTGGTAAAATATATGTGATACTAAGTCAGGCTTTTATGTAGACAATGTTTACAAATATTAGAATTACATCGTCAAAACAAGTCCTAATATTTATTGTGGGCAGCGAGATAAACTCAATATTTAATAAACATATATTTTAAATGTTCCCTATGTGTAGAATTTTACTCAGAATACCGTTATTATGTACAGTGTATGTACACCATGCCACAAATTGTTTTATCGATGCGGTAAAAGGGACCATTAGATTTAAGTTTTAGTATATTATTATTATGTTTTCTATGTATGAAGTTTTTGACATATTTTATTAAATTTTGGACATACAGAGTTTGAAATAAATTTTATATTCAAGTATTCGTTTGGATCTATCATGACATACACATTCATTAACATATGATTCGGTTCACCTGAAAGATCCATTGCTGCAGTGAAACAAAAAGGTTTGCCCACACTACCTCAGATTAGCAAATCAACGCAACTTTATTCTGGTTTCGAACTAAGATACAGTAATAATAAAGGTGCCATTGCTGTGCGCAACTACGGCGCTTATGACCACCAGATGAAAGAAATATGCGCGTATTTCTACGCTTTGTATTTTTACGGTAAAATAAACATGAATTTTGAAAATCGAAAACACGTCTGCTGTATACTGTGTTTATTTACTGTACAAAGTTTCAAGCCCCAATTGGGCGTATTTATTGAATGGCAAACATTTTTGGTACCTATAAATTAGAGTCAACTTTTTTTTTTGTAAGTAATAAAAATAAATTATGTAAGTAACCGCTTGTGTTTTGAAAACACGATTACTTAAATTTTTTTTCGATTAAGATAGGATATATGCTAAATGGATATTTATCTAGTATCTATCCTGAACTATAACATATATTAATTTCTAAGTAAATGCTACAGTATTGTGGAAGATATGATCGCTGAAGCCAAGCCAAAAGCAAAAAGGTAAGATTTTGTTATAGTTGTATGAAGAATTTGAGGATATTTATTTCACTTTGATATTTGTTTTTGGATGTTTTATTAGTAGAATAGTGACATTATTTCGAGTCGTTAGTAAACTTTTTCATACACTTTTTACAATTGAATTTGAAGGTCTTTTATAAGCCCTTTTATGAGACCAGATAAATCACTCAATCTCAATGAGATTCTTGACGAGTTGGATCGAGGTGATGAAGAAAGTTCATTTCTAAGCAATATTACAATTTTCCCTTCTGTAAATGCCAACGTGGATTTAACAAATAAAGACTCAGGTGATGAAGAATTTGTTACGTTGCGAAATTTGCCAGGTTCGCAACATAGAGCTCCGGCTGAGATATATTTTGATGACAGTTCAGCCGAGGAAGATGATAAGCCTTTATCAAGGTTGGCTAAAAGAAGACGCACGACTGTTACAATTACCGATGATAGCGAAGTAATGGTAATATCAACAGCTGCTTCTGCTGAAACTGTTGAGTCTTCAGGTTCGAGTTTTATTCAGCCAACAGTTGCGAGAAACCAAAGTTATAAACGGACGAACCGATATCTTCCCAACAGTTACCCTCAATGGAAAGATGAGCATGGTCCGAGAAATTTACAACTACCATTGTATTGTTTTGATTGTTTGTTTGATGACAATATAATCGACTTATTGGTTCGCTATACCAATTTATATGCAAAAGAATAAAATAGGTATTCCACCCATTCGTCGACAATTCTCCACTGTCCCGTTGTATCATGAGATTGGTAACAGAGACCTGGAAGTAACTGGCACCATTCGCGAACCAGATCATATACTAGTTTGCAAGTGGATGACAACAATGCTGTTACTGTTGTTTCAAATGCTGGTAACGAGAAACCTGTGCAAAAAGTTTAAAGATCTTCGCAAGAACAAAAGAGGTACATTCATATTGATCAAATTATACAAAATCCTACCACCAACCAAACCAAGCACAATATATTGTACTCCCTATGTGCATCGAACCCGGGACCTCTCGATCTGGAATCGGTGGGTTGAACCACTAGACAACAGGCGGTTAAAGGTTTATGGGAGGGGTTGATAGATCTGATCAAAATATAGCTTTGTAACGAACATCTGTTCTCGGTAAAAAGTGTTACTTTTATCTTATCTGTCACATTGTAGACATGACTGTACAAGACAAGGCAGTAAAGTTGTATAAGCGAGATGGAGGAACGTATGATCACCTTGGTTTTCGTAGAGCTTTAGCAAGAGGTTTGCTTGAGACCTATAAAAAGGGAGATAAGGAGAGGCCCTGTTCGTTCCTCGATTACAAAGAGAATCAAGCATCTCGATATGACGGAATAGGTCATCTGGTCGAATACAGAACAGAGCACCCCAGCTAAGGTGCAAAGTATGTAAAATAAAAAGTTATTTTATTTGCAAAAATGTGACATACTAAACATTGTTTTGCGGCATACCATGTTGAGGATTAAAAAAAAACATATATAATTTTGTTTCAATATAAATGTAATAAATAAAAGCTGACTTTTCAATAATATGTTTTGCTTTTAGGATTACATATCAATCGTGGAGGCAGACGGTAACAATTCCGTGTTTATTTTTTTTATCATTACTTACAGAATGATTTGACTTTATGGCGGGGAATCAAAATCAAAATGTTTGTTTAGAATCTCGTCTCTGTAGTCCTAATAAAAAAACGAGTCTGCAGGGCGATCAGATTTCGCAGGTAAAATAACCATTTATTTATATATGTAGGAAGAAGAAGAAATGTATAGAAATAAGAAATGTATAGAAATGTCTGCACTCCTACATTCCTTCATTGTCTGTTAATTATTATTTTATTGTACGACGGGGATGTGTTTGGCCCTTATCTCACCTGATTATTCAAGTTATGATAAGGCCGAAGGTGAAAGCACACTTCACCCGGAATCCACCTACCACCATCTTACCTAATACTGTCGCCGTAACAACAATTCTTCGGGGAAGTACGATTCCGAACAGGCGGTAGATTTGTTTCAAAATGATCCTAAAAATGTTAATGAATAAAAATATTTTACTTTGACTTTGACTTCTTATATTGTTGTGTTCCGGCGTGTTAGAGTTAAGATGGCCAGTTCCTCAGTTTGTTGATGAAGGTGAAGTGCGCTTCCACCTTCGGCCTTATCATAACTTGAAAATCAGGTGACACAAAGGACACCTCCCCGTCGCACAATAAAAAAAACTTAATTTTCCTACCTACCATACAAAATTGAAAATCAAGGTTGCTGGAAATTAGGTATCCACAGTAAGTGCAAGACATACAGGATTAAATAAATCGTAGGGTGTTAGCAATTTATGACACTTACCCCGTTTCCGAAACAGTTTTGTTGTATCCACCTAAAGGGGAGAATAAGCATAAGTAGGTATGGCAAAACTAGCTACCTAGGTACGACGCAGGACCACAGAATAACTTTAGTACTACGTACAGAAGGATCACTCTCTAACAAAAGTCATGTTTAGGTATAAATATGTACCTACTCTTACTACTTGCACGCGAAATTGAATCTTATCGTGTGGTACTAGCGTTCATATTCCGTTTGACACCGCTGACTTGTAACCGTTTTCGCGGTCAGAGCATAGGGCTCCCACTCGCCGGTATAAATATACCTAAGTGGCTCGCTAGTTAACAACAAACATACGCAACTATTACTGGGCGACTATTAGGTACGGCGCAGCACGTTCAAGTTCTACAAACATGTATCGACCTGTTCAGTTGATCCGCGCGGCTTGAAACGGAGGTAAATGAAACGGTGGTAGGTAGGTGTAGGTACCTACTTACTATATATTCAATTAAAAACTAAATACGAAAATCTACATAAATAAATATATTTAATATTATGTACCTAGGTACCTACTACATAAGTTTCATAAAAAACTACAAACATTTACAGAGTAGGCAGGCTTTTATGTGATGGTTTGAATATAAAAATAGCTTACCATTCAATATCTGTCGGATTTTTTAAAATTTTACTGTAGTTTCCCGTAGTTTAGTTTTATTTATTTTAACACCCGTATACAATACATAACAGTATGTTTTATATGTATTTATATTTTAAATATTATGTTTCGAAGTCATAATAATTGTTATATAATAATTCGATCCAAAAATCATTAAAATAAAGCACGGTGACGTCGACGCACGCGGTTAGCGCGCGACCCGAGACGAGAGCCGAGTGGCAACTTGCCGCCGTCATCCTCCCCGGGAGGAGCTCCGTCCAAACGTACCTAAGCATCCGAGTGACATCCCCCTGGCAGGACGTCAGAAGGCCGGAGGTGGAAGCGCACTTCACCCCGAATCGTCAACAAACTGTGGAACTGGCTATCTTACCTTTTACAAACTGGAACACGACTGTTTAGAAATATTGTTTTGGAGACAGACTAAGGTAGGGTAGGATGGTGGTACCTCACGCGGGCTAGCCAGGCGGACTTGAAACAAGTACCAACCGAACCAAGCACAAATTTGTACTTCCTTAGGATCGAATCTGGGAGCTCTGAGTCTGATACAGATCGTACTTAGATAGGTACTTCCCAAAACAACAAGGCGTCCGAAGTCTTAAGTGGCTTGCAAAAATTTGTTCAAAGTTCAATGTTTATTCCACTCGGACAGAACAGACTGACTCAACATTCGTGGCACAACGAATCGCCAGCGATCGAATCGAATCGAGTTCCCGCCATTGTCAGTCGCAATCTTACCGGCAAAACGTACGCGCGAAAATGAACAGCTTAGCTCGAAAGTTCGTTCTACGCGAATTAAAAAAATTGAAATTAGAACGAAAATTATCGGCCAGTGCTACACTGAAGAAGACTGATGATGTCATCATTAAATCCTCTTTGCCGGACTTCCAAATTCCTAACGAAAGGTTCATCGACCGTCTATGGAAGAACTTGTCTAGCTACAAAGATCACATAGCGCTTGTAAGTAAAAATCAAACGAAATTTTAATTTTATTTAAGGATAAATAATTGGAAAAATACGGCCTGGTAACCGGTATAAATAATATCTGTGTTGAATGTAAAAATATATGTTATCCTACTTAAATTAGTTGAGTAGGTAAATTGTTCGTATGCAATAAATTAGGATTAAATAGAAATTAAAAAAGGATACGCAAAGTTATGTAGGTAGGTAAACGTTGTTTGTATGAGCCGAGAAAAAGGGAAAGGCAAGTATTGACTCCAGTTAGTTATAGAAAACGAATCTAGAGTCTGCTCTACTATAAGAAACTTTACCTAGAGGTACTTTAGCTATGAAATATATTGGCATTGGTTAGAAAGCGATAACCATACACCAATGGCAATCGTTCTCACGGGAAAATGCACTCTGTGAACATTATAAAACAGTAGTAGGTAATCGAATTACGTATAATAACGTAACTACACAAAGCCAGCGATAACACAAAAACTTGGTATCCATTGCCTGCGTCCATTTTAAGGTTCCGCACCTTCGATGACAAAACGGAACCCTTATAAGACCACTTGCGTGTCTGTCTGATGTTTTCACATCCCATTTTCTCCAAAACTACCTGCCTCTAGTGTAGATAAGATATAACTACCTACACTACCTCTCGAGCCCGACACGCACTTGACCGCTATATTCCACTGGCTTACGACTCTAATACTAACTTATGGATCCCTCCTTTAAATACCTCGTCCTTACCCAGGCAAACCTCAAGGTTAAGAGCTGTACCCATGTTAAGAGTTTATGATACGTGAAATGGCTTAGCTTCAGAGATCATATTTTCCACAATACTGTAGCATTCACTTTGAAATTAATATATGTTATAGTTCAGTATTGATGCTAGAACGCACGATTACAAAAAAAAAAACTCGATAGAAAAAAAAAACAAAGTTGATTCTATTTTGTAAAATGTTCGCCTTTCAATAAATACGCCCAATTAGGCCTTGACACTTTGTACAGTAAATAAACACAGTATACAGCAGACGGTCTGTGTTTTAGATTCAAAATTAATATTTTGTTTTACCGTAAAAAATAAAAACGTAGAAATACGCGCATATTTCTGTCATCCGGTGGTCATAAGCGCCGTGGTTAAGCGCACAGCAATGTCACCTTTATTATTCCTTAACCTTAGTTCGAAACTAGAGTAAAGTTGCGTTGAGTTGCTAATCTGAGGTAGGTACTATTGGCCGTTAGTAGAAAGGATACACATTTATCAGCTGATGTATCTTTGTACTGTGGCATTAAAACTAACTTTCCATATTCGAATAATTATTATGTATTTTGTAGTTACTACGGCTTGTAGCCCGGTAGGTATTTCGTTGCTTGTTTTTTTATTCGATGATTTTTTAACGCTACATCTAAACGTATGTCACGCAAACTGCCAAGCGTGTCTCTGTCCTATAGTTATGAAAGCGTGAATAGCTAAACTTCTGTCGGGTGTCCAGGAAACATTTTTTCATCAGCAACTGTATCAAGTAGGTTGGTACATAACATGTTTATGATCATCTGAGTTTAGATTTTGCCTACATTTATGTCTGTAGTATCATCCAAAAATGTGACTTTTAGGATCACATTTCAAATCCTATAGAATTAGAGGTTCTTTACCTTTAAGCTTAGTAAACTCTAGTCGCAACGATGCCGCGAGATTTTCTGGAAAGTATTAGGACTTCCGCGCACCGACGGAACATGGGAAGCCGTTTGGCGACGGACTTTTGCAGGAGAGTAGGTCTTACCACCAGTGTTGTGATCATTGTACCGTAACCGCTAGCAAAAGCCATTGATTTAGTTGCGAAATAGACCACAAGGAGGTATATTACACCGAATAATAAAAAAAAAAACTGAATGTAGTTAAGAAAGAGTGTCACAGTGGCGACTTAGGACGCTAGCACAAGCCTTAATTGGTTTTTTAGTGTCTGCATTATGAAATATGCATGGAAACTTTTTATGTAAATAAATCCATAAATACAACTACAGTGATATTAGCAAGAACTACAGGGCTCTCGTTTATACCGAAACTGTTTTTGCGTTGAGGTGTTTAGCAAACGTATTGCTATCTCAGAGTTCCCTGCAGCCGCCTTAAGCGTCCGATAGAGATAGTTGCGGCTCGTGAATTAACAAGTACATTTTTTTTTGAATTTACGTTTCGAGCTCTTTTACCCCCTAATTTGTAAAATGTTTTGATAGTGGTGTCAATCTTGAATATTTTATATTTTACCTTTGACGTTTTTTTATTTTTGAATAAGTTTTTGGTTTTGGAAAAGTATAGACTTAATAGAATATGTTATATAATATATTTGCATTTCAGTGCAAAAACCGACTGGTTTAGATGCTTGTACCTATACAGTGATTAAAAAACAGGGAAAAATAAGACTTTGTTCTAAAAACTTAGATAATAATATGTTAAGTACACGAAAAAAAAAATCGCCGAAATCGGACAATATTGAAAGGTAGAAAAGAGCTATTTCTTTTTGTATGGACAGGTACGCTGCAACAAATTTATTCATTACAGAGTCACTTGTTCAATTATCGAAAGTAAACAGACTGAATAAATACATTATTTCAATTATACGAAGGTATTCAGAAATTGTATCGAAATCTGAAATGATTCTGCAAAAAATATTTTTACTATATTTTGGAAAATAGCGTTTTATCAGACTTTTCGAGTTCTAGTGCACCTTGAATCCTTTGATTACGTAGAAAGCCGCTGCCCTTTGGGTTTTCAAAAATCATGCGGGGCTTTTGAGAGGCGACGCGTGATACAAGTGTTGGCTGGCTCTTATTAAGGCCAGCGAATAAGCATAGCTATTCAGCGTGGCAATGGAGCCAGTGTCTTGGGCACGCTTCCGTCGGGTACGGGTCTGGATCAGTTGAGTTCCTTATAGACCGTTTGTGACGGTCTATAGGTTCCATTGTATATAATTTTATTTGTGCAGTGCTAAACTGATGAAATTGAATAAAACTTGTACATTTTGTTCGAGCAAATATTCATAACACATACCATTAATTTCACAAATAATCTTAATATTAACAAATGTTATGACAAAAAAAAACACAACCCGCGACGATAACTAATATTGTTAGTTTTAACTAACAGTTAAATCCATTATTTTTTTAGGATTATTCATAGATATTAATTCCTTTTATATTATTGGGGTGTAGGTACTGTACTGATAAAGATGTCAAGAATCTTCTAAAAGATGGCGGGAACAAATTTTTGAGCGTAGGCACTTAGGTACTATGAGCATGTGCTCATAGTACCTAAAAAACGTAAATATAATGTACATAACTGTGATACCTAATGAAAAAGATAATGCACGTACTTAGTAGAACGATTGTATTTTTTTTTAACTTACAGCCAGGAACTAATATAAATCATATAAATAATACATGCAAAACACATAAATACATGCATATAGTATAACTGAAGGCCGATTACAAATTTCTACTATTAAAATACAGTATAGATAGATAAAGTATAAAGTAACAATAAATTAGACGACAGTATTTAACAAAAGTGCAGTAAAAATATAAAAAATAACATAACTGTGCTATTTTTTTCAGGTACCTACCTATCTATGCTATTTTAAATTTAGAAAATAAAATAACTCTATAAAAAAAACAACATTTCAATATAAATGAAGAAAACTATAATATAGGTACTTATCTCTAATATTAACTAGTTGGGTACATAACCGTTTTGGGTTGGGTGGGAACTACCGCTTAGCTGTTTACCCCGGGTAGCAGAATCGCTGGCGTTTGCTAGCGGTTACGGCTGAATGATCACAACACTAGTGGTAGGACCTAGACCTGGCTAGCGACCAAAATCCTGGCACCGGACTTTGGCAGGATTTTGGTCGCTAACCAAGCGTCAAGCGTCGTGTGCCTTCGATGCAGAAGAGCTCCACTCCGCGATAGATTTCCTTCCGCTTAGCCTGTTACCAGCCTTTCCAGGTTGTTGCCGTCCTTATGGCAATGTGGCCGAAAAACTCGAAGATACTGCGGAGAACGCCTCTTTGGTCCAGTGGTTCGCCCACCGGTATCAGATCCAGAGTTCCCGGGCTCGATCCCCAGAGGGAGAACAACATTGTCAAGAACAATGTTGTTTGGTTGATATTAGGATTTGGTTTAAGTCCGCCTTCTTAAATTATTATGTTCCGGCATTTAAAGATTTGTTTAGGATTCCGGGTGAAGTGCGCTTTTACCTTCGGCCTTATCATTAACTTGAAAATCAGGTGGGATGAAGGCCAAGCACCTCACTATCGTAAAAAAAATGGTGGACAGTCTTGTCTTGATGTTGAACTCCTGTAGTATGAATGCGTTGGTGCTATGCGCCGTCCACAGGATACGAAGCATTTAGCGCCAACACCACATCTCAAAAGCCTCGATGCGCAGTATATAATATATATTGTTTACTTATAAGTAAATGTTATTTTATTGTTTTTAAACATGTAACTATTGAATGGATCCTCAAAATATGAACTAGCCCGACTTTCTTGCCTATCTCCGTGTGAACTAGTAGCGTTTTCGAGTAGTAGATTTTTTTTCAAAAAAATACTGAGAAATCTCATTGAATAAAGAAAATCATACCTAGTCTTTTGATCTTGACTACGACTTATCCGTGCTAAGAGAACCTAGAGGTCAAGGGCAAACCCATCATTAATATTAATAACAAGCCCCACAGCTCAGTTGGTAGTAGCTCTGCCTTCTGCGCTGTAGGTTGTGGGTTCGATTTGGGAATCGAACCCACAACCTACAGCGCAGAAGCGCTGGGTGGGCCCAGGGCAAACATTTATGTGATGAATGTAGATGTTTGTTCTGTGTTTGGGTGCTGTATTGTATGATAAGTATGTATTAAAAAAAAAGTTTTTATGTATTCTATCCGTAATCTAGTTCCCATATTACAAGCTATGCGTAGTTTGGGTTGTGTGACATTAATGTCCTGTAATAAAACTTATATTTACATACCTACTAGAGGTAGTTGTGCATTTACATTATAGTGATATTGCCTAGCTAAATTGTACCTACAAGAAAATAAGGATCATGTCTTGCCCAATAGAGCTTGACCTTAGCTCATTAATTTGCAACTCTTCAAGGTTTCTAGCGTCAATGTTTTCGACAGAAAAACATTTTTAGCTCGCGGTTATAAAAATCTTTTATTATTTTTAATACCTACGTTTGGTCTGGTATCACGCATAGTTAAATTAATAAAGTAAAGTGCTTCTTACGGTTTTGTAATCTTTAGATATATTTTTTACAGTCGGTACCTACTCTAGATAGATAATATGAAACATTTGATAGTTCTTACCCGTGGTACTACCGATGGTGCTACTGGTAGTACCACGCACAGAACCGTAAAATCGTGAAGTATAGTAGGAAATATTCATAAATTAAATCAACACTTTTATACACAGAAATGACATGAACAATACACTGTCATATTAGGTGACAGTGTGTTATTACAATGAAGCTATTTCTTCCAGGCATTTTATGATTTCAGTTTTATGCGCTCTTAGGCTGCACTAATATTATACTAACGTTAATATTTACAATACACAGATCCTTGAAAGATAATGTCATGACTATGTTTGTACCTACTTAGTTCTAAGTAATAATCTAACGATTGCCAGTTCTACTATTGAAATGAACCTCCATTTGATTTTCTGGCTCATTATTTTGTCTAGAATTTAGTCAACCTAGCGTCATTGTTTAATGTTTGACATTGAACGTTTAACCGACCGAGTTCATTTTCTTACAAATATCTAAACATCCTGGTTAAATTTTAATTTTAAATTTACTAATTACACCAAGTATGTACATTCGTTTATTTTTATTGTTCGACTTGGAAGCGCTTGGCCTTCATTTCACCTGGGCCCCGATTTTACTAAACCAAACGCTTTACTATGATAATGGTATCATCATAGAATGGCCACTAAAATATCAAAAGGCTATAATGGCAATTCTGCGACGATACTGTTATTTTATGTGTCGAATAAGTTCTATATATCTTACCGCGAGTGATTATGGCAAATTACTCATTACAAGGTCTTTTTTTTGTTTTTTTTTATTGTGCGACGGGGAAGCGCTTGTTCTTCATCTCACCCGGTTACAAGTTGAGTTAAGGCCGAAGGTGGAGACGCACTTCACCCGGAATCCTCAACTAACTGAGGAACTGACTATCTTACCTCGAAATGCCGGAACACAACAATTTTAGAAATGTTGCTATGGCGGACCCAAACAAAGTCCTACTACCAACCAAATTAAGCACAATATATTGTACTCCCCATGGGGATCGAACCAGGGACCTCTGATCTGAAATCGGTGGGTTAAACCGCTAGACCACAGAGATGGTTATGTATGAGGTAGAGATGACGAATATAACTATCAACCAATAAATTTAACTAATATTTAAAATCAACCATTATATTCAATAATCAGAATAAACATTATCGAATAAAAATATCATATCAACTTCAGCCTGAGTTAGAACTAACATAATTGAATGCATTGAAATTTTAACTTTAAACGGGCTATAAATAAGAAACATTTTTATACGTTCCTGCTCGCAGATTTTTCAACTATATATAGGTTGACTTCATTCAATTGTATGCTTTCGACTCCTCACTATAGAGATTAAATTACTGATTTGCTGTATTTGATATTTTTATTCAATACAAAGTGATGTGATATTTTAAACAAATACCCATAGTGCTACTATGATAGAGACCTTATTTATTTTAGAATTAGCGGTTACTTTTATTTGATCAATATATAATAAAATATTCAACTGCATTAACATCAACCAATAACCAAATAGTGTAGATATCAACAAATAATATGAACTAATATTTTCAACCAATCAAAATATTGATATATTTTTTTATCAATTAACAGTTAACTAATATTTAATTTTAACCATTATTGCCATCTTTAGTATGAGGGTGGTCTGTAATGTGATGTAACATTTCAGACCACCCTCTGATGTAACATGTAATGTGCGAATCACGTCCATATTTCCTCGATCCGGTTATCTTTGACCCGTATACCAATAGGTCGCTCTAGGAAACCATTCCAAGCACAAAAGAACAATCACCTTCGTTTTCCAGGAAAGTGCAGAAACGAAGAAAGCGTACAGCTACACTCAATTCCAGCACTACACGGCTGCGTTCGCCACGTCTCTGCTGAAGAAGCTGGGCTTGAAACCGGGTGATGTGGTGGCTGCGATGTTACCCAACGCTCCTGAGTTTCCTGTGGTCGCGTTCGGGATTTTACAAGCGGGGTGTGTGCTTACGACTGTCAACCCTATCTATAAAGAGTGTAAGTTAATTTCTGCTTTTTTCTGGTTCACGGGCTATATAGTACCTCAGATTAGCCACTCAACGCAACTTTATTCTAGTTTCGAACTAAGATGTAGTAATAATAAAGGTGACATTGCTGTGCGCTCAACCACGGCGCTTATGACCACCAGATGACAGAAATATGTGCGTATTTCTACGTTTTGTTTTCTACGGTAAAACAAATATGAATTTTGAAAATCGAAAACACAGACCGTCTGCTGTATACTGAGTTTATTTACTGTACAAATTTTCAAGCCCTAATTGGGCGTATTTATTAAATGGCGAACATTTTTGGTACAAATAAGAGTCAACTTTGGTTTTTTTTTCATCGAGAAAATTTTATGTAATCGCGTTTTCGGAACACAAGATTTCTAGCATCTATCCTGAACTATAACATATATTAATTTCAAAGTAAATGCTACAGCATTGTGGATGAGATGATCGCTGAAGCTAAGCCATTTCACATATCATACTCTTAAATCGAACTATAAAACAATCATTTTTGGAGCAAAATTGTAGAGCTTCAAAACACATCGTGGATACGAAAAAGTTGAATTCGCCGCTACTACTTGTACCTACTATTATTGTTATCTCCGAGTTAAGTTGGGAATTAAATGTATGTATGTGTGTGTCTTTGTTTGTGACGGCATAACTCTCGAACGGATTATTCAATTTTAATAAAATTTTAACTGTGAAGAGCTGACACGTTAAAGCAACCCCCTTTAACAGTTTATGGTACTTCACAATTTATATATATAACTTTCTTTTTATTTGCTGAAACTACCTCAGTATTAACATTAAGGGTTGCAAAAAAAGTACAAGATTGAAGCCTTGAAAATGTGTGAAAACGTGAAATGTCTTTATGAAATGAGGGTTGAGACTGCAGATTTAAAAATTAGTCAATTGGGGTGTCTTCTAAGTCTCCATAGGAACAATTCTCAAAAAAAGAGGTAAGATAGTCAGCTCCTGAGGCTGTTGAGGATTCCGGGTGAAGTACGCTTCCACAATCGGCCTTATCATAACTTGAAGAACAGATGAAATTAAGGCCAAGCGCTTCCCCGTCGTATAATAGAAATAAAAAAAGATTTTGTTTGTAATAGTAGCGACGTTGTATATTTTCGGTATCAGGTATAGCGTCATAGTTAACGACATACATAATGCATAAGTAGGTAGGTACCTACTCGGCGTGAATTTGCCGTAGTTTAGTATACACATAACACATACATATAAAGATAACGCGACGAGTCATTACCCCCTTGTTTTCGCGCCTATCTTTAGATACCTATCTCTCACAATAAACGCTAATCTAAGTTCGGTAAGCCGTCTTGTTTACTATGCCTATAGTGAAGAGAGACATTCCTATTGGCACATCTGTAGTCCAATATAAATGTAGTTACTAGCTAGTAACACGTTTTGTAACTGTAAAGAGGTAGTAGTATAGGTAGTAGATAGTGGGTAATGCCCAGACATGCCTCGATTCGATATCTAGAACTTAACCAATATAATTAAATCAGTTAAAATGTAGTTTAAAAAAATGTTTTTCGTACTATATCATTTGTTTTGATATTTGTAAATGTCTAAATGTTTATATGTCACAATGTCTAAACAATCATTTTTGACAAATGTGACACAAAAAAAAACACAACCCGCGACGGGACTCGAACCCGCATATTTTTCTAAAGCCGTAAACGCTCTAACCAATTGAGCAACGACGATCCTGACGCTGATTCCTCTTTTTTGTGTCATATTGATTTATGTGTCATTATAACATTTAAATGTTGTGACCAAGTGGAATACTACGATTAGAGTTGGTTAAAATTGACTCATACGATTTACATTCATTACATTGTTAGTTTTAAGTGAAGCTAACAGCTTGTTAAGAATACGCCATGGCCACAGACTGTGACACAGATGTGAGCCCTTAGATAGACTTATTTATTTAAAAATATTCCTGTCATGTCGTAAAACCCATAAACGATATGACATAAAGCTATTCTTTAGTTCAAAAACTGGGTGTGCGAAGTTACTACGCGCCTATTCGCTAGATTCTGTGAAGGTGTAGGTCAAAAATCTCAATAGGATGCGTCACCCAACGGGTTCGTTTATTGTCAATAATAATAAATTAACTGCGCTTTAGTTTATTGATTGACTGTAAAATGAAGGCCCTAAAAAGTATTACAATCCTAAAACATTTTAAATCGGCATGTACCTATCATTTGATAGATATCCTTATTGTATTTATACACATTTTTGATTTGCAACCACACATAATAATGAAACACAATCTTGGAGTGTTCAAGTCCTGAGTAAATAGGTTCCTTTTAGGCAAGCGTGCTCCATCTTAGGCCACATCTTTACTTGTTTTACATGTAAGCTGGTGGTCAAGCGCTTGACTATTATCAATAAAAATAAAAATAAAACGTGTGCGTGTACTAAGGTACGCACGCATGATTTTATACTTCTTTAGCGTGACAAAACAAAAATAAGTAAATCATAATTTATCATGTAAACAAGTATATAGAATACATACCGAAAGTTAATCTTGTTATTCCCACTAAAAACACTTTTATTACGAATAGGTTCTCATAACAAGTAATCATTCACCACCATATGTTGTATATAAACCAACACGTATTGTAGATTCATAATATATTTGAACTACCTTGAACATAGTTATCAGTTCTCACGAAAACTTGACACAATTACCAACCTACTTCATGGTGTCGCTTTTAGGTGTCGGTGTGCATGCGCATCGTAAAAAAATCACTCGCACAAAATTTAGCCAAGACGTAACCCACTTCATGGTGTCGATTTTAGGTACCGGTGTGCGCACGCATCGTAAAAATCACTCTCATCATTTTTCCCAAACGCGCCAAAAGAAGTATAACTTCAAAAAATATGTCACTCCCACTACTAAGACAAACCAAACGTTCATTTATTTTTGATGTTCCTCGCCTTTTCGATCAAATTTTATCAACCACGTTCTATTTATGTCGTGATTGATGTTATAGCTACCTTGAAACTGCGCGTGGCTTTATATGGCTATTTTTAAATGGGGCGTTAATAAGCCAACAATTCTTGGTGCTTGTTATACAATTGTTATTACTCCAAAAAAGTGATCTGTAACTTTTGCTATAAAAAATAAATAAAAGTATATATAATCATATATTCAGTCTTCAATTTGGGTTTTCAAATTCAGAAAAAATCAAGAAGAAATTCAGGTAGAAAATAAAATGAAAAATCTGTGTTGGCACAAATTTCCAAATTAGATATATCTGAAATGGCGCGATACTTTTGAGTAGTTTTTGAAGAAATAGGTAGCTATCATGTAAATCTTGATTATGGATTTTTGGATTTTCGATATATATTTCAGTTATCACGTAATTAACAAAAGTTATGTTTTTGCGATGTAATCCCGCTCATTCGTTTCACTCGGCAACGTGCGAGTTAAAAGACATAAATTCAAAATTCGTAATTCACCAAGATTTTTTAGGATCATTTTGAGACGTCAAATCTATCGCCTGATAAGAAGAGCAGCACACATGGAGTAAGGCATTATAAAAGGCAACTATGTACGCGTAAGTGCGCCGTCCCTCTCGTTTTGCGCACCTAGGATACCCTCTTATCACTCGTTCTCCTTGAATCATTGCTTTAGATCACATACAACTATGTGACCGATGCGAGATCCATTTCTTTGTTTTTTCGCAAAAAAACTCTGGTACTGACCGCCTCTGTGGTCTGGTTCATCAGAATCAGACCCAAAGGTCCCCGGTTCCATCCCTAGGAAAGTACAAACCTTTTCCAAACCCACCTTTATCTACCTTTTACTATATATGACTTTGTTTCTTATTAGCATTATAACTATGAATACATACTTACATTGTGTACCTACATCTTAATGTTAGTGTGTAACAATAGTTTCCCATGGATGAAAGTGAAGATAAGCCTTTCCATGATAAGTTGAGTATTCTAGGAGCTGACGATTTCAGACTTTAGGAAGCAGCGTTATCTGTTATGTAATTTTTATTATCAACGCTATTCTCTTATGTCCCTTCATAAAAAAAATTAAACATACATACACAAACATATACAAACTATAATTATAATTCATATATAATTGTTCCATTTTTATTGGATAAAGATTTCGTGCAATAGTGGTCACAAAATATCAGTTAAACAATCTAAGTTAGCAATAATAATCCGACTGTAAAATAATCTAATTACAGGCTAATCAGCTTTATTGGGGGTTCTAAAAGCGATAATTCGGGTAGGTGTAAAACATAGCTATGTTATAAAATCCAAGGCCACATCTGATAAATAAATAAGGCATTATTTTAAACGGTCATCTAAAAGAGGTTTGGTCAGCTTTTATCGCTTTTTTTCAACAACTAGGAGAAAGCAAGCAAGTAGTCCACCTGATGTTGAGTGCACTCTTGTCTATAACAATGCCTCACTGCGTAGGTCACATCTACAAAGAACATAGCCTACACGGCGCCGCTGCATTGCGCCCGTCAACCGCGTGTCTGTAATTTCAACGGCAACCATACCCTTCAAACCGGAACACGGCAATGCTGCTGGGCGGCTGAAATAGGTATGACTTCCCCGGACGAGCCTCTACTACTCTTACTTTAAGCGGACGGTTCACATAATGCAAGAAAAACTAAGTACTACCTACTATCCTGGCCCATCAACCCTGTAGTTCTAGACACAATAGAACGCCACTGGTCTATGTCCTGCGCCGCCTCTATTTCCACCTCATCCTTCCACCGGTATAAGGGTCACCTGACTCGGCCGACCGGCAATCCCAGGTATGCCCGTTTCGCAACCTCCTCCATTCGCAGCCCGTGACCGAGCCAGCGCAGCCTATGTGATTTTACTTCGCCAATGACAAAAAAGAATAGAAAATTAGCAAAGTCAAGACTAATATGAATACGTATTATGTTAATTTATTCTGAACATAACGACACGTTAAGTAACTTGTTTGTCACACGAAATAAATGGTATCGACTGTAATTGCAAATTTGAAGATTTTTTCGTGCCTCGCAAATAATAGTTACATGGTTGAAAAATTTTTTTAATTAAGAATATATTCAGCTCTTGAACTTGCACAGGCAAGCATGAAATCTACGATGGCCTACCCAGAAGGAGTCTATTACATTTCTTGAAGCCATTAAGGTCAAAACACGGCGAAGCAGACGCTACTAGCTGATTCTAAGTTTTTGCAGAGCCCAATAACGATTTTCAAAGCGCTTGGTCCTCATGAATAATTATTGATATTTGGTAGGTTTTTGTAGGTTATTTGGTAGGTATGTAGATAGGGATGACAATTAGTAGTGGAGGAAGAGTGAAGGTGAAATGAAGTCGTGAACCTCCTGGGCTCATTATAATGATATAATTCTTTGACATATTAACGTAGTACCTAAGTTATCATTATTTTTTATCATAATTGACATTTGATAAGTTTTTGACAAGGTAATTTTGGATTGTGACTGTTTTAGTAATTATTTTGTTTGCAATTTTGATGGTATTTTACTGAAATTTCAATTTGTTTCAATTATTAGAGTTAAAATTGTTCGTTTTCGTAGTTCTCTTATTTTACCTATATTATTAAGAGATTGGATTAATTTTTATATTTTTGTCTGTCTAGTAATGTCATTGAAATCCCCATACAAATAACTTTGTTTCTACAATAAATAAACTGAAACTGAATTTAAACTGATTTTGTCAGATTGTCATATTCTTGAGCCTGTTGAATTGGTTTTGATACTCATGCTTCGTGGTGGCGGCTGAAATGGTAGAGTGGAATGGACCAGAAATTTATTTTTTTATTTTGCGGTACTTTCCCTGATGATGACAAGCCTTTTCACATAGTGCTCTAATTAAAAAACAATTAGAGGGTTAGGTTTCCCCAACCCTTTTGGTCTACTCTGTCACGCATTGCTGTATTGTGAATTGCTCCTGTTCAGCTCGCCTGACAAAACCATTTGCGCGTACCTTAGCCCGAGGATCCCTCTTAAATTCTTGAAAAACAAGCGTCAGACTCAATCGCACGTTAGCATAGGTTTCGTGAGGCCAACAAAACTGTTGACGTGACCCGTCCTATCAAGGAAGACGTACGAACTACGAACAATGCTAATGAGCTAAACAATGCGACCGCTTATTGAAATCAAGCGAAGTAGGGCAAATATATCAATGAGTCCAGAAGTACCATCGTCTATTTTTGTACACGCCCTTAGATCTAATACGGGTTTCCTCTTCAAAATTACTCGACATTTTATCGACATGGGGCTTATAAAATTGAACCACGGTTTAACTATACCGGGTGATGGGCGGCATCTTCCTGAGCACCACAAATCCGCATGCCAAATGTGGTTTGGCAAATCCCGCTTTTGGGAGGCATTGGCTTTCCGGACTGCGATTTTTTTTCTATTTTTAAGTGACTTTTGCCAAAACTGGCATGCCAGTCACATCGCCATTTTAATCTTAAAACAAAAGTTGTGAAAAACAAAACTTAAAAACGAATGAAAATGAAATATAATATACTTTATAAATTACTAAATCACTGATGAGCAAAATGTGCGTCCCAGCAAAATTGCCTCGTCAGAATTGGGTTCGGATAAGATTTTAATGACCATACCAATATCTGTCCGACTGACGCTCAATTTGAGCATCAGTGATTCTCTCTCTCTCTCCTGTACTTGTCAGAATCCATCAAGAGGTGGTGCACATCATCCAGTGCTCCAGATACCTCACAATTCGGCGAATCTTCTTTTTTCATGAGTTTATTTCATTTTCTAGATGGATAGTGACCAGAACGTGTTCTATGCATAAAAACTATAAGTGACCTATTAAGCTTACCTTGGAAAAACCACGGAATTCGAGAAGGCTGACGTTGGATTGTTTTATACCAAATTCCCTTTTCTTTACTTCTTTTATCCAAACTCATCGGACTGCGATGAATATGGTCGCTATATGGAACCTCAAAATACGTTTCTTTTTGGTGAATCTCTGCAAACCAAACGATTTTAAAACATATTTTTCTCTCTTTCCAGTTGAAATAACCCACCAGATAGCGCTAACAGAGCCGAAAGTTGTCATCACAATACCAGAATGCTACGAAAACGTGCTGAAAGGGCTGAATAACGCGAAATTAAACGTCAAAATCGTGCTCATTGACAATCCGAACGCAGCTGTGCCCAGCGGAGTGATCCGTTACTCAGAGATAGCTGAACAGGGAGAAGTGGACCACTGTTTATTGGATAAAATAGAAAGAAAGCCAGATGATCTGGCTTGTATACCGTTTTCGAGTGGTACTACGGGTCTGCCGAAAGGCGTGGACATCTCCCATGGTAACCTTCTGTCCGGCATGGAATGTATGGCGTTTCATGAAACGTGCTTTCCTAATTTGACTCAAGGTAAATGGTACTATCTGTTTTAAAAATAGGATTAACTTAAAACTAATAACAGAAATATTCTTGAAAATGTATGTCAAGATTTTCCATATTGGCTCCCATCATTCACACATCCATTCCACATTGGTAACCGAGCGAACTTAGCTCGAAACTAGACTTTTGAATCATGTGTGTGCTATTTACACTTTTTCGAATCTATCTACGATTTGTTTTTGAAGCCACTTCAAGTGACAGTTTTCTTTTACTATAGACTGCTGAACAGTCGGGAAAAAAAAAGGTTCCGACGAATTGAGAGCCTCCTCCTGTTTTTGAAGTCGGTTAATGATAGCTCAACGCTAAATAATCCAAAAACGTATGATTGAGTTGATTGATTTAGAATAGATTTGAATAATTGAAATCTACGTCCTTAAAATCCTTATGTTAAATTTGAGAAGGCGTAATTCTTTTGGGAAATATAAATACGTGGGAACCCGTTGTTAAACTATTGGTGTATGCAATTAACCCACATAACTTAGATAGCTCTTGACCTAAGCTAGCTAGATCAGGGACGCTACCGCCGACGGCGAAGCCGATCTCCATTAATGGCTTAAAATTAGCTTCATGAGAACTAGAAACGATTTTTACCTTCCGGGTATGTGTCATATCCAAAATGGCGTTTCCCATCTCAAAAGTGTACACATGTTATGAAACCTATCCGTTCAGTACATTTGACGGTAAAAATCGTTTCTAGTTCTCATGAAGCTAATTTTAAGCCATCAATGGAGATCGGCTTCGCCGTCGGCGGTAGCGTCCCAGGGTCTAGCTCAGGGCCAGAGAAATGAGGTCTACGATGGAGCGAGCTATTCCAGGAGGTACTGGCTCTCCTGCTTACCTACTTCGCAGGAGGTTACCCAGTTAGACCTTTAAAGGTCTAACCAGCTTTGAATAGAATAGAATAGAATAATATTTATTTGACACACAAAGAAATAGGAACAGTGGTTGAAAATAATACATATAAACAAGCCTCATAGCTCAGTTGGTAGTAACTCTGCCTTCTGCGCTGTAGGCTGTGGGTTCGATTCCCACCCAGGACAAACATTTGTGTGATGAATATAGATGTTTATTGTGTGTATGAAAAAAGTATATAAGTATTATATCCGTAATCTAGTTCCCTCCCATATTACAAGATATGCTTAGCTTGGGGCTAGATGGCGCTGTGTGAAATTAATGTTCTGTAATATTAATAACAATTACAATTTTAAAATGAAATAAAAATGAGGTTTACAAAAAAAAACGAAGGTACATATAAATAAATAGATGTATGTCCCAAAATGCGCCAGACTCAGCTTTATGTTGCACCTTGCCGAAGTGAGGTGCAACGCTGTTTTCAGACTTTCAGACTGACCCTCATTGGTTGACCAGAATAATGAGGTGCACATAATATTATTAACATACAATCAAACAAAAGTGTTTTAAAATATAAGATAAAATTTAAGTACCAGCACAAATTACACATTTTTGTGATCATTCAGCCGTAGATAGCAAAACTATTCTAAATATTCTAACCGCCTCTGTGGTCTAGTGGTTCTACCCACCGATTTCAGATCCAGAGGTCCCGGGTTCGATCCCCAGGGGAAGGACAATATTGTGCTTGGTTTGGTTGGTGGTAGGACTTTGTTAGTCTGCATGGCTAGCTACCACTATCTTACCTAATTCTGTTGTAATATAAACAATTATAAATTATTGTGTTCCGTCATTTAGAGGTAAGAAAGTCAGTTCCTCAGTTTGTTGAGGATTCCGGGTGAAGTGCGCCTCCACCTTCGGCCTTATCTTAACTTGTAACCAGGTGAGATGAAGGCCAAGCGCTACCCATTGAATAATAAATAAAAAAAATCGTAATGAACAAAAACATTTGACTTTGACTATGAGTTTGACCGTTGCCGGGGCAGACCACCAGCCAGGCCTACCCTAAACTACTACTATTTCTGCTTGGTTCTTTTGCTATGAATTCAAGTCAAAAACATGAATCTAGTCACAAATATGGACAGTTATATCCTCCCGGAAACGTAGGTAGAATGGGTGAGCAAAGTTCACAACAAACGTGATCCATTATTTAATATCTTACGCCCAATTCCGTCATCCTGAATGATCAAATTCAAATTCAAATTCAAATTATTTATTGCACTTATGTTGTTATTAGGTATACAGGTGTTGTGAGGGTAAAAGTTTCAAACATAAACCCTGTTAGGGCACAGCAATATCACACTAGGAGGCGCATTAAACTTAATAGCTAAATAAAACTATACATAATACTAAATTCAATAATAAACTACTATTCTTATTCATTATACCTTTACTTTTCTTACATGCTAATTATTTAGTTTATGTATCACCCAGAAACTCATGCAAAGAGTAAAAGCATTTTTCTGTTAAGTAGGATTTTAAACACTTTTTAAATTTTTGGGGCGTTTGCTCATCTTTTATATTGTTAGGGATTTTATTGTATATTTTTACACACATTGCATATGGTCCAGAATGTATTATTTGTAATGTGGAGTTAGGTTGAGCTAGTCTGGTGCGTGGCCTAAGGTTTTGAGGTCGTGAGTATTGCGGAAAAAGTTTCATGTTATTTTTTACAAAATTAGAAATTTCAAATATATAAATGCAGGTTAGGGTTAAAATTTTATCTTTTTTAAAGTGTGGTCTACAACTTTCCATTACATGTAAGTTGTTGATTATTCTGATACATCTTTTTTGTAACAAAAATAGATTATTAAGATCTGTGCTATTGCCCCAAAGTACTATACCATAATGTAGCCAGGCATGTGCATAAGCGTAATATGCGCAGGTGGCGGTTTTTTTGTCTGTATTCTTTTTTAATTCATATAATGCATAAGTAAATCTTGATAGTTTGGATACAATTTTTTTGATGTGTTCTTTCCAGTTGACACTGCAATCTTATTTATTCCTAATAATGAGTAGTTATTTACAGATTCTATTTTTGTGTTGTGAAAAGTATAGTCGATATGCAAAGGCTGTTTTTGATAGGGCTTGAACTGCATTATTTTGGTTTTTTTAAAGTTTATTTCTAGATTATGGTCAAAAAGCCATTTAACAATTTTTGACATGTTATTATTGATATGTTCATTTAGGTTATTATTAATGCCTGTTTGAAATGGAATGACAACGGATATGTCGTCTGCAAAAAGGGTGCAATGACTATTTATAATACTAGGCAAATCATTTATATATATTAGAAATAATACACAACCAAGGACACTACCTTGTGGTATTGATTGGGTTATATCTATTTTTTGTGATCTTACTTTTAAAATGTCTCCAGTCGTATTATTAAAATGTTCGATTTCTACTTGTTGCACACGATTAGTTAGATAAGACACAAACCAATCATGAGCTAGACCTCGTATTCCTATACCATATAGCTTGTCTAATAAGATTTTATACGTGACTCTGTCATACGCTTTACTCATATCTAGCAATATGCCTACTGCATATTGTTTTGATCTGCTCAGGGTCATGACAGGTTTGGTCTGTTACAGTCTCATCTCATGATTTTTACTCTCAGATAACTTTTGTCTGTTCACAACCAAATGTTTAGTTATCTAAGAGTAAAAATAATAGTTTTTTTTTTGTATACAACTAGGTGACGGAACAATCAAGTAGCCCACCTGATGTTGAGTGCACTCTTGCCTATAACAATGCCTTACTGCGTAGGTCAAATCCACAAAGAACATAGCATACACGGCACTGCATTGCGCCCGTCAACTTGAGGCATAAAGGTGTTAGCCTCGCGTGCCCGTAATAAAGTATCACCGAAAATAAAGTATCTGTCAGTATATCCATTTTCGATCTGTAATGGGTAAAATAATTACATAGATATGTCATATATTTGAGTAGAATATTGGTTTTCTTTATTCAGTTCAGACAACCTCACTTGGGCATCATAGAAGCATGTTTCAGGTAAAAAGTCTCGGGAAGTCTAGGGGAAAATCTACTATGTATTTTCGGGATAGTTTCTAGGTAGATAGATTGCAAGTTCGTACACATTGAAACGACAAATACATATCGTCAAATATTTTAGTAGGACTTTGGTTATCTTTATTTTTACTAAATTCAGACAACCTCTCTTGGGTATCATAGAAGCATATTTCGGGTAAAAGGTTTAGGGGCAAATCTACTAATTTAGGAATGCTCTTTCCATTGTAGACGCTGTAAAAGCTATATTATGTTCGTACACAATGAAAGACAAATACATAATTTCAAATATTTGAGTATAACTTTTTGGTTATCTTTATTCAATGCAGACCTCTCTTAGGCATCATAGAACGTAGGACCGCCTCTGTGATCTATTGGTTCAACCCACCGATTTCAGATCCAGAGGTCCCGGGTTCGATCCCCATGGGAATGTATTGTGCTTGATTTGGTTGGTGGTAGGATTTTGTTAAGTCCGCCTGGCTAGCTACCACCATCATACCTAATTCTATCGCCATAACAACAATTATAAAATTGTTGTGATCCGAAAAAAAAAAAAAAAAAGATTTTTCAGTTTCTCACGCCGTTGAGGATTCCGGGTGAAGTGCGCCTCCACCTTCGGCCTAATCTCAACTTGTAACCAGGTGATATGAAGGCCAAGTGCTTTCCCGTAGTACGACAAATAATAAAAAAAATAGAAGCGAGATTGCGGCTAAAGTATCTAGGGGCAAATCTACTATTTTCGGCATAGTTTCTAAGAATGCTCTTTCCATTATTATTTAGCATTGTCATCAACTTTATCACGCGCGTCTGAATCGTTCAAAAATGTTTATAATCTGCGATTAGCGGGCAAGTTCAGTGTGAACAAATTACTTAATTGTCAAGATCGCGGATGTATAATTATTTCTGATAACGTAGGTTGGCAGTAAGTCACCTAATCCAAAGTCCAAAAGGTCTAGATAGCGGTTTCAAAGTAGGTATTCTTACGAAGGCCAAACAACAGGGCACAATCAACTGTGTAATCAAGACGCCTACAGGTAATCAAACACTTTGTGCGTACTTGTATCTATCTATACTCGTAAGATTTGAGCGGGCATAACTTTCAATATTGTTTTGTGTTATATCTTCAATACCTTATTCAAAATAATAACCATCTGCTTTGAGATCTATAATGGAACTGAGAACTATAAGTACCTACTGTTTTTGAAGTGAAAACTTCTTAAGGCGCGTTGGACATTTTTTGAGATGGGAAAAACCATTGAAGTCGCGACACTGTTACCGTTACCGACACCTCTGTATATACTTAAGCATCTGTAGTGTAGTCTGCTTTTAAATTTTGAATATCGAAACAATGAGCTCTAAATTTACCGCCTCTGTGGTCTAGTGGTTCAACCCACCGATTTCAGATCCAGAGGTCCCGGGTTCGATCCCCATGGGGAGTACAATATATTGTGCTTGGTTTGGTTGGTGATAGGACTTTCTTTAAGTCCGCCTAGCTAGCTACCACCATCTTACCTAATTCTGTCGCCATAATAACAATTCTAAAATTGTTGTGTTCCGGCATTCAGAGGTAAGATAGCCAGTTCCTCAGTTTGTTGAGGATTCCGGGTGAAGTGCGCCTCCACCTTCGGCCTTATCTTAACTTGTTACCAGGTGAGATGAAGGCCAAGCGCTTCCCCGTCGTACAATAAAAAAAAAAAAAAATTGTGAATCAAGTAAGTCAGGCGTGTTAGTTTGATTCTACGCCTACCCTTGTAAGTCAGTCGTGTTAGTCTGAGGCTACCCCTACCCTTGTAAGTCAGTCGTGTAAGTTTAATTCTACCCCTACCCTTGTAAGTCAGTCGTGTTAGTTTGATTCTACCCCTACCCTTGTAAGTCAGTCGTGAGTTTAATCCTACCCCTTTCCTTGCAAGTCAGTCGGGCTGATGGATGACGATTTTGTTATGAAATGTATTTTTTCCAGGAAATTCCCAAGACATCCTGCCATGTTTCCTGCCATTCTTCCACATCTACGGGCTAGTGATAACCCTGCTAGGACATTTGACTCATGGCTGCAAACTCATCACCATGTCTAAATTCTCAGCCAGTCTGTATATGGAGTTATTGAAGACGCAGCCCGTTAACCTATTGTATATCGTCCCTCCTGTAGGTAAGTTCAATGATATTTCTGTAGACAATTATCTATATCATCTACTTTCCGACTAAGTAAGAGCAAGTCTTGGCGGTCGAAATAGGTATGGTGGTAGTACCATACCTATTTTTGCATAAGCTATTGCAATTTTTTTTGTACGACGGGGAAGCGTTAAACTTTTAATCTTAAATATAGAAACAGAAAAATATTTCAAAGGAACTGAGCGGATTCACTTCTAAATATCATTATGTTTTCATGTGGAATGATCTACGCAAAGTGACGCAAAATCAATGAGCTATTTATAGGAAAGATAGCCAGTTCCTCAGTTGGTTGTGGACTCCGGGTGAAGTGCCCTTGCACCTTCCTTATCATAACTTGAAAATCAGCACCCTGATTCTGTATGACCAATCGTGTCTTAACGCGCCCGCGTTACTATATGTCAATACGATGATTCCATGCAGATATCGCGTTAAAATTCATTGGTCATACAGAATAAGGGCTTAGGTGAGATGAAGGTCAAGCACCTCCCGTCGTACCTACTATAAAAAAGAAAAGTAAATAGGTATTTTGTTGAATTCCAACTCTCTTGTAGGTTATATATATAACTTAAGTATACCTTTACGTTGCACTTTCCTTTGTGTGTAGTTATAAAGCTTGTTATATAATAATTTAGAGAAATAAATAAATGAATTGAATTGAAAATGAATTGAATTGAATTGAATTCCAGCAATTCTCTTGGGAAAGCACCCTGACGTGACGGCAGAACACTTCCGCAACGTACGGCATATCGTATGCGGGGCCGCGCCTCTAGCCGCGTCCGATGTCGACTGCATACTACAGAAGAGCAAGGTATCAACAAACCTCATAGCGCAGTTGGTACCCTTCTGCGCTGTAGGTTGTGGGTTCGATTCCCACCCAGGACAAACATTTGTGTGATTTAAATTGACGTTTTTTCTGTGTTTGGGTATTGTATTGTATGATAAGTATGTATTTGCAAAAAAATTAAGTGATTCAGTATTCTATGCAAACAAGCTATGCTTAGTTTGGGGATAGATGACGCTGTGTGAAATTAATGACCTGTAATTTATTATTATTCAAAGAAGCCTATTCTGACGAGCACATAAAAAATCCCGCGTAAATCGGCACAGACAAGACAGGTAGTCAGGGATGATCTTGGCCTTCATCTTACCTGTAAAGCTATTCTCAAACATTCGGAAAGCCTTATCAGATTGGATTCGAAAGCTTCCGATGGTGATTACTATAATAAACAAACGCTATGCTAAAACTCTGAAATAAATAAATTTTGACATTCGATTTAGAAACTTCCCTCAGTGCAATAGCGTTGAATTCTATCGGACTCTAAGTCGAATCCGGGAATAAATGATGATTCCGATCAGAAAACTTTGCGTGTGATTGAGAATCGCTACAATAGTGTCAAATTAAGATAAGACCGAAGGTGGAAGCGCACTTCACCCGGATTCCTTAACAAACTGAGGAACTGGCTATCTTACCTCTAAATGCCGGAACACAACAATTTTACAATTGTTGTCATGTATATTGTACTCCCCTAAGGATCGATCCCGGGACCTCTGGATCTAAAATCGCTGGGTTGACCACTAGACCACAGAGGCGGTTAAAATGCGGTTACAAGCAACTCACTAAGCTGTGAGGTATGTTATTGTATGGAAAGCAATTCGTTTCCAGCGCGACATAGAGTTCAACCAAGGCTTCGGCGCGACGGAGACCACTTCCCTCGTCACATCCACCTTCAAGCGGACGAGGAACTGCGACTACTCGGCGTGCGGGGTGCCGATGGCCGGAGTCACCATGAAGTTCATTGACCCTCTTACTGGACAAAACGTGCCGATCGGCCAAGTAAGTTCAACTGATTTTATTATTTTTTTTTTATAGTACGACGGGGAGATATTTAAGATTTTTACGAGCTGGGGTTCGTAATAATTAAAAGCAACCAGTTATTATATATTTTTTTTTATTGGACGACAAGGAAGCGCTTAGCCTTCATCTCACTTGGTAACAAGTTGAGATAAAGCCGATAATGAAGGAGAATTTCACCCGGAACCCTCAACAAACTGTTTTTAAGATTGTTATTATGGCGACAGAATTAGATATGATGGTGGTAGCTAGCCAGGCGGACGTAAACAAAATCCTATCACCAACCAAACCAAGCGCAATATATTGAACTCCCCATGGGGACCGAACCCGGGACCTCTGGATCTGAAATCGGTGGGTTGAACCACTAGACCTCGGAGGCGGTTAAAATTATTACTCAAAATAAGACACGCTTACTCAGCACCAAACTAATTACTCTTAAACACAGTACAACGCTACTAAGTTATACTTCCGAATCACTAAACACTGTTATCGCACTCAAATATCACTCCATGTTATCACTCTATCGTAAATGAATACTGTCCTGCTTCCGAGTCGCGCGGCGTATTTATATCCAGCCTATCGAATGATCTAGTAAGCGCGGGAATGATCGCGGTACTAACTGTTGCGTAATCTGGGACTCTATTGTTTTCGGCTCGGCGTTCATAAATCATCGCTTTGTGTTATTTATAAACAAGTTGTTACTGTCTTATTTTCGCGGAACTATGCGAAGGCTCGCGACTGTTTTAGACGTTTCTGATTGGCGTAACAATAGTATTTAGTATTTAGGTTTATGATGTACAACTAAATGTTTAATGGATCATCAAAAAATTAACCAGCCCGAGTATCCACTTCTATGTCTCCTAATTAGATCTTTACACACACGCTTTGAGTTCTGTTACCATATTACTCTTATCCCAGGAAATAGTTTAGTTTTACGGAGTGTTTCGTCCTTATTGCTTTGTTTGTTTTCTGTAAGCCATGCGGGCGAAGCCGTGGGCAGAAGATTGTATCCAAATTCACGGATTTAGGATTTTTCTTTACTTGGTCTTGTTTTCGAGTGGTTAAAGAAAAATATGATTTTCGTGAGAATTCGTGACCTCCATTTCACTCGCTCATGCGCAGATTAACATCACGCTACCCTTGTCCAGTGTACATTAGATCTCTCCTTTCAGTCTGGAGAACTTTGCGTGAAATCGCCGATGATAATGAAGGGGTACCACAAAAACCGTCAAGCCACCGTCGACACAATGTCCGAAGATGGCTTCTTCAAGACGGGAGACCTCGGGTACTTCAAACCTAACGCGGGACTGTTCATCACAGACAGGATCAAGGAGCTTATCAAGGTTTGTGAGGAAATATTGTTTGAAGACAACCCTGTAGTACACACTCTTATGCAAAAATCATGCAAAAATGTCGTTTATTTCGAAATTGCTTGTCTGATGTAACATTAATTTTGCTAGTCTAATGAGATATAGAGCGATATAAACCGATATAGACCTGTATACCTGATAACAAAGTAAGTGCAATAAATAATTTGAATTTGAATTTGAATTAAATAGGGGTGATATAGGGTTGTTTCACGTAACTATTTCTGAAACATATAATTCAAAAGCAATAAAATAAAATGTAATACCCCGACGACTTAGGGGATCGGACCCGGGTTTTTCGGGCTACCCGGGAGTAGCATACTTTTCAGGTGCAATAAGAAAGGATTTTGAGAAATTCTCACATGATGACGGGATTACAGTCCTGGGCGTTTGCGAGTAAGAATTTAACAAATCAATAATATTGAGCATTAATTTTACACAGCGGCATATAGAACAACGTATCATCTGAACGATTTATTTCCTTCTGCGCTGTAGGTTGTGGGTTCGATTTCCCACTCACGACGAATATTTGTGTGATGAATATAGATGTTTGTTCTGTGTTTCGGTGTTGTATCATATAGTACATATGTGTTTACAAAAAAATAAGTATTTCAGTATTCTATCCGTGATCTAGATCCCATATAACAAGCTATGCTTCGTTTCGGGGCTAGATGGCGCTTTATTATATTTGTATGTATGTATGTAGGTGAAAGGTATGCAAGTAGCCCCCGCGGAGCTCGAAAGCCTCCTGCGGTCGCACCCAGCGGTCCAAGACGCAGCCGTCATCGGGATCCCCCACGAGTTCAACGGGGAGGTGCCCAAAGCGTTCATCATCAGGAGGCACGGGCAGAGCGCCACCGAGGAGCAGCTGCAGGACTTCGTCGCGGGGAAAGTGGCAGGCTACAAGAGGATAGAGGAAGTCATGTTTGTGCAGGTATTCTACACATAGCAATGACCTACTAATATTATACATTTAATTATTTATTTATTTTCAAATCTTTTCATTTTCTCAATGACAATAAATAGTGACGACCTTATTCCTTTACCGCACTATGCATGTAGGTAGGTAGGTATCAGTTGGTGCAATTGTCTGTGTCAAAGAGTATTAAGGACAGATGAACCAATTTCAGTGAGAGCTTGGAGTCATCTCGTGAAAGTATGTTATTAGATAGAACATACACATTGATAAAATATATAGGCACCTACAGTTACAAAAAGACGATAAATGCGATATTGGACGAACAAAAGTACATTATAGGGCTACAAGAGGATAGAGGAAGTCATGTTTGTGCAGGTATTCTACACATATCAATGACTTACTAATATTATACATTTATTTATTTACTTACTCATTTAGTTATTTATTTATTTATAATTAGCACGACCAGAACCAATTACACTAATTAATTTTTAAATTGTAACATACTTTAATATTCAAATAATTGCTATAAACAAAGTCAAAAAAGTTAATTTAGTAAAAATCATCAAATAATCATACATGATAGTTAATTACATTCATGAAAAAATAAAACAATTCTTGTTTTAAAATAATAATATCAATAATGATAATAATAATATGAGCGAATGTTTCAAATTTACCCATGAGGGAGTTAAAAGTGTGATAAAGGTTCTATGGAAAGTTATTATTATTTGGTTCGATCCACACAAAACTCGGTATAAATAAACTATAAAGTAAATAATGAATTACGTACTTTATTTTTACAAAACTACCCCTAGAGCTTATGCAACAAATCTCTGAAATTTGTAGGTTGGTAAATTCTGTAAGCCACTACGGGAACGGAATATTCGTACGACGAAAAATGAACAAAAAAAAGGACATATTTCAAACAGCACCCTCTAGCCCCAAAATAAGCAAAGCTTATGGGAACTAGGTATTTGTTGTTTTTTTTACCTACAAAAAAAACACAGTACCTACAAAAAAAATCGTTTAGTTTGTGCGTACATGTCTATACTATAAATAGGTTTTTTTGTAGTAAGTATTTAATTTATTCAAGTGTGTTGTTTTGTTTTCATATTCATATTCATTTATCTCACGCAAACATAATCACATAGTCTTAACAATGGAATATCTTATTCTAACACTGTACTATAATTAATTATGTGACCCAGTTAGGGCGTAGTAATCATTTAAATGTTTAAGACTGTATTATAATATGCCAATAGATTAAGATAATTATATATTTTTTGAAGTTACCTATTTGAGGAATTGCAATTCAGTTTAATTTTATAGCCTATATATATATATATACAGGTGAGTTTTTTTTCAGGGCCACTGAGGCCAAGTCAGAAACCGTGAGAGTTATCGAAAAGTCATGTTAGGAGTTACGTGCTTGAACTTTTTTTTTTATTTATTTCTTGAAGAGTTTTTGAAAAAAATATTTTTTGCATTCATGTGTTCATTGTTTGATAATAAAAAAAATAATATATGATGACTATGAGCCCAAAGTTGTTGGAACACTTTCAAAATTTAAAATTTATAAATTAATCTTTATGCATTTAGTAAAGGTTGTAGGTTCAGAGTCTGAACCAGAGTCTGGTTCAGACTTGAACGCGTGAGCCAAGCTATTTAATCCTCTTTTGCTGTACTTTCTGTTCGTGATGAGCCGTCATCGAATATGAATATTGTCGTAATCGCAATGTATCGCATAGGCCATGTTCTTTGAAAATGTGACCTACGCAGTAAGACTTTGTTATAGGCAAGAGGGGCACTTAACATCACCAAATATATATTTAAGGACTTTGTTTATGTCCGCCTGGCTAACTACCACCATCTTACATAATCCTGTAGCAATAATAACAGTTCTTAAAATTGTTGTGTTCCGGCATTTAGAGGTAAGATAGCCAGTTCCTCAATTTGTTGAGAATTCCGGGTGAAGTGCGCCTCCACCTTCGGCCTTATCTTAACTTGTAACCAGGTGAGATAAGGCCAAGCGCTTCCCCGTCATCAATAAAAAAAAAATTGTTAGATATATATTTTGTCATTTCAGGAAATCCCTAAGACGGCTTCGGGCAAGATTCTCAGGAAGGATTTAAAGAAAATTTACGCGTAGCCTTCGGTAGAAAAAAACAATAAGTACTCGGTTTAGGTAGTGTATTAACTTTAAACGTACATTACTACTTAGATAGGTATCCCAGGTCTTATGAAGACCCCTGACTAACGCTGATTTCTGTTGTCACTTACAAACGTAGTTTTTCAATCGTTTCGAAATGGTATGTCCAAGTTAAAATAATCAAAATCAATGATCGATTATGAATTAAGATTTTTTAGGATCATTTTGAAACGTCAAATATACCGCCTGTTCGGAATCGCGACCAGCAAGGAGATAGGCAAGAACAGGCTTGTTATTTTAGGACCTTACAAATACCTTAAATTACCCATTACTAATTGCAATTCATTCTCTGGAGTTAATTATTTATTAATGCCAGGCTTTCTTATCTTCTAGGTTATCTGAAATTTTTCTAGCTTTTCTAGATTTTTACAATTTATTACTGTTTAAAATTTTTGAATTTATGATTTTTTGAATAATTTAGTTAGTTAGGGTTTATTCTTAATACAGATAAGCTAGATTTGCGCTTTACTACGATATTCAAATATAATATGCAAAAGGTGTGTGATGTGATGTAGCCATGTTTTTTTTTTGCATATTTTTGAAGTGGACTAGCCATTTCGAAATTATCAGCGAACTACGTTTATGGTGCAGAGGTATTAATTGAACTTTCTTTAATTTCTAGCTAGATAACTTACCTACCATAGTTTAGTGTTTTGGGTTTAGTATTACTTTGATAGAGCTAAGATATACATAGCATAGTGGTTTTGTTGATCTTTTTATTTTTATTTTTGTCACTCTTAACCGACTTCCCAAGGAGGTTCTCGATTCGGTCCGTTTTGACACCCACTTGGAAAGAACCTTAAAATGTGGGCGCCTGTGCCTTTGACCTTGATTTTATGTTTAATTTTCCATTACAGTCATTATTTTCGATCATAATGGTTTGAATTAATGTAAAATCTACACTGGTACAATCTAACTTATACGGCAATCGCCAATTCTGCCAAGCGTGGTGGCTTTGGCAAGACCCTAAAATTTAGGAGATGGCTCTGTCCAACTGTCCACAGTTGAACATATCCTATTGGGCTGTATCGCTCTTAGGCTTTCTTTATCTTTAAAGAAAACCGAAATCATCCCTTGGGAATTTACCAAAATCCTTTCTTGTTGCACCTCTATAACACGAAAGCAAGCTTTACGAAAATATCTAGTTGGTATTATTAAATTGGATACTCGTATTCTTGTTATTATTTTTTTGCGCGGAATCCTAATTCTTATTCTCAAATAAAAGTATTCCAAGTTACTCCTTATAACATCAGCTATCTGACTATTAATGTCTCGTTAAAAATTGGCCAGTTGTTTCGGAAATAACCCGGCACAAACTGACACACAGACAGGCAAAAAATATCAATATTGTTTTTTGTGTGTGTAGATTTTTCAATCTACACATTCAATCATGTTACCTGTTTTTTAAGTGGGCCGGTTTTCAAACGCTTGGCTATCTCATCAATAAAAAAAAAGTTGGATCCGCCATTATTTTCTATTGTAATGTTTGATTATAACGCTGAAATAATAAGCAAACTTAGTAGTTATCCTAACTAATTATTTGAACATTATTCCTTATCACTTTCCTTAAAAGCCATAATTTTAGATATCAGGTCCGACCATTTGAGCTACTTTTGGTAGCTATATATTTGTTTTGATCTTGTTTCGCTCTTTCAGGGCAAAAACATCTTATTTTCTTAGTTCTTCATCAGCTAGCTCCAGCATCCAAAGAGTTAACGAAATTATATCTTACACTTGGATTAAAATTATTTAGATCCCATAAAATGTATCATTCTGTACCTGTTTCATATGTATGTATATACATCATCATTTGTAATAAAGACTGTAAGTCCCTATAGTATAATGTTGGTACTTGGTATTGCAATAATTATATGTTGGTAGTCAGGTTAGGTAAAATTAACTATTTAGAATTACATGCTAAGTTATTTCGCTAAAAATAAATTTGTTGATAAATTTCGTATACATTTTATTACCTACCTTTAAGCCTTTTAACAAGCCTCATTGCTCAGTTGGTAGTAATTCTGCCTTCTGTGCTGTAGGCTGTGGGTTCGATTCCCACCCAGGGCAAACATTTGTGTGATGAGTATAGATGTTTCTGTGTTTGGGTGTTGTATCATTATAGTACGTATGTATTTACAAAAAGTATTTAAGTATTCTATCCGCTGTGTAAAATTAATGTACTCTAATATTTGTTTATTCATTTAGTGTTCTGATCATTCAGTCGCTAGCAAAAGCCAAACTCCGTTGCCCTAGGTGAAGAAAAGGTGAAAGGTGATTTATATCTCCTAGTACTAGGAGATATAAATCACCTTTCCACATGGTGTATTCACAGGGTACTTCCCAGGCGATGCTTATAATAATAATAAATATTAGACATATATAATATATAGACATACATTTTGTTATTATTTACTAAGGATTGGAACTGCTAACGACATCTAGTGTAAATTATACAGACTTGTGTTACCGTCTATACTCTGTGGTAATGAAACAAACGTAATCTGTTCAAAGCAAGCAATATATTTATCAAATTTAACGCAGCGCCATCTAGCCCCAAACTAAGCTTAGCTTGTAATTATGGGAACTAGATTACGGATATAATACTTAAACACTTTTTTTTGTGAATACATATACCTATATCATACATTACAACACCCAAACACAGAACAAACATCACCACCTCTTTAGCCATAAAATCGTCTCCATCCAAAAGCTGTCTGGAAGAAATAGCTTCTGAGCGACATTGTATATACATTATTTAGGTAATACAGCTTTATTCTTAAGGTGTGCAATAAAGTATTTTACATTATTTCATTCAAACATTCATCATACAAATGTTTGTCCTGGGTGGGAATCGAACCCACAACCTACAGGCTTTGCAGGTCCTAACCTGCAGGTCCTGCTGGGAAAGCTCGCTTAATCTTAAACCTCAAGGTCACTCTCTGGACGTCAGCTAGACAAGCCTAGGGTCAACAGCTGATCTATCTCAAAATGCACTAAAGTAAACAAACCTGTGACCTCGGTCCATTGGCGGGCTGAGAGTGACTGCAAAAGGCCGATGATCTCAGTGGCGTATCTTGGGAGAGACTGCTGCGTCGAGCAGTAGGTAGGTATACTGCGATATGTTGATGATGATGATGATGATGATGATACATAGCGTTTGATCACAATCTTACCTGCTGGCCTATTATTAGCCTTTCATTTTGGTTTCAATAAAAATAGCGGCTTTTCTTCAACATTTTTTTTTCTTTTCTGTCAGTTGATTTTTAGGTTATGATAAGGCCGAAGGTGGAGGCGCACTTCACCCGGAATCCTCAACAATCCGAGGAACTGGCTATCTTACCTCTAAATGCCGAAACACATATTTTTTTAAATTGTTATGGCGACAGAATTGGGTAAGATAGCTAGTCAGGCGGACTTAAAGTCCTACTACCAACCATTTATTTCATTGAGAAGTCAAGGAATTGTAAGTAGCAGGAAAGATCGAGGAGTACCACGTATTGGTAGTTCTTATAATGAAGGTGGATTCCTCTTGGTCCAAATGGGTAGTACACTAACGAGGAAAGTATGATAGTAGGTATTCTGTGTCTGTTTGTCAATACATACAGACACAGAATACCTGGGACAATTCCCAGGTATCAAATAGTGCACCGCCTCTGTGGTCTAGTGGTTCAAGTCACCGATTTCAGATCCAGAGGTCCCGGGTTCGATCCGCATGGGGAGTACAATATATTGTGCTTGGTTTGGTTGGTGATAGGACTTTGTTTAAGTCCGCCTGGCTAGCTACCACCATCTTACCTAATTCTGTCGCCATAATAACAATTCTAAAATTGTTGTGTTCCGGCATTTAGAGGTAAGATAGCCAGTTCCTCAGTTTGTTGAGGATTCCGGATGAAGTGCGCCTCCACCTTCGGCCTTATCTCAACTTGTTACCAGGTGAGATGTAGGCCAAGTGCTTACCCGTCGTACAAAATGTGCAATTGTGCGCAACATTCACTAAAATGCAACCTATAGAATTTGGCGGTACCCGAGAATTCGGATCTTAGTTTGTGACTTTTGCAGTTCTCAAAGATACTAGCGCCCCCTCACGATCCATGTTTGCATGTGCGTACAAAAACAAAGCCGCAGGTTATCTAGCAGTAGGTATGTATATTCATCAGTAGGTCATTCGCCTCGTGACGTCATGCGCCACTGAGCAATGTCGCTGTGTTTATATAAACGTTGTATGAATTGGCCTGATAGGTGTATAAATGTGTGTGTGTGTTTGTTGTAATTTCATGTTACTGGTTGATATTGCGCGCGCATAATGACTCGAAGCAGAAAAAGGCTTAACTTGTCACACTGTCAAATGCCACCATGTTTGAATATAACCATGTTTTGCATTTCGCGCGCTTTCTTTTTATTTTTATCTAAGTATATACTTATAATGACGTGACACTGGCAGATGGTAAACCCAATTGCCATAAAAAAAAACATCTTTGTTGTACAGTTCGCCTACGGATATCAGACCCAGACGATTCGCTCCCCAGGGAATATTAAATAAATGATTAAATATTACAGGACATTCATCTCACACAGCGCCATCTAACCCCGAATTTAGCATAGCTTGTAATATGGGGACTAAATTACGGATAGAATACTTAGATACTTTACGATACTTTTACTTTTTTGTAAATACATATAATAATAATAATAATGAAAGCCGTTTATTCCAAGATCTTACTAATTACTACATATTTCAGTCAAATATTTTAAAAATTACAAAAAAAAAAAATAGATTCTTAGTCTCGGTGTGCCTTTTTCATAGGCCTCCTCCAACGTTTTCCTATGCCTTCCGTCATGGGTTACCCTTCTCCATTTCGGTCCGGCTGCCATTTTCAGGTCATCTTTCTATCTGTAAATACATAAGTAGGTACGTAATATATGATACAACACCCAAACACATAACAAATATCTACATTTATCACACAAACGTCTGTCCTGAGTGGGAATGGAACTCACAACCTACAGCGCAGAAGGCAGAGTTACTACCGACTGAGCTAAAAGGCTTGTATTAGTATTGTGCTTGGGTAGTACAGTACCTACATACATATCATTTCAGCCTACATATACGTCCACCGCTGAACATAGACCTCCCCCCATAGACGCCACAAATAGCGTAAATATCTGTGCCGCCTTCATAGACCGATTCCACGCAATCGAGGAGGGGGGGGTTGGGTTCCACGTCTTCCCCGTAGTCCTCTACATGTACGAAACTCTACTCCCCCAGCGATATCGTTCTTTCGAGCCCTGCCCACTGCCACTTCAGCTTCTAGTTTTGAGAGCTGTGTCTACTATACTTACAGTAACTGGCTCTCCACAGATATCCATATTCCGAATGTTATCACGTTGCGAAACTCCAAGCATAATAAAGTACCTAGATATATATCTAAACGCTCAAAGTGTGTGTATCTAAGCATCAATGTGTGAATCATAATGTGTACCTGTTGGACTTTGTCCATGTCATTAAAGATGATTGGGTTTGCTTGACAATATCGGCGACTATTTAGTTATGGTAAATTACCTATGAGCCTAGCAGTACGACTTTCAATCGAGTCCAGGGCTTTGAGCTGATACTTGGCTGAGCCATCCCAGAGAATATTGAGATTTACGTCATTCAACTCAGACAAAAAGATAAGCTTGAGGTTCAAACGCTCTACCATCTCCCTAAATTTCGAAAATTTCGTCCGCACTAGCGCGTGGACTGGAAAAATATCTATCAACATCTGCTGTTATCTGCACCCAGATACCGGAAAAGAGCAAATCATGAATGTGAAGCAGGAATAGGAGCCTGAAGGTCAAGAGTTAATCCTAAATGAATAAAAAAATGGGGTTCTTAAAAGAGACGCTAAAAATTTATATTTGGCACTGGATTCAAACATTTCTCAAAACATAAACATAGACAGAATGCCTCATTAATTAAAGTTGGTAATAATTTATTAGACAGCATTTTTGTCAGTTGCTATCGAACTTCATTCAGGCGCTTTCATAATTCGTATTATAGTAGGGAGGTATACTTAGATTCAAATCTAAATGCAGTTTATTTATAAAATAAGCATGTTGGAACCTTTGCAAGCGACTTTTGTCGCAACATGTTTTACTGCTAACGGGTGCCGCATGTTGGAATAAATATTTTGGCACTGTTACCTCTTCAGATGGGTAATATCTTATCAGTTTGAGCCCTATATTACCAGGCTTATTGAGCTTACAGTCCGACCGAGATAAAAATTAACGTAAGCGACGGCGCCTGTGTCTTCGAAAAGTGATATTTTTGCCGGATGTACTAAGTTAGTTCCTCATTTTGCCGCGTTTCTTTATGATCATGGTAGCGCTGTAAATGCATTGTTGTTGTTGTGGCTGGCAGACTATGCCTTTTTATTCAGATCTTTACCTAATGCGGCAAATTTGAGTGGGCAAGGTAAGATGAGGTCTACGAAGGAGACATAAAATATTATTGATAGCTTGTTGCTATCGAATCTATTCAAGAAAATAGGTAGTCTATACCTACCCACTACACATGACATTTTGTACTTACTGCTGCATTTAAAACCTGGTGTTTATCACCACCATATAGGTATGCAATGTATAACTATATCCACAGATATCAAAATACTAAGATATCGTGTCTGTTGCACTGTCCGGGTAAGTACATTCACTCTTTGATTATCTACCTATTATAATAAAGATAATAAATACCTATAACAGAATAATCATTTCACACAGTTCCACATTCATCTAGTCCCATACTAAGCAAAGCCAAGTTATTAAACAAACCTACATATATGGAATAAGTACGTAAGTACGAGAATACCGCTTGGCGCCTGAATAATAATTGTTTAATTTTGCAACGGTAATCGGTTCTTTGACCTTGCACTTTCTTTTAATAGACATGAACTACCTACCTACTCGATTCCTGGGAGTCTTTTAGCAATGCAGTCATCATCACTACCTGCTAGTCAAAGGCCTCCCAAAGAATGACAAATGGATTTGCCATAACCACCACTCTTGATTGGTAAATAGAATCGCTTGTTGTAGCGTCGTTCTCGATTCCTGGAGTTTAACCGACGCAATCATCATCATCACTACTGCAGGACCAAGTTGGACATAACCACCACGCTTGATTGGTAAGTAGGATCGCTTATTGTAGTGTAATATCATCACTACCTACTGCAGGTCCAAGATGTCCCACGGAATGTTAAATGGAGTGATTTGCCATCATCACCAAACTTGAAACCTCCGTGGTCTTTATTGGTGGGGCGTGTGGTTCTCTTTACTGTTTCTTGAAGTGAAAACTTCTTTAGGCGCGTTGGGAATTGTTAACTATGTGACCAACGCGACCACATTGAGATTCAAGTACCAACTATTCTCAACTGTTCTCTTCGGCAAAGATAGACAACCTTCAAGTATTCACTTTTGTCGGCAATCCCGGAGAAAAAAAACAGTCATTGTTTTTTTTTTAAATGGCCATTTAAAAAAAAAACAACTTTTGGCCTCGTAACTTACGTACGATGGAGCGAGTGTGAAACATTAACCTGCATGATGGGGATGATAACAAGCTGTACGTCGGATGAAGACAATAAGGTCGTGAAGCTTCTGAGCACACTCAAGTACAATCTGTAAAACCGAAACCGTGTACCGAAAAACTCGCAACCTAGCGATGATGGCTCAGCCTATCAAGCCTTACCTTGCACTACTCTTATCTTCACACACAAGCCTCCTGGCTCTGCGCTCCACCGAGTCAAGCGCGTTAAGTTGATACTTGGCTGAACCACCCCAAAGATGGCTGCAGTACTCCATAAGGGATCGAACTTGAGCTTGATATAATGCCAAAAGTTTATCAGGTGTGAAAGATCGCTTGACCAGTTATTTAATCGCAATTTGCGCTTTAAACTCTATGGAAGTGCTAAAGTTCAGGCTAGCCGTCATCTCCACGATAAGGGCAAGGTAGTCAGTTACTAACAGATGTAGGTACCTTGAAAGGTGCCATGTCGAATTGTAATATTTGTTCCCAGTTTGCTTATGAGTTTGCCTCGACACCTGTCCGATAAACAAGATGATTTCGTGCTTATTGTTCCGCCGTCAACTCCGGGTATAACAGCATAGGTATACCTACATTCTGTCAGATGTTTTTTTTTTTATTGTACGATGGGTAAGCACTTGGCCTTCTCACCAGGTTACAAGTTGAGATAAGGCCGAAGGTGGAGGCGCACTTCACCCGGAATCCTCAACAAACTGAGGAACTGGCTATCTTACCTCTAAATGCCGGAACACAACAATTTTAGAATTGTTACTATGGCGACAGAATTAGGTAAAATGGTGGTACTAGCCAGGCGGACAAAAACAAAGTCCTTCCACCAACCAAACCAAGCACAATATATTGTACTCCCCATGGGGATCGAACCTGGGACCTCTGGATCTGAAATCGGTGGGTTGAACCACTAGACCACAGAGGCGGCATTGCTTGTAAAATGCGAACTAGATTACGGATAGAATACTTAAATGCTTTTTTTTTGTAAATACATATACTTTTATACAATACAACACTCAAACACATAACGAACATCTATATTCATCACGCAATTTTTTTGTCCTGGGTGGGAATCGAACCCACAACCTACAGCGCGGAAGGCAGAGTCACTACCAACTGAGCTAGGAGGCTTATTGATTCTGAAACCAGGGCTGCACAGCTTTTATGAAGCAAGAAAGAAACCACGCGTAACTGATCAAGGTTCGCTATTGTAGCGTCGTCGTTGGGTCGGGCCCATACTGCTGTGATCATGATGAATATAGTTTTTTTTTATTGTACGGCGGATATCCTTGACCTTCATCTCACCTGATTTTTCAAGTAGATACGGCCGAAGGTGCGCACTTCACCCGGACTCCTCAATAAACTGAGGCACTGGCTATCTTGCCTCTGAATGCCGGAACGAATAACAAGAATTTAAGAATTGTTGTTACAACACAATTAGGGTACCTAAGATGGTGGTAGCTAGCCAGACGGACTTAAACAAAGTCCTACCACAACCAAAACAAGCACAATATTGTACTCCCCCAGGGATCGAGCCTAAGGCCTCTGGATCTGACACCGGAAGACGAACCACTATACCTACCACAGAGGCGTATACATTTGTATCGCAAACAACTCGCAAACGAGCGTGCAATATTATCAGACACCGAGTAAGTACTAGGTATCCCTTCCATGGATTCCATTCCATGAGTTTGACGCACACACATACACACACACACAAACAATCACAATCTATTTTAGTTTACCAACAAGTGCCGGCTTGAACGCACGCCTCCTTTATGTATTGATCCAATAATTTGTTTTGATACTCAAACCTTCATGGTAAGCCTTGCTATTTTTTTTATCGTAGCTACCTATTTAACTTATACTACTGCGTTTTACGCTACTAACTACTTTGGAGTTTGTGCTTTTCCATAAAACCGGTTGAAAACAGCCACTTTGGATGGGTACGGCGTTTGTTGTTGGTTTTATACATGATTATACGTGCTTATGTGAATGTTTTTGCAAGTTCATAAGTAAGTAGGTATTGTGTAGACTCAACACATTGTAGTCACAGTATAAATAATAGATGATACAACTTTGAAATATATTTCCGTAAACAGTGAATTAATTTGTCATTTATAACTATTTAATTATAATAGAAATTTTATTTAAAATTGCTACCTACTTATTGATATTTCTTTCTATATATAATATATACATAATTATATATATGTAACATAAAGTACAATTAAACTAACTATGTACAAAGGAATCAGTCAGATTACCTAAGGACCGTTACAAACGGCCTATAGGTAACTCAACTGCATTATATATAATATCATCCCAAATACTCTACCGCGTCCCCACACGATGTTACAATGACCTGAGCCGCCTTTATTCATCGATTTTTTGATTGGATGTCTTGTTAGGTACTTTGGTAGCAAAAATGGTATGAATTTGAGGGATGTAAGGTATATTATTAATATGCTAGTAGGTATTGTCTTTAAAGTTGTGATACGTAGGACTTTTATAAGTTAACGCATTTGTCCATTCAACGCGATACAATAGGTAGGTAGGCCTAAGTTAAACAATAAAAATGACAATAGTGTCATTGCTATGTTGTAAAATAGGTTCCTAAATAAAAAAACAGGGTGTGTCGTATAGGCACACGATAGAAGTGAAACTTTTTTGTTACACGGAAAATGTTTAATTATCTACCACTCTACCCCACACAGTGCCCCACCACTTTTCAAAAACACAAAAAGGTTGCGAATCAGAATTTCAAAATCCTCCCGTAAAAAGTTTCACGTCAAAAAAACTTGCATGTTTATTATAAGCAAACACTTTTATATAGAAATGCAATGAATAGATAAGCGGTACTTAGGTAGGTACATTACTTGCTAACAACAAAGATTGCTAACAAAATAATCGTCGCATTTCAGATAATACTCACTCGCCTTTGGACCGTCACAGAGGCTCAACGAAAATGGTTCCAAAGAATATATTCACCGTAAAAAGAACGTTGGATTCGCTGTGCAAAGGCTCAAAGCTCGCCAGCGTTGCGGTTAGACACCAGAGTGTATGGACCCAGGATAACGTGATCAAGTCTCCGTACAAAAATGTGGACGTTCCCAATTGTACGCTGTACGATTATGTTTGGCAGAACCTGGACAGGTGGCCTGAAAGGACAGTTTCAGTGAGTACTTACCTACTTCCTCCGCAGATGCTACGCCTGGGTCTGACGACTTTATGGCAACACAGGTCCCAGTATCCATGTCACACTAAACCAACTATTAGTTATTCTGTCTCCACCTCTCGGCAGAACCCACGAATGACGAGTCAATACGCGTAGTGCTGGTTTGACTGCAGGTGTAACTGAACTGCTATACTTTTAGTGGTATGATCCTCCTTGTGGTCTTCACTGGGCAACCTTTACCCTTCCTGCCGCAGTCAGACGCAAAGCGGTTTCAATTCAATTCAATTTAATTCATTTATTTATTTCTCTAAATTATTATATAACAAGCTTTATAACTACACACATAGGTATACTTAAGTTATATCTATAACCTACAAGAGATTGGCTTGTTTTCTGCATCATCAGGATCTACACTAAGTCATCGACTTGTGTTGCAGATTCTGTTTGCCTTCTGGAAGCACATTAAAATAGTCATAAATTAAATCTATCAACTAAACTATATTATACATAGGTATTACATTCGGTGTATACGATCTGTAAACAATTTAGAATAAATGAATTATATTTAGCAAAATAGAACCATTCAAATTAAAATTAAAAATAAACCAAAAAATAATTATTAAATTAACAATTAAATTTAGATATAAAATTAAATTAAAACTAGAACTAAAATAATAAGAATGTAATAGTATTCATATAGTAAATAAATAAATAGGTTTTTAATTAAATATACATATTATTCAATTATTTTTAACAATTCTTCGGTCTCATTGTAATTAAGATTTCTTAACCATTTCATAACGGCATTCTTACATTCAAATTTATTTAATTGAACTAAATTTGGAATCAATTTATTAGCTTTATTATAAAGGCAGGGTCTGTAAAAATATTGCTGGTGTTGCGCAAAGGATGTTCTACAACTAGGGGTAGCACAAATTTTTGCTTTGTTTCGTCTTCCTGTGGCTAAATTATCATGAGGGTCTACTAGTTTATGCTGCAATATTAAATATATAGAGTTGTCTCACAGTGAGCACTCCACACTCTCTGTATAGGCTTGTGGTGGAAAATCTGTAAGGCTTAAATGTAGCCACCTTTAGCACAGCTCGTTGAGCTCGCTCTAACTGTAGTAGGTGTGTTATTGCAGTATTGGTTTGCTGGGTTCCGTCGGTGTATGATGGAGAGCCAGTGTCTTGTGGAATAGCTGACTCCATATAGACCGTATCTATCCATGCTCTGGTCTAGAGCTTAAAAAGCCAAGAGGTCAAGAGCTATGCCATCATTAAATAAAAAGTTCAAAAATAAAAAAACCCGACTTGCGAAAAATCACACTCTAAAAAGTAGGTATGTATAATAACAATCGACATCGCCGCAAATAGCGATCTGAGCCGCCTCCATCATCATATCACCAGAATTTTCAGTTATGAAAACGCCGAAGGTGGAAGCGCACTTCACCTGGAATCCTCAATAAACTCAGGAACGGCTATCTCACCTCTAAATTCTGGAACACAAAAATTTGAGAATTGTTGCAATGGTGACAGACTGATGATGGTGATGAAGATGGTGGTACTTAGCTAGCCAGGCGAATTTAAACAAAGTTTTGATTAAGTCCACCTGGCTAGCTACCACCATCTTACCTAATTCTGTCGCCATAATAACAATTCTTAAAAAAAAATGTTGTGTTCCGGCATTCAGAGGTAAGATAGCCAGTTCCTCAGTTTATTGAGGATTCCATCTTCGGTCTTATCTCAACTTGTTACCAGGTAAAATGAAGGCCAAACGCTTCTTCGTCATAAAAAAAAAAGTCCTACCAACTTAGCCAAACACAATATTGTACTCCCGCTTGGGGATTGAACCTGGGACCTCTAGATCTGACACCGGGGGCGAACCCCTAGACCACAGAGGCGGTTAAACGACTAAGGGATCTTACCAGGAGAAGGGCAGAGCTTGCTTCTGTGTATTATCTACGCCTTTATTGCGATAACCAATCCGCATGCATTAAAAAAAGAAAAGTATCAACAAACCATAGTTTAAAGGAATATGTCCGAAATCGGATAACCTGTTCATGCGATCTCGAATTCCAAAGGTTATTGTGACGAGGCACACAATCAAACCGCTTCTCCAATGATGGCAATTTGAAATTTATTCTGCCATTTTCATGATAATATCAGATGTTTATCTACGTGCAAAAATTACAAAACGATCTTAGCTGAGCTAAGACATCCGTCATAATATGTAGATACTCAGAGACATCTTTTTTTCTACCATGGGGAGGTGCTTGGCCTTCATCTCACCTGATTTTCAAGTTATGGTACGGCCGAAGGTGGAAACGCACTTCTTACCTATAAATGCTGGAACACAACCATTTAGGAATTGTTGTGGCGACAGAAATAGGTAAGATTGTGGTAGCTAGCCAGGCGGACTTAAACAAAGTCCTACCACCAACCAAACCAAGACAATATTGTATTCCCGCTGGGGATCAAACCCACCGATGGGCGAATAGACCATAGAGGCGGTTAAAACTTCAATCAATCAATAAATCACTTATTTCTTTGACATATAAGTAGGTAATTTTTTTTATTTTTATTTATCGACGTGGAAGCGCATAGCCTGCATCTCACCCGGTATCCAGCTATGACAGCGCCCAAGGTGAAAGTGGTAATGACCCGGAGTCCTTAACTGACTGAGGAACTTGTTATCTTACCTCTAAATTCCGCAACACAACAATTAGAATAACCAACATTGACCAATAAGATGTTGGATGTAGGTCATATTCATTTAATTTTGTCAACCAAACTATCATCATTTTCAATTTAGGTTTTCTTTTCGTTGATGACGAAAACTATGAACCATTTTTTTATTTTGAACATGTTTTTGCTTATATCAGGCATTATCTATCCTATTGCTGGGGTAAACATTTCAGTTAATTCATCAAGACCGTAACTTACTAGTTTGACTAAATCGAGATATCAAACACACAAAAACAATAATCATACCAACACCTACTTACTCATATGTACGTACAAAATTAATCCAAATATAATTGTAGGTTAAGGTTATAAAGGGGGTAGTGTTAATATGCTACCAAAAGTCGATATTGATTATTATACAATACAACACCCAAACAGAACAAACATACATATTGATCACACAAATGTTTGTCCTGGGTAGGAATCGAACCCACAACCTACAGCACAGAAGGCAGAGCTACTACCAACTGAGCTGTGAGGCTTGTAAAATACCTATTAAGGTTGATGAAATAGGTACCTACTGGTCGCAAATGTAATTTTAAAGGGGTCTTTACAGTTTTGTAACAGAAACGTGATTTTTGCCTTGAACGTGGTGAACCCTTTGTGTGTCCGCTTTTGGCAAGAGTTATTGTTGTTGCATGTGCTTCCAGGTCTGTGCTGTAACCGGTCGGGGCTACACTTACGAGCAAGCATTCAAGTTGTCCAACACGTTCGCTGCGAACCTGCGGGTCAAGTTCAAGGTCCGCGACGGAGATGTGGTCGCCGTGATGCTGCCCAACATTCCCGACTACTGCCTCGTCAACATGGGCATCCTGGAGGCGGGTGGGGTCATCACCAGCATCAACCCAGTTTATTCTGCACGTAAGAAACCGCCACTATCGAGGTCCCGGGTTCGGTTTTGGTTGGTGGTAGAACTTGTATTACAAGTACTACTATCTACCAAAATACTTAAGTCTTTCACCGTAACAATGATTATAAATTGTTGTTTTTTATTATTGTTCTTATTATGTTTTGTTTATTAAGGAACAACAAACAGAGGTAACTTTAGAGGTATGAAAGCCTTCCTCAGCATGTTGAGGATTCCGGGTGCAATGTGCTCCAGGTGAGATAAAGGTGCCAATAGTGTAAGAATATTAATAATACTGTCTGTGATGAACACCATTATAAGGGGAAACATAAAACATGAAACAAAAGTAGGCAAATTAAGTGAATAAAGTCCCATTACTAATTCCAGATGAAATCCAACGCCAGCTCCTCTTATCAAACTCCAAAGTCATCGTGACAATGCCCGAAGCCGTCAAAGTCATAAAAGACGCCCTAAAAATCGCCAAACTGGAAATCCCCATCATCGTAGTGAAAACAAACGGCAACCCCATTCCCGAAGGCACCATATGCTTCAACGAGCTAAGCGAGGACCATCAAGTAGATACCAGCGTGTTGAAGAAAGTGCGGCGAAATGGGAATGACATCTGTTTCCTGCCGTACTCGAGTGGAACCACGGGGCTGCCGAAGGGTGTGGAGTTGTCGCACAGGAATATTATTGCGAATGGCGAGCAGGTCAATGATGATGCTGTGAGGTGCCACACGGAAACTACTGGTAAGCTGGGATATTGTTCACAGTCAAAGTCAAAGTCAAAGTCAAAGTCAAAGTCAAAGTCAAAGTCAAAGTCAAAGTCAAAGTCAAAGTCAAAGTCAAATATTTTTATTCATTAATATTTTTAGGATAATTTTGAAACGTCAAATCTACCGCGTATAATTACGTAACAAGCTACTTACAAATAAGAGTTGAGTATGCAATGAAATCCGGCTAATCCGTTTCATTCAGCTACGTTTGAGTATGTATAGCGCCGTCCCTCTCATTTCGGTCACTTTCGGTAGCCCCCTTTTTTTTAATAGTACGACGGAGCTTGACCTCATCTCAACTCTCATCCCAACCCTTCAAGTTATGATAAGGCCGAAGGTGGAAGCGCACTTCCCGGAATCCTCAACCAACTGAGGAACTAGCTATCTTACCTCTAAATGCCGGAACACAATAATTTTAGAATTGTTATTGTGGCGACAGAATTAGATGGTGGTAGCTAGCCAAGCACAACACTGTACTCCCCTGGGGATCGAATTAGAGACCTCTGGATCTGAAATCGGTGCGTTAAACCACTAGACCTTGTTCTACTACTATGAATTTGCTCCAGTGAATAAATTGTAATTAGTATTAGATAATTTTAAGCTATTGTAATGGATAATGAAAAAAAAAAACTAGCCCGAGGTTCTTGCCTTTCTCCTTGTGTGCTGGTCGCGATTCCGAACAGGCGGTAGATTTGACGTTTCAAAGTGATCCTGAAAAATCTTACTGAATAAATATATTTGACTTTGACTTTGACTTTGACCTCAGAGGCGGTTTTTGGATTTTCGACACCTTTTTTAGCTGCAATGAAATCCCGCTCATCCGTTTCACTCAGCTACGTTTGAGTATGTATAGCGCCGTCTCATTCTAGTTACCTACGGTAGCCTTGTTATCTTTCCAGGCAGCCACCAGGACTCAGTGCTGGCTGTACTCCCATTTTTCCACATCTACGCCGCCTCCGTGGTGATGTTCCACAAGATGTCTCTCGGCTGCAAGATAGTGACTCTTCCGCTGGTGAAGCCGGAACTGTACTTCGAGACTCTCGAGAAACACAAGACGAACGTGCTATTCGTTGCCCCTCCTTTAGGTAAGCTTCGTGAAGAAGGGGTAGCCTGATAAATAAATATTACAGGCTATTAATTTTACACAGCGCCATTTAGCCCCAAACTCAGCATAGCTTGTAAAATGGGAACTGGATTACGGATAGAATACTTAAATACTTTTTTTTTGTAAATACATACTTATCATGCAATACAACTATATTCACACATATTCGTCATGCAAATGTTTGTCCTGGGTGGGAATCGAACCAACGACCTACAGCGCAGAAGGCAGAGCTACTACGAACTGAGCTGTGAGGATTGTCATATCTCTTTTTTTTTGTAATACATTTATCATACTACAGATAGATATTTACAAAAAAAAATATCATGTATAATTTCCGTATTTAAGTTTCCTTAACAAGCTTGGCTTAGTTTGGGACTAGATGGCGCTGTGATATATTAATGTCATGACAACTTGTAACCAGGTGAGATGAAGGCCGAGCGCTTCCCCGTCGTACGACAAAAAAGTACTATTTATTAATATATTTATTATATTCCAGTTCTTCTGATGGGTTCCCATCCTCTTGCAAACGAGAAGTCTTACCGGCATATCGAGACGATGATCAATGGAGCCGCCCCACTCTCCAATAGCGATGTTGAAAGATTCATGGACAAAGTCAAGGTACATTGGTTCATCCTGGAGCATCCAAGTTTCCTGTAGTACAATAAAAAAAAACTTTTGCCATATATCTAATATCATCTAACCAATCATCATCATTAACAGACTAATAATGTATACAGGACATACCAAATCTGGAGGGTTTTGCCATACTTAATCACCACGCTTGGCAGATGGTGATGGTGGTTTGGTTCTCTCTCTCTCTCTCCCGTCGTACTATAAAAAAAAAACGGTTTTCGTTGAATTTCTCAATAAGTCATGTACTCACTAATCTTTAGTATCAAAAAGTTTTCAAAAAAGAAGAAGAGATTTATCAACTCGACGGGTGCTGTAAAATATTCACGGTGTATTTTTCAGAGAGCATTATTACATTCAGCATGTGACGAGTTAAACAGCAGTCAATTATAAAACTGTAGAAAAGACAGTTGGGTTAGTGATACTACTAATATGATTTCCAGAGGGATATAGACTTTCGCCAAGGGTACGGGCTGACGGAAACCTCCCCCACTGTGACCATCACCCCCCGGAACTACAACCTGAAGAACTACGCAGTCACCGGACCTCCCATACCGAACACGGAACTCAGGATCGTTGACGCGGATTTCAATAATCTGGGACCGAACGAGGTGAGTTCATGTCTCATGAGTTGAATGAATGAATGAATGAACGAATGAAGGACGAATCCATTATTTATTTTTTTCACCGCGGATTTTAATAATCTGGAACCGAACGAGGTGATTTGAATGAATGAAGGACGAATCCATTATTTATTTTTTTCACCGCGGATTTTAATAATCTGGGACCGAACGAGGTGATTTGAATGAAAGAATGACGAATAAAATTATTTAGTTTACACTTAAAATAACAAAGGAAATTTTACGATTTCAAATAATTAAAGTCATCAGTACAATGGGCGGCTTATCGCTTAAGGGCAATTTCTTCAAGACGACCTTAAGCTGGAGAGAATAATACAAGTTTTTTTGATGGAAGTACATAATGTTAACCCGTATCTTAGGCCACATCTTTAGTTTTTTTTTCAAGTAAGTAAGTAGTCAAACGTTTGGCTATCATCAATAAAAAAAAGCATTGTGTAGCTGAAAGACTTACTGACAATCAACGCACAGCCTAAGTCAAGACTTGAAAATTTCTTGATGGCTTCCTTCGTGTTGTACCCCGGGTAACGGAGAGGCTGGGTTTTGCTAGCGGCAACGGCTGAGTGATCACAATACTGGTCACTTTATAGGTCCATCTGGCTACCGACCTCCTGCCGAAGTCCGGCGCCAAACGGGAGAGTGCCAGTGCGATCTGAGAGAGCTCGCTCCATTAAAGACAACGACCTTGCTCTGGCATAGAGCCTTCCTTCAAGATATAAACCATCATTTACAGGAATAAATAAGGGTGCACTAAAAGAAGAAATTAGTGCTTTGTTTGGTTGGAAGGAATTTTCTACCTACCAACCAAACAAAGCACAAATTCCTAACTAAAAAAAAAAGTATTGAAGTATTATATTCGTAATCTAGTTCCCATATTACAATGCTTAGTTCGGGGATAGATGGCACCGTGTGAAATTAATGTCCTGTAATATTTATTACTATTATTACTGGAAATCGAACCCCCAGGTTCGTTTCTAGTGGGTGAATTACTAGACCACAGAGGCGGCATAATAAAGTCTCTGAACATCCAAATAAACTTTCTCATTTACAGCATTATTTTCATGATAAAAGACCAATTTCAAAATCAGACAGGTGAAATTCTTGTCCGGGGCCCACAAGTGATGCGAGGCTACAGAGATAACCCTCAGGCCAACAACGAGGCGTTCACAGTCGACGGCTGGTTCCGGACCGGGGACTTGGCGGTCGCTGACGAAGAAGGATTCATTACCATCACCGACAGACTGAAGGAACTCATCAAGGTAAGACAAATGTCTGCTGAGAGAACCCTCAGGCCAACAACGAGGCGTTCACAGTCGACGGCTGGTTCCGGACCGGGGACTTGGCGGTCGCTGACGAAGAAGGATTCATTACCATCACCGACAGACTGAAGGAACTCATCAAGGTAAGACAAATGTCTGCTGAGAGAACCCTCAGGCCAACAACGAGGCGTTCACAGTCGACGGCTGGTTCCGGACCGGGGACTTGGCGGTCGCTGACGAAGAAGGATTCATTACCATCACCGACAGACTGAAGGAACTCATCAAGGTAAGACAAATGTCTGTTGAGAGAACCCTCAGGCCAACAACGAGGCGTTCACAGTCGACGGCTGGTTCCGGACCGGGGACTTGGCGGTCGCTGACGAAGAAGGATTCATTACCATCACCGACAGACTGAAGGAACTCATCAAGGTAAGACAAATGTCTGCTGAGAGAACCCTCAGGCCAACAACGAGGCGTTCACAGTCGACGGCTGGTTCCGGACCGGGGACTTGGCGGTCGCTGATGAAGAAGGATTCATTACCATCACCGACAGACTGAAGGAACTCATCAAGGTAAGACAAATGTCTGTTGAGAGAACCCTCAGGCCAACAACGAGGCGTTCACAGTCGACGGCTGGTTCCGGACCGGGGACTTGGCGGTCGCTGACGAAGAAGGATTCATTACCATCACCGACAGACTGAAGGAACTCATCAAGGTAAGACAAATGTCTGTTGAGAGAACCCTCAGGCCAACAACGAGGCGTTCACAGTCGACGGCTGGTTCCGGACCGGGGACTTGGCGGTCGCTGACGAAGAAGGATTCATTACCATCACCGACAGACTGAAGGAACTCATCAAGGTAAGACAAATGTCTGCTGAGAGAACCCTCAGGCCAACAACGAGGCGTTCACAGTCGACGGCTGGTTCCGGACCGGGGACTTGGCGGTCGCTGACGAAGAAGGATTCATTACCATCACCGACAGACTGAAGGAACTCATCAAGGTAAGACAAATGTCTGCTGAAAGAACCCTCAGGCCAACAACGAGGCGTTCACAGTCGACGGCTGGTTCCGGACCGGGGACTTGGCGGTCGCTGACGAAGAAGGATTCATTACCATCACCGACAGACTGAAGGAACTCATCAAGGTAAGACAAATGTCTGTTGAGAGAACCCTCAGGCCAACAACGAGGCGTTCACAGTCGACGGCTGGTTCCGGACCGGGGACTTGGCGGTCGCTGACGAAGAAGGATTCATTACCATCACCGACAGACTGAAGGAACTCATCAAGGTAACATCACTTTGTTTTGAAACGGTGCGCGGGCTAATATACGATTTTTCTTTTGAAAATTTCAACACGAGAAAGAAGTGATGCGTTAGTTTTTTGACAATTGTGATAAATAATATAAGGTGTATGGATATCCGACTCTTTTCATGTTATTTTTTGTAATCCACAAATTTTTCATGAGTATTATAATACATTTTTAAACATGGGGCTTATCACGTTTACGGTGATGATGGCTCCCTAGTGAACAAAAACTAAGATAATGTTGCCTTAATCAGATTCTAAAATTGTTGTGTTCCGGCATTTAGAGGTAAGATAGCCAGTTCCTCATACTCTTGAGGGTTCCGGGTGAAATGCGCTTCGGCCGCAACTCCCCGTCATACAATAAAAAACAACTTACGTATAAGTAGGTACTTGAGTTAATTAAACCCATGTTTAAAAATGTTCTAAATCTTAAGGATTGGTATTTTTTTTATTGTACGACGGGGAAGCGCTTGGCCTTCATCTCACCTGCTTACAAGTTGAGATAATGCCGAAGGTGGAGGCGCACTTCACCCGGAATCCTCAACAAACTGAGGAACTGGCTATCTTACCTCTAAATGCCGGAACACAACAAGTTTTAGCATTGTTATTATGGCGACCGAAGTAGGTAAGATGGTGGTAGCTATCCAAGCGGACTTTAATAACATCCTCCAACCAAACCAAGCACATTATTGCTGCCACTGGCGATCGAACCCGGGACCTTTGGATCTATAATCGGTGGTACCACTAGACCACAGAGGCAGTTAATTATTGATGGAAATTATTTAGAATCTCAGTCACAATATCAATAGGATAATTTCTATATCTTAACAAACCTCATAGCTCAGTTGGGAGTAGCTCTGCCTTCTGCGCTGTAAGAAGGCTGTGGGTTCGATTCCCACTCAGGACAAACATTTGTGTGATGAATATAGTTTGTTCTGTGTTTGGGCGTTGTATCATATAGTACGTATGTATTTACAAAAAGTATTTAAGTATTTTATCCGTAATTTAGTTCCCATATTACAAGCTATGCTTAGTTTGGGGCTACATGGCGCTGTGTAAAATGAATGTCCTGTAATATTTATTTATTTATCTTGCCTCTTCATAGGTAAAAGGCTTTCAAGTCCCTCCGGCGGAGCTAGAAGCAGTTCTTCGCCAGCACCCCGCCATCAACGATGCAGCAGTCATCGGCATCCCCCACCCAACCAACGGGGAAGAGCCTAAAGCATTCATCGTCCTCAAGAGCAACCAAACTTGTCTGCCCGAAGACATCATAGACTTTGTCAAAGAACGGGTAGCGCCTTACAAACGTATCGACAATATCGCAATCATAGATACTATACCTAAGAGTCCCGCGGGGAAGATTCTGAGAAGGGTTTTGAAGGAGCAGTATTGTTAGGTTTTTATGACATGATTTTGGAATATATGCCAATAACGAAAGCTTATTTTTTTAATTCTGAACTGTGTTTGGGTATGGGCTTCCGATCCCGAGGTTGTGGGGTTGTGGGTTCAAATCCAGTCGTGCACCGATAAAATCTTCAGATTTTTATATTTGACACTAGCACATGCTCTGACGGTGAAGGTCATCGAGAGAAAATATCATGTCACTGGCTAGTATCCCGCGTAGCTAACGTAAGTTTGGAAGTGCCTCTGAGTAACCCTCTAGCAGGTGATCTTAAACTTCACTCTGGGTAGTGATGAGAGTGAATCCTCGAATGAGAAAAAGTCGTGAGTCTATACTTTTTTGGACTCATTTGTGGGGGTAAATAGTAAGGTTAAAGTGAAAGAGACAAAAAGAACTAGATGGATATATTATGTTTGGATTTTTGTGATATAAATGATAATTATAATTTTAAAACTTAATTCACAAGAACTGTAAGAGTAGGCTTATTAGGCTAGTTGGTTTTTATATGTATAAAATCCTCCTGTATGGAGTACCTAAAGCACATAATGTAATGTATGTTCGTGACAAAATCCAAAGTCTGGTTAATTATTATGATAACCCGAATTGATATTCAGAGATATTTTTGTATCTTTACAAGTAATGGTTTATTATTGTACTTATATCTTAATGATGTTAACAAGAACCAAGTACGAGTATACCTACATATAAATAATTATTTGATAAGAACTAATTGTATTTATTTGTTCACTAGGCTTAACTATTAAATATATATCAATTAAACAGATAATAAAACATTTAACAGTTTTCAAACACAAATTACAGTTTTTTATTGAAATTCAAATTTTCTTGTATTTTATATTGCCCTATTAATATATATGATGTCCTATAATATAGGACTTTAAACGTGTAGTCAGTAACAACAGAAATATTATGTTATTCCTGATCCAGCATAATCTTTGCAAAATTTTAACTCCAATAAGCGAAAAGGAGCAGCAGAGAATCAGCTTGGTAGAGTGATGTACAACATCCCATTTCCATCCCATTTACACGGTAACTGATTTGTGGGATGAAAAGTAGTGAAAGTAGTCTATGTCATATTTCCAGCTTATAACTGATTTGTGGGATGAAAGGTGGTGAAAGTAGCTATGTCATATTTCCAGCTTATAACTGATTTGTAGCATGAAAAGTAGTGAAAGTAGTCTATGTCATATTTCCAGCTTATAACTGATTTGTAGGATGAAAAGTAGTAAAAGTAGTCTATGTCATATTTCCAGCGTATAACTGATTTGTGGGATGAAAAGTAGTGAAAGTAGTCTATGTCATATTTCCAGCTTATAACTGATTTGCAGGATGAAAAGTAGTAAAAGTAGTCTATGTCATATTTCCAGCTTATAACTGATTTGTGGGATGAAAAGTAGTGAAAGTAGTCTATGTCATATTTCCAGCTTATAACTGATTTGTAGGATGAAAAGTAGTAAAAGTAGTCTATGTCATATTTCCAGCTTATAACTGATTTGTAGGATGAAAAGTAGTGAAAGTAGTCTATGTAATATTTCCAGCTTATAACTGATTTGTAGGATGAAAAGTAGTAAAAGTAGTCTATGTCATATTTCCAGCTTATAACTGATTTGTAGGATGAAAAGTAGTGAAAGAAGTCTATGTCATATTTCCAGCTTATAACTGATTTGTAGGATGAAAAGTAGTAAAAGTAGTCTATGTCATATTTCCAGCTTATAACTTATTTGTAGGATGAAAAGTAGTGAAAGTAGTCTAAGTAGTCTTATTTCCAGCTTAGAGCAACATATGTGCAAAAGTTCAGCTTAATCCACTCTGTAGATTTGGCGAGAATAAAACATATCCACCCATACAAACTTTCGCTTTCATACTGCGATGCTAGTGTGATGAAAGTGAATATTTGTTTTCTAAGTGCCATTCAGTGCCTTCGATAGGCTGCTTTTTTTATTGTTTTTATTGTACGACGGGGAATTGCTTGGCCTTCATCTCATCTGGTTTTCAAGTTATGATAAGGCCGAAGCTAGAAGCGCACTTTGCCGGGATCGTTAGTCTGAGGAACTAGCTATCTTATCATACCATCTTTGCCGGATCACAACAATTTTATAATTGTTGTTATGGCGATAGAATTAGGTAAGATGGTGGTAGCTAGCCAGGCGGACTTAAACAAAGTCCTACCACCAACCAAACCAAGCACAATATTGTAGTCTACCCTGGGGATCGAATCCGGGACCTCTGGATCTTTCACCGGTGGGTGAACCACAAGACCACAGAGGCGGCTCTGGTATATACTTCATCGTAGACCTCTTCCTTGGTAATAACCATGAGACCATTTCAAATACTTATATTACAGGATATTAGTTTTTACACAGCGCCATCTAGTCCCAAACTAAGCATAGCTTGTAATATGGGAACTAGATTACGGATATAATACTTTATATTCTTTTGTAAATACATACAGTACGTACTATATGATACAACACCCAACACGAAACAAACATATCTATATTCATCACACAAATGTTTGTCCTGGATGGGAATCGATCCCACAGACTACAGCGCAGAAGGCAGAGTTACACCAACTGAGCTATGAGGCTTGTAAAAAAAACATTATTGTATAGCTTACCACTGCTTACCTATCACCTTTCATATTATTTTGTTGGTCGTGATAAAATGCTATCTTTATTAGTAGTTAACTAGGTATGTACCAGCTAAATACCTACCTAAAATAGTTGTACGAATAAATAGTTATCAGCAAAGTACCTACCTAATCAGTTAGTAAAGTTACATAAATTACCAACACTGCTGAGGTAAATGAAATACATATTATTTATAAAAACACTAGCATTATACCTAGGTATTTAAATTTAAATTTTACAAATAACAATTAATCAAATTCACTACAACCTCTAAACTATTTATATGCCACTACGAAGGGTAAATACTTACCTCTCCTACTTACATTTAATTACTAACATCGGTATCAACGAGTTGTGAAGGCAAACAAAGTAGATTATTTAGAAGCAAGCGGCACTTTGGACCAAGCAGACCTGCTCAGTACAAACTTATTAACAAAAACCATATAACCTAACGCAAATCGGACTATGAAGTGCATAAAAATAGCCAAATTATTTAGATTTGAAATTCCGTCTCGTAAATCGAGTGTGTTTAGAACTGAACCTAGTGTTTGGGCGAAACAACGAGTTGTGAAATCCCCCTGCAAAGATATTGAGATCCCGAAGACAACTGTGGACGAATACATATGGAGGAATCTGGACCGATGGCCGGCAAAAGTTGCTACGGTAATAATCTACTTTAGTAGTGAATACAGACATGTTTATTGGTTAACCTAATCGTTAGGTATCGAAAACAGGTTTGACTTGATGGTATATCATAAACATAGACGTAAGGTATGTGGGATATTGATGAAAACAACAAATCTTTTATATTGAATAAATTAAAATGTAAGACACCAAGTTGAGACATATATGTACCTACCTACCTACCTACCTGGTATTTAGGTAATAGTGTAACTTAGGACACACATCAATAACCTGGTAGCAAGACAGTGAAACGAGTCTCAACCTCTCAAATATTGATCGTAGATGGTGCTTATATAGGTTACACCCACAAAGAACTTAGCCTACACAGCACTGCATTGCGCCCATCAACTTGAGGCATAACACCTGTTAAGCCTCACGTGCGCGTAATATCACCGGCGACCATACCCTTCAAACCGGAACACAGCTATGCAGCTTGGCGGCCGAAATAAATATCGCGGTAGTAATTCTCCGGACTTTCACAAGGGGCTACTACTACTTCTTCTACTACTCTCTAAACTAGATACTAGATACTTATATGGGTCACATTTAGATCTTCATCTTCCTGTCATTATCCCGCTCGAGCGTCGGCACAACACACTCTTCCGTTCACTTCTACTTATCAGCAGTCACTTCAGCTCGTCGTCCACTCCTTTCATACGCATGTCTTCTTTTACGCAATCTATCATCTCTATGTATCGGTCTTTTTCTACTTATATTCCTTTCTCATTCCTACCTACTCAACATTTTCTTTGCAACTTGACTTTCGTCTCTCCGCATAACACATCTAGGTCCATGATAGCGGGTACTAACGTTTATAAGTAGGTATATTACAAAATAGAGTCCGTAGGATTTATCACCTTAATTTGACTGCTATACCTAAACCAAGCAACAATTGCTCTCGTATTTCCATCAGGTATGCGGTGTAACACAGAGAAGTTACAAATACGAAGATATCTATAAACAATCGCGGACGTTCGGAGCAAATCTGAGGAAAAAGTTTAAACTACAAAACGGAGATGCTGTAGCAGTAATGATGAGGAATGCCCCTGAATACCCTATCGTAGTTTTAGGGATCATGGCGGCTGGCGGCTTAGTTACAACCTATAACCCGGTTTACACAGCATGTAAGTACTACCATTTCCTATGGCAACGACACAACATATTGGGGTATACATATTATTACATTTTACCTCATGGATGGGGATCGTACCCGGGACCTCTAGATCTGAAATCGGTGGGTTGAACCACTAGACCACAGAGGCGGTTAGGTCGAACTCAATAGCGAAACTTGAGACAGAACATATTGCTAGACATAGTGGTGGTTTGCAATATATAGTTTATAGGTTGATAATGAAGACGATGAACCTCCTATCTAATGGCTATGTCTGATAATGAAGGATAAGTATTTTTATCACTATCGTAGATTTTAATTTGTGTAACAGTTTGTTTACCATAATCATAGGTGTGACAAAAATACATAATTTTAACCTACAAAATAGTAACGTGATTCTGTGAATAATGCGTAAATTAATTTAATTATTAAAACGTTGATTTTATTCAAAGTAAACGACCTAACATTGCTTATTTAATGATTACAAGAAAAATTATATCGAATTTCAGATGAAGTCTACAAACAAATTCTACTTTCAAACGCTAAATTGGTCGTAGCTCATTCTGACATAGTTCCTACCATTAAAGAAGCCTTGAAGCTATGTGAAAAGGAACTTCCTGTTATCGCCGTTGATATCGACGATGCTCTACCTGAAGGAACTATATCATTTAAAGAACTAGTTGAAGACGGCGTAGATCTCAGTGTGCTGAAGGACGCGAGAAGAGATTATGATGATGTAGCATTGTTACCGTTCTCTAGTGGTACTACCGGACTACCGAAAGGCGTGGAGCTGACACATTTCAACGTTGTTGCTAATTGCGAACAGCAGAATACGGAGCTAAGGCAGTATGCATACACTACAGGCATGTATTAAACCATCTTCCAAAACGTCCCGACTTGTTCAGTGTTGATCCCGTTTTCAAAAAACATCAATAATACATTACTAAATATACTTTTTCCGTGGTTTTTAACCCATTGCCCAGAACAGTTACTTTCCACTATAGGTTCTCGCATGGTGACTAATATTAAGTGCGAAATAGAGTTAGTAAATACTCGATAGACTGACGATATTGTGACGATACTCAGAATTGACAAGTACTAAGTATTTGTGGCATCGTCGTTCGGAAGAAGTCTATGTTCAGCAACGGACGTGTGAGAGCCTAAAATTAAAAAGTGTGGTGTTTCACCAAAAAGGCAGCAACTTTTTTTGTGTATAATAAAAACTTTTACTGTGAATACCATTGTGTCTACCAAGCGTGGTAAATATGGCTAAACCTAACAGCTTAGGTGATTTTCTGTAGTTCTTTCCACCCCAATATCTCAAAAACTAACCGACTTATCAAAAATCACCCGTGACATTCAATTTAAATTTTTGTTAGCTCATTACTATTTTAATATCATGAAAATAGGATAACCCGTTCGAAAGTTATGCCGTCACAAACATTACCACAGATACCATACAGTGCCGGATTTCCCAACTTAACTCGGAGATAACATTCGCTAAGCTTTCTCGATCAATTAAAACAACTATAATATGTACTATTATTGTTTTTATTATTATATCGATAACCATCCAAGGTCAGCGGTAATTATTATCGCTTACCTTGGATGTTGTTTGACTTGAAATATACGTATCAGTTATTGACCGTTCTTATGTGTATAAATTCTGATTACAAGTCAAAGATTATGACCTGACTGTCAATCTATTATTGATTTCATAGGTACTGGCTATCGCAATTTTATTGATTTTTGGCGAATATATAGTTTTCCTCAAGATTTCCCCTACACTTTTACAAATCATGTTTATATTATCATGTATTTTGATTGTAGAAAATCATCAGGACACAACTTTAGTGATACTTCCGCTGTTCCATTCCTATGGCCAAGGAATCCTGATGCTGCACAAAATGTCCGTGGGATTGCGACTAGTTACTTTACCCAAGTTCCAGCCTGACACGTTTTTGGATGCTTTGCTGAAGTATCCCTGTGATTTGATGTATCTTGCTCCACCTATGGGTAGGTCTCACTTACATTACTTTCTTCGGCGCTACAAACCATTGTAAGTCTTGGCATCTTTTTTTTTAGGATATATATAATCTCACTTGGTAACAAGCTAACTAAGGCTGAGGTGACATCCGGAATCTCCAACAGTTTGAGGAACTGGCTATCTTACCTCAAAAGCCGAAACACACCAATTTAGAGTTGTTGATATGGCGACTAGGCTAGGTGGACTAAAACAAAGACTAACCAAAATGTCTTCTACAATGAACTGCCACTTGTCTAGCTCTCTGGCTTTCCTTTTCCGGGTGTGAAATTTATAAGAGCCTTTCAGATCTTGCTAGTTGTCATTATCTTGGGTGATCTATTGACATCCATTCTCTCAACGTGCCTGGCTAATTTCAGACGCTGATTCAATAGTCCGTCAAGCACAAAGGATGGGCGAGCTTTTCTAGAATCTGCCTATCAAAGACACTGGAACGCCCGCGTACCGACGGAACACAGCGGACTCTGGCGCTAGCCAGGCGGACTTTTACAGGTCCTACTACGCTACGTAATGCAATGGTGTTTTTTTCAGTATTGTTCCTCGGTTCCCACCCAGCAGTGAATCAAAAACACTTGGAACAAGTCAAAATGGGTATCAGCGGAGCGGCGCCGCTGCCTCCTGCAGATGTACAAAGGTTTTTGGATAAAGCTCCGGTGAGATCATGCTAAATGGTTCATTCAAAGAGGTTGTCTCACTGAACCAGCACACATCACATGTGTAGCTTATAGCCTCTTTGAGTGCTGATCGTCGACCATTTCATGTGTTAGAATTCAATAGGATAAAAGTCCATGGCTGCTGCACTTCCTCGATAACTCCCACGAGAACCTGGAAGGTTTTGCCATAACCATCACGCTTAGAAGTCAGATCCATGACCGCAGTAATAGGCGTTAGATAAAAATTAACGAAACTGCTGCCCTTCTTCTAATGAGATCCCTTAGTCAAGGTTCGCGACATCCGTGGGCTGAAACGGATAAGTCGATAACTAAACCACGACCACAGCTGTACTGTGACAATTTAACCGCCACTTTCAAACGATTATTTAATTTGAATTGGGATGATAGATTTGAAATTATTTCCATTATTTCTTGATTTCCAGGATTCTTTACAGCGCATAAGGAAACAACAGCACACACCTTCAGTTCCTCCTACCATCAACCAAACTTGTAGGGGAGAGTCGGGTGGTACCGCGCCCCTAAGCGAGAATGACTACAACTTAGCTTAGGATAGGGTTGAAATAAAATCGTTTTTAGATAATGAAAATAAATTTATCAAGCTATGTGTATAGCGTCGCAAAACAAACAAAATCAAATACAGATAAAATATATTATCAATAAACCACAAAATGGGAAAACGCGGTATTATCGAACTAGTTCGTTAATACCGTGCTCGAGTATGGTAATTTCGCGCTAGTTCGATATAATACCATGCGTAGACAAATAACTCGTTATTATTAATATATTTATACTATATTTGATTATTATATTAAACTTTATAATCATATTACTTATAAAACAGTCTTATTCGAAAAAAATACGTGTGAAAAGTTGTGTTTTTATCTTAAATTGTCATATTATAAAAATGTTAATATATAAAATGTTAACCAGTCTCAGTATAAATACTTGAAAATTGCCATTATGGCTATAAACTCGCAGATCTCTTTTTCTTCGTCTGGCGTAAAAGTAGTTCTTCGGCCCAGCGGAGGATTGTAGTCTTCTCCCAATTTCATTCGGTCTCTTAAAGTGCTCTCCGGGACGTTGAAATTCCTGGCGGCTGCTTTAATTTTGCTGCCATTGCTTATGGCTTTCAGAGCAGTCTTCATATCATGCGGATCCCACGACCTCTTTTTCTTTACTTGATCTTCCATCCTATGAGTAATATTTCTATTATAAGACAGTAGGGGGTTTAATATTATCTTTTCTAAATTATTGTAAATGAACGTACTTAGTTTTACTCTCTGTGTTTTTTTATTTGATTGAATGAAAATTATACTAATTCATTGAAATTATACTAACTAAAATTAGATGATGTGAGTGTTAGTTTTTTTGCAACCCGACGAAAAATTCTATACCCTTACATGTTCATACATGCCAATTCCGCGCGGGTTGGATAATACCGCGCCCTGAGCGCGGAATTATCGAACATGTTCATTTTGTTTTATAACCCCAAAAAATCATACAAAAGTTAAAACAATGGAAAATGCTATAGCACACACCAAATTTACTATATTTTCAACATAGAAGTGCATTTCAATAAAAACAAAATATGTAAAAGTAATGAACTCACCTCTTATCAAAATCAGTCGAAAAGATATAGCGAGTAACACGAAAATCTTAGAAGGCATGTGCTCCTTCTCTGAGCGCTCGGAGCGGACTACTGTGGCACGCGGGGGGGTTGGTGCGTCTTGCGCTACAATATTGTTAGCACGCCAAGCAGTTGCTATGCGTAGTTGGCGGGATATGAAGGGGCACGGAATTATCAACCGCGCGGTAATACCGAACTCTCCCCTACTATCATCTCTATCCTAAGGTTGTCTGAAACACATCGCTTTTAAGCTGAAATACCGCCAATTATTCTGTTCACTTTAGTTTGTCCTGCATTTTTTCGGTGTACAATAAATAAATTTCATTGAATTGAATTTCTTGAAAATTCCAGAAAGATATGTCGTTCGTGCAAGGATACGGCATGACTGAAGCCAGTCCGCTGGTCACGGTCGGTAAGCGAGGAGACACCAACCACGATGCAGTGGGCTACGCTTTACCAAACATAGAGCTCAGAGTTGTCGATGAGGATTTAAACAATTTAGGACCAAACGAGGTAGGAATAATTACGTGATATTCTTTGTATTGCGATTGCTACGGGTACGTCTGTAAAAACCGGCTATAAGACTCTCGTCGGAACGTTTTAAATTGGTATTTCTGTCGTAATGATACATCGAAGTGCAAGGATGCTGATGAATCCTGATTTTCAAATTATGATAAGACCGAAGGTAGAAGCGCATTTCACGCGAAATCCTCAATGAATTGAGGAACTGGCTATTTTACGCTCTAAATGCCCGAAAACAACCATTTAAGAATTTTTGATATGGCGACAGAATTAGGTAAGATGGGGGTAGCTGGCCAGGCGGACTTAAACAAAGTTCTACCACCAACCAAACGAAGTAAATTATTGTACTCCCCTGGGGATCGAACCCGGGACCATTTCTGGATCTGACACCGGTAGGTGAACCACTAGACCACAAAGATGGTGGTTAATAAAACTACCTCAAAGCTACGAAAATAGCAGCGAGTAGGTACTCTATTATACTAGTGACCACGGCTGTGGCAACATAGCCGAAACATCCTGAAATCTATTTGTTTTATTTCAAAAAGTCAGCTTTTTTGGCTCTTTGTAATAACATTTTTGTATCCATTTTTCTGAAATAAATGCATCCACAAAGAGCATGACTTACGCTGCACTGTATAACACGCATCAACTTGAGCCGTGAGCCCGTTATTTCACCGGCAACCATTTTTTTGCAGTTGGATATAATCTTAACTATGCAAAATATCTCTCCAAAAAAGTTACTTTTTTTTTCAAATGTCCTATCTATCTTCATATTATCCTCATAAATTTCAGGTTGGTGAACTTCTAATCAAAGGCCCAAACATAATGAAAGGATACACAAATAACCCGAAAGCCAACAGCGAGGTGTTTTTAGAAGGCGGCTGGTATAGAAGCGGCGATTTGGCAAAGATCGACGAACATGGCTTGGTTACCATATCCGACCGACTAAAAGAACTCATAAAGGTAGGCTTTTACCATGCTATTTTTTTTATCAACTTTAAAAAAAAAGGAAGTTCTCAATTCGCCGGATTCTTTTTTTTTATTTTTTATTGAACGATTCGATTTCATTGCTTCTTGCTTCTCTTGTTGAGCGCCTGTTGAAATAATGTAAGCAAACATCAAGTTTTGCTTGGCGTTTCCTTGGGTTTGCTAAAATCTCTGCAGGCCATGGGCAAAATACGATTCTAAATACTGGTATTATTAGCTTAATCATGAGTTATAGCAAAATTTCTCAATAATTGCGATAATTCAGAAAAAAAAACCTTTCCGATATGTAAAAATACAGATACGTAATTGAGTGGCAAGTACTTAATTGAATGCATTTTTGTTTTAACGTTACAAGAAGAATCATCTGAAGTTATTTTGACAGCATACAATTCAAACATGGCAGAGTACCTACGTCAGTAGATTGTTAGTTTTTTTTTATGTATCTAGTAACTCCACTTTGCCGACAAAATGCATTTTGGAGCTGATAAATACCTCTTTAAGTAGCTAACCGTTTAAATGATAGCAATAATGAATTATGAAATCAGCATTTTATTACAGGTGAACGGTTTCCAAGTGCCTCCAGCTGAATTAGAATATGTCCTGAAAGACCACCCTGATGTTTTCGACGCAGCTATCATCGGAGTACCTGATGCCACGTCAGGGGAGCGACCTAGGGCCTTTGTTGTTTTAAAGGAAAACTCAAATGTGGATTTGGATGATATCGTGCGGTTTGTGAACGGAAAAGTCGCCCCCTATAAAAGAATAAAGAGTATCACTGTCGTGGAAAGCATTCCGAAGAATCCGTCGGGGAAGATCTTGAGGAAAGTCTTAAAGGAACAGTATTGCGAGAAATGATATATTTCATAGCGACCTCTGTGGTTTAAGGGTTCGCCCACCGATATCAGATCTAGATATCGGGGGTACAATATTATGCTTGCTTTGGTGGTAGCACTTTGTTTGGGTCCGCTTGGCTAGCTACTACCATCTCACCTAAGTCTGTCGCCATTGCAACGATGATAAATTGTTGTCCTCAGATTGTTGAGGATTCCGGGTGAAGTGCGTCTCCACCTTCGGCCTTATCTTAACTTGTAACCAGGTGAGTTGTAGGCCAAGCGCTTCCCCTTCGTACATTAAACAATTATATACCTAGTTCATGCGTCCATCCATATACCTATTATACATTCGAAAGTAACTCTGTTTGTTTTTTTATTACCTTTTCACGGCTGAAAGGATTATTCATTAATGAATTTTACTTTACTCGTACATTTTTTAAATCATTATTTTGTTTTTTGACTTTTATTAATATTTTATTTTGACATTTTGTAATTCATTAAATTTAAATTTGTATTTTGTGACATGCCCGTTACCCTTCCAATTTCTGCTAGATTTATAAGTATGTACCTATTTTGTATGAAACTGTTTGTGATATCAAATGATCCTGAGTTGATTGAAAATAAACGATTTGTATTTGTATTGTATTGTATTACGGAGTACCATTACCAGTAACGAAAATAGGAAGCAATATTCTTTACATGGATAGTGAATAGAATACAATAAAAATAGATGTAACAGAACAATTTAGGCTTCTTTTAATCCGGGTAGGTACCACATACCATATAGGCGAGCCTCGGGCAAAATTTTGTGAGAAGTTAGTTTTTGAATGCTTATGTAGACAGTGGATCGCTCACCGTTAGATCCTGAGCTTGTTACCCACGGGGAGTACAAATTTGTGCATAGTTTGGATGGTGGTAGGACTTGTTTCAAGTCTGCCTTGCTAGCTACCATCTTACCTGTCTGTCGCCGTAACAACAATTCTGAATTGTTGTGTTTTGCATTTAGAGGTGAGATAGTTCAACAGTCTATTGAGGATTCCGGTTGAAGTGCAATTATTTTAACAAGTCTCACAGCTCAGTTGTTAGTAGCCTTCCGCTGTAGGTTGTGGGTTCGATTCCCACCCAGGTCAAACATATGTTTTATGAATATAGATTTTTGTTCTGTGTTAGGGTGTTGTTGTTTTTAATTCTTAAGAAAAAGGACTGTCGCTTAGTGACCACGTCGTCCCATAAAATCTAATTACTAAGCTAACAAACATTATAAAAAGAAACTGAAAACAGCTGTGCGGTACTAAAAAACTACGGTATCTTCTTAAATTAACTTAATCTAGTAATGGCCAATTTACACAAGATCTCCGCCTCCTGCGATAGAGGATCAGACAAAATACTATTAATGAGACCAATTCGAAGGATATAATTCCTTTTAAAGCTGGCTGTTCTCAGCGTTCTGTTCCGGACACATTCCATCAAAACGTGTTTTTTTTTTATTGTACGACGGGTAAGCACTTGGCCTTCATCTCACCTGGTAACAAGTTGAGATAAGGCAGAAGGTGGAGACGCACTTCACCCGGAATACTCAACAAACTGAGGAACTGGCTATCTTACCTCTGAATGCCGGAACGCAACAATTTTAGAATTGTTATTATGGCGACAGAATTAGGTAAGATGGTGGTAGCTAGCCAGGCGGACTAAGTCCTACCACCAACCAAATATAAATAAATGTCTTAAAATCTATTTTTTAACCGACTTTCAAAAAAAGGAGGAGGTTCTCAATTCGTCGGAGTCTTTTTTTTTATAATATATTTTTCTGAACATTAACTATTTTTTCTAGTACATAATCTGTTAAAAAACATGGAGCTCGATTTTTATTTGAGATTTGTTAATTTCATTTACATGTTACTGTGATTGATTATATCCAACTGTAGGTTCAATCATTTCCACATTGTCGAATAAATTAAGTGTGGAATATTTCGATCACAACATTTTTTGTATGATCTATACAAATAACATTATATAAATACTAATGCAGGAAGATCAACGTTTTTTACTAGTAATCAATCTTTACACATTACATTTAATCCTCAATTTGAGATGTATATAAATATATGTAAATAAATATTACAGGACGTTAATTTCACACAGCGCCATCTAGCCCCAAACTAAGCATAGCTTGTATATAGGAACTAGATTTAAGATAGAATACTTTTTTTTTTGTAAATACATATACGTACTATATGATACAACATCCAAACACAGAACAAACATCTATATTCGTCACACAAATGTTTGTCCTGGGTGGGAATCGAACCCACAACCTACAGCGCAGAAGGCAGAGCTACTACCAACTGAGCAATGAGACTCAATCGGGCAAAGCTGTTTGAATCCACCTTCATTATAAGGGCAGTCAAGATGTGGAACTCCTTGTTGTTCACAGTCTTCCAGCTACCTTTAGATACTTTTTAAGGGACTTTTTAAGGCAAGAGTGAGATAGTCTTCATGTCATATCATGCCAGAATAATATATTATGGGCCAGGATCCGTGCTTCACCTAGGTTCTCCACCTGGGTGAAGCACGGGGACTTGTGTTCCAACTGATTTTCCAGTGAATCAGTAAATTATTTTCCCTACATGATTCAACAGATCTAAAAAAATCTTTAAAAGTAGTAAATTTATATGTACAATAACGTCTATACTCACAAATCTTTTTTGTTGCTGATACAAAAATATTTGTATACCTATATGAAGATATCTTCATTTCAGATGACAGATGTCATTTTGACAGCTGTCATCAAAATGCATCTAATGATCATACCTTTTATTTTTTGGAGCTAGAAAATCAAGTATGAGAATTCCATTCCATATTCTTTGCTTGTTTCTTGTTTTTTGTTTATCAATGGATTTTTTTAAATCACTAAATAGGTTAAGTTACATGAGATTACACCTACAATAGATTATAATCAATATTACGTCTGAAGGATTACCAAGGCCGTAGTTGGCTAGGCAGTTCACAGTAGCTTATGATCATCCTGTGGATTTTAGGTATGCTGTCGTAGAAAATGTCCATGGCAACATTCGAATGGGGATTGCTGACCAGCAACTGTGCGTGCTGCCTTAGGGCAAAAAGGAATACGCCCCTGGCGGAACCTAGTTTATTTAAGTATCTGGCACGTATAGACTGCTTGCTACTGATAATAACTCGGGACTTATGAGGAACCTACGTATAATGCGGTATATGTACATTATTTTCTCAAGGTCGCAGGTGATAAAAATCATGACATGACCTCGTTGTATTGATATCTTTTTTTTTAATTAGTGATAGTCAAGCGTTTGACCACCAGCTTACGTGTAAAACAAGTAAAGATGTGGAGATGGAGCACGCTTGCCTAAAAGGAACCTATTTACTCTGGACTTGAAGACTCCAAGGTTGTACTCGTGCGGAAAAACAGACGAAGGCAAGGAATTCCATTCCACGGGTTGTAGCCTGCCGTATGTCTGCTAGCCCGGTGTTGGAAAGGGGATGGAGGGATTAGGTTGACCTAATCCCTCCATCCCCTTTCGATCCGCCAGATATCGTGCCTGGCAACCCGCTATCTATGTTCTAGGCTCTGCAAATTGGCCTTAACAAGCGAATCATCACCATCATCCTCGCTGCTGAGGGTCGAGACCTTCGTCAGGATCTGCAGAGACGCGAACGGTAGATTATCAGTTTTCACGTTTCATGTAAAAAGCATTAAAACGCGAAATTAAAAAGTATACTTACAAAGGCGAGCGTTGAATTCTGTGGGGAATGTGGGGACATGACATCAATGATGATGATTTATCCATAGCCGGATTTAACACACTGTACCCATTACAGCTAACACGGTGTAATAATTTAATCTGTCAAATGATCATAGCACTTCCGGTTCGTGATCATAGACGACTGACTATATTCTAGGAAGTGAACAAATAAATAAAGCCATGGGTGATTCAGTAAAATGATTGAACGGCCTTGAGCGAGGTCACCAAACAATGTATTCACTTTAAGGCTTTTGGGCTACGATTACGAGTGAACTTGAAGATTTGTCTGCGTCATTGCCAATTCCACAAAACATTAATGTGAATTAGAAATGCTTTGACAAAAAGTTAAGACTGCGTAGAGCTTTGATCAACAAAAAGAACTATAAAGCGAACTATCATTATTACGAAAAAAGTACCTACCAGAAAACCATACATGACTAAGAGCTTCCCATTATCCCGCTTGTTTAGTAACTAGTTACGAAACAGTGATAATAATGTTGGAAATTTTTGGTATTTATTCACTATTGATAAATAGTGTTTGATAATAGCAGTTTCTGAATGTGCATAGTTAGTAAGTATTACATCAGATTTGTTGTATCAGAAATTGTAAGAAATTGTTTCGTATCCGTCTGTGTTCGGTATTCGTTGTAGATATCTTCGAATCAAGGTCTGAACAAAACCGTCACAAAATAAAACGGCCAAATGTGATCACGCAAATCGAAGGATCGTTTTTCACGAAGGAATCACGTTTTTTGTATAAGTACCTTTTATTTTTAAAAGTAACAGTAACCGACTCAAACATTTTCTACGTCGACGATTTACCTCTGATCTATCTATCTTATCCTAAAATTCAGTAACATTCATTAGTCTACTGACTCTGTATGATGTCTCCAAACATACGCTAGGCACACGCCCACGGTTTGCAAGTAGCAAGCATATAATACGTGACAGGTTGCAAGCCAATCGCCGCTCAGCGGAATACTAGCCTGATAATATATATGTACAATTTTTTTTTTATGTACGATGGGGAAGCGCTTGGCCTTCTTCTCATCTGGTTTCAAGTTATAATAAAACCGAAGGTGGAAGCGCACTTCACCCGGAATACTCAACAGACTGAGGAGCAACTTAGAATTGTTGTTATTGCGAGATTTTTAGGTAAGATTTTAGCCAAGCGAACTTAAAAAAAATCCTACAACCAACCGAACCGAAATTACTTGCAATCATGCAGATATAAATACATTAAAATATACATTATATAAACCCACACACAAATGGTCTAAATTTAAACCCAGGGGATCCCACTTTAGCTAAGTCAACGTCACCAGACAGTAATTCACAAATCGCTACATCCGGGACATTGAGGCAGTAATATTTAGATTTTGTGAGTCAGGAGTCAAAACTAACTAGCCTGAGGTTCTTGCAATATATATAAAATAAAATGAAATGTCTCTATCACTTGATTCTTCTTCAAATTTCACAATCCATGTTTCATTATTTACCTGTAGAGTCTGCTTTATAAGCAGAAAATATTGTTTCTGTAATAGGTTAAGTACCTAATTTTGAATCATAATTCTATCACATATACTGTTTTCCTGCAATCTTGTTATAAGAACGTAGATTTCTCACATTGTCGTTGCCTGATAGAAGTAGGCACACAAAATTCTTATAGCTTTTTATATCCTATTGATATGCAGGCGCCAGGGATCTGAAGTATTTTATTGTTTCGAAAATAATATCATCGACGATTTATTGAACGATAATTCCAATCTGTCTATTTTATTATTCAATGGACCTATTACTGATGTAAATTCATTTTACTATCGGCACACACAGTCGGCAAACAAGCATAATATAAGTAAGGAGCTTAGGGATTTCAAGCTTAGTTGCTGAACTTTGGCTTCCCCCATACAACCATTCTTTGGCACTGCAATAACTTAACAGACATGCTACATTGCCTTGGAGTATATCAGTTGGTCATCTTGACATTAAAGTTTCCATTTGAATTAAAAAAAAAAACGCCAAAATTTCAAAATGTTTACTTCTTCTTCTTCGCAAATTTCACTTGGATTATCCACGATGCGTATTTAAGCTACAATTTACCCAAACTATCACACGTACATGAATTGGAACAGCCAACTTAATAGTTCGATTTAAATAATTGTATAGAAATAAACCACATCTCTACTATGAATTTCTGCGGCGTCGCGTCGCCGCCGTCGTCGGTTCAATATAGACAAAAATAACTTTGCAATATTTGGATACAATGTGCTAAATATTTTAAGCTTCTACGTTTTTATTTAATCTATTCCTTTTACTTTATTGTTTAGGTGGAATGTTGGCGCCAGTGTGCTATTTTTTGGCGCCGATGAAGTGTTTTTTTATGTCGCTTAAATTCCTTCTTGTCGGTAGGTATTTGCGATATTCAAATCTTGGTCTTTGGTATTTGCGTGGTAGAACTTGTGTCGAGGAATGCTAAGATAAAGTTGTTTGTTTTTTGTGTTGCAAAATGGGTTGTGAGAATAATCGCGGTTGTCCCTTGCGGTTCTATTCAGTAATGTCGATAGTAAATATTTTATTCTTCATTTGGCCTTCAGTAAATTACTCTGAGACCTAATTCAGGTGTAAGGTACTAGTAATAATAAGTCATTGGCCTTATGACATCTATTGCAGATGATGCAGGTTATAAGCATTTGCTTTTTTTTATTGTCCGACGGGTAAGCGCTTGGCTTTCATCTCACCTGGTGACAAGTTAAGATAAGGCCTCAAACTGAGGAACTGGCGATCTTTCTTTTTTCTAAATGCTGGAACACGATGGCGACAGAATTAGGTAAGATGGTGGTAGCTAGCCAGGCGGACTTAAACATAGTCCTACAACCAAACAAACCAAAGCACAATATTGTATTCCCCTGGGGATCAAACCCGGGACCTCTGGATCTGAAATCGGTGAGTTGAACCACTAGACCGGTTAATCAAGAGGTTCGTGGCTGGAACCACGACCGTATGTTTGGAAGATATAAAAGACCCTGTTGGTGGTAAGAAAGCTGCACGTTGGTGATAAGTTGCCAGCTTTTGAGCAATGGTTGAACCTGATGTCATTGCAAACGACAAAGCTGTTAACGAAGTTTTCTTCAAGTTTTCACAATTATCACCCTCGCGCACCCCAGTTAGCACAGTTTGCTAATTTGAAATAACATATTGAGATATTGTTGTTTTTAAACGAACGAGATTTCCACGATCCTTAATTTTATTGATGAAAATAACTAAAATTCGTGCGTATTTGTGTTATCCAAAGTAATTACCAGATACCCTTTCCAATTGAACTTTTGCAAAAGCTATTTTCTGAAATTTATGATTCTACACAATTATGTTTAGGATGAGCCTTAAATAGCTACCTATAAACGAGTGGAAACATCGCATAATTACAAAATAGTACTTATAGTCGAGTCTTACCGAAAAACAACTAATATCCAAATCATAATCTTGAAATCCAATATACCTTACAATCTATCTTGAACTACAATTATCTTGGTTTCCCGTGTTTTGTTTCGGAGCGTGTGAAAGCCAGTGATTTCTGGGAAAACTCACGAAGACCTCATCCTTGCTGGTCTTGAACTGCACAACACTAAAGGTCAAGAGCTAGCCCATAATTTATAAAAATAAGCTCAAATTGGCCAAAAGGATGACTCTATGCCAAGACTAGAGCAAACTTGAGTGTGCAATTTATTTATAGTTGCATAACTTTGTGTGCATTTTTTGTTTTTAGGAGGTACCTTTATTTGTAAATCATATCAAGTTATATTGATATGCGATATAATCAATACCTTTACAAACTGGTTGTGTGATTATTTGCATGCTTATGTAATGAACCTTCAAATTAATTTTCAATAGTAAACCTCTTGTCTTACATTGTTCATAATAATATGCAATGACTATCAAACACCTATCAGCTGATTGCTGATGTAATTCGTTCTGTACCTAGATATTTATCTAGGCTTGGTCTGTATGGATATCTGTAGGCTTACTTAAGAACTCTGCTATTAAGATTAGTAGAGTTCCCCTTGGTTCGTCCGTGGCTCTTGCCTAAGCCACATTCACAAAGAACATGCCTGCGTCACGTCAACATGCATTGCTCCCATCGAATTAAGGCATTAAGGAGTTAAGCCCCGTGTACCTGTATTTTCACCGGCAACCATACCTTTCAAACCAGAATATAGCAATGCTGCTTGGCGGCCGAAATATGGTGGTAGTAATTAGAAACCACCATTTTCCCTAATTCTGTCGCCAAAGCAGCAATTCTAAAACTGTTGTGCTCAGAGATTAAGAGGTCAGACTGTGGAGTATTCCGGTTGAAGTGCGTCTCAACCTTCGGCCTTATCATAACTTGCAAACCAGGTGAGAAAAAAATTAAGTCTCGTAATTTTGTTTTACCGTTTTATTTTAAAGAAAAACTACATCTTCAATTTAAATAATAGAATTTTCAATATGGAGTGCGGATAATGCGTTTTTTTTAAAGTAGAATACCTCACTACGTATTATGAAGGTCCCTGAGACTAAATAAGTATTTTGGCCAATATTTTAATGACCTATGATATTAACCTGTATTTTGACACGTGTGATATTTTTTACGCATCACAGTAAAAAAAACGTTAATTAAACTACTGGAACCCGAAGCCGCAAAACTGGCTTCGATTGTCCGTAAACGTTTTATAATCAACGAAAAAACAGTAATTGGAATTAAGATTTCGTATTTTATTATATAAAGGCCTCAGTTCCGGTTGCCTTCTCGTTATGAAAGTTGATAAGTTTTATGGAATACTGAAGTGTTCAAAAAACCCAAAACTGAGCGACAATTAAACTCCGTTGGCGCCAGCTATATATTTTAATCAATAAATTATTTAGCTGGTAACTGTCTGGCAGTAAGTTTTTAGTTTATCTGAAGTAAATATACCTTACATACCTTACAGTACCTACCATAACATCAATAAGCTATATGGTTGAGATCTCAAATTTAGCGTTAAAGCCATTTGCTACATTGCTACATTGTCTAATTTATTTCCATGTTTGTGTCGTTTTCTATGGTTCCGTACGCAAAAAGTAATTTATTCCGCCTGTCTATCTGGCTACATCTTATTATGAACCGTTATTAATAAATACTAAAGGACATCAATGTCACAACGCCATCTAGCCCCAAACTGAGCAAAGCAAAAATATGGAATAAGATACGGAAATAATATCTTCCTTTAAATAAATTCTTATCATACTTATAATACAACACCCAAACACAGAATATACTATGTTCATCAAACAAATGTTTGTTCTAGGTGGGAATCGAACCCTCAGCGCAGGAGGCAAGCTACGATGCTTATCATGCAGGCGGAAACAATAAGGTAATAGCTTACATTTCCACAGAGTGTGTATTTCTATTGCTGCCATAACAACAAATTAAAAAAACTAATTAAATTGAGAAAGTGGATAAAGTGGACCATATAAGAAACGTCACATTTTTCGTTGAAATGCGAGTCGGATCCTTAGTTTGCGTTTCCGCACTTGGCCGATTTTATATAGAAAGACATCGACAAAAGTTAGTATTCTGTTATCTGTGCCTGCAGTTTGCCGCGTAATTCTCATCGATACACGGTTTGATACTCTTATTTGTAAACGAAGCCGCGAACTTTCCGCTATCCAAATAATAAAACTACGAAAGTCGCGACGTCAACACGGATCTAAATAAAATTGTAAAAAAGGTTTGTTTACATCAAAATGATGAATCACTTGTAAATCCCGCAGCATACCTCTGAACGACCTTACTAAGGCCGCCTACACACGACGCGACAATCGCTGCGGTGGTGGGTTTTACTTGTGTCATTGAACTTGAACCGTCAATACGAGTGTGGTGTACATAGCTTTATAAAAAAAAATATGTTTATATAAATTTCAAGCAACACGTCTTTTATAGACAGCATAAGAAGACAAAAGAAAACTTGAAAAATAATTAGATAGGTTCTGGGTGCGCTCGCAGCATTGCCTTATGGCTGTCCACCCTAGCAGTTATCATTGTCAGGCTAGTGTTGAAGCTATACTATTGATGAGGTATTAATATGTTAATAGAAAGCTTCGGACCCCTCTTTAAGAATACTAAGAGCCAGTAAGTAGAAGAAATTAGACCGAAAAAAAATATTATCAAAATATTTTTTAAGCTATACCTACCTGATCGGAGAGAGCCTCAAGATTAAAAAAAAAATTATGCAGAATAATAAGTCATTGCTGTTTTGGTGTGTGCGTGAAATGTGTATTGAGCAGGCAGAAAAAGTCTTTGAAAATTAATTGTTGACGTGTTGTTTTTATTTGTTCATATATGAAACCTTATATTATTCCAATAAACAAAAAAGTTTTTACCACAAAGTCTGCAAAATGATACTGGCCACTTGCTTTTTCACACTCCTTCCAGCGTTCAATATGCTTTAGAAGTGTTTGATTTTTTTATCTTTTTATAGTTTTAATATGGGTAATATAGATTGCGTGCCAACACTCATCAGTGAGTGTTGGGTTTGGCATACCTGTATTTATTTATACGGAGAACACCTAATATTCCTTTATTTATGATCTGATTTTACGGTAAAATTAAGACCACTGTATGGCTTCAAGTAGATATGGCGCAGTATCTAATTATTCGTTTTGTTTATACCACCAGGTTTAACTGGCATACGATGACCTGATGGTAAGCGGTTACGTGCTGAAGCGTCATTCGGGTCGTGACGACGCTTTTAATGGAGCTCTTACTACAGGAACACAGCACTATATAGATTTAGTGCTATTTGGCTGCGATATTGCGTAAGCTTATATTTCTTCCCCAGATGGGCTGCTCAAATAGTTCGCTTCCCCAAAGGAGTACAATATTGTGCTTGGTTTGGTTGGTGGTAGGATTCTGTTTAAGTCCACCTGGCTGGTTACTACCATCTCACCTAATTCTTTCGCAATAACAACAATTAAAACTAAAATACCTCTAGATTGTCGGAACACAACAGTTGAACTGTTGTGTTCCGACAATCTAGAGGTATTTTAGCCAGTTCCTAAGTTTGTTGAGGATTCTTGGTGAAATGTGCTTCCATCTTCGGCCTTATCCACACACAATGTATTTTGTAATTGGAATAAATAAATGGTATTGAAAAATTGAATTGAAATATCCTAACTTGAAAATCAGGTGAGATGAAGGCAAAAGGAAAGGAAAAAAATAAGAGAAGAACTCTCTATTGATTCCATATTTCATAATCATCATCAATTAAAACAATAAAGCATTTACTTAGGTGTTTCAATGGTTTGCTTATAACTATTGTACTTTTAATTTAATTGATTAGCAGCTGATACCTAAATGTTTATGTTTCTGAAGGCTTCTTTCAACCCTTTTGTATCATCATGATTATTGAAATATAAAAAAGACCACAACAGGAGGTGATATCTGTGTAGTGTCTACTTATAACCGATGCTCGCCTTTTACGACATCCATCTACGTGTGCTGTTTCATGCTTTTAAATCTCAACACGATATATTCTCTTCAGAAGCAAAATTACATCATTATAAATGCGATAATGATATCTTCACGACTAGTAAAATACCCTGGGGGGCCCCACGACCTCTTAAAGCATTATTGTTTTGATATTACTTAACTTTTGTCACTATTCTCCTAGAAAAAACGAGACAAAACTCATGTAATATCAAAAAGAGAATGCTTAAAGAGGTTGTGGTTAGGCCGCAGGACTACTTTCTGAACGTAAATATGTGGCGATAGTAGCGCCACCTACCAATTGTGTCGAACACACAAAAAAAAACGTCAAAATCATCCAGCCATATCGAAGGGGAGCAGTTACAAACACACGTACAGAATGTAAGCATGTTCATGCTCAAGGAACATGATCAATTATCATAATCAACATAACAGAAATATTGAGTACAAATCTAATTAATCTTGAACCCTAGTTCAAGAGTATTGCGTCTTTCAGTTGCTCTCTGATATAGTAGAATGATAGCGCTATCTCCATGTGGCCCGCACCTTAGCGGATACAAGTCGCTAGTCTGACACAGCCGGTTTTGAATAAAATCAAGCTACTCGCGCGCCGATGGTCAGTCGTGTTACAAATCTCAAAGCTTGTGTTACATTTAAACCATTCTAACGTGAACGTCGTCAAAATGGTGCCTAAAATGTTGGTTCTCGCTTTACTTGTTGGATCTGCGTGTGCTGCTACGTTTGTGGGAAATCTACCGATGAAACCTAAAGAACATGGTGAGTTTTTATTTGATATGGGTCAGGTCTTGATCTCGAACTTGATCGTTGTACAAGTGATGCAGACAGGATGAAGGCTACGCCTGAACGAGCCTACCCAAAAGGTGCCTAATAACAGAAATGTTTCTTATCTATTACAAAATAGCCATCATTTAAACGGTCAGGTAAATAATAAATCAATAAAATAAATTAAAAAAAGTCAGCTCCAAAATAAATTATCAGCAAATAAACTGAATTCAAACACCATGGTGTGTCTGGGTTACAAAAAAATAATGTACTCGGCTATAAGTACGAATTGTATGTTGTCAAATAGCTAATTTTCCTTGCAGACCTAATATAAAAAAAAAACATTTAAATTTATCAACTTTCAAATAACATAGTTTGCATTTGAAAGTTTTTGTAAAGCCTTACAAGAGATAATAAAATACAAGTTTTAAGCTCATAAGGTTTTAGCGGATAATATTGTAAAGACTATTCGGTTTAAGACCTTTTCCATTGAACAAAGCTCTCGTTTTTCAACCAGTCCAAATGAGTGTAGGTACTACTTAAATAATTTAAGGGAACTTTCTTGGCAGATAATTTGAATTTTATTGTCTCACGTCCACGTTTATTTGACCATCCACCCATATTTACATAAAGTACCATTTCAACTAAAGCCATTGTAGACTTGCACAGCCTTGGCTGTGCAAGTCTACAAGGAGCGAGCTACCCTAGATGGCACTGGCACTGGAGTTTGCCAGGGGGGTAGTAGCTAGTCAGGCTGATCCTACCACCGTAGTTGCTAGCAAAATCCAGCGATTCTTTAGCGATGTCCGGGTCTACCCCGATCAGTCTACCACTAGACTCCCATAAATACATGAGTTAAAACTGTAAAAAATACTTATTTTCTGTGTAAACGTAGTAGATCTATGTTAAGTATGTTTATTCTATTGTTGTTATAGGTATAATTTGTTAAATGTAAGTTTATTTGTATTGTTTTAGTTTTATATAAGTAGGGTTTTTTTGAGTAGATACAATTTTCACTTTTTAATTTATGTAATGTATATATGTTGGTAGTGCAATTATCTATCCATATTATTGCAACCTCTATATGATCAAGGGTTTGCTGTTATAAAACTCTCCAAGGGTTAAGCTAGCCTGTGTACATAATATTCTGTGTTATTTTTTAAAATATGTATTTGTGTGTTAAAGTATAGGTGTTAGGTATGTGTAAATGTTTGTCCTTAATACCCACCGTATTATCGTAGTGTTTTTCACTATAGTTTTTAACGATCATTTGACTTTATAATTGAGCTAACTCGATCTTATTGCATATTATTGGATGATCTGGTCTTATAATTTTCCAATCACCAGGTGGATGTTATGAATTATTCAACACTGTTTTTTTTTGACCGGCCATTTTACGATGGAGTGTTTGTTGTGTTGTTACCATAAGGAACTAAAGTATTTTCTTCATTGTTGAAGCTGGAAGAAGTAATAGTTTTTTTTATATAAGTTGACTTATAATCTGATCGAGCAAGTAAAAGCTTCGAGTTCCTTTTCGTCACTTTGTGGAAATTTCCAAATTTTCCGGAACACTTTACTTACACGATAAAAAATGCAGATTGCAGGTATCTACTACCCACCTGGAGTAGGTGGAAGTTCCCTTAAAATTTGATATTTTACATCCACAATAATGAGTTCAGGAAAAGTTGGTATGTTGAAAAGTTTACGGAAAGCCCAAATAAGATAAAGCCGCAACAAGTGAAATTTAGCAACGGGAAGTTGGAATGCTAACAAGGTTTTCGGTTAGACAATTAGCATCTCACAAACAAGGATCGGGGGTTGGAGGGGGCGAGGGCTCGTTCGAAGAACAACCCTTTATTTGAGAATCTCTGTAGCTCCGGGCATTTATTCGTGTGATCTTTATGATGTCTTCAAATATTACCTTCCTAAGCGACAGTAGAGGATAGCTTGACTGAAAAGTAAGCTGTATCTCTTGAGTACCTACAAATATATCCCTACCATTTTACATCACATTATGTAACCTTAGTTATATACAGTCGTAATATTCATTTTTGATAATGACGATACAGGTATTCATGGTTAAGGTATATTGGTTTGCGAGCGGCATTATTAATTTGCAACGTATATTTTGGACTTTTCAGTTATAATAATGAATAGGAAAATTGAAATAACAGCACTAAAGATCTTTATTGCGTCTTTGATTCTGAGCATCTCTTATCAAATGGTTTTTCTATATTCTATTAATGTCGTATTTTTTCAAGGCCTTCGTATCGTCTGTGTCAAGCTATGATAGGGCTGAAGGTAGAAACGCACTTCAGTTTTGGTCAAGTGATGCGCAATTTTTTTCCTTGAGCGGCGATTAGGTAGTTTGTTTATCATAATATCATATTATATCACGCACTTACATCGTTTTCCGAAGAGGCTCAGGGTATAATAAATCAACAGAGCTACGGAATCAACGGCTAATTCAATTATTGAAATCTTCTCTCGCATTTTGAAAAGAAGCAGGAGTTTTTAATTAACTTTTCAATTTTACTGCAACCACTTGGGCTTCCAGAATCGAAGCGGTTACACACATGTATTGTTCAAGTTACAGCTGTCAGAATGTTAATTAGATAAATAGCTTTGTTGATTTTGATAATAAACATATCGTTTTTTATTTATTAACAAATGGCACTTCGATGATTGGCTTGGCAAGAAATGGTAAAATCTCTTTTTGAAGGGTAATCTTTTTTAGAGGTAAATCTTTTTTTAACCGCCTGCAATAAAAGGTTCTCAATTCGTACGTTTTTTTTTTTTTTTTTATGTATGTTCTCCGATTGCTCAGTGACGCCTAGACCGATTTAAATAAATATTTTTTGTATGAAAAGGTCCCATTGTCATCAGGATCTGATGATGGAATCCTGGAGAAGTCGAGAGAACTCTTCAAATATTCTAAGCACACTTGAAGTGATTTACGTATTTTTAGGGTCGGTATACATCCCATGTGATCTCAACGTCATCAGGTCAGGATTTGATGATGGGATCCTGGAAAAATCGAGGGAACTCCTCAAATAATATAGGCACACTTGAAGCAATTTGGGTGTATTACCTCAAAAGTAAGAACGGACCCCATATAGGATCACGCGTCTGTCTGTCCGTCCATCTGTCATCAAAATAATTGGAAAAAATATCTACGTCATCCAGGTAAACGAAATTGTATCATATTCTTCATTGAAGTCGGTAATCTATTTATTTTTCTAAAACGTAATTATTAAAGGTGAGGTCGTACGTTGCTGGGATTGTACATTTTCGAAATCTATATTGGTTATTCTCATGAACAATGAAGACAACAACAATGATCAACAATCAACAATAGAGAGTGAAATCCGTGTTGAAAATAAGGGATAACCAACAATAATCGAAGATTGGTAGCATGGTAGAAACAATGAGCTCATTGACTGAATGTATGTTACATCAGTACATTTCATTACATTTTACCTGTCTGGGTAATTCCATAATTGCAATTATTGTGCTGATGCAAATCACGTAATTGCCAACCACTCAACTATTCTTCATGTTCTGCGGTTCCTTGTTGAAATTGAATGAATAATTGAATGAAATTATCATTGTTTGTATACCTGCCTAAGTGTGTACCGGGCTTCAAATGCTAATGATCAAATCAATATTATTCCAACTAGGCCTGCAGAATAATGTAACATGGCTAATGCATTAGAGGAAACAATTATCGATGTTATCACTTGACATATCTCATATTTCTAGTATATTACCTCAAGATAAAGCCAGTGAAAAAAGTATCAAAATATATTACTTCAAAAGTCTAGCGCTTGTGTATTTGAGACTGTATCGGTGAGTTATGCCAGCGAATTTCACCGAAATTTAATAGCAGATAGACAATACATTTTTAATGATGGCAATATCAATGTGATGGGGATACCAACAACGAGGTGCCACATATACTAGCTGTAGAATAGTTAACAAACCTCACAGCTCAGTTGGATAGAGCTATGCCTTCTGTGTTGCAGGTTTCGATTCCCACCCAAGAAATATCTGTGCTATTAATTTTTTTTTCAATGCTTTTAGGATTCCTATTATAACTATTTCTTGAGATCCGTTTCAAAATTATGTCATAAAAATAAATTAAGGCATTAAACGTTTGTTAGCTTCACATGACGGTCTCAGTTTGAGTCAGTCGAGTTGAACATTCTCATAATTCAGCGAATTCTTCGAAGCACCGCCACTGCAATGCAGTAGGATTTGCGTTCAATTAGAAAACATAATTTAACTCTCTTGTTCAGTTAATTTTGCAGTCTGGATCGTATCAATGGAAGTGAATTGCAAGATGTGCTTCACATAGTTTTTGAACGTTTTGTTTTTTCTAATCTGTTTGGTGGTTTGTTACATTTGAGCTGAAATTTCAAGTCAGGGTGTTCTAAAAGCAACATATTAATAATAATATTTTTTTTAATAAACATTACGGGACGTTAATTCTACACAGCACCATCTAGCCCTAAACTAAGCGTAGCTTGTAATATGGGAACGAGATTACGGATAGAATACTTATATACTTTTTGTAAATACATACGTACTATATGATACAACACCCAAGCACAGAACTCTGGACGTTTGTCCTGGGTGGGAATCGAACCCACAGCCCAAAAGGCACAGTTACTACCAACTAAGCTATGAGGCTTGTTGTATTGATAACTCTGCCTGAGTTTTTTATATTACGACAGGGAAACTCTAGTTTCATGTTATAATAATAGTTACTATCCTGAGATATGATGTGGGTTGTATTCCGATCCGGGACAAACATTTGTTTGATTAATAAATTTATATTTAGTACATTTTCAATCATGTCATTTTATTTGGTACTAGTCTGGAACAGTTGAGTTACCTATAGGCCGTTTGTAACGGTCCGTATTTGACTGATTCCTTTGTACATAATTAGTTAGTTTAATTGTACATTTTATTGAAAAAAGTCTCTGTCATAAAATGTATGTAATGTATTCTAGTGTCCATATTGCAAGTTTGCTTAGTTTAGGCACTATTTATAATGTTAGCTGATATTAAAAATGTATAAATTGTCTTTGAAATCAGCTGCCGATAATTCGTATTTAGGTACCTACTTAGTATCAATTTAACCGCAAAGCCTTCACAAGGGGTCAAGGCAAGGTCCACAAGGTCTGTTTATGCTAAATAATCGCTACTCATCCAATATTTCGCACTTGAAATGTTATTTCTTAATCCACAAATAAATTGATAAGGTTGACCAGTAGCTTGTTGTCAATTTCAACGAAATGGGAGGTAATGAGCCATCAAAATTATACAATTATTTATGTTTCGAGCGCCATCATCTTTAATGATGGAAATTGGATAAATAGTTTCCAGTTCTTTAATTTTTTATAAAAAAATATCCCAAACATGGTTTTGCTAATAATTTATCCAATTTTTTTTTTTTAGTGAAACTGACGGACTGACTCCCCAAACAAGCTGAGGTGCTAAAGGATATACATAGGAACTCAATGCCACTTTCCTAGCTGTAGAATATTTAGCAAGCCTCACAGCACAGTTGGATAGAGCTCTGCCTTCTGTGTTGCAGGTTGTGGGTTCGATTCCCACCCGAGAAAACATCTGTCTTATGTTTTTTTTTTGTTTGTATGATTATGTATTGATAAAACAAACATCTATATAATGTTATCCGTTATTAAGTTCCCATAAATACAAGCTTTGCGTAATTTGGTGCCAGATGGCGCTGTGTTAATTTAATATCCTGTAATATTTACGACCAAGTAGATTGAAGGCCAAGGAAGCTACGTTGATTTAAAAATTCAATTTAGAGAATCTTGACATTTGGCCAACATAACTAGGTATACCTACTTACGTTTACAAAAACAGTCTAGTAGGTATTTATCATAATATTTATTGAAAATGTATACTTAATGATTGTCACATACGATATAATTCGATTTATCAATAGCTTAAGGAAATCCGATTGACCGACAGTCTTTTAATGAGAGAAAGAATATACTTGGTTCCAGAATAAATAACTATATTTGTGATAAAAAAGAGAAATTTATTTAGGGTTTGGGCTTGTGATATTAAATAAACATATTACATAACAAGCTTGCCTATGAATTCCGATTTATTGAATGACGGGAAAGCGCTTAACCTTCATCTCACTTGATCTCAAGTTATGATAAAGCCGAATGAGGAAGCGCACTTCACCCGGAATCTTCAACACACTGTGTAGGCTATCTTAACTCTAAATGCCAGAACACAACAATTTAGAATTGTTGTTATGGCAACAGACTTAAGTAAAGTCCTACCTAGTGGTAGGCTTTGGTTTAAGTCATCTAATTGAAGTCCGTCAGTGGTTGGAATATAAACCTACCTTCAAAGTTGATAAAACAAACGTGTAAATTTTCTAAATATACCAAACGTCAAACAAAAGTTACATGCCAAGGTTATCGATAAATTCGATAACATTTTACGAAAAAAAAACGATTATCTCAATTAATTTATGGTTAAAAAGCATATCACTTATAATAAAAAGTATTAATTATGATTATAATTATTACAGTCTTCCTGAAGAAGTTGTTACTGCCTCCCCCTATAAACAACTTCAAAAATAAACTGAACAACTGGTTATAAACCAATAAACTATTTCCTACAAGAAAAAACCAAGTGTAGTGACAATATAAAACCAACACTGCGAAATAGGCACATCAGCCCCAGTGCTTCTCGCCAATCACCTAATAATAATATTAGTAATTAATGCCTGTCGTAAACTCGTTAATATACGCAGGGACTTCGGGTCGTGCGTATTTTGTTAATCTACGACTTGATATTTAATTATACCTATCACTTTCAATACTATGTGTAGGTAGTCTTGCTTTAACAATTTTATTTTGCACCTAAAACCAGGTTTTTTGGGTTTAGTTGCTCAAAAAAATATATTTTGATTTGAATTTCAATACCTAGCAATAGTGGATTATGATTAAAAGTGGAGTCAACGTTGGATTAATAAGCTGGTGTGATAATAAATCAATCTGAATAATTCATATAATTATGTGATTACTTACTAGCTAGACATATAAATAAAATAAATCAATATTACAGGACATTATTTCACACAACGCCATCTACCCCCAAAATAAGCACAGCTTGTAATGTAACACAGCGCCATTCAGCTATCAATAAATTAATACTTCCTGTGTTAGTTTATTATATCATTGTCATTATACTAGGTAGATATACTACGAGTAAATTATTATTTATTTGTAGTAGAGATAGGCGCGAGTAAATGATATTTAGACGGTGTGTTCCTTATAGTTAGGCGAATACTAAGAAAGAACCTTTATTTATTTATTTAGAAATTGCCAAGACAATAAATACCCTATGGACTGCATTGCAAGTCTTTTCTTTTTATATTTTTTCTTTTTTATTTTATATAGGTAGTTATATTTCCTTATTCCCTTTTATTGTTTTATTTTATAACCCCTTATGCATCTTTGCTTTCTGAAATAAAAAGGTTTTATTTATATATTTATTGTCCAGGGTAATACTACCGTCAATACAAAGGCTACCAAAACATCCGTCAACTTATATTATAATTAATCAAAGGTAAACACAGTCACGAATACATGTTTATAACAAAGTGATCAAAGTCGTCACATAAATTCTTATAACTTGATGATCACGTCATCAGTAAACGTAAATAACGTGTTACGACATCATTCGATCATTAAATGACGGATTCTCGAAATGACGACGTCAAAGTGACGATAACAAGCCTCACAGTTCAGTTGGTAGTAACTCTGCCTTCTGCGCCGGTTTGATTCTCACCCAGAGCAAACAAATGTGATGAATATAGATGTTTTTTCGATGTTTGGGTGTTGAATCATATAGTACGTATGTATTTCTCTCTGTCTCGTCTGCGCTGTAGGCTGTGGGTTCAATTCCCACCCAGGACAAACATTTGTGTGATGAATATAGATGTTTGTTCTGTGTTTGGGTGTTGTATCATATTGTACGTATGTATTTACAAAAGTATTTAAGTATTATATCCTTATTCTAGTTCCCATATGCTATGCTTAGTTTGAGGCTAGATGGCGCTGTGTATATTTATTAATATTTTATTTATTAAAGCGATCATTGGATCCTCACAACTCAGGCGGTGCAGGTCGTGTCTTCGCGTATTTAGGCTTGGGGCTATAAGCAACTATTAGTTATTCTTTGCTATAGGTAGGCTTTGGCTTCGATTTCTACACCAATTTTTAACCGGCTCTGTGGTTCACTTAAGGGCGTCAAATCCAGAGGTTCCGTGTTCAATCCCCAGGGAGTATTCAGTATTGTGTTTGGTTTGGATGGTGGTAGCACCTTGTTTAAGTCCGCCAGGCTAGCTACCACCATTTTACCTAATTCTGTCGCCATAACAACAGTTCTAGAATTGTTGTGTTTCGGCATTTAGAGGTAAGATTTAGAGCCAGTTTCTCAGTTTGTTGAGGATTCCGGGTGAAGCGCTTCCATCTTTGGCCTTATCACAACTTGAAACATCTGGTGAGATGCAGGTCAACCACATCCCAGTAGTACAATAAAAAATAAATAAAAAAACAAATATTTGTGTGATGAAGTATTTGTTCTGTGATTGATTTATTTGTAATCTATTTCCTATATGAAACTCTTAGTTTGGGACTAGATGGCGCTGTGTAGTTTCCTGAATGTTCAGCCACTTATGCAACAATGGAAAATGTTCAGCCACTCACCACAAATACTGACATTGGTTACATATCGAGATTCTCGTTTTTTATTTCACAATGTATTTTGAATCTACCATTTGCTAAATGTATAACGCCAACCTCACACTGAGAGACAACTTAACTATTCCATGAATGTGAAAGCTATATAAGCAATAATAGTTGTTTCGCGCCTCTATCAAGACACCGGATTTCGAAGATTTACTTATTGGAGAATTTCGAGATATTGGGTTTTCCGTGTTGGTTATTTTCGGCTGTGCTAATAACCTTAGACCGCAGCGGAAACTGCCAGAGAAACGTCTCAAGGATAGCGGATTATTGATATCTAAAATTATCATCGATGAATGTAAATTAGAAAAGTTATGACACTTGATCCAATTTGTAACAAATTATTGAAATTCTTTGAATATCTTTAGTGCGGGGAATGGCGCAATTCGGTAAATTCCGAAATACCACAGGATTAAGAGGTCGATGCCTCCAAGTACCTGTGCTCTTATTTGACCAGGTTGTCTATATAAAAATAATCAATCGAAAAGACTGTGTAGGTAATTAGAGATATAAAATGTTTAATATTTTATATAGATTTTTAATTAAATCTTCGGCTTAAGAAATCAGCTGGAAATCAGTTTTACCACGCCGATCATCAGTCTGGCACATTAGCATATCAGTGATGCAAACCCATAAGATTTGCCCCTACCAAAATCACTCAACGCGGCTAAAGAAGGTTCCACTCCAAAATATAATCTTATTATGTGCTTACCTACCTTAGCATGTCGAATAATTTGTATTTCTTTCTTTCCAGCTCACAAAGAAGGTTGTTACATCAAAGAGATTAACGACGTCATTCCGTTTGGAGACAAGATCTCGCCGATAGGAGTCTGCTACAGTATCAGCTGCGGAGGAAACCAAATCGATTATGCATCGTGAGTATCATTTAAGCATTTCCTTGTCTCTTTTAGCTGACGATAAAACTAATATACCTATTATATGTAACATAATGTGCGGGTGAGGGGTTGTAAAAATCTGGCAGGCCTTTTGATTGAAGCGACACGTGACTCAAGGGCTGGCTCTTATTTGGCCAACGAGATAGATCTCTCCTATTCCCAAATGGTATTAGGTAGGGAGTAAGTATAGGTATCATAGGATTTGTTTTTCCTAAAGAATACGAAACTCTATTTACAGGTGTGGTGCTATTTTTTCGTCCGACGAAAAATGTCACAAAACGAAGATTGACCTAAGCAAACCCTACCCTGTCTGCTGCCCAACATTTAAATGCGAAACCGAGAACGAAATTACAAAAAAAAATGAATAAGTCTATTAACTCAAACATGTCGTTACTAAAAGTCTGAAACTTAGTTTATGTTGACACCGATTAATTAATAATAGCGCTCACCACAAAATATTGTTTTTTAAACACAATGAGCTGAAATCGTTACGCTGGAGATATACCAATGTTGAATTTTAAATAATATTAATAAAATCTCTCCAATAATCCGTGTATCATTCTACGACTCTGATCGCAAGCCTTAAACAATCAACAGTTTCGCATATGAAAATAGATCTGTTTTTTTTTAAATTGTACGACGGGGAAGCGCTTGGCCCATGTAGCATTTTGGGTCGCATTGTAGCAACGAATTGCCACACAAATATAGCCGTAGTTTAAATTTATGAATAGCTCCTATGATACCTTCAATGAACCCATCGTTTCTACAGATGCGGCGTTGTCGGAACCGAAGACCCAAAATGCTACATCACTGAAGAAGACACGAGCAAGCCCTACCCAGAGTGCTGCGAAGACGTCAGGTGTGACATAGACAACAACATCATCTAGTTCAGCGACCACGTGGAGCCTTGCACTCAGGATGCCATTTTCAAACGCTGCTTCGTTCGCGGAAAAAGATCGGAAAACGAAGATATGATTCGAAAATGCGGATAATAAAACGATCTCATTGTACAATCACCTTTAGCCAGTTCGAGTAGAAGGGTATAGATGGGTATAGATCATTATGTTTATCAAAATTGAAGTTTATTTTATGATTGGTGGTAGGGTCCAAAGACCTCAATTCTTTTTACTGGAGTTGAAACTCTGATAAAATTGTAATATTTAATAAATGCATTTTAGATCTCTGAATACAGCAATAAAATAGAAAAATAAATTTTGGATGCTGAAAATGCTTCATTCGCTAATCCTAACATGAAAATTAACGTCCTAGCTACTGACTTTCACTGTAATATAAAAAAATAAAAACTAGGTCAGTATATAGTTTTATATATTTATATTTAGGCTCAATAACTTCAGGTAGCAGGTATAGGTAGTACTTACTTAGCTGGAAAATTTAAACTTTCCTTCATAGTAATAGTATGGACAAAATATACCAGTCCATGGTAGTAGTATCGTATATGGCTGCTTTAAAAACTATGATTTCTGTCAATATTGTCCACAAGTCTATGTAAGAAGGTCGGAGGTACATTAGGCCATGAAAATGTTTAAACCATTTAATAAATCTTATGTGAACTATGTTTATATACTTGTATTATGTTGTTGTTTTTGCGTTGTTAAATAATTTCATTTTGATACTTCTTCTATTGTTAAATATTCAAACCCAAAACAATACTTTTCGCGCAAAAGTTAATATTATAATACTACTACGAAAACGATGGTTAGTTTTGTGACAAAAATCGTCCGATTGTCGGCATTTTTTTCTTTTCACTACAGCACTATTTATTATTTTTAGTTTTTATTTCCAGTTTTGTTTCAAAATAATAGTATAATATAATATTATTTATCTATTTTCTCTCACAGAAGTTACTAAAATATACTTATGAACTGTGTGGTACAGACACATTTAGGTAGGTACTCGCATGTGAGACTAAAGCCTGAAGTAGGTTCTTATGAACCTGTATTACAGGTCATTTTATAAAATTGTTTAAAATGTAGTCAGGAAATAAAAAACATTTTGAAAAAGTTAAGTAATTTATTGTAACGCCTTAGAATATGATTGCAATATTATTACAAATAAATAAAGACAAAGACAACAACACATCAGCAGCTATCACGTGTATACTGCCTATCTTACCTGTAAACCATTAGTCTCCTTTTACAGTTCTACGGATATTATAATTTATCAACGGGGCCACCACTGGCTATCTCGTTATATCCTATAAATATAATTTTATTAAAGCAATAAAGAATTTTAATTTTACTTACATTTATAATTTTTACTTCTAACATCAAAAGTATACCTTACATTTATAATCGATGACCCCTTAGCTGCTATAATATTGCTGCACACCAGTGGCTGACTGACTGACTAGCCTTTCAAAGTCCAGCACCAATTTGGCTTACTGTGTTCTGTTCTGTCGTTACCGCAGTGGTCGCAGCTTCAGAATCTACCTCTCTATATACGCTCACGGATGTCGTAAAAGCCAACTAAGGGATTTCATCTTTCACATTTCACCAGAAGTAGGGCGGCAGCTGTTTTCTGACTAGGACACAACATTTTGTTCTCTTCCATTCTCTTCTATCAACCGTCTCTCTCTCATCATCCACTGCTATCACAAGCAAGTCCTCTTTTATGCAATGGGTTGGTAGGTATGTGTTTTACCCATAACGTCTACGTAAGATATGATAATGACGACTGAATGACACATAAGCTGGGCCCTGATTCTACTCAGCCAACGCTTCACTATGACAATGGTTTTTTTTTTATGGTATGGGGGATGTACTTGACCTTCTTCCACCTGATTTTCAAGTTATGATAAGGCTGAGGGTGGAAGCGCACTTCACCCGGAATCCTCAACAAACTCATCGCGAACGCCACTGGAATACCTAAAAGCATCGAAAGTGGCCATTCTGCGACTATACCATGGTCATAGTGAAGGGATTGGTTAAGTAAAATTGTGGTCTTGACCGAATTCTGTTTTATTTGCTTTCATTTTGCGGCTTTTCTTTGACTTCTCAATGAAACAAAAAAAAAACAAAAGAAAATCCGCCATTTTGATTGAAACCAAATGAAATAGATTTAGGTAATAGAGCAGGTCTTGGAAATAGGTTAACTAAACAAGCATGATAACAACTAACTACTCCGTATTTCACATACTTAATTGTAATGTGGGTCAGAGAGATCAAGGAGTAATGAATAGCACGGATCTTATTATTTCATAGCTGGAAAAACATTAACTACAAGACGTACTAGGTTAGGTAGTTTGGTTTGGTGGTTCGCCCACCAGTGTCAGATCCGGAGGTACCGGGCTCGATCCCCATGGGGGGTTGGTGTTGGTGGTAGGCCTCTGTTAAAGTCCGCCTGGCTAGTTACTACCATCTTCCCTAAGTTTGTCATGATAACTATTTAGAATTGTTGTTAATTCTAAAATTGTTGTGTTCCGGGATTCAGAGGTAAGATAGCCTACCGTCAGATGAGGATTCCGGGTGAAGTGCGCTTCCACCTTATGCCTTATCATAGCTTGTAACCAAGTGAGATGAAAACAAAGCGCTTCCCCGTCGCACAATAGAAAAAAAAGATTTCCTCCATAGAGAATGTAGGTCTTACAAGGTCATCACGCATAGGTGGGTTGGTGAATACCATATCCACGGGAAGACAGCAGATCTTTAGGGAGGAGCCCTTAATTTTTTATTACCTTTTACTATGCTTTGTGCATGTGGTACCTACCCGGATGAAAAGTAGCCTATATCTAATTCTTGATTGCACTTGATTACAACATTAACATATATGTTATTATGACACAAACATTCACAACCCACGCTTTAGGAAAAGAAGCGGGATCCAGTCCCGTCGTGAATGTAGCCTATATGTTTTACAAGCCTGGACAATACTCGTATATGTGCAAAACTTCAGCTCAATTCGTTTAGAAGTTTTTGCATAAAGATGTGGTTCGCCTACCGGTGTTAGATCCAGAGATCCCGGGTTAGATCCCCAGCTGAGTACAAAATTGTGCTTGGTTCGGTTGGTGGTAGGATTTTGTTTAAGTCCGCCTGCCTAGCTACCACCATCTTACCTAATTCTGTCGACATAGTTACAATTATTAAATATGTGTTCCGGCATTTAGAGGTAAGATAGCCAGTTCTTCAGTTTGTTGAGGATTCACCACCATCTTCGGTCTTATCATACTTGGCACCCGGTAAATGATGGCCGATCGTTTCCCGTAGTATAAACAGGTATATTTTGTGCAAAAACAAGACATGAGCGACACTCGCGGAGGTCCTTTGACCAGATATGAGCGACGACATTAATGTAATGAAGATCGCCTGCGGCTGTGGAATCCACATCTCCTGTATAAGCTAGTGAGCTATTTGTTTAGCGTTGTACGTGTTGATATGCTATTACTGATGCAGTCTGCCCTTTGACATGCCCTGGGGCGATACAGTATGTTGATTTGGGAGTCACCAAAGTGGAGAACGTGAGCTTATGGTTGTTCCTCATCATAGGTTTGTGAGATGTGGTTTTTGGTACGTACGTGAAATTCGCGGCTATGTAAAAAGCATAATAGCAAAAATTTTTCTTAAACTTATTTTTTTTCCCTTAATGATTTATATTCTAATTTAATATTATATTAGAAAATTTAGCCAACTTCACAATATTTTTAAAAATAATTTTACTGGTTCGTTCATGTTTTTAAGTAGGTGCCAACTTGTTTAAAGCCAAACAACAGTTATCGTAAGGTTGTATAAATGCATAACGATAACCACCGCTTTCAAAAATATACGAATTGACCCGCATAATTGTTTCCGTTTTTTTGCTGAAAAATATTTATTTTTTTTAGATAAGTTAATGTTTTAATTACACGATTGTACCTACCAGTCACGATTTCAAATCACGATTATAAAGCTCCTAGCAGCTGATCCTCATGCTCATGTCATGATGACGAGAGTTTCCTTGAGATGTGATCTTTGAACATTATTTATATTATCGTATTAGTACTCGTATTATTCAAGACACTCAGGTATTCCAAGAAAGCACTGAGGGTAAATAAAATAATAGTTTCACAACGAGCTCAGAGGACTGTGAAAAAAGATAGCCAAGATAACAATGATTTAGGAGCAGTCTTATGGCAGTGCTTCATGAAAACGTTTTTACTGAAATATCTAAGATGTTTTTATCAAATAAAAATAGCAGAAACCTGTTCAAAACTCATGTTTAAAAAACCACCAACAGTTTCAGCTTTATAGTGAGCCATCTTCAGGTTGACTGTGACTCGCAGGCAAGGATACATGCATTAAGAAATGTGTGTTCAACTTATCTATACTTATTGAATTAAAAATGTAACCTGTAAGATATCAGGATTGAAAAGCACATTAACTATATGGCTATATCAGATTTAGACGTAAGTTATTGATACATTTTTTTTATAAAAAAATGCAGCAGGGGATTGGCAGCTGCATCCAAGCACTTGAAAACAATAATACGATCACCAATTCAACAATTTCGCCTCTTAAACTACTTTGACATATGTGACCAAGTGGGTTATAAGTTGATAGTAAAAAAGTTTTAACGGAAATGTTTATTTTATTATTTCCAAGCATTTAAATAAAAGCTCGTTTTTAATAAACTTTTTTTGAAAAAAAAATGGAACCGACTTTACCACTAAAAACTTTAAAATAATTCTAAGGGTTCATATAATTTGAAGTCGGTGTCAAGCACAACAAAATGTTTATTGTATGGCACCGCCTTCAAATTATATGAACTTAGCCTTAGAATTATTTTTAAGTGGAGAAGTCGATTCCATTTTTTTCAAAAAAAGTTTATTTTTAGCTTTTTTTTGTTGTAAAATCTAATACACCACGCCGTCTCCGACACCCTATTTAAGAGTTATTATATTTTCAGAGATCTGGTAATGCTAGTAGACGTGAATGACTTATGTTAGACGCCTATACCGGCGGCTCGTAAAGTCTGATACCATACCTGTTACACAGTTCACACGAAGAAAGAAAGAATGAAAATATGTATTTACAAAAAAAAGTATATGTACCTATCATTACTGTGTCATTTTCTCATTAAGCTCGTCATTTTCGGTATTATTTATGGAGGTATTTGGCATGCTCCTCATTGTAGAATCAAATAAAGACGAATTTTCTGACACTTCATTGAGGGATGCCGCTACACGTGATGGCCGAAAAGTGATATTGTCCGAATTTTCTGACATTGCGTTTAGAAATATGAGTGAAAATACAAAATAAGAGTCTGAAAATGCAAAAAGTTTCTTCTTATGAGTTGAGGCTTAAACACGGTAGGCGGTAGGCGCGTGTTCACGTGTTAGTGCCTTACGAAACACAGTCCCGGGTTTGGTTTTGGAATTATCCTTCACCTAGACAGGTTGTAAGCCAATGTTGTTGAAGCCTATCACGACAAATTATACAAAAGACAAAGTTTACCAACCGATGACAGACTCGAACAATTCGACCTCAATATAATACATACATAATAGAGGACTCCAAAAACCCACCAAAAATTCAGACGGATTTGAGAAACGGACATGCTATGGGCAAAACACGGTAATTTTTTTCACCCCAATATTTCAAAAACTACCCCAGAAATCATAAATACTCCTGATAATGTTAATTGGTTATCATAAAGAACATTATCTCTCTATAGTTTAAATAAAATCAGATAACGCGTTAGAGAGATAAGCCGTTACAAACATATTATACATATGTACATACAGTGCTGAATTTTCCAATAAAACTCAGAGATCTCATTTGCGTCGCTCACTCTACCAATAAACATTATTATGATAATATGCACTATATAAGTTCATGTTGTACATATGTTTATGTTGAACTCTGTTCTATCTAGTGGATCATCAAAAAACTAACTAGCCCAACGTTCTCCTTGCGCTGTTTGCTATTTCAACCAGGCAGTAGATTTGACGATTCAAATGATATTATAATAAAAACTGTTTTTTCCTTTACCAAACGGTTTCTCGTGTTCCGTCAAGTAGTAGAGAGGTCAAGAGCTAACCCATAATAATAAAAAAAAACCCAGTATATACATATTTGTATGGAGCCCTTTCAAAAAAACAGTACTAATGAAAGCAAAAAATATACAGTTCAAATGCGACCCGCGAGTGTGCTGCTTTGTTGCGTTGAGTTGGTTTTATTGTATGCGATTTTGTAGAAAAATGGGGAATTAAGAAAAGTGGAGTTGTTTATGTCATGGAGTTGCTTGTTAAACTTGCCAAGAATTATTAGCAACCGCACGACTTAATTAATATACTACTAAACCTGCAAAAGGATTGAAATCTCTGGTACGCATATAAGTTTGATGATTTAAGCCTGACAACGGCACTATGCTCATCAAAGATAATTAATGTTTTATTCTGTAAACCATTGTACTCCCTAACCAATGGAGAATACCTAGATTTGAACGAGCGGATCTAGTGACAAAAGGGCCCAGTTTAAAAAGACACATGCTATCTAGCAGTTTTCTACGATTTCATAGAGTGGTCATTCTGAAGTGTTCAATTCGATACTCATAGCTCGGTGGTCTCTTGGCTAAGTAATAACTAAGTATCCACTAAGCAAGGGTTTTTGTTGCATATCTCCGATACTGTAAATGAAGATTTGATTTTTTTTTGTTTTGAAAAATTGAAAAAAAAATCAATTTTTCGTTTGAAAATTCGTATGTAGATTGCCCATACGAAATAAGCAATGGCATATTTTAGTGTTTTTTCGAATTTGCAAGATTAAAGGGTAGGGGGTCAAATCTTTAAGGAAACCACCTTTTAAGTGCTATAGTATCTTTTGAACTGTAACAGGTAGCAGATTAAAATCTTCAGAGGACATGTATGTACACCCAATAACCTGAAAAATAATAAAAATATTACAAAATATTAATCAAACCATACAAAAAACGATAACATAAATTGTTACTGTCTCTGTCGTAAAAACTGTGATAGGTACCTATATACTTCAAACTTAGAGCGAATATAGAGCCTACTTTAAAAATATACCAATAAATTAAAAACACTGGCCATGCGTGAGTCAGACCCGCACTGAAAATTCAGATCTAACTACAACTTTTTTTTTGCCTTCAAATGTGTGGAATGCGCTACAATAGCGGGAAAAGGAAGGAAAAGTCCTGATTTACTGACTGATTTTGACATAGCACAGACTAAATCGCTCGTTGTACAGATTTGAAATTAGAAGGGTATATTTGTTTCGGTGTGTAGACGTCTGTTAAGAAAGGAATTAAAAAAATCACAACCCCTAGGTTCAAAATTCGGGGTGTTATGTTTACTTCCATATCACTAAAACTACAAAATATGTATGTAGATTACACGCGAACATGAAATATAGCATGTTTTTGGGTATTCAAAATTTTTCAAAAGTAAAGGTTAGGAGGTGAATATTTAAAGAAAAACCATTTAAATAGCAACCGTGACATGCAACAGGTTAAAATTTTCAGACCTGACAAATAATAATCATAAAATAAAAAATAAAAGGGGGTTCCCATACAAGAGACGTTTTTACAAAATTGTGATTTTCTATCTATAGAAAACCAAACGGTTTGAATGTAGAGCTTACTTTGAGGTAAATAAATAATAAAAACTAGCCAAGCTTGAAGCGGACCCGCACAAAAACTGAAAAGAAGTCTGCATATTTGAAATGTGGGCGAAACTCACGTATGTATGTGTTCATTCAATTGTTTCTTTCTTGCGTGTGCATGTGGCCAACCATTTAGGAGCATATCGGTCAAATTTATTCAGACATCCAACAAATATATCTTTGACACTATTTAAAAAAACGGATTTTCATTACACGGACGACGTCGCGAGTAAAAGCTAGTTTGATATAATAGAAAAGTAATATCAATAATAGTTGTGTTGCTGAGAATGTTTTGATTTTTACCGACCGAATGTCAAAAAATGAATTTTAAAATAATTATAATAAATATTACAGGACATTTATTTCACACAGCGCCATCTAGCCCCAAACTAAGCATAGCTTTTAATATAGGAACAAGATTACGGATAGGATACTTACGTTATTTTTTTTGTAAATACACATATACGTATATGATACAACATATATTCATCACACAATAGTTTGTGTGATAAATATAGATGTTCGGTGGGAATCCAAAACACAACATAAAGCGCTGAACTAAGATTTATAGTACGACGTGGAAGCGCTTGGCCATCTCACCTGGTAACAAGTTGAGATAAGGCCGAAGGTGGAGGCGCACTTCACCCGGAATCCTCAACAAACTGAGAAACTGGCTATCTTACCTCTAAATGCCGGAACACAAGATTTTTTTAAGAATTGTTATAATGTTGACAGAATAAGGTGAGGTAGCTAGCCAGGCGGACTTAAACAAAATCCTACCACCAACCAAACCAAGCACAATATTGCTCCCTCTGGGGATCGAATCCGGGTCCTCTTGATCAAAAATCGGTGGGTTGAACCACTAGACCACAGAGGCGGTTTGGGAATAGATCAGACATACAGACAGACATGAGAGTGACCATATGAGGGTTCCATTTTGTCATCAGAGGTACAGAACTAAAAAATAATACAGTAAATGAAAATTTATTAATTTATTGAATTTATATGATCATTTGAAGGTGTTCGTTTTTTTTTTATTTTGGGACCTCTAGCTTTCACCTTAGTAGTTGTTGTACTAATTGTTTCTTCAGTTGCTACTTGAGTTTCTGCCTCAGTTAATGCTTTTGTTACTTCATCAGTTATTGTTTCAGTTAATGCTTCAGTTACTTCCTCAATTAATGCTTTAGCAACTTCATCAGTTGCTGTTTCAGTTAATGCTTCAGTTACTTCTTCAGTTAATGCTTTAGTTACTTCATCAGTTGCTTTTTCAGTTAATGTTTCAGTTGATTCATCATTTAATGCTTGCGTTACTGCTTCAGTAACTACCACGGTTTCTGTTTTAGTTACAGTTTTGCTCAACTTTTCAGATACTGCTTCAGGTACTATTTTAGTTTCAGACAATTTATGTCGTAATCGCATAGCCACCGGTTCCACAGTTGTATCTGTACCGTTTTCTATTTCTTTAGTGACTTCCATCGATGGCGCGGTTGTATTTGTATTGTTTTCCATCGATGGTGTGGTTCTTGTATCTATGGTACTTTCTATTGATGGCATGACTGTTGTATTTGTGCTTTCTGGTAATGGTGTGGTTGTCATATCTTCTGCTCCTGCTGCAGTTGTTTTATCATTTGTCAATGAGTCCGAAGCTTTATTAGTAGTGGTTTTTCTTATAATTTTCCACGGTGGATTGGTGAACTTCTTGTTCTGGCACCCAACGTAAATGTTGACAGATATGGGGTTGTTGTAAGGGGAGGTGAGGCGGAGAACGATGTATTTCTTTTGGAGGCCACCCCTGATGATTTCAATTCGTGGACCTCGACCGATACGGAGACGGTCTACTACTCTCACGTAGGTGATCTGAGGACAAATTTGATTACTTTAGATAATCAAACTTGGTTTCGCATCGATGGATATTTTTTTTTACATGCTTTTCATCATTTGGTTTTAAGTAGTGTACAAAAATAGTATAAAAAAAAATTACACGGGTTATAATGAAACAGAAGTTTACAACTCGCGACGGGACTCGTACCCACATCTTTTCCTCAAGCTCGAAACGCTCTTAACCTCACTTAGTTTCCGAACTTTTGTGCCATATTCAATTCAGCTAAGCGCTATAAAAAGCAAAAACACCATTTCTCGCGTCAGGACAATCGTGGCTCTGCAGTTTGAGGAAAAATTGCGGGTTCGATACCTGTTGTGAATTTCAGTGTTAATAAAACATTTGCAAATGTTGTGTAAACAAAAAAACACTTAAAAATAATAAATAATTGATTGACTGAGTTAAGTTGGGAAATCCGGCACTGTATGTATGTATGTATTTATGCGGCAATGTTTGTGACGGCATAACTCTCGAACGGTTTATACGGTTTATATGGGATATTCGCAGTCAAACCCCTTGCATGAATGACATGCAAGTTTCAGAGATATGATCGTTTGAGGTTTGCCAGCTGTCAATGAAAATGTAGATTTCGTTTTTTTTTCTTATCTAAAAAGACCTGACGATCATCCATTTCCCCCTTCATCTTAAAAACCTTCCCTAATAAGGGCAAAATAAACTTATTTGGAAATCTGCAGTCTCAACCCCTATTACAAATGAAATTCCATGTTTTCACACATTTTCAAGACTTCAATCTTATTGACCCTTTTGCAACCCTTAAATTAAATACAGGGGTGGTTTCAGCAAATCAAAAGAAAGTTGTAAAGTCAACCCCCCTTTAACAGTATGTCCTACAAGACATACCAAGCGTTTTAACACCTTAATGCACCCATTTGTACGAAAACCACCCCTTTTTAAAAGTAAAATATATATTTTATGAATGTGCAGGCAATACTCTTTCAAATTCACCCAACAAGCCAAAAATCTTACTAATGTAATAATACTTGATGAGTATTATTATAATCTCTGCGTATTCAAAATTTTGATTTGATCGGATTTGCTATTCAAAAGATATGGGTGAAAATTTATATTTCATTTCACCAATATCTCAAAAACTACCCCATTTATCAAAAATCTCCCGCGACAATCAAATTATATTTACCTTATCTTTATTTAGTTTAAATTACATGAAAATCGAAGAATCTGTTCAAAAGTTATGCCGTCACAAACATTGCCACATACAGTGCCAGATTTACAAACTTAACTCAGAGATCTCGTTCGCTTCGCTCACTCGATCAACAAACAAGAGAGAGCCTTGAAAACTCAGGGGAATAAAGAAAGATCGGAGAAAAGGAGTGCATAACATAAGGTAAGCAAGGTTTGTTAGTTACGTTTTTTTTAAGAAATAATTCCGTGGTTACATACCTAAAACCATCACGAGATTCTCAGTTCGGGGCGAATTACTAGCTATTTACTTTTTGTTTTTTTAACGCTAAAGAAGTTCTTACTTAAGTACATATGTACAGACACAAGTACATACGTTTTTATATCTCTTACCGGACATTTGTATGTTCTCCCGTATTTGGCTTGTGTAAATCTGTACGGAATTTTTTCCTTGTATAGTGTATCTTGACTCATCAATAGATCATTTTTCTTGAACATTCCCAGGTAAAAGTCCCTGCAAGAAGAATAGTTGACAAGAATAATTATATAAAGAAGTATGTATTTCATGATATTGTACATAATGCGAGGTCGTCATGCGCAATTGCTAATTCAATGACATAAAACTGGCGACCAGTAAGCCGATAAAATCTAATTACTTCAATCAAAGCGAGTAGGTACAATTAATGGTAACTTTTGGTTAATGGCAGTTAATGTCAATGTGTGTACCTAGTGATAAGCAAGTACCAGCCATTTATACATGTACCTAAATACACGTGTAATGTGTACCCTAATAAAAATAAACACGTTACACGTGTTTTAAAATGTATGGTATCCGACTATAATTACTTAGCTTTAAACTATCCTAAAGTAAGCTACACTATGACGAACACAAATATCTAACAACATTAAATTTGGGTAAAAAGGACACTTTATTGCAGCATCGAGCATAATGCAACGATTATGCGCTGATTTTCAGCCAGTTCCGATATCACGGTTTCGATTTAACAGGTGAATCATCATCAGGGTTAATGTGCCTTGCCGGGTAGGTTGCCGGGTGGATCTCGATGTAAGTGGCACCAACGGTTTCTATATAACGGTTGCGATCGTGATGCGCGCAACCTTCTCGTTCCGTCTTCCGTCTCACCCTGATGATGATTTACCTGTTGAATCGAATCTGTTGGTGCCTTCATCAACATAAGCGCATACGTGAGTAGAACCCGTGTTTTAAAATGTTATAAACATTGATGATATTAAATATTTGACTGGTAGTAGGACCTGAAAAGGCCCACCTGGTTTGCGACCTAGGTTTTCTTGCCGAAGTTTGGCGCTAAACATTACCGTGCTCCGTTGGTGCTCTGGAGAGCCAGTGCCTTCTGGGAAAGTTCGCTCCATAGACCTCATCCTTGCTCTGGACCAGAGCTAGGTCAAGGCTAACCCATCATTGGTGAACATCTGTAATGTCGTGCTGGCAATGCAATGCTGATGCAAGATGAGTCTGTGAGATTTAACCACCTCTGTGGTTGAGTGGATCACCCAACTGGTCACCCAGAGGTCCCGGGTTCGATCCCTAGGGAGGTACTAACTTGAGCTCGCTTGAGTTGGGGTTACTGGGTTGGGGCTGGTTTAATGGCTTCCTGGCTAGCAACCACCATCTTACGTAAGTGTAACGCCAAAACATTATTTTTTATTGCTATGTTGTAGCAAGTAGAGGTTAGATAGCCAGTTCCTCAATCTATTCTTCTTCGGCCTTATCATTGCTTGACACCAGGTACAATGAAAGCCTAAGTCGACCGTCGCATAGAAATAAAAAGTGACCGATGTGTGGAAAGACTTGGAAGTAACTTCATCAGTATCAATCGTGTTCACTTTGCGAGAAACTGGGGTCCGATTCTACTAACCAACCGCTTCACTATGACAATGGTAGTGGCAATTCTACCACCCATCGTTGCAGAACTGCCACTGAAGGTGCCATAACAGGTTGCAGGTTGGTTTAGTAGCATCGGGGCTCTGTTCTCGCTTAGTAGTACATTGGTTCCGCGAGCTGGCCTTTTTTTGGGGTCATTTTTTGTCGGACGAATATGCCAGTCCCGTAGTAATTTATCACATACCTATATCTTTTTTATACAACTAGGAGACGGGACAAGCACGTAGTCCACCTAACGTTAAGTGTATATTTTGCCTATAACAATGCCTTAATGAGTAGGTCACATTCACAAAGAACATAGCCTACACGGCACTGCATTGCGCCCGCCAACGGCATCAAGTTGTTGAGCTTCGCGTGCCCGTAATTTCACCGGGCAAAACACATCACATGGTAAAATTGCACACATAGCTCGCTTAGTATATATTTTTTTTATTGTACGACGGAGAAGCGCCGAAGTGGAGGCGCACTTCACCCGGAATCTTCAACAAACTGAGGAACTGGTTTTCTTACCTTTGAATGACGGAACACAACAATTTTTAGAATTGTTGTTATGGCGACAGAATTAGGTAAGATGGTGGTAATCGAACCCAGGACCTCTGGATCTGAAATCGGTGGGTTGAACCACTAGACCACAGAGGCGGTTAAACGCTTGCTAAATAGCTTGGTACTGAGACTTTGAACTTATTCGCGCTAGGAATTCATCTACATAGCTATTCGTTTATGTAGGTACCTACTGTTATTCATTCTGTGGTAGTAAGATACTGCAGTGCACAGCCGGAATTTCAAGCTAAAATGAGCCTAAAAGATGGGCACAATACCGATTGTGCAAACCAATATTGACTGAGATTCATCGTTTAATAGAAACCGATGCAAAGACGGCTGGATCTGACTGATCCAACACAAACAGTGCCCGAGCATTTGTACAAATATTTGTACGATACGTTGCATGCAAATGCGCTAAGTGCTGGGATTCTAGGGGTGTGGATGTGGGGTGTACTAACGATATATTTGGAACAAGATATCCTGCAATGAACGATAAGTAAAACAGTCAAGTACGAGTCAAACACGCACACCGACGTTCCGAACCAAAAACAAACAAAGTCCTAGCGTAATACTTTGGCTAGTATTACGCTAGGACTTTGTTTGTTTTTGGTTTGTTTTTTATATGTTATTGGTACCGCTGAAAAGCTCAAAAAAATCCAAAAAAATCGAATAGCATAATGTTACGCCAGTAACATATGCTAACCTTTTCAGAGCTTTTCAGCGGTTTAAGACGGAAGCTGGCAAACCGCTTAAAAGGCTATGCTTACTTGCTGGCCCAAATAAGAATCAGCACTTGGGTCACGTGTCAGCTCACTCAAAAGCCCTGGAGATAACCAGCTCCCCACGGACCCAAGGTATCAACACCAAAAAGCTCAAATACCTACTACATTTGCAATCCTGCATGGAATAATACATTTGCTGGAATTATAAAGAAATAATGAACTATAAATATGGACAAATAAACCATGCGAATAATACGTATTATTACAATGTGTATATATCGGCCGAGAAAGGAAATCGCTTATAAATAACCATATTAGTACGAGAGCCGGATATAGGGGTGTTAACAATGGCGTGTTTCCTGTTGGTTCCAGTATTTTGTCCTATAAATGGGACGGCTAGGAAAAGCTATTTCTTCGAAATATTACTTACAAGCGCGTTGAATAAACTCGTCGTCTAAAATATAATATAATATCTAATTATTTTTTTTTGCTTACATTGAGTATAATTAATTTCCGTTAAAGAGTGATGTGGACATCAATGATATTGAAAATATGAGTATTCATATTTTTTTCAATATTTTTTATACTTCTCATGTTGATTTTTCTAATGTAATGTTCTAGGTGCTTGTTAAAGAAACACATTTATTTTGGTACATGAAACATTGGTGTCATATCTTCAACATGGTTTTTCATCAACATAATAGTTACTTGTTGATCCATATATAATACAAATTACTGGGAACAACGTTAATAATGGGAACTAGATTACGGACAGAATACATATTATATATATTTTATTACATATTAGAATGCATAACTTAATACATCCCAATTGCTTTACAATCTAACCAAGTAGTAGGCTAATGAGTAATTCAAAACTGATCTAGAAACATTAAGAATACATATGATACAATTTAATATTCAAACATAGCCAACATCTGTAATTACCACACAAATGTTTGTCGCGGGTGGGAATCGAATCCACATCCTACAGCGCAGAAGGCAGAGCTACTATCAACTGAGCTGAGGTCTGTTATCATTATGAAGGAATACGATTTGGTTTTTGATATTTTGACAGGGGTGGAGGGGCCTACGGATATGCATAAAGGTCCGTTGCCAACTGTTGGCTGCAGTTACAGGTAGTAGCAGGCAACAATGACCGCTTCGTATTCATTCAATACATAACATAAGATAATATATAGAAACAAGTTACTTGGCGCTATACTTGTAACATAAGAGTATTTTCATTAAAAACTTTTTTTAACCAGGTCCGGGCATAAAGTTGTCGCTCTCCTTCTGTTCGGCTTAGAACCAGGCCAGCCTTTGTCTTTGAAAAAAAAAACAACAGAATAATTCTCTTAAAGAAAAAAAAATGTACAATAAAACTAACTATGTCAAGGTAAATCAGTTGATTACAAATTACTTTTATATTGTACAACATTTTTGTTTACTCATATCTTTCGAAAGCAGTTGAAAAGTGATCCTGTTTAAGACAGTTTTCTACGTAAGTTTAATACCAATAGAATGGACTATTGACGGTACTGCAAAACGCCTTTAAACCTATAGGAGAGCTGTAAAAACGTCCACGCCAACTACGCTCTTATCCATTAGTTCCAGTTACTACTTTTACTGGCTTTGTAGCTCATAAATTGAATGGTTGTGTTATTTTATAATACCGTAACATCATCATCATTAAAGAACTCACTTGAATCAAGTAATCAAAGATATGACATGATGACAATGACATGAACAAGTTACAAACATTGTGAATTATCTTGCTCACTTTACGGCGTTAAAGAGAAAGTGGCTCCTCAGCTTGATTATGATGATACAGATAGACTTTTAGCAATCCTGACGTGAATCCCAATAACTTTGATCTTTGTTTCCCATCCATGTTCCTTACTCCTACTTATCCAAATAACGCATGCACACTCACATATACACACGCACACCCTCTCTCTCACAAACATACACACACACACACCCCTTTTCACTGTCATACTCAGTCATTCAGTTTTTATTTTAATTTAATTTGGTTTTGCCCTGTTAGTAGCACAAGTCAAATTACCAAAAGACGCGGGAGTCTTCCCGCGGCACAGGCTAGCCCTAGTGTGGGGTCCTCTAGCAATTTATTTAATTTAAACTTATTGGCAATTAAAAAATGTGTGTATGAGTAAGTATCAATGTTATATTTTATTGTAATCAATTTTGTGGTTGATGATTATTTTAAGTTATTAAATTGTATTTATGAGGTTCTTTATTTAATTAGTGTAATTGTTTTTTTGTAATCGTGCTAATAAATTAATAAATAAGTGTAAGCCGATATCAGCCAACACACACGTCCACTGCTGTACATAGGCCTAATCGCCACATAATGAACCTAAACTTCCTCCATCCATCTACCATCCGCGACCGTGACAATATCGTTATTCCAACGAGTAGTCTTCCCACTCTATGTGTCAAAAAATAACATTTGCATCTTGAAATATGTGTGCTAGATGTATCTTATTAGCTGGAGCTGCAGTCTAAGGAATTCGCTCAGAAATAATTAGGTGCTATTATTAGACACTAATAAGAATGAAACTTTCAGTTTCAAGGAATTTCTTTGGTGTAATGGAATATAAAATGTTCTACTACTAAGACTAGTCTTAGTTTAGTTTTATATAACAGTAGGCTGGTGGTAGTCCTACCACTTTCGCCATAACAAAAGTGCTAAATTGTTGTGTTCCGATAGCCAGTTCCTCAGACTGATGAGGATTTCGGGTGAAGTGCGCCTCCACCTTCGGCCTTATCAAAGCTTGTTACCAGGTTCGATGAAGGCCAAGTGCTTTCCCGTTGAACAATAAAAAAAATGTGTAACGGAATTTCTAAGGTGTATTGGAATGTCAACTTTTGACTGGTCTTAGTTAGTTTTATACACAAGTGAGTTTTGCGTATTTTATTGCTTACTTCTTTGCATAGTAGACCTTTGTTGACATATGCATGAGCTGTTGGGGAGATTTCTTCGCCTTCCACGGCAATCAGGGATTAAATAAATACATTTAATAATTATATGAAAATATTACAAGACAGTAATTTCACACAACGCCATCTAGTCCCAAAAGCAAGCCTTGTTATATGGGAACTAGATTATTGATATAATACTCTTTTTTTATACATACATAGGTACATATCATACAATACAACACCTACAACAAGTACAATACAAAAAGGAGAACGAATTACTTCTTTGTAAATCCCAGATACCTTTTAGCTTGAATCTAATCCCAAAACAGCATCGCGGCATTTTCAACTCGTAATATTTCAATAGAGCGAGACAAATAAAGCACAAATTGGATTAGGGCATTTCCAATTTGGGCGCGAGACGCCACCTGCGCGATCCTACAACAAAATGAATATTTGCCAATTTCTATGCAGCTGCGGTATATCCCGCGTTATTGTGTATATGTGTAAAACCTCCCAGAAAAAGGCAGCAGCTTGCTTATGTATATTATACATATTACGTGACATATTCACTGCAAAGACCAATCCTCTAGCCAAGCGTGGTGGTTATGGCAAAACACTTCAGTTATTTTGGAGGCCTAATCTAATTGTGATATTGTTAGTCTTTCAAAGGATTACTTCTTTTAGAGAGAGAAACCACAGGCTAGCTTATTTGAAATCTACATTTGCAATGCAAAGCTGAAACCCCCAGTAATAACGGTAAAGGGAAATTTCTGTTTATCCAATTTTCTTGACAATATTGAAAGAAACGCTGAATCTGTAAGCATTTTGAATCCATGATAAAATACAGAGGACTTGTCTCGAGATTATTATGTAGGCGTTAGGAGTATAAGGTGCCCCGAAATCAACAGACAGCTGCAAATGTTTTGCTAGTTCAATAAATAGGTATGTCCATAAATATAATAGGTAATATACTGTCCATTTATCCCATGAGATTAAAAGAAAACCTTATTTCACAATAACATATCTTGAATCCATTTCAAAATCATTGGCATTTTGGACTCAAAAGGTTTTGTTAAAGGTGCCCCAAATAAATTAAACACTAAAATTTTCCTTTAGATGATATTTTTTATGAAAAATCGTGACATTAGCTTTGGCGTCATGGCCGTTTCATCTAATTTTTTTTCCACCACAGCGTTAGGCTCTCGTTTCCGAGATTTCGATTTAGATTTTTGAGGTTGCCCAAACCCCTATCCCTATATTAAGGTTCAAGTCCAAATCGTTCATAGCATGGTAAACACAAGTACCTAATAAAGTATAGCTTGTCAGTATGGACAGTTGTATTACCACCTATTTATAGGTATATAATATTAGTTTGGTACTCAGACTTTCTTCCAGATCGGTACACTTTAGGCAGGGTGTAATTACAATAAAAATAATAAAAAAAAGTTTGCTCTTTTTGGGCAGTGTGCCACATTCATGCACATACGTAGACTTAGGCAAACTTTGTTGCTACAGTTACCCACTTCTTGTGCACACATTTTTGGCCACCTTGTACTAATGCCAGAAGGGGATTTATTTGGAGCCCTCTTGGAGGCAAATGGGGTGGAATGTGATGTCAGCATATATCGGCTTTGGATCATCGAATATGACAGACTACTTACCAGTACATTGATGGCCTCATCATGCTTTCAGATCAGTTAAGCAGTTCAATATTGTTTTACAGGCGTATTACTTAACACGTCGATTTTTGAGACATTACCATTAGAAAAATGCTCCAGGTAACTAAGTGAAGAAAAAACGGCACAGAACGTTCGGTGGAATGCGCTCGCGGTGCTTGCCTTAATTTCGCCTGATTTTTCAAGTTAAGATAAGGCCGAAGGTGGAGGCGCACTTCACCCGGAATCCTCAACTAACTGAGGAACACAACTTTTTAAGAATTGTTATTATGGCGACAGAATTAGGTAAGATGGTGGTGGCTAACCAGGTGGACTTAAACGAAATCCTACCAACAACAAAACCAAGCACAATATTGCTCCCCTGGGGATCGAACCCGGGACCTCTGGATCTGACACTGGCCGAACCACTACAATACAGAGGCGGTTAATACTTACCTCTTCTAAGCCACAGAGACCAGTCACAGAGGAAGAGTCAGAACACCCTAAATCATGTAACAGTAAAAAGAAGCAATCGGGTTGCCTGAGGACCGTAACAAACGGTATATATAGGTATCTCAACTGTTCCAGACCAGTACCAGATCGGAGATTACCCAAGACACTGGCTGCAAGCTGAATAGCCTTATACAACGTGCATGAAAAACAGAATTTTTTATGTTAGAGTTTTTATTTGTTTTTGAAATATTTAATTAAATTAATGTCGCCGCAAGGGATTTCTTCATGGGGTGCATTGTTTATTGCGTTAAATGAGAAGGTACATTATAAAACATAAACATAAAAAACATTTATTTCGTACAAATAAGTAGGTACAGAATAACCATATTATGTAGGTCTTAAACTAATTATGATATTATGTCACAATTTTCAGCGGTACAAGCATGCAATAATTCAAAATTTTAATCTAATACAATCTCAATTCAGCTCTGATAATATGTACAAACTTATGTAATTTTATTAAAACTTTTACTGGGCTTTAAGTGTAAAGTAAGCTACTGTTAGTAACCTAAGGTCGTAAACTTGAGCAATGAGTAAATTGAATGAAAACTGCTATTCCAGTGCGTTTTGGTAAAGTTTCAAGTAAGATTCATTCGGGGATGTGGCGATCCTTTGTTTTTTTCAAAAAATCTAAGGTATTTTAATTCCTATAGACATATCAGTTGAAATTAAGTCGCATTTAGCGTAGCGCCGAACTTTCCATCAGCCGCCGACGCATCTGTGAGGTTATTTTCGCAAGTCTGTTACTACATACACTAAGCGACAACAAAATATTTTGTCTCTTCTAAAACAGGCTGACGATGGCACAATAGCGGATAGAATATGGGAGAGAGTTTGAAAGTTTTTGACACACGTTATTTGGTTTGAGTCCGTTGGGATTTCCCTTTGTTTATTCCAGTTGGAGGGCAATCAAGACTAGGAAACGGCTGCGTGTGTGTCTGCATTTAGTTGAATTATTATCACTTTGCAATATCTGCTGAGAGCTGTATGGCCAAGTGAGTATAGGCCTACCTTCCGATCAGGAGGTAGTGGGTTCAAATACTTGAAGTAATATACCGATGGTTCAAATACGGTCGTGCACAATTGGACTTTTTATTTTTTCCGCTTAACGGCGATGGTCTTGCAACCTGTCTCGTATTAAATACTAGCAACTTGCGAACCGTGGTTTTGCGCCGAACGTAAGTTTGGACGTGCCTCTGACTACTCCCTAGTTGGTGATTAGATATATAATTAGAATAAGATCCACGCTCTTTATAATTGTGATCATAGATCTACTCGAAGGTGAAAATGTATGAGTCAATTACTATTATTACTATTTTCAACAACGAAAACCTTAAATAATTAAATTTTCTGAAATTTAAACTTACATACAGACAGATTAGCGGACAACAAAATAAGCGTAATAAAATAATAATACGGTCTCATTGTTACTTTTAGGATATGGATACCTGTAAAGGTGTATTTGTATATGTGTGTCTTTTATTACGCGTAGGATCAGAATGTTTGCTGGAAATCTCTTGATTGCTTGTTGCGACGAAACGTCTTTTTCGAGATGCTAAATATTTAACATTGATTTGAGAGGACAGTCATATCACTTTACAAATTTAGATAACAACATTATGTATAGCATGAGGAAAGATATTCCAGGAAGTTAGCTCAAAATATTATCTAATGGGATTTTTATTTTGCAATTGATTAGATTTAAATAAAAAAGGAAACTGTCTTGAAACTGCATGCTACCATGCTATGTTTTTGAATTTTAAGAAAAATAATCTATAAAAAATAAAAGCCAGTTACATCAATACTTTTGAATCCAAGCCTGAGAGATATGTCACACTGAAATACCTAATTGATAATAATGATATCTGCCATTAAATTTCAATCATCATAATATTATACGATTCGTAAATCTGTCTTCGGCATTTAGTGGTAAGATAATTAAATAATCATATTGCAGTTCCTCAAACTGCAAAGGATTTCGGGTGAAGTTCGTTTCCACCACCAGCCTTATCATAACTTGAAACCAGACGAGATGAAGGTCAATATTCCCGTACAATAAAAAAACAACTCGAACAAACAATTAATTCAGAACATTCATTTCACACAGCGCCAGCTTGCCCCAAACTAAACGGAGCTTGAAATATGGGATCTAGATTACGGATAGAATACTAATAGTCCTTATTTTTTTGTAAATACATATCAACTTAGATTTATATTATAACAACCAATCACAAAACATAACTTGTAGGTTGTAGTACCCATATATTATGGTAGTACACCCAGTGTAAAAAACTAAAATATAGTATAAAATCAAATAACCAATAAGATGGCAGGAGTTTTACCATAAATCCAATAGGCCTCCTTCCAAAGTTCTTTGCAAATTTTATGACGAAAGCTTTACAAAGCTTTTGCAAGAATAATTTACGATTATTTCAGTCTAAACCCGATAAATTTAACCCAAAAGTCATTTGCAGCTCAGCCAACAACAACAGGGGATGGTAGAATGGTCACTGGCGCTTTTGTAAACCTACCATTATCACCGTTTAGTGCAAAAAGGCGTTGCTTGAACTCATTGGTTCTCATTTAGATAAACCTCTTTGTATTTGTCTTATTTAACGGGTAATAATATTCAGGTTGAAAACAATACAGAATAGCGGCAGACGGTCAGTAACTTTTTCAATTAGAAAATAACTGATAATAATTGCCTTTGGTGTGGGACGCTACCTGCGTCGACACCCTAGCGCTATCTCATCTGCCTGGGACATCAGTTAGGGCTGGTGCGGCGGCTGATTCGGCCGAGGATCACAAAAGGCGCAAATATAGTGGTCTCGACAGAGCTTACCTATTTGAGCCTTTTGAGGTGGAGACCTTGGGTCCGTGGGGAGCCGGTGCCCTCCAGGTTTTCAAATATCTTGCGGGGCTTTTGATTGAGGTGACACGTGACCCAAGGGCTAGCTCTTATTTAGGCCAGCGAATTAGCATAGCTATTCAGCGTGGCAATGCAGCCAGTGTCTTGGGCACGCTTACGTCTGGTACTGGTCTGGAACACTTGAGTTACCTATAGGCCGTTTGTAACGGTCCTTAGGTAATCTGACTGAGACCTTTGTACATAGTTAGTTTAATTGTACTTTTGATTGAATATACTGATAACATAACGTTTGTATAGTATTGTTTCATACTCTTCGTTAGAGCTTCCCTATCCGACTTAGGTTTTTCTTTAAATCCGTAATGCGTAATCTACTACTTACTACATCACACGGACTTACTACTTACCTCTTTTGTCTAGTAAAGTGGTTTGCCCACTGGGCTTAATCCCGAGAGAGCAACAAATCTGTACTTGATTTACGTGGCGGACACTAAGTCCTACCACCAACTAAACCAAGCACAGTATTGTATGATCCCCAGGGGAGCCCTAGGGATCGAACCCGGGACCTCTGGATCTGATATCGGTGGGCAAACCACTTGACCACAGAGGCGGTTACTAGCTCTGCCTTCTGCGCTATCGGTTGTGGGCTCGATTCCCACCCAGGGCAAATATTTGTGTGATGAATATTGATGTTTGTTCTGTGTTGTATTGTACGCATGAATTAAAAAAAAAGTATTTATGTACTTGTAGCTTTGCTCAGTTTGGAGCTAGATTTCGCTGTGTGAATTAATTAACGCGGGTAGACCGCGGGGCGTAGGTCAGAGTCCTATATTTTTTTAATGTTATGGTAAGTATGATTTTTTTGATAGTTTGATCTAAAAACATGAATTAATAATAATAACGTGATCAAAAAGAATGACCGAAAAGTCTCACAAAGGAACTTTCCATAACTCTTCGAGTTAACGTTGAATGAACTCATGTTGAATTTGTCAATGTCAACGTGATTCAGTATCAGTCCAAAAGTTCTCGGTCTGCTGTTCGTAACGATAACGAGGAAATAATGACATGTCATACTTGCACCTTAGCCGTGGTGGCCCGAGAAAATTAATTTGAGCCCCATGGAATCTACTCCTACACGTCATAAGAGGAGACTAGGTATGGGATTCCACCAGCCGCTGGGTAACAACACGGCAATGGAATCGCTGGCTTTTACAAGCTTCGAGACATCGTACGTCGCCTTTTAGGAAAGATCCAGAAGCCTTTCCACCACCGGACTAGCAGACGTACTGGCTACAGCCCGTACCTTGTAAATGTTCCATTGTGCCGAACTCATCGTTTCGCCTCTACCTTTATCATTAATACCGGTATGGAATAGAACTCCTTGCCCTAATCTATTTTCCGCACGAGTACAATATTCTTCAAGGACTAGGAATAACACATAGGCTAGTTCATCCAGGTAACATGCAGGCGAAGCCACGAGTAAAGCTAGTTTAATAATAATAATAAGTTTATTAACCATAAAACTGTTTTACAGATCAGGTATGTATGGTTGTGGGTTCGATTCCCACCCAGGACAAACATTTGTGTGATGAATGTAAATGTTTGTTCTGTGTTTGGGTGTTGTATTGTATGATAAGTATGTATTTACAAAAAAAAAAGTATTTAAGTATTCTATCCGTAATCTCGTTCCCATAGTACAAGCTATGCTTAGTTTGAGACTAGATAGCGCCGTGTGAAATTAATGTCCTGTAATATTTAATTATTTATTTAATATTGAATGGAAGATACATAAAATATAGGAAGATTGTACCTTTTTCAGCTCCGTTCTCCGCACTAGATCTCTATTGTTTTGCTGCTTATCGACATTATTATATATTTCTTGCAACATTTTGTTTTGTTAAATTGTCGAGGACAAATGAAAGTCGTGAGGCGGGATGCTGTAAAAATGCACATAGATTTTTGCCCATTCCAAAATCACAAAACCTCCACAAAATCGATAAAGCACCGTAAAACCGAAAAACGACAGTACTGCAATTCATTTTGCAATTCGGACACTATTGAAATCAAACCTCAAATCACGGGCCAGCATTGTCCACTGAGCCTTAGAGTATGTAGCAGTTTCTACTAGATAAGTATCACTCTTTTGACACCAAACGGGAACACGTTTAATTGAAAAATGTAAGTACCAAGTAACTTTATTTTTAGTACTCTATCAGAAGTTTAGTTCCCACATTACAAGATTTGCTAAACGTTTCTTTGTGTATTTTCATTGATATTTCAAAAAAATTATTATGCCACTAACATGATTCCACGATTTATTTAGATAAACCTACGTCTATACTAACAAAATATGGATCATGTCTGAATAAATAAATACATTATTATAATAATAAACTAAGCAAAGTATATGTCTTTGGCACTGTGCGCAATTAATGCCCGGCAAACACTTAAATGAAAATATATATTCTTGGAAATGAATATTTTACTGTCATTTAAATTGTTTGCGTAATTATAAGATTCAGAATAAGAGTACCCGGCATATCTAGTTACTAGTTTGCCAGTGAATTTGTCGAGTTGCAAGCCAAGTATAATTCCAACTTCAGTGCGATATTGAAGCCTAATGCCGCCGCTAAAAGATCAATTTACCTTGAGCCCAAATTGAAGAGACTGTTTAACAGTGCCCACGTACTAGTGAATTGTAAATTGTTCACAGTAGCGAACTGAATTTTCGCTCAAATCGGCGTCCATTGAATAAGCAACTGATATTGAGAGGCGGTGCTGAGAGCCAGCGGTGAGATTCTCACATCAAACTGGGTTCTATGCGTCAAACTTGTTGAGCTGCTCTTCATCTCTAACTGGTGGTTGTCTATAGATAAAAAAAAATGTCATTAGGTTGTGTGCATAATTTGACTTATTCTAATTATACGACATAATCGTTATAATAATTAGTAGTCGTGGTTATCATTTTCTAAAGTTAGCATAACAATATGCCTGAAGCATAATGTCCGTCGTGAAATCCGATACCGTGAGTGAAATAACTTTCAACAAAATTATTTTACTTACGTTTGTAAGTAAAATGTTCACGGTCTACGGGTGGCCCTAAGACCAATACCTCGCACTATAACTTACTGTTACTGTGTAGTATCTAATTTCATTGAATTTTCACAACTTTGGAAGTCTCAGTTTCTTTTTTTTTTACGGTGAAACGAAAAGTCATAGGATCTTACTGAAATTCGGCATGGATATACGAGTATTATATACGCCACAGGGAAAAGCATAAAATGCTAATACTTTATACAGGTACCACGCAGGTGAATCTGAGAGCAAAGGCTAGTGATTCATAAATGTTTCCACGTTTGCATATAGGGGGCATAAGGGGTAGATTCAGCTTTTGCTGCTTTCCAGCTGTTTACAGTATTTTTATATTTTATCTACGCTATTTTTTATTAACATAAGTATCTACCTCTCGTTCTCGGTGTCAAGAACACGAGATAAAGAGCGCAATATGAAGGGTGGCTCTTAATAGGACAGTATATCAATAAATGTTTCTTTATAATTGCAAAAAAGCTCATGTTTTATTTTTTAGTAATTTCAACGGATTTTCATAATGTCACAGATATAATGGTGTTTGTGGAAATTAGCGTGACAACAATATTTAATTTATATTTAATAAATAATATTTTAAACAGATATAAATATTGTTCAATCAGTCAATCAATCAACCATTTATTTGTTTAAAACTTATTTAAATATACAGGTAATACAGGTAAAACAAATCGCCGATTTACCGTATTTACTGAATGTCATCTTATAAACTGAATATGGTATTAAAACTAAGCAGGTCTCAACACTACAATCTGTCAATCGTCTACAATCTTCATTTCAATTTTCATTCAACTGCCTCTGTGGTCTAGTGGTTCACCACCGATTTCAGATCCAGAGGTCTCGGGTTCGATCCCCGTGGGGAGTACAATATTTCGTGCTTGGTGTTGTTGGTGGTAGGACTTTGTTTAAGTCCGCCTAGCTAGCTACCACCATCTTACTTAATTCTGTCGCCATAATAACAATTCTAAAATTGTTGTGTTCCGATATTTAGAGGTAGCCAGTTCCTCAGTTTGTTGAGGATTCCGGGTGAAGTGCGCCTCCACCTTCGGCCTTATCTCAACTTGAGGTGAGAAGAAGGCCAAGTGCTTACCCGTAGAACAAAAAAATAATAATTGAACAACTTTTTTTTATTATTTGAATTTGAATTTGTCACTTGACGTGAAAAATACAGCTAGGTGCCTCGCACTACACAAACGATTCAACAGTGCAGCTAGTCCAGGGCGGCTCTTTGGGAACACTCGATAGCTTACTGGAGTTTAGGCAAATATATTCATTCCTATTTCGGCCTACGCTTGTCTATGGTCACTTAAATTCTATTACATTCAAATTTCAAACAGTTTTAAGCCTAGAAACTTAGTCAGCTTGCAGGCTTGGACTGAAGCCGAGTTTGAATAGAAAAAGGATTCAATATCCATTGTTTGTATGTTAAGCAAGTTATATGAATAAGCCGATGATGAAACATTTCAGCACCATTAGTACGGTATTGCTGCCATCATTTTACATGCCTACCGGTTTCAGATCCAGAGGTCCCGGGTTCGATCTCCAGGGAGAGTACAAATTGTGCTTGGTTTGGTTGGTGGTATTTGTATTTATTAATACACAGGCAGGTGTCTGTCCTTCTTCTCACCTGCTGATTTTCAAGCTAAGATAAGGCCGAAGGTGGAGGCGTACTTCACCTGGAATCCTCAACAAACTGAGGAACTGGCTTTCTTACCTCTAAATGCCGGAACACACCATTTTGTTATGAATTGTTATTATGGCGACAGAATTAAATAAGATAGTGGTACTAAAATGGTGAACTTAAAAAAAAATCCTACCACCAACCAAACCAAGCACAATATTACTCCCCCTGGGGATCGAACTCGGGACCTCTGGATCTGAAATCGGTGGGTTGAACCACTAAACCACAGAGGCGGTACAATAAATCTTTAGGCGTCTCCAAAATCATTGGTGGAAAACCGAAAAGGTTTTTTCATTTATTACACCAAGATGTTTACTTTGAATATTAAGCGAGCTAAAGTTTCCATACGAAAGAGGCCTAAAGAACACTTTATCAAAGTCTATACAGGCCTTTTCAATACACAAAATGCCTATAATTTTAATCTCGCAAAAGCTCAGAACAAAATTTATATGCCCATATTACTTTTCTCGTTTCTCTTCAATGGCAATCCATAAATTCCAAATTAGACGGGAATTGAATTCGCAAACAAACAATATTTGCTGTCGAGAGACAAATGAGTGCATAATAAGTTTACCCAATCATAGGTCATCATCATTCTCCTGCCCTTATCGCACGCTAATTATTATTAAAAGTTTATATATTTATGGTAAGTATAGGTTAACCAATTATTTTCCTGAGGATTGATCTTTACGTTTGTAAGTTTACATCTGTGTCAATCCTTAAATAGGCTTCAAAACAGTACTAATAAATGTTATTTACAATTTTAAGCGAATAAAATCATATTAATAAATATAATCAATATAACAGGACATTTCACACAGCGCCATCTAGTCCCAAACTAAGCAAAGCTTGTAAAATGGGCACTACAATACGGATATAATACTTAGATACTTTTTTTTGTTATCCTATTAAGTAGATAGCATGATATTGTATGATATATTCTTATCATACAATATCATGCTATCTACTTATCTAGGTAATGTCGGCACATGTTTTCCTCTTCCATTCAATCCTATCCGCCGTAAAGTTTGCATCCATGCCCTCTTTAACACAAAAAAATCCCTCTTTTCGTCGACCTTCCTCTGCTCGCGTTCCACCCTCATATGCAAACCCTTTTAGACAAATGACTATCATCCTTCTTTAATACATAGCCATACCATGCTAAAATAGCACTCCTCGTCTTACCTAATTATAGGTATTACCTACTTACTTACAAGTAAAGTAAATGTGGTCTAGTGGTTATTTACGTTTTAATCTAATTACTTACATTCCTTAAGCAAAAATAATTATTAATAATCATTCGGAATGTTTTTAATCAAGTTCTCTTATTCGTTTAATATTCCATTTACACGCAATTATAAACCTTTTAAAAACATAACTAAATGTCCCATCCCTACGTAGACCCCAAGCTGCAACGCAATAGCAAAGCAACGAACAGACTATGTCCATGCCGAACAAAAGAAGACGCGCGCCAAATCCTTTGCTTCCGTATCAGCTGCTTACACAATCTCGCGAAGTTAAGAACGGTCTACACTTATTGGTATTTTTACCACAATCTTATTTTTTTTTCGTACTACGCGGATGCGCTTGGCCATCATCTCACCTGGTTACAAGTTAAAATAAGGCGAAGGTGATGGCGTACTTCACCCGGAATCTTCAACAGTCTGAGGAATTGGCTGTCTTACCTCTAAATGCCGGAACACAACAATTTTAGATTTGTTGTTATGGTGACAGTCTTAGGAAAATAGTGGTAGCTAGCCAGGCGGACTTAAACAAAGTCCTACCACCAGCCAAACCAAGAACAATTTTGTACTCCCCCTGGGAATAAAACCCGGGACCTCTGACCACATACCTAAAATTGGACTTCAAGAAGGTCTAGTAATACCGCTCTCTCATATAAACGTAAATAAATATTACAGGACATTCATTTTACACAGCGCCATCTAGCCCCAAACTAAGCATTGCTTGTAATATGGGAACTAGATTACGGATAAAATACTTAAATACTTTTTGTAAATACATACGTACTATATGATACAACACCCAAACACAGAACAAACATCTATATTCATCACACAAATGTTTGTCCTGGGTGGGAATCGAACCCACAGCCTACAGCGCCGAAGGCAGAGTTACTACCAACTGAGCTATGAGGCTTGTCTACGTAGTTTGTCATATGTATCGAAATTGCACGTCCTACATTTTTTTCTCGGTGTAATCAGAAAGAAAACACCTATGCTACTTTTTTCTAAAAAATGTAAAGCGATTTATCATAAAAACACTCCTTTTCATGCATTTAGATTTTTGAAGTGATGGGTAGCAGCCGCCCATGTCATGTAAATGACTTATAACTGATTATTACTTAAAACTGGGCTCGTGCGTCGCGCGTCTCACTGGTCTGGAGAAAGTGCCAATCTTTTCACGAATTAATTTCATTCACTATTTGATCGGGACAGTCATCGTTGGTTTACAGTTAAACAGTTTGCAACTAGCTTATTTGAAAGCTGGTTGAATAATACACGGGCAAAAGGAACCACTCATCATTCAATATGCGGTTCAACATCGTTTTTTGAGATGGAATTCGCAAGAGGCCTAATTTAGCAGTGACGTTTTTAAGTTGAAATGATGATGATGAGTTTAATTTCCTAAGGACCATCTTTTTTTTATTTAAATGGGTCAGCTCTTGACATCGAGTCGTACACAGGTAAGAGTGAGGTCAACTTTTTTTTTTTTTTTGTGTAATTCTGAGCGTTTCTTATGGTTATCGAAGGTATAGCAACGGACCTTCTGCACACTAAATAAATAAATATTGCCAGTAATTTAACAGAATGGAAAGGTCGCGTCAATCAAAATGAACTGGAGGGGATGAATTTCGGCATTTGTAAAGTTAAATTAAATATATTATTACAGGACATTAATTTTACACAGTGTCATCTAGTCCCAAACTAAGCAAAGCTTGTATATTCATTTTATTGTATAAGGGAACTAGATTAAGAATATAATACTCATTCGCTTTTTTTTGTTAATATAAACTTATCATACAATACAACACCCAAACACAGAACAAACATCAATGTCACATAATTCACAAATGTTTGTCCTGGGTGGAGATCAAACCCACAACATACAGCGCAGAAGGCAAAACCACTTCCATCTGAGCTATGAGGCTTGTTAGTTTGTCACACAAAAGCATTATTTTCAGGTGTAATGTTTTTCTTAAGCAAACTACATTTGTGTACATACGCGTGTATCTACTTTGTAACATACTCCCGAAACTCCCAATAGACCGTTTATAGCGGTCCTTTGTTAACCCGACCGCTTCCCTTGTATATAATTAAATTGTACGTGTAATTTTAAATATTTGTGAACGAATTATAAATATATCTAGTAAATTTATAAAAAAAACCTTTCTTACATATAATTTTTGATGAGATATATTTATGCAATAAGGTGCATAAGGATGACAGAAAAGGATGCTTTGTAAAGGGGGCAAAATCCGTTACAGATAATTTTTCGAACATTTTTATGACATAAACCACTTCTGTATGCCACTGTACTTTGGAAGCGAAATTAACGTTGAAACGGCGCGAAAAGCAAATATTGACTGGCGATTTGTCAGTTATCATTCGATCCATTCTTTTGTCAGGGACGAATCAATAGCGCGCCTGCAAGCTCATGCCTTCCCTGTGAATTCTCACTTATAATACCAAATAGACCTCTAATCCTTATTCTACTCATGGTTTTTCTTAGGTGACGTGACCTATACAACATTAGTGCTTCTACGTTGTGAACTCAGCTTTACACAGACGCAGAGTGCACCTCATTTGGTGCCGAGTTAACAGCGCACCAATAGCTGAATATTCATAGATTTAAGTCTTGAATAGACTCGCGCAGATACAACGGAGCTTGCTCTAATTACAAAGATTTTGTTCGCGCAAAGATTGATTCATGTATTATGCAACTTGGCAAAGGGATCATGTCGACGACACGACTAGAAGCGTTTCAACCGTAATAACAGGACTCACAGTCTCTGTGACTACCTATGTGGCTTAGTGGTTCGCCCACCGGTTTCAGATCCCGAGTCCGTGATTATTTATTTTTTTCAATTTCACCAATTAGAACTTCACAAAAAAATATTGTAATAAATATAAAGAAAGTAAATTAATGGTAGGACATTAAATTCACACAGCGCCATATAGCCCCAAACTAAACATAGGTACTTAAAAAAACATTTTTTTTTGTAAATACATACGTATTATGTAATACAACACCCAAACACAGAACAAACATCTACATTCATCACACAAATGTTTGTCCTGGGTGAGAATCGAACCCACAGCCTATAGCGCAGAAGGCAGATCTACTACCAACTGAGCTATATGGGGTTGTTGAAATACAATTACTGTTTCTCAATATCCATTTTTTATATTAAATAGTTGAAATCCGCCTCTGTGGTCTAGTGGTTCAACCCACCGATTTCAGATCCAGGGGTTCCGGGCTCGATTCCCAGGCTTAAAGTTATTAAGGCATAATTCTGATACCTTAATAACAATTCTAAAACTGTTGTGCTCCGGCATTTAGAGGAAAAATAGCCAGTTCCTCAATTTGTTGAGGATTCCGGGTGAAGTGCGCCTCCAACTTAGGCCTTATCTTAACTTGTGACCAGGCGACAAGAAGGCCAGGCGCTTCCCCGTATACGAAAAAAAAAAACCGCGGTGAATATAACGGTGATAAAAAGTCCCTGATAATATTATAATCTTACACACATTTCTTCTTTCCTTTCTTTCTTCTTATTTAATGCTTTGACTGTGACAATCCCTACTAAGTGTGGGATAGCTACAGTAAGAAGAAGTAATATTTAAATTTGTTTTTTTTTATACTACTTGGAGACGGAACAAACACGCAGCCCACCTTAAGTGCATCTCTTGCCTATAACAGAGCCTTACTGCGTAGGTTACATCCATAAAGAATATAACCTACTGACAATGCATCGTGCCCGTCAACTTGAGGCAAAAAGGTATTAAGCCTTTTTTAAATTTTATCCACTTGGCGGCCCTATTTCATAGGTATCGTTGTACTTCCAAAATGTGACAAATATACGCTTCCGATCTTCCCCTTAATTTGAAGCAGACTTACCCAAACATAATTAAAACCCATTAACCCAAGCCAATAAGTCCAACCTTTCAGAGCTCGTAGCAAACCCAGTTCGCGACCAAATTCAAATCAGAGTATCGGCTCTGCCTACCCCTAAGCCCTGATTAATGTCACAATTTATTTCCTCTCCAACGGAAATGTTTCACTGCAAACCCTAATTGGTCATTACCGGTAACAGATAGAGGCAACCCTAACCTTTGAACTCGCGCGTGTAAAAGGTAGTATAGGGCACAGAACTGAAGAATATTGTTCATCATATATTCCGACAAGTAATTTTTTATCCATTATTTACAACTTTATATCATTTTTTACCCCATGACTAAAGCGAGGGATGTTTAAGGCTTTAGTATGTTTGTGCGCTGAAGTGTGAAAACTAAATAGAAATATGCAAAACGAATGTTAATTCGATATAATTAGACCAAGGATATTCGGTACGTAAAAATTTCAACCTGCTACCTGGTGCAGTTCAAAAGATATCTTTGAAGGTGGTTTCCTTAAATATTTGACCCCCTTACCCTTTAATTTTGAAAATTAATAAAAAACCCTGAAATATACCATTGCTTATTTTTTATGGGCAATCTACATACGAATTTCTAAACGTCTATCATGTACGGTTTCAGAGATATGTAAAATTTCACTTTGAACTTTGAACCCTATTTGAACCCCTTGAGGTTTGAATTTTCAAAATTCCTTTCTTAACGGATGCCTACATACCAAGACAAATATACGCTCCAAATTTTAAGTCTTTACGACCAGCGGTTTAGGCCGTGCGTTGTATCTAGTTGAATCAGTCAGTCAGTCAGTCAGTCAGTCAGTGATCAGTCACTCAGGACCGGTCCTTTTATATATTAGAAGATAACCAGCGGATGATTAAGACGATTCCAACTATACCTCATTTATCAAATTATGATAAGTACTTTCGAAGTTATGAGGGAACAGATGAACATACATACCCACATAGAAATCTATAGTATCAGTAGTCCGATGATGCTGATCAATACAGATCATCGGACTACTGAGTCTTTTAGTCCGATATTTACAAATTTCAACTTTCACAAAAAAAGAAATGCATTTACTTCAGTTTATTTTTTCCAACATGCTAAATATAAAGCTATTTCTTACAAAAAAAGGTATTCCTATTTTTCCACCAGTCAACTGAATCTTGATCTTTGAAATTTCTTTAATAAACTTATCTTTTTCCACGTTCCTCAGTAGTCCGATGATCTGTATTGATCAGCATCATTGGACTGATGAGACTAAAAAGTCCGATCATAGGACTAAATCATCGGACTACTGATACTAGGCGCATAGAAACATACAATACATACATACCGGTCAAACACATGACTCTCCTTTTGCTTCGCCGTAGTCGGGTAAAAATAGATATATCGCACCACTGCTATTACGTATTCCTTTCATATTAAAGTTGAAAAAAAAAAAATGCTTGCATGAACCTATTTTTGACTCTTCCACTATCGAAATAAATAATCATCGAGTACCTGACTGACAATCAGCCCATATCCCAAACCAGATGTCCTAGGACTTGGAATTTTTAACGTCACTTCCTTACCGCTTCCGCACTAAGAAAGGATATGAAACAATGTCTATGGGATGATGGGTATAAAGTCCCGCACGTTTCAATATTACCCTAGATAAACAAATATTATAGGACAGTAATTTAACACAGCGCCATCTAACCCCAAACTAAGCATAGCTATATATATGAAATATATATAGCTATGCTTATATATATATGAAATTAATATGAAATTATTATATATGAAAACTAGATTACGGATAATACTCAAATATTTTTTTTTGTAAATACAAACCATATTATGATACAACGCCCAAACACAGAACGAACATTTACATAAATTTCGTTTAGCCCGAGTGAGAATCGAACCCACAACCTACAGCGCAAAAGGCAGAACTACTACCAACTGAGCTATGAGGCTTGTTGATTCTAAGATGAAGACATAGTTTCGCTTCTGCCTACAAATAACTCTTTACGCTAATCGCCGAGAAGTTCCAAAGGCTGATTGACTAGAATTGTTAAATGGTTGTCACTTATCTTGTTCATACGTCATGTATTATGTGAAAAGTTGAATGGATCTTGGTTACTTAGTGGAAATAAATTTCTAGCATATTATGAGAACGAAACAAATATCCGTACTAGTTTTTCAGCTTTTAGAGCTGTGTCCAAGAGGGAATGGACAAATCCAGACGTACTAGACTTATTTTTTGGAAAATTTTCTGCATTTTTATGGTATGACGGTGAAGGTCACATCGTGGGGAAACCCGCATGTCCCTAGGACAAAAAATCCGAATGGCATGTGTCACAAGCTTGTATTCCGCTTAGCGGAAACCGTGAGCATGTGACACATGCGATGGTAGGCCACCTGAAGTGGATCTTCTTCGATGGGTTAAAAAGTCATGAGTCTGATAATGTTTCATTTTCTTATACCTTCAGGGGAAACAAGTAAACCTCGGTAGATATGGTCCAAAACAATCACTATAAGTACCTGTACATATTTTTTACAAATCACTGTTAATAATTCTTTCAAAACTTACTGAAAACAGTCAGGGCTAATTGATAAAACTAATGCACGAATATCTAAAAATGAGCAGTTTGGTCTAAAACATGAATGACCCGCCCCATAGCGATGTATTTAAAACGTAATTACACAATTACCATCCAGCCCTAATAAATAGTCAATAACTTGTGAAAGATCATGGCAGGCGGGCATTTGGTTGGTTGACTTGCTTAAGGCCGCCTGGGTAGCTACCACGGTCTTACCTAATTCTGTCGCCATAACAACAATTCTAAAAGAGCCCATTGTGAAAGAGCTCGTCCGGGGAAGTACTACCACCATACCTATTTCAGCCGCCAAGTAGCATTGCTGTGTTTCGGTTTGAATGGTATGGTCGCCGGTGAAATTGCCGGCACGTGAGGCTTAACACCTTTATGCCTCAAGTTGACGGGCGCTATGTAGTGCTGTGTAGGCTATGTTCTTTGTGACCTACGCAGTAAAGCATTATTTTAGGCAAGAGACACACTTTACATCCGGTGGGCAATAAGCAAGCATTCCTTCTTCTAGTTGAATAAAAAAAAAAGTGTTGTGTTCCGTCATTGAAATCCGCCTCTGTGGTCTAGTGGTTCAACCCACTGATTTCAGATCCAGAGGGATCGGGCTCGATACCAAGGGGAAGTACAATTTTGTGGTTGGTTTGGTTGGTGGTAGGATTTTGTTTAAGTCTGCCTGGCTCTACCACCATCTAACCTATTTCTGTCGCCTTAATAACAATTCTAAAATTGTTGTTTTCCAGCATTTAGAGGTAAGATAGCTAGTGTCTCAGATTGTTGAGGATTCCGGGTGAATGGCGCTTCCACCTTTATATTATCATAACATGAAAATCAGGTGAGATGAAGAACAAACACTGCCCCATCGTATGAAAACAAAATGCTTACTAAGTATGAATATTGAAATTCAAATCACCATGAATAGCAGACGGTAACAATTCCTTATCCCGAAGATAAGACGCTTAAGTAGTAGGTATTGTTCCACGACACATAACAAGTCATTAAATATTAAAACATGCATAGAATTTTCAACAAGCTGCAGAGGATTTTTCTTAAAATTAAAGAGCATTTTCCAGTGCAGCCTGCTGAGTGACAGTAATTGGTAATAGCTCGCATCCTGTGACGTCAGATCGTAATGGCGCCCAGCGGAAACAAGATTTACTGGATATTGGAGGGCTTGTTTTTGGAATAATAGAGGTTATAGAAAGCTGGTAACCTAGTACGTATATCTTTTGTAGTATTTTTAATAGGTTGCAGGAAATAATTTTACTACCAGCATAAATGTAGGCTATTTCACTATTTGACTTAGTATTTATAGTGAATTTGCGTAAAATCAATGAAAAAGAATAATTACGTTTTAAAAACTAAAAAGAAAACCAACTTCAATGAAGAATTTGATACAATTTTAATTACCTGGATGACGTATCTCGTTATATGGGGTCCGTTTTTTCCTTACTTTTCAGGTAATACATCCAAATCGCTTCAAGTGTGCCAATAATATTTGAAGAGTTCCCTCGATTTTTCCAGGATTCCATCATCAGATCTTGACCTGATGACGATGGGATCACCTGGGAAGTATACCGACCCTAAACATGCCCAAGCCACCTGTGAAGTATACTCATCAAATCAAACATTAAACAAAAAAATAATTTTCCAAATCGGTCTAGGCGTTTTCGAGTAATCGACGAACATACATAAAAAAAAACCGACGAATTGAGAACCTCCTCTTTTTTTTTTAAAACCGGTTAAAAAAATATTTTCTTCACTTAAAACATAGTTCTAAGCACGATGTCTAATTCACCGTTTCTGAAGTTGGTTGTTTCTAGGTTACTGGATATAATAATAAATAATTAAACAAATATTTCGGGACATTAATCTCACACAGCGTCATCTAGCCCCAAACTAAGCAATGCTTGTAATTTTTTCCTAAACACGACGGCGGTAATACATTTACCGCCATTTACCTCAGGATTTTGAGATTTTGCATTTGTTTTGTTTCGGTTTAGTAATAACTCAAAGGTGACTGACTGACTAACATAGTGATCTATCAACGCACAGGCCAAACCACTGGACGGATCGGGCTGAAATTTGGCATGCAGGTAGATGTTATGCGTAGACATCCGCTAAGAAAGTATAGGTTTTGTCGGTTAGACTTTTTTAAAATGGCTAAAGAAAATCTGAACGTTAATGGAGAAGTTGAAGAATGTACTGTCGTTTTTAAGTTTTGTAGGCTCTAATTTTTTACACACGCTAAACAAAAGTAAAGCCGCAAAAACTATACCTAATTAACAGTAATACTTCTTAACGCGAGCGAAGCCGCAAGCAAAAGCTAGTCAAACATAAAGTTCTGTTTGATTTTGAAGAAAATACTTTGATTTTATCTTTAACTTCCGGTGTGATAAAATAAGAAATTAAAGATAAGTAGCCAGCTCTGATCTCTTAGTAACGAAATAGTAAGCTGTATAATGTGTAATTTTTTTTTAAATATCGCTTATCATAGGATTGTCGGCGAACTCTCCGTAGATGGAAAAGCCTGTAGTTAAAAGAGTTACAGGTTTATCGTCGTGTAGCTGTAGAGGCCTGTTGTCGAAAAGCTCTGCTGGTGAAGTGGAAATAAATGAATCGTCCTGTCGGCGAACAGTCCAATGGCGAATCGGTCATAGGAAAACGGTTGTGGAATCATATAATTCACTATATTGCCTACTATGTAGTATAGTATTTTATTTACAAAGGAGTACCTGAAGTCAATTTTGTCATTACAAGATTTATCTGTGGGGGCAGATAGAATTACAAATTATCGTATGTTATCAAACGTATGAGGTAACCCCACGTATAAGAAATGGGGGCAGACGGTAATAATGTATTACCGTGTGCCCCCACTGTTCACACGTGGGGATGGATAGCTGGGGGGTCGTTCGTGGGGGCAGACGGTAACAATTCGTATGGGCAAGGTGTTCTTTGCTGTCGTTTCTTTGTGTGTGCCCAATATCTTTATTTTATGTGTGATTTTATTTTAATTTGATTAAACAAAATACACACAGTATTTTGTTTAAATCAGTGACTTTAAGAACATACGCTTGAAATAAACGATTTTCATTCACATTTCTTATTTTTTAAACGGTGCTTTAAAAAAAGTATGTTTTGTTACGCAAAAGGAAGATTTTAATAAAAACGTATTTTTGAACATAATCATTAACACTTCTAGCAAAACCTATTACCCCATACCATGGACCAATCTATAATAAACTAGAAAATAATTTATTCAATCAGTAAGTATATACCTTCAATTAAATTTACCATTTACAAGGAAAGTATTCGGGTTGCGCCAATGGACTGTTACAAACGATTTATAGGTAACTCATCTATTCCAGACCAGTGCCAGACGGAAGCGTTACCGCGCTGATTAGCCAACTGGCTGGTTTCACGCGGCGCCCCAATCAAAAGCCCTGCAAGATTTTTGAAAGCCCAGAGGGCACCGGCTTCCCACGCACCCAAGGCTTTAACCCCCACTAGGCTCATAAATGTAAACTCAACAAGAAAACAAGTGTCACACGTAATGGGTCATTTTAGTAGGTACCTAGTCCCAACAATCTACTAATTAGATGTAGCGTTTGCGATCATATTGCACCTGCCCATCCTGACCGCCTGCTGGCTTGATGTAAATGAACACGACAAAAACCTGAACAATTTTCATTGTAAACTTTGAATTTCGCTGCGCAAAAGGTATTGAAACGACATAATAGATTAAAAAGTTCTGGAAACTCGCTTTATTGTTTGTAAAAACCTCGTTATAACTATCGACTACTCGTTCAGTGATGATCGACGAGTATTTTGTTTTATAGCTTGAAACTTTCAACTACTTTTTATGATGCTTTTCGATTGAGCTACAGAGATTATCTCTTCATCTAACTTTTGTTCATTGTTATCGTATCGAGGTTCGATAGAATTTAATAAATGTTATATTATCATCATCATTTTAGCCCACATACCAACACTCCTGATAGGCCTCCCAAATCGACGCCACAAATAGCGATCCTGAGCTGCCTCTATCCGTCGACTCCCCGCAACAGCCACAATGTCGTTGGTCCATCGAGTAGGGGATCTTTCCACACTCCATTCCGCGTTTAACCGTGGTCGCCATACGAGAACCTTTTTTCCCAGTTATCGGTTCTGCAAGCTATGTGCCCTTTCCACTGTGCCACTTCAGCTTACTAATTCTGAGAGCTTTGTCAGCAACTTTGGTTCTCTCAGTATCGCTACAAACCAGTCTGTCTACTCACGCCATTACAAATATTCCTGATGCGCTACAGAAGCGCGGCATAATACCGGACGACTGAGTGGATTCGACTGAAAGGAAAAAGTAAACATGGAAGATCGGAAATGCGATACAGAGAGGTCTTTAAACGATTCGAATCAAACAGGACGAAGTAAGTGAGGGACGTATGGAGGGGTTAAGGGAAGGTGTATACAGTGGAAGCGACATTTGGCGACCCGGACTCGGATGAAACACTAGTGAATAGGAACTGTAGTTCTTTAATCCAACAAGAATGTCAGCTCGGTTGGTACCTAGTAGCTCTGCCTTCTGCGCTGGTTAGAATAGGCACAGATAATGAAAGACTAACGTGATAGGCTTTTGAATTTTATAAGCATCAGGAGTCATATGTCTGTTTTAGTTGCTTTATTTAATGCTACACTGGATTGCTCGTTGACAAACTACAAAGGTAGACTTTTGACAAAGAGTTGCTACGTTTCACCATAATCAGTGTTTGTAAATGAAGAGAATGTTTGTTGGAGATAGATTTGGACAGTTCTATCACTAAATTATTCCTCACTGTTGTAGTTTTCGATACAATGTACCATTAATCATAATCCATTTGATGGCAAAATTAATTAGCAAAATTTTATTGCCTCATTAGAATTAACTACGGGCCCCCAACCAGGCACTTTGTTAGTCAAATATGGGCGCCGCGTTTTCGAAAACTGCCGGCGTACTTTTCCAATTCACTATTGCAACTAATTAAAACTTTAGTTTAATCCGAGATTCCCATTATACTTTCAGAAATGGCGACGGGTTAGCCTTCAACTGCGCAGAGGAGAATCTATTGGGCAAATGTTACACAGATGTGTAACAGAGTACAACACCATTGTGACACTATGGTGATCGAGCAATTCTTACAGAAGTCTAAAGCGCTTCAGACAGCACGAACTTCATTTTCCGTATTTTTTCTGTTTTAGACAAAGCAGCAAAAAATATGTAAACATATAATAGCATCCGATAAAATAGCCAGCCGGGAATATCTGGAACAGCAACAGGACCAATTTGGAAAGATAAAGCATCACGGATCGAATAATAAGAACGAAATGTGTAATTGTGGCCTAGCTTTTAACGTGTAAGGGACGAAAACAGAGAAATGTTAATGGGTTCGTATATTGTAACCTATTTCTGTAATGTGCTGGTAAACATCCTGATATTATTTCAATATCAGGATGATGGTATTCCTTGCCGCGATATTTTAATGAGGTAATGTTTGGAACTTTGTAATGATAAAAGTTTTATTTGTTGATTTCGTTTAATTTCATTTATTCTTCTCGTCAAACATACCTAGTTATGTTATATAAAAGAAATAAATATAAAAATAAACTAACAAAAACTATGTAAAGAAAATTACAAATTCATTGTGAGATTTGGTATAGTTAAAGTTCTTAGGAAGAGGAAGTGCAAATAGCAAAATATTTTTTTTAACGGTTTATTTTCGACATCTACATATCTTCTAGTTATAGGTGAGTTTTTTTCCAGGGCTACTGAGGCCAAGTCCGTGGGAGTTATCGAAAAGTCATAAGTAAAAAGAAAAGTAACTCCTAACATGACTTTTCGATAATTCCACAGTTTCCGACTTGGCCTCAACGGCCCTGGAAAAAAAATCACCTGTATATAAATAAAATTAATGTAAACAAATAAGGTCAAATGCTACTCTAGTGTGCTCCAAACCCATCCACAGAATAAAAGCACCCTCTCCAGAAAACCCAGTTTTAAATATTTGTTCTCTCGATAACTTTCATATTTGTGAGTTCTAAATAGTTTCACAACTTGGTACCGGCAGCCATGGTACCGCATTTAATTTAGGAAACCTTATCAATTTTAAAATAAAATGCCCATGGGTTACACGGTGCGAAGCAATCGCCGCGAACCCGATTGACCGTAGACAAGAAGTGAATATTGAGCTAAACAGGCTTAAGACTTGATATTCTAACTATACTGCTCTCTTAGCACTCGTCTCAGTATCTTCCCCGAAGGATTCTTCGGTATAGCATCCATAAACATAACCTCCTTTACTCTTTTGTACACCGCCACTCTTTCCTCCACAAACTTTATGACGTCTTCCGACTTCAAGCTGTGACCTGCTTTGACAACAATAAACGCCTTGGGCGCTTCTCCAAATCTTTCATCTGGGATCCCTATGACAGCTGCGTCGAGGATGCTCGGGTGTTCTTTGAGCACGTTTTCTAGCTCAGCTGGTGGAACTTGGAAGCCGCGTACCTGGAATCATAGATGAGGCAAACGTTTATTAAATGAACTTGGCCACAATATTAATATAAAATAAGACCAATGAATCACACAATTTCGGTTAAAGTTGATTTGTTTGTTGTGCATGATGAATGCGCTCACAATACCAATAATGTTATACCTAATAACTATTATACTCTTACTTAAATATGCAAATACTGCTTGACAGCTCTTTAAAATAGAAGGGGGTTTTTTTATTTTTATTGTACGACGAGGAAACGCTTGGCCTTCATCTCACCTGTTAACAAGTTGAGATAAGTTATCAATAATCACAGTCAGATTGGTGATTACATATGTTTGATAACTGTGTTTGATACACAGAAGTAAAATCCTGCCTTCTGGTATGATCTTAGTTGATTTTTACAACATGCGCGAGCTGAGTTAGAAGAGTCAATTTTTTTTTGGAAATACATACTGAATTTTATTATGATACAACACCCAAACACAGAATATACTCGTTCATCACACAAATATTCAAATATTTGTTCCGGGTGGAGATCGAACCCATTACGTATAGCGCAATGATATAAAGCAGGGCTACCAGCTGAGCTGTGAGGCTATAAAACATTTAAGTGATGCATTATCACAGCATTTTGTGTGTGGCCTTCTTTGATTCCGTTTGCATTTTTTGTAGCTATTTAGGCCCTCTGTTTGGGTCTAATCTTTGCAAGTAGGCTGCCAATTTCCATAGCATTTCAAAATGTTTAGCACTACTCTACCTACTTTATCATCTTTTGGTTTGTTTTCGAATAGACACATTTTGTATTCGATCTTTAAGTTGAGATTCCTTATACATTTTGTTCCATGGTTCCCTGATTAGTAACATGAAAATGGTATGAACACTACTTACCATTATTATCACAAGAAAAATAAACAGAGATGTAACTATTTATCATTCTATTGGATTCTATGACGAGTGATCAAACATCCAATAGTAGGACCTCGATAAGAATACATTAGGCCATTAACTGACGGCATAGAGTTGCTGTATCATGTAATGCGATAATCGTATGTAGATTTGGAATGGATAATATTTCGTGATTTTCAATATTGCGGCCTTCGATTCATTATCAGTTTCGGCTTTGTAATGTTATGAATACAATATAATAAGGGTTAGTTGATTATATTTTTTTGACCTCGATGTAAGTACTACATTTTATTATAAGTAAAAATATTGAGTTGATGCCCTACCATTCCGTAAAAGCTATAACATATAATAAATGAATGAATTGATGAATTTACAGTTTCTTGCAAAAAACAAAATACAAACACATATGACACAGTGTATATGCAAAGGGCGGTATTAGCGCTAAAGCGACTCCTTCTACTACATTAGGAGAAGCAGAAATAATGAATGTTAGCACACAAATATAAGAGAAAAATAATCAATTTAGAATAAACCGGCCTAGTCCGGACCTGCAACCAAGAGTTTCAACCCACATTTGAAGTAAAATATCCTGCGAGAGCATTTTTCCCTTGCGCGGATTCACCTCTGGTCGTATGTACCTCTGATACTTACTTTGATAAGCTCCTTTAATCTTTCAACAATGGTTATAGTGCCACCTTCATCAATTCTCGCCAGGTCTCCGGATTTGAACCAGCCGTCTTCGGTAATGGCAGCTTTTGTCGCTTCGGGATTGTTCCTGTACCCTTTCATTACTTGCGGACCCCTGATGAATAACTCGCCAACCTGCAAATTATAGGTTATTCACGTTATACTGATGAAATGTATATCAATGTTACTATATATTTAACACAGCGCCATTTATCCCTTAAACTTGAAAAATGGAGACTAGATGGAGGAGAAGAGAATAATATGTATTCTTTTTTTTGTAAATACCATACAGACAAGAGTAGTAGAAGCCCCTAGTGAAAGGGCTCGTCCGGAGAATTACTACCACCATACTTCTTTCAGCAGCCAAGCAGCATTGCTGTGTTTCGGTTTGAAGGGCCGGTGAAATTACGGGTACGTGAGGCAACTTTATGCCTCAATTTGACGGGCGCAATGCAGTGCCATGTAGGCAATGTTCTTTGTGGATGTGACCTATGCAGTAAGGCATTGTTATAATAGGCAAGAGTACACTTAACACCAGGTACGCTACTTGCTTGTCCCGTCTCCTAGTAGTATAAAAAAATACATGAAGCAGCACAGACTCACGGTCTAAGTCCGCCTGGCTAGCTACCACCATCTTACCTAATTCTGTCGTCATTATAACAATTCTAAAATTGTTGTGTTCCGGAATTTAGAGGTAAGATAGCCAGTTCCTCAGTTTGTTGAGGATTCCGGCTGAAGTTCGCGTCCACCTTTGGCCTTATCTCAACTTGTAATCAGATGAGATGAAGGCCAAGTGTTTACCTGTCGTACAATACAATAAAAAAAATACACGTGCAAACGGTCTATAGGTAACTCAACTGTACCAGTACTAGTCGAAAGCGTGTTCAAGACAATTCACTGGCCTAAATAAGAGCTAGCCCTTGGATCACGTGGCAACTAAGGCACTTCCGCCATGGAACATAGCCAGTGTCAGTAAAAGTAGTAGAAGCCTTCTTGGTTGTCGTTATAATGGGTATTCTTGTTTTGTTTTTATGGTATAAATTAATTTACATCATTAATAATGTGTAGATTAAAAGTTTATGTCCAAACAAAATTTGATAAAAAAAAAAAATACATGGTTGTTTACCTACAATGGCAACACAAAATGGAAGTTTTATGATCGTAAAGAGACTGATAAGAGAAACTGTTTAAAAAACGAACTCAAAAGAAAAGTTATCAATCCTTTTCTCTACTTGTTGTTCTTATTCTAATTTTAGTCAAAATCCTAAAGCGACCAAAAATACTGACAAGTTTTTATATGTTTCGTCATAAAATTCAAATCAAGGAGGTTAGCAACAGGAGTTTCAAATCTTTGAAATATTCATTGGTTCTGGAAGAAATTATAAAATTAATTAATCCTAAGGTAATCTGACTGATTCCTTTGTACATAGTTAGTTTAATTATAAAATAGAAGAATTTTATTCGAGACCAAAACGTTTTGGCGCGAGGCGGTATTTACTATTCGGTATGGACTTATTGACTCTATTTCTATATTTAGTTTTTTTTTTGCTATAGTTGATTGAAAAACTGATTGTGAACCTCGCTTTGAGTGAATTGTTCTTGCACTCTTTTTGTAGTAACTAAAACTATTGAGTTTAGTTAGTTTTTTGAGTTTTTTATTTGATTTACTCGATATGAGTGTATATCAAATGATTTTAGATTCAATCTCGTTTTATAGGTATCCATATATAAATAATGGTACAATGTGAGTGGGCTAAAAAAATAAAAATAAAGCTTACTTACCTCATTTGTACCTTTGTTCGTCTGATCTTCACCAACTATCCTTAGTTCCGTGTTGGGGATGGCAAATCCTGCTGTTGAGTAATTGTCGGAGCCAGGCACCATCGCTGTCACCAGGGGAGAGGTCTCTGTGAGTCCATAAAGTTGGAGAAAGTCCATACCGGGCTGAAAAACGATGTCGTCATTCTATGTATACAATAGCCGACTATCACTGCAAGAGATACTGATTCTTTGAAAGAAAATTGTAAGTTTCGACCTTCAATAAATATAAAGGTATGATAAAAGGTTATACTACTGCATTCACTATTACAGTTTGATAGCTGCACAATAACTAAGTCAGTATTTAAAAAAAAATGCTTAAAATGAATTATTAGTAGGTAGGTACACATTAGTGTTTTTATTTTATAAATTAAAAATGTTGAAGAAGTTGATGCCCTTTTTCTGGTGAGATCCCTTAATCGGCTTTTACGACATCCATGGACCGAATAAGAGGGACGACGTGACCAACACGGCAATACTGTTTTGTTGTCCTGAATACGCAAACATTGATTATGATCTACTAAATAATATAAAAATTTGAGACTCAATAAGGTTTATAAACTTTTTCTCAACTAAATCAGTTGGTGATTCAAATTTGGAAATATTTATAACAGAACATTTCTACTTACAGCAGCTTTGTGTAAAACCTTATGAACGTCATTCAACGGCAAAGGGGCGGCGCCTGAAGTGATCAGTTTCAAATGAGCCAAGTGCTCCTTTGTGACATCTTGGTGAGAACCCGCGAAGAGAACTAAAATAGGTAGGAACAAAATTATGTATTGAATATAACATTTATTCATATAGTATGCAAAATTAATTAAACTTTTTTTAATTAACAAAGTACCAGAGTATTGTAAACTGTATTTTTTTACAAGACTAATCTGTGTATCCTTATAGAAATATTTGGTTGGTGGCTACCACCGACCAAACCACTTTGGTTAAGTCCAACTGGCTAGCTACCACCATCTTACATAATTCTGTCGCCATAAAAACAATTCTAAAAATTGTTGTGTTCCGGCATTTAGAGGTAAGATAGCCCGTTCCTCAGTTTGTTGAGGATTCCGGGTGAAGTGCCCCTCCACCAACTGCCTTATGCCTTATGCCTATGCTTTTTTCATAGGAATATAGCAAACTTCTGATCAAATATTTTTCTGTTTTCAGGAATAAATCGACATGGATCTCTGGAAAGTACCTTACTAAATTATAAAAAATGTACTCGTTAATAATTGTATTTTAGAAAAATATTATTATCGAAATAATAACAGAATGCTCAATTAGAAATTATCTGTTTATCTGATCATCTGATTACGAAATTAATAATTCTTAAAAGGTAATATTATCTGATATCTGATAAGGGTCTTGCGGATGGGGTACTTACCTAAGGGTGGAGCGGCGATAAGCATATTGATTGTATGCTCCTTCATAGCATTGCAGAAATGTGTTGGAGTGAACTTGGGCAGTGTTACTATTTTGTACCCGATAGCTAACTTGTGGAGCAACACAACCGTTAGTCCGTAGATATGGAAGAATGGAAGTACCCCAAGTACGGAATCTTGGCTTCTAGCTGCAATTCATAAAGTGATGTTTACTTCCTATTTAATTAGTTTTTAATTTAAAGATAAACTCTTTATTGTACACCAAAAAAACAAAATTAAACAAACAAGCAAGAAAAACACTTAAACTAGGTACAATGGGCGGCCTTATCGCTAAAAGCGATCTCTTCCAGGCAACCTTTGGATGGAAAGGATAGCAAAGAGCAGACAAAGCGGTGTACTAAAATAAACATTAAGTTATATAGCTACTTATTAATAATAACAAAACAATATATATAACTAATATACTAATATACTATACTAAAAATATATATATATATATTATTATTATTATATATTAATTATATTAATTATTATTTATCAGGGTACGATGAAAATGTCATGTCATTTTTGGAAAAAGTCAAAATTGTAGAAATTGAAATTATCAATGATTTTCAAACGCCTAAGCCGGTACAGGCCATTGTACCGGCTCGCTGCTTTGACGTGGACCTAGAACTTCTTGTTAAAAAGTCGAGTTCATTAGGAACTGTTCTAATTATAGTTATATGCAGGTATGTTAGGGATATCACCTAAAGATCTTTCTATCATTGCCTATCTAATTTTCATCGCATACGCCTTAGCCGGTACAGCATTAGATGTGGCTTGTTCCTTTTGAAAACAAAAGTACCATTACGAACATTTTTATTTATTTTCTTTGACTTTTCAGAACCTTATTCTTGTTAAAAAAAAATTATGTACAATTATATATTTTTTTTAATTTACTTACGGGTATTATACTAAATATATAGTAGAAATAATGTAGTAGTTATAGTAAACTGTATAATATGCAGGTATCCGCTATATCATTTAAAGATATTTTTGTCATTGCCTATCTAACAGGCTAGTAAGTAAACTAGATTTCAACATTTAATTTTGCGAGTGGTATTTAAGATCAATGGATATCTGACAACGTTTATATTTATCGTTTGAGCGAACGAAAGCCTAACTACAATAAAATAAAATAAGTTTCAGCTTTTCGTAATTACGGTCAAGATCGCAGGGGAATCATAAGATTTCACATCCATGATGCTATGAAACGACGCTATTTCTAAGGCAGATGTGAACTTTGCAAGGATCCTTTGTTCTGTGGTTTTATTACCGAGTAAGCTATCAAAGGATATGGGGATGGATAGACAATAGTTCTTTACAATGTAACCCTCGGCATAGTACTGCTCACTTTGTGTTAGGGAGTTTTATAAGATAATTTTATAGAAAACATAAACATGTTGTTTTGCTTGGCAATTGGGCACCAACTTCAATTTATATGAACTTACCCCTAGAGTTATTTTTAAGTTTTTAGTGGTGAAGTCGTTTCCATTTTTTTTAAATAACTTATTTTTAGCTAATTTGTTGTAAAGCCTACGACACTACGACGTCTACGACACCCTATTTGAGAGTTGTGTAAGGGTGCAATGATGGGAACGAAGATTTAGCTCTATACAGATGACTTAAACAAATTTTATTATCTCGTACTATGGTTCAGTGTAGGGTGCACCATATTATTATTTGTTATTTGATTAAAAAGCCAAACTACTGGACCGACCAATTTTTTTAACTTGGTTGAGTAATAAAGGTGTTCAGAGGCAGCAAACTTAAAAAAAAAAAGGAAAAAAATACAGCTGAATTATGAACCTCCTCCTTTTTTGAAGTCGGTTTAAAAATGTCACACAAGGCTGAGACAAGCATCCTATATTTTAATAAATGTTAGATGTTGAATAAATTTTCTATTTCCTAAATTAGGAAATATAAATATAAAGAGGCATGAAATTTACTCGTGGTAACGCTAACCTTGAAAACGCAATTTGCATTATCTATATACAAGTAGTATTATCTTCAAACACAGTTGGCTGTTGTTAAATTACATAATCACAACACAACAATGATTTGCATTTTTTAGTTCATCTCATGTTAGGGTTCCGTACCCGAATAGTACTACCCTATTACTAAGCCTACGTTGTCTGTATAACAATTGTAATATTTGTACTTACTTACATATTATCAAAAATAAAAAGAAATGAGGATTCACATACAAGAAACGTTTTATTTCGTAGGGTAGTTAATACACCTACATATTTTTATTTTTGTTGTTGTGTATCAACAAACTTTAAACACGGAATGATTATTGTCCATAAGGGTATATGGATAGACACCGGCCAAGTTTATTAAGCCACACGAATGCTCCAGAACGAGATGAAAAATAAGCCATTCTTTTATAGGTTTTTTACCTATAAAACCTTTTTTTTACACCTGGTTTCAAGTTATGATAAGGCCGCAAGCAAAAGCGCACTTCGCCCGGAATCCTCAACAGTCTGAGGAACTGGCAATCTTACCCGTAAACGCCGGAACACAACAATTTAGAAGTTGTTATAGCCACAGACTTAGGTAAGATGGTGGTAGCTAGCCATGCGGACATAAGCAAAGTACTACCAACCAAACCATGCACAATATTTTACGCCCTTGTGAGCCCCGGGGACTCTAAATCTGACAATAGTAGGCGAACCACAAGACCATAATCATAGGTGTTTAAATAATGATTGATTAGCAAATTTTCTGCTTATTTAATTGGGGCAAAAAACAGTCATACAGTGTGTTTAGGTAAATGAGCCTAGAATAAGTTTTTACCCACCTCTGTGGTCAAGTGGTTTGCCTACTGGTGTCGGATCCAGAGGTCTCGGGTTTGATCCTCATGGGAGTACAATATTGTGCTTTGGTTGTCGGTAGGACTTTGTGGCTAGCTACCACCATCTTATCTAATTCTGTCGCCATATCAACAAATCTTAAATTGTTGTGTTCCGGCATTTAGAGATAAGATAGCCAGTTCCTCAGTTTATTGACGATTCAGAGTGAAGGGCGCTTCCAGTTTGGGCCTTATCATAACTTGAAAATCAGGTGAGATAAAGGCGAAGCACCTCCCCATCGTACAAAAGAACAAGTGTAGGTAGATTAATGTATAACCCACTTTATCCATGGGTTTAGGTTATTTGTCTTTACCCAAATACGTATAAGAAAGATGTTATAAATTACAAATATTTCAAGAATATTGTCACACTAACCATGGCTTAGATTAACATTGATCTGAGAGCGATGGTGACAACGGAAGGAACTGTGATAGCATAAAAAAGTGTTTGGTAACTTACCTGTTGTATCACAGTAATGTTTAACACCTTCAGCGTCCATCTGCAAAAAATTGCTAACCAAGTTCTTATGAGTCAGCTCGACACCCTTTGGCAAGCCTGTAGTACCGCTGGAGTACGGCAAAAATGCAATATCCCCTGATTTTCTGTAAACGTTCTTCAACACACTGTGGTCTACTGTATTGTCTAACGCAAACTCATCGAACGAAATGGTTCCTTGGGGTCTGTCTACATTTGCTACAGCTATGATGGGAATATCCAATTTGGCAAGGCTCAGTGCATCTTTTAAAACGCTAATGGTTTCTACTACGCCAATTAATAATTTTGGTTTTGATAGAAGCAGCTGTCTTTGCACTTCATCTGAAAAAAAACAGACATCATCACTAGAAATCAAGTTAAAGTCAGATTGTGAAGTTGATGGTTCTCTTCTACTTTAATAAAATAACACATTGATATAAATATATTTCTCCATTTATACAATCTTTTTCCCATTATTACAAGCTATGCTTAATTTGGGGCTAAATGACATTGTGTAAAATTAATGTCCTGTATTTTTTTTTTTAACCCTTGGCGCGATCAAGTTCGAAAACCGTCCTCTAGAACGTACATTTACACGCGCGAATGGAATTTTGCGTCATCAAGCACCTGTTCCATTTTTCAAACGTAAAATCTTTAAAGTTACCAACGCTAATAATATAGCATACCAAGTAATAGATAAACCATAGATAATCAATATGAAAACGTACTATAGGTACGTTTGTCATAATGATTGTAGTTTTATTTACCTATCGAAAACAAGTCGAAAATGTTACCTATGCATGTTGAATTTCAATAAACTTTTTATGCTACCAAGGTTTTACACAATCATAGTATCTAAGTATAACTATTCGAACTATATAGTAGTGTATAACTATTCATAGTACCACGTATTCTTTTAAAAATGGAAAATGTAATTTGAATTTTACAATATTATATATTTGCTACCCACCTATTAGGTAATAGAAGATATTATTATATTTAATTGATTGGTGGTAGGACGTTGTTCAAGTCCGCCTGGCTAGCTACCATCATCTTACCTAATTATATAGCCATAACAACTATTCTGAAATTGTTGATTTCTTCCTAAATTGTTGTCCGATATTCAGAGCCAGTTTCTCAATTTATTGAGGATTCCGGTTGAAGTGCGCTTCCACCTTTCAGCCTTATCATAACTTGAAAACTCAAGCTATGATAAGGTCTTGTAAGAGGAAGGCCAAGCATCTCTTCATCTTAAGATAAAAAAAATGTGAAACAATATTAGGCAAAGGTAGAATACCTGGCAATACCTTACCGGTGGTTGATCAATTTAGGACTTACGTGCTGTATAAATAGGGTTCACAGTCGTGACCTCAGCCCCAGCTTGCAGGATACCCAGCACTGCCAGTCCATAGTTGGGTGAATTCGGCAGCATCGCGCACACCACATCTCCATCTTGGATGTTTAATTTGAGGCGTAGTTTTGCCGCGAAATTTCGCGAGTATTTATAGAGTTGGTGGTATGTGTAGGAATGCTTTGTCACACCGCATACCTAGAACAACTTATAGGCATAAGTTTGCTACAAACTTTACGCGGAAAGGAAGTAAGGGCTTGAAAATAGGGACGTGCCATTATTTCCATTGTGAATTACCATTAACGGTATAATTTGTACTATTTGAAATACAAATAAGCTTAAACGTTTTTTCACAACTTGACGACAGTACAAAAGGCAGCCCATCTGATGTGTAAAAGTCTTGCTTCTTACAAAGCTTTTCTGCGTGGTTCATATCCACAAAACATGACCTACGTGGCACTGTATCCGCCCGTCAGCTTGATGCATAAAGGTTTTAAGCCCCGTGTGCATGTTATTTCAACGACAACCATAACCGTCAAACTTACGTGCTTTGTATTATCGTGTCGATGGCGGATGATGTTTCCCCCAGCAAGGGGAGACACCGGCACTTAAAAATTCCGATGGCTTCCTGAGGGGGTTGACCAGGGGGGCCACGGGTCCGTAGCCGAATAATTATGTTTTCACCCAGAAATACTTTTTTTTTCTGACATGGCTATACAGTATACACTGCAATGGGTAATGAAGATACTGATACCTACCCAAAGATACCGCCTCTATGGTCTAGTGGTTCGCACATCCAGAGGTCTCGGGTTCGATCCCCATGGAAGTACAATATTGTGCTGGGTTTGGAAGGTGCTAAAACTTTTTAAGTCCATCGACTAGCTACCACTATCTTATCTAAGTCTGTCGCCATAACAACAATTCTAAATGTTTGTATTCCGGCATTCAGTGGTAAGATAGCAAGTTCCTCAGACTGTTGAGGATGATGTTGGCTCCCTTCAGCTTTATCATAACTAGAAACCAGATGAGATGCAGGCCAAGTGCTTCCCCGTAATACAATAATAAATAAAACATCGGAAGATTACCTGTTGCAAAGAATACAGAGCACAAGAGATGAATTAGAATTTGATTTAATTGTATTTAGATTATGTACATGCTGTTTTTAATTTTGTAACTTCAAAAATCCAACATGACATTTCAATTTATTTTAGCCCCATTTACAAGTAAAATGTTCTTAGTTTAAATACAACATAATACTTGCTTTGCTTGATGTTATTTAAATTTTGGTTTTAAACAACTACCTATAAGTCGAAATTTAAGCATTAAGGTATAAAAATATCCCCTTCCCTTAAATATGACTATTGATATTAATACAAAGCAGAGCTGTAAACAAATTGTAAACTAGGGATTCTTGAGCCCTAAGTCACAGACATAACAAGCCTAGTTTGGGGTCTCATTGTAATAAATAGTTAAGCCAGTCTTGTAAACTAGTGAATTAAACATCTCTGTAAGGTAATTCTTTTGGCATTTTTTTAAATATTCTATTTAAAAAAATAATATTCTGGCTTGTGTTAGGGAAACTTGATTGCGGAGAATTTAAGTATTTGAATACTTTTCTTTGCAAATACATAATCATGAAGGCCAAGCGCTTCTCCGTAGTACAATAAAAAAATATATTAACAGGCACCTACAAATAGTAATCCCGGGTAGGGATAAAACTTACCCTTTGGTCCATTTTCAAAACTGAAAATTCGTAACACAGTTACGAAAGGTAGAGTAAAATTCTATTTTCGTAGCTAAATTTCGAAGTCAGTTACAAAACCCTATACATCTATTTTCGATAATTTACTGTTGGTTAAAGCAAGAATGGAGATAAATTGTTTTATTTCAATAAAATAAGGCACCATCGAATAATAATATTTATTTAATACTTTTTGTAAACATCAGTAAATTATGAAAAAAGATATGTAAATTTGTGTAGCTGGTTGCGAAATCTAGCTATACGAAAATGGAATTTTACTCTTCTTTTCATAACCGGTTACATGTAAAGAAAATATTTTCCATGTTCGTGGTAACGATGGTTCAGAAATTTAGCTATGAAAGTGGAAAATGATCTCTAATTCAATAACCGGTTACGAAAGGAAGAGTAAAATTCCATTTTCGTAGCTGGTTATGACATTGTTACGAAAATGGACCAAAGAGCCTACAGCGCGGTATTTTAGCTTTTAAACTAGGTATTACCTACCAAAGCTGGTTTGTCAGGCCACCTTCCCAGATTCTCCCAGACCTGGTCGGGTATGGTTCGGTTTGGAATGTCCACATCCTTGAATGGAGATTTGACGATTCTGTCCGGAGTCCAAACGCTTTGACTCTTTGATGTATGGCATTGGACGCTTCTGCATGCGAGAAGTCTTCTGGTTGTTCTTGTTACCGCTTTGACTGAGGTCATTCTGAAATGTACAAATAGCGCCGTATCATGATTATTAGGGTTCCGTACCCTAAAAGGAAAATGGAACCCTAATAGGATTTACTACTATCCCTTTGTTGTCCGTTTGTCTGTCAAGACTCTTTTCTCAGGAACGAGTAGAGGTATCAAGCTGAAATTCATATCAAATACTCAAGTCTACTGTCCCTTAGAGCTGTGAAAAAATCAAACTTCTAAGACAACGCTATCATAAGGCCGTTTATGCCTCAAATTTTCGACACTCGCAAAGGAATGAAAACCTAAAGGGACCTTCTCGTGAACTCAGATTTTGAAAGAATTTGGTACGAAGCAACGTCTTACAGCACAGATAAAGAAAAAATTCCAAAAACAATAAATTTTTAGTTACATCAAATTTTATTTTTTTATAATGAGAAACGTTATACAGACCTTTGTCTTAAATGTATGCTCCTTCAGCTTTCCACATTGTTTATTTTCAGATTTCATTTAGCAATAAAAATACCATAACTTTTACTTATACACCTTCAGGTTTATACGGAACCCTCGGTGCGCGAGTCCGACTCGCACTTGACCGGTTTTTATTTTTTATTGTAAGATTCCGTTATTGTATAGCTATTCGTAAAGCTCAATAACATTGTGCATCCGACTCTTTCCTCCGATTTGGCCGCCGCATACTATCATACTGGTGAGGAAAAACAAACGAGGGCAACGAGTTCCATTCCAGTAATGTTTAAGATAATGGCGAATCTTTGTGTTCGGCACAATGGAAGATCTGCTATGAACGGGTTCTATTATATAAACCTGATGTGCGTCTGTCTGCTAATATGATAATAATAAATATTACAGGACATTAAATTCACACAGCGCCAATATCGCTATTGAATTAAACATTAAACGATAGTAAGAGAGAGAGAGTGCTAAATATGCAGGCCAATTATAGTCAAGGGACTAATAATTGGGCTTTATTTAAAAAAAAATTAAAGGACAATACGCTGGCCTAGTTCTAAACCTGGAGGGCGACAGCTTTGCGCGGACCTGACTGGCGATGAAGACGCGAGCACAAAAAAAATAAAATTGGTCTGCATATTTAGCAGCCCAATTATAGATGCTACGAGAATAGAGAGAGAATGCCACGTGATGAAAGGAATGAAGTCTTGAACGTTTATAATATAACCCGCGACGGGACCTGCCACACCTTTATAAATGTCACAGATAATAAAATACTTACACACCATGGGTTAGTTTATTATCTGTGAACATGGTCTAGCTAGACTACGGAGGTGTTGAGAGCATGCTGATGTGATAAGTAAGGATGAGGTCATTGTTACACATCCACAATTTGTAGGGATATTCATGAAATTACTTGAATTTTAGAAAAATTTAAACTAGGTAGTAATACATATATAACAATATATTTAATAAAGCTTGTTTTATCCCCCACACCTTTCATAATAAAACCGACCGATATCAGAATATTTTCATTGTTTTTTTAATTTGCAAAAGGCTCTTATTCCTTCAGAAAGATGAATTCTTGTAATGTTGAAATTCCAAAATGTATAATTTCCCAGAATGTTGAAATGGCACTCAATTAGGAATAAAAAAAATATAAAAAAAATGAGACAATTTAATTTTATTTCATGTAATAAATAACACATGCGAGAGTAAATTTGTCTGAAGAAATAACTTTAATCTCTCAATTCTAAATCTAATCTCAATTGAATAGTTATGAGGGATTTCATACAATATCCCTAGACTAGACAATGTTGATGCTTATATTTTATTTGCTGACTTTATCGGGCAATTAAAATTAAATATTTTAAACCAAAAAAACTTCACTTCTGTCATCCTATGGAAAACACAGCGCCACCTACCGGATCGAATTTTGAATCTAAGCTATTACGGGACCCATTCAAACAGACACAAAATATCAGAAACAGTAAAGCCGTTTGGTAAGAGTTTGGCTTATTCCAGAAATCCACTATGATGATCCCTTGCGAAGGGGATTTCTTTGTCCAGAATCACTTTTGCTTACACTTCGAGAGCAGAAAGGGATATCTGGAATAAGCCAGGAGTTCATTTCCAAACAAAAATACAGAATAAAAATATGTAAAGATCGGCTCAACACAAAGATGTGTTAAATCATTTTCCACAGCCAAAATAAACTGTTTTCACTAGCAAAATAATAACCAAAAACCAGCCACACCATCAGTCGCATGAAATAACAAAACACAGTCAGTTATCGCAAGCAAACATTGGAATCCCACAACAAACACGACTTACTCGAAAAATATTTTCTCAACACTAAAACCACATCACCGGCACTCACAAAAACATCAACACAACCACTGCCGATCAACGTCCAAAATCAACAAATTTATCTACAGTTTTTATCGTTTTAAAAGCAGCACAAAACAAATTCGATGATAAGTGATAAAAATCATTGCAGATAGAATAAGCAGTTCCTCTAATAGTAAAAAAATTAAGAGCAACGTGCTCGCAAAGAAATATCGAAACAAACAACTCATGTGTCCTTCACAACTGGTATTATAAAGCAAGCACACGGGGCCATAGAATAAATAATAGTACGTAGTCGGCCATTTTTTTTATAAAACCGTCAGCGGTGGGGATTGCTTGTCTGGCCGTCGACGTCGTGATAACAACTGTTTTCAATTTCTGTTGAGTTAAGTTTGTGCGCAGGACATTTTTTTATGATGACATAAATGAATAAATATTACTGATTTACTTATTCCTTTTTTTTAAATAGGTTTTTGTTGATATAGACTTGTCTTGCTAGTCTGTACTAGAGTACCTACAGAAAGCACTGGATCTCCTGCGCACGGAAAGTGCTTTGTTTATTTCCATGGTCATGGTCACAGAGCACATGAAAGAGGTCGTGCTACAGCTATACACCGTCATTGAGTTGTGTAAAAAACGCCTAATAAGACTCGTTTCCAAAATAACTGGGCCCCGATTAGCAAAGCCAATCGCTTCACTATGACATTGGTATCGTCGCAGAATGCCACTATCTATAGGTGCCTTTGGTATTCTAGTAGCCATTCTGCGATGTCATAGTGAAGCGATCCGTTTAGTGAAATCGGGTCCTGAAAATATCCCCCATTAAATTTCGAAGCAGTATTAGCCTACGCTCCAGTGCTTCGATTATGACACCTAAACTCCTTGCGGTACATTAAACAATCACTTTCCGCCCGAGAATGGCACTTAGAGTCGTTTTATTGTCTTTAAGTTCATATATAGGTACAGTATGAATATATTTCAACAGTGTATGTGCTTTTGAAAACTATCAAATGAGGGTCTGAAAAAAAAACGTTGATTTTGATCTCGAGGCGACACTTGACACAAGGGATGGCAGAGTCAATGCAGCAAGTGTCTTGGGTACGCTTCCGTCTGGTACTGGTCTAGAACAATTGAGTTACCGATAGACCGTTTGTAACGGTCCTAAGTTAACCCGACTTCTTTGCTCATATCATTTATTATTTTTAATTGTTTTAAATGTGTATAAAAAAAAGGTTTTTCTTTATGGATACCGATGGCCGCCGGTTCGGAATCGCGTCCAGCACACAAAGTAAGACTCGGACTAGTAAGATTTACGATCTACGATTTCTTTATGATTATGGATGTATTGTGAATGCTTGAATGATTCTTGGTAGAAGCATTCAGATCAATAGCCCATTAGTGTCCACTGCTGGACAGAGCCTCTTCTAAAGCTAGGGTTTTGCCAACATCACCACGCTTGACAGGCGGATTGTTGATCGCAGTTAAGGTGTAGATAATACACAGATGGAAACTGCTGACCTTCTTCTGGTGAGATCCCTTAGTCGGCTTTTACGACATCCATCGGCTGAGTTGGAGGTTGCTAGAAGCATTCAATCCGCGATATTGTAATATTACTTACAGGCCGTTTGTAACGGTCCTTACGTAATCTGACTGATTCCTTTGTACATAGTTTAATTGTACTTTTTATTAAACACACTTATAGGTATAATATTGTAATACAAGCGAGCAGAGGAAGGCCGAAAAAGTGAAGAATTTAGTGAAGGAGGACCTGAGTGTGGAAGCAGACTTGACGGTTATAGAAGTGGACCTGAAGAGGAGACGAAGCAACCAGAAGAAGGGAGACCTGATATACCAACCCCCACCTAGCGTGAGGCTTTAAATGGTAAATGCTAAACAAAAACAGCTGTTTTTGTTATCGTACCGGATTTAGTGATGATGCTAAGCTTCATCATACTGCTTATCAGTATGTTCTAGGTTTCTTAGGATTCTCGCTGCATGTAATAACTCATACACTCTTCACTTTCTCTGCATTCTCCTTGCAAGTTATTTTTTTTGTTAAGCCACAACATCCGTCATCATAATTGTGTAATAATGATTTCATATTTACATTAATTAAGTTATCATATTTTTATCGCTGAAGCGCTGAATTTATTACCTTTTTAATTTCATGTAACATTATATTAACTCGTAAATAATTAACAAGCACTTGATGATTTTAATAACTGTAAAAACTTACTTGATTCAAAATAGATAATAAATAATAAAGTGGCTTTGTTAAATTAAAATTTAATTTGGCTCTCGGTAAATAAAAACGGGCATCAGAGATCAGAGATGTCCGTTTCTATCTGGTTTAAGCGGATATTATTTATATATTTAAACGACAAATAATTGCCCTCCTGACGAAGTAAGGCGCCTAGCGATTTTCCGCATTTGTTCGGTGAGTGAGAGAGCCAGTGTAAGGTTGGAAGGTTCTGGAAGGTTCTGGAAGGCGCACTCCATCTTTCAGCTTATCCTAGCTCCAGAGCTCGCAAGACTTGCATAGGTCTAGGTCAGCCTAGAGCTAGGCATAATATGCTTAGAAAGTATTTAAGTTGAGTTACCTATAGGCCTTTTGTAACGGTCCTTAGGTAATCTGACTGATTCCTTTGTACATAGATAGTTTAATTATCCGTAATCTAGTTCCCATATTACAAGCTATGCTTAGTTTGGGAGTAGATGGAGCTGTGTAAAATTAATGTCCTGTAACATTTACTTTATATATTTAAAGGCTTTTTATAACTGATATGTTAGCATTGACATATTTTGCCAATGCTACATCATTTACAAAAAAAAACTGACTTTCTCCAATCGATCTGATTATTTGTAATTTTTTATTGTACGACGAGGAAGCGCTTTGCGTTCATCTCATCTGGTTTTGAAGTTATGATAAGGCCGAAGGTGGTAGCGCACCTCACCCGGAATCCTCAACAGTCTCTGGCCATCTTACCTCTAAATGCCAGAACGCAACAATTTTGTTTTTAATGTTTGTTATGGCGTCAGAATTAGATAAGGTGGTGGTGTTTAAACAAAGTCCTACCACAAACTAAGCACAATATCGTACTCCACGTGGGGATCGAACCCAGACCTCTGGTTCTGACGCCGGTGGGTCAATTGAAGGTGGATCGAATGCGGGAAACACTTGACCACAGAGGCCTGACGTGTTAAAACTAATCAATATATGTTAAACAGTTTTTTTTGCATACAAATACCTGGAAATATGAATAAAGAATAAGGATTTGGGAATATAAATAAAGAAATAACGCCTTGAAGATAGGTGATGAATCAATTACCTATCTTAAGACTAATCAATCTTATAATAGTCTGAGTATTTTTTGAGCTAAAGAAAGCTAAAGCTACACTCTAACTTGATCCTGTTACTTGTCCAAATAAGCCCAGAGCGAGTTTATTGGCTCTCTTAGAATCCAATAAAAGTAGTAGGCCCTTGGTAAGTAGCACTTCAGAGAAGAGGGGTCTTGTTGAGTTGCTTGATTTAAATAGGAAGGTTTTACGTGAGCGGCGTCACAACGTGTTTCATTATTCTTGTGATACCTGCAATGCAAATAAAGCAACGCGTTTATATTTGAAGTCTTTGAAGTTCGTTATTGTATCTGAATACAATAACGACATCTACAAAAGCCCAGAAGCGATGATATGAACGCCTGTTGCATGTCTGCCTATTTGTGGGTGGTTTGGTTGGTTGACTTATGACTCTGCCTTCTGCGCTGTAGGTTGTGGGTTCAATACCCACCCAGGACAAAGAATCGATGAACATAGATGTTTGTGTTGTGTTTGGGTGTTGTATTGTATGATAAGTATGTATTTACAAAAAAAAAATGTATTCTATCCGTAATCTAGTTCCCATATTACAAGCTATGCTTAGTTTGGGGCTAGATGGCGCTGTGTGAAATTAATGTCCTGTAATATTTATTAATTTTATTTATAAGTCCACCTAGATATCTACCACCATTTTACTTCAGCCAAATTTTAGGATAGTTGCAATAACAACAATTCTAAATTGTTGTGTTCCGGCATTAATAAGTAATACCTATAACCAGTTCTATCTATGGAGGATTCCGGGTGAAGTGCGCTTCCATCTTTGGCTTTATAACATGAGATTAAGGCCAAGCGCTTCCCGGTCACGCCTACAATAACGATAAAAAATAAACAAATAGATGGGATTTTAGACAACGTTTTGTTTTTGTTTAATTGTTTATTGTAGTTTAAGTATTTATATTTGATCACGGATAAATGTTGGTAGGTTAACCTAACACAAGAAATATCTGAAATATCTACGCTCGTACCATCTTCACAATCATACCCACACTCACCTATGCCAATCATATGTTTTTTTAACATGTAAATAACAATAATAATAATAAAAAAAACATTTATTTCAGACCATAATATACTTTAATAACAATAATATAAATTAAATGATTAAATTACAAATTGACATTAAAATAAATAAGCATAGTGATCTCGACAGAGCTTACCTATTTGAGCCTTTTGTGGTGGAGACCTAGGGTCCGTGGGGAGCCGGTACCGTCCGTGTTTTAAAAATCTTGCGGGGCTTTTGATTGAGGCGACACGTGACCCCAAGGGCTGGCTCTTATTTAGGCCAGCGAATCAGCATAGCTATTCAGCGTGGCAATGCAGCCAGTGTCTTGGGCACGCTACCGTCTGGTACTGGTCTGGAACAGTTGAGTTACCTATAGGCCATTTGTAACGGTCCTTAGGTAATCTGACTGACATGTACATGTTAGTTTAATTGTACGTTATATTATTATGTTATGTTATATTATGTAATATCGTATTATATTTAATAAGTATACAAATTAAAATAAAAAAGCATGGAAATTCATAAAATTTAATAAAATAATAATCACTTGATCGTGAAGACCAGAATTCGAGAGCCACCAAAGAAGATCTTGGCCTTAATACAGCCATCCAGTGGCTCATGATAACACGATTGAGGTCCACCAAATCCTGGTCTACTGCGGCAAGGAGGCTAAGGGAGCTGCGTCGTAAGCCCACCAAGAAAGCCGGTCTTTTACGCATGATCGCGTCAAAATCATCCTCTCGTGCTTTGCTATCATACCTGATGCGCTGCAATATCGCGGCAACCCCAACAACATCCTGATCCCACTATTTTACTGGATACTTATGCTTTGTAAGCGTTTTGTGTATATCTGGTCCACTTACCCTGATGTTGCCTAAATGGAGGACGCTTGAATAAAAGGCACCTATTTGCTCCGATACGAAGAAAAACTAACCAGTAACATACTCACGACTTTTTTTCCTAGGATTCGAGGTAGAGGAAATACACGTGGTGTTTTACACCGAGCTCCATTGTATCTTATCCTCGCCCAGGTAATGCTTAGACAAGGCTTGAGATGAAAAATATATCCATTTATAAAAACTGTATTATTTTTGGGGAATAAATGCCCGCTATAGTTGAAATCAATTACTGAATTACAAGATGATGCGAGACAGAGAGACGAGAATCGATAATCGACACCGTTCAAACAGACAGTTTTACACAATATTTAAAAAGTATAGGACATTTTACACAACGCCATCTTTCCCCTAAACCTTTGTTCTTGTAAATACATATACATATACAATACAATATAGTACCTGTGTGTTGGTGCTATACCGAATACAAATTTTTATTTATCACACAAATGTTTATATGGGAATTGGACCAACATCCTACAACGAAGATAGTAGCTTTGCTACGAAAAATATGAAGGATTGATACTTGTAGTCAAAAAACAAAGCTTCTACACCAATCCAATACTGTGTTGTGATGTTTAGATTTGGTTTGAACTGGTTTCCGTTCGTCCGAAACGAAAAATTCGGAGGAAAGTTATTCTGTAAATTAAATTATTAAATCCAGATTTTGTTTTGAATACGGCATGATGCCGTAGTGGTTGTAGCTTGAGCATCGACCCTATTCAGCTATTGAAGGATCTCCAGATGATGTGTACACTGCTGCTCCACCAATCTGCACGCTGAGCGCTGTGGCGAAGCCTTACCTTTATTTAATAGCCTCCTCGTGTTCTGCGGCAAGTTGCACAACGGAATAAGTTCAGGTGAGCAACGTATGATTATATCGCTGGCAGAAGGCCGCGTGGATTGTGACGCTCTTGAGCCAAGCAGTGGGCTGGATGAAAGTGTCTTTAAAAGGCAACATCGCTCCATCAACCCACAAATACCCACATCCTCACTCAGTTAATGCTCAGCTGAGTATGGTAAAAATGATACCTATTTGTTTTTTATTTTACGACGGGTGCGCTTGGCCTTCAACTCACCTGGTTTCATGTTATCATAAGGCTGAAGGTGGATTGCACTTCACCCGGAATCCTCTATAGTCTGAGGAACTGGTATTTAAATGCCCAAACAATAATAACAACGGAATTATTGTTATGGCGACAGACTTAGGTTAAGATGGTGGCTACCATCATCTAAACCAATCTTAGTACTGTACTTCCGTGGGGTTTGAACCTGGGACCTTTGGATCTGACACCAGAGGGCGAACCAGGTAGAACACAGGTGGTTAAAAAAGCAACCCTTGCGATTTGGAGAAGGTTCTGTCATACTGCGGACATATGAGGTACTTGTGTTTGATGATTCTAACATTTCCAAAAGCAATACTCTAAATTCTCTATCAAAAAAGCAATGGCAAAATTAATCTCGATACAATCTCCCGATAATCCAAAGGAAACATCTTGACGTGGCCGTTTTTCCCAAAATTCTATCTGAAAAGGATTAAATCGAAGTTATTAAATTCTTACGAAATACGGGCCCAAATATTTGCGTATACGTCGATAAACTACAAAAATCTTATACAATGATATGGATGGTATAACATTATCATATATTGAAGTTTTTTTATGTGAGTTTTTTTTATCTTGCTAATTATCTTAAAAAAACTTTCGTCAGGGGCCAGCAAAAAAATACTTCTTAATATCCTACGATTAATGTCATTAGAAATTATAGGGATTAGAAGTTCGACAAAAAAATAAGAACGGTATGAGGCAAAATTATACCTCCGTACATGCCTTTTGTTATACCTACCCTCTTTTGTAGATATAAATATGATGTACGTAAAGAATGAAAAGAAAAGGCAGTCAAATTTGCCTAGGTTTCCACACCATTAAGTAGCAAATATCCTATAACACTCATTGCGGGAGGCCAGTATCTATCAGGATGATGATAAAGAAAAATGTTAGGTGCCTGAAATTAGTTCGTAGGTAGGTAAGTATAGCTCCAATATAATTCGACCTAAAAGTTGCTTGCTCTAAGCTGCAATCTAGGCGCCAACTGAAAATAATATCTAAACAAGCATATTATTCAGTAGCATATTATTAAAAACATAACGCTATATAAGTATATCTAATGTCACTATTTTACAAGCTATTTTTTACTGTACGACGGGGCAGCGTTTATTTAATTTGGGGCTAAATATAGCGCTGTGTAAAAAGTATACCTATGTCCCATATTTATTTATTTTTCAGTGCGACATCTAATGTCCTAGAAATTTATACAGAAACCGTTACACAATATTAATATTATGTGTTTATAGAGCAGTACATGGCAAGCCTGAGCAAGCCGTAAATTTCTTGTTGAAACTATGTGTTTTTTTTATTTTAACTAATACCGGTCTAAACCACAGAAGCGATTTAGTGTCGTGACGTTTTTAACCACAAACCTTGCATGCTTAAAAACATCTTAGGACAGGATTTATCCGATTAACCAAAATTGAAATCACGGATTGGAACTCTGGGTCTGATTGTGGTGGAAAAATAAATTGTTACCAACCTGTAGAGGCTTAGAGAGCAGTAATAATTATAAATCTAAGTGATTTCCAAGGAAATAAAGTATTTCCTTGGCGGCTTGTTGGCAGTTCTTACAAGAATTATAGGTACTAATCTTATACGAACCCAGTTTTTTTTTATCATACGACGAGTAGGTCTTCATCTCACCAGATTTTAAAGTTGGATGGATTTTCTTATTGGAAAAATTATAACGGAAAGGACTTTTGCGATAATATCCGCGTATCTATTTCACTTAGCCAACGAGCGAGTATGTATAGCGCAGTCCCTCTTATTTTGAGCACCTAGGGTATCTATCCTAGGTGCCCAAAATAGCTAAATAGGGTAACGTCTTAAGTATCAAAAAGTCTTAAGGATAAGGTTAAGGTTAAGGCTAGGTATCAAAAAGTCCTTATTAAGTCCAAAGCAGTTTTTTTTATTGTACGACAGGGTGATGCTTGGCCTTATCTCACCAGATTTTTAAAGTTCGTTAAGTGAACCGGTTTTACTACCCTGTTCCGTGCAGTAAGAAACGCGTGAATTCGAAACACTCCCTTATGATACAAAGTTATCGAGTTAAACTTAAACTTATATCATAATATTGCTTCCGAATGCATTTGTATCGATATGTTGGTATGAACTTTACTTGTTCGATATTGCTTTGTTAGCTTTGCTGTGGGAATCGATAAGGTTCCTCTCCTTTTGACCGACTGTCTTTTTTTTATTGTTCGACGGGGAAGCGCTTGGCCTTCATCTCACCTGGTTACAAGTTAAGATAATGCTGAAGGTGGACTTCACCCGAAATCCTCAACAAACTGAGGAACTGGCTATCCTACCTATAAAAGCCGGAACACAACAATTTTGAACGATCAAAATCAATGTACTATAATCATCCCAACTAACATTTTAGAAGGTTATGTATAAAAACATCTATCAATTAAAATTAAATTTAAAATTAGAGGGTCCTTTCATCGTTATTTTTCTAGTCTTGAAATATAGGTTGAAAACCACGATGAGCGTGTCTGCACTTGGCCGGTTTTATTATATTTCATTAAATACTATTCATTCATAACCATTGGCAACATTATATAAAACTGGGAATAGGTTCCTATTATAATGCAAAATGGAGTATTTTAAGCTGTTCTATTATCAAAATTCAACGTTTACTACACACTGTTGACAGGATTATTCTATGCTACCGGCTGAATTGAAGACTCATTATGGGAATTAGATTTTCGTATAGTGAGCTACATTAATGTTTGTTTGTTTATAATTTTTTTTGTTGTTAAAAATGAAACATTTGCTATTGCAACATGCGCTATTGTTTGTTCTGCCATTATAAATATAAGTATGCGTATCTCATTTACTGTCACCACGAGTAGTAGCTACTAGCTAAGCTGAGTGTCAGTGTTAGTTCTCTGAGCAATGCTACACGCTGAGCTATTAACCTTTTTAACATGCTGCAACATATAGCTATTTTACTTTTAGGTATCTACTGTATTTGTTTTGTTATGTTTCGGCATAGTTTTACTAATTGATCGAGTGAGCGAAGCGAAAGAGATCGCAGAGTTAAGTTAGGAAATACGGCACTGCATATATGTATGTATGTGGCAATGTTTGTGACGGCATAACTTTTGAACGGATTATCCGATTTTCATGAAATTTAAACTAAATAGGGATAAATTAAACACAGGGATTTTTAATAAGAAAAGAAAAAAAAAATTTTTTTGGCCAAATCTTTTAAATGGCTGATTCGATCAATTCAACATTTTGAACAATTATATTTTTTATATTAATACTCATCAATCGGTATGAGGATTTATTTGACACTGGTAGTTTTACAGAAATAAGGGTGTTAAGTGAGACGAGAAGATTTTTTGGTTGTACGGTGTCATTTGAAAGAGTAGCGACTGCACATTCATAAAATATATATTTTACTTTTTCTTCGGGTTTGTTTTCGTAACAAAGGCGCTTTAAGGGGTTAAAACGCTTGGTATATTTTGCAGGATAGATTGTTAAAGGGTTGACTTCACAATTAACTTTCTTTTGATTCGCTGAAACCACCCCTGTATTTACAATAAGGGTTGAAAAAGGGGTACATAAGATTTAAGTCTTAAAATGTGTTAAAACATGAAATATCATATGAAATAGACGTTGAGACTACAGATTTCAAAATAAGTTTATTTTGTCCCTACTAGGAGTGGTTTTTAAGATGAAGGGGGCAAAGGATGATCATCAGGTCTTGTAAGTTAAGAGAATTCAAAATTTCATTGAATCTGGTCTATTAATCTATTGTTATTCACTCAATTCGAAATTTCATCTTCGTTTTGAAAAGTGCTCTTAAAAATTCAGTTTTAAGAGCACTTTTCAAAACGACATTAACCTTTGTTTCATGTTAGTAAGGATATTACATTACGTTAGCAACAAGAGAGAGCCTCGAACACTAAGGTGAATAAAGAGAGTTCGAAGACCTTTAAGCACTGCTTATTAAAGAGAGAAAGGTGTAAAGAAAGCGCACTTTTATCGTTGGGTAGTTATGTTCTATTTGAGAAATAATCTCCGACACAAATCAGATATCACGAGGTCTTAGTTCGGGGCGAACTGCTAGTAGGTACATTCTAGTTGTGTTCAATCTCTTGCTGATAGATTTATATATCATGTGTCTATATTGTTATCTATTTGTGTATCTTTTCTTTCAAATATTTATTATATGTATCTATCTATCTGGATACCTCCATGTGCTATGTAACAGATTTCAAATGTCTCTGAGCTGTTATTCAATTCCGTAAATGGAAGCCATTTCTAATATTTAAAAAGCTCGTGACTTCATTTCATTACGAATGTTGGAAACCTGATATGAAACTAATATTTTAAGTCTTTCAAAGATATTGGCGACATTTTCTGAAAATGATTGAGACTGCGAGATCTTTACGATTTCTTTGAAGCCATCATTTGATCAAAACTATTTAATGTTTTTTCCACTTTATTTTACACAAGGATTCCTTAAAAGCAAACCGTTTTTTAATTAATTACTTAGGAGGACTGAAGAGGAGGTAAAAGTTTGCATACAAAAGTCGATGAGCCTATATTGCACATGATTGAAATATATTATTGTTATTTTTATTGTACGACGTAAAAACGCTTGTCATTGGTATCACCTACATTCAAATTATGATAAGGCTGAAGGTTGAAGCGCACTTCACCCGGAATCCTCAACAAACTAAGGAACTGGCTATCTTACCTCTGAATGCCGGAACACAACAATTTTAGAATTGTTATTATGGCGACAGAATTAGGTAAGATGGTGGTAGCTAGCCAGGCGGACTTCAACAAAGTCCTACCACCAACCAAACCAAGCACAATATATTGTACTCCCCATGGGGATCGAACCCGGGACCTCTGGATCTGAAATCGTTGGGGTGAACCACTAGACCACAGAGGCGGTAATACCTACAATATAACCTCAATACTCAATGCTTTTATTGCCACATGCAAGCTACATGGTGATCTTATGACTATCATCAAGCACTGGACCCTTTTAGGGCATTGCAACATTTTAAATAAGGGGTTTTTTATCATTAGGAAAAACAGTTGTTTTACCTGAGTCATAGTTACATAGTCAATAAGTTAATATGTCAAAATATATTGTATTAGGTCAGTAAAAAAAGAGATACTAAAAATGTGTATTGTATGTAATTATAGTTTCGTGGCCAAGGAAATCTTCCATACAACAATAATATTTTTTAGCAATAAATCTTTCAGTATTTTGTCGAATTTATTGTTTTGCTATATACTTTTGGTAATGCGTTATATATTTAAAAAAAAACATTTGGACCCGAGGAAAACATTTTTAGTCCCAACACTAGTATTCTGTTATCTGTACCTATACCTAATGCCTGACTATTTTCATTCTATTGCGAGACAAGCAAAACATCGGGCTAAGTGTAATAATTTATGACAAGAACGGTTAAGTTAATGCCAAAAAGGAACATTGTTTCCCAGCCTGTATTCCCAGCCTAAGTTGTGCCATACTAAAGGCAACACAGTAATTTCTCGGTTCTGAGAAAACTTTAGCTCTAAATAATTAACTCCTCAGACCTACGTCTTAAGTTACGTGTTTTATGCATCTTAGCTACTATAAAGTGTGTGAAATCTAATTAAGCTAACGTGTAGTATGCAGCCAAAACTTAAACCTACGTTACGTTAACCACGTGGAAGGTGGGGAATTATGGATGTGAACTTTACAAGATAATGTTTTAATGGAAGAGCCATGACGATTGCATAAAGGTGACTGAACACTTCTGACTTGCGATTTATTTTAAATGATTGGTCACATTAAAGGTAAGCTAGTTTTTTGATACGTATTCAAATTTAATTTTAATCATGAATTATTTGAAAAACTATAGGCGCACCGCACCGTGCGCCCGCCTTTAAATCAGTATCACTGTGACCACTGTCGACGTCGGATGTGTGCTTGTCGTCGTCACAGCGGTCAGCTAACACCTTGACTCAGAATAAATATTAGGACGAATGTAAAAAAGTTATTTGTTCTATGCCCGTGAAGGTACCATCATTATGGTCGATTTTAGCTGCATAGAGCGCCTTAATAGTTTGTATCACGTAATATTATTGATAGAGTGAGCGTAGCGTACGAGATCTCCGAGTAAAATTGGAAAAACCGGTAATGTACGTATACAGCAATGTTGTTTGTGAAGGCATAACACTTGAACGTGTAATCCGATTTTAGTAAAATTTAAAATATAAAGTTACATAAATATAAATGTATTTTTTGATAAATGGGGAAGTTTTTGGGATATTTCGGTGAAAAGAGCTACTATATTTCAACTAAATCTTTTGAATGTACGATATCTGTTCAAATTAATTTTAAAACTAAAGGGTAGTTTTGAGAAAATGGGGTGTTAAGTGAGATAAGAAGATCCATACTAAACAGTTTTTTTTTCTTTTGACAAAATTTCAACTACAACAACAGATATTCTATCTGCAACTGTACGGTGGGTACGACAATATTTAAAATATTCGGTAATTAGGGTGTCCGTGCCATGTAATCAGCTGCGTTACCACGAAAAAGCGAACGTTTTTTAATCCGTTGACGAGTTAATTTAAGCTCATCACGAACAGAAAATAAAGCAAAAGAGGTTTTAATAGTTTAACTTACGCATAGTCTCAACGTATAACTTTTACTAAAAGCATAAAGTTGAATTAAAAATTTTGAAAGCGTTCTAACAACTTAGTCATCATACATTATTTTTTTTATTATCATACAAAGAACACATATACGCAATTTTTTTTTTTTTCAAAAGTTCACTTTTTCAGAAAAACTAATAAAAAAAATTATATGTTCTTTAATACAGAACTTGTTTTTTTTTAAATCGAGCACGTGACTCCTAACATTACTAATAACTCTCACGGTTCCAGACTTGGCCTCAGTGGCCCTGGAAAAAAACTCACCTATATTATATAGCCCAGCTGTTTGCTAAATAAATTTTCTAGATATGAAGATGATTGGTACAGTACAAGGATTCTGTGACAAAGCTGGGCGTTGTTTTTATTTATTCATTCGCGTTCAGTCACATCCAGTGTTTTAGATATCGTTGTACCGCATAATATGTACGCCAGCGATGCGACAAGAGCTCCCCGCCAAAACATATTAGGAAGCTGAGTCAGGATGATCTCGTGTTTTTATTGGATTCCTACGTGGAAAAACGTGTTTACACAATACACATTTGGGTATATACTTACGTATTACTTACAATTAATTTACGAAAAATACCTAAGTAAAAGTATACATAGTACTGTAAAAAGTCCACGCAACCTTATCTTGTAGTACGGAATAAGTAATCATTTTAACCGCCTCTGTAGTCTATTGTTTCGCCCATCAGTGTCAGATCCAGAGGTTCGGGGTTCGATCACCAGGGGGAGTACGATATTGTGCTTGGTTTGGTTGGTGGTATGACTTTGTATAAGTCGCCTAGCTTGCTAACACCATCTCAGCTAACTTTGTCGCCATATTGCCATTACAACAATTCTAAAATTGATGTGTTCCGGCATTTTAGAGGTAAGATAGCCAGTTCCTGAGACCATTGAGGATTGCGGGTGAAGTGAACTTCCACCTTCGGCCTTATCATAACTTGCAAATCAAGTGAGATTAAAGCAAAGTACCATAATCATGTGCTTTAATATGTCTCATCCACCTGCTGGGCAAATGGCCTCTTTAAATAAATAAATAAATATTACAGGACGTTAATTTTACACAGCGCTATCTAGGCCCAAACTAAGCATAGCTCGTAATATGGGAACTAGATTACGGATAGAATACTTAAATACTTTTGTTAATACATACATACTATAAGATGGAACACCACTTTGCTAGGACCTTCTCGATTCTGCCCCAGTATAACCCAGAAACGCTTTGCCCATTTATTATAAATGTTGTCGACCATTTTGCCGCGGAACACACACTTCTATTACCTAGAGGCCTACAATTTGGTAAGGGCTATCATCCTGCAACCATTCCACCTGGCCACGCGAACTACCCAACTCACGTAGCCATGCTTTCAGAAGGTGAATTTTTCTTTTATTGCCATCTATTTTTTCTGTAACATAGTGTCAACCTGGTATGCCATTAGTGTGGGATAGCGACTAGGGAATATAATGATGTAATTATATAGCAAGGTATTTGTGGCCCGTTGTTTTAAGGTTGATGATAATACCTTACCTTGGTAGGCCTGTAATTTGACCAGTTTCCATTGATAGTCGAGTGTAGGTAGAATGTGACACCAAGAGCTCAAGTAAATGGAATGGGGAAGGGAAACCTCCTCATTAGGAGGTAGATCCCTTTATCCGTTTGTTGAGCTCTTGATCATATTCTATATACACTGAACTACCTAGATTCGAGCATTTTTTTTATTGTACGCCGAGGAAGCGCTTGGCCTTCATCTCGGCTACAAGTTAAGATAAGGCCTAAGGTGGAGGCGCACTTCAACCCGGAAACATCTACAAACTGAGGAGCTGGCTATCTTACTTCTAAATGGAACACAAGAATTTTATTATAATTGTTGTTATGGCGACAGAATAAGGCTAGATGGTGGTAGCTAGCCAGGCGGACATAAATAAAGTCCTACCACCAACCAAACCAAGCGCAATATTGTGCTCTCCCTTGGGATTGAACCCCGAACCTCTGGATCTGACACTGATGGGCGAAACAATAGACTACAGAGGCGGTTAAAATGATTACTTATTTCGTACTACAAGATAAGGTTGCGTGGACTTTTTACAGTACTATGTATACTTTTACTTAGGTATTTTTCGTAAATTAATTGTAAGTAATACGTAAGTATATACCCAAATGTGTATTGTGTAAACACGTTTTTCCACGTAGGAATCCAATAAAAACACGAGATCATCCTGACTCAGCTTCCTAATATGTTTTGGCGGGGAGCTCTTGTCGCATCGCTGGCGTATCTGGACATCTGGATTTGAAATCGGTGGGTTGAACCACAGACTACAGAGGCGGTTCATCTATCATTGACCTTGACTCAATAGCTAGGCACGACTGAATGATCATATCACTGGTGGACTTGTAAAAGTTTGCCCGGCTTGCGATCACCCTCCTGCCGAAGTCCGCCACCAAGTGTTTCACGTGTTTCGTCAGGGCACGTGGGAACCAGCTTGATCGTAAAGCTCATCATCACTCAGGTGAGCTTCAAGGTCAAAGCTTGACAGTAAAAAAAATACAGCAATTGTATTATTTGTAAAACTTAACTCCATCACTCGCATTAGGTCTAGGTAGACACTGACGCCATAAGTAGGTGTAGAAGCTTTTTTCTTCTTCTTCCTTCTTTTTTATTTTTCTTTCTTCCTCGCTTCCACTCCCACTGTTTTTGTAAAAATGAAGTGAGATTGGTTCTACCTACGTAACTCCAAGGAAATTGCTTATTTCGTTGCAAAAAATATCTTTATTGACTAGACTTTTAAATCTACTATAAGCAGAAAGTAGGTACGTACTACACTCGATGTTTATGCGCGATTTGGGCCCTCTGCTGGCACAGGAAAATTGCATCTCTGCCAATTTTCTATACCCCTGGTGGGTATATTAATTCAACTGTGTATTTTGGCCAACTATATTTTTTTACATTCTTTTTACCTAACTAGATAATTAAAAATCATAACATAAACGTTGTATAGCACGTAGTATTTTTTTATACAAACTATAATTAATAAATAATAATTTGTAAAATGAACTGTAGTTTAATGGCTAAGGCTAGGTAACTCTACTGTTCCACATCAGTACCGGAGGAAAGCGTGCTCAAGAAACAAGCTGTATTGCCACGCTGAATAGCTATGCTGATTCGCTGACCTAAATAAGAACTTGCTCTTGAGTAACGTGTCACCTCAATCAAAAGCCTCGCTTTTTTTAAAACTTGGCGGGCACCGGCCGCCACTGTCTCAAGGTCTCGATCCTAAAAGGCTCAAATAACTGTTTTATATGATTACATATGATAATAAGTATATTTTCAAGCAAAAATCACGTTTCTTGCATGCTTTAATTTTTATTTAGCAACATTATATTCAAAAAGTTTACAAGTATACTTAGAAAGAACCTGCAAATTTGTAGGGGACCCTAGTTATGCGAGTCCAACTCGCACTAGACCGTTTTTTTAATTTTTATTTGTTGTTAAAACGGCAATGAAAATACAAACTCTATGAAAATTTAAATTGTTAACCTATTACGGTTCATGAGAAACAGCCTGCCGACCGACGGATGTATGGACGGGCAGCGGATGCTGAGCAATAGGGTCCCGTTGGTACCTTTTGAAAGAAATAAAGAAATAAAGAAAGAAAGAAAGAAAGAAAGAAAGAAAGAAAAGAGATGACGATTAATCCCCATCAAAAATAATAAAACTATCTAACTTATTCTAAGCTACTCTATGACGAACACAAGTAAATTTGGGTAAAAAGGTACTCTGACTCAGCTTTATTGCAGCATCGAGCATGATGCAATGACGATGCGCTGGTTTTCAGCCAGGTCCACTTTAGCACATTTTGCGTGTAACCCTAAAAGGTAACTTGAAGTAAGTTAGCAACTCAATAACTACAATCAAACACCCAGGTCCAACCTTAACCCCACATTTTACTAAGCCGCTGAAGAGATTACCAGAAGCACTCAGAGGTCTCGAAAACCCATTTAACCCTATAAATGCTAATTGGTCGCAGTAAACTACAAAACCGCGGGATCCATAACTAAATTACGTCCAGGGGTTGTAAATCATTGGCACGTTTCAAATTAATTCACTCCTGTACCGGAGGGCTTACTACGAGGTTAATAGGAAAATACCGAAAACACATACAAAATGCAATTAGTTCAAAGATATTTCCGCAAACCTAATTATCATTCCTAACTGGTCGATTAATTTTTCCATATTAGGATTCCATTTCCATTAAGCGCTTTCAAAAATATTTTACTATGCGCACTGCAAGGACCAGCTTCCTACGTCTGTATTTCCGCTGCGTACGATTTTAATTGACCGAATCCCTCCATCCCCTTTCCATCACCAGACTAGCAGAAGTACGGCAGGCTACAACCCGTACCTTGTAAATGTTTCATTGTGCCGAACTCATCGTTTCACTTCTACCTTTATCATGAATACTGGTAAGGAATGGAATTCCTTGCGCTCGTCTGTTTTTTCCGCACTAGTACAATCTTGTAGTATTTAAGTCCAGAATAGATTTCTTTTAGACAAGCGTGCTCCATCTTAGGCCACATCTTTTCTTGTTTTTCAAGTAAGCTGGTTGCTATCACCAATTAAAAAAAATACTTCAAAAAGAGAGTTAATATGCACCTTCTGGGCTCAATCATTCGTCGATCTCATCCTTGCCTGTCAAGAGCCGATACATTCTTCATAAAAAAAAACGAGCCTTACAGTAGTCGCATATTATGATTAGTAACATCTGACAGTTCACCTTGGGAATAAGCAACCATGAACGTATACTAAAACTGGACAGCGCACTCAAAAATTAGGTACATGAAATTTACACTCCACGCGCTGAAAATAAGTTTCAAAATTGTTTATCAATAAATAACAATAATTAAAAATGTTTTGTAGGATTGTAACCACTCTAAATTGACTTTCCATTATTTTAACATGGTTGCGTATAATTGAAGGCAACTCACTGTTTAAATCTGTAACAATAAAATGAAATGTAATATAGCCATATAAGCCCTCGTCAGGCCTAAAAAACAGAGAATCTGGGAAAAATAAGACCTCGAAATGACAAAAAACTCCTTTTGTTTTGTAAATGCCAGATAAGTTTGCTGTTGGTTAACATTATTATTTGGAACTTAGTTTGCTGTAAAGATTGTCATTATTTACTCAGAAATGTAGGTGCTGTTGTACAATGCGAACTTAGTATATTTAATAAGGCCACGTAAATGAAATGTGAGATCTGAAAATCAGTCGATATTGTCCCGAATAACCCCGCGGACTAAGCGCAATCAGTCGCTTTTGTGACCGAATTCAGGTGTACCTGTGTTTGAATGATTAACCTAATCAAATTACCAAGTTGGCTGCTTATTTGTCGCCTTGTACTCGTAACATGATTGTTTATCAAATAAAAACGGGGATGAATACTATTATTAGCGAAATTTAGACGTTTTAGTTAAATTTCGTTCGGCACATGCCCGCGGTTTGTAAGTAGCTCGTATTCAATATGTGACAGCTAGCAATCCGGCATACTAGCCAGAGTCATATGCCAATCGGAATTTTGGTCCTAATTGACATGAAACGAATTGAGTCAATTGGTCAATTTGAGCCACTAAAACAAGAGAGTAGACTCGTTGGTTACTATTAAATCCATTTTATGTGTTGTACATAGGCAGCACAACTCAGCACCCGGTATAATTTTAATAATTTAATATTATCACTCTTCCACGCAATAATATCCACACCGCACACAATATAACCTTAGGAACACAATTGCCATCCCTTGTAAAGAGTTTATTAATTTAAGTATAGTTTTAACTGCCTTTGTGGTGTAGCGGTTCGTCTGCCGGTATCAGACAAAGAGGTCCCGGGTTTGATCCCCACGGAGAGTAAAATTTTGTGCTTTATTTGACCTGGCTACAACCATCATACCTAATTCTGTCGCCATAATAACAATTCTTAAATCCGGCATTTTGGAGGTGATGTAGCCGTCCAGCTTATTGAGGATTCCGGGTGAACTGCGCTTCCACATTCGGCCATATTGATGAAGATCAAGAACAACTCAACAATTTATTTTTTAAAGTGACTGTGATCAAAACGTTTCTTGAACCACTGGATATCAGGTGCACTTAAACAAGTTTCCTTGAAACTTTCTCTATTAAGTAATCTCCTAATTAGTTATGAGGCTTACGAGAAATTTACTGAAAGCTATGGAACTTGGATAGTTGAGAAATCTGTTTAGTACATGACATATAATATTATCCGTAAATGAACCAACCAAGCGGACTCGCACACTAAGGGTTCCGACCAACATTTGGAGGCAAAATCCCTTGTTTTTTTAATATTACTAGGGGAGTAACCGTATACCTGGCTAAAACCGTACTGTAGGTCTATTATCGTCAACTGTTCAAGTTTTTCGCGCCCAAGCCGCTCACTGTCGACCAATCATAGCGTTTAGTCAACAAACACTTGGCGCTTTTTTTTTTTTGGTGTTCTTGATGTAATTTATTTGAAAATTAAAGCAATGGTTGTAAAGTTTAGGTGAACTTCTGGTAAGTCTCTCATTGTTTATGTTAAAGGTTGTGTATTTACAAGTAATTTATGATACTCCAAGCCAAATATGACGGAGCTATGGGATACCTAAAAGCATTAAGCAAGGGCTTAGAAAATAATGATGAAATGGCGATACCACTACATTTACCTGCTGTGCTACTTGATGACACGGTTCCATCAACATCTGCAGGACCATAAACCTTTTTTTGGAAGTTCCAGCCGATATAATGCCAGTGCCTAGAATTAGCTTGGCTACAAAAAGGAACCAATCATCGTCGAGGAAAAACAGCTGACGTCACGTCCTCTCCATATCAAAAAGAGCTGACCAATATTTTACAAAACCGGAAATCTTTTTCAATCTAAAAAAACAAGATATAACGTCGAAAAAAACAAGAAAACCAATGAAGTTACCCATGTGATAATGCTTGTACTGCCTTGAAGAATACGGTAAAAGTAGCATAGATTAAGGTTGGGTATAATGTAGGGTTGCAAGGGCTGGGCTCACAATCATACAATCGGGGTAGGAGGGAACTACCTACTAGTACTCTACTCAGGGTTCAGCCCATGGGTGTCGTTAAAGTGGAGTAATAAATCTCACCAGAAGAAGGGCTTTTTTATGTGTATTATAGGACCTTTATAGAAATCACAGTTTTAAGAGTAGTAGAGCTCCTTGTGAAAGGGCTCGGCCCGAGAATTACTACCAGCATACCTATTTCAGCCGCCAAGCAGCATTGCTGTGTTCCGGTTTGAAGGGTATAGTCGCCGGTGAAATTACGGGCTCGCGAGGCTTTACGCCTTAATGCCTCAAGTTGACGGGCGCAACTCAGTGCCGTGTAGGCTATGTTCCTTGTGGATTTGACCTACGCAGTAAACCATTGTTATAGGCAAAAGTGCAGGTCCCGGGTTCGATCCCCATGGGAAGTACAATATATTGTGCTTGATTTGGTTGGTGGTAGAACCTTGTTTGGGTCCGCCTGGCTAGCAACCACCATCTTACCTTATTCTGTCACTATAGAAACAATTCTGTATCTTTTAAAAAAACTGATCTGGGTGAGAGACCACTTTCGTAATGCAAAAAGGTGCTGTACTCCTGTGTTTCTTACACCAAGACATAGGTCAGTGGCGTTTAGGGGGTCTTTTAGGTTCGTAGCGTCTCGCTGTTGGAACGACCTGCCACCTCCAATTCGCATTAAAACCGTATCTACCTTCAAACTCAAATTAAAAAAGTTTCTTCTGACCGCTCAATCTGAGGTACCTATAAAGTGACATTGTTAAGCAACTCCCATAACCGCAACTGTTAGGAAAGTGTGTATTTTGAATAGATATGAATATATGTATGACTATGTATTTGTAAATATGTTATTAAGCATATATGTAAATTGTCTATATTAGTTTTATCAAAATTTATCTAAATAATGGCAAATGGACTAAGTATGTGCTACTTAAATGTACCTACGTTTTAATTGTACTTAGTTATATAAGTTGTTCTTGCTGTGTTGCGTGTGTGTGTTTGGTGCCTGGGACGCTACCGCCGACGGCGAAGCCGATCTCCATTGATGGCTTAAAATTAGCTTCATAAGAACTAGAAACGATTTTTACCTTCCGGGTATGTGTCATATCCAAAATGGCGTTTCCCATCTCAAAAGTGTACACATGTTATGAAACCTATCCGTTCAGTACATTTGACGGTAAAAATCGTTTCTAGTTCTCATGAAGCTAATTTTAAGCCATCAATGGAGATCGGCTTCGCCATCGGCGGTAGCGTCCCTGGTTGTGCAACAATACCCTCCATCACTCTGGTTCAGACTGAAAACCAGCGCTGGCACGCCTAGCTTGTGCGTGGCAGCATTAAGCTGAGTCTGGGCCCGTTTGGCTGTGCAGCACTAAGTATTCTAAATGATGTTGTTATTGTTAATTTTTGTGTGTATTGCCAAATAAATGTATTTCATTTCATTTCATTTTCATTTCAATTCTAAAATTGTTGTGTTCCGGCGTTTAGAGGTCATATAGCCAGTTCCTCAGTTAGTTGAGGATTCTGGGTGAAGTGCGCCTCTACCATCGGCCTTATCTCAACTTGTAACCAGGTGAGATGAAGGCCAAGCGCTTCCCCGTCGTACAATAAAAAAAAAGACATTTAAAAAAAAAACATAAATCAAAAAAAGTTTTTTTTTATATTTAAACCTAGGTCTTCTTCTGCTGTCACTTTACCGCAAAAATACTGACTGGGCCTACTGGTACCTAATGATGAAACACTTTTTTAAGTGTCTATACGTATCGTAAATAAGTTTAATACGTATACCTAATAAACAATTTTATGGTAAAATTGTTTTACAGATCAGGTACATACATATTATTGAATGGAAGTTACATAAGATAGGACGATTGTACCTTGCCGAGCCTGTTCTCCGCACAAGGTCTCTATTGAGCCTGTTTAGCAGAGTCACAGGATCTCGCCTCGGACTCTATCGCTCGTAACAGACTCTTTAACATTTTACAAGGGTTTTATAAAAATTTTTTTTTTTTTATTGTACGGTTAAGCACTTGACCTTCATCTAACCTGTTACAAGTTGAGACAAAGCCGAAGGTGGAGGCGCACTTCACCCGGAATCCTCAACTAACTGAGGAACTGGCTATCTAACCTCTAAATGCCGGAAAACAACAATTTTAGAATTGTTATTATGGCAACAGAATTAGGTAAGATGGTGGTAGCTAGCCAGGCGGACTTTAACAAAGTCCTACCACCAACCAAACCAAGCACAATATATTGTACTCCCCATGGGGATCGAACCCGGGACCTTCGGATCAGAAATCGGTGGCTTGAACCACTAGACCATAGAGGCGGTTTTTAACATTTTAACATTGATTGAATGATACCATCACAGGCTTGGCCTACACCTCACATAGTTTCCAATTTAGGCGGAAGGTGGAAGCTCACTTCACCCGGAATCCTCAACATACTAAGGTCTGCCTGGCTAGTGACTACCCTCCTGCGGAAGTGCGGTGCCAAGCATTTCGCTATGTCACGGCAACAGTGGCTATCCCTAATGAGTGGATATATAGCCGTATAAATAGCAAAACTCTCTAATCGCGGAATGCTTTAACCACCTCCGTGGTCTAGAGATTCGCCCACCGACGTCATCCAGAGGTCCCGGGTTCGATATCCAGGGGAGTACACATATTGCTTGGTTTGGTTGGTGGTAGGACTTTATTTAAGTAAGCCATCTTACCCAATTCTGTTGCCAAAACATCAATTATAAAATTGTTGTGTTCCGGCAGTTATAGAGGTAAGATAGCCAGTTCCTCAGTTTGTTGAGGATTCCGGGTGAAGTGCGCCTCCACCTTTGGCCTTATCTCAACTTGTAACCAGGTGAGATGAAGAACGACAGCTCCCGTCGTAAAATAAAAAAAAAATTTAGACGCCAAGAGCTCCAAAAGAGCAAAGAGCTTCAAATAGGTTGTAGAGCGCCCTATTTCAAATAAAACAAACGCTTTTATACTTCTCATTACTTGTGATAGCTACCTCTGCCCTTCATGCTTTTTGTATTTTGTGTCTTAGAAGGTTGGAGATACCTTGGTTCTCGTTCACAGTATTTACATCTCGGCGGCAAGCTGGAGTCTTTATTATTTACGTAGCGCGACAGCGTGTTGACACTGGGTTAAGGAGTGGTTTCTTATTCTATAATATCAGACCAATGGCCAAAAGATCGTAAAAAATCAAAATTAGGAACTCTATTCACACTAGTCACATATCATACCTCAAATTGACTACTTATAGTTATAGTAGTTACTGATATTTAATGAAATAAATATACAAAAAAACACATTTGGTACGTACTAGGCATTTTAAACAACCCCCAGAAAACTAAGTAAAACAGAATATTAGAACTAGATTGTTAAGTTATAAGCCGGGACAAACCATTGTGTTGATGTACACAGATATTTGTCTCAGCTGGGAATCGACCTACACAGCGCAGAAGGCAGACCTGCGAGACTAGTCAATACGTAACCAAAAAAAATATATGGTCAGATTTCTTACTTAGTTTACGTTAGTAACGATAATTAATAAGGATTTTTTTCACTTTCTACCTTCGTACACATACCCAAATAATAATTGATTGAATGAGCGAAGCGAGCGAGATCTCAGAGCTTAGAAATCCGGCACTGTATGCATGTATAAATAAATGTGTTTGTGGCGGCAAAACTCTAGAACCGGTTATCCGATTTTAATAAAAAATTAAGTTATTTCAAACTTGAATAGAGGTGGTTCTTGTAACATGGGGGTGCGTTAAGAGGGTAAAAGGTTGTAAGACAAAGTTGTATTTTATTAACTGAAATAGGTAATTTACCTCAAGTATTAACATTAAGGGTTTCGAAAGCGGTAAATAAGATTTTCAAGATTCGTAAACGTGAACGATCCTAGATAGTGACGTGACGGTATTTTTCTTCTTATTTAAATAAAAAAACTGTTCTATTTATTTTTTGTTTTTCACTCAATTACGTTGCCAAGCCAAAAGAGTTGATAAGATGCAAGAATTACTTTTGGGATGTCATGCAAGGGGTTTCAATGGGCACATTTCACATCAAAAGCACATTGTTTTCCACCAAAAATTATTTCCACAGAAATAGCGTTCTCCAAAACTGTGAGGTTTAGCTATATTTTGGTGTTCGTAATAGAAGAAAGCTGCTGCCTTTTTGGTGAAGCCCATCGGTTGACTTTTACGACATCCGTGGGCTGGAAGAGTAGGTATTTGCTTTGAGGCTTTGAGAGCACTTAAAAAATTAGACATCAACCTTTCCATGTTAGTAAGGGGTGACTTATTCACTTTTTATATTCTGCCCACCTATAAGTAGGTGGGCACATACGATCGGTACTTTGGTGCTTTGCTCTCATTCTGGCTTTGCATAGAATGAGAGAGCGCCTCAAACACTCAGGTGAATAAATAAATAATAAATAAATATTACAGGGCATTAATTTCACACAGCGCCATCTAGGCAAAAACTAAGCACAGCTTGTAATATGGGGACTAGATTACGGATAGAATAGTTAAGAACAAAAACGGTCTTCATCGCTTACCTTTTTATATTCCCGATAGTTTTTTTAGTTTTTTTAGGTAGACTCAATTTTTGTTCTTAATTATGTATAATAATCGCGATAATTTAAAAAACGGATACAATACTTGATATACTTTTTTTTAATACATACGTAGGTACTATATAATACAATACCCCAACACAGAACAAACATTTATATTCATCACATAAATGTTTGTCCTAAGTGGGAATCGACCCACAAGCTATATATCATAAAGATATTTAGAAAAAGTGTGCGTTAGGTATGTAAGGTGTAATAAAAAATACATTAATCGTTTGTTCATAACTTTTTTATGAAAGAGAAATAGTTTCCGTGATTAAATACCTATCACAAATCAGACATCACGAGATCTCTGATCGGGGCGAACCACTAATTTCATATTTTTAACTGAAGTTTAAAATAATATTTGTTTTATAAAAATAATAATCGTCTAAATCTACCTTATTTTAAATGTTAAATGTGCATAGGTATTTGAAATAGTGTGCTATCTGTTCTATTTATATTTTCCATAATGTAATAGAATAAGTTGACGAGACACTGATGTCGCATTAACTTTTTCATAAAAATGTTGTCTTTTTTTATAAATAAATAAATAAATATTACAGGACATTCATTTTACACAGCGCCATCTAGCCCCAAACTAAGCATAGCTTGTAATATGGGAACTAGATTACGGATAAAATACTTAAATACTTTTTGTAAATACATACGTACTATATGATACAACACCCAAACACAGAACAAACATCTATATTCATCACACAAATGTTTGTCCTGGGTGGGAATCGAACCCACAGCCTACAGCGCCGAAGGCAGAGTTACTACCAACTGAGCTATGAGGCTTGTCAAACTGTTGTTATCTTTTTCAATAAATAAATCTAATCTTAGCTTATCTTATATTATCTTATTGAACATACTGGGACTCGTAATCACACTGGGTTGCATGCACGCTCACTAGACTTTAAGCTTTCACTCTTCGCTATACTACTACTATACTACTTCCCGTAGCGTCAAGTAACAAAGCAGTTCGTGGAACTGAAACTCCACCTTAAGCCTCAAAATATAAAGATGCTGATGACGTACCTAGGTGGTATACCTGTAGATATGAGTGCACGTTACGAGGTGCGCGTTTTACGGGGATTGCATGCGGACAAAAGGCTTTGCGGGTGCTGGGTTGTCACTTGTCAGCTTTACTGATTACAAACTGATCTCGCTCAGAAAATAATACACTAAAATATTCCTTGAAAAACACAAATTCAAATATCTTTACTGCTCCAAACACTCCTTGGTTGGTGTAAGGACTTTGTTGAAGTCCACCTGGCTAGGTACCACCATCTTACCTAATTCAGCCCCCAAAGCACGGGGCGGGGATAAAATTTTTGTCCTCTATTTTTATTTACCTCTGAGAGAATTTTGTCTCCCGATGGTAGATAAAAACATGGGCCACAACAATTCTTAAATTGGTGTGTTCCGGCATTTGGAGGTAAGATAGCCAGATCCTCTGTTGGTTGAGGATTTCGGGTAAGGTGCGCCTCCATCTTCGGCCTTATCTCAATTTATAACCAAGTTAGATGAAGGCCAAGCGCTTCTCCGTCATACAAAAAACATGGTTTAAAGGTTTTAAATAATAAATACCAATTATGTTCTCATGTTTCACTATAGTCTAACATGCAATACTTATTAGTAACATATACTTGATTTATATACAAAGTCATTGATGTCATAAAAAATATTTTCAATCGGCAATTTAAACAATTTCTTTTTAAATAAATATGAATTCATGAAATTGTTAATGTATTCATAAAAAAGAATTATTACTATTTTTGGCTGAATTTGAAGTTACTTTTAGAAGTCCATTCGGGTCTCTACATAGCCTAGGGTTTCTGGCCCAAACTATAAATATGTTACATTATACCTATAAACTTATATCTGTTTTTTATTTAGGTTTTAAAATTAGCGTCTAGGGGCACCCCTGGGTGCCTAGCCAAGGAAGGAGCCAAGGAAGATTTAACATATTTACCAATAACCATTTCTTCTGAAGTACGTCTGTGCATAGAATACAACGCGACACTGACATAAATGTCGACACTAGTGTCAATGATGTGATTATGATTTTTTAAATATAACTTTTAAGTGAGCATATTTATGGACATTATTAAACAAGCCTCCCAGCTCAGTTGGTAGTAACTCTGCCTTGTGCGTTGTTTGTTGTGGGTTCGATTCCCACCCAGGACAAACATTTTTGTGATGAATATTTATGTTTGTTCTGTATTTGGGTGTCATATTGTATGATTATTCCTATTATGATTAATTTACAAAAAAACGAATGAACAAGTATTACATCCGCAATCTAGTTCCCATATTACAAGCTTTGCTTAGTTTGGGACTAGATGGCGCTGTGTGAAATTAATGTCCTGTAATCTTTATTTATTAATCATCTATGATCTAGTCTACAATGTCTTTAGCTAACTAAACTGGGAACACACCTCACGAAACGATTATTGAAAGGAAATCATCCCACCTATATATATATTTTAACCGCCTCTGTGGTCTAGTTATTCAGCCAAGCGATTTCAGATCCAGAGGTCCCGGGTTCGATCCCCATGGGGAGTACAATATATTGTGCTTTATTTGGTTGGTGGTAGGACTTTGTTTAAGTCCGCCTGGCTGGTCGCTAGCTAATAGCTACCTACCACCATCTTACCTGATTCTGTCACCATAACAACTATTTAAAAAATTGTTGTGTTCCGGCAATTGGACGTGACATAACCAGTTCCTCGGTTTGTTGAGGATTCCGGGTGAAGTGCGTCTCCACCTTCGGCCTTATCTCAACGTAACTAGGTGAGATGAATGCCAAGCACTTCCCGTCGTACAATTAAAATAAAATAAAAAACTTATGGGATATCCAGGACTTCTGGGTCAAGAGCGACACACTTTGCTACATAATTTTTTTATTGGAATGGAAAGCTTCTTCAGGCGCATTGAGCACTTTATGGGTGAAAAAAATCATGGACCTCGCGTCATCGTCACCACACGCTAATTGTATCCTCTTCGAATTAATCATTTATAAAGAAGTGTTTATAATCAAATATTAATATTTAAATTGGTCATAAACACTTCTTTACAAATAAAAAAATAATTCAACAATAATAATTTAATATGATACAATTCACAAGTTACTTAGTTTTCACTTCTATCGGCAGTCCCCAAAGACTGCCCCGTATGTTTTTTTATAAATTATGGCTTGTCTAGTTCAAGAACAGATAAGGTCAACTATGGAGCGAGCTTTCCTATAGAAGGAACTGACTTTTCCACGCACCGATGGAATACGGGAAACCGACTTGCGTCTGACCTGACCAGTGTTGTGATCATTCAGTAAGGCTTTTTTATAGGCATGAGATGCACTTAACATCAGGTGGGCTACTTGCTTGTTCCGTCTGATAGTTGTTGAAAAAAAAAGCTGTCTCACGCCAATTTTGGTTTATTTATGAGCACTAGTGTTCAAACCACAGAAGTTTACATTATTTATACCAACTTACCCATGTCATAACGACAGCTTTCGACTCATGAATTTCCAACTATTTCAAACCGAACCTTCAAAACGTCACTTTCGTCCCACAACTGTCCGCTATACTCAATCCAATTCACAATTCATGTACAGACATTGCTAAATGAATAACTATTTGATATATTGGAGCAAAATGGAATTTTTTACAAGTCTATTGCAGACGATAGGTTCGAATGTAGCTACAAACAGTAGGCACAAGTTGTATTATCAAGTAGTAGTATGTATATATAAATTAGTAAAAATATTATCAATACAAGAATGTGTATCGTCAGTCAATCTTGTTATATCATTTTTTTCTGTCAAGACCGTAGCACTCAAATAAGTCGACAAGTATTGTTGCTTGATTTGTGTTTTTCTCGTCTTTAGTTGAGAAATGGGCATCTTTACATAATTTATTATTTATTGTTGGAGTCTCTAGGCATGTTTCTTATTTATGTATAAAAGAGTCTAGATTTTTATCAACACCTGGTGATCTGTACACTACAGCAATTATACGTTTTTTCGTTTTAATGCAGCATATTTCAAATTCTATTTCAACATGTAATTAACAGATATCCGGTCGTGTATTTGATTTTATGCATTTTTTGACAATAATGGCTGTACCTCTACGTTGAAACCGGTTTCTACAACTAGCACTTATAATAGTGTGATTATCAAGAATGAAACTATTTAATTCTTCTTCCCTTAGCCACGTTTCTGTTGCACAGAAAATGTCTATATCTTCTTGCTAGAGTAACAACTCTAATTGAAGTTTCTTTTCCAAAAGCGATAGACCATGCACGTTTTGATGATAGATTTTTAGTGTATCATTGTCTGTTTGATATAGATTTGTGTCTATGTGCGATGTGGAAGTAAATTTCCTTTTTGAAAATCCTCATTTAAATAAAGACTTTGATTATCACAACTTATTTGATTCAGTGTGCTGCTGGTTTGATAATTATGCAGGCAGTATTCTAATTTTGTACATAAGCGAGTCAATTTCATCACTTTATTCCAGGCCCTTTGATTGAATGAATGTGAATTTAGATCCAAATACTTAATGTTTTCATTGATTGTTGCCAAATGATGAAGTTTTTTAGTAATGTGGTGTATTTTATTATCATTTAATCCGTAATACAGCAAAAAAACACACAACAAGCTTAAACTTTCTCTGCACTGATAACTTATTAAGAAGCAGTCGTTGAAGAGTGAACTACTCGCTATTTTGTAACAGCTTGTGATAATAAGGCGCTACCAAGCCCAAATCAGTATAGAGGTCTCTATTTTTCTAATAACCTTTAAAAAATGTCGAGAAGTCATTTCTCTGATGACTAATTTCTAGAATTTGATAATAGTACTACTAGACTATACGTAACTAACTTAATTCTGGGTTTTTGAATTTTCAAGATTTAGCTGTCACGTTATTTCAATAGTTGTATTTTTGCAAGAAATTCCCACTCATCCGTTTCACGCAGCTATAACCAGCAAAGGTTATTTTCAAACATTCAGAAAGTTTTCGGTTCGTAAAACCACACGGAAGCATCGAATTCTAACGTCAAAATATTTAGATTTTGGAGTTAAGAATAGCGTTCTCGGAATCTCCATCGAAAGCTTCCGAATTCGATCCGATAAAGCTTTCCGAATGTTTGAAAATACCTATTCAGGTATATATAGCGGCATCTTTCTCATTTTGGACGCCTAGGGTAGCCTCATCTTTTGTGTGTATAGGGTTCAATCTAAGATAGCATTCGACAAACTGCAACATGACGGCGTTTGACACTGACCAATATTGTAGCGATGTGCGTTCAATATTGCCAATTTTCATCTTGTTTAAACGCAATAGAGTTCTATATTCATCAACACCGATGTATCATACATGCAGAATTCATACGTTGTACTCAGAATTTCAATATCCGGGTTAAGCTACAGCCATAGACATAGGAATGCGGAAGAAAGTTCGACCCGGATAGAACATTTTTGCCTATTTTTTAATAACCAACAAACGTATACATTTTGATGTTATATTTTGTTTTACATGCACAGTAACAAGAGTAGCACATTCTTAACTGGATTATACCATTCGATAAGATAATTATAGGGGTAGGTAATCAATTTTGCATTTACATTTCGCGGAGGTGAAGGGGTTAAAACGGATATTAAGGATATTTGACTTTTTCAAGTGTTATATTTTACAAAAAAATATGTATCGTTATGTCAGGGGAATAAGCTTAACTGAAATAGGTACTTAAATCACTCTATTGAGTCAAAGCCTGTTACATTATAGTTATAAAAATATATATTGTTATTAGAACACCATGCATTCATTGCATAACGAAAAGGTACCTATCTGAGGCTGGAATTAATAGAATTATCTAAGCTTATACTTAGCTTTAAGATCAATTTTAAGAGATATACGAGTAAGATTAGCACCATAACCACACAAACACAAAAACTGAAAGACTAATTTTGTGTAGACTACACAAATATTTTTCCTACTGGCAATAATTTAACTAAGATTTTTCTAAGAAGTCGCCTACATCATTTTTTTGTGCAACATTTTTTATAAAATTTCATGGGATTTGTCTTGCTTTAGGCCAAAGCAAGGATGATTGGCACCAGGCTTCAGGGCGCTCCGAAATATCCTACCAGTATTGCAATCATTCAGCCTCAACCAGCCGTTGCCCGGGGTAGGCCACTGGGAATTAGATCACACCTACCCTAAAACTAGCTCCTTACATAGCAATAGGTAGGTCGTGTAGTTGAATTGCTGTTGCAAACTCGCGACATTACGGAGATGGCACGTGTTAAATGTAGGATCGGTTCTCACGTACTCAACGTAAAGATTGTAACACATTTCCTCGTGCATATACTCGTACCAGCGCTTGGTGCCGCATACTTATGAATAAACTTTTTAAGCATTAATGATATGTTAAAAATAAGAGTAATACTAAAAACAGCTGAGAATAAACTGTTTTTTAGTAAAAGTTATTAATATTTTTTTTCTTAGTATCAATCCATCTTATACTCAGTCCGGTCTATTTAGACAAGATTGTCATTTTAAAGATCCCACTTGCTATAATAATAATAATAAATAATTTATTTGACATGAAAACAGTGTAACAGTTTAACATTTTGAATCCGTATGGTCCTGAACTACCTATGCTGTATTTCAGGATCCATACCATATACCGTAGAACACTTTTGTGAACGTTTCCTAAAGAAGTCACAATGTTGAAATAATTGGAAAATAAAAAACAAATAACTGAACTCGAACTTTGAGTTGAACCGCGGCCGAATCACCTTCACACTGTTCTGTCACACTAGTGTTACGGTTAGAAAATAATTTTACTAACCACCACACTGGAAGTTATGCAGTGTGACAGGCAATAAAACTGTTTCCTAACCTTCACGTTAGTGGGAGCTATAAGAAACCAATTAACTGTGTAATTGTGTAATTATAAGAATTATAAGAGATTTTCATTGTAAATTATTAACAATTAAAACCTCTTTTCTACAAGGATAATACGAAACATTTATGAATTTATGAATATTCCTCTATTATTAATATACTCGTAGCTAGCCTGCCAGTCGGTTTCGCACGGACCGTAAACCCCAAATTCAGCTTTACATCTCAAAAAATTGTATACATGGACTCGTTCGACACACAAACATGTGCCCTAAAACTATTATAATTAACAAACGCACAATCATCGTTTTTTCTAGGCATTTTTTTTGGTGTTTTTGGTCTTCTTGCTACTGTAATGAGCATTACTACTCTCAAATTAATTTTCATCGTACCCCTTCTGTTCACTTTTGATTTGATAAATTGTTTGACCCATGTCACTTTGGTATTCGATAGCAATATTTTTTTCTTTTTAGTACAGTTCTGTGAAAGGGTTGTGAAAGGGCTCGCCCGGGGAAGTAGTACATATTTCAATCACCAAGGAGCGGTCTAGCTAGAGTATGATTGTTGTATTTAGAGAGAGTCTGTAGAGGAGTCCGGGTGAAGTGCGGTTCCACCTTAGCAAGAAGGTATTAAGTAAAATAATTTAATTACCTACGTTCATGTATACTGGTAAGCTTGATCCTACTCCAATCTCGTATGAAATGCATGAGCAGTTTTTTTTACCCAAAACCCAGTTTGGTATTTTTGGTGTAAACTATATCAAAATTCGTAAAATAATATATGCTTAGAGATTTATCTTGAATATAAATCAAATAATAACTTCATATTGTCACGTTCACCTTATTATCATACCCCTCTGCAAGTTATTTATGTCTCAAAATAAACACAATGCGCCGCTTTTATTAAATAGTTGATTTGTTGCCCGAATAACGCAGAAAAAAGTACAATTTGATTCAGTTTCGACACTTTAATTCTGTTTGAGGATCATTACTATTGTGTAGGGGATATTATTGAGCTGTTGCTGAACAATGGTAACTGGATGGGGGGCAGCAATGGGACTGACAGTCACGCGCTAAAGTGTTATAGGCAGAAATGTAAATGTTGTAATCCCCTTTTATTTGCCAGCCACTGTTACTATAAGTAAAATTGTTATTCTTTGAAATATTATCAGATAGCACCACGAAATTCATTGACTTGGAAGAAAAGCATTGCCACTTCTCTCGGTTTGCACACCGAAATCGGTAAAACATGTTGTGACCTTAATTACATTATCATTTAATCTTACACATGCTTATACAAATAAATATTATTTATCTTTAATACTATCCTTTTTTATGCTGATGCTACCTTTTATGTCAATCAAACGTCAAACTCATCACACGCCTTTGGATAAACCCTTTTTTTTTAGGATATATCCGTCTGATATTTTTACACTACCTACGATAAAGGTGTTTTTTTTATTATTGTACGACGGGGAAGCGCTTGGCCTTCATATCACCTGTTTTCAAAATTAATAACAAAAACGGGTCTTTATCGCGTACCTTTTTATATTCCCGACAGTTTCGTCCGTGTTACAACGGCCGTGGTCACGGGTAGACTGAAGTACTCGCTGCTACTGTCGTCGTCGTTGTGAGGTAGTTTCTCCAACTACCCTCACTTGTTTATTAGAAACAGATGAGTCAGTGTTCACACTGCGGCACACAATACTCACTACGTATGTCATACCTGCAGGCCTATTACCTAACTCTGTTTCATTTGGGTTTCTATCGGTTTCAATCAGAAATGCAGGCATTTTAATTGAAACTCATTGAAACCCAAATGAAACAGAGTTAGGTAATAGGCCTGCTGTTCTCAAGTGATGATAAGGCTGAAGGTGGTAGCGTGCATTAACCGGAATCCTAAACAGATTGAGGACCTGGCTATCCTACCATTATAAACCAGAACACAACAATTTATACTTGTTGTATTATGGCAACATACTTAGATAAGATGGAGGTAGCCAGCCAGTAGAATCCAAACAGAAACCAAACCTTGCACAAATTTGTATCCCCCTGGGCATCGAGTCCGGGACCTCTGAGACTGATGTGTTGGGCGAACCACTAGACCACAGAAGCGAATAAATCACTAACTGCAGTTACTATACATACTAATAACTACATTTATTTATCATTTAAATCGGATGACTTGTTTCAGAGTTATAGTGTCACAAACACAGCCCCGAATTTACCAACTTAACTCGGAGATCTCGTTCGTTGTGCTCACTCGTTCAATAAAAAAACCCTTAGGCCGTCCGTCACATAGGTACTCAAATTTAGATTTTTCAAATGTATTTTACTACATTAGTATTATTTCACGGTTTCATTGAAAATAATCAGCTACAGCCTTATTCCACATAAACACATAGTTCTGAAAAAAACACCAAAAAAATAGTGCACACAAAAATCCACATTATCATGCTACAAAGGCAATAAATTGCACTGAAAAATGTATGTAAAGCTGCCGCGAACTCATCACATGTGTCGGCGAATGTACCGCAGGGTGGAAATTACATTTGTATGGTATTGACGTGGCTGATACATTGTGTAACGTGGTGTTGTGGTCATTTGATGCAGACGTGTTGTAGAACTTTTTGGAAATACGAGAGAGATATGCGTTTTATGTGTTACAGCTGTTGCCTGCTATTACCGGATTTTGGTTTATTTAGTAAGCCGTTAACGTTTTTGCTGTAGTGTGAAATATGGGAAACCGATAGATTCACATGCGACAAACTGATGTAAATAAAGTGTTATTTTTATAAGTACAATACCATTACTGATAATCATAGCATAGAATTTTCTAAAAACATGAAAATATCTATGACATATTTTGTTTTTTTTTGGTAATTTTTTAGTGCATATAAAAAGTTAGTTTCATAAAAAAGGAAGCCACAACTATTACAAAAATTACATAGCAAAAGTAATCTACCCCTAATTACAAGACTTAAAAAGTTATCCCGAAAATGTTAAGTCTCTTTACATACGCCTCCCCCCAAGAAAAAGGATGGTGGGATTTGGTATAATAACCACGCTTGGCAGGCGGGATCGTGATTGCAGGTTGGTGTTGAATACAGTATGCTGGGTTCCGAAGCAAGATAACGAATTCAAAAGTGATGGTAAACTTAAAGTTACCAAATTATAGTTATTCATTGATTACCAATATCTGTCGGAGGTCTGTCCAGCAGTGGACAATAATGGGCTGTTGATGTGATGTGATACAGATATATTTACCAATATATTTATAAATATACGTGGATAGAGTGTATAAGATTAATCAATTATTTGACAAAAAATATTCCTCTATCTTGGCTACAAACGAAAATCAATTATGAAAATGGGCCAAACAAGAGTGAATACTACCAATATAAGCATTTTTTTTTTTATTTTTTTTTTTTATTTTTACAATTTTTGGAAAACTTACAGCTAGGTTTGTACAATAGATTATTGAATAGCTATGCAACCAAATGTTACATAATAGGAAAGCCAATTAAAAGTTTCCACAGATAACTAAAATAAATTATATACGAACATAAACAGATAAAGTAGACAATATTTATAAAAAGCAGCAAACATAGTACAAAACATTTAAATACACAAACACACACACACAAGAAAAGAAGTTAAGTTAAGTGCCCAATCTAGCCAACATTAAAGTAGGTATCGCTAAGTAAGCGTTTCAGCTTACTTGTTTTGGTATTGAATAGATCAATATCTGTATTAGCCCTAGCCAACGTGTTAAACGAGCCAGCGGCTCTAACCATAAATGAGTTTTGCCTATAATTTGTCCTAACTATTGGAACATAAAGTACGTTAGGGTTCCTCAAAGAAGCCCTGGTAGTACGCAAACCTAGTTGCCCAAGAAGCTCTGGACATTCCACAGTACCGTTTGCTATGTTTAAAAGGTAAGTCAAGTCGGCTATTTGTCTTCGTTCGGAAAGCGGTAGGAAATGAAACTTTCGACATCTCGTGTCATAGTCTGGTAGGAAAATTTGAGCCCGATATTGAAGGTATCGTAGAAATCTTTTCTGAATGGATTCTAAACGTGACGAATGAACGCTATAGCTGGGGTTCCACACTTGTGAAGCGTATTCCAAATGACTACGTACGTACGCACAATATAGTATTTTAAAAGTTTTAATACTTGCGAATTCTGATGACATTCTTAAAACAAATCCGAGGGAACGAGACGCTTTCTTAACTATAGTATTTATATGTTGGTCAAATAATAGTTTGCTATCAAAAGTAACTCCCAGGTCTTTTATTGTATTCAGTCTGGTCAGCGGTGAATTATAAAATGTGTAATTAAAAGTAACTATTGTAGGTTTACGAGTAAATGAGCAAACGAAGCATTTGGACACATTTAAGTCTAATTTATTTACTAAACAATAATTTTCAAATCTATTTAAGTCATCTTGAAGGAGGAGGGTATCATTAAGGTTTTTTATTTGGCAAAGAATTTTCATGTCGTCAGCGTACAATAATATTTTAGAATAAATAAAGCAAGAAGATATGTCATTTACAAAAATTGAAAAAAGCAAGGGACCCAATAAAGATCCCTGGGGAACGCCCGAGGGAATGTTCATAGGGCTCGAAGAGTATCCTCCTAGTACCACGGTCTGGCATCGGTTGCGAACATATGACGAAAACCATCTAAACAGATTCCCCCTAATACCAATCCGTAGTAGCTTCTCAAGCAGAACTGAGTGATCAATTCGATCGAAGCACTTAGAATAATCAGTGTAAATAATGTCCACCTGTGAAGGTTCCGACATAAATTGCGACAAGAATTCAGTACACAGTAGAAGATTGGAAGTAGTCGACCTACCTCTCAAAAAACCATGTTGATTCAATGAGAGGCTATGCCTGAGGGCGGAATACAGTTGAGTGTATACGATTTTTTCAAGTACCTTCGCAAATAGACATAGTTTCGATATAGGTCTGTAATTATCGATCTTATGCTTTGGGCCTTTTTTATGGATAGGAGTTATAAACGCGGACTTCCAGACCCTGGGGACTGTTCCCTCAGTGAGAGAACGTCGGTAAAGTAACGAAAGTGGAAGAACGAGACTTTTGACACATTTGACAATGAATACTGCCGGAACGTTATCCGGACCTGCAGATTTAGTTAGGTCGATAGATTTAAGTAGCTTTAAAACATTTTCCTCCAGAACTTCAACCGTACATATATCTGCAGAGGGTCCAAAATCCTGTGAAGAAATTGAGCAAACCTGTACAATAGACTGTTGATTACTCGTATTAAGAAAGGTGGAATGGAAAAACTCGCTAAAAAAATTACAAATCTCGTCTCCCTTATCAGACGTGAGGTTACCGTACTCTAGCATGGATGGATAAGAGTTTGATTGGTTTTTACTTTTAATGAATGACCAAAAAGCGCGAGGATTTAATTTAATATGATATTCAATATTAGATATGTATGTTTTATACATATAATTTTCCATCAAATGCGCTCTTTCGCGAAGTAAAATAAATGAATCACGGTCATACGCGTTACCATAAGTTTTGAATTTTTTGTGAAACTTTGCCTTTTCACGGAGTAATTTAAGCAAAGGCCGCTTGTACCATAACGGGTACTTACGGGATGGGGTAACTAGCTTAGATTTGACGTAGGTATCCCGCAATTTATATAAAGTATTGTAAAGAAATGAAACAGCATCTTCAATGTTTCTGCTACCTAGCTCTGAGTACCAGTCAACGGTGTCCAAGTGAGTGCAAATTGAGTCATAATCACCGCTGTGATACATGTACTTATTATAAGGACGCGGTTTGAGGGTATGTAAGTGAACAAAATCCGCTGTAGCTACAACAGAACGGTGGTGGGGGTCCTCGTCAACTAGAGGACTGTCGCAAAGGTTAATAGTTACATCATCGTTTGAAAAAATCAAATCTAACAGTCGACCATGACTAGCATTTACAAAAGAATTGTATTGAAGTAAATTACAAGTATTAAGGTTATCAATAAAATCCAACTGATGCGAACCTTGCAGATTAGAGGGGATGAGTGAAATGCCGTCATTATTATCTAAAGTCCATGTAACGTTTGGCAAATTAAAATCACCAAATACAATCATTTTATCTAAGGGGTTGTCTAATGTTATTTTCGTTAAGTTTAAGGCAAAGTTGGATAATTGAACAGATATTTTGTTACCTAAATTCTCATCACAAATATATACTACGCATATGTGCATTTTGTAGCTAGATCTGGAATGACGATTTTTTAATGTTAAGGTGACCCAAAGATCCTCGGCACTGGAAGACCAATCCAAACGGCCTTCTGCCGCCAGCTCCCTCCGAACAGCAATGAGAACCCCACCCCCGTATTCCTGACCAGTCTTCTCAAAATTACGATCGCGCCTCCAGATCATGTATCGATCATCAAAAAGTTCGTTATTATTGAAGCTATCGTTCAGCCAAGTTTCTGTGATACATATTATATCGTACGAGTACAGGGACATATTTCTATTGAAAACTGCGGTTTTTGTACGAAGACCGCGAACATTTTGGTAATAAATCCTAAACGGAATCATTTTTAAAAGAAAGTATTATCAGGTAAAGAATAGGTAGTAGGAACTGAGATAGCAGAAAAACATTGAATACGATTAAGGAATAGGCAAAATATAAAACAATATGAATTTGCAACAAAAGCTGTCTAACATTAATTGGTTTAAAAGAATGAGCATAATATAAAATAAACACATCAATAAAGGTGGTAATTAGTGACAAAAGGGCAGTAAAACGATTAGCGAAACAAAAGGAACTCGAGACAATAGCCGAATGACTCACCTGTGAGGGTAGCGATAAGCGTTCGTAACAATCTGCATTGAGTAAAACTATACTGGTTAGTGAGACAGCGCTCGCCAACCCTTGGAAGCAACAGTGTAGGCCCGCATAATGCATAGCGACAGAGAGTGAGCACCAAACTCTATAAATTAAAACTTTTTTAAATCAGATTCCGCTCTTATGGGTATCACAGGGGAGGCTGGGTTTTTTCTCACGAAGATCCGGCAACCCTTAACCCAGGTGAACGCGAACCCACGGTCCTTGGCTAATGTCTTGGTTTTGTTTAGCAGGATCTTGTTGTCCAGAGTGAGGTGGTCGTTGACATAGACTCGGCTGGTCCCCTGGAACCCAAGGTCAGTGGCAGTTGTAGTACACTTCTTAGCCGCTGCTACAAAGTTGTCTTTGACGTATCTACTGTGTACAGCAACGATAATCGTCTTGTTCTTCTTATCGTTGCGCATTGGTACTCTTGCAATATAATTAATTTGTTCCCTTGGTATGCTGCACTTGATGCGGGTACCAAGCCTCGCTATGATGTCAAACAGGTTCTCCGAGTTGGAGACAGGAACTCCCTTTATCTCAATATTGTTGAGACGTGACCTTTGTTCATTGTCTTTTAGCTGCACCTCTATCTTTTCCAGACGTAGCTGCATATATTCGACTTCGTTTTTTGTCTTCTGAAGGCCTTGGATATCCTTTTCCATCTCGACAATCCTGTCCGACAAAGCCACGATCTTGTGCTCCATAAAGTCCAATGAAGATTTAATGTCGGACAGTTCGGGCTTTATTGTTTTTAACTCAGACAGTTCCGCTTTGATAGCTTGAATGCTCTTATCGAGTCCCGGGAGCACGGCAACCTGGAGTGACAACTGCTTGAGCTCCGCCAGTACGTCGTCCATATCTGCCAGCGCGGGAGACTTTGAGGTGGTGGGTGGGAGTGGGCTTGTTGGTTTGGTAGCCTTACAGGAGGCACACTTCCAGTTTGACTTCCTGTTACCCAATTTGCGATATCCGCCTTCGGTGATTCCAGCACAGGAGAAGTCAAAGTGCCCCTGACAACCGGAACAGAGTGCGCCATCCAGGAACTCAGCGTTGCAGCTATTGCATTGAAACATATTTGTAGGTGTATGTATCGGCCCGCGAAAAATAAAAGTTGGGGATGTCTGGATGTGAGCGACAGCGCTAAACCGGTCAAAGTGCGTGCGTGCGGTTTGTTGTCTACTGACTGACTGCATGTTTAGTGCTTAGCTTAAATTGTTTTAAGTTTGCTACTTTACATTTCATTAATTATATTGCTTACCAGTTGTGACCGTCTCAAGTACGGACAAAAATATCGGCCATGTTTTTTGTGAGCCTTTCAGTATTTAGGTATTGACATGTAAATATGCGCTGTGCCAAAAGAACCAAGCCAAACATGTACTGCGTGACACCCTTCCCTCAGTGTGCGTGTTTGCGCTTGGCGGGTTTTGTTAAATGTTAACTATTGAAACCCAATTTTTATACTTGCCTTTGAACAGTAAACTATTGGTCAGATGCTTTACGTAAATAAAGAAAATACAATGTAATTTTTCAAGTTTTATTTGGTGTAGCGTGTTAAATGTTCAACGGAGTCTCAAGACCGATATTGATGAAAACTAAAGGATAATCATCATATTTTTTAAGAAATATGTTTTACCTAGGTATTCTAGAATAAAGCCTGTTTTACGACATGTTCGAAAAACTAAAGGAAATTGTTTATTTGAAAGGGAATTATTATAAATAAGTGTTCCTTTGATAATTTTTCGATATTCCCAATACGTTGTACCAAATATATTATGTCCATGCATTTTTTTTTTTAATATTACAGGACTCCTCTCTAGCCCCAAACTAAGCATAGCTAGTAATATGGGAACTAGATTACGGATAGAATACTTAAATACTTTTTGTAAATACATACGTACTATATGATACAACTCCCAAACACAGAAGAAACATTTATATTCATCACACAAATGTTTGTCCTAGGTGGGAATCGAACCCACAGCCTACAGCGCAGGAGGCAGAGCTACTACCAACTGAGCTATAAGGCTTGTTATTATATATGAAAGAGATTTGGAATATTTTTTAGTTGCGATCGTTATGTACTAATAAAATGCTTTGCCAAATGGCAGCCTTAAAAAGTGTTGTGGAAAGAGCTTGGCGTTTCTCTGATGGATAGAATCAGGAATGAGGTTATCCGACAGAGAAACGCAGTGGTCCACGTAGCTCAAACAGTTAGCAGGCTAAAATGGCAGTTGGCTATATTTGCCGAAAGACCGACAACCCGTGGGGTCAACGAGGCTTCCAGTGGAGAACACGTCTAGGCAAGTGCAGTGTAGCACGCCCTCTGGCGTGGGGCGACGACATCCATACTTTTCTTTTTATTGTACGACGGGCAAGCGCTTGGCCTTCATCTCACCTGTTTACAAGTTAAGATAAGGCCGAAGGTGGAGGCCACTCACCCGGAATCCTCAACAAACTGAGGAACTGGCTATCTCACAACAATTTAAGAATTGTTGTTAGGTAAGACGGTCTTAGCTAGCCAGGCGGACTTAAACAAAGTTCTACCACCAAACCAAACCAAGCACAATATTGTACTCCCGCTGGGATCTAACCCACTTCAGATCTAGAGGTCCCCTCTAGATCTGATATCGGTGGGTTGAACCACTAGACCACAGATACGGTTAAAACATACAGTAGGTAGCGAGCAGAGAGAGAAAGGCCGAAGATCGAGCTTAGTAAAACCTTGGGCGATACCAACGTCCAGCAGTGGACTGCCATAGGATGTTGATGATGATGATGATGAACTAATAAAACCAGCTTTCCAAATTGCATGTCTCTAATAGGCTCTTAGCTGGTGCATTTCGATATTAATTGCACCGAGTCCATTGGCAGCTATTCACCAATTAATTGGTCTAATGCTTTGAGGTTTATCGAAGTTCTAAGTGGTTTGAGATCAATGCCTTAATATGAATCCAACAATATAGAAGCATAATCATCATATTACCGAAACCTTTCTTTTGTATCGGATTTATGTCTGATTTTATATTATTTTTTGTTAACAGTGTTTGTGTACAATGTTTTAACCCAATCATTTCTAGTGCTCAACATTATCATCACAGCTTGAAATTAATGTCCATTGCAGGCAATGGGCCTTCCTCGAATATAATAAAATAATTGAGTATTTGATATTGCATTGTTGAAGTTTTACATCTGAGGTGAACGCTGTGCTACCCACCTCCTATGGTGTAATCCCTTAGTCACCTCTTATTTATGGTAAGAAACATGGGTTCATTCCAGAACCCATGTTTTATTCTATGAAAAATAACTGACCAAGCGAGCGAAACGTTTCAGTTTCGAGATTGGCTAAAAGTGATTTTGTCCGCTGTCTGTCGGTCGGCTTGTACTCGCCTACAGGTAACATTTTTCAACCGACTTTGATGAAAATTGGCACACATGTTCCTTGATTTTTTTTTTCTTATTTAAGGAAGTTTTTTTTTTTTTTAATTTGTACCTACGTTTACTAATCAGACTACGCAGTCCTTTCCGCCTCTGCAAGAAAGTCCGTAAACACCAGGTTCAATCTCCTCAAACCAAGGGAACGCGAGTAGGTAATAGCTAAAACCTATACCCCATTGCTCAAAAGTCTAAAAGGAAAAGTATAAGAGGAAAGCATCGGTTATTGCATGGTTATAAGGGATCTACTGTTCTTATAGAACCACAAGTAATTTAAATCTGTTCGAAATAGAATTAACATCAAAATCACTTGGTGAACATTACAGTTTACAAACGCTATGCAATACCCATCAACATTCAAAGGTCCCAGCAAACCGTTTCTCCGAACGTAACTTCCCCGATACATTGCTACAAACGTCTTATTTAGAATGTCGTTTTTCTCGTGTGATCGAGATACACGCGCCAAAGAGGTGTAATAACGGTAAATGGTTGCTATCTGGAAGGCGCATTAACATTCGCCGGGGTGACTCTCACTATGGGTTCTCGATTGACATTGCTGCGAGATATTTCTCGCGACATATTTCACGCGACATTTTCACGTGAAATAAATCGCGTGAAATATTGACGCGATTTATTTCACTTATGCTTATGAACTATCGCATTGTGATCGCGAAGAAAAAAACAACCTTATAAGTATAACCGCGGCTGTGGTCTAGTGGTTCGCCCTCCAGTGTCAGATCCGTAGGTCCCGGGTTCGACCACCAGGGGGAATACAATATTATGCTTGGTTTGGTTGGAGGACTTTGTTTAAGTCCGCCTGGATAGCTACCACCATCTTACCTAATTCTGCCGCCATAACATCAATTATTGTGTTCCGGAATTTACAGGTAAGGTAGCCAGTTCCTCAGTTTGTTGAGGATTCCGGGTGAATTGCGATTCCACCTCATCATACCTGATGTCAAGTTAATGATAAAGCTGACCTTATCGAATGAACAATCTGGTGATTTCTCTAAATGAAACACGTATGCAATGGTTTTTGATACATTAGATTTAAAGTAGGTACAACGTGGATTCATAAATATTAAATTAGCCACTATGTACAGCCAATTTATAATTAATTTCATTTAAACGCACAAAAAACACATCATAACCACAAGAAAATTACAGGTTAAACATATATACGCACATCTAAGCAAAACATAGAACATCGAGCAGACTAAATCATCAACTATAATAGGTACCTAACTTAAAATAAGTAATATCTACGCAAAACTTATAGATACACTTACAGTTATATACAGTTAAAGCAAACGAGAGAAATGTAATTTATCAGAGTTGCCCTATTTATATATCATAATTGATTACTATCTTACCGTATGTACCAACTAAGTCACTCTGAACTATAGAGTGACATTATTAGCATTAATGTATCTAATAACAAAATATAATTTTAAATTGAATGTTTACATTTTCCATATTGATTCCCTAACTGACTGATTTTTAATTAACAAAATTTGCTCTATTAAGGAACCAATATACAACGAATTGGAAAAAAAATAGAACTAGTAACATAAAGATTAGGGAGACACAATTTTTAATCTTAAATGTTTGTGTAAAAGTACCATAGATTCAGATTACATTTAGGTATTGGTATAAATAATATACCTACACGTCAAATATAAAAAATAGCGATGTCAAGAAAATCATGAATAAGAATAATACTTAGTCATAGTTTTGCACGTAGTAGTAATCAAAAATATAATAAAAAATGTCCCAAAGTACCTAGTCGTACCTAGGTAGATTTTTAGTAAGAGCTAAATACCAATAAATTCATCCACTGTCATATTTCGCGTAAGGAATAACCTTAGTCTTCATCTCGCCCAATTCTTATTAATCTTCTCAAAGTAACTTTGCGAGGGTTTGTAACATCGAAATGTTTAGTCTCTGTTTTCTTACAATTTGCAATGTTACTTAGCGTTGTTACTTAAAATCTCAGTTTTATACGTTTTTGCGCCCATCTCTGTTGTTAAGAGGTAAAATGTTTTCGTGATAACAGAAATAAGATTATAATACGGCAAAGTAGAAACAAGATGCGAGTGCGATAGAGATTTTAGCGATAATTCTGGATGTATAAAACATTTTAGTCATATTAAAATCTGTTTATGAGAACTTAGTCAGAATAGTCTAATATGATTTGCCTGCTGAAGTATTCTGGAAAACCTTCTCTACACTACAGTAGATAAGCCAAAATATAACCAATAATAGATAAAAAAGATAGGTATTCGTTTTCTTTGTCAGGACAGTACGCTGGCCTATTTCTGAACCGGGAAGGCGACAGCTTTGCGCGGATCTAGCTGGCGCTGAAAGCGCTAAGCCAGAAAATAGCTGGACACCGCGGAGCTTGGCTAGGGCTGTTGCCATTTTATCTGGGGGGAAAGAATAGCCGAAGGCAATACCAATCATAACGCTTTAAGGCAGAAATCTGTTGGCGGAGTCGCTGCATTTGAGTAATGTTTTCTCAGCGACGAATTATTTAATTATAGGATGCCATTACTTACAGGTATGCGGCGTTGAGTCGATCATCCGGGTTTCCAAGAAAGCGTCTTGACCTACGGAGGGATCAAAGTATGTTATGTTACTAAAACATAAAACAAATAACATAATTGATAACGATAATAAAGTTGTTAAAATAAACGAAATTGAACTCGATTCAGTTTGGTCTACAGCTTTGCTTAGCTCTAGCTATGTAACATATTATTCCTGTAACTGCTTTCCAAAATCAACCTTCGGCTTCGGAAATTCGCAAACTAACGCCAAATGGGTATACACTATTTACGCGGACAAAGCTCGCTCCAACGCCCAAGCTCACTGGGCCAAACATTCCCGTTCAAAAGCTAAACGTCAGCCACCAAACATGTGACACTGACTGATCAGGCTGACGGCTCCACATCCAAACGCTTTGTGAATTTCCTATTTCAGCATTGACTTTCGGAAAATCGAACTGGCTAGTAAAAAGCCTTAAATTATTGTTATTCCTGATTTCGCTCTCCAGTATCGGTGTCAGATCCAGAGGTCCCGGGTTCGATCCCCAGGAAGAGTACAATATTGTGATTTGGTTTGGTTGGTAGTACTTTGTTTAAGTCCGCCTGGCTAGCTACCGCCATGTTACCTAATTCTGTCGCCAAAACAACGATTCTTAAATTTTTGCGTTCCGGCATTCAGAGGTAAGATAGCCGTTCCTCCGTTTGTTGAGGATTCCTGGTGAAGTGCGCTTCACCCGGCCAACATGAAGAATCGGGTGAGATGAAGGCCAAGCACGTAAAGTTGTCGTAAAATAATAAAAAAACACTTGCTTTTGATGGCGGTTTCGGCTGAATGATCATAAAGTGGTATACTAGTGGTAGGATCTACGAAGATCCACCTTCTATCTTCCGTAGTCCGTCAAAGGAATAACCGTGTTCCGTCGTTACGCAGAGAACCTTCTGGGAAAGTACACTCTTTCGTAGACCTCATCCTTTCTCTAGCCTTGAGCTAGACAGGTATTGACGTCAAGAGCTAAATCATAAATTAGTAAAAAGTGTTACTGATACTTCTCTAAAATGAATAAAATAAAAACACGCGGGACAGTCTTTGGGGAACGCCGATAAGAGAGAAAACTTAGCAACTTGTGAATTGTATAGTCGGCGATGTTACTATTATTTTTGAATTACCTTTGGTGTATAAAAAAGTGTCAACAACCAATTTAAACTTCAATCCTTGATCATAAACATTGTTCTATAAACCAAAAATAATTTGAAAATAATAATCGACGATCAACGATACATGCCTACTAAGTCAGGCGGACTTGAAATAGTCCTACCACCAACCATTTCCTGGATTCTAATGCCCGGGAGAATTACACCATTTCCCAGAGGTCTACACTAATAAAAGACGTAAACCCATGTAAGTCCCTTCCATAGATGCTGTATAATGAAACGGGATCCAACGTTGTCGTCTAATTTTAATACAATATCATGTACTTAGTTCAAAACTGCGAACTTATTCTAAACTGATTTCAGAAGTTTTGTAATCACACAGAATTATAATGGAGTTCAGTTACCTCTGGGAAACTGTGAAGTAACTTAGTACCTAGTTAATGTAGGCAGGCTTCCAGATGGTAACAGACAAGCAGATGACTAATATCATCTGCTAAAAGTTAGAATAAATCATAATAATAAATATTACAGGACATTCATTTTACACAGCGCCATCTAGCCCCGAACTAAGCATATCTTGTAATTTGGGAACTAGGTTACGGATAGAATACTTTAATACTTTTGTAAATACTTACCTACGTACTATGTGATACAACACCCAAACACAGAACAAACATCTATATTCAACCCACAATTTTTGTTGCTGGGTGGGAATCGAACCCACAGCCCACAGCGGAGAAGACAGAGTTACTACCAACTGCGCTATAAGGCTTGTTGAAGTTGTAGTTAGCTTGTAAAAGGTAAATAAATCAATGATTCACAATAACTGTTTAGTTCCAGTTTTGTTCATTACAATTGTAATATTGGTGCTAAATAAAGCCATACTAGTCTACTAGAATCCATTGCGTGGACATAAGTTTCGTTGGCATCAAAACTTGCACAGTAAATGCTGAGGTCTTCCCAGCGAGCCTAACCAGAAGGTCACTATAAATTCTCTGCTTGAAGACACGCGGTTGTAATACAGCCGAAGCTGATTCCAAGTTTTTGCAGTGCAAATAATGAAATATTTTTGAAAGTCCCAATAAATCAAATATCGACTAGTTGAGAATGATGGTTTAGAAGCTAGCTGTGGTTCTGAAATTACTATTAAGAAACTGTGATGGCGGAATATGTTTGTGACTACTCCTGGGCAAAGGTATTCTCTGGGCATACTTACCAAAGTAGGTACATGTAGAAATATATACTCTTCATTTAGTTTTATTCAATAAAATGTACAATTAAACCAACTATGTATAAAGGAATCAGTCAGATTACCTAAGGAACGTTACAAACGGCCAATAGGTAGCTCAACTATTCCAGACCAGTACCAGACGGAAGCGTGCCCAAGACACTGGCTACATTGCCACGCTGAATAGCTATGCTAATTCGCTGGCCTAAATTTTTAAATTTGGAGCCAGCCCTTGGGTCACGTGTCGCCTCAATCAAAAGCCTCGCAAGATTTTTGAAAACCTGGAGAGCATAGGCTCCCTACAGACCCAAGGTCTCTACCCCAAAAAAGCTCAAATAGGTAGGATTGGTCGAGACCACTATATTTGCTCCTTTTGTGAGCCCTAACTGATGTCCCAGGCAGATGAGATGGCACTAGAGTGTCGACGCAGGTAGCGTCCCACACAAGGCCTACCCATTTCCAAGAGACAAGAGTCATACCGTCGGGCCACTTACCACCATCACGTAACAGACTTTTCGGTTCAAGAACGGCTGATTTCATCATTTCGTTTGCTTCATCAAGTGACTGCACTATTTCATTAAATTAGATCAAGCGGAATATACGACGAGATAATTATATAAACATGAAGAATTCAGAGATATCTCGTTTTCTCGCGCTGCTCATGCTAGCGCTACTGGTCTGAAATATCATAAAAGCGTGAAGCACGTTTCTATTTGAAGGTATAAAAAAAGTCGAGCGTGAAGGCTTGATATCGCAAGTGCTTCAAGATTTCTTTTTTGCATTTGCCACCAGCTATGGAAGTTTGGATTAAACTGTAAGATTGGTCACCATTGCCCCTTGTTGCTTTGCAAGGTGCAAAGCAGATTACAAATCCAGGGTAAACGAATGTAATAAAACGTTTGAAGCGTACGAATCTAATCATAATCTAAAGCAACACACGAATATGTGTACAAATATTTTTAAAGAAATTTCATAACAAAATGCAAAAACATCGTGAATTATGAAAATGAAACAAATGGTGAGATTAAAAAAGTTAAGCGACATGAAAAATGTCTTTGTTTTGTCTACTTTCCTTGTGGACCTCTACGTTCTTGTGTTATGTAATCCGATGGGTACCTATGTTCCCACGTAATTACGTAAGACAAAACGTATGGTGAGTAATTATGAAATAACCATATGAAACCGGATGTTTTACGACAGTTTAAACATGTGTTCCGATTATATTCAGTCGTTTATGTAATGCTGCTATTAAAATTTTAAGCCAACAAATCTCTTTTAAGAATTGGCTTTACTTGACTTGATGATGAGGAATGATAGGTTGTAGAGTCATCATTATATAGCGATGCTGAGGTTTAAATGAGCGAGCTTTCTCAGAAGGTACTTGACACCATCGGAACCTAGCTTACTGTTTGTTGTAAACTATAAACTGAATTCTATGTTCACCTCACAAATGTTTGTCTTGCGTGGGAATCGAACCTACACAACCTACAGCACAGACGGCAAAGCTACTACCAAGTGTGCTATGAAGCCAGACTTCTAATCTATTGGTTTGGTCATATAGGTAATGCCTGGCTTATCGGGTCACATTTTTAATGTAGGCTTATATAACGATTGAAAAGGTTTTTTTTATGATTGTTCGATGCGGAGGTGCTCGGCCTTCATCTCACCTGAATTTCAAGTAACGATAAGGCTGAAGGTAAAAGCGCACTTCACCCGAAATCCTCAACAAACTGATAAACTGGCTATTTTACCTCTAGAATTTAAGAGTTTTTGTTATGGTGTCAGAATTAGGTAAGATGGTGGTAGTTAACCTGGCGGATTCAAACAAAGTCCTACCACTAACCAAACCAAGCACACATTTACATTACATACATCCCTGTGTATGGAAAAGAGTGTTTGTATGGAAAAATATTTTCATATATTTTGGCTTATATTAGTTTTTTAGAAAAAGTAACGCACCACTGACACAGATTATCCCAATCCGATAATACTTAGGTTAGGACTTCGGTTTCTTTTTCAACGATTTTAATGCTTGGATTGTCAGTAGGACTTAGTTTTCAACCTGGATAGATACTTACCTAAGTCTGTCGCTATAACAACAATTCTAAATTTCCGGCCCTTAGAGGTTAAATGGCCAGTTCATAAGTCTGTAGAGGATGCCGGATGAAGCGTGCGTCTATCTTCGGCCTTATCATAACTTGAAACTAGGTGAGATAAAGACTTACAACGCTTTGCCGCCAAACTATAATAAAAAAAGACCTCTGGCAATTTTTATTTCATACATATATTCTACCATTGTACATTTTTCAAAAAATTGTTAGAAAAACTATTTAAATTTCGTTATTTGTTTATTAGCAATAATAACTCTGTATCGCATCTATGGTTTTTCAAATAATAGTTAAGACTGGTTGAAGTTGGTTAAAAAAACTAGTAGATAATTACATTAGAATATAATATTTACACCACTTAAATACGGTAAAACTACATTAATGTTTTTGATTTAATTAAAGTACCAAAAAAAAAATAGATTAATGTAAACAGTATTCGCACTCCATATTTGATAATTACAAACATTTTTCAATTATAATTCATTGCATGTAAAACAAACACCATTATTATTTAAATTAAATTTATGGAAAACATACATCAAGCATGCCAAAGTAGGATGCTTTTATACTATGACCTGACTTTTAGGCTATGATCATTTTATTTTATTCGGTTTTATTTATATTTGTTACCAATTTAATAGTATTTGCTTAGTGCAAAATTAAATATTTTACATTTTAGTTTACTACTGATATACATAACATTACGACTAGACCTTAAATTAAATACTTTGATGTAGAGAGATCAAAATTCTTACATCAACTTATCACTGGATATATCTATTCTAATCGAAGAATAATTTAAACATCTAAACCAGTCTTTATCCTTAGCTTATAAAGAATATCCGAAGTTATTAAACGTATAGTATGCGTTATTAATTGATTCCCACTTGCACGTTGCATATTTTACGACAGTATACCTAAGCTATCAGTGTCTGACTGCTAATAAAGGCCCCACTTCTTTCAGAACACCGAAAGCTGCCACGCTTCGCTTGTCAACTCAAATAAGCGAGGGTGGCAGCCAAGTGGCGCCACGGCCTGGCAAGTAGACGTCGCGGTAGACCAAAGCGTTGACGTCATAGCAAGCTTGACGCATTTTTCGAAGACTGGAGGAATAACGCCCAAGATCAAGGAACCAGTTAATTACCATATTTTTTGAATAAGAAAGGCCTTTATTTTTGACCTCGAAACTTACACAGGCAAGGATAAGATCTATGATGAAACGAGTCTACCCAGATGGTGCCTATTAACTCTCTTTTTTAAAAAATCATAAGGTCATAACAGCGAAAAACCAGAAGCTGTGAGCTTTTTCCAAGTCCCTGCAGTCATTTTGCAATAGTTCACACAATCACTGTTTGATTACCATCATTTACAAAGCGATCACTAATAACGTTAGCACAAGGGGTATGTTTATGAGTATTTGGTTACTTATACTTGGTTCATAGCTTTCGTCTTTGGATGAAAGCATGAGAGAGTCCTCGCCCTTCTGGACTAGTTCACTCGGGCAGGGCAGTGATTCTTTCGGCATATCGACGACTGATATTTGGCTGACGACGACAGTTGGCTCGAAATTAAGCTGACTTGCGTCATCGTCTGGTACATCGATAGATTCAAAGGTTTCTGCATTGGTTCCAGGGTTGCTGATATCTGTGACGTCATTGACAAAGGTACCGGATTTGTCGATGGGAAGGCACGTGACATCTTCGAGGGCCAATCGTAAGGGCTCGCTCTTCGTTTCGTTTCGGAGTACCTGGATCCAGTTGAGACGGCAATCGCATGTCAGTTTGTTACCTGAGGACAACAATTGATGAGTGAGTATTTTAAGCTCTCTGTAATTTTAATTTTTATTATTTGTTGTTATAGCGGCATATGCCGACATCATACACATCAATTGCCCATTAGTGTCCAGACGGGACAGCTGCTAGACAGAGTCTCCTTCAAAGCTGGAGGGTTTTGCAATAACCACCACGATTGGCACAAGTGGATTTGTGATGGCAGTAAAGATGAAGATAATACATAGAAGGAAGCTGCTGACTTCCTTAAGTGTTTGTGAGATCCCTTAGATCCCTCGGCTTTTACAAAATCCATTGTAAAATTTAACCAGTCTACCTTTATAGTTCAAAAGATACTCCCCACTGACAGACTGACGGACGAATAGACAGTCGGTTGGTGGTAGGCTACCACAATCATAGTTGAGCCTGTCGCCCTAACAACAATTCTTAAAAGATATTTTCGAATTTCAAGTGATTGCACTTGGTGACAACATTCCCCATTGAGGTCTGTCGAGGGTTGTGAATTCTTCTGTCATTATAACATTTGTAAAATTCTAAAAACTGTTGGGTTCTGGCCATGAACCTATACTAAAACTGGATTGCGCACTGTATTCTTAAAAACGAGCGCCGAGCGAGAGGTTTGAGAATAGATATTTCATCTCGTTCAAATAGGGTGTCTACACCGCCCACTTCAATGAATGAAAGTACTTATTAATAGATACATTTATTTTCTTATTATCGTAACAGTATAGGTATATAGTGTTTTTATAAAATTTGGTTAGTCTAAACACTTGCGCCTTTTCTCAAACCGGAACCACTAAGGTAATTGATAAAAAAAAATGTGAATGCGTTAAGTAGGTACCTGAGTTTATCGTTTACCTAGAAGAGTTTCTTGTCACCGATATTATGGAAGGATATAAAACACAAGATATCAACAAAGATTATTTATTTAAACTTATAGGTACAAAATAAGAGTAATAGGCTTAATAAGTAGTAATAGGAGTAGCAGGGTTATCCATACGACAAAAACGGCATTGTGTGCCTTTAAAAGTCAAACTCAAATATTTTTATTCAGTAAGTTTTTTTAAGTCTGGAGGGAGTGGGGGGAGGCCTTTGCCCAGCAGTGGGAAACTGACAGCTTAATATAAAGTTTTTTTGGCTACGGGACTTGGGTCCCCCGGTGGCTCCCTTAGGGGAATAAAGGTGATTCTCATAGGGCCTTGGCTCCCCCGAACGGGGTAGACAAAATACTACACATTTTCCGTAATTTTAAAAGAATTTTGGCTCCCCTATTTAGCGTACAAATGTTTTTGGAATTGAATTTTTAGTTCAATTGAAATAAAATATTGTTAAATTGTGTACAATATGTGTATGTTTGTTCGGTCACCAAATTTGGAATGTAGACATAGCATGCTTTTATCCCGATATTCCCACGAGAGTGGGATTATCCTCTAGTGAAACGATTACATATCATAACATGTGAAATCAAAATATATATCCTTGTAAAATCGAAGATTATTGTACATAATCTTTGAAATATTTAATGCTTCCATTAAAAGCAATTTTTGTAATCATTTTAACGTATAAAGGATAGTCTAGGACACGTAGTTTTAGAGATATGGACGTTTGAAGTTTGACAGCTGTCATTGAAAAAGTAAATCTTGGTCATAGCTTTCATTTGAACGAATAACGGATAGTCTAGGACAAGTAGTTTCAGAGATATGGCCGTTTGAAGTTTGACAGCTGTCATTGAAAATGTAGGTCTTTAGGTCTTTTTCAAAGCTTTGATTTAACTTAACCACTGACGCGTTTAGGCGACCATAGTAGCCTAATAATTTTTCCCGTTGAGCGTTAAGGCTACTATGGCAGCCCAGTTGACCCACAGTCTTATTTTTGTTTTCCTCTGTTTCAACATGAAGATAGCTTTTACTACTCGTCACTAGATGACTCTTTAATAAATTATCCGTGTAATATACTCTTTGGAAAAACAATCTAGCAACAAAATCTATTAAGAAAAAAAATTTAAACTTTTATTTTGTTTACGGTGTTGTGAAGAGCAGTGAAGTGGTTCTATTGAGAGTGTTTCGATCTAAATATTATATTTTTAATAGCTTTGGGTATTAGTGTCGTATATCAACGTATTCCTCAATATTATAGCTTTACGAACATTTACAAATATCTCATGTTCAAAGCAAAAATATGCGATAAATTGTCATGAAAAGAAACTGACCGTTGCGTATCGTGTTCTATCCTATTTATTTCTATTGATCGATTATATTTTCAGTAAATAGTCCTTGTATTGAGAAAACCATGTTATAAATACTATTTAACACATTCACCCGATTAGATTATAGTGAAACATGCATATATTTATTACGATTTTTGTTGTGTACGTAGATTCACGAACGGAGGCGACATCAAAATTGATGATAAATGGGTGGTTTGTTTTGGTTTATTGTGGTAAACGCGGTATTCTAAATAAAAATATATTGATAACAAAAAAAAGCCTGTATCCCCTAGTATAATTATAAAAATATTTAACTGATATACATGGTAACATGCTCTGTTAATTAAAACTTATAAAAATGTAAAGTTGATGTAAATTCAGATTAAATTAGCGGGTTTAAACTTTTATTTCAGTACTATAAGTAGATAGTTGTAGTTTGTGTTGCACATATATTGATTTCCTATAGTTTTAGCTATATTTCAGTATTTTTTATTTGATTCTAGCTCTAATAATTAGATACATATCACGCTTTAAGTTGCAAAAGGAATAGGTGCTTGGCACCGCGAAATTCCGATCACGCGTATGGACGCTCCAGAGGGAGACAGCTGCCGTACTTGGACGCGCTAGTGGTTAAGAGCGGATAATACAACCTACATACACCTCTTCAAGAAAAGAGTTGATAATCACCTTCTGGGTTAGCTTACTACATCGTTGACCTCTTCCTTGCCTATGCAAGCTTCGTAAGTAAAGTAAAGTAAGTATGCTTTTGAGATACTCCATCTGACAACACCCCATATCATGAGTATCTACGTAGGTAATGGAAATCCATGAAATTCACTTTGTTTGTGGATACTCTACTGAATCATAATTTGAAAAGTTGGTTATTAGCTCTCCCAGCTGAGGAAAGATAAGCCACAGCCGGGATACCATTCCTTTTTACATCTGTACACGTAGCAAAAATACACCATTTCCTCTATATTTCAATAATTTTATAGCGTTACATGCTATTGAAGGTTAGCCGTTAGGCAAACAAGCCATATTGGTTTCGTAGTTTTCTGAGTATTATGGACACCTATGGATGACAAAATACTACCATTATCACTTTTACACGATAAAATTCTGTATTTCGTAAGTCACTTTGTGGTAGAGGATTTCATGGTTGTAAAATAAAAAATATATTAAGTATTTGTTTATGCAATGTCTATCAAAGTAAGAATATAAAAATTTAAAGAAAATCAAAGAAAGCTCCCAAGGCTTACCAAAGAAGAATTCAATTTGTAATGGCAACATGTTAGACAAGGAAGCATTACTATAACTGAGCTATCTCACCTGGCTCGTTTTTCTACTTTGACATAAGACAAACAATTTTGAAACTTATTTTCAGTGCGTGGAGTGTAAATTTCATGTACCTAATTTTGAGTGCGCTGTCCAGTTTTAGTATAGGTTCATGGTTCTGGCATTTAGGGATAAGATAGCCAGTTTCTCAGGCTATTGAGGTTTCCAAGGGTAGTGTGCTACCTTCGGCCTTATCATAACATGAAACCAGATAAGATAAACTCCAGGCGCTTACCCGTTGTACAAAAAAGAACCACGATTGCGGAGGTAACAGGATCCCGTTAGCATATTTTTGTACGAACCGCAAAAATTTTATAAACTTTCATGTTGAAAAGCAACAAATGCATTTCGCTGAACAATTCCGTATTCTGAAACTAGATCCTATAAAATATAGTGCTATGTAAATTCTTGGATCTGAATCTCAAAACTTTGCAACTCTATAAATTATACCACTCGAGTAAGTTTGACTAGCAAATACTTGAAAGTTTTCAGATCAGTGACTTTTAGTAAGAGTTTGCTCACACGTTGTGACTCATTTGATTTATATTTACATTATATCTTTGGCGGCTTAGCAATACGCTCGTTTACTGAACATGAAGGATAACAGAAATTGCAAGTTTGAATCGCCTGTTTCATATTATCTACTGGTAATTTATAAAAACTGGTAGCATTTTATTACCAAACTAGCTTTTTCTCGCGGCTTCGCTCGCGTTAAGAAGTATTATTATTAATAGTTTTTGCGACTTTACTTTTGTTTAGCGTGTTTAAAAAATTCGGGCCTACAAAACTTAAAAACATCAGTACATTCTTCAACTTCTCCATTAACGTTCAGATTTTCTTTAGCCATTTTAAAAAAGTCTAACCATAGGGGATACCTACGTCATAGTAGCTTTATGCCTGCAAAGTCTCAGCCCGACCGGTTTAAAATTGACAGTTTCATAAAAACTTTCATCCCCAATTTTATCCCATTGGGGGTAGAATTAATCAAAATCCTTTCTTAGCGGATGCCTACGTTATAACATCTACCTGCATGCCAAATTTCAGCCCGACCCCTCAAGTGGTTTGGACTGTGCGTTGATAGATCACTATGTCAGTCAGTCAGTCACCTTTGAGTTATATATATATTAATTGAAGAGTATGGATTTTAAGCAAGCCTCTCAGATCAGTTGCTAGTAGCTCTGCCTTCTGCGCTGTAGCTTTTTCGATTCTCGCCCAGGACAAACGTTTGTGTGATAAATATTGATGTTTATTCTGTGTTTGGGTATTGTATTATATGATAAGAAAAAAAAGTATGTTAGTATTATTTCCGTAGTTCTAGTTCCCATATTACAAGCTTTGCTTAGTTTGGGACTAGATGGCGCCGTGTAAAATGAATGTCTTGTAGTATCCTGTATGTTATTATGTTTACTTCATTGACACTATCTATAGTGGCCGTTGTGGAACTCAATAAAACTGACGGACTTAATTTGCCCAGGAAAAATCTATCCAGGTGGCGCATCATAAACTCGTCTAGCGCACATTGCGAGTCTCACTCAGGAAAAATCTATCCAGGTGAGGCATCATAAACTCGTAGACCGCACATTGCGAGTCTCACTCAGGATAAATCTAGCCAGGTGGGGCATCATAAACTCGTCGAGCGCACATTGCGAGTCTCACTCAGGAAAAATCTATCCAGGTGGCGGATCATAAACTCGTCGAGCGCACATTGCGAGTCTCACTCAGGATAAATCTAGCCAGGTGGGGCATCATAAACTCGTCGAGCACACATTGCGAGTCTCACTCAGGATAAATGTAGCCAGGTGGAGCATCATAAACTCGTCGAGCGCACATTGCGAGTCTCACTCAGGATAAATCTAGCCAGGTGGGGCATCATAAACTCGTCGAGCGCACATTGCGAGTCTCACTCAGGATAAATCTAGCCAGGTGGGGCATCATAAACTCGTAGAGCGCATTGCGAGTCTGGAGCCCTCGTACAAGATAAGGCCGACCTACTTACCAGTTCGCTATGCCCCCCTACCTGTATCCAGGCAGACCTGATAGAGGCGATCTACGGAGCAGTGTAGGTTGCCCAGAATTTCAGTCATAAGCTCCTAATTCATGTCTTGATGTATATCGTTTGTTTTGTTTTATTTGTGGGAGTGTCATAAGTTACATTATTTTATGGAGAGTGCGAATAAAAAAAATGGAGGAGATGAGGTTCAACAAGCAATAGTTTTACTTCAATATGGGTAGTATTTAAATGGAACATTCTAAATATTATATATCTATAATACTTATTACAAATACATACGAAATCAAACGCTTTCGATTTCGTAAAACTATGAATTGTAATTTTGCAGATGGGTTTTAATTTTTATTTTATTGAACAATGGGGACGCGTTTGGCCTTGATCTCACGTCGAGGCGAGATGAAGGCGGAACTAACTGAGGAACTGGCTATCTTACCTCTAAATTCCGGAACACATCAATTTTTAGAATTGTTGTTATGGCGACAGAATTAGGTAAGATGCGGACTTAAATAAAGTCCTATCACCAATACTAATAAACTCCCCCTGGGGATCGAAACCGGGATCTCTGGATCTTTTACTTGTTTTGGGCTCTTACTTTGAAAAATGCAACTCACTAGATTCACAACTAAGGATATAAACATAACACGTGCTATATAAATGAGACTATAATCAAATGCATGAGATAAGGCATTTCGTTTACAGTTATACGCGACTGCATTGTCCCTAAATCGAATTATTACGTCATTGTTGATTCAAAGGGCGCTGTTACACTCATTAATTGTTCTTAATGTGAAGGGGCCTTAGGATTAAAACCCTGTAGGGAATAGGTAATTGTCGGCAAAATATAGCTTCTTGCGACTACAATGAGTACTTACTTATACAATGTACTGGCAAATTACGTCATGTTTTTGGTAAAAACAGAGGTGTAGGTGTTTTTTTTTTTCTTTACGGGCAACGGAATCGCTGGCTTTTGCGGTTAAGGCTGAATGATCACAGCACTGTTGGAAGGTTCATCTCTAAAGGTCCACCTGCCTTCGACCATCCTAAAAGCCGAACTCCTCAATGCCTTCTGAGAAAGCTCGCTCATCCTTGCTCTGGCCACAATCAAGACCAGCTAAGAGGTCAAGGGAACCCATCAAAAACCTATCGTTCATAATAAAAACTATTTCAATATCATAATAACTTACCACTTAAATATAAAACAGAGGTCTTCATTTTCAGATTCTCCAAAATTGGCTTGATAGTCTCGTAAGTGAAGAACTCGATGTCATTATTCCTCAAATCTAATAACTCAAGTCCACGCACTCCTTCCAAAAGCCCTTCGTTGATAGATTTCAATTTATTTCCAGTCATAGATAGCTTCTGCAGCAACGCTAGCCCATCGAACGCCCTTTCCGACAGATATTTTAGCTCATTATTATCCAGTAACAGCTCATTTAGGTTCCACAGCTCTGTGAATGTCAAATCTCCGAGCATCGACACTTTGTTGGACCTCAGATCCAATCTAGTAAGATTGCCAAGACCCCTGAACGTGTCACGAGTCAGCACTGTAATTAAGTTCGCCTCTAGCACGAGATCGTTGAGGACGGTGAGATGCTCAAAAGCGCCATCGTGCACAAGATTAATGCTGTTAAATGACAAGTCCAAGCATCTCAGGTTCGGGAGATCAACGAAAACGTCTCTTTGAATCTCGGTCACTTTGTTATCTTTCAAAGTTAGGTTTGCAAGCAAAGGCAAGTTTGCAAACGATGAGAAGTCAAGCTCGGTTATTTTGTTGTTCATAAGCGTCAGTTCTCGGAGAGTCGTTATATTCGAGAATGTTCTCTTTTCGATTTTCGTCAAAGTTGCGTAGTGGATGTATAGCTTCTGCAGACGCTTCATGCGGTGGATCACGTGGAGAGGGACAAACTTGAGAGCTCCATCGGACCGGACGTTGAAAGTGAGTCTCTCTAAATGTGGTTGCGAGTTGAATGTGGCCCATATCGGATCGCTGGGATCGATTCCCCCGTTAAATACCCAGCAGTCTGCCCGAGTTGCAGCCTTCGCCTCTGTATTCTCGCAGTAGCAATGTACTTTAGACTCCCTGTTGGTAATCTCACATACATTATCTTTCACCAGCGCCCCATGATGCCTTCGCTCGGTTTTATCTCTACGTTTTTCATTTAGACGGCTTTCAGTGTAGGATATTTGCACTGAAGTCAGTGCGAGGGCGAGGAGTAAATATTGGACGACGGTCTCCATGCTCCTTTTCATGAACCTGGAACAAGGAAAAAATAAATTAAAACATGAAACGCTTCGGCATCTCTTCGCATTCCATTGTTTACAGTTAAGAAAAATGTTCGCATTTAAATGCGCTTGAGTCTATAAAAGAGAATAAATTTAAATGCATCAGTTCGGAACAACGCTTTATCCGGGTACATTATTATATCCAGTAGCAATAGCCTCTGAAATTTATAGGCCGAAATGTAAATATTGAGCTCGGTGGTCCATAGCAACTTGTTTCCACGCCATGGACTTCAAATTGGGTAATGTTTCGATCGCTGACATTTTTTGCGAAATAAAAACAAACCTAAAAACGTTGTATAGTAACTATGGATAGAATTCTACAGAAATAAACGGTAAAGTACAATTTCTTGTATCTAATGGTGCTGACCAAAACTCTGATAATTAAAATTTTTGGTCAACACCAATAAATATTTGGCAGCAAATAAAGAGAATTAACAACGCAAGGCGTTTTTGGGTGCGAATAAAACCTACTGACGTACTCCGCCATAAGTTCGGATATGTGTGCGGTCAAAATAACTTCTTTGCTGTTTTTACTCGCTGACCAGATAAAAAAAAATGTGGATGCCAAATTGTTTTGCCCTGTATTATGAATAAATAAATATTACAGGACATTTATTTCACACAGCGCTAAACTAAGCATCTAGATATGCCCAAACTAAGCATAGCTTGTAATATGGGAACTAGATTACAAATATACTACTTTTTTTAATAAATACATACGTAACGTACTATATGATATACTACTGCATTCGTTTGCTTATTTTCATGATACAAGATTAACAGTAACATGGCTAATTCATACCTGTTATATGAATATACAAATGGCAAATTACAGGGCAGAATTAAATTGTCTGATATCTGACGCCACACTGTACAAGCTGTACTGCCTAAGTTGGTACATTTGGTGATAGCTCATTGCAAATTGAAATACTGATATTGATAATCCTGGTAATATACTTTATTATACATCTATTTGGTATTAGGTAACGTAGGTTCGTGTTAGTTGCACTCCGCGTAATTGGTGGGGAACACCCGTCACCCCAGAGTTACTGACAGGTTGCAATAGCTCGTTTGATTTGTGAGTCATTTTGAAGTCATCACTTTGTTAGAAATAATTACGTTTTAAAAACTAAAAAGAAAACCGACTTCAATGAAGAATATGATCCAATTTCGTTTTCCTGGATGACGTATTTATTCCAAATAATTGGATTTGATGACAAATGGACGGACAGACAGACAGACTCGTGATACTATATGGGGTCCGTTTTTGCTTTACTTTTCAGGTAATACACCCAGACAGCTTCAAGTGTGCCTATAATATTTAAAGGATTCCCTCGATTTTTCCAGAATCCCGTCATCAGGTGCTGACCTGATGACGATGGGACCACCTGTGAAGTATACCCTTTCAAACAAAAATTGTTTGCTGACTCAACGTTATCTAAAAAAGATACTTTTATATTTTTTACCAAAACCCTGCAATCCCTACTATTAATAAGCACTCCTATGTAGTTCATTTACAAAATGAATATGACATTATGTGACACTAAATTGCACACGTTACCGTTTAGTATAATTAAAGAGACTGATCCTCACGTGTCTATAATTACACCAGCGACAGTTTTTTTTTTTTTTATCGTTGTTAAGGTCCTACAATGCTTATAATTTCTAGGCGTTCTATATGGAGTGGGGCACACATTTTAAAGACAGCTTCAGATAATGTTATTATTTTGAGAATATGTATGTACCTATGTTATTTTTTTTGAAGTTCTGCAGCCTAAACGGCTGGATATATAATAAATCAATAAATAAAGAAATATTACGGGACATCAATTTCACACGGCGCCATCTAGTCCAAAAGCAAGCGAAGCTTGTAATTTGGAAACTAGATTTCGGATAGATTACTTTAATACTTTCTTTTTATAAATACATAAATACTATATGATACAACACCCAAACATAGAACAAACATCAATTTTCATCACAAAAATGCTTGTCCTGGGTGGAAATCGAACCCACAACCTAAAGCCCAGAAGGCAGAGCTACTACCAACTAAGCTGTCAGCCTTTTTTGGTATCATTATTTTATCTAAATCTTAATTAATTTTATTTTTATATTTATTTTTTATTAAATAAAAAGTACAATTAAACTATGTACAAAGGAATCAGTCAGATTACCTAAAGACCGTTACAAACGGCCTATATGTAACTCAACTGTTCCGGACCAGTACCAGACGGAAGCGTGCCCAAGACACTGGCTGCATTGCCACGCTGAATAGCTATGCTAATTCGCTGGCCTAAATAAGAGTCAGCCCTTGGGTCACGTGTCGTTTTATATTTATTATAATTGAACTTAATCTAACAACGGTAAGAGCTTCCTCATATCACGTGACTTAGACTCATACACGTTCCCTATTTTATCTTTTTATCATAATTAGTTTTGATAGCGATGTTTAATGCGAGGGTTGGCTTTAATTGAAAAGGGTAGACGTAGGAACCGATTTATGACAGTCGTGATGCGAACAGTAATGGTGTATGAAAAGCCTTAACAGACTTAAGGTATTCTAGCGTACCTATCAGTTTAATAGCTACGAAATAGCAAAAATTTTTTTTTTTGAGTTTGTCAGTTTTTCTGCCAATCTGTTGAATATTTAGATGATGTTTTGTTTACTTATTCACGTACACGTGTACATAATCGGTTAGGATACATATTTATTTATTTATTTTTAATTTTGGCTTGTTTGTATGCGTTACAATGTTAAATTTCGCTATTTGATTACATTTTCGTTAAGTACCTACCTACTACCTTCGAAAAATCCCGACAAACCAGAAATTCGTTTTTATTGTACGACGGCGAGATGCTTGGTTTTCATCTCACTTGATTTTTAATAGTTATCCTATGGCCGATGGTGGCAGCGATTGTGGATTTGGAATTCTTAATAAACTGAGGAACTGGCTATCTTACCTCTAAACGCCGGAACACAAAAATTTTAGAATTTATAAAATTAACAGTTTATTATTTTGCACAGCCCACGGGCAAAAGCTAGTTACTTATAAAGCACAAATTTCAATTACTACATACATTTTACATTATGTAGTTTTTTTTGGTTTAATTATTCTATCCGAAATCTAGTTCCCAAATTACAAGCTTCACTTGGTTTTGGACGGATATATATATATATATTATATCCAGCCGTTTAGGCTGCAGAACTTCAAAAAAATTAACATTTATACATATTCTCAAAAATAATAACATTATCTGAAGCTTTCTTTAAAATCTTGGAGTTGTGCCCACTCCATATGGAATGCCTAGAAATAATAAGCATGTATACATTACTATTATTACAAATATAACGGCGAAGTTAACCAACTCAGTCCAAATAACGTTGTTTCGTACAAGAAACGGTCAATCTGTTTGATTAAACTAAAGTTTGTTTAGGGTTCTGACTTACAGAGTCAACAATCAACTTGAGATTGAAATTCCAAACAATATTGTGTAGTGATCATTCGAGTATGAGTCAGTATAACATTTGATATAATCATAAAGGTGAGCAATCATACATGTGGCTTTTTATCCCTATCATGTTATAAATTAAGTTATATTTGAAAAAAAGTTGTAATTTGAAGTTGGTGCCGAATTGACAAGCAAAACAACATGTTTATTGTATGGCAACGCCTTCAAATTATATGAACTTACCCTTACAGTTATTTTTAAGTTTTTAGTGGAGATGTCGGTTCCATTTTTTTCAAAAATAACTTATTTTTTAGCTAGTTTCGTTGTAAAATCAATGACAGCATAATGTGGGATAAAACAACATAAACATAGTTATTAATTATCCTGTATTTTTATTTATACTGGATCAATTTTGATAAAATTTCTATGGAACTAATCTGGAATCATAATCCTTTCAAACAAAACAGTTTTTTTTCAAATCGGTTGGGTAACTACGAAGTTCTGAGGAAACAAACATTAAAAAAAAACAGCCGAATTGTGAACTACTGAAATAGTTAGCTTCTTATTTTCAGACAGGTATGCTACACAATATCTCAGAATAGTTACTTGACGAGCTACTATTCTTAAACTAAAATTTTAGCTGTCAACTCGTTGGGTGCTGTTAAACACTCCATTGTGTTTTTCATAGACCGGCTAGTGGTCTGCAACCAACGAGTTAAGGTCAAATAAACATGGCCTTGAACTTTTTCAAGGCCATGTTTCAACTTCAGCATTGTACCGACCCCACCAAGTTTGGAATAACGTATAGGAATATTAAGAATAAAGTAAAATATCCAACACAATATATACCTATCCATAAATTGACACGTTTAGATATGTTTAATTCACTTTTATCTTACTTGAGACCTTATTTCTTGACTTATCTCCTTACAAGTTAAAAATGACTTCGATTGAAACCAGTTTCGAATCTCCAGTTTTGTATACGGCCGAAGGGTCAGTACTATACGTTCTATAGGTATTGTACATGTCAGAGAAAAAGAGAGAAAAATAACAGAGAAGAGACAACTTTGGATGCCTTTATAGAATTATTGGGCGCACGGAGAAGTGTGAAATTTGACATAATAATTATGTAGTTTCAGTTGGAGAAAGAGAGAAAAACCTACTTAATTAGTTTATTTTATTTACTTTTTAGTTTACGGTCTATCTCTAACCACTGGGCGACCAATGCTACCAGTAAACATTAATTGTCAAATAAAAAGTAACAGCTGTCATTACGCCCAAAACACATTTCTTCAGTAATCTTAATTGAAATATCTGCCGTCCTTTTCTCACAGATGCTCATTATCCCAAGTGTGACAAGAAAGAGGATGAAATACTTTTTGTAAGGGTGGTACCTAATAAGGGGGGATCCCCAATGCCCTTTTACTGTTTTTAATTAGAAACATCGTTAACCTTATTGCAGAAAGTTCGGCTGTTCAATCTTTGTTAGCCGAGAAAAAGTAAAAAGTTTAATATCGTGGGAATATTTTCGTGAATCACGTTTTTGCTAGCGCTTTAACGATCTCTAAAAATGTGATCAGATGAAAATGCTACTTTAATATTGGTGTGGGTACGTTAAAGGTGACTCGAGGTCAACATTTTAATGAATAAAGCTTCAGCTTTCCAAGATCTTGGGGGCAATGTGTTTTTGGTAGCTATTTCTTAACGAAAATAACAAAAAAATTTGAATACCTACAGATAAGAACAGAATATAAACTAGTGCCTCATTGACACTTAAAGCAAAGTATTGACAGAATGCACGACCAAAGTCAAAGTCTAATATTTTTATTCAGTAAGATTTCTTAGCATCACTTTGTAACGTCAAATATACCGCCTGTTCGGAATCGTGACCAGCATACAAGGAGGAAGGCAAATTACGTCAACATAACTATGCATAATTTTAGGCTGATATAGCCTCAATTTTTTCTCTGTTCATAGAAAGTCTGCCATAGACATCATAATCGCTTCATATTATGACAATGGTATTCTTGCAGAATGGCTACAATACATAAATACCTACACAATAAAAAAACATAAAATAAATAAAAGAATACATAAAGGCCATTCTGCGACGATGCCATTGTCATTGTCAAACGATTGGTTTAGTAGAATTGGGACTCTGGTTTATCCCACAAGTAACTTGCCTGATTTTATCCTTTATATTCCTAATGTTATTTTATTGATGCAAGTGGTTTAAAGGATTCTAGAATATTATTTAATTTACTAATTTCGGTGATTTAGTAACAAAATATGTGCTCAAGAGTCAAAACATGCTTGAAACATTCAACAAACAAACCCTACACTTATAGCAATAAACCTTTTTTGTCAGGCATCGTACAGAAATAACGCTCTAGGAAAATTTGTAGGTTGAACTCATTCAACTTGTTATTTTTTCTTCTTTTGTGCGTAATCGTTATTATGATATATGTACGATATATGATATTGGATGATTTCAAGCCGACTTTTAAAATCTCAATTCAAGTTCTCAATTCGGATGGTATTTTTTAATGGAGAATGGACATTGTGATTGTTGCCGTCGATGGATGGAGGTGGCTCAGGTCGCTGATTGCGGCGTCGATTGGGGGAGGCCTATGTTCGGCAGTGGACTTATGTGGGCTGAAATGATGAATGATGATGAGACGTGCCATTTGAGGAATTTCATGATCTGGCCAATTTATGTGATCAGACGACGACATAAATAAATATTACAGGACAGATTAATTTTACACAGCGCCATCTAGCCCCAAACTAAGCATAGCTTGTAATATGGGAACTAGATTACGGTTAGAATATTTAAATACTTTTTGTAAATAAATACGTACTATATGATACACCACCCAAACTCAGAACAAACATATGTACATATATAAATAATAATATAAATTCATCTACAATATGCATAAACAAACGCAGATATGGATGACATATACAAAAATACATACCTATTAAATTTATACACTGAGCTTGCACCCAGGGCTTACTTTTTTAATTACACAACAAGGTCTTTATTGTAGTCAATGTGTGTTCTTTTTCTTTATCAAGAACAAAATAATTTTGTTTTTTTTATTTATCTATCTAGCGAAATGATTATCATTTTGTTGTTAGTGCATATACGTGCAATATTTCCCACAATAGATTTTAGAAACGAGATTTTTTTGTGAGTTGAGAGTTTTTTGGTGAATTGTAGCGATCGCTTTAAGCGATATGACCGCTACCGCTGTGCATTTTTACTATAATATTAATTAGGTCATAGCTATTCAGCGCGGCAATGCAGCCAGTATCTTGGGCACACTTCCGTCGGGTACTGGTCTCTAAAGTAAAGTTGGCAATAATGGTTAAAATTAAATATTAGTCAACTGTTAATTGATAAAAAAATATATCGATATTTTTATTGGTTGAAAATATTAGTTAATATTATTTGTTTAGTACACGATTTGGTTATTGGTTGATGTTAATGCAGTTGAATATTTTATTCTATTGGTCAAATAAAAGTAAACGCTAATTCGTCTCTATCATAGCACTGTGCACGTAGCACTATGGGTATTTGTTTAAAATATCACATCACTTTGTAAATTACGCAAATTTGTAAATTTGTAAATTGTAAATTACGCAAAATTTCTAGTGTTGCTTTGCCAGCGTTCTTGTCTTCCGTCTATAGTACACATTCTTTGGTTGAGAAAATTCTAACACCATCAATTTCGGCTGTTCCAGGCAATATACTCCAAATTTCTTATCTTGACGAGGCTCGAAATGCTTGGCATAGTGCTTGCCCTAATACCGATCCCCCAAAACACCTTTCGGCACAACGGCAGTGGGACGGGCCTCTGTGCGAGTTGACACGGAATTATCTATTACATACGTGCTCAACCTCCACAGATCGTGCTCGTCTCTTAGCTGTTTCAAAATGGGAATCAGGTCTTTGGCTGCAAGCACATCCATCCTACAATACCGGTACACTTATGGATCCTGTAACTTTCCGTATTGCCACTTGTCTTCGGTTGGGTGCAAGATGCTGCGCCTCTCACCAGTGCCGGTGCGGTGCGGCCGTAGATCAATTTGGTTTTCACGGACTTTCGTGCGCAAGGTCTGCCGGCAGGATTTCGCGCCACGCTAGTCTTAATGACATTATCCGTCGAGCGTTTACCAGTGTCAATGTGCCAGCCGTTCTTGAACCGAATGGTCTGTTACGGGATGATGGTAAGCGGCCCGACGGTATGACTCTTGTCCCTTGGGAAATGGGTAGGCCTTTGGTGTGGGACGCTACCTGCGTCGACACCCTAGCGCCATCTCATCTGCCTGGGACATCAGTTAGGGCTGGTGCGGCGGCTGATTCGGCCGAGGATCACAAAAGGCGCAAATATAGTGGTCTCGACAGAGCTTACCTATTTGAGCCTTTTGGGGTGGAGACCTTGGGTCCGTGGGGAGCCGGCGCCCTCCGGATTTTCAAAAATATTGCGGGGCTTTTGATTGAGGCGACACGTGACCCAAGGGCTGGCTCTTATTTAGGCCAGCGAATTAGCATAGCTATTCAGCGTGGCAATGCAGCCAGTGTCTTGGGCACGCTTCCGTCTGGTACTGGTCTGGAACAGTTGAGTTACCTATAGGCCGTTTGTAACGGTCCTTAGGTAATCTGACTGATTCCTTTGTACTTTGTATTGAATTAAAATATCATATACAGCAAATCAGAGAAATTTAATCTCTATAGTGAGGAGTCGAAAGCATACTATTGAATGAAGTCAACCTAATACATAGTTGAAAACTCTGCGAGCAGCAACATACGAAAATGTTTCTTATTAGTAGCACTTTAAAGTTAAAGTTTTAATGCATTCAATTATGTTAGTTCTAACTCAGGCTAAAGTTGATATGATATTTTTATTTGATAATGTTAATTCTGATTATTGAATATAGTAACGGTCCTTAGGTAATCTGACTGATTCCTTTGTACATAGTTAGTTTAATTGTACTTTTTATTGAAAAAAAAAATGAATATAATGGTTGATTTTAAATATTAGTTCAATTTATTGGTTGATAGTTATATTCGTCAACTCTACTCTAAAGACTATAGACTTATATACTGTTTGAAACGGTCCTTGTGTAACCAAACTGCTTCCTTTGTAAAAGTTAGTTTAATTGTGTATGTTGTTTTTATTGTTAATTTCATTATCATGTAAATAAACTAATTTCATTTGATCAAAATGCATTTACCTTTAGTGCTCAATAAAGAATATTGTATAGACTACTCACTTACTGTGTCAAACACTGATTTTCAGCTATTACCCGTAATAACAAAGATCTTTAGTTAATTATGTTCTTCAAGCTGGTGTGTGCTACACATTAATATCACTACAGGTGTTTAATACAATTAGCATATCAGTAATAATTCACGGAGATAATATTATCATTATTCACGTAATTGAGTTAGACTTGTAATTAAGATAGATGATAGATCATACAATGGTTTACATAATGGTGAAGCTTATCTTACTGATTCAACTGAGTTATCTGCTGTGGTCAAAGATGGAGATTCAGTAGAACACCTATAGGTACAAGTATACAAGGTGAAACAGAATATGTGTACTAAGCAGTGGGGGGGCTTTTCGGACCAGGAAAAGTATTTGTTTTGGTGGGGAGATAATAGTAAATTCCCATTTTCAGTTTCCCATACAAATCTTTTCATTTTCTTAATGACAATAAATAGTGACGATCCTATTCCTTTACCGCACTATGCATGTAGGTAGGTAGGTATTAGTTGGTGAAATCGTCTGTGTCAAAGAATATTAAGGACAGATGAACCAATTTTAGTGAGAACTTGGAGTCATCTCGTGAAAGTAGGTTATTAGATGGAAAATACACATCGATAAATTACGTAGGCACCTACAGTTACAAAAAGACGATAAATGCGATATTGGACAAACAAAAGTACATTATAGGAACGATTATTTTGTATTTTAGCTAACAGATAGATAAAATTCTTATTGAATTGACAAATTAAGCCTTCTAGTAATGGATTGTCTCATTAGCTGTCCAGGCTTTTCGACGATTTTCCTCTGTTAGTGAAAGCGCTTTTCGTTCTTTGTGATTTTGATCTTCTGCTATGTTGCCTCATCTGTCTAGAGCTGAGGTCATTGTCGCGAGTTAAGAAACAGCTGATTTTAGGGTAGTCTCAACTCAAAAAACCAGCTGTTGGTGTCAGAACTTTGATCCTGTTTTACCAAAAACTTTGAACCAAAATTCAAAAAGTCGTAAAACAAACGTTGTTCCACGAGTCGGGTCGGATAACCCCGTTTCGGCATAGTACACATATTCTGTTACAGGTTGTATACACAGGTGCGAGAATACCTAATTTAGTAAATCTGAGTAGCTTATGTGAAATCACTATTCTAGAAAAACTATTCTTCTTACAATTAAATACAACGTTTTGGGGTAACGTACTCAAAGGGTGCCAACTGGACCCTTTGAGTAAAAATTAAAGGGGACCCCGATTCAAGGAACGTGATTTTTGTCTAAAATGTGGGTCAGATTCTTGAGGGTGAGTGTCCGTGACGATTTTTTTTACTAGCAGTGGTGCAGTCCTTCTGAATTTTACTAACTGGCGAAAATTTCAAAAAATAATATTTTACTCATGAGAATTATCAAGATATAATCTCTCGATTAAAAATTAATAAGTTTTCGAGTGTTTGCTATTGTTTTCTAACTTGCCTTTGCTATATTCAAAGATTAAGTGAAATTTAATTATAAGCCCTTTTTTACATATTTTCTTCTTTTTTTATTTTATTGTACGACGGGGAAGCTCTTGGCCTTCATCTCACCTGTTAACAAGTTAAGATAAGGCCGAAGGTGGAGGCGCACTTCAACCGGAATCCTCAACAAACTGAGGAACTGGCTATCTTACCTCTTAATGCCGGAATACAACAATTTTAGAATTGTTATTATGGCGACAGAATTTGGTAAGATGGTGGTAGCTAGCCAGGCGGACTTAAACAAATTCCTACCATCAACCAAACCAAGCACAATACAATAATCCCGGGACCTCTGAAAAAAAAAATATTGCTGATGTAAATGCGTGCAGGTACTAAGATGAATAGTAAAATAAATAGTAAGTATACTTTTTGTAGTTTTCGTGAGTAGGAACTCTAGAAAACAAAAAATGCCACTGACACCCATGTCTGTTACAATATATTTTTCCTACTGGAAATCTCAATGAATAGGATGGAATACCTTGGATCATTCCCTGAATGGAGCTATCTCAATGCAGTGCAAAGCCAACAGATAGCCTGAACAGATCAATGCTGGAACAATGGCGGCAGAAGGATTACATCACAGCTCGCTGGCCGATAAATTCAATACGGGAAATTCTGTGGCAAGGCGGGAAGTCCGGTATGGTACTGTCGCTATATTTCAGTGTTTATTTATTATTCTAAGAGTCTTAACGCGCTTGGCCTCGGAAATATTTAATAAAGAATAACGTTGTAGTTGCAGATGAATAATCGTCGGTTCTGTACAAAATTGCAAATTATTAAGCTATTGATTCTTCAGTTTTCATTTTCACAAAGTCAACAATACAATTTTCTATTTAAAGTAGCACATTTTGGTAAGTGCATACAAATCAAGTACCTACTTAATTCAAGTTAATGATAATGTAATAAAACTTATTATAAATGCATAAAGTGCATTTGTCATTAAACAAAAAACTGTGAATATTTTTCTCGTTTTCTTGCCAAACTTATTAAATACCGCTAATTATCATTCCCATTTGGCAGATTTTACAATTATAAATACGTACTAAAGGCTTTCAACAATATTTAAATATGCGAATACAAAAACTTGGAACACCGTCTGTATTTCCGCTATGTTACGACAATAATGTCTTCAAGAAGGGAGTTGATAGGCACCTTCTGTGTAGGCTCGCTCTATTGTAGATCTCCATTCTTGTTGTGCAAGATAAAAGATCAGGAGCCGTCCCATTCTATAAAAAGTCTATGGCACTTCGAAAGCTCCGACAGATAACTTAAATTTTGTCGATCTTTGTCGAAGAGAATAACTGAGATAGTTGGCACTTGAATTACAATGTTGTCGCGTTGGTCGCGATATTTATTAATGAGGGTTGTTTTTGCAACACAACTGACACAATGACTTCTTAGAACTGACGTCGATAGATAAATATGACAGGACATTCATGACAGGACATTCATTTTACACAGCGCCATCTAGCCCCAAACTAAGCATAGCTTGTAATATGGGAACTAGATTACGGATAAAATACTTAAATACTTTTTGTAAATACATACGTACTATATGATACAACACCCAAACACAGAACAAACATCTATATTCATCACACAAATGTTTGTCCTGGGTGGGAATCGAACCCACAGCCTACAGCGCCGAAGGCAGAGTTACTACCAACTGAGCTATGATACTTGTCAACCGTCTGTCTATAGGTATAGGGAGTCTTCAAACGGTCCTTGCCCGTACCTCTTAGGATCTAAAAGATATCATGACAATGCGTTTAAATTGAAATATGTCAAAAGTGGTGTCGGTAAGGTGTCGTGAGTTCAATGTTTTTTTTTAAATCTTCAAAAATGCCCAACGAAAACACAACTAAAAAGTTTTCACAACACAAACTTTTATCCTTAGTTGTATTTTAAATGACCGGGCAAACATTATTTAAAAGTTGCATTTATCGTTGTCTTTATTTTATTTCACAAAATGCTCTTCAAAAATACTACATTTTGCCTCGATTTATTATCGTTCTGGACAGTCAATGCCAATCCTATACCGAGTATGAAATGTAGGTAGCTAAAGCAAAAATTCCTTTAGAATAGAATATCCGAAATTATTTAATTATTTGTACAAGAACGAAGTCCCGTGCGTTCACTTGTATTCTATAATGATGACTAAATTATACAGTGTGTTGCCATAATTACCCCATGTGTGAGGAAAATAGAGGGTGGACACATATGGGACGGCTGATAACAGGTTCTGTTATAGATTTTGAATGGGGAACTTGTTTTTTATGGGGTGTACGCTCAATATTACACACGAAAAATGTTATTTATAACTAATATTATTATAGCTTTATAACAAAATAGAGATTTTTACACGGCACATGTATAACGATTCGACGGTTAATAAAGTATTGGAAAACTCTTACTACAGCGAGTGTTGAAAAAATTTAGAACGACATTTAACACACTGTTCCTATATTTACTGTTTCAGAATATCATTTGGGTTTCATTCATTAGAACTAAGCTTTCCAAAAAGCATTTAAAATGCGCATCGCTAATACTTGGAATAATCTGCCATGCTAGTAAGTGTCTGTATTAAAAATGTCTTAGCAATCTTCGAAAAGAGAGTTTTTTTTATACGACTAGTAGACGGAACATGCATGTAGCCCACCTGATGTTCAGTGCATCATTTTTCATTTCATTTATTCATGACAACAATTACAATAAATCGTATCTGATTTTTCTAAAACTAAACATGTCTACATAATAATTATTAAATTCTATTTTGTAATTAGTAATAATGTATGTGTAATAAGTATTCTAATATTATCTAATTCATCTCTTGCCGTATAACAATGCCTTACTGCATTAAGTTATTAAGTAGGTACCTACCATAATGAAAAACCTCGCTGCATCATAGACCTACTCATACGCGTGTTTCGAAATCAAGAGCATTTAGCAATATTATGGCCGTTAAAATTTACAACGCACTCCCAATAACCATTAAAAGTATTGAGCAAACCAACCAATTCCACAAAATACTGAAAGATTTATTGATAATAAAATGTTATTATTGTCTAGAAGATTTCCTTTGCGATGAAACTATAAAAAAAAAATCCTGAATTCATGCTAAATTATAACAAATTGACTAATTGACTATGTACCTAAATGCAAATATGACTCATGTAATCAATATATTTTTAGTTTCCTAATGATTATAATTATAATAATAATGACCCCCTCTTTCAAAAATGTTGCAATGTCCTAATAGGGTACATGTACAGTGCTTAATCATAGTATAATTAAGATCGTAATGTAACTTACATGTGGCAATAAATGTATTGAGTATTGATTATTGAGTTCAATTTTATATCATATAAAAAGTTAGATTTTTTTTTTTGTCGGGGTAGCGCCTTTATCTGATGTCAAGTTACGACAAAGCAGAAGATGAAAGCGCTGTTCACCCGGAATCTTCAACTGACTGAAGAACCTCTTAATGCCGGAGCCCAATCATTTTGAGTTGTGAAGGCGACAGACTGATGTAAAATGATGGTAGCTAGCCTTAGGACTTAATATAAGTCTTACCACCAACCAAACCGTGTTAACAGAAAGTGATATCATTGAATTCAAAGTATTTTAATAACATGCAAGATATTAAAACTCGTAAACATTGCAGGATACTTTGATGAATTCCTCCGTATGAAATGAATTCAGCCATATTTCGAACTTTTTATAAGAATTACCTTTTACACGGTCCAAAATTACGAAACATTCTCTTTGAGGCTTATATTAACTTCAAAGTACTTTGAAAGTATTACAAGCTTATGCGTGGTTGGTCGAACGTTTTACATCGTAATCGAAATGATCTTAAATGAATTATTGTTTACTAGCTTCTGTGTGCGGCATCGCCTGCGTGATACAAGGGATAAAACAAATAGTAGCGTCTAGCATAAAGCAACCGTTCTTAAAAAGTAGTATTATTTATATAGCATAATATTGTGATGGTTAACTCAATTGGTGCTGTAAAACACTCAAGGTGTGTTTAACATAAGAAAGGCAGTTCCTCAGTTTATTGAGGATTCCGGGTGAAGCGCGCCTCCATCTTCGGCCTTATCTCAACTTGTTACCAAGTGAGATGGAGGCCAAGCGTTTACTCGTCGCACAATAAAAAAAAAATAGAGTGGAATGCGCAGCACCTGATGATTTAGCGTTGAATCTGAAATTGGTTTTCAGATTAGAAGTTGAATAGATCACATGGTTTTATTCTCTGGCAATTATTATGACATTTGATATACGATAATAAAGTTTAAACTAAATAGCTTTTAGAATGGATATTTGACTTCAGTTACAAAATGACGTCTCTTTCACAATTTTTATTTTAAATATTGACAATATGTTGTTATTAAATGGCGACTTTATCTAGTTTTCAGTACTCCAAACTACTTCTTCAACAGGCATTATCTAGTTGGGTACTGAGAGCTAGCTGGCATGTGAAAGCCCGCCGTGACGTGAGTGTTTACAGCAGCACTAAACGTGTTAACACGCAGAATTAATTAAACCGCCTCTGTGGTCTAGTGGTTCAACTCACTGATTTCAGATCCTGAGGTCCCGTGTTCGATCCCCACGGGGAGTACAATATTTTGCTCGGTTTGGTTGGTGGTAGGACTTTGTTTAAGTCTGCCTGGCTAGCTACCAATACTTGCCTAATTCTGTCGCCATAGTAACAATTCTAAAATTGTTGTGTTCCGGCATCTAGAGGCCAGTTCCTCAGTTTGTTGAAGATTCCGGGTGAAGTGCGCCTCCACCTTCGCCCTTATCCTAACTTGTTACCAGGTGAGATGAAGGACAAGCGCTTCGCTGTCGTAAAATAAAAAAAAAACCTCCAAATTATTGTCGAACATAGAACCCAATTCAAAAGAAATACTGCAAAATGTACCAATATCGCTCTCTACCTGCCATTCAAAGTTTACTCAGAACCTACCTTTCAAAGTCTCAACAAAACAAACCCGTACATATTTGACATTTGTTTGAAACTTTAAGGTCCATTTTAATCGAAAAGTTTTTTTTCTATAATACCAGGAAACCTTCAACAGGCACGACTACCTGTCCCTTTTCTTATAAACGTACCGCTACCTGCTAAAACCGTTTTGTAATTGTGCTAATGCTACAAATTGTCTCAATTTTTCCTGTCCTTTGAATAATTTTACTAAAACGGATTTCAATAAAATGAAAGAAACGTAAACGAAATATCCTATCCTATACCTGATGATACAACTCAGACAAAAAGCTCAAAGTATTTGGTCGAGCGGTCATCTCCATAGACCAAATATTTTGCGCTTATTTCTACTGTGTCCACTTTCAGTCCAGCAATTTATCGAGCACGAAAACGACGCTTTATTAGAATACTGAACTGTATAAAGATGTAAAAATTACACTAAAAACTAAATAAAGGTTAGTTTTGTGACACATTTTCGGAAAGTAGGTATTCAAAATCCTATTTCAAATAATACGCAATACCCAGGCACCAAATTGATTATCGTCTTGTGTCCATAGGTTCGTTTTTAACTTAGGATATGATTAAACACCCATAATGCCTTTATGTATAACAACAACCTAATTGAATCTTATACACAGTTATGTAGGTATATTATTTTTAGAAAATCTTAATATGAACTCTTTAAAAAACAATACAAACCAAACAAGCAGAGAACAAAGCTAAAACTAGGTACGTACAATGGGTGACCTTGTCGCTTAAAGCTATCTTCCAGGCAAACTTTGGATGATAGTTTATTAGATAGTAGGACCCAAATAAGACCATCACAGTTTAGTCTTGTCTAGACAGACTTAATGTACTACAAAATTAATGTTTTTCTCTGTTTCATTAATATCACTCGTTTTTACGTATGCTATAGCATAGTATGTAGTAGTATATAGTAGATGTATGCATACGTAAAAACGAGTGATTTTATTGCAACAGAGAAAAATATCATTTTGTAGTAAATTAAGTCTGTCTAGGATTAAAATTATATAAAAAAACTTATCGTCTAGCAAGCGTTGCAACGATCGATCTTAAAGAGAACAATCCTTTTAGAATTTCGCTTCACTAAAAGCTCAAGTCTCGCGTAATTCCTCAACAAAGAAACATTTCATTTCCAACCGGCTCTACCCATTCATAGCCCGGACCTCGACACTAAATCTACGTAAAGGCGTTCGCTAGTGTACCCCTATTCAGTGCCGGTGACGGGGACTTACGAGATGGCGAGGCTGTTGTCCGCAGAGCCTACTGATAGATGAATCCTTTAGGTGAGATACGCCTCTATTGGGCGAAGCTAGGTTTAACACCTGGCAAGATTTATGATGAATGAAAGGGCTTTTATAATCAATGTATTACTTTATTACAATGAGTTTGGATGTTAATAATTTACTGTTATTTTAAATTTTATTTTATCGCTTTTAAAATGAGTACTTTGCATTTTAAGCCCTAAGTTTTGAGGTTACAGTAGCTTGGTTTTTAATACAGTAATTATCCTGTCATAGACTTTATTCACCTGGGATAATTAATCTAGTTGAATCAGTTAATACTTATATTAGCATAGCTATTCAGAGTGGCAATGCTGCCAGTGTCTTGGGCATGCTTCCGTCTGGTACTGGTCTGGAACAGTTGAGATACCTATAGGCCGTTTGTAACGGTCCTTAGGTAATCTGACTGATTCGTTTGTACATAGTTAGTTTAATTGTACTTTTTATTGAATAATGTTGAAGTTAATACTTAGTAGACTTAATATAGGTAGCTTCCTGTCTTTTGTATGTTTTATTTTCAGTTTAATTTATTCACCTAAGTGAATTACGTGTAAGTACCTAATATTTAGTAGACTTATTCTACCCGTCTTTTTTATTCCTCCTTCTCTTATAGTCTCACTTTATATCACCCAACAATTAAGATTGTTTGTCAAAAGGACATTTTGTTTGCATAATAATACAAATTTAAACAACAAAGCCATTTCATTATAATTTTTAAACAGTAAAAATATGCCACTTTTTTCGCAATGGCATATTTTGGTAGTAGGTATTATGATAGTTAGGCGTGCGATGTCCATTCTATTTTCGATCTAAGCGAAAATAATACTATTCAGTATACATATATACAGTAATATTATTCTTTAAGGTTAGATACTATCACTAATTTCAAAATTATGGTACTGATTTAAAACGGTAATTTATTATACATTGTTACATATTACAACGCTAACACAGACAGGTGGAGCAGACGAAACTAAAATTCGTTTTGAAGTTGGAACGAGAGATCACATTATAAAGCACTTTTCGATTCGTTCTGTTAAACTCACTGCGTGAGATTTTACCGCTTTTGTGGTCTAGTGGTTTGCCACCCGGTGTCAGATTCAGAGATCCCGGGTTCGATCCCCATGGTGTACAAATTTGTGCTTTGTTTGGATGGTGGTTGGTCTTCACGACCGCTTAAAGTATGTGGGCATCACATCAATTCTCAAAGTCAAAGTCAAAGGCAAATACTTTTATTCAGTAAGATTTATTAGCGTCACTTTGAAACGTCAAATCTACCGCCTGTTTGGAATCGCGACCAGGACACAAGGAGAAAGGTAAGAACTTGTGGCTAGTTTTTTTTATGATCCATTACAAATAGCTCAAAATTATCTAATCTTTCAACCGCCTTTGTGGTCTAGTGGTTCAAGGCACCGATTTCAGATCCAGAGTCCCGGGTTCGATCCCCATGGGGAGTACAATATATTGCGCTTGGTTTGGTTGGTGGTAGGACTTTATTTGGGTCCTCCTGGATAGCTAACACCATCTTACCTAATTGGTTTTTACCTTTTACCTAATTACCTAATTTTTACCTAATTCTAAAATTGTTGTGTTCCGGAATTTAGAGTTGAGATACTCATTTTGTTGAGGATTCCGGGTGAAGAGCGCCTCCACCTTCGGCTTTATCTCAACTTGTAACCAGGTGAGATGAAGGCCAAGCGCTTCCCCGTCGTACAATAAAAATACGAAGCGTATTGTATTTCGAGTGTTTGCACCTGACCACAACATTTACAAATCGTATAATGATACAATAAAATGCATTTCGGGGTGGAACTCGAACCCGCATCTATTCCTTAATCCTGAAATGCTCTTAAACAATTGAGCCACATGGGTCATGGCGCAATTATAGTTTTTTTGTGCCACATTCACATATATCACCGTAATTTATTAATTAATTTATTGAATAGATAAAAAGTGAAAACAGTTAAAAAGTGCTTCCGAATAAATATGTTTTGCTAAAATATGTTTAAGTGAAACGTAGCACTGACTAACCGACATTGTCGTATTAAACATTGTACCAATTGATTTTTATATCTATTGAATGGTCGATGAATCGTTTTAGGTGAAATGTAATAGGTTGAAATATGTTTCGGAAAGGCGTAGTGAACCCATTCAGCTCAGCCCTGATCATTCATAACGCGACTAAATTTCCCTTATGAAATATTCCGCACCTCAAAACACCATTTAATATTTAAAATGTTCTCAAAGCGCCTAGAACCGTAATTTTAATACCACTTAAGCCCAATTTAATGTTCCTATCGTGTCCGCAAGTTGACAAACTTATTAAACCATTAATTAGCGCTCCTTTCCCAAGCCAGTCCCTGTTTCAACATTAACAGAATTTTAATCAACTTATGCGAACAAGATTTACGAGATAACTTGTGAGATTTAAACCCATCCAGAAATCCATTCAAACGGTACATCTTCTAATAAGGATAGTTACAATAGGTCAGTTATCCAAAGCTGGTTCGTTCACAATACTCATACCTGCCATTTTACTATAATGTGGATTTCAAAGCTATAATTTGATGCAACAGTTTATTGAGGATTCCGGGTGATGTGCGCTTCTACCTTCAGCCTTGTCACAACTTGAAAAATTAGGTGATCTGAAGGCCAAGCACACCCCTGTCGCACAATAAAAAACTTATATAAATAGCACTTATTTTGATAATTACAAACACAGACATTACACAAGCGCATGTATGAATTTGTTGTATACGATCAAGATATAAGAGCTCAAGGTACAAACGAAATATCTATAGAATTAAACAAGTAATTTTACTGACAGTAATAAGTTTTATAAGCCACCAATAAAATACTATAATGAACAAAAAATAATAGATCCATTCATCTAGTAATTTATATCCAAGATATTTTATTTTATTTAAACGCACAAAACACATCACAACCACGAGAGACATCTCGTACCATCAAAATCTAAGCCGCGGACGTGATGTCCACTTTTGAACGCCTTTGGTTAGGTTAGTTTTTTTTCTCCGCAGTTTCCATGGATAACGGAAACGATGTTTTCATACACACGATAAAGACCTTTCTAAGCCTAGGTTGAATGTTACTAAATGCTGTCTTAGAAAAACTACATATTCATAGCCTCTTGCAAAACTAGAGAGGCTTTCCCATAATATTTACGCTTTGAAGGCGGGTTATCGCATTATTGAAATTAAAGACCAAAAAAGCTGCTTCTTTTCGCTGGTGGTAGGACCTGTATAGATACCAGGCGGATCTTTTGCGACTACCTTCCTGCCGAAGTCCGATGCCAAGCAGTACAAAGTTCGTGGAAGCGCCAGTGTCTTTAGCAGGCAGTTTCTGAGAAAGTTCTCTCCAACGTAACCCTCATCTTCACCCAGGTAATTCCCAGATGAGCCTCGAGTTCCAAAGCTTACGCATTTCAAATAAAAAAAAAACACTGTATAGGTACGTCCTATTCGGTCACCCACTATGATTTAAGTCACCTTGTACGATACCTGTGGGTGAAAGGGGTTGCTATTTTTCTGTTTTACACGTCAATATATTTACTCTGGCAAATTTATCAACTTGAGGGTGAACGTTTCGCGGTCCATTTACTTGTAAAACTTAATTTGACGAGAGGTCCATTAAGGCTGTTACAGTTTTTCACTTAAGCCAATTAAGTAATATGGAACATGATTGATGAGCAGAGATCATGAAAATTAAAGTTGCCATTTTTATAAATTATCAAAATAAAGCTGACAGACAGACTTATTCTTTTGATTCCTAAGGATGTATAACATTATATCTAGAATACTGCCAAAAACAGTGTTTATGTGCGCAATTTATTATTAATTTTACGACATTGACTGCCCAATTTCTACCTGGTACCATTTCTAGTTCAGTTTCTTGTTAAAAATAAAAACATTTGGCAAACCTGTGTTTATTTATCGCCCGATTTGTATCTGAAAAGTTATTGGCTCATTTTTAAAGTAACAGGAAATGAATTGAAGAGGAAATAACTTCACTGAATTGACAAAGTAGCCATGTTAAAGGCGTGTATAGCAGAAATCTGAACTGGTTCCGCTATGATATTACATTGCCTTTATATTTGAATAATTGTTTGACTTAGAATCACAACCCAAACTAGTATAGATGATGCAAAGGTTTTGTAACCTTCATTTTGTAGTGAGTTTTGGTCACTAGATGGTAATCATATTTTTTTACTGAATAGTACAAACCTCAAATAAATAAATAATAAATATAACAGGTCATTAATTATTTCACACGGCGCCATCTAGCCCCGAACTAAGCATAGCTCGTAATATGGGAACTAGATTACGGATAGAATGATACAACACCCAAACACAGAACAAACATCTATATTAATTATAATGTTTGTCCTGTGTGGGAATCGAGCCCACAACCTATAGCGCAGAAGGCAGAGTTACTACCAACTGAGCTATGAAGGTTGTAGAACTTTTTTTGACGTATAGATTATGAGTTAGCTCTTGACCTTGGTTTATGTCGCTCTTGGCTAAAGGATAATGAGGTTAACTAGGGAGGAAACTTTCCGAGAAGACGTTGGTTATCCTACGCTCTGATGATACACGGGAAACTGTTTGGAGCTGGACTTACGCAGATATTTTACCACCTCTGTGGTCTAGTGGTTCAACCCACCGATTTCAGATCCAGCGGTCCCGGGTTCGATCCCCAGCGGGAGGACAATATTGTGCTTGGTTTGGTTAGTGGTAGGACTTTGTTTCCGCCTGGCTAACAACCACCATCTTACCTAATTCTGTCGCCATTTAGAGTTTGTTGAGGATTCCGGGTAATTGTGCTTCCACCTTCGGCCTTCAACTTGTAACCAGGTGAAATGAAAGCCAAGCGCTTTCCCGTCATACAAAAAAAAAGGTTGCTTACCTGGGGGATCTTTACTGGTCCTACCATCAGTGTTGTGATCATTCAGCCGTAACCACTAACAAAAGTCAGCGATTTCGTGGTTCGGGGTAGACCATTGGGAGATAGATCACTCCTACACCGAATGCACTAAGTCGTGTTGCTGCAATATTATATTATTTTATACTTTACTCACACATCACACATCAGCACCCCTTTTGTGTCCACAGCTGGACACAGTATCACCTAAAGCTGGAGGATTTGTGAGCAGTAATGGTGTAGTAATACACAGAAGCAGCTGCGTCTCCTTCTGGTGAGATCTCTGAGTCGGCTTTTACGACTGGAGGGGTCGAATATTAAGCTGCGATCGCACGGCACTTTACTTATATGAACGTTATAAAGGTTTTCCAAATGTTAGACAAGAGACATAAAATATAATAAAAGGGTTATGGTTTATATCTATTCATATGACTGCGGAATCCTAACAAGCAGCTTGGGATTTGCGTCGTCTCCATTAAAAAGTAATAAAACGACATTTAGTTTACTCCCAAGAGAACATTTAAAGAAGCTGCTTGGTGAAGGTTTTGAAGGAGTCTGATTCAGGCGGGAAAAAAATGTTAATACAAACACGTAGAATAAGCAAAAGCAGTGGTTTGGCGGTTCATTCGTTTTTTACAAACAAAAGATTCGAGCTGATTCAACAAGCCTCTTAGCTTAGTTGGTAGAGTTGCTCTGCCTTCTGCGCCGTAGGTTGCGGGTTCGATTCCCACTCAGGATATATAAAAAATATATTAAATATGTATTTCCGATGGAGCCCTTAAGAACTTACATTATAATAATATCTTTACAAAATATATAATTCTTCTGTCCGTTTGACACTGAACTCTTTATTGACGGTTGGACCGAGTTCGATGAATGTTTTGTTTGTTTGAGAAAAAAAAAAGTTAGTATTTAAGTATTCTATCCGTAATCTAGTTCCCATATTACAAGCTATGCTTAGTTTGGGGCTAGATGGCGTTGTGTGTAATTAATGTCCTGTCCTGTAATATTTATTTATTTATTTATTGAAATTTAGATTTTAACCGGTAAGTGGCTCTGATTACCACGAGGCGAGACGGGAAAATCTCAGATTTTCAGATCGAACTTCAAAAATATTATTGTTACTTGTTGTTTTTTCAATTTATTGTTCGACGAGGAAGCACACTCAGTAAGGAGTGCCTCGAACTATTCTTGATTCCGGCATTCAGAGGTAAGATAGCTCAAGGGCTAGTAGAATTGTTGTTATGGCAACAGACTTAGGTAAGGTGTAGCTAGCCACAAAGTCCTACCACCAACCACAGTCAGACTTCAACAAAGTCCTACTACCAACCAAACCAAGCACAATATTGTCATCCCCGGGAATCGAACCCGGTGACGAACATGTAGTCTGTATGTATAGTGACGAATTTCACGATTTTGTATCTATGATGTTTGTGATACTTTTACCATTTACCGAAACCCATATTAGGCGTACATGACCCCGAGAAACGCTCAAATGTTAAAGAGTGATTTGTATTAAATCATTATTTTAAGATCGAAAACTCGTAGGTACACAGATTGCTCAAAGCTAATGAAGTTTAATGCTATAACGAGAATCGGAAAACTTATAACAACTTAGAAGTTTGCAGAGCAAGTAAAGTTTGAGCTAGAGCGTTAGAGAAATAATATTATGATTAAAATCAATAGCGAACAGGAAAATCTAATTCGAGATAGTTCCTTCGTATGAAGCAGAGAAATAAAAGTTGCTTTGAAAACTTTTACCAGAAATGTTAATAATATACTTTTGAAATTTGTTCCTGTTCAATGGTGGTCAAACTTGCTCTGCAATACTTCTTTTTTAACCTCCTATATGGTATATTGGTTGACCTTCTGGTATCAGACCCAAAGGTCTCGTGTTCGATAAACTGGGTACACATTTGTGCTTTGTTTAAGTCCGCCTGGCTGGTCACTACCGTGATCTTACCTAAGACTGGCGCCATTACAACAATTCTTAAATTGTTGTGTTCCTGCTTTTAGAGGTAAGTTAGCCAGTCCCTCAGTCTATTGAGAATTCCGGGTGAAATGTGCTTCCAGCGTCAGCTTTATCATAGCTTGAGACCAGGTGAGATGAAAAACAAGCGCTTCATCGCTGTAAAAACAGATATAAAGTGACTCATTTAAGCAGGGTTTACTTTAAAAAAGGAGAACAAATGCAAACCAGAAATTCCAGCGCTGGGTTCTAGAATAAATGGTATACAGTAGACCAAGAGCGGCAGATCTTACTAATAGTATAAATGCGAAAGTTTGTGTGCATGTTTGTTACCACTATTTTCTTAAACCACGTATGTAGATACTTTAGGTTCTATAAAAACATATAGGCTTATCTCATTTTTGAAAATCATCCCCTAAAGGGGGATTACAGCGTGGTAAAGTTTCTACGGAAAAAAACCTTGGTTCGATTCACTCAAAACTTAGTATAAATAAACTATAAAGTAAATAATGCAGAATAGTAATTTTTATTTTTACAAAAGTAACGATGAGATAACCAACGAGATCCAACGAGTGGCACGGAATACTGAGGCCAGATTCAATGAGTGTGTCCGACGTGAAGGACAGCATTTAGACGAAACAATTTTTAAGAAATGAAATCCGCACTTTTCTTCTTTATAATAGTTATTGAAATAAATGTACATCCTTTGTAGTTTTTTTTTTATTTAAATTCTAAATCCTAAATCTGCTACCGGACATCCTGTATATGATAACTATGAGACGTGCAATAAAGTTCTGAAATGTGTATGGAAATCATTTTTATGGTAAGATTCACTTAAAACTCGGTGTTAATCCTGTATATGATAACTATGAGACGTGCAATAAAGTTCTGAAATGTGTATGGAAATCATTTTTATGGTAAGATTCACTTAAAACTCTTTGTTAATATACTATAAAGTAAACGATGAAAACAACAATCATATTTTTACTTAAGTGTGCGAGTAATTAATGAAATTTGGACGAGAAAAATCTTCCATGGTTTGATTCACTCAATAGTCGGTTAATTGAAAAATGATGAAACCTGTATGTATGTTTTAAAGCTTGATTACTTGAGTAAGTTGTTCTACATTTGACACATTAATCCACGCGGGCGAAGCCGCGGGATAATAAAACAGTAAGGGTACTAACGACCACGTCGATTACTTATAATAATTATTGTACCTCAATGTTTTGTTTTTATCCATATTATGTGCAACTGTAGCATAAGAAGGACCCTGGAGTACCGTTGACTTTCTTTTTCCAGTACAAACGTAGTTTGTCGTTCATTTCAACCGCCTCTGTGGTTTAATAGTTTTCCTTTTTTTACGGGTTATTAATTTCACACAGCGCTATCTAGGCCCAAACCAAACAAAGCTTGTATTATGGTTAGTAGATTACGGCGATAATACTTAGATACATATTGAATAGTAAACACATACTTATCATACAATACAATACTTATACATCGAATTTTGGAGTTTTTATTTGTATTTAAAATATAGTTCTGCAGTTTTAGTTGATCAGAGGGTACCCACTGCTCAGCTTAATGCAATTGAGTTGATTAGTTGAGAAGTTATTTCGGGAGAAGCACATTTTTTAACGGGATGACTTAAAACCAACTAAATTGAGCAAAAATAGTTGAGCTACAAAGCATAAAATGTTCGGTAATACAAACTATGTCCTACTATGCTCAACTGCTCAACTATTTGAGCAATTTAGTTGAGCAGTGGGGCAGTAGCGAACAAAGATCAATATTCATTACACGAAAGCTTGTTCTGGGCGGGAATCGAACCCACAGCGTAGAGTTCAAATGAGCTGTGAGAATTGTCATCTTGGTACATTATGTGTGCTTTGGTTGATTAAGTTTGCCTGGTTAGTTACCACCAACTTACCTAAGTCTGTTGCTATAATAAAAATTGTAAATTGTTGTGTTCTGACCTTTAGTCGGTTGCGGATTTCGAGTGAAGTGCGCTATCACATTCGGCCTTATCGAAACTTAGTATCTTTTTTTATGGGTGATAGCCAAGCGTTTGACCACCAGCTTACATAAAAAACAAGTAAAGATGTGGCCTAAGATGGAGCACGCTTGTCTAAAAGAAACCTGTTTACTCTGGACTTAAATATTCCAAGGTTGTATTGGTGCGGAAAAACAGACGAGGACAAGTAGTTCCATTCCTTACCAGTATCAATTTGTAACTTGAAACTAGTTGAGATGAATGCCAAGCGCTTTCCTGTAATACATGTCGTGTGTAAAAACAATGTTTTTTTTTCTATTAAGTAACGATTTAGTTTTATTATGACCGTTACATAAATTTCTCTGAGCAACAGTAGTTGTACTGCTGCAACTAGTAATGCACTAGGTACATTTTAGGTAATAATATCTAATTGTTACCTAAAATGTTCTAAGTGCATTACTAGAGAAGAATAATTCCAGAAAGACACTGAATTATGTAAGCTAAAACACAAAGAAGTAAAATATTAACGAAGACTGGCAAGTTTTCACTCAAATTACGAAAATTGTGCCATCTACAAAGTTGTTTGCGAATCATCTCAATTACCTAAGCGAGTTAATGGACAAAGCACCCACACCTGAGACAGTAAACTCCAGTTTATAACTCATCCATCAAAACAATCTTGTTATAGATACAAACAGCGAGCACAAAATAAACAGCCGAATAATGAAAGTCGACTTTACGCCGTTGTAATAAGGACTTTATGGTCGTCATTTTTATGTTCCTGAGCCTGTCGTAAGAATACTCATCAGGAAGTAAAATATCGTGAAGGTTTTACGTCTTTTTGTCCTGTCGGGCCGAATCGAAAGTGACAAGCGCAATAGAGCCTTCGCGATCTTTGTTTTGAGTTCATTTTGATTATATTTGCTCCTTTTAGGTGGGAGTTTGAATAAACGGAGGGCCCCCATTAATTTGGTTGCACTCCATTTATTTTTCCATTTAACTGGTTTTCATTGTTTTAGTGATTGGAATACCTTATTATTCTACGTACTGATTCCTGTACTTTCAGGTAATCGTTGCTCACTCCCTTGTATTCTGATAAAATAATCATCATCCGTCCTTGTCCCGCTCTACAAAGCTCCCTCATGCCTCACAACATGGTTTTTTCTTCATTCACCTCTATCAGCTGTCATCTCATTATCCACTCCTTTCACACGCATGTCTTCATTTACGCAAGCCATCGATTTTCGGTCTTCCTCTACTTCTATACCATCCACATTTGTACTAACATAATACAGCCATAATAAATAACCATTAAATATATCTAGTGCTATTTCAAGCATTACATTACAATACTCGTAGAAGTTAATTTGTTAACAGTTCCTTAGTCTGTTGAAGATTCCGCGAGAAGTGTGTTTCCACCTTCGTCCTTATCATAACCATAAATGTGAACCAAGTGAGATGAAGGCCAAGCACTTCCTTATCAAAATGTGAGTATAGTGGTGAAACGCCCTAAAATACGCAATACATGAAATATAACGCTACGAAACCAACATTAAAAGTGTTTATTGAACTTTTGTTTGTTAATGTCTTCAAAGAGTCATACTTATAAATAGGAATCGTGGGTCGCGGCACAAATTACGATTCCCTTTAGCGCAAGCTAAGTCGCTTTCAAAGATCTTTTACCCAATAAACCAGAAAAAGAACAAAACAGATCTCATTTGCAAGGATGAAGTGGATAAGTGAAATATAAGAACGCAGAGCTAAGTAACATAGGAGTTCGCGAAGCCAGAGATTATCTTGCGTATCGGAGTGGAAGATAATCTTTTAAGCCTTCCCAAAAGTGTTCTACCTGTGAATTGTTTTGAGGATTTTTTTGTAGGAAATTTATTGTTTCTGACAGGTATTGTGAGGCTATTATGGTTGTTCCGTTGGGTATTTCTGTGTAAAGGAATTTTGGCGTTTTGTGTTTTTGTTATAAGATATAGAAGTAGATAAGGTCCACCGTCAAAAAAGATATGGCATTTGTTAGGAATGCTCGCTCTATTGTAGTGGATACGTAATCCTTGCCCAGGCAAGCTTCCAATGAAACAGCTGATCGTTTTAAAATATATAATTCAACAAAGAAAAAATTGTTAAACCGTGTGGAAGCGTGAATTTTTAAGAAAAAAAATTACATTGTTTTACGTTACAACAAAACTGAGATGTAACTACAGAAAGGTGAAGACTGAAGAAAATCAGTCCATATTATTTGTAATTTTCAAGAATTAAAGGGTACTGGTAAAGTACTGAAGATTCTCAATTCATACATGCATTCCAGGTTACAATAAGGTAACATATGATATACTTTGATATATTAATGACAGTACTCTTACTCGGTTAATTTTCTCATAAACACCAACACTATACTAATTTTCCACCTCAAAAGGTGGAGCAATTGCAATGTTTTCTAAAGAAATAACCTCACACTCCCCCCCCCCCCCCTCTCACCACGCTCCCCCAAGTACTAATAAACGAGTGACACTAATTGGTCCTGAGCTTCCCCCGTAGAGAAACCTCTCACAATGAAAATTACAAAAAATCTCCTTAAAATATCGTGTCGTATTTTTCCAACCATTATTAAATACGACAGAATATTACACGTCTGTCTTAAGATTTTATAAAGGTTTTTTTTTGATGAGACCAATTTTGTGGCGGCGTCGCCTGAATGGGCAATTGACATTTTTTCGGAGGTTTTAAAGTAATTTTGTCCAGGTTGGGTACTACGGCTGTAATGGGCGCTGGTTTTTATGTAACAATATTGGAACCGTGATAAATGGGAACCGACTCAGCAAATTCAAATTACCCAAACCTTATTATCTTCCCGTTTCGCGGTGGTGGAATATTTAAATATTAATAAGTACAAAGAATATTGCCAATATAGGCACTTTGGACTTTCGATTTCTTGCATTGATTGTCACAATCAACTCACTTGACATTTCAACAAGCAGGAGTATTCTTAAGCCAATTTAAGGTTTGAGTGACTTTATAAGGACTAAAAAAATTTTTTTTTCAGTCTTGTCTGTTCCGGCTAATCTCTTAAACTGCTGAACTGATTTCAATGGGACTTTCACTAGCAGATACCTGTTAAGGTGTTTTGGATAAATAAATAAGATCCTCTAAAATGCGAAAAACCATGAGTCTGTAATTTTTACTGAATAATGAAATTATGGAAATTGTTTTAATAGAAGACTTTTATGACCGAATAGCTCCAGCCTTATTTATAGTAAAAGCTGTATTCATGTGAAAGCTTAGCTCCCAAAACAGAAACATTTTTTAATAAAATGCGCTCGGCATGCGAAGTAAATGTCCGCTTTTCAAAAATGTTTAAAACAAGGAAAATTGTTTAATTAAATAATACATGCCAAGAAAATCTAAATAAATGCAAAATAATTGTCCCACACTTTTGCCAATATTTTAATTTGTGACCAACATTCTAAAGAGAGAAGAGTTTCGCTACAACTTTCCTATAATCAACCTATTAACAAACTCGTAAAATATATTACAAAACAAAGGTTATGTCCCGCTAAAATAGGAAATAGATATGGTTTTTGAATAAATGATGATTTCTCTGAATATAGTATATGTCTATTTGTATTAGCTATAGACCAAAGTAAGGATATAAATGAAGGAAGTTAACCGCCTCTGTGGTATAGTAGTTCCTTTTGCGTCCCGGGTTCGATTCCCAGGGGGTAGTACAATAATTTGCTTGCTCTGGTTGGTGGTAGGATTTTGTTTAAGTCCACCTGGTTCCACCACCATCTTACCTAATTCTGTCGCCATTACAACAATATTAAAAAAAATGTTAGAGATAAGATAGCCAGTTACTCAGTTTGATGAGGATTCCGATTGAATTGCGCCTCCACCTTCAGCCTTATCTTAACTTGTTACCAGACGAGTACCCGTCGTACAATAAAAAAATCTCATTTTAGGGATGTTGGTCGAGTATGTTTTTAATTCAAAAGTAGTCACTTATTTAGCTAGGGTGTCTAGCTAACTGGTGGACATGTCAATGTAAATACAGTCCCCAAGTTTATTGTTAAATAAATATTATATCCAACATATTTACGAAAGAAACGAAGAATAAAGTTATCAAATTTTACCATACTATGTTATTTGGAAGTTATTTACACAATTCTTTTATATGTACCTTGTCGAACAAAGGTCACATTAATAGTCTATCTATTACTAATGGAGATTTCATGTTTGTTGATTTTGTGATGACAGAATCAATTATAATCTGATTATTCATGCATATCACTATAATATCACAATATTATTGTAAGTTCGTATACCTACGTACAAGGGAAGCAGTCGGCTTACCTATAAGGTCCGTTATAAACGGTTAATAGGCAATTCAACTTTTCTAAGCCAGTACCAGACAGAAGTGTCCAAGACTCTTGCTCCATTGGCACGCTGAATAGCTATGCCAATTCGCTGACCTAAGTAAGAGTCAGCCAATGGGTAACGTCGCCTCAATCAAAAGCCCCGAAAGATTTCTGAAAACCCGGAGGGCGCCTGGTTACGAGTTAAGATCAGGCTTACATATCTCTAAATGCCGGAACACAACAATTTTATAATTGTATTTTATAATTGTTATAATGGCGTCAGAATTAGTAAGATGTTGGTAGCTAGCCAGGCAGACTTGAATAAAGTTACCACAAACTACAGAAGTCGGTGGGTTGTACCACTAAACCACAGAGGCGGTTAAATTCAATTTATATTGTATATCGTTGTTGGAATGTTTTGTAGTTGGCTCTTTCAAATATGTAACGGAAATTTCAATATTATCAGCACAGAGTGCTTGAGTTTTACTTTCATTGCAAAGTAATTTATCTCAAAGTCAGTGAAGTCAAACAAGTTTCCAGTCCCAATTATAAAGAAGCTGTAGGAGGCTCATTATAGCAAGGAATTACAGATCAGTGAGCGGAGGCAGCCAAGCGAGTATTATATCCGCTACATAACAAGCTTATCAAGATTATTTTTATTTCTTACTTATCGCTTATTGATATTTTTAGCACTTATGTTCGCGGCTTCACTTGTGGTAGGTATACATAAAAAGTCCGCTACATAACAAACTTATCAACTATTTCTTACTTATCGGTAATCGATATTTTTAGCACCTATGTTTGCGGTTTCACTTGTTCACATAAAAAAAATATACCCAAATTGAGAACCTCCTCCTTTTTTTGAAGTGGGTTAAAAATAGCTAATATATGTGTTTTTACCCCGTAGTAAGTGATCCTAGTAGGATCCACGCTCTGTGTAGATTTGAGGTGAATCCTGGTGTATTAAACGCAGGGCTCCTATAATTTTAGTTTTATATTATTTTTACTTTGTATATAATTATGTTGTTATAGCGAAAATGGGAATATATATACCACTTCCTTAAATAACTTCAATACTTCATTAAAAATTCATTCTTCATTAAATAACATAAGTACCTCATTAAAACAAGTACTTATATAAGTATTCTATGTGTAATCTAGTTCCCATTTCCCATATTACCAAGCTATGCTTAGTTTGGGGCTATTTGGGGTTGTGTGAAATTAATGTTCTGTAATATTTATTTGAAAATTTCCACTCTACCTATTACGGTTTTTTATTGTAAGACGGGGAAGCGGCATTCTTGGCTTTTATCTCACCTAGTTAAAAGTTGAGATGAAGCCTAAGGTGGAGGCGCACTTCTCCCGGTATCCTCAACAAACTGAGGAACTGGCCATCTTACCTCTAAATGCCGGAACACAACATTTTTTTTTAATTGTTGTTATGGCGACAGAATTAGGTAAGATGGTAGCTAGCCAGGCGGACCCAAACAAAGTTCTACTACCAACCAAACCAAGCACAAGATATTGTACTCCCTATGGGGATCGAACCCGGGACATCTGGATCTGAAATAGGTGTGTTGAACCACTAGACCACAGCAGCGGTTAAACGGTTCATGAAATACAGTCCGTTTACAGACGGATGGATGGACAGCGGAGGCTTAGAAACAGGCACCCCGGCAACCCTAAAAATATTTAGTAGCAAGTATGGGTACACCTATATACAACCTACAAATATAATGTTTGCGGATAGGTATGAAATATTTTCGAACACAAATTGGCTTGCTGGTTTTTGTCCCGACTGCTTGTCCGAATGTTTTTTGATATTATGTTTGTATCTAATTGTATGTAATTTTCTCATTGGTGGATTTGAAGTGTGAGGTATTGTTTGGTTTGTATGAACTGTGAGAGTGACTTAAGCTATGTAATTTTAGATTTGGGATGCGAATCAATAATTTAACGGGGAATAAAACAAAAATATGTTGTGATACAACAATACGGCTTGCAAATAAAAGGTAACAACGATTTTAGATATATCTTCTTTTTTGTCTGTCATTTTTATCTTCATTTGAGGTCAGCTCCTTACATTTTTGCGCCAGGATAGTCTGTCTATCCTGGGAAAATAATCCTGAACTAACTACTGGGTTTTTTTTTATTGTGCGAAGGGGTAAGCGCTTGGTCTTTATCTCACCTGTTTACAAGTTAAAATAAGGTGGAGGCACACTGTACCCGAAATTATCAACAGCTGAGGAGCTGGCTATTCCACCTCTAAACCCTCAACATTTCTAGAGGTATCGAACCGCCTCTGTGGTTTAGTGGTTCAACCCACCAATTTTAGATCCAGAGGTCCCGGTTTCGATCCCCAGGGGGAGTACAATATTGTGCTTGGTTTAGTTGGTGGTAGGACTTTGTTTAAGTCCGCCTGGCTAGCTTCCACCGTTCTACCTATTTTATTTGTTTTAACAATTCTAAAAGTGGTTGTGTTCCGGCATTTAGAGGTAAGATAGCCAGATCCTCAGTTAGTTGAGGATTCCGGGTGAAGTGCGTCTCCACCTTCGGCCTTATTTCAATTTGTAACCAGGTAAGATGAAGGCCAACCGTTTCCCCGTCATACAATAAAAAATGAAAAAACATTTAATTTTTTAAAATGTTTACTTGTTATTTTGTTTTCGTTTCAGACTAGGTAAATATAAAGTAAATAGACAATCAATTTAGCTGTTGTCTGATTAACCTGTACCGAACCGCTATTGTGAGAATACCGCATTATGTCGGGCTCAATACAGGCTCCTTGGAGCAAATTGATTATTGCTGGCAATAGTTTTCTCGGTTATTTCAGAACCCGCTCGTTGAATGCTTTGTGATTCAATTCAATGCCTTGTATTGACTCAAATACTACCTATCATATTTATTGAATCGTGGATAACCAACATTCTTAACCTTTTCTGGGATTATTGTTATAACCAAGGTACACTTGGTTGACTGTACATATTGGCTGTGTGTAATTCATATAATTATCATTATTAATTTGTTTGTTAGATATACGCAACCATTCTTAACAGCCAGTAGATTTGACTATTCACTTCTGTCATTAAACAGGCAGTATCATTAACCGTAAAAGGTTGACAATTGCTATTGTCATTAAGTGTGTATGTATTTCTATTGCCGCCATAACCACATATAATGAAAATAAATTAAAATGACAAGAAACGTGACTTTTTGTCTTGAAATGTGGTTCGGAAACCTGGTGCATGTCCGCACTTGGCCAGTTTATTCTTATCATACAAGTTTTATTTTATGAAGATAAATGTATGTTTTGGTTATGGATCGTTCTATTTAATACACGGTAGAATTTCTTGGCTATATACAAAATTAATTGGCTGTAGATTCACTGACCAGCACTTTGCAACACGATACTTCTTCATGTAAAGTTAATGGCTTAACCACACCTGTCACAAACCGTATAATAATCGTTACATTTAATAAGTCGATTGGACAGAAATAAGTTTTAATTCCGTAAAATAACTTGGGAATATTTTATTGAAAAAAAAAAAGCTTTCAAAGTAGTAGTGCCTCTTGTGAAAAGGCTCGTGTGGGGAAGTACAACCATAATAACTCTCGGCCGCTAAGTATGCTGTGTTTTGGTTGCCGTTTATGCCTCAAGTTGACGGGTTCAATGCAATGCCACGTAGGCCATGTTCTTTGAGGATGTGAGCTACGCAGTAAGGCTTTGTTATAAGCAAGAGATGCACTTAACATCAGCTTGATTGTTCCGTCTCCAAGTTGCAGTTCAATAAATGCAAGTAATTTTGTGGGATTTTGTTCATCGGACCGGGTATAGCAAGAAAACTCTTTAAAAGTTATTTTGATACCATCTGAATAAACTTTTCACTGCACCTAATAAAACCCTGTTATGTATTTATTATTTTTGTTCGCTGACCAGAAACTCTTTAAATGCCTGACGGTGGAAATGATAGCCGTAAAACATCAAAGAAAATAGGAAAAACCAACACTTACCAAAGTCAGCGCGCCACTTCCACACAAAAATATTCACAAAGATCGCGGTTGCCGAAAGTTCGTGGATTGTCCGAGTTACGGCGAGCAAACGCGCACAGTTCGACGAAGCTAGAACTCGAATGAGGGGTGCATTTAGGGCGTGGACCCCCGAAACATAAGGAGTGGGGCGTGGACTCCGCACAGGGGATAAATAATTTAGGGTAAGAGGATCTAGTATGATTTTTTGATGGGAAAGTGTGGTTGGTTTTCAGGCTTTTTGGCTGATTCAAAGGCCTGACGCTCGTGACCTGCGGGTAAATGTTGATATTACGTTACAATTTAATAGTGCGTTTGTTTTTTGGATGAATTCATAATAAACCACCTCTAAGCCTCTGCTAATTACCACAAGGCTTGATGATAATTCATAACAATTCAACAGAATTAGTAATTTAGCCGAACTACAAATCAGATAGCTATTTTTTTTATTATAAATCATAGGTTAGATCCCTATATAAGTTTGTCTTATTCAAAATTAGGTGGCGGTCTTATATAGAGTGAGCTTTTCTAGAGACCCAGTGTCTCTCCGACGCTAGGACAGAACACGGCTAACCGTTTGTCGGCTGAATTGCGCTGTATTCCGGTTTAAACAATATGGATGGTTGCCGGTACAATCGGTTTTTTCAAGGCGACGGGTGCAATGCCTGACCTTCTCAGTACAACTTTGTTACAGGCTGTTTGAAAAGTGGTTCCTCTGAGTTATGTACGCATGAAATGAGTTTGATATATTGTAATTGCATTAAAACAGAGGAAGTTTTAAAAAAGAGTAGCAGTGCCCCTTGTGAAAGGGCTCATCCGGGTATGTACTACCACTATACCTATTTCAGCTGCCAACCAGCATTGCTGTGTTCTTGTTTGAAGGGTATGGTTGAGGTTGAAATGACGGGCACGCGAGGCTTAACACCTTTATACCTTAAGTTGGCAGGCACAATGCAGTGCCGTGTAGGCACTTTTTTCGTGGATGTGACCTACGCAGTAAGGCATTGTTTAAAGGCAAGAGACGCACTACACATTAGGTGGGCTACTTGCTTGTTCCGTCTCCAGTTGTATAAAAAAACACATGTCATGTTCAAAAGTGTGAAATTAGCCACAAAATGATCAACCAGTTGACTTGATTGGAACAAAAGGATTCATTGAGTTCCACTTCGTACAACTAGTTGTTCCGTTTAGTTGGTCGGAGTGGAATGAAAGCTACAATCATACCGTGTATCACGCATCATGGACTACTTAAGACTCTTAGTGCGGAAACTTTTACTTACCGAGTCTAATCATCATCAATTAGATTGTGGAAGTAGGTTGCGGGTACGATTCCCACCCGGGACAAACATTTGTGTGATGAATAAACAAGTTCCCTTACTCGAGCATTGCTTAGTTTGGGCCTAAACGACGTAGTTAAAAAACTATACATTATAAATTAAATGTTGAAATATTGGTTCTCTGGTAATTCATTTAACAACTAGAATACGTTTTTGAATACGGATTTAACACACGTATTCGGTTGTTGATGAAAGCACATCTACATCTTTAAAAAACCATTGTTGATTCGCGAATTTCTCAATATTGAGGCAACGGTGATTTGAAAATTCAGTTAACCAAAAACCATATTTCGCGTACCTTAAGGTTACGGCTGTTCCTCAAAACAACAAAACAACCTTAACCGCGAGAGCATTCGAAAATACCTTGTACCACAACAGGTCCTTATAAAACCTATAATCAAAATACCTGGCGTTCGCGGCATGAAAATTTATTTAATTTATTAATTTATTTTCACAAAATCCACAGATCTTAGCTTAAGTAAATGATGTAACTTATTAACTGAAACTTACATCCAACAATGGATTTACGTTTTAAAAATTATATAAAAATTTAGAGCAGTTATACTATATCATATACTTAACTAAATGAAACGGTTATTACCACAAAATTTTTACGTCGATTTACTGACGTTTCGAGATCATTTAGAGACCCCTTCTTCACGAGCTTCGCCCGCGTGCACGTTCGTCGGTCGCGCGGCGCAAACGTTTGCGCCGGGGTCTCTAAATGATCTCGAAACGTCAGCAAATCGACGTAAAAATTTTGTGGTAGTAACCGTTTCATTTAGTTAATTATGTTGCATAGCCACACAAGTTTTCAATTCTATATCATATACTTACTAAGGTAACAAAAAGTATGTTAAGGTTTTTTAATCTTGATTATAAAGTTATGTTAAGATTAAAAACGAAAACAACTGTTTTATATTATAACACAAAACACTACCTACACTAAGTTTCCTGAATTATACCAAGAACACCTCTTATAAATTCAGACTTGCCAATATTAAACAGATCAACTGACCCAAACAACTTATTGTTATTAAAATCGACCCAACATCTCAGCCCGCGATTATCTCAACACCATTTCTGCGATCACCAATCAGCAAGCCAAGCATGGCAAAACTCTCTAGTTTTGGAAGAGTATACGTACCACAGAGAATGTAAATGGGTTTTTTAGCGTGTAAATAGAAACAGTGCAAGCGCAAGGGTAATTGAAACCTCCGGTATTATTTTATCTGCTTATTACTGTTTCTAATGACAAAGATTAAGATCTCGGTGTATTATTAAAGGGGTCACGGGTTCAAGTCCCGCATGAGACAGTTATGAATTAAAACTTTCGACACGCGGGCTATTAATTAATCATACTAGGCGGCGTGAGCTACACTGTTTACCAACTATAGCGTAACTAAAAATATTACAGGATATTAATGTCACATAGCGCCATCTACCCCAAAACTATGCATAGCTTGTAATAAAGGAACAAGATTCATAAATAAAATACTAAAAAAAAAGTAGGTACAATTAATTTAACGAAGTACTATGGAATCAGTCAGATCACCTTAGGACCGTTACAAACGGCCTAATAGGTAACTCAACTGTTCCAGACCACCAGACGGAAGCGTGCCCAAAACACTGGCTGCATTGCCACGCTGAATACAATGATAAATCGAAAATTTTATGAAATTACATTGCAGTTTACAATCTAATTTTATCACCCGACTTTGTTTCTACCAACATAGATGGAGAATATTATGTGTATGTCCGTCTGTCTGTCTGTTAATGATAGTGTCACGTTAAAGGCTGGTTGCCAACTGCTGGACAAGCTTCCGGCAAAGTGATGTCAGTGCAAACGTAGGAGTGGCTGTCAAGGAGTGTGTGGGCCCCCAACTCCGGCCATGGATGTCATAAAAGCCGACTAAGGAATCTCACCAAAACAAAAAGGGCCATCAGCTTCCTTCTGTGTATTATCTACACCTTTACTGCGACACAGAATCGAATTTAAACCTAACCTAATTCTGTCGCATACAATAAATCTAAAATGGTTGTGTTACGGGATTAAGAGGTAACATAGCTCCTCAGTTTGTTGAGGATTTCGGGTGAAGTGCGCTTCCACCTTCAGCCTTATCTCAACTAGTAACCAGGTAAAATGATGGCCAGGCGCTTTCCCATCGTACAATAAAAAAAATGAAAATAGACCGGCGAAAAACATGAAAATAGACCTGCGGAAAACAAAAAAATCACTTGTAAAAAGCCTAGATGGGATAGGCCCATTTCTTGCAGTGGACTGATTAGAGCTGTAATGATAATGACTACTAGCTAAAATCCAATCACAATAATGCAACAGTAATGCCAACTGCAATATCCTCTAAAGTTAATCAAACAAATGCCTGTTTACATGCCGCGGGCGAGTTTAATAACGTTATGGGGCAGGTGAGTGTGACTCATCGGCTTGTGATGGCCGCTGCGACAATGTGCAATATTTACAGAAGCACAACTTTGTAATAATTCGTTGTTTTGTCTAATATCAACGTAGCCAGAGATAAGTACTTGATTATAATGCAAGAGTAAATAACTTGGAACTATGGAACGTAAGTTTGGACGTACCTCAGACTGTCGCAGTAGATAATCCTGATATTTGATCCACACTCTGAGTAGGTCTCAGAGGTAAATCCTCGAAGAGGAAATGTCATGAATATGTTAGGTAATTTTACTATTTTATTGTCATTGAGTGAAAGGTCAATGAATTCTTAAATATTAATGTACCCTTTATTTTGCAATAGCGCAATTATAAAAAAAAATAATAAAAAAACACAATTTATACACAAAGGAATTTAAAATATGAAAGGAAATATACTATGTAACCCATCACAATACAAATCATATCATAACACAACTGTGTGTCCTAGGTGGGAATCAAACCCACAACCTACAGCGTAGAAAACAGCAGCTACCAACTTTGCATGATCAGTAAATTCTATATTTAAATATATAGCGATGTAAATCATGTCCTGACAGCTATAATTTTTACTGTATTTGATATGAAATAATATGTTTGGTTTTTATTTTTGTAAATAAGCAATAGCAGAGTGAAGCAGTCGTATGTCTGAATTTTATTTACTATGTCTTAGTAGGTAGTTTCGGTGATTTGGGCACGTTTGGGGCGAATCAAAGGACTGTAGCTACCACACACATAGCGCTATAGACCCGTCCGATCCCTTCGAGTGGCGATCGACTGGTATGCAGCAGTCGAATTAAATGCCGTTAGGCAATGTCAATACGTTCTATAAGTAACAAATTACACATTAACCCCAATCCTACAAAAAATCTACGACTTCTTTTTTTACTGTATTTTTGAGGACTTAGTTACTGTTAAAGTCGGTCTAGCTACCACCATCTTACCTTACTCTATCGCCAAAACAACAATTCTAAAATTGATGTGTTCCAGCATTTAGAGGTAAGATAGCCAGTTCCTTAGACTGTTGAGGATTCCGGGTGAAATGCGCCCCTTCGGCCCTATCAGAATTTTCCCGTAGTACCTAACCTACAATAAAAAATACAGCTGAACTGGTCTGGCGCAGTGTAATTTTTTTAGTTGGACGTTTTTATTCTTGGACTTTTTTCCGATTGAGAGTTTCTATAGTTAGATATTATTAAGCTCCTACCTCATTAGTTCAGAATCGCGACCAGCACACAACTACTTAATTGCAGTTAATATTATAGTTTAATTAGTTTTAATCTGATATAATCAATTTTGATTTTTTTTTTATCCTTATGTACATACCTAACCTTCAAGTATCAAGATTAGTTTGTTTATGCATTAAATCGGGCGTCAAGCAGTTTCGATGTGTGCGTGGGCTCTTTGCTGGTAGTGTGCTGGCTTAGATACCTAAATTCGAGCTCGTCAAAAATGTAATTCTGTCCTTAAAACAATGAGTGAATAGTAATGTTATGCTACGCTTATCTCAGCGAGAACATGGCGCCGAGTAACTCACAATGAAGGATAATTCCTTCATAATCCTCTTTATCTCGAGTTCGTAGTATTGAAGTTGAAAACGGCACTTTTACAAGAGCACTTGTTATTGTGTGGAACAATGGGGTCTAATAACTGTGGAGTATTAGCACTTGACCTGTCTTGGGGTGGAAGCACACTTCAAGAGAGAGGAGTTTTTATCGTTTATTTATACCTTCAAAATATAAGAGATGTTATTGTTGGATTAAACCTTAATTTTTACTCTAACAGTAACACTGAAGGTTTAATCCAAAAATATCCATCTATGTATGGATATTTTTCGGTTTAACCTTCAGTGTTGTAGATATTATTGGGTTTGACAATTCAAAATGATCCCAGTTATAACTCTAAGCCTACCGAATTATATGAACGTACTCATAGAATTAATCCTCCTAGTATTTTTTTAAATAACTAATTTTACTATGAGTGATGAATGATTAAGATTATTGAATTTGTCACGATTTACAACCAAAACTCATTGGTGTCCTGAATAGAACCCACAACCACTATATTTATTTGAAACCATCATATAATTTTTTCTGATCCCAATCTTGCTAATTGGCTGGGTATGATTTTTGATGTCCGTTGAGGAGTTTTGGTCTCATGTTAACCTACAATTTGCTATTCACGTGTGATATTTATACCAGGTTTGATTACAAAAGTAATAACTGAATTTAAAAGTTACTAATGGCTTTTAAAAATCAATAATGTAAATGAGTGCAGGCGGCTTTACCTAGTGGGGTCATACTAGCTAGCTTACGATGAAAACTATAGAAATACGTACTAGACTAAAATAAGTAGAAAACCACTAATCGTTGTATAAAAAAAGCATATGTTTTAGGTAGAGATACCTTGATAGATAGAGTAAAAACAGTGTAGTGAGAGTGTGGTGTGGTGTAAAGGGGATGAAGTGACAAAGATTGAGAAAGGAATCCTAAGGAGAGTATGGATGAATTCAAGTATTTATGTCAAGTGTGAATGGTAAAGTTGGGAGGAGAAAACCTCGGCAAACGTAATCTGACCAATTCCGAGGAGGTCTTAAGAAAGGCCAGGTCAGAAACACCTCAAACTAACGAGAATATTGTATGAAGATCATGATGAGAGTGAATGAGTGAGTAAGAGTAGTAGAGCCCTTTGTAAAAGGGCTCTTCCGGGGAAGTACTACCACCTTATCTATTTCAGCTATCAAGCAGCATGCAACAGATTAAGAATAGACCCCTCCAATTCAGCCTATGGATGTCGTAAAAGCCGAATAAGGGATCTCACCAGAAGAAGGGCAGCAGCTTTTTTTGGTGTATTATTGTAACCTTTACTGCGATATCCAATCCGCCCGCCAATCGACCACGCTCATGAAGATTATGGCAAAACCTTCCAGTTTTGGAGGAAGCTTAGTCCAGCTTTGGAACACTTATGGGCTGTTGATATTGATGGAAGGTCTATGAGAAATATACAGCTAGTACACAGTATTTATTTTATTATTTTACACAAGTAGACCAAAAGACCCAAACGTAGGACGACAAGTCAGTAAAATGGCCCAACATCTGAATCATAAAGGTTATTTACACAATAATTTGGAGCGTAGTATATATGATACCGCCGTCGTTGTGGTCGAGGTTTTAAAATCGACCCAACCAACTCAGCCCGTAGTCGCTCGGTAGCAGCTTCCTTATGTATTATATAACACGTGATCACCAACCCACCTGATCAGCGTGGTGATTATGACAAAAAATACCAGTTTTGAAGGACTGTCCAACTGTGGACATTAAAGTGTTGGTGATGTTGACGCTGATAATGATACTTGCATGTAATAAGCCGACTCCTATCTACGTCTTCAAGTTGTAGCGGGATGTTATTCCCACTTGTCTCAACTAATAGGACAAAGAACCTACCAAAAAAACTGATTTTCGGTGTTTGGTTTTTGAAATTAATATTATAGCACCTTAATTGACATAGAGTCACCTAGAGAGATAGAAAGAGTAGTAGAAGCCACTAGTGAAAGGGCACGTCCGGAGAGTTACTACCACCATACTTATTTCAGCCGCCAAGCAGCATTGCTGTGTTTCGGTTTGAAGGGTATGGTTGCCGGTGAAATTACAGGTCCGTGATGCTTAACACCTTTATACCTCAAGTTGACGGGCGCAATGCAGTGCCGTGTAGGCTATGTTCTTTGTGGATGTGACCTATGCAGTAAGGCTTTGTCATAGGCAAGAGTACACTTAACACCAGGTGCGCTACTTGCTTGTCCCGTCTTCTAGTAGTATAAAAAAAAAAACCTAGTATCCATTTAAAAACAGAATTTTCTTTTGTAACATAGGAAAAACATTTTCATCGTCATCACACAAATGGTTTCCAGGGTGGTAATCTAACACTAAACCTACAGCGCGAAAGTACAGCTACTACTAACTAAAATGTGAGTATTTTTCATTTCCACGCGTCTTTGCATAGCACCTAATCAACAAACAGGCCACACCCTAAATGAGTATACCTGATAATATATTCAACTTGGGGTCCCAGCATAAAAATATTGTTGTTGAACTTAGAAACAAACGTTGGTACCCACTACAATGGAAGTTTTGTGTAGAGAAAGTATTGTCTGCTTCAAGAGCTTTTATTGGTGTATGCTTTGTTCTGTATAAATGCAGCGACGTTTGGAATTTTTATTGCTAATTTAAGACTGTTTGGGTGTCTGGTGCAGGTAAAAGTTTAGCACTTCAACTGCAAGAATAGACGGATTAAGTTGTTAAACCAGTGTTTCTTTGAACTCCATTTTTCCTTTGTTATATAGAAACGTTTACCTGTCTCAATAAGCTTCGCAGCATAAGTAGCTCTGCCTTCTGCGATTTCCACCGAGGATTAACATTTGTGTGATGAATATAGATGTTAGTTCTGTGTTTGGGTGTTGTACTGTATGATATGTATGTTTTACCTAAAAAATGTGTTTAATTATCCTATCCGTAATTTAAGTCCTATATTATTCAGACTAAGCTTTGGTCAGTTTGCGGTTGTGTTTGATTTTGCTTGTGCATTTGCGTTTTTGTATTTTTTAAATTATTGGTAAGGTCAAGCGTGTCAGACAAGCATATTTAATTAAATGTAAAGGTAACTAAAGCAGGTACATTATGAATCATAATATACAAGTACTTTTAAGGTAGGACTGACAGACAGACGTTCGGCAGGCTCACGAAAAGATTCCTGTCGGCAACCTTTGGGTACTACACACGTACTGTGTTTATTATTGTACGAAACCAGAACATACAGTAATAAACACACTTCTTACATAAAACCGTTGGGTGACGTCAAGGCCATAGCTTTACTAAGAGTAGTTAGTACAAAAATTTGCCTGATCTACATATTTTTTTATAATTTAAAACATATGAAGATCAGGCTTAAAGAGGTATTAAAGAAAAACCTCTCGACTTTTTCCCCATTGACGCTTATCTCTAATCACTACTCAGAGCGTGGTTTTTATGAGGATCACCTAATAAGGGATAGTCAGATGCACGTCCAAACTTACATTAGGTACACGCTCTCGGTTTGCAAGCAGCTTGTATTCAATTTGTGACAGTGACAGGTTGCAAGCAAATCGCCGCTTATATTTATTTATTTATTAATATGGCACACAAAACAAAATACAACCAGATAAAAACAATATGTAAATAATTACGACTTTATAACTAGATCAGTTATAAGTTACTTAAGAGTAGTAGAAGCCCCTAGCGAAAGGGCTCGTCCGGAGAATTACTACCACAATACTTATTTCAGCCGCCAAGCAGCATTACTGTGTTTCGGTTTGAAGGGTATGGTTGCCGGTGAAATTACGGGTACGTGAGGTGCCCGTATACAGTGCCGTGTACGCTATGTTCTTTGTGGATGTGGCCTAAGCAGTAAGGCTTTGTCATAGGCAAGAGTACACTTAACACAAGGTGCGCTACTTGCTTGTCCCGTCTCCTAGTAGTATAAAAAAAAACTTATAGTGCACACCACACTCGCCACTCGGATTTATGGTCCTAAGGACATGCGGGTATCCTCAAGATGTGTATTTCGCCGTCTGACATATGCTCAGTGTCAAATGACCGGATAAACTTCCGAAAAATCATACAGTCGTACGAAAAATCCAGTCGTACATCACTGTACGACTGGATTTGAACTCACCATCGACAAATCGGAAGCCGGGTTCATACCCACTTGGTCACACAGCTCTTTTTCGGCTTTAAAATGATAATAAGAAAGGAAAGTTTCTCCAGACAACGTAATATGCTTTCCTTGTGTCGTATTAGTTTTCCAAGCATTTTCTTGTTATCTCATGTTAAGTGACAAAGTCGCATAAAACTTATTAAACTTGAAGCGCCTTCACACACGGCTGGCAATAAAGCAAAATTATGACCTCTTGGCGGAGGGCGGAACTTATCCTGTAAGTACTTTAATGGGAAATATAACTCCTATGAATGAGAGTGCTATAAAAAAACCAGACCATGAGTGTAATATTAGAAAATCGTTCGCCCTTCGTTATGAAATTATGGTAATGTGGCGACCTCATGTCTTGTATTATAGACCTTATGCCCCCGAAATACAGTGTTTTTTATAGAGCAAAGAATAATCAGAATGGTACAATGAAGTCACGCTTTTATGAATCCATTCATGAAGAGATTATTATGAAAAAAATATCCCATGGTGTCTTTTGTCAATAATGTTTGGACGAGTGTTATTAGGGGTTGGTTAGGGGCCGTTTTATAAAAATATGAATCAAATATAAAAGCGTATGTGCTCTTGAGAATAAACGGATTTAAACATTTCTTTGAAGACTCTCGGACCCCATAATTACAGATATAATATTAAGACTTCATAATATAAACACTGTATTGAGCTGAAATCATTGGAACATTTTTTTGTATTTTTTATACGCTAGCCAAGCATTTGAATACCAGTTGAAAAGCATGCAAAGATGTGGCTAAGAAGGAGCCTGTTTGCCCTGAACTTGAAGAATGCAAGATTGTACTAGTGCGAAAAAGTATATGAGAGCAAGGAGTTCCATTACTATTATTCATGATAAAGTTAGAGAGGAAACGGTAAGTTTAGCACAATGAAACATTGCGTACGGGTGTTAGCCTGCCGTACGTCTGCTAGTCCGGTGGTGGAAAAGGGGTAGAGGGATGAAGTCGAAAATCGAAAATATCTTGCGCACACTCGCCAAACGGGTCATAATGTCATTGAACTGGAGCGAAGTGATGTTTGCATCATTCGAGAGTTTGAACATTCAGGTACTGTTCAAACGCTCCACCATCTCCTTTCGGAGGCTGAAAATTTCGTCCGCACTAGCACGTGGTCTGGAAAAATATCAACAACTTTACTGTGCTGTCATCTGCGTACCCATAAGTACCGAGTATTAGCAGATGATTGATGTGAAGCAGGAATACATTTACTGATAGAACAGACCCTTGAGGTATCCCGGCATTGATAGCCAATTGATTCGATGATCAGCCACTATCGTTCGATCGATCCCTCAGAAACTCAGTGTTTGTGTGTCCACAGTAATAGTTGTACTGTAAATCGTAAGACGAAAGCTTGATAATGAGACGCTTGTGCCAAACCCTATCAAAAGCTTTCGTAATATCTAAGAAACTGCTTCATTGACTGACAAAGTTACTAAACATAGAAATAGATAATATATACAATTATTTGAGCATAGTAGGCAAAAGGCAAAAGCAAGATAAAATAAAGAGTAACAATTAGGATAGGTAGTATGGTTACAAATTAAATAAGCACAAGAATAACAAACGATAAAACAAAATAAATGAGACAAGTACAGTAATAAATACCCTGCGCACCGTTTTTATACCTACCCAACCACGCCTTAATGTATCTATTGGTTAATTCACTTGTTAAATATGATATTCTCCGTCGCGACAATATAGGCATAGGCTTTCTATAAATTGCAAAGCAACACTTCAAAGCCCACTAAGCTTTTAAACAATCAAATAGTGCAAGCATAAATACCAGCGAAACATAAATAATCCTTGCAGACCGATGCCCCTAATACTCATAAATCGAATATCGGATTGTTTGGTGTGACCGCTTTGATAACGTATAACTCTATGATGTATTAGCTATTTGATGGCAGTGCTGGTGTACGTTTGATATGTGTGTATGGGTATAACGTAATGGAACTGGCCCATATAGTTTTTTTTATGGACTGCGCTTGGTTTCGTATAATTTTGAGCGTCTACTATCAACAAAACAAATTATATAAAACTGGAGAAGTGTGTACGCAAATTGAGGGTGTCGACCCACATTTCAAGCCAAAAATTAAGTTTCTTGTATGGCCTTTGAATATGAATATGAATTAATTATTGTTATAGCGGTAATAGATATACACACTCTGAGAAATGTCAACTGTTTCCCTTTTACAGTTCAAGAGCTGCCCGCTGGCACCCTTTGGGTACGAAACACTTTAAATCAGGTAACGGAAAGGAGAGTTGGCGGTTTACTCCAACTAAACTTTAAAAAAGTTATGAAAAACTTTTAGACAGATCCGTGTTTATTACGAACTTTTGATAAATGTATGGAATACTAGGTAAGTAAATATTTAATTGAAAAAAAAGGAGGTTTTAGTTCTCACACACAAACATAAAGAAAAGAACTGCCCTCATAAGACATTCATTTATAAAGCCCTGATATCAAGGTAAGTAATCAGTCAAGCATTAATAGCCTTCCAGCCCCGAATCAAATCTCCACATACAATACTATCTTTACGATGTAATCTGAATCCGCCAGATTAATCTCCGTATTGGCTATTGCCACAGCTAAGTAGTAGTTATCACACATACCACGTCACGGTAGTAATACAGGCTGATTCATTTCCATTGCGGTTCCATAATTCCATATGCGATTCCATATTTTTTTTGTAATTTTTCAGGAAAACATGAAATTGAAATGGTAATTGATTGACATCCGATCCATGGGAAATCCGATGTTTTGTATTATGTTTTAATAAAAAAATACATGGTGAAACAAATTAATGAATGTATGAGAATGAGAAAAACGATTTACTGCAGACAAGAGGTGGTTGGTGGTGCACAAATGAATAGGAGTCTAGCAGGTATCGCAAGCTTAAAATATAAACTGAAAACATTGATGATCAGTCAGGCATTCTAGAATAGACTGATTGAAATATAATTAGATAATAATGTACTTTCTACTAGTTTTACTTTTGTATACATTTTTATGTTTTCATTTTATGTAACCTGACTGACGTATACTTTGTTTGATGAATACTTATACATTTTTTTTTTGCTAATGTATGTGTATGGGAAGCCACCAGGCCAAGCGCCTTCTTTTCAACTGGTGTCAATTTATGATAAGGCCGAAGGTAGAAGCGGACATTACCCAAAATCCTCAATAGACCGAGCAACTGGCTGAATATATCTCTAAATACCGGAATATATCAATTTATAATTATTGTTGTAACTACGTGTAGTAACATGGTGGCAGATACCCAGGCAGGCTTTAACAAAGTCCTACCACCATCCAATGATTGTCAGATTATAAGTGAAACTCAACATCCTGTATATAAACAGATATTTTGTTGTCATCGAGCAAATAATGGAGTTGTAGTGCTACTGAACAGATGTGCGGAGGGATTACTTTAAATTAGTTCTTGATAACGTTTGCAGGCGATTTGATGCCGTTACTCTATGAATAAACCGGCTAAGTGCGAATCAGATACTGAGGGTTCCGAAACCTTGAGAGAGTACTAGTAAATATGATCCAAATCTATAAGTACCTACCTCTGTTCAAGCGAAACCGCAAGCGGGTAGGCAGGTAGTTACTAGTTTAATGATCCAAATTGTATGCTTCTCTGAATTGCCACTGATGCTATTTTGACAACGATATGACATTTTGGGCAAGTCCCTTTTGTTCTATGTAACATGATGACATTGAACAAAATGAGACATTTTCTTCCGTTTTTTTTCCATAAAACTACATACAAGCTTTTCACCCGATTTTCATGCCATAGACCAAAATGCAAATAAGATTAAGATTTTTCCAAAACCTTCCACAAGAACCTAAATGACACTGATAATGACAACTACTCTCATATCTGAATAAATAACAATAAATAAAAATAATGTTATCTATAACCAAAACGAGTCTTCATCTCGTACCTGTTATTATATATTCCCAACAGTTTCGACCGTATTACATCGGCCGTGGTCACGAGTAGGCCCGTTATAACACGGTATCATATTATTCAGTTATATTCATTATGTATAATAATCTGGACAATTTATAGAATAAAAATAAAATAAATACCTTTCGTCTAACATTTGCCTGGTTAAATAATTCTAAAAATCGAATGAATGGATATTCGTAGCAAGAAGCGGTGGGTCCTCCCACTGCTTCTTGCAGTGTTCTTGCTTTCTTATGTAGAGGTTTTTCAGTCTCAGAGTAGACCAGTTCACAAAACATGTTATCTTAAAGAGGTTTTAATTACCTTATCCTAGAGAACAATTTGAGAAATAAAAGTATTACATGGTCCATAGTAATAAGAAAAAAATGTTGAATTTTGTCCTATGACGTCATGTTCCATGGAACAAATGGGACCTACCCAACATTTGTTTGCTTACCCTATTGGACTCAATTATAAACCAGACTGTAGCAAATAAATAAAATGGAAGTTATGTCTATAGATTTATTATATTTGCTTGCAAAAAAGTTTGCATACAATTTTAGGGTTTGAAAAAAAACAAGAACTTATGAAATATGTGTATTTTAAGTAACGGGTTTGATCCCAAACTGACTACATTTGACCTTCTAAGGAAGGCCCAGCAGTACCACTCTCCCATACAAACGTAGCTTGTCGTGGATTTCAATATTGCACAGACAGAGATAAAGGGGCCTTCTGTAGACATTTTTTTTGGGGTATCTTCCGTGGAAGCGTTATGTCAACTAAATTCCTGATCCGAAACCCCTTATAAAAATAGCAACCATGGTATTTCAAGGCTAAATTACAAAAGGCTCAGAAAAAACTCATTCAAAGCGAATGAATCATTTTGATCGATGAGAGATGATGGAACCACTCACGTGCGAAACAGGGTGCATTGTTACAATGCGCCCTTCTGATAGCGGCGTATGTCATAAACCGATCGCGTTTACTATAGGTATTTACAAGTAAAACCTGATAAAAAAAAATATAGCCTATGTTACTCAGTGATACTTCATTCTATTGGTGAAAGATTATTTTGAATCGGTCGAGTAGTTTTTGAGCATAATGTCTACAAACAAAATTACAATTAACAAATTTTCTATCTTTCTTATATAAGTATAGATACATGATGGGTTAGCTCAAGACCTCTTGACTTGTCTAACAAGGTCAAAGCAAGGATGAGGTCTACGATGGAGCTAGCTTTCCCAGAAGATTCTGGCTCTCACGCATCGACGGAATACAGCAAAACGAGGCTAGACTTCAGCTTGACCCAGGGGCTAGGGTTTGATTTCCAGGAACAAATTTGAAACCCCCTAGCTTAGTTTGGTTGACGGTAGGACTTCTTTCAAGTCCGCCTGGCTAGCTATCAGCATCTTCACTGAGACTGTCGCCATAACAATAATTCTAAATATTTGTACTCCAGCATACAGAGAAAAAATTGACAGTTCTTCAGTCTGTTGAAGATTCCGGGTGCGTTTCCTCCTTCGTTTTTATCAAAATTTGACACCAGGAGAGGTGAAAACGAAGAGTCCTTCCTCGTCATCCTCGTCGTCATCACAGTAACAAAAAAAAGTTGCAGATACTGCGACAGATAAACCTGACATTGAAACGTTGGGTATCCATCAGAATATTTAGAATAAAAAACCGGCCAAGTGCGAACACGTACCAAGAGTTTCGTCGTGTCGATGGCAAAAAAATACGTTTTTTTGTTTATTTTATTTGAATTTATTGAGCAGAAAAAGTAGAAATTCAAATCTAAATTACAACACATACACAAACGATTGACCATTTTGATGATCCAGCATATTAAAAACTGTAAAAGTTGCCCGGGTAGATTTGTTTTATATAATAATAAATAAGTAATCTATGTACAAGAAAAGCAATCGGGTTACCTATAGAACGTTATAAACTGTCTATAAAACTCAATTTTGATTTTGATTTTTGTTAGAACTTTTATGTGAGTCAATATGAAAAAAAAATATGACAGAACATTAAATTCACACAGCGTATAGCTATTCAGATAATACGGATATAAATACATTTTGTGATTCAAGAAAAAAACAAACATGAGATACAGCCGGCTGACAGACTGACGGATGGATGGGCGGACGAACAGTGGAGGCTTAGTCATTTAGCCTCCACTGGGGCTAGGGCTCAGAACCCTATAAAAATATTTAAGCAAGTCTTTATGAATTGCGGGTTGGCAGCGACCAAGCCTTATTGAAACGTTCAGGATATGCATTAGTATCTATAAAATACAAGTACATTTTAGCAAGCCTAAAGCTCTAGCCGACCCTGTAAGCCAAAACCTAAATTCACTTACAAACTACACCACTATGCACGAAACCCACTCGCCCGGAAGAAGATCCCTTTGAGCATATTCCAGCTCAATTTTAAACTTATAATAATAGAATTCCTTTGGATTAATTGTATTATTTTTGTAAGGGCGTCCTTTTGTGACCGCTCACTCGTGGATAATTTGTTTCGTAAATATTTCTTTTGGCTTTTGTGGATCTAAATTGCTTAGTAACGTGTTGGAGTTTGTTCTTGGTTCTTGCTAAATATGTTTTTTCAATTAAACCGGTTCTTTTGAACCTTAAAATATGGTCTGATTAATAATTGGGTTCTTGTCTACTGAATAACAAATGCATAATAGTTACACGCATTTTTGTCAAAAACTCTAGAGTGCAGCAAAATATTTTTGCACACATATTATGAAATTTGAATCATTTCGTTTACAAATTCAAAATTTAAATCAATACCACTTTGTTGATTTTGAAATTGACTATTTGATTTCTGATTTTAGGCAGTGTTGCCAACCCTTACCAAAATTTTACCCCAAGATTTTTTTAAAAAGCCCCTAAATACCCCCGGGTATTGGCTATTTTGTGCCAAAGTTGTGCGTAACCCCACGCTTACGATGAACGAGCATTCTGATTGGCACAGTAAAATTACAGGTTTTTTTTTACATGTAGCGGGTTCGATGCCCGTCCTGGTTCAGACAGGCGATAATTATAAATTCTTTAAATATAGTTCGTATTGGTTCTAAAATAAAAATGAAGTTTTGTTACCTACTTTCCGTTCATGTGGCAAAGTCTAGGACGCTCAGTATAACACCAGTGGTTGATTTATTATTTTATCTTTAATCATCGAAGTATCATGATAATGCTTTCTTACACTAACTAGTGTACTTTGTGGCGACGAAACATCCGTCATGTCATCCGTACCTACCGCTCGCTGATGGGTACCAGGTACCTACCTAAACCTACTACTTAGTGTATTAAGACTAGTAGTCTTAATACACTAAGTAGTAGGTTTAGTAGGTATTTGCAAGGAAATCCCGAGGCGTTAACTTTCTAGTAGTCTGTGAAATCCTGTATTATTAAATATACATCACAAATGTTTGATTGAAATAGCTATCGAACAAGTTTACGAACCTTTTCTGTACGGGATCTGCCTCCCAAGATTTGCTATACTTTTGTATATATTTTTTTGTTTCGGATTTATTTTTCGGCATTCGTTCGACCGACCAACCAAATCAAAGAGTTCAGAGTAAGAGAGTATGTTGTACAATTTTTTTTGTATAGATAATTACTATATCAATACACAATAGAACGACAACGAACAAACTAAACCAACCAAACAACGTCAACGGTCAATGAACGAATTTAAATATTAGATAAAAAATAATGAATCGAATGAATAAGATGTCAGGTTAGTTCACTCACACAGATGAGTGAGAGAAGTTCATTTCGTTCGTACCACTGACTGAGCATTTAAGGTAGTTCGTACTTGTTTATGTTTATCGTGGTCGTATCGTGCTTTCCTTTTTATTGTGCACAGGGTACTTTTTACTTTGGATTAGAGCCCCTAAAAATAACCCCAAAACATTTCTGCCCCTAAAAATCCCCCTTCGAACACTTTTACCCCCTAAATTTAGGGGTAAAACCCCTAAGTTATCACCACTGATTTTAGGTTCTTTAATTCTTTATTTGATTTAAGCCATATGGCAAAATAACTAGTATCACTAACTAGTACTCGTAGTTCGCCTCGAACCGAGATCTATTGATGTCTGGTTTATGTGTTAGGTATAATAACCACAGAGATTATATCTCAGAAATGTTATTATTAACACAAGTATATAAGTGTGCTTTCATTACACCCTACTAACTTTCCTCAAGCAAACTTTTTTCTATCTCTCTTTATTCTCCTGAGTGGTAGAGGCTTTTTCGTTACTAACTCTCAATTTATGCAAAACCAGAATGAGAGCAAGCACCAAAGCACCGATCGTACGTCATAGTATGAGGGCAGAATACGATAAGTGAATAATTAACCTCAAATGAAACGGTCGTTGTTTAAAATCTACCCCAACAGCCCACGAATGTCGAAAAAGGGGCTTAAACAAAAATGCAGGGTTAAAAGGGTTAATTGTGAACACCAATATGTATGCCAAACGTGGTGATCATGGACAAAAGTTACAGTTTTAGAGGAAGCTCTTTCCACATTGTGGTGGATAATATTGTGCTGTTAATACTTGTAGTACGTAGTCAAACCCCAGCATGAACCTTTGGCCTTAACTTATAAACCACAGGTTCCTTAATTTACTAATGACATTCTTATATAACTTTACATAATATACATCTCATGCGTTATATTGGGAAAGCTTAAATATATACAAACATTTATTCAATAAAAAGTACAATTAAACTAACTATGTACAAAGGAATCAGTCAGATTACCTAAGGACCGTTACAAACGGCCTATAGGTAACTCAACTGTTCCAGACCAGTACCAGACGGAAGCGTGCCCAAGACACTGGCTGCATTGCCACGCTGAATAGCTATGCTAATTCGCTGGCCTAAATAAAAGCTTAAATCATTATGACATTAAAAATAAAATAATAATCATTCAATGGTTAACATAAAAATATATATTAACAAGAGCTAATTTATATTAATTAACATAAAGGTAATTTACTTCGCAGTAAGCGAGAACCTCTCTATCATTTTCCAGCCGTCTGCAAACAAATCCACCTGAGGCTGGTTGGCAACAAGTACGTTGAGGTTTCTTTGTGCTCTACAGCCGGGGGATTCTCGGATACAGTTCTTGCCGGAGTCGATGCCAACAAAGGAAGTCGTCCTGGACGGAATCGGCAACGATTTTGGTGCTCCAAAACCGTTTCGCAAAGTTGACTTTTTTTTTAATTGAACGACGGGGAAGCACTAAGCCTTTATCTCACCTGGTTACAAGCTAAGATAAGGCCAAAGTTAGAGGCGCATTTCACCCGGAATCATCAATAACCTGAGGAACTTGGCAGACAATTCTGAGTTATGTTGGGCACGAGATCCCCTCTCTTTGGATTTGGATATTTGATTGGATAATATTGGGATTTGATCATGCAACCTTCTAATTACCAGAGGTGAAGGCCAAGCGCTACCCTGTCGTAAAAAAACATTGACCAATACCAACACATTGAACACTATCAATATACAATACACATATACAACGGTACGTACTGCTAAGTATTCGTACCGTTGTTGAGTTATTATCCAGTAATACGGACTAAATGTTCGCGCTTTTTCTTTATGAGCTTCTCTCACGCACTTTATGGATAAGAGATTAGGTGCAACTGGGCACAGATGGGACTGTCAATAAATAATGTATGTATTGTTTTTTAATTTATTTTTGTATAACGGTGAAGCGTTATACAAAATTCAGGTTATGGCGTTTGACCCTTTTCATGGAACATGGAACACGCTTGTTTTAAAGGAATCTATTAACTTGGACATGAAGACTCGCAAGATTGTAATAATGAGTAAAAACAGACTAGGTCAAAGAATTCCATTCCTTACCAGTATTAACGGCCTCTGTGGCTAGTGGTTCAACTCACCGATTTCAGATCCAGAGGTCCCGGGTTCGATCCCCATGGGGAGTAAAATATATTGTGCTTGGTTAGGTTGATGGTAGGACCTTGTTTAAGTCCGCCTAACAATTCTAAAATTGTTGTGTTCCGGCATTTAGAGGTAAGCCAGTTCCTCAGTTTGTTGAGGATTCCGGGTGAAGTGCGAATCCACCTTCGGCCTTATTGCAACTTGAAACCAGGTGAGATGTAGGCCAAGTGCTAACCCGTCGTACAATAAAAAAAAAAAAACTATTTTTGATACAGGTAGAGGCGAAACGATGTGTTCGGCGCAATGGAACATTTACAAGGTACAGGTTGTAGCGTAACGCGTGGGTTGCTCAAGCTCATATATAATACTCATCTGATACCTGGGGTAGACCACTACAAGGTTAATACAGATTTTTTCTAATAATAATAATTTTTAATTTTATCATAACAATTAACATTTTCAAGCTTACAAATATATAGTGGTACAAGTATATAAATTATAGTGGGTTACCAATACTTATAATTAAAACGAATTAATATATAAAACCAAGTAATTATTTGAAACAGTTCTTCAGTTTCACTGTGGCTTAGTTTCATTCATGTTATTTATGTCCTTTGTATAATATATAATGCGAAAGTAACTTTGTTTGTCTGATTCCTTTTAACGTCTGAACGACTGAATCGGGTTGATGAAATTTGGCGAGAAGGAAAGACAATATGCTTCTTTTTACGAAAATGCGGTTGAAAACTAGTTTTGCTTACTTAGCTACACAGTCTGCATGTCGTTCAAGCTTCACAACGAACAAAAGTTAGTGAAATAATCCAAAGTTCAAAGCTATTTTAATTCTCAGCTAAAACAAACTTGCATCGTCGTTTTAATATGGTTTTTACCCAGCAACAAAGGGAATGTTTAGTTTTTGTTGGTTAAGTTTAATCTTAATTTTACTTGGTATTTTTTTTTGTCATATTTCACCCATATGTTATCCTATAGAGATGCTTAATATAGGTAGGCCTGTCTATTGTGAGCTATGTCGATAATTCTTGAGCTAGTCTCACACAGACGCAAGTTGCGGTGATGGGAATATCGTCGGCCCATCATTCTGGGATGTACTTTGAGTCGTATATCCCAAGCTTAGATAAAAATCTAAGGATTTCGTACCGTCCGGTCCGCCCGAATGCGTGTTACTGTAAACTCCGCCAAAATGCACCGGAGCAGCAGTTTGCAACTGGTTGTTTGTCAAGGTGTCTACTTTTTTTTTAGTACATATATTATATAAAATCTGCCACATTTTTCGCATATTTTGTGCGATAAAAGGTTTTTCCCAGTCAGTTCGATAGTCAAACTAGTCTGGCCAATGGATTTTTTTCCCGTTGTTGGTCGGATTGTTTTGACAGCTGAAAAAGACATACAAAAAAGTACAATCAAAGTAAAAACAGTTTTGCATTTTATTATTTTTGTATCGCAGGCGTTCCAAAAAATGACTAACATTCAAATTTCCATTTCCATCGTTGTCTTTTTGATCTAAGAACCCGAGAAATGTTATCATTGGCATTTGCTAGCGGTTACGTCTGTAAGTCGTAGGAACTGTTAAGGTCCAGGTGGCTAGCGACCACCCTCCTGCCAAAGTCCGGAGCCAAGCGGTTCGCTATGTTCTGTTGGTTCGCGGTAGAGCCGAGCCTTCTAGGAAAACTCGTTTCATTGTAGCTCTCATCCTTAGATCATCAAGCCTAGAGATCGAGAGCTTACACGCATCATTTAGGTATATGTTTTTCACTTTTCACACTACCAAAGTACATACAATAAATAATTATAATATAAATTACGTTTCAAAACTAAAAAAAACCCGCTTCAATGAAGAATATGATATAATTTCGTTTACCTGGATGACATTTTCATTCCAATTATTTTAATGACAGATAAACGGACAGACAGACAGACACGTGATACTATGCTGTCCGTTTTTTCCTTACTTTTGAGGTCATACCTATACTTATATATTTGAAAAGTTCCCTCAATTTTTCTAGGATCCCATCATCAGATTCTGTCCTGATGACGATGGAATCACCTGGGAAGATTCCGACAAATTGAGAACATCCTCCTTTTTCTGGAGTCGGCTAAAAATAAATACACAAATACACACACAATAAAATGTTTCTCAACTATTTAAATTGTGGATGGAAGTCATTCGAATGTCTATTACACCTGCTTTGTCACAAAGTGTGACACCTGACTAGCGCCATATTAAATTTTTCTGTGACATATTTCACATAAATAAAATTGAATCAAAACCGGGCCCACAGTTCGGTTGGTAGAAGCTCTACCTTTTGCGTTGTAAGTAGTGGGCTCGATTCCCAACCAGACAAACATTTTTGTGATGATATTTGTTTAGGGTTTGGGTGCTATATTGTATTATATGTTGGTATAAACAAAAACATTAATATTCTCCGTAATTTAGTTACCATTTTACAAGCTTTTCTCAATTTGCGGTTAAAATGTCTATGGTAATATTTAAATGCTAGCGGGTGGGGTGGGTCTATTGCGGTACTATATCGAAAATTAAGATTACGTGGCAATTTACCCCCTTCAATTGATTTGAAAAAAAAGAAGCGTCTCTAAATATTACAAGCTCTTAGACCTTTTGTTAAAGCAGTATGTTGATTGATAGTTTTGTTTTTTATTCAAAAAAATTTTTTTTAGAATGGGTCAATTCTTGACCTCAAACCTTAAACGGAAAAGATGAGGTCTACAAGCGAACCTGCAAAAAGGAGCCTATTAACTTTTTTCTAGAAGACTTTAGGGTTTGATTTGTCGGGTCCTCACAGAAGCTGATCATGCATTAGGAGTTTCATTACCCTAGGTATATCTGTACATCATGGTGCTTGTCTTTGATCCCATATCAACATCATCATTACGTAACGTACACATGCGAGCGCCATAAACAAATGAATTTATGTGACTGAAATTCAACAAATACTAATAACTTAATAGGTTGATGGACAATTTTAACCCTTCACCGTAGTTAACCTATGTATTCAAAGATTAAAAACCAGTTCATTTTGTTACGTCAAATCTACCTATTCCCTGTTAAATGTGCCTGTTTGGAATTGCGACCGGCACACGAGAAGATAGGACACCTCAGGCTAGTTAGTTTTCCTAAATAGCTTAATATTTTTTTATTAATTTTACGACGGGTAAGCACTTGGCTTCATCTCACCTGGTTACAAATTGAGATAAGGCCGATGGTGCACTTCCCCCGGAATCCTCAACAAACTGAGGAACTGGCTATCTTACCTCTAAATGCCGGAACACAACATTTTTTTCGAATTGTTATTATTTCGACAGAATTAGGTAAGATGGTGGTAGCTAGCCAGGCGGACGCAAACAAAGTCCTACCACCAACCAAACCAAGCACAATATATTGTACCCCCCATGGGGATCGAACCCGGGATCTCTGGATCTGAAATCGGTGGGTTGAACCACTAGGCCACAGAGGCGGTTAAAAACTTGTCGGGTGCTGTAAAATACTCAACCAGCTAGCATTCAGCACCCATCGAGTTAGTTACATGCAAAGTTTAAACATTAATTAGTAACCTCTGGACCTAGTGTTTGGTACCTGGGTACCTATTTATAGTTCTTGTTTTTTATTTATATATTAATGTCTGTACATAATGATTTTAGCTTTTCTAAAATAACGCAATGCATAAAACCTTATGTTATGTTATAGTTAACAATGCCAACAAATATTATTATGCATATTATTGTTGTCGTAGAAAACATAGATAAATATCACCTTTAGCCAATAAAAGTTAAAAAGTTAACTAGGTCTGCCTTATGCGCGGTAGGTTCGATTCCTATACCCAGGACAAATATTTGTGTGATAAATATATATTTATCACACAAATGTTTGTCTTGGGAACCACAGAAGCGATAATAATCAAACATCTGTATGTTTGATTATTAACGCTTCTGTGGTTTGCCTGTGTTTGGTTTGGTTGGTGGTAGGACTTCGTTTAAGTTCACCTGGCTAACTACCACTATCTTTCCTAATTCTATCGCCATAACAACAATTCTAAAATTAATGTGTTCCGATATCAAAGAGGTACGATAGCTAGTTCCTCAGACAGCAAAAAAAGTATATGATAGATAAGTATGTATTTACACAAAAAACAAATCTAAATAGGTTTTAAATTCGCCTTCATCTCACCTGGTTCTTTCACAAGTTGAGGTAAAGTCGAAGGTGGAGGTGCACTTCACCCAAAGTCAAAGTCAAAGTCAAAGTCAAAATTTCTTTATTCATTAAGATCATTTTGAAACGTCAAATTTACCGGCTGTTCGGAATCGCGACCAGCACACAAGGAGAAAGGCAAGAACCTCGGGCTGGTTAATTCTCATTAAAATCTCCCGGAATTCTCAATAAATTGAGGACCTCGTAACTCGTAATCTAGTTCCTATATTGTAAGCTTTACTTAGATTGCTGTGTGAAATTAACTCTTAGGCTATCTTGTAAAAATGTCATGGAAAAGTCTTATTTAGGAGGATCTTCTAGGGACTTACTTTTATTACGTACAAATAAGACAGGTATGTTTTCTATATATTTTCGACGCAGCAATCGCCTATCCAAATGCTATGAGTAGATATTGCCATAGCAATAATCTTTCATTCGTAAAAGAGGATCAATCCCGATCACAAATAAGATTCGGTTCATCGCATTTAGTTTAATTATAAAAGCAATAATACAATTTAGATAATGCAAACTGATCTTTATTAAATTTTATCTTCAAAATTCGTCGTCTCACATTACTTATGCACCCCAAATCAAACATATTACAAGAACAAACACCCTGTACAATGCACCCCTTACGGGCACCCTTAGATCCAACGTGCAGGATGAGCCCTCCAACAATGAGCAATCAATGGCTAAATTAAACAACTGCCTTTTACCTTCGTTTTATGACGGTGCCAAAGCTGGAAGTGACGCTGCTAATAACAAGATTACAGATTGTGGGTAAAACCTGAATTTTGGTGAGTGAGTAGGCCCTGAAGGGCTTTATTATATTTTTATTTGCTAAATTTGCTCGTTAGAGTTTTTGAAGTTTTTTGTCAGGAACGAAGTAAAAGGTACATTATTTTTCAAAGTGAAGGAAACAGAATATCTTTATAAGGAGTAATCTAAAAAAATATTTAATTATTTCAGGTTAAAAGTACACTATTAAAACTTTAAAATGTACAAAATATAATCTGACCCATTTAAAGTAGAAGGGGGAAAAAGGAAGGTTCCTTTTTCCCCTTCGAAATTTAACCTCTGATCACTCTCTGAGTAGTGGATCAGTCAAAGTCAAAGTCAGTCAAAGTCAAATATATTTATTCAGTAAGATTTTTTAGGATCACTTTGAAACGTCAAATCTACCGCCTGTTCGGAATCGCGACCAGCACACAAGGAGAAAGGCAAGAACCTCGGGCTAGTTTTTTTGTCGCTGAGTAGAATCGTGGATCTTATGAGGATACACCTACTAAGGGGCAGTCAGAGGCACGTTTATACCAACGTCTGGCATGTGCCAGACGTGGGCATGTGCCCACGGCTTGCAAGTAGCTAGCATTCAATGGTTATAAGCCTATCAACGCAAAGTGGAATGACACTGAAAATATTCTTTTAACTTATTACTGAAATATTCTTCTTCTTCTTCTCTTCTCATGTATAAAAGGAGTCTATCATATAAAAGGAGAAGTCCTGAGTGACTGACTGATTCAACTAGATACAACGAACAGCCAAACCGCTTTGGGTCGTACAGATTTAATATTAATAGTGTATGTTTGTCTGTATTAAGTTAAGAAATCGTCCTTTAAGACATACATTTTCTAAACTCGCATCCCAAGGGGTTCAAAGTTCAGAGTTAATGTCATGTTGCATATCTCCGAAACTGAAGAGTTCAAATACATTTTTTTTTACATACATACAAATTTTGAAACTTCTTTATACACGTAGTATATAGAAGTTTAAATAGTTAGTATGTAGATTAGTCTTTTTTAAACTTTCGCGATTAGAACACATAATTTTAATTCGAGAAACGGGTATTTATAGCGTATTTTACCTATATTTATCCTGTTGCACCAGCCGTGGTCGAAGGCCGACACGGCCCGGTGCAACCCTACCGAAACGTCAGGATAAATATAGGTAAAATACGCAATAAATACCCGTTTCTCGAATTAAAATTATGAATGTAGATTGTCTATAAATATTACAGTTAAATATAACAGGACATTAGTTTTCCTTGAAAAGTACCATTTATATACTTGTCTCTCATAATTCTAAATGAATTTCGTAGATGTCACTTCTAGTAACTGTACAGCCCAACTCACCCTTGTTTACTTAGCGTAGAGATGCTCCGTTGAGTGATCGGCTTATTTCGAGTATAATGAAGCTAGGCACAAAGGAAATGTATACATTTTGAGGTCTATAGCGCTACATTGTTGAAACGTATGGGACAGAGATTTATCGTTGGTACGTCCTGGCGTTAATGGCGGTGTCTTTGACTTTGATTCGGTCATCGAAATATATACATTTGTCGTGCTGCAACTGACTGATAGACAATTAACGCAAAAACCAACCCAGATGCCTTATATCGTCTTGTAGCTGAGTTCTAAATATTTATGCTGATAATATTTGAAGCTGACTGATATGAGGTTGACGTTGTTTGGTGTGATCCTTTGACATCCATGATGAGCCAATTACAACGTTCAAAGTTACAATTTTGTAAGCCACTACGGGACTGGCATATTCGAACGACGAAAAATGACCCAAAAAATGTATTAAAAGATTTACAAGAAAGTATTTAAAACCAAAATTACAGCAGTGCCTCTTATTAGCCAGAACAAACTGACAGACAGACAGAGTGGTTTTATTGGTTTATGTACCGTTGCATTTGCATTTAGTAAAAAGCTGTTATTTTGACATTTCGAACAGACACTTCAATTTTATTTATTTGTATAGATATAGAAGAAGATTAAGATATAGGAAGTGGATCTAATTACTAAAATTAGTATCATATAATTAAATCCAAGCTGGACAAGCAATAGATTGAGGTGACATTAAATAATGATACTCTTAATTAAATTCATATGTCAAGTATTTTTCAGCATAATGAAAAAATTGTTCAATCAATTAGTCAAAAATAGTAAATTTTAAATATTACCAATGTCTTCCTTTTTTTTCATTGTTCGACAGTAAAGCTCTTGGCCTTCATCTCACTTTGTCAAGTTTATGATTTAGAGGCAGCCTTAGAATTACGATTATGTGTATTACTCTCCATCTTAAACTAATAGTTCTTATGTAAATGCCACAAAACCACGTATTTCATAAGTGTTGATATATTTATATATATAGGAAAGAATGTATATGTAATGTAATGTTTATTTATTAATATTTTATTATAATAATAATAATGAGTTTATTTCAGGTAACGTAAGAATAGTACAGCATGTTTAAATACTAATTCTAAGACCCATATTAATATTTACCTTAAAACTAAAATACATACAAAATAGAACTTAAACTAAGGCACACGTGATGTCGCCGACGTGTTTCGGTGCGGGGGATCTCGCGACAGGCAACCCTTGAATCGCCGTAACTTCACTCCTTTCGGCCAGAAAATAGGGCTCAGGAAAGTTGAGAGGCGATCCGTAGGAGCTCTCACCATAAATGAGCACATTTTAGAATGTTTGTAGTATATATAAAAATATAAGGAAGTAGACATTAAAACACCTATTTAATAGTCATCATTTGTCACAAGGACTATTAGCTTGTTGTATTTAGAATCACCTGATGGAGCAATAAATCTTCTATAGTGCCGGTTTCCTGGCGCTTTCCGGCTATGACTCAGCATACTTTGATTTTCTTTCTTCGCCAATAGATTGGGAGCCATCGTGTTAAAATGGAACAAAATACAAAAAAGTAAAGCGAAATTTACTAATTTTCATGCTAGATGGCGCTTCGTTAAATGACTAGTCATTTTTATTTACTTACGATGCTGCACTGATGGCTATTGGGGAAACCCATGCCGAAGTAGCAGAAAAGGTCCAAGCAGCTGTAAATAAAGTCTTTGATTGGACAAAGAAATGGCGGATTCAATTAAACGAATCCAAATCCATACACATTAACTTTACAAATAAGAAAGAACAATACTGTCCGTTATACATTAATAATAGAATGAAAACACATAGCAAAGTACCTAGGGATGACTTTTGACACCAAGCTTCGCTGGAAAGCACACGTTAAAAAGAAAAGAGAACAGTAGGGCATACATACGCTTTAAGCAGATGTACTGTTTGATTGGTAGAAATTCCGCTCTAATGATACATAATAAAATATTGTTGTATAAACAAGTCGTAATGCCTATATGGACTTATGGTATTCAGCTCTGGGGCTGTACTACAAAAAGCAACATCCTCATCATACAAAGATTTTAAAACAAAGTACTTAGAGAAACTGTGAACGCACCCTGGTACATTAAAAACGTCGATCTCCACCGGGACCTCCATATTGATCTCATCCCCAAAGTAATACAAAGATATGCAAAAGCCCATGAGCGAAGGCTTCTTTACTACGTAAACGTCGAGGCAATCCAGTTCCTCGACAACATGGACACAATGAGAAGACTCAAAAGAACTAAACCTTTTGAGTTAGTGTTTTTTTTTTTATTGTACGACGAGATTGCGCTTGGTCTTCATCTAACCTGGTAATATAAATAATATAATAATGTAGTGTTTGTGCCAGTGCTACTTAAAAGACTAATTAACAAAGTGAATTACCTTAGATTGGGACAGTAAGAATATACTCGATGTGTAAATCTAGGTCAGTTTTGAATTACTCATTAGCCTACCACTTGGCGAGATCGTTATGCAATTGGGATGTATTAATTTCACACAGCGCCAGCATACTGAGCTTATATTATGGGAACTATACGGATATAATATTTGGATACTTTTTTTTAAGCAGGTCGTTCTGTAGCACATGTGTGCTCTATTATAATAAGCTTCCCAAAGATATACGTGACATGTCAATTAATAAATTCAAAAACATTATAAAACATAAATTGTGTGGTAAGGCTAATAATACATCGTCTTATCTAAACGATAAACACCCATGGACATGATTTTAATTGCTCCTTTTCAAATCTACATAATTATTATTATTGTATCCATGACTTCTCCCCATGACTTAGTTTTTTAAGAGACGTGTTGTAAATGGTTGATTGTTTTTTGTTTTTAATCATGAGACCTTATACAAATAAAGAAATTTGAATTTGAATTTATAATACGGACCTACCATATACATCACCCAAACACAGAATAAACATCTATATTCATCACATAATTGATGGTTCTGGGTAATCGAACCCACAACCAACAAGAAGGCAGAGCTACCAATTGGGCTATGAGACTTATTAGAAGCGATGTGACAGTTACTTTGGTTCTCTATCGTTTACACCAATGCCCATTCTAATTCGAGTTCTAATAATACCTTAGAACCCAATGTTTTTTTTGTGGCTATTTGACAAGTAATTTTACAGTTTTTTTTATTATACGAGTATGTGGGGAAGTGCTTAGTGTGGAAGTACAATGCTAGCCTACAGTTTGGTGCAACAGCGATATACGGAGGCGAGTTTGTATTTTGATTTTTTTTTGCAACGCCACAAAGTTTCCTCATCCGAGTTAGTGAATAACCCTTTTACAGACAAACCCGATTGTTAAGACGTTGTCTTTCATTTCTAAAATTCATGTCCAATTCAATAGACATTTTACAGATATAATTGGATAGGGAATAATAAGTTCACTTCGCTTTACATAATGTAACAATAAAAATGGCAAAATATATGCAAAAGATCGTATGTACCGCTACTTTGTAGTCTTTATTTCGATTTTGATCGAGTTTTTAGAAAAAGTTATGCTCAACTATAACCATTTTTTTTTATTAAACGATGAGAAAGCGCTTCGCCTTCATTTCACCTGGATTCAAGTAATGATAAAGCCAAGAACGGGAGCGCTCTTCACCTGGAATCCTCAACATATAAAGGAACTGGCGTTCTACCTCTAAATGTCTGAAAATGAACACAACAATTTTGAATTATTGTTATGACCACAGACAAGGTAAAATAGCCAAGTGGACGTCGAATGAGCTGTTAGATATTTCGAAACCAGCGATAAACTACGTTTGTGTTGAAGGCCGATACTATTCTCAAGTGACATTGTACATTTGCTCCTAAATGAAACATATCACAATTTGGTCTTTCATAATTATACATCAGTCATATCGTAGAAATTTAAAGTATTTATTCAAATAGGGCATTCAAAGGATTGTGCAACAGTTATACATTATATACTTTATACTTCAATATAATGATATGCTTACATCTATGGGTATAAACAAGCTATACACGTTTAGTATTTGATAAACACCACATATATAACTTAAATAACGCTCAAAGTGTTTCAAATAAGGAACGGATGGTGCAAAGCGCACGAGCTTCTATAGTAGGTTCTGCTAGTGTAGGAGCTCGTGCGCTTATTGCTTTGCTCTTTGTTGACGACAAATTAGTATGCACGCTTAGCAAGAGTGCAGCATAGTTACGATTAGTTTATTCGATTATTATATTAATTTATTAGAATATTTATATTTGATTTTTTTATGAAACATAGAACCTTTACTGACAGAGAGTGTAAAATTATTTAATGTGCATGTTATATTCATACCTAGAAGACTGTGAATTAGTGTCCACTGCTGGACAAAACTGGCTCATTATGGGATTTTGCCATAATCACCACGCTTGGCAGATTGGTGATCGCAGCAAAGTTGTAGATAATACACAGAAGGAAGTTGCTGCTCTTTTTCAGGTGTGATCTCTTTGTCGGCTTTTACGACATCCGTCCGCTGAGTTGGAGGGGTCGGTTCTAAGATACGGCACACAGAAAACCACACGCTGGTTCATAAATCGCCGAGGTTGTTTGTTCTTTTGTAAATTGTAAAAGTTAATTGTTTTGTTTCAAAACCAGCATCAAACGAAAGCCTTTCAAAGCATAATCAACCATTTTGTTGAAAAATATCAGTTACATAACATTGCTTGGGTGGAGTTGTATAATACCTTCGGTATTCAAGGTACATGCAATTTTAAAACAAGCTATTTTTCATTTATCGTTGTTTGCAAGGAGACGTCTTCAAAAGTAACATCTCAAACGTTTCCCAATACCCAAGAGAATACGGCACCAAAGACGATCATATTTATACAAAGCAACTTAGTTTTGTACTCATAACAATGTCTCCACAAAGTAAATGCAACTTGGACTGTACTTGTGGCTTGTCGGTTCTAAAGACGCAGACAGATGGGAAATTAACAGTTTGGAGGATAGTGTATGATTTTCGGGTATTCAGCGTTTTCATTAGCTTTTTATTATTCCTGACGTTATCAGTATAAAATTTAACCTTAAAATAAAGTAAAATACACGAAAATGTGTGCACGAAAAATCCGTGTGTTTTAATCACTAAAGAAATTTAGTCACCGAAATTAAAAATAATATGTACTTACAATTAAACTTACTATGTACAAAGTAAGCAGTTGGATTACAAACGGCTTATAGGTAACTCAACTGTTCCAGACCAGTAACAAACACGTGCCCAAGGCAACATGAAAGTAAAAAAAGTTTTTTAAATTTAATTTTGCTATACTGTGAGTAAGTTTTTTAACAAAGTATAATCATTTTTGGACCGACGACATTATGTTGGTTGTGGGAAGGTTATAGATAGAGGTGGCTCAAGATAGCCATTTTGCGTCGTTTGGGAAAGGACAAGTAGTTTTCGATATTAAAACTAAATGGCGTTGGAAAATTTGATCTCGCTATCCCATCACACCAAAAAAAGCATGATTTAATAAAATAGTTCACTGAGCAAGATACATTTAGATATTATCAAAGAAAATCTTAGTTACTCAGTTGCATTTTCAGGCACAGTATTTCAGCAGGTGCACAGCGAAAACCACTTTTAGACGAGCTTAATGTGGGATAGTTGGTTACCCCTGAGATGTAGATTACCAGATTTATCCAGTTAGTTTGTGCATAAATCGTGATCCTTGCTTATATTCAGCGTAAATTTTAGAAAGCAGCAGAACATTTAAAATACCAAGGTACCTTCAATTTCTTTTCGACCGTTGCTAATGGTAAGAAGATACTTTTGAACAAGCGCTACTTGCAGCCAGTTTCTGAATATTTAGAACGTCGATTCACTTCATAAAGCACCTATTCCACCGATAGCAAAGTATACGAATAGTTTTAGATGATTTTTTTATTTGAAAAGAGTATCCCGGAGCATCTCTCCTTATCTCTTTCCTTCCTGATTTGCACTCTCCAGTACAAACGAATAACATACTAAAGGTTTTAGTTTGTAATTAACATTTTTAAATTAACAACATACTAATGCTGCTTATTTCAAAATGGCATTAACGATTTAATATAATTTTTTCAGGTACAATTGAATAGATTTCATCTATATTCGCATCGCTTTACTTTTCTAAAAAATAAAATGAAAATGATAATTTGTGCAAAATTTAGATTTTGGTTGGGTTTTTAGACAAAACGATGCAAATATTTGGTATCTTATACCTGCATAATGCTATGTACAGAACAACAAATTACGTTTATATGGGATAGCGGTACTATTGGGCCTTCCTATGAAACGTGCGATAGATGTAGGCAGCATAAAATAAAATAAAAACTAACCTAGTTTATCTCAGCAACAGGACCTATCAAAGAAGCACTCGCTAAATATTTTTGACATTAATTATACATAGCGCCATCTAGTCCCATACTTAGTAAAGTTTGTATTATATGAACAAGATTACGGATACACAATAGTTACATACTTTTTTTTTGTACATACATACCTATCATACAATACAACAACTAAACATAGAATAAACATCAATACTCATCACACAACAGAAGGCAGAGCTAATACCATCTGAGCTGTGAGTGTGAGCCTTTTTTTTCTAGGTAACAAGGTCAACTCGCTTCTCTCCTTCTCAAATCGCCGACGGTGGAACACCTACCTTAAGATATTTTTTAGTCATTATGTCAATAATGGGGTCGTGACTTATGGGTTTACACCCCTCGAGTCATCAGTGTCAGTCTTATTGAAGGGGAAGACTTATTAGAATTTCCACTCACAAATGAAGTTTTTATGCATTTTGCTAAACGACCGCGTTCTTTAAAACACTGTGCTCGAACATTTCTACAAAAGTTTTATGACAATTCAAGAAAACTTTAGTAATAATAATGGATATGGATAGGAAAAGGATATGCAGAATGTCAATCTTGATGTTTTTACAAATTCATATAAGATTTCTTAATGTATGATTTTTTAAGTTCTTACTAAAATATGAGCAATATTTAGCAATACAATTTGTAGCTTTAAAATACATAAATGGATTAAAAACATGAAACTTTCCACTTATTACAGTCTACATGCATCTTATAACAGTATAAGTATTGCAGAAATGAAATGTTTAGAATGTACATTTGTAAGATTCAGTCAGAAGGAAGCTATATGGAAAATCTAATCAATTAATTCAAAAATATTTGTGTTAGATATAAATTATAAACAGCCTGTTTGTAGTGATGATTTTCCTCTGTACATATGTTTTCAGATGATATGTTGAAATCATATTTATGTGTTCAATAAAGAATTACAAGAAATATCTTAGTAGGTAAAACAACTTTTCCTGGTGTGTTCAAATAACAATATTATCAATCCCAAAGCCATATCGAGTAACATTCGGGGGCTTTACAAGCGTAACTATCATCCAGTTCATCTAATGTACCCTGCCTTAGTTCCACTTTACGACATCCTTGCGAGGACCGTAAACCGAATCCTCATGATACTAACAAACTTATGTATTGGTTCGTACGGTTAACTAGTAACTGTTCGTTTTTACGACAGTTTTCGTATAAAATTTGTGGGATGTTTGATAGGAAACGTTTGATAATAACATAATAAACTTTAGTTTGTTTCCAATTAAACAAGCGTATGGCACGAACAATTTAATTTTACGAAGATACGTCATGTATTATCATGAATTTACTAACCTTTGGCGACGCATATACGCTCCCCTCCAACTTAGCCCAGGGATGTCGTAAAAGCCGGCTACGGGATCTCACAAAAAGGACAGCAGCTTCCTTCTGTATATTATGTACACCTTTACTGCGATCACAAATCCGCCTGACACGCGTGGTGATTATGGAAAAAACATCCAGCTTTGGAGATGCTTCGTCCAGCAGTGGACACTAATGGGCTGTTGAATTTATGATACATAGATTCACGCCTGTATGCCAGGGAGGCAGAGACAACGGATTTCCAGTATCGCTCCTGCACACCTGTTTTGCCTCTTAAACTTTTATCACATTCTTCATACATGCTCGTTGGTTTAGGGTACTTCAGACTTGGCCTTTCTCGAGAATCATCTCGAGTCTTTCTCGAGAAGTTGGGACAGGGTACGTGCGCGATACACCTGCTTCGCTGACCTGCTTTCATATATCTCTGTATGACAAAACCATCAGCATTATTTCTTAATACTTGTGACTACATTATCTTTCACACCTAATTCATTCTCGTTTATGTAATTAATGGAGTAAATAAACAGCAGATTATAATATGAAACCGTTTTTCAAGGTCACCTCCCCGTCGAACAATAAGAAAAAAACAAATTACCTACGTTTAATTTCATTCTACGAGATACAACTTCTTTAAAAAAACATAGGATGATTACTATGAAACAGTGTAGGAAGCTAAAATGTGAAGAACAGGCCATAAACTAAAAACCTTACCATTAAATACAGTAACATCAGTTCGGAGGCTTTGCTAAAGGCTTTCAATAGCACTAGGATGGCCTTTGTTATGTGCCAACCATTCCGATTTTAATGGGTTGTATGCCAACGGAATTGATAATATTAGGTGGTTTGCACACATGTGTGGCCAGAAAGCCTGCCTACATACTTATGTTTAGTTAAGGTTACTTAATGCTATCGACAAGCCTTGGTTACGGCGTCTATGGTCTAGTGGTTCGTCTACCGATATCATATCCAGAAGTCCCGGGTTTGACTTTGTTTATCCACCTCTGCTAGCTACCACCATCTTACGTCTGTTGCCATAACAACAATCCTTAATGTAGTGTTTCGGCATTTATGGGTAAGATAGTCAGTTTCTCAGTTTGTTGAGGATTCCGAGTGAAATGCGCCTCTACCTCCGGCCTTATCTTAACTTGTGACCAAGTAAGATGAAGGCCAAGCGCTTCCCCGTAGCATGAAAAAAAAATAATGAGCTTACATGTTTTACACTGGATAATTATACGCCAGATCAGCTTTACTGTCTAAATAGATATTCATAACGATTGATAATAAGTCTCATAGCTCAGTTGCTAGTAGCAGGTTGTGGGTTCGATTCCCACCCACGCCAAACAATTGTGCGATGAATATTGATGTTTGTTCTTTGTTTGGGTGTTGTATCATAAATATGATGAGTATGTATTTCCATAAGAAAAAAAAGTAATAGTAAAAAGTAGTTAAAGGCTAGATACACACAAACGGAATCTAAATCACAACCGACACTGATATATGAGGCTTGTTGATGATTTGATGATGTGTACATAGTCAAGGATCTCACGAAGCAAATTATCCTTAGACTGACCTACTTTCAAGAGTTTACGCAAAAACACCACTAGATTACAAAACCGTCATGTTCCGTGCCTCGGCAGACGGTTTGCATGTCATTATGCGCCCTGCAAAGAAATGAAACGTTGGCTGCATCTGTTTCACGGCACAATACGGCATTCTCGAGTGCGCTGTAAATGAGTCTTTCAACGTTAGAGCTCCTTGCTTAAGTGAAATATTTATTTTTCTAAGTTGATGTGTTTTGCTGAGGGTTTTCAACATAAATAACCACTCGAGTTGAGAGACACGGCTATTGTGATACGATAGCTTTTTATGATTATGCTATTTCTTTACTGATTCAAACTACACTTTGCTACGGAAGTATTATTTTCGCCTCTGTGGTCTAGTATTTCGCCTAGCGGTGTCAGATCCAGAGGTCCCGGGTTCAATCCCCAGGGGGAGTATAATATTGTGGTTGGTTTGGTTGGTGGTAGGACTTTGTTTAAGTCCACCTGGCTAACTACCACCATCTTACCGAATTCTGTCGCCATCACAACAATTCCTAAATTGTTGTGTTCTGGTATTTAGAGGTAAGACAACCAGTTTCTCAGTCTGCTGAGGATTCTGGATGAAGTGCACTTCTACCTCCGGCCTCATCATAACTTGAAATTCAGATGAGATGAAGGCTATAATGAAAGCTATGATCACGGATAATATCCTAATTTAACCGGTTATGAAAGAAAGAGTTCACTCTTGCTAGCCTAAACTGCGGGCTTCCGAATTGTTATAGCGCTTACTAATTAGCTAAATAAGTTGTAGCTCTATCTTCTGAGCTGTAGGTTGCGGGTTTGATCACACAAATGTTTGCCCTGGGTGGGAATCAAACCCACAGCGTACAGCGCAGAAAGCTGAGTTACTACTGTGCTATGAGGCTTGTTATATCTTGTCTTGTCTATGATTGGACTTTAAGCCTTTTTTTATTGTACGAAAAGGTGCTTGGCGTTCATCTCGCCTGATTTTTTGAGAAACTTTTTTTTTTGCTATCTTACCTCTAAATATCAGATCACAACAACTTAAGAATTGTTGTAATGGCGTATAGCCAGGCGGAAAAAGTCCTTCCACCAACCAAACCAAGCTGACACCGATCCACTAGGCCACAGAGACGGTTAATCACAGAGGCCTATCAGAGGTTATCACGTACCATTAATTTTTAAGTAAGCTTCCAATTAGGTACATCTGAAATTGTAGAACTGTTTCAGAGTACTGATAAGAAACGTGAACTTATAAATTTGGCTACTTTTAAGTTCAAATTTTGTGTGATAGAGGGTCGGCAAAAGTGAATCAAATTCTACTAAGATAATAAGGTAACCCCATTTAAATTAATTCACCAGAATCAAATTATACAATGCCATCTGGTCCAGTCTAATTAGGAAAGGGAATTCTGGTCAGCGTCAAAAATGTCTGAATTAACATTCCTGGTTTGAACCCTCCACGCAACTAAGGGCCAGGTAGGGCTCTTGTCCCTAATTCCCGGCGGTGATATATAAATAGTTTAGGTTGTAAGAGAGAAGCGATTTTAAATTTACATGTTTTTACGACAGGTACACTCAATCAATTTTGTTTCATCACACAGCCCTTTACTATTTTAGACTATATTTTTTCAGTAATCATTACACTTGTCATACTTCAAATTAAAAAAGTATGACAAATAGCATACTATAAAAAATAGGTATACCTAGTTGTCATTGTCATTATGCAAGACAGTTGATTTTTAGTATAAGTTTTTGGATACGTGAGAGGAGTGGATACAAAAAAAAAGACTCAAAAATTGTACTAGTACGGAAAAAGAAACAAGGCAATGTACAGGTGAATTGATTGGCTCGGCACAATGGAAAATCTTCACGGCACGGGTTGTAGCTAAAACTTTCAGTAAACTCTGTACCTATTGAATGGAGCATCAAACGCTAGTCCGAGTTTTTAGCCTCATCCTATTGTGCTGGTCGCGATTCCGAACAGGCGGTAGTTTTGTTTCATGATCCTAAAAAATCTTACTGAGCAAAATATTTTTGACTTTTTGCCTTTTTATACCTGCAAGTCCGCTAGTACTCGTGTGAAACCTGGAATACACGTGCTATTAGAAAAACATACTTATTTGCTACTTGGTACTGTGCTCATTTACATTATGCTCTCAAATTGTGTACTACTAATGAAAGCACAGATCTAAGAAGCATACTTACTATGAGAATACTTCTTTCTGACACATCTGTGATACACATGCATTATTTGACATTCAAATTCGTCAGGAATTAATACAATTTTGTGATACTATGTAATCAATTAACTTTTATAATGATAAACACTTGACAAAAGAAAAATATTTGGGTGTCCAACTGGATTAACGCTAAGTCCCTCGAAATTTTGTAGTGGAGACTTTAAATTCCACAAACATTAGAAAAAAATCATAGCTTCATCGAGCAAATGCTTACAACACAACACATTTCAATAAATCATACTCACTTGCTTTGGATTAAGTAGAGCATTTACCCAAAAGCATTTTTTTTGTATATGTGCTAATTGCATCTGCTTGGAACTAACATGCTTATGTGCTTACGTTGCATAGGTATGTGTTCCAGCCTTAAAGACTACCCAATGAGAATCCATGATAGCAAACCTAACTAAGCTCTTAAAAGCTTGGTCCTTGACCCACCCCCGAATAAGGGTGCAACACCATTGCGCCAGGGGCATAATTTCACGCGCCGCTGACACCGCCTGCTCGATAATAAGCGTGTGTTTACTTACGTATACCTACGTTGTTTTTGTTAAGAATGTGATATACAATGTCTCTAATGGTTTTCTCTTATCTCTCATAAAATTGATGATCCGAATTTAGCAATCCATAACAACCTTTGCCATAATAATCAAAATTCCGAAACCTATTTTGTCGAATATCATTTTATTGAACATCACTTGTACGTATTGCAAATTCTGTAATAATCAAAATTCCGAAATTGTTTTATCATAATTGACATAATACCGAATATTAAAAAGTGATAAACACTTTATCCATAGTTTGGTTTATCATATAAACCAAAAAAAGCTTTCTCCCAAGGTTCGCTACTGAGAAATCGGTCTCAGGTTTGGCTATCTCATCCACTCCAGTCTGTCACTGTACGGAGGTCGGCTTGGGGTTTCCTACACTAGGTTTCTCTAGAAAAAAAACATAGTTGGTAAATTAGGGTAGCCTCAATTCTTAATAATAATAATAAAAAATATTACAGGACATTAATTTTACACAGCGCCAAATAGCCCAAACTAAGCATAATGTAATATGGAAAGTAGATTACTTGTCTTTTAACAGATAAACTAATTATGAGTTTTGTTTACAACTAGTTCATGATCATTTACATTTATTAATTCTGTAAATCTATTCAAAAGACAACTAAATACGCAAAATTAAAGATTCAAAGTTCGTACTGAGCTAAGCCGTTACATCAAATCGTTCACATAATAGCTTGTACTCAATATAAATCCCTAGAGAGCCTAGATCACTGGACTAGGCTTGGCTACACTACCAGCGCAGAGCTCAAGGTAATAAAATAAAGTGGCTTTTAACCTTTTTCTGTCATTAAAATTTTGTATAGAAGAAAAACTCCTAGGGCTGCTTGATTGCTAACATGCCATTACTTTTTTTAACCGCCTCTGTGGTCTAGTGGTTCAACCCAAAGATATCAGATCCAGAGGTCCCGGGTTCGATCCCCAGTGGAGTACAATATTGTGTTTGGTTTGGTTGGTGGTAAGACTTTGTTTCATTCTGCCTGGCTAGCTACCACCATCTTACCTAATTCTGTCGCCATAATGACAATTCTAAAATTGTTGTGTGCCGGCATTAAAAGGTGGGATCGCCAGTTCCTCAGTTAGTTGAGGATTCTGGGTGTAATGCGCCTCCACTTTCGGCCTTATTTTAAGTTGTTACCTGGTGAGATGAAGACCAAGCGCTTCCCCTTCGTACAATGTGACTGCTGTGGTACCAGTTTGCGGGTTCGATTCCCACCCGAGACAAACATTTGTGTGATGAATATTAGGTGAGTTTTTTAGATTTGGCTGTAGTAGGATATGTAGATAGGTATTTATTTAAAAAAATATATGGTCATATTCTTGCTCAGGCCAGCTAAAGCTTACCCATTTGAAGAAATAAAAAAACAAACTATGCTAGTTTTTAATTAATGCCCTATAATATTTTATTATGTACCTATAGTAACCTAGGAGATGTTCAAAACTCTCCAAAATTGGTTCATTGGTTAGTCAGCAAATAATAAGAAAGAAGAAACTTCCGCAAATGCCAAAGTTTGATTGATAGCCACTATTAGTTATTGGTTAACCCTTGGATAGGCTTTCAAGGAAAATTCTCAAAGTAACCCGACAAACCATTTCATTCAGAGCTAAGATTCAGTAACCGATTTATCGACACCTCTCACTTTTACAGATCATTGAGCGTTCTTAATATGTAAGCAAAAAATATCATTTGATCATTTAAACCTTATTTTGAGGGTAAAAGGATGAAAATTGATTGGGGTTATCGGTTTTAGATGTAGGGGATTTCTGTCGTGTGTTGATTGGCTCCGATGACAGTTAGGAAGATAAACGATAGTTATCGTTTGTCATTTGTCCTTTGACGAGGTCTCATGCATTCGTCCTATTAAATGCAGATTTTAATGAGAAAAGCACGTTGATTAATGACAGATAACAGTTAAAAGGGGTACGCAGAATAGTCATATTACAAAACGCTCTGAGATACATACATGTTAAAACAATTGCATCGAATGAAAACAATCTACTTTATGCAGCTATATTACCCGACTGCCACAAAAAGGGTTATCTGTTTATCTGTTTGTAAGTTTGTGTGTGTGTTTATTCTTAAGCAGCCAAAGCGACTTGACGATTTGACGTGTTAGATCACAGAAGTAATTTGGTGTGTATGAATTATGGGAGACATAGTTTAAATAATTTAAGAATAAGGGGTACCTATGATCAAAATAAGAATTTAAAAAATATTAAATTTAACCGCTTATGTGGTCTAGTGGTTCGTCCACCGATATCAGATCGGATCTTTCCGGGTTCGATCTCCAGAGGGGTGGTACAATATTGATAAAGTCCGTCTGGCTTGCAGGGACAGGAATATTTTTTATTACTACAATATGGGTATAATAAACAGATTTTCTAATCCATATAGTTTACTATTTTGCGGTTGCGCTTATCATTATTTTTATTTTCAACCAGTTATATTTTGAAGTATGGTTGATGTTGTCAAAGTTTATAAAAGGTCAGCGGCGTATTTAATCTTTTGTTTGAAAATAAATATGATAATGCATACATTGTTAATAATTCAATACCTTGTATTACACGACTCTTCAAACAAAGCAGTCTTAACTTACAAAAACAAATAAATATGTTCTTCAAGTCTTGTTTAAGAAAAATGCAATGCAATTACTTTTAATTACGAAAATATTCCACTTTCACAACTAGACAGACAAATTATAACATAAAGAAATTGCGAACGAAATTACGTTTTTACGAAATGTTCGAGTATATTTTTATGACTATTCTAGACTTTTCCAAGAGACTCTATCTCTTGGAAAATATAATTTAACTGAAACCTTTTATAGGTTTAAAAGTGAAAGTAATCAGAAAGAGTACAGATGAATGGTTCTACTCAACCCAATGAAAAAATCTTGTTAAAGGCACGTTGGTAAGGCAAGGCGTACATATACATATACAACTTGTGGACAGAAAACGTAATTTGGGCGCCTTTTACGATTTTGAAAAATAGGGCACCAACAATTTATCCATGAGACAGATTATAAACAGAAAAAGTGTGAGCAAAATTAGGGAATACATTTTGACTGTCTCTAAGTTCGCCAAACGTTATCAGTCCCAGAGGTCCCGGGTTCAATCCGCAGGGCGGTAAGAATTTGTGCTTGGTTTGGATGGTAGGAAGTTGCTTAAGTCCGCTTGGCTAGCTAATACCATCTTACCTTAGTAAAAATACTTATTTTTATTTTTTTCCGGCATTTAAAGGTAAGATAGCCAGTTCTTCAGTCTGTTGAGGATTCCTGGTAAAGTGCGCTTAAACCTTCAGCCTAAATAACTTGACACCAGGTGAGATAAGTGCCAAGCGTTGATAAAAACTGATATTTAATTTTATATAATAATGTACACAGGTGAGCAAAGATATTTGGAGAAAAAAATTACACACCATTGTTTCCATTGTTTGGTTATACTGATACATTATATGGGATATGAGCATATCTTAACTTACACAACATTCGCTTCACTAAGCGTAGCCTTATTCTTTCTTTATTTATGAAAGAAACACATGAAAGGTACCTAGTAATCTCCTCATCCTTATCGTCACGGTACTACTTTAAGACTTTCCTTGATGTATTAATTCCTTTACAATCATTTATTCAATCAAAAGTACAATTAAACTAACGATGTACAAAGGAATCATTCAGATTATCTAAGGACCGTTACAAACGGCCTATAGGTAACTCAACTGTTCCAGACCAGTACCAGACGGAAGCGTGCACAATACACTGGCTGTATTGCCACGCTGAATAGCTATGCTAATTCGCTGGCCTAAATAAGAGCCAGCCCTTGGGTCACGTGTCGCCTCAATCAAAAGCCCCGCAAGATTTTTGAAAACCCGGAGTGCAGCGCCCCACGGACCCAAGGTCTCAAAAGGCTCAAATAGGTAAGCTCTGTCGAGACCACTATATTTGCGCCTTTTGTGATCCTCGGCCGAATCAGCCGCCGCACCAGCCCTAACTGATGTCCCAGGCAGAGGAGATGGTGCTAGGGTGTCGACGCAGGTAGCGTCCCACACCACAATGGGCCTACCCATTAATTCCTTATCTTATCTATTCCTTGTCAGACCATACCTCCACCTTAACATTATTATGTTACTCAGTCACTAGAACTCTCTTTTCATTCGACTTTTTCTACACTATATTATTATGAAGAGAAAATATTTTTATTTTGGTTGTATTGTATTGGTGGGCTTTAAAACTACCGGACCGATTTAAGAAATATTTCACTGATAGCATGCTGTACTATCACTTAATAACAGGCATTATTTTTATCAGTTTTTATTAGGGTTCCTTACGAAAAAACTCAAATTACTATTACGTAGGCTTTTTTTGTAACTTACAATACATCCCTTAAACAAATAAATGCTGCAAATGAGTATAAGCTCATTTTCTTATCAGCAAATGGAATACTGATGCCACGTGCAAATGTTTAATGCCTTTATTTATGGTGTCATTTGCATCGCCTTTTGTGCACTAGGCCTAACAGTTTAGAGTCGTATTATAGTAAGTATGTATTCGAATGAGTGTTTAGGAGGTTCAAATATGTTTCGTTTAACGTATTTTACGTAATAAACTCTTGGGACCGGTATCTTTTGGAGACGGAAGGAACATTGAGTGGTAAGGGCGGGATGCAAATGGATAGGGTATATAGTTATAGAAATATGTTATGATGATAATGTGTCTTGGTCGATTTCAAACACAAAAACTGTGAGTTAACCTTTTTAAATTTATTGGAGTATATAGGTACTCTGGCTTATTGAGTAAGTAAATGTCATTTTCTGAAGTGAAAACTTATTTAGGAACGCTACGCATTTTTTGAGATGGGTAAAACATTTGAACTCGCGACACCTTACCGATACCACTTTTGTTACATTTGACTTTAAACACCTTGTCACGTTATCTTTACGATCCTAAGAGGTACGGGTAAGGAACGGTTGACAGTCGTGACAGATACGTCAGTTTTAAAAAGTCATTGTGTCAGTTGTGTTGCAAAGACCACCTCATTAATAAATATCGCGACCAACGCGAAAACATTGAGATTCATGAACCAAAAATCTCAGCTGTTCTCTTCGGCAAAGATTGACAAACTTCAAGTTTGTCATTATTACAGTGTAAGCCATGATCAGGAACAACGTAAGTTGCTTTCTTTCTGGTACTACAGGCACCTTGTCTAAGTCTGTACTGGAGTTATCTGCTGACAACATGTTTTAAATTTACAGTAAAAAAGCTGCTAACGGAAATGGTATATTACAGTGTTAGTGAGTATTTTAACGTTACTTGATTAGTAATGTAACATGACTTAACATATAGTTGAAATATTTTTTTGACATGGTAATAAATTTTAATAGGAACATAACTCTGACATTGTAAAATTTCCTGCAATCTTTGTATTATAAGTGCGAGATTAACATGATTTTTATTAAAAATTTCGAAATATCGCATGCTCGTTACGCTGAAAATGGTGACACAATGTTATAATTCGTTTAAGACCTACATATATATCGCAATATATATGAATATCATAAAAAGTATTAAATGAAGTAATGAACCACCTCCAAGCAGTTTTTCTCGCAGGTTCGGCTAGTGAGCATCGAAGTACGTCTGTGCCGAAAGCCCATTACAGCGGATCAAATGGGCTCGCGACGACATTAGGCAGAATTTTATTTTTACTATAAAGTGTGAGCACCCTACCAGAATTGCTTATTAAACGACTTTTTAAAATCGTTTTACACCGGTAAAAAAGGTTTAAAATGTTGTCATTTTTTTCCTAGAAAAAGCTCTCAGAATGCAAACTTATTGAGCAACTATCGACGTCAGCCCATATGAGGACAGCTCTTAAACAGCTAAAGATAGGCACAGCTGGAGGATGATGGAATTACAACAGAACTTCCGAAAGCAGAACCGATACTTGAAGTTCTTCTGAGGCTATCTAAGTCCGTCATTCTTGAGGTTACAACGCCATAGGCGTAGAACAGGAGCGTGGTGGTATTGTTCCTTATGATGAGTGACAATACTCTTTTGAACTATAGGCCCATCTCACAGCAGAGCCACGCTTATAAGCTGTTTTCGAAAGTAATCACCAACCGTCTGGCTTAAAGGTTTGACGACTTCCAGCCTTCTGAACAAGCTGGGTTTTGCAAAGATTCTAGCACCATAGACCGCAAGACGCTGGAAAAACGAGACGCTCAGAGACCCCAACATTACGTCTCTACAGGAGCGTTAGGACTCTCCAGATATATCTAGAAGTTTAAGAACAGAAAATGAGTAAGACAAACACCAGGCAAAACGCCCATGTTACACCCATGCCTGTCAAAGTTGGAAACGGTGTTATCAAAGTTGTAGATCACTACGTCTACCTAGGCCAGACTGTAGATGGTCCAACTAGGTAAATTCAACTTCAATAAAGTGGTCATCCGAAGAATCTAACTCGGGTGGGCAGCGTTTGGGAAGCTTTGAAAGTGCGTGACACGTAGCATGGGAAGACTCCCCTACTCGATGGACTGACGACTTTGCGGTAGTTTTAAAGTTGGTAAATCCGTCGTTTGGGGGGAGGCCTATGTTCATCATTGGACGTATGTGGGCTGAAATGATGATGTTGATGAATGATGAGCAACCATCGAGCATTGGCTAACTAAGATTATTTTTTTGTTTAACAAAGGTTTGGACTTTACCGCAGGTTTAACTAGCTCTAGGCCAGAGCGAGGATTAGGGCTACGATGCAGTAAGTTTTCCTATAGGTCAATGGCTCTCCCGCGCACCAACGGAACCTAAAAAGTAGTATGCATACGTAGTAGAATAAACGTTTTTGAATGTATTGACTAGGAACTTCCGGTGTAACTTCAGCAATGATTTTATCGCAACATTGAGCTTGCATTATGAGTAATGAACAATATGGATCGTAAGCTACGACAGGCTTAATGGGCTGAAGCTTGTTGCTATAAATGCCAACACACTTTCGGTGAAACACATTTTTATATCCCAACCTATTAGTTGAACGCCCCAGGCATTCTGTTGGTACGTGGGAATTTCCTGAAATTCTTTCTTCGTGCACCTCTGAAAAATTCTAGTCTCCAGGATCTTTAGTTCAGGCTGAGCGTTGATAGTCAGTCAGTCAGCTGTACGACGATTATACATATAGATTAAATTCACCAATTAGCTTTTTATGGCCGTAATCTGTAGAGCGTGGTGGACGCGAAAAAGAAAATAGGTCTCTCAAAGTCCGTTGACGTCGTAAAAGATGACTAAAGGCCTATGGGCAGCATCTAACATCTACCTGAATTCCAAAACGAATGCTGTGAACTAACTAGCCTGCCAAGCGTGGTGGTTGTTACAAATCCCCTAGGTATAGAACGCCTATGTAGTAAACATTCAACATTTACAAATGTCAAAATAAAGGAAATAGTATGAAATACGCAGTCTTTTTTTGTATTTACATAATTATTTTCACAGGATTTACATTTAATTGTTGTGATTCATGTATTAAAATAATTAATTAATAATATTAACATTAATATAATCTAACTAGATTTGATAATTATTTATGTGAATGTCCTGTATTTCTTTGTTTATTGCTTCACATAAACGAGCTTACGCTTTTCCAATTCATGAGGTTCAGGTCAATCGCTCGCAGATACCTTAGCAATTTAATGTCTACCAATCACTTTTATTTTAAACCCAATGCTCTAAGGGATAGGGTTCACATTTGAAGTACCAGAGTTGATCCTCTTGTGGTCTGTCTACGTACAAACTATGAGATGGTCGGCAACGTTGAAGCCTTGTCTCCTGGGAGTTAGGACACGCAATGCGACAAATGCTTGTGAGGAGCACCTTTTGGGGAACTGTTTATGGATACCTTCAGGCTTTTTATATATTGAAAACACGAATATTGTAGGTAAAACTGAAATAAACGTGAAATGGAGACTTACTTATAATATAGTTACCAGCAGATATCCTTTCAGCAGATATCCAGATAGATATACCTTTCAAATGTAAAGCTAAACTAAAGCTTACATAAATTGTTTATTATTATTTTCCTTAGATGAATAACTAATTAAATTTCCTTTATGTTCCTTAATTCGTATATATGAAGTATGCCACAAGTTTTAGAAAACCGTACATTTATTTGTAAATGTATTATTTTCTAAGTTAGATACCTTTTAGGATAAATTTACACTAAAGTTTGTATCACTTTACTTATTATAATTAATAAAGACCTTTTGAAATTGAATAAAAATGAATTGACTTCTACTACTACTACCACTACTACTATCACTACTACTACTACTACTACTACTACTGCTACTACTACTACAACTACTACTTTCACGCACCGTAAGGTTCATCGTACTCACGCGAACCATTAAATTGTGAAATGACCTCCCTGCTGAGGTTTTCCATACTAGCAACGTGTAATGTGGATTTTCACATTATGACATTACGGAATTTTTAAAGGTTCGGCCACGCGCGGGTAATGCTTCTGGTATTGCGAGCGTTTAAAGACGACGGTAACCTATAGAATATTTAACCGCCTCTGTGGTCTAGTGGTTCAACCCATCGATTTCAGATGTCTGGTCGGTGGCAGGATTTTGTTTAAGTCCACCTGGCTAGCTACCACCATCTTACCTGATTTTGTCGCCATAATAACCATACTAATTTTTTTTGTGTTCCAGCATTTATAGGTAATATAGCCAGTTCCTCAGTTTGTTGAGGATTCCGGGTGAAGTGCACTTTCGGCGTTATCTCATCTTGTAAACAGGTGAGATGCGCTCCTCCGTCGTACAATAAAGAAAAAACAGTTAAATACGATGATAAACCTTTGAACCGAGAATATTAGTAACAAAGAAGTACATCATACATTTTATAAAATTACTGGTTCCTTCTCACAGGTTTGCCCGCGTTTGTACCCGCATAAAAAATAGCTCAATTTTTACCAATATCTGTACAAAATTTTAACTGAAATGAAAAACATTTCGATTTGAATTATTTTCAAATGATGCTAGCGGATTATTTCTGTTTTCAGGTTATTAATATTGAACAATGGATTTTCGCAAAATAACGCCTGAATTAATTAGCTAAGTAGCTTATCTCATTCCCAGGCTAGTAATGTATGTTATGATTATATAATGTTTATGAAAGCACTTTCTAGTTGTTGAATAATAAAAGATTTTTATTGGTTGCTAGGTTAGTACCTAGGTTTCTAATATTCAAATACGTTTGTGTATTTTATTCATCATCATTTTAGAACGCATTGAAATTTTTATTACTGCAATAAGAAGTGATATTAATTAAATGTTCTCTTCCTGAAACTAGTTCCAAATATGTTTATAATAACTGACCCTAAAACCCGATCCTCAATAAATAACGAGTTGGCAAAATTGCCGTTCCGTATCCGTATAGCTTTATGAAATCCGCCAGGAAATTGGAATGGGCGTGCCTGAATAGGGGGTTCCGTATACCGTTAGTTTCCAATGATTTTCAGGATATAGTCTAGGCGTAAACGAATCTGGGTAGGTGGTAGGTATACGCTTATGCATAAAGCTTTGGAAGCTTTCAAATATATTTTTTGTGTGTTTTTGATTGACTTTGGCTTTGAGGTTTTATTTTTTAAGTTATGGGTATTATTTGAACTAAAAGAGCTAAAATAACTATTTTTTTTATTGATGTTATTTATGTATTTATTTATAATTCACAAAACAGTTTACATTCGAAATATACTTAATAATTACCTCTTGTTCGGATCTATATTGGATCTAGACAAATATGTGAATACAAGACCATTAGTGTTGCAAGCATTAAACATAAAATACCCTGAAACCAGAATCAGCAACTAAACATTTTGTTTGTAAAACAGTAATAAATAAATAAAGGACATTATTTGACTACAGCCTTATAGAATAATATAAGGATAAAGCTCGATAAACACAGCGTTAGCCAAGAGTTCACTCTGGAATTGAAGACTCCAATATTGTATGTATTATGTTGTCAAATTACTTTTTAGCTGATTTTTCTTGTTGACCATACATAAAAAAACTATATAACTCGATTATAATAAGAAACAGAAATAGTCGATTGTCAGCAATTTCTTTCATTTCTTCTTATATGTGATTTGATTATTTATAATTATGTTAAGGGAGCAATGCTTAGTGTATATGTTTCTCACTATAAGTATTTACCTAATTATATAATAATAATTACACAATTTATTGTATCTAATATACCTTATTAAATTGTAACCTTATTGACTACTTTCTTTGTACATAGTTAGTTAGTATATACTGTTTTAATATACATGTTAATAATAAATGAAGTAAGAGATATATCTCTTAAATTTAATTACATTAAAAATACATAGACGTTGTTCTATATAATTTTCGACAAGCTTTAAACATATTAAATTTGAAACTGAATTTCGAAATTCTAAAAGACCAGATCGTTCAACTGGATCATGTTTTTTGCCAGGCCATTATGACTTGGAAATATTACGCATCAAAAAAGATTTAAGAGAACAATAAAGTAAAAACGTGCTACCAATATAAGAGCTATATTTAAAACCGAAGGTCTAAATAAGAAGAAATGAGGCGAGTGAAGCAGCAATGTTTACGTCATTACCAGCAAAGGCCTAATAGCCGTGGCCTCTGCAGGATCGAATTTCGTAAGGCTAGGCGAAAAACTTACACATAGAGATGTGAGGTGGCAAGGATGGGCGAATTAAGGGCTGCTTAAAGGAAACCGACAAATTAATACATTTGAACACAGTTTTTTTATCCGAAATGAAATAGCTTTTGATTTCGTACCTTGTACTGGCAAGTATAAAAGCCATTTTAAAAGAGTTATAGACTGCGGAAATAACAAACCAAGATTCTAGCATAGACGAGGCTATTTAGTCTGCTGATCTCGCTCTACACTAATCCCACGGGATGAGTTGACAAAACGTTTTTTTTTTAATTGTACGACGAGGAATCGCTTGGCCTTCATCTCATCTGGTTACAAGTTGAGATAGGGCCGACGGTGGAAGCGCATTTCAACCGGAATCCTCAACAAACTGAGGAACTGGCTATCTTACCTCTAAATGCCGGAACACAACAATTTCAGAATTGTTATTATGGACTATTCAGAATTTCAGAGTTAATAGAAAATAAAAAAATAAAAGAAAGAATAAAATTAATTTCAGAATTCGGCTTTATCTCAACTTGCTACCAGGTGAGATGAAGGCCAAGCGATTCCCCGTCGCACAGTAAAAAAAAGTAACGAGGTCAAAAACTGACTTATTTCAAATAAATCGTATAAAATGATGCGTATACATCTATTCCAGAGAGTGCCTGAAACTGCAATTTAGTCTTTCATCCCCAGCCCTTCATTCGTCCATGCGAAGTGGTTGGTAATCTGTGTCCATACGAAGAATTAATTGGATTTAGACCCGACCCTCGTAGGGACGGCGCGCAATCCAACCACTTCTTAATTTCGCCCAACAATTACTTTTTTTTCATAATCTTGAAGATTATCTGAATAATAAATCTTCAGACGTACTATTGTTTCTTAAACTATGCATTTTTTCTTAAGAAAAGGTTCCAACCTCAAGCATGGTTTTGCTACCAAGTAATCTAGCATAAGCATACTTTGCATTTAATGAACCCACCCACACTTACTTTTGGTGGAATCTATCTCCTTAGTGGTCTATCCCGGGCAACTGTTACGGATAAAATAAAAGCCTGTAAAGATCCAAATGGCTTGTAACCATCCTTCTGCCTTATCCACGCCAAGCTGTTAGCTGCCTTTTGTAGGTGCCTGGAAGTGTCTTTAATTTTCACCCATGCCATAACCAAGAAAGCCTTATGGTATTATCCAGAACTCATGCTGACCCAGATAATGACCATGCAAGTCTTGGGGTCTTACCCAGAACTCATCCTCACTCAGGTAATGACCAGACAAGTCTTGGGGTCTTAACCAGAACTCATACTCGCTCAGGTAATGACCAGGCAAGTCTTGGGGTCTTACCCACAACTCATCCTCACTCAGGTAATGACCAGACAAGCTTTGGGGTATTATCCAGAACTCATCCTCACTCAGGTAATGACCAGGCAAGCTTTGGGGTATTATCCAGAACTCATGCTTACCCAGATAATAACCAGGGAAGCCTTGGGGTCTTACCCAGAACTCATTCACACCCAGGTTATGACCGAGCAAACCCACGAGTAAGAAAGAGGCTCCTTTAGCAATATGCATTTGCAGTAAGGCCTGGTATCTATGGTTCGACGAGATGTCAACAGTCGCGGTGGCAGCTGCCATCCAATTTATCAGGTAACATACAAAAATCAAAATTTAAAGTAACTATCGATTCATCATACCAAAAACTACTTATAATTTAAGAATTGAAGGGTAGTAGAGCTACTGGTGTATAGGCTTGAACGGGGAAGCACAACCACATATTTCAGCCGCTAAGCAGCATTGCTGTGTTCCGGGTTGAAGGGTATTTCCGAAAAAAATACGATCACGCGAGGCTTAACATCATTATGCCTTAAGTGGATGAGCCCAATGCAGTGCCGCTTAGGTCATGTTCTTTGTGGATGTGACACTTAACATCAGGTGGTATTGTGCGTACCGCATGAACTCGGAATCAGCTCTCAGCGTCTGTTTATCCGCTGTGTTACGACCCTAATGTCTTCAAGAAGAGCGTCAATACGTACTTACTGGTTAGGCTCGCTCCATCGTAAGTCTCATTCTTGCAGGTTTTTAAGTTCCAGGTCAAGAGCTGAGCCATCGTAAATAAAAATATAATTAAAAAATTGGACTGCTTTCTTGTTCCGTCTCAAAGTAGAATAAAAAATAAAAAACTATAGCTAACCAAAACTTCTTTAATGAGCTGACTGTTATTTAATAAGTTGACTGTTTTTTAGCGTCTATAAATTGCCTTTTTCAGTGGTGGTTGATAAAAAGTAATCAACTAGCACCTACTGACTGTTTTTGGGAAAATTGGGGAACAACCCAATTGTGGTGTTGAATACAATCAATTTTATTTCATACGTTACGAATTGCGCCATTGTATCCATGACCTGAATGCCTACAGTCAAAGTTCATGCTATAGATATGCCAATAAATTATGCGTTCACATATGGAAGCAAACATTTATGATACAGCGTGTATTGCATTTCAAATATTTGCATCAGCTTCAAAATCAGTTTCATTTAGTTATTTGATACGCGCTTCAAAATTTGCATTATGGAAATCAATTCTGATGTGAAGTTGATTGAGATTGATGGAGGCCAGAAGAAATAGATTCTTTATTATTTGATGCACACAGTAAAGCAATAAAACTACACAAATAATAGAAATTATAATTGAACATGAGCTCCCTTGTTCTATCAGCGACTATTTGGAGAAAGTGGGGGATTATAATTGTTATAGTGCAAATAACTGAGTTAGCATACAAAATAAGAACCTTTAAAATACGTTATATTTATAGAAACTATTGTACATGTAATTTTTAAGAAAATATATTTGAGCTTTTGCTTGCAAAACCCGACTGGCACGGATGTCATGAGACACAGATTTTTTTAACTTGAGGGAGATACAACTTAGAGACAGATGAGGCAAGCAGCCTATCTGCTGTTAAATACAACTCTTAAGGGAATGAAGGATCCTAATATAATAATATTAGTAGCTTTATAAATATTATATCGATGCAAAACAACTTTTTACACAACAATACTAAAATTTCTGTCGACTGACCGTTCTTGTGGTATAGTCTCTAGATCCACAAGTCCTGAGCTCGATCCCCGTAAAGTACAAATTTGTACTCGGTTTGGATGGTGGGAGGTTGTTTTAAGTCTGCCTGGCTAGCTACCACCATCTTACCTAAGTATGTCAAGTAAGTAAGTCAGTCTGTTGATAATCTAGCCAAGTCAATTATCAATATTATTACTTATAAATTTAAAATATGTTTTCCTTTGAAAAAGTAAACATCAAAAGGAACTCGTGGGTCACCGAGGATTTAATAGATTTAAAAAACCTTCTTTTTGATGCCATAAACCTCCAAGAAAAGTATCCAGACGCAAATTTACAACATTGTATAGACACTTTCACACAAAAATATGAAAACGCTGTGAAGTGTAAAAAGATACGTCACTATGAAAAAGTTATCTGCAATAGCTCCAACTCGCACAAAGCGATATGGCGCGTTGTAAATATTGAAAGGTGTGCAACTACCCATACACCAGCAAGTTTCACAGATGTTGTCAAGGATTCCTCAGGCAGTAGATTTGCGTCGCGCAAGGAGGTCGCAGATGACTTGAACGCGAGGTTCGTAGAGGCAGCTACTGCGTGTGGCGCAACGCGCGCGCAGCTATCCCGTGTGAACGCGGCTCTCAAAGCCACACGCCCTCTTGCGGACCGCTCCTTGAGGCTCGTCAGATTTACTGCCTCAGAGGTGTTCCATATTATAACAACGCGGATTCCACGCAAACCCACTAAGGACATATACGACATCTCTATGGACCTACTGTCAACTGCTGCTATCCCACTAGCTTCTTGGCTGGCCGCTCTATTCAACCGCTGCATTATAAACGGAACCTTTCCTGCCTCATTCAAGGTTAGCAAAATCTCCCCTTTGTTCAAAGGGAAGGGTAAACGTGAAGACATTGATGGCTATCGCCCTGTATCTATAATCCCAGCCGTTGCTAAGATTTTTGAGAACGGTATCAGCACTCGTCTCACCAAGTACCTAGATGAAACGTCCGCACTGTCCGAGCGACAATACGCCTACCGTGCCGGCCGCAGCACTACATCACTTACACGTGACGTAGTCCGTCGAGTACTCGAAGCTCGTGAACAGAAACGGCAAGTGGCAGTCCTGTGCTGCGACCTGTCGAAAGCTTTCGACGTCGCAGATCACAGCGTTCTCTCGTCCAAGCTTCAGCACTATGGCATATGTGGCGAAGCTCACTCGGTGTTGACGGATCTCCTTCAAAACCGCTATCAGATAGTTGTCGGCGACGCAGGTGAAACAAAATCTGACGCTCTGGGGACCGTAATGGGCGTGGCTCAAGGCTCATCAGTCTTCAACATTCTTTTCTCGCTATTGCTGAACGACCTCCCTGAGCACATCACCGCCGGTGAGGTGTTCATGTACGCGGACGATGTGGCTGCGGTCGTCACCGCCCTCTCTCTCGACGAACTCGAGCGGCGGTTGAATGAGGCTGTTCACCAGGTGGCGCAGTGGTTTAAATGGAACGGACTCGTCTTGAACCACAAAAAGACACACTTTGTACACTTTTCGTTGTCAGGACACAAGACTAGGGAGTGACTATAAACTCAATAATTATTGAGCAAGTTCAGGCAACCACCTTTCTTGGATTTGAAATCGATCGTGGCCTGACCTGGAGTAAGCACATCGACAAAGTCTGCGCGAAGCTTGGCAGCGCATGCTACGCCTTGTACAGATTGTCTCGCGTGGTTTCATCAGATGTAGTCCGAACGTGTTACTTTGCGACCGTTCATTCGCTCTTACAGTACGGGGCTGAGTTGTGGGGGCACGCTGCAGACAGGGAGCGTGCCTTGCGCATGCAGAAACGTGCCGTGAGGGTGATCGCAAGAGTGACATGGGACACATCGATGAAACCCTACTTCACGTCGCTGCAAATTCTAACACTTCCCTCGATTGTGATCTTCCAGATCGCAATGTACGTGAGGCAAAATCTTGCAGCATTCCCAACACGCGGAGACAGACATATGCGTACATATAATACGCGTGGCGCTGGCAAGCTCGCTGCAGTGCTGGGACCTACCGTCTATAATCGTCTACCGGAGCATGTAACAAGCGCTTCTAGTCTTTTAAGTTTTAAATTAAAGCTCAAGTCATGGCTCGTGGAGAAGGCATTCTATGACTTTAACGAATTAATTACCTAATTTATTAATTTTATTGTTTAATTTTTATGTTGTTTTTTTTTTTTTTTATCTGCAATATTTTTTAATATTGTTAAAATAAGATATTTTTTATACTATTATGACCTGTAAATCTATATTTACCAATAAATTGACTATTATGACTATTATGACTATTATGACGGTATTACAATAATTCTAATTATTTTCGATTTGTTATTCTACTTATTGGTAACCTTCATTACTCGACTCCAGGTGAGATAAAGGCCATGTGCTTTGCCGTCGTAAAATATAAAAACTTCCTATTCAAAGAAACATTATTTAGGCATGATGATCATTACCATATACTGGAATAAAATGCTAAGTCGATCTTGGATCATAATTTTTTTATCAATCTATAATAAATACGATTATGAAATATTAAAACCTGTCCTTCCCTTATTTATTTTATTTGACTTGCAAGAAAGAGAACTTGCAAGAAAATGTTGAAATAGGTCCGAAATGAGTTAAGAACTATTTTAACATTTTCTTGTTACGAAAGAAGGTATCGAATATGCTTTGTTTTGTATAACAAAGATCTAAATAAAGAAAACCCTTTGAGAACTCATGTTACTGGAACGAGCATATGGTTTAATTACTTACTTTCCTTCCAGCGCGTATGATGTTGTTAGAACGTGAATTTGTAACATTTGATCAACAGCAGGGCAGTTTCATATCCCGCAAAATTGGCCTCCACAAACGCAAAGACGGCTTTACTCTAGTAGAGATGTACCACAATAATAACAGTAAAATTTATGGAATTTGTTTAAAGTAATTAGATATTTAACATACCCAATGTTAAATATTTACACCGCCTAAAAAGGACTACATCATTTTTAAGGTTTGACGATTAGAACACGAAACAAAGAAAAAAAAGGGTTTTAATACTCGGTATTTTGTATCGAACATGACAGCATCAACATGCTCATATTTATTGAAAATTGTTGATAACTTGACGAATTTGCGATAATCGTCAGCATTTTAAATTATAGCTTGATCTGTAGACCAGGGCAAGAATGAACTTATTCAAAATTATAAAAATATATATTCTTACGGAAAAACCTCCCAGAAAGAGAATAATATTCTCTATCAAACCTCCAAATACTACCAACAAACCTTTTCAAATATTTTTTTTCCATGTTCTGAATAATAAAAATAAATAAAATAGCTTGTAATATGGGAACAAGATTACGATTATAGAATACTTGAATACTTTTTTTTTGTATATACATACTTATCATACAATACAACACCCAAACATAGAATACGATGAAAATTCAAATTTAATAAAAAGGACTTTTCATCACTATCCGTCGACACCGAAGTGAAGAAAGAAGAAAATTACGCGGAATTTCAGACGTGCAGCAAATTTTCATCTCCCATCTGGTTGATATTTCTAAGCGCTTAAACCATAGTTTATTGTGCGCTCTGCAAAACTTGTTTCCGGTGTCTGTGTTTCCGCTGTGTTCTTAGGTAACCCGACTGCTTATTTTGTACATAGTTAGTTGAATGATAAGAAAATATTTTTTCGATAGTGCATAAATTCGGACCAATATATATATATATATATTTTCTATCTGGATATAGTTAATCTGAGATATCTTCAAACTATCACGATGACATCTCTATTCCAAACTGTTGTAGCTTGCAAACATTAGCTTGTACATAATGTATGTTTGAACGCACACAAAGGCGGTGGACTCAAAGAGGCGTCGTGAGTCCAATCAAATTTCAAAACAGCGACCGTTCTGTTTACTGATTCATTTTGCAAATGTGGAATTGTTTGTATGCGACGGGCTGTGTTGATACATCGTGTGCTAAGCCTTTCCTCACGGGTCAGTTACCACACAATTTTGCTGTTGTACACTGGGTTCGATTTTTTTGGCACAATATCGAAACTTTGGTAAAAGCCCAAAGCAGTTTTTGGTGCATGTAACTAATGAAAGATAAAAAAAAAAACGTTTTTTTTCGCTGCTTCTCCCAAGTTGTTTACACTTGAATAAAATGAAGCTTATGTTTTGGTCTTAGAAATAATGTTGGAAATATAACCAATCAAGAATATTGTAAGGTTCTATCTATTTGTATTTAAAATAGGTAAGCTCTTAAGAGTGCAATATCTCTCCAGATATAATATATATCTATATATATCGGATAATATCCTCACCAGAGTCGGATTTGGAGGATGGATTTACCTAACAAAGATTTACAATAGATATTTTTTTTTTAAAACTAAAAATAAAACCGCCTTCAATGAAGGTTTTCAGGAAGGAAGGAATTGAGGTATAAATATCCAAATCGATTCAAGTGTGCCTATAATATTTTTTCCCTGGATTTCTCCAGGATTCCTTCATCAGATCCTGACCTGATTACGATGAGACCACCTGGAAAGTATACCCTTTCAACAAAAATAAAAAAATTGCAAATTTGGTCCAGGTGTCTTTGAGTAATCGGGGAACATACATAAAAAATAAAAATAGATGAATTGAGAAAATCCTCCATTTTTTGAAGTCGGTTAAAAATGTGATATTCCCTGTAATATAGTTTTGTCACAAGCTTTGTTAATTTTGTGAGATGGCGATGTGTTGTCTAGTAACTTTTGTTTGTAATAAGTCGTAAATAAATAACCCTAAAATATACATGACAATTAGTCACATCCCAGTAATTTGGGGCCAGGATTTATGTATCGCAACATTCCAGCAGTCCTCGCAAATGTCTCTCTGCGAACCTTTTTTTATGATTTTTTTAATTATACTGTAGCAACAAAAGAATTTACAAACGTGATATGGCATTTTGGTCCCGTAGTGTAAACATGAGACATTGGTTGCTTTTTCTTAAAATAATATACTAAGGGGAGACTGCCATCTTACCTGAGTCACCCGAGTCTTTCGCCTTCTAAATTTTTGTGTGCTGGCCATATATTTATTTATTTATTAATTAAAATAGGACATCCAATAGACAAAACAAACATAGGGTTAGATGTGTACCAGTCTTAAAACAGTTTATTTTTTCATTTATAGGACGCCACAGCGTGTAGAATAAAACTAAAATTAAAACTCTAAAACTAAATAGGTATAAAACCAAAAAAATAATAAATTGTAGCACAAGTTATGGCTAAGCTTTGCTTATTTTGGGGCAAACAATTTTAGTATTATACTAAAGCTATATAATGTCAACATTCATATTATAATATATTGTATAGTATGAGTTTCTTATGGGTTATTATTTTATGGTTTTTTATTATTATTTTATATAAAAAAGTATATTAGTAACAGTCATTACCTGTAATACAGGTAATGACTGTTACTGATATACTTTTTTTTAAATATAATAAAAAAACATGTGTTCTAATCACGTGTTCTAATCGCGAAAGTTTAAAAAAGACTATATAATTGATTTTCATCCATACTATTTATTTATGTACACAAAACAAAATATAATTGATTTATGATAAAACTAGGGTATACCACAGTTATGAGCTAATCCAACGCCAAGCTGCCTAGCGAAATTCGGATTATTAGCCCTGGAGACATGGATTCTGGATTCTTCACTACGGGACGTTCATCATCAGAGCATGTCAGACACTCACACAAACTTCTGACAAAGCGGAAAGTTTTTTGCACTTTGACTGGATTTGACACAACTTCCGAATCGGAAGGCTATACTTACATGGCCAAACAGCTCAGAAAAACTATATCGCTAAAACAAAACTCTCTTCAGCAGTTGGTTACAATAGCAGTTGAAATTATGTGTTCACCTCTGTGTAAGCGCGAGCTGAAACGCGGTGCAAGGAAAAAAATCAGGAGAGAATGTAGTTCAAAGGTCAGTTTACTTTAAATTCAGTGCTACATATTTTACATGCTAAGAAAACTGGAAAATTAAAAATGGTTTGAGCACGAAAATGCAGTTTGGTTTTTGAATTTTATTTTTGCAAGCGACTTGCCTTGTTTTATTTCTGCAGTCAGAATTGTGTAAATATTGATCACGCTCATTATAAAAACGAAAGTTTGCCTTAATGTCTAGTGCGAGTTTTATACTTGCTCAATGCTATGCTTTAAGCCTGCTCGAACGCGTTTGCGTTTATAACAATTTGTATGAAAAATAAAACATATTCACGGTGGGCAAACGCGAATCAGTTGCATCTCGCATTACGCACTCTTAATGTTTGCAGATGTATGTGCATGTATCTATGTTCTTCTTCAAGCCAGAACTACTGAACGGATTGACCTAAAATTTTGCATATAATACATAAATAAATGTTTCAGGACATTCTTTTCACACAACATCATCTAGTCCCAAACTAAGCAAAGCTTGAAATATAGGGACGAGATTACGGATAAAATAGTTGTTTACTTTTTTGTTGTTTATAAAATTGTATTTTTAATAGTACCTACGGAGGGAAAACGCTTGGCCTTCATCTCACCTGGTTACTACAAGTTAAGATAAGGCCGAAGGTAGAGGCGTACTTTACCCGGAATCCACAACAAACTGATGAACTGACTATCCTACCTCTAAATGCCGGACCACAACTATTTTAGAATAGTTGTTATGGCGACAGAATTAGGCAAGATGGTGGTAGCTAGCCAGGCGGACTTAAACAAAGTATTACCACCAACCAAACCAAGCACAATATTGTACTCCCCTGGGCATCGAACCCGGGACCTCTGGATCTGAAATCGGTGGGTTGAACCACTAGACCACAGAGGCGGTTAAAAATGACATATTTATCATACCTACAATATAACATAAATAGATGATAGATCACACCAACCCCATGTGCTGTGTGCAAAGATTCCTCGTAGAGGTTTATTTCGCAACAAGATCGCTGGCTTTTGCTAGCGGATACGGTTGAATAATCACAACACTGGTGATAGGACCTGTAAAGATCCACCTGGCTACTGGCCTGACGAAGTCCATTTACTGTGTTCGGAGCGCGGAGAGCTAGCAACTCCTGGAAGTCCATCGTTGATTCATATTCATATTTATTCATATTCATATTTATTCATATTCATATTTATTTATTCACTAACAATTATACAATCGTGTCTGAAATTAACTCTAAAACTAAAACAAAAATGTACACAAATATAAATTACATAGAAATGTACAATTAAATTTATGACATTACAGTCTTAATGACATTATCCGTCGAGTTTTTACCAGTGTCAATGTTCCAGCTGTTCTTGAACCGAATGGTCTGTTACGTGATGATGGTAAGCGGCCCGACGGTATGACTCTTGTCCCTTGGGAAATGGGTAAGCCTTTGTTGGGGCACACTATCTGCGTCGACACCCTAGCATCTCATCTGCCTGTGACATTAGTTAGGGCTGGTGTGGCGGCTGATTCGGCCGAGAATCACAAAAGGCGCAAATATAGTGGTCTCGACAGAGCTTACCTATTTGAGCCTTTTGGGGTGGAGACCTTGGGTCCGTGGGGAGCCGATGCCCTCCGGGTTTTCAAAAATCTTACGGGGCTTTTGATCGAGGTGGCACGTGACCCAAGGGCTGGCTCTTATTTAGGCCAGCGATTTAGCATAGCTCTTAAGCGTGGCAATGCAGCCAGTGTCTTGGGCACGCTTCCGTCTGGTACTGATCTGGAACAGTTGAGTTACTTATAGGCCGTTTGTAACGGTCCTTATGTAATCTGACTGATTCCTTTGTACATAGTTAGTTTTAATTGTACTTTTTATTGATAAATAATTTATTAAATTCATTAATTTATATTATACTAGCTGAAAATACCCGTGCTTCGCTACGGCAAAAAATAAGAAAAGTGAAATGGCTGTGATACCTGGATATATATACAGGGGTAAATAACGACTTCTAGTTTCTACACGGCATGTCCCGGTAATTCTGTAATCTAATGTCCAGATCCTATTAGTTAAACTATTAGGTATAAAAATATCTTATGTAGAATAAAGAGCACCTGGTGCTTATTTGGTTGGTAGTAGGCAGAGGTATCATTGATTTTCGCATAACACAAAATAAAAGAATCTTTGTAATTCTTAGCGCATTAAAGACCTGTCTAGTGTTTTTAGCAGATCTAGGTCCGATTCACGGGGGGCGGCATTGCTTGTGAGGTTTGGTCACCGGGCCGTTTTGTACGGACATTGCAGGCTACAACTAACTGATTGCTTTGGAAGGCTATCTTCGGTCCTTGGCACCTTTTGCCACTGGTAATGGTCATCAAAGAGCCATGTCAGACGCCTATGGTGGCTCCCCGTAAGATCTAACACCAGGGAAATCACTGGACCGACGACAGACTTAAGTTGGCCTCTGCAGTAAAAATCTAGCCAGGTGGGGCATAATAAACTCATCAAGCGCACATTACTTGTGTGGAGCTATCGTACAGGAAATTATGGCCCACCTACTTTCCTGCCCGCTATGCCCGTAGATATTATTTAGTACTGGTTGAGGAAGGTTTTATTAATATTTTGCAACGTTTGAATCGAGAAAGAGAAAAAAAACATGAAAATTTACTAATGACAATAAAGGCTATATCGTGAGGAAATTGGTATTAAGCTTGTCTCTAGGACTAAACATTCAATTCATTTCAAAGTTATTTTTAACAGACAAATAAATTATAATATGATACATCAATTGAAACAAAAATAAAACGTTAAAAGATAAATTTTAAATTTTACCCCCTTTTTTTCTAAGGGGAGAAATTTCCAAAAAGAAAACATAATATTACATTTTAAACAGGGTTAGATCAAGTGAAAAGGTTTGCCCCATGTATCAAAGGAAGAATCTGAAAGTTTTTTTTCATAATTAGCATTTCAAAGACATATCTACATGCACTATTTCAACTCAATCGAATAAAACTAAAGATTTTAAATTTTCAAGAAAATTTCAAGATTTTCCCCCCATTTCACCCTTTTAGAGGAATAATAAAAAAAAATAGCAAGTATTTTAATATTCTTTGAGACACAAATATGTAGTACATAAAACATTTGAATCTTGTGGGCGGAGGAAAAGATGTTCAAACATCGTCATAAAAAACTGACTTGGTGTTTGTTGCTCCTTCATGACCAAGCAACTGAATAAACTGAGGACATACTGATAAGCAGAAATTGTTCTGGACCAGGAAAAAGCCACGCGGGCGATGCCGCTATTATCATAATGAGAAAAGATTTGTATCTTGTATTTTGTTTGTAACAATATCAAAAACATAAATCATAATAACACTATGGTTATATAATTTTGTACGACGGGAAAGCGCTTGGCCTTCATCTCACCTGGTTACAAGTTGAGATAAGGCTGAAGGTGGGAGGTGCACTTCACCCGGAATCCTCAACAAACTGAGGAACTGGCTATCTAACCTCTAAATTCCGGTACAACAATTTTAGAATTGTTATTATGGCGACAGAATTAGGTAAGATGGTGGTTGCTAGCCAGGCGGACCCAAACAAAGACCTACCACCACAATATATTGTACTCCCCATGGGGAGCGAACCTAGGACATCTGGATCTGAAATCGGTGGGTTGGACCATTAGACCACAGAGGCGGTTGAATTAGCTATATTCAGCATGGCAATGCAGCCAGTGTCTTGGGCACGCTTCCGTCTGGAACTATTGAGTTAACTATAGCCCGTTTGTAACGGTTCTTAGTAATAGGTACTACTTCTTCCTTTGTAGATTTTTTCTTCTTCCATTGTGAGTTTAATTGTACATAATTTAGTAATGTTTCTGAATTAGAAAAGTAGGTAGTTCAATATTTAATATTTATTAGAAAATTAATAGTAAAATTCAATGAACCGAAGCTAAATCTAATCAAATATTTAAATTCATGCTATTAACATAAATCCTATTTCAATTAACAAATAAACGGGCTATGCGTTCACTCATAAATAAAATGTAATTAACATATACCGCATTTGTGTATACTATTAACAAGCCTTACATTTCAGTTGATAATAACTTTGCCTTCTGTGCTGTAGGTTGTGGGTTCGATTTCCATCCAGAAAACTAACATTTGTGTGATAAAAATAGATTTTTGCTCTGTGTTTGGGTATTGTTTTATATAATAAGTATGTATTTACAACAAAAAACTTAAAAATAACTCTAAGGGTAAGGTTCATATAATTTGAAGTTGGTGCTGAATTGCCAAGCACAACAACATGTTTATTGTATGACCTTTAAGTTATATGAACTTACCTTTAGAGTTATTTTTAAGTTTTTAGTGGTGAAGTCGGTTCCATTTTTACTAAAAAAGAAGTTCATTTTAGCTTTTTTTCGTTATAAAACCTACGACACCACGACGTCTCCGATACCGATAAATGATTTTTATGGGCTTTAATGATGATGATACAAGAATACAGCATTTATAGCCAGAATGCATCTTAAGACATTTCCACTAAGCCCAAACAGTGCTAGATTAAATTGTTTGTTTAAGGATTATCGGTGAACATCGTCATCTGATGATGAAGCCAAAGGCCTAACCTAGACCTACCGGAAGGCATGCATTTTTTTGTTGTAGTGCTAGAGATACACGATTGTACCTATAATTAGGTATATCAGTTGAATGAAATAATTAATTAATGAAATAACACTTTACACACAGAAATAATACTGTAGACAAACACAAACATTTAGTAAAAATAGTGTCTGAGTACAATGGGCGGCATTATGGCTAAAAGCGATTAATTCCAGGCAGGTTGAATTATTCAGTAGAGAATAACATAACGAAACGAAAGAAGAAAACGAACGAATAAGGGGTGGAAAATCTGGGTTAAAAATCGAATCCTCGTTTGGTCTACTAGTCGGATAAAATGTGGGACTAAGAGATTAAGGTTGTAGCTGAGTCAAGTGAAGTGGAATGAATTGCGGGGTATGTAGATTTCTAAAACTATGCTGTTAATGAATATAATCGATATAATGTTCATACAACGACAAAAAATATATTTAATATATCATGTTTGCAAAGCAATGTATTCAGGCTCAAACACATTGGCCTAATTAAAATAACAGTTAATAAAAAATATGTGCACTTAATTACGAAGTAGATACTTATCACGAAATATATTTAAATTTTATTTTTTGTAACAAACGAGGTGGTTTATGTAGGTGAGGCAGTTGTTCAACACACAAGAGTTTTATAGGTTGGATCACGCACTTTTGTTATGTTTTGGTGGTTTTTTACGACGACGAAAGCATGAATCCTTTTAGCCCAACCCGTGAACAAAGTAAGTCTCGCTGTCGATTATTTATTTACCCTTATGTCAAATAAGACAGCCAAGCATTTGACCACCAGCTTAATAAACAGGTTAAGATGTGACCTAGGATGGAGCACGCTTATCAAAGGAAACCAATTCACTCTGGACTTCAACATTCCAAAACTGTACCGTTGCGAGAAAGCAGTCCAGAGCAACGAGTTCCATTCCTTACCAGTGCTGATGATAAAGGTGAGACTAAAAATTAGAAAGGTACTTTTTTTTAGTTGTACTACAGGGAGGTGTTTGGCCTTCATCTTGCCTGATTTTCAAGTTATGATAAGGCCGAAGGTAGAAGCGTTTTTTTTAATTATTATTGTACGACGGGTAAGCACTTGGCCTTCATCTCACCTGGTTACAAGTTGATATAAGGCCGAAGGTGGAGGCGCGCTTCACCCGGAATCCTCAACAAACTGAGGAACTGTCTATCTTACCTCTGAATGTCGGTGGTAGCCAGGCGGACTTAAACAAAATCCTACCACCAATCAAACCAAGCACAATATTGTACTCCCCTGGGGATAGAACCCGGGACCTCTTGATCTGACACCGGTGGGCAAACCACTATACCACGGAGGCGGTTAAAATGTGATTTCTTTGAAAAGAAATGCTATCGAGCTTTGGCTCAATGTTCAACAAAAAACGGTTGCAGACTATTGATACAAGATAATCATGGTCTTTTCCTAGCCAGCTTTGACCTGTGATCGACACAGACAACAATTTTAATACTATACAGGCAGATCTTTGTCTAAGTACCAAATAATCTTTATTTTTATACAGGGAAAGGGAAGCGCTGGACTTTCATCTCAAGGTGCCAAGCTATGAATAGGTCAAAGGTAAGCGCACTTCACCCGAAATCCATAACAGTCTAAAGAACTGGCTATCTTACCTCTAAATGTCAGATCATAACAAATAGATTTATTATGATCCGACATTATGGTATTATGGCGACAGACTTAGGTAAGACGGTGGAAGCTAGCCTGAAACAAGCCCTGCCACCAACCAAACCGAGCACAATTTCGTACCACCCTGGGACGCTACCGCCGACGGCGAAGCCGATCTCCATTGATGGCTTAAAATTAGCTTCATGAGAACTAGAAACGATTTTTACCTACCGGGTATGTGTCATATCCAAAATGGCGTTTCCCATCTCAAAAGTGTACACATGTTATGAAACCTATCCGTTCAGTACATTTGACGGTAAAAATCGTTTCTAGTTCTCATGAAGCTAATTTTAAGCCATCAATGGAGATCGGCTTCGCCGTCGGCGGTAGCGTCCTTGGACCTATAGGAATGACATGAGAGCGTAACGTTATTTTCTACAGACTGGACCATTTAAAGATCTAAAAAAAGTAGAGCCGTTGGTACAACTAGTTAGTTGATACAAGCGGACTTATTTAACTTCTTACCTACTTAAGAAAAACGCTAACCCATAAAACGTTCACAATTACTAAACAGCACGAATGAAACTAATTGATTCTAAAATATTGCCTACAACGGTAAGTAAATTCTATTTTATAAGGTGCAATACACAAACTAAGTTACAAGGTACTTTGAATACAACCACCTGCAACTAGATCTTAAGTGTCCTAGGCTGTAGTTACACCGCAATAGGCCTTCCATTCCTAATAAATATTACAGGACTTTACAGAAATTTAATTTCACACAGCGCCATCTAGTTCCAAACTACGCAAAGCTTGTAAAATGGGGACAAGATGGGATGATAAATACAAAACAACATATAAACACAAAACAAATATAAATATTCATGACACAAATGATTGTCCTGGGTGGGAATCGCACCCACAACCCACAGCGCAAAAGGCAGAGCTACTACCAACTGAGCTGTGAGGGTTATTAAAAATAACTTTACTGAAATGCAATTTATGTATGGAATAGATTTTTGGACTAGGATAAGAGGCAAAATAATATTCATTATTAATTAATAATGACTATTATTACTATTAAGTTAACATGAGCATGTAAGTTATATAGCTATAATCTAGGTCCGCGGATGTTGTAAGAGTCGACTATAATAATAAAACATAATAAAGATTTTACTCAAACTAATAACTAATCTTTGATATAAAACCATTTTTGATATATTTACGTAGGTTCCTGTTTTTTTCTTCTGAAATACAAGTAAATAGTAAAATGTAGGTAAGAATTCATTATTTTACAATAAGGCACAACACAAACAATGCATGAACATAGGCGAGTTTAACCTTGTGAAGTGTTTTCTTCCAGCAAACCTCTGATATGAGAGAGGCGATACATTTAAGGGAGGCGGTTTCTTAATAAGGGTTAGCTATTTAATTTCAAGCTTTACTCGCTTGTTGTTTTATGTTTGATAGCCATGCGTTTGTCCACCAGCTTACATGAAAACTGATAAAAATATAGCCCATACATAAATAGATTGTACATATATAAAAATATTTCACAAATGGTGATCATAATGCCAAGGCATTTTGAAACTGCTAACAAACTTGGCAGAAAACATTACAAATACAATGGCGTACCAACGAAAACCTAAAAAGACTGTACCTATCAAAAATCATAAATACCTTCATATACATTTGATTACATACAACTTAACTACTAATACAAATACACTGATATGAAATATATAAATATGAATATAATAAATACCTACCTAAAATTATAATAATGTCTGTCGTAAAATGAGAAAAAATAATAATAATTTAAAACTGTGAAACAGCAATCTTTGGAATCGTTATTCATTATTTCAAACGGAAAATTGTTCCAGAGCCTACAAGCAGCAACAGTAAAAGAATTATCAAGAAAAGACGATGAATGCATAAGGATTGCTGACCTAAGATGTTTGTTGTGATAAGATTTGCTTGCAGCCTAAGATGGAGCACGCTTATCTAATAGGCACCTGGCTAAAAGCAGATGAGGTCTTCGACGGAACTAGCTTTCCCAGAAAGCTTGGCTATCCAGTGCACCGATGTAACACAGCAAACCGTGCCACCATTCTGTCAAAAGAAGGGATTACATAACTACAAAGGTGGCGCGTTTCTCACCTCGTTTCGCAGAAGGAGATTTGTAACTTTGAAACAATTTGTAATTCATTGAATAACAAAGCCGAGCCTCGTGCGCGTGTGAACGTGACCGATGTTCTTGTACTAGAACTTTGTCAATAAATTCATTGTTTCCAGTTCCGAGCTGTAGCTGCGTTAGTATCAGCGCTCGGTATCGACTTGTAATGTACTTACCTTCTTCAACTTTACTAATATCTGCGCTTGCTAAGTGTTAAGTTGTTTCAATGTGATGCCGAGACTACGAGAGTGGTAGTCTGAAAACCAGACCTGCGTCCTTTGCAAACCTCAGTATACAGGCATCATAGCTCAGTTGGTCACTCTGCCTCTGCGAGGTAGGCTGGCACAGCCTACCTCGCAGAGGCAGAGTGACCAAACCCAAGACAAACATTTGTTATGTAGTTGTATATATGTTTGTTCTGTGTTTGGGTGTTGTGTTGTATGATAAGTATGCATTTACAAAAAAACGTATTCAAGTATTCTATACGTAACCTAGTTCCCATATAACAAGCTTTGCTTAGTTTGAGGCTAGATGGCGCTAGTGTGAAATTAATGTGCTGTAATATAGTTCGATGTGTTTAGTGAAATTATTTTGTATTTGTATTTATATTTGAAACTTATTACATCATAATTTCTAGTTTTTACATCTGGTCGATAGTTTTTTATTTGAAATGAAATGGTGAAATATCTATGAGGCTCAAAATAATAGTAAAAAAAGATTTATTAGACGTGAAGTATAAACGACTGTACATACACGCTAAATACGTAATACGAAGAGAAAGTTTCGGATCCATGTGTATCGAGGAGTTTGATATTCAGCATATTTAAAAATTATTTGGCAAAACGCTACATATTTTTAACGTTGGAATTTCAACTACTACGCGACGACTTAAATTATTGTTGATGCTACGATATATCTTTGTCGTCTGCGTAGCACTTAGCCGCTGTAGCAGTGCTACGACACACCAAAACACGTGACAAAGAGAATGCTCGGTTCCTACATAAGTCTACAGCTCCTTCTTTGCTATCAGTTTTATCAAAGGGTTATACCCTTTCATAATACATCTTTGATTATATAGTATGTAGTGCATTTTTGAGGATTATCTACTAAAAGAAATTACGAGGCAAGTCAAAACGTAACGTTCGGTACATGCCTACGGCCTACGGGTTACACGACGGGAAAGCAGGCCTTCGGCGTTTTTCTGTAACTTAGCTCCCATATTACAAGCTTTGTATGGTTTAGGACTAGATTACACTGTGTTAAATAAATGTCTACAAGACATATATATATATTTATTTATTTACATGAATTATCTTCTTCAACTCACCTGTCAAGTTATGTTAAGGCTGAAGGTGCGCGAACTTCACCCAAAATCCTCAAAAGACTCAAGAACTGGCTATCCTATCTCTAAATGCCGGAATACAAAATTTAGAGTTCTTGTTATGGCGTCGCTGTAAGGTAAGATGATAGTAGCTAGCCGACTTGGAATAAGCCTTACCACCACTCAAAATCTTATAGGAAGTAACACATGTCTGACTTTCCGGTTGTGCATCAGTGAACCTCGTACCTCGGGATCGGAAGGCAAGTATTCATCCATCATGCTAATTTTTTTACAAAACAACGATTGGTGTCTTTTTTAGGAAAAAAAATTCTGAAGTTATATTGTTATAGAGTAGAAAAACTTTTGACAATGTTCTCATCCTTTGAAACTCAAGCTTTGTGATCCTAGTTGGACAAACGCTGAGCTTTTAGTAAGTTTTTTGCATTTCAAAGCATAAAGACTTGAACTATGAATAACCTTCCATCTCGCATTACCATGCTCTTTGTGCTGTCGCTTACATTGTAGATCAGGAGGCATATGATGATCCATTGGAACAAGTCTCATGGCCGACGCCGAAGCAGTTCATTACCATATTAACGCCATTCTCAAGTATTATTAGCATTTATTTAAAAAAATACAATAAAACTAAGTATGTAAGTAGTGTATGAATGAATCAGTCAGATTATCTAAAGACCGTTACATACGGCCTATAGGAAACTCAACTGTTCCAGAACAGTACCAGACAGAAGCGTGCCCAAGACACTGGCTGCATTGCCACGCTATTCAGCTATGCTAATTAGCTGGCCTAAATAAGAGCCAGCCCGTGGGTCACAACCACTATATTTTCGCCTTCCTTTGCCGAATCAGCCGCCGCAATAGCCCTAGCTGAGTTATATAAGTGTACGAGCCAGTGTGCTTCGTACAGTAGTATGTATATATTTAAGTTGAGCGCTAGATAATAATGATGACGAGAAACGCTGTAGACGATCAGTTATCCGTTTTATTATTAAGTCATTAGATAAAGTAGGTTTGACCATTCGCGACCGTCTTGTAGAATGTTTTGCTTAACACTGCTCTCTGTCTAAAGTACGGAGCTGAGGTAAAATGCTGATGGCAAACTTCTAGATCCTAAGACAAACAAAGGACACCGGAAATCACAAAACGGCACTAACGTGAAACTGACCGAGACCCATGACGAGAAAGAAGGATGATAGAGCAAGGCAATGACATAATGGCTTCCAAGGAATGATATCGAAGCGTCCATTAGCAAGATGGGCTGTATTGAGAGCATCGCAAGCTGGACCTGGATGAGACTGGCTCAAGACTGTTTGGCGTGGCTCAAACATAGGCAGGCCTTACTGCTCAGCAGTAAGTTATTGTATTTTATTGTATAAAATGTATTTCAGTTTCTTTACAACCGTAAAACATAATAATAATCATAATCACATAATAATAAAAAGACAAACAGGTACCCATTAAAATTAAATGAATATAAAATTTAATAATTAGCATTAGGAACATTCATAATAAATTTGTGCTTGAATTAAATGCATCAAAATCTCATAAAAATGTCAGTCTTAGTTGGATTGATAAGCGGGCAATCCTAGGCTTGTTTATCACACAGTAATCTTGCATTGTTGTGAACATGTCATATATATTAGGTCCTTACATATGAAATTGGCGTTTTGTCGTACTGGCCACTTTGATCTTAAATATCTCCTCTTTGGTTAGGAATTCCAAATTCAAATTTAAACAGCTATTTACTTATGCATTTGTGTTTCGAAAACCGTAATTCATTTGTTTTTTTCTCTTTTGCTTTTTTTTTCTGCGTCACTCATTTCACAAAATGGAAAACTTAAAATATCGCATTATTTACGAGTACGAGTTCCACCGTGGCACCAGTGCTGCAGAAACGGCTCGAAGGATTAATGATGTGTATGGTGGTGGTGTCGCAAAAGAAAACACGGTGCGTTTTTGGTTTCAACGCTTTCGTTCTGGAAATTTCGACCTGCAGAACAAGCCCCGTGGACGGCCGGAGACCAAGGTCGATAATGATGAATTGAAGGCTATTGTGGAAGCAGATCCATCGCAAACCATATCACAGTTAGCTGCAGGCTGCGGTGTTAGTGACAAAACCGTTTTAATCCACTTGAAGCAAATTGGGAAGGTGAAAAAGCTTGAAAGGTGGGAAATGAATTGAGTGAAGCAAACCGACAAACGCGCGTCGACTGCTGCGTTACATTACTCAACCGGCACAATAATGAAGGAATCTTAAATCGGATCATTACATGTGATGAAAAGTGGATCCTGTACGATAATCGTAAACGCTCATCGCAATGGCTGAACCCTGGTGAACCAGCAAAATCTTGCCTCAAGCGAAAATTGACTCAAAAAAAGTTACTTGTAAGCGTTTGGTGGACTAGTGCCGGTGTCGTACACTATAGCTTTCTTAAATCTGGTCAGACGATTACGGCTGTGATGTCTATTGTCAGCAACTGCAAACCATGATGGAAAAGCTCGCTGTTAAACAACCGAGACTTTTCAATCGCTCTACGCCACTGCTGCTTCAAGACAACGCTAGACCACACACGGCCCAACAGACGACTACCAAATTAGAGGAGCTTCAATTGGAATGTCTAAGACATCCACCGTACTCTCCGGACCTTGCTCCAACAGATTACCATTTTTTTCGAAATTTGGATAACTTCTTGCAAGGAAAAAAATTCAATTCCGATGAGGCAGTTCAAACCGCTTTCAAAGATTTCATTGATTCCCGTCCGAATGGTTTTTTTAGTAAAGGGATCAATGAACTACCTATAAGATGGCAAAAGTGTATAGATAGCAATGGTACATACTTTGATTACTAAAATATATTTTAATATGAAAAAATTGCCTTTATGTTCCTCCCATACAAAACGCCAATTTCATATGTAAGGACCTAATATTAAACTTTTTACGTTCTGAACATTTTCATTAAAATCAAAGATGAAAATAACTTCAGAATTCTATTCGCAACAAAGAGAAGCAGTTATTAACTATGTAGATATTAACTTCAAATATACCTATGTAAATAGGTGGTAAATAATAAACATAAACATTTCAGAGTTTGCTGATATTGAGTCCAGAAGCATTCAACTAGACTCCTGAGAACCTGAATGAGTCTGAGGAAGATAATTTAGTTATTCAAAGATTCTATTGAACCGGAATCTAATGAGGTAAATAATAACTACTTTTCGGTATCTTGTAATAAAGGTCATTCGTTCGGTACCTACAATGGTTCATTGAGCTCTGTCCAGCAGTGGACGACTTGTAGACTTGTAGTGTCAGACTAATAGTCGAAACAAAGCTGAATTCTATATGTGAACGAACCAAAACCATCAGATGTGTGGCAAAAATGGACAAATGAAGTTTTTTAATGTTGTACAGATATTTTTTAATATTGTATCATATATAAGTATATTCTTTTCTTTGCATTTTATTAATTTCACCGTGTAGCCTCTAGATACATCCACAGTTAGCTTAGTTTACTTTTAGTTTTTATGTTTGTCTTGTTCCTATATATTTTGTTGAAACTGTGGAAGAGTTGGTATTTTTCCGCAGGATTTGCATATTTCAGAGTACACAGTATATATGTACGAATACTAAACCTATTTTATAGTATTTGTGCATGTATTTTGCGTTCTATGGAATAACAAGCAAAGTAAAAGCCTGCGGGGAACATCAATTCATTCATGGTCTAAAGCAACAAAACATATAGGTAATAAGGCCAACAAAGGAACTTTGATAGGGTAGCAAAAGAAAGGAAAGGCTCCATTGTTGGAGAATCAAAGTATTATTGTTATAGAGACAATCTACCTTAAATGTCATAGCAAAGTTACTTGGTGATAGCAACAACGTTCCTTTGATTATGTAGCAAAGGAGAATAGATACAGAAACAACGTACCTAGAAAGACTGCAACGGCTAACAAAGTTAGTTAGTGATAGCAACAAAGTTACTTTGATTACGTAGCAAAGGGCTTTGTTATGATATCAAGATACCTTGTGCAAGCATTGTATTCGCATAAATTTCAACATTGTTGGACTGACAACGTTAGCAGATCAACAAAGTTTGCAGCTGCAAAACACCGTTGTTAATCTAACAACATACATTCTAACAATAGTAATCTTGTACTATATACGGCTCTGGAGCATTCAAGTTTTTTTGTTGGCCTAACAATATTTTTTTTTCAGTGTAGGCAAGAGTTGCACTTAACATCAGGTTACTTGCTTGTTCCGTCTCCTCTTGTATAAAAAAGAAGCATTACACTTTCGGTGTTGAGCAATTGTTATTGTTAACACAGCCGAAATTGTGAATACCTGACCCTTTTGAGGATAAACCGATTCTAGCAGTGCCCTAGCACAACACAAAATACCTACATCTTCCTCGCATAAATTTTACCTGCCTGTTTCCATAAGAGGCATCTCTATGCTAAAGGCTTTCCGTTGGTTTGCTTAGGCACATAATCTAAACCCGACCGTACCATGTTGTCTTTGTGAAGATTATTTGCAGTAGGTAGCTATTTAGCAAAACACTTAACATCTCATAGTTAGCTTCACTTTTATATAAGAGTGTGGAACAAAGACTCATCTCAATAAAATAACATCTATTTACATTACATCTTCCTGTTTAATTTACTTCTTACATTACATTTTCTGCACATGTATTATTTACTCCCGTAAAACTACAGAGAGTTTTAGTTTTTTAGCATTTTTAACACTTTGTTTAGTTGGTTCATACTGTACTTGCTTATATTTAATTATTATTTTTAAAAAAAAGTATATATTTGCCTTCGACCGAGTCGGTAAAAATAACTTGAGGGCTAAAATAAACAAAGAATACTTGGAGTTCAACTATATACAGTATGTGGCAAAATCTGCTAAGTGGAATTCCGTCAGATATCCGATGCAACCGATTCATACTGATTTTTACCGAAAAATATGAATAGATATACAGAGTGAGTTTTTTTCCAGGGCCACTGAGGCCAAGTCTGAAACCGTGAGAGTTATCGGAAAGTCATGTTAGGAGTTACGGTTCGATGTAGTTGGCCACACAGCTCTCCACATTATATATTATATTATATTATGCGTAATAATAATCACTTACTTTGAAGTGAAGCGCGTTGGGCATTTTTTGAGATATGAAAAAACCATTGAACTCGCGATACTTTACCGACACCACTTTTGACACATTTGACCAACTCAAAGTTATTCTTCTGTTATGTAAAATTGATTTACCACTGACGTGATAGGTAGGTGAGTAGGTAGGAAGGTATAATCACGCTAGCGCCGAAACTGTAAGACTTGAAATTTTGCCAGGGTGTTTATTGTGATATGTCGGATTTTAGGAAATTTCTCCCCCAAGGGCGGTGATATGGGGTGAAATAGTTTGTATGCAAAATCTTTATTTATGATCGATTGAGTTGAAATTTAGTACGTGTATTTGTAATTACTTAGAGATGCTAATTATGAAAAAAAAACTTGGAGGTTCTTTCTCTAAAAGGGTGAAGAGGAGCAAAACATTTTGTATGAAGATATCTTTATATTTGATCCGAACGAGCTTACAATTTTGTACGTGTGTTGATTATAGCTTATAAATGGGTATTGAGAAAAAATTTCTGAAAATATAAATGGGTAGAAGGGGGCAAAAACAGTTTGCATGCAAAATCTGTATTAAAATCTTATTGAGTTGAGAATTTGTACGTGTATTTTTAATAACTTAAAAATGCTAATTATTAAAAAAATATTGAGAGACGTTTCACCCTTTTATAGGAAGAATCCTATAAAAGGGTGAAACGGGGAAAATATTTTTGTATGGAGGTGTACTTATATTTGATCCGATCGAGTTGAAATTTTGTAAATTTGTCGATTATAGCTTAAAAATGCGTATAAGAAAAAAAATATTTAAAATAATCTTACTATTAAGGGGTAAAATGGGGCAAAACAGTATGTATGCAAAATATTTATTTATGATCCGATTGAGTCAAAAATTTGTATGTGTATTTCAAATAACTTTTAAATGTTTATTATTAAAAAAAAACTTGAGGAGATTCTTCCTCTTAAAGGGTGAAACGGGGAAAAACTTTTTGTATGGAGATGTATTTTATATTTAATCCTATCAATAATGTCGCTAGCCTTCATCGTCATTAATTAGTAAATTATCCATGTTTTCTTCTCCTTTTCGATTCAAACGTTTCAAAACATTGAAACCTTCTTTAAAAACCAACCTCCACTGCTCCACGAGACATAGCGGGCAAGAAAGTAGATGGGTGCTCCACACTAGCAATGTGCGCTCGTGGAGTATATTATGCCCCACTTGGCTAGATATTTACTGCGGTGGCCAACTTGAGTCCGTAGTCGGTTCAGTGATTTCCGAAACAGCCACTGCAGATCATGTCCAGGGCTGGTGGCCAGCTGGAGTTGCGAAAACGGTTGTGTGAACGGTAGGATGTAGATTTTTCCGCATCTCAAAACTGGCGACTATTGGACTTTCGTCTAGAGACTTATGTATAGAGATAAGCGACATCCAGCCGAGTAGGTACCTATTTAGTAGTTATTTAACATCAAGGTGTAACAACCCTGGTTTACGAGCCGCCGTCATAGGAGTCTGACATGGCTCTTTGACGACCATTACCAGTGGCAGTAGGTGCCCAAGACCGACGACAGGGCTCCCAAAGCAATTAGATAATTCTAGCCTGCAATGTTCGTACAAAACGGCCCGGCGACCAAACCTCACAAAAACACTAGACAGGATCTCTAATGCGCTTAGGATTCCAAAGATTATTTTCTTTTGTGTTATGCGAAATTTAATGCCTACTACCAACCAAATAAGCACCAGGTTCTCTTTATTCTACATATTATATTTTTATACCCAGTAGTATAATTAATAGGATCTGGGTTTAAGATTTTAGAATAACCGGGCTGGGCCATGTAGAAACTAGGAACCCTGTCGTTTTTTATCCCTATGCTAGCTTTTGCTCGCGGTTTCGCTCGCGTTAAGAAGTATTATTATTAATTAGGTATGGTTTTTGCGGCTTTACTTTTGTTTGGCGTGTGTAAAAAATTAGGGCCTTCAAAATTTAAAAACGACAGTACATTCTTCAACTTCTCCATTAACGTTCAGATTTTCTTTAGCCATTTTAAAAAAGCTTACCGACAAAACCTATATACTTAAACCAAACGAAAACAAAACAAATGCCAAATACAAAGCAGAGTCTATAACCAAAACAACTAAACCGGAACAAAACAAATGCAAAATCTCAAAATTATTTCTTAAGGGATGCCTACGTCAAAGTATCTTTATGCATGCAAAGTCTCAGCCCAATCGCCGATCGGCTTAAAATTGACAAAGTTTCATACAAACTGTCATCCCTATTTTATCCCTTTGCATCTGCTAAGAAAGGATTTTGACTGATTCTACCCATCAGTCAAAATCCTTTCTTAGCAGATGCCTACGTCATAACATCTACCTGCATGCCAAATTTCAGCCCGATGCGTCTAGTGGTTTGGGCTGTGCGTTGATACTGAGATCACTATGTCAGTCAGTCAGTCACCTTTGAGTTATATATATTTAGATAAAAGCCAGGTATTCCGTTTTTCTTATTTTGCCGTAGCGTAGCACGGGTATTTTCAGCTACTTATTTTGACATTAAGATTTTTTTTTTTAGCGTCAAAAGTATTCGGAATCGCGACCAGCACACAAGGAGAAAGGTAAATCGGGCTGTTAAATTTTTTGATCATCAACATTTAGGTATACACGTAGTTTATAATAATTTATATAAAAGTACAAGTAGGTACTTCATCATAAACCTAAATACTTAATACTATTTCAAACATTTATTATTACTTTCAACTATTATTACTTGAAACACACGTTATTTAAAATGGTATGGGTAAGAATCGTTTGAAGACTGCTTCTACCTAAAGACAGACGGTTGACAGCCGTGACAGGTATCTATCAATGTCAATTCTAAGAAGTAATTGTGTCAGACCATGGCAGCCCCTTACTCGTGAGCTGCTACGCTCACCTAGCTCTTGTTTATAGAAATAGAGCCTATTCTATGCATCCCTATAATGTGTATAATTTTAAGATTAGAGAAGTTTAATATATAAAAAAATCCTAAGTATCCTTGTGTTGTTAGAATGATCGTCATATTTTTATTTTTTATTTTTAGCCATTAGCCTACTAACCACAACGAATTTGCATTCAAACTCCTAGCGGCTAGAAGTTGAAAGACTAAAATCTAGCCTTTTACAATAAAACCACATGACTCGTCAATTGTCACCGCTGAAGTTGACATAAGAACATATGCTCGTTTCTTACCCACACCTCCACACCAAGTTGAGGTGTAGTAGACCGATGATATCGATGTGTCAGTTGTGTTGCAAAAACAACCCTCACTAATAAATATCGCGACCAACGCTACAACATTTAAATTTAAGTATACAAACAATGCTGTTCTCTTCGGCAAAGATCGACCCACTTTTAAGATTTCACTTTCGTCGGCAGCCCGTAGTGCCAATGTTAGATTCTTAAAAACGCATAGTTCTTATATTTGGGATATCAACCAGGTATCAGGCATCATTAGAGTAGACGATTTTGTCGATGTATTACTTTTTAAAACTTTCTTACCTTATTAGTTTCAAGAGTAAAAACCGTATGTACAAGCAAAGTTTACGGAGTAATACAGACTCATTTGCCAAACTTCTGCATGGAGAAACACAAAGGGGGTGTAAAGAGGGAAAACGAAAAAAGTGCAATTGTCGAATGAAAAATGGAATTGCATTGAGTTGTGCCGCTTTCCTAGAGCAATTCGTTTCACCACTGAATTGAGTCACGATTTCTGAGGCGATTCGAGTTTCTAGGATCTCGTACCACTGGAAATCTATCTCCGGGTTTTCTTTACAGAATGCAGTAAGCTGCAGCGTGGCAATGCAGCCGGTGTCTTGGGCACGCTTCCGTCTGGTATAGGTCTGGATCAGTTGAGTACAGACCATGTGTAAACGTTATTTATGTTACCCGACTGTTTACCATGTAAATAGTTAGTTTAATTTAACATGTTCGAATAAATTATCTGTTTCGATAACTACTAGTACATCAAATAATAATAAATGTATCAGGAAATTTATTTCACAAAGCGCCATCTAGGCCCAAACTAAGCATAGCTTGTAATATGGGAACGATATTACGGATAGAATACTTCAATACTTTTTTTTTGTATATACATACTTATTATACAATACAACACCCAAAAAAAGAACCTGGCTTAACTATACAGTCATTTTACTTTCTGTATAAAATTTTGAGCTTTTAGAGACCAGTAGTAGTGTTCTGTTTTATTCTTTTAAATCTAGAACCCAGCAAAGTGCTCACATATCAGAATACTGACACAAACAATGTACGTTGCTCTTTGCAGCACAAACTACTTGCCTGCATCAAATGGTTTTGTTAGCTGGCAGCTGATCATTAATGGCAAGGTATGATTTATATTACTTACCTGACAAAAAAGTGTGCAAGGAGCGTAGTGGAAATTCATCGTCTCTTTCTTCCCCTCTGACAGCTGTGAGTCTATGTTTGTATGTAACTTTCATTAAAACGGCTCACACCAATGACATTAATTAAACTTGTGTGTTAACCAATACTGTTTTCCTTAACTCGTTGTAAAATGACAGGCCTCTAAACAGGCCTCACAGCTCAGTTGATAGTAGCTCTGCCTTCCGCGCTGTAGGTTGTGGGTTCGATTCCACTTTTTAGCCGCTATACTCTGCCAGAGTAGTCGTGGTCATCATGAGTTGGGGATTGTAACAAGCTATACAATCCGATGCTATATATATATATATATATATATATACACATGTAATAAGTATTTGCTTACAAAAAAAAATTAAGTACTTATATAAGTATTACTTCCATAATCTAGTTCCCATATCACAAGTTTGGGCCTAACGAAATTAATGTAATGTAACACAAAGTTGGTATTGGTAGTAGCTCTGCCTCCGATCAAGCTCAAAGCTCAAAGGTTCGATTCCCACCCAGGACAAGCATTTGTGTGATTAATTTAGATGTTTGTTCTGTGTTTAGGCGTTATATCAAATAGTAGGTAAGTACGTATGTATTAACAAAACGTGTTTAAGTATTCTATCCATAATCTAATTCCCATATTACAAGCTATGCTTAGTTTGGGGCTAGATGGCGCTGTGTAAAATTGTCCTGTTATATTTTATTTGTTGATTTATAAAAAATATGACTTAACTTATATAATGAGCCCTAGCTGGTCTAAGAAGGACCAACACATTGTGTGTTATAAAATACAATTGTATTGAAACCCAATTCCACCTACAATGAAGCAGTAAATAGCTTTGTAAAACTTGTTCAAAACAATTCACCTACAAAACAATCTCAATCGCAGGATATAAAAGTGGGTATGCCGATACAAGTCGATATTTATTAGAAATGATAGCATCAGGTAGATGCAGTTCCATTGACCACGCGAGCCTGCATTACGCGTCGTAAATATGAATTTACGAGCGGCAATAACTGGTAAATAAATCGGCTCACGAGAACACCGAGCCTGGGTCACTTACATGAAATATTACAAAAATGGGAATGACCATTCGATCGTCTATGCTGAATTATTGTAGGGTAGAAATACTCCGAACGTAATTGCCTAATTAACATAGTAATAGTCATAGTAATTTATTGATAACAAAATAAGTTATAGGTCATAAAATTATATACAATTAAAAATAATAAAACAAAAGAATAATAAAATGATACACACATTATTCTCAATATTTAATTATTATATAGTCTTAATATTTGTAAATAACAGTGTTTACAAGTGTTTTTTTGGCTGACATGCCTACCGAGGATGAGTCACTCTTACATAAAATGATATAAAAAATGGAATTAGGTACTATAAGATCGACTGTCAAATATTTGTGGGGTAAAAATACTCTTATTACGATAGTTTCCATTATCATGGAACCTGTGAAGTCAGAGAAGTGCAAAAAATATTTTTTTATATGGGTCAGTTGACCTCGAAACTTTCACAGATAAACGCATAGATGTAGCAAGAACAGCCAAAAACCTGTAAAATGTTATAATATATATAAAAATGTTAAAAATGATAAATCTTGAAGATTAGGTTAATATCCCTTAGCTATCACACATGGCAATAGGAGAATAGGTATTCAGAGGATGCTGTTTCCACCACATGGTCATCCTTTCATCACCCCACGATATCCACGGAAAGGTAAGAATGGGTCTTTTTACTATGAGCATTTAAAAGCTATATTCGTTGCTTATCTAAGCATGGAAAATAATACATGTTTTATTTGGCTTACAATATATGTATGTGTATTGACGGTACATTTTACTAACGTACAATTTTCTTTCTTTTTTTATATCTATGACAAAGAAGCGCGTGTACGTTACCTCACATGGTGTCTAGTTATGATAAGGTAAGATATCGCTAAGGAAGCGCACTATTTAATTTTATTCTGAAATCATGTTCTCGAGGGACACCTACGTATATAAAGATTACATTTTTTAGTTGACTTATATTATAATTGATGACCGCAAAAAAAAGAAAAAGGAACGGTAAGTATCTGAACTTCTAAAAACTTTAGCTGTGACATAATTATATCACACTCTTCCGTTTGCGCAAATATGCTTAAAAAGAGTTGCGAAGTTTTCTCTTAGCGTTCTAATATTTAGATAGCTTTAGAGGCTAGTAAGTGAAGGCTAAGGTGACTAAAGGTAGAGAGAAGAGAAAGAACATACAAATAGATCTATCGATATATCTCTCTGGACTTCGAATAGTACCTGAATACTTTTAAGCGCTGAACAAGTTACACCATATTCGTCTTTTTAGTGTCCAAAATGTAGCATGCTTGGTAAGCTGAATTTTCTAGGAATATAATTTGAACCTACGCGTGTTCACATAAGTTCTATTTTGGTAAAACCTAGCTTTAGCACCCGTTTCTATATCGTTATAATAAAACTACCGTACTTTCAGTAATAACGAGTGAGTAGTAGACTTGTAGTGGAGTTCCGTGAATATCGGAACACTTTGTTGATATGAATAAGAAATGGCTCGCTATCATCGTTTGTTGCTGAGTGGCTCGTAAAGTCGGTTTAAGCTTACTCTGCAGGCTAGGTTATATTGAAGGACTTTAATAAAACAAATACATTATTTATTACTATGGTAACACCATAAATTATTTTCTCGATTTTTATTTTATTTTATTTTATTTAAATCAAAATCCAGAGCTCTTATAAAATAATACATTAGACTCTACGAATAAATATTATTATTTATTCGTAGATTAGACGTATACAATAAATCTACAGCCGATAATGGATTTATATTTTATGGGTAGCAATATAAGTCACTAAGTATTAAGTTTAAGGTGTATAATAGTGTATGTTTGATTTGTGTGTGTGTTATGGTGTGTGTGTATGTGTGTGAGTGTGTGTGTATGTGTGTGAGTGTGTGTGCATGGTGGGGTCTCCTGAGGACAGCAGTATCTATGCATGGTGAGGTCTTCTGATTACAGCAGTATCTAAAGATTCTGGGCAACTCGATGGCAAGAATATTTAGTACATCAATAACTGTTTAATATAAAGTACCTACTAGTATACATTTTACTCAGCAACATCTAGAAAACGTCAAAGATAAGCAAAGCTTCCATATGGTCTAGTAGGCCTGTCTAGCTCCTGACCAGAGCAAATATGGCGTCAGCGATGGAACGAGCTTTCTCAGAAAGCACCGAGTCTCTCCCCCGCACCAACGGCACATGCCGCCGACAAAGCCTCACTAAGCCTTAGTTAGGCTTTGTTGATATTTCCCTGCATTTTACATTGGTATTCATACAATCGCTTCACTGTATTTTTATGTACAGAACCCTTATACCTAAGCCCTAACACGAGTATAGAATCTATGTTCTCTTTACTGCTTTTCCAGTGTATCATAAAATAAACACGCTCAAATTTTTTATGACCACAGCTCTGGTATTTCCATTTCATGAGAAATTTATTGCAAATTGTGTGTTTATTTCAGAATTTATGGAGTCACATAGCTCATTGATTATAGGTGATCGCAGTGCATTCCATTTTATGTTGTTTTGTTCAGTTACAGGTATCGATTGGTTTTCATGAACACGTTAAGTTATGCGTGGATTGAAACGTATGTAACAATTAGGTACCAATAATATAACATTACCACCCAGGTCAAACATTTGAGTGATAAATTTGGATGCTTGTGTTTGGGTGGTATTATAAGTATGTATTTAAAAAAAATGTTATTAATATTATCCGTAATCTAATTCCCATACTGATAGATAGAGCTTTGCTCAGTTGGTTACTATATTACAAACTTAACTTAGTTTGGAACTAGATGGCGCTGTGTAAAATTAATGTCCCGTAAAAAAAATTGATCAGCTATGTTTTAGTATTTATGTGGTGGGGGGATTTCCATTCTTGTGGGCCACCCCTGGTAACGGAATCTTTGACCGTTGGATACGGCTGAATGAGTAGAAGAATCATGCGTGGGAGTACCTTTAGTAGGCAGTTTTTGAGGTTAGCTCGCTCAATTGTAGATTTATTAGACCTCATCCTTGCTCAGCTTGCCCTGCTGACCTTGACCAGAAGGACCTCAAGAATTTACCCATTAAATTAAAAAAAACATCATGCTTTTGTTGTGCTTCATCACCAATGTATTGAATGTGTTAAATCACCATCATTATCAACTGCTCATAGATATCTACTGTAACGTTTTGCTACAATTGCAACGCTTAGGTGGTTTGGTAATTGCAGTTAAAGTGTTTGTTATTAACTCAAGCAAGCTGCTGCTCTTCTTCTGGTGATATCCCTTAGTCGGCTTTTACGACATCCATGGGCTGAGTTTGAGAGGAATTCTTAAACCGTCACGGTACTGCCATAAATGGGTTTTGCCTTAACTACCTCTTATTGGTCATAATATCACATCATAGCTAGCAATTATTGGCACATTTTTTTACTACATAGTCCACTAATGTTAATTGCAACCCTTTAGGCAAGGGTTGTCTATTGAGTTGTATAGGGAATCTTACATCAAACATAGACTACAAAGATTTGTCCTATCCGGGACTCAACCCTAGAAACCCCGGCTCGAGAGTCACACGCCATTCCAGTAGACCATGGAAGAACCCTTCCAAGCTAAAAGTTTAACTTAGTTTTGGCACTTTCTAGGTGGCGCTGTGTACCTAATATGTCTAAAATGGCTTTTCTGGTACTTTTTTCTAGTTGACTTTTACCTGTTTCTCGTTATTACCTATTACGTATCCATACGGACTCCTATTTTATTATTATTGGTATTTCTTTATTATGATACACATAAACGTACTATAGCCATAGCACCATTTTTATTCTTTGATGTTATGCGCGTATAAGCACGATAATAAACAGAAGAAAAATACAAAAGTATGAGAGAAATGCTTCAGGGCAAAATTAATAACGCAACATATTTTGGGCAACTCCTTTCAAAGCTGCCTTTAATCTGACACAACGTAGAAGATAGTAATAAAGTCTGCTACACTGTGCCAGACATAGCTCAATGTTTCTCTTGGAACAGTGTAAAGACGCCATTTGTTCTCAAAATAAGAAGCAAACTTGTTTTCTCGCTTCCCTTTTGAGCGCGCTTGAAACTTTTCTTTTACAATAGGGTGATGCATCAGAAACTTTAACTGTTGGTAGTGGATACAGCCTAATAGTGTTTGGGAATGTTTCTTAGTTTTCTCAACTTGTGAGTGACTTAGCACGTATAACGATGAACGCACATTATTTGTTTCTAAAGGACTAATCAGTTAAAAAGGTTGTTAAAAATAAATTAAATAAATGGCCAGATCTATATCGAATAGAAATTAAGTGGTTGGAAAAAGACACATTCAAAGAACGTTTTAGGCTTTAATCAAGCCTACCTCACACTTTTTACGGCAGAAAAACCTAGGTATCTATTTTTTTTAAATAAAACACAGTTCTTATTAAAATATTTTTTAACTTTACTTACTCAAATAACGCGCTTTTGTGTTTGAAGAAAACGGTGAAGAAAACACACTTGCAGCGAGCAATGCAGTTTTTTCACCGTTTTCTTCATCGTTTGATACAGTGAAGAAAGGTAATTTGAATTTAGGACGCAACGAGCAAATAGTAGGTAAATATTTGCAAACATATTTTTTTTATGCTCACGAAACGTCAGACATACTAACATCTTTAAGACACAAGACTTTTATGTGTTTTATTTTTAACAGGTAAAGTAAAAAAAATAAATCGTTTATTATTTTGAAATAATATAAGTTTAGAATAAAGGTAACAAATTATATTTTTTTACGTAAAATATTTATTTAAGCAGTTTATAAATTCACCGGTGCCCTCAAGAAAAATCGCGGGAATAAACAATTTATTGGGCTGAAATAGACAATGAAACTTTATAACAAGTGAATTCAGGGACGAAACCTGAGAATTGACTCCTTTGGAGTTATATAATTAAGTTGTTAACGCTGAAGCAATGTTAGTGCTTGTCGGGCAAGCTAAGTAGCAAATTTTTCATACATTTTTTTTTTCGCTATTGGGGCGTAATGAAGGTAATAAAGGAGAGTAATTAAAAAAAAACATTTAAAAAAAAAAAACTATTACTCTGTTAACAAGCCTCACAGTTGGTAGTAGCTCAGCCTTCTACGCTGTAGGTTGTAGGTTCGATTCCCACCCAGGACAAACATTTATGTGATGAATGTAGATGTTTGTTCTGTGTTTGGGAGTTGTATTGTATGATAAGTATGTATTTACAAAAAAAAGGATTTATGTATTCTATCCGTAATCTAGTTCCCATATTACAAGCTATGCTTAGTTTGGGACTAGATGGCGCTGTGTGAAATTAATGTCCTGTAATATTTATTGCAAAATTTACTAGATAGGCTGTAACGATGAAGATTTTCACTGGAATTTGCAACACAGTTTGTAACCATAAATATTTTTTCCAATGTTCAGTTTTCACACAGCACCTAAGCAAATCAAAACTGTTACAAAAATAATACTAAGAACGATCAAACATACAAAGCGTACAAACGGCTATTTAAATAACTAGTGTAAATAAATCAATCCTTAATGTCACGATAACATCTTGCTAATTGCAAAAATTACATTACTTAATAAACAGATACCTAACATTATTATTACATGAGTTTCACAGTAGAGCGCAAAGCTCGCACCTACTCTGAACTTTCGCCATTCCAACATCCAATGTTCTATTTTGTGTCACATTCCACATACATTAGGTTTCAATTAGCTTGATCATAACGTTTGTAGATGCGAGATTAAAAGCAGACCGCAGTCCCAGACTATAAAGAGGCTTCAGTTAATAAGGCAAAGTTAATGGAAATGGTTTTAATCCTGCAGTCGGCCTCGCTTGTCTGTGGTTGAGAACTGACAAACGGACCTGTATACGTGAGAAATTCTGACGAACTTGGTCCCGGAGCTAATATTATGTAAGCTTACTAATAGAAGCTCTAGTTGAGGTCAACGTAGCGCGTTGCTGTTTTGTGGCAATGCTGTCAGTAGGTAACTTGGGCAAGCTTCCGTTTGGTAGGTACTAGTCTGGGTAATTTGCTTTCCTTGGAAATAGTTAGTCTAAAATGTTAATATTGTTTCTGTAATAAGTCCGTAAGAAGTCAATGATCAATTTTGAACTAGATCTAAAAATCCTTGACATAATTTTATATTGATGTCAAAAGTAAACACAAATAGTAACGAAATCATATAGTACCAATCCTAAGATTAATATGTGAACCAAAAATAGAAAAAAAAATCGAAACAAGATAAAATCTGAGAACCGGAATTTAAGAACAGTAGAGCGCTTGTGAAAGGGGAAGTACTACCACCATACCTATTTCAGTTGCCAAGCAGCACCGCCGTGTTCCAGCTTGAAGGGTATGGTTGCCGGTGAAATAATGCCTCAAGTTGACGGGTGGATAACAGTGCCGCGTAGGCTATGTTCTTTGTGTATGTGTCCTACGCAGTAATGATATGCTAAAGGCAAGAGTAAGCGACATGACATCAAATCATTAAATATCAAACGACTTGGGGTGGGTGGGGTCTACCATCTAGTGGTCTACCCCGTGTTGTTGACCTTTAATCAACGGTGGTAGGACCTGTAAAAGTCCGACCCACTTGTGACCACTGCGACCACTCCTGCGACCACTCCTGCCGAAGTCTGGTGCCAAGCAGTTCACAGTTGTAGGACAGCAGCCAGGCAGCTTCTGGGCAAGCTCGCTCCATCGCCTCGAGGATTCTCAGGCCCCAGTCTCATCCAAAACAGGTAAGCTACACTACCAATTAACACAATCTTAAATTTAGAAATCTTTCTCTGTTTTAATTATTAAACTCCTATCTTCATTTATTTTGTGCGTACCCAACTACCTAATTTATACCTTAAATGTTAGCTAGTCTTGACCACTTTGTTTTTAAGAGACAAATAAACAATATATATATAATAATAATATAATACATTTTTACCCATTTTGCCGTGGCGGTAGCGTTACCGTGGCGGTCGCGGCTTAAGAATCGACCCCTCCAACTCAGCCCATGGATGTCGTAAAAGCCGGATAAGGGATCTAACCAGAAAAGAGGCAGCAGCTTCTGTGTATTATCAACACATTTACTGCGATTACCAAGCCGCCTGCCAAGCGTGGTGATTATGGCAAAAACCCTCCAGCTTTCGAGGAGGTTCTGTCCAGCAGTGGACACTAATGGGCTGTTGATGTGTGTTGATGTTTCACGTTATATTATACAAAAAGAACTGAGCAAGTTCATCATGATACCTTCCCGTATCATTCCTCATAGTAACACTTACACTTACCGGATTAAGGAAGTGTGCCTACCATTTGTCACTCAAGGAAGGGTACAGACCCATTGTCTCCAACGTGGAGACCACATAGAAATCAGTGGGTTATTTATAGCTGGAAACTATGCGTTTGTACTGTGATGAAGGATCTCATTGTGAATTTCCGCTATCATGTTATGAATCCTCATTGTTTCAGAGAATTGCGGGTTTTGTGTTGGACGAGAATTGTTAGATGTTGCTCTATTACTTCGGGTCTAACACCGACGTAGAAGTATATTAATTTAGGAACGCATATTAAGACGGCCCAGTACCGAACTATATAATCTCTAATGAAATAGGTATAAACGTTGCCATTGAAAATACATTTTGCCGGTATATACTAATATGAAAAAAGGATCTAAATTTGTGATGTCGGCGATTATTTTGTTTATTATCCTCGTGTGATTTTTTTCAAATTATCTTTGGGAGGAATTCTTCTTGATGAAAACTCTTTTTTTTTTCTGCTTTGTTGCCATTCTCCATATTTGTTGGTCGCGATCCTGTGCAGGTGGTTGATAGGTATCACGATTCAAAATGATTGTAAAAAATATTTCAGAATAAACGATATCCACCAAACCTTTTCTTTTAAAACACGATTCAAATAAAGAAATATGTCATTAGGTTTTCCCATGCAAACACGTTTTTTCATTTTATTATATTTCTTTAGGAAAACTATAAAACTAGTGAATAGTTTTGAAAATGTATCTCGGTTCAAACCAAAATTATCCCTATCCGATGAATGGAACATGTCATTTCGAAATGGGCAACAAACTACGTTTGTACGTCAACGAAAACCATAGCATACGCAGCAAAATGGTTTTCTTCACTTACTTAGTTTTCTATACAAGCTTTAGTCTAGTTGCAAGTCAATACAATATTTACATGCAAATATCCAATTAGAAATGAAAATTCAAGGAAATTCGATTCACCGTGTACCAGTCATCCGCGCGCTCCTTGAACAAAATCAACCAAATTGGTAAGCTCGAAGCAAATGCTACGTTGCATCGATCAGACCTCGAAAACCCGCATCCTATTTCAAACTTTAACAAAGTGAACTTAAAGTTTATAATAGGTTGTGTGCACGAGAAAATTCTGGCAAAATTTTCGTAGCGCAAGTGCTTTGGGTCTTGTGATACTTTATCTAGGTACATAAGTACAGTATAAGCAAGTAACTCGACTCTGCAGTTTGATGAATTTTATAACGATGTACCTATTTTGTTGGAAAGTTTTTGAATGTATGACGCCGTTTAGCGAGATTCTTGTTCAGCAGATGAAACTTGGTGCTTTTGTCTGTTAATGTTAGTTTCTCAACACATGTTTATAATAACAGATTATGTTCATACTTCACTCTAGATTATTTTTTCAATACCTATTTGTCGACAGAATTTATTCTTAAGATTGTTTATCTTTTTTTTTGTATGCCGGGGAAGCGCTTTGCCTTCATCTCATCTGGTAACAGTTGAGATAAGGCCGAAGGCGGAGGCGCACTTCACCCGGAATACTCAAGAAGCTGTGGAACTGGCTATCTTACCTCTAAATGCCGGAACACGTCACATTTTTATTAAGAATTGTTATTATGGCGACAGAATTAGGTAAAATGGTGGTAGCTAGCCAGGTGGACTTAAACAAATCCTACCACCAACCTAACCAATTATGCATACTTTATTGCACACAAACATATAAATAATGATACTACTTAACTTAAAAATTGAAATTATGGCAAAGGCGAGCTTCACCCTAGTAAAAGTTTTTTTCCAGCAAACCCAGGTAGAGACAGAAACTAGATTTTAAATATTACGGGAAAAGTGTTCAAAATTAATAAATAACATTATAATATAAGAATAATAAGACAAACTACAATAGGTAATAAATATAATTAACCTGTTAATGTAACGTTAGTTTGGGGATAGATGGCGCTGTGTAAAAATGAATGTCCTATAATTAATGTCTTAATGTCCTAATATAATATTCAAGCCTCATTAAACATTCATATTTACATAAAGTCATTTAATAAAAAAGGTGTACTTAATTTAGTAAATAAATAAAATGTACAATTAAACTAATAATGTCCAAAGGAATCAGTCGGATGAAGTCAAAAGATCATTAATTATCCGGGTACCAAGTGGGCAATGCCGCGGGCATTAGCTAGTGTATATAATCTCAATAAAAATAAATTTGCCCGACTGATTGACTAACAATCAACATACAGCCGAAACCAGAGGTCATACATTCGTAGTGTAGTGGTAAGTACTCTAGGAAAGGATTGTCCTAGACTCGCATTGGGTCAATTTTGGGCAGAACCAACGCTCACTCAGCTTGCGCGTTAAAACATGTGGGAACAGAGGAAGTGAAAGGGAAGAAGAAGAAGAAAGAACAAAAAAGAAAAAAAAGGAAGAAGCTCCCATTCCCACTTTTTGGCGCTGTCGGTTCTGCCCAAGTTAAACCTAATGCGAGTCTAGTATAAGAAATTCCAGTGTTACGCTCATCGGAACGTATCGGGCATTTCATTAATTAAACATGAATACATCCTTCGATATTAAGATAAATAACACACGCCTTTTTCACGTCCATTTTGTTTTCCGACAAAAAACAGCGCAGCGGTTACAAAACGTTAGTGTAGGTTCTACACTCTTCATAACAAAACTAGCTCGTTGCCACAAAAAGTAACAAAAGTGCTCTTTTGTGCACCAAATATTTACTTTATCCAATGTTTACCTTTGTATAAATTCAGGTGTGTTTTGCGCCCCGGTGGAATTATTGCTGGAGAATGCTTTTGACAAGGACATAGTATTTTGTTATCTCGCTAACATGTCTCACTTTTAATTTACATATTTCTGCGTCATATGCTTATAACTACACGTTTACTTGACTGTCTCAGACAGAGGGCTATGATTTTGAGTGGATATATGTAGGTATATGTATGGTATGTAAATATATTTCATTCAACTCAGACGCTTCAAGGCTTCATGGATTTTGCGTGTGGCGTTTTGTTTGTCTAAATTGTAATAGTGACATAGATACAATGTTATGTGTGCAAAACGGAAATGAGCAAGGGTATTAATATTTTATATATTTGTTATATATATATAATACTTTTTCGCAAAAAAAGCGAAATGTAGTTTGCATCGAAAATCAATATGAAGAGAAAGCTTTGCTTAGTGTGGGACTTGATGGCGCTGTATAAAATTAATGTGATATTTATTGTAATTAAAAAGAATGTCGTAGGTATTACTTATACGTATGAATTTCCTAAAAAAAGGTAAATAAGTAGGTATCTTATTTCCGGTGTATAGGTAGTTCCCATGTGTATTATACAGATATTGTTTAAATTAATGTCCCTCTAGAATACTGATGCTTCACAGGGTCATATTAATGAGAAAAATTATGTGTCATTAGGTGTTTTGATGTTTTTCTCTGCTATGGTAGAAAATAAACCGACCGAGTGCAAACACGTACCCCGAGGGTTTAGAACTTAATTTCAAAGCAAAAATCAATATAATTTTGTTTTATTAAATGTTGTCATAGCGGCAACGGAAACACTTTTGTGAAAATGTCAATTGTCTATTACGGTTCATAAAATATAGCCTGCTGAGAAAAAGATGAACGGACCGACATCAGAGTTAAGTAATAGAGTTTCGTTGACACCCTTTTCATAATAGTAAGATTTTTTTTGTCGAAATTATCAACAATCAGTGTTGGGCCCTGCTTCCTAGATTACCATTAAATATGGAACTCTTAAAGCCCTGTCAGTTGACGTTTCCTCTTTTTCAAGTGGAAAATTATAGTGTTTCTGAACAAATTTTTTTGAATGATACAATTTTAGACAATTTTAAATGATAGGTTACATGTTCATCTACATTAAAGGTAAGCTAGTTTATTGATGCGAATTCAAATTTAATTTTAATCATGAATTACTTGAAAAACTGCAGGCGCACCGCGCGCTCGCCTTTCAATCAGTACCTCTGTGACCACTGTCGACGTCGGACGTGTGCTTGTCGTCGTCGCAGCGGTCAGACAATACCTAGACTCAGAATGAATACGAGGACGAATGTAAATAAATTATTTGTTCTGTGCCAGTAAAGGTACCATAATATGGTCATACCTACATACCAGCAACCCGATCTCAGAATAAGAATTATCAAAAGGTTTTATTTACGATACGCACGCGCCACCTACAGCTTGCCGTTGTCAACTCTCATAATCGTTTCTGGCGCGATTTTGCTGCATAGAGCGCCTTAAAAGGAAAGCATTCGACTAAAGCTATCACCCACCGAGGCACGCTACGCGCAGAGACCGCAAGCCGCATTGTACTAGTTAACGTATGACCTGTGTCTGCACCAGGTATCGACATCTTGAGGTTACAGCTGCTGATTGCTTTCTGCTTGTCCTAAATTGTACGAATATTACAACTTTATTAAACAGTCGCAGCTTTTAATACTAGTGGTTCTGTAAGAACAGTAGACCTCGCGAGCCCTTATAACCATGGAATAGCCGATGCTTTACTCTTCCACTTTTCCTTTTAGACTTTTGAGCAAATAGGGGTATATGTTTTAGCGATTACTCGCGATCCCTTGGTCTGAGGAGATCGAACCTGATGTTTACGGATTTGTCTGGCAAAGGCGGAGAGGACTGCGTAGTCTGATTAGTAAACGTAGGTTTACATTTTCAAAAAAAAAAATCCTACAGCAAGCCTCTCCCTTTTGCCCCCTTCACTCCCGTTTTTTTTCATAAAATCTGATGTAGAATCAAATCTTTAGTGTTTCTTTTAAATTCAATTGAAATTCGTTGATAAATAACGCTACATCTCCCCGTTCTCCCCTATTTCCCCCCGATCAAAAATCACGATCGACAAAAAAATATATAAATCAAGGAACATATGTGCGAGTCGTTATCATGACCAAGCGTGGCTGATCGTATCAAAAGTATCGGTGAAAATCTATAGATAATAAATATACCTACACAGATACTAACAAAAAGGATTACCCATATCTCATCAAACTAACAACAAACTAAACAAAAAACTCCCATCCGCTTAGTGAACAACAACGGAACATTGTCTTAGTTCGTAACACCTACGGAAACCCATTCGCAGCGTACCTTTGAAAGGCTTTCAAAAAGTTTCGAACCGCAATCAACCTGACCAACGTACTGCCACTTACCGATACTACTTTACAACGTACACTGTATCGGTATCAGTTTCCAGTTGCGGTAGAGTTGGGGTGTGAAGTTTCAGCCATTTGGGTCAAAGCTTGGTTTGTCACAACCGTTCATTCTACGTTTTATCGGGTTTGTATTCCTCATCGGGCTTTTGATTTAGGCGACACGTGACCCAAGGCTGGCTCTTATTTAGGCCAGCGAATTAGCATAGCTATTCAGCGTGGCAATGAAGCCAGTGTCTTGGGCACGCTTCCGTCTGGTACTGGTCTGGAACAGTTGTGTTACCTATAGGCTTTATAACGGTCCTTAGGTAATCTGACTGATTCCTTTGTGCATAGTTAGTTTAATTGTAATTTTTATTGAATAAATAACATTCATTGAATTAAATCCACATTAAGAGTCGATGCTTCCTGAAATAGCTTAGCTTCAGCGATAATATCTTCCTATTTGTTATAGTTCAGGATTGATGCGAGAACGCTAGTGTGGCAAAAACACGGTTACATGGAATTTTCTTGATAGAAATAAATCCAAAGTTGACTATAATTTGTATCAAAAATTGTCCTTAAGAATACGTTAGGCCTTGAAACTTTGTTAAGTGAATAAACACAGAATACGTATAGCAGATACTCTGTGTGAAAAAAAAAACGTTAAACTGACCGCCTAGTGATCCCTCTGCGCCGGGCAACGGAGTCTTTAGATTTTTCGTAAAGTATCGCAACTGAGGCCATATTACGAAAATTAAACGTCGAAGAATGCAAAAGAACTTGAAAGACGAAAAAAACGTGGCATCCATCATCTGATTCGTCGTTTCGATTTTCATAGTAGGCCTCCTGAGCCATCGCTCCGTTTTCCTCTCCTTTGTGACGACATATATATAGAGACTATTTATCGACAAACTATGTGTAGTCTTTTAACTATTTCATTAGTATACTATTAGTATACCCCAGCACTACCTTGTTATATTATCGACTTTCCAGGAAAGTTTACCAATTATTACTCCGCGATTTCACGCTTCGACCTGTGTTTTATCTCGCCCTTAAAGTTTCTAGGCATTTAATAAAGAACGAAAAGATTTAAGACCTTATTGTCTTCACTATAAAGTTGTTTTTATTCAATCAGTGTACGAGGATCATCCAAGTAAATATCTTTTTCCGGTAAGTTCTTTATCGTGTCCGGACAAGTTCCGGTACTGATGTAAAAATAATTGCAATGGACCCTCTTTTTACGGCTTACCCCGGACGGATTTGTTTTTTTATTGCTGGTCAACACAAAACAGTTGACCTCTCAATATGTTGTTAAACTTTTGACTCTCTCAAAATAAAACTATCGTACCAGCGCAAAAACTTTGTTAACTCAACTTTTCAAGAACTGCTTACAGATAACTTAACTGACTTACTTAACTACTCGGAGATTTGAATGTTAGCTTAAAACCTTTTTGGATCCGGCCGGCAAACTAACTAACTATTTTCCGGCACGTGCAACTTTTACCTATAAGAATTGCAGTGTAAGGAACTATGTTGGCACATTCAATTAAATTTGGCGGCTCAAGCATTTACCACCCAAGTTCAAAAACTTTGATTTTTCTAGGCCCCAATACATAAATAACATAATGACGCCAAAACAGTTTTTGTTCCACCTTTTGAAGGGAAATAATATCTAAAGAATGAACTACTAATCATAGCATAGAAACTCGGTTCAACGACAGAAATTGGTTCAGCAGATTTTTTATAAATAATAACCAAACTTAACCGCACACACCCCACCAAACCACTGAACACACACGGTTTGGTCAATGGAAGGGCTGGTTTTAAGTCCGCCTGTTGATTGTTGCATTCTGGTATTAAGAGCTTTATGATAGCCAGTTGCTGAGCCTATTGAGGATTTTCGGCAAACCGAGACCTTATCACTTGAGGTGACACGAATTCCACGCGCTTTCCCGACGTGGACTTAAAAAAAACTTCCCCGGATGAATTTACTCATGATGCTGGCATATTAAGTTGTTGATATGTCAAATGCAATTAAACAATCTAGAACAAACAAAAGTTTCGTCAGGTCTTCCGGCTGTCACAAAGGTTAATAAATATGGCTCAAAACAGTGACTAATCCAATCCGCAATCACAAAATAAATAGAGTATTCCGATTATAACGTGTAGTGAGAACCATTTCCAATACGCTTAAAGCCAGTGCGAGTTATTTGAAAACGTTAACACCTAGTTGTTAGCCTGGATTGTAGTACAAATTAGCCGAATTCGGGCTTCCAGGGGGTTTTTCAAATTCAAAGTCAAAGTCAAAATGCATTTATTCATATTTTTTTTATGATCATTTTGAAACGTCAAATCTACCGCCTGTTCGGAATTGCGCCCAGCACACAAGAAGAAAGGGTAGAATTTGGGTTAGTTAATTTGTTGATGATCCATTCAACATTCAGTTAAACAGAGTATTAAATATAAAAATAATTTATAGGTAGACTTATTTTTAACTGAGCTTTATGAATATCTTTATCATATTATATTGCTGTTGGTTAACCGAAAAAAAAATATATAACAACAATTTCATATTTAAACCTTAGGTCCGTGGGGATCCGGTGCCCTCCGGGTTTCAAAAATCTTGCGGGACTTTTGATTGAGGCGACACGTGACCCAAAGGCTGGCTCTTATTTAGGCCAACGAATTAGCATCGCTATTCAGCGTGGCAATGCAGCCAGTGTCTTGAGCACGCTTCCGTCAGGTACTGGTCTGGAACAGTTGAACTACCTATAGGCCGTTTGTAACGGTCCTTAGGTAATCTAGCTGATTCCTTTGTACATAGTTAGTTTAATTGTACATTTTATTGTATTTAGACTAAAGATTTATATTGAAGATTGCTTGCTCGTGACTTGATTCGTGCTGTAAGCACACACGGTGAGTTTTTTATAGAAAACAGAACATTCAACACCCAACGTGTTAAATTCTTGCGATTGTTGCTTTAAAAAACAACGAGTAAACCTGTCGCACATTCATGTAGCAAGCAGCATAAGCCAGCTACTGGACAGAACAAGTTTGCTCGCGTTAACAAGCTGCGTTAGATCGGACGTGATTCCGAACACGCCAACTGATTTATTTGTGTTTCACTCGGACCTCATTTCGATCCCTTTTCAGTTCTTATTACTTACCTCTCCATTTTATTGTCCGTTTTGTTCAGGGTTCGAGTTGACTCCTTCGAATGTACAACTTAAATCTGCAACAAAAATGTATATAACATATCAATAATTTATATAACTACAAAAAGAAGTTCTCCGACATTGACTTATTCTTTCTATTCTGTTGTTAATTGAAATTTAACCTATTTTTAGCCTTTTGCGGTCGTGACTTGAGTTCGTGGAGAGCCGGTGCCTTCTGGGTTTTTAAAAATCTTACGGGGCTTTTGATTGAGGCGACACGTGACCTTTGAGGTTCTTAATTCTGCTATGGACAGCCATCGGATTGAACTTTTTCACAACATCATCGGTGACAACATACTTCTGTCGCCACTCAAATATACGATTATTTACGGTTTTATTTTCTTAAAACGAAAAATGAATGTTTCATTTCACTTTGGTTGCATGATTATTTCCTAAGCATCATATAGCACTCTAATCGGTATAAAGAATAATGAATAGCGTTTTTACACGGTTTTTTTTTTATATATTATTTATTATACTTTTAAAATGTATTTACACTTTACCTTTACAAAGCGTGAGAGCCGGCGCGATGTAAATCCAATAAAATAATGTGAGTGAAATGGATGCGCATGAATTCTTGCGAAAAGCATCCTAATCTTACACGACAAATGGACGAAGAAAATATCTTATCATTCGAATTAAGTTTTTTTTATTTTTATTATACGGTGCACATCTCGCTTGGCCTTCATCTCACCTGATTTTTCAAGTTACGATAAGGCCGCAGGTGCTGGAAGCGCACTTCACCTCTCAATAAACTGAGGAACTGGCTAGAATTGTTGTTATGGTGACAGAATAAGGTAAGATGGTGGTAGCTAGACAGGTGGACTAAACAAATTCGTGCCACCAACCAAAGCAAGCACAATATTGTACTCCCCCTGGGATCGAACCCGGAATCTCTGAAACTAAGACGTTAGGCGAACCACTACATAACAAAAACGGTTAAAGTTGTATTCATTTGAAGTTGTAGTCTTTTTTGATATTTAATTAATAAGATATATGAATATTCCATGCAGTTTAGAAGGATATATAAACAGTTACTTAGTCAAAAACTGGTTCATTTTGGGGCTTATTTTCATCTGTTAATATTCCTTACGAGTATATATCTTGTATACTATTCAATTTATAATATCTAAGAATCTGTTGAAATTTATTTTATTAGTTTATATTGTCTTGACGAAAAAGGGATTCATTCTAAATGTGACTTTTTGGCCCATGTAAGCGCCTTAAGCTTTTATCTGTCGGCGGTAAACATATTTTTTATCGCCCGTTACTGCGTTGTCTGGATCGGGTTTTAAAACTGTCATTAATCAAAGGCACAAAGCAGGGGCCCATTGTCCGTTCACAAATACATTTATCATAACCGATTCGGGGGCTAAGTATACGTCTGTACACTACAGGTAAAATGAAATAACTGGTACAATATCTCAACTTCAACATTTGCGGAAATCCAAATTTTAAAAATATATTAGAAATGGGTTAACTCTTGCATAGTCAAGGATGAAGGAAAGCTTACAATAGCACATGCGTTTGAAAAGGTATACATGATTTAAAATCCGTGTAAAAGCATTATTGAAATTTACAATTGGACAGCTAGAGCATGATCTGAAATTGTATAATATACTGGTGGAATCATGACGATGTAACGCCACCTACCGGGTCTTACTGTAAATATAATTAACATATTATACATTACATACTAATTCACAATTGGACAAATAGAGCATGCTCTGAAATTGTATAATATACTGGCGGAATCATGACGATGGAGCGCCACCTAACCGCCACTGTGGTCTAGTGGTGCAACCCACCGATTTCAGATCCAGAGGTCCCGGGTTCAATCCCCATGGGGAGTACAACATATTGTGCTTGGTTTGGTTGGTGGTAGAATTTTGTTGAAGTCCGCCTGGCTAGCTACCACCATCCCACTTAATTCTTTCGCCATAATAACAATTCTTAAAACAATTGTTGTGTTCCGGCATTCAGAGGTAAGATAGCCAGTTCCCCAGTTTGTTGAAGATTCCGGGTGAAGTGTGACTCCACCTTCAGCCTTATCTCAACTTGTTACCAGGAGATAGGCCAAGCGCTTCCCCGTCGTGTAATAAAAAAAAACCGAGTCTAACTGCAAATCTAAGACAAGGGACAATCTAACCCACTCTAACACATAAAACAATCATCAAAACTGGTGCAGCTGATGAGGAGGAGTTTAGTGAGAAACACACGGACAGAAGTATTAATATGTTAAGATGTTGTGCTTTAAATTTGATGAAGATATGAGTTTATCCTTCAGCTTTCTTATAATATGAAGACATAATTACAGGCACGTGACCATGACACGTGACACCTATAAGGGTCCCAGTAGAAGTGTAAGAGCTGCTTAGCCACTGAGCTACGTATCTCTCTGTCCGCCCGATTCACTTGGGTCGCCGGTCGACGCTGGTCTACAATGCGTGGGGTACGATTTATTAATTTTCACACATTCATGCTCAAATCGCGGACTGCTAAACGGTTTTTACGACCTCGCACATGGAAAAAAAACTCCGGAAGATTGATGGATTCATTTTATTATTTTGCACGAAAAAAGTATTTCGTTCCAATATTTGTTTGCTTGCTTTTTTTTCTGTTGTCTTAATATGTATTTACATTTTTTTTTTGATCTCGTCTCAACACCTTTCTGTGCTTTATCCCACACTATGTGAGGTCAGCACAACATGTCTTCTTCCTCCGTTCTCCTATATTAGATGTCATCTCATCATTCATTTATTTCTTGCCCATATCATCACTAAATCCATTATGTGATATTCTTCTATCTACCTCAACCATTATATCCATCGACACTATTCAATAGTCCTTAGGATGTATCTATATGTCTGATATCTGGCCGGAATCATTAGGAGTACATAACCCCGGAATACTTTTTTTTATTAGTGATAACCAAGCGTTTGACCAGCTTACTTATTAAGCAATTAAAGATGCAGCCTTAGAAGTGCTCCTTCTTCTCGTTAGCCTAAAAGGAACCTATTTACTCTTGATTGAAGACCAGAGACTCCAAGGTTGTACTCTTGCGAGCAAACAGACGAGGATAAGGAGTTCCGTGGAAAGGTGGAAAGCGGATGGGGGGATTATATCAAAGATATCGTGCGCACACTCGCCGTAGTGGAATTTATAGAACTCAGACAGCCTAGAAACCCACCGTCAGCTCCTAGTGTCAAATCTCACCATTCTCTCGGGACATTAGTATCCTCATCCCTCCTTATCTTCCTTTACAGACTCCTTATCCCACACCCCACACAATGGAGTATTTCCGAAGTTGAAGTCAACCGCCGAAGACAGAAGTCTTAAAATTTCAGCTAAAACTCTAACAAAATGTCAGAAGACATGTTGTGCCAAACCCTACTAGGTGTAACGTTCAGATCTATTTAGAAAAGGTCTCACGATAGTCCTAAAGATTTTCCATTTTAATTTTAGGTCCTAACTATCATAGACATAATTATATATAGACTCCCATTTGTTTGTCTATTTTGATGTTTTTTTGATGTGTTTGAATCCCTTGATGTACATCATACTTCAAGATTATGTATAAGTGTTATGTATCAACAGTGCGAAACCGTCCATCTTTGGTCATGGTTCTGTGCCAAAACTGGATGGCTTTTCGATAATCTCTGCGCTTGCAGGCAGAGATCAGACTGGCTTTAGCTGTGTAGCTGTATAATTTATCCGTCTGAATTTATTAATTGGCTTAAATCAAAATAAAAAAATAAAAATAAAAATATTCATCGAGTGAGCGAAGCGGACGAGATCTCTCAGTTATGTATGGGAAATCCAGCACTGTATGTATGTATGTATGTGGCAATGTTTGTGACGGCATAACTGTCGAACGGTTAATCCGATTTTGGTGAAATTTAAACTGTAAAGAGATAACATAAATAGAAATTGATTGTCGCGGGGGATTTTTGATAAATGAGGTAGTTTTTGAGATATTGGGGTGAAAAGAAAATAAATTTTTCATCCATATCTTTTGAATTGTTGATCCAATCTATTTTTTTTTTAATACGCAGAGAATATATGAATACTCATCAATCGGTATTAGGATTTTTTTGACACTAGGGTGAAAAAACTTTGAGAAATAGGGGTGTTAAGTGTGACATGAAGATTTTTGGCTGATGGGGTGGCATTAGAAAGAGTATCGGGTGCGTATTAAAAAAATACATATTATACTTTTTATTAGGGGTGGTTTTAGTAACAAAGAGGTGCGATTGGAGGGTAAAACGCTTGATATGTCTTGTACGATATACTTTTAGAGGGGGTTGTCGTCACAATTTCCTTTTTTTAATATGCCGAAACCACGCCTGAATTGACATTAAGGAAAAGAGGTAAAAAGAGGTAAATAAGATCAAAGCCTTGAAAAATTCTGAAAACGTGAAAAATCATATGAAATGGGGGTTTAGACTGCAGATTAAAAAATTGGGTTATTTACCCTTTATAAGGGGTAGTTTTTAAGATCAGGTCCGGTCAAGATAATAGGTATTTGGAATCTCAATAAAACTGGTCTAATTATTTTTTGTTATTCACTCAATAGGGTTGCCAAACCTAGGGTGTCGATAAAAATTGGTGCTCACAGTTAGAGTTTTGTTTACACACAGAAAAATGTTGCTGCCTTTTTGGTGATGCCCCTTGGTTGACTTAACGACATCTGTGGGCTGGAGGGGCAGATCTTTCAACCACGACGTCTAAGGCAACGGTTTTGAGAGCACTTTTCACAAAAACATCAAAGGTTGATGCCTTTCATGTTCATATTAATAAGGGGTGACGTATTCACTTATTGTATTCTGCCCACCTACTATGACATACGGCCGGTGCATTGCTCTCATTCTGGCTATGTATATAAAAAGAGTTACAAACAAGAGAGAGCCTCGAACAACGTTATATACCTAAGACCATCATGAGATCTCAGTTCGGGGTAAACTACTAATTTTTTTGGATTTAAAACGATGTACAAAAACTGATGTAACGATTAATGCTCGCAAAAGTTTAAACAAAAACTGTGTCGCAAAACCATTAATGCCCTCCTTCGTAGAAACTGTATCCAAAAATGTGCAAGTTGGTAGGTATAATAAAACAATATGTATTAAGAGCTGACTGTAAGAATACCGGTCTCTTATTTTCCCCATAAAACACTTTGAAAGTAAGCTAGCTAGAGTAGAATTTACAAAATCATAATTATCTTCAGCCCTTTTGAATTTAAATATGAATAAAGTATCGTTGACAATCAATACAATATCACCTAAGTGACTAGAAACAAAAAAGGCCTTGTGGTACACCTATTATGTTAATGGATGTTTCCGAAGATCTGCTACCGCTAATATCCACGTTGAATGCGAGACGATAGGTAACTATGCATCAGATTTATTATCTGATTCTGAATACCATAGTATTTTAGCTTTGAGATTTAAGTGTCAAGATCTATGCAGTCTTAGATATACCAGAGAATACTCCTATGGCATCCTGTTTTCCTTCCCAGGTTTCAAAGATGAGTTGAATGGTCCAGTAACAGTTTTAGGTATTCTAGAGCAGAAGCAGTCAAATTCTAATGAATCAGAATTGTCAATCATAATTGTATCGATGATAATTGTAAAAATAAGGGTAAATTACAAACAAATTTTAATTTATGTCATGATCTAAAATTATCCCAAAAATACTGGCTACACTAAACTTGACTTGAAATTAAACCTTACACTAGACACAAATGCTCAACTACGAAAAAAAAATTTGCCAACTAAATAAGGTTTCTTTTCGTTAATAGCATATTATTTTTTATTAGTGCGATACGATACACTACTTTGCTGTATAAATGGTGGGTTAGCATGACCTAGAGCAAGAATGAGGTCAACGATGGAACGAGCTTCCGCAGAAGGCTCTAGCTGACTGGAATACGGATTTTTGATTTTTTTTATTGTACGACGGGGATGCGCTAAGGCCGAAAGTGGAGGCGCACTTCACCCGGAATCCTCAACAAACCGAGGAACTGGCTATCTTACCTCTGAATGCCGGAACACAACAATTTTAGAATTGTTATTATGGCGACAGAATTAGGTAAGATAGTGGTAGCTAGCCAGGCGGACTAAACAAAGTCCTACCACCAACCAAACCAAGCACAATATATTGTACTCCCCTGGGAATTGAACCCGGGACCTCAGGATCTGAAATCGGTGGGTTAAACCATTAGACCACAAAGGCGGTTAAAATCATTTATTTCTCACACAATATTAAAAGACAAATAAATTTAGATTAGAATTTTCAGTAAAAATGGGAATAATAAACGGCTAGCCCGTTCGTTTTTAAACAAAGCCTAGTTTAAGCGCTAATCCAAAGTGGGCTAAAAGCAAAGTTGCAGCGGCAACACCAACCGATGAAAACAGACAATTTTGTACGTAAATACCCACCAATTACTGTTCACATAAAACCTCGCCGGAGAGAAGAACGTATTAAATAACCCGATAACGTCCAACCGTACAAAGTTAAGGATATAAATTGTTATAGAAACTTCAACTTTGACTTTTTACAGCTTTCTTTTGCGATATTGTAAAAGGGTTTATTTATAGCGCCAGCGGATTGATTTGCTTTGGCTTAAAGTTTGTGTGAAAAGGTCTGTTGGGATATTTATTGGTGGAACAGATTTGGGATCAAAATAAGAGGCTTTCTATTGCATTGAGGCACGTATGAAGCTTTGGGTCTGACCTTGTCTCGAATCAATGTTCATTGCCTTAATATTTCAGTCGTAGTGTGGAAATTGGGTCTCAGTATGATTCACGTAGCCGATACAAAGGAATGGCTGTAATATTTTAAAAATTATATAGGTAGCTTACTTATCTTGAATCGTTCAGAGGGTTTTTGGGATTCGAACCCACACTCCACACCGAAGAAGGCAGTCTACTAGACTACTACCATCTGTGAAGTTTGTGTAACAATATTGTTACTAGCCTATAATTACTATTTTTAACGTAAAACCACATAAATTATCACATCTCAGATTACCATTAAATTAAGTGTGTTCTCGTTCGCGATGCACTCAACTGGTTTCGACGGAAGACCAGCGTTGTGTTATAATTTATATTACAACACAGCATATTGCTGAGTCGAACGCCAATTCGATGCATTTCTATGCCTCAAATAAATGCATTTTCTTTCTTTCTTTCATTAATGTAAGCTATCGGTCAAAAAACTTGTACCAAAAGATTTTTGAAAATAAATAACTTTGTGAAGCATATTTAACAATCATAGCGAACCTAGCCTTGGTAAAAGTATTTACATACCTACTTCGGCTTGGTTCACAATTATCAATCAAACAAAAAATCTAAAATCATTTGTTTGCATCTTGGACAACATAATTAAATACATTATAAACAAATAGACGAAGTAGATAATAAAAAACACAATTACAATATTACAAATTCGCAAATATAGTAGTCTCGACAGAGCTTACCTATTTGAGCCTTTTGGGGTGGAGACCTTGTGTCCGTGGGGAGCCGGTGCCCTCCGGGTTTTCAAAAATCTTGCGGTGATTTTGATTGAGGCGACACTTGACCCAAGGGCTGGCTATTATTTAGGCCAGCATAATATAAGCATAGCTATTCAGCGTGGCAATGCAGCCAGTGTCTTGGGCACGCTACCGTCTGGTACTGGTCTGGAACAGTTGAGTTACCTATAGGCCGTTTGTAACGGTCCTTAGGTAATCTGACTGATTCCTTTGTACATAGTCAGTTTAATTATACTTTTTATTGAATAAATGAAGAAAATATATATATTTATATTTCATGCATAATATTATTAGTTAATTTTTTGTAGGACGGGAAACGCTTGGCCGTCATTTCATCTGGTTACATAATAAGGCCAAAGTTGGAGGCGCACTACGCCCGGAATCCTTAACAGTCTAAATAACTGGCTACCTTACCTCTTAATGCTGGAACACAAAAATGTAGAGTAGTATTATGGCGATAGACTTTGTAAAATTATTTTAGGAATACAAAGCACTTCACCCTGGGTTAATGTGGACGCGCACTTCACCGGAACCCTTAACAGTCTGAGGAACTTGCTATCTTACCTCTAAATGCCGTTAGCTAGGCGGACTTTAACAAAGTCCTACCATCAACCAAACCCAGCACAATATTGTAACCCCTCGGGAATCGAGCCCGGGATCTCTGGATCTAATATCAGTGGGCGAACCACTAGACCACAAAGGTTTATAGGTATATAGGTTATATTTACGTACTCTAAGGTTAACCTTAGTAAGTTATTTATTCACAAACATGAAAAATAATATATGTACAATTACACTAGCTAAAACGGAATAAGCTAATACAATAGAAGCATTCGGGTTACCTAAAGACCGGTACAAACGGTCTATAGGTAACTCAACCGCTCCAGACCACTATCAAACGGAAGCATACCCAAGACACTGGATGCATTGCCGAGCTGAATAGCTATGCTAATTGGCTGGCCTAACTAAGAGTCCCTTCGGTCACATGTCACCTCTTTGACTAATACTTTACGAGTTTTTTTATAGCAAAACTGGGAATCGATTGGTCTTCATCTCACCTCTCCTCGTGTTATGATAAGGCTGAAGATGGTGATTCGATGCTCCCTTCACAATAGCGCATTTACTCGGCCTAATTGAATTGGCTATCACCATAGAACCGTTAGTACTACACGTGCCCAATTAGGGTTCCGTACTAAATCATAATAGCTAGATTACTGGCGTCGGCACGCACGGCAATTGTTTTAAACACACTAATTGGAGTGAAGCGTGTAATTTGCTTCTAGTGTACCATTTGGTTCCGTATGTTATTTGTATGCTAATTCGTTCGCAGGGTATGCTTGTACCCAGTTAAGTGAAAATTACGTGGTTATTTAAATTTTACGTATTGCTAGAGTGTTACTAAAATTAGCTTAACCAAACCATGAATATTCCTAACATGTTTACAAGAATTTGAAGAGAAGTAGAGCTCCTTGTGAAAGGGCTCATCCGGGGTAGTACTACCACCATACCTATTTTAGCCGCTGAGCAGCATTTCTGTGCTGTGGTTTGAATAGGTTTCCTGTGAAATTACGGACATGCGAGGCTTATCATAATGCCTCAAGTTGACGAGCGCAATGCAGTGCTGTGAAAGCTATGTTCTATGTGGATTTGACCTACGAAGTAAGGCATTGTTAAATTCAAGAGATGCACTTGTTTCGTTTTGTAGTTGTATAAAAAAAAACATGGTGATATTGAAATAATACGAAAAAAGTTAGCGTTAGAATTAAATTACATTATTGTCGTAGCACGAGTTACTTAATAGTACTTTTTTATTATATTGTTCGACTGAGAAGCGCTTACCACCATCACAACTGGTTTCATTTGTAAATACACAAATTAAGCTACAAAGTTCTACAACGTGCTACGTCTACGAAAAGTAGCTACACTAGGACGGGTCTACGAAGTGTCTACGAGATTGTAACTATGGTCTTCACCGTATGTTAATGAAGATCATAGTTACCGTCTCGTAGACCCTTCGTAGACGCGTAGCACGTTGTGAAATGTAGCATAAATTACAGATGCTCGTAGCATTTTCAACTTTTGTTGACTGAAAAATAGCACATACTTTTGAATGTATCGTAAGTATCGAAGACTGATATTCACGTAAATTTTACGATAGCGTACTTGTCAGTCTACAAGTAATAGTTTAAACACTTGTGCATTGCTACTCAACAAGATTCGTGACTTTATTCTTAGTTGAACTTAATTCATCGCTCATTCGTAATAATGTGAAACATTTTTTTTCATTATTTCTTCTTTTCGTTCCGTATTTACGAGGTGATCCTTTTCGTGGAACATTTTCAACGACGGAAATGATTCATTATATCGAACAATGTCGCAAGTGACGTGAGGTTAAGCAAGTTCACACTGGTAGAAGAGGAGATACATATAAACCTGAAAACAGATTTTTTAAAGTAACAAATCCGCAAAATGCGATTGAAACATAATTTCAGTTTCAGATTTTTGATTAAAAGTATGGATAGTTAATATGTTATTAGTAGTTTGGGGTATCTCATAGCAGAGCAAAGGCTTCCCTTTCCTATTACCATGTATCTTTATTGTTCGTTAATTGGGCCCAGTCCTTTATGTCTAGCTCATCTTTCTAGATCATTTTTAACCGCCCCCGTGGACTGGTTTGACAACCGATGTCAGATCCAGAGGTCCCAGGTTCGATCCCAGGGGGAGTACAATATTGTGCTTGGTTTGGTTGGTGGCAGGATTTGGTTTAAGTCCACCTGGCTAGCTTCCACCATCTTACCTAAGTCTGTCGCCATAACACCAACTTTTAAAAATGGTTGTGTTATCTGGCATAACACAACCATTTTTAAAAGTTGGTTCTCTTCAGTTGGTTGAGGATTCTAGGTGAAGTGCGCTTCCACCTTTGTCCTTATCATAACATGAGAAATCAGGTGAGTTAAGGTCAAGCACCCCGTTGTATATAAAAAAAAACTCATTCACGAAACGTCATTCCGCCTGAGCCTTCTACGTGTCTGTTGCCCACCCATTCTCTTGTGGGTTTCGGCAACAGTTTGTTTGACAAACGGCATACATGTCTAGTCAAGTCCCATAACCAAAAACCCTTAAAGCCGTAACCCAAAAACGATATCAGTAAAAAAACTCACGTTCGTCTCAAAAGTCAAGCTGACTCGGTACCAGGAACAAAGCAACTTACAAAATCAAATCGTTAGTTTAAAAAAACAGAAATGTGTTCCATACAATGAATACAGTTCACCGCACCTTTGAGTTTGTGCCTGTCATCTGAAGCCTGGCAGGGTAGCATTGTTTCAAATTCGAATACAATTTTGCCGTATCGACAAAAATTCAATACCCATTGTCATATAAACTTGCATCCCTGCAAGTCATTATGAACCCTATGACGAGGCAAACTATGTTTAGTTTTGCATTTATGTTCGTATTATTTGTGGTAATTTGGGTTTTTGTTTATGGCTATGTGATGTCTGTGTTTTGTTTTGTTGTATCTTTAAAACTTATCTTATATGTAATCCGAAATAGAAATTTGATAATTATTTTTATTTTTAATGTTACAAATTAATTAAACTAATTGACTAATACTCAAGTAAACTAACTAACAAAAACAAGGGAAGCTGCGGGTTACTTAAGGACGTTTAAAACGTATAGGAAATATATTTTCAATAATTATTGACATGCCAAAGGCGTTATATGAGTATGGTCTCTGTGTATGTTCACCTTTATGAGAGGGTTTCTTGATCACTTTCTGGGTCATATTAACAACATGCCTTGATTGCATTTAATTTGTGCCCGTTGTTATTTTAATTGCACTACAATAAAGCAATATATTATAAAGAAAGCTTGTACGTAACGAGGTGACGGTGTTATTATTATATTAATTCATATGAATAGCCAAAATGCTAATACATGCTAATTGAGTTCTTAATTAAGTGGGTATTTATTCAAATAATGCGTATTTTTTTCCATACATAGAATGTGAAGTGAACGTGATCCGCCTCTGTGGTCTAATGGTTCATCCTACCGATTTCTGATCCAGAGGTCCCGGGTTCGATCCCCAGGGGAGTACCATAATGTGCTTGGTTTGGTTGGTGGTAGGACTATGTTTAAGTCTGCTTGCTTAATTTTGTCACCATAACAACAATTCTAAAAATGGTTGTGTTCCGGCATTAAGAGGTAAGATAGCCAGATCCTCAGTTCGTTCAGGATTCCGGATGAAGTGCGCATCCACTTCAACTTGTAACCACGTGAGATGAAGGATTCTCTCTTCCCCGTGGTACTATAAAAATGAGTAGACTGACTGACAATGCAGAGCCAAAATAAAAGGTCCTAGAGTCTTGAAATTTTTAGATTTTTTCATTTCCTGTTGTAGCTGAGAGGGCTTCTATTTACTAGTGATACAAGCCTCATATCTCAGTTCGTAATAACTTTGCCTTCTATGTTGTATATTGTGGGTTTGATTCTCACCTAGGAATTACATTTGTATGATGAAAAGACGCTTGTTCTGTGTTTGGGTGATTTATCATAATAGTACGTAAGTATTAACAAAAAAAGTGTTTAAGTATTTTTATCCGTAATCTCGTTCCCATATTACCAGCTATGCTTAGTTTGGGGCTAGATGGCGCTGTTTGAAGTAAATGTCCTGTATTTTTTTTTTCATACAATATAACAACCAAATACGAAACATCCATCTACATTCTTTTTTTTAATTGAACTACGGGGAAGCCTTTATCTCACCTGGTTTAAAAGTAATGAAAAGGCTGAAGGTTGATTTACTTCATTTGAAATCCTCAATAGTCTGACAACTGACTATTATACCTCTAAATGACACAACCATTAAAATGTTATGGCGACAAACTCAGATAAGATGGTGGTAGGAGCCAGGCGGACTTGTACAAAGTCCCTGACTACTTTGGATCTGAAACCGATGGGCGAACCACTAGACCACAGAATTGGTCAAAGGTCACACAAATACTCACATGAAAGTTTGTCGTGGGTGGGAATCAAATCCGAAACCTACTGAAGGCAGAGCTGTGACGCCAACACCCTGTTTATGTACTCGTCAGCAGCTCGCTAATAACATAAATGAGCGGTCTTTACTGTTACCAACTAGAAGCAAACGACTTTCCTGAATACAAAATGCCAAAGGTAAAGCAATTTCCCCTTCAAAGTATAATTTATTACGATTTTTTATGGCCCATAAACCTGGCGGACGGATAAGTCGGTTTTAATATAAAAATTAAGTGAAAATTTTATTTTCGCTGCTTAATATTTTATGATTTCAACGGTACAGGTACTCAAATCACAATTTTTCACGTTTAACGGATGAAATTAAATTAAATCTGGAGCTACCTAATCTAGCAGGGAGGCTCAGTCGTAACAATGACAGTTGTTCAACTAAAACCTGTGCAACATTTTGATAAACACTAGACAATCGATCTAGTTCCTATGTTACAAGTTTTTTTAATTACTAGCCCGAAACTAAGTACATTAGTTTCGGGCTAGTAATTAAAAAAACTAGTGTGTGCTAATTTTTTTTATTAATAATCATGATAGAATTGAAAGCTTTTAATTGCTTAGTTACAAAAGATGTATATTAAATTTAACGCTATTATACGTGGAACGCAGACCAAATTGTAAGCACTTTGACTACTCCATAGATCATAATACGTTATTACAGAAAACACTGTCTATATATTTGTAAAATACTATACTGTTTACAAGCAGAACGAGTCTGATGACGCCTGGAGCCGAGTATATGCTATTAAGTGCTGCACTGACCCGAGAAGAGGTCCAGAGGTCCCGGGTTCGATCCCCAGGGGAATACAATATTATACTTGGTTTGGTTGGTGGTACGATTTCGTTTAAGTCCGCCTGGCTAGCTACCACCATCTTACCTAATTCTGTCGCCATAGCAACAATAGAAAAAAAATGTTGTGCCCCGGCATTTAGCGGTAAGATAGCCAGTTCCTCAGTTTGTTGAGGATTCCGGGTGAAGTGCACCTCCACCTTCAGCCTTATCTTAGCTTGGAACCAGGTGAGATGAGGAAGCTTTTCCCCGTCTAACAATAAAATAAAAAAAAAATGTTACCAGTGTTATTGCTAGACATCTTAGTTATTTAGATTTTGAATCTTACTGATTCTGTAAAATTGCATTGTCAACCTACATTGGTAGAACCTCAGGGTTAGACACACATAAGACCATATTTTAACCGACTTCAAAAAAAGAAGGAGGTTCTCAATTCGCATGTATGTTTTTTTGTTTTGTTTGTTTGTTACTCCATTTCTCCGTCAATTCAATGGATTTTGATGATTCTTGTTATGTTCGGTAGGCCATGCTTTTGAGTTGGTCCCATAGAGATTTTATCAAAATCGGTTCAGTAGTTTGGTTTTTATATCAAAACTTCAATCCTTAGGTAATCTGACTGATTCCTTTGTACATAGTTAGTTTAATTGTACTTTTTATTGAATAAATGTAAAATATTATGTATAATAAAAAAAAAATAGGGCTAGATTACTTCAATTTATATGAACTTACCCTCAGACTTATTTTCAAGTTTTTAGTGGTGAAGTCGGTTCCCTTTTTTTTTTTTTAAATTATAAACTCGTAAATTGCCTTTAGTCCACGTTCGTAGCTGACATTTGATAACCAGCTACAAACATAGAATTTTTTTCTTGCTTGATATCCAGTTACGAGAACGGAATGTTCTTGCCGTTTTCGTAGCCATGTTTCGTAGCCAGCTACGTAAATTGCAGCTTCAAAACACCACGTGATTATAAAAAATACCTTTGCCAATTTTTTCATATCGTTTTTTTTTAATTGGTCGAAATCTGCTTGTAATGAGACAAGTGGGCCTATGAAGATAATCTTAACGTAAAAAATGCTTCTTAAAGTAAGATGTATTTCAAAGAATTCCTTTTTCGGAATTCATAATGTAATTTTAAGTAACAATAAAGATAAAATACTCAACTTTTATAGTAACGGTAGAAGCATATATTCACAAACATTATTCAAAATAACATGTACAATTAAACTACAATGTATAAAAGAAGCAGTTGGATTACCTAAAGACCGTTACAACGGCCTTTAGGTAACTCTACTGTTCCAGACCAGTACCAGACGGAAGCGTAAGTTAGTAGTAACTGTGCGTTTTGCGCTGTGTGTTGTGGGTTCGATTCTCACCCAGGACAAACATTAGTATGATGAATAATTAGCATGATTGTGTTTGGGTGTTGTATTGTATGATAAGTATGTATTAACAAAAAAAAAGTATTTAAATATCCGTAATTTAGTTCCCATATTACAAGCTATGTTCGGGGCTTGCTGGCGCTGTGTGAAATGAATGTCCTATTATATTTATTACCACGCTGAAAAGCTTAATTTGCTATCCTAAATAAGGGACAGCCCTTGAGATACTTGTCGCCTCAATCAAAAGCCCCGCAAGAATTTGGAATTAAATAAATTTAATTTCAGTTTCTTTACAACCATTATACATAATAATAATCTTAATCACAAAATAATAAAATAATGAAAAGACAAATAGGTACACATTCAAATGAAATTATTATAAAATTTAATAATTAGCATTAGCAACATTCATGATAAATTTAGAATTAAATAGATTAAATTAAAGTACATTAGATTTATAAAATTACTTATTTATTTTATTTCACAGCACGTGACGAGGGGATCACATGTAATTTTGACATGTCCTAACTCTTCACAGTCCATGTGGCATGGAAGTCATCCATATGCGCCTCTGCGAACATGCCTGATGCACTGTAGTGGCGCGGTAGCCCCAACATCATCCTGAACGCGTTATTATATTGCACGCGAAAGGCGTTGTAGGGTTTTAGAGTGAAGTTGATCCACAGGCTGCAGGTGTAGAAAGATTGGCAATATGCCCTAAATAAAGACATTTTAACAGCATTCGTGCATTTTGCAAACCTGCGGATCAGCATGTTACGTCTCACTGCCAACGCCCTTCTCTCCCTAAACTAAGATCTATAATGTTAGATATAAAAATACTTCTATCGGATGTACTTATGACGATGATGATTATGACACGAAGCAGATTGACCGATACTGGGTCACTAAGCTTGTTAAAACCGTATGCGTTTTTCAGAAGTAGTGGCTCTGTTGAGTGACATAGAGGTGCTTTTTCCTACAAGATTTATGTCATTTGTGTCGAGCAAAAGCCTTGCATTTCCAAACCGTTCCATCAACGTAACACATCGTGTGTCATTTCAACGTTTCATCACATTTATCGTGCCTTATCTACATCGACCCTGTTTGTCTTGTTGTCTTGTTGTCTCGATTGATGTATGGTACGGGATCGTCAATAATTGCACTCTGACGGACAATGCGGCTGTTTCATAAATCAAAGGTAGCTTGATCCTACTGTAAAAATAAAGGGCGTGCATTATATACCGTTTTGTAACGTATTAATTTACAGCTTAGTTGGTAATGGCTCTACCTTCTACGCTATAGGTGTACTTTTTTTTTGTAAATCCATACCTATTTTACAACACCCTAATCAATATTCACCACACATGTAGGTAGGTCCTAGGTGGGAATTGAGCTTGGCATTCATCTCATCTGGTTTTCAAGTTCCAATAAGGCTGAAGGTGGAAGTGCGCTTCACCCGGAATCCTCAACAAACTGAGGAACTGTCTATCAACGGTCTGTGGAACTATCTTACCTTTAAATGCCGGAACACTACAGTTTTAAAATTGTTGTTATGGCGGCAGAATTAGGTAAGATGCTGGAAGCTAGCCAGGCGGACTTTAACAAAAGCCTAACACCAACCAAACAAAGCATAATATTGTACTCCCCTTGGGGATCGATCCCGGGACCTCTGGAACTGACACCGCTGGGCGAACCACTAGACCACAGAGGTGGTTTGAGATGTAAGGCTGTTTTTTTTCTTTGGGTTACTATTACAAGTTCTCTGTTCTATCGACTCGAATTAATTAAACAGCGGAGTTTATGCTGACACCTGTCACGTCTAGGTATACTCGTAGTAACACAAAGGATACTTGAATATATTAATCGAATAACTGTCGCAGAAAACGTGAAGCGAAGTGAAAGGGAAGCATGCGGCATCTCTTTTACTCTTGAGCCTAAAGCGATGTGTTGATGAGAGCTCTGCCTTTGATTATGAAACGAGCGGTAAGCGATTACTTTGATATGAATTGGGAGCGTTGGATGACATTCGAATATTGAATGTGCTATAAACACGCTTCCTGTGAACCGATTCTCAAACACACGGGAAGTTTTCGGATCGGAAACATCACTTTTTGTCGGATTCGACTTAGAATCCTATAAATTTCAACATCATTCTGAAACTATTTCTAAATTTCTTTGGTGGAAGTCTCGAATACTCATGTATACATTTTTAGATCTCGGCATTACGAATAGCGCATCGGAATTCGAACCGATAAGGCTTCCCGATTGTTTTAGAATAGCTATTCTATTCACGTTACTTGACGTTCATTGACAGAGTTAAAATAAATGAAATAAAAAATAAATATTACAGGATTTTAATTTATACACGGCGCAATCTAGCCCCAAACTAAGCATAGCTTGTAATATGGGAACTATAGTTCCGAAAAATCTATAGATTACGGATAACATACTAAAATACTTTTGTAAATACATAAGTACTAGGTACATGATACAACACCCAAACACAGAACAAACATCTATATTCATCACACAAATAGTTCTTATATTACAAGGAACTCTTATATTATGTAGTAATTATTACTAATTATTATTTTATTTAGTATTTTTTTATAACGGAAGCATTCGGGTTACCTATGTACTGTTACAAAAGGTCTATAAGAAACTTAACTGTTCCAAAGCAGTACCAGATGGATGCGTGCCCAAGATACTGGCAGCATGGCACGCTTAATAGCTATGCTTATTTGTTGGTCTTAATAAGAGCCAGAATCAACAGCCCGCTAGATTTTAAAAACCCAGGGTACCGGCTCCTTACGGTCCCAAGGTCTCATCCCTAAATTACTCAAATAGGCTCTGTTGGGACCATAATATTTTTCGGCCAGATCAGCCGCAGCACTAACCCTTACTGATGTTACAGGCCAAATAGATGGCTACGTAAAGTACCTAGTCTTCGTTGATTATTTTTAAATGCAGGTAAACTACATACGTAGGTTAAAATCTTTCAATGTAAAGTATAGAGTATTCAAGAGACAGCAGGCTATTTCTCACCATGCGTAGTATATCCTCAGATGAAAAAACCTTGTTACTTAACGAGTGAGTCAACAGATACTTTTGAGTATATGGTCTACATATATCTAGCTGTTTCATGGACTCTACCTTTTTTTTAACCGTTTAAACCGGTAAAGCGTAGGCCTTTATCTCACCTAGTTTCTTGTTTTGATAATGTTAAGAACAGTAAAAATTACAAAAATAATCATACTTCTCACGATTATTTTCATGAGAAGTACGATTATTTATGGCATTCCTTTATATTTTTTTATTTCTGAAACAATGTCTTTTATTGGGTAACTCTTGGTCTAGGCTTGTCTAGTTCTAGGTCAAAGCAAGGATGAGGTCTAAGAAGAACTGAGCTGATCACGGTTTATCCCGCGCACCGAAGAGACGCCAGGCAAATCTTTTGGCGCCAGACCTCAGGATGGCGGCGCTAGGTTACAGCTACAGGTCTTACCACCAGTGGTGTGATCAGTCAGCAAATACCAGCTTACCATGCCAGAGGAGGACCAGCAGGCGATGTTTCACACCTTCGACCACCTCTATAGGCTACTGGTTCAATCACCGGTGTCAGATCCAGAAGTTCCGGGCCAGATCCCCAGGGAAGTACAACAATGTGCTTGGCTACCTCCTTCTTACCTAAGTCTGTCGCCATAGAAATAATTCTAAATGGCTGTCTTCTAGCATTTCTCTAAATTCTATTCTATTCCAGTTCCTCAGACTGTTGAGGATTCCAGATGTAGTGCATATTTATATATATATTTATTGTACGACGGGTAGGCACTTGGCCTTCATCTCACCTGGTAACAAGTTGAGATAAGGCCGAAGGTGGAGGCGCACTTCACCCGGAATCCTCAACAAACTGAGGAACTGGCTATCTTACCTCTGAATGCCGGAACACAACAATTTTAGAATTGTTATTATGGCGACAGAATTAGGTAAGATGGTGGTAGCTAGCCAGGCGGACTTAAACAAAGTCCTACCACCAACCAAACCAAGCACAATATATTGTACTCCCCATGGGAATCGAACCCGGGACCTCTGGATCTGAAATCGGTGGCTTGAACCACTAGACCACAGAGGCGGTTGAAATTATTATTATATTATATATTTATTGTAGTCTTTTTATCTCAAACAGTGAAGGTTGAGGGTTGGGCTCGCCTTTGCCATACTTTTAAATTTTTAGTTTTTTTGTACTTTTATTAATGGGTTTGTGCAATAAAGTTTAAACTTTATGTAAAATAATATGTTAATGTACATTCCTATGCGTAACACCCTCTATATACTCGGTCAATTATTGGCCATACCCGACCACGTCTAGCTTACCATTTATAATAGCTGTCTCTAACTACCGATGCCGACGCCATCCTTATATATTATGTAGAGTCTGCTTTATATAAGTATAGTGTTGCCATGTCGGCATTCACTGTCTGCAGGGTGAAAATACTTTTTATTAAACACTGTTTTGTAGGCCACAAATGCATTACAGCACAAAATTACTGCTTACTTCCATCCAGCTCAAATTTACTACAGCAGAATCATTGTGCTTTTGTTGAATTTTGCTAGCCAAGATAGATATACTGATTTCTATTCTATGTAACGTATAGTAATCTAGTGTGGTAGTAGGTATACTGGATTCATGGGTGTCAAATACTCATAAATCTAGTGAAAAAAAAATGGTGAAGAAACCGTTTTTTTTTTGTTGATGGGGAAGCACTTGGTCTCTTCATCTCACCTGGTTACAAGTTAAGATACGGCCGAAAGTGGAGGCGCACTTCAACCGGACACCTCAATAAACTGAGGAACTGGCTATCTTACCTCTAAATGCCGGGACACAACATAAAATTATAAGATCTTACCCACCGCTATAAGAATTTCTTCTTGGTGGCTCTCCACTACTGCAGGTTACCTATCAGCTCAGAGAATTACTCCCAGTTTTGCGCCAAATGAAATAGGTGTTCAACGCGCCAACTCTAAGATTTTTCTCTGCCATGATTTATTTATTTTTCCAAAGCTTCATTTGTCCATTACTTTGCCCATCGTAAAGGCCTCCTCCATCTCATTCGATGAGTTTCTGTTTTCTGCTAATCGTGTCCAGTGATATTGTGACAGCGACATTGACATTTCTCAACCTCATGTTACAAACGCCATATGGTCGGGTAATCGATAACGGTCACGTGGTCCATAGCATCGCATTATCAGCAAAAATGTCATCTGCTAGTCCTATCCAAAATAAAAGGTTTTGCCATTTTCACCATGCTTGCATGCGTGTTGGTGATCGCAGAACGTATAATATGATAAGTTTTAAACATTACAAACGGTTTGTTTTGTCGACGGGGAAGCGCTTGGCTTGTATCTCACCTAGTTACAAGTAAAGATAAGGCCGAAGGTGGAAGCACACTTTACCCAGAATCGTCAACAGTCTGACGAACTGACTATCTTACCCCTAAATGCCAGAACACTACAATTTAAAATTGTTGTTATGGCAACGGACTTTGGTAAGATGGTGGTAGACGGATCTATATAAAGTCCTACCATCAACCTATAGGTATACAAATCTAGTAAGATTATTCCCTTTTTTTTTTTAATGCGGAGAATGCGTTTAGGCACCATAGCCTCGTTGGGGACGAGGCCGTGTGTGGGACTCAACCCGTCCTAGTGACAGGCAATACCCACTAAACTCCGCAGTGACCCGCTTTCGCCGAGTGGTGGTGTCGTGGGAATCCGGCTAAAGCCTTTACCGCCACAACACCACCAGCGATTGCCCCTTTACAGGGGCCCCACAGGCCCCCCCAGTATGACTGGGGGGGATAACGGGAACAGCTGGGTCGCCAGGCCGTTCCCGCCGTTCGACGGGGATGAGGGCCTGTGCAATGGAGGCTGGTTGAACGCCCCTACGTTCCCGGCCTCCAGGCCCCCATCTAAACCATCAATGCCCGACAGGGTGGCCGAGTTGACCCTCCCTGCCACGCCGCCAGCCGTGAAGGCCGGCCATCCCACGACCCGGAGGTCCGATGAGTCCCTCACTGGGACTCCCCGCCCCGCGGACGACCGCCTGTCCATCCACTGTGCCCTATGCTATGCCAACTTTAACAACATCTGTGAGCTGAGTAAAAGAGGTTCATTATTACGCCACGATTGCTAGCTTCAGCAAAAAAGTTTACTGTATGTAAGAAAGTAAAAGTTAAAATTTTAAAGGTAACTTTAGAATTGGGATAAGTAAAACTTAGTAACATTGCTGTTTGCTTTTTGACTACAATTTTATGGAAAATTAGTGTTTCTTTCTATAGCGGTGAGTAAAAATTATCGGTCTTTGTAGGCTAAGTGTAATATTACCGGTTCTTAGCGGTATAAGGCGTAGCAAACCGATTATACGCGACCAAATTGCAAGGCGCACAACATGCAGCTTAAATTTGTGTAGCAATCGATTTTTTATAATGCGGCACGTTTTTTATGTTTTTGATGCCAATTAAGGTGTTTATTGACTATAGGTAGTACTTCTTACAACACATCTGTAGATTTCTATCATGTGGTGGTATTTTGGACACCTAAACCCAACCAAAGTCGCAAAAACCTGTATTTTTTTTATAAATTATATTTTTTGTTTTTAACCTCTCTCTTATTATCTTTCGGTACTAGCACTCCTGCATAATTTGGCGCCGGACTTTGGCGGGAAAATAGTTGCTAGCCAGGTGGGTCGGTAGAAATGTACTTATTTCTAAACAACATACATTGACAAATGTTATTATGACACAAAAACTCACAACCCACGACGGGACACGAACCCGTGACTTTTCCTAAAGCCGGAAACGCTCTAACCAACTGAGCTACGGGAGTACCGACGCAGATTCCAAATTTTTTTAATATCTTCATCCCTCCTTATCTATATTACTTATATACTCATCCACTCCTCTCTCTCTCCTCCACATCCACACATTATCCAACTAATTAATTTAATTTACTTTATCCTTTTCCCCTCATCTCTCACAACCGAGTATTCCCAAGGAGGGTATCTTTGACCCAATCCCTCTATCCCCTTTCCACTACCGGACTAGCAGACGTACGGCCGACTACAACCCGTACCTTGTAAATGTTTCATCGAGCCGAACTCATCGTTTCGCCTCTACCTTTATCATTAATTTATCTTTATCATAACGGGTAAAGAATGGAATTACTTGCACTCGTCTGTTTTTCCGAATGAGCACAATCTTGGAGTCTTCAAGGCCAGTGTAAATTGGTTCCATTGAAGCGTGCTCCATCTTAGGACACATCTTTACTTGATTTACAAGTAAGGTGGTGGTCAAACGCATGGCTTAAACAATATAAAAAAAGAAAACACCCACCTATTGTGGAATAACGGACTAGAAGGTCGATGATTCAAAAATAAAACTTATCAAATTACACGATTTACTTTACAATTACTGATTTGTAATTCACTTGTACCAAACGCTGTTTTAAAACACAGAACTAATAATGAATATTAATTGCGTAGTTTTTTCTCAACAGAAAATACCTACTAGTAATTTCTTAAATAGGTTTATTAATAATATAATATATCTATGTTTTCTAAACGGAATGATTTTGCTTTCGTAAAATTAAAATTAAAAATATTGATCCATAAAATCAATTATGAAAAAAAGTCCACATTTATATTTACTCGTTTGATTTGGTTACGAGAAAAAGAGGATTAAATGTGTTTATGCAACTAGCTACATAGCTCAGTTACGATGGCGGTCAAAAAGCTTTTCGGCCTTCAATATTGAAATAAGATGGCTATGATGTCGTTCTTAAATTTAACTAAATTTAAATTATATTCATCGTATAGGCGACACATTCTGACAATTGAATTGTAATAAGACGTGTTATTATTAAACAGATTATTGTATATAGGCTATTAATGAGCATGAAACAATGTCGATACTTTCAGTTTGGTTTACAATTCAGTCAATCCTCCACTAGCAGACAGATATTACAACAGGATATTACCTTCCATTGAAACTCGGACCAGCTATTATTTTACTAAACAAAAGATACTTCTAAGGAATTAATGGTAATTTATGTACAAACTCATTGAAACAATGTAAATACACTTTCGCAAAATTTATTTACATCAAAATTAGTATTTATAATGGAATTCTAATTTCATTATAGGACTGTTTATTAATGCGACAATGTCGCTTATATTGTAACAGATGTGGCAAAATTATTGCAAGTACTATATTTTAAGGTTCCGTAATCGATATCTAAAGTAAGCCTACCCGAAAATTAGTTTCACATTAAAAACTTGTAATTTTTTTGTTATTTTTATTTTACGATTATAAAATGTTATGATAATGCCGGAGGTGGAACTTTACCCGGAATCCCCTAAATACTGAGGAACTGGCTATCTTACCCAAGAACACTACAATTTAGAATTGTTGTTTTGGCGACTGACTTTGTACCTTCAACTTGAACCTAAGTCAACGCTAATCCCTTTACCGTGCGTTTAATTTGAAGTTCACTTTATAAAGTTATTAAATCAATTGCCAAGAATTAGTCCTGCACATGTTAGCGATCTCATAGTAAGGGTTGATACAGTGACCTAGCTTTTTGAAAATCCAAGAATTTTAGAAATTTAGTTACCTAGATTTTAATATGAGTAGCTATAAATTTAAACTTATCTAATATGTACCTACCTACAACTAAAATCACCTAAACTGAAATATATTAACTAAGAGTGAGAACTAATAAGTATTTATTAGTTCTCATTGTAAGGACCGCCTGTAGCAGTGAAAGCCTCCCCCAAGAGATATCAGTTATGCCTCTCCCTTGCAATTGTTGGCCACGTATTTTCTGCTGTGGCCCTGACGTCATCACACGCTTGTGATAGTAATGATTTAGAACAAATAATATTTTAAGCAATATCATCACATGCAGTGGACACCGAAGTCTCTAGCTTTAACGGTTACGGCTGACTGATCTGGTTGTTGGACTTATAAAAGTCCACCTGGCTAGCGACCACCATTGAAATCCGATGTCAAACGGGTTGTCGTGTTACGTCGGTGCGCGGGAGATCCAGTGCCTGATGAGGGTTCGACGAGGGGGAGTACAATATTGTGCTTGGTTTGGTTGGTGGTAGGATTTTGTTTTAATCTGCCTGGCTAGCTACAACCACCTTACCTAATTCTGTCACCATAACAACAATTGTAAAAATTGTTGTGTTCCGGCATTTAATTTAATTAGGTAAGATAGCCAGTTCATAAAGTTAAGGATTCCGGGTGAAGTGCGCCTCCACTTTCGGCCTTATCTCAACTTGTAACCAGGTGTCATGAAGGCCAAACACTTCCCCATCGTACTATAAAAAAAAGCTTTATAGAAAAAGGTTTACACGACCGATAGATTGTGAAGGAAACATGGAAAGAATGGAGAACAGACAATATTACAGGATCGTAAGCTAGCGAGGTAATACGCGCGATAGCGAGCGTCATGCGTTTAATGTGGATGCATGTTGACGTGTTTTATTATCTCAGACATTAATTGCGATCATTGATCCGCCTGCTAAACGTGTCTAGTTGACCGAGCGAACGAAGCGTCTCAGTTTTGAGATTGGCCAAATATGCTTTTGTCCGCTGTCGGTTTGTTCTCGGCTACAGGTCGCATTTTGAAAATTGACACACATGTTTCTTGATTTATTGAATTTTTTAGCCGATCGCGATTTTTGATCGGGGGAAATAGGAGGGAAAAGGGGGAAGTTTGCTGTAGCGTTATTTATCAATGGATTTCAATTAATTTCAAAGACAAATTAAGGATTTAATTCTATACAAGATGCTGTGAAAAAAAAGGGGATGTGGAGGGGGGAAAAGGAAAAAGCTAGTTACTTAGAACAAGACCATCAGACGATGTTCTGTTCAAGAGTCAACATGGTGGACTGTACAAAACGAAGCATATTAATACTTTTTCAGCAACAACATGAACCTGATACAATTGCTTATATGTATTTAAATAAATATGCATTTTTATCAACCTTTTCATAAAAAAATATTTTTTATCCTTGCAACCATGGTTTTTATTGCAATAGTTACCTAAACTAAGAATGTGGAAGCCACACAAGTACACAGTTTCAGATACGCAGTAATTCGCAGTACGAAGCCAAACAGAAACTTTTACAACTCTGCAGTACAGAGAAGTGGTATTACAGAAATCCGGGACTTACCCAATTACACTTCGAAGAAATAAAAGTATGTATATTTTTGGAAGGAATATTTTTTTGCGATAAAATTCGATAATTGAAAATTATTTGCTGACAAACACATTTTAGAGCTGAACAAAACCTTATTAATTATTTAACCGCCTCCAAGGTCTTGTGATTCGCCCAACAGTGACAGATCCAGGGGTATCGGGTTCGATCCTCAGGGAGTACAATATTGTGCTTGGTTTAGTTGGTGGTAAGACTCTAGAGTTTCTAACGAAATCTAGAAGTCTACCACCTTTTGTAGGGGTGGTTTTTGAGATGAAGTGGGCAAAGGATGATCATCAGGTCTTGTAAGATCAGAGGGGGCATTCGAAATTTCAAAACTGGTCAATTTTATCTATTGTTATTCACTCAATACGGTACGGTACGGTCATTAAAGCCACCACGCTAAGTAGACAGATTGGTGCTCACAGTAAAAGTTTTTATTTTTTATTTCCTCGTTACATTGCGTAACTACAGGGTTGCAATTTTTATTAGTTAAATATATCAACGGTATATACTATGAATATGGGAAAACTAACAACAATTTCTTCAAAATGTTTGCAGCGTAGGTTAACAAAATACTTAGTGGCCGGGGTATGAAAACATTTTTTAGTTGAAATGGGGATCTCTTGAACTATGTATTATATTAGCCAGACTTAACAGACGAATTGGCCGCGACCTTTCCGGGGGCTGTGTTGTGACCGGAGGTCACGTGGTGTGTTCAGTGGCAAGTTAATTTTTTTTGAACGTTAGGTGATCTGTGGGCTTATATGCGCTGAAATGATTGTGAACTTAGAACCTTGGCGCAAGTGTACCACGGGGTCAGCCATATATTATAAATAAATAAATCCCCAAATTTGTTAAAATCATTGTCACCAGAACAGTAGCGAGTCACTTTGACGGGGTCGCGTAGTGCCGTATTAAATTCGGCTAAATCTCAGATAAATCGAGTAAGTTCCCAAGTGGGGTCCAAGAGACCCCTTAACCTCATGTAGTGCCTTGATATGGGAAGGGTTAACGACTGAGCCGTGTTTTGGTGTTATCTAGTGTTTTGTAATTATTTTGGTGTTTGGAGTAAATTAATTAGGGGATGTAAAGGGGTTGAGCTCACTACAACCTGTTGGGTTTCCTTTGTAAATCTCTAGAGAATGGTTGATTAAAACTATTTAATATGTCTGGTCTCGCAGATTAGTTGGTAGTAGTTCTGATGTCTGGTAAGTTTAGGGTTCGATTCCATCCCAAAACTAAATTAAATGTACGCATACATACGAGTAATGTATGAATTATGAATATATGCATAAAATATATTTATTGTACACAATAATAATACAGACTAATTGATGATATGAGTTGTATGTAGTAGGTACCTACTACACTAATACCCGAGGACTGTCTTTTATTTAGGCCCGCGAATAAGCATAGCTTTTCAGCGTGGCAATGCAGCCAGTGTCTTGGGTACACTTCTATAGGCCGTTTGTAACGGACCTTAGGTAATCCCACTGCTTCCTTTGTACATAGATGGTTAGTTTAATTGTACATATTATTTTTAATGTTTGTAAATTATAGTATTATATCGTAGTACAAACTCATAATTAGGGAGTATTTTTGTGTTTGAGTTGAGTTACAAAATTTTAAATTATTTTCCAAATCACAAAGATGCTGCAAACAACAGATTACAAGATTTATAATGTTTAAATCCTCGCAAACTCCCAAGCAAGCCATCTCGTTAATCAACCGTTTAGCGAGGCTCAAACTATAGCTCGTTCAAAGTTTGATCTACTGCCGGCGGACGAACTAAAAAACGAGCGACAAGTTTTATGGTGAAACTTTACGGCAGATAGCACGAGTTTACCACCACATCGAGCTGGCTGCTGCAAAATATAATTACCAACAAAAAAATAATAATTTAAATTTAACTTTCAAAACTTGCGTTACTATATACATTTTTAAGAACAAATGTGAAACTTGACATCGTAAGAGAAAACCAGAATGAAACTGCTGCCCTTCTTCTGGTGAGATCACTTAGTCAGCTTTTACGACATCACCCGACACCCTAAAATACGATACATAAATATCTGAGTATTGTATCTGTAATCCCATAGTAATTATATAATAAGTTCCCATATTACAAGCTTTGTTTAGATAGCGCTGTGTGAAATGCATGTCCTGTAATATAGTTATACTATTTATAAATAAATGAGACAAATGTAAATTCGATTGATATACTTTTTTTTTACGACGAGCATCGCTTGTCCTTCATCTCACCTAGTTACAAGTTGAGATAAGGCCGAAAATGGAGGCGCACTTCACCCGGTATCCTCAACTAACTGAGGAACTGGCTATCTCACCTGTAAATGCCGGAACAGTCAGACGGACTTAAACAAAGTTCTACCACCAACCAAACCAAGCACAATATTGTACTCCCCCTGGGGATCGAACCCGGGATGTCTGGATCTGAAATCGGTTGGTTGAACCACTAGACCACAGAGGCGGTAATACAATACAATAAAAACGTTATTGAGGGTTTTTATTATTGTACGTCGGGAAGTGCTTTGCCTTCATCTCACCTGGTTTCATGTTATGATACGTAGGAGGAAGCGCACTTCACCCGGACTCCTTAATCAAAGTAAATACCATCAACCAAACCAAAAACAATATTGAAACGCCCTGGAGAATCGACCTCGGGACCTCTGGATCTGATACTGGTGACTAAATCACAAGTATCAGATCCAGAGTATATATTTTAAGTACCACCAACACTGCTTGGTTTATGTAAAAACCTTTTAGCTTTTAAAAATGCACTGTCTACCAGTAGACGATATGCCGAAAAACCCGTGCTTAAATATTATCAAGGCAGCAATTCTTAATAATATCTCAAGTGGTGGTTTTTTCTCGATCGTAAAATAGTATTAGCGCCTAGATTTTATGCACGATAATACTTTACACAGAGAAAATTAGTCGTTGCAACGCCACGGCTACAACCTTTAAAGAATTAGGTAAAGTAAGGTTTATGGATTTAATAGTTGCTGCAGGCGAGACTTGAAAGCACGAACCTACAAGTAAAACTACTGTTTTTTATTGTTTATGTTTCAGATAGTTTTATGGTTTTGTTTTATTTTAACCGCCTCTGTGGTCTAGTGCTTCACCCACCGGGTTCGTTCCCAAGGGATTGAAGTAATGTGCTTGGTTTGGTTTGTGGTAGGACTTTGATCCAGTCTGCTTGGTTACCACCATCTTATCTAAGTTTGTCGCCATAACAACACTTTTAAATTATTATGTTCCGGTAGTCTGAGGTAAGATAGCCAGTTCCTCCGGGTAAAGTGCGCTTCCTTCGGTCTTATAGACTTTAAAATCAGGTATGAACCAAGCGTTTCTTCGTCGAACTATAAAAAACAAAAGTACTATAGCTTAGCGTACATCGCGACACGATGATAATCATGTCTTTTAACGAGACATTTTTTATAATATGATTGGTGCGCTCTGGGCTACAGTACGGCTGAGTTTGCGATATAACGAAAAAGTCGTGATGCATCGGGCTGTCTAGCTCACCTAGGACTGGCGAATAATGTACGGCATCGATGTTAGTTGTTAGTGAAACTACAGACAAAAAACGTGCACCTGTGTTCAAGCACATTTCGATGTCAACATCGAAATAAAACAGTAGTTAGTTACTGAGAAGTTACTTCATAAAAAACACGCCATTAAAAGTTAGGTTGACACTTTACTCTCGACGGATTGTTAGACAAACTACTACCTGCATCTGTGGCACTATTCTGTAAAATATTTGGTAGCATCACTTTCAAAATAATTTTGTGTGATGATGAACGACAACATGTTTTTATGATTATTTATATATAACAAAAATGAGAATAAGTCAATATATTTTTTCAGATAGAGATACATGTCAGTTTACATAAATAATATTTGAGAATGAAGATAATAATGCACCCTTTGATATTACTTATTCTGAAGCAAATCAGTACCACTTCTGATCTCGAAAAACCCTCTTCAAACTTTTAAAATATTTTTAGGTAAAGACTACTATACTTTCTAAGTCTGTTCTGTATCAGCATAATTCCACCCTCTGCTGAATCACAAATTGTCAACTAACCTTAGAGTATGGTGGGTGGGATCTTCCCCCTAGTGATCTAATCTGGGCAACGGAATCTCAGACATATTCAACAGCTACGACTGAAATAACTCATTGGTTTATAATGGTGGTAGACCCTGTCAATGTCAAAATCCAGTGCCGAGCAATTCGGTATTCCGTCGAAGCACACCTGTCCAGTTCCCCATTTAAGACTATATACCTCATCATCATCCTCGCATCCTCCTATGAAATGCAAGGCTCAAGGTAAATGAATTGCACGTCATATAAAAAGAATGCGATAAAAATAGTTTCAATTTACTAAGGACCCAGAATACGCCGGTTGTTCGACCGGAATAAATTGCAAGTTATTTTCTGCACCGTCTGCCGCCATATTGACGTTGACACTTAACGGCACATAAATCTCTGCTAGAAAATAATTAAACAAAATAGCTGGATGGACACCTCGGGATTCTGTGACAGGATTATTAATAGGGATATATTGTACAAATTTTAGCGCAAGATATTTCGAATACCTTAATATTTGCCTGATTAATGTTTTTTTCTAGCGGCCATCTATCAAAATTCACACGCGAGACAGAAATCTATGCTTATATTATTTTGAAAGTGTATCTGTATTTTACCTTTTAATGGCTACCGGCTGAACAGATTTTAATGGAACTTGGCATTATTAGAGTGTACGTATTTTTCCAAATATTTTTTGTGCGCCTATTAGGTCCGTAACATTTTCCTATTTTTATGCAGCAGATAAGATTTTTTTCTTGCAACTTTTGGCCTTCATTTCACCTGGTTTTCAAATTATGATTAAACCGATGAGAAGAGAGAAGGCATAGATAGATGTGTCTGTTTCCATAATTTCACCGGCACCCATTCCCTACAAACTAAGACTCAGCAATGCCATTTTGCAGTCGAAATATGTATGGTAGTAGTACTTCCCTAGACAAGTGTTTTAATAAGGAACTTTGCAGCTCTTCATTTCATTGCTACTAACCAATGATGACAATAAAAACTGTGTAATGGGAGAGTGCTTTAAAAGTTAATAACATGAATGAAAAATGAAAAATTTCACATAAAAGTAAGACAAAGCATTCTTAAAAAAAAAGTCACGTTTACATATTATCTAACATGGGTAAAGATAGTATTTCAAATTCGTCTTATCGCTGAGCGGCGTCAAGCGCGCACGGAGGCCAGTGCGTATCAAGTGTGAAATACCCCCCAGGCATGCGTTTACACTGTTGTGTAACGATTGTTGTGTTTTAGAGTACATTGCAGACGGTCTTGTCTTTCATATTACGATAAAACAAATTTTATTTTACTTCGGACAAGTAAATTTTTTTAAATTGTTTGACGGGACTCTGGCCTTCGTCTTAGTTACAGGTTAAGATAAGGTCGGAGCCGCACAAGCTTATAAGGAACTAGCTATCTTACAGCACATGGCCATCTCAAATGGTTTCAAAATGTGATAATACTGAAGGTGGAAGCGCATTTTACCCGGAATCCTCAAACTACCTCGAAATGCCCGAATACAACAATTTAGAATAGTTGGTATGGCGACAGACTCAGGTGAGATGGTGGTAGCTAACCAAGGACACAAAATACCACCAACCAATCCAAGCACAATATTTTACTCCTCTTTTGAACTCGAGACCTCTGGATTGGAGACCGGTGGGCGAGCCACTAGACCACAGAGGCAGTAAAAATATTTATAAAAACGTATTATATCCGTGACCTAGTTTTTCAGCATTATTTCACTCAGTTTGGGGTAGATGGCGCTTTATGAAATAAATAACCTTCAATATTTATTAATCTAAATGACATGCTCACTAGCTAGTTCTTTTTTATACCATTACGGTGGAAAACAGACATACGGCCGTATCATCGTAGCAACGCAAAGCGGCGATGAGCTTGCAACTTGTCACGTCGTATTGAATACTAGCTTCTCGCAAACCCAAGGCATGTGCCAACCGTAAGTTCTGTTCGAGAAGTGATTAGTCAGGAATTCCTAAAAGATAAAAAAATCTAGGGCATCTTTAATTTAGTTTTTTTTCCATCTAGCTCCAAACTAAGCATAGCTTGTTATGGGAACTAGATTACGGATAGAATATTCAAATCCTTTTTTTTTATACATAGTATATATTGTATATTACTATAGTTGTGGGAGTAGATTTATTCAATAAAATGTACAATTAAGCTATGTACAAAGGACTAATGACCGTTTCAAAAGGCCTATAGGTAACTCAACTGTTCCAGACTGAATAGACCACGCTGAATAGCTATTATTACAGTTATTAATATGAATAATACAAATTATTATGATCCATGAGCGTAAATATTAAAAGCCAGGTGTCTTCGATGCGTTACGCGTTTGTATAACTGAATTGAAATCAGGAGCGCTGTCGGAACTCGCTTTACGCACGTACGCTTTGAAAAATGTCCCGACCTTTTTCAAACCTCGCTGCGCCCTGAATTCCGGGCCCAGAAGAAGGCGTCTGAAAAACGCAGAGCACATATTGATTGTGAACTATCGCCTCCAGAATAAGAAACGAATTGCTGATGAGGGAGAGAAACGCTGACGTAAATGTAACACACAATCAAATTTACCAATCGTGGCATTTGTAGCTAGAACAAGGAATGTGTGAGGCAGCAATCGATCAAGGAAAACTTTATTGTTGGCGAAAGAAACTTGGTAAGCAACAACTTTCCTCAGTAGGTATTATTTTTCGGTACAGTAGGTAGTAAACTATAAAAATCATGAATAAAAACATCTATTTATTAATTTATAAATTTATTCTAACATATATAATCTAAAATTATTAAACATACGATGAAATTAACTTATATAACAAGCTTTGCTTACTTTGAAACTAGATGGTACTATATTTCTTTGTTTAAGTAAATGTACATCCCATGTAAATTTGAGTTTCCTAAGGACCTTACTGTTCCAAATCAGTACCAGACCGCAGCGTAACCATGATACTGGCTGCATTACCACGCCGAATAGCTATGCTAAATGTCTGGTCTAAATAATAGCCAGCCTTTGGGTCATGTATAATTTTTTTTTATTATACGACGGGGAAGCGCTTGGCCTTCCTCTCACCTGGTTACAAGTTATAAGTCCAGGCCGAAGGTGGATGTGCACTTCACCCGAAATCTTCAATTGTCTGAAGAACTGGCTGTCTTTTCTCGAAATGCCGGAACACAACAATTTGGAATTGTTGTCATGGCAACAGACTTAGGTAAGATGGTAGCTAGACAGGCGGAGTTAAAGTAAGTAAGCTCTCTCAAGACCACTAAATTTGCGCCTTTTGTGATACTCGGTCGAATCAGCCGCCGCACCAGCCCTAACTGATAACCCTAGCCTCTGATGTCCCAGGCAGATTAGATGACGCAAGGGTGTCGACTGAGGTAGCGACGATACCAAAGGCCTACCCATTTCCCAAGAGACAAGAGTCATACCGTCGGGCCGTTTAACATCATCACGTAACAGGCCATTCGGCTCGAAAACGTTTGACACTGGTATAAGCTCTACAATTAGTGTAAAAAACAATGTTGTAACTAAAGATTTCAATCCGAGTTTTGAACAAACCTACAATGTCTGAGTTAAATTTGAATATCACCTTTATTTTTTGTTCTGGTGTTATCTGCAAAGTTTGGTAATTGGGAGTGGTGTTCCAGTAAGCATTTCCTCTGAGTTACAATCAGCTCCATCGAATGTGTTGAGTTTTAAGCCTCTTTGAATAGCTGAATGGCTCGTCCAGAGAATTACTACCACCTATTTCAACTGCCAGCATTGCTGTGTTTCAATTTGAGAGGGCCGGTGAAATTACATGCGAGGATTAAGAGCTTTACGACTGAAGTTATCACGGGTGAAATTCAGTTCCGCGTAAGTCATGCTTTTTATGGATGTGACCTACGCTGTAAGGCTTGTTGGCAAGTTACTTTGAACAGCAGATCGGCTGCTTGCATGTTCCGTCTCCAAGTTGTATATAAAAAAGCTAATAGCCATCAGCTGTATAATAAGCCTCATAGCTCAGTTGATAGTAAATCTGCCTTCTTCGCTGTTACCTGTGGGTCCGATTCCCACCCAGGACAAGCATTTGAGTGATGATATAGATATTTGTTCTGTATGTTGTGTGTTTGGGTGTTGTATCATGTAGTACGTATGTATTTACAAAAAGTATTTAAGTATTCTATCCGTAATCTAGTTCCCATACCACAAGCTCAACTAAGCAATAGTTTGGGGCTAGGTGCCGCTGTGTAAAATTTATGTCCTGTAATATTAGCTGTGTCACCAGAGTGTTTGGATGTATGTCAGGCGTTTTTATTTAGATATAAAAAATAAGTATATCATCTCTCTTTGTGTTACTTCATAACTGAAGATCGTAATCACCCGGGACTAGTTTTATAGGTATGGACGACCTGTCTCCAGCGACTTCGATTCGTTGCCATTTGCACGTCGTAAAATGTCGTATCCTTATCTTTCAGCTGGTCAGACCATCTGTTTGGAGATCTGCCGCGTGACCGCTTCCCTTCTACTTGTCTGACGATGACCAGCCTTTCTAGATTTTCCGCGTCACGTCTCGCGATGTGTCCGAAGTAAGATAGGATACGACGGTGGCAAATTGTAGACAAGCGTTCTTTGATTTGATGCTTCGTGGTCCACGATATACGCAACATACGCCGCCAGCAACACATCTCGAATGCATCAATCCTTTTCATCTCTCATGATAATATGGTCGAAGTCTCCACTTCATATAGGAAAATTGGGAAGACTAAGGCTCTGACGAGTAATACCTATATAAGTATAAGTATATCATAACTATCTCAATGAATGTATTCCTTGTGCAATAAAGAATATGAAAGTTAACTATTAAATAAACAAAGCAAATCATGCTAATAAAATTGGAAGCTCTATTACAAGTTTCACCAATACATAAACCAAGTAAATCAAAATGAAGAATTTTTTTTATTGTTATACATTATACTACCTTGGCGATCGAACCCGGAACCTCTAGATCTGACACCAGTGGGTGAACCACTAGACCACAGTGGCGGTAAAAAAATATATCAAAATCAGACATTGTTCAATCGAATAATACTCTGAAAACCGGCGTTCCGGTAAAATAAAAATACATTTTCCGCAACACAAACCTATTTGTGTAAAAAATACGTAAAACAGTAAGTATCAGGTTGAATGGAGCATATCGTTCGCAAAGGCTTTTACGCACAGTCGATGGAATGGAAAAATAGGTTAAGCGTGAATTATTTCTGTGCGATATGATTTCGCACATCATATTTTTGATCCATCGCCATTTAAGCATACATGAATATGTGCACCTCTGACCACCTCTTAAGTTCTGATCTACGTAGTCATTGGATGTGATTCCACGAAAGGAAATGTAAAGTTATATTTTCGTAGCCGGTTGCGAAATCTCTGTTACGAAAATATACCAAAGAGAATATTTAAGATAAGTTCTTTCCGTTTACTCATAATATTAATAGAATGTGATAATTATGTGTAAGATTAAACCATAAAATGATTTGAAAATTAAAGAGTGGTCAGCTCCAAAATGCATTTGTCAGCAAACAAAGTGATTTAAAAAACTGACATGACTTTCAAGTTATGACAAGGTCGAGGGTGAAAGCGCACTTCAACCGGAAACTTCAACAAACTGAGGAACTGGCTATCTTACTTCTAAATTCCAGAACACAACAATTTTTAAGGATTGTTGTTATGGCAACAGACTTAATGGACTTAAACGAAATCCTACCACCAACCAAGCCGAGCACAGTATTGTAGTAGTACCTACCGTAATAGGTTTATATGTATTTTCAGCAGCTTTTCTTTCTTTGATAATATAAAATGACATTTAATTTTAATAATATATGTATTGGTAAATATTTTCACAAAACATTAAAAATGAAATGTACAATTAAACTAACTACATAAATACAAGGTAGGCAGTTGGGTTACCTAAGGACCGTTACAAATGTCTATAGGCAACTAAATGTAATGAATGCCTTTAATTGAAAATATGTTTTAGTTTCATTTACATACATCAATGGCCCAATTGTAATTTAGTTTAGGAAGAAGTGACCAGTAAAAAAATAATTTACCGATAGACGCCTACAAAAAAAAAGTCATCAAGCAATAAAGATGGCCAAGATTGAAGATTGATCGCATGCGGGTTCAAATTTTTGGTTGTCTGTAAACCGCTGTGGTGCGCCTTTCGCTCGTTAGGCTGGTTAAGTTATTGATTTATAAAAAATGTTTTGTATATTTGTATGTATTTATTATAATGTTTGTATAATTAAATAAGTTAATGTTTTATATTTTTATTATTTTTTCGAATCGAGTTTTTTTGCTGTTGTGGCACACAATACTAACCTACTAACAAAAGTATTTTTTTGATTTTTTCTATTTCCTTGTTTATTTTTGGAATGGTTTCATTTTAAGTTTTTAAGTTTATTGGTTATTTAAATTTTCTTTTTTTGTATGTTTTATAAATATTGTGTGCCATAGTAGTGAATAAATTAATTTCTGATTCTGATTCTGATCTTAAGCACTATCCAGTTTTTTCTTCCTCTTTTTTGATACGGAATCCTAAGCACAACGTCTCCTTCGATACTAATTTAATTTTCTACCCGACTGCGTTCAGTCAACGAGAAGTTCCTCATTTAACGTGCTCGATAGCTTTTTACTGTAGGAAAATACTATTTACATACAAAATCCCTTGCTATTAACAATGAAGATCAACTCATAAGGAAACTTGCGAATCTTTCTAGTCCAGTTTCGGAAGATCTGCTTATTGTCACATGTTAATGTCACATGTATGTAAAATTTAGGTAACTTATAATTCATCTAAAGCACAAATACTAATGTACTACACATTAAAAACATTTCGCTTCAATGCCGACCTGTGAGATTTTTTTTTTTTTTGTGAGAGATGTTTATCTAAATAACGGGCACGCGAGGCTTAGCAGGTACTTCTATGCCTTAAGTGTTCTGTGAACATTGTTTTGTGAACATGTCCTTTATGCATTATATGCAAGAGATGCACATAACCGTTCACAATACATAATGCTGTTACCTAGCAGCACTTACATGCTCACAGTACTTACATGCTACATGAGCTGCTAGGTAACAGCAAGATGAAGGGATAAACCTTATTTGTACTTACTTTATACATATCCAATTAAGTTTATTTTGTACGGTAATTTTTAAGAAATGAATACATTTTTTTTTTAATATTATTATAACATCAGGTGGGCTACTTGCTTGTTCTGTCCGTTGGTCAGTCTGTTTTTAAATGAAATATATTTTATATAAACAAAGCAAGAAAGATCATCAAATTATTTGACAAGATCTGAACACACAAACTTGTAAACCTATTACGGTGTAGGTTATTAGGGTTTTTTTCAAACAGGAACCTTGTTTTTTTAAATCACTTTGTTTGCTGACCAAAACCTATTTAATTATCTAACCATTTAATGGTTTCATTTTATATCTTGCATAATACACATTCTATTAAAATTATTCATAATTAATTTTATTAGAAAACGAAAGGAGCTAATCTCATAACATTTCTCCATTCCCTTTGGTACATTTTCGTAACTGAGATTTCGCAAGCACAATATTGTTCTGCCGGCATCAAACCCGGGATCTCTGGATCTGAAACCGGTAGGTGAACCACGAGACCAACAGAGGCCCTTGTCCATAGTGATGACAAGGAGGTAGATCCCACATTCCCCAATAACAGATGTAAAGTTTTCAAACAAACAACTAAGATGAAAAAAATGTTTTATGCCGATTCATAAAAGTCTTTATGTATTTAATAAAGTTACAACACCGTTTTATTTGCGAAGTTTTTCAAGATAGGTCGAGTAAATATGTAGAACACTTAAACTTTAGACTGGCTGTCTGTGAACCGTGTGTACATTTGGCAAACATTTTATGCGCTATTTACAGTAGGCACGGCTGTTTTATAGGTTTTAGTAAAGTTTAATTTACTAGTATTACGCATTTGGGTATGGTTGAAATGTTGTAACGATAGCGCGCCGCGTGTAAAATGTAGGCTGAAAATTCCAGTTCATTTACTATAGGAAAGACAAGAGAATCAGAAATATCACCGCTATTTTTGGTTATATTTTTATAAATACATGGTGTATATATATTTAATAAAATGGAATACCCACGTTGGTAGTTCAATAGCCTATTAATGCTGGACAGCAGAACCTCTCACAAAACTGAAGGGTTTGCCATAACCGTCACCTTGGTAGGTGGATTGATGGTTGCAGTAAAGTTTAGATAATACCTACCTTTTTATTACCAATAAATTACTAGGCATGCCATGGCGGTTGCGGCTCTAGAATTGAGCCCTACAACTCAGGCCATGGCAGTCGTTAAGCCGACTAGGGGATATCACCAGAAAAAAGGCAGCGGCTTCCTTTTGTTTATTATCTACCGCGATCACCAATCCACCTGCAAGGCGTGGTGATCATGGCAAAACCCTCTTCTCAACTTTGGAGGAGATGAGAGTAACTTACGTTATTGTGAATCCTTTACGTATTCACATGCCTACTTCACATCAACAGCCTATTTGGTGTCCAGTGCTGGACAAAGCCTTCACCAAAGTTTGAGGGTTTTGCAATAACCACCACGCTTGGCACGTGAATTGGTGATCACAGTAAAGGTGTAGATACCTTATCAGAATATATAAATAATAGACAGAAGAAAGCTGCTGCCCTTCCTGTGGTAAGATTAGTCGGATTTTACGACATCCAAGGGCTGAGTTGGAGGAGTCGATTCACAAGTCGCGATCCCCACGGCAAAGTACTAAATAATAGCTTGAGCCTAATTTAATTTGTGAATTAAAAAACATTACCTACTTGTGATATAAAATTTTTGAACATGAAACGATTTTCGGCTAAAATCTGTTCTTACATTTTGGTCTCACCTGCAGCCGTATTGCTGGTCTGGATCAATAGCTACTTAGAAACCCGCGTATATTTGCGACTATTTATTTTGTAAAACGGTCAACTTACTAGTTATTGAATATATTGTGTGTTAAGGATACATATTTATTTGATTTAAAAGGCTCGTTAAATTGTTGTAACACAAACAAAATTCTTACTTTCACAAGCTGAAAATTTGAATTTAGTACCTACCTACTAATTTTTTTTTATTGTAAGACGGGTAAGTACTTGGCCTTCATCTCACCTGGTTACAAGTTGAGATCAGCCCGAAGGTGGAGGCGCACTTCACCCGGAATCCTCAACAAACTGAGGAACTGGCTATTTTTTAATGCCGGAACACAACAATTTTACAGCGACAGATTTAAGTAAGATGGTGGTAGCTAGCTAGGCGGAATTAAATAAAGTCCTACCACTAACCAAAACCAAGCACAATATTATCCTCCCCCTGGGGATCGATCCCGAGACCTCTGGATCTGAAATCGATGGGTTGAACCACTAGACTACAGAGGCGGTTAAAACTCATTACTTATACAGACACTTTTAAAACCAACAATCTTTCACAATGAGACAATTCGCTATTTTTCCAAGTGTGTCTTGGAAGTTATGGGTTCGAATCCAGTCGTGCATCAGTGGGCTTTTGGTATACTTAATTCATATACATTTCACGCCAAAATCCATCAAGACAGAGCGTACCAATAAAATATTGACTTTGGGTACGGACCCAATGTCAATATTTTATTGGTAAATTTTATTGGTGGTCTTTACGGAAAGAGACGGTGCCCTCCGGAGTTTCAAAAATCGGACCCTCCGTAGGCCAAGACACGTTCTTCGAGACTCGGATGACCCATAAACCACCGCAAACCCGGAGGTGACGGCATCCATTCATTAACTATCTCGTCACACAGAGAAAACCCTATACATATACACCGACTCCGCCGGCGGAGTCGATGAACCTTTCCGCCTCAAAGCGTTACCCTCGGTATCGCCTTCGGCCATTCCTATCCTCCCCCATCAAATGGCAACAGCCCAAGCCGAGGTCCGTACCTAAGTGGTGCCCTTGCGCTTGTTGCCTCAAAAATCAATTCTTGGGCTCGCGCCTTCAGCGCCAGCCAAGTCCGCGCAAAGCTGTCGCCCTCCAGGTTCAGAACCAGGCCAGCGTATTGTCCTTTCATAAAAAAAAAAAGTTTCAAAAATCTTGCGAGGCTTTTGATTAAGGCGACACTGGACCCAAGAGCTGGCTCTTATTGGCCAGCGAATTAGCATAGCTATTCAGCGTGGCAATGCAGGCAGGGCACGCTTCCGTCTGGTACTGATCTGGAACATATGAGTTATCTATAGGCCGTTTATAATGGTCTTTAGGTAATCTGACTGATTCCTCTGTACATAGGTGTGTAAATTGTACATTTTAATGATTAAATATCCATTCATAAAATATACATATATACAAACATCATCATCATCATCATACATAGTTACTCTTTTACATCTACACCTTGAATAACATTATCTGTGTAATATATTTTATACATTATGTTAATAAGAATTTTCATATATTTTATAGAACAAAGACGATAATAAAAGCCTCAATGTTGAGATGATTTAACAATTATTGTCAGCACATTCTTCAAATATTTAACAGTCCCACAGCGGTGTCACATTTCCGTATCTACTTCCTTACTTATAATCAATGAACGCTACGGCACTTAAGTATATATGCCACAGAATATGACTAACAGTGCAGTAGTTTTGAATAAAAACAGACATTTACTATACATACTAAATTTAAATATATATTACTGCTTGTTTTCTAAAATGAACTGTACAGACATAAGTTTTCCGAATTGTTATAAGTGGCAGTCACAGCTTCATAATAAACCCTTCTACTCATGCACGGATATCGTAAAAGTTCACTAAGGGAGATCACGAGCATAAGTAGCGGGTAGAATTCGTAATATATATTAATAATTTATAATATTAATAATAAGAAAAAATAATACACATACTAAAAAAGAATTTAACCAGTTAATAGGTATTGTCGAGTTAAAGAATTTTACTAAAGTAATATTTTGACCTGGATACAATATGGCGCGTGGTTTGGTTTTTGGTAGGACTTTGATGTTACGAATGTTTGTGTTCCGGTATTAAGAGGTAAGATAGCCAGTTCTTGACTGTTGAGGATTCAGGGTGAAGTGCGCATCCACCTTCGGCCTTATCATAAATTAAAAGAAACAGGTGAGATGAAGGCCAAGCTCGTCCACTGCTGGACGTAAGTCTGTCCCAAGGTGCGTCGCTGAGCCAGACCCTCGGGTTTTCTCATCCACCCGCTACTGTAAGGAGATCGTCACTTCAACGTCATCTCAACAAGCCTCATAGCTCAGTTGGTAGTAACTCTGCCTTCCGCGCTGTAGGTTGTGGGTTCGATTTCCACCCAGCAACTAACATTTGTGTGATGAATATAGATGTTTATTCTGTATTTGGGTGTTGTATCTTAAAGTACGTATGTATTTACAAGCATTTAAATATTCTATCCGTAATCTAGTTCCCATATTACAAGCTTTGGGGCTAGATGGCGCTGTATAAAATTAATGTCCTGTTATATTTTTTATTATTATCTTATCTGAATTTTCAAATTGTATTCAAGTACGTCTGGTTCTAAGCCGGGGAAGCGATAGCATTGCGCAGACCTATCAAAGAAGGCCATATTGTTTTTTTCACATCATTTGAAAAGTACTCCATATTGAAGACATAAGTAAGTTACTGACAGCCATTGGCAATTGTCGTGCCATGTACACTTATCGTAAGTCACATGACGTCACCACCCCATGGCAATAAATCAAGATTTTTAGTGTCGCGACTTAAAATTTAAGCTCCATGAATAAAACATTTCATTTTCGATACACGGAATATCCGCGGCCGTTAAAAAGATTATGTGGATTTTAAATAGTGAGCACTTAGGCGGTGACGGAGATTGAACCTTTTTTTTTCTCTGATATAATGAAAAAGGTCCCATCTCCTAACTGTACCGAGTGTGGTGTCATCGAAGATGTACAACACGTTTTGATGGAATGTGTCCGGAACAGAACGCTGAGGACAGCCAGATTTAAAAGGAATGATATACCTACTTCAAATTGGTCTCATTAATAGTATTTTATCTGATCCTCTATCGCAGGAGACGGAGATCTTGTGTAAATTGGCCATTACTAGTTTAAGCTAATTTAAGAAGATACCGTAGTTTTTTAGTACCGCACAGCTGTTTTCAGTTTAATTTTATAATGTTTGTTAGCTTAGTAATTAGATTTTATGGGACGACGTGGTCGCTAAGCGACAAAGTCCTTTTTGTTTAGAATAAAAAAATAAAAAAAAATGAGCCGAATGAAAGTGGGGGTGCACTTGACCCGGAATCGTCAACAGTCTGAGGAACTGGCTATCTTACGTCAAAATGCCAAAACAACAATTTAGAATTGTTATTTTGGCGACAGACTTTAGGTAAAATGGTGGTAGCTAGCCAGGCGGACTTGAACAAAACTTCAGTATAGGTACTGATTTCAACCATATCACACTCTGAGCTCCATTTAAAAGGGCATCTGGCAAAAAGCTAGTTGTTTATAAATATTACAGGACTGAAATTTAACACAGCGCCATCTAAACCCCAAACTAAGTCAAGTTTGTGATATGGGACCTAAATTACGGCTTTAAAACTTATGTACCTTTATACTTTTTTTGTTTAAACATACTTACCATATTGATACAACACCCAAACACAGAACTAACATCTTTATGCACAAATCAAATGTGTACCGGGTGGGAATCGAACCACAACCTATAGCGCAGAAAGCAGAGCTGAGATGTGGGATTTGTTTTTGTTCAGTGGAATAGGTTTATAGATATATATTTACATGCGAAGGTATCCAATTTTTATCATTTTCGATATAGAACTTTTTGATCAAATATCTCTGAACGTTATTCCCTTTTACGACCGTACTAAATATTTTACTAGGATGCAGACAGGATAGTCAGGGGATATCATAAAATATTCTGGCTAGTCCATCTTGTTTCACAATTTACGAAAGTGTGTCCATTTTAGTGAAATCTACTGGCAATACTGAATGGAGAGACACTGTAGGCAAAAATAATAAAAAAACACTCACGATTTTTTCCTATATAGTCAAGAAATCCCGATGCGTGGACTTTTGAAGATACATTTCATTGATTATCCACCGAATTTGAAGCAATACCTATAGATCTGATGGCAGATATTTCAGTATGCAGATAGTGATGATAATATCAGTAGGTACCTATCATCAACACCACCAACAACTGTGTACTTGTAGGTTTCTTGTAATCTTCAATACCCCAGAACCCTAAAAACATACTAGTGCTTCAGATACCAGATCTGAAGTTTCCCACTGCAGGATGTACGCGTAAGATAACGCCAAACCCCATTACCAGTTGTCTCTACTCTCGTCCTTCGATACCAAGCAACGGTGTCTGGCATTTGAATTATTGATACGACACGCGAGTCTGCTGCGGTGTTTGAGTACCAGTGAACACGAACTCCCAGGCGAGAGAAGTAAGAGCCTTCTACACGTCTAATAGATCAAAATGAAACAACTTAAGTACCAACTGCCGATGTGGCACTTTACCTACTGCCTCTGAACTCCTCCTATTCATCTCCTCTCGTGGTATTACCGATATTTATTAGTTTTAAATAATTATTTATGTAATAGGATAATATATCTCAAGAAGTTAATATATTTATTTTGGTAAAGGTACATATTCTTACACATTTAAGTAAGTGGATACATTTTATTTTTACTTTTTATTTTTGTCATGTTTAAATTATTTATTTTACGTATTAAATGAGGTATATTTAGTTTTGTAAATTTAAATATTTGTTCATTCACATTTATTTTGTGCACCCTCCTACCATCAACTGTACTTTTACTATCTTCTCCATCCTAAGTTTGTCTGGAAGAGATCGCTTTTAAGCGATGAGAGAGCCCAGTGTACTGTTAACTTAAGTTTTAAAATTGAAAATTGTTCTATATGTTGGTGTACAATAAAGAATTTTCATTAATTCATTCATTCATTCTGCTGACTAGTGGCAGTCTTTTTGGCCTTTGAGCATAGAGTAATGTTTCGATATAGCATTTTACCTTTGCTGACAAGTAGCAATCTTTTTGGCTTTTGGGCACAGAATAAAGTTTCAATGTGGCATTTTACCTACTACCTCTGTTGACGAGTAGCAGTCTTTTTGGCCTTAGGGCACAGAGTAATGTTTCGATGTGGCATTTTACCTACTACCTTTGCTGACAAGTAGCAATCTTTTTGGCCTTAGGGCACAGAGTAATGTTTCGATGTGCCATTTTACCTACTACCTCTGCTGACGAGTAGCAGTCTTTTTGGCCCAAAGGCACAGAGTAATATTTTGATATGTCAATAACATTCACATCGACATACCATTAGTTTCCAATACTGCACAGAGCCTCCTACAACACTGGAGGGTTATTGTTGCCTCGTGTGTATGTAAAAAAAAAACATAAAAAAAAACTGGTGAACATAATATTTTTATCAGTCTGTTTTTCAGCACAATCTTGGAGTCTTTAAGTCAAGAGTCAAGGTTCCTTTAAGGCAAACGTGCTCCATCTTAGGCCACATATTTACTTGTTTTACATGTAAGCCGTTGGTCAAATGCTTGACTAACACCATTAAAAAAAAAGCTCGTAGATTTTGACACCAAGTGAAACAATCAAAAATATAATAAAAGCACAAACAAAATATCAGTTTTACAAATCTAGCAATCATGCATGCGTGACGTTGATACGTAGGTATGTCCCGTAATAATGATTTATTCATTCATATCGACTTCTAATTAAATTGGTTTTTGATACCAGACTGCTGTTAATTTGTTTGATCTATGAATTATAGTAGACTTCTAGTAAGTCTGATTTAGTGAAAACGAGGCATGAGTAGTTTCTGAGAAAATTCTGAGAAGTCTGAGGAACTGGCTATCTTACCTCTAAATGCCGGAACACAACGATTTATAGAACTGTTGTTATAGCAACAGAATTAGGTAAGATGGTGGTAGCTAGCCAGGCAGACCTAAATAAAGTAAAACCACCAACCAAACCAAACATAATATTGTAATCCCTCTGGGGATCGAACCCGGGACCTCTGGATCTGAAATCGGTGGGTTGTACCACTAGACCACAGAGGCGGTTCTTATATAGCTAATATATTACTCTTACTGCACATGCTCTGAAATTGAAGGTCACATTGTAAGGAGACCAGCATATCCAAATGGCATGTATCATTTGCTAAGTATTTTGTAGTTTGTTTTGACCTTGAAGCACACTACAACTCAGTTGGTAGTAGCTCTGCCTTCTGCGCTGTAGGTTGTGGGTTCGATTCCTACCCAGAACATTTGTGTGATAAATAGAGATGTTTGTTCTGTGTTTGGATGTTGTATTGTACGATTAATATTATTTCCGTGATCTAGTAGTATATATGGGATACAAGCTTTGCTTAGTTTGGGCCTAGATGGCAATGTGTGAAATTAATGTCCTGTATTATAAAAAAAAAATCTGAAAACAGAAAAAATATTTAGTAATAAATCCGCCAAATCTCTCTGAAAAAATCAAATCGACACGTGTTTTTCAGAGAGATTTGGCGGATTTATTGCTAAATAATTTCGCCAAATCTCTCTGAAAAAATCAAATCGACACGTGTTTTTCAGAGAGATTTGGCGGATTTATTACTAAATATTTTTTCTGTTTTCAGATTTTATTTTGAAATATGGATTTTCGCAAAATAACGCCTGAATCAATTAGCTGTCCTGTATTATATATAATTTTAAAATCTACATAATCATATCCAGCGAGTCAAACACTGAATATACTTATTGTTAATCTGTTTACTGATGAAACAAACAAGGAATGGAATGTGCGTTGAATTAAATCTGGCTCAAATAGGGTTTTGTTTAATTTCACTCTGAGCTTGTGGTTGTGGCTGTTTCTTCCTTTTGTGCTTTTGCTGCTGTTTACTGGGATATTTGCATGTGTACAACACAATCCCAAAGCTAGAGTAATAGGTACCTTTGGTAGGTACAACTTAGCTACTTATTTCATTACCAGTGTCAATGTTCCAGCCGTTCTTGAACCGAATGGTCTGTTACGTGATGATGGTAAGCGGCCCGACGGTATGACTCTTGTCCCTTGGGAAATGGGTAGGCCTTTGGTGTGAGACGCTACCTGCGTCGACACCCTAGGGTGTCGCCATCTCACCTGCCTGGGACATCAGTTAGGGCTGGTGCGCCGGCTGATTAGCGTAGAGCCGGTGCCCTCCGGGTTTTCAAAAATCTTGCGGGGCTTTTGATTGAGGCGACACGTGAGCCAAGGGCTGGCTCTTATTTAGGCCAGCGAATTAGCATAGCTATTCAGCGTCGCAATGCAGCCAGTGTCTTGGGCACGCTTACGTCTGGTACTGGTCTGGAACAGTTGAGTTACCTATAGGCCGTTTGTAACGGTCCTTAGGTAATCTGACTGATTCCTTTGTACATAGTTAGTTTAATTGTACTTTTTATTGAATAAATGATGTTATTACAGGATATATAAAGTACCTACTTCAAATATCAATAGTATGTTCTAAATCAAAAATGAAAAAGAGCTGTATGACCAAATGCGTATGGGCCTTCCGATCCGGAGGTTGTGGGTTCAAATCCAGTCGTGCGACAATGGACTTTTCGGTTTTACGGAGTTTATATGTGAATTTGACACATGCACATGCTCTGACGGTGAAGGTCACATCGCGAGGAAACCGGCATGTTGCTAGGACCACAAGTCCGAATGGCATAATTTTACTTGGCTAGTATTCCGCTAAGCGGCGATAGGCTTGGGACCTGTCATGTATCGAATAAGTACTATAGCTACTTTCAAAACGTAGGCATGTACCAAACGTATGTATTGACGTACCTCTGACTATCCCCTAGTATGGGTGATCCACATAAGATCCACGCTCTAAGTAGTGATTAGAGGTGAATCCTCGGAGATCAAAAAATCCTGAGTCTATTTGTTCATGATCCGAATCGAATTCTGAAATAGCGTGAATGAAAAAAAACATGTTTGAATGTTTTCTTTTAATGTACGAGCGGGAAACGCTCGGCCTTTATCTCACCATTATGATAAGGCCGAAGGTGGAAGCGCACTTCGCACGGAATCCTCAACAGACTGAAGAACTTGCTATCTTACGTTTAAAAGCCGGAACACAAGAATTAAGGATTGTTGTCGTAAAAGAGATATACTTACCACTAATACTACTGAAACCTGAGAATAGAACCAGCTTTATACAGGTTTAGAATTTTAAGTGTACGTGGAAGGCCTAACTCTTAACTACTGAGAACAATATATTCAAAGAAAAAATATTTATGAAAAAAAAATGCATCATTTGATTTTGGAAATAAAAATCTTATCCAGAAAAACACACACACGAATGAATGCATCATCAAAAAGTGTCGTTTTTAAGGTTTAAGTTCCGGTTAGAAATGCTAACTAGTAAGATAAAGTGGAATAGGTATACCTTATTCCCCTTTACACCAAAGGTAATTAAAACTGAAATAAGAATTTAAACATGCGTTTTACCAATATGACCGTTTGTTCGTGGTTCGTAGCGCCAGCAATGATAGAGTGTAGAATTATAAAATTTTGTAGACCTTTTATTATTTTATGCACTTATTAATTTCTAAATTAATTGTCGTTGTCAGGTCGCATGTAGTACGCGGTGCATGAAAGCGAATTCCTTTCGTCGATTAACTGGAAAAGCTGATAATATTTTCAGTCTTTTTTTTTATTATTTTTCATTCTACGACGGTTAAGTGCTTGGCTCAGCTCACCTGATTTTCGAGTGATAAGGCCGAAGGTGAAAGCGCATTTCACCCGGAATTCTTAACAAACTAAGGAAAACTATATATCTAGCTACTAGCTATATTAACTCTAAATGCCGACACACAACAATTTTAGAATTGTTGTTATTGCGGCAGAATTACAGATAGTGAAAACTGAAGGAAGACGGACTTAAACAAAGTCCAAAATCCAACCAAACCAAGCGCAATATTGTCCTTGGATCGAATCCTGGATCTCTGGATTTAACACCGGTGGGTGAACCACTACACCACAGAGGCGGATAAAGGTTAAATTAATAAGCCGCCTATTGTCTACTTATACTGTGTCAGCTTATAATTGTATTTTTCGATGTACATAACATTTTCATTCATTTTATATGTAAGCGTTGTAGCTATTACCAAAATTTTCCTACAGTTTTTATATAGAAAGAATAAGTTTTCTTTACATCGACTAAATAAAATGACAGGAGGCAAATCGCGTGGGCACAATGGGCTCAGCATCGAACACCTGAAGCATGCTGGTGTCCATCTTCCTCGAGTTGCTTTGCTGTATAATGTGTGTATAAGTCATTCGTACTTACCTGTCGAACTGATGCGGACTCTGGTGGTGCCAGTCGTTCAAAACAAGACTGGAGATATGTATGAAAAGTCTAACCATAGACCCATATCGTTGGCTTCGATTGTGGCCAAGGTACTTGACAGTGTGCTAAATTCTCACTTAAACAAGCAATTGCGGTTGCACGATGCTCAATTTGGGTTTCGTGCTGGACTCTCAACCGGAACAGCTATTCTTAGCTTGAAGCACACTGTTAGGTATTACACGGACGGGACTCCTGTGTATGCCTGTTTCTTGGACCTCTCGAAGGCCTTTGATATGGTGTCGTGTGATGTACTCTGGCACAAGTTGAGAGACGCACGGCTTCCGCCCGAGCTGGTATCACTGTTTAGGTATTGGTACCTTCACCAGCAGAATCGAGTGAGGTGGGCGGGTGAGCTTTCGGACGCATATAGGCAGGAGTGCGGGGTGAGGCAGGGGAGGCTTACTCACCATCCCTCTTCTGCCTGTATGTGAACGAGCTGATTGAGGGACTCAGCTGCATGCCTGTGGGCTGCCACGTTAATGGGGTATGTGTAAACAACATTAGCTATGCCGATGACATGGTGCTGCTGGCCCCCTCAATCAGTGCACTACGGAGGCTCCTTGCTGTATGTGAGTCCTATGCTGCGTCACATGGACTTATATACAATGTTAAAAAGTCGGAGTTCATGGTTTTCAAAGCCGGAAGCAAGTGTCTGATATTTGTTCCACCTGTAACACTTAATGGCGTGCCTCTCAAACGAGTGTCTAACTTCAAATACCTAGGACACTTTGTGACTGAAGACCTGAAGGACGACGATAATATGGAGAGGGAACGCAGAGCATTGTCAGTCAGGGCAAATATGCTGGCCCGCAGATTTGCAAGATGTACAGATGTGGTGAAGGTTACTTTATTCAGAGCATACTGTACTTCATTAACTGACTTCAAAAAAAGGAGGAGGTTCTCAATTCGGGTGTATTTTTTTTTTTTGTTACTCAATTTCTCCACCAATTCGAAATAGATTTTGATGATTCTTGTTACGTTTGGTAGGCCATACTCGCGAGGTGGTCCCATAGAACAATAAACATGTTGTTGTGCTTGGCAATTCGGCACCAACTTCAAATTATATGAACTTACCCTAAGAGTTATTTGTAAGTTTTTAGTGGCGAAGCCGATTCCATGTTTTTTCCAAAAATAGTTTATTTTACTCAGCGAGTCTGTGGGTCAACTATACCCAAAAGGCTTACAATGCTGTGCGGGTCCAATATAACAACGATTTTAGGTTGCTGTTACGACAACCACGTTTCTGCAGTGCCTCTGCCTGGCCATGTTCGCCCAGGCTCGCACCGACACATTCGATGCTATCTGGCGAAAGAAATCAGCCTTACTACTAAGCAGAACCCGCGGGAGCAGCAACAGCATCTTAACTGTGATAGCTGAAAAATATTACTGTCCTATAGTATATATTGATCCAAAGGCCAAAATCATTCTTGATTTTAACTACCAACCCCTAGTCATAAGTGAACTAACACAATGGATTGCAAATTATTTTAATAAATAAATTAAACTGAAAAAAATGATTTACACCACAAGCCTGGGAAAATGTTGTTACAATTTAATTAAATGTACGCGGGAGAACAATGGGTGGCTTCACCGAGGGATCTCTTCCAGACTACCTTGGGATAGACAGGACGATATAATTCATGGTTGTAAAAAATGCCGTGGACTTCGCGATTTTAGATGCGCTACTCCTCAACCAGTCAACTCAACCAGTGGATGTCGTGATGGTGACTGAGGGGTCTCGCAAGAATGGCAGCAGCTTCTATTTGTGTATATTTACTTTGATCACTAATCCACCTGCCAACGTGGTGGAGAATGACAAGGCTTCCAAAATATATTGAACGAGGTTCTGTCCGGTAGTAGACCTTTATAGGCTGCTGGTGTGATATGACGTGAAGGATATAAAAAGTTTGTAACAAATTAAACTTTTTTTTTATTATTGATAATAGTCAAACGTTTGACCACCAGCTTACATGTAAAACAAGTAAAGATGTGGCCTAAAATGGAGCTCGCTTGCCTAAAAGGAACCTATTTACTTTGGACTTGAACACTCCAAGATTGTTCTCGTGCGGAAAAAGCACCTCCTTTTGCTTAATGCGCACTTCTGGCATGGATTTTCCGCACCAGGGAAGCGATGGAGGAATCTCATCAGTAGTATCTAGACATGAAGAGTCCGCGAAGAGTGAAGCAAACAAGTTGGCTTACTCTTCAGCAGTGTGGACCAGCGATCCATCAGGTTTCATCAAGGGCGGCAGTGAAGGGCGACAGAAGCAAGACTCAACCGACTTGGCGAGAGACCAAAATGCTTTGCTTCCGGGTGGATATGAAGCAAGCTTGGCTCCGATTCTGCCAATGTGGTTAAAGCCCTCTTCAGCACCTTCTTTTATGACTTGGCAGCCTTGTTAAAAGCTCACTTCATCGACCTGACTTTTGCAAAAAAGATTTTCAAAGAGGTTACGAAGAAATTAAGTTTTTTTGAATGTTATTTGTTGCTTTAATATTGCAACACAATGGAATCTTAAGTATCACAATAACATATTATACAATATTATATTTTATTCTGTGTTCCTTTCTTACTATATGAAAAGTAAGAATATAAAATAAAATTCGTTATAGCAAATAGCCTTACGCTGATTTTTAAGAGTTCTTTTTTTTAGTGAACTCTGTTCTTTTGGTAAAGTAAGTCAATAAGTACCTAAGTAAGTACGAAGTAGCTGTACAACTTGGACTAAAACATCTACCTATTTTCACAAAACCAAGTTCACATGAAGCCATTGAGTATACTATAAATGTCCCCGTGTTGTGTGTAATTTAACTAATTGCCGGTATTTACAACTCGGGTTCCATCATTAAATGTTTATGGTAACAATGCTTATATAGGGCTTACTTTTTGTAGTTTGAAATTAGGTACCCAGAAAGTAGTTCATATGAAGCTCAAAGCTTTAAACTAAAGATTGTTTTCACTGGCATTCCAAGAAAGGCAAGTGAAGAAGTAGTAATTTATTGGTACCTTACAAAATAACAAACAATAGATGAATGGCCAGTTCCTGAGTTTGTTGAGGATTCCGGGTGAAGGGCGGTTCCACCTTGGGCCTTATCATAATTTCAAAAACAAATGAGATGAAGGTCAAGCATCTCTCCGTCGTACAATAAAAAAAAACATAAAAAGAAAACAAATTAAGAAATCATATATGAAGAACACGAATAAAAAAAGTGCAATTGACCGAGATGCGAACATTAAAGAAGATGTGTGGTGTGACAAGGATGAATAAGTTAAGGAATGAGTAAATCAGGAAGTTTCAAAGAAGCGCCAGTAACGGAAATAATAAGGATAGAAGAAAGTGACATGACTGAGTAATAATCACGTTTTAAACATTAAAAAGAAAACCGACTTCAATGAAGTATGTGAAAAATTTCGTTTACCTAGATGACGATTTTTTTCCAATTATACATATATTTAACAAAAATAATTATATATAACATAATTATATAACAGACAGACATCCTGACCTGATGACAATGGGACTACCTGTAAAGTATACCCATTTAAACAAAAAAATAGTTTCCCAAATCGGTCCAGGCGTCTTCGAGTAATGGGAACAATATGATACATAAAAAAAATCGAATTTAGAACCTCCTCCTTTTCTGTTTGTTAAATAAATGCTAGGTATGAATGTGTAAGAACGTTAAATTAGGGACAGACCGAGGAAGAGGTGGATTATGAGTGTGATATGCATGTAAGATGAGTGGATGCTAAGTTAACTGGAGACAGGGGAGAGTGGAAAAGATAACGTGCTGTGTAGACCCCCCCTTAGCGTGGAATAGGGACAGGAAATAGAAGAATACGTCCTACACCGCATTGTCCAATTTCCAACGTCAAAATACATGCCTGCAGAAACATGTTCAGTCCATAATTTTCAATATAGTTTTGAGTCCTTATATAGGATATATATCATAAATTTGGGATTCATATCTATCAGGCTTGAATACAAAAGTAATGACATATTTTACAGGTACAGACATTAATATTAAAGTAATGACTTTATTAGCGCCACCTACTGGGTCAAATTGAGAATCAAAACGAATAAGAAATCCACTCAAACACATGAAAGAAAAACCGAAATACTCCAGCCTTTTAGGAGAGCTGCAGTGAAAAAAACACGTGCAGAAGAATTATGTATATAAATGTATTTTTTTATTATATTGTTTGTACCTGAAAGTATCTCCAATGACATACACTATAACATCAAAATAGTCCAGGCGTTTGCGAGGATTTCAGTGACAAAAACACGTACAGAAGAATTATGTATATATTTTTATTATACATTTTTGGTACCTAAAAGTTGCCTCAATGACACACTATAACCCTCAACAAAATCCAAACGGTCATCTTGAAAGAGCCAGTGTCCATATACGAATTGATTGATACTAGCTATTACGTCTTTGTCGGCGTATAATTAGAAGCGGTTCGTTATCGTCGCTAATTACAGGTTGGCGTGTGAAACCGCATGTTTTCTTTATACTTTTGACGTGTCACGTGAATATAAATTTTAAACAGCGTACCAAAAGCTAGAAACTCTGGACGGAGGTTATCAAGATACGGGGGAAACAAAGCTTGGTAGTTACTGAGTCACTGAGTTAAATTTTAATTTAAAATTCGAGTCCCGGTAGTTGGGTGAATAAGAAAAGGGCGAGACTTCGCGATTTTTCCCGATGTTTATATTTAAAGAATATTACAGGAAATTAATTTCACACAGCGCCATCTAGCCTTAAACAAAGCCACGTTTGTAATATGGGAACTGGATTATGGATAGAATAAGTATCTATAAATATATAAACGGCCTATAAGTAACAGACCATTACCAAACGGAAGCGTGCCCAAGACACTGGCTGCATTGCCACACTGAATAGCTATGCTAAATGCTGGCCCGAATAAAAGCCAGCCCTTCCCTTGAGCCCAGGTCATGTGTCGCTTCAATCAAAAGCCCCGCAAGATTTTTGAAAACCCAGAGGGCACCGGCTCCCCACGGACCAAAGGTTTCTTCTTGGGTAATAAATATTACAGGTCATTATTTTTTACACAGCGCCATCTAGCCCCAAAATAAACACAGAACTAAACTAATGAACACTAATATGGGAACTAGATTACGGATAGAATACTTAAATGTAATGTCACGAACCCAAAGGGCTCAATTTGGTAAGCTCTGTCAAGACCACTGTATTTTCGCCTTTTGTAATACTCGGCCGGATCTGTATACGGCCAAATCAGCCACCGCATCAGCTACTCAAATACTTTAATTTTGGAAATACATACGTACTATGTGATACAACACCCAAACACAGAACAAATATATATATTTATCACACAAGTGTTTGTCTTGTGTGGGAATCGAACCCACAACCTGCAGCGCAGAGTTACTACCAACTGAGCTATGAGGCTATTTTGAATGGGTAAGCTCTTGATCTCGAAGTTTGCCTGGGCAAGAAATAAGTCGACGTTGGAGAGTTTTCCCATAAGATGTTTAATCCCAGAAAATCTTATGTTACGTTTTGTCACAGCAAAATAGGGCCTTGCTGAAAATATTTTTTTATCCAACTTTTAAAAAGAAGGCGGTTCTCAATTCGTCGGAATCTTATTTTTAGTTCCTCCGATTATGTTGGGTTTCTTAGTATCATTAAAATGGAGCTGTTGTTACGAATGTTAATTTTTAGGGTTCTATACCCAAAGCGTGCCAGTGAAACCCTATTTCTGAGCCTCCGCTGTCCGTCTATCCGTATATAGATCCGTCCGTTCATCTGTCAGTCAGCGGCTGTATTTTATGAACTTTTTTAAATTTACAGTTGACATTTTCACAGAGCGTGTATTGCCGCTTTAACAACGGTTAGTATAAATAAAATAACTTTCAAAATCAAAGGCTGCTAAAATTCTATTTTAATCGACACAAAACATCATTTTACTTTGATATTTCAATGTGGATTAGTGTGCATATCCACATCATATGAATAAAGGCTCATTTCACAGGCTAACAAGCCTCATAGCTAAGTTGGTAGTAACTTTGCCTTCTGCGCTGTAGACTGTAGGTTCGATTCCCACGCAAGACAAACATTTGTGTGATGAATATAGATGTTTGTTCTGTGTTTGGGTGTTGTATCATATAGTACGTATGTATTAAAAAAGTATGTAAGTATTCTATCCGTAATCTAGTTCCCATATTACAAGCTATGCTTAGTTTGGGGCTAGATGGTGCCGTGTAAAAATTAATGTCCTGTTTACTTTATTTTTTATACGATGAAAGCGACCTTCCTCTCACTTGGTTTCAAGATATGATAAGACTGATGGTGGAAGCACATTGCACCCGAAATCCTCAACAGTCTGACAAACTGGCTATCATGCCTCTAAATACCGGAACACGACAATTTAGAAGTGTTGTTATGGCGACAGACTTAGGTAAGATCGTGGTAGCTAACCAGGCGGACTTAAACGAAGTCCTACCACCAACTAAACCCAGCACAATATTAATCATCTCCTTGGGTATTGAAACCGAAACCTCTGGATCTGGCACCAATGGCCGAACCATTAGACAACAGAGGCGGTAATTAAATAAGACCAATATTTACGACATTTCCAGTTTCCGCCCGGACAAAACGACTTGCATTAATGAACTGCTATTTAGGTTAATTCTAGAATACCCATTTTCTCAGTTTCCAAAGCAAGCAATAAAAATCCCACAAAGACAAACATTGATTTAACGCACTACCCGCCAGCACACCTGGAATAAACTGAATAACTGTAATAAACCTTGAAATTGACGAAACTCGTAATTGGAAACATTCCGAGCATATTTAATTTTCGTTTGCGAACTCCGAGCAATATCTCATTTTTGAAAAAGGAACGGAAAAAAGTTGCCAGCTCGCGGTGACGATAAATCTCCGAAACACAGGAATATCGGTGTTTCCGGTTTCGGAAATCGAAATTCCGAATTTCGCGCTAAATCATGACGGGATGAACTTCTGTGATAGTGTGGTTTAATGCAACCCGTCCCTTTTTGGTGTATTTCAACCAAAATACTAAGAGGATTTTTTAAATTGACTGAAGATAGAAGATATATGGCCGTGCATAAAATAATATCAATAAGAAAACTGCGTAGGTCACATCCCACATCCACTCCACTTAAGGCACTCAGAGTATTGCGCCTAAGCTTACCATTCCAGAGCGAAATAATAATATGTGAATTTTTAACCACTTCAGGTCTAGTGGTTCGACCAGCGGCATCATATCCAAAGGTTCCGGGATCCCCTGGGGGAGTACAATACTGTGCTTGGTTTGGTTGGTGGTAGGACTATGTTTAAGTCCGCCTGGCTAGCTACCACCATCTTACCTAATTCTGTCGCCATAATATAAATTCTAAAATTGTTGTGTTCCGGCATATTATTATGAGGTTAGATAGAAAGTTCCTCAGATTATTGAGAAGTGAAGTGCGTTTCCTCCTTCAGCCTTATCATAACTTGAAAATCAGGTAAGATGAAGCACTTCCCTGTAGTACTATATAAAAAAAATGAATAAGCTTCCACGAAGATTTCAGAAATGGTTTGAGAATTGAAATTTATCGGATTCAGTCGAATCCAATGTTTCCGATCCGTAAGCTTGCGTCAACACCGGAACACAACTTTTAGTATTGTTGTAAAGCGTCATACTTAGGTAAGATGGTGGTTGCAAGCCGCGCGGACTTAATCAAAGTCCAACCACCAACGAAACCAATGTGTTATGAGCTATCATTTGCCAAAAACCTTAAAGTTACTTGCATGAAATTAAATCAGTTCCTTTTAACATCTAACAGACAAATAGTAAATATAGGCCTAGACCACCGAGTTTAATAATAAATAAACATTTCAGAGCATTAATTTCACACAGCGCTATCTAGTCCCAAACTAAGCAAATTACAAGGTTTGCTATATATGGGAACTAGATACGGATAAAATATTTGTTTACCGTTTTTTTTGTAAATACTTATCATACAATACAACACCCAAACACAGAATAAACATCTGTATTCATCACACAAAAGTTTGTCCTGGGTGGGAATCGAACCCACAACCTACAGCGCAGAGCTACTACCAACTGATCTGTGATGCTTATGAAAGTTATATGCTAAAGCATATTTCATTCTACACATAATAAAATCGCCCATTCACCAACAGTAGCGATCACAAATCTCAATACTTACATACAACACAAAACAAATCGCAGAGTCGAGAACGTACCACGAAAATATACATTTTTCTTCTAACCAGTCAGCACACGTACGCTGCAGGCTGTTTCTAAGCAGTACCTACATAAACTTACCTTCGCTTATCTGAAAAAAAAATATGACGGTTAGCTTGACGGATTACACGCATAATGACACATTTAGGTGGTCAAACGCACAATGACACATGGTGTCTACGCATAATGACATACGCCAATTGTTACATACTGCTACATGAAGACAGGTGCACTAAGAAAGGATTAAAGAAATGTACACAGGATGAAGGGAATAAAGTCCCTAGCGTCTCACTAGTATTTTACAAATCTACTTCTATGAACACAAATGTTTCAAAGCTATTGATATTCTACTTACATATGTTGAGCACGACTCAACTCTGCTGAAATATTTGAAACGCTGGTGAAATAAATTGCTGTGAACTCAAGTTGGATTACGAAGCCTTCTACCTCTTTCTCTCTATTTGGCAGGTAAAAAAACAAGGTCGAATTGATCCAATCAAATCCATGGTCCCTCAGAGCTGGCCCAAACATGTTGACATCACGTGTACCTTAGGTTAAGTCACATTATCTGCAAGAGGTCATGGAACGCTTTGATGGTTTTCTGCGAGCAAGTAATGCAGCATAAGTAAGAGGCCGAAAGAGATAGAGAGATATAAGCTCAGCCCAGCCGCAGGAAAAAAGGTGGGCGAAGGAGAAGTATATGCTGATCTGCAACCCCCGTAAAAGAATCGACGGAAAGAGGGAAGCTCGTTGTATTATGTTTTATGTAATAGTATAGTATGTAAGTACATAGTGGATTATATGTAGGTATTTTTATTATATAAGTAGTGTGTATATTTGTAGCATAGCTTTAGTTATAATATATGATATACCAATAAATAATTTACTCAGACCCCTAATTAATATGTGCACCACCAACCACCTCTTTAGCCATGAAATCCTCTACATCCAACGGTTGTCTGGAAGAAATCGCTTCTTAGCAATAAGACTGTCCATCGTATGTAATTTTATTTTTTTAGTTGTCTAGTTTTATTTTTAAGATGTGCAATAAAGTGTTTTCATTCATGCATTCATTCATTCATTCATTCATTCATTCATTCATTCATAATTAATAGATTTAGGCACAATAAAGGATAGAGAGCGCATATCAAGCAAGTTCCCAAGATCAAGCGATGAGAGTCACTTCAAGAAGCGGCCAAACTAGGTCCCCAGGAGACGGCTAACGAGGTTCTCCCGTGAGGTTTTAGTCGGTATGAGTCCGGCATAACCCTGTACTTGAAAGGGTTCGGGTTTCACTAAAATATATAGTGACTGATGTCTCCTTTTAACGATGTACCTATGATATGATGTACCTATATACCTACTTACTTTGTTTTTGTAAAATAGCAACTTGCATAGCAAGGATCTACGATGTAGTAAGCATATCCAGAAGACGCATTTACGTGAAAGCGCTTGGGTTTCATCATAAGGCCGCAGGTTAAAATTCACTTCACCAGATCAGGTGTCTGAGGAACTGGCTATCTTACCTCTAAATGCTATGGCGTCAGACTTAGGTAAGGTGGTGGTAGCTAGCCAGGCGGACCATAACCAAGCACAATATTGTACTCCCACACAGAAATACAGACACAGGAAGCTTTTTTGCAGTGCGTGTAATCAAATGTTAAGTGGAACACCCTAGCGCCATCTCATCTGCCTGGGACATCAGTTAGGGCTGGTGCGGCGGCTCATTCGGCCGAGGATCACAAAAGGCGCAAATATAGTGGTCTCGACGGAGCTTACCTATTTGAGCCTTTTGGGGTGGAGACCTTGGGTCCGTGGGGAGCCGGTGCCCTCCGGGTTTTCAAAAATATTGCGGGGCTTTTGATTGAGGCGACACGTGACCCAAGGGCTGGCTCTTATTTAGGCCAGCGAATTAGCATAGCTATTCAGCGTGGCAATGCAGCCAGTGTCTTGGGCACGCTTCCGTCTGGTACTGGTCTGGAACAGTTAAGTTACCTATAGGCCGTTTGTAACGGTCCTTAGGTAATCTGACTGATTCCTTTGTACTTAGTTAGTTTAATTGTACTTTTTATTGAATAAATGCCCCATTTATAAAGTGGAATATCAAACTGGGGATGATAATCAGCCGTGCATCTGAAATTTCATCGGCGGAGTATGTACCTACTGAAAAGACTCACAGCTCAGTTGGAAGTAGCTCTGCCTTCTGCACTGTAGCCTGTGGGTTCGATTCCCACCGAGGACAAACGTGTGTGATGAATATTGATGTTTGTTCCGTGTTTGGGTGTTGTATTGTATGATAAGTAGGTATGCATTTATGTATGTAAGCTCTGCTTAGTTTGGGACGAGATGGCGTTAAATTAATGTCCTGTAATATTTATTATTTATTATTATTACTCAAAAGCAAAGTGTACTTCAGCGAGTGTTTACTGAAAAACATTCTCTAAAAAAACTGACAAGCACGCAACCTATCGACGACGGTTCAGGCGGTTGAATTCGAAGGAAGTCACAAGAGGTTAATACCAAGTCAAGTGTTTGGCGTACCTTGTTCACATAAAACAATAAATCCCCTAGCAACGCCTACTAAGATCCCTTCAAGCAATAAATTTAATCAATGGTAATTCCTTATTAACAACAGCTTAGAAAGGGTCTCCCTGTTTAATATCAGAAGCAAATTAAAGTAATTGTGCTCGAAACGAATGCACTGCGTGCTTGTATTATTAATTGCATGCTGAGTGGAAAAACTCCTTGAGGTGGTTCATCTGGGATATGTACGTGCAATATGGGTTTTGCTAATTGATATCTGCGACACAAGTTTTAAGTGAGTGTAGACACTGCATGTCAACAAATTTGTAAAAATTAGGCGTTAAACTTTGTAATATTTATTAATAATGTTAGATATTGTTTGATCCCACATAAATATTTGATTTAATCTAATATAATATAGCTTCATATTGATATAGCTAAATAACGTTATAATCATGAGCAACATACAATACAGTACCCAAACACGAAAAAACGTCAATATTTATCACGCAAATGGATGGGAATCGAACACAAAACCTACAGCTCAGAAGGCAGAGCCAACTGAGCTGTGACGCCTGTTAATAAATTGATAAAATGTTGAGAGATATTCAATGTTCATATTTTCCATATTGGTTCCATAACTGAATTAATCTCTTCAAGCACTTTTGCTTAGTTAGCTTGATGGGTGCTGAAAAACACTCACGGGGTTTTTTACGTATACGAGTAGAAACGCGCTGCACCAAACGAGTTGGGAAACCAGCAAGCCTCAGCTTAGTTGGTAGTAGCTCTGCCTTCTGAGCTTTGGTTGTGGTTGCGTTTCCCACCCGACCAACATTTGGGTGATGAATATTGATGTTTGTTTTTTGTTTGAGTGTTGTATTGTTTGATAAGTATGTATTTACAAAAAAAAATGTATTATTTCCGTGATGAAGGCCAAGCACTTCCCCGTAGTACAATAAAAACATCAAAAAAGTCTAGTTCCCATTTACGAGCTTTGCTTAGTTTGGGACTAGATGGCGCTGTATGAAATAAATGTTCTGTATTTATTTATTTAGTTACAATGTCTACCTAAAGTTGACAATCACCGTAAGTAAATTCATAGCATATTCACCAGGGGTAAAAAAAAAAACAGTAAAAGCTGATTTCTGGTTTGTCTTAAAACGCCGCCCGAACCAATCGTGCGAGAGTGACAGTGCGAGGTTAATCTAAGCGGGAGTGAGTGAGATAGATGCACAAGATCTTTCTAAAATCATCGTAACAGATTTTACATAGTGTTTTTTGTAAGTTTAACTCGCAAACATTTTTTCAACATTTATGTTGACATTCCAATAATTTATGATATTTAGATTTGTTCTTATGATTATGTGTGTGATAAAACGTCAATGAATCGGTTTATCTTTCGATATCACTATTTAACTTGACAAAAAAGACTCCAAGTCAAAAGAATAAAAATACAAAGACAAAACACAAAAAAAATATCTTAAGCTCTATAAAGTCTGATATCTACTTAGTAGCTTCCGGTATACTGTTACAAAAAAGGTTGTTTTAAAACAAGCGAGGATCAAAATATAGTGCCGTATTAGTTTCGGCAATTATCTCCGCTAGGGGGCGCCAGATGCGCGGAACATTAACGACAATATTGGAACAAATTGTAAACGTATATTAAGGGATTAGCGCACCTTGCTAGTAGAAACTTGGACTTTTAACATGTTAATTTTGAACATCTGCTGGATACGGCTTTAAGATTGATTTAGTCTAAATAAATGCTTGCTTTGTCATGACACTATTTTTTTCAATCGTGACTACTACAAGATATAAAATTGTGTTTAAATCAAATCACTTGTCACTTAAATTGCAAGTTTACCTAAACAACACATCTTATTACAATCCGATTGTCAGAATGTGTCGCTTATACAATGAATTGTTGGTGCATAATAGTAAAAATTTTGACATATTTAACAATAAATTAATTAAATTTAAGAACGATATCTTAACCATTCTTTTTAAAGAATGTGCTACAAATAAGTAATAGTTTTTTTTTATGGATTTGTGTATGTACTTTAATCAATTTTTATTTATGTTCCTATTTTTTTGTTTGTTATAATTTTGTATCAATTTTTATTTTCTTCTTACAGTGTAATACAGAACTGTCTCGTTTTATTTTTGTAATCATGCTGTGTACACATTTTTAGAGATACAATCTAGCCGTAATAATCTGATTATCTATATTTTGTTTTTAATTGGTTGTATTTTGTTTTGTGTGCCTTAATAAATAAATTAATAAATTAATAACAGAAAATATATGTTAATAATTTAAGAGTTGAAATAAATAAAACGAATTTCAACATATTAATAAAATATAACTGACTTCACAAAAACTAGAAAATATTTCTATGGGTAAGTTCAAATGTTTTAGAAGGCGCTGCCTATCGGTATATAATAAGGTTAGGTACCTTACTATCGACAACGATCCTTTTGTTTGGCTTGAAGTCGGATATTTTTTTAGTAACTTATTGTAGCTATCATTATAAGATCTCGATGTTTTTGACAAACCTCACAGCTCAGTTGGTAGTAGCTCTGCCTTATGCACTGTAGCTTGTGGGAACAAACATTTGTATGATGATTAAAGAGGTTGATGTTTTTCTGTGTTTGGGTGTTGTAATGTAAATGTAAATGTAAAAAAAAGACTCCCGTTTCCGCACTTAGACTCCTAAGTGGTCCATTGTGCGTGAGGAATGTCCGGCTAGTGTAGCCAGCCTAACTCCGACCAGAAGCGCAGAATACTCCTGGGGTCCTCGCAGGCTTCACGGAGTGACCTCGGGTTGTTGAGGATTTCCTTGCGTTGTGCTGTTACTCCCACACATTCCAGGACTACATGGGCAGCTGATTCCTCTTCGGTTAGACACCCTCTGCATAGGGGGCTGTCCGTTGCTCCAGTGGTGCACAAGTGTTTATTTAGTGGGCAGTGGCCCGTTAGTGTCCCCACTATGATTCTGAGATCTTGTCTCTTAAGGTTTAGGAGTCGTCGTGTCAGTTTTGGTGAATAAGTCGGTAGTGCTGCTCTGGCCTGTCGACATTCAGTAGTAGAGTTGGTCCAGCGTTCGATGTGTAGGTCCCGGGTGTGAAGCCTTATCCATGTGCGGATCTGTGAGAATGGCAGGGGGAGGGACGGAGACGGGCCTTCTGTGGTGGTTTCCGACCCTCTCCTAGCCAGTTCATCGGCGGCGTCATTGCCCAGTGACCCGCTGTGTCCCTTAATCCATTGAAGGGTCACTTTGATACTATTAAAAAGACGACATCGCAACACACTTTTAAATTGAAAGTTTATCAGTATTATCTATCAGTTTATTCTTAAATTATCATTTTTATCCTTCATTATTATTATTATTATCATGATTATTATTGATGTAATTTTATGTACGTATATTTTATTTTATATTGGTTATTCGTATAGTCCGCCATCCTTGAAAGTCGTTATCTTCTCTTTCCATCAAGCGGTTGCCTGGAAGAGATCGCTTTCAGCGATAAGGCCGCCCATTGTTTTACCAGTGACTAGATTAAGTTTCCAATATCTGTGTTTTGTTATGTTATTTGTAAATGGTGAACAATAAAGAGTTATCTATCTATCTATCTATCTATCTTGTTCTTAGTGGCGGCCCTTTCCAATGCTAGGTGGCATTCGTGAATGAGCTTTGAATTACAGTTTTTGCTTTCCAAGGCTCTGAGTGTGGCCGTGCTGTCAGAGAGGATTCGTATTCTGTAGTCATTGATTCCTCGTCTGCATATTGCTCTTGCGGCCTCGGTGATGGCTGCACATTCGCATTGAAAGATGGAACTGTGTATGCCTAGTGACATGGATATGCTAATGTTGAGGTCCAGAGAGTGGATTCCAGCGCCCGTGCCTTGGTTGGTCTTAGAACCATCCGTGTAGACACGGACTTCGTGAATTCCCGATTCATCTTTCTGGTCCTCCCACAGTTGTATTCGGTAGTGTTTCTTTGTTATTTGTAAGGTAGGTATTCTATCGCATGGCGCAGCTATCAGCGGCTGGTAAGCTGTCACCTGGTCTAGAATTTTTGCGTGTGGACTACTAGTGTTTCCCCAGAGTCCTAAGTGTTTCAGTCTGATTGCAGACATTGTCGCTTCTTGCTGTATGTATAGGTCGAGTGGCGCTAGACCCAGAATAATCTCGAGAGCGGCACTGGGTGTTGACCTCATGCAGCCAGTTATGGCGGAGCATGCCAGTCTTTGGAAGCGCTGTAGTTTGGCTATGGCAGTACTTAGTTCGGTTCTCGGCCACCATGCGATTGCTCCGTATGCTAGTGTCGGCCTTATGACGGCAGTGTATAGCCACATGGTTATTTTTGGTGAGATACCCCAGGTTTTACCGAGCATTCTGCTGCATTGAAAGAAAGTAGCGCAAGCTCGTTGTAGTTTGTAGTCAATGTGCCTGTTCCATAGTAGTTTGCTATCAAGTATGACACCTAGATATTTGACTTCGTTTGTGAGTTTGATTTCGGTTTCGAATAACTTCGGTAGGTTGATACGTCCGAAGTTTCTTTTGTTTGTGAACATTATTAGTTCTGTTTTAGTAGGGTTAACAGTCAGGCCGTGGTTCGTGCACCAGGATTCTATTGTTCTGAAGGCGGTTTTCATTATGTCACATAGCGTGCTCTCGAAACATCCTGTAGCGAGAATAGCAAGGTCATCTGCATATCCTACCGTGATGAGTCCACGGCCGTTTAGCTTCCGAATGAGTTCGTCCACGACTATATTCCATAAAAGTGGCGAGAGTACACCCCCTTGGGGGCAGCCTCTGGCCACAATGCCATTGGTGGTTGAGTTGATTGTTAGTTGTATTGCTCTATATTTCAGCATGTTGTTGATCCATTCAGCCAGTGTTGGCGCCACTCCATTTTCTATTAGAGCTCTGTTTATGCTGGAGAATGTAGTTTTGTCAAAGGCTCCCTCTATATCTATAAAGGCGCCTAGTGTTGATTGTTTTATGGTTAGTCCTCCTCCGATGCGCGTGTTTGGGTGTTGTATTGTATGATAAGTATGATACAAAGAAAAGTATATAGGTAAGTATTTTATCCGTAAAGTAGTTCTCGTTATTACAAGCTTTGGTTAGTTGTGCGCTGTGTGAAATTAATGTCGTGTCCTGAAATATTTATTTATTTATTGTTGTTGCATAAATTACGTGTCCCAGTCTGCAAACTGTTGTATATGAGTAACCAAACTTACTTTCATTGGTGTAAACGTATGAAGGTTGGTGCATTATTTTTGTTGTTGGTTGGTACAGTTTATAGACGACATTTAAACTGGTGAAATGTGACTACATTCCCGTCATCATAAGGAATAACCGCCTCTGTGGTGTAGTGGTTTGCCCACCGGTGTCAGATCCAGAGGACCCAGGTTCGATCCCCAGGGGAGCAATATTATGCTTGGTTTGGTTGGTGGTAGGAATTTATTTAAGTCCGCCTGGTAGCTAGTACCAGCATTCTGTCGCCAAAATAACAATTCACAAATTGTTGTGTTCCGGTATTTAGAGGTAAGATAGCCAGTTTCTCAGTTTGTTGCGGATTCCGGGAGAAGTTTACCGCCTCTGTGGTCTAGGTGGTTCAACCCACCGATTTCAGATCCAGAGGTCCCGGGTTCGATCCCCAGGGGGAGTACAATATATTGTGCTTGGTTTGGTTGGTGGTAGGACTTTCTTTAGTCCGCCTGGCTAGCTACCACCATCTTACCTATTATGTCGCCATAATAATATTCTAAAATTGTTGTGTCCCGGCATTCAGAGGTAAGATAGCCAGTTTGTTGACGATTCCGGGTGAAGTGCGCCTCCACCTTCGGCCTTATCTTAACTTGTTAACAGGTGAGATGAAGGCCAAGCGCTCCCCCGTCGTACAATAATAAAAAAAAAGTTCGCTTCCACCTTCAAAGCCAAGCACATCCCTGTCATTTAATAAATATATACAGGTGATTTTTTTTTGTGATCGATTAAAAAAAAAAAAGTTTTTCCGGAAAACTGAGCTTATGTTATTTTTTTTATTTAAATTCTTTGTTTTATAATAATAAAAAAATATGTATGATGACTATGTGCCCAAAGTTGTAGGAACACTTTCAAAATTTAAAATTTCAATTTTATGCATTTAGTGAAAGTTTTACGTTGAGACTATGCGTAGCTAAGCTTTTAAATCATCTTTTGCTGTTTTTTCTGTTCGTGGTAAGCTTAAATTTAATATTAATCGGATAAAAAACGTTCGCTTTTCGTGGTAACGCAGCTGAGTTTTTTTTTAAGAACTTGAAGATTTTTTCAGTATCGCTTATTCTCCAGAGTTGCACAATGGAGTCGCCATGAGCAAAACTGGAAAATCCAGAATTTGATGCATTACATAAAACCAACTTTATACTTATTTTGAAATTAATGAGTATTTTAAATGTTTTCAAACGCTCAATTTGTATCTTCGCATTCGGCAATACCAAGCTTTTTGTCGACGTTCCCATTTAAAAAAAGTTCTACACGATCAGCAAAAGAGGACTTAATAGACAACCTTTACTAAATTAATCAAGATGAATTTATACATTTTCTATATTGAAAGTGTTCCAATAACTTTGGGCACAATGTGATCATACATTATTTTTTTTATTATCAAACAAATAACTTAAAACTGCAAAAAAATATTTTTTTCAAAAACTCACTATGCCAGAAAATCTAAAAAAAATAGATTTTCTTTAATGCAGATTTTGTTTTTAATCAAGCATTTAACTTCTTACATGACTTTTCGACAACTTTTACGGTTAATAATTTGGCCCTGAAAAAAAAACTCACCTGTGCATATATGAAAAAAAAAGAAATTCTATAATGCAAAAGAGGTTTGGAAGTGGAAATCTGTTGTTTATGCCTACCCCTTTGAGAAACAGGCGTAAGTCTATATTTGCATGGATGTATCTACTATGAAGCTTCTGTCAAATATGCTAACCATGATAACATAGCTTACCATTCAAATTAGATTTACTTCTGTTTTCAGGAAACAAATAAATAAACTAGAAAATCAAATTTGGCTATTTGAATATCAAAATGATAGTGACAACGAAGCCGGAAATATTTGATTCCAAAACAATATGACTAATAAGTTTAAATGAATTAATTCAATAGCAAACCGGATATCCGCCCAGACCACAACCGCCAACGATAAATCCATCCACTTAATTAACAAGTAAGTCACTATTACCACAAAAAGGACAATAATCTCAAAAACTTGATTATTTTAAACAGTAATTTGAGTTTTAAACATCATACATCTGGATAGAATAAACATATTATAATAGTAGAGATCCTTGTGAAAGGGCTCGTCCGGGGAAGTACTACCACAGACAATTGCCTCGCTTGGCTAATCTCCTGTAATCCCTCATGAACCGAATGCTACCCTTGAACCTTTATACCAAATTACTCCACGGATTGAGCTGCTAAGATTTGGTACAATATCACCGTGGTCAGAGAATTCACCATCATCATTCAGTATCTCATACCACGATACTGGGTACTTGCTGCTCGGACCGGTGGACTTGTTCCGCAAGTAGGCCTCCTATGGGCTCTTGGCGTGACGTGGGTTCTTGTTCGTCCAGGCACCAATCTCCCAAGAAGGTCAGCAGTTCGCTGGTGCTGGTGCAAGCTTTTCTGGATATCCTCGGTGTCCCAAGGTATTTGTTGACGTTGAGACTCCTACCGACTGAGCTATGAGGCTTCGTAATTATTAAGAACTCTTTATGTCCATTTTGTCACGGACCAAAAAGACAACATAAACGTAAATAGTAGAGGTATAGAATATGTAGACGAATATATTTACCTAGGTCAATTAATATCTGCAACGGATACCATGAAAAAAGAAATAGATAGAAGAATAAACAGTACATGGAGACGATTTTGGTCACTCAGTGAAGTAATGAAGAACAAAGATATGCCGATTCAAGAAAAAAGAAAAGTTTACAATATGTGTATACTACCGTGTTTAACTTATGGTTGTCAGACGTGGGCATTGACAGAAAAACTGTCTTCTAAAATAAAAGTATGCCAAAATTCCATAGAACGAAGTGTAATGGGAATCAAGAATAAAGACAGAATACGATTAAAAGACATAAAAAATACAACTAAATTCAAAAATGTACAAACAGTCCACAGAACACTTAAATGGAGATGGACAGGGCATATGCTAAGAGAAGAAAAAGAGAAATGGACAAAAATAATAACAGAGTGGTGTCCTAGGGATGGGCTAAGAAACAAAGGGCGACAGACAAAACGCTGGGAAGATGAGATTAAAAAAGTGGCCGGTCCAGAATGGATACGACTAGCAAAGGATAGAGAAAGGTGGAAATCTTTAGAGGAGGCCTTTGTCGAAAGACAAGCTGTTAATATTTGAGTGTAACTGATTGCCGAAAACAACTATTTACCTAACAATATTTTAGATTAAGTACTAACACAAACATAGCGTAGCATTAAGGCTTCTTACTAACCAAAATTATTGTAAAACAAACAGCAAATAAAGGCTTGTTTTATTTTATTTTATGTCCATTTTGTAAAATCAATGCAAATATGAACATTTTGTCTATCTGGGAATAGAACCAGGACTATAAACCATCTACCAGACCACGGAGCTGTTCATGATTGAAAACCCAACAGTATAATACCAACTGAAGAGCGAAATAATTAATACTAAACTCCAAAACTAGTCTCATTAGGTTGCAACCGGTTCATTAATAAGCCCTAATTAGTTGTGGAAGTACGCTTAAAACTCGCCTAAAATATTGCTGACGGTAGAACTCTGGTGGTATCAGTACAGTAGGAAAAATAGTAGATAATTAACTGCTGTTGGGGTCAAAAGAATGAATTTGAAAGAGAGAAAGAGAATTAGAGACAGGTGGTCTCCATTATAGGCCACATTTTTTCTTTTTTTTCGAGTGAGGTGGTCACAAATATTTTATCTAAATATGTAAAAAACATCGTGTAGCTTACTGTTTGACTGTGTTACTGTAAATCATCGTACAGCTAGACCAACCATCGTAGAGACTTCAAATTGATAGGGTTACTTTAATGATGTAGTGCACTAGGAAAAGATTAAAAAAAATCCGACGGGGTGACGGCTACGACTTTTCGGGCATTTCAATTAGAATGAGAAGTAGAATGTATTTATTTGATATAGACATTTGCTTTTATATATATATTGCAGTATAATACACTAAAACGCAAACAATCATAATTACTAACAAAGATCGAAATAATTGAAACTGAATTAGAATCTATGGGACTGATACACTTTAATACAGGTAAACATAATTGAAACAAAAATATAATAATATACAGATAGTTGCCACTAAAAAAAATGTTTATTTTTTCGATAGCCTTTAAATTTTTATACGTTTTAAAGCATTATGTTTCTTAATTTAATCTTAATTTGATGTAGCCATTTTTTGGTCTTCTTTTTTTGTATGTTTTGTGTATACATATCATATGGATTAATTAATTAAATCGCAAAATGTAATTATACTAGCTAGTGGGACCGGCTGATTGGTTGGCTGATTGATGAACATTGGTGGTAGGACCCGGTAAAGGTCTGCATGGCAAGTGACCCTGCTGGCAAAGTCTGGCGCCAAACAATTGTCATTAATGTTCCGTGATGTTCGGAATAGCCAGTGCCTTCTTGGAAAGCTCCCTCTATCGTTAACCTCATCCTTACTCTGGCTTATACCGAGGTAAAATTTTATCACCTTTTTCCCCCTCCACTCCCAAGTGAGTCGGTTTTTTTTGTTGACTCTTAGGGGTCAAAAAAACGTTTATTTTCAAACAAGTAAAAAATATTATCTCTGAAAGTACCTTCACTTCTTCGACATAAAGCGTAATCGGAAATGGAATTACATTATCGGGGAATTGGATTCGCCTTATTGGATCGCGTAATCACAATTTTATAAAACGACTCGTCCCGGTTATATTATTTTTAAGTGATTGATCCCGGAACAAGATAATCGAATCGTTCAGATTGTAGGTATTATGGGATTTTGCAGTACTTTTTTATCGGGTATACCTACTTGCGCTTAAGAATACGAAAAGTTTTCTTCTGTGAATGGCTTAAAGTCAAATAGTAATTATTTGTATCTCCCTTTTTAAAAGACAAATGAAATAATGTAAGAAAAAATTACAGTTTTCTGACGTTTTATCTCTACTTTGTGTTATGATTGGTTTTAATCCATCTCACTTGATCACGCGCGGTCTAAAATCGCGCTGTCCCTTTCACATGATTGGCTCAGGGCTTGCATCACATTCTCTACCAGTCAGTCAGCCGAAAGAGTCCACTCCAGGCATGGAAATAACTTAATGAGTGAGTGCTATGTGCGCTGTGTGCTGTGTTATGTATAAATGTTATGCGCTTGGTATTGCTTTGTGCTGCTCTGGGCACCTTCGAGAAATTTCTCTTGCAAGCTATGGTTAGTGGTAGGATTTTGTGGTTGGTGGTAGGACTTTGTGGTTGGTGGTAGGCCTTTTTGGTTGGTGGTAGGACTTTGTGGTTGTGACGGTTGTGTTTGGTGGTGTGGACACCTTCGGCATATCTTAATTTGTTACCAGGTGAGATGAAGGCCACGTGCTTCGAGGGTGCTTTACACCCTCAATAATGCAAGTTATGAACTCCGCAACAAAGGGAAAAATCAATCTTGACCGCAAAACTTTTTAGGCAAGGATGAGTATAGTAGGAGATATTTAGAGACGCCTTGGGTTAACAGTAAGGTGCTCATTAAGTCTTTATTGATTGAGTGAGCGAAACGAACGAGAAATCTGAGTTAAGTTGGGAAATCCAGCACTGTATGTATGTAAATGTATGTGGCAATGTTTGTGACGGCATGACTCTCGAACGGATTATCCGATTTTCATGAAATTTAAACTGAATAGAGATAACGTAAATATAAATTTACTATTACGGGGGATTTTTGATTAAAGGGGTAGTTTTTGAGATATAAATGTAAAAATAAATAAAATTTTTCGCCCATATCTTTTGAACGGCTGATCCGATCAATTCAAAATTTTTAACAAGCAGTGATTATAGTAATACTCATCAACCGGTACGAGGACTTTTTTAGTAGAGTAGTTTTTGAGAAATAGGGGTATTAAGAGAGACGAGAAGATTATTGTCATTTGACAGAGTATCGGCTGGACATTCATAATTTTATTTTTTATTTTTATTAGGGCTGGTTTTCGTAACAAAAGAGCGCGTTAAGAGGTTAAATCACTTGGTATGTCTTGTAGGATTTACTGTTCAAGAGGGTTGACTTCACAATTAACTTTATTTTGATTCGCTCAAACCACCCCTGTATCCTGTACTACATTAAGGGTTGCAAAAGGGGTAAATAAGATTGAAGTCTTGAAAATGTGTTATACAAATGAAATATCATATGAAATAGGGGACTGATTTAAAAATGAGTTTTTTTGCCCTTATAAGGGGTGATTTTTCATATGAAGGGCAAAGGATAATCATCAGGTCTTGTAAGGTAAAAGAGGGTATTCGACGTTTGATTAAAACTGCTTCCGGTCCATAAGAACTTAATCCCAAAATGTCTAGCTAATCAATAGGACTGAATCTCATAATGCCGGAAATTGAATACGCATGCATCTTGTAACAACTGAAGGTAATTATGGTCCATTTATCTATTGTTATTCACTCAATACGGTACGGTACCTACGACCATTACAACAGACATTGAGCGCACTTTTCAAAACGACATCAACCTTTGTTTTATGTTAAAATCAATATTCCATTACGATAGCAACAAGAGAGAGCCTCGAACACTCAGGTGAATAAAGAAAGTTCGAGAAAAAAGTGAGTGATGAGAAATAATCTCCGTCACAAACCAGACATCACGAGATCTCAGTTCGGGGCGAACACTAGTTATCTTAAGCTGAAACTCTTCGCTATCACCAATAAAAACATCAGGGTAGAAAGATGACGGAAATACAGACGAAGGTAGCTGGTTCAATGTTTGTGCAAATGTGTAGGCAATGTAAAAAATTGCTTGTAAGCACCTAATATAGCTCTAATGAACCGCCTCTGTGGTCTAGTGGTTCGTCTACCGGTGTCAGATCCAGAGGAATTCTGTCGCCATATAACAACAATTCCTAAATTGTTGTGTTCCGGCATTTAGAGGTAAGACAGCCAGTTCCTCAGATTATTGAGGATTCCGGGTAAAATACGCTTCCACCTTCAGCTTTATCATAACTTGAAAATCAGATGAGATGTAGGGCATCCTCTTTATTGTACAATAAACCATAAAAAAAAAACAAACCGGTGCGGGTGGGTAACAACTGCATCGCGCCTGGAGTGAAGTGCTTTCCTATTAAAGAACGATGACAGCGGAATCCGGCTGTGAAGCTTTTGTTAATGTGCACAGATGTATTTCTAAGCTATGCTAAAATAACCAAATACCCGTTTCACAGCTCGTCACAACGCCGGTTGGATGTGAACGCCCGGATAGATATCGCATCCAATCCGTCCGTATATGAAATGGCATAATCTGGATGGAATTCGGCTCCTGGCAGTTATTGGATGCAAATCTAGGCAGAGTCAATAAAAGTTACGTTCGCATGACCTGTCAGCACAGGTTTACGTTAGTTTTTGATAGAACAAGGAGCCTTAAAAATCTCATGCAATATTTACCGAGCTTCAACTAACTGAACGGAATACACGGAATAGGTTAGAATGTAGGACAACGAGGAATTAATCCTTATCGTCCTACTTAATATTAAAAATAAATAGTACCTAGGTGGAAAACTGACTTTGACAACTGCTAAATCCAAGTTCAATGCGAAATTTATGTTCGATAAAATTACTCAAACCAAATTAATCAATTACCAATTAAATAATTATAAATGTCAGAAATATGACATTAACAAAGTCGATAAAAAAAAAATTACGAAACGAATGCCTGCGGTATAACATTACAATTTGTCATATATCAATTTTAAATGTCATTTTTAGTTGCCTAAAACTCTTTCTGAATTGGTATGTTATCCGTCACTATAATCATTGATTTAATAATATGTTTTACTTATAAAAAATGACTTTCTTACGTTTAAACAAAGATATATTGGTGATTTATTTTAATATCTGTAGTGTAATTTGTTTGGTAGAGTTTACTTCTAATAAATGAACTCCATATCATACGAGGCTTCTCCCATGTGGCACCAATGAGACATTTAATTAAATAACATCAAAAATCTTGCGGGGCTTTTAATAGAGGCAACACGAAACTCAAGATATTCAGCGTGGCAACTCAGTCAGCGTCTTGTGCACGCTTCCGTCTGGTACTGGTCGAGAACAGTTCAGTTAACTTTGTATCGTTTATAACGGTCTTGAGGCAATCCTATTTAGGCAAATGCATAAGTAATGTAGACACTTACTTAAAGAATGGAACTAAGAAATTAATCCATAAAAATGAATAAGAAATATTCAACATTTCAGACCTTTCCAGTCCGACACTTTAGTTTTACAGCTTCTAAAAAACCCAACAGCTGTCCATTTCCATTATAAGGACGCGCAGTAAAACGTGGATAATGAACAAGTTAGGAGGCGTCTGCTAGTCATAATTCGAGGACAAACGGACGGGGCCATTACGCAATTGAAATTATTTAACAAATTGAATGAAAAGAACTGGAATAAATAAAAAATGTCATATTCGAACGAGTTGAATGATGAATGAGATAAAATAGTTGTAAGTGGAAATAAATCGATAATAACTGTTTATTTTTATAACCTCTTGCAACTGTTATACAGGGTTATCCTAATACAATAGAGAAGCTTCAATTAAAATATGCTATAGTTGGTCCAAAATATAAATTACTATTGACAGCTCGAGTTGGATTTTGTTGATTGGTGGTAGGACTTTGCTTAAGTCCGCCTGGCTCGCTACCTCCATCTTACCTAAGTTTGTCGCCATAACAACAATTATTAAAGTATTTTAGAGGTAGCATAGCCAGTTCCTTAGTTTGTTGAGAATTTCGGGTGAAATGCGCTTCCACCTTCGGCCTTTGTTTCGGCAGTAATTGGGATCCAATGCGTTACCGATTCTTTTTTTTTATTGTACGATGGGGAAGCGATTGGCCTTCATCTCACCTGGTAACAAGTTAAGATAAGGCCGAAAGTGGAGGCGCACTTCACCCGGAATCCTCAACAAACTGAGGAACTGGCTATCTTACGAGTACCTCTGAATGCCGGAACACAATAATTTTAGAATTGTTATTATGGCGACAGAATTAGGTAACATGGTGGTAGCTAGCCAGGCGGACTTCAACAAAGTCCTACCACAAACCAAACCAAGCACAATATATTGTACTCCCCATGGGGATCGAACCCGGGACCTCTGGATCTGAAATCGGTGGGTTGACCACAGAGGCGGTCTTATAACTATCGACTTTATTCATAGTTTTATTTGTATTCACACACTTTTGCGCTACATACTGTTTTGTTGTATTAACATTCCCAAGCGCTAAAATGATGACATTTCAAGGAACTGAAAGTCAAACGTCAGCATACTGTTCATATAAATAATATGAAAACGAAATTTATACAGGCTCATTTTGTATATTTTCATGGAAACATCAACTAGTCCATATCTTCTTCTTTCGAATCTTCATTACATAATCAGTGGGTATAAATTAGTATATAAAAATTGTTTATAGCCCCAATTTTTACACATCCTTTCGCTATTGTTAAGGAAAACACAATTATGGTATAAAGAAAGAAAGAAAAATATTTGTTTGGCACCAAGAACAAACACAGCGCATGAACGCACAACTTATGTAAGTAGGTAGGTTCTAACTTAAATCTGTGTATGGAATGACGTTTTGACTTTTTCAATACTTACCTACATTATCGCCTGTCGATAGTTTCCATTGTTGAGTAGATATGACTATCCTCAGGTCGTTTATGGGTATGATTGGCATTCCCAATCTCTACTAAGACATGAAGAAGTCCCTGGTTTGACCCCCAGGGTACAATATTGTGCTTGGTTTCATTGGTGGGAGGTCTTTGTTCAAGCCCATCTGGCTAGCTTCCACCACCTTAACTAAGTCTGTCGCCAAACCAATAATTCTAAATTGTTTCGTTCTAGCATTTAGAGGGAAAATAGCTAGTTCCTCCGTCTGTAGAGGATTCCGTGTACACTACGCTATCACTTTTGGTCTTATTAAAGCTTGAAACTATGTGATATAAGAACCAAGGTTCCCCGATGTACAAAAAAAATGATGGAAAAAAGCTATTGCCCACACTAGCTTTTTTCCAAATTTTTTTTGTAATATCTCAATAGCGCACAGAAAGTAATGATAATATGGGTAATATTGGCATAAAATAACACAAGCGAAGAGTGGCCTTGTAGATTATTGTCATTGTGATGAGATGGGCTGTGATGAGTGTGGTGATGATAATGTAAATACTTTTTTAGTGAACGATTCAACTAAAAAGGAAGACGGGGTACTTATTTGTTATATTACATTCATCCCAAGAACCTTTTGCTAAAATGAGAAGCATCAACAAACAGTAAGTCGACATTTTATTAATTAAACATCGTTTGCGGTTTAATTTTTTACTGCACCTTGGTAGTTAACCTACCATATTCTATCAACTTTTAAACTTACGAAGACCGCAAATAATTTAATTTTCCTCAGTTTTTACAAGAAACTGTTAACTACGATAAATCTATTTGTATTATTTTTACTAAGATAATTAAAAAACTTTAGGATCATGTTAAGCTTGCATAGTTTGAAAAAGCTTAATCTACCGATGTAGTAAAACAACAGATTTGACTGCAAAAAATATAACCATGAGCAAATTGCTTACTTTCTAATAATTAATTTAAAATATAATATTTTAAATATAAATATAACGTAATATAAATATAACGTAAATATAATTTGATAATCGCGGGGGATTCTTGATAAATGGGGTAGTTTTTGAGATATTGGGGTGAAAAGAAATACAATTGACTCTATGGTCGCAGTAATAGATATACGAATGAGAGGAATTTTTCGAGGTTATTTATGGTAGCTCACGTACCACCTCTAATATCGATTGGACAACCCTCTCTCACGTTATCGTTGATGATGTGATTGTTCCAGTCAGTAAGTCAGTCAAGGATTTGGGTATTTTCATCGACAGTGGCATGTCTTGGGGTACACAACTTGTTTCCGCCAGTTGGAAGCTTTTTGCCTCTCTCAAGAGACTTTGCAATTTTCTTTCAACTGCAACAAAAATTATGCTTGCTCTCATTCTTCTCCTGCTATCTTGATATAACGGTTTATTAAGCTTCTTCTTAATAAACTTGAGAGACTTCGTAATGTTTGTATCAGGTTTATTTCAATCTCCGAAAATATGACCATGTTTCTGAATTTCGCTCGAAGCTCAAGTGGCTCCCAACTCGCATTTGACGGAACTCTCACATTCTTTCTCTGTTATTTAATATCCTCCAAAATCCTTGACCCCCAATTACTTAAAGGAACGTTTTGAATTCCTGCACCTCTCACATGCCCGCTCTGTCCGATCGTCTGAAACTTTTGTTCTTAAATTCCCTAATCACAAAACTAGTAAACTATTATCTTCCTGTGGAGACCGTACGCTTACGAAACGTGTTGCCGATTTCAATAAGATTATAAGATTTCACTAAGATTTAAATATATATTATACTATCATCCATATATATATTAATGTAAAAATATGTACATATATTATTTGTGTATTGTATTTGTATAGTATGTAGGTACATGATGTAGGTATTTATACTTATTATATAAGTAGTGTGTATATTTGTAGCATAACTTAACATAATGTATAATAATATAGCTACTTAGTTAATTGAGCTAGACCCAATAAATATATGCACCACCAACCACCTTTAACACCTTTGCCCATTAAACCAAAGGTTGTCTGGTAAGAAATAGCTTATAAGCGATAAGACCACCCATTGTAAATCTTATTTTTTTAATTAATCTAGATTTATTTTTAAGGTGTGCAATAAAGTATTTTTCATTCATTCATTCCCAATCTTCCGTGGATGTGGTAAGAGGCAACTAATCATTACACAACACCAATATTACTACGATGCCAAAAGGTTAAAAGTTTGCTACAGAAAATTAAGTGTAATTAGTAGGTACCTACACAGTTATCTGATTTTGACTTTGACTTTGAAATTGATATTTAAATCACAATTTTACCAATATTCCTCTTGGAATACGGGTATTGGTGTCTGGGAAGCATCTGTAAAAGGAGTACTTAAAGGAGTTGTGTTTTTGAAGATTTCTAGGTTCCATGTCGAATCCCAGCTACAATTTGGAATCTCGAAGAAGTGAGAAACGAAAGGAAGTACATCGTGGAAACCTTTAGGACAGACTCCCTGGAGGCGGTCAGACAGTATAGCCTAGTTCAGTCTAGTATCTTCGAGAAGTTTTACCATTGAATCTCGAGTAGGTAGTTACACTTACTCTTAAAAGGTAAGTACTTACTTAACATAGGTACCAGATCGTGATCCGGGATTTTTAAGCAAGTAATGTATTTTAGGACAAATTACGCTGGATTTATACATGACTTTTTAGGTTTTCGTATGTTCCTAGGTTTAGGTATTTGTTAGGTACCATAGGAATAGGATCTTCTACCAAAAAACATGTCTTTCTACCAGGAAATTCAAAAAATATCCTCCTTTTCATTTTATTCTTTCTGACGTCAAACAAACTCACTTTGTTTTATTTATCAAGAATAAGGATTTACTATTCCTTGACCAACCTTTGCTGTATTATTACGTAAATATCTACTTGCTACTATATCCATAGTTATTATAATACATTATTTTACTTGGTATTATATTGATATTTGTGACTTATACGAACCCTGTTTCGTTACAATAAGGATGCAAAAAATGTCACTAAATAATCAGCTACATCTTAATATAGCAAAGGGTTTGATCTCAAGAGAAGTACAATATTGTGCTTGGTTTGGTTGGTGGTAGATATAATCTTACCTGGTGCGGCGGCTGATTCGGCCGAGGGTCACAAAATGCGTTAACATAGTTAATATAGTGGTATCGACAGAGCTTACCTACTTAAGACCTTGGGTGCCCTCGGGGTTTTCAAAAAACTTGCAGGGCTTTTGATTGAGGCGGCACGTGACCCAAGGGCCGGCTCTTACTTAGACCAGCGAATTAACATAGCTATTCAACGTGGCAATGCAGCCAGTGCCTTGGGCACGCTTCCGTCTAGTACTGGTCTGGAACAGTTGAGTTACCTATAAGCCGTTTGTAACGGTCCTTAGGTAATTTCACTGATTCCTTTGTACATAGTTAGTTAGTTTAAATGTACATTTTATTGAATAAAAATGATAAATCTTACCTAAGTGTTTCGCCCTAACAACAAATATTAATTGTTGTGTTCCGGAATTTAAAGGTAAGATAGCTAGTTTAACATTTCGACGGACTCGTTTTGAGCAGAGATCACTATGAAAACTCTCAACCATCATTTCAAAAATCTTGTTATTTAAAGTGAGATGTAGCTTGTAGGTATATAGTGGAAAGTAGCCTTTTCAGATGCACGATGGGTAAAATCACATTAACAGCCCATTAGTAGTAGTAGTACTGCTGGACAGAGCCTCCTCCAAAGCTGGAGGGTTTTGTCATAATCATCTTGGCAGGTAGATTGTGATCCCAGTAAAGGTGTAAAATAAACAGAAGGAAGCCGCTGCCCTTTCTAGTGCGATCCCTTAGTTAGTTTTTACCACATCGATGAGCTGAGTTGGAGGGCTCGATTTTTAAACCGGGACCGCCACGGCTATGATGCAAGGATAACATAATCCACAGGAATTTAAATATGCCTAATGTAATAAAACGGCTAGGTTTCAGCAACTTACTGCCGTGTTTGAAACGTCGACCAGTTTTTGTATGTATTAAAATTGGCTTGCAACCTCCGAAGTCCGGATCCAAATAGTTCGCTGCGTCCCGTCGGTGCGTGGGAGTGCCAGTGTACGTATGATAAGCTTGCATCGTAGACCTCATTTGCACCTAGCTAATGCCCAGGTGAGCCTTGAGGTCAAAAACTTACCCATTTTAAATACAAAATTTAAGGAAAATAATATTTTAAGCTTTGATATACAGAGCTCGTATTTAACCACGGAGATGTTATAACTTACTTGTGCACACTTTATCTCAATCTCTCAATATTCACCTGAGTGTTCGACACTCTCTCTTTTTGCTAACTCTCATTCTATGCAAAGCCAGGATGAGAGCAATGGGCAGAATACAATTAGTGAACTACAACTATCTACTAGCATGGTTGATGTTTTATTTTTGAAAGGTACTCTTAAACCGTTGCCTTAGTAGTTGTGGTTAAAAAATCTACGTCTCCGCCTTCGGATGTCATTAAAGTCAATCAAGAGGCTTCACCAAAAAGTTTGCAGCTTCCTTATACTAGGTGGGCCAAAAGAAATCACCCTACTAGAAGATGCTCTCATTTTTGCAAATGGCCGCCAATGTCAAATCTGTTTTGACATTTGTGGACTAGACAGATGCAGAATACCAGTGAACAAGCCATGGAGCGATATACTCCCCAAGAACGCGGAATAATTGTGTCTATTTTTTTGCGTAACAATTCGTCTGTGGTGTTGGCGCAGCGCGAATTCCGTCGCCGATTCCCCGGCCGTCCGACACCGACTGCGCAAACACTGCGCCGTTTGGCCACCAACCTTGAAGAGTATGGGACCACACGAGACGTTGCCAAGAGTGGCCGGCCCCGGAGCGCCCGTTCTGCCGAGAATATCGCCGCTGTTGCCGAGGATGTCGAGCTGTCGCCGGAAACATCGACCAGACGCCGTGCCACGCAATTAGCCATCAGCCGGACGTCCCTAAGGCGAATTTTGGTCAAAGACCTGCGCATGTTCCCGTACAAAGTCCAGTCCGTGCATCAGCTGCTGCCTGCCGACCGCCAAACGCGCGTAACCTACGCCCAAGCCATCCTCAATCTCGAGGAAGAAGTGGACGATTTTACGACCAAAATCATAATGAGCGATGAGGCTCAGCGGGTACGTGAACAAGCAAAACTATCGCTTCTGGGGCACCGAAAATCCACGAGTAATGCACGAGGAGCCATTACACCCGCTCACTTTGAGCGGGTGTAATGGCTCCTCGACTGCATGGTGTGCTGTTCACGCTGGAGGAGTCATCGGGCCATTTTTTTTCGAGAACGCCGCTGGCCAAACGACAACAGTGGACGGTGTGCGCTATAGGGCCATGTTGACCGAGTTTTTTCTGCCACAATAGGATGAATTAGGACTGCAGGACATGTGGTTCCAACAGGACGGAGCAACGGCACACACTGCGCGACCCACAACCGATATTCTGAAGGCGGCGTTCCCGGGTCGGCTCATCTCTCGTTTTGGCGATTTGCACTGGCCCGCAAGATCGCCCGATTTAACCGTTTTAGACTTTTTTTTTGTGGGGTTTTTTGAAGTCCCGTGTTTACGTGAACAAGCCCGAGACTCTGGAAGCCCTCAAGGACAACATTCGACACGAGTGCGAGAATCTGTCGCCCGAAGTTCTCGCTGAAGTGATGAAAAATGGCATAAAACGAGCCCGTATGATAATCAATTGTGACGGCGCCCATTTAGCCGATATCATCTTCTCGACTTGACCAATACAATTCTAAAGGTTCTAATAAACATAATCAAAAAACAGAATCGAAGTTTTTCTTTTAGAAAAAAAAATAGAGCCAAACAACATCGGATGACTTCTTTTGGCCCACCCTGTATATGTATAACAAAAACTTTAACTATGAACAGCAATCTGTCTGTCAAGCGTGCTGAAACTTCCTCCAATAAGGCATGGACACAACATTTTACAGTTTTTAACGAAGTCCTTTCCACATAGTGGAAGACAAAAATGTGCAGTTGAAGTGGGAAGCGCCCAGTTATACCCCTTAATCCTAAAAGTAATTCTTGGATATTATTAAAATAAAATAGAATAAAAATAATCGACAACCATGGCTTGGCAACATTATTAAGTGAAAAACAAAACCAAATTTACCAGTTTTCATTTAAATGAGAAGCCAAACTCCCACGTCACTTTCTTGCGTGACCTGAAGATCAACTCTCGCCACCCTTTATCTTGAAAACCAAAAGTGGTTTTAATAGCAATCAAAATAAGGTGTAAAAAAACTAATTTTGAAATCTGCTGTCTAAACTCTGCTATTTGACATTTCACAACACTTCGATCTTATTTACCCGTTTTGCAACCCATTATATGAATAATTGTGAATACAACCCTCTATGTCATTATTACCTTTCAAGACATACTAAGCGTTTTAGCCTCTTAAAGCGTCTTCATAAAGTGACCTCAATAAGTGAAATCTTTGCATATTTTAAATTTTGAATTAATCGGATCATTCATGAGATTTGGCCGATTTTTTTTTACCACAATAATTTGAAAACTATCCCATTTATCAAAAATCCCCTATGACAATCAAGAATATTTATGACATTACCATTTCAATAAGATCGGATCAGCCGTTCGAGAGCTATGCCCCCACAAACATTGCCATATACATACAGTTATATCGCTTTGCTCACTCGATCAATTTCTGCAGTCATTAGTCAACTCTTAGACCATTTTCAATTTCAGAATAAACCCAACTGCAATCTAAAATTGTTCGCAACAAAAACACACAATTCAAATGAAAGTAAATCCCATCTATTATCTAATCAAACTCCTATTTTTCAGATACAAAAACCAATTGTAACCTTTCACTGAGCCCGGCTATAAATAAACGATCAAGATTTATCACCCCCAATAAAACACAGCACGGCAAAAGTATCAATTTATTATTTCACACTCCGATTAGATAAGATAACAATTGATTTGTTTATTTACATTGTGCTGGAAGCTGAGATTTCAGCTCAGAGCGATGTTACAACTACAAGCTATGAAGTGAGTATGAACGTACTTAATAGTATGAACGTATGAATCAGTAAATATTTGTTTACATAAAGTTATTAATATGTGTACAACAAACATGTAATGAAAACCAAATAAAACATTTGATCTTAACTATAGCTGAGTAATGAAAGAGAATAAATCGATATTTTAATATCTAAAAAAAACTAAATAAACACATACGTACTTATTTACAAGAATATATTGGTACATGCCAATATTATTCTAATTTCCATAAAATAATAACTTATAAACTCGTGTCGCCTGTGATTGCTCGAGTGTTTCTAATAAATTACAAAGTTTGTTTATAAATTATCTTTGGTATATAACTCACTGTTATCTTATGATTATGGTTATCAAGACACATACTTTCGGTTATTACAGTGTTTTATGCAAGTTTGTTTGTGACTTGTGTCAACTTATATGATGTGCAAAGTTACAAATCACAATAGAATATTTTTTTTTACGACGTGAAATATTTGCCTTCATTATTTATTCATCAGGAATTTCAAGTTATGTTATCGCTGAAGGTGAAAGCGCACTTCACCCGGAATCCTCAACAATTTGAGGAACTCGCTATTACCTTTAAGTGCCGGAACAGAACCATTTTAGAATTGTTGTTATGGCAACAGCATTAGGTAAGATGGCTAGCCAGGCTGACTTAAGCAAAATCCTACCACCATCCAAAAAGTAATTTTAACCGCCTCTGTGATCTACTGGTTCAGCCCACCGATTTCAGATCCAAAGGTCCCGGGTTCGATCCCCATGGGGAGTACAATCTATTGTGCTTGGTTTAGCTGGTGGTAGGACTTTGTTTAAGTCCGCCTGGCTAGCTACCACCATCTTAGAGGTAAGATAGCCAGTTCCTCAGTTAATTGAGGATTCCGGGTGTAGTGCGTCTCCACCTTCGGCTTTATTTCAACTTGTAACCAGGTGAGATGAAGGCCAAGCACTTACCCATCGTACAAAAAAAAAAGATACAACATCATAACGAAAGTGCTATTTATTTCTCGTACTTAAACCTGATTATATTTTTGAGTTTACCGATTGTATCAAGGATCATCTTACACGGTTGCATTATATCCTAACTTCTGATAGTTAATAACCATGAATCGTTCATTATCAGAACCACCCAGCGGTTTACGTTTCTAGAACAGCCTAATATTTGTATACATTCAGTGTTACAAAAATAATTGTCTGGATGCACATAATCATGTCTAAAGAGTCCATTTAAGCAGTACTATTTCATGAAAAACATTATTTGAATTGATCTCTATGATTCCTCTCAAGTCAAATATTAAAAAACACCTTAAGAAAGCGCAGTTGCTTGAACCAACCACCCGGTATAGAATAACCTGTCGATTCTTCTAAACTAATCGCTTCATAATGACAATGAATAATAGAATATGAAAAGGTACCTATAGTTGCTATTCTGCGGCGATACCATTGCCATAGCGTTTGGTTTAGTAGAATCGGGGCCATGAAAGCTAATGATGGGAAGGGTTCATCTCCATCCTATCATTTGCGATCGCATCTCCTAAACAACAAACCGGCTTTCCAAAGAGATTCCTCCTGTTCGGTGAAATTAGGGCTACCATTTTGGGGTTTCATTCATCTATGTCAAATTCAAATATTCAAATTACCTCATCAGAAAAGGAATTTAATAGGTTTCAAAAATATAACTTGAATATATTTCAAATTGAACGCAGGTGTAAATAACAGGGGTAAGGTTTGATTTGAAACGTCAGTCAATTTTGCAATACCTATGTTCCGATCGGATAAAAATGTCACTAAATTCTGGAATTAATTCCATTTTTGAGAGAGACAAATTCACAGGACGATTAAGTTTCTACCAATTCAGAGAATTTGGTATCGAATTGATCTGTTTTTTATCATAGTAGTTTGATGTTATTATATTTTATTTTACGTTATAGAAGAGAAATTATATCAGTGAACAATCAATCATAAGAAATAATGAAGAATTAAACCCACAGTTCAAGTTACGTTAAGTTACTAGGATATAGGATGAAGAAGGATTGCGTAGTCATACCATTTCACACGTGCTTATAATGATAAAAAAGATGCCATGATCCTATTCTAGGTAAAGTCAAAGATGTAGACAACTAATATGAATGTTTTTTCACAATGTTTCTTCATTACTTTATTACTATACATAATAAGAATTATTAAAAAAACAACAATAAGGTGTATCACTGTATAGGTTTACATAGAAATCGTTGATTGGCAAATGCATAATTTTTAATTTTGTTGTGTGGTCAAGTGGGCATGGGCCCGCCTTCCAATCCGGAGGTTGTTGTTTCAAATCCAGTCGTGCACCAATGTACTTTTTAGTTTTAGATGATTATGCGCGCATATGGCACTGATGATTTCACGGTGAAGTCACATTATGAGGATACCGACATGTCCCTAAGATCAGAAATCCGAATCGTCTGTATCACTGGCTAGTATTCGGCTAAGCGGTGACGGCCTTGCAACCTATCACGTATTAAATACTAGCTACTTGCAAACCGTGAGCATGTGCCGAATGTAAGTTTAGATGTGCCTCTGACTACTCCCTAGTAGGTGGTCCTCATTAGACCACGCTTGGAGTAGTGATCAAAGGTGAATCTAAGGAAAAAGGCAAGGGCGTATTACTTTTTTTTGTCAGCTCTATTATTTCAAAATATTCTAAAATCATTTTAAAATTCGGTGAGAAATTAAATTAAAAATGTTTGTAGTGTATTTACACTTACTTATGTACCCTAAAATTATAATTACAATGAACAAGTTACATATTTATTTTAAAAGATGTTTGCGGTTACCTTAGTTAAATCAAGAACTAACTTGCCTGTAAAATATTTAACGCTATTAAAGTAATTTTAATGCGCGTGTAATACTATAACCTATGTTAATTGCAAGATCTGGTTCATTACAAATAGTTACGATAATCTCGACGCAGTATTTACTTAAAATAATGTACTTTCACCTGCACTAATATAATATGTAGGTAAACACTTGTTATTTTTGTATTTTCACGTCGGGTTAATTCTTTAATTACTCTTGTATGCAAACCTGACAGATATATGTACTAGATGTGGATTCAAAACCATTTTGTATCGGTACCTATTAGAACAGGCGAGTCAGCAGAGTGAACGTATATAGCCTCACAAACCAATTTTACAATCTGCCAAGTTGATTCATGTTATATAATTGAGGCCTTATCAAATACAAGGATAATATAAATAAGTTGTAAAACTACTTAACTATTTAAATTTATCAAAATCATCAAATATTAAGTGATTTCTTTTAACAAACTCCCAGAAGACAGATGTTTTACACGTGACATTAGTATCCTCAACCCAAGGAGAGTTGAGGATCCATATCCTCGTAACCTCATGGGGTGTCAGGCAGGCGGCCGATCTTAAAACATCAGACAATACCTATTATTACAACACGGTCTGATGTGGACGAAGTAGTCATATTGTGTCAACCCTAACTATCGCGGGATAACGGGCGCTGATGGAAATAGGAAATGACAGGAAGATAATGAGCTGAAAGCTACAAAACATTTGCAATTTCCCAACCAATATTAATTGAACTTTGGCCATTTTCAATAACGAAACTCAAACGTCAGTTAACAAAGATGAACTTCATAATTACCCAGTCCCTCCCCTTCGCCCCCCAACTATCACAACCCTGTCTTTAAACGTTTAACTTAATCGATTCGGGCCTGAACTTCAATTCGAATCTATTTAAACTATAAACTATCAACAAACTTGATAGAAGTTGAAATGAATAGCAGCCAGTTGTATCAAGATTTATATTTTGAAACTGAATCCGTTCAACATAGCCCGTGGATATTGTTATTAACTAACGGGCTATTTATTCTCACCAGGGCATCGGCAGAATATAAGCAAGACCTATGCCAAACGTTTGCTGTGGCGGTCGCGTCTTAAGAATCAAACCCCTCCAACTCAGCCAACAGACGTCGTAAAAGCCGACTACTGGATCACACCAGAATAAAGGCAGCAGCTTCCTTCTGTATATTATGTACACCTTTACTGCGATCACCAATCCACCTGCTGAGCGTGAGTATGGCAAAACCCTCCAGTTACCTCTTTGGAGAGGCTCTGTCCAGCAGTGGACACTAATAGGCCGTTGATGATGCCAAGCCTGAACTAAAAACCCTAGAGAGATTGGCTCCATCAGTGAATGGGACCCTGTTGTATGTTGTGATGAACTCTTCGCTTAGATGATGTTTTCCTTGCATATTACTAAGCGGTGACTGATAATTTGATATTATCTGTCCTGATAAATGAATAATCTACGCTTACTACTCAGGTATGGCTAAGTATCAGAGGTTTCATATGTTCAGTTTTGTTAACAAAAATCTGACCGTAGGTAATTTTCAACGTATAGGTATTATATACTTCGGTAAGTGTGCCCAGGAGTTTAACGACCCTATATACTGCCTTCGCCGTTCTTCTATAGAAATTTCAGACGCACAGCATATTATCATCCCTATCTGGTTGATATCCCACGTATAAGAACTAAGCGCTTTCAACAAAATGCGCTGCAAAACTTGGAATAATTCTAACGTCTGTATTTCCGCTGTGCTACGAACATAATGTCTTTAAAGAGAGTAAATAGGCACCTTTTGTTTAGGCTCGCTCTATCATAGATCTCATTCTTGTCTGTGCAAGTTTCAAAGTCAAGAGTTGAACCATTCTTATTATAAAGTATATCTTCTAACGCACTAACTCTTATCAATAAAATTGTGTATTAATATTAAATACATATGACATATTATTACAATATTTTACTCAGAACGTACATAAATAAGCACACATTCGCAGAAAACCTGTCAGCTGAAGAGGCCTTGTAATATTTGACTTCGTCTTGCGTCGGCGGAAAATATGACGCTTCAAATGTCAATCGATTCGGACATGGCAGCATCTCGTTAGGAATATCCACGAATTTCCGACGATACTCAACTTTTTCTTCCGAATTCGTTTGATCTTGCATTTCATCGTATTGTCTTTCATCGAGCTCCTCGTCTTCATCGTAATCCGAGTCTTTTTTTATGGGGATAAGGTTGCTTTTCGTTTTGACGGTGTTCAAGTTGGTTTTGAGTTTGGTGTCCATGATGCAGTTTAAGCGTGATAGAGATACCTTGAGCCGTTTGCTGCGAGTTTCGTTGCGAAGTTTTTGAAGCCAGGAGAGGCGACAGTCGCACGTCAGTTTGTTTCCTGGAGACAATAAGAGTAATTTTTCAAAACCTTAGCGATTAAGGTAAATGGAGATTAATTAATAATGAAGTATATGCTTCCTGAGGGAACTGGGTGTCCTATTTTTAAATAAATAACAGGATCAAGTACTACTTGGATAGGGTTTATTGCCGTGCAAAACAAGTGGGCACAAGTGAGCGAGTTGACAACACACTCCCACTTCCAGCAGAAGGACGACATCCTCTTCGTAAGCGTGGGGATCCCGGAAGATCTGATCCCTGAGCTGATGGAGAGAGGACGCCGACTAGCCTACAACCTCGGGAGCGTGTATGTAAGGAACCTTGCAGTACGAGCCCCACCTAACAGGCACACAACTGAGACCAAATCCTCAACCCGGCCCCAGTTCCACAGAGCAAGGCGCCCCCGACAACGGTTCAGCCGGCCCAACGATAGCTATACCGCATTCGTCACCGAAACCGTCGGGCTCTACGACGGTGGACGAGATGTGTGTGGAGCTGGAGAAGGAGCTGGATCTGGACCAGATATCGGAGGAGGAGCCTGCACCAGCATCAGCGAGCTGCTGGCCTTCTTGGAGGACATCGGGTGGCAGGAGTAGCAAAAGCCCACACGTCACGCAAAAAGGGCCCAAAGTAGGCCCAGTTGCGGAAAATAGTCCGCGCACCACACAAGTACTAAGCACCAAGTCAGATAGGGCTTATTCCCGAAGATTACAAATAGGAGTTTCCTGAAGGTGATTTATTTCGGAGTAAGGGAAGGCACACAGAATCAATTTTGACTTCTTGAAGTCTACTTTTTGTAACAAAATTTCCACTAAATAAGTGACATCAGAGCGCTTGACCCCATAACTATTACCTAACTGTCCTATTAATGTGGTTTGTTTGTCAAAAGATGTCTCACTTAAAGTCTTTATTAACTTATGGATAGACGCGTTTGGAAAGCAGTAGTTGGTAACCACTTGGTCTCCTATTCTATCATTGAGCAACTGACCCATACCTAATCCTAGGCGGTCTGAGAACACCACAGTTTTCTGGGTCTGTCGATAGGTTTCAGTCTGCCTAACCAGAGGCTGTGTTTTGTGTACTAGACTTGCAGGTTCAAACTGCACATTTGGTGTAGGAAGTACTACAGGTGGAACAGGTTGTGCAGTCACTGGTATTGGTGGTTCCACATGTCCTGATGGACTCTGGGATATACTATGAGTCTGACATCCTACCCACAAGCAATAATACTGAACAAAAGCGAATTATCATCTAATACCTACGATAAGTACATAACATGTGGTTTATATTCGGGCTTTAACTTCTCACTGCATCAATTGGTACCGCCTCTATGCCCAAATAAAGATCGTGCTTGTCCTTACACAAAACAGGGTACATAAAATTATGTTTATTTAATTAATAACCCTGCAAATAAATATAACTCATAAGGAAAAATATGTATGATTGGTTTGTATATCAATCGCAAAATAGGTACTGAAATAACTACTCTAAGAACCCTTGGCTAAAAAACTTTATTAAATATGGTACATAAATAAAAATCGCGCAAGTCCCCGGAAAATCCCTATTCAAACATTTCAATGAAAAAATCATGTTTATTTAATACTAAATACTGAGAACCTAGACTAGTCTAGTAAATACCTAGTCTAGTTCACTGGCCTTATTATTGCTTATCAGAGCAGCGCTAAGCTTGTTACAAGCAGACGGCACACAAATTAAATTTTGCAGAAGATAGTCTTGTAAATATCCAATGAGACTGGGTTCACGGAGTGGAACGGCTTAGCGTCTTCCCACGGACCACTACTCGGTACATAGTTCACATTATTACAGTCCCAGAAGACCAACTGTTCCAGTCCCAGATGGACTTGGTCCTCCCCCAAAGAGTGCTGGTTATACAAATTTGATATAAAACCGGCTTAGTAACGATTTTTTTTTTTGCAAATTGTTCTGGATTTTGTGTCTAGGTGAGACTCATGCTTGGTCTATAATCGAACTTAGTTTGACATATTTCTCATATGTTTTACCGTTTTTACTATAGATTTCAAATAAAAAACTTTAAAAAAAAAATTGTATCGGGATTACCTACTATAATACTACTCCGCTTATTTCTATATACTAGAAACCTAAAAACCAAAAAAACAAATCTATTACTTTCTTGATCAAAAAAAAAAAAGAAACAAGCCCTGTCTGTCCAACCAAAACAACCAACAAAGTAATTATAGAGTCCTGTCAGTACTATTTAGGTGCGGAACCCTAAACGTGTATTGAAGTTGTTGAGAACATGCATTCTCTACAACTTCACCATTTTAGCTCATACGTCAATAACATAGTCATAACTAATTCGTAATTATATTTGAAGTTTGAAGCAGGTGAAGCTTAGTAAGTTCTAACAGTTTGTCACCTGCCCCCTCAGCACGGGGTGGGGATAAAATTTTTGTCCTCTGTTTTTATCCACCATCGGAAGACAAAATGCTGTGACAAGGTGGATAAAAACAGAGGACAAACATTTTATCTCCTCCCCGTGCTGAGGCTGTAAGACAAATATTGAAAACAACAAATATCGTTAATTTATCAATACATAGTTAATTTACATGGACTACTTTTTTAGCAAGCCTCACAGTTTGCAGTAACTCTGCCTTCTGCGCAGTAGGTTGTGGGTTCAATTCCCACCCAGAACAAACATTTGTGTGATGAACATTGATTTTTTGTTCAGTGTTTGGGTGTTGTATTATACGATAAGTAAGTATTTACAAAAAACAGTAAGTATATAATTATAAGATCCGTAATCTAGTTTCCATATTTTTGCAATAAATAATAAAAAAAAAAATAGGTATTTCGATTCTATTCATTCTGAAATTCATATTTTCCTCAATTTATTCATAGGCCTTTTAATATATTTATTGTTAATTTGTCATGTTATGAACAGACACAATTATAAAACTGTTATTGAATAAATGAAAATGAAAAAAAAAAATATTACAAGCTTTGCTTAGTTTGGGACTGGTTGGCGCTGTGTGAAATTAAAGTCCTGTTATATTTACTATCTAATTATTTTCCTATAGGCTGTCGCTCTAAGCAAGCATGATGACTACGATGGAGTGTATGCAGTGGCTCTCTTGCACATCAACGGAACACGGCAAACCGTTTGGTGCCGGACTTCTTATAATAGTCATAGACTATATATATTTAATGGTAGTAGTAAATGACGAATTAAATATATCATCATAGAACAGCCAGTCTGTTAGTAACGATATCCAGTTTACTGTTAGTTCTTTTTTTATACAACTAGGCAAGTAGCCCACCTGATGTTAAGTGCACTCTTGCCTAGAACAATGCCATACTGCTTAGGTCAAATCCATAAAGAACATATCCTACAGGGCACTGCATTGCGCCCATCAACTTGAGGCATAAAGGTGTTACGCCTCGCGTGCCCGTAATTTCACCGGCAACATACCCTTCAAACCGGAACACAGCAATGCTTGACGGCTGAAATGGGTATGGTGGTATCACTTCCCCGGACGAGCCCTTCAACATGGGGCTCTAATACTCTTATTATTATAGACTATTTTGTAATGTAGAATATACACAAACATAATACATGTAGATGTTTCTTCTGTGTTTGAGTTTGAAGTATATTCATACGATGAGACTGAGGAAGTATTGATGATTTTTGTATAAATCTTAAAACATGCCCTTGCCCGTATATTAAAAACACATTTTACATAATTTAACTAACACAATCATAACACACTCTCTTACAAACATTCCCTCACACACACACACACACACACATTACACACATACATACTACACTACCATTCCCTACTCACAACATCCCACACACTCACTGTTCCGAGCCGTTTAGTTTATTAAATCCCCATCACTAGTGTTAAAACATCAGTTTGCTCATTTTGTCTTGATTACATTCCAAAAGTATATTGTTGGACATGTGTTTTTGTCACTCAATAATATAAATTCTTTTATTTTTCATTTTCTTTTCCTCACAATGCTGTATATAGGGACACAGATCTATAACTATTGCTGTTACCATCGTTTGCTAGTTAGCATCGTTTTGTTCCGAATTTCTTTGTTCCCAATAAATAATTTTGTAAAAGTATTTGTATATTACACCAATCTGTAAATTACGCTATATGTGTAAGACTTCACTTAAATGCATTTGATATTATATAAAAATATTAAATCAAAAAAGTGTTTCAGTTTCGCTATGATCATTCCCAAAACTATTGACTGGTATTTGTAACCAATATTTAATTTTGTTCCCCGGCTTTTATAATCAAATCGGTTTGCCTATCCAGGCAGACTTAAACAAAGTCCTACTACCAACCAATACGAGCACAATATTGTACTTCGCCTAGGGATCGAACCCGGGACCTCTGGATCTGATATGGTGGTTGAACCAGTAGACCATACAGGCGGTTATGATTCCTACCAAGCACTCGAAATTACAACTGCCCACCAAACATGCCCAAATTCTGCAGCTACGAATCAGCTTCTGAAATACATTATTTAGCTGCCCCGTGACATTTAAATGGTACATATATTTTTGCTGAGGGAGATGGTTATATTTCCCGCATAGCTGACTGCACTATCTATGTTAGTTATGATTTGTTATTCTGTGCTGAATTTCACAATGAAATTCCATTTTTTAACGAACTTAGCACAACTACCACGATTTATGTAATAAAAGTTTCTACCAAATGAATGTATCTATTTCTTTTTACTTTTTTACTTTCTCTGACACCGTTGGACGAACCACTAGACCACAGAGGCGGTTAGACATATTCCAATGGAGACGCATCGAGCATTTTTTTTTGACAAGTCTGATTGCTCAGTTAGTAGTAACTCTGCCTTCTGCGCTGTAGGTTGTGGGTTCGATTCCCACACAGGACATACATTTGTGTGTTGAATAATGTAGATGTTTGTTCAGTGTTTGAGTGTTGTATCACATAGTATGTATTTACAAAGTATTTAAGTATTCGATCCGAAATCGAGTCCCCATATTACAAGCTATGCTTAATTTGGGGCTGTGTAAAAGTCCTCTAACATTTATTATTTATTTAATATTAACATACCGAACGTAAATTTGGAAACGTCTCAGAATGGGTACTCATAGTATGTGAGTAGGTAGGTATATCATACAGTGAGTAATAATTATTACCCCCGTTATGGTAGTAAGGTAGCTTAATAACGTTACTATGGACGAAATTCCTTTAAGCCTTTCCTCTGTATTCAAAATCTCCGACAAATAATGGGACAGAACACGGAATAACGTCGATCGTTAATCACGGACGTCGTTATAACGGCAACGGATCGCAACTGTTCGGTAGGAGTAATTGGCTGGTTAATTGCCATATTCTTATGGACTGCGTACATTGCGCAGGTACATTAGAACAGCTGAATCAAGTTTTGTAAGAGGAAGGTGTTTTAGGAAGCAGTCTTTTTAATGGACCGGCCAAGTGCGAGCATGCACACCGAGAGTTCCAACCCACATTTCAATGCAAACAACATGTTTCCTGCATGGAAACCAATGAAGAGCCCCATAATTTTAAATATTATTTAATTTGAATTAATTGATGTGTAGCAGTAATAGAAATACGCACTCACCTATTACGGTTCATAAGCTGTAATTATTCCGTTGACAGATAGACGAACGGACGGAGAGACTACGACATACTGGACTAACTTAACGGGACTAGGGTCCGTTTAGTTGGCTCCCCCCTTAGAAAAAGGTTTTATATCTGCTGAAAAGGTCAGCAACAAGCACCCATAATTGGCAATATTATGTATGTATTTTTCATGTCATCGGTATTTTTTTTTATTGTGCGACGGGGAAGAGTTTGGCCTTTGTTTCACATTTCAAGTTATGATAAGTTTGAAGGTGGAAACGCACTTCACCCGGAATCCTCAACATTCTGAGGATAATGATAATGAGGAGAAAAATAATGAGGATATTGGTAACCGCTTACTATTTGATGGAACTTTGTTGACCGCCTTGTATCGCCATTGGTCTCGGATTCGATCAATAAGGGATTATGAATTTGTGCATGGTTTGGTTGCTTTAGTAGGACTTGTTTCAAGTCTGCCTGGTCACTACCACCATCTTACAAAAGTCTGTCGCCATTATGACGCCAACAACAATTATGAATTGTTGTATTGCGGCATTTTGTAGGTAAGGTAGCCAGTTCCTCAGCTTGTTGAGGATTCGGGTGAGCTTCATATCCACCTTCTGCCTTATCATAATTTGACACCAGGTGAGATGAAGGCTAAGTGCTTCCCCGTCATATAAAAAACCTTCAACAGACTGAAGAATTAGCTATTTGCCCATAGCTGTTGCGGTGTCTGTCAATTGTATACTGGGATGTAACTTTTAAAACACTTTGTTTTTTACTAAATTGCATTATGATGAAATTATTTATAAAATTCCCTTATTGTACAGAAGTCTGTTATTTCAGATGAAGCCAACTGTCCTCTCCGCGCTATGTGTCTGGTTTAATTACCCGAATGATCGGAGCGAGTTTAATAACTTTTTCCACATGACTGGCTCAGATTGGTTTTATTCGATTTTAATAAGGCTTTAAGTGGTTTAATTGGATCACGATTACTTCACCGTAACTTATAATCAATAGTATGGCTTTACTTTTACGTACCACCAGATTGTTTTTATGATTGTAATATGAAAGATTTATGACTTACGAATTCCAGTAATACTGTTCTCTCGTACAAATGTAGCTTGTCCTTAATTTCAAAATGTCTGATTCACACACTTTTGATTTAAATATTTTTTTTATAAAAATTAAGCGGCAAAATTTATTTTTAATTCATAATAAGCAAATACGAGACATTTAATTTTATACAGCTTGTAACATGGGAACTGGATTACAGATACAATACGCATACATATTTTTTTTAAATAGATACAATTTGACACCCAAATACAGAACAAACATCAAATTTCATCTTATAAATGCTGCTACATTTATACCTACTATCAACTGAGCTGTGAGGCTAGTCCTGGCTATCAAATTAGATACTGGTGGTTTAATACTCCGAAAAATAAACTGAATTCAACAACAACAAATCATCAAACAACACGGCCAATTAATATAAAAGAAACTTAGCTCTGTAATCAAGGCAACGAACTTACAAATTAGTACTTAATTAGGTTCCCATTGATTTATCGCTGTAACTTACAAACTTTGTTTTGGCGATCGGAAAACAAGGATATGAAAACTTCGCAACTGAATTAATATCGGGAAAACGCTAAGAATTCAAAAGCTGCGCAAACAGAGATAAATCAAACTCGTGAAGTTATTGAGAGCTCACCGTCGAGAGAGATTAACGCGTAATTTGACTTCATGTTTTCGATTGCATTGTGGAGAGCTTCCTGCTTCAGCGTTTCCAGGTGATTATTCCGTAGATCGAGCACGTTCAACTTCTGAACGTCGTCCAAAACACCGTCATCCAAAGTCCCCAACTTATTATCGGCCAGCGAAAGTTTCCGAAGCTGCGTCAATCCCCCGAAACCGCGCTCTGATATAAATTCTATTTCATTGCCATCCAGGTGAAGTTCCTGAAGACTCCAAAGTTCCGCAAACGCCAAGTCGCCTATCATCGTTAATTTATTGTTCCTCATATCCAACGTTATCAGGTTGGACAGACCTTGGAAGTTCTCTCTAATGACGACTGTCAGTAGATTGTTGTCGAGGTCGAGTTTTATCAGGTTGTTTAGATGTTTGAAGCAACCATCGTGTAGAACACCCAAATTGTTTTTGGACAAGTGTAACCTTTGCAGGTTCGGTAGTACGTAAAATACGTCCGGTTTCAATTCGGATATCTGGTTTTCGACTAAGCTGACGTTTGACAGCATTATCAGATGAGCAAACGACATTTTCTCAAGTTTCGCTATTTTGTTCTTCGGTATTGTTATTTCGCGGAGAGTGGTGGAGTTTGTGAATGCGAAGGACTGTATGCTGTATATATTTGCATATTGTATATTGAGGTATTGTAATCGGTCGAGGCGTACAATCACTTTAGCGGGGATGAAAGTCAGCCCGCCGTCTGCTCTGACGTTAAACGTGAGCTTTTCGATTTTCGGTTGGGAATAAAAATTGGACCAGAAGGGATCGTCTTCAGCGATGCCGCCGTTAAACACCCAGCAGTCGGCTTTTGTGGCTGTTTTAATCTTGGTGCTTTCACAGTAACAGTGTACTTTTGAAACTCTGTCTTGAATATCGCAGACGTTGACGTAGTGAGAGTAGACGCTTTTGTCGTTTTTCCATCTTCTTTTATCGTTCTGTCTGCTTTCGGTCACGTTTATTTCAACAGTCGTGAAGGCGATCATTAGGATTAGATATTTTAGGTCCATCTTTGTGTTCACATCGGGATCTGAAACAAAATACGAGCGTTTAGAGACTTCTTTTGTTTTGTGAGCTTCTGCGAAGGTCTTGATTAGATCGCATTGTTGTGAGGTGCCATTACAGAGGCACGTAATTGACTGCTCGGTCATTGCGAAACAAAATTAAAGGGAGCATAAAGGAATTTGCGTAAGCGAGAACGCAATGGAACTTTTGAGGAAATGGAAATACGGATTTTAGGGAAAAGTTGAATTGTTTTAATGTTTCCGTTTGTATTTTCTTCTTAATGTCTTTTGAAAAGGTGCATTCTGACAAAGCATAAAAACAAATTATTAAATTTACTGAAAATACTCGCAATTACTCGCGTTTCAAGAATTTGCTGGATATGAATGGATTTTAGTTATACCTTATTGCTAAAACCTATTGAACAGATTCATCTTAAATTTTGAACAGACCAGGAAGAATATTCGAGCTGTACATATCCCGGGCCCCGATTCTACTTAACCAACCACTATGGCAATGACAAACGTCGCAAAATTGCTATTAAAGATTTTAATATAAACCTTTTAATATTCTCATAGCCATTCTTAGATTATACCATTGTCATAGTAGAACAATTGGATTAGTAGAATCGTGGCCCAGGTACCACTCGGTCAAAAACACTAGCAAATTGTAGTTATTCAATAAATAATTAAACAATTTCATATGTTTTTGTTTTGTTTTATTTTAAAATGTTGCTTTTCTTGAAAAACTAATTGTTTTCAACAGAATCCAAAGCCTAATGTATGTATATCATTATCGGGTTTATTAATTCACTGAATAATTAAAACTTTTCTCAACAGGTTAATAAACTCAAGACTTATATACTCACAAAGTGTCGAACAATCCTGTTATCGGATTATCTCAATCGAGAAAGTTTTAATTTATCTTCATTAATCCTTTTGTCTCGCTTGCATCCTGTCCCGCTAATCAAACTCAATTAGACCTATCAAGATATAGTAATTACAATTGTACGTTGTCAGCAAACTCAGAAGTTGTCCGTGGTAGAAACAAATATGCGCCCTCTATATCTACTCATACTTTTCATAAAAGGCGAGTAAAGGATTATACCAGAATTATTAAATATAGTTAAATCTACTTAGAGTAGCAGAGTTCGTTTTGAAAAGGCTCGTCCAGGGAAATCAGCCGCCAAGCAGCATTGATTCGCTTTGAAGGAAGTGGCCCGTGAAATTATGGTCACACATGTTGAACCATGAATTGAACAAACAGCGCAGAAGGCAGAACTACTACCAACTGAGCTGTTAGGCTAGTTAGATATAGACATCCACCTTAATGCGTGACACCAATACTGCGACTACCAACCCGCCTGCCTAGCGTGGTCACTATGGAAAAGTCATTGCTATATCTGGGATGCTTCAGAATTGATAGATATTCTATGGCAGACTGTTTCAGGCTATGTTATTTCATTTACAATTTTTCTTAAATAAAAATATAATACCAAGCTCATAGGTCATAGTTTACTCTCATGCAAAAAAAATAAAAACAAAACGTCCTCAAGAACTAAATTGTGGGCATTAAATTTCATTTAGCCGGCTAATGACCCCTATAAAGCATACGGAACCCAAGAGGCTATGAGTAACTGCCGCGACACAAAACCTACTCGACATATTTATGAGACCCATGATAATTAAGCGAGAACTCAATTTAAAAACGCCAAGTTAATATTAAACAAGATTTTATTACTCAGATTGAGATTACACCATAATAGTTCTTTGTCATTTGTCAATTTTTAATTGTCATATCTTACGCAAATTATGTTCATTGTAATATCCTTGTTTTGTTTATAATGTAAGAACTGTCATAACATGTCCATCATGTCATAATTAATGTCCTTTGTCATTTTTTTACTTAATATCTGTTTTTCGTTTATATAAATAGACGTTATAATATCTGTCCTAGATGGATAGATATTAGAACGTTTTATTTCTGTCATTTGTCTATTTGTAACTGCCACATCTTATGCAAATTATGCTCTCTATATTTATCCTTGTTTTGTTTATGAAGTCATAACTGTCATAATATGTCCGTCACGTCATTATTAATGTCCTTTGTTATTTTTTTTACTGAATGTGTATTTTGTGTTTGTGTGAATAGACGTAATCATATATATTCATCAAATTTGTAAAATAATTCACGATACTAAGTCTAACTTCTACTAAGTTTTTCGTTTATATAAATAGACGTTATAATATCTGTCCTAGATGGATAGATATTAGAACGTTTTATTTCTGTCATTTGTCTATTTGTAACTGCCACATCTTATGCAAATTATGCTCTCTATATTTATCCTTGTTTTGTTTATGAAGTCATAACTGTCATAATATGTCCGTCACGTCATTATTAATGTCCTTTGTTATTTTTTTTACTGAATGTGTATTTTGTGTTTGTGTGAATAGACGTAATCATATATATTCATCAAATTTGTAAAATAATTCACGATACTAAGTCAATCTTGGATTGGTGAGTATATTCCGTTAAAATCCGCTGAAAACCTGAACCAAATGCTCCCATTGGAAATGGAGTTCAACGCGATTGAAGGCAAGCGGGTTGCTTAATGTAGAGGTGTTAAATAGGTGTGCTCTATTGCTAGCAACGGAATATTTACCATCATTTTCACTAACAAATCATGGTCAATATTCGGTTGATATTAGTTATAGTGTTTAAAACTAAGATAGTTTTAATAGGATTTATCCAGTTGGAAGCTTGCTTGAAAATTACTAGGATTATAGTTTAGTGAAGTGATTAAGTCCCTGTCGCCTTATGACAATTAAAACTTATTTCGCCTCTAACGTTCTTAAATTATCATTTCAGACGCATAGCTAGTCCTCCATCTGATTAATTTTCTACATAAGACTAATCAACATTTTATTATGCTCACTGAAAAAACGTGAATCAGCATCTTTTTTTTTCCTGTGTTACAACCGCAATATAGAATAACTGACTTAAAGACTGACAAAATAGGCACCGTTTGGGTAAGCTCGCTACATCTTAGATGTTATTCTTGCTTGTGTGAGTTTCAAGGTCAAATTCTGAATTTAAAAAATATGGCTGCCAGACTGCAAGCTCCTAGCTTACTTTTCGACACTCTTGGGCCTGTGGTTCACCCACTGATATCACTCCTATAGGTTTCGGGTGCGATACGATGGAACAGTTTTTTTTTACTTGGTTGATATCTAAGGCTGCTGAGTAAGCTCAAACAATAATGTATTAAAATGCCAGGTCAAAACAAGTTCAGGGCCCCAATTCCACTAAGCCATTCGCTTCACTATGATAACGATATCATCACAGAATGGCCACTACAACATCTAGAAAATCAAAAGGCACTTATAGTGGTAATAACTTTGTGTCGATACAATTGTCATAGTGAAGAGATTGATTTAGTTGAATCGCCATAACAACAATTATATTTTTTTTTGTGTTCTGGCATTTAGCGGTAAGATAGCCAGTTCCTCAGATTGTTGAGAATTCTTGGTAAAGTGCGCTTGCACTATCTGCCTTATCATAACTTGAAAGACAGATGAGATGAAGGACAAGCACTATCCGTAGTACAATAAAAAAATCGGGGCCCAGGAAAGAATCGCTGGCACGCTAAAAAGCAGGAAGCTGAATAACTGTTTTCTGCAAACTTGACATTTCCAATTCACACAAGCCCTAACATGGAACGAGGAAGTTGAGTGGATAGACGCGGCATGCGATGCCAAATGAGTGTAAAACGCAGCGATAGTTCCGCCAACTTTTAACTACTGTTCAGAATGCTGAGCGTAGTTTATTGGTCATAATAAGGCTTATACATTGCGCAGTTTGACATTTGTTCTGCTAAAAGAGTAATATGACGGTAATGTTTATAATATAATGGTTGGTGGTCGGATTTTGTTTAAGTCCACCTGGCAAGCTACCACCATCTTACCTGATTCTATCGCCATAATAACAATTATTTAATTGTTGTTCTGGCATTTAGAAGTAAGATAGCCAGTTCCTCAGATTGTTGAGGATATCGGGTAAAGTGCGATTCCACCTTCGGCCTTATCATAACTTGAAAATCAGGTGAGATAAAGGCCAAGCACATCACCTGATAAAAAAAAATCGCTTTCCTCAACGGCTCCAATCTCAATTCTTCTTAGTCGGTATCACTCTAATCAGAGTGGTCGTGTTCATCATTCAGGATTTCCGGATTAGTGTTATACTTTTCAAAGTGTAAAAGAGTGTAAACGCAGCGTTATAGCTGCGTTTTCCGCCAACTTAAAACTACTATGCAATGCAAAACGTAGTTTATTGGTCATAATAAGGTTTATAAATTCCGCCGTATTTTGTTTTTCTAAAAGAGTTCTGTCATCTATCATCTCATCGATCTCAGTTCTTCTTAGTCGCTATCAGTCTTATCAGAGTGGTCACTTTTCAATTCAACACCATTCCTTTCTCACTGCTGCTTATCTAGTATTCTTGTTTAGGGGATCGTCAAATGAAGCTTTAATCTGGTCAGTCCAGAGTAATAGCAATCTGCCGCGTGCCACAGACAGAATTAGGTAAGATGGTGGCAGCTATCTAGGCGGACTTAAACAAAGTCCAAACCAAGCACAATATTGTGCACTGTGGATCGAACCCAGGACTTCTGGATCTGACACCAGTAGGTGAAACACTAGACCACAGAGACGGTTAACCACAAGACCACAGACGCGGCCAATCTGTCTATATAAGCAGGTGATGCTTATATATACGTTTTGACACATGCCCAAAGGTCATAATTCGAGCTTAATGAATTAATAATTTAACGAAGCGCTATTTTAAATCATTGAAATTTGATTTGAAATGACGCTTGACAATTTGACATTTTTTTCCAAAAAACTCTTTTTGGGTAAAAATGGAATCGACTCCACCACTAAAAACTTTGGATGCTGGCTGCTATCATAGTATGCAGAAGTTTTCATCACTTTTGTTTTTATTCTCGTCGCTAGCAATAATATTGGCTAATATCATAGGCATTATGCCTACAAGGCTATCAACGTTGGCAATGTCCTTAATTCAATTACTTTGCTGCTATTTCTTATCAAAACTAAATTATTTGTTTTATACATTTTTGCTTAAGAACCTTTGCACCATAGTTTTATACAATTTCGCAGATGGATATGAAAGAGAAATAGCGGTCTTAATATTTCATAGTAAATTCTACGAAGATAAGTCTTCAGCGTGTTGAGGTGGACCACTCAGATCAAAAATTCAAACACTTTATTACCTAGTCTCGAGCTGGTCTTGGCTCAGAGTGGTATATAAGACCCGGCTCCCCTATTTTAGGAATATTGCTGTTGTATATTGTGCACATAGGTATTTATGGTAACGTTGTTTGTCCGTTCATATAAATAATTTTGAGAATGGCCGAAACTTTAAAAGAATCTAAAATTAAAGTCTTTTAAAACACAAAAATTGTTAAGCGCCATTTTAAATCATTGAAGTTTGATTTGAAATGACGCTTGACAATTTACTATTGAAATCTAAGGTATTTAAGAGTCGTGTGAGGGTGCAATAATACGTTATTTTTTTGTATGAAATACATTTTCCAAATCGGTTGAGTAATAACGGAGTTCTGATGTAATGCAGTAGGAGTCGTTAAAGAGTCATCGATCGCCAACACGCCTGCCAAGCGTGAGTTTTATGGCAAAACCCTAAATTGCTTTCTTTAGCATTGGGGGAGGCCCATGTCCTATACAGTTGACTTTTATGAGCTGTAATGATGATGATGATACATGTATACAGCATTTATAGCCAGAATGTGTCAAAGTCAATTCCACTACGTATCATAATTACTGCGATCAACAACATGCCAAGCGTGGGGATTATGGCAAAACCCTGATGATGATGATGATACTGGAAGGTAAGCTGTTCAAAAGGTCTACTCTAGTGACCCGTAAACACACACAGGAAAGCAGAATACGCAATATCTTTTACTTGGATGACATATATTTTTCAGTTAGTAACATTATATTTTGATATAAAAACCAAACTACAGAACTAATTTTGATAAATATGTCTATGGGACCACTCGCGAGTATGGCCTACCAAACGTAACAAGAATCATCAAAATCTATTACGAATTGGCGGAGAAATCAAGTAACAAAAAAACATACACCCGAATTGAGGACCTCCTCCTTTTTTGAAGTTGGTTAAAAACAAAGGATTTCGCAGCATCCGCCCAAATGTGTCTCATCTAAAACCCCACCAAAGTGTATTACCGGTATTACTATGTTTTCATCCAGGTACTCGTTGTCTATCAAGGTCGTAACGAGATTACTTTGCATTTTTAACTCTTATTTTTCTCAAATTAAAGTTGATAGTATGTCTACAAGTACTGTTTTTCGACCAGTTATTGTATATGTTGCTGTCTTTTACTAGCATCACATGACAAAATATGCAACTATTTTAATAGTTGGGCGGTATCCTTTGTTTGTGAGTGAAAAATATTTCTAAATTATGGCATCTATGCCATCACATTTTTTTTATTATGTCATTATTATCTCATGACACATAAAGTTAATGTGTGCTCCATAAATTAGTTGCCACGAAAAATCATATGTTTAACATAAAATGTGAGAAATACATTTTCTAAGCCAACCGAAGCATCGACATTTTGAGAGAGAAAATACATAATAGAATAAAGCAATAACATAATATAAGTATTTTACAGATGTGTAAATAAAAACATTACCGACCAGAAACACAGTATAAATCAGACAATGCGCTACGACCTAGTTTATAACCAGTGTAAATTAAGCAAGTGAAATATAGCCAAAACGTGTCAAGCCATACTTTATTTAGGCTTACAGATGTTGCAGACTAGACAAATCCTAACATTAATTAAATTGTGCGATTGCATTTTTCTATTGTTATTACATATTAAATGAAGTAAGCTCCTCTGAGTAACATATTATTGTATGCGGTTACAATGATCATTATTATATAGATTTTTTTTGGGATCAAGTTTATGCCTACCCAAAAGGAGCCGCTCTCTTCTTGAAGATAGGTATAACTTGTGATTCAGTACACAAAAGTACGCCTCCACCTTCGGCCTTATCTTAACTTGTTACCAGGTGAGTTGAAGGCCAAGAGTTTCCTTGAACCCGTCGGGTCCCGCCGTCGTACTAGTAGGTGTTGTGATGTCTGGTTTGAGTTAGGTATTTAACCACGGAGATTATTTCTCAAATAGAACGTACTTAGCAAACGATCAACAAAAAAATAACTCTTATTGCATGCAAAGCCAGAATGAGAGCAAAGCACCAAACCACCGACTGTACGTCGGTACGACCGTACATGCTCTCAAAACTGTTGCCTTAGTAGTCGTGACTCAAAAATCTACCCTCAATAATCTATTTGACGGGGGCTGGAGCTTACGAATGTCGTAAAGTCAACAAAGGGGCTTCAACTAGGCCTACAGCTTTTTTCTAGCATAAACAAAACTTTAACTGTGCGCACCAATCTGTCTGCCAAGCGTGGTGATATAATTATTTGCTGTTGATATGAGATATGCGCAGTCAAACACGTTGCATGACATCCTAAAAGTAATTCTTGGATTCTATCGATCCCTTGGTTTAACAACCCTATTGAGTGAATTACAAAAAAATAATAGATCAGTTTTCATGAGATTTAGAATACCCTCTCTTATTTTACAAGACCTGATGATCATCTTTAAAAACCATCCCTATTAAGATCATTCAAAAATAAAATTATTTTGAAATCTGCAGTCTCAACCCCCATTTCAAATGATATTTCAAGTTTTCACACATTTTCATGACTTCATTCTTATTCACCCCTTTTGCAACCCTTTATGTTAATACAGGGGTGGTTTCAGCAAATAAAAAACAAATTAATTGTGAAGTCAATCCCCTTTAACAGTATATCCTACACGACATACAATATTACAATATTAAGCATTTTACCTTCATAACGCGCCCCTTTCTTACAAAAACTACCCCTATTAAAAATTTTAATCTATGTTTTATAAATTTGCAGCCGATACTCTTTTAAATGACACCCGACACGCCAAAAAAATCTTGTCTCACTTAACACCCCTATTTCTCAAAAACTACCCTAGTGTCAAAAAAATCCTCATACTAATGATGAGTATTAATATAATCTCTGCATATTCAAAATTTTGAATTGATCGGATCAGCCATTCAAAACATATCGGCGAAAAATAGTATTTCTTTTCACCCCAATATCTCAAAAAATACCCCACTTATCAAAAATCCCCCGCGACAATCAAATTCTATATACATTATCTGTATGTATTTTAAATTTCATAAAAATTCGTGCGAGAGTTATGCCGTCACAAACATTGCCACATACATACATACAGTGCCGGATTTTCCAACTTAACTGAGAGAGTACAATTATATATAAAAAAACTGACGTAAAAAAACAAGTATAAAACTAGCATAGAGTGTTTTAAAAAACGCGGCTTTCCAGCGTATTAATACGCATCTGCATATTTATGGCATTTACATATTATTTTGCTGTCCATTTTGTAGGCCGGGCTTTTTATAAACGGAAGTTTCTTGAAAACCGCATTATTTTCCTTAGCATTTTTCTGCAGATAATATGTCATATGTTCATACCTACGTTGGTAGGATTTTAATTTTGTCCGCCTAGCAAGTTACCGCCATCTTACCTAAGTCTGTGGTCATAACAATAATTCTAAATTGTTGTATTCCAGAATTTAAAGATATGATAGCCAGTTTTTCTGACTGTTGAGAATCCCGGGTGATATGCGCATTCAAGGCCTTATCATAAATTGAAACATATGAAAGACAACATTTCTAGACAAGATATTACTAGTTTTTATCTACTCCGTACACGGTCTTCAGAGTATTGCTGTGTTTACGTCACCGAGAGAGACAACCACAATATTTTTGGAACTCGTAACTTATACTCGGTACCCGGTACCTTTATTACGTCATCCTATTATAATAATCCTTTCTTATCATGACACACATCACACATCAACAGCCCATTAGTGTCCACTGCTGGACAGATCCTCATCCAATGCTAGAGGGTTTTGCCATAATCACCACTGAGAGTGAGATCCCTTAGTGGGTTTTTCGACATTCATGGGCTGAGTTGGAACTGTCGATTTGTACGCCGCAACCGCCACGGCACCTTTCTTATACGACGTCCTAATTGGCTACGATCGTTCGAACAAACGATGCGATTCCGACGACAACGAGATTAAACACACAAATCACTTTAAAGTGTTCTTTGAAGCTGGCAAGTCATCGCGCGAGCACAGGAAATGCTGAATAACGATCGTACGATGGATTTGATCGTGCAATCAAAGCTACAGGGCCCCAATTTTACTAAACTAATCGCTTCACTATGTATTGCCATAGTGTTGCGATCCCCAGATGGGCTCCAGGCGGGCCGTATGCCTGTGTGCCATGTCAAGCAAGCTTAGTGTAGGACGTATCAAGCGACGACCTCTGTACAGTGGTGGGCAGAGAGTAGATGAGAAAGGCCAAGGATCGGGTTCAGTGGCTTACCTTGGGAGATACCTACGTCTAGTAGTGAACTGCGATAGGTTGCTGATGAATGAATGAATGAATGAATGAATTAAAACTTTATATATTTCTATTAAACAACACAAACATTTAGTGACAATAGATGATGATGATGATGATGATGATGTAGAAAGAGTAAAAAAAACTAAAGCGATTTTTTACAATTTATTTTTGAATGCTAGTAGGCGTAAAATGTAATAACAAAATAATATTTACGAGATATAAGTACATTTCATTTTAAGGATACAATAAGGTCTTTGGTAATCATTGTGTCTGCGATTTTCCTTTATATTTTTCTGAAATACTTATTACTTACGCAGAGAAAATGGTGAGTAAATTTGTCTAGTAAATAAATTATATGACGCAAAAATTTTCTTTGAGCCGTTTCTGCCCACCAACCTATATGGGATAAAATACTATGTAAATAACAGAATGTTATACTCATATAAAACCCACATTACATAAATATTATTTACGTCTGTAAGATATGTAAGGAAAAACAGAAATAGCTTCCCTTGAGGATTGATCTGAGTCACTAATCGTAAGTTCGCAAAATGCTTAGGTCTACAGAGTAGTCAGAGGCAAGACACATGTAAAAATTGATACGTATTGGTATGTCACGCATGTTGCAAGTGGGTAAAGCTTTTGTTGCAAACCCATATCTGCAAAATTTTTAAGCTTTAGTGATTTTTAGACCAGAAGGGCCTCGGTGGTCTAATGGTGTCAATATATTGTGATTGGTTTGGTTGGTGGTAGGACTTTGTTGAAGTCCGCCTGGCTAGCTACCACCATCTTACCTAATTATGTCGCTATAATAACTATTCTAAAATTGTTGTGTTCCAGCATTTAGAGGTAAGATAGCCAGTTCCTCAGTTGGTTGAGGATTCCGAGTGAAGTGCGCCTCCACCTTCGGCCTTATCTCAACTTGTTACCAGGTGAGATGAACGCCAAGTGCTTACCCGTCGTACAATAAAAAAAAAAGGGCAGCTGTTTCCTGCTGTGTATTATCTACACCTTTATGTGTTGATTACTATTACGTGATTGTAGGATCATCAATCCACGATTATGGCATAGCCCAGCTTTTGAAGGAAGCTCTGTCCAGTAGCGGACAGTAATGGGTCTATAGATTATGTGTATCGGTAACAGCTATATCGATGAAAAGTGTCGTTCTATTAATATTATTAAGGAGGGTAAAGGCGGGTCAATTGAAGTATCTGGTGGCCTACCATCACATAATTAGACGCCACTCATTTCCGATGCACTTCAGGGTAGGTTCCTAAACTGGATCGCTCAATTTGGTACCATGACAGCTGCATATCTATGCAGCTGGTTAGCGTTTGAATCGTCGAATGAACTAAATTTTGTCTTCGTTTCAGACTACGCTCTGAAATTAAATCAGGCAGTATTTTCGGAATAATGCGGTTACTTATTTGAATGAATGCAATCATCGTTTGTGATTCAATACTCAGCTGAGTCGCTCGTTTATACCTGAACCTACACTGACACGCTTATGCAACGTCGTGATACAAAATAGCAATTCAGCTCAGTTTAGGTCGTCAATTAAATCGCAATAAGACTTCATGGTATGGCCTCTGTGTAATTTAATTATTGCTCAAAGAACGCAGTCGTGTGAAAAAAAAATATAGTTAATTGTAGTTGAATTGACGATGCGGTCAATTATAACCATGCAAAGGCAGCCACAAGCAAATTGAATTCCCGTCCACTAATGAACCCATTGTAGCCGAACGAATCGTTTTTACCGTGCAATTAACTCGGGATCTGGCGGTTGCGGTCATTCGAATCACCGAATACTCGTGCTAGCGAACCTATGATTCGCGGTTTGACGCGAGCGCTGTAGTGCTATCGAAGCAGGGGAAATAGAGGTATTCAGCTCCAATTTTGTATTTAACAGGTCGTCAGCTTTAGAACACGATTTTTTTACTCAATTTTTTTTTTTGTACGACGGTAAAGCTCTTAACCCGGTTTTCAAGCTATGATAAGACTGCAGGTGGAAGCACACTTCACCCGGAATCCTCAACAGTGTTAGAAACTGTCTATCTCTGAATGACGGAACACTACAATTTTAGAATTGTTGTTATGGCGACAGAATTATGTAAGATGGTGGCAACTATCCAGGTAGACTTAAGCAAAGTATCCCTGGGGATCGATTCCGTGTCCTCTGGGTCTGATACAGGTGGGCGAACCACTAGACCACAGAAGCGTTGAAATTCACCTCTGATTACTACTGAGAGCGAGAATTTTATGAGGATCACCTACTAGGGGGTAGTCAGAGGCACGTCCAACCTTACGTTTGGCACATGCCTACGGTTTACAAGTAGCAAACATTCAATAAGTGACAGGTTGCAAGCCCATTGATGCTTAGCGGAGTACTAGCCAGTGACACATGCCTTTCGGATTTTTAGTCCTAGGGACAGGCTGGTTTCCTCACGGTGTTACCTTAATTGTCAGAGCATGTAAACATGCGTGGTGTCAAGTGTCAAATGCGCACATAAACTTCCGAAAGACAGCAAAAGTCCAATGGTGAATAGGACTTGAACCCGCAACCTCGGGATCGGATTGCGGGCCCATATCCTTAAGCTAATTAATAAAATTAATTGTTGAAGCATGAAAATACAACAATAATAAATAGAGTTTAAAAACCAATAATACAATTTACAGCAACATACCATGTAATTTTTTTTTTTCTTGTTTTTAGTTCCGTATCCAAAGAATGCAAACCGGATTCTTTAACTAAGCCTCCGCCGTCAGTCCTTCTATCTGTCAGATGGCTGTATCTCATGAAATATAATAGTAAAACAATTGAAATTTTCACTGTTCGTTTCGCGAACAATCCACAAATCTGTCTCGGGGAGCAGATAAAACATAATCTACTATTCTATGTTAGTCGGATAGAATATCATGTAACTCACACCGACCAATCCCCTGAAGCACACCCCTATACACTTAGTACAATATTGCGGTAGACATGGAATAAGACAGGTAAGGTAAAAGGCATCATAGGCCGAAGAAGTGATGTTTCAGTCCCTGGAGAGCTCTGAGATATGACCGGTACGAACCTTTCGGTACCGATCGTAATCTTTGTCGGAACAAAATGTTTCGATGTAGATAATATTGTTTTGTTAGAAATGTCGTTCCATTACTACCAATTACTGGGTCCTTTTGTGAGGTATTTTGTAAGCTAACATTGATCTAAGGGAAAGATATCGTTTGTTCAGTTATAGCCAAAAAGTTTGGGTTAAAAGAGTAAAACTGGCCAAGTGCTGACACGCACATGAAGGTTCCGATCCACATTTCAAGACGAAAAATCACGTTTCTTGTAATGTTTACCCTTTATCTTTTATTTTTATTATTTGTTATTACAGCGAGAAATACACATGTGAAAATATCAACTTTCTACCTATTACATTGTCATACATATTACATATGTTCATACAAATTGTTTTTTTTTATTGATAATAGTCAAGCGTTTGACCACCAGCTTACATGTAAAACAAGTAAAGAGGCTGTTTGTAGTCCCTAATTAACAAAATAAATAAAAATAAAACATCATGCAGATGGGTAGACAGCAGTTGTAACAGGTTAGCACCTTTTAGGTACCGGAACCTTGAAACTGCATAACTGTGCTGTATGTAAAATACCCAGATACCAATTTTAACCGACTTCAAAAATAGGAGGACGTTCTCAATTCATCCATTTTTTTTTTATATAAGCGATTTTGGTATTTTTAGGGTGTATTACTCAAAAGTAAGGAAAAATCGAAACCTTCATAGGATCACGTGTCTGTCTATCTGTCTGTCATCAAAATCATTGGAAAAAATACGTCGTACGTATCATCCAGGTAAACGGAATTGTATCATATTCTTCATTGAAGTCGGTTTTCGTTTTAGTTTTTAAAACGTAGTAGCACGTACAAAATTGTAATATCCGTAGTGGACTAAGTGGTTGCAGACACAAAAGAGCCCATCGCTATTTTAAGGGTAAAGCCGTAACTAGAGTCCATATAGCCGCAATATGCGGCAAATCCCAACTAACGGCTAATCCCAACGTTCTAATATTCCATTAAACTTAAAACATTCCCAACAGGTCAATTTATTCACTTTATAAACAAGCAAATTACATGAATAATGAAACAAACTAATGTGTTCAAATTATCATTTTTGAATAAGTTATGGTGTTGTGATGAAGGATATAATTAGACAGGCCTAAGTGCGCTTCTGGACATAAAGTGGGGTAATTTCGCTGCGGTGTTTTAGCCTTAAATGTTTGTGTTATTTACAAAGTAGCAAGTAAATGGAACCTCTTAGGCGAAGGCCACACAGAAAACATAATGGTGGGTCGAGCACGGTAGAAATTGTATTACGGAATTGTTATTTTAATATATATAATACCTTACCTAACTGACTTTTTCCCCTTTTTTTTATTGTACGACGGGGAAGCGCTTGGCCTTCAACTCACCTGGTAACAAGTTAAGATAAGGCCGAAGGTGGAGGCGCGCTTCACCCGGAATCCTCAACAAACTGAGGAACTGGCTATCTTACCTCTGAATGCCGGAACACAACATTTTTTTTAAGAATTGTTATTATGGCGACAGAATTAGGTAAGATGGTGGTAGCTAGCCAGGCGGACTTAAATCCCCTTCGAGTATTAGCCTCTGATCACTACTCAGAGCGCGGATATTATGAGGAACACCTACTAGTGGGTCAGAGGCACGTTCTTATGATCGGCACATGCCTGCGGTTTGCAAGTAGCTAGTATTTAAAACGTGAGAGGTTGCAAACCCATCGCCGCTTAGCGGAATATAGAACAAAAATAAAACATTATTAGAGGACATTAATTTCACACAGCGTCATCTAGCCCCAAACTAAGCGTATTGCTTGTAATATGCGAACAAGATTACGGATTGAATACATACTTTTTTTTTATAAATACATACGTACTATATGATACAACATCCAAACACAGAACAAACATTTATTTATATTTATCACACTAATGTTTGTCCTGAGTGGGAATCGAACCCACAAATTACAGCGCAGAAGGCACAGTTACTACCAACTGAGCTATGAGGCTTGTTAAATTTGCCAGTGTGGAATACTAGCCAGTGACATATGTCATTCGGACTTTTGGTCCTAGGATGATGCCGATTTCCTCACGATGTGACCTTCACTGGCTGTGGCTGTGCATAGCTATTCAGCGTGGTTATGCAGACAGTGTCTTGGTCACGCTTCCGCCTGGTACTGGTCTGGAACAGTTGACCTATAGAACGGTCTAACCCAACTGCTTCTTTTATTTATAGTTAGTTTATTTGTTTTGTTTTTTGTTAATACATATGGAACTTTTATACTACTTTTAAATCAAATAGAAGCAAAAAACCAGAGGCTGGAGTAATTTTGACATCAGATTAACATCATCTTTCTGCCTTCATCTCACCTTGGCGTCAAGTTATGATAAAATCGAAGGCAAAAACACACTTCACCCGGCATCCTCAGCAGACTGAGGAACTGGATATCTCACTTTTAAATACCGGAACAAAACAACTAGAATTGTGATTATTGCGTCATCCGTATGTAAGATGGTGCAGCTAGCCAGGTGGACATAAAAGCAGCCCTACCACAAAGAGAGCAAAGCGTGTACCCCCTGAAAATCGGGCCCAGAACCTATGGGTCTGACGGTGGGCTAACACAGGGGCGGATATTTCAAATAAAAATAGAGCCAGTTATTATTCAATAAAATGTACAATTAAACTAACTATGTACAAAGGAATCAGTCAGATTACCTAAGGACCGTTACAAACGGCCAATAGGTAACTCAACTGTTCCAGACCAGTACCAGATGATGGCGTGCCCAAGACACTGGCTGCATTGCCACGCTGAATAGCTATGCTAATTCGCTGGCCTAAATTCGCCAGCCCTTGGGTCACGTGTCGCCTCAATCAAAAGCCCGGAAATATTTTTGAAAACCCAGAGGGCACCGGCTCCCCACGGCCCCAAGGTCTCCATCCCAAAAGGCTCAAATAGGTAAGCTCCGTCGAGACCACTATATTTGCGCCTTTTGTGATCCTCGGCCGAATCAGCCGCCGCACCAGCCCTAACTGATGTTCCTGATGCAGCAGGCAGATGAGATGGCGCTAGGGTGTCGACGCAAGTTATTATTAGTTGAGTTCATATATTTGCTTTTTACATTGCAGCACTTAAGCGCACCAACACGTTTATTAATTTATTAACCTCATAATACTTTCCGTTATATATAAGGATTAATGAGTTTATGCGTTGATACAAAGATAGCTTAGCTACCCCTCACTAGCTTGAATAATATCGTGCTAGATTGGAAGATAGAGGATATTGTTCATTAGCAAGGCCCTTAGGGTAAAGTGTAGTATAGTCATACGATACCGCACTATCAATAATTGTATGCGGTAGTTTCACTATCAATATTAATTAATTCAATAACAGAGTGGTTTCATTAAAACGTATGTGGTGAAAACCTCTACTACAAGCTTCTGTAGGTACTCGTTAGGTACTCGTTATCGAGTTGAATACGTAGGTACTAGATACCACAAATAACATGGTTTGCCCAACGGTTTCAGATTCCAGAGTTCCCGGGTTCACCCCCAGGGAGTACATTATTGCTTCGTTTGGTTGGTGGTAGGACTTTGTTCAAGCTCGCCTGGCTAGCTACCACAATTTTACTTTAGTCTGTCGCATAGTAATAATTCTAAATTGTAATTCGAAAAACGGGTATTTATCGCGTATTTTACCTCTATATTTATCCCGACGTTTCGGCAGGGTTGCACCAGCCGTGGTCGCGGGCAGACTGGAACTTTGGAGCCACCGTCGAGAAGTTATCGGATTAAAATTATGTGTTCCAATCGCGAAAGTTTTTAAAAGACTAATTCTAAATTGGTGTGTTCCAGCATTTAAATGTTAGATAGATTGTACCCACAAAAATAAAATCTTAAACGTTATATTGATAGATCCAGATAGTACGGTGAGTAACAATCGTAATTTTGTAGTAAGTGCGCAGGTGCAAACGAATCAGAGCAGTTAATAATGAAACGACCACTTTTTGTTTCGGGTTAAAAGTTAATTTATGCCCGATGGGGATTATGGGTTTACGTGTTTAAAATGTTTAAAACTTCTCGTGTGAATTGAGCCTTATTATCTGGAAATAACGGCATATTTAGTGGAATCTGCAGCAAAGTTGGCTACATAATTGCTGCGTTTAAATTTAATATCCGATTTTGGTGGCACTTACCTTTTTGTGGTCGTGAAAATAAAAATAAACCGGTCAAGTGCGAGTTGGATATGCATATCGAGGGTTCCACATGTAAAGGCAAAACATGCTGTATTTCGTTCTAGAGTATTACTTACGTTTGGCCGTTTTTAAGTATTCTTTGATATACATCGTAAAGGACTATTATCAAACCAAGTATGACCTATTTAGGCATTCATGCTTTTACGATAGCAATAAAAAAATCACGTTCTTTTCACGTTCTTTTTACTTTTGATTTAATTTAATTTTCATGAGTTGTTGTTATAGCGGCAATATAAACTATATTCGGTGAAACTTCAATTGTCTAACTTTTAAGGTTGATGTGATACAGCTCACTGACAGATAGAAGGATGGGCGTCCGTCACAAGGACAGCACAAGCTATAGGGTCCCGTGAGCATCCTTTAGGTGCGAAACCCTAAGACGTTTAGTTACGTTCCGTTTATTTAAACCGAACAAATACAATATCGCGTTCCGGTGTCGTCTGCTCGCTCGATTGACCTCGCTTTTATCACTACATTCTTATGTCAAGACTTGACCTTGGAAAGTAAAAGTACCAAACTTAAGACGCGACTTTGAAGTAACTTCTTGTAGGACAATTAAAAAGTCGTACAATAAAAAAAGTAAGGTTCATCTGTATTCAGTACTGCGTTAGAGGATTAAGATTATAAATCATCAATGAACACGCGTTCTAATCTTTTTTATGTAAAGTAAGCTTGATACCTAATTACAAAATACCAGGGGCACGATTCTATTAATCCAATCGCTTCAAAATGTCAATGGTATCATCACAAAATGGCCACAAGAATACTAAAAGGTTTCTATAGTGGCAATTCTACGATGATTTTCATATGCGACCATTGTCATAGTGAAACGATTGGTTTAATAGAATCGGGGTCCTGGAGTATATACGTGCTGCCATAATGAGCGGTCAGCATGGCAAGTTTGAAACCATGAGAGATGGAATCGAAAAATTATAATGTTCAAGTTGAAGCATGAACTGTTCAGGAAATGAAACAGTTTTTCAGTAAATATAATGTTTGAATACACAATTCAGTTTGACGGTCGGTAATAGGTGACGTTAACCGCTTAACATCGAGTGGTATGAACCTTCGCATACGATCAATGCTTTTGATTTATTTGTGTTAATTTCATAAGTATTATTAATTGTTAGTAGTTCTTTGTTTATTTCTTTGTACTTGGCAACAAGAGGAACTGTTTCTACACTTCTCCTCTGCAAGTAAGCAGTCCTTCTTAGCTTTTGATATGCGAGGTTAAATGGTTTAAATGGTTGTTTATTTATAAAGTTTATAAAACTGTTTGTTCTCCGAAAACAATAAAATAAAATACGATACAATTGCGTATATACCATCTCAGCGTAGGAAAAAAAACACGGACTGCTGCGGAAGGAAGGTTATATTTTTCTCTTCGAGAAAATGTATATTTGTATTTATGTTAATATTGAAGTCCGCTATAAGTTTGTATCTATATAAAAGTATTTTGGTACAACTATAATACAAATCACTTAGGCCGACCATAAGTCGCTGCTTACACCAACTCAACGATTTTTGTGCAAAACGCAAAGCGGATTTATGAAAACGTACAGTCAGATACATAATTGTCACTACACTCACAAGCTTCATCCATGATGACCAATAAAATTTCTAAATCTTTAATATTGTGAACTACGCATTATGGATCTAAGTTATATAAATAAACTATTAATAATAACTTTTTAATTTGATTCGAGTTTGCATTCGATGTTTTACAGAATGAGTCTATAGAATGAGCTTCGTTATGTAAAAAGCCTTTGTCTCTGACTGTACACAGTTAAGTTCTCGAAATCTAGATGCTTCCATTATCTGAATTAGGTAGATGTCCATACTTTCTTCACGCAATCCGCTGAGCGTGGAAACTTTGTGAAAGTACGAGTAAGTACTTAGATACGTATTTCCACAAATTCAGTGGATTACCAGTTGGTTAGAAAAACTGAAATAAGATGTCTTTAGACAATTCAGCTTACGCTACAAAATCTGCACTGCGCAGCCTGCGTCTAAGCTAAAGCTATAATAGTTGAGAACTTTTTTAGTAGTTTTGATAAACAGAGTGCGCCAAATTTCGTATTTTTTCAACATTTAAGATGACAGCGACTAAGCCTCCCTGCGACCACCACAAGGTTGTCTTTTCTACGAGTGGAAGGAATATCATACGCCATAGGAAGTGGTATTTGAATCATGCAAAATCTTTGCACCCCAGTGGTTATCCGGTTGCCTCTACACGAGGTATCCTCAGGAAATCTGTCTTGCTGCTAAGCTGACGAGCTCTCTGCCGACGTGTTGCCGATCCGAGCGCTGCGCTGCAAGTGCAAAACACGTGTCGATTTGGAATGATCTTACTGTTTTCAGATTATTTATTTTGAAAAATGGATTTGCGCAAAATAGCGCCTGAATCAAGCTGTCTATGGAATGAGCTTTCCTTGAAAGTGCCTATCAAAGGCACTGATACTCCGTGATACTCCCGAGCACCGATAGAATAATCCGGACTTGGGTGGTCACAAGCCAGGTGGACCCTTGCAGGTTCTACCACCAAAAATACAAGACATTAATTTCACACAACGCCAACTAGCCCCAAACTAAGCATAGCTTGTAATATGGGAACTAGTTTCCCGATAATATACTTCATTTTTTATGTATACGTATCATAAAAAATTAAATCTGAAAGCAGAAAAAATATTTAGTAATAAATCCGCTAAATCTCTCTGAAAAAAACAAATCGACACGTGTTTCGCCTCTACACGAGGCATCCTCAGTCTTGCTGCTCACTGACTAGCCCTCTGTGGACGTGTTAAGACAAGAACTATATTTCCTGCAGCAAGACTATATTTCCTGAGGATGCCTCGTGTAGAGGCGAAACACGTGTCGATTTGATTTTTTCAGAGATATTTAGCGGATTAATTACTGAATATTTTTTCTGTTTTCAGATTTTATTTTGAAATATGGATTTCCGCAAAATAACGCCTGAATCAATTAGCTATCGTATCATACAATACAACACCCAAACACAGAACAAACATCTACATTCATAACGCAAATGTTTGTCCTGGGTGGGAATCGAACCCACATCCTACAGCGCAGAAGGCAGGGTTACTACCAATACCAACTGAGCTTAATGGTTTAGGTGACCTTTAACGCTAAGTTTCTGTTATTTTGACATTTATGTGTGAAAATATCACAATAACCTTATTTACACGGCTAACCTCATAATAAAAGCTTCACCTACGAAAAAGCGGCAATAACGTGTGAAATATCGCCGTGCGTGCGCCCCGGTCCTTTGTCCCGGTTTATTATAATGTATTCGGTTAATTGCAGCTCCAGCTGACACATTCCTGTTTTGAACGCCAAGCTCATATATATATACAAGTATACAGATATTTTATTTTATTTTCAAAATTTTAGGAAATCTCAGCCAGGTCTTAATAATAGTTACTTACATAATACGAGCCGGTGTAAACCAGCGTGTGTACGCTGAGGGCCAATAAAAAAGTATCCGCAGATATGTACTTAAATAAATAAATAATAATAAATAAATATTACAGGACATTAATTTTACACATTTATAATAAATAATAAATAAATAGATTAACAAAAACACATAGTGATTGTAGCAAGCGCTTAAAGCTTACTTGCAGATGTGTTAAATAAATCGACATCAATATTTTTATTGACCAATGAGTTGAACGATTTGCTAGCTCGTAATAAGAATGCGTTTTGTCTATAATTCGTTTTTACCATAGGTACGTAAAGAATACTCGGGTTTCTCGATGCAACCCTAACTAACCCTACTTCCTCAAGTAGCTCAGGACAGTCTACATTACCATTGCAGATGCTTATGAGGTAAGCTAGGTCACCAACTTGCCTGTGATTAGAGAGTGGAAGGAAATGAAACTTGAGATTTACAGATAGATCCATCATTCTTAGTATGTATTACAAAAACCTCAACACCGTTTTTGTATTACCTACCTTTTGTATAAACCTTTTTCGGTATTCAGAAAAAATGTATCAATTTTTTAGAGCAAACAAGATCGACATGACCTTTTGGTGCTTAGTTTTATTAAACGACCTCAAAAGAAGGAAGAGGTTCTCAATTCATCGGAATCTTTTTTTTATGTATGTTCCCTAATTATTCGAAGACGCCTGGACCGATTACGAAAATTATTTTTTGTTAGAAAGAGTATACTTTACAGGTGGTCCCATTGTCATCAGGTCAGGTTCTGATGATGGAATCCTGGAAAAATCGAGGGAACTCTTTAAATATCATTATGCACACTTGAAGTGATTTGGGTATTTTAAGGGTTGGTATACTTCCCAGGTGATCCCATCATCATCAGGTCAGGATCAGGAGGGGGGAACTCTTCAAATATATTATAGGCACACTTAAAGCGACTCGGTTGTGTTACCTCAAAAGTAAAAAAAAAAACGGACCTCATATAGGATCACGCGTCTGTCTGTCTGTCTGCCGTTCATCTGTCATCAAAATAATTGGTAAAACTACGTCATCCAGGTAAACGAAATTGTATCATATTCTTCACTGAAGTCGGTTTTTTTGTAGTTTTTTAAAACGTAATTATGTATAAACCTTTTTCGGAATACTGTACGTATTTCGAAAAATAGCACCATTTTTTAGAGCAAACTAGAGCGCACCTATCAACTAGACGTTGTATTGCTTAGTTTTATAATAGTTGATAGCACCAATTTTCAAAAAGTCGACATCTCGTTTTTTTGCTCAGCTGTGGAATAGTTGCTAATATTAAAACTATTCCCAAAAATAGCACCGATATGATTTCTAGTGGTTTTCGTCGTTTTGTTAATAAAGCAGCCCTCTCTTAATAGAATTTATTTTTCAAATTAACTCACTTCTTTCATCCGCCATCACTACTCAGAGCGTGGATCGTATGGGTACTCAGAGGCACGTTCAAACTTGCATTCGGCACATGCTCACGGTATGCAAGTGGATACCTAGTATTCCATACGTTACAAGCTCATCGCTGCTTAGGTATACTAGCCAGTGACAAATGCCAATTGGATTTTAGTTTCACGTCCTAGGTACATGACGGTTTCTTGAATAATTATTTAATTAGATTCTTAAACGAAACCCAATCGAAACATGATCAATTTAAGGTTTAATTTTTTTTTAAATAAACGTATTTCAAAACATGTGTATAAAACGTGGTAACAACAATTTGCAGTATTTGCTTATATTTAATTTAATAAAAAAACTGATGTTTTTAAGCTAAAAATCACCACTGAGTGGGTTTCCACGCATAAACGGCTGTAAAACTATATTTTAATTTATATAGCTTGTGATGGCTTTACTAGACCTTAGATAGACAATATATAGACCTACAGCTGATTTCCGGTACTTTAGTGTGATTTTTAATTCAGAAACTCAATGAAGACCCCATCTTTTAACCTATATATTGTTAAACTAGTTACTGCAATTAAAATCGTTTCTCATTTTTTCATATAAAACAATAAATCTGATGATTTTCATGATGGATATCACCCCTGTTCCAGGCGTTAACGACTAACTTTATTTTGACGTTAATGACATATGATGTCTTAAAAAAAACATTGAAAAAAGAAAGGGAAGTCTATCAAGAAGAAGAAGTCACTGCAGAATAAACTGGTTTTTCTGCGGGATATTTAAAAGAGGTTTTTTTCAAAACGTGTTTCATGTGAGTTTTTTAAATTGTTACCAAGGGCAAAAACTACAAAATCAGGTCACATTCTTGTGTAAGATTCATGGAACATGAATGTAGTACTTGCTACAAATTAGCTGTAGGCATGCGATGAGAAAATGTACTTTGAAAAAGCCAGTTGTTTTATTTTTCGTGTAAATGTTTTGCTTGAAAAATGCCGATTGAAAATGTGAAGCATTGTACTCAGAAGACGATAAATATTTTATATTTTTTACAACTCTTCATAACTATAGGTTTTTTTAGCTACAAAATAAATTATAAAATTCACATATTACGCTTAATAAAAACAAACAAAGCTTAATAATATATTATTATAAAGCTATAATAATAGAGCTGGTTGGCACTGTTTGAAATTGAGGTAATATCACTATGTATGAAGTGTATATAGGTACATACATAGTGTATTACATGCACATGTTTAGGTATTTTTATTCTGTAATTAGTGCGTATATTTGTAGCATAGTACCTATTTAGCTATAAAATCCTCTCCATCCAAACTCACGCAGAATGGACCGATTGGGAGTCTAAGTGCGAAAACGGAAATCTTTTTACATTACTCTCCATCCAAAGGTTGTCTGGACGAAATCGCTTGTAAGCGATAAGGCCGCCCACTGTTTTTTTTTTTCAAGTAATCCAGTTTTAGCTGTTATGCAATAATGAAATACTTTTCATTTATTCATTCATCTATTAATTTATTGTTGTTATTTAATTAAAACCTTTTGATTGCTTGCCACTCTAAAACCAACGCAAACCAAATTCTAATTGGTCTTATTATCAGTTATTATTCGTAAAGCGAGACATTGCCAAAGTTACAGATATAACAGTTAACGTAAACGACCTCGTTAGATTCTATTAAACGGTGCTATGACTGCGATGAATATCATTTCTGTGTCGCTAACATACGTATACATTGTTGTAGTGTACAGTATACAGTGTACAATTGTACAAGGTGTACAATGTATACATTGTACACCTTACGATTGAAATTAAATATTACTGGACATACATTTATTACAGCGCTATCTAGCCCCAAACTAAGCAAAGCTTGTAATATAGGTACTAGTTTAGGTACAGATAGTAAGCTACTTACTTTAATATGTATTAATTTACAAAAAAAAAACATGCTGGACAGTCTTGGGCTGCCTATAGTAAAAAGTAAAGATGGAAAGAAGTTTGAGTGACAATTTGAACTTTAATCCTTGATTATTAACACTTCTTAAACCAAAAACAATTTGTAAATAATAATGTTAGCTCGATGATACAATTCACAAGATCGTGCGGTGACGATAACGCGAGTTTCACGCTTTTTGTTCACCCAAAAAGTACACATAGTACACAGCTCAACGCGTCTAAAGAGGTTTACACGTAAAAATGAAGGGTTCCTTTTGCACCTTTTTAACCGTCTATGTTTCACCCACTGGTGTCAGATCCATAGGTCCCGGGATCGATCCCAGGGGATAATAATATTGTGCTTGCTTTAGTTGGTGGTAGTATTTTGTTAAAGTCCGCCTGGCTACCAGCATCTCACCTAATTCTGCCGCAATAAAATCAATTCTAAATTGCTGTGTTCCGGCATTTAGAGGTAAGATATCCAGTTGGTTAGTTGAGGATTCCGGGTGAAGTGCGCTTTCACCTTCATCCTTAACATAACTTGAAAATCAGGTGAAGTGAAGGGAAAGCATTATCCTGTCGTATGATTAAATAAAAAAGTGGCACTCCGGGAATGTCAACAGAAGTAAAAACATGAATCTTGTCGTCTATAGGTAGATGCAGTCTTCGAACGGTCCTTACCCGTACCTCTTAGGTTCGTAAAGATAACGTGACCATGTGTTTACAGTCAAATGTGTCAAAAGTGGTGTCGGTAAGGTATGTGGTATCGCGAGTTCAATTGTTTTTTTCATCTCAAAAACGGCCCAACGCGCCTAAAGAAGTTTTCTTTTCAAAAACCTTATGGGTACCAGGTCTCTCAAAAACAAAAATTGTTGTGCTCCAGCATTTAGAGGTAAGATAGCTCAGTTTGTTGTGGAATCCGGGTAAAGTGCGCCTCCACCTTCGGCCTTATCTCAACTGGTAACCAGGTGAGATGTAGGCCAAGTGCTAACCCGTCGTACAATAAAAAAAAAAAATAAGGTACCATTTTTAATTAATTTGATAGAATAATAGGCAACATGAGATAATGGAATTGCCGGATAGAGCCTCCTTTGTCCATGTAAGACAAAGAAGTAGACGGGTTATTAAACAAAGCGGAAAGGGATTCTCGGGAATGACCGCACTAATGCCGCTGTAGCTGAATGCGATACGGTCGCGATTGTTTGGGAGGAATACAAATCATCCTTTGGAAAAACGCTTGTTAGCTTTTGATATTGCCGAACGAAATAAAATGAAAAACCGTACCTTGCTAACGGTTATTGGATAGTGGATATTGATTAGATTTCTGACCATGAAACTGTGTGTTTAGTATCGAATTCTAAATGATATAAGGTTCCTCAGTTTGCTGAAGATTCCGGGACATCCCAGTCTTACAATAATATAAAAATAAATCAATAAAGGCCAAGGAAATTCACTGGAGGACATTGATTTCTCTAATGCATTTTAATGCTTGCGATCAGTATATATCAACACCAAGCTTGGCATGTGGGCTTTTTTTAGAGACATGGAAACGGAACAAGCTAGCAGCCCCCCTAACTTTGCCATACTGCGTAGGTCAAATCCACGAAGTACATAACCTGCACGGCAGATGCTGTCCATCATCTCTTGGTGAAATCCCTTAGTCACCTTTTAAGTCACCCATAGGTGGATAGGGATGGGTTAATATTATTTTCCAAGGCCGCTAATTATATCTTAAAGTATTTGATTATCAAAAGGCGTTCTCAAAGTATAAATCCACCATCTTAGTTTGAAAGAATCAATAAAGAAACCGGAAACAGAATCAAAAACTTGTGAACGCTTGAACAGACGATTCTGCGACGAGATGCCTACGTCGTCGTAGCGTTCTCGTAGGTGCTACGACTTCGTAGCCGCTACGAACTCGTAGCACTAATAACAGCAGCAATATTTTATGATGGTTACATTTTATGGAGCTGAGTTGGTCTACCATCATATCTATCAGACATCCACTCAATTCTGACCCAATGTAGGTTCCTAAACTGGATCGCTAAATTTAGTACCGTGACGCTGATAAAACTAAGGCATATAAAACAGCGAATGAACCAAATTTTGTTTATGATTTGCTATAGTTCATGAAGGTAATTCTAAAATTAAAACATGCGTTTGTTAATTAACTACTTCATTGGTATTTTGTTTGACAATAGTAAGAACTTATATCATGTTATTATATTTTTCTGATCAAATTATTCTAATATTATGGCCTATAATTATTATATTTGTGAGTTGGATTTGTACCAACAACATCGATTGTTGTAACATATTGAATTTGCATGGTATGTTGATGACTAGTTTCAGAACATCCTTGCATAGAAATAACAATGGACTTTTGCAGTAAGACAGTTAAAATTAAAAAGTTATTTCTGATTCCTCAATTGAAAGAACTATTCTTGTAATGTTTTGGTCAGTGAATATTTGACATTAAAAACGGTGCTTTTTAAAAATATTTGATATTTAACAGGATCTGATAAAAACAGACGCGAACAACAACTTCCACTCTATACTAGAGGCAAATGATACACAACACTCGATGGATTATCGACCAGATGGTACTTTCCGGTATCTCTCCCAGTCCGGTAGCGGAAGTGTGGTGGGATTAATTCACAAATATCCTGCGCACAGAAACCGAAATAGATTTTGTAGGAACCCGACAGTCTGGCAACTTGCCGTATGTGTTGCTCGCTTGCTTCAGGATACGCTGAACACTGTTTTTACCATGAGCTTTTGTAACGCTTAATTCTACATAACAAATATGTAGGAAGACTTGTACACCGTATCAAGCAGATAAAATATCAATAAATACGCAACTGCCTCTGTAGTCTTTAAAAATCTTCTCAATCCAAATGATGTCCGGAAGAAATTGCTTTTAAACGATAAGACCTGCCATTGTAAATACATCATTTAAGATATCCAGTTTTATTTTTAAGATGTGCAATAAAGTGTTTTTCATTCATTAATTCATTCTTTAATTACTTTGTAGTCTAGTGGTTCAACAACCGGTACCAGACCGAAAGATCACAGGCTCGATCCCTCGGGGGTTCAAATTTGTGCTTGGTTTGGTTGGTGGTAGGTAGTACTTTGTTTTAGTTCGCCAGGCTAGCCATAAAATCTACTCTAAATTGTGGGTGAGATGAAGGCCAAGCGCTTCCCGTAGTACAATTTAAACAAAAGAAAACAAAAAGACCAAGTGCGGATGCGCACACCAAGGGCTCCGACCGACGTTTCAAGGCTTGTGAGGCTCCCTTTAATAAAAAAAATAATCGCATCGACCAAAAAGTTGATCCTGTGTTTGGCATTTATAAGCTTTTCAAGTAGGTACAATAAACCCATGGTAGGGCTACAGGCACACACAACGCGGCCGCGACTCGTCGCGTGTCCATTAACACAGTCAATTATTAAAATATTCAAGTGACAGACATGGCCGCCTCATGAATATTCAACGCTAATTATGGTTATTATAGTGACACATTATAACTCAGCGTTTTATGTTTCATTTATTCCGCTTCTACCATTATTCGCTTTAATTCACCGTGTGGTATTTTTATGGGTGTTCTGGGGGAAATCCGGGTGGAAATCAGGGAGAAAATGATTTGTGTGATAACAGTGTAATATCGAAAGCGAAAGTTGCGTAATTAAGACGAGGTGCTACATTTTTTTTTGTACGTCGGGAAAGCGCTTGGCCTTCATCTCACCTGGTAACAAGTTGAGATAAGGCCGAAGGTGGAGGCGCACTTCACCCGGAATCCTCAACAAACTGAGGAACTGGCTATCTTACCTCTATTTAGAGGTAAGATAGCCAGTTCCTCAGTTTGTGTTCCGGCATTTGCCGGAACACAATATTTTTTTAGAATTGTTGTTATGGCGACAGAATTAGGTAAGATAGTGGTAGCTAGCCAGGCGGAACTAAACAAAATCCTACCACCAACCATACCAAGCACAATATATTGTACTCCCCATTTGGATCAAATCTGGGACCTCTGGATCTGAAATCGGTGAGTTGAACCACTAGACCACAGAAGCGGTCCTAGTCCGGGGAAATACTAGTATCATACCTCTTTCGGCTGCCAAGCAGCATTGCTGTGTTTAGGCTTAAAGGATATGGTTACTGGTGAAATTACAGGCAAAAAGGGCTCAACACCTTTATGCCTCAAGTTGATGGGCGCAATGCAATGCAGCGTTGGTCATTCTTTGTGGATATGACCTACGCAGTAAGGCTTTGTTGTATGCAAGAGTGGGCTGCTTTCTTGTTCCGTCTCCATGACGTATAACAAAAGTGACGGAGAGAATGTAATAGCTTATAGCGTACTATGGTATGGTCATGTCTGCAGGGGAAAGAAAGTAACTTAACTAGGTATAATAATGTTAGGTATGAATATATAATGTAAGTATGGACGTTGAAGCAAGAGTAGACCAAGGAATAGATGATATGCACGTGAGAAGACTGCTAATAATATGCTCATAGGAATTAACGTTTATACTTTAGAGCTAAAATAAATAAACGTTAAAAGATTGTGATTTTTGTGTATTGACCTCTCTTAATTTATTTTCAAAAATTTTGTTATGAGTATCTTATCATGTTATGTATAAAATATTATTATTATTATTAAAGTTGTTTAATTTTCCCTACTTTTTTATTTTTTTATCTTATTTAAATAAATCTCTACTTAGATTTTAGGGGAGGTTACTATTTTAGGGTTAAGCTCGACTTTGCCATACTATTTTGTTATAGATTTTATTCTAATATGAATATGTGCGTTTATGAGCAATGAAGGGCGAGTTTATTTTCCAGGGCCACTGAGGTGAATTCTGAAACCGTGACAGTTATCGAAAAGCTGTGCTAGAAGTAACGTGCTTGATTTAAAAAAAAATAGTTCTGCATTCAAAAATAAACTATTTTTTTAAAGTTTTTCTGGAAATGACAGTTTTTGAAAAAAATATTGCAATTTCAGTTCTATGTTTGACAATAAAAAAATATATGATGACTATGTGCCCTAAGTTATTGGAATGCTTTCAATATTAAACATTTCTAAATTCAACTTAATAAATTTAGTAAAGGTTATTGTGAGTTCAGACTATACGTAAGGGAAGCTATTAAATCCTCTTTCTCTGTATTTTCTGTTCGTGTTGAATTTTAAAAAATAGAAACTTCTTCAAAGATGTTGCTATCGCTGAATGCAAGGATACAGCGTTAGCCTTTTAAAACAGAATTACTCAAAATTAACAAAATTAAAATAAAATTGGTTTTATGTCATGGATTTGTCATTTAATTTTCTGGAATCTCCAGATTTGCACTATAGTCACTAAGCAAACTCCTTGCCCTCATCTGTTTTCTCGTACCAATATAATCTTGGAGTCTTCAAGTCCAGAGTGAACCAGTTCCTTTAAGACAAGTGTGCTCCATCTTAGGCCACATCTCTACTTGTTTTTCAAGTGAGTTGGTGGAACACTTGGCTATCATCAGTAGGTATTTCAATCATAACTTACCTTTAATTTGAAGACACGGGCAAGCCTAGTGCAAGACCTGGATATTTGTATGCGACAAGATATGAGGAAAAATGTATCGTGTGTGAATAAATAAATATTCATTGTTTGGTAATTTATTTTTAGTTCCAAAGAAAAAATGAAAGTTACATTGTTACGAGCGGTATGAGAAAGTAAATTGCGGAAAGGATGTAAAGATGATAGGGGTGTAAAACTGTACGGGATATATATACTAGTATAAAATATTGAGGAAAATGAGCGCCATATGAAAAAAACTTATGGTGTTGTGGGATTCCCAACAAAGCTTTTCAAGGTAAACATAATTGAAATTTGTCGAAACTCTTAATTAGTCTTACTACAAATATATTTTTTTTATTTCATATGAGTCAACAAAGGTCTGGAAATGCAATGATTACTTCGCTGCCAAGCGTGGATATTATAGCTCAAAGCAGAGATGGGCTAATAAGACTCCACTATGTCAATCATAATACCTACTGAAAGATTAAGACATAATTACGGGAACAAGAAATACCTACCTTAATAAATACTAGATTTTAGATAATAGGATGTACAAATAAACTATTTAAGTACAAGGGAAGCAGTCGGCTTTCCGAGGACCGTTACAAACGGCTTATAAGTAACTTAACTATTCCAAACCAGTACAAATGAAATGAATATTATTACACTTTTTTATATTTATACATACATACTTATGATACAATATGACACCTAAGCCAGGAACACAAATGTGCCCTAAGTGGGAATCGAACCCCAGCTCAGAAAACAGAGCTAATACCAACTGAGCTGTGAGGCTAGTAACACATATTGTCATTATCTGTATACGTGTTCAATTTAGGATAAGACTTATCGATACACTCCTTTTTATCATACCCCATAAAATTATTAATTAATATGAAGAATAAATAGTAGCCTACGATAACATTTATCATTTACTGTATTTACTGGACGTTAAACACGTATAAATTATTCTCTCCATCCCAAAATAACTTGGACCGACCTCATTTACCTACTAAATAACTCAACTCTAGCAAAAAGTAGTATCGCGCTAGCCTTACTATATTTTAGCGTAAATTCTACTAATGGTAAACGTAGAAGATTGTATGTTTGGATATTTGTTACGCAATCACAGCATTTATTACCTGAATTAACACAAATTATACTTTTTATCCCAAAAAATAAGGTTCCTGTGGGATTATCAAATAACGAACTACATGACGTTTGTCAATTATGTTGTTTTTTTACGATAAAACATGTTTTTACTATGTTTTTTATCGTTTTGTCATGTTGTGTAGTGTGCTATTTCAAGTGAATAAATGTTATCTATTTATGTCGTATTGGCTTGAAATTTGGTATAAATCTGGATGGATCAATTTTCCGGGATAAAAGTATTCTATATCATAATCTAGGTAAACTATCTTAGAGAGCAAAATTTAAACCAAATCCGTAATATGTATTATACTAAATGATCAACAAGCAGAATCCAGTGTAAAATTATATACAATTTTGAGAATAAAAATAATGTTAATTAAAACTATTATTTTTGATTTGATCTTAAAGTCAACGCGAACAAATACGCGGGCTCAAGCTATTTATTAATTTATTAAAATAACTCACACTGCGCCATATAGCTATCTGTTATATTTTAAGAGTAGTAGAGCTCCTTGTGAAGTACTACCACCATTCCTATTTTGGCCGTCGAGCAGCATTGCTGTGTTCCAGTTTGGCGGGTATGGTTGCCGGTGAAATTACGGCTACGTGAGGCTTAGCACTTTTATGCCTCAAGTTGACAAGTGCAATGCAGTGCCGCGTAGTTAAGCACTGTTCACTGTGGATGTGACCAACGCAATAAGGCTTTGTTATAGGCAAGAGATGCACTTAACATCTCGTGGGCTGCTGGCTTGTTTAGCAAGTAGAAACGAAAAATACTTGCAATTTTTTTTTAGTTAATACATAATTATCATACATAATACAACACCCAAACATCAATATTTATCACACAAAGATTTGTTCTGGGAATCTACCCACAACCTACAGCGCCTAAGGCAGAGCTAATACCAAGTGAGCTGTGGGGCTTTTATAATGTACCTAATATTATATACCCAAGCCACAGCCGCAGGGCAATATCTGAAGCTGGGCTTGACATTAAGTTAGCACCAAAATTATTGAGAAGGATTTCGATATGAACACAAGACCTAAACCGCCTAATTTGATATAAAAAATATTGAAATACCCCTTGGACATGTACCGAACGTATGTTTGGACGTACCTCTGACCACCCCAAGCAAGATGAGAAGTGCTTGTAAAATCAGAAATTTTACAAGCACGAGTATAATTAGCAATCTCTGCATTTCAATAATCCCGTTTAGAAAAATTTGGACAACTTCGATACGAATGGACGTGCCTCTGACCACTCCGAGTAAAGTGTAAAATTCTGATTTATATTATCCACATTACGGCTTTATTTGTAGTTTCAATAAAACCGATAAATTCAAAAGAAAAGCTGCTATTTTTAAAACCAAAATTAAAACAGAGCTCTGACTATGGTTGAAAGCTTGCATATAATTTAAACAGAATTATTCGTAGTTTTAAAACCAGCAACCTTTATACCGGTACAATGGTATCTAGCAAGCTCCGCGTATCAGCTGAAGGTGTATCCGCTGCAAAACTAGTTTGCTTCTGGCTATCTGCATGCAAAATCCTATTTCATTCGCAGAGCGAGAAAATAAACAGCTTGCGTACCCATCCAAACGAAAAACAGCTAATTGGGTGCCTGGCGGTGAGGGCAGTCCATTCCGTTTTTGTTATTGGCCAAAAATTGCTATTGTGGAAAACGAAATTGTGAATCCGATCAAATATTGCGAATTATAAAACGAATTTAAACTTTAGTAAAATGGTAAAATGTTGAAAATGTAAATTAAAATGTTTTAAATAAATGACATGAAATGAAACGTCAAATGCGAATTAATGGCATGAAATGAAACGTCAAATGTGAATAAACGACAGAAAATTAAACGTCATTTCATGTCATTTATTCATCATTTTTAAAAAAATTATATGAATGTCACTCATCTATAACTTATTTGTGACCACAGCTGGACAGAGCCTCAACGAAAGCTTAAGGGTCTTGCCATAATCACCACGTTTGACAGTAGGATTGGTGATCACAGTAAAGGTGTAAATATGCAGATGGAAACTGCTGCCCTTTTTCTAACAAGATCCCTTTTTCGGCTTTTGATACATCCATGGGCTGAGTTGGAGCGTCAATTCTTAAGCCGCGACTGCCACGGTAATTTCCATGTTACATGTTACATTTAGATAAAACAAAAAATAGCTATAGTCACAAGTCACTTATTAGTTTTTCTTAGATAGGATTCCTTACCCAACCATATTTTTCAGTCTTAGTTGTCCATCTGTCTCCCGTCCTTATAAATGCTGTATCTATCGAAAAATATGTGTTATTACGGGGTACCTAAGAAATCCTATTAACTAACAATTATAGTTATTAAAGTTTAAGCTTGGTATTCATATATTTAGCTTAATTTGATATCTAAAACAATATCAAAAACTTGTCTAGCGTAAGTCGGATCCGCATGACATGACATCTAAATTCATCTAAATTTGTGTATAACTCACACTTGGCCGGTTTATTTATCTTGTCATATTTTTCAACGGAGCTCCCACGGAAAACCAATTCACACAATTATACTCGAAACTTTACACATCTTGTTAATATGTGTTTCTTTAGGCCTTTCAGTATAATTAGCAAAGCCTAAAGAAACATAAACGTACCATTTTGCATTAAGCGTAAAGGAAAGTAAATCTCCTGAATACCTACACCTAATCAATATTAAGAAACTTTGTACTTCCAAAAGCTTTTCGAAAACAGTTATACCTACTAACCCATCCAACTGAGTAAGAGTCGACGTCGTTGCTATGGCACTTCGGCAACTAAACATCAAAAACCGTCGGGACGTGCATTTTTCCGATTTAACAAGATTTTAGTCATCCGCTTTGGACATTTACCTCAGGTGACATATCTAAGACATGGTGAGCTATGGTCTATCCAAAAAATGGTAATAGAGATTTTTAGATAAATGATGGAATAGCACTTGACCTTTAGGCTAAGCCTAAATAATCTCTAAGCCTAAGTAAAGACGAGGTCTAAGATTGAGCGAGCTTTCCTGGAAGGCGATGGCTCTCCCACACACAGAAGGAACACGGCAGGGTCTGGTGGTTCGCCCACCGGTGCCAGATCCAGAGGTCCCGGGTTCGATTCCCAGTGGGGAGTATAATACTGTGCATGCTTTAAATTTGGGGTAGGGTTTTGTCGAAAGTCCGCCTGGCTAGCTACCACCTAATTGGTAGCTAGCCAGGCGGTTGTGTTTCGGCATTTAGAGGTAACATTGCCAGTTTCTCAAACAGTAGAGGATTCCGGGTGAAGTGCACTTCCACCTTAGGCCTTATCATAACTTGTAAATCAGGTGAGATGAAGCCCAAGCATCTTCCCGTAGTAATAAAAAAGGGTGGTCGCTAGCTTTACAAGTTCTACCACCAGTGATCATTCAGCACTACCGCAAGTAATAGTCAGCGATTCCGCTACCCAGAGTAGACCTATAGGAGGTAGACACTGTAGACACACCTACATTGATGCTGAGTAATCCGAAGATTTTATGATTGATTTTATGCGATGTTTCGCATAAAATTAACTTCGTCCCCTAAACCTAGTCCCCTGAGCCCAAGGCTTTAGAGAATAAGAGTGTCATAGCAAGTGCCGTGGACTGAATAACTGAGTTCCCAAATTAATGAGGGAAGATTACTTTTGTGAATAAATGATTTCGCTGGTTCTATTAGAATATTTTATCAGATCCAGCACATTTTTTGTAGGGCTCAGGAATATGAACTAACCCAAAATAAAAATACAAAGATAATGTAACTAGGTAAATACATGGATTTACGAAATAAATAATGTGAAACGAGAGATATGTAAATAGATAATCTGGTTGTACACCAAAGAAACAAAACAAACAAGCAGAGAACTTACTATATAGGTACGTACAAGGGGTGGCCTTATGACTGTTCCAGACAACGTTTGGATTAAAAGGATCTATTAAAGCAGACAAGGCGGTGTACAAAGGGGCAGCGAATGAGAAGTTATTATTCAAATTTTAAGAAAAAAATCTTACAACAAAATAAATAATACAAAACCAATAAATTTGACCAAACAAAATATATAATACTTGTATACAATTAATAGAATGGAAATGCAATTAACTTCGAAAAAAATTATAAGCAAATAACTTGTGTACCAATACTTATATGACTATCTACATACTATAAAGCACAATTCATATAGGTAACTATAGATAACAGTTTAGTTACTTAAAGACTATTGTAAAGATCCTTAAGAGCCCGACTGCTTTCCTTGTACTTAATTATTTAAAATAATTTATTTTTTTAAGCGAATAGGCGGGGTAGGCTTTTTTTGAGAAGAGCAATAACGTTGAAAGCGCTACACCATACACCTTACCGACATCACTTTTAAAACATTTGACTTTGACACATTGTCACGTAATTTTTATGATCCTTAGAGATACGGGTAAGGAACGTTTGAAAACAGCCTCTACCTATAGATGACAAATATTTCGTTTCATTTCATTTATTTCATTTTGTTCACTTACAGAAAGATGGCCAACACGCTTATGAATCAAATAACGAAGACTTACATAATAACAACTTAAGTAATATATACATGTTAACATATTGATTAAAATGTATGTTGAACTAATCTACAGTAGGTTACTGTCATTTATCGTCCTTTTTCTTGATTCTTATTCAAATATCCGAAGTAGATACAGTAGTAGCGGAAGCAGTAGGTAGGTATCGAGATCGGTCGAGGAAAGGCTACGAAGGCGTAAATAATTTTATGAGAGTAGACTGTATAATAAAACAATAAATTCTCGAAATCAACGCATGTATGCATTTTAATAACTGCAGATTAATTAACGTAGCAAACCAAAAAATACACCATAATCCTTTATTATCTGTTTATTTTTTTATGAAGAGAATTTCCGCAACCGCCGCACATCTCAGGTAATTCATCATTACGGAATACTTTTTTTTGTGCGACGGGGAAGCGCTTGGCCTTCATCTCACCTGGTCACAAGTTGAGATAAGGCCGAAGGTGGAGGCGCACTTCACCCGGAATCCTCAACTAACTGAGGAACTGGCTATCTTACCTCTAAATATCGGAACACAACAATTTTATAATTGTTGTTATGGCGATAGAATTAGGTAAGATGGTGCTAGTCAGGCGGACCCAAACAAAGTCGTACCACCAACCAAACCAAGCACAATATATTGTACTCCTATAGGAATCGATCCCGGGAGCTCTGTATCTAAAATCGGTGTGTTGAACCACTAGACCACAGAGGCGGTTAATACGTAGGCTCCTGTCAAAGTCCGGCGCCAAAGTTTCCCATGTTCCGCCGGTGCGCGGCAGAGCCAGAGCTCACTTAATCGTAGAGCATCCTCTTTTAAGCCAAGGTCGAGAGCTAAACCATCATCGATTTATAACCGCCTCTGTGGTCTAGTGCTTCAACCCACCGATTTCAGATCCAGAGGTCCCGGTTGATCCCCAGAGGAAGTATAATATTGTCCTTGGTTTGGTTGGTGGTAGGATTTTGTTTAAGTCCGCCTGGCTAGCTACCACCATATTACCTAATCCTGTCGCCATAAGAACAATTATTATATTGTGTTCCGGTATGTAGAGGTAAGATAGTCAGTTCCTCAGTTTGTTGAGGATTCCGGGTGAAGTGTGGCTCCACCTTCGGCCTTATCATAACTTGAAAAATCAGGTGGGATGAAGGCCAAGCCCAACCCCGATGTATAAAAATAAAAAATAAAAAAGAAGTAACGAGCGTTTTAAATCAACATGGCGTTGTTCGTTTATGTACCTTGGTTATAATAAAACAGGTACACGTATTTTTATTCATGCTTTCGTGATAGGTGCTCATTTTAAATTATGCAAAAATGACCAAACGTCACGAAATAGGGGTGAGGCAAACTTTGAACTTGAGAATATCACAAAAAATAAATCATCACAAATATTATGAATGTGAAAGTTTGTTTCGATGTTTGTTTGGAGGTTTGTTGAATATTAACCTGAAAACATAAAAATATTTAGTACCCTAGGCACTGCGTTTGGATCGGCAGAGGGCTCGTCAGCTTAGCAGTAAGACTATATTTCCTAAGGATGCCTCGTGTAGAGACAAAACCCGTGTCGATTTGATTTTCTATCAAACAAATTTAGCGGTTTGTTACTTAATATATTTGCATATATTTTTGTATTTGTACTATACTCTTGGTTCTAAGGTTATCTGGAAGAGATCGCTTGAAGCGATAAGACCACCCATTGTACTGTTTACTTAAGTTCTGGAATTGTCTATTGTTTTATTATGTTTTTGGTGTACAGCAAAAAAAATCATAAATTCATTCTTTCATTCGTTCATTAATTCATACATTGAGCTATCTGGAGGTTTGTTCCTTCTTCAAGACAAAACTACAAAACGGATTGAGCTAAGCCTTTGCACGTAGGTACCTCTATATCTATTTATTCTATTCTATTTATTTTCTATTTAACAAGCCTCATAGCTCAGTTAGTAGTAACTCTGCCCTCTGCGCTGTAGGCTGTGGGTTCGATTCCCACACAGGACAAACATTTGTGTGATGAATATAGATGTTTGTTCTGTGTTTGGGTGTTGTATCATATAGTACGTATGTATTTACAAAAAAAAAATAAGTATTCTTTCCGTAATCTAGTTCCCATATTACAAGCTATGCTTAGTTCGGGGCTAGATGGCGCTGTGTAAAAAAAAAAGTCCTGTAATATTTATCTATATTCTACTAGCCTAAAAATAAGACAGGCTATCTTCTTCCCTATACAGGGTTGCTACAATGAAATCGCAAGAACGAAGTACGGACCGAAATACGGACCGAAACAAAAGACGTAACGAATGACGGACTTGCGTCTTCCCATGACGTTGTTGCGGAAGCGACATCGACGGACACCTTTCGTTTCGGATCCATAAACAAACATACGGATGATTTAGTCTTAAGGTCATGTTAGTCTGTGAAAAGGCAGCTATAAACAGTGTTGCTAACTTAAATGATCTTCAGTAAAATCTAGCAGATTTTCATGAGGGCTGAAGGGCATTAATGGCTTGCTATAATGCCCGTTCATATTATAAGGTTTAATTATCCGTGTCATACAATGCTTAATTATTCACAGTGAGTTTCTGAAAGCAAACTGAAACTATTTTCGTTTTCGTATAGGGCGCTTATTTCCATACATTTGGTTAGCGGAATAGTAAAGCAACTGTAGTTCCTTTCAATGTCCGCTAACCAAATGTATGGAAATAAGCACCCTATACGAAAACGAAAATAGTTTCAGTTAGCTGTCAGAAACTCATACTAAGGCCTCAGTTACCACAAGCATTTTCAATCGAGAAGGTTTTCATAGGTACTTAGTGCACACCCAAGCCTATAAATTGTATGAATGCCACGGAACCCTATTACTCAGACTTGGTTATCCGTCAGTCTGTTTACTTAATTAACCTCTAAACGGCCTGTTTTATATTGTATACGGTAAAAAGGTACCATTTTTAGAGAAAGGGTTATTACAGTAGATTATCTATCATTTATGTTATGTATTATATGTTTACAAAATTTAGGTTATGTTTACAAAATTCAAACTTCTAAATGAACGATACGTTAGAAAAGTGACATTTATACGCTTGGCCATTTAAAATAAAGTAACTATGTGTTACTTGTACCATAGAGTAATCACATGAATATGTACTAACATTATCGTTATCGTCATCATTACGTTTCGTAAGAGCAAAACATACGTTTCTTATTTGACGAGGGCTCTTAGCGCTTTTTGTGCACCCATTTTAGTAGCTAGGTAAACAAGTTTTTTTTTTTAAATGAACATTAACTAGCTATACGGTTACGATTCGAAAAATACTAATGGTAAACGAAGATTAAGAACTGTTGCCACCGTTTGGGTACGGAACCCTAAATTTGAATGAAATGATAGGTTGTGTGAACATTTATTTGCTCCAAAAAACAATCTTTCAAAAAAGGTTTTAACAATTTTCAGGTTCACAACCTGGCGTGCTAAATGACGTTTTGTTTGTGACTATAGACAATAAATCTAAAATTCAAATTCAAATTTAACATTATTTATTTGGATTAAAAAACAATGTACAAAAACTGATGCAACGATAATGCTCGCAGGAGTTTTACAAAAACTGTGTGGCTAAACCATTAAACCCTGCTCCGTAGAAACTGTATCCAAAAATGTACAAGTTGGTAGGTATATTAAAAAATATGTTAGTTAATTATCAAAATAAAAATAAAATTGAGTGAGAAGAAGGATGGCTACTTTTTATCTAGCTACCACGCGGACGAAGCTGCTGTCTCACTCTCCCATACAAACGAAAATGAAAATCATTTTCATTTCGGAATGGCAAGTCTGAATCACAACTTTTTCAGGTATGATTGTATAGGAATAATCTGTGTCTGTGATAGTTTTCTTTTTTTTTTAAACTAATACAAACAAAAATATATGGAAAACAGTTTTTCCATACAAACACTGTTATCCCTATATTTTCATTGTTAATGCGTTTCATGAAAAAGTAGCGCACCACAGACATAGATTATCTTTTTCCGATTATACCTGCAAAATTTTATGTGAATCAAACTCACCATATCGAAATGAATAAGGAACTACGTTAGTTAGTACTGGAGAGCAAAAATCAGTGGTACTCCGGGGCCCTCTTTAGCCAGATTAAAATATATATATACGTAGATATAGATAATTATCTCTTTGCAATTTCTAATAATAAAATCGTTCAGAATTAGAAGTGACACTTTATCCGATCCCGTAATTAATGATAACCGGCTGTTCTTGGTGAGGATAATAATAATAAAGATTAAAGTAGTTACATTCACTAAAAATATAGTACATATTAGTTAAGATGGTAAATTAATTAATTACAAAAAATGAAAGAAATTTATCAGCATATCTAACCCAACATGTATACACATGGTATGTGAATAAGATTTTATTTACAGTTATTTACAGTTGGATAAGTTTTAGTGGGTAGTGATTTTTTTGTGTCATAATAAATAAATATTACAGGACGTTAAATAAATAAATAATAATAATAATAGTAATAAATAAATAATAACATTTGTAAATGTTATTACCAAGTGCAATCAGTTTCTGGTTGTTTTGTTTTTTGTTGATTTATTGTGGTTTTTGTTCTGTTTTTTTTTTTATTGTACGACGGGAAAGCGATTGGCCATCATCTCACCTGGTAACAAGTTCAGATAATGCCGAAGGTGGAGGCGAACTTCACTCGGAATCCTCAACAAACTGAGGAACTGGCTATCTTACCTTTAAATATCGGAACACAACAATTTTATAATTGTTGCTATGGTGATAGAATTAGGTAAGATGGTGGTAGCTAGCCAGGCGGACTTAAACAAAGTCCTACCACCAACCAAACCAAGCACAATATATTGTACTCCCCATGGGGATCGAAACCGGAACCTCTGGATCTGAAATCGGTGGGTTGAACCACTAGACCACAGAGGCGGTTAATTTAAATATGTTAAAGGTTTACGTTATGAAAGTTTTGATAGGTTTAATTTTACTGACATGTTCTATCAATCCCATTTTAGAGTGAAAGCTAAGTACAAGGTAGTTTCTAGCGGAAATTTGTAGATTCAATAACGTGAAATTTGCCACTACTAATAGGCTATGTGCCGGTTGTCAAAAAACAACAGTATTTTAGAAGTTAAATGTTTAGATTTTCCATATTGCTTCCCTAACCGAGCAAATAATGGATGGTTAATCGTGTAATTATAGCTTCAATTTACGAAATAAAACCATATTATGCGTACCCCTTATGATACATCTTCATATTGGTAGTGCAAAAATCATAAACATCAACCCACACAAAGCTTAAACCCCACTCAAAGCAAAAAACTCGCTTTGTATCAAAATAACGTTCGAATACTTTTTCGATTACTTACCTATCAGACGCAGAGCCTTCAAAACACAATAACGGTTGTAGACTCAAATCAAAGCAAACTTTCGTGTACAAATATAATTTTATCAATATTTATTCAAAGCCTTACTCTGACACGTGCTAGTCTGGTACCTTGAAGAAAGTTTAACATCTTTAAGTTTTTAGATGAAAGATAATTCCAGGTCATTTAATTTTTTTTATACGATTTGGAGACGTTAACGCCTTACTGCATAAGTCATGTCAATACTCAATACTCAATACTCAATACATTTATTGCTACATGTACTTAGTTACATAGTTCTTAATAATATTACATAGTACTGTACATGTACCCTGTTAGGGTATTGCAACGTCAAGAGAGGGCTTTACACAAAAAGTTTTAATTAAAATAAGTATAATAAACAATCTATTTGGACATATCGTCATAATATTATAATTCTATATTTATTTTTAATAACATTGCCTAATTTACTAACTTATTGATATATTTTTTAAAGATTCGTCAGCAAGGAAATCTTTAAGACAGTAATAGCATTTTTCCAGTAATAAATTTTTCAGTGTTTTCTCGAATTTATTGTTTTGCTCAATACTTTTAATCGTCTTTGGGAGCGCGTTATATATTTTTATGGCCATAACATTTGGGCCTGTTGTCAATAAAGAACATGACTGACGCTGCACCGCATTGCGTCCGTCGACTTGAGGTATAAAGTTGTTCAAACCGAAACACAGCAATGCTACTTGGCAGCCTTAACAGTATGGTAGTAGTACTTCCCCGGACGAGCCCTTTCACAAGGAACTCTACTACTCTTAAAATATTATATGAATGTAATATTCCATCATAAAACACGTTCACTGCTGAACATAGGCTCTCCCAATCGACGCACCAAATAGCGTTTTTGAGCATCTTAATAATACCTCGTGGTCTAGTGGTCCCGGGTTCTCCTGGGTTACCCCAGGGGGAGCAATATTGTGCTTGGTTTGGTTGTTAGTAGGATTTTGTTCAAGTCCGCCTAGCTACCACTATCTAACCTAATTCTGTCGCAATAATAATAATTCCTAAAAAAAAAATGCTGGACATTTAGAAGTAAGATAGCCAGTTCCTCAGTTTGTTGAGTATTCCGGTTGAAGTGTGCATCCACCTTCGGCCCTATCTCAACTTGTAACCAGGTGAGACGAAGGCGTTTCCCCGTCGTTAATATAAAAAAATCTAAATTAAACTTTGCATGGATGTCGTATGCCAAGAAAAGCAACATAGGTTATTTATTATCTGGAAAGCGAAGCGCGGTTAGCACCGATGGCTAATGCTATTATTGTATAAAATATTGCCGTCGACTGCATGTTATCAAGAAAGTTTAAAGCCTTTTATTATCATTTGTAATGCAGGTTCCCTGAGGCTTTAACTAAAATTTTATTAAACAAAAGTCTTACGCCTTCGCAGCTGCCAATACCCTTCTCAGTTACAATATTATCTTTTGAGTGAAAACTTTTGTTACGAAAATGGATAAAGTTTTAAGCTGAGATCAACGTTTTATTTTAACTTAACATATAAACCAAAAATGTCAAGCCCCATAGCTCAGTTGGTAGTAAGTCTGCCTTCTGTGCTGTAGGTTGTGGGTTCGATTCCCACCCAGAACGAACATTTGTGTGATGAATATATATGTTTGTTCTGTGCTTGGGTGTTGTATTGTATGATAAGTAGGTACATGTATTAACAAAAAAGTACTGAAGCATTCTATCCGTAATCTAGTACCCATATTAGAAATTAATGTCCTGTAAAAAAAAATCGTGAAGCAGGTATAGCTTCACGATCTTTCTTCATAATAACATATATGGTAGGATCTACCTCCTATTGGCTTACCCCGGGCAACGTAATTGCTGGTTTTTGTATTATAATAAGATAATTTAGCCGTAACCACAAAATTTTTTTATCGTACGACGGTGAGATGAAGCCCAGGCACCTCGCTTGGCTTTCATCTCACCTGATTTTCAAGTTATGATAAGACTGAAGATGGAGGTGCACTTCACCCGGAATTCTCAACTAACTGAGGTACTGGCTATCTTATCTCTTAATGCCAGAACACAACAATTTCAGAAATGTTGTTATGGCGACAGAATTAGGTATGATGGTGGTAGTCAGGCAGACTTAAAAAAAGTCCTACCACCAACCAAACCAAGCACAATATTGTATTCCCCCTGCAGATCAAACTCGGGACCTTTAATCTGACCGCCTCAGAAGTGGTTAAAACATTAAAAAATAAAAGACAATGTTTTCTTATTTCAAATGTTCAGCAACTAAATGGATAGCCGCAATTACTAACTAAAATAAATTTAAAGAGATTGTATATAACTATTAATATATAATTATTGTATATAATTGTAGATAACCTCATAAAAATCCCACTCCTAGTACCACCTTTTCGGAACAGTATCCTTCGCAGCAACTCACCCATCCCGAGGATCAGCAAAGCTATCAATATTCACTGAGCCCCTGTTGGTATTTTTTCAATTAAAATCAAGGAATGTTTTTCAAGGATGAAAGAAAAGAAAGAAAGGAAAATAATTTGAAAATTTTGATTTTTTTTTTCTGGAAAGAAAGATTATAAAATTATCACGGCCTATACCAAGTATTTAATTATCAATTGGCTCTCGACTTCAATTCGACCATCAAGAAGAAACTTTAAAACAAGCTGTTTTTTTTTATACTACTATTAAACGGGACAAGCAAGTATCCCACCTGGTGTTAAGTGCATCTCTTGCCTATAACAATGCCTTACTGCTTAGGTCACATCCACAAAGAACAGCCCACACGACACTGCATTGCGGCCGTCAACTTGAGGCATAAATGTGTTGAGCCTCGCGTGCCCGTAATTTCACCGGCAAACATACCATTCAAACCGGAACACAGCAATGCTGCTTGGCTGAAATAGGTATGATGGTAGTAATTCTCTTGACGAGCCTTTTCACAAGGGGCTTCTACTACTTTTGTTTAAAACTGCTTCCATGATACAATTGCATATTTCCTTTACCTAAGCTAACTCAAAAATTCAGAATGTCCGTAGGAAGCTCCGCCCCAAAAATCCACTCGGAAGCCTCCAGAAATACCGACCATCCCTAATTCTATTCTTGTCTCATTAGCTCGCTGGACTCTGATAACGTAGCGCATAGTCAGCGGGAACTATTTGGCCGGCCGATTAGTTTGCGAGGTCGCGCTGCGCAGATAACTTGCTGATTTGGAGACGATTCGGGCGAAAATGTTGTGACCTTTCTAATTAGAATAGAAAGGTCAGGACATTTTTGCTACAATAATTCCGTAAGAAAGTTACGGAAACAAATCTTTTCATTATGGTAATGAGAGGTTTTAATTAGGAAAACTTGACGAGGTGAACATCTGAATTAGGATTCTCAATAATATAGTTCGCTGTGTGACCAAATGGGTTTTGTTCGCCTTCCGACCCAGAGGTTGTGGGCTCAAATCCAGTCATGCACCCATTGACACATGCACATGCTCAATTACACATGGTGAGTGAAGGTCAAGAAATCGAAATTGACTCTGAACGTATGTATGGATGTGTCTCTGTCTACCTCCTAGCCTCCTACTAGGTGATCCGAACAGGCTCTACGCTGAGTAGATTACATAGGTGAATCTTCAAAGACTTTTACTTATATAAGAAGAAAACAAAAAATATTTTCATTTATTTTCGATCAATATATATATATAGCTTTTAAGAATCAAATTGTTGAAAATTTATAAATAAATCGATCCAAGCTTAAAAATAGGCCGTTTGTCTATTTTTTTCATGTAACAAGTAATAAACCACGAGTATCAGTAAAATGAGCTAACAATATTTATCTTCCGCTAGATCTAAGAACATGTAATCACTGTTTTAATATTCATTCAAGCGAATAATACTCTCGCCGCAATAAACAATAGAAGGCAAGGAATGGTAAAATTTCATGCGAGGCTCTCGGGGCAAATATCGCTTTACATATTACCTATGTACATTAAAAACCGAACAGAGAGGTACTGAGCTATGTACCACGGGAGAATAAACTGGGAAGCAGAAAATATGGATAGACAATTCCCACCGCAAATTTCAAATACAGAACCAAACACTTAGGATTATTGTATTTTTTTTAAGATCGAATTGTAACTATTTGCGTATTTATAAATAAAACATTATAATAACCACATTACAAACGTGGCTTTCACTTATGAAGCTAGTCTATATAGACCATTATACACTATTGACGGCCACATAATAACCAAACCTTACCCAATCGTGGTCAAAAAAAAGTCTATTCAGCCTTAACATTCACTTTTACTCTGAATCAAGAGAAATATTTGCGATTACTAATTATCCAGCATCTATAGAATATATGTGTCACTAATAATGAAACCAAAGTGAAGTTAATTATAATCATAAGGCTTTTAAAAAGGACAGCAAATTAAATAAACTAGCAGTTAATTAAATAAGAAGGTTCTCGTCAGGTGGATTATGTATTTTATCAGCAAGGTGTTTCTGGGTGCTACAAAACTGATAACCTACTGACATCTTCCGCTACATTATAATTTTATGCTGTCAAAATATTGTTTTTGTACATTTTTCTAGCTAACTGAATACAATAAGTTCCATTTTATTACTTGCTTGTTCAAAATCCAAAAACAACATGCTTGCCATAAACTAAGCTATCAAAAATACAAAATAGGTACGTACCGGTCCAAATTTGAAGTCGATTTAATACGTAACTTCACCCACTCGCGAGGCTTACACAGGTAAGTAGATAAGCGTGCGCCCTACGCAGAGGCAAGGGCTGAACTGAACTCGTTGTGACTAACTTACGGAAGGGAGTAGGTAAACCGGGTCAATGACTTAACTTACATTATTTTAAAGTTCTCCAAGATTATACATGGCTCGATTAAGTTCATATACTATGAACAGATAAGCGTTACAAATAAATCTTGAAACACCAAGTAAATTGACATAAAATACTTTCTTTAGAAATCTAAGTGGCCAATGATGATTTGATTATTTTTGCATGATATATTTAATTCATGATTCTCTGCATAAATTCGCAAAGGCTACGATATAATTTTAGAAATTTGGATTACTCGTACTACCCAATTTCATTGGGTTTCCTGTAATGATAGTTGTTTAAAGAATTCAATGGATAATTCAATAAATGATACAATTTTATGTTTACAGTCTGACTTTATTTTTAATGGCATTTAGATTTGAGTTCTCAACCACTTAAAAACACACGCATTTCAATAAGGTTTCATTTCAATTTACCTCTGTGGTCCTGTGGTTTGCCCACAGTCATAACAGCATTCTTGATTGTTGTGTTCCATTTAGAGGTAAGATAGCCAATTCCTCTGACCAGGTGAAATGAAAGTCTTACAATAAAAAAGGTACTTAATTTACTACAGTAAACTGTAGATGAAAATTGAGTCTAAGACTTCTGAGGAAAACAGACCGTGACCTTATCTCCTGTGATCAATAGGCTAATTCATTTGCAAAAATAGTAGACTTATAGTAACATTTTTTTAAGACATGGTGATGGAACCAACAAGCATGCCCACCTGATGTTAAATGGTCTTGCCAATAACAAAGCCTTACTGCGTAGGTCATATCAATAAAGAACATGACCTACGCTGCACTACATTGCGCCCGTCAACTTAAGACAAAGTTGTTAATCCCCCGGGGCTTGTTCGTAATTTAAACGGCAACCATACCGAAACACAACAATGTTACTTGGCGGGTGAATTGTAGGTCATAGTACTTCTCCGGAAGAGCCCTTTGACAAGAAACTCTTCTACACTTATATTATATATATATTGGGATCCGAGAATTCAGTTATTTTCTAGCCAGAGATGGCTTAATTTTAAAAATGTGGTCCAAAAGACAGGGTGTTTCAGTGAGGTACTTAAAATAATTATCGCTATTACATTCCTTAGGTGGCTAGCCAAACGACATGCTTCGAAGCAGTTTGGCCGGTTGTTAAACGGTTGCTATTACAATAAAATCGTTGCAAATATCAAGAAATACAGGAAATGGAAAGCAATTCAAGCCATTTTTTATAACTGCATAGGTTATAAAGCTATAAAAAAAATCTAGGAATTTTTCGACCTCTCGTACTCAATACGCGGTTGTAAAAGTCGATTAAGGGATCTCACCATGGAAGAGCGAGCAACTATACTGCGATCACCAATTCACACGCCAAGCTTGGAAATCAGGACAAAAATGTTTATGATGATAGTCTGTACCTACTTAAAACCTGTCGAAACTCACACCTTTTTCGATTAACTTTCGTAAGTACTTACTAATCTTTAATCTAAAGCTAATAAATGTATTTATCTTAATGTGTATTTAATTGAACATCGCTCAAGCTTTTGATATTGCGAAACCTGTCATGCTTACTATAATCATCTAATAACTGCCACTTGAGTGAACGGAGTTTGACCCAATAAATTTCAACAGAAAATCATTTTAATCATTTTTGCGAAGTTTTTATACACGGGAAATTAAATATACGTGGTATATAACAATTGGGGTAGAACAACGGCCACAGATGATATTTTACAATGGCATAAGTACATAGTTGATAGTTTAGTACCCATGTGACTCATTTTAGTGATTTTTAGTGCTGTTTTAATTTAGATTTTATGCGTATTTTTTGGTGTAAATGGTAAATAAAAACATCTAATTCATTAACCAGAAGCAGCATAGCAGTAGATATTTTTTTATTTATTCATTACTGCACACATAAAGATAAGTATACAAACATGGAATTAAAAAGTATGAGCCTGATCCTAAAAAAGACTACTCCTAAAAAAATCACTTCCAGCAAATCTAGGTACAGAGAAACAAGTTTAAAAAGGAGGGAAAAGTTTACAACGTTAAATAACATACCTAACGTAGGAATATACGATAAACCACGTTGTATTAAATGTATAATTATACTTGTATTATAACAAATACATTTCTATCTGTTACTATATTTATTATATTTATCTATATTTTCAACCAATAAAAGATTGGTTGATTTATGTTATAGGCATAAGTACATAATTTATCATATTTTAAACGAGATATTTAATTTTTTGCACCGCCAACTAGTCTCAAAATAAGCATAGCCTTGTCATATGAGAACTAGATTACAGAAAGAATACTTCCTTTTTTTTGTCTATATATACTTTTCATACAATACAACTCACACAAACAGAACAAACATCAATATTAATTAGACAGACATACTACCAACTGAGTTGTGAGGCCTGCTGTGTTGCTTAGTTTGGGCCTAGATGGCGCTGTGTTGAAATAATGTCCTGTAATATTAATTAATTATTATATTATTATAAATCAAAATCAAAAATCTAAATGTATTTATTTCTTTACAAGTAAAATTATAAAAACTAGGGGTGGAAATCCTTCTGTTAAGTATTGAATGTAGATAATAGATTTTGAAAATGTTATTCCTATTTAGGTATCTAGGCTTTGGTACTTTGAAAGTTGCCGGATTATGAATACGTTCAATGTAATTCCGATTTATTCGAAAATGCCCTACATCTTGTTAAATTAAATCTGCTCCAGAAATAATCTTTGAAACACCTGGGGCTGAAAACATCTGCGCTCAGCGTCCATCACTAGTGCCTGCCTGTGGCTCCATCTGTACATCGCCAGCTTATTATTTTAACAATGAACGAAGGTTTTTTTTTTGTTGTTTGACGCAGAAGCACTTGGCCTTTATCTCACCTAGATTTTAAGTATTGTATAAGGCTGAAGGAAGCGCACTTCACCTGGAAACTGTCGACAACAGGATCTGGCTATATAACTACTTATCTCTAAATACGGAACACTACAAGTTTAAATTATTATTATGGTGACATAATTAAGTAAGATGGTGGTAGCTAGCCAGGTGGACTTAAACAAAGTCCTACCACAAGACCACAGAGGCGGATAAATTGGTTGTTTTAGTACATATGTGTTTTTAATTAAAATGTCCTTAAGTCCACTGCTTTCATGGGCTTCCTTTAAAGTATTCCGCAGAATACAATTGAATGACTGGTCATAATCACCACGCTTGGCAACTGGGTTGGCAATAGCAGTTCTGGTTGTGAAGTTCTCTGATTTTATATTAATTTATTTCTGGACATTTATTTTACACAAAACCATCTAGCCCCGAACTAAGCAAAGCTTATTTTTGTAGTAGAATGCATAACTAAATACACCCCAATTGCATTACGATCTAGCTAAGTAATTACGGATATAATACCGATATGTTTTTTTCTTTTATATCTTTATTATACTATGAAGTATATTAATAATAGTTCAAATTATTTTCGTTGCTAGCATAGCAATTCTAATAATATTTAAGCCCTTTGATTGGCTTTCCTAATTTTCAATTGATCACTTGATAATAATTGGGTTGGAGTATATCTCGCCCTCTCAAAATTAAAACAGATTACGATATAGAACGTGAATATATATATTTTTTACTGCCAATATTAAAAAAAGGAAATAAAAATGGAAGCAGTCGGGTTACCTGCGGACCGTTACAAACGGTCTATAGGTAACTCAACTGTGACAATGGTACCGTTGCTGAATTTCACATTAGGTGCCTTTTGGTACTTTAGTGGCTAATCTACGATGATGCCATTGTCATAGTGAAGCGATTGGCTTAGTAGAATCGGAGCCCGGTACCAGACGAAAGCGTCTGGACACTAACTGCATTGCCACGCTGAATGGCTATGCTAATTCGCTGGCCGAAATAATAGCAAGCCCTTGTCACGTGTCAATTAAAAAAAATACGTTGATCACATCCTTCGATGCTCGATCAATCGGTGGCAGATTATTTCGGTTCAATTGCATTGTAAGTCTAATTAATTTGAATTATTTGATTTTTTATGGGTGTTCTTAGCTGGCTATCTTACCTCTAAATGCCAGAACACATTTTTTTGGAAGAATTGCTATTAGGGCGACAGGATTAGGTAGTCCACCCTCCTCCATCCATTTTCAATATGGTGTTGGAGCTGGCCCGTAACCCGCGCATCACGTCCACTGGTGAAAATAAGCCCCCCCCAATCGACACCACAAATAGCCGCCTCCATCCATTGACTCCCCGGAAACAGTCATATGTCATCGGTCAAAGCCAACTTAGGAACCAGACGAAGGGCAACAGTTTACTTCTGTGTATCATCTAAAACTTTTACTGCGATCTACCATATATATCATAATCTACCAGCCAAGCGTGGTGATTATGGCAAAACTCTCTAATTTTAGAGGAATCTCTGTTCAGCGGCGGACATGCTACTGAAGAAAAGATTTATCAAGGTAAAATACTTGTCGTGTCTCCATCTATGATACGATATCTGTGGCGATATATATATATATTTATTTATACTGTTAGGAGCGGGACCAGCAAGTAGCTAGTGTTAATTGTACTCTTGCCTATGACAAAGCCTTACTGCATAGGTCACATCCACAAAGAACATAGTCGACACGGCACTGCATTGCGCCCGTCAACTTAAGGCATAAAGGTGTTAAGCCTCACGTAATTTCACAGGCAACCATACCCTTCAAACCGAAACACAGCAATGCTGCTTGGCGGCTGAAATAAGTATGGTGGTAGTAATTCTCTGGACGAGCCCTTTCACTAGGGGCTTCTACTACTCTGAAATCTTATATATACCTTAACATTGCAAATCCAATCTACAACTACATTGAAAGCATTACAGATTAGATTTCAAAATATTCTAACGATATACAATGCATTACTAGAATCAAAATATGAAACACTAAACAAACCGCACCAGTATTGAATATTGAAAGGATTCAAACCAAAATACATCGATACAGTTCATACTTTATTAAAGCTGGCTGCTGCGGAAATTAACCTTTCAAGCTTATGGCACGAGTCTAGTAGTCTATGCAAATTACAGTTAAATCCCTATCTTTATTTCTATTCAAATGCAAAAAACTTTACAATTCTGAATACGTTAGTGCTGAACTAAACCTATCTCTCAATGCGGTCTGCAATCCGACACTATAGAATGATCATAATGGAATAGTACATACATAACGTCACACAAATGTTTTTTCTGGGTGGGAATTGAGCCCACAACCTACAGCGCAGCAGGAAGAAAGCTACTACCAACTGAGCTGTGAGGCTTATTACTATCTGTAGGTACCGAAATACATAATAATTCGTTCAGCCATTCATCGTGAAAAGGCAACACATAAATTCATTACAGTTAAAACTTACAGATTATTTATCAAATGTATAATATTGGAGTCATCGAATATGGCTTTGAGTAATATCCTTGAATGTGTCTTGATAAAATTGAGTTTATTGAAACACGTCTACTTTTTTTTTTTTATGTACGACGGGGAAGCTTGCCTTCATCTCACCTGGTTACAAGTTGAGGTAAGGCCCAAGGTGGAGGTTCACTTCACCTGGAATCCTCAACAAACTTAGGAACTGGCTATCTAACCTGCGAATGCCGGAACACAACAATTTTAGAACACTACTTCTGCAGAAGTTCCAATTTGTTTTCCTCTGGACGGCCCGGAAAATTTTGACATGCAACAAAAATGTGATAATATTTTACCATAAAGATATTTTATTTCTAAACCAGCAATTTTCTCCCATTTATCAGTGAGACTTTGAATGATTCGGTATGCTTTTTTCCAGCGCACTAGAAACACCATTTATAAATCTTATGGATAGGTACGGCTTGCAGTCCTGGCAGCTATATCCGCGAGATCCTATCTACTTCATGTTCTACTAAATTGGTTTCACAGTTACACCGTATATACGTTTTACATACTACATATTATATTTTATGACTTTTTCACTAAATACCTGACACTGTTATGATAAATCATTATAATCTCCAGAGGACTACTGATTTTTTGTAAGCATTAAACTCGTGAATCCAGAGGGTATCGCCATAGCCACTACGCTTGATTGGTGGATTGCTGATCGCATAAGAAAGCTGCCACCCTTATAATAGCGAGAGGCTACTTTTAAATATCCGTAAGCAGAATTGGACGGTTCATGAATTTACGTCATGAACCGTAGTATAGTTTCAGCCATCAAAAGTAAATTCATATCACAAACTATTACGTGCATCGCTTTTCTCTCTCAACGGTGTGCTGGTAGAAAACTGTTTTCAGGATTATATACAGAGATATATGTTTTATGCTACATTTTTAATAATGTATGTGTACAATAAATAATATCTAACATCATAATACATAAACGAATGTCCGCTCAAGCCAAACCAAATCAAGCTGTTGGTGCGGGTCTGCGTCGACACCCTAGAGCCATCTCATCTGCCTGGGACATCAGTTAGGGCTGGTGCGGCGGCTGATTCGGCCGAGGGTCACAGGAGGCGCAAATATAGTGGTCTCGACAGAGCTTACCTATTTGAGCCTTTTGGAGTGGAGACTTTGGGTCCGTGGGGAGCCGGTGCCCTCCGGGTTTTCAAAAATCTTGCGGGGCATTTGATTGAGGCGACATGTGACCCAAGGGCTGTCTCTTATTTAGGCCAGCGAATTAGCACAGCTATTCAGCGGCAATGCAGCCAGTGTCTTGGGCACGCTTCCGTCTGGTACTGGTCTGGAACAGTTGAGTTACTCAGGTAATCTGACTGATTCCTTTGCACATAGTTAGTTTAATTGTACTTTTTATTGAATAAATGAAAAATTTATATACCTAATAATCAAACAGATATTATAAATTGATTTTTATGGCGCTTTTCTATTTAAGAGTGTGGTGCCCCCGTCTGCAGGTGCAGGATACAATCATCCACGCCTCCAGGAAATGGGAACCAGCAATTCGTTTCGTGTTTGAAGTGAACAGCAACGCCCCGGCGGCGATGTTTCCGCGTATGCGGGTTGATTGGAAAATTCCATCAGTAAGACTTCGCAGCAGCTTATGCAATAACCAAGTCTTTCGCTTGCGAGTGTAATTTTAAAAATGACTTATATAATCTGTTATTTCAAATTAGTTGTCGCTGGCAGCGGCTGGGCTGGAAAAAAGTTTAGAAGACATCTTACATACAGGCAGAGATTGAGTTTACAAAACGTTGTGGACTTATTAAATGTATAATTAAATTAATTATGTACAAATTAGATATACAAAGGAAAAAGGAAAATCTACTTATCACAGGAAAATTCATAATTGAATGTCCTAAAAACTCCCGAACAATGTACAGAACACCAATAATCAAGCTTTTAGAAACAGAAGAAGATAAAACACAGTACATAAAAAACTTAGAACAGAGAATGGAAAATACACTAAAACACAGCGAATGCGACACACAGACTTTATATAAAAAACAGAGCAAATGATCCTAGAAAGTATTCCAAAACAAGAACAATAAAAAAAAGTGCATTATATCGGAAAAATCTAAAGCTCTACTAAAGAAAAGAAAAAAAAGATAAAGGTTTTTTGTTCTGTAACGTGTTACAGAACAAAAAACCTTTATCAAATAAAGACAAATCGACAAATCAGAACTAAGCACATTATAAGGCAACAATTTTTCACCCATATCTTTTGAATGACTGATCCGATCAATTTAAAATTTTGAATACGCAGAGGTTATATTAATACTCATCAATCGGTACTAGGACTTTTTTGACAATAGGGTAGTTTTTGAGAAATAGGGGTGTTAAGTGAGACGATACAATTTTTGGCTTGTGGGGTGTCATTTGAAAGAATATCGACTGTAGTACATTGCTAAAATATGTATCTTACTTTTTATAAAGGATGGTTTTCGTATCAAAGGGCTCGCGTTTAGGGGTTAAATCGCTTGGTATGTCTTGTAGGATAGACCGTTAAAGGTGATAGACTTCAAAATTAACTTTCTTTTGATTTGCTGAAACCACCCCTGTATTTGCATTAAGGGTTACAAATGGGGTTTTTTTCATTGTACGATGGGTAAGCATTTGGCCTTCATCTCACCTGGTTACACAAGTTGAGATAAGGCCGAAGGTGCAGGCGCACTTTACTTGGAATCCTCAACAAACTGAGGAACTGGCTATCTTACCTCTAAATGCCGGAACACAGCAATAAGATGTTATTATGGCGACAGAATTAGGTAAGATGGTGGTAGCTAGCCAGGCGGACTTCAACAAAGTCCTACCACCAACCAAACCAAGCACAATATATTGTACTCCCCATGGGGATCGAACCTCTGGATCTGAAATCGGTAAAAATAGTAGTAAAAAGATTGGTAAATAAGATTGAAGTCTTGAAATGTGTTGAAACATGCTGTCTTATATCTTCTCTAAATATTTATAGCTCAAAGGTGACTGACTGACTGATATAGTGATCTATCAACGCACAGCCCAAACCACTGGACGGATCGGGCTGAAATTTGGCATGCAGGTAGATGTTATGACGTAGGCATCCGCTAAGAAAGGATTTTGATTAATTCTACCCCCAAGAGGATAAAATAGGGGATGAAACTTTGTATGAAACTTTGTCAATTTTAAACCGATCGGGCTGAGACTTTGCATGCATAAAGCTACTATGACGTAGGCATCCCCTAAGAAAGGATTTTGAGATTTTGCATTTGTTTTGTTTCGGTTTAGTAGTTTTGGTTTTAGACTCTGCTTTGTATTTGGCATTTGTTTTTATTTCGTTTGGTTTAAGTATAGGTTTTGTCGGTAAGACTTTTTTAAAATGGCTAAACAAAATCTTAACGTTAATGGAGAAGTTGAAGAATGTACTGTCGTTTTTTAAGTTTTGTAGGCCCTATTTTTTTACACACGCTAAACAAAAGTAAAGCCGAAAAAACTATACCTAATTAATAATAATACTTCTTAACGCGAGCGAAGCCGCGAGCAAAAGCTAGTACTAATATAAAATGCTAACTGACTTACTGATAACAACGCACAGCCTAAACGGCTAATCGTGGAGAAATGAAATTTAGAGGGTATGTTTGCCTTGGTGTGTAAACGCCTGCTAAGAAAGGAATTTCGAAAATGGGGTTCAAAGTTCGGATAAGATATTGCATATCCCTGAAACCACAAATAATAGGCACTTGAAAATGTGTATGTTGATTGCCCATATGGCAATCAACAATAAGTTATGGCATATTTTCGTTTTTTAATAATTTTCCGAAATAAAGGGTGGGATGTCCAACATTCAGACCAGACTAAGACTTGAAAGAATAAACAAAAAAAAGGGGGTTCCCATACATGAAACGCTATTATAAATTGTTATTTTTGAACTGCATAATAACAAAGTTGGTGTGAGTATAGTGCTTACTGTAGTAGATAAATAAATGAATAATAAAATGTGAGTTGGACCGGCACTAAGACTTCAAAAAGCCTGCATTTTTGGAAATGTAGGTCAGAACCCTCGGTGTGCGTGTCTGCACACCATGTAGGAGCTAATCGGTCAAATTTATCCAGAGATCCAACAAGTATAATATATATTTGTAATATAATACTTGCACCTATTTCAAAAAACCAATACGCGGATGAAGTCGCGAGTAAAAGCTAGTATCATATAAAATGGGGTTTAAGACTGCTGATTTCTAAAAAAATATATTTTTGCCTTTATTAGAGATGGTCTTTTAAGATAAGAAAGGGTATTTGAAATTTCATTAAAACTGGTCTATTTTATCTATTGTTATTCACTCAATAGGGAAGGGTGTCGATAAAATCCGGAAATTACTTTTGCGGTTTCATGCAAGGGTTTTGCGCATATTCCATATCAACAGTACATTACATGTCTACGTAACACACACGTGTCCACTACAATGTGGAAAGAACTTTCTCTATAACTATAAGGTACGGCCATTATCACCATGCTTAGCAGACAGATTGGTGCTCACAGTTGTGTGTTGTGTGGGTAAACAAAACTTGTGTAAACGACACAAGTTTTGTTTACCCACACAAAGAAAAAATCTGCTGCTCTTTTGGTTAACTTTACGACATCCGTGGACTGGAGGGGCAGATTTTGAAACCACGACTACTAAGGCAACGACTTCACGTTTTGAAAAGTGCTCTCAAAACTGTTCTAACATGAAACATTTGTTTTATGAAAACATGAAACCTTTGTTTCATGTAAGAAAGGATATTACATTACGTTAGCAACCAGAGATAGCCTCGAACACTCAGATGAATAAAGAGAGTTCGAGTATTTTTCCCTAAGTAAAGTGAGAAACGTGGAATGAAAGCCCACTTTTATCGTTAGTTAATTACGTTCTATATGAGAAAAATCTCTGTCACAAACCAGACATCACGAGATCCCAGTTCGTGGCGAACTACTAGTTATGTTCAATCAAAAGTGTTTTTTGTCCATAAATATATTATATATTTGTATACTTTGTAATAATAAATAACAAACACATGATATATCCACACTCGCATGATTCGTACCCTAAAAAATACCCTAATCAATCAAACAGCATAATGTACGTTAAACGTTCGACCATAGTAGTACCACGAGTACGTTTGTACTCTAGGGTTACGAACCCAAACGGTGCTAACGGGACCCTATTACTAAGCTTCCGCTGTCCGTCACTCTGTCAACTAGCTCAAAGTCAAAGTTTTTTTTATTCAGTTAGATTTTTTAGGATCATTTTTTTTGTATTATATTGTGTAAATCCACAGCTCTTAGTTGATACACACCGAGGGTTCCGAACAAACCTGTAAGTATGTAAGTAATAGTTATAGTATTTGTATCGATAAATGAAATCCATAATATGAATATGTATGTGAATATAATATGAATTTCAATATAATACCGCTACGCGTTCATGATGAAAAGGGGAGTTTAAGTTTAAAAATATATTTATTTTATGATGTAATAAAAAAATATGCTTTTCGCAATTTATCCTTTATTTGTGCTATAAGACGTTGCTTTGTACCAAATTCCAAGATTCACGGAAAGTACCCTGCAGGTATTGGTTCCCCTGCGAGTGTCGAATATTTGCGGCACAAACGACTGTATCTTTTGATTGCATTGGCTTAGAAGTTTGATTTTTTCACAGCTTTAAGGGACAGTTAATTTGAGTATTTGATATGAATTTCAGCTGGATACCTCTAAGCATTCCTGATATAAAGGGTCTTACGGACAACAATGTAATCCTATAAGGGCTCCGTTTTTTTTATTTTGAGGTACGGAACCCTAAAAAGAAAGCAAATGAAAACTTAAACCAAGAAAAAGAAAAATAACAATTCGACTTAAAATTAAAATTACGCTAAAATCATCAATTTAAAAGTGGAACCTTGAAATTTTGCAACGTCAAATCTTCTGCCTATTCAGAATGGCACCAGCTCACAAGGAGAAAGGCAAGAACCTCGGGCTATTTATTTTTAAGCTTAATATTATCTATTACTAATTACAATTTATTCACTCGAGCAATTTCTTTTTTTAATGCTTTGCTATAGGTTGGTATAGTTGCTCATGAACCGTAATAGGTAGACAGTAGATTTTTTCGAAGAGTGTATTTCTATTGTCACTATTTATTCAGATGATATATATGATATTTATTATAAACATAGGTAAAAATAACCTATATTTCAAACAATTAAATCATTGATTGATTAATTAATATTAAATTAAATTAAAAATTATGAGGGAGATGCATGATTTCTTGCCTTAAAATGTGGGCGGAACCCTGGGTTTGCATGTGGCCTAATGGCGGTCCCACTTGGCCGGTTTTTTCAGTAATTTGGTCAAGCAGCACGCTTTCGTACGTGGGCCAATATTTCTATTTTGTTAGGGCCCCGTTCTCAGATATTGCCCATACGTGCCGTATTAGCATTTTTCTTTGGAAATTTCTCGCTTTTGCGATGTTTTGAGACCGCATTACGGTTAATGCGGTGCACGGGAATTTCGTGCTGTTTTTTTTTTGCTTTTTAGCGGACTGCCGCAGAAGCCTCAAAAGAAGGGCTATGGGGGATGGGAATACAAAATTAATAGACGAGAGGATACATCAAAATTGTGTAACATAACAATATGTATATCAAAGGTAAAACAAATTTTCACAAAAAATAATACTAAACATGTACAAAAACTAGCTATATGTAGACAAGGAAAGCAGTCGGGCTATCTAAGGACTGTTACAAGCTGTCCCCTAGACTCATACGCTGGCTAAATCACAGCCAGACCATGGCTCACGTGTCACCGCAATCAAAAGCCCCGCAAGAGAACTAGACCTAACCCTGCATACTTTTTTGGAAAGTTGCAAACAAAGACGCATAGTACGAATGGAGGCTCCTTGGAAAATCAAGAGGTTTATTTTGACACGAACTAATAGTATATTTAGCCAGGCAGACTTAAGCAAAGTCTTACCAATTCAAACACAATATTGTATCCCTGGGGATCGAACCCAGGACCTGTGGATGTGATACTGGTGATGAACCACTGGACTACAGATGCGGTTATATTAGTAGTTCGCCCAAAACACAGATCTTCACAACCTACAGCGCAGAAGGCAGAGCTACTACCAACTGAGCTGTGATGCTTGTTAAGACTTGTTTGTTTTGATAAACCGTCCGAAAGTCCGGATTTTCATTTTTCATCGCGTTTTAAGTAGAAGTTTTCACTTCTATCGGTATTCCACAGGACCTATTTGTTTTATACGACGGGTCAGCTCTTGACCTTGAGACTTGTCTGAGTAAGGATGGAGTCTACGATGAGCGAACCTTCCCAGATTTTTTTGGGAAGAGATTTTACTTTCTTTTCTGTTTTACTGTTTTAGATATTACACAAAATTAATCTATTTTTAATTAGAATTGTTAAAGTTCCCGCCATCCCATGGGCAAAGAATCTTGTTTCAAAGACACCCTTTAAATTACAAACGAAAATTAAGGAAATCCGACGAAAATCTATTTTCAATATAATAAATGACCAAAGTTTTAATCCCACAATCCCAAGGGCTTAAAGTTTTGTCTTCGAAGAGAACGATCAAAGTAAAATAAACAAATACAGCAATTAATTCAATATTTATGGTCATTCAGACAACGCCATCTAGTCCCAAACGAAACAAAGTTTTTTATATGGGAACGAAGAAAGTATTTTTTTTATTATACATACTTATGCTACAATAACACCGAATTACAGAAACATCTAAATTTATCACAGAAATGTTTGTCCCGGATGGGAATCGAATCCAAACCTACGCGCAGAAGGAAGATCTACTATCAGCTGAGCTATAAGGCTTAAAAACCTGAAGCTTCCACGGACCTACAGAGTTGTCTCTGTGGGCTGAGAGGTTTACTTCGACTTGGCGCGTCCCCTGGTTTCGAATAGGGGGTTTTCTAAACCAGGAGAGGGCACAGCGTGACGCGGCAGGGCGGACCCAGCAATGGGTTCATCCAAGGAAGGACCGGGCGCTTTGGCAGATCGTTAAGGCGAATTATTCACCTCGCAAAATATTATAGGGATATTTCGGGATCTGAGAGACAATGACGGTGTTAATCTCTCTAGCCACCCGGTAGAAGTATGGTGCGGCGGGCGGGAGACCGTTTTCAAGAGAGAAGAGAGAAGGACCTGGATTTATCGCTTAAGCAGTGGATCCCCGTCAATTTGGTTGGACATGACCCCCAAACCATGATAAGCGGTGGAGATAGACCAAGGTTTGCACCCAAGCATGTTTGCCAACGGGGTCGTGGAGGAAGGTGATGTTTCCGGTGGGTTATGGGAAAACGCAGAGCAGTTCTCTGAGCGTAACGGTAACGGTTATGCTCAGGGGACCATGCTTATGGCTCAGGGAACGGTTCGAATAAGGAAGGTCAAGGTGATCGGTGCACGGGGTGCCGGATACTAAAATCCAGGCTATCGCCCTCCTTGCTAGACGATGCTACAACGACGTCTATTGTCATGTCTATTATGTAGATTATAACAGGTTCCTATTGCTTGTTTTGAATTTAGAACCTGAAGCATAATTCAACTTAACTTCAAGTTGGTCAAACCCAGTCATCATTTGACAAAGAGTTGAAAGTGACAGTTGAAGTGTAGGCTAGAATTCAAATGTCAAAAATAAAGTCGATGTTGATTACCTTACGTAAAAGGGCCGTGATTCAGAATAGAAAATAGAATTAGTTAGAATTGGGATGTTATTGTGACTGTATTAAAAAGTGAAGTTCCAGCACGCGAGTAAAAACATCCGGAGATATGAAAGCAAATTGTGACAGATGACGCTTCGAAAAAATAAGCTTATTCTGTTGTAATACAGCTTACTGAACGCAACGAGGGAATCCGCTGACGAGCATCAGTGAATAATAGCTGCTTTCAGTACACGATTTAAATCATTCACTACAAAATGATTATCACGCAGCGGGCGTCACACTGAGAGCCATTATGTTGACAATGGCATCACAAATTAAATGCACCAACTACCTATACGTAAGTTGTCTTCCATGCAGAAAACAGGGTCCAATATTATCTTCACTGCCAGAAGACGTTTACCGCCTCTGTGGTCTAGCGGTTAGACTACTGGTGACAAAACCCCAGGTCCCCCATCCCCAGATGACCACTGGTCCCAGATCCCCAGGAGAGTGGTTTGGCTGGTAGTATATCTTCTCATTTTTTTTTCTCTGAAAGTGCCATGGAGGTACACAGAAAGAGTCAAAGATCCAAACAAATAACTTGGAAAAATGTCTGGGTGTAACGGAAAAGCTTATATACCTACTCAATTATATTTTCGCCGTCAACTGATATGTCCAATAAATAATGTTGCACTACCATAACTACGCACAACCTCTCTTCTATCTTTATCTTTACAATATATTTCGTGATAATTTATTAAATTAGACATTAAGTTATGACGCATGTGACGGATATTTATATCATTTTGTTGTCGATAGGCTGACCTTTTCACAAATGTATTGTTGTGTTCCCCAAGCAACAACACAAATAGTCTTTTGAGACGCGTATAAAATTGTTTGTCGTTGTTTGTCGTGATTAAGTGATATAAAATAAAACGCACATCCAAAATCATTAGTCCTAGCTAAACTTAAAATTCAATTGTGCATAGAAGGAAGCGACTTCTTTTTAAGTAACCATTTGGTAGACTATTACGACATCTGTAGCCCACAGAATTCGTAAAAGTCTACCAAATAGTTAGGGGTTGTTTTTTTAACTACGATAACCACGTAATTGGTTTTGGCCACTTTTCAAAGAAACAAATCAAAGCTATTTAATATCAGCAAGGGATGACTTATTGTTCTGCCCACTCACTATGACGTACGGGCAGTGCTATGGTACCTTGCTCTCATTCTGGCTGTTATGAGAGTTTGCAACAAAAAATAGCCTCGGACACTCCGGTGAATACAGATAAATTGTATACTAAACCTGCGATCACCAATCCGCCTACAAAGCGTGGTGATTATGGCGAAAGCCTCCAGCTTTGAAGGGATCTGTATAGACACTGAGCGGTTTATGTGTTTGTGTGTGTGTGTGTAATGGTGTGTATTTTTTGTGCGTTCCGTGACTCTATCACAATCAAGACATCGTGATATCTCAGTTTGTTAACTACTAGTTAGGCTTTGTTGCTCATAGTGTTCAGGGGGGCAATAAATGTATTGAGTATTGAGCATTGAAAAAGGTTTTTTTTTCAAATTATCATGGCATTATGGGAACAAAGTTTCAGGTAGACACTTCTTTTAAATGATGGTATTTGTAGAAACCAGTCATGCGCCGACTTCCTGTTTCCAACCAAAACCGAGCCTTAATTCGTTTTAATTAAATTCATTATTTCAAAATGAGTTCACATCGGATAACTGCTTTGCAAGCCATAACATAAATTCAATATACAGTCCTGAAATATGGACGCAGAGAAGAAACTAACTTTATTGGCTTTGGCACTGATTGGAGCGGTAACTAGTTTGTATCGAGACGTCTCATGAATTTGAAGTTATCGTTTCCATGCTAAATAATTGAGGAACAGGAAGAAAACCGTTGGAATGTACCTATATTCAAATAGTATTATTTTATTACATTAATTGAAGTGGGAAAATGTGGTTTGTGTTTAGAAAAATGGTATGTTGCCCATGAAAATAATGAAACCACTGATTAGCCACATCTGTTTAGGTAGAAGCTACGCTGCCACTACCAAAGTGCCATATTCAGGCATACAGACACCCAGACATAGGTGTTAGGCTTAAAATACTCCACATTTTGTCGTCTAAAACGTCCAAAATGCTTTTGGGAATCTGATGAAACCCTATTACGTCTATATTTATTAACTATATGTCTGTAGGTATGTTCTACTTTTAAAGAGCTAAACATTTTAATTCGTTACGTAATTGGTCATTTTTTTCAGAATGTATGTGTTATTACGGAAGGCTACCTAGAATAAATGATAAATAAAGATCAAAAAGAAAAAGTAAAGATCGAAAGATCAAGTAAAGGGGTCACTTAATACGTACTTTTTTAACGTTTTTTAGTTTAACTCTACATTAAATCGGTAATACCTATTATTTTTACACTTTTACGCTTGAATAGGGATAATAAAATATGTTTTTCAAATTCGCTATTTTCTCTATTTCCCTATTTGCGTAAATAGGGAAAAAGGTAAACTTACAAAAAACGTAGTCATAATAAGAACTTTATTTGTATGGCACCAATAGTAACAAGCTAACAGCAGAAAATGACACAAAAACATTACAACCAAGGCGTGTGGAGACACGCAAGTCATCACTTAACGCAGTTGCGCAAGCATCGTTACGATTTCAACTAATATTTGGTACATATTTGCCGACAGCCTACCGCGAATTTCTTGCAGGATGTTCGAATAACCTAGCAAACCGTGCTTTTTATCTTAAGGATTTCTTTTTCATGTAAAATTTGCCTCTACATACATGTGTCTACTTGTGTTTGTATGTGTGTTTTTATTTTATAGATTGTAGATTAACCCTCCATAAAGAAAAAAAAAAGGGGAATTAATCAAAGTGCCGAATCTTCAATATTGTTATCCCACTTTTTCTGTTTACGATACTCACAATACTCGACACTGGCAGAATCGATAAAACGGTTGCACGCCATATCAAAGAAGTTGAAGTTGAAGTAGGTTAGAGGGATCAACCCGCATTATAATTAATAATCGCTAACTACCATCATATTTCCGTAAATCTCGATAGGGGAAGGGAACAAGGCTTGCGGGGGTCGCAAGTCTCGCAATTCGCCTCCTTATATGGTAATACCTGAGGCATTACGATGTGATTGGCTAAGGACAATCACGTGATACCCAAACGGTCTAAGGGGAGGTGGTATGTATAAAAAGACGGGAATCGACTGAACCAGTCCTTTTTCCTCGCTACAAGCCTTGCTGACAACACCCCAACAACAAGTAAATCTAGGCGATAGCCGTGACGCTCGTCCGACGATATAAGTGTTGTGAAGTTCTCCCTGGGGATATCGTTGGAGCTATTGCACACAACTCCAGGCTGTGTGCAGGCAGGCTACCGCGCCCATCGAGTCTCCCACACGTTGGGCGGGCGTCTACCACAGGGCTGCCTACGATCAGACTCTACAGTCCGACCTCTACTGAGCTACAGCCGGCACTGCATGCCAAGCTACAGAGTTGCACTACCCCGGCGTTTCCGCCGAGCTACTACGCTGTCCTGGGACCAGCTGTCTACCCACTCAACGTCGCATCGTGTCCAAGGCGCGCCTCTAAGCCGCACAACATAGAACAGTACTCGTGGTGCTCAAGTGATTGTTCTAGAGACTATACATAACCTTCTGAGGCAGGCCTTCAGCCTAACCTTATAACTCTAGCATAAACTAAACCTTAGCTTTACTTAACTTCTATCAATATATCTTTTTATTTGTAAAACTCTGCTTTTCTATTTACCTTCCTATAACTACCGTAGGCAGATAAACGATATCGCACCTACGCGACAATATACAATAATAATAACACCTATCTACATATAAAAATAACATGATAATACAGGTATGAATTGGTAATCTAGGGACCCAAACAGATTCTACTCAAATGTTTCAAGGTTGTATTTGTGAATTTCGTTCATGTAATATATAGCAAGTCTATAGAGCAAAAACACCAGCGTTTCACTAGTAGCTATATCTCAAATCACATCATACATGTCCATTGTTGGACATAAAATATAGTTTACATCTATAAAAAGCACGTACCTGCTCTTGCGCAACCTCTTTAATAAAGTACACTGTATTTAGTGTGTAAAGTGTTCCACAATCCCCATTTTTCTATTTGCTCGACTAATCTGTCCTTGACAAAAGCACTCCTGTTAGACGGGCGTTTTCCTTCTAAACACAAATCGTACATACATTAATCAAAGTTAACGATGGTGGTGAGAATCGGATTTTACCTCAGAGGGGTTAAAAGTCACGCAGGTGTAAGATGTATGAACCATTCTCCTGTAAATCAACTAACTTGGGCCTCGTAGGTTTCGAAGTTCCTGGGGCCTACCACAACGTCTTATATCGTTTTGATGTAACATTACTTTTGTGTCGTTTTTTCTACACTAGACAGATAGTGACAAAAGTAAATTATTTCAAAACAAGAATGCTCTAAGAGGCCGTGGTACCCCCTGGGGCCTAACTAAAACGTCTTATAGCATTCTCGTCTTGATATTACATTACTTTTGTCTCGTTTTTTCTACACATAGATTAGCTACAAGTTTTTGCTATTTTCTGTACCGTTTTATATGTTTTATCATGGTACTTCTAGAACATTTAATATCATCCATATGAGTAAATATATATTTATATGTGTTTATTGTATTTGTATAATATAGTATGTACCTAGGTACTTAGTGTATAATATGTAGGTATTTATATTATATAAGAAGTGTGTATAATGTAGCATAGCATTACTAATAATGTATTACATAGGTATAGTCAATTTAGCTATTAGCTAGACCCATAATGAATATGTGCACCACCAACCACTGTATGTATGTATGTATGTATGTGGCAATTTTTGTGACGGCATAACTGTCGAACGGTTTATCCGATTTAGATTAAATTGAAAACATTAAGATATATATATAAACCTCTTTAGCCATGAAATCCTCTCCCTCCAAAGGTTGTCTGGAAGAAATCGCTTCTTAGCGATAAGACCGCCCAGTGTTTATACCTGTTTTTAAGCTATCCAGATTTATTTTTAAGGTGTGCAATATAGTATTTTCATTAATTAATTCATAGTGGCAAAAGTAAAGTAATATCAATATAAGAATGCTAGATATAAGAGGTTGTGGTACCCACCCTGGACATTTAAACAACACGCAGACAACGTCATGGGTTTAAGCTAGTACACAAAGTATTCACATTGAATCCTCTCATCACCAAATCTACCAAAGTGTCGTACCTCTATAAATAATAATAAATAAATATTACAGGACATTCATTTCTACACAGCGCCATCTAGCCCCAAACTAAGCATAGCTTGTAATATGGGGACTAGATTACGGATAGAATACTTAAATACTTTTTGTAAAGACACGCACTATATGATACAATACCCAAACACAGAACAAACAGTATTTTATTAAACATTTATTCATTACACAAATGTTTGTCCTGGGTGGGAATCGAACCCACAGGCTACAGCGCAGAAGGCAGAGCTACTACCAACTGAGCTATGAGGCTTGCTTCTATTTGAGCTTAGTAATTCGGTCACTTACGGCTCCTGCCTTCGTCCTACGCAGGATTTAAATACTCGGTCTATTAAAGAAATTCCAAGCATATTTTGTTTACCTCACTGTGAAAATATAAGACTCAATCAATTGCTGTAGCTTACGGAGGAATCGTTATGGCTCTCTTCCTTGTAGGATTTCAACGGTCGGCGTGTGTGAAATGATCATTATAAATAATTGAATGGCTTTTTCGTGTATGGTACGTAGTCTAACAGTAAATTGGAAAATTTACCTAACGACCGAGCGAGCGAAGCGTCTGAGGTTCGTGATTGGCCAAAAATGTTTTTGTCCGGTGTCGGTCGGTTTGTTCTCGCCTACAGGTCGCATTTTTAAACTGATTTTGATGAAACTTGGCGCACATCTTCCTTGATTTTTATTGATATATGTTGAAAAAAAAAAGTGAGTGAAGACAAATCCAGACACCAGGTTTGACCTCCTCAGACCAAGGGAACGCAAGTAATCGCTAAAACTAATACCCCTATTTGCTCCAAAGTCTAAATGGACAAGTGAAAGAGGAAAGCATGGGTTATTGCATGGTTATAGGGGCTCGCCATGTCTACTGTTCCTACAGAACCACTAGTGTATAAAGTTTATACATTCAGTTTCATGTGCTTATCCCATAGTAGGTAATCATCAAAAGATTCACACTCATGAGTGATCAGAGGTGAATCCTCGAAAGGGAAAAAGTGACGCGTCTATTACTTATTCTTACATAAAACTCTTCTCCAATGGTCCCGGAGAGAACGATGACAGCCATCTGAATCAGGGCTCCGATTCTTCTAAACCAATTACTGTCATAGGACAATCATTATATAGTCATAGGTATCGTCACAGAATAGCAACTTTAGGTGCCTTTTGGTTATTCTAAAAATCATTCTGCAAAGTAGTAAAGTCGTAGTAAAGCGATTGATTTAGAATAATCGGGACCCAGATGGTCTTCTAAACAATAATACAATAAGCGGATCTCAAAGCCTTTTTGATGCGGTCTGTTCAGTACAGGGTTGTTTGGCTTCAATGAAGACGGGCTTTACACAGCAATGGTTAAAAACTGATGATGATGATGATGATGATGATGATGTACCTAAGGACAGTAAAATAATCGGATTGGGTACAGTAAACAATCAAATAAGAAATCGAATTGGGATCGATTCCCTCACGGGACAAACATTTGTAGATAGATAGATAGATTAAATATTTATTTGACAGGTCAGAAACACACATAGATAACAAAAGAGGCAGTTGATTTATGATCAAGATTTATGATACCTACATATAAAACTAGAATTTATCATTAAAACGACACATCAATTGTATCAAAAGAAAAACACTAGGTAGGAACCTAAAATTTGTGATGAATGTAATGAACATAATTATATATGATAATGATATAACTGGTATATCGTTTGGTGATATATTTTTTTGTCAATGTACAAGTCTACAAAAAAATAAAACTGTGATAGTTATATCCCGTATCTTGTTTGGGGCTGTGTGATTATTATCTGATATGCCTATATAATATCATTTGAATATTTTTTTGATAATAATTTATTTATTTTGTAGCCATCAATTAATTGATCGAGTGAGCAAAGCGAGCAAGATCTTCGAGTTAAGTTAGGAAATCCGGCACTGTATGTATGTATGCATGTATGTGTTGTGCTAGTATTGTGACGGCATAACTGTCGAACGGTTTATCCGACATTGATTAAATTGAAAATATAAAGAGATAATAACATAAATATAAATTGATTGTCGCGGGGGATTTTTGATAAGTGGGGTCGTTTTTGAAATATTGGGGAGGAAAGAAATACCATTTTTCGCCCATAACTATTGAATGGTTGATTTTATTATGCAGATATAAATAATAATCATCAATCGGTATCAGGATTTTTTTGACAATTGGGTAGTTTTCGAGATATAATGTTAATTGTGACAAGAATGTTTTTGTCTTGAGGTGTGTCATTTGAAAGAGTACCGGCTGCTTATTCATAAAAATACATATTTTACTTTATAATAGGGGTCGTTTTTGAAACATAGGGGTGCGTTAAGAGGGTAAAAGCGTAAAACGCTTAGCATGTCTTGTAGGATATACTGTTAAAGGGGTGTCTTCGCATATAACTATTTTTTTAATTGCTATAACCAACCCCTGTTTTAGCAATTACCATCAACTCTTATTGGGTTGCAAAAGGGGGGAAAATCGAAGTCTTGAAAATTTGTGAAATTGTGAACCCCATTTCATACGGGGGCTTGGACTGCAGATTTCAAAATTAGTTTATTTTTGCTTATTAGTGGTGGGTTTTTAAGATGAGCATAAAAGGGCAAAGGACGATCATCAGTTCTTGCAAGATAGGAGAGGGTTTTTTTTATTGTACGACGGTTAAGCACTTGGCCTTCATCTTACCTTACGGTTAGAAGTTGAGATAAGGCCGAAGATGGAGGCGCATATCACCCGGAATCCTCATTTAACTGAGGAACTGGCTATCTTACCTCTAAATACCGGAACACAACAATTTTAGAATTGTTATTATGGGGACAGAATTAGGAAAGATGGTGGTAGCTAGCCAGGTGGACTTAAATAAAGTCCGACTACCAACCAAGCCAAGCACAATATATTGTACTCCCCGTGGGAATTGAACCCGGGACTTCTAGATCTGAAATCGGTGTGGTCTAGACCACAGAGGCGGTTAGAGGTCAGGGTATTCGGAATCTCATTCAAACTTAAATAATTATTTTTTTATTATTCACTCAATAGGGTTTCCAAACTAAGGGTGTCGATACATCCCATAAGTATTATGTATATTTGACTGTGCATATCCTATATCAACGAAACGTTAAGGTCCAACACAATGTGGATAGAACTTCCTCCATAACTGTAAGGTTTGGCCGTAATTGATTGATTCGCGATTGATTGATTGCTCACAGTTAAAATTTTGTTTAGACACATAAAAAAGCGGCTGCCTTTTTGGTGAAACCCTTTGGTCGACTTCCGTGGGCTGGAGATTTAAAAAAATACTACTAAGGCAACGGTTTTCAGAGAACTTTTCAAAAAGACATCAACCTTTTAATTTATGTAAGGGGCGACTTATTGACTAATTGTATTCTGCTCATTTACTATGACGTACGGTCGATGAGTCAGAGATGGGCTTTGCATAAAGTGAGAATTAGAATCAAGAGAGAGCCTCGAAAATTCAGGCAAATAAATAAAAATACTGCTTAAGAGTAGTGAGGTAAGGAAGGTGAAACCACACTTTCAATTCCGGGGTATAATACCTAATACAAACCAGACATCACGAGATCTCAGTTCGAGGCGAACTACTAGTTAATATGACATTCTTTGAGAATTATGTCTTATTAATTTATTAATGGGTGGCTACAAATAAATATTTAATTATGTATTAAACACTTTGGTAAACTTGATACATGAGCTAAACGAGACTTTGCGAATTGAAATTCAATGCGAGTCATGTCCCGCGAGACTATTATCAGTCTTCTCTTTATTATTTGGAATGGCAAATATCGCTTAGATTTTAATCTATTCAATGAATTACGCTCTCAATATTTTTATTCTGTACGGCAGTTAGGCAATAGGTACACACAGTTTCAATTATGACAATAAATGCGTGATCATTGATGAGTCGGTTGGGCGGTTCCTCGAACACTACTACCTACTGAAGTTAGATTAGCTACGTCAATTCAAATATTCAAAATGAAGCTTCATTTTTAATCAAGAATTCTGTCTCTGTATATAACTGGTCCAGAACTGCAAAAGACAGGACGAAATGGAAGGACTTGAAGGAGGCTTTCACCGCCACAGGCGGTCATACATAGACTTAATTAATTAGTAAATAAAAAATATTATTATGTTAGTAGTTATTAAGTTTTATTTTTTTAATCTTTACTGTACTGTTTTTTTTCCATTACACATTTTTTTTAACATTCTAATAGTAAGCGATTGTTATAAAATTACTTAAGGTATAGGAAAATAAAGCTTTATTTTTTTATTTTATTATATTACTATATATAGACTAGTGGTTCTGTAAAACAGTAGACCTCGCGAGCCTTTATAACGTTACATGCGATAACCGATACTTTTCTTTTTATACTCTTGAGCAATGAGAGGTATAAAGCATTAGTGATTACTCGTGTTTCTTAGTCATAGGAAGTCAAATCTGGTGTCTACGAGTTCGTCTTGCATAGGCGTAATCTGGTTGGTATTAATTTTCCGAAAAAAAAAACAAAAAATTAAATCCTACAGCAATCTTCTCTCTCCACTCCCTTTTTTTTTCAACACATCTTCTGTAGAATTAAGTATATAGTGTGTTTTCAAATTTAATTGAAATCCGTTGATAAAAACTAAACCCACCAAACAAATCCTACCACCAACAAAACCAAATGGTTTGGTCCGCCTGGCTTGCTACCACCATCTTACCTTTTAACAAGCCTCATAGCTCAGTTGGTAGCAGCTCTGCCTTCTGCGCTGTAAGCTGTAGGTTCGATTCCCACCCAGAACAAACATTTGTGTGATGAATATAGATGTTTGTTCTGTGTTTGGGTGTTGTATCATATAGTACGTATGTATTCACAAAAAGTATTTAAGTATTCTATCCGTAATCTAGTACCCATATTACAAGCTATGCTTAGTTTGGGGCTAGATGGTGCTGTGTGAAATTAATGTCCTGTAATATTTACCTAATTCTGTCGTCATAATAACAATTATTAAAAAAAAAAAATTGTGTTCCGGCATTTATAGGTAATATAGCCAGAGTACCTCAATAGAGGATTCCGGGTGAAGTGCGCCTCCATCTTCGGCCTTATCTCAACTTACCAGGTGAGATGAAGGCCAAGCGCTTCCCCGTAGTACAACTGTTCCATACCAGTACCAGACGGAAGCGTGCCAAAGACAAATAACGTAAATAATAAATGATCTTAGGAAAATATATTACAAAGAATAATATGAAGATGGATAAACTGAGATCACTGAGTCGCTGATGTGTGACGTATGGTTGCTTTACAAGCAGCAGCGGGCGCGCGTGTCATGACTGCGGACGCAAGCTGCTTTGCACGCACCTACAATCCAGGCCCTCCTTTTTCTCAACGTCCTCAGGACCTGATGAGGAGCTCAGGACCACGAAATGTATATTCTTTATTCTGAGCTAAATATATTTATAAACAAATGTATGGTATTTATAACAGCTAAAAAGTAAAGTAATTAAGTATAACTATGTATCTAATTAAGAAGTGTGTGTATCTTTGGCTGCAAGCATATCCATCTTACAATACCGGTACACTTATGGATCCTGTAACTTTTCGTATTGCCACTTGTCTTCGGTTGGGTGCAAGATGCTGCGCCTCTCACCAGTGCCGGTGCGGTGCGGCCGTAGATCAATTTGGTTTTCACGGACTTTCGTGCACCAGGTCTGTCGGCAGGATTTCACGCCACGCAAGTCTTAATGACATTATCCGTCGAGCTTTCACCAGTGTCAATGTGCCAGCCATTCTTGAACCGAATGGTCTGTTACGTGATGATGGTAAGCAGCCCGACGGTATGACTTTTGTCCCTTGGGAAATGGGTAGGCCTTTGGTGTTTGGACATCAGTTAGGGCTGGTGCGGCGGCTGATTCGGCTGAGGATCACAAAAGGCGCAAATGTAGTGGTCTCGACAGAGCTTACCTATTTGAGCCTTTTGGGGTGGAGACCTTGGGTTCCTTGGGGAGCCGGTGTCCGGGTTTGCAAAAATCTTGCGGGGCTTTTGATTGAGGCGACACGTGACCCAAGAGCTGGTTCTGGTTCTTATTTAGGCCATCGAATTAGCATAGCTATTCAGCGTGGCAATGCAGCCAGTGTCTTGAGCACGCTTCCGTCTGGTACTGGTCTGGAACATTTGAGTTACCTATAGGCCGTTTGTAACGGTTCTTAGGTAATCTGACTGATTCCTTTGTACATAGTTAGTTTAATTGTACTTTTTATTGAATAAATAAATGTTTAAAAAAATAGTGTGCATAAATTGTTTATTCAATATAACATAATATAACAGCATTACAATATATAATATATCACACCAAAACAAAGAACATACGAAGAACAACGATAAAATATAACACCAGAACAAACATTATCTTCATCACCACAAATGTTTGTCCTGGATGGGAATCGAGCCCACTGTACAACCTACAGCGCAGCAAGCAGAGCTGTGAAGCCAAATAAACGACAAGCTTTACTGCTAGGTAGAGTTATAAGGTAACATTCAGAAAATACCTACGTACTCACATAATACTGAAGGCAAAGGCAACTTACATTACCTTGTGATTCAAGTTTGCTTCTACAATTCAAATTGCACTGTGCATAGCGAGCTTTAATTCTCAGAGGTTCCGTTGCAATATAATGAAGGCACAGCCAGACAAACCGCTTCCCTATAAATACGAGACAGATATTGTTGTGGAAGAATAGTTTCTTGCTTGCCATTTCTCAATAGAAACGGCGAACTGGAGATTTTTTATCTTGGTTGCTTTAAATGTTTGTTACATCAGTGCGAGAGAACCGCTGTTTTCTGGGAAAATACAGTTTATATACCTTATCCTTGCTTTGTAATAATAAAAACATTAAACTAAAATGTAGCCCGTACGTTCTTGTTTTTTTTTTTTTTATTGTACGACGAGGAAGCGCTTAGCCTTCATCTCACCTGGTAACAAGTTGAGATAAGGCGGAGGTGGAGGCGCACTTCACCCGTAATCCTCAACAAACTGAGGAAATGGCTATCTTACCTCTGAATGTCGGAACACAACATTTTTTTTTAAGGATTATCGATCGAGTTAGAGAAACGAACGAGATCTCCAAGTTAAGTAGGGAAATCCGGCATTAGTATGTGGCAATGTTTGTGACGGCATATCTCTCAAATATTATTGGGGTGGAAATAATTGCAATATTTCGCCCATATCTTTTGAATGGTTGATCCGATCGACTCATTGTTTTTTTATTTTTAGAGAACTACTCCTTTCCTGTACTAGTAAATCGGCTAAAGGATTTTTAGGCAAGGGTATCTTTTGAGAAATAGGGGTGTTTACTGGGTCATTCAAGATCTGTCATGTGAAAGAGACTACACATTTTGTAACGTTAAGAGGGTAAAACGCTTATAGTATCTCTCGTAAGATATAATGTTGAAGTGGGCTTCATTTAATTATTTGCTGTTTTATTCACTGAAACCACCCCTGTATTGAAATTAAGAGTTGCAAAGGGGGTAAATAGGATTGAAGTCTTGAGAAATGCCAGAAGTAGAATTATTCCAAATACGTTTATTTTTGTTCTCAAAACCACAATAAATCTTCTGCCTCTTTGATGAAGCAGCTCATATCCAAGCTCTCTTACTACGGTGTCGGTGTTTCCACTCTTAAATGGTTTGACAGTTATCTAAATCAACGCTCACAGTTCATTAATGTCACTCGAGAGGACGGGTCTCGGTTAGTGTCATCAGTAAAGGTATTTATCGTGGCGTGCCACAGGGATTATTCTTGGTCCCCTGCTATTCATCATATACATTGCTGACATATGCTGGCATATTAAACATTGTAAGTATCATCTGTATGCCGACGATTTGCAGCTTTATATACCAGTGCAACCAGAAAATGTTCTACGCAACATTAATAAATTAAACAATGATCTCGATCGGATAGCGGACTGATCTCAGAGCAATGCGCTTCTTTTAAATCCTTTAAAGTCCAAGTTTACGATCCTAGGTTCGCAGCGTCTAGTAGAGAACATCTCAGGACACACATTGAGCGTTAAATTTAAGGGACAAAATGTAGAACACGTGCACGAGGCCAGGAATCTGGGTATTCTCTTTGAAAGTACCCTCCGTTTTGAGAATCACGTACTGAACACGGTAGGAATTGTTTTTTTAGGTTAAAATTACTAAATAAGTTCCGACCCTATCTTAAAGAAGAGATCAGTGTGAAGGTGTGTGAGACAACGGTATTGTCTAATCTTAATTACGGTGACCTTGTGTATGGCCCCCGCCTATTATCTAAAACAGCCCGCCTGGTCCAGCGAATACAGAATGCCTGCTGTCGGTTCATTTATAACATCCCACCTCGAACGCATATTACGCCATATCTTAATAAGTCCTCTACTCTTAACATGGCTTTGCGACGACGATTACTGATTCGCAGGATACGAGTCAGTCCAAACAGCATTGTGAAAACAATAGCTGATAGATACTCATCTCCAATATGGAAGGGTTTTGTTCTGAGAGTGATCAGGTAAATTAGCTACTTACTCACTTACTGATCATGCTCGGAACAAAATGCTTTAAGTTTAATTTAATTTAATTTATTTTAATCATGTGATTTTACTAACAACTAGTTTTTAAGATATTGTTTTATTCTTGTTCGTTTACTAACACTAGTATGGATCCTTGGTCTGAAATAAAACATTTTTATTTTTATTTATTTATTTATTACACATGGCAGTCCTGGTCCACGGTGTCATTAACTCTAAATCGCCTGAGTACTTATTCTCCAAACTAAGTAAGTACCGAAGTAAATATAGTTCTAGGCCTACAAAAAACCTGCTGCACTATAGCAAATATAAAACGGTTGCGCTCAGGGGCAGTTTCCGCTACCAGGCAATCAAATGTTGGAACAACATCCCTCCACCATTTCGATTGTTGAAATATAAGAACACTTTTAAAAAGAGATTTGGATATTCCATACTTGAACAACAACAAAATGTGAAAAAAAAATGAGTGAACCGCTTTAGTGTGCCTTTCGCTTGCTAGGCAGGTTAAGTTATTTATTTATTCATTTGTAAAAAAAAATTGTATATTTGTCTGTATTTATTATAATGCTTGTATATTTAAATTAGTTAATGTATTATTGTTATTTTTAAAATTTATGTATATTTGCATATATATATATGTGTATACTACATAATAATCATAAGTATATAAATATTTTCACATACTTCACACACTCCACATCGTATAACATATCGCCTAGTCTCGCAGGGTCTAGTGAGCCTCGTTAAGGTTTCGGAAAAATACCAGCGCCTATCTACTCCCCAGTAGCAAGGCATTCACGCCGAGTCGAGGTCTTTTTTGCTGTTGTGGCACACAATTCTATTTAACTAATAACATAAGTCATTTCCTGTTTTTTTTCTATTTCTTTGTTTCTATTTGTAATTGTTTCTTTTTATTGTTTTTATGTTTAATGGTTATTTAAGTTTTTCTTATTTGTATATTTTGTAAATATTGTGTGCCATAGTAGTGAATACATTTATTTCTGATTCTGATTCTGATTCTGAAGCCCCTTGGTTGACTTTTACGACACCACGAGATCTTTGTTCGGGGCGAACTACTAGTTATCTCAAGGGCACTTTTATTATCTAAATCAATGACTTTTTAAAGGGGTACAATTAAAAATTATTATATTATATTATTTTAATATTATAATTAAATTTTATTATATTATATTATTTAAATAATTTAATCGCAAAAATTTTGTAGAAAAAAACGTTGATCACCATAAAAAATTGTTTTATACATGAGGAATCCTTTCTCCTCTTCTATTTTCAGTTTTTATCAACTCAATCACTAAAACTATTTCTTCTAGCTACCATCTTTATTATATAGTAAATTTACTGCCATATCAATGCTAATCGAATCTTTGAAGGTATTAACCAAATTAACTCTGAACTTAGCAACATAGACGTCTGGGCGAAAGCCTACGGTCTCTTGGTTAATCCCTTGAAGTCTCAAGCTTTGATCATTGGTAGTCCCTACATGCTAAGCTCCATTGTCGATATTTCTCTCCCACCGGTACTTCTTGCCGAGAATCCTATCCCATTTTTAGTGAAAGCCAAAAATCTGGGTATCATCTTTGATAACAGACTGTCTTGGGCTTCTCACATTAATGAAATTAGCAAAAAAGTGTTTTTCACCTTCCATTCTCTCAAGCGCCTTCAACGGTTTTTTCCTTTTAAAACCAAAGTCCTTCTTGCTCAATCACTTATTCTTTCTCTCCTGGACTATGCAGATGTATGTTTTTTAGATGCCACGGAGGAACTCTGGAACAAACTTGAGAGGCTGCAAAACTTGGGCATTCGTTTTATTTTTGGTTTGCGCAAGTTTGACCATGTCTCAGAGTTCAGATCTCAGCTTAAATGGCTTCCCATTCGCCGTCGACGCGACCTCCATATTCTTTCTTTTCTTTATTTTATCCTTTACAACTCAATTTCTCCAGCATACCTCCGTGAGCGATTTAACTTTCTTATTCCTCGCGGTGTGCCATGCAGGTCGATAGTCTCTCTCCGTCTTGCAACTCCTTCTCACTCTTCCACGTGTTACAGTGACTCGTTCACTGTACAAGCTGTCAGGCTGTGGAATTCTATTCCACATATGATCCGTGCATCTAAATCTTCAAATATTTTTAAGATTAAAGTAAAAGAGTATTATCTGTCTTTGTAGATTGTTATCCATAGCTTAATATAATTTATGTATTCATCTTTATATGTATATATTTATCATTATTGTATTTATTTATATGTGTATGTATAAAATATGTAAAGATATATTTTTATGTATTTAGTAGGTATTAAATATATTTGTGTAGGTATACTTTTGATATCTGTATGTATATTTAATTTGTCTATTAACATTGTATTTTAATTCAAGTACACTTTTCTACCTTTTCAGTGTAGCAACTCTCACTCTCTCAAAGGTTTGCTGGTAGAAAACTCTTTAAGGGTTAAGCTCGCCTCTGTACATATGTTTTCTTATGACATGTTATAATCTTATTTATGTGTACAATAAAGAATTACAAGAATTACAAGGAAGTGCTTTCCATTCAACTCATCTTTTTTTTTTTTTTACTGTACGACGGGGATCTGCTTGGCTATCACACCTGATTGTTCAACTTACAATAAGGCTGAAGGTGGATACGCACTTCACCCGGAATCCTCAACAAACTGAGGAACTGGTTATCTTACCTCTGAATGCCGGAACACAACAATTTAAAATTTGTTATGGTGACAGAATTTATTAAGATGGTGGTAGCTAGCCAGGTGGAGTTAAACAAAGTCCTACCACCAACCAAACCAAGCCTAATAATGTACTCCCCCTGGGGACCCGGGACCTCTGGATCTGACACCGGTGGACAGACCATCTTTTTACAAGTTAAGATTAAGATAAGGCCGAAAGTGGAGGCGCACTTCCCCCAAAATCCTCAAACGCCTGATAAACTGGATATTTTACCTAATGAAAATCAGATATACCTAACACTAAAATTATGGTCACATATTATTTGATCTCTTACCACCAACATAAAATAATCTCTGATCTACGTAATCGTGTAGCTATTTTCGTATCCATTGTCTAAAGTCACGGGTCAGAGTAAACTGGACATAGGAGCAACAGATTTCATTTTTGAGAGGACCAGTAGATTGGGAACGAAATGCCCGGAACTCGATTTGACACTCTCCCGATATCGTCACATTACACCCTTCTATCTGCTTTCGAAGCAGTGCGAGTGTGGAATCGACTTGTATATAGGTATTTTTAACCGATTTAAAAAAAAAGAGCAGGTTGTCTCATTGTCACCAGGTCAGGATCTGATGATGGAATCCTGGAGAAATCGAAGAAACTCTTCAAATATTATACGCACACTTGAAGTGTTTTGGGTATTTTTAGGGTCGGTATACTTCCCAGTGATCCCAGTGATCCGTTCGTCATCAGGTCAGTATCTTATGATAGGATCCTGGAAAAATCGAGGGAGTTCCTCGAATATTATAGACACTCTTGAAGCGATTTGGGTGTGTTACCTCAAAAGTAAAGAAAACACGGACCCCATACAGGACGCGTATTTCTGTCTGTCTAACTGTCCGTCTGTCCGTCTATCTGTCATCAAAATAATTGGGAAAAAGACGTCATCCAGGCAAACAAAATTGTATCTTATTCTTCATTGAATTCGGTTTATTTTACAGTTTCCAAACGTAATTATCTGCACTTATTGGTTCAACAAAAATCATAGAACTCGCGTCATCGTCAACGAGAGCTTTCCATGAGCTATATGTACCTATACTGTGTATATAATGTGTACTTTTGCGGTGAACAAAAAGCGTGAAACTCACGTCATTGTCACCGCACGCTCTTGTGAATTGTATCGTCGAGCTATGTTACATTATTATTTTCTAATTATTTTTGGTTCTTAAATTGGTCATTAACACTTCTTTACAAACTAAAAATAAATCAACAATAATAATCTAATAGCTCGACGATACAATTCACAAGTTGCTTAGTTTTCACTTATATCGGCAGTTCCCAAAGACTGAGTGTGAGACGTGTGTTAAAGACTTTTCGGTATCTTAACTATGAACAAAGGCCATATTTTTAATGGGTTAGCTCTTGACATCTAGGATTGTCTAGGCCAGACCAGAGATGAGGTCTACGATGGAGTGAGGAATCCCAGAAGGCATCCCGGCTACCGACAGAACCAGGTAGACAGACCTTTATCCTACCACCAGTGTTTCGAATCAGACCACTAGGAGGCAGATCACACACTTCAACAAAAAATAAAAAAAATAATGTTACACATTAAACTAAGCATATCTAGCTTGTACGTAGTAAGTAGATCACGGATAGATTAGGTACATATAGGTAGGTTTATACTTGTGTATAAAAATATTTTATTTTTCAATTTACTACTTGATTATTACTTGAGACCTATAGAAATGTTAAACCAATTCCTTAAATATTTGCGCAGAGGCAGTGGAGCCGTGTGATTTATTTATTTTATTTATTAATATGGCACACAAAACAAAATACAATAACAAGATATTGATAATTAAAATTTTATAACTAGATCATATTTCTAAGAATGTGTACGCAGCATGATTACAAAAAGAAAGCAAGACAGATCTGTGTTACGCAATAAAAAGGGAAGAAAAAGATTAATATTAACAAAGTAGACGCAAAATAATAACAATATTAAATAATAAAAGACGATTAATAAACATAAAAAAAAGTAAAGGACACATCTCATCACAGTCTTCCATTTCAATGTCTTGTTTTCAATTCAAGTGTGTTATCAGTCTACTTATTTTAAAATTATAAAAGGAGCATTCATGTAAACTTGGAGTTTTACTTCATCAAGTCCACGTAATAAGACAGACATCTACTATCTAGTCATATTACAGGATTAGGATATACGACCGCGATTAAACGCGAAACGGAGTGTGGGAAGACCCCCCAGTCGATGGACCGACGACAATGTGGCGGTCGCAGGGAGTCGATGGATGAAGGAGGCTGAGGTTCGCTTTTTGTGGCGTCGATTGGGGGAAGCCTATGTTCATCAGTGGATGTGTGTGGGCTGATATGATGATGATGAATATCACACAACGTCCCTTATGCGGGACTTATATATCTACTTTTTTGAATATATTTCACACTTAGGTATCATATTATACAACACCCAAACACAGAACAAACATTTATATTAACACAAATGTTTGTCCTGTGTGGGAATCGAACCCACAAACTACAGCTCTGAAGAATTGACCTATGAAGCAGTTCGTTCGAATGTTTTTTTTTATAGTACGACGGGTAAGGGCTTGGCCTTCATCTCCTGGTTTCAAATTATGATAAAGCTAATGGTGGAAGCGCTCTTCACCCGAAATCCTTAGCAGTCTGAGGAACTGGCCTCTAAATTTAAACACAAGAATTCAGAACTGGTAATATGGCAACAGAATAAGGCAAGATGGTGGTAGCTAGCCTGACGGGCTTAAATAAAGTCCTACGACCAACCAAACCAAGTAGGTATAATTGTACTCCCCTGGGGATAAAACCCGGCACCTCTGGATCTGATACTGGTGGGTCACTAGACCACAGACGGTGACCGAATTCCGAATTCCGAATTTCCTCAGTTGGTTGAGGACTCCGGGAGAAGTGCGCTTCCACCTTCGGCCTTATCAAAACTTGAAAATCAGATGAGATGATGGTCAAGCAAGGTCGTACTATAAAAAAAAAGATCGTGATGAATAAAAGAGCATTTTCCACACTTGTCTACCGAATAGCTCCGTTGAAAAATCGACAGGTGCATGTGATAGCATTTTACCAATGCCATTCGTTTTATTTATTGGACCCTCAGTTGACGGAGGCACGATACGCAGATAAGAGGGGACCTTTTCACGCCAATTATATATTTTATATATCAGGTTTCCGATGATGGATTTTTCGATTTTGATTTAGATTTGGGAGGGTCACGGCATGTCCACAATGCTATCATAGCCAGCTTTCAATGTAATGCATATTTTATTTGGTGTTGAGGGGAGGATCGTTCTATAATCGCTTCAAGGCGGTGTGTTGAAACTATGCAACAAAATACGCTGCTGCCAATTTTCGGTTCTAGGATTTATAGAACTCGCATGTCTTAAGCCAAGTTAGGAGCATGTCTTCTGAATGTGCTCGGAAGGTAATTAACAGTAGACACAATAAATAAAAACTTGTTTCTTGATTTTTCCTAAGGATCCTCAGGAAAAATCAGTGGATTATGATTTAATATTTTTCTATTATAATATTAACCGCCTCTGTGGTCTAGTGGTTCAACCCACCGATTTAAAATCCAGAGGTCCCGGGTTCGATCCCCATGGGGAGTACAATATATTGTGCTTGGTTTGGTTGGTGGTAGGACTTTGTTGAAGTCCGCCTGGCTAGCTACCACCATCTTACCTAATTCTGTCACCATAATAACAATTCTAAAATTGTTGTGTTCCGGCATTCAGAGCTAAGATAGCCAGTTCCTCAGTTTGTTGAGGATTCCTGGTGAAGTGCGCTACCACCTTCGGCCTTATCTCAACTTGTTACCAGGTGAGATGACGGCCAAGCGCTTCCCCGTAGTACAATAAAAAAAAAATGTTTTTGTGTCACAAAAACATTTCAGTCAATACAAGAATATTCATCATTTTTTATTTTCATGAGGAAGCGCTTGGCCTTCAACTCATTTGGTTTCACGTTATGATAAGAGCAAAGGTGGAAGCGCACTTCACCCGTGATCCTCAACAGACTGAAGAACTGGCTACTTCTAAATGGCGGAACACAACAATTACAAATTTAAAAATCATTTGAAATCTCTTTGGTTGTACTAATACTCTACTACCGTTATATCTGTCATCTTTAAAAGCTCAGCTAGCCTTTTACTTAATGGTAAAATCTGTTCCATTTGCGTTTCAATTGGTTTCATTAAAAGTGGTGGCTTTACCTTGACTTCTCAATGAAACCGATAAATTGTTTAAATGAAAAGCCGCCATTTTTATAGACACCAAAATGAAACAGACTTAAATAATATAGGCCAGCTAGAATTCTACGATAATCAATCAAGTGTAACCTATATTTTTATCACGAAAGTCTTTTCGTAAGCCGATGACTAATAATTAATAATTTCTCAACATTTACATAAATAAATATTACAGACAGATAGAAATATTATAGATAGAGAGAATAAATATTATTGACATTCATTTCACACAGCGCCATCTAGCCCCAAACTAAGCATAGCTTGTAATATGGGAACAAGATTACGGATAGAATACATATATATACCATTTTTTTTGTACTACTGAGCTATGAAGCTTGTTACTGAATCATGAGGCTTTATATATATATATATATGTAATTGGTAAAAGAAAATACAATTTATCAAAAACGTATCATCGTGCGTATCTAACCCTGAGATTCCACCCCTACATCGTTTGTGTGACAAACTAATCCATCATTTGGTATCGGCTTATCAATCAAACTGTTGATTTGATATCAAACATCAATATAAAGGATATTGATGTTTGATATCAAATCAACAGTTACAAGTTTTAACAGAGTAGAAACTAAAAAAGAAACAAACAACATCATTATTTCAATCTATCAATCACTCAACACTATAATTGTAATTCAAATGAGAGATTATTTACTATTCGACCACTGATAACTTATATTTTCAAAATTAGAATGCGATAAAAGCAAAAACACGGAAGTATTGCAAACCCGCGATTTAAGTAAAAGCCTATTGAATTGTGTATATAATTTCACCATCAATAATGCCTACTCATAAAACTCAAACACTATGCGGTGATGGCAGAAATAGTATACCGTAGTATTTTACTATCTATAACTGTAGAATGGAATTTCTTTTTATAGTTATTTTTGTTAGTTAGATCTCTTTTAATATATATTGTCATAATAGTTTTGGTATGCACTTCATTCAAAATTGTCACCACTTGGATTGAAAGCTTTTGGGCCTGTTCAACAAAATAGCTGGCTCATTTCTCGCTCAAAAAATATCTTTGGCCATTCAACACGGAAATGCAATCATCGCTTTTGGCACTTTACGTTCTCGGAAAGAAAAAATCGTACGATTTTGGTTTATTGTTTCGTCCTCACTGAATTATCGTATTATACTATTATAATAGGTCTTCACCTATGAAGTATTCAATAAAAAGTACAATTAAACTAACTATGTACAAAGGATTCAGTCAGATTACCTAAGAACCGTTACAAACGGCCTATAGGTAACTCAACTGTTCCAGACCAGTACCAGACGGAAGTGTGCCCTAGACACTGGCTGCATTGCCACGCTGAATAGCTATGCTAATTCGCTGGCCTAAATAAGAGCCAGCCCTTGGGTCACGTGTTATGAAGTTAGTTTTTTTTTTGTAGTACTGGTCATTTAAAATAAAAACTATTTCTGAATGTCTATGAACTCTTCAAATTTCTAGATGATCTCCATGACAGGCGGCTACGCTCAGCAGATAATCTACTGCTTGAAATACCAAAACATCATTATTTTGCTTATGGTAAATCTTTTTCAGTCACTGCAGCCCGGCTTTGGAATAACATTCCGTATGACATGAGGAGAGTAGATTCGAAGGACTGTTTTAAAAGACTGATTCGAGTGCATTATCTCAAATCCTAGTATTACGTTCTTTAGTCTTCCTAGTTAGTATTTTATGAATTTGTTATAATGTTTTTGATTTTGTATGAGTATTTTCATTGTTGATGTTAATTATTTTTGTGTAGGTTCATTAAGGGGTACCTAAGTATTTAAATATATTAATATTGATTCTCATTTATAATGTTATAGTATAGTTTATTGTATGCAAATAAAATTTGTATAGTATAGTAGATATAAAGATAGGTAGTAAGTATTAATTTTAGGTAATTACTTATGTTGCTTAGTTTTATTATTAATAGGTAGGTATGTTATCACGCCAACCTCTGTTTTTTTTTCTTACAATCTTGGTTTGGTTGGCAGTTAGAAAATGCCATCGGCATTATGCCCACCCATTGTACACTAGTTATTTGTGCAATAAAGTGTTAAATAAATAATAATAAATAACTCTAATTTCAAATTAATTTTATTTTTAAAACATGACACTCTATTTTCAGTCTTTTGTTTACTAATTAGCGTTATGTTTTCATCCCATTTGGGTCTAGTTCATCATCATGGATACGTTAAAAAACCGAGTAATTATGGAATATGAGAACAGACCGGGAAGCAACGCGGCACAAACGCCACGCATTAACGACGTATACGGAGAGAAAACTACAAACGAACGCACATTCCGTTATTGGTTTACCAGCTTCCGTGCTGGAAATTAAGACCTGAAAAATGCACCCCGTGGTCGTCCGGAAACTTTGGTCGACAATGACAAATTAAAGGCGATTATGGAAGCTGATACTCAGTCCACTGTCGAATTAGCAGCAGCTTTCGAAGTTAGCATCAAAACAATATTGATCCATTTGCGTCAGAAACAGACAATCGTAAGCACTCATCGCGTTAATTAGATCCTGGTTCAGCTCCTAAAAAATGCCCTAAACGAAAAATTACACCTAAAAAAGTGATGGTCACTGTTTGGTGGTCTAACACCGGTGTGATTCATCACAAATTTTTACCAAACGGGACGAGCATTATTGCAGATATGTACTGTGAAGAACTGAACACAATGATGGAGAAACTCGCACAACGCCAACCAGCTTTGGTGAATCGATCATCCCCGTTACTGCTGCACGACAACGTTGAGGCTGGAAGCTCTCTGTCATCCGCCGTACTCACCAGATCTTGTGCCTACCGACTTCTACTTTTTCCAGAATTTGGAGAACGTCTTAATGGAAAAAAAAACAATACCCGGGAGGTAGTACAAAATGCCGTCGAAGAGTGTGTTGGCTTCCGTCCAGCAAACTTTTTCAAGAAGGGGATCAGTAAATTGCCACTGCGCTGGCAAAGATGCATGAAGCCTGCACGGGCGATTACTTTGATTGAAAAAATTTGAAAAGATTTGAAAAATGACTTGCATTTATTTCATACAAAACGGTAATTTCATAGGTAAAATTATGACAGTTCAAAAATTAAGATAAGGAATAAAATAAAACATTCGCAGGTATAAAGAAAGTTAGGAAGAAACAAAAAAAATAACAGAAAGTAGAGACAGAAAAGAGAGACAAGGCATTAAGCATAGAAAACACACAACATTAACATAAATGCTAACTGATCTGTAGCCTACAGGGAACGTAATGAAACATTCCCTAAATGTGCAATAGGTCCAGCCTCAGCTATGCCATTGTCATACAGAAGGTGATGACAACAACTTGATTTAAGGTGGTTTAAAAATGTGTAATTAGTCACTAAATATAGCCTACGTCTACATACATATTGAATTGAATATTTCGATTTTACATACTGGTTCCGTAAATGACTGAATCTTTACAACTTGGTCGTAAAGATTCAGTCATTTAAAGGTTTGAAGCTACAAATTTATATACAGGTGAGTATTTTTTCAGGGCCACTGAGGCCAAGTCTGAAACCGTGAGAGTCATTGAAAAGTCATGTTAGGAGTTACGTGCTCGATTTCAATAAAAACAAGTTCTGCATTAAAAATAATCTAGTTTTTTTTGGCCCTGAAAAATACTCACCCTGTATACGTTAAAACGCGTACCTTAAGGAGGTGGGCTGACGAGAAGTTATTTCGGAGTACATCCAAATGAAAGCCATCAAAATTTATAGCATAATGAAAAGCCAGTTTTTTGTTTGGGGCAACTGCTGTACTAACATAATTGAAAAAACTATAGGTAGTACATGGGCAACGAACTCGTTATGTGACAGTAAGGTAAAGATAAATCTGTACGGAAAAATATTGTGTTGAAACCGAGTACAAAGTTGTCACCCAGCAAACAACTGAAACATGAGGCTGTCATGCAATGTTACAGAAGTTTTAGCAGTCCACCTCCCGCCTCGCTAGCCTGTGTTCGGTACAGGCGACACGACATTGCAATTAATGCTCTGCACCTTTGCAGGTGTAACCGATCTACAATGCCTACTGAGCATCAGTGATAAATCGCCGGAGAGAGCCATTAGATCGACGCAAACATCTTTATTGCCACTCGCTATACTCGGTTTATTTTTTGTTCCAACCTCTATGAACAACTTTAAAAACAAACTGGACAACTGGATACAAACAAGGATACAAACCAATTGAAGTGACAATATAAAACCATCCCTGTGAAAAAGGCAGAACAGCCCCAGAGTTGCCCACCTATTATCAAATAATAATAATAGGTAGGTACTCGATGCAATTTTTTGTATATTTTTTTATCTTTGGGATTTTTGGGACCGACCAGTCCAGGGGTAAATCCTCTAAAGTCCTAAGCCGTACACTCGACACTGAGTAACACAACCGGGCTTGTACAATATAAATTTATAACATGTCTGTTGTTGGCGGGTTTGCAAGGTATGCGTGCATATGCGTCGCGCGAGGAATCGACGCTGACTGCCCTCAATTCAAGGTTGCTCAGGGACCGCGGGCGGTTGGTTTAGTTTCGTCTAAAAACCAGATAACTGAAACTATTCCAATGTTGGTTTAGGATGCGCACCCACAAATTCAATTTGGTAAATTATACCAAATAATAAAAAGCAGCGAAACCACTATGATTAAAAAAAAACACCTAACAACCTACTGATTTACTCTGCCTTAAACTTAAGCTATATACTGTCAAAATAACTATTCAGATGAAATTTTCTGCTGACCGATTAAAAAAGTGCCAAATGCCAAATGCCACAAGTATCAATCTCAGTTGGAGTTCTGCCTGCTGCTCCGTAAACTGTAGGTTCAATCCCCATCCGAAAAAAACATTGTGTGATGAAAAAAGATGTTTGTTTTGTGTTTTGGTGTTGTATTGTATGATTAGTATGTATTAAGAAAGAAAATAAATGAGCTCTGATATTACATGAAATTCTTTTATCGGGGCTAGATGGCGCTATGTGCATTATTGTGGGTATATTTTAAAGGTCATTGTTTTTTAAAAATAGAGAACCAATTATTATAATTTTATGATTCATTAGACTATTTATAGCTTTCTGTTCTGTGATGAATGAGTTTCTAACATAAATGTATCACGCGACTGGTCTGTCTACCCTCATCATTTCAGCCGGTGAAACCTACCGGTGGCAAAACGAAAATGAAGATCGACTTAATATAATTATCGTCAATTATTTCTGGACGTGAGGAATGTCAGATTGTCATTTTGTCAATATAATAATGTTTCTAAGTGGATTCCGCGTGACAATTACGTAATTTATTAACCATTTTGAAATTCATTTTAAGTGGGTACGGTAGCGTGCGCCGCGGGGAATCGATGGATGGAGACGGCTCATATCGCTTTTTGTGGCATTGATTGGGGAAGGTATATGATGGTCAGCAGTGAACGTATGAAGACTGAAATGATTTTTATTTTTGATTGTAGGTACTACGGGGAAACGCTTGGCCGTCATCTCACCTGGTAACAAGTTGAGATAAGGCCGAAGGTGGTAGCGCACTTCACCAGGAATCCTCAACAAACTGAGGAACTGGCTATCTTACCTCTAAATGCCGGCACACAACAATTTTAGAATCGTTGTAATGGCGACAGAAAAAGGTAAGATGGTGGTAGCTTGCTGAGGTGGACCCAAAGTCCTACCACCAACCAAACCAAGCACAATATATTGTACTCCCCATGGGGATCAAACCCGGGACCTCTGGATCTGAAATCGGTGGGTTGAACCACTAGACCACAGAGGCGGTTAATTTGATGAAGAATGAACGATGACCTACTTTAAAAAAAATCACACATACGTGAATCTTTGAGGTCTAATAATTGGGACATGGTCTCCAAACAAGCTGTCAATTTATCCGCCAGATATCCGTGAGTGGAATATTCATGGCGCGAGTAAAACCTTGGTGCAGTGTGCAAGATAAATCTTCATTAAATAGCGCTTATCTTGAAGGGGTGGAGGGCGTCCATGTCTTGGTGATTTGAGGAGACATTCTGTAATGAGTTCAAGTAATTCAAGCAACCGCCTGGAACCTGCCTGGTGTGTTGAACCAACCACCACCCCGATTTCAGATCCAGGGATCTCGGGTTCGATACCCAGGGGGAGTACAATATTTTGCTTGGTTTGGTTGGTGGTAGGACTTTGTTTAAGTCCGCTTGGCCAGTTACCACCATTTTATCTAATTCGGTCGCCATACCGACAGTTCTAAAATTTGTTGAATTCCGGCATTTAGAGGTAAGATAGCCAGTTCCTCAGTTTGGTGAGGATTCCGGGTAAAATGCGCTTCCACCTTCGGCCTTATATCAACTTGTCACCAGGTGAAATGAAGGTCAAACGCTTCCCCGTCTTACAATAAAAAAAGTGCGAGAGATGCTGAGGGTTCAGATGATTTTCTTCATATTTTTTTTATAATATAGTCAGGCAAGTCTTAGCGCCTGTGACCAAAAGAATGAGGAGGAATAGTAGGTATGTATAGTATGGCGGCGATGTATAGACGAGGGATGAAAGCCACATAAACAAGATAATATGAATGTGAACGGACGTAGGAGTAGGGTTTAGACCTTGGAAGAGATAGGTGGATGTGGGTGACGATATGCATGTGAGAGGAGTGGATGATAAGTTGACGGGTGACAGAGGAGAGTGGAAGTGGAGAACGTGTTCTCTGACCCCGCGTTAGCATGGCATAAGGGCAAGAAGAAGTCCATGGTGGTTCACTTGCCTAGGATTGCAAGGGCTTCTCTAGCTTACTCGTGGAAATTATAGATAGCGACTCGGGGTTCTGAATTTGCTACAGATCAGGTAGCAAGATAAAACAGGGCGAGGTGGTGATAAAAAAAATCTATTTTACGCTCAATCGCGTCCAGGGCTGACATAGCTTCTGACGGATACCCTCATTTCTGCTCATCTTAAAGCTTTTTCTATGGCACGTCAAACAAATTTCAAAATAAATAGCAAACTTAAAAATCATGGTCACAATAAAGAGATACTTTGAATAGCTTCCATATTGGAGGCTCTTGAACAAGCCCTAACTACTAATAGATTTCTGCTCGTAGCAAGCTTTAATTTAAACGGATGCGAAATGGAGTATAGGGCAAACTTAACAGACTGAAGAAATTTCAGGGAGTGGCCGCCGTGGCAGACACGGCTTAAGACGCCTCCAACTTGGCCCGCGGATGTCGTAAGAGTCGACTGAGGGATTTTTCAACAGAAGAAGGGCAGCAGCTTATTTCTGTATACTACCCAACACCTTTACTGCGATGCCCAATCCGTGTACCGTGGTTATGGCAAAACCCTACAATTTTAGAGGAGGCTCTGTCCAGCAGTGGACACTAATAGGCTCTTGATGTTGATACTAGTATCAATACCTCACCTAACTACTTCATCATCATAGCTTCCTGCCCGTTGTCCCCTAATTGGTGCAGTTGACACAAACATGTTTCTGACTTGCCGTCTGCTTGGGAAGACTCGGTTGTGTGGGATGAGGGGTTAAGGATTTAGTAAATTTAAGTATGTTAAATAGATAAGGAATGATGAGGATTGGTACTTATGTACCAGGTGAGTGTGACAATAGCAGCTAAAGCAGTCCAGGGCTTCGTACCCGTAATGATTCTGTCCAGACATCTTGAGAACCACCCTAACCTTGCTATTTTACTACTTTATTTATTATATTTATCAAAAGAAGGACCCCTAGACACACACTGGGTTAACCTTGGGCAGAACCGAACATAGGAAAACTTAGAAGAGCTTAATCTAAGATCTCAAACTGACAATGTCAAATGTCAAAGTTACGGCAAATGTCAATGTGACAAGAAATGACATTATTTTGTTCACCGATTACTCCGTTAGTCGACGATCAACTTGGATAATTTTGTTTTTACAAGATATTACAAGACATTTATTTAACACAGGGCCATCTTGCCCCAAACTAAGCATAGCTTGTAATATGGGAACTAGATTACGGATATGGGAATATGGGAACTAGATTACTTAAATACTTTTTTTTATAAATACATACTTATCACAAAATACAACACCTAAACACAGAACAAACACGTCCTAGGTGGGAATCGAACCCACTACCCACAGCGCAGAGGGCATAGCTACTATTACCAACTGAGCTGTGAGGCTTGTTGTTTTATCAATTCAGTTTTTATTTTGACTCAACTGCCTCAGGAGAGTCTTTGGTAGGGTTGAACCATTCAAATACGTAGGTACCTAAACATCGAAAATGATAAGCAAATTCGTAAGTACTGAGCCTCGAGGGCAAAGGAACAACAATAGCACCGACAATACATACAAAACGACTCCGCTAAAGCACTTTAACATCAATAGAAATGGAAAAGGATTCCGTACGTATGCACTCCCTTTAACTCGATCCAATCAATCTTTCGACGAAAGTTATAGGTATCACAGTTTACTGTGGTCGCAGTAAGTCTACTTTATGTCAGGGTAAAAGCCAAATCGAATGTCTTAGACAATCATTAGGCATATTTACCGAACGTTGCCCTGCAAAAACCAGACAGATAGATAGAGATTCAAACAGCTAAGGTAGAGGCACTAAGGTAGAGGTTTTTAACCACTTCTGTGGTCTAGTGGTTCAACCCACCGATTTCAGATCCAAAGGTCCCGGTTTCGATCAGCAGGGGGAGCAATATTGTGCTTGGTTTATTTGGTGGTAGGATTTTGTTTAAGTCCTACCAACATCTTACCTAATTCTGTTGCCATAACAACAAATCGCAAAAAATATTGTGTTTCGGCATTTATAGAGGAAAGATAGCCAGTTCCTCAGTTGGTTGAGGATTCTGGGTGAAGTGCGCCTCCACTTTCAGCCTTCTCTTATCGTGTTACCAGGTGAGATGAAGGCACTTCCCCGTCGTACTATCAAAAAAATAAAAAATAAACATTTTGTCGAGAGTTGTATGTTTTATGAAAAGTGCGAATCGCAAATCCACAAAATGGGAAGGAAACAAAAAAAAATCCATGTCACATGGGCATCACATGACAGTGTTTTGGTAAAACTATGTAGCCTTACATTTGTTTAAGTTTCACTTCCAATTTGAGTAACTGTTTTAGCATATGAACTGTATCACTATTTTGTGTTCTATCCAATTTTGCTGAAATATTGTCTTCTGAAAGAAATGGATGGTACCAACAGACTTGTAAATGTAGGCTCAGTTTGAGCGTCGCAATTGCCTTTTGTAACGAGTTTTATAGTAGATTTTATGCCAAGATCTAAAAGTATATAGTCTAAAGAGCAAACAAGGGTCACCTACGTAGTTATATTTCTATTAAGATTAGGTCTTTATAGGTTCACGAGGAAAAGGTGTAGGTGTACCCGATCTATTCCATTTTGAAATTAAAAAACCCCTGAACCTTCAGAACGGGTAGTCCCATGGTCAATTGATGTCGACATTGACTTCTTCATTATAACGGGGAGGAATTTGTAACACTAAATTTAAAGACCTTTAAAAACACTAAAACGTGGAATCGGTGGAGTTTTGAAACTTGTAAACCGCCTCTGTGGCCTAGTGCTTCTCCGACCGGTATCAGACTCAGATGTCCCTGGTACAATATTGTGCTTGGTTTAATTGGTTGTACAACTTTGTCAAAGTCCGACTGGCTAGCTGCCACTATCTTACCCAAGCCTGACGCCATAATTACAATTCTGTTGTGCTCCGCAGATGAAAGAAAGCCAGTTCCTCAAACCGTTGAGGATTCCGGGCAAAGTGCTCTTCAACCTTCGGCATTATCATTACTTTAAACCAGGTGAAATGAGGGTCCCGTCTTACAATGTTCTTATTTATAAAAATAATGTAACATATATAGGAAGTTTTCAGCCAAAATTCCCAGGTAGATAATTAGGGTGTCGTACCCACAAGGTGCCAATTGGCCCATATTACTACGCCTACGCTCTTGGCCTACCTTCAATGGCGTGTTTGTTTTATAAATTTTCAAAGAACATTATGTAATTGCTGAAAACCTGACCTGAATGATAAACAATAAAAGAGAATAAGGGAAAGATACAATAATGTAAATAAAATGTAGTGAATAACCACGAAAACCTAAAAACTTATAAGATACAATAAATAGATTTTTATCGATATATTTTAACTATATTATGAATTATTTTTATTTTAGTTTAATTATTGTTCTCTGCTGTTTTGGTTTTGTTTCTTTGGTTTACAGGTTTACTTTTGGTTTACCAAACCAAGCAAAATATTGCTCCCCTGGGGATCGAACCCGGGACTTTTGGATCTGAAATCGGTGGGTTGAACCACCACTAGAAACTGGGCAAGCCTGAATCGTAATAAAGCTGCAGAATTTAATGTATTTTTTGTGTTTAAATGTGGGTAGGTCCGAACCTCCCGGTCTGTGAATACAAATCACACTTGTTACACAAAAGAAATAAACCTACTTGAAAGCATTTTGCGGAAATCGTCAATTGATAAATTGGTGCTCAATCGAGAATCAAACGAGAAGTCTTCGCATAGCATATCGCGGGGTACTAATCCATACAAGTTTAACTAACCAAACTTAATATGAGTCATGTTAATTTCATTATTTCAAATTGAAGACTAGTAGGTACGCATAAAGTTTATCGTGGTACAGTCGCCTGGACTAATATGTATAGAGTTTATAATTTTCATACTGAAGAAATTTCTTTTACATTTACCCTTGTCTGGTAAATTCTTTTATGACTTTTGTATGTAAGCTTGATAGTTATAACACACTTAAATATATACCAAATTATTAACATGTATACAAATGTGGAAACAAAATAGCATTATACACATATGCATTGTGCTTAGACCATTTAACCAATTGATTAAATTGTCTAAGGCATTGTGTAAACAATATATCGGTATACACTTCATCATTTTCAAAAAGAAGCCATTTCTTTTACATTAATTTCTGTTATATACTGTCATTACTTTTATATTCACGAATGATACATCACACTTGAATAGAAAATGATTAACATCTCCACAAATGTGGAAACTAAACCACATATTACCTATAACATAATTATGTGTATACAAATATTTTTTAAATTAAGTGTATCTATATTTGTATATATACCCAGGACAAACATTTGTGTGATGAATATAGATGTTTGTTCTGTGTTTGGGTGTTGTATCATATAGTAAGTATGTATTTAAAAAAAGTATTTAAGTATTCTATCCGTAATCTAGGTCCCATATTACAAGCCATGCTTAGTTTGGGCCTAGATGGCGCTGTGTAAAAATTAATGTCCTATAATATTTATTTATTTATTTATATATATATAAGTGTAGGCGACTGTACTTAAAATGTATTAGAGCTTGAATTTTCGAAACATTTTCGAAACATATTCGTACGCTTCGTCTAAGTTTAATTGCGCAAGCTTTGTAATTGAAGTTCAATTTATAATTGAGCTCAGGTTGAGTTAGGTTTGGGCTGGCAACACCATCCGAATTCTAGTTCACGAAGAGGAGACTATGTTGTTAAACTTTAATTAGATAAAAGTTGACCTAGATCATATTAATAAACCTGGAAAACACAGCCGCCTCTGTAGTCTCGTGGTTCGCCAAGCGGTGTCAGATTTAGAAGGCCCGGGTTCGATCCTCAGGAGAGTACAAAATTGTGCTTGGTTTGGTTGGTGGTAGGACTTTGTTTATGACTGCCTGGCTAGCTACCACCATCTGACCTAAGTCTGTCGCCATAACGAAAATGTCCAATTATTGTGATCCGGCATTTAGAGGTAAGATAGCCAGTTCCTCAGACAGTTGAGCCTTATCATAATTTGAAACCAGGTGAACGATTGGGTCTGATTCCGGTAGGCAAACCTCGTAACCACAGAGGTGGTTAAAGTGGTAATCAATGATGTAGCCTAAGATGGTGCACCCTTGCCTACAGGAACCTATTCATCCTTGACTTGAAGACTTCCATACTATAGCGATCTGGACAGACTCAGGCAAAGCGTATATGGGTTGAGGAATACCACTTCGTGCAAGAGGAAGGAATATCTACCAATAACCGGTGGCCACTTAACTGAATTGAACAGGTAAATTATTTAATGTCACTGGGATTGTGTTTTCGATAGCTAAAGCTAAAATTATTGAATATAGGTCTTGAATTTTAGCAGTCTCTTCCAGATAACTTTATGATGGAGAGGATAATGCAAACTTTATTGTAAAAAGATACACATATTGTAAGATGATAAATTAATATTTAATATTACAAAAAAAATGTTATTATCATCATCAACATATCGATGTCTACTGTCTACTGGATTAAGATATCTTTCAAGGTCACTGAGTCCAATCTTCAGCCTTTGACATTCTGTGTCTGTAATGTACGCAAGTCATCGGTCTATCTAGCTGGAAGGCGTCTTTTATTATTACACGACGGGGAAGCGCTTGGCCTTCATTTCATCCAGTTTTAAGTTATGCCTTATGTGGAATCGCACTTCACCCGTAATCCTCAACTGTCTGAGGAAATACATATATTACATTTAGAGGTAAAAGATTGCCAGTCTTACCTATAAATGCCGGAACACAACAATTTAAATAAATCAATTAAGTAAAATAAATAAGTATTACAGGACATCAATTTGACACAGCGCCATCAAGCCCCAAACTAAGCATAGCTTGTAATATGGCAACTACATTACGGATAGAATACTTAAATACTTTTTTTTTGTTGTAAATACATACAACACCCAAACACAGTTTATTTAGAATTTTTGTTATGGCAGCACATACAACACCCAAACACAGTTTATTTAGAATTTTTGTTATGGCAGCGAAATTAGGTAAGATGGTGGTAGCTAGCCAGGCGGACTTGAACAACGTCCTAATCAAACACAAAACTCACCTGGGGACCCGGGACTTACGGATCTGACACCGGTGGGCGAAGCACTAGACCACAAGGGCGGTTAAAAACTATACTTTCATGGACGTGTAGTCTCTACTGAAGAATTCGTTGACCCCACCGGTTGTTGGTCCTTTGACAAATATGGTCATCCCACTGCCACTCTAGCTTGCTAACTCCTTAAGCTACTTATCTTTGTGAAGGATAAAATACAGTCACGCATAACGAGGGTTCCGATCCACATTTCAAGGAAAAAAACGTTTCAGCAGCCCGCCCAGGCTCCCGTTGACATTTTTTTTTTGTACCCTGGGGAAGCGCTTGCCTTCATCTCACCTGGTAACAAATTAAGATAAGGCCGAAGGTGGAGGCGTACTTCATCCTTTTGGTAGTCGAATCCTAAAAATGGATCAACCTTCCAACCATGCCGCAGGAAATTTTGTAACCCGCCGCCATTTTTAATAGATTACTACCCTTTCATGTACCCTACCATGTTTCTTCTTGGCTCACTCGGATTCAACTCACTGGAAACTAGAAGGTTGCATGATCAAATCCTAACCATATGCCGTATACTGAGAGGGGATCTCGATTACCCAATATTGCTCAGTGAAGTCAGCCAACTTTGCGTACCCCAAAACCGTTGCCGATTCTCCTGAACGAGTCCCTTTGTTGTCACTAACTTCTGCAAGAACTGTATCTCGACAAGAATCACCCAACTGTAGAGCACAAAGAAACCTCAACGTACTTGTTGCCAACCAACCTCAGGTGGATCTGATTGCAGACGGCTGGAAAATGATAGAGAGAGAGGTTCTAGCTTACTGCGAAAGTAAATGACCTTTATGTTACTTCATATGTATTATATTTTTATTGTTGTTATTATTTTTAAAATGTTTATGTTTACCTTTAAATGATTATTTTTGTATGTAAATGTCTGGTATGTAATGATTTAAATTTTTCAAATATAATGCATTGGATGTACATTCTTTAATGTTATATTTAAGAATGTCACTAAAATAAATAAAATAGAAATCGACAATCCTTTCTATTAAATATGGCGGCGGGTTACAAAATTTCCTGCGGCACGGTGAAACAGCCGTAAATCACTAAAGAAAGATCATCAAAACGTGCACTACGTTATAGCTCGATTAGCACCGTGTTCACCATGGGATTTCAAGGGAACCCGATAGTTTATTTAACCAACACCCATGTCAGTCGTACTGACAGGTGACCCATCTCATGGTGCGAAGTGATTACCGGCGTCGTGACGTCTTGTAATATCACTCGGGTTATTCATTACAGTACACTGTCCAAACGCCTGGGAAACAATTACGTCGTGATAGGTTACTATATTATTACTAGCCGACCCGGCAAACCTTGTTTTGCCATATAAATTATTTCAAGTGAATATTTTGGTAGTCAATTAAAAAATTAACTTATTGTATGTGTGTTTTTTAATGACTAATCGCGTGCCATTGCATAGCCGTGGTGGGTTAAAATAACGAAGCAAAATAACCGAAGATACAACCTTCAGTTGTAAATGGTGGTATGCCCGGCAAATCCAATGAGTTCAAAACTCTGGATAATTTACAGCTTCGTTGGTATCGCAAACTGTATGACATATATTATATTTATGAGACTATATTTGTATGACACCAAGTCGCCTGAGAACCACTGTTGTATCTTTCGCTCGAGTGGCTGTCAGAAAATTGCTTTTTCTGACAGCCACTCACCTCTTTAGCCATGAAATCCTCTCCATCCAAAGGTTGTCTGGAAGAAATCGCTTCTTAGCGATAAGACCGCCCATTGTACTTTTATTTTTAAGTTATCCAGTTTTTATTTTTAAGGTGTGCAATAAAGTATTTTTCATTCATTTCATTCATTCATTCATGATTCTTATTTTCTTTATAGTACGATGGGGAAGCGCTTGGCCTTCTCAAGTGGTTACAAGTTAAGATAAGGCCGAAGGTGGAGGCGCACTTCATCCGGAATCCTCAACAAACTGAGGAACTGGCACCTTTCCTCTAAATTCCGGAACACAACAATTTATTTAAGGTGATAGAATTAGTTAAGATTGTGGTTGCTAGACAGGCGGAGCATTTATATTAAATATGTGTCCTACCACGAACCAAACCAAAGCACAATATTGTACTCGCTCTGGGGATGGAACCCGGGATCTCTGGATCTGAAATCGGTGGGTTAACCACTATACCACATAGGCGGTTACATAATGATACGTCACGTGTTAATAATTCACATCCTGATGATAAAAAAGAACACATTTAGTCAGCAAATATATCGTCTTTTTTTAGAAAAACAAAATATACAAAATTAATCTAATTATTTATGTAATGTAATTTGTATTTGTATGTTTCAAAAGATACTAACAGCCCTTTTAAGGTAGGATAGACTAACTGATTATATTTATTCTAGTGAATTATCTGACAAAGGAATCAGTCAGATTACTTAAGGACCGTTACTGTAATAAATTATCTTGATTCGGGTTAATTATAATAAATTATAATTAACAAGAATCAGGGTAATCCCCGTATCTGTAACGATCCCCATACAATATTCTGTAACTTTTTTATTTTATTTCTGTTAAAAACGATATAAAAATCAACTAACTACAATAATTAGGGACTATATAATAGGTCTTTTGATACGTATATTATCCCCATACATTATTTTATATTTTTCCAATATGCTCCAACTGTGACTCAATCGGTATTATATATTAATAACATGTTTTAACATTTATTTGGTTTTACCAAATATATAAAATAAAAATGTAATTCAACTTCAAGGTAAAGATTTGTGTCCATGTCTGAATTACACTTGGCCGGTTTATTTTGCCCGCACCTATCTAACTACGGCTAGTTTCCAATCATACTTAGAATGAAGTATTTTTCAACACAATAAAAGAAACCGCATAAAAAATAATAAGGCAAACAGCGTAAAGTAGGTAGGTATAAGCTGCGACTTACCCGCACGCACGCCATGCTCATATAACAACCACATAGCATTATAAAAATGAAAACGTTGCCCGTTTGTCCGGTTCTTTTTTAATTATACCACGGGGAAGCGCTGGGGAATCTTAGCGGTTATCAAACACGTGGAAAGTTTTCGGACCGGAAACGTTCTATATTCTTTTGTTTATTTTATTTTATTATGAGGTATGTCATATACCGAAACTGTTTTCGCGTTGCAGGTAATAACCAAACGTTTTGCTATCTCAGCGTTCCCTGCAGCCGCCCTATGCGTCCGACAGAGACAGTTGCTGCCCATGAGATTAATACATTTTTGAAAGAATTTACGTTTCAGGGTACCGTAGATGGGCTCTTTTCATCCCCTAATTTGTAACATAATGTTTTGTTATTCGTGTCAATTGCTTGAATATAATGTATTTTAGGTGCACCTGATTTAATTTTTATTTTGTTAAGTATTTAAGAATAAGTATATGGTTTTGGAAATATTGACTTTTAAAAGTCTATATTTTTTACTTTTAAAAGTCATCGTTTGACTGAATTACTTTTCAGTGCAAAAACATGACTTGTTTGAGGTACTTGTACCTAAAATAGTTAAAAAAATCTGGCAAAAAAAAAATTCTTAAATAGGTACGGTAATAATGTGTTCATAAGATTAAATAAACTGGCTATTAAGAGGAATAGACAATAATCAGAGGTAGAAAATTGTTATTTATTTTTGTATGGACAGGTACGCGGTATATGATCCTCTTAAGAATTAAAATAAAAGAATTGCCGGAATCACCAGCAGAAGTTTCGAATTTGATACAAAAATACTTAGAATGTTTGAAAATGGAAGAGTTGAGAAAAAGGTGGAAGTGCACTTTTTCCGGAACTCTCAAGATACTTAGAAAATGGCTCCGAATGCAGTATCTCACTTTTTAATGCTGAATAATTCAAATTTAAAATTGTTGTTATAGCGTCATACTTAAATAAGATCGTGCGTAGCTGGCCAGGCGGACTTGAAACAAGTCCTACCACCAACCACACCGCGCACAAATTAGTACCCAATTTTGTTAAAACTAGCAGGCCCAAGCACGCCAGGGGTGGCTGACTAGTTCAGAAAACACGCGATAAAATGAAACGCTAGTTGGAAACATTTTTCTAAAAAATAACATTTCTCTGTTGTAGAGAAATAAATAGCGGCGATCGTGCGCATATATTACGATCCACATGCATACACTGACAAATATGAGGAAAAATCAGAAGTGCGACCCTACCTAGCGCTTGTTTAGGGTTTTCACTCGACACTGTCAAATTAAGAGCAATTTACACCCTTTAATAGACTCTCTGTTTCCCGAAATTTAACAAAATCATCTTCCCTACATTTGGTTGGCTAGCTACCACCATCTTACCTGAGTCAGTAAACATTTAAAACGACCTATCTGAAATATTTTAAATATTGCGCTATTCTTCTAACCACGCCAGTGGAAAACCCAAATTGACAGCAGTTTGTGCAGCATGAATGATAAATTCAGGTGCATATCATTTGAGGACAACATGCTGCGAATTCAACCTTTTGCAAACTCAACATTTCAGGAATTCTACTTTCTGTTCCTGAAGGTATACAAGTTCTGATCTGGAGTCGATCAGGGCTAATACTAGTGGTTCTGTAAGAACAGTAGACTTCGCGAGCCCTTATAACCATGCAATAACCGATCTTTCCTCTTTCACTTTTCCTATTAGAGCAAATAGGGGTATACGTTTTAGCGATGACTCGCGTTCCCTTGGTCTGAGGAGTACGAACTTGAGTCTACGGATTTGTCATGCAAAGGCGGAGAGGACTGCGTAGTCTGATTAGTAAATGTAATTTTCACAACAAATCCAAGCAATCCAAAAATTCAAATCCAAAACAGTAAACTTTTCCCCTTTTCCCTCTCCACTCATCCTTTTTGTTTATTTTTTTCACAGCATTTTGTGTAGAATTAATTTCTTAATGTGACTTTTAAATTTAATTAAAATTCGTTGGTAAAGAACGCAACAGAAAACTTTCCCCTTTCACCCCCCCCCCCCCCTATTTTACCATCAATCAAAAATCGTGACCAACAAAAAAATGTTAATAATCCATCAAGGAACATGTGTGCCAATTTTCATCAAAATCAGTTGATCAATGCGATCTGTAGGCGAGAACAAACCGACAAAAGCATTTTTGGCCAATCTCGAAACTGAGACCCTTCGCTCGCTCGGCAACAAGGCCCGCTCTTTTTTGGCATTATGATAAATGACCTCGACGCTGTTCTTAAACATACGAAGTGTCTAACCAGCTGAAGTTGGTCTATACTAGTAAGAGTGAGTGACTCTGTGAGCTGTAAACCTCGAACAAAGTCTGTCTTTGCATAGCATAAATCTGAGTAAATGTTCACCCAAAAACATATAGCCGAGTTTTTTATATAGGCGCTTAGCGAACGCGATCTGATCATGTCCTAGCTTCTTCAATCAGGTAATATTTCTTTAAATAACAGTAAGGTAGGCAAGTAAGCTACACCTGCCGATGTCATTAATTCTTCATCGAAATCAAAAGCTACCAAACATTTTTAAGTATTTCTCTGAATTACTTTTTGTAGTTTTGTGAATTATGGCTTTAAAACACATCGTGATTCATAATTGTGAAATTCGCCACTGCCTGCAGGCTACATGTATCTAATAACAACAATGTATTTGATAGTCAATGTTGTTATTAGGTACCGAACCATCTTAATGTATGTGTCATCATCATCATCATCATTATTGCCCACATGCGTCCACTGCTGAACATAGGCATCTCCCCATCGACACCACAAATAGCTATCCTGAGCTACCTCCATCCATCGATTCGCCGCAACCGCCATTATGTATTCGATCTTTAAGCCCACCGAGTCACCGAGTGGTCGCCATGCTAGAACTTTTACTCCACAGCGATCGGTTAACTTTCATAGGCTTTGCCAAGCAGTTTGTGTTGTAACTTGTGAATTAAATATTCATAATCAGATTGCGAAAAGACATTTTTAAGACATTTTTTAAGCCAACGGGTGGTGAACCTATGACCGTTCCTTGTGAGGTTATGAAATGGTCCTCCGCTGGTATAACTGGGCTCGGTAATAAATAAGCTAGCGCGATTCGTATAAGCTAATTTATTTTGAACACGTTCTTCATAAATGTATTGCGGTTTCAACGTAAATGTTTAACGACTTTAACTTTTAATAAAGTCAAAGAACAAGCTCCAAAGTCAAATTTAAAGAAGCTATATTAGCCAAATCGTAAAAGCAAGTTCAAGGGTCACGAGTCACCTTTCAAAACCCACGACATTGCCACAGAATATAAACGGTTTAGATGCTACTACAATAGCAACAAATTTATACCTATTTAAAATAATAGGTACGTGAAGCGCGGAAGAGTGTGAGAATCGGCATTGTTATATTTTATATCGATATGGAGTTCACAAAACAACTGCCTGTTATACCTACTAGTACGTATTGTTACGTAGTGTTATACCTACTAGTACGTATTGTTACGTAGTGTTATACCTACTAGTACGTATTGTTACGTAGTGTTATACCTACTAGTTTAGTTGACCGTATCAGTGGTGTAGTGTTTCGCCCACCGGTATCAGGTCCAGAGGTCCCGGGTTCGATCCCCAGGGGAATACAATATTTTGCTTGGTTTGGTTTGTGGAAGGACTTTGTTTAAGTCCGCCTGGCTAGCTACCACCGTCTCACCTAATGCTGTTGCCATAACAACAATTGTAAAATTGTTGTGTTCCGGCATTTAGAGGTAAGATAACCAGTACCTCAGCTATTTGAGGATTCCGGGCGAAGTGCGTTTCCACCTTCAGCCTTATCATAACTTGGAAAATCAGGTGAGATGAAGGCCAAGGACTTCCCCGTAGTATAATAATAAAAATAAAAATCTCTACCCATTATTATCCCCACTCATTTTCAGAGCTTTTCTCGTCATTTGGCTTTCATCCCTCCTTACAATTACACTTTGCAAACTTATCACATCTCAATTTAACTGTCACTGGTGCCACTTTCACGCTTCTTTATTTTCCACCATAAAAGCAGCACGGCGCGGAATTCGTGCCTAATAAATAGTTTGTTAATAAAAAAAAAATAAAAAAAATAGCCATAATAACAATTCTTAATAAAAAATGTTGTGTTCCGGCATTCAGAGGTAAGATAGCCAGTTCCTCAGTTTGTTGAGGATTCCGGGTGAAGTGTGCCTCCATCTTCGGCGTTATCTCAACTTGTTACCAGGTGAGATGAAGGCCAAGCGCTTCCTCGTACAATAAAAAAAAAAAACCTGCCAAGCGTGGTGCTTTGGTGGAGGCTCTGACATTAGTGTCCAGCTGAACAGTAATGGCCTCTTCTTTTGACGATGATGTGGTTTTATATAATATGTATGTTATTTGCTATGGTATATAGGTACTTTATATAGGTCAATGTATATTCTGAGCTGATTTGAAATTGATGGTTTTTTTTATCTTCTCCATCCTCATACCTCCTCACATCCATCTCAACATCTCATATCTGTCTCCGCGTGCACATTCCGTTCATCAGTCACTTTCGTAGCTCAGCACTCAGATCCATACATCACGTCTATAAGATCTTATAGATTTCCTGTTCCTACAATACGGATAAAAAATAAGTTAAATCGCCCCATTATCTATGAATTCAAAGAGTATTGTTGTACGGCAGGCATCGTTCAGGTAAATCTTTCATAATGTTTTTTTTTTTTTTTATTTATTTACCAAAATAAACTTAAATAATAAACATAGTTTAAAACATAGCTTTAAAAAACCAAGGAGGTTTGTCCTATAACTAGTATATTTACAGAAATAGCTGCCAACAGCAAAACAGAATTTGTTTAATGTCGAACAAAAGGTTCACATAGTGCAGGTGGATATCTACTTGCTACGTTACATCATTATGAAATGTAGGTACAAATAGAGATTCAATATTATTTCTATTGTTTACATATAATTATCAATGTTATTTATGAAAAAAGTTTTTAATTTATATATAATATTTATTGGTGTAATATTATTGAATAAATCCCTAGGTAAGTCATTAAAAATCCGAGGAACCAAGTAACTCGATGTCCTCTCGCCGTAAACATTGTTGGCGCGCGAAGTTATCAACCGGTTTTGAGTGACTGCCCGAGTGCATACGGGATGTTCAATTACCTTTTTTAAAGACTCATTAAAAAAGTTATCTTTTAGTATCATAAGAATACTATCGTAAGGAATGGAACTCGTCTACCAACTCCGTGTCAAGCGCACCAATACAACCTTGGATTCTTCAAGTCCAGAGTGAACAGGATCCTTTCAGCCAAGCGTGCTCCAGCATAGGCCACATCGCCACTTGTTTTTCAAGTGAGTTGGTGAACAAGACACTTGGGCTTGGGTGATGAAACTCTTCTCACCAGAGGCCAATGCGGTTCCACGTCGTATCATAATAAAAATAAATATTATAATTAAAAAACAAGAGTTACTGTTAGTTTTTTTTTCTGTGATAGGTACAAACGTATAAAGATGCCATGTCTGAAACACATTACGACCCAAACAGGCTGTTTCCACCGTTTTACACGCTAACCGTATTCAATATGGCATAGCTTGCCGATTATTCATCAGGTTTAAAGCTACTAGAAGTGACTTGGAATATTTCCGAGTTCGAGTCAACCTCAAATAAAATAATTTATGCGTAAGACGGTGATTTTAGTATAACCACAGCTAATAATCATCCACAAACATTCGATTGATATTCTATTTATTGGAGCTATCAGAAATCATTTACATTGCGAATTACAAAATAAAGAAATCACCTGCGGCAGGTCCGTTTTTTTTACGTACCTTCAAATATCAATAGATATTTTCTGGGAAGAATCACTACATTATAGACAGCATCCTTGCCTAGGTAAGCTGGTCTGGCAAGTGTTTTTCATAGAGAGCGGGACGCTCAGCACCCAACGAGTTACATTACAAATTATCGTTTGTATTCCTATCTGCCACCATAGGTCTCACGTGGTAGCCGATAGTCAAATAAAAGTGTCCGTCTGCCACCGTGGCACTGGACACCACGCCGTCCAATAGTCATGTATTACCGTGTGACCCCATTTTTTCATACGTGGGGCAGATAGCCATATGTGTTACCGTCTGCCACCGCTTGTGTGTAATTTGTAGGGGCAGACGGTAACAATTCACAGTTCGATGGGTGCCGTAAAACACTCATGGTGTGATTTTCTGAGTGCATGCCAAAAAAATAAGCTATAGCCGCATTTAATATATAATACATTTTAATCTTTTCATTACCCACCACTCGCTTTCACCCTCTCACTTTTATGAATCATAATCATCATTTTAGCCCATAAACGTTAACAGATATCTACGACGAATCAAAAAATACAGACAGCCCTCTAAATTTTGGACATACAGACATCGTAGGCTTAATAATAGGGTCCCGTCAACACCCTTTGGGTATGGAACCCTTAAAAAATAAGACACAGTACCTCTATTAAACTTACAGCATAGACAAAATTATTTGGCATATCCAGAAAGTGTGTGTCAATCGCAACATTAAATCTACAAAAAGGGGCGCCATTACCAAGAAATCTGCTCAAAAATCGCTGACTCACTAAAGCAATAGCATTAATTGGCAACAGTTTCACGCTAGTATAGATACCTAGAGGCGTTTAGTAGTTGATCCATTCTAATATTATAATGAAAAACATTTACCAACATAACTAATCTAACTGTAACAAAATTTCTACAAAATGTTTGGTAGCAAATCTGATAGTAATATTTTTGAAAATATGTTATTTGTCAAATTGAAATTGAATGCATTCTCACACTATTTTAGTTTTCGTATAGTGTGCTTATTTCCATACATTTGGTTAGCGGACATTGAAAGTAACTACAGTTGCTTTGCTATTCCGCTAACCAAATGTATGGAAAAGCGCCCTAAACGAAAAAGAAAATAGTTTCAGTTAACTGTCAGAAACTCATACTAAGGCCTCTGGTTTCCTTACGTATTCGAGATCACAGCTTACGGGAAGAATAATTTTGTGTGAGTTCAAAAAAAACCTAAGCTCGGCGATGGAAGATTTAAAGAAACTATTAATCATGGGACCTCAAGAATACTCCCGTATTTCCTCGTTTGTCCTAAAGTTTCTTGTGGGCTGTAACAATGTTCTAATGCCAGAGCTTTATGAACCGCCTTTGGTGTGTGACAAGTCTCATAACGTGTACATACTACCAGAGGTAAGGAACTGGGAACTAACCTCATAAAGAGAAGACCCCACCCGTTAATTTGACTCATTACATTCCTTCAAAAAAAAATTTAATAAGATTTTACTGGAATCGCAAAAATTGTTAGACACAGGCAGCCGTTTCTTGCGTCAGTCTTTGGTGGGATGTTTCTAATAGCACTGTGCTACGTGGCATTTGAAAACATTATATTTATGCAATTAATACATTTTATAAGATAGTAAGTCTCAAGTCTTTAATATTATATAATAATTAAGTTAGACCGTGCAGTACCTACATTAATTTATTTTTAAGCTTACCAACTCGATCAGGGTACCACGGAAGACCAGCGCTTTGGAATACCCTTCCATAGCATTATGCTGAGTGGTATCCTGTTTTGTCAATTATTTTATGTTTTTTTTATGTGTTTTTCTTCTATTGTTTTAGCTATGTATTTTGGCAAAATAAATATTTTCTTTCTTACTTCTTTAATCGAAGGACCTACGGATCAAGCGTTGCCTATTTAGTCAGTGGATTTTGTTTAATTCCGCCTATAACATTTTACCTAATTCTGTCATTAAACATCAATTCAAAAAATTGGTGCGTTTCGGCATTTAGAGGTAAGTTTCTCAGCCTGTTGAGTATTCTGTGTAAATTGCGCCTCCACCTTCGGCTTAATCTTAATTTGTAACAAGGTGAGATGAAGTCCAACCGCTTTCCCATCATACATTAAAACAACCTAATATTATGAATCATGTAGTCTTATTAAATTCACTCGGCATGACAATTTGACATGACAAAGCTGTAGATAGTATTAAATATTTTAGCTTTGTCCACACGTTTTTCAAACCTACCTTTTTATAATTAGAGCTATACATTGGATTAAATGTGAGTTACTTTTTATTAGTAGGTTAGGTATCAGGAAGCAATCAATGGATTCTCAATCAAAATTCATCGGGAATAAATTATTGAGATTGTCTCAGGAGTGAAATCGGTGCGCATAGGAAATTGGATCTAATGAAAACAGAATAAGACTCATTCTTGTACACACTAGAGAAATCGGTGCGTATTAGCATATTGAATCTAATTGGAAAAGGAATAAAATTCATTCTCGCATAAACAACTGATTGAAATCGACACGAGCCTACGCTAATTGTTCGAAGGACCATTATAATTTACTGAAATACCATTATTGGGAATAGGAAACGGATATTGAACACTGTTATACTTTGATTGTTTTTATTTTTTAGGAAGCTACAAAACAGGGTATTTCAACACCCGGGTTATGATTCTGGTGTATTAAGCTGTAGCCAAATGTAACCAGTTACTATCGTGGGTTGTATACTAGCTTGCCACATTAGAAGTATGGGTAATAAGATATTTTTGAAAAACATGAAACCGACTTCACCACTAAAAGCTTATGAATAACTCTGAGGGTAAGATATAATTTGAAGCTGGTGCCGAATTGCTAAGCAAAACAACATGTTTGTTGTATGGCACCGCCTTCAAATGAACTTACCCTAAGAGTTGTTTTTGAGTGTTTAGTGGTGAAGTCGGTTCAATTTTTTTTTCAAAAATAACTTATTTTTTGCTTTTTTCGTTGTAAAACATACGCCACAACGACGTCTACGACAGCCTATTTGAGAGTCGTGTGAGGGTGCAATAAAACAAGATTCTGGGAAATATCTACGCAATGATGGGAATACTAAAATAAATACAGATGACCTGAACAAATGTAAAGTTAAAATTTATATGGGACTAATCTGAAATTTCCTTTCAAACAAAAAAATATTTTTTCAAATCGGTTGAGAAATGATGGAGTTTTGAGGTTAAAAACATAAAACGACACATAGCGAATTGAGAACCTCCTCCTTTTTTTTCAAGTTGGTTAAAAAATATGTAAGCAAAGTGACTTTCAGAAAACCAACTAAATGACTACTACCTCCAATACCCGGACTTCATTTATATACTATTTCATCCTTCAATAATAAAATTTACAAACATTTAAAATTATATGTACAAATAAACTAACTATGTAGGTACAAAGGAAGCAGTCGGATAACCTGTTCCAGACCAGTATCAGACGTAAGCGTGCCCTAGACACTATTTATAAGAATAACTATGCTAATTCGCTGGCCTAAGTAAGAGCCAGCCCTTGGGACACGTGTCGCCTCAATCCCCATTAGGATTTTTGAAATAAAAAAATATAAATAAAATAAAAACAAAAATTGTGCAAATGTTATTATGACACAAAAATTCACAACCGACGACGCGACTCGAACCCGCAACTTTTCCTGAAGCCGGAAACGCTCTAACCAACTGAGCTACTAGAACTGGAGGTTTCAGTTTCAGTGTATGAATACCATAGGAACAGAGCGGACACTTGGTAACGTCTTATAGGCAGGTAGGTACTAAGTATAATATAAATTTAAAAACATTGTATACAAAGCTATGATAAATAATTATTTATTTATTTATTTATTTATTTATTAAACACAATACACTTTACAACCAATTAAAAATACAACTAAAAAAATAAAACTAAGGTACAAATCTAGATTGTAAGGTAAAAAACATGTGCTTACAACTAAGTTAATACATTTGGTAACGAACGGAGACTAAAAAAAAAATGTGAACAAAAACATGACAACAATTAACATAACAGAGTTCTACGGGTTGAAATTAATTGGTATTTAGTTAAAAATGTCAGAATGTCAGATTGCTGCTGTATAGGAGCATTGTCATGATTCTTAGGTACTAATATGAGCTAATAATATAGATGTCAAGAAATACGTAGGTAGTTACTACAAAAAAACTAAAGTCAGAGGGAACAAATAACAGCAACAATATACAGACAAAAAATCAATATTTCATGAAGCTAAAAGAGTTTCTTCTGCGATGGACATATCAATTAGATTTTCCGACATGTCGTATTATCATTTTTTGGGTAGTGTTATTTTGAGTTTGTGTTTAATAATCTTCAATTTGGCGTAGTTCTATATTTAGTTTATTGTAAATGTTTACGCCATTGCAGACAAAACTCCTTGACAGTTTGGCCAACATGCAATATATACAATATATATAGTATATACAACATACAAATAAGGTACCGACACAGATTCTGAATTTTTGTGTCACATCTCACAGCTGAAGCGCCGATAACGTCATCTAGCATTCACTGAACTGTAATCTGGCCTAGTGTTTGAGCGTTTCCAGCCAAAAAAGATGCGGGTTCGAGTCCCGTCGTGGGTGGTGAATTTTTGTAAAATGTTGTGACCAAATGCAATCACTTGAAATACAAAAAAAAAAATTGTTTATTTCAAGCTCAGACGCATAATGGGAACACATTTACATTAAATTACATTATTAATACAATAATCAAATAATAATAATAATCAAATCAAATCATAAGACACAGAAATAGTTAGGGCTAAAAATTGTTAAGGTGTTTGTAATTATTTTACAACAAAACTTCTGATTTGATTGTTTATCCGGAAAACACGAGGCGTAATTTGAAGCTACATTTAATGAACAGGGATATATGTCAAGCTGTCACTTTTTTATCGTAAAACGGGTAAGCTCTTGACCTCAAAACTTGCCCAGGCACCAGACTACTACATAGATCCCACCTAACCCAAAAAGTATATAGACAAATCGCTCGCTTAAAGAATCCAGCTCCCTTTCACTAGCTTGTTGAGTGCTGGTTAACACGCCGGTAATGTTGACGTGCGAGACCAGCGCTCAGCTTTAACCGCCTCTGTGGTCTAGTGGTTCAACCCACCGATTTCAGATCCATTGGTCCCGGGTTCAATCCCCAGGGGGAGTCCAATATTGTGCTTAGTTTGGTTGGTGGTAGGACTTTGTTTAATTCCGCCTGGCTAGCTACTAGCTATCTTACCTAATTCTGTCGCCAATGACAATTCGAAAAATGTTGTGTTCCGGCATTTAGAAGATAGCCAGTTCCTCAGTTTGTTGAGGATTTCGTGTGAAGTACGCCTCCACTTTCGGCCGTATCTTAACTTGTAGCCAGGTGAGATGAAGGCCATGCAAAATAAAAATAACCTTTTTTTTGTACTTCTGGGTGGTGCTTGGCCTTCTTTTCACCAGATTTTTCACGGAATCCTCAACGCTCTAAGAAACGGGCTCTTACCTCTAAATGCCGGAACACAACAATTTAAAAATTGTTGTTATGGCGACAGAATTATGTAAGATGGTGAAAGCTAGCCAGGCGGACTTAAACAAAGTCAACCACCCCAAGCACAAGATAGTACTCCCCCTGGTGATCGAACCCGGGACCTCTGGATCTGAAACCGGTAGGCGAACCACTAGAGGTTAAAAAAACTTAGAAAAACTGCTAGGCAAAAGTGCAAGAACCCGTGAGTTGGTATAAGTACATTGATGTTAAACGCTTACTCTGGTGTATGAACTTTGCCAATTACAATTCTGAACAGAGGCAAATAGTTCCAATTTGGTTAAAACTAATGTATGATGATAGGTCTCATAGTTACCATCCAAATTGGAACATTTGAAACAAAAATTCCAAAATCCGAACCGAAAAAGACAGGCAGTTGATTGCGTCCTGGCATTTCTACCTGCCACTGACAAAGTAAAACAGTAGCGCACATTTTTATTCCAACGTAATACTGAAACTGATAGGATATAGTATGCTTAGATATATTTAAGTATATAGGATTTAATAGGAGTCGCTTCTGAGTTGTTCCAAATTTCTAGGTACGCATTTCATGATTTTAAGCAAATTATATGTGTGATTGCTCATGAATTACTTTTTTTAATAAATATGATTACTTTGTTTTTTGAGTAAAATACATTTGAAACAGGTAGCGTGTTTTGAACACGTAGTCGATAAAAAACATGAAATTCACAACATACAGGCTAATTTAAGGCTAAATCTTCGCAAGCAAAGTTTTTTCACTAAGGAAACTAATAAAAATAAATAAAGACTGTATAATTGCTTGTAATGCGCTTGAAATTAGCGTTTTATTTGAGAAAAGCAACGATTTTTTTTTTAAACTCAATGTGTTTTAAAGCTGCAAGATACCAAAAACCATATTTTAAGTACTTACCCTTGAGGATCCACTTTAATATTGAAGAAAGATTCATATATGCCCACATTATCTATCCATTTTATCGCACCCTCTCTATAAATGATAAAAGGGTTTGCTCTTATAAAACTCTACAAGGGTTAAACTCGTTTATATAGTTTTTTTTCTGTTTTATTTGTAACAAAAAAGAAACTCATATATTTTCTAATTGTTTATTGTACACATGACAGTAAATATTTAGAGACAGTTTTTGTCATAATCTTCATATATCATAATCGCTTGGCAGATAGCAATGTTGACAATGCAATTCATTTGGCTGTGCATTCATACCACTGTAACACTGGAAGGCAACCGCACGCAAAAATTTAAAAGTATGTGCCGACCGATAAGCATTGCTGTAACTGGAAGTTACAGCACTGCTTATCGGTACTGTACTATGTCCCAGGAAGCCAAACAGTAGCATCTCCAAACAAAGGCGTAGTTTCATATTCGACACTATTTCCCGAGAGGGAAGAGGGAAAGATCCGTAAATATTAGCAAACGAGTTACCCGCGAGGCACTGCCTATATGTTTACCTGTTTTTCTGTCATGGCAATATTTGCACAGATAACCGCAAAATAAATTAATAATACAGGAGGGGGTTGTGCCAATCGGGGTTGCTTAGCTCCTTTACTAGCTTCCCTAGCATAGTTGCTTGCCTTAGCATGGATACAAGACCACAATAGGTACACACTTTACTTATCTCTTCCAGACGGGTCATTTGCACATTGGTATCAGGAAATGTACTTTCCAACTCTAGTACAAGTATGATGGTTTCCTTCCCGCGTTTCCCCTTGTCATAAGTCTGACTCCTCAGAAACAGATATAACGAATAACCATTGTGAGTCAGTTCACCGTACCCCCATATCCTGTTTTCCTAATTCCAATTGCCAAGCTGGCAGAAGTGAAACAAGTTGCTAACTACTCGCCAGTTGTCAAGCTTCCCCACCTCTAAGCTGCTAACTGATGTCACTTGGACAACGGAATCTTCTAACAGTCTTAGTCTCACTCTTTCATTTCTTGAGCTTTCAGAAAAACAATCATGCACAGCAAAAGGAAAATTAATAATGATGCGCCATGTCCCCGGCGCTCCTACAAAGTAGAGGCGGGTGGTGGCCCATGCGCCGTCTCCTGCGGCCTTAGAATCCCAGGATCTTCTGCCAGCTTGCTACGACTGGACCGGTGCTAGGGTGACGGTCCGCGCCCGAGGTGACGAGCCTTGAAGGTAGGCATAAAACCTATACAGATAAGTGACGCAGGCAACTCCAACCAGCAACGGAAACTGGAGTGCCAGGCGGCACCACAAGAGCTCAATTCTGACTTAGCATAGGTATAGAAGTAGCAACGAGAGAGAGTCTTGCACACTCAGGTGCATAAAAATATATTCATAAAAAGTGTGCTCAGAGAAAGGTGTAATGATGCACACTTTTATAATTTATTATTAGCTTCCCTTTTGAGAAATAATATCCATTGGTGATACCTTACACAGACCAGACACCACGATATCACAGTTCAAGGCGAACTACTAGTAAATCATTACAGGAAAGATAGCCAGTTCCTCAGTTTATTGAGGATTCCGGGTGAAGTGCGCCTTCACCTTCGACCTTATCTCAACTTGTTACCAGGTGGGATGAAGGTCAAGCGCTTCCCCGTCGTACATATTTTATTTTTTTTATGTACGAGCCATCAATTTACTTTAAAGTGAAGTCCCATGTCCTACCGAGTAGGTACTTTATTGAACTGAGATTATGAAGTCTATACACAGCTATATCAACTTTCATCTGGTAGTTCTGGTAGTTCTTGTGCGCCTTCCAGCAGGTGAACCCAGTGGGAACAAGCGGAAACGGTCTAAATACTTTCCTATCCACAACAGGATAGCCGCCACAGAACGGGTTTGTGTAATTTGCGTTACGTACACAATAATATTGAAACAATTTTATTTTTCATTACACAGCTTGTTTTGTAAATGTATTCGTGAGTAATAACGGTGATTAATATAAAATATGAAAGGCAGTAAACTGGCCAAGTTACTGGACTTTTTATATTATTTATGTTTCCTTTTGATAATGAACTGGTAAAACTGCCATATTAAAGCTTATTTTGGAGCAGTGTGGCAAAGTGGATTTGGGTCCGCCTACCGATCCCGGGGTTCTGGGTTCAAATCCAGTGCTAATAGACTTTGCGGTATTTCGGAAGCTTGTGTGCGCATTTGACATATGCACACGCTAACAGTGAAGATTACATCGTAAGCAAATCGACATAACCTAGGACCAAAAGTCCGAATGACATGTGTCACTGGCTTGCAACCTGCCACGTATTGAATACTAGCAACTTCAAAATAAAATCTGAAAACAGAAAAAATATTTAGTAATAAATCCGCCAAATCTCTCTGAAAAAATTAAATCGACACGTGTTTAACCTCTACACCTACGTTTTACGTCCACAAATGGCTAGTCAGTAAACTTCACTTCACTTGCAGCGCAGAGCTCGCAGCGACAACACGTCCACAGAGGGCTAGTCAGTGAGCAGCAAGACTATATTTCCTGAGGATGCCTCGTGTAGAGGCGAAACGATCGATTTTAATTTTTCAGAGAGATTTGGCGGATTTATTACTATTTTTTTTTCTGTTTTCAGATTTTATTTTGAAATATGGATTTCCGCAAAATAACGCCTGAATCAATTAGCTATACTAGCAACTTGCAATATGTGGGCATGTGCCAAACATAAGTTTGGAAGTGGTGCCTCTGATCACCCCTAGGTGATCATTATAATATCCTCGCTCTGTGTTGTCAGAGGTGAATCCTCGAAGGGGAAAAAGTCGTGACTCGATTACTTATTACATAACTTAAAACTTATTTGTTTTAAGAGCTTTGTTCCTAAAAGGTACTAAGTTCTAACGCCTTATTACTAAACCTCCGCTGTCTGTCCGTCTGCTTGTCTGTCAGCGGACTGTATTGCATGAACCATAGTTAGATAGTTGAAAGTTTCACAGAGTGTGTATTTCTGTTGACGCTTTAACAATAAATTATAAAATAATTAAGGGATACGTGATTTTACCTTCAAATGAGGGTCGGAAGGCGCGATGTGCGTGTTCATAATTGGAACATTACATTTTAATATTATTTATGTTTTCTTTTAATATATGAACTAATAAAACTGCCACCATATTCATACTTATTTGTTTTTTATCGTATTCGTAAATACATACACTACCTTCTGATCTGTGCAATAGCTTGACACCTAACAATATTAGGTTTAAATTAAATAGACACATCTTGTGTTCGTAGTGTTAACGTCGATATCTGGGTAGGTATATTCTTACATCACCAGCTGGATGGATGCGATGATCTTGTAATAAAAAAAAAAATCTTAGAATTATTTATCGTACCTACTTTTTATTATCTGATAGATTAGTACCTAAGTATGTGACTCACGATAGCCCAAAGTTAGACCTTAGTGGTTTTTAGTCATATTTTTATTTTGATTTATGTGTATTTTTTGGTGTAAATGGTAGATAAATAAAAAAAAACAACATCTAAGCAGACCCATGCCTTACCCATTAGCGTCCTCTGTTAGACAAAGCCTCAGATGGTTTTGCCATAATCACCACGGTTGGCAAGCGGATTTTTGATCCCAGTAACGGTGTTTATGTAATATATAGAAGGAAGAATCTTCTAGTGAGAATCCTTAGTCGGCTTTGTCGGTGGACGATAACGAGGTATTGAAGAAGAATAATGTACGTTTTACTTACTGTCTCTCTCTCTGGGCAATAAGAAAACTTACTAATTCCTTTGGTTCAGCGACTCCAAGTGGATCTTGGCCAAGATTCCTCCAAGCTCCTCATCCAGCTTTTATGCGTTACAGTCAGCGTTAATGGATGGACATATTTCGCCGATTATGTTCGGCTCAGGAGATAGATCCTCGACCTCTTGTTTCGTACACGCCACGAAAGGACCCAGTATCGTAAGGACAAAAAATACACAATTTAAATTCAACTACATACAACAACTTTTATCTACATTACATGCAATTGTTTTTATACAGAAATAAAGCTAGAATCAATATTAAGTAGACACGTCAGCTGTGAAAAAACTGATGTCATTTTATCGAACGAGAAAATTTGTAAGTCCGGTTATCTTTTTCCATATTACGAGCTAAGCTGAGATTTGAGCAAGATGGCGCTGTGTATGCTTTCAATGTCCTATATAAAACAAGCCTCACAGTTAAGTTTGTAGTTACTCTGCCTTCTGAGCTGTAGGCTGTGGGTTCGATTCCCACCCAGGACAAACATTTTATTAGGGTGTATTAGGGTGTGTTCTGTGTTTGAAAGTTGTATTATTTATAGTACGTATGTATTTACAAAAAATATAAGTATCTAAGTATTCTATCTGTTATCTAGTAACAAACCATGCTTAGTTTAGAGCGCAAAGCCAAGTGGCTCATAGGCTCGATATCTTGAGCCTTCGTCGCAAGGTTGCGTGTTTATCGGTATTTTACAGATTGTACTTCGGTGAGTGTGCTCAGGAGCTTCACGACCTTATACCGCCTTCCGTTATTTAAAAGGAATATCATACGAACAGCCTATTAATAGGCACCTTTGGTTCTTCAAGAAGAAATTCTTCTTTAAAAAAATATGAATAAGAACCTCCACATTCAATAGGTATCAAAGAAAAGAAACCGAGTTCAAGCACTTAGAACAACGTTACTGATAAATACCTAGTACCTACTTAATTATAGTAATATAATAATAATAATTTATATAAGGCAACAATAGACAAGTAAAAGATCTTATTTATTTTAATCTACGGCCATATCAATATATACCTTAAAACTAGCGTACATGTAATATAAAAACTTAATTACTAGATACACGATTCGAAGCGACGACGTGTGACGCAATCTCGGTGACTAGTGCGTACGATGCGCGGGCGCACGTTGCAAGCGTCCCGTGAACCATAGGTATTTGACACCCTGACAACGGTGGCGTACGCGCGCGGCGGGGAAGGCGCGGGCGCGAGTGTCGGCCCCTGGCGCGGGTGGCGGGAGGCGGGGCAGGGGAGCGCGGTGCAGGGGCCACCGGTGACGCATCTAATGTTGCTGACTGGAAAGACTACACCGACAAGTTGTGCGCTCCTCGACGCGTGTATGAACACGCGTCGAGCTACTTCCAATATCAATTGGAAGTAGCCTCAGGTGACCTAATCACAGAGGCGGCGGCACGAAGCGATGCTTCTTCGGAATGTAGTTCACCGATGGTGATTTGGAACTCCTCCAACTTCAACTTTACTTCAACCAGACCTGCCTTCTCAGACGTTATGTTTTCCAGCAATCTGGTCACGTCGACGTGATCGAATGTCACTGGAGGCAGTTTGTGAAGCTGCCTAGTGACAAAATCCGGCACGTCGTTTGGATCCGTCTCCTTGAACAAGGTGATAATGTCATGGAGACTCTTCTCACTTCCGTCCCTATGCCGGAAAGATCGTTTATTTATCTACCGGAACATCCTCTTCCTGAAAATTGGATTTGCTGATTTGCAAAATGCTGATTTCGTCCATGGTGTCTATGGCGTTCTGGATGAACGCCAGTAGCTCATTAGCGATGAGCGAATATAGCATGTAATACAATATTAGTAACCATAATCGTAATAATTTAACCATTTTCTGTTTTGTCTCAACAACCTGTTTTAGTAAATACTACCTACTATAGAAATACGTACAACCGCCTCTGTGGTCTAGTGGTTTAACCCACCGATTTCAGATCCAGAGGTCCCGGGTTCGATCCCCATGGGGAGTACAATATATTGTGCTCGATTTGGTTGGTGGTAGGATTTGGTTTAAGTCCACCTGGCTAGCTACCACCATCTTATATATAATGTTTCTCAGTTTGTTGAGGATCCCGGGTGAAGTGCCTTCGGCATTATCTCAAGGCCAAGAGCTTAACCATCGTTCAATAAAAAAAAGTACATTTTACAATCATGATTTAAACTACCATAATGTAACCTCGTTAAATTAAGTGGTTGTGACGTGTTTTGTTACTTTAAATAAATAAATAAAATAAAATAAAGAGAGTGAGCTGGCATCTTCTGGGTTGGCTTGCTGCATCGAAGATCTCATCGTTGTCTGCGTTACTTCGAATGGGATAAGAGCTGACCCATTAGAAAAGGAATGGCATTTTTTTTTCAAACACCTAATAAAGACATATCTTTGTTTATGTATCTTTCAAATTGTTTGCACTGTGTCAAGTGTTGTCATTATGATTTCGTAAGACTTTAGTGATTATTAAAACTATGTTATCCCAAAAAGTCAACATTATTGGAATTCAACTTTTAAAGAATTCAACATTCAAAGAATTAAACACCTTGCGAATTAAAAATTGATCAACATTCTGGTAAATTATACATTTTGGGAATTCAACATTATGAGAATTCAACTTCAGATAAAAAAAATAGGATCAGAATCTAAAGGCTTCTTGTCAGCAACAAAACATAGGTCGTCAACATACATAATTTCCGCAACTGAAATGTGGTGTGTGGAAACTTTAGTACTTGACTTGAATCTAGATAAATGTATCAATTGGACGTAAAAAGTCAGTTAAAAAAAAACACTGGCAAGACTTCATCATCATCATCCGTAAAATAAATATAATCTTCACCCTATTTTGGAGTTAATAAATACGACACCGTAAAAACCTGTTAAAAGCTCGACTGTACAACAAAGTTATTAAAAGTTAGGTACATTTTTAGTAAATATGGTGTGCTTTGTTTTACATATTCTAATTTATACGCCATTAGCGTAATCCTAGGCTACTATTGTTAAAAACTCGTAATTTATTCTCACACCCTAAAGTTATCTTAATTTTGTAGATTTGTTTGTTTAATCTTATTATGTTAGAGCGGGTCTCTTAATCCTTAATTAAGGATAAGTATTACTGATCTTGAGAACGTCAAAATCATAACAAATATTGTGGATACAATTCTCGTAAAATCACAAAATATGTAAAATCTACGAATGAATAAAGTTGCTATTTCTCTAAGTCTGCTTAGGCTTGTTATATAAAACTATTCTTCCTAAAGTTGATAGAGACAGATCGCTCTCAAGCTATAAAACCGCCTATCAAACTGTTATCTTTAGATTTTAAATTACCAATTGACCAATATATTATTTTATTAAAAAAATAATTTACATTCATTATTGAATGGCACACATTTGCCACACCATGAGTCTGTGAAGTACTTTGGATTATCTGGACAGACTCGTGTGAGCCTGCGGTCCAGTGGGAGATGTGCAAGAAACATGTTCAAACCAAAAGAGATGAAATAAACCTTAAATACAGAAGGATGTTTTCGCTTCTGACGAAATTTTAAACTTGCAATAGACAATAAGCTTCTCATATATAAAACAGTACTGAAGCAGAGCTAGGCATATGGCATCCAGCTTTGGGGATCAGCCAGCGCCTCCAACATAATCAAAGTGCAAAGGGCACAAAAACACATAAATAATTATCAAACGCGCCATGGTTTCTTAAGACAGAAGAGGTCCATGAAATTCTTAACATCCCCATGGACAAGGATGAGATCAACACACATAGACAGAGCTATAAATCCAGACTACTTATGCACCCGAATCGACTTGCAGGGGCACCTCTCCGTTCCGGAAACCATCCGGCGACTTAAAGAGCGACGGGATGTCTTCGACCAAAAAAGCTAGTAAGAAGATGAAGACTGAATTTAAACAGAAAGGGGTCAGCCCTTGTAATGAGAGAGCGCCCTACACGACTGATACACATAACATCTGCTTAAAGTCAGAAAAACAGATCGCAAGATAAAATAGATAGAAAAAAGAACAATAATTCGATAGAAAAAAAGACCGAATGAATATTCGGTCATTAATCGTTAATGACAATTATGAAATATATTAAAGTGTAAATCAACAGGGTTAACCAATGAGCTGGTTTTCACGTTTAGTAGACAATTCTCTCAGTGACGATAATATTGCAGGAAGGATGGATGGATACCCTAGCGTTGTGCCTAGCTAAGCGCAGCCTATTCTCATGTTTATGTGTAGTCTATTATCACATAATATCATCCCATATATAAGAACTAAGCGTTATTAAGAATAATTTATTGTGCGCACTGCATTTGCATATATTGAAAGATGGGGAAGCGATTGGCCTTTATCTCACCTGGTTACAAGTTGATATAAGGCCGAAGGTGGAGGCGCACTTCACAAACTGACGAACTGGCTGCCTTACCTCTAAATTACGGAACACAAAAAATTAAGAATTTTTGTTATGGCGACAGAATCAGGTAAGATGGTGGTAGCTAGCCAGGCGGACCCAAATAAAGGCCTACCACCAACCAAATTTTCCGCTGTAATGTGACCCTAATGTCTTCAAGAAGGGAATTAATAGGCACCTTCTGGGAAGGCTCGCTCCATCGTAGATCTTATTCTTGCCTGTGTAAGTTTCGTGGTCAGGATCCGAGATAAAAAAAGAAAAGAAGGTTATATGATTATATTTATAAGCCGAGATGAAGATTCAAGATGCTCCTTCATGGTCCAACCAAACATCAGCACTTGCGTAGCAGCATCGTAAGTTCGTAGACTTTTCGTAGCAAGTCTACGAACTGCTACGGCTCTGCTACGAACTAAAAAATAAACAGCATTTTTAACTTAAATATGAATAGCCCGAATAATAGCAAATTTACGGTGATTCAAGACTTTTTTATGGAGTTCTTTAACTAGATGCTTTGAATTTGAAACGGGCAAACAGCATAAATTACATGTGAAGGGCTAGCTAATAAAAAACCTGTAAAAAACCTTTTATCTCCGACCATAAAATTAACCAAACAACTGCCCCTAGTGATTGCTTACACTGAATGTGTTATGTTTTTCAAAGCATTTTAAGGTTCCGTATATCGGAATACACGATCCGTTCAAGGATACAGTGTTTTCACGGAACCCTGTTTCATTATACTTAAGGTCGGGGCAAGTATAACATGCTTCATTATAATTGCTAATTACCTGGTTGAATATAAAATGGGAGGTCTTATAATTTTCCCTTGCGATTTTGAAAAACGCTGGGTCTTTTACGTAAGCTATATTTTACCACCATATTACATACGTTTTTTTTTAGCAAAGTAATGTGCATCTCTTGCCTATAACAATGCCTTACTGCGTAAGTCACATTCGCAAAGAACATAGCCTACACGGCACTGTATTGCGCCCGTTAACTTGATGCATTGCGCCCATAATTTTGTTATATTATAATATAGCAGCAATGCTGCTTGGTGGCTGAAATAGGTATGGTGGCAGTACTTCCCCGGACGAACCCTTTTATCAAGGTCTCTACTACTCTTAAAATCTCATCTGTCGCCATAACAACGATATTAATTGTCGTGTTCCGACATTTACCGGGTGAACTGAGCTTCTACCTTCGGCCTTCATAACTTGAAAATCAGGTGAGACGAAGATCAAACATCTCCCCGTAGTGCAATAAAAAAATGCTGTGTGGGAATCAAAAATGCGGACACCGTTTTGAAAATGGACTACGTTTTCGAAATTCACAGCTAGGTTTTGATGGCGGCCACGCTATTTAGTAGGCCGTCACCGTCTTTGTTGATTTGTCTGTGAAAAGTCAAGGCACTGGGGCGAGTTTTATGAAAAGGTACGATAGCAGCAAAGGTTATTGAGATACCTCGGCTCAACCGGCTGTAGTTGCACTGCTACACGTGCTAACAACCATATCACTTATAACTAGACCTCATCTCTGCTCTGCCCTAGAGCGAATCAAGCCTAGAGGTTAAGATTAATTAAAACAAAAAAAAATATTTGAAAAACTATTTTACCTGATAAAGTTTTAGTTCCACTTTTCTTCTTGTTCTTATTGCTAATTTACCAGAATGCAAAAAGTTGGTTCTCATAATCCCTTCATCATCGTCATCAATGCAAATTCTCAGCAACCAAATTTTACTTTTGCTAAAAATCTTCAACTACTTCGATACATAGGTTAGAAAGACGGCTAAAGCTGTTATGTTTCTTATATAATAGGTACTCATATTATATTCGATGGATCAGCTATAAAGCTTGCCTGAGAAAAGATAAGGTATAGGAGCGAGCAGACCCAGAAAATCCTTTTTTTTGGACATTACTTTTTACACAGCGCTATCTAACCCTAAACTAAGCATAGCTTGTAATATTGGAACTAGATTACGGATAGAATACTTTTGTAAATACATACGTACTATATGAAACAACACCCATACATAGAACAAACATCTATATTCATCACACAAATGTTTTTTCTGGGTGGGAATCGAACCCACAGCCTACAGCGCAGAAGGAAGAGTTACTACCAACTGAGCTATGATTACTACCAACTGAGGCTTCTTAATTTAATAATAACGTACGATAAAATGTAGATTATGACTTCATGGATCAATTATTCTAACTTATGCTACTTTGTATACTGGAACAAAATACACTTATTCATGTGTGAAAACCCGTAAGGTTCAGTGACCTGGAAAAGATTACGCTAAAAGAACTTTATGAGTTGAAAAAGTGTTCTACGACGGTCGTGTCAAGGTTCAAACCCCGGGTACTTTTAGTTTAGCACAAATAAGTCATCATAAATAAAAAATAATCTTGTGTTAGCTCTTTCTTTTTATCATTGAATCTTTTTTGTGCGACTTTTAGGTAAATTTACAAAAGTAAGGTTAATATCTATTTAAATGTTCACAAATATTTACATAGTTTAGGTTAGACAGTTGAAAAAGTGTTCTTCGACGGTCGGTACCCGTACCCGGATTTTCAACCTTAACAGGTTGAAAACCCGGGTACTTTTAGTTTAGCACAAATATTGATATTTTCAATATTACGTTGACGAAATTCACAGAAACTCTTTTGTTATTTTTAAGTAGGACCAATTATTATTGATTGTTATGGTTCATGTTTTTAGCTTGTTTTGTGTAATTGTTTGCTGTATTTCCTTGGCGCCTTGGTTTTATACTGTAATGGCAATGTAAATATTAAATAAATAAATAAAAAGTCACCATAAATAAAAAACATTCTTGTGTTAACTCTTTCTTTTTATCATGGAATCCTTTTTGTGCGACTTTTAGGTAAATTTACATAAGTAAGGTTAATATTTAAATATTTACAAATTCTTACATAGTTTAGGTTAGACATAAAAATTTACCACCCGCGACGGGACCCGAACCCGCATATTTTTATCTAGCTTGAAACGCTCTAATCAATGCTCATGCAGATTTAGGTTGTTTCCCATATCCAACTCAGCTTAAGTGCTGATTATCGCCATCTAGCCGAGTCATCTATGTGAAACTGCCCTATCAACTGAAAATACGTTCATAAACTAAATGTTTTAATTCATGTAACATTCAGTTAAAGTCTTAATTACGTTGCAACTCACAATATTCAGCGATATTTTGCATTTGCAATAAAATCCTTTTGATAAAGTTGCCACCTTATTTCAACTGAGTAGAGCGGGTAAGCTGCACAGTCACAAACACAAGTGAATATTAAGCAAATAAATTGACTGATCTGTTTGAAAACATAATTTTGTTGTGTTCCGACATTCAGAGGTAAGATAGTATTCTCCAGACTGTTGAGGATTTTTTTTAATTTTATATATTTGAAACAAAAACACAGGTACATTTCAAATTTGAAGAAAAAAAGCCAGGTGCAGAATTATAAAACTGTGTCGCAGCCGACAACTCCTCTCCTCCGACTCAGTGAAAACAGAGTTCCAAATTGATTAGGTTACAAAATATAAGCCTAGTGTTACATATTATTAGTTGGCTACATGATTCAAATGACAACATAATCTAATATCTAAAACTTAAACTATGTCTGATCATCTGCATACACACTCATACATAAATATATACACACACACACACCACATCATCATACATGAAAACCATAACTATTCTGTTAGTATTGTGAAATCTGTTTGAACTTCCCAAATAAAATTATTGTTACTTATTATTTTAAGATTCCGGGTAAAAAAAATATTAAAACAATTCATAAGAAAAACGTTTACCTTTTTGGGATAGTTCTGCGTACATTCAAGGATGAGGTCTGTAATTGCAAGCCAGGCGGGTCTTTGCAGTTCCTACCACCACAGTTGCTATCATCTACCATATGGCGTTGCGTTATGTGGTTGCGAATATATTTTTATAGTTTAATTAGAGCGGGGCTGAAAACCAGCGTTGCTGAGAACTTTTTCACCAACAGCATGAACCTGTTTAAATTGCTTGTATTTATATAAATATTGTCATCTGTGTTGGGTGAAGCCTCTTTTTTTGTATTTATTTAGCCGTAACCGTAATATCTAGCGATAATATTGCCCGTGGAAGATCACTAGGATCAACCCTACCCCAAAAAACACATAAGATATTGAGATAACGTTTACCGTAGCAAATTGCATTGATAATTTTGAAAGATTTCTGCAAAGTTGGTCCTCTGACTATTCCCCCGTGGATGACTTATGAGATGACTAAGGGAGAACAGCAGAAGATAGGCACCAGCATCCACCAGCAAACCATATGTTCCGCGGTCATTCAACCCGCATGTGAATATCTAACAATAATAATAGCCTCAAATTCCGTTGTAAACATTTCAATTTTTTTAAGTACTTTCCTATGTTTACTTTACAGTCACATTTTTTTTGTACGACAGGTAACGCTTGGCCTTCATCTCATCTGGTTACAGGTTAAGATAAGGCCGAAGGTGGGGGCGCATAAGAGGTTGGATGGTGGTAGCCAATCAGGCCGGCTTAAACAAAGTCCTACCACCAACCAAACCAAGCACAATATTGTACTCCCCCTGGGGATCGAACCCAGAACCTCTGGATCTGAATTCGGTGGGTAGAACCACTAGACCACAGAGGAGGTTTATTAGTAAACGTTCCTCCTCAATATCCTCTATGCTGAGGGTTGAGACCTTTATGCCTATATATATATTACCTTCGAATGCACGATGCGGCAATGGTATCGCTCACGCCAGTTTCCAGCGTTAGCTGATTTGGTGGCTTAAGGTTCCGTCCTCGCGATCTTTTCCCTTCCACTTTGCCTGTTACCACAAGCCTTTCCAGGCTGTTGTTGTCTTTTTGGTTATATGGCCGAAACTGAAAGATTCTCAGAAGACAGATGGTGCAAGACATGGTATTGGTAATTGCAAGCTACGTCTTAAAATCCAAAAGAGAGTACTTCCAATAGGGGGCCGCTGTAAGTGGTTTTTTATCGCCTCCATCTTTGAAGCATAATCGTTGTTTACTTTAAAATAATAGCCCTTTAAATGCGTGATTAATTTGAAATGAGCTCGAAGCTTTTGAGGTAGTCCCCAATGTATACAAAAGGTGTTTTACATCGTGGCTAAATATATTTACCATACCATTTACCATACCATACTGGATATCGTTTTAAAACTTTATCGTTACATTTTAACCTGAGCCTATTATGATTGATCTTTTTAATATATTACAACAAAATATAAACCTGAACCCATTATGATTTTTTTTTATATTTTACAACAAAGTATAAACTTTTGTGCCTAGGCCCATTCTGATTGATATTTTTTTTCAGAATCAATAATATTTTGGTTAATTGCACACAGCGCCATCTAGGTCCAAACTGAGCAAAACTTGTCAAATGGGAACGAGATTACGGAAAGTATACTAGTATACTATTTTTTTGGAGATACATAACATATTATATAACACCCAAACACAAAATAAACATGAATACCCATCACGTAAATGTTTGTTCTAGGTGGGAATCAAACCCACAACTTACGGCGTATGGGGCGGAGCCCGGTGAGGCTGGTCAAACAAAAAAAAAACTATTTGTAACTACAAATAAATAAACTAACTACATATTATAAAACGCATAAATTTATCAAAAAGCTTAAATAAAAGTGCAAAATAGTTAATTCAGGTAGATTAACATCAGCGAATTCGTCATTTCCTGCTAATAAATACATTATTTCCCTCTATTAAGCTGATGACCCGTCAAATTGCAACACTATTAAATCATAGGCCGGAAAAAGTTTACTCCAACGATTTTCTATACAAATGTACAGTCGTAAAAGAATTTATTGCGCCACGCCTCGCGTCCACAGTAACATTTTCATTTAATGTTTTTGCCCAGTGAAATAAGGGTCCTTAGACGTGTTAACCCTAATGTCTCATTGACACGAACGGGGCCTATGCGAAGGTACTTTTTGTACCCCGGACTTTATGTCTGTGGAAGCATGAACTTTGAATGGGCTGTCGCCTGCACTAATATATATACACTCATATTTTTTTATATATTTTACCCACCTCTGTGGTCTAGTGGTTCGCCTACCGGTGTTTGATCCAGGAGTCCCGAATTCGAAGCTACCACCATCTTACCTAAGTCTGTTGCATAAACAACAATTAAAAAAAAATGTGTTCCGTCATTTAAAGGTAAGATAGCCAGTTCCACAGTTTGTGGAGGACAATTTTAAAAATTATATACGCACGCTGTTTTTTATTTGTTATTTTTCGACGGTTAGGTTAGCTTGACTTTCATCTCACCTGATTTTCAAGTTATAAGGTGGAAGCGCACTTCACAAGGAATCCTCAACAAACTGAGCAACTGGCTATCTTACCTCTGAATGTCGGAACACAACAATTTTATAATTGTTATTATGGCGACAGAATTAGGTAAGATGGTGGTAGTTAGCCAGGCGGAGTTAAACAAAATCCTACCACCAACCAAACCAAGCACAATATATTGTACTACCCATGGGGATCAAACCCGGGGCCTCTGGATCTGAAATCAGTACCTAATTATATCGCCATAATATCAATTTTAAATTGTTGTGCTCCGGCATTCAGAGGCAAGATAGGCAGTTCCTCAGTTTGTTGAGGATATCGGGTGAAGTGCGCCTCCACCTTCGACCTTATCTTAACTTGTTACCAGGTGAGATGAAGGCAGAGCGCTTCCCGTCGTACTATAAAAAAATATATAGCATAGCCTCCACCTTCATCCATATATTTTCTTAAGATAATACAAATTATGTGGTGATCGTTAGAATTTATAAAAGTAACCAGAACATAATAACAATGTGAGCCACTGTCTACTGCCACAGCAGCTTACATATTCAAGCATACTAAATAGCCCACTGCTGGGCATAAGCTTCCTCCCCCAAACGCCACTCTAACCCGTTATGAGCCCTTTGCATCCAGGTTCTACCTTATATAGTAGCAATGTCGCCACCTAGTTGGTGGTCTGCCACGGTCCCTACTAAATCCTCTGGGCCACCACTTTGCCAATGCCTTACTCCAATTAGATGATACAGGTATATTCTTTAGAGGAGAGATACCTCGCTTCTAAGGTAACAAGCTTTCTGATTATCTATCAGCAACTTTTTAATTTGAAACCTGAAACTTCCAATGCCCTGGAGATGCCTCTTATAGATCGTATAAGTCCTGTAAGCTCGGTGCTAAATGGTTTACCGAGTTTCGTTGGTGCGCGGAGAGCCAGAGCCTTCTGGGAAGGTCACTCTATGGTATACCTCATCCTTACTATGGCCCAGAGACAAGCCTAGTTATATCAGGCAAAGTTTGCCCATCATTTGAAAAAAAATGGCCTAGAGCTATACAAGCCTAGTACTAGCAGGCAAAGTTTGCACATCATTTGAAAAAATGGCCTAGAGCTATACAAACCTAGTACTAGCAGGCAAAGTTTGCCCATCATTTGAAAAAAATGGCCTAGAGCTATACAAGCCTAGTACTAGCAGGCAAAGTTTGCCCATCATTTGAAAAAAAATGGCCTAGACCTAGACAAGCCTAGTAGTAGCAAAGTTTGGCCGTAATTTGGAAAAAAAAGACTTACGACGGATCACAACAGAAAACAATTTACTGATATAAGAATCTGCTAAGTCGCTTGTAAGTCAAACTAGCGAACTTCCAGCAGTTCATAACACGAACGAGTACTTTAGGTTAAAGTTGGCGATTCCGGAGTTTTGATCGTGATTGTACTCAAAATAAACTTAGCCTTGGCTCCGTGAAGAGCCGGTGTCCTTCATGTTTTCATAAATCTTGCGGAATTTTTGATTGAGGCGACACGTGACAGAAGGGTTCTTATTTAGGTCAGTGAATTACAATCGCTATTCAGCTTGGCAATGCAGCCAGTGTTTTAGGCACGCTTCCGTCTGTTACTGGCCTGGAACAGTTGAGTTACATAGACCGTTGCCTATTTAGAAAGTAAAATAACTTTATCATCAAATTATCAAATGACCAAAAAAATATTTTTGTTTCACTTAATATCATTATTCCTCAAATGCTACCCTGTCATAAAAATCCTTACTCCTACCTGATGAGTCGGATAAATCATTCCTTTGGGTGAAATATTGCATTTCTTATTACCCTTATATCACAAAACTACCCCAGTTATCAAAAATACCCCGCGACAATCAATTCCTTATTATGTTCTCTTTATAAATTAAATTTCATGAAAATCGAATAACCCGTTCGAGAGTTATGCCGTCACAAGCATTGCCACATACATACATAATGCCAAAATTCCCAAAACTCAGAGTTCGCTTCGCTCCTTAGACATTTTTTAACCGCCTGTATTCTAGTGGTTCAAGCCACCGATTTCAGATCCACAGGTCAGGACTCGATATTGTGTTTGGTTTGGTTGGTAGTAGGACTTTGTCTGAGTCCGCCTGGCTAGTTACCACCATCTTACCTAATTCTGTCGCCATATCAACCGTTCTTAAATTTGTTGCATATTCTCGCGTGTTTTAACCATCCAGTTGGTTTTTGTTGGCTAAAGATGGACTCACTAAAAATATCATACACTCCATTGCACTAAAAGACTAATAATGTTCTTTTACTGTGATAATTTGTGATAGGGATGTAATTCGAAATTTATTAGTTAAGATAATAAAAGTGCAATGAATTAAAAAAATGTTTTTTTTGGTGTTTTGTTATTTTATAGGTCGTCGTCGTCTATTGCGCTCCATTTCTCTTTCAGTCATATACCATACCACATCCCCACACACTTTCAATAAGTTAGTTATTTTAATTTGACTACTAAAAATGTTCTAGGAATAATTTATACGGCAAAACAACGTTTGCCGGGTCAGCTAGTAACATATAAATGTGTAAGAAAAAACGAGGGTCTTCGATTGTTGTGAAAGATTTTATAGGTTTCCTTGCTAGTCAATATAGTTATTTTACATCACTACATAACATGCAAATAGTGCTAATAGTATATGCTAAAGTTTTCAGGTTCTCAGACCATTTAAAAAGTCCTAGTGTGTGAGAGCGTTGTTGAAAATATTACAGGACACTAATTTCACACAGCGCCATCTAGTCCCAAACTAAGCATAATTTGTAATATGGGAACTAGATAACGGATAGAATACATAAATACTTTTTCTTTGTAAATAGTCTTTTTTAAACTTTCGCGATTAGAACACATAATTTTAATTCGAGAAACGGGTATTTATCGCGTATTTTACCTCTATATTTATCCCGACGTTTCGGCAGGGTTGCACCAGCCGTGGTCGCGGGCAGACTGGAACTTTGTAAATACATACTTATCATACAATACAACAACCAAACACAGAACAAACATCTATATTCATCACATAAATGTTTGTCCTGGGTGGGAATCGAACCCACAACCTACAGCGCAGAAGGCAGTGCTACTAGCAACTGAGCTGTGAGGCTTGTTAATGTTAAAAATAAACATAAGATGATCTGGAGTTCTATCTAAAGCCAAATAAAATTTCAAGCAAAGTTTTATATTTCGAAATTGACACACAAAATTGAATTTTCAAATGTAAGTTTTGAGTCCCTTTGAAGGACCAACTGTTACTTTTTTATTATTCCATTTGAAACCTTATTTTAATTTTTAACCGACTTTTAAAATTCATCGGAATCTTTTTTTTTTTATGTATGTTCCCCGATTACTCGAAGACGCCTGGACTGATTTAGAAAATTCTTTTTTTGTTTGAAAGGGTATAATACTTCACAGGTGGTCCCATTGTTATTAAGTCAGGATCTGGTGATGGAATCTTGGAGAAATCGAGGGAACTCTTCAAATATTATATCCACACTTGAAGTGATTCGGGTATTGTTAGGGTCAATATACTTTCCAGGTGAGCCCATCGTCTTCAGGTCAGGATCTGATGATGGGACCCAAAAAATCGAGGGAACTCTTCAAATATTATCGGCAAACTTGAAGCGATTTGGGTGTATTACCTCAAAAGTAAAGAAAACACGGACCCCCATATCGATCACGCGTCTGTCTGTCTGTATGTCTGTCCGTCCATCTGTCATCAAAATAATTGGAAAAAATACGTCATTCGTGTAAACGAAATTGTATCATATTCTTCATTGAAGTCGGTTTTCTTTTTTAGTTTTTAAAACGTAATTATTTATTTCACGTTTGGTCAATAATATTATGTGAGCACTTTTGTGTGCCGATATACTGGTGAACATTTTCAGTAATTCCCTAAAAACGCTTTTAGCCCTGAGAATACACCAAAATAATGAAATTCCTTTCATTGAGATTATAATAGTAAAGGCTGTGCGCACAAAAGATTAGAAGAACTTAATCTTGCTTAATCTTTTTGAGAAAGTATCCCTAGCCACTCAAAGACCCTGATATCAACAATAGTAGTTTAGCAACTAGGGTGTCCAAATTTACCTACACACTAGAAAAAGAAGGGATATTTGTAAAGCTATTATGATTTTTCTATTAGATTAAAATATTGGAAATTAATAAACATTTTAAAAAGCATGGAGACAATGTGTTTGAGAGATATGAAACATAAAAATATACTGGCTATGTTTAATATTCAATTAATTTCATTTTAGAAGTCAAATAATGGGCCAGAAAGCAAACAATTATTTTCAGTCTAGCGCTCAGGCAATTAATAATAAACTGGTCAAGTGCGGACCAGAACACTGAAGGTTCCGACCCACACCACAAAACAAAAACATATGTTTTGTATATGCCCCTTTCATTAACCGACTTCAAAAAAAAGGAGGAGGTTATCATTTATTTATTGTTATTTTCATTATTTATTTCTATAGCGGCACCTAGTAAACAATTTTACCTATACGCTGACAAACGAAGGACCTACAGATGCACAGACAGCGGAGGCTTAGTATTCAGAAGGCCCAGTAGTCTCACTTTCCCATACAAACGTAGTTTCATTTTCATTTCGAAATGGCAAGTCTGATTCAAAAGACATTTTTTGATAGGGATAATCTGTGGCTTTTTCTTAAAACGCAATAACAATGAAAATATATGGAAAAGAGTGTTTGTATGGAAAAACTCTTACTCATATATTTTGGTTCGTATTCGTATTTAGAAAACGAATACGTGTAGTACACCACAGACACATATTATCTCTTTCCGATTATACCTGCAAATAACTAACTTTGAAAAGAAAAAGGTACAAACGCAGCTGCGTTTGTACTGGAGAGCGATAATCAGCGGTACTACTGGGCCGTATAAAACAATGCTTAGACACTTTTCAAATTGTATTACTTGGTTGCTCATGTATTTTTGGCTCTGCTGGTGAAGTGTCGATGCAGAAAATATATTTTCTGTCCAGGCGAAGTATTGTGTAAAGGCGGGCTCTAACCGGAAAATTAAGTCGGCTTTCACTTTTGTCCGCTTTATCCCCATTTTATCAGAAACTCTATTCATTCGTTTTCTATATTTTCGCATGAAATAAAGAAAGTAAGACATCCAGTAAATTAATTCCAGTGTATTATACTGAAGCGACAGCGATACAGTATTGTAGCTGGAATAGACATGTTGATTTGTCTGCATAATATCAGAAAGTACAAATCGGTTTTAACATTTTCACATATTTTCATTTATCACAAATGTTTAAGGGGTATCTTGAAGAGATTTCCACTTTGTACTTTGAAGTACAAAGTGGAAATCAACAAAGCTTGCAGAACACGGGTAATGCAAGAACAATCCAAAATCTCGTGCTTGGTAGGTAATAAAACTATTTATTGTACGGAAACATTAAAAATAGGTGCTCATATCGCGAAAATAGTAAGATTAAATGCAACAAGTCAATTAATACATGGTAGTGACGGAAATCCACCAAATGTTGTCTGAGAGAAATCGCTTCAAAGCGATAAGACCGCTCGTCCATTGTATATATGTTATATATATTTAAATTAATCCAGCTTTATTTGTTAGGTGTGTAATAAAGTATATTCACTCATTAATTAATTATTCTGATGAATCTTATCGTTGATATACAAATTTTGATATACCGACGCCGTATTTTTTTGTAATATTGCTTTTTTTTTTTTTTTATTGTACGACGGGGATGCGCTTGGCCTTCATCTCACCTGGTTACGAGTTAAGATAAGACTGAAGTTGGAGGCGCACTGCTAATGTTTTTTTTTTACTAGTTCTATGTGTTTTACGTGTTGCCGTGGCGGTCGCGGCTTTATAATCGATCCCTTCAACTCAGCTCATGGATGTCATAAAAGTCGACTAATAGGTTTTTTTTTACGATGGGTCGGCTCGTGACCACGAAACTTACACAGGTAAGAATGAGATCTACGATGGAGCGAGCCTACCCAGAAAGTGCCTATTGACTCTCTTCTTGAAGACATTAGGGTCGTAATACAGCGGAATAACAGACGCTGGGAGCTTATTCCAAGTTCTTGCAGTGCGCACAATAAAAGATTCTTGAAAGCGTTTAGTTCTTATGCGTGGAATATCAACCAGGTGGGGATGATAAGAGGCTGTGCGTTTGAAATTTCTATTGAAGAACGGCGAAGGCGGTATAAGGTCGTGAAGCTCCTGAGCACACTCACCGAAGTACAATCTATAAAACAACTTGCGACGATGGCTCAGGCTGTCGAGCCTTGCTTTGGCAAGGTACTCTTCACCTATGAGCCTCCTGGCTCTGCGCTCCACCGAGTCAAGTATGGCAAGTTGATATTTGGCTGAACCATCCCAAAGGTGGCTGCAATACTCCATACAGGATCGAACTGGTCTCACTAGAATAAGGGCATAAGCTTCCTTCTGTGTTTTATCTTCTTTATTGCGATCACCAATCCGCGAAACGTGGTGATTGTGGCAAAGCCCTCCAGCTTTGGAGGCTCTGTCCAGCAGTGTTGACGTGAATTCTTGTGAACTTGAGTCGGTAAAATAAATATGTGTATATTCAACGGCATATCCTGTGAATGCTTTGTCTATGACCCATTACAGTTTCTTTCCCCAGAAGACCCTAATAAGCGTCTGAAGTAAAGTCTTTTGCGAGTAATATTTGCGTCAAAATATACTCACAGCCTAATTACTTGTTCAGTGTCTGAGTAAAGAGTAATGTAATATGATTAGGTATTATCATAATTTTCTATAGTCTAGACTTCTATTTGGAAACTTTAGATATTTTACTGGGTAGAACCACGCCATTTTATTTATGAATAATACTCTTTTCGCCAATAGACAAGTTACTTTATATTTTAGTTTATATATGCAATAAATGAATTCCTAAATCCCTATTATACCATACAAGCCTTGTATGTAAGTTTGACGCCACATTATAAATGTCTAAAAATCAGGGTATGTTGTAAAGACACGACAGAAGTAAAACTTTTGAATAACAGATGGCTTTGCAGTGGATACAAAAATATTTTTGTTTTACTCGTTTTTGATGTCGAGCTTCTTTTCTTTGAAATTTTCGTTACTACAAGTATTTTATGAACACTCTTTAATTATTTTACTTACTCATTTTTATCGATACATTTTTAACTTTTTAGAAGTGAAAATCATTTTTAGGCGCGTCGGCCATTTTTTGAGATGGGAAAAAACCATTGAAGAACCTCACCATCACCACTTTCGTTACATTTGACTGTAAACACATTGTCACGTCACCTTTACGATCTTAAGAGGTACGGGTAAGGACCATTCGAAGACTGCCATTGCCTTTAGACAGACGTTTGACAGCCGTGATAGGTATCTATCAACGTCAGTTCTAAGCAGTCATTGTGTCAGTTGTGTTGCAAAAACAACCCTCATTAATAAATATTGCGACCAATACGATTGAGATTCAAGTACTAAAAATCTCAGCTGTTCTCTTCGGCAAAATTGACAAACTCCAATTTTTCACTTCAATCGCCCCGTAAAGAAAACTGTGGCAAGTTCTTTTTTTCAAGAAAAAGGTCGTGTGGCGTTTAAATCTCTGCTATCTACGATGATGATAAGGAAAATATTTTTTCTGAAAGATTATTGAAGCATAAAATTAAGAAAACTACATCGATCGATGATTTTACCGAGCCGGTAAAGCCCAAGGCGCAAACTTTCAACAAGATTGGTTATCGACAGTTGTAACTTGCAGGTAAACTTGTCGTTACTTTTGTCGACTAAACATTGACCCTCTTTCACCTTGATTGAATGCCTGACTGTTGACAGTTCGGTTTATTATTCTCTGGGGGAGTTTTATTGATGGGAATCACCTGAAAGTATGTTAGGTATAAGTTTATTTTAACCAAAAAAGGAGGAAATTCGCGATAATATTTTTTTTTATGTATGTTCCCCAATTACTCGATAACGCCTCAACCGATTTGGAAAATTCTTTTGTTGTTTGAAACGGTGTCCTATCGTCATCAGGTCGGGATCTGATGATGAATCCTAGAGAAATCAAGAGAACTCTTCAAATACCTATTGCAGGTACACTTGAAGCGATTTGGTTATTTTTAGGATGCTACCTCAAAAATAAGGAAAAAACGGACCTCTTATAGGATCACGCGTCTGTCTGTCTTTCTGTCTATCCGTCCATCTGTCATTAAAATAATTGAAAAAAATACATCATCCATGTAAACGAAATTGTATCACATTCTGAAGTCGGTTTTCTTTTTAGTTTTTAAAACGTAATTATTATATAAGTGATGCGATAGCACGACGGCTTCTCTAACGGTACACAGCAAACCGTTTGGCGCCGGACTTCGGTAGGAAGGTAGTCACTTAGCCAGATGGACTTTTACAGATGCTTCCACCAGTATTGTGATCATTTAGCTGTAACCGAACGGGGTAGGTTAAATCTTGTCGTCAAAGATACCGCAGAGCCTCAAGACGTAAGCCTTCAATGAGTACCTATGTGTTACCAGTGATGATCTACGGATCCGAGACGTTAGGTCTTGTGAATAAGTTCAAGTCGCACAGAGAGCTGTGGAGAGAGCTATATGCTTAGAGTTTCACTACGTCATCAAATCTGTTTTTTTTTATTGTACGACGGGGAATCACTTGGACTTCATCTCACATGGTTGCAAGTTAAGATAATGCCGAAACTGGAGGCGCATTTCACCCGAAATTCTCAACAAACTGTTTTGGTTGGTGGTAGGACTTAAACAAAGTCCTACCACCAACCAAAACAAGTACAATACTGTACTCTCCCTGGGGGTTGAACCACTAGACCACAGAGGCGGTTAAACATCGGTAGAAGAACCAAAGTCAACATAAAAGACCTAGCCCTAAGAATTAGCAAGCTGAAGTTTCAGTGGGCAGGCTCATAGAACCTATAACCGCTGGGGAATAAAGGAGTGTGGGAATACCCCCCACTCGATAGACCGATGACATTGTGGAGGTTGCGAGTCGATCGATGAATGTCGTGTTGACCAAGTCGAAACTTCGAGAATATTAATTTAAAAAATGCAAAAAAACATGCTGTTTGTGTGAAAACGTGGTAATTTTGAGCCCCTTGAATTTAAAATTTTACTTTATTTTTGTTATTTGTTCTTATAGTAGCTAATATACACACTGTAAAATATCAACTGTTTACTTATACGGCTCATGAGATACAGCCCGCTGACAGATAGATGGATAGACAGCGCAGGTTAATTAATAGGGTCCCATCGGCACCTTTTCAGTACAGAAACCTAATAAGGTGAATTATACAATAAATACCCGCAAAAAAAAATACGCTTCAAAGTGAATCGGAGTATTATTTTCAAATCGGCAATTTTTAAGTTTGGCGCTTAACACATCATATTTGCTACACACATCCTGTTGAGCTAATTTGAACTGTCAACTACCTATTCATCTATTATTACTCATATTATTTAACGTTAAGGAAAGAATACACAAAAAGTCCCAAACATAAGTGGCTTGACAGCTAGATGATAATAAATTCTCAGCCCGAACAAAAGTAAAAGAGAAGAATAATACATTTCATGTCTGTATAAATGTGTACCTATATCTGGATTTCACACAGAAACATCTAGCTTCAAAATTAGATTGTAATCTGGGAACTAATATTTTGCATAGAATACTAATAGATATATACTTTTTGATGTTAAACTTTTAATACGAGTGTATTGAAATGGTACTGTGTCGGACAGAGTGGGAGATATATTTTTTTACCCTGTAATACAAAAGTTTCACTACTATCGTATGTCTTTATGACACACCCAACCGCAGAACAAGCCATGAAATTCATAAAACCATTTGTCCCGGGTGGGAATCGAACCCACAACCTACAGCGCAGGAGCGCTACTTCCAACTGAACTGCAAAGCCTGTAGCATGGTGTTAGTAAAAAGTCAAACTCAAAATAGGTTTTAGTGACGGATAGCTTAAGGATAAGACAAATTAATTACGTTTAAAAAACTAAAAAAAAGCTGACTTCAATGAAGAATATGATACAATTTCGTTTACATGGATGAAGTATTTTTTTCCAATTATTTTGATGACAGATGGACGGAAAGGCAGACAGACGAGTGATCCTGAATAGGGTCCGTGTGTTCTTTACTTTTAAGCGGTTTGGTAATACACCCAAATCGCTTCAAGTGTGCTTATAATATTTGAAAAGTTCCCTCGATTTTTCCTGGATCCCATCATTAAATCAGACCTGATGACGATGGGATCACCTGGGAAGTATACCGACCCTAAAACTACCCAAATCACTTTAAGTGAGCATATAATATTTGAAGATTTCCCGCGATTACTCCAGGATCCCATCATCAGATCAATGACAATGGGACCACCTGTGAAGTAAACCCTTTCAAACAATAAAATATTTTTTGAAATCGGTCCTCAAAAAAAAATATTCCGACGAATTGAGAACTTCCTCCTTTTTTTGAAGTTGGTTACAAAATAGATTAAGCCACCTTACCAAAAGATTGAATATCTAAAAGTGCTCTATATTACTCCCAAACAACAAAAACGTTCAATATTTTCGAGAGAACAAAGTTGCTTTGCGACCAGGGATGTAGTTCTAAATCTTCTTATTCGCGTAAGAAGCTTACCGGTAAGTCTCTGACAATCGAACGCGAGCGTTCGGAGTTCTCTAGTGATGGGAAAAATATAAAAACTAAGTCCCTATTTGTCGGGCAACATTCACTTACCACTTCTTGTATACTTATAATAAAGGGTTAGCAGTCTGCTCTTGGTTTGTCCTGCTAGCTGTTGGTCTGAGCAACGATGAGGAGTTGGATGGAGTGAGCATTTCTCCTTGTGTGCTGGTCGCGTTTCCAAACAGGCGGTAGATTTGACTTTTCATAATGATCCTACAAAATCTTAATGAATAAAAATGTTTGACTCTTGAGCTTTCCCAGAGGGGGTACCACGACCTCTTAAAGCATTGTTTTGATATTACTTTACTTTTGTCCAGTGTTTTAAAAACAAGACAAAAGTAATGTAAGATTAAAATGAGAATGCTATAAGACGTTGTGGTAGCCCCCAGATGGCGTTGGATCTCCCATGCAGCGACGAACTGCAAATGGTTTAGCGCCGGACTTCGGCAGGAGGATGATCGCTAGCCAGGTGGACCTATAGAGTTCCACCAGTGTTGTGAACATACATGGAGAAAATATTCTTGAATGTTTTCTAAATGGACCTGATCCCAAGAAAGATTTCGGCTGAGTGTAGACTATTTAAATAATCATCTATGACCTACGTGATATGATTAAGTAGGTTAGGTACTCGTAAATAGGCATAACCAATCCAATCCAAAAAATCCAAAAATCAAACCAATACCATCGCCGAGGATCACAAACAGTGCAAATACGTGGTCTCTACTATATCAGCTTTTCAACGAAGCCGGTGCCCTCCAGGCTTTTAATTTAGGCGACATGTCTTACCAAAAAGCATAACATTTTAATAAATAAATGTTACTGAATTCACAAAAAAACTCAATATTAGCTTCAATTATCGAGTTTTTTCTGAAACAATAACGAATGTATTAAACTTGAATAAACATAACCTAATCTGTTTCTGTTTGTTCTTACAAACAATGTATACGTAAATGTACTTCTGTAATAAACTGAAGGCAGTCCAGTTTCTAATGAGATGCTATTCCCTAGAGAGTCTCCGTAATATCAGAAGAAAGCAGCTACGCAAATAAATACAGATAATATTCGAACATTTGAGACAATTGGCAGTCGGATTTTTCGTACAAATACAAGAGAATATAGTATTAGTTATACACATAGTACCCATTCGTATTATTACAATACGCATGATGTTGCTACTTATAATTCGGGCAGTACTAGCTTTTAAGCGAAATAATTTTGTGTTTCCAAATAACTTTGGAAATGTTATGAAATTAATAGCAGTTTCGATTATACCTACTTTTGTATAGGTATACTTGCCTCGTTATAGGGTAAACGGTTCGCTGTTGCCTCTGTGGATATGCGAAAGCTTGTTCTATCGTAGAGTTTATCCTTGCTCTGACCCACAGAGACAAGCCTAGAGATCCAAGAGCCCGCATTGACCCCCCTCTGTGGCTGTTCGTCCTCCTGTATCAGATCCAGAGGACCGGGTTCGAACCCGAGGGTCCCAATGTATTGTTTGGTTTGCCAACCATCTTAGATAATAAATAAATATTACAGGACATTATTTCACAATAGCGCCCATCTGACTTCAAACACCACTAATTGCGGATAGAATACTCAAATACATTTTTTTCTGTAAATACATATTCATCATACAATACAACATCTTACTTATGTCATTCGCCATAACAATAATTCTAAATTGTTGGGTTCCTCAGAGGTAAGATTAGCCAGTTCCTCAGACTGTTGAGGATTCCGTGCGCTTCCATCTTCGGCCTTATCGTAACTTTAAACCAGGTGAGATGAAGGCCAAGCGCTTCCCCGTCGTGCAATAAAAAAGTGATATCCATCATTAAAAATATATAAAAAATAAGGGATAATTAAACGGTGTTCCAGAAAACGTCCAGCAGTAAAAAAATAGTTACTTTATTTGACTTATGGGCTAATTATGATTCAACTCTTTGGTATGCGTGTCTGTATTTCATGTGTCTGTTTTGCCTTTAAGTTTTTTATTGTGTCTGTTAAATAGTCTAAATAGTCTAACCTGCTAAATAGTTAATATAGAGAGAATGACACTAAGAGTTATGTACACCTAAGACGTTTAAGATATACTTTCCAACGATAAACGCACGCACGCGTCACCTAACTTAGTAAACCTATTAATCGCCAAAAACCGCAGTATTTTCAGTTCCATTTTCAAAAATACATAATATTCTTCAATAATTTACTGTCTTTTGTTTTAATGAAACCAAAGAGAATGCAATACTACGTAATAAAATAAACATCAAAAAGCCGAATCATTCTCTATGAGCAAAATATTTGTGTGGGCTGATAGTAATCGTCAAAAAAAAAAAAAAAACTTGCCCTGCCCTGTGGCAATTTGTACATTGGCATTTTTTCCATTTCATTTTAGCCCCGCTAATATTAACCTATACGCTTAGCAATGACGCACTTTTTGATCAAGAGAAGTTATAAATATATCAAGCCCATCCCTATCGAGAAAATTTAAATTTTACCGGAAAATACTGAGCCCGCGCGGACAGAATTAATTCTAACGGATGTTAATCTGAAAACCTTCAGGCGGCATGTAAAATTAGGCAAGTAGGCAGGTGCTTAGGAGTTCGTTGAGGGAAATTATCAGTCTGACGTCTCTCCTCGCTTTGCCTGTATTATGAGATGCTTAGTTTGTACGTGTCAAATTCTACAAATTATTCTACAATATTGAGCGCCTTAATTTGCGAGAACGATGATGATCACATGATGATGATCGACAACGGTGGTGGGTGATGAGGCTTGCTCCAAGCCTGGGCCAAGCAATTACATAAGGCCCGTCTTCTCCCTAGAGTGTGATATTGTTTCCTCCCGGCACAGAGCGCTGTCCATGACTCTAGTTTTGGTGGTGGTAACTCCTGACCTGAGCCTGAGCGAACCTGAGCGTTCGATGTTCATATTAAAGAGAATTCAATATATTCCTGTTCAATAAACATCTTCTTCGATTCTTACAGTTCATCCTTTGGTTTCAAAACTTCTTCTCCATACTCTGTTCTCCTTAACGGAGAGTTCTCTACTTATTGAGGGGGTGTAAAGGGTGTGAGATTTTTTATTGCTCTTGTCGCTTTTTCTAACTACGATACGGCTGAATGAAGACAGGTTTAGACAATGTTTATCATTTTCAATAAAAAGTGCCTTTGAAACATTAATAGTTTATGAAAGTTTAAGGTTGCATTAAATCTATTTGCAAATAATATTCGTCGCTTTGGAACTGTTCTCATATAAGCTACTTAGGTATGGTAGGTACCTATAGTTAGGTAAAGATGGTGGGTATAAGGTAATCGGTAGGGTTAAAGGTAAGGTTGATAAGTAAATGAGCTGTTGATCAATGATTTGTTGTACCATTATAAGTAAAATTCAACATGTTATAGGTATAGGATTTTCATTTCAAAATCTGCTTATAATATCTTTGATATGTTTATTTCTTAGTTTAAATCTAGTTTTTGCGCATTTTTTTGTTGCGGGTATAACCGATACCACACGGCGGAGATGTAGCAGCCACAAAGTCTGGCGCCGAACAAGGAAAAAACCGAAGATGATTTCTTCCTCTTGAAAATTTGACCTGATAAAGAGGCGAATAAATAACTTTAAACTTTGAAATTATAGTACATGCCATCAAATCAACTAACGTAATCCACTCCATCCAAATGTTGTCTAGTAGGGTTCACTGCTTGAGTAAAAATTGCGACAAGACCGTCAATTGCTACCTACCTACTAAAATTAATTTGTTTGGTTGTTATTTATTATATATTAATTTACTATCCATGAAGGTTTAAATTTCAAAAGTTTGGTAGAGTATTGTTCTAGTTCTGAGCATCCAAGAAATATCTGTTGCAGGTAGTTACACAGGAGATCAGGTGGCAAGCACTCGTACAGAATAATTATAGTTTGTACTTAGATAATTCAAACAAACAAACTCGTGGCTACATTTACCAACTTTCATCGAATATCCGGGGTGTGAATAATAAATTATAAGGGAGGGAAGGACGCAATAAAATGTTATATTTTAACACAATGACATCAAATGAAATATTGACATGTTTAATTCACTCTGATTAAACTTAAATCAATTGTAATTATTTTGAGGGCCATGTTGAATGAAGTTTGGAATTTTGTTTTTCAACATTCAAGTTGTTAAAAATGAAGATAAGATGTATGAAGAAGTATTTTGTATCGCAGTTGAAACACTAGATTTTGAGCTGTGATAATTATTTATTTAAATCTATGACAGACACGAGTCATTTTGTCATATAAAAAAACTAATGTTTTTTACAAAGTCACTTTTAAAATTCCAAAACAGTTTCCTATTGTCAGTATGACAATGGTAACATGCTCGGAATTTTTGATCAAACCGATTGTATTCCAAAATCTCTTTGTGGTTTTGTATTCTGAATATTCGCCAGCACTAGATAATACAATAGAGATGTTTACGAAATAGGTACCAATAAGAAAGAAAAGATTCGTTCGAACTCGTTAAACTAAAAGCCCATAACAATGGACCGCTTTGGTCTGAAATGAAGACCACTTCAACTCATCCTATGGGTATAAGGCGACCAATAGACCTCTCCGGTCATAAGCATGTACCTGAGAACTGACCAATCCGAACCATGACTTTCTTTATTTTTATTGTTCGACGGGAAAGCGCTTGACCTTCATCTCACCTGATTTTTCAAGTAATGGTAAGGCCGAAGTTGGAAGCGCACTTCACCCGGAATCCTTTACATACTGAGGAGGATATTACCTCTAAATGCCGGAACACAACAATACTACAACTGTTATTATGGCGACAGAATATGATGGATAGAATTAGCCAGGCGGGCTTAAGCTAATTTCTACCACCAGCCAAACAAAGCACAATATTTTACTTCCCCTGGGGAACGAACCCGGGACCTCTTGATCTGACACTGGTAGACGTACCACTAGACCACAGGACTGCAACCCGTTCATTTAACCACATCTGTGGTCAAGTAGCTCGCCTGCCGGTATCGGACAGGTCCCGGGTTCGATCCACAGGAGGGTATAAATTTGTGATCACTTTGGTTGGTAGTTAGGCTTGTTTCAAGTCCGCCTTGCTTGCTTCCACCATCATACGTAAGTATTCAATTACAAGTGATATAAGAGTGATAACTGTGTTTAGTGATTCGGAAGCATAACTAAGTAGTGTTATACTGTGTTTGAGAGTAATTAGTTTGGTGCTGAATAAACGTGTCTTATTTTGAGTAATAACTGGTTGCTTTTAATTCTTACGAACCCCAGCTCGTAACAATTGGTTCTCAAATTCCGACATGTAGCGGTAAGATAGCCATTTCCGCAATCTGTGGAGGATACCGTGTGAAGTGTGCTGCCTTCCATCTTTTAATCGACAAGGCATATTAATCACTTAGGGAATACCTTGATGAAAGAGAAAGTTAAGTACCCTATTCATCTTTATGGCTCTAGTTGCATCTCTATGCCCAACTGCTCCCTGACTAAAATATATGTAAATTGTGTGCTATTTAATTTATTTTGAATTTAAATAATAAATTGTAAGTTTCTTCATTAAAATTATGCTAAATTAACATTATTATAATTGTACGCCCAGAATGTGTAGAACACAGTGGACATTTGTACCATAATTTTGAGAACTATTAATTTTACCTGTGTATAACCTGTATATAACTGTATATAACCTGTATATAACTGTGTATAAACGATTTCTGATTCTGATTCTAATACGCCTTATCATACTTGATACCAGGTGAGATAAAAGCCATACCTACGCTTCCCCGTACTAGAAAAAAAGGACATTGATGAACTCACACTATATCAAAGCAGTGGCTTGATCACGAACGTCTAACGTTATCGTAATGTTGACCTTTACATAACTTGGAAGCTCGAAGCACTATCGTATCACTCACGTAACAACGATAGGTTAACGTGAGTGACTGCGAGTGACGATACGTTAACGTTACCTTTACATTACGATACATGTGTCAAATGTTTCGAGATCGCAAATTTAGTTCTATATACGCACTGTAGAGGCGCTGTGCGAAATCCTATACAAAATGCTAACGTGAAAGATACGCTTACCGTACGATAGCATATTCGTGATCGGGCCTCAGGTCCCATGTTACGTAACGTTAATCTACTCACCAATAATGAGAAATAATGAGCCCTTTTGAAAACGTCGGTACATATATAAGTAATCCTCATAGAATAGTAAAAGGAGAGAATGAAAAAGTTATTAGGACATCAAAGCCTTGCGAGACCCGGGGCTCCAAAGCTAATCTCCGATAGGAATATTGCGTTTTCTTTCGAGTAACTAGAAGAGCCATAGAAATAGTTAAACTATAAAATTCTTACAAATGTTATTATGACACAAAAATTCACAACCAACGAAGTATACGGGTATAAAATACTTATTTCAAACATAATAGAGATCCAAGGTTATCTTAGCAGAAGCAACCAGATTTCACCACCCGTGTGCATTAAGTGACTGTCACGGCTTACGGATGTCGTAAGAGTCAACTGAGGGTTTTTTTTAAATAGGAGAAGGACACATGTTTAAGTCCGCATGGCTGCTACCACCATCTTACCTAATTCTGTCGCCATAAAAACAATTCTAAAATTGTTGTGTTCCGGCATTTAGAGGTAAGATAGCCAGTTCCTCAGTTTGTTGAGGATTCCGGGTGAAGTGCGCCTACACCTTCGGCCTTATCTCAACTTGTAACCAGATGAGATGTAAGCTTAGAACTAACCCGTCGTACAATAAATAAAAAAACCCTTCGCTGCCATCACAATCCGTATATGGCATACGTGTGGTGATTATGACAAAACCCACCAATTTTGGAGGAGGTTTTGTTCAGCAGTGGACACTAATGGGATGTTGATGTTGTACGTTAAGTAGCAATCACTATGAAACCAATTAGTTCAACTGGTTGAACTTTGAATGAAACTCAGTGGAATAGTGGTTTGATGAGTGTAAATACTAAACATATTATATAATAAACATATTCACATGTAACGGGTAGTAAGAAAAAAAAGAAAGAAAGAAAGAAAAGAGATTTATTTACCCGATCAAAAAATAAAAAAACTATACTAAGAAAAGCTACACTATGACGAACACCATTAATATCAAGCAACATTTAAATTTTGGTAAAAAGTTACTCTGAATCAGCTTTATTGCAACGATGATGCACTGGTTCTCAGCCAGGTCCTTATTGTAAGCTCTTGGTCTTTTTACATGTCTTGCATTAAGCCCGAGCAAGAGGTCTAAGATGTGAAGCATCCCAGAAGGCACTGGCTATCCCGTGTGCCAACCGAACACGCCAAAAATATAAATGGGACATATGCATGTGTTAAACATGAAACTCTGGAGATCCTATGAGATTCTTACAGATTATACCTACCTCAATTGCAAGCTGTTTGTACCTACGAGATTACATAGAAATTACCAGCATAATGTACTTATTTAATTTACTCTACATACATACACTTCTCCCAAATAAACACAACCTACACTTTTGTTCAATTAGATAAGAATATTAAGTTGCAATGGAATACGTTTCGTTGGAAAACATTTTCGGGTAACTTTCGTCATCAAGTCTGTTAATGTCCACTGACAGAGAATCCTCAAGCTATTTTTGCCATTGGAATGACTCTTGGCAAGCGGATAGGGGATTGCAATGAAAATATTTTTAACCGACTTTCAAAAACAGGAGGAGGTTCTCACGTTTTTATGCACACTTGAAGTGATTTGGGTATTTTTAGGGTTGGTATACTTCCCAGGTGATCCCATCGTCATCAGGTAAGGATCTTATAATGGGATCCTGGAAAAATCGAGGGAACTCTTCAAACATTATAGGCACACTTGAAGTGATTTAGGTGTATTATCTCAAATGTAAGGAAATAACGGACCCCAAATTGGATGACGCGTCTGTCTATCTGTCCGTCCATCTATCATCAAAATAATTGGAGAAAATACGTCATCCAGGTAAACGAAATTGTTTCATATTCTTCATTGTATTTTCAAGTCGGTTTTCTTTTTAGTTTTTAAAACGTAATTATACTTAAACAATAAGGACGCTGGTCTAAAATTCAATTGCAAGTTTTTTATCACACGACCATAACGCGGCAGGAAATAAAAAAGCTTTTAAAGGATAGCGATTTCCTTTACTTTGTCGTTTCTTGCATCTTTGAATCCGGGTGACTCCTATACGTCCCACAAAGATTTTTCAATCGACGTCGGATTTCCTTGGACGCCGAGGCATAAGGAATCCGTTTACTTTTCGCTAGTGCATGGGAAATCGACCCATGATGGGTTCTTTTATCAATACGAATCGTTGCGGCTCAATTTGGTGACCAGTGATTACTTTTGGGAAGAGTAGAAAGATGTAGGAATATTGAGGGTTATCTTTTTAAAATAAAATGGTGAACAACACTATTATACCTGTAAAACAATTTAAAATATTGTGTTCTGATATTGGAAGTTTAATGGTATATCCATCAGATGGGGATGATAATTAGCTGTGAGTCTGAAACTCCTACAACGTTGAAGGCGTAAAGGCCTTAACTTCAAGTAAGGTCGAATAATATTCTATGAAAACATACAAACTCGCCATCTCACGGCTATAGCACAAGTCTCTATAGATATAGAAATTAACATGTTTTGGGTGTGTTTTTTGTGAACCAACCGCATTTATTATTTCCAATGGCTAATTGGCTAGGAAACGTAATTAATTTCAATGGGTCAAGATTAATTGAAAAGACGTGCATCTAGGTTTTAAAAAAATTGCCTCCATAAAATAACTTTAGCTGGGTACCTACCGATACATCTACTAGCTAAACATGATTAACTAGTGCTGCTGCATAAATAACTGTTTAATATATAAAATAATATATATATGGGTAGGGTACTAATCCTAATGATGAACAACGTACAACAGATTTTGATAAAATTTGTCTTGAAAAAAAAAAGAGAACTTTTACTCAGGATTTTGCACCATCCGCCCTCCGCCGCCGCCGAATGTGTCTTACCAAAAACTCCACCTAAACTTACCGTAGCAGCAGTTTCAAGTAATTTCAAAACGAACAGTAGCTCACTTTGCATTTTAAGTTCTAAACTCTTCTCTAGTAGAGTTGATATTTGTTTGAAAAGTATTAATTATGAATATTGCTATCCTTTCCTAGCATCGCATGGCAGAATATGCCACGGTTTTTGCAGTGCATAACGTGTAACGTGTAAGGCGTGTGATATCCTTTGTTTTTCTACATCTATCTACGGGTAAAACCGGTAAAATGCTCCATTAAAATGTATAAATAGGTAAGTAAGCAGCAAACGAAATGGGCCAACAAAAATTACCCGTTAAGTGCACAAATCTGCGTAGTACTCAATCCACACTGGAGGCAACCAGCTTACCATCAATCATGCGCGTTGTGAAACGAAATATTTCAGCAAGTTGTTTTAGCGGCTTAAACCGCTTAAGGTTCAAACTGAGGGGCTTTAAATCTGTTATCTAAGACTGTATGTCTACTAAAGCATCAGGGTTTTAAAAATAATAAACAGCTCTGTAATATAGCTCGTTCGCACGTCTACCTACAACATTACTGTGCCTCTTAAAAAAGGCTATGGTAGGCAGTGAAAATCTGTAGGTTCCTTATTTTCAAAGTAACTTTTTCATAGATATTTTTTTAGCCGCTTATGTGGTCTAGTGGCTCACCCATCGGTATCAGATCTAGAGGTCCCGGGTTCGATCCCCAGGGGCAAACAATATTGTGCTTGGTTCAGTTAGTGGTAGGACTTTGCTGGCCACCGTAACTTAATAACTTACCTAAGCCTGACAATCAGATGAGATGTAGGTAAAGCACCTGCACGTAGTATCATTAAAAAAATCACAGTTATAGTTTTCTGAAGTAAAATAATAAAAAAATAATATAATTTGGGTTTACATGTATTTGTCAGTATTATAACTGTTATAAGAGTAATTATATGAAACACCAGCGGATAACAGCCTTTAAGGTCCAGTCTGAGAGGCTTTAAAATGGTTATGTAAATCTGCGTTCATTAAACCTAACGAACATTCAGTTCCGCAGTTCAGGGGATTACGACTCGTTTCGGTTTCAGCGTTTCCTTTTTGTTTTACATTCTCAGTTAATCCTGAAGCAGACAGCCGTCGACCTGATAACCTACGTAGGTACTGCAGCTTTGTCTCGACTGAAAAATATAACGATGTTAGGTACTCTGCAATACTTAGAAGGATATACGGAGGAACAATCCACAAAATCCATTCTTTTTTTTATTGTACGACGGGGCTTGTCCTTGAGATCACCTGATTTTCAAGTTATGATAAAACCGGCGTTGGAAACGTACTTCAACCAGAATCCTCAAACAATTGAGGAACTGGCTAGCTTACCTGTAAATGCCAGAATACATTTTTTTTTAAGAATTATTGTTTTGGAGACCGACATACTTAGGTATGATGGTGGTAGCCGAATTTAAGCAAATTCCTACCATCAACCAAACCAAGCACAATATTGTACTCCCCCTGGGTACCTAATCCTCTCAGGATTGTATGAGTGAGATATAGAAGAGTGGATGCTGAGTTGACGGGAGACAGGGAAAAGTGGAAGAGAAGCCTTATGTGAGTGGGATATGGCCAGGAAGAAGACTTCTTATCACCCATATATGCCCAAAACTATACTAAAAAATTGTAAGACATGACACTATGTCTTACAATGTGCTTGATAACATCTTTACTGAAGAACAGTTCAAATAATTCGAGGCTTACTGTTTTATGAAAGACTAAGAACTGAGCAGTTTGCAGCAGTAGTTAATGACTATTCAGTCTGTCGAGATTATTAGACTCCTCCCCACCAGAATCACCATCGGATATTGAACCACACCCTGGCCGCTTCACATATACGTCGATAGATACAGAGACAAATTGGTATCACACCTGCTCACGGGGTCGTTTTCGACCCCATTAAATATTTACCGAAATTTAGATATCAAAACTATTATATATAATATAATATTTTTCAAAAAAAAATTTATCACACAGAATAATAGGCACATCCAATTCTCGATTTTGCCTGTTATACTGTTAAAAAGACAAATTAAAACACTAAAATCCTTACATTTTGCATGAGCGATCCAACAAATGTCCAGATTCAAATCAATCACAACTTTCCACTTCCCTCAAAAAATTGTTTTTTTTTAAATGCGTTAACAAAATTAAGTTACTGATGACATTCTTTTGATGGTATTTTTTCATAGATTTGGTATATTTCTTGTACAAAAAAATAATAATTACAAAGTACCTTTTCCGGGTCGTTTACGACCCCTTGGGCATATATAGGATAAACGTAAGTAAAACTCAATTGGTATGCAAACGAATTCTACTAAACTCTACTTGCCTTGCCTTTATCACTGCATAATGCTGTCTTTGTCGAATTTCAACAGCTTCTACAATTTTCACAGCAAAAAAACTTTTATTCGGCTGTGTACGGCACTTACTTACTGCACGCTATAAATATGTGAATAATAATCGTGTTGCAGTTGAAAATATGTTTCTAACGTTATTTGAATTTCAGAAGAATAGAGGCAATAAGCTCATCTTTGGTTTTCAAGGTTCGGTACCCAAAGGGTGCCAACGGGGCCCTATTATGCCTCCGCTGTTCGTCCGTCCCTCTGTCTGTCTGCCTGTCAGAGGACCTGTATCTCATGAACCGTAATAGCTGAAATTTTCACAGAGTGTGATTCTATATAAACGCTATAACATCATCAAATTAAAATATCATATCACAGGTTATTATTCATAGGAAAGCGGGTCCTGTACTTAGCCACACATATAGTGGTAGGAGCTCCTCAAAGCTAACCTAAGATTTGATATTAATTAACCCGTCATTTGTTTCATCTTAGTGTCCAAAGAAACAAATGTTTATTAATTATTTCAAATACCTTGCCATGCACACGATACAAAACGCAATCTCTATATCGGTACAAAATACTCTCGTTTCCTTTATTGAGAAAAATCCATCCACGCATATTCCACTCGGAAAGAGCAACAATATGAAAAACAACACAAGTAGGTACGTAGCTAGACGCGACGGATAATAGTATATACCTACATATATGTACGTCATATAATGTTTATATCACAGCAAAAACAAGGAAATCTGTTATGCGCACGGCGACGCATGAAATTCCTTTACCGGGATATAACGACACTATCAAAATCAAAGGACGCTACAAAAGCAAAAAGCCGACGCTTTCCATGTGGAAAATTACTATTGGAAAGCTGCCCGCGCACCTGACAACTTTTCTCGATAAAAGTACCTACGTCCTAGCAAATCCACGCTCTGAGTAGCGATTAAAGGTGAATCCTCGAAGGGGAAAAGTCGACTGTTTGTTTTTTTATCAGGAAAGTTGGTATATTCAAGTGAATTCTGCTGCATTTTACTTTGTGGAAGAGAAGTGAGAAGGAGTGGAAGTTGCCTAGACTTACTGCCGAGAATACATACTGATCAAAAGTCGCCATGTGTGGGTACAGCCTTCAATCGTCGCGGTACAAGGCCTTTGTCGTGCCACCGAGGGGCTTAAACGCATCACGGCCGACTGAGCGTTTGCGATCCAATAGATATTTTACTCTATGTATCTATTGGTTTTTGGAAACTGTTAGCCGCCGGTTTTTTCCACGCTTCTGTTTTTGATGAATAAACAACTGCTTTAAACGTTTTGTTACACCTTTTGAGAGTGCTATGACAAAAGTAGAGCTAGTGACTATACCTAACTATTTTACGGTAGGTACAACTGAATCAGATATATATTTATTACGAATATAATATAACTGAGCGCAATCATTAAAAATAAATTGTATAACCAACTTAACTTACTACCATGTCTACTATTATCATTATTATTAACTAACCGGTATAAATGTATACTAATAAATGACTTATGACTTATATCAAGATTTCCGAGCCAACTTATGGCTAGCACTTTTTATCGAATAACGTTTTGAAAACTAATAAATGCTGTGAAGTTTACATAAGGAATCTGAATTAATGTCTTGCCGATACTTGTATATCTACAGTGGTTTGTTTTGTAACTTCGCGTGTCTGACAGGGGGGTCTAACTTGGTTACGTTTCCGTTTGTCGAATCTTGTTCAAGATGCTTACAGATAATAGATAGGGCTTATGTTGTTGTAAAAATTCGTTACGTTTTAAAAACTAAAATGAAAACCGACTTCAATGAAGAATATACAATTTCATTTACCTGGATGACGTAATTTTCCCAATGTTTTTGATAACTGATGGACGGACAGACAGACAGACGCGTGCTCCTTTATGGGGTCCGTTTTTTCCTTACTTTTGAGGTAATACACCCAAATCGCTTCAAGTGTGCCTATAATAGGTATTTGAAGAGTTCCCTCAATTTTTCCAGGATCCCATCATCAGATCCTAACCTGATGACGATGGGATCACCTGGGATGTATACCGACCCTAAAAATACCGAAATCACTTCAAGTGTGCATATAATATTTGAATAGTTCCCTCGATATCTCCAGGATTCCATCATCGGATTCTGACCTGATGACAATGGGACCACTTGTAAAGTATATATTGATACCCTTTCAAACAAAATCTTTTTTTTTCACTTACAGTGTCATACCCACTCTTATGTATTCAGAGGCCTGGCAAAACATCTAGTTCACCCTAAGCACGATTCCTTTCCTTTTAGCAAAAAAAAAAACCTTAGACAATTTTTATTGAATTGGTTTGGTTTAATATATAAAAGACAGAGACAGACAATAAGAGAAAAAAAAAAGAAAGACCTTAGTTGTTTATAGGAATGCAAAGATAATCGCGTCAGTATTTTTATCAAACATTATATCGTTATAAGTAATGTATTTATATTTTAACATTGAATATTAACATTTATAAATTCTTGGAAACTAAATGAGTGAATATTACGCTACAATAAAACTTAAGTTTCCCTGAGTGAATATTAGGTATTGCAATACCTACTCACTCAGAGATACTCAAAACTTCACGAAACAAAACTTTTTAATTTGCAACGGTTAAAAATGTTAGCCCGAAACAGAAAATGACAAGTATTTCGAAGTTATTTTTAAGAAGCGAAAAGTTTTAATCGGCTAAATGTTTCGGCTTAGGTTCTTGTTTTTCTTTAAGAATGTTAAATAACCAGCAATTCGTCACATAGAGTTTGGAATTTAGGGAGTAGATTTATCAAAAGTTTAAATATATTGCAAGTTTAGAAATGTAGGTACCTACGTAATTTGTCTCAAAACAAAATGAAGATAAGCTCTGGAACCACTTCAAAGTTATTATAGGAAATTCTTTGCAAATTTAGCTTCAAAACACAATTTTCAAACACACATTCAAACACAAACACAACCAAGCTTTATAGCTCAGTTGGTAGTAACTCTGCCTTCCGCTCTGTAGGTTGTGGGTTCGATTCCCGCCCAGAACAAACATTTGTGTGATGAATAGATAGACGTGTGTTCTGTGTTTGGGTGTTGTATAATACTATAGTACCTATCTATGTATGTATTCTCTCCGTAATCTAGTTCCCATATTACAAGCTATGCTTAGTTTGGGGCTATAGATGGAGCTGTGTAAAATTGATAATCCTGTAATATTTATTTATTAATTGTGGATTCAAATTGTGAAATTGACTATATAATACATGTTCAAAATGCAATGCTTAGATATTCCACATTGGTTTCTTATCTGAGCAAACATTTCTCATACAGTTTCAGCCGGTGATCCAATTATAACCAATCTTGAATTTGTTTATGGAGAAATTAACCTGCATTGGGACAGTAAAGGTTAAAAATATATGCTATACTTAACATTTTTTTATATATATATATTGTAATGATGTTCTTATCTGACAATTTACATACTAGTATAGTTACATAATTTTATATTATTTTAATTGATTATAACAATGATTATGTTATTATGATGTGATTTGTACTTTTATACTTATATGTACTGTAATGTTATAAAATGTGAATAAACAAATTATGGATCATGGAATTATGAATTATATGTATTCTAAGGTGACCCCAGTTACACTTTTGCGCCAGGATTCTAAGTTCATAACTATAATTTCAGGACATACAAGCCCACTGCTGAACTAAGTATTTCCTCGGCAGGCTCACTCTATTGATCACCTTATTCTTGCCTAGGCAAGACTCGAGATCGTTGGGTCCTGACCCGACGTATGGTAACATGAGCCGCCTCTACTCCAGTCCTCGTTGAGGTCGCGGCCAATTCCTCTGCTAATTATGGTGTTTATGGTGAATGAAACTTGTCAAACAAATGTTGCTAATTTACTTTGCTTGGTATTTAATGCAAATTTAAAGCCGGACTAGCTTAAAATTTATAGTCGATAATATCGAAAAGGCAAAATTAATTATAATATATTCAATGCATTGTCAAATTTTTTGCAACCCTGTTATACATTAATAGTGTAGTACAATAATGATGGGGTAAATTTTCGTTTACCATAGACAAATATTTACACAAAGATTCGTGTTTCAAATATTTTCCAGTAAAAAGTTACATTCAAACGTTTTTTACCTCTTTTTGCCCTTTTAATTCAATTGAAGATTCACATTTTACATGATCCTAGCCAATAAAATCAGTGATAATAATGGAAAGTTTCATATATTATTATGTTGGATTTAAGATTACAAAACTTCAAGCTGGTCAAGCGAAATACACAAAAGCTGATGTGTAAAGGCGGTGTCTGCCATTTTAATGCCAAAAGAGGCCCCAAATATCAGCCAAAGCCCAGCCTTAAGCTGTTTACTTACTGGTTTTAACTGGCTTAGAAATAGCTGGCGACATTTTTTAGCAGCAGGCTCAGTTTATTTTCAAAGACGTAGCCGTACTAAACTATTAGCTTTTTTGAGGTTAGAACTTTCTAATAGTCGAATCCGGGGCAACTGAATCATTGACCTTTATCAACGGTTACGGTTGAATGGTTGCTTGTGGTTGATCTGTAAAAGTCTGCCTGGCTTCATCCTATTGCTGGTGGTAAAGGTCTTTTTTGGGGGGGGTGCTTGGCCTTCATCTCACCAGATATTCCAAGCTACGTTAAGGCGAAGGTGGAAGCGCACTTCACCCGGAATCATCAACAAACTGAGGAACTGCTATCTTACCTCTGAATGAGCACAACAATTGTATAATTGTTGTTATGGCAACAGAATAAGGTAAGATGGTGGTAGCTAGCTAGTCTGCATGGCTTGCAACTACCCTCATTCCACCAGCAGTTCCCTGAGTCCGGTTATTTGCCAGGACAATTGCGAGAATTAAAAGAGGTCAGGAGTTTACCCATTTAAAATAAAGAAGAGCTCGAAAATAGTAGCACAGGTAAATGTAAATCCGCTAAAAGAAAAAAAGAAAAAACTGTGCCACTCAGGTACACGGCATCTCAATAGAACGCATCAATTATTTCACGCGAAAATCCTTCAAAGAACTATAAAATTAAAATGTTCGCTTAAGCAATTTGAGCGCTAATGGAGTGTAAGGTGATTAATGTTCGCGACGACATTAAAATAATGAGGATAAATCGCATATTTGAGTGTCTTAATAGCTTTAGGCGCCGATCACATGCAGCATAGTGCAAGTTCGAACAACAGATTGTGTTACGAGCTGGATTCGTCAAATTATAAGTTAACGATTATGAAGACACGATACCAAACAAATTACTTTCAAACACAGATAAACTCTACTGAGTTTTACTTCCGAATGACTAAACACTGTTATCGCAGTGTTTAATGACTGACATGTCATCACGCTGTATCGTAATGGAATACTGTCCAGGAGGTCTACTACGAAAAACGAAACGTGACGATCCGTTGACGGATTGCACGTATTTCAATACAAAAGTAACAGAAGATCTTTCGAATCCGACGACGTTTGATTTTCATAGTATTCTATGAAAATCAAACGTCGTCGGATTCGATCTGTCCGTGCAATCTCTGAAGCATATTTATATCCATTACAATGCTTCTAGATTTTATAAGTACATGCACGGATTGTTCGTGGCACTAACTTTTGCGTAATCTGGGACTCTATTGTTATCGACGGTCGAAAACAATGCTTTGGTATTAATTGTAAACAAGTTGTTTTTGTTCAAATGCTTCGCCATTTTTAGTGTTTCATACCCAAAAGATGCCAACGGGACCCTATTGCTAAGCCTTTGCTGTCCGTTCCACCGTTTGTCTGTCTGTCAGCGTGCTATATAACATGAACCGTAATAGAAACAACATATGAAATTCGTCCCCATACAAGAAACGTAAATTTATGTCTTGAAATATGGGTCGGTATGCGTGCTTGCACGCCGGTTTTATTTATATATGTATTGCATTGGCGTTTTTCAATAAAACAACGATTATTTACACTGTACTTTTTTGGCTAAACAAGTACGTAAGTGAATTACATATTTCGCAATTGCGTCTTATTTAATGTAAATCGTAAGACCAAATCTCCGTCACGCAACGCATCCCGCCTGCACAGACCCTTACAGCGATCTTAATTATTCTTTTGCTCGGCTTTCAGGATTAACTATTGGATATTCAAACGGAGCTTAGCGAAGGATTTTACGCAGAGAATCGTGATTTTTTTGTGCTAGAAATGAGCTTATTGAGTTGCTAAAAGCCTGGTTCCGTTCTATTGGTACTACCTACACCAGTTTTCCGTGATTAGCTCTGGTTATGTGACAAAATCTGTACGAAATTTTCTACACGGCTATAGAGTTTATAGCTCTTTTCTATTCTCTATCAGTTTATTTCGTAGCAACTATAATTATTTTTGAAATTAAAACTTTTTAGGCGCTTTGGGATTTTTTAGAGATGGGAAGAAACCATTGAACTCGCGACACCATACACCTTACCGACACCACTTTTGACACATTTGACTTTTAACACATAGTTACATTATATAGACGACAAACTTCAAGCTTTCATTTCTTTCGTTTCTTTTATTTTATTTCGGCACTCCCGGAGTGCCACTGTTTTTTTTATTTATTGTATTACATTATAATATCTCTAGTTCCTATATATTGATCTACGAATTAAGTCATGAAATCCGGCACTGTATGTATGTATGTTTGTGGCAATGTGTGTGGCAATGTTTGCGGCATGTGAAAGGGTATTGGATGCATATTAAAAATATACATACTTTACTTTATAATAGGGGATTTTGTAACAAAGGGGTGCGTTAAACTAATTAACTTGTTTTATTATTTGTTGAAACCACCCCTGTATTAATATTAAGGGTTGAAAAAGGGGTGAAAAGGGGTAAGCAAATTCGAAGTCTTGAAAATTCATGAAAACGCGATAAATATGAAATGGGGGCAAAGACTCGAGATTTCAAAGTTGGTTTATTCATTATAAAGTGAATAATATACTATAACTTACATAGCTTGTAAGATGGGAACTAGATTACGGATAGAATACTTAAAATACTTTTTGTAAATACATACATACTACACGATACACACCCAAACACAGAACAAACATCTATATTCATCACACAAATGTTTGTCCTGGGTGGGAATTGAACCCACAGTCTACATCGCAGAAGGCAGAGTTACTACCAACTGAGCTATGAGGCTTGTCGCATATAATTATATTTTTTTAAATATAATAAATATTTAATCATAAATAAACCAACGTGGGGTGATTTAATTGATCATATAAACCGTTCTACTTTTTTTTGTTATTCACTCAATAGGGTTTCCAAACCAAGGATGTTGATAATAACCAAGAATTTATTTTTTGAATTTATTTATCCCATAATATTGCAGCACATTATTGTCCACCACAATGTGGAAAGAACTTCATCCAACTGCAAGGTTCGGCCATAATCACCACGCTTGGCAGACAGATTGTGCTCACAGTTGGTTTTGTTTACACACAGAAAAAAGCTGCTGCCATTTGGTGATGCCCCTTGGAGATTTTTCAACCACGAGTACTAAGGCAACGGTTTGAAGAGTTTGAGAGAACTTTTCAAAAACACATTAACCATTCACCTTTTCCTGTTAATAAAGTCTCATTCACATATTGTAATATGCCCACCCACTGTGACATATGGTCGGTGCATTGCTCTCATTCTGTCTGTGCAAATAATGAGAGTTACAAACAAGAGAGAGCCTCGAACACTCAGGGGATAAAGAAAGATTAAGAAAAAGAGTGCTTAAGGCTAGTAAGGCTTGTTATTTACGTTTTTGAGAAGGAATTCCGTGGTTAAGACCATAGGCCTAAGACTATCACGAGATCTCAATTCGGGGCAAACTACTAGTACTTTTATGGATACCCAATTTGTATGTAGATACTCCTTTAAAAATCAAACATCTACTTAGGAGCTCCTAAGTAGATGTTTGATTTTTAAAGGAATTAAGTGGAGCGGGCTCATTAGTGCCCAAAAAAAAATATCGTTATTAACATAACCTTATTAACATTTAATTAACATAGAGGCTATAAGTACATTTCAGGCGTAAAATAACCGCGAGAATTTTAAAAACTATATTAAATATTTCGCACATTTTAGCTAATCTGTCCTAATCCACATTAAGCCGTACCGTACCAGTTATTATTAATACCCGAAATGGCGGCATGCCTGACATATTTTATTTTGATCATTGTTAAGTTCAATACGATAACCGCTAGGTTAATATCGTCACCAAGTCAGATAAAATTATGTTCGTGTATTTCAGTTTGTTTTCCAAGCTTTAGGTACGCGTTATATGGTTTTTTTTAATTGTAGCTGCATAACATAAAACGTGAAATTTGCACTACACACCATACCAGTATGTATGCAAATTTTATAAAACCATCTCATACGCTGTGTACTTACCTCTGAGGTTCCACCACAAACACTTATTGCAAAGCATACAAAAAAAGTTGTAGGTACCTATATCCCCAGTTGTAGTTTTTCTGCTGACACACAACGTTATACGAATTACACGATAAGGTATTAGTAAAGTACATTACCTAATCAACAGCCCATTATTGTAAATTTACCGCCTCTGTGGTCTAGTGGTTCAACCCACCGATTTCAGATCCAGAGGTCCCGGGTTCGATCCTCAGGGGAGTACAATACGGCTCCACCTTCAGCCTGATCTCAACTTGTAACCAGGTGAGATGGAGGCCAAGCGTTTCCCCGTCGTACAATAAGAAAAAAAAGGCCACTATTGAACAGAGGCCTCTCCAAATCTACGATTGGCAGGCGGATTGGTGATCATGGTAAAGGTGCTAGATAATGGCTAATAGCTAGGTGATGCCGCCCTTCTTCTGGTGAGATTCCTGAGTGATAAATGATAAATGATTTATTGGTCTGTTGAATCAAGGTAGGTATAAGTACTAAGGTCTAATGTAGTAATAGTATCACAGATTCTACCTAGAGGTATACAGACACTTCCACTTAGTTCTAAAGCATGCGTTATACAAAGCGTTTCATTAAAATCAATCTGAGAATTATCAATTAACAAATAGTAAGTAGTAAAAACAAATAATTCTAAAAACCAATTACATGTCAATGATATGAGTAAGATTTAAATTGTGTCAATTAATAAGTAGTCGATAGGATGTCAAAAATTAAAATTTACATGTCATGTAGTAATGTGTCATGGAGTTTAACGTAATCCGCGAGGCATTAGAACAGTAGGTACTAGAACCAACTATGATATAATTAGGTTACTATTTTTATTCGATCGTTTTGAAAGGGCGTTCAACTTAAGTACCTGGTTTCTTGGAGGTGCAGCTATAAGTAGTTATAATAACGCTGTGGTTCAGGCTATTTTATTTAGGTCACAACACACGATTCATCTAGGGCTTACAAAAAGTTGCATAAGCTAAACTTTTTCATTTGACAACTTCTATTCGATGGCGCGATACGAAAACCGTGAAATGTTTGAGATGCGGGTGAGCCAGTCCTACGATTCAAATCATTATCTGGCGATTGGCAACCTACTCCAGACTATCCGCTGATATATTTCACCGTTTAGGTACCTACGAGTCAAATATTAGTAACAAGCTACTGGATTGTTTCGTGCCATGCTACAGTGACCTTTACACTGTGGAAATAAGACTCGATTTGAGACAATATAGCTTAAATTATGTGAAATTGATGTACGCAAGCGCAGTTTTATTAGTACATCCTTGCTAGCCAAGCCATGCGCTTGCTCATATCGTGCAATTGACAGATCATTTGAACTTTGGTGCTTTTGTTCAGTGATTTTTTAAATATGGAAGCCAAAATTATTGTGGTGTTTTTATGCTTTATTGGCATTGGTAAGTTGGTTTACTTACTTTTGACAGTTGGTACTTTTTTTTTTATTGAACGACGGGGAAGGCCGAAGGTGGAGGCGCACTTCACCCGGAATCCTCATAAACTGAGGAACTGGATACTTTTTTTACTTTTTATGGCTTAGCTCTTGATCTAGGTTCGTATAGCTATAGGCCAGAGAAAGGATGAGGTCTTCAAAGGAGCAAACTTTCCAAAAGGTACTGCATGGTTCTCCTGCACACCGACGAAACACGGTGTGCGGGACTCGTGCTCCTACTGATAGGAGCACCGAGACACCCATGTCCTAATGTTTTGAGCGGCAAGAGACAGCTTGTCGTTTATTTCAAGAAAATACTTTGTTAAGGAATACGTTTTAAAAACCCGTTTATAAATAGTGGGATCTTCAATAACTACCTAAGCAACACTTACGATAGTAAATGTGAGGGGTCGAAAAGAAAATGCGTTATTGTAATAAATTGCGGTCAATTTTGAGTAATATTGTCTAAGATTAGATAAATAAAAATAAATATAACAGGACATAAATTTTACACAGCGCCATCTAGACCCAAACTAAGCATTGTTAAAAAGGAACTAGATTACGGAAAGAATACTTAAATACTATTTTTCTTTTAATTATTTGTATACCAAATGCTATGCCCTGTATAGTGTACCTATGACTTGTAAACAATATTGTATATGACTCCCGCGACACAGGCGAGTCCTAGTGTGGGGTCAATTATAGTAATCTTACTGAAATGTTACACTTTTTTGGGAATAAATATATTTGTATTTGTTTACTTTTATAAATACATACGTAGGTACTATATACATGCAACACATTGTTTTCAAATGGTTATTTAAGGGTGATTATGAAAATATATATTACAGGACATTAATTAACACAGCGCCATCTAGCCTAAAACTAAGCAAAGCTTGGAATATGGAAACTAGATAACGAATAGAATGCTAATATTAGGTTTTTTTTACCATTTCATTCAATATAGGTAACTCAAACACCGAAATCACCTATATTCATCACACAAAAATGTTTGTTCCGGGTGGGAATCGAACCCACAACCTACAGAAAGGCAGCAGAAGGCAGAGCTGTACCGACTGAGCTCTAAAGGCATTTCATATTGCCATATGCATGGATTGTAATCGAAATAAGGAGACTTCATAATCATATAATAATAAATAATACATTTATTCGATAAGATAAGTCTGTTACTAACAATATTAGACAAGATACATAAAACTACTAAACTAAACTAATTAAAATATAATAATATGTTTCACTATAATGTTTATTAATCTAGTTGATAATTACGAAGGTTGTAACAGAAAACTATTGCAAAAAAAAACAATTTTAAATTTTGCTGCAATAACAGTCGACAAATTGGGTTTTTATAAAAGAAGAGCTCAATTTGGGTTGTACCTATTGTGTTATAGTGTAGGAGCTAGGTGTTGTTGTGGCAATGATAAATGATAATTTGGTTATGTGTTAAATAAGTGGTTCGATAAATCTTCTGTTATGTCTGTTAAGAGTGTGGACTTGTAATATATTGTTTAATTTAGTATAGAGGAAGGGGCCAAGATATTGACCATCATATCATAAGGTAGGTACAGTGGGATAAGTAGTCGTCAGCAGGATACCAGCACTTTGCGTCTATCTACATGATTACACGTTGTTGTGGGGACAGTTTTCATACCTAACTATAACGAGGGAGTAACTGGAACATGAGAATAATAGAACCTCTTTTCACCGCCTCTGTGGTCTAGTGGTTTGCCCACCGGTATCAGTTCCAGAGGTCCAGGGTACGATCTCCAGGGAAGTACAATATTGTGCGTAGCTTGGTTGGTCGACATTGATTAAGTCTGTCTGGCTAGCTACCACCATCTCACCATCTGTCGCCATAACAAGAGTTATATTTTTTGTGTTCCGGCATTTAGAGGTAAACTGAGAAAGAAAGAAAGAAAGAAAGAAAGAAAGAAAGAGAAAGAAAAAAGAAAGAAAGAAAGAAAGCCATTTATTTTATTTATCCCACATAAACTAGATTATATAAAGGTAGTGCTGAGGATAGCCAGTTCCTCAGTTTGTTGAGGATTCCGGGTAAAGCGCGCTTCAACCTTCGGCCTTATCATGACTAGACACCAGGTGAGATGAAGGCAAACATATACATACATACTGCAGAACATAGGCTCCCCTTCTCCCATTGTCCCAATCGACGCCACAAATTGCGATTGGCGCTCAGTCGCCTCCATCCATCGACTTCCCGTAACCGCCACAATGTTGTCGGTTCATCGTGTGGGTGGGTCCTCCCGCACCGTTTCGCATTTAATCGTGGTCGCCATGCGAGATCCTTTGCCCCCAGCGATTATCAATTCTTTGAGCGTTGTATGTCCTGCCCATTTCCGCTTCAGCTTGCTAACTCTGATACTTAAGGCACTTTGAGTCTCTAACGGATATCCATATTCCAGATTATACAGATAACAATAATAGTAAAGTCATTAGGTAGCATTTTTTTTTATCCCACATAGCATGTCAGAGTATTTATTATCTCTACTTATATTCTATGGTTTTTACTTAGGTGTTTTGCCTAAGCGAAAGGTGTTTTACATATTTATAGTCAGGAAGACAAATCTAGGTTTCATATCTGTGACTAAGCCGAAAACACTTCGACTTTTTCAGACGTCCAACTATTATGTCAACAAAATCTTACATTGTGTTTTTTCTTTTACTGTGCGACGAGGAAGCGCTTGGCCTTAATCTCACCTGGTTACATGTTGTCATAAGGCCGAAGGCGGAGGCGCACTTCACCCGGAATCCTCAACAAACTGAGGAGCTGGCTATCTTACCTCTAAATGCCGGAACACAACAATTATAGAATTCTTGTTATAGCGGCAGAATTAGGTAAGATGGTGGTAGCTAGCCAGGCGGACTTAAACAAAGTCCTACCACCAACCAAACCAAGCACAATATTGTACTCCCGTTGTATTGTTCGATTCCTACTCAAGACAATTTTTTTTGTGTTGGGTGGTATCTCATCATAAGTGCCTATATGTATTAAAAAAAATATTATATCCGGAAGTTTCCATAAGTATTACATGCATATATGCTTTGCTTAGTTTGGGGCTAGGTGTTACTGGGTGAAAATAATGGCCTGTAATATTTATTAAGTGATCCGAGGTCCTTTCCTGAAGAAACTCAATCAGTTTATCTATTTTCGTTGAGCCAAGCCTACGTCCATCTGCCGAAATTATTTCCATCTGTATAAATGAGTTCGAAAACATTGGCATAACGATTTAATACAAGGTCATTTTTGATCTTATTTGTCTCATCAGTCCCACTTCGCTGTGATCATCGTCAATTGAAATCAATTAGGGTGCCATCAAGACATGTTTATATAATGGGGCTTTAAATAGGGCTTTGAAAGGGCGTTGGCCTGAAGTGCAGTAATGTTTGCTAAGGCCCCAGCCGCTGCATAGTTAATGGTAACCGCTTTTATCAGGTGAGCTCCAGGAGTTTGCGTTATGTCTATTCAATGTAGGTGCAACTTGAGAACTATGTACTAACCAGCTAAATTCTACAGTTTTGAAAAGCCCTGAGAGCCTTAATAGGCTACCTTGGGTGCGTAAAATGAGAGATGCAAAAACACAACTTTTGGAAATTACGATAAATAAAAACATAATGGCTACCTATATATCTATACGGCCAAAAACTACTCAAAAGTATCGCGCCATTTCATAGATTTTGGAAATGTATCATGCGTTACAGTTTCTTTTTTTTTCTTAGAGAATTTCACCAACAGTGTTTGAAACACCAATATTGAAAAATGGTAAAGATCAAAATTTCACGTAAAAAAAAATAAATCTGTAGGTTTTATGCGTTTCGAGAATTATTGTTGTATTATGCGCTATTTTACATAAAAGGTACCTACCTACGGCCTGAAAGGCTAACAGACCAAAAATATTATTTGTCGGTGCTAAATTTAAACGTAGGAGTTTTAACAAAACAAACCTGCAACATTTTGCGCTAATTTACAAGCGGGAACGTTGAAATATTTAAATTTCAAAAATAAAAAGTAAAAGCAAAGCCTCTGGATTAAGTAAATGTTCATTACACCAGTAGGTACACTCGCTAAAAGGTCGGAAAATCTGCTTAATCTAGCCATATTTAGGTGAAAATACAGAAAAACAAGGAAAGGAGATTACAGCGAACTCAACTCATGAATACGATCTTTTTAGAGAGGTATAGCGATATAAGTATACCTAGCTATAGATCGCTCGAAATTTGTAAGTGTTCAGTTTTGTATTTTTGTGTCGAAAGTTGTAGTAACTTCTAATATAAGCTGCGTAACATGACTGTATTAAGATTTAATGTATACCAATATAAACCAATGTAAACGACATACATAAACTAATTACAATATAATATATGCAAACTAAGCTTGCTCAAAATTGAGTTCTGGCGGCAAGCAGCCAAGGGCAATGCATTTCCTCGATTGATGACCAAGTTATAGGTACTTAGTTTGAGAAAGAAATAAAGCCAGCCTCACCATCTTGAATTTAGAGATGTTTACTTATTTAGAGACAATTATTATCAACAAAAACCTCTTCTCGGACATTAGGACCCATCATCGTTGATACCGAATAGTAGGTACTAATAGTGTTCTTCTTCTTCCTCTTGCTTTTATTCCCAGTTTAATTTGTATCAAGGCTGATAGTAGGTACGTCTGCACCCCATCGTGCGGTACTGGGTTGTCTCTGACGTTCAGCTTGTGGCCTTCAAGTTATTGTGTATGTTTTGTATCCACTGGCGGTCATTCACGACCTCTCTTTCCTTCTTCTATTGAAAACACTCGTTTATTCACGTATCATGAGTAATAACCATACCAGCGCAGGCAGGTCTCTTTTATTTTGTCAGAAATGCATGCAACTTTGAAGATCCCGATGTATTTGTTTCTCATTCTGTCTAAAGCTTGACACCAGAGCAGCGAAGCATCTTCATCTCCGTCACATGCATTTTCTGTTCATCCTCTTGCGTTCAGAGCAATTTTCATGTGTGGTTAAATTACTCAGTATTAAAATGTGAGCAGAACTTTTTTGTATTGATATAAGCACAAAGTCTATTCCATGCTCCGAAATCAAAAAAACAAATTGCAGTGATAACGGAATATTTGGTAGAGATCATACCCTAGCTCTCAGAGTAGCACCAGCTGTAACCTCGCGGTCTATAGCTATGTTGTTATTACTCTGAGCAACTCCAACATGTCCCAAGTACGGTACATTAGAGTATTAAGCGCACGACGTCGTCCAATTGAACAAATTAAGCGCTACCCTAAGACTGTGGTGCTTATATATATGTATAAATAGGGCACAATATTTCCATTGCTCTTCTTTGAGTTTTGACCTGCGATCGTACATGTGGATAGTGTTTTAAAATGAACTTTAATTCCTATGCTTATGATTCAGTTTAGATTTTTATAGTCAGTGTATGTTCGATAACTGTTACGGGAAAATATTTCTTAGTCACTCACAACTAGTTCCAATATCGCTTGAATTCACGCTATGCAGAATGTTCATATTGTCAGTAGATCTATTATTCCTTTTGACCCATGACCTCATAGTGTTTTGACGGGATACTTTAATTGTCGTGCACTATGCGTGTAAAGCTTCATTCAAACTATTGTGTTCATATAACAGAGCGGAAACTCCGACGAGGTGTCCTTTTAAAGTATTTTGTGAATTGAATATACACATTAACACATACCTACCTACGCTTGTTTTGGGTGGGTAAACAAACCTACCAAATAGGCGGTCGGGTTAATATCCAAGGACCATTACAAACAGTATAGTTCAACTGTTTCAGCGCGATGCCAGATGGAAGTGCGCCCAAGACACTGTCTGCATTGCCACGCTTAATAGCTCTGCTGATTCAATGGTCTAAATGAGAGTCGGGCCTTAGGTCACGCGTCACCTCAAATAAAGCTCCGCAAGATGTTTGACAACCCGGAGGTCATCAGCACGAAACATATGCGTTTTTTGGTGATCCTCGGTAAAATCAAAGCTCAGCTCTAAATAGGTACCCCATAAAAGTGCGAAAGAAACCTGACTTTATCTAAGGGCTGAAGTTTTGGAAGCCTTTTTATTTCATTTCATTTTACATTGAGAAATTGGCTCCTTAGGAAAAGCAATACTATTGAATGCTTATAGATACTTATTTCTTCTGGCAAGCAGCATTGCCGTGTTCAAGTTTGATGGAAAACCTCTTTGCACTGTGGCAGGTCACTGGTCAGCAGCGTCCTTATATTTATTTTCACTGCTCTTCTTGAATTAGGAATAAGATTAAATATTCGAATTTACAATACTTACAATCTATATTCTCTTTAGGAAAGTTAGGTAGGTAATATAGTTTTTTTCATGTGGGATTTAAATAGTCAATAGTGTAATTGAAATTGTTCTTTTCAATAAAAAATAAAAAAAATATGTAAGGGATAACCAAATATCATAGTTATTATGACTCTTATACAGAGTTAAATAAAGTACCTAACGCAAAACTGCTAAGCTATGTTCTGTCACAGATAGTAAAATACTAACTTAGTTCTATCTTCATGTGACCTAAAGTGTAGGTAATATCGAGTCGTGTGCGTTGTTTGCTTGATTTATGAAGTTCTATAAAAAGTTGTGAGGACATCACGCAACCAAATATAAATCAAAATGTTTATAGCACCATGATGGCGCTAAATGGAAATAGGTAGTTGATTTATGGCATATGATCGCGTCTCCCCATTTGTAAATCTTCTAATTTAAATAAACCACAACTCCATTTAAAATATCAAATTGGTGAGCAATGAGCCCGTATGGTTCAGAAGCATTTCTACCTATCGTATTTTTTAGTTTAGATTCTACCTATTGAAATATTGCATTACCAAAAGCCTTTGTACTCGACTAAATGAAGTGATAAAAGAGACCTATGAGCGGGCAATTTTAAACAAAACTATACTTTTTCAACAGATCATTGGCACACATTCTTCAGATTTTAGCAGTGTCGTGCAATTTTTTTTATTAATAGCTCTTGCTCAAAACTTGCGCCTAAAACTTATTTTGTTTATATTTTAAAGACTAAAAAATAAACGTCACCCCATTGGAAAACAAGATTCAGAGTCTGATTTATCTGTCTCATGGCTCATAGCCATACTCGTTGAATCAATCGTGCGCCAGATTTGTAGCTCTCTGTCTTTCACAGACACTGTTCATCTGTATACCCAAAAATGCCTAGCTGAAGCAAGTCATGAATGTGCAGCAGAAATACAATCGCAGAAAGAACAGACCCTTGAGGAACACCAGCGTTGATGGCAATATATATATAATAGCCATTTTGATGGACCGATGACTCAAAAAGTTGGATATATAGGCACAAAATTAAGGAGCTTGAATGCAAGAAGTTTTCTAAGCAGGCTCGCGTGCCAAACCCGGTCAAATGCCTTTGAGACGTCAAAAGAAACAGTTACCTACTGTTGTTTATCCATGTTTCTCAATTGATTCTCCCCACATATTGAAAATGACTTATGTTGATTAAAATGTGTGCTTTTGGTGTTGCCTTAGTTAATTAATAATGAAACTGAAAATGTAAAAATGTTGATTAACAACAAAAAGAACAGGATAAAACTATTAACTAACTTACTATAAAAGTAGGGACCGAGGTTAGGTACTAACCTATTACTTTATGCTGAGTGCATTGTCTGTTTAACATTGCCAGCAGTCTTCACACTAGGCAAGCCTGTATCGTGAGGACCCGAAAAAAGGTTTGATATAAAAATCATATATTATATTAGATTCGGTCATAAAAAAACTTTAGATATAATTAGACTACATTATTAACTATTTAAATATTACCTACAGACACGTACCTAACTAATTTATTTTTATTTATACAAACAGAGTGGAAACAAAACAGAAGAAACAATATCAATACGAAATAAGTACCCAGGTTATCTTATATAGTATTATTATCTACCCCTATCTAGTAATCTGAGCTAATACAATAAACACATCGGAATTGATGATGCTTGACCGCATAAGAAGTACTTTCTCGGCCGATTTTTTTCTTATCTTCAACAAACCGTTCACTGACCAGCTTAGCTTCGTCACGTAAAAGGTGGTAGTAAAATGTACCTTGGACCTATATCTACGGAGAAGTTACCTATCTCAAATGGGACAAAGTTAAAGCCATCCCATTAAGACCTGCTAGGATAGATAAATCTTACACGTGGCGGATTACGACTGGTTACTTTGTCTCTGTTATAGAGCCTGCGTGTACCTATATACGTGACTCGGAGTTTAGGGTACAACTATTAGTTTTGACCGTAGTGTAGGTATGTTTGCAGATAGTTTGCTACCTTCATTTTGTGAGTTCACACAGTACTTTTTATTGTACGGCAGGGAAGCGCTTGGCCTTTCATCTCACCTGGTTTCAAACTATGTATAGCCGAAGGTGGAGGCGCACTTGACCTGGAATCTGCACAAACTGAAGAACAAGCTATCTTAGCTTTTAAATGCCTGAACACAACAATTGTTGTTATGGCGACAGACTTAGGTAAGATTGGTTGCCAGGCGGACCTAAAGTCCTTCTACCAGCCAAACCAAGCACAATATACTGTACCCTGTGATCGAGCCCGGAACCTTTGGATCATCGGATCCATATCGATCGGTGGATGAGCCACTAGTTCACAGAAGCGGTTATAACTTTATTATTCATTCCTACTACCTATACCTACGTTTTGCTGTAGATAAATATTTCCGAATTCGTAGGTGGCACCTAGAGCCTAGACGCGTATAAAAAAAATAATGTTTGAATACAATGTACCTACTTATAGAGCGATGATTTTTAAAGGATCGGTAGGGCGCGTGATATGCTTCTGGTTTTCCAAGCGTCTATTGGCGACGGTAACCACTAACTATCAGGTGGGCCTGTATAGGTTGCTGTTGCCCCCTTAGTCACACGTTGCTCACGGCAAAAAGGTCCGTTATGTAAACAAACCTACCCAATCGTAAAAAAGTCAAATATTGTACGTAATAATGTACAGTCGATTACATTTTTTTATATCCTATGCGTCAGCTCTTGATATTGGTTTGCCTGGACAAGTGTGAGGTTTACGATGGAGCGACATGTTAGGCGGGAATCACGTTTTTTTTAAACCTTAGCCCTTCGCGTAGCTGTATATTGAATGAGGTTACACTTTTCTGAATATCACTGTCAAAGTTTAATGAAAAATACAGGCCAGTTTTTTAATATGTAAATATGTAGACTGTTAATAATTTTATACATACCTATGTACACTGTAATGATTTTATTAAATTTAAGTCAAATAAATAAACGCAAGCGCTTGACCTTCATCTCACCTGGTTACAAGTTAAGATAAGGCCGAAGGTGGAAGCGCACTCACTTCACATGGATTTCCAAATGCCGAAACGCAACAATTTTAGAATTTTTGTTATGTCGACAGAATTCGGTAAGATAGTGGTAGCTAACCAGACGGACTTCAAAGTCCTACCACCAACCAAATCATGTACAATATTGTACTCCCCCTAGGGATTGAACCCGGGACCTCTGGATGACCACTAGACCACAGAGGCGGGTAACACGTAGGTCCATGCTTCGCTCCCAGACCAACATCACAGATGTCAAAAACCAAACTGCTAGGCTCAAGTGGGACTAGGCAGGCCACATCAGGCATGCATCCAGAGAAGTGGGTCAACATCATCACTCCATGATGCCTGAAGATGGCGTCGGTGTCTGTAGAGGAAACGTTGGCGGGATTTTCTCAATAGAGTGCTGGGAGATTGTGAAGGATCGAGATTGATGGAAGGACTTGGGGAGGCCTTTGAACAGCAGATGGGGCGAATAGGCTAAAAGTAATTTCCCTACATCCTCTACTAACAAGACTTTTTGCATGTACTTACGACGTTTTGCCTATCTATATATATAATATAAGTATCATAAGTATACGACAAGCCTCAAGGCTTGTCGTAGATGATATATATGTTACTATATGTATATGATATATGTTACTACCAACTGAGCTATGAAGCTCAGTTGGTAGTAACTCTGCCTTCTGCGCTATAGGTTGTGAGTTCGATTTCCACCCAGGACAAACATTTGAGTTATGAATAAAGATGTTTGTTCTGTGTTTGGGTGTTTTATTGTATGATAAGTATGTATGTACAAAAAAAGTATATATGTGTTCTATCCGTAATCTAGTTCCCATATTACAAGCTATGCTTAGTTTGTGGCTAGATGGCGTTGTGTGAAATTAATATCCTGTAACATTTATTTCTTTCTTAATATTTATCTTTACATTTTACAATCAAGACAATCTTAACACATAGACTTTTTTCAATCCCGACATTTAGCTCTCACAGACAATCTAGACAATATGAACCCAACCCAAAAAAATGCAGATACCTAAACAGTTAAACAATGTACATAAGTAAATAAAAAGCCAGGGCAACCCACAATAACCAACGTCTATGGGTGTGTTTGAATGAGTGGCGTTAATCATATCGCATTTTAATAATCTGGGCTTCGTAGGTATAGGTAGGTACTTCGTGTCGGGCAACAGTTAAATTAAACTGTCGTGCATTTACCTAATTAATTATTTAATTACTCGTGAACTCGATTCCAGTTACCTTTTAGGTATCTAAAAGGTAACTGGAATCGAGTTCAACCTTTCAGTTGAATTTGATATCGAATACCTACCTGTATCCGATAGGGAAAGGTGGAAATCTTTAGAGGAGGCCTTTGTCGAAGGATAAGCTATAAATACTTGATTGTAACTGATTGCTGAAAACTACTAATTACCCAACAACATTTTGTAGCATGGTTAAAAAAAATGACTTCAGAGTTCTACTGGTTGATAAATGAGAAATTGGTATATAAAAAGGTTCTTACTAACAAAACATATTTGTAAAACAGACAGCAAAAAAGGCCTTTTTTATTTTTTATTACCTTATTATAGCGTGTCAAATTTATATTCATATATTCATAGTTTCCTACCTATGTATTTTAAAAATAAGATGTTGTTTTTGTACTGATTCATGTATGAGATTCAATAATGATAAACTCATTTACCTACTAACTTCTGGCTGGTCCATAGTTACAACATAAATTTAATATAATACATATATACTTAAAGAAACCAAATAATAAACATAAGTGTGAAATGCACTAATTTAAGACAATACCACAATAAAGCCTATGGTAGTGGTATGAAAGTTAGTTCGTGTAAAATATCACCCTGCGAAGTATAAATTAAATACTTAGGTACCTTCAGTAAATAAATAAATAATACTACCTAGATATTTTACACAACGCCATCTAGCCCCAAACGTGCTTCTTTGAAAGCTTGTGATATATATATATATATTTATATTTTAACATTAGTATTACCCACTCAAATATATAAAATCATTGTAATCTAGTTCTACTATTACAACCTTTGATTAGTTTAGGACTAGATGGCGCGAAATTAATGTCCTGTAATATTTATTATTTATTTCATTATTTTATTTAATGCGTGACAGAGCCTCCATTGCCGGAAGATTTTGCCATAATCACCACTGGCAGGCAGATATGTGATCGCGGTAAATGTGTAGATAATACACAGAAGGAAGCTACTCTTCTTCTGGTGAGATCCCTAAGTCGGCTTTTACGACATCCATGGGCTGAGTTGGAGTGGTAGATTTTTTATAAGGCCGAAGGTGGAAGTGCACTTCTCCAGGAATCCTCAATAAATTGAGGAATTACCTCTTAATGCCGGAACAAAACAATTTAAGCATTTTGTTAAGGCGACAGAATTGGTGGTAGCTAGCCAGGCGGACATAGTCCTACCACCAACAAAACAAAGCAAAATATAATACTCCCCCTGGGGATCGAAGTCGGGACCTCTGGATGTGACACCGGTGGCTGAACCACAGAGGTGATACTTGAGCCGCTACGGCCACGGTATCGAAAGTAACAGAATGTATTTTTTTACAGCGAGGTCTGCAACCTACGTGAATATGACAAGCCGATGGGTTCCCAACGTGGGATGGGAGATAATTTGCACCTGGAACCTCACTGCCAATGATACTCTTCAGTCAGTGAGGCTCACCGACCAAGATCGGCAATTTTCGATCTACAGGCCTATGGTATGATAATGATAAGATATTCATGGATGTACAATTATTTATACCGTGTACCTACTAGCCAATAGGTCCAGGGTGGTTCTACCAGTGCGTTCGCCCAGCCGGAAAGTATGTTCTAAATGAAATTGAGTTTTACAAATAATTAAAGTGGAAAGCGGTAGATGTGCGACAAAAAAAACATTTGCGCGATATGTCGAAATACCTGAAAAATCTAATCCTGTTGGACGAAAGTTCATCCAGAAGATTTAAAATCAGACAAAACATAACAACAGGCCTCAAAGACATGATATGCTAACCCCCCCAGTTTGGGACAACGGGCAGGAAGATGACGGTAGGTACCAGTGAAAGCAAGTTCAATAAGAATTTGCTTCCACGAATATAATATATACAGGTGAGTTTTTTTTCAGGGCCACTGAGGCCAAGTCTGAAACCGTGAGAGTTATCAAAAAGTCATGTTACGTATAGTTACGTGCTCGCTTTAAAAAAAAATAAGTTCTGCATTTAAGAAAAACTATTTTTTTCTATAGTTTTTCTGGAAAAGTGAGTTTTAGAAAAAAAATTGTTTGATAATACAATAATGTATGATGACTATATGCCCAAAGTTGTTGGAACACTTTCAAAATAGAAAATTTATAAATTGCACTTTATTAATTTAGTATTAGTACGTACAACGTATAGTCTGAAATGCGCAAGTGAAGCTATTAAATCCTCTTTTGCTGTTCGTGTAGAACTTTTGAAAGTCGGAACGTCTTCAAAAAGTCGAATATCTCCGAATGCGAAGATACAACTGTAGCGTTTAAAAACAGAATTACTCATAAATTTCAAAATTAGAATAAAGTTGGTTTTATGTCATGGAGCAAAGTTCTGGATTCTTCAATTTTGCACAATGACGACTCTACTGTGCAAAACTGGAGAAAAAGCACTACTGAAAAATTTTAAGTTCTCATAAAATATTTTTCAAATATTATTTTCTATCTGCAACTATACTGTGGGTACGACACAATTCAAAATGTTCAGCCATTAGCTTTTCCGTGTCTTGTCACCAGCTACGTTACCACGAAAAGCGAACGTTTTTTTAATCCGATGATGATTAAATTTAAGCTCACCATGAACAGAAAATAGAGCAAAAGAGGATTTAATAGCTTAGCTTACGCATAGTCTGAACGTACAACCTTTACTAAATGCATAAAGATGAATTTATACATTTTCTATATAATATTTTTTTATTATCAAAAACACTTTTCCGGAAAAGCTATAAAAAGAAAAATTGTTTTTTTTTAATACAGAACTTATTTTTTTCGAAATCGAGCACGTACTTAAATCCTAACATGACTTTTCGATAACTCACACGGTTTCAGGCTTGGCCTCAGTACAACACATGCTCACACTCATGCCCAAACTCACGCATTTAGCACTCCAACACTACTCACCGCAAAATACAAAACACACAAACAATCACTTTACATCGGCAAAATCTACATTCTCATATTTTATTTATTTTATATGTACAGTAGTTTAAGAAAATATGTATAATTTTAGATTATTAGATATAGGTAATAGAAGCAAGAGCAACAAACATATCTGTGACCTCATAATACAGGCTTTGTCCTAGTATGAGGAACAGAAATACCTAGGGTACAACTCTGCCACTATCACTGGTTTATATACATAATATAAGTTAAAATGTAGAAGGATCCACGGCAGTCCTTGTAACCCTACAATACAGGCTTTAGTCCTAGTGTAGGGGACAAGAACTTCCTTACAATTTTACAATAGAATATATAAAACATGTACCAGCTGTATCTTTCTATGAATAAATAAATTTTTATCTTTATCTTTATCTTTATCTTCAGTGGAAAAAAACTCAGCCTGGATAAGAAACCCCCGGAATACCGCTGATTTTCAGTCAGTCTGCAGTACAAAAGATGTTCATTTCGAAGTGTCACGTCCAATTCAAATAAAATATGTAGGTATACTTGGATAGTAATAATCTGAGTCTGTGATACTTTATTTTTCTACAAAAATTAAACATCAAAGTATATTGAAATGGCTTTTCCCATTTGAACCCTTTTCTCTATTTCGGTTTTTATCTTGTTTTTAAAGATATGTGTGGCCAAGTGGCTATGGGCCCGTCTTACGATCTGGAGGTTGTGGGTTCTAATCCAGTCGTGCACCAATGGATTTCTCGGTTTTTCGGAAGTTTACGTGCGCATTTGATAGATGCACATGCTCCCTAGGACAGCAAGTCCGAATGACATGTGTCACAGGCTAGTATTCCACAAAGCCGCGATGGGCTTGCAACCTGTCACGTATTGAATACTAGCTATTCGCAAAACGTGGGCATGTGCCGAACGTAAGTTTGGACGTGCCTCTGACTACCCCGTAGTCGGTGATCCTCATAAGATCCACACTACTAGACTATAATACTCACAGTAGTGATTAGAGGTGAATCCTCGAAGGTGAAAAAGTCATGTCTATTTATTTTTAGAGAAATGAAACCCAAACTTTTAAATTAAAGACAAACTACGTTTGTACGTGAGAGCGAAAATCAGCGGTACTCTAGCTGCTCTAGCAAGCCGCTCAAGGGAAGATCTCTTAAGTAGAGATTTCAACCAATCAGAGATAGATGCGGATGCTCAAGCTTGAGCGGACATTTGAAGTCATCGATCGCCCTATGATGAACCACCGCTACAAGTCCATACCATATCATGCAGTCCGCGTAGCACTGAGTTATTCGTCGTAGCAGTGCTACGCGGCGTAGCATTGCTACGACGGATTTGTCACGACAATCCACGCAAGAAAGACTTAAGTGTTCATCGTAGGCCCTCAATCATTGATTTTAAAACATTAGTTTTTTTTATTGATGGGTTAGCTCGTGGCCTCTACGCTCGTCTAGCTCTAGGCGTATTAGGTGTTAGGATGCGGTCTAAACACGGCAGACCGTTTGGCGCCTGACTTCTCAGAAGCGGTCGCAAGACAGTTGTGATTCCATCATTTTATGGGCAAGTTTTCGATTAGGTACATCATATTTGATGGGTCTATGATGGACCTAGGAGGTGGATTGGTTAAAACTTTAGTGGCTTTTACTTAAAACCCTCGAGATTGGGCTCATTCGATTCGGAGGTTATACGTTAAACGCACTGGACCGGTAACATCATTTCAGCCCACATATGTCCACTGCTGAACATATGCCTCCCCCAATCGACATCACAAATAGCGAGCCGCCTCCATCTAACGACTTGCAACCGCTACAATATCGTCGGTCGATCGAATTGGGGGTGACTGGACCGGTAAATAAGTTGTAAACTACATTATTTTACCAGCTTTGATCATTTAATGTCTGTCTAGTTAGGTAGGTACTGGTAGGGAACTATGATACCTAGAGACCAAAGTATGAGTAATATATACCTACTTTCTCAAATAATATCGTCTTGACCTCGCGTGACCGCATACCTACTATTGTGCGAGCGAGACCATATACTTTTGCGCAAGCGACACGGTGGCGTGAAAAATGTGTAGAGTTCAAAATTTTAGTTTGAGCTGAGCAAGGGTATAGAATATTAACTCATTACGAGAAAGTAATGAGTACTCTTGTTTACTTTCGTTTCGGCATCTTATTATATCATATAACGCTCGATCTGTCAAATAACGAACTTCACACCGAAATTGCGGTTTTTGTTTGATAGCGTACTATGGCATGAAACGAAACACGATATTGCGTACTTCGGTGAACTAGAGTAAAAACCCTGAGCTTTTCATTTACTTTTTTGTAGTGCATTAGCGTCAAACAACGTCAAAAAATGTTTTTGAATTTACCGTAATAAAAGACTTGCTTGAAGAGGTGTACTTAAAAGGCGGCCCTAATGGGCCCAAACAATAATTTTGTTTACTAAGGTCGATTGGGCCCTTTTGTTGCTCCATTATGGTAATTGTGATTAAATTGTCTAACGGAATTTATTACCATCGAGTGAAATAATAATCCGTTGATTTTATAAGGATACCGGGTGTTTTTATATCCGGGATCATACCCATTTATGACAGGGTAACATTAAACTTAAAAGGTATATAGGTATATAGGGAAAATAGGTCCACCAATTATTTTTTGAGTCATTTAAATATTACAGGACCTATAGTTTGTTATGTGGGAACTAGATTAGATAGAATACTTAAATACTTTTTGTAAATACATACGAAGGGAAATAATACATACCCAATTATAGAAAAATTAATCTATGGTGTTTTGTTTTTCATTTTGGGGTTTCAAAATTACTGTTTTACACACATTTCCAAAATCTATGAAATGGCGCGATACTTTTATAGTTTACAAATTTACTGGTAGTTGTTGCCGTAGCGATTACGGCTTATAAATCGACCCCTACAACTCACCCATGGATGTCGTAAAAGACTGACTAAGGTGTCACCAGAAGAAGCGCATCAGCTTCCTTCTGTGTATTATCTACACCTTTACTGCGGAAAAACCCTCCCGCTTCTGAGGAGGCTCTGTCCAGCAGTGGACACAACAGAAGTTGAATGAGGAGTCGCTGATGGGCTCAGTCACGAAACTTGGGATCCAATTTCCAGCAGTGGACTGCTACAGGTTTATGACGATGCTGCTGATTGAAATTAATACAGCAATTTGATTTTCAGACCGACCATGGCCCAAAAGACGAGCTCCACGAGAGTGCCAATTTCACCATCACCGTGCGATACTCCCAGAGCTCGCCGTCCACCGGGACCTGTTTCATTCAGCTGGAGCTGCACAAGCCTCTGGAAGAAGACCTGCAATACGGCTGCGAAGCTTCGGGGGAACGTCCTATGTTTATGATTGGCAGGGCTATTGCTCAGATTCCAGTTTTAGGTGAGGGTCTTTACAAATACAATAATGATATGAGAGAAAATTTTAACCGCTTCTGTTTGGTTCATCTACCGGTGTCAGATCCAGAGACACTGGGTTCGATTCCATCGTTGATTTTGGTTTTGTTCAAGATCGCCTGGCTACTCACCACCATCTTACCTAAGTATGTCGCCATAATAACATTTCTAAATTGTTCCGGTATTTAGAGGTAAGATGGCGTTCCTCAGTCTGTTGAGGATTCCGCGCCAACCAGGAGAGATTAACCAATTGAATAAATAAAACTATCCTGTTTTATTTATTCAATCACAGCGCCATCTAGCCCCAAACTCAGCGAAGCTTGCTATATAGGAACATACCGCATAAGATACGTATTGCGTAAACCTTGACCACAAATAACAGATTTGTGGTCAAGTGGGTATGCGCCCGTCTTCCGATCCGGAGGTTGTGGGTTCAAATCCAGTCGTGGGCTTTTCGGTTTTTCGGAAGTTTGACATATGCACATGCTCTGACGGCGAAGGTCACATTTTGAAGAAACCGGCCGTCACTGGAACCACAAAACCGGATGGCATGTGTCACTGGCTAGAATTCCGCTAAGCGGCGATGGACTTGCAGCCTACTAGCTTGCAAACTGTGGACATGTGCCTTACGTATATTTTAGACGTGACTCTGATAACCACCTAGTAGGTGATCCTCATAAGATCACCACGCTCTTACACAGTGATCAGACGTGAATCCTCGAAGGGTAAGTCCTTTTTAAATTACGGATAGAATATTATTAGGTACGTTTTGCTAAATGCATAATTTAAACACAATAATTTAGAGTTGATTATTTTAATTATAAAGGGTTATCGCGACTTTTCGGCGGGGATAGAAGAGTAGGTATTTAGTTTGGATGTTATGACAACAGACTTAGGTAAGATGGTTGCTAGCCAGGCGTACTTAAACAAAGTCCTACCACCAACCAAACTAAGCACCATCATACACCCCTGGGGATCGAACCCTGGACCTTTAGTCGGACAACGGTAGGCGAACCACTAGACCACAGAGGCGATTAAAACCTATATATTTATAAGAAACAATACACTTTCAAATAATTTAATTATTTGGAAGAGAGAGTATGATCGGACATAAAGTAATCCTCACAGCTCAGTTGGTAGTAGCTCTGCGCTGGAGGTCATGGGTTTGATTCCCATTGGGGACATTTTTGTGACGAATATAGATGAATTTCTAAAAAAAAAGTTATAATATAGTATTTCATCCGTAATCTAAGAAGGGTAAGGATTTTAACCCCTTCCGAGGACTAAGCTCTGATGACTAGTCAGAACGTGGATCTTCAGAGGGATCACCTACTTGGGGGTCGAATAGAAAAGTGGAACAGAATAATATTTATTAGACACAAAGAAATAGGTATAGTGGGTTTACAGTAATAATAAGAATGGTGTTTACAAAAAAACGAAACACAGAAATAAATAGATGTAGGTATGTGCCCTATATATATATTTTTTTGCTTCCCTATTTGGGTGCACATCAGATTAATTCTAGTTGCTGAGAAAAATCCTATAGCCTGGATTCGTTGATACGAGCGTACGTTATTGGTATTATTATTAATGCCTACACTTAAAAATACATACTCATGTAGGTACCTAGCTTTATAAAACAATATTTTTCTAGTAACTCCAAGTGATGCAAAGCTGTATGTGGCTCAGCGATACGCGTCAGAAACCAAGGTGCTCCTGAACTGCACATCCACAGGGACACCGGCGCCAAGTCTTCTGTGGTCTGTGGGAGAACAGAACGTTAGTAATTTTTCAATTAAATAATCAAAATACTAATGTTCCATATACTTACATTCCTCGTAAGTAGTATTTGTACCTACTATTTAGTTTTATGGACCCAAAGACCCAAAACAGCCTTCACCATCTGCTTCCATCTCCGTCTGTCTCACGCTTCTCTTACACAACTTGCCCGCAACTTCTTACTATATCGTCTGCCCATCTCTAATGGTATTCCTCATCTCTTACCGTAGGACCAGTAGGTACCTAAGGTTGGGGTCCCTGTCATTTAGAGTACGAACCAAGTGGGCTGCCCGTCAAAATTGAAGCCAGCGCATGTTGAAATTGCAACAGAAGGTTGATTAGATAATATGTGTCGGGTGTCACAGATACTTACGGTTCAGGGATATCTATCTGCGTATAGCTCACATTTTTATAAATAATGGGTTATCAGGATGTTGTAGTGGTCCGGCCATACCTATTTGCCGAAGAACAGACAAAGCGCGATGCCTTGCGAAACGTGGCTGGCATAAACTGGACGGGGTCTGTCGAAGACTAAGTACGCTCAGTGGCGAAAGGGAAAGAACTATATCCAATAGTGGACTGCAATAATGATGATGATGAGTTAGCTCTTGTGCCGCGCACGGAAATCGGCAAACTATTTGGCGTCGGACGTCGGAAGAGGGTGGTCCTCAAGTGTTACGATCTTTCAGACGTAACCGCTAGGAAAAGCCATTGATTCCGTTGCCCGGGATACCCACAATAATTTAGATCATCCCAATCGCAGAATAAAATAAATAAATTTATCTATCGGCAATTTCCTAAGAAAACTCCATCCAACACACAAGAAAAAAAAAAGTTCAGTATGTTCCGCCAATGCGCGAAAATGCCAGTGCCAAATTCTGGAGAAACTCACTCCATTGTAGACCTCATCCAGGTAAAGTCTGTACCCAGTCAAGTCTCAAGTACAAGAGCTTACCCATTTTGAGTCATCAAGTCGGGAATTTCTTTGTTACGGGCAACTTTTTTTAACCGGGCAGTATTAATATGGACCTAAGTATTATAAATAATGACAAAGAGTGTCCGTCAAAATGATAAATTTATAACTTTGACCGGACCATATCAATAACCCATGGTCCATTTAATAAATCAAGGTTTGAGATGTCTTGAATTTATCACCGGGCAGTATGTAAGCCTTCCTACTTCTAGCCGGGCAAAGTTATAAATTGGTTCCTGCCTGCTGTGGACGTGGGGTTAACTACCATTATTGTTTTTTTCGTAACTTTCAATAAGAACTATGTAAATTAATATCATATAATAAACGAATACACTATTTTATACACTATATATAGTTTATATGTTTTAAATTGCCCAAGATATGGTAGTCATTATAAATACTAACCGGGAAAAGTGATTAGATATGCAGTTCTAAGTATTTACATTGCCCACTTGATAAGGACGCTATACAGACCGGTCATTATTTCATTCAGTCATTATAGTGAACAGAATTCTCAAGTTGCCGTAATATTGATAAGTATTGTTTTAGTGTTCGTAACCATGTTGTTTTTTTTTTTATTATGTTAGACCTACGTTTGACCACAATCTCGCCCGATGGATAATTAATTCAAGTTGTATTCCAACAGGAGCCCACTGACTTCTCCGGGATGGCATGGAACAAGACGTCCATGCTCTGGGATGTGTACTCTCTCTTCTCGTACACTCCTGAGGGCACTCCAGCTAAATGCACACCACGAAGCTCCATGGACGGTAAAACTTTGACTGGGGAAAGTGCAGTGTACAACGAAACTAGCACTACTAGAGGTGAATCTATCTAAATTGATTATACTAAATTTTGTCTATATATAATGCATTTGTTATTCATAATCTCATAATTTTAATTAAATATAACATTATTCATGTATTGTTTATGTGTGTGTAGACTTTTGGAATATATTTATTATTATGACATTATTTAATTTAATCTAAGATATCAAATGTAATGTCTGTATTCCTGCAGAACCTAGTTGCTAGTCTAATATTTAACACCTGTTGTACCAAGGTTCACAATTAATAAATGAATTTAATTGAATTGCATTTATACTTACCTATCTTTATCTTTTCATTGTTTTGATGGAGCTTAGTCCAAATAAATGAAATATAAACCAGATGAGATTATAAAAAACTGTACCTTATATTCTCTATGGTACTAACAAATTACTAATACTGTGATCTAGGACCTTAAGGGTGATTGGTGTGCGTCAAGATAGCGGGAATATAATATTCCTGCTACGTCTTTCCCCTCTGAAACCTAATCCCAAAAATTTTAACTCCCCCTATGAATAGTTTTTTGTTTTATTTGGTAGATTTGTTACCGATTTGGTATTCAAGTGCGATATATCTAGCAGACTTGAATACTAAAGTAAACAGATACAAGCAAATATGAATTTAAAAGTAATGGCATCATTACATCCTGCCGGAGCTGCCTTGCTGTTGCCTCGTAACATTAGAAACCATAAATAAATAATGAATATCGTTTTTCCATAGTACTATTTATTATTCTGTGATATTGCATTGAATAGTACCTAATATTGTCATGGCGGTCTTGGCTTAAGAATCAAACCCTACAACTCAGCCTATGGATGTCGTAAAATCCGACTAAGGGATCTCACCAGATGGGCAGCAGCTTCCAATCTACAACTTCACTGCGATTACCAATCCGTCTGCCAAGCGTGGTGATGATGGCAAAAACCCCAAGCTTTGGAGAAGGTTCTGTCCAGCAGTGGACACTAATGGGCTGTTGATGTGATATTCATTAAATCGTTTCCATTTACATAATTCACAACAATGAAAATGTTTTAATTCTATTTATTTTTTATTTCAGAAACGACAAGTATATTACTGGGAATGTTATCGTTTCTTGCTTTAGCAAGACAGTGAGGATTCAATAAAAAAAAGTTTCATGATTTGAAAGATTTAATTCTGGCAGAGTTGACCTATCGGTGTACGACTCTGAAAAGGCCCCAAAGTACCTCTTGCGCTCTTCCATACAAAACACAGTTTGTAGATCCGAATACAAAATAAATTTTGCAAGTATAGTTGGATTACGATAATCTTGGTTTGCAGCGTCTAGATTAGCGGTACTAAGGAGCCTTAAACTGTTCAGTGTTGTGTTGTTTGATGCTACACTAGATCGTCATCAAAATGCTACAGTACTTTACATGAAGTACGCCTTTAACTGCACATATCATTATTATGTTTTCCGAATTCATATTTAGTATAGGTACTTTTAATAACGGGTCAATACATATGTAAATGTAAAAAGACTGCCGTTTCCGCACTCAGACTCTTAAGTGGTCTATTGTGCGTGAGGAATTTCAGGCTAGTATAGCCAGCCTAACGCCGACCAGAAGCGTACAATATTCATGGTGTCTTTGCAGGCTGGTCATGCATATATATGAACTATGCAACTTCGAATAAGATCGATATTCAGACTACTATTTCATTTAAGCACGTATTCTAGAACTGAACTTTTTCCTTGAACGTCTTTTTGATCACAGAAAGATAACGACCCAGTGTATTGCATTATTCTATTCCAAATACTAGAATTGCACGTACCCAAGCAAATTAATCTCGAGTCAAAGACACCAAGATTGATAGTCAACTCATGATTCAACTTGACTAGGTAACGCTTTGGAATACGAGCCCAAGATCATTACACAACTTTTACACAGTACATACAGACAATGAATGGTTTTTAATAAGTTTAAAGTCGCATTAAATCAGAAACTATGATACAATAGAATAGTGGGACTTTTTTGGACATTTCTGAAACCTAATATGTGATTATCAATTTTATACACAGTATCTTCTTCCTGCCCTTAACCCAACACAATTCTTAAATTGTTTAAGGACTTCCAGTTCCAGATCCAGAGGTCCCGGGTTCGATCCCCAAGGGGAGTACAATATATTGTGCTTGGTTTGGTTGTTGGTAGGATTTTGTTTAAGTCCGCCTGGCTAGCTACCACCATCTTACCTAATTCTGTCGCCATAATAACAATTCTTAAAAAAATGTTGTGTTCCGTCATTCAAAGGTAAGATAGCCAGTTCCTCAGTTTGTTGAGGATTCCGGGTGAAGTGCGCCTCCATCTTCGGCCTTATCTCAACTTGTTACCAGGTGAGATGAAGGCCAAGTGCTTCCTCGTCGTACAATAAAAAAAAACTGAGGAACTGGCTATCTTACCTCTGATTGCCGGAACACAACAATTGAAGAATGGTTGATATGGCGACAGAATTAGGAAAGATGGTGGTAGCTAGCCAGGCGGACTGAAAACAAAGTCCTACCACCAACCAACGGTGCAACAACATGTCGGCCGAGGTCCGACGAGGAATAGCAGAAAGACTATATTTCCTGTGGATCCTCGAACGGAGGCAAAACACGTGTCGATATGACTTTTTCAAAGGAACTTTTAAAACAGTTATTTTTCCAGCATTATTCGTTTACCTACTAAATTTGTATCAAAATGGATAATCACATAGTACATTACTAGGTTTTTTTTATTCTTTGGCAAGGACCCCCTTTTGTAATTAAATGTGCATAATATTCAAATACATTTTGTGATTATAAAATTGTAAATAAACATTTCTGGACGTTATTTTAGTAAGTAAGCTTAAATAAGTATAGGGCACCTCAGGTGCTTGGATAGATTAAGTACTGTATGACTAGGTCCATAGAGATTAAATTAAAAATAATAAAATACCATTAACTATGTAACTTTGACACTTTTTAAATGTTTTTTAACGTAATTATCGATTTCCTTGTATAAAAAAAGTTTGAAGTATATTATAAATAAGATAAAAAATAAATGCATTTGTGAGGAATGATTTTGGCGAATGATTCTATCTTTACTATCACAGTACCTTCATTTTTTGTTCTAACAATTTCGCAAAGTGTAAGCAACGTATACCCTTTTAATAGTTAGTGGATTTTGGGATTGGCTTTTTGTTTCTCAAGTTTTTTTTTATTTAATCAATTTAATTTTTCCATATAAATAAATAATAATTATACGAGACATTTATTTTTATCACAGTAGGCCCCATACTAAACATAATTAGAAATATGGGAACTAGATCACGGTTTAATGAATAAAGATGTTTGTTCTGTGTTTGGGTGTTACATTGTATTATTGTGAATATACTCGTATTTAAAAAAAATCCTGATTTTTTTATTTATATTACAAAAACTATAATTCATTCATTTTATCGTTATTTAATTTCATTGTATCATTGTTTTTTTTTTTTTACTTTCGAAACGGTTTGTAAAATCCAGTTCACTTTTTGTAAAATTGTTAGAACATACAGCCAGACAATCCATCAGTCAGCCCGCCTAGCGAGGAAATGTCATTTAAATTGTAATAAATAATTGATACTAACAAACGCACAACATTATAATAAAAACCTAGCCTTATTCAGATTAAACTGAAGGCCAAGAAAGTACACACTAAACACAAGACACGCACCGTCATATTCATAAAAAGCTGGATCGCGGCTTCGCCTATTTATAACCCGAATATGAGCAGCCCATATAATATTTCAGCTCGAGAACAATATCTGTGATTAACCGATAAACTCCAACACTATATATAGGTCTTGGTTGTAAAGGAATAACAAACAACCAACCAAACGTTAATTATTTTCTTACAACACGGCCCACAGATCCAACTGCAGCATTAACAAATATGACGGATAGTGTCGCAAACCAACCTTACACAATTTAACTAAACTATTTTAGATTAAAAATAACAAGGCACAAAACACGAAACTAAGATTATGTCTTTAAGATTCTTACGTACGAATACAAAATAGTAAACACAATTGACTGGAATGCTTTTTGTGCGATAAGGACAAACAATATTGAGTACGAGATCCAAGGGTTTGTTAAATACAATCAATATGATAAACAGCCTAGGCTCGAAAAAAATCACAATGATGTGGCCAAAAACGGAACTAACGTGGAGCACGATAAGTTAGTAGGTAAAAACGTCACTGTTGCAGTACAGTCTTTGTACTGCAACAGTGGCGCCCTCACTCATGTTAATTATAACCCTGGTCAAACTGCAGCCGTTTATATGAAAGTTTCAAACGTACATTTAGTATGCATAGCCTGTCATGAAATATAGATCAAAAATACCTAAACACCAATCACAACCAACAACCCTTAAACAGCTGCATGACTATACTCAGCAGTCAACGAGTTAAAACAGTTGGTAAACGTGCCAATAGTTAAACTGATTACCTTCAGAAATCTCCAAAAGGTTTAGAAATGGTTTGCATTTTTAACTTTTTATTTCGTTTAGATATTTTGATCAACATTTCAAGACGTAGTAATCGTTGACAAGGTAAATATATTAATAAAAACCAACAATAAATTTAGCTAGGTAATAGAATTCGTCAACTAGACTAGATATCTACAGAATAATTATTTGGCTAGTTTCATTATATCCCTAATTAATAATAGTATTGTTTGATCATCCAAACAAGGTGTATCAGAAGATGGAAATCATCACAAGAGACGCTATTTTTTATTTACTAAAGAATTGGGACAAAGAGAATTGCTCATGTCACTTTTTGACGATGCACTTTGCACGGGATGACCGACTTTTACGTGTATTAAGTCAAAACACGGCACGTAAAAGAAGGTCGCTACATTATTGAAAAACACACTAGTTCAACAAAGTTAGGTAAGTCTTCATTTATTATTGTATACGTTTTCGTGGCTTGGATGATGTGCTCTTTACATTGAAATGCCGATTAGGCTTCATTTCACATAAAGAACGTACCAAACGCACTTTTTAGACTTTCAAAAGCTTCCACGTCATCCAATGGAAAACCAATAAAAAACACATTCATCGGATAACTGACAAATACTATGAGACTGAGATTCGTCATAATCATGAATATATTAGGCGCAGACTTATTTTTTTGCTTTAAATATATTCTCAAGGTCGAGTAGTATCGCTCTCTCATACTAACGAAGCTAGTCGTTCATTTCAAAATGTCATCTCAAATTTCAACAACATGTAGGTTTATCGGATAGGGATAACCTGTGCGTTACTTTTTTTATCCTACTTTAACCGTTCATATCACATTATACCTGCAACATTACCTTTTAATAGGACATGCCATCGAAATTAACGACCTACGTTTGAACTCGAGGGCGGTACTCTGGGGCTTTATACCAACCGTGCTGTAGAAGCCAGTAAATGTATGTGATTTTTTTTTATTACTGTGTAAACAATGTTATACAAATCCGATGCCAGCTGGTTGTCTCGTTTTAAAACTCGATGCATAAAATGTATACAACTGCACCATACAGAATAATAAGCTACTGATCAGCGTGTCGCATCCTTTCTATTAAAAACATGAGGTCAAGAAGGGATGCAAATAATTATCATCGTCAATCAACTATATAGCCATACAGGCTGAGGATTTAAATTTAAATATAAATTCTATAACACTAACAGTGACTAGAAAGATTAACTAGACAGACTTCATGGTTTCCTACAAACATTCCGAAAAGATTTCGGCAAACAAACTGATGCATACCCAAAGAAATACACAGAGCTATATGTACAAGCTTATCACGCAAGCTTGTACATATAGTAATGCCAACATAAGCCACAAGCCAGCTTGATAGTAAGGCCAACTTTAGCTACAAACTAGCTTGATAGTAAGGCCAACCTTAGATATAAGCTAGCTACATAGTACGGCTAACATTAGCAAAAGGCTAACTTGATAGTAAGGCCAACTTTAGCTACAAGCTAGGTTGGTAGAAAGGTCAACTTTAGATATAAGCTAGTTACATAGTTAGGCCAACTTTAGTAACAATCTAGCTTGATAATAGCTAACTTTACCTACAAGGTAGCTTTATAGTAAGGCCAACATTAGCCACAAGCTAGCTTGATATTAAGGCCAACTTTAGCTACAAGCTAGCTTTAGATTAAGGCCAACTTTAGCCACAAGCTAGCTTAATTTTCAGGCCAACTTTAGATACAAAATAATTCTACGTAGTAAAACATTATTTATCTACCTACTATCAGTTGCTTTGCCGAAATTCAATTTGGCACACATACAATTCACTCCGGACGCTGCACTGAACTCTAATGTATCAGCCTTTAATTACCAAACGTCCTAACAAACACGCATTGATAAAAATGGAGGGTAATATAAACATCTAAGTCTTTTCAAAACCGCTAAATGCATGGGAACTTCAACAGGTATATAATATAAGGCAAAAATAATTGTATAGGTGGTCTACTTAGTAACAAAATGGACAAAATTGAAGTTTTTAAAAACTAGCATGCTAACTACCTATAGTTTTTTTAAACATATGCCATGGCATATGTTCAAAACTGCTGTTCTATCTGTCTCAAGAAATAAGAAATTCCTATTTAGTCACTTGCATACTACCCCAGAATTAAAAAAAAACGTAGGAAAAATATATCTATTTTTTATCCACTGTGACTTCCAAAATAATTTGAGGAAGTATTCAAGGCCATAATAAAGTATTGAGTATTGATTTTTTAATAGTACTTCTATTAAATAATCAATAGTCAAGTCAAGTATTGATTATTTAATAGTACTTCAATTAAATAATCAATACTCAATACTTTATTGACAAATTCAATCAAAAAAATTACACAGTCCAAGTTCTTGTGTTTTACTTAACGCTTTTGTCCATATTGTTAGTAAGTCAATAAGGTTTAGGGATAATAAGGCTTATTACTGGGGCATTAAGGTGTAGTTTGCAACCAAGCTCTCAGGCCCCGCGCTCGTTCTGAAACTCCTCCGTCTGAATTGTTCTGCATTATTGGATCTGGCTGGAAAATGCACAGACGAATTGTTATATATGTATTTTCTTCCAACTATGCTATCATTTTGTTATTAGCCTAAATAGTGTACACAAAGCAGCACTTTGCTACTCCAGAGCCAAATAATGCAGCGAGAATGTATAAATAGTAGTTTATGCAACTGTCATATAAGAAGGGGTATTAAAACACGAGTTTCTGTTTAATAGGTTGCGATATATAGTTTAGTAGTAATAGGCTAGCGATAATAGGTTGACTCGAGTGTTTTAATACCTAAGTTATATGCAGTTTCATACACTACTTTATCTTCACTCATAGGAAAAAAATAAATTAAACTAAGTAGGTAGGTTACAAAAACACGATCGGCAAAAAATGTATGGGAAGCGCGGGAAATTAAGTTCAAACTACGCATGCGTGCGCCATTTTTTTCACAGTTCGAACTGCGCATGCGTGCGCTTTTTTTTCAAATTCAGCCTAAAACCATAGACTAGTTTAATGAAATAATAAAAAAAAAAGATAGCGGTACTATAATGAGTTTTATGATACAGTTGGCGATACTATAATGAGTTTTATTCTTAATTTTATGTATATGCGTTTATAAAGTGCGTCTGTATAGAACCGTCTTTGAATTCGTAATTCGAATTTTTCGATTTGAGTGTATATAAAATTAATAATTGCACTGCTTTTGTCCTAAAAACAATGCAGCAAAGGATTTACATACATACTTTATCGCACTGTTTTTGTCCCAAGTGACTTTCCATGGCCATCTAGATGAAAACCAACCAATCAGAGCGTTGACAGCACGACCAACTAGATTTAAGCCAGCCAATCAGTGAAAGCGTATTCGTATTCCTATATCAAATACTCACAGCTGATAACGTCATTCTAGTTTGCGACATTGTGCCCGCATTGCAAGAGCTCGTTTCTGGTGAAGCTGAAAAATAAGCAACATTTATTTTTATTTGGAATTCCCTCTTAACTTGCACAGGTTGAGCTCTACCTATGGATCAGGCCTACCCAGAAGGTGGAAATTAACTCTTCATAAAAAAGAGAATGAAATTATTTCATGCCAGCATTGTCATAAGCATAGATAGAAAATATTTAGTACACAAATCAAAAGTACAATCAGATATATAATTGTCCCAACCCAACGAGCTTCATGTCTATATTAGAAAATGTTGTACGGATATAATTTTTATTGTATGTTTTTAAGAGCCGACCCGTATTAAAAGTAGAATGTATAATCTAACTAGAATAAAAACATTATTAGCGAAGAATAGTATGGATGAAGTCCGTAAGACAATTAAGTCTCTGACTGTACATGAGCAAAGTAATTGTACCTACATCTTAGTCAAACCTGTTCATCAAAAGGTTTATTAGGTGTGTTCTATTATTACTTCAGTAAAAACTTTATTTATTTAAGGAAATAAAGTTTTTAGTTTGTACTTTTTTTTTATTAACCTATACTGTCCCACTGCAGGGCAAAGGTCTCCCCCATATCCTTCATATTTACTTTATACTTTGTACTTATACGAAATTAAAAAAAATACGGTTTTATTTCGACCTCTGCCGACCCCTAGTGGAGGATAAACAAACTAAAAGAGTGAGTATACCGACCAGTGTGCGGACGGCGTGCGTCCAGCGCCCGCCAGATGTCGCGGACATCCGCGTGTAGTGCCCGCAGCGACCGCAGCACGGCGCCACCCGCGTTGCTCTGAGCCCCCTCCCCGGGAGAACTGCAAGATGACGCTTCGCTGGTTCCCTCCTACAAAAACCATCAAGCCGTTATCACGAGGTCCGAGTTATTGAGCCTAAAAGGTTTGCTGACGAGTTATAGAGCTATTATTGAGTAAACTTTTTTTTGAATTTCACGTTTTGTCATGTTAGAAGATTTATAAAATAAAAAATAAAAAAAAAACATTTATTTTTCAGACAACAATGATCCAGATATTATAAATAAAGAATGAGTCTCATATAAAAAGTACAATTAAACTAACTATGTGCAAAGGAATCAGTCAGATTACCTAAGGACCGTTACAAACGGCCTATAGGTAACTCAACTGTTCCAGACCAGTACCTGACAGAAGCGTGCCCAAGACACTGGCTGCATTGCCACGCTGAATAGCTATGCTAATTCGCTGGCCTAAATAAGAGCCAGCCTTAAAGAAATGAATGAATGAAATGCCCTAAGAATGAGTCTGTTCCAAGAAGTATATAATTTTAAAAAATATATAAAAGACTAGGTTTTCGGTCTAGTTCACAGAGTGGTCACCAGAGTACCGAGTAGTTGCATAGGATCAATTTTGTCATAGTTTTTATCATTACACACAAAACCAACAGCATAATCATGGTGGTTTTGCTACCGTTCATATGAAGTAATTCATGATGAAAACTAAGATATTTCATGCAAGATCGATGATGAAAATAACCTAGCGTGTAGTGAATAATGTATCTTTGCGATTGCAACAGTAATCTAATTTTGACGAAAATACCTTAATTATTAAACAATTCAATAAATTTTTGCAAAAATGTTGCGAATCTGGACGAGACACAGCCAAACTAAACCAAAAAATGATTTAGCAAGAACATAAAAACTGACAAATTACTGACATGTGCTTACACTGGAACTATTACAATTTATAGACAGCAAAAACCTAAAACGAAACCCTGCCAAACAAGACGTGAACTAAAGAAAATAATACTGCAATCCAAATCAAAGAACATAAAAAGCGAGATGTCAGCTAAAGCTGGTTACACAAGCGACTGCGACCAACCGGCGCAAACTGCCAGCACAGGTGAAATATATGAAAATGATAGGTTCATATTCATCAGTATCCATTTCACGGGCGTAATGACAAAGGAGATTATGATCGAACATAACACTTGAACGTAAGAAAATACAGCACGACAAAACAAAGAAAAAGGCGAGATATCAACTAAAGCCGGTTACACAATCATCCGAGCAGTAGCTGCGGTAACGCTGCTGTAAGGCGAATGAAAACGATAGCTTATCATATTAATTTCTCGAACGTCGTTACAGAACTTGTGATCAAACATAAAACTTGCACGAAAGGACATTACGAGGTAAGATAGCCAGTTCCTCAGACTGTTGAAAATGTTTGGGAAGTGCGCTTCCACCGACAGCCTTATTTTGAAACCAGGTAAGATGAAGGCAAGAAAGACGCTTCCTCGTCGTACAAGATGAAGGCAAGAAAGACGCTTCCTCGTCGTACAACAAAAAAATAAAGTTTTTTTTATTGTACGACGGGTAAGCACTTGGCCTTCATCTCACCTGGTTACACAAGTTGAAATAAGGCTGAAGTTGGAGACGCACTTCACCCGGAATACTCAACAAACTGAGGTACTGGCTATCTTACCTCTAAATGCCGGAACACAACAATTTTAGAATTGTTATTATGGCGACAGAATTAGGGGACCTCTGGATCTGAATTCGGTGGGTTGTACCACTAGACCACAGAGGCGGTAAAAGATAATGATAGGTCTATTCATATTTATCATATTATTCATTTCACGGGCTTAACGGGCTGTAGTACCTTAGATTAGCAACTCAACGCAACTTTATTCTAGTTTCGAACTAAGATTAAGTAATAATAAAGGTGACATTGCTGTGCGCTCAACCACGGCGCTTATGACCACCAGATGACAGAAATATGCGTGTATTTCTACGTTTCGTTTTTTTACGGTAAAACAAACATGAATTTTGAAAATCTAAAACACAGACCGTCTGCTGTATACTGTGTTTATTTACTGTACAAAGTGTCAAGCCTTAATTGGGCGTATTTAATGAATGGCGAACATTTTTGGTACAAATTAGAGTCAACTTCGGATTTTTATTCTATAGAGAAAATTTTATGTAATCGTGTTTTCGAAACACAAGCGTTCTAGCATCTATTCTGAACTATAACATGTATTAATTTCAAAGTTAATGCTACAGCATTGTGGAAGGTATGATCGCTGAAGCTAAGCCATTTCACCTATAATAGAGTCTTAATAACTAAGGAGATTATGATCAAATATGACTTGAACGAAAGAAAACCCAGGAACATAAGCGACATTTACGAGATGTAAACAGATCTAAAGCCGGTTACACGAGCACCTGAGCGGTGGCTGCGATGAGCGGCGCGAGTTGTCGCAAGGCGCGCTCGATGTGCCTCAGCCTTATCTCCTTCTCACCGAGAAGCGCGCGCGCGCGGTGCAAAGCCACCTCTAACTCTGTCGACTCGCGTTCCTCCTGTCAAGAAATATTATTCCTCGCGTATCCTTTACACAACCAACTATTTCTTTGAATGCGTACATTCTTGACCTCGATATCAGAGGCAACCTTGTCCTATACCTCCTATATTATGCTATTCTTTATTGCACACGTTTTACGAATATGTTTTTTCTATTGTTTGTGTTTTCTCATATACCTGTTGTACATTTTATTTTTTATTATTATTTATTATGTGCTGCCTACTTGTGTAAGTATCAAATAAATGATTTTTCTTTCTTTCTTTCTTTCGAATTTGGTATAAAATAAGGTAGTATAAAGTAGTTGTAGAAAAGTGTTATTACCGTGTTACCGAGTTTCTGAATGACGTTTTAAGAACTTCCATTGACATTTAATTAATATTGTAGGTATACTTAATAATAATTTATAGTCATACTTAGTCATATCATATAGTAGTATTATGAAAAGGTAATAGTTTAGTAGTAGTTTTTTAGTTATAGTTTTATCCTTGGTTGACATGACATGACTTGCATGCATGTGCATGCACTATAAAAAGCCGCGCGCCGCCGCCGGCGCGTTTGACTCAGCCACTCCTCCTACGGTCGTGCTTGAAAACCAGCGTTGCTTCGGGTTTATCCCCGAAGGAATATTATGCTGAGGCAGCGACCTTTTTGGCTCACTCAATATGTACCTACTTGCCTTGCTCTTTTATTTTTCCTTTGTTTTCTTCCTTGCTATGCTAGCAAGGATGAATTGTGCTTTGTACCTATACCTTCTAAGTTGTGATTTCTTGTGTGAGCCAAATAAATGGATTTTCTTTCTTTCTTTCTTTCAATTATTGTACATCCATGTTAACTACATTCTGACAAATAAACAATTTGATTTGATTAAAATTCGAGCCTCTTTTTTATTGCCTTGTTTCCACATCATCGTTGGAGTAGACATTTGATAAGAACCAGTTGCAGTGCACCCTCTTCATCACGCTATGCATTGATTGTCAGTCAGTCTTTGACTGAAAGTACATAAGTACCAATCTATGTCATGACAGTGACATAGGTTGGTACTTATACACATTATCACCTAATTTTTGTATTATTTGATATAATTTATGTGTACAGTAAAAAGTTCAATAATTCATGCCCACTCGCTATTAAGTTGTGTATCACCTTTCTCTCTCTTTCGTTTGCTGTTAGAAATTTCTACAAAAGGTTAGCTTGCATCTGTATGTATATTCATATATGCCCTTAGTTTTTTTATATAGTGATAGTGTAAATAATTACAAAGTGCCTTCAATGTTTTCGTGATCCTTCATCTATAAATCTTATTTTTATCTGTCTATTCTATTTTTGTTACTCCATCCTCTAAAAAAAATATGTCGCACATATACAGTCAGTCAACACGGATATTTGAAAGGATAAACTCACAGACGGAGCCCTATGAGGCGATAGCGAAGCCCTAGTCTCCCGCAGCGCAGCTCGCCTCCGCTTGAGCACGGCGCGCGCCCGCCGCATGCCCTCTCGCTCTATTAACGCGCGATGTCGCACGAACTCTAGCTCGGGCGTGTCCGCTGTCGCTACTGTACCTAAAAACACAATACGATACTACATCAGTTTTTTTTTTTGGATTTGTTAGATCCCATCCATTTGTCTATTTCATTGCAAAGCTCTGCAGCCTAGACGATTATTATGGATTTTGACATAATATGTGGTGTTTGGTTCCTCTAAATTGTGGAAATGTCATAACTAAAATCTTAATAAATTAAGCTATGCTTAGTTAGGGGCTAGATGGTGCTGTGTAAGATTAATGTCCTGTACTATTTATTATTTATTTAATATAAGCGGATAAAAAAGGGGAGGATACAATAAAATGTTTTATTTGAACAATGTGGGTATCAAATGAGGAATAAAATAAACATGCCGATTCATTAAAAATTAGGGTAGTGTTCTCATAAAACCAGTAAGTTTTAAATTTTGCAGTCGAGTTTTAGACTTTCAACTTGTTTGAGTTGGACTCTGAGGCGATCGTGTCACCACTACACAGGTAATATGTCTTACCTATTTCACTAAACGGATATCGCAGACTATAAGCCGGCTGGCACGCTAGATCCGGGAATTGATCCTCCAAATCATCCAGTTTCCTCAGCTGTTGACGCAGGGACTCCAGTGGACTCGACCAGCCTTCGCCACGTCTGAAACGACATACATTCATAAGAAGTCAGACTTTTTTTTATCTCGGTTTCATATCCTCAAATGTTGTCCACATTTGAGGATATGAAACCGAGATAAAAAAAAGTTTTCACAACACACCGGAGCAACAGTTTTCATTTCGTTTTTGTCAGGGTCGTAATGAGCAGAAGCGTACTTTGCATTTTCAGCCCTAAGTTCTGAAGTTAGAGTTGCTATCTGTTTGAAAGGCAATCATTCATTATCGCATGACAAAATATGTCACTAATTTCCCAGTGCATAGTAAACCGGGAGATTGTTTTTTGATCTACTTACTAGAATACTAGTATATATTAAATTAATTAGCTTTTGCCCTAGGCTTTGCCCACGTGATACCTACCCGTATGACAGACTTTTACCATTTTTTTATATACGAAGGGCTTCCTGACCGAAGGCTTGCCTAGGCAAGTATGAGGTCTACGATGGAGCGAGCTTTCCCATAAATTGCATTTTTACTCTATTTTTAAAGACTTACTTGGGTGAATAATTAAGCCTAGAAGTCGAGGCGGATTTTAATCTCGTGAAGCAACGTCGTCTTCCGTGGCCTAGAACAAAATAATTAATGTATTCGTTTGATTATTAAAATTAATACTTTTTTACAAGTTTTCGGTTCGGTATCGGTTCAATAAAAATGGAATCTTTTCTTGGACTCTCAATGATATCGAAATAGGTTCAGAAGAAAAGCCGCTATTTTTATTGAAACCAAAATAAAACAGACTCGACGCAACAGACAAGCAGCTCTTTCGATTACATTGTAACCCACGCAGCTTCGCTTTCAAAAGGTAAAAAAAATACTTATATAATTATATAAAAAGAAGCCTATGTAAAAGTTGATCCGCATAGAACGAGATATATCCATGTCACATGTCATGGAAAGCCGTTTAGCCATAACAAGCAAACAAACAAATAAACAAACAATTTGAACTTTCCATTTTAGAATAAGTTTTGGATAAGTATTGTATGGGTATTATTCTTCGTGTGTGCGTTCGTGTGTAACCGCCCCGCCCCCTATGACCACAAAATCCACTTTCCTTTGGCGGCACCGCCAGCAGAAAGTCCAATTGTTTGTAACAGTCACGTGACATATACATTTTTTTTTAAATTGGCTATAGCCAAGCATTTTTCACTTCGTACTTGAAGGTTGCAAGATTGCTAATGACAAATTTATACAAGTTTATCGTTCCGTAGGCGTTAACACTAAAATGCTTGTGCCATAGGCGCCTGGCATTTCTCTTTAACGACTACTACTATATACAGTACCCGGGACCAAGATCTTAATGTGCCCTACGAAAACTAAGTTATCTTACTAATTTTAAACGTATTTTTTTACCGGTGTCATTTTCAGAAGTCCCGGGTTCGATCCACCAGGGGAGTAAAATATTGTGCTTAGTTTGGTTGGTGGTAGGACTTTGTTTAAGTCCGCCTCGCAAGCTACCACCATTTTATCTAATTCTGTCACCATAACAACAATTCATAAATTATTGAGTTCCGGCATTTATAGGTAAGATATCCAGTTCCTCAGTATGTTGGGGATTCCGGGTGAAGTGCGCTTCCACCTTCAGCCTTATGACAACCTGAAAAATCAGGTGTGATGAAGGCCAGACACCTCGTTGAACATTTTTTTTTTTATTACTTATTGGGCAATCAGGTGATATAAGCCTGCAATGTGCCCCGCCCGGGACTCGAACCCAGGGCCTCCGGATCGAGAGCCACACGCCCTACCATTACAAATGCCAGTGTTTAGGTAACAACCCGTCACGATACATTCTCGGATTTAACATAGAAACGCGTGTATTTTAAGTTTTTTATTTCATATTTACCGTTCAATGGCTCTTTGGGTTTTTCATCCGCTGTCGTAGCGTCCGAAGAATCCTGGCAGTCCGTAGTAGCACCTGCAATGTTATACACCAGTTTCATTGTTTACAAATATATAATGTTTTATAAACACTCTGTAATGTATTTCCAAATACAATAACATAACACCAAACAAACAACTAACATCACACGTCCCAGGCGGGAATTAAACCCACGACATACAGAGCAAAGTTAAGTCAAAGGCAAAATTTATTTATTCATTAAGACTTTTTAGGATCATTTTGATAAGTCAAACATACCGCCTGTTCGGAAGCGCGACCAGCAAGGAGAAAGGCAAGAAACTCGGGCTGGTTAATTTTTTGATGATGCATTCAACATTTACACAGTTTTAAATTATATTCTAAGTAGATACAACATAAACCTAAATACTTAATACTATATTAAAACATTTTTTATTACCTATCTACCTTATGGGCAGTTCGTTAACATTGAGAAATCACCATTTAGCTGTCAACTGGAGCAAAAGGCTTATTACTTCTTATGGTAAGGCACCGGGGGGGACCCACTTCTCGCTCCGTGCAATAATCAGGTGCACCGATGCACTTTTCGGTTTCTCGCAAGTTTATGTAAAAATTACGGAAGAGCGGGACTCTCTAACACAGGTATTTTCATACTTAAAAGAGGGTCTCAAACCATGAAACATGTATGTATGTTAGATTAAGTGAAATAAATTATTTGTATTTGTATTATGTGCGCATTTGTCACATACTCTGGACCACAAGTGAATGGCACGTGACTCTAACTAGCATTCCGATAAAAGATGGGCTTGCAACCTGTCACGTAAGTTTGGACGTGCCTCTAACGGGCTGGGTCGCAACAGAATATCAGCGCTGACTTGTGTTACAGTGAGGCATAATGCTGAGTTGTGTCCCATTTGCTGCTGCAGCACACAGCACAAACTGTAATCACTTATTACCTACTCGTGTTTTTCTGTTTGACAATTTATAGTAAATAAATGAATGTCAATGTATGTATATGTCTAACTAATTATGCTAATTATATTATATAAACTAGCTTTTGCTCGCGGCTTCGCTCGCGTTAAGAAGCATTGTTATTAATTAAGTATAGTTTTTGCGGTTTTACTTTTGTTTAGCGTGCGTAAAAAAATTAGGGCCTACAAAACTTAAAAACGACAGTACATTTTTCAACTTCTCCATTAACGTACAGGTTTTCTTTAGCCATTTAAAAAAAAGTCTGACCGACAAAACCTATACTTAAACCAAACGAAAACAAAACAAATGCCAAATACATAGCAGAGTCTATAACCAAAACTACTAAACCGAAACAAAACAAATGCAAAATCTCTAAAACCTTTCTTAGGGGATTCCTACGTCATAGTAGCTTTATGCATGCAAAGTCTCAGCCCAATCGGCTTAAAATTGACAAAGTTTCATACAAACTTTCATCCCCTATTTTATCCTCTTGGGGGTAGAATTAATCAAAATCCTTTCTTAGCGGATACCTACGTCATAACATCTACCTGTATGCCAAATTTCAGCCCAATCCGTCCAGTGGTTTGGGCTGTGCTTTGATAGATCACTATGTCAGTCAGTCAGTCACCTTTGAGTTATATATTTAGAAGATAGATTCTTTACTATGGATACCTAAAAATTGTATAACTATATCTACATATCTGTAAATTGTTTGTCGTGTCGTTGTCGTGACGCCACTTGCAAATAAGGAGCTGGCTGAAAACCAGTGCATGATTGTTGCAATATGCTCGATGCTGCAATAAAGCTAAGTCAGAGGACCTTTTCACCCAAATTTAATTTTTTTTTTATATCAAATCTGTGTTCGTCATAATGTAGCTTAGATTATGTTAGTTTAAGCTATGTACATAAAACACTAACATAATGCACATAGTTTTGTTATTTTTTGTTTAAATAAATATTACAGGACATAACAGGACATTAATTTTTACACAGCGCCATCTAGCCCCAAACTAAGTATAGCTTGTAATATGGGAACTAGATTACGGATAGAATACTTAAATACTTTTTTAAATACATACATACTATATGATACAACACCCAAACACAAACATCAATATTCAGCACACAAATGTTTGGCCTGGGTGGGAATCGAACCCACAGCCTACAGCGCTGAAGGCAGAGCTACGACCAACTGAGCTATGAGGCTTGTTTGGGCGAATAAATCTCTTTTCTGTCTTTCTTTATAACTAACTCCTAGTATGTAATAATGACCAGAGGTGAGTCTTTGAAGGGGAAAAAGTCGAGAGCGTGTTTAGTTTTTTTTTTAAATATCACCAGGCGAGAACCACCGGTGCGCAAGTCCAGTGTTGGAAAGTCCATTACCGTTATCGATATGTTTGTTTGCTTGCCGCCTGCGTGCGTTGGGCGGTTCTCTGAACGCGACCGCGACGCGTCTGTGTGCGCGCTTGCTGCCCGACGTCTGAGACGTATCCGCCGACTGTAGGGCCTGGAAAAACACGCGAGTTGATACATCGCGGGCAACTACCTGGGCAAGCGTGGTTACAAGAGATGAGGCCGAAGGTGGAGGCGCACTTCACCCGGAATCCTCAACAGAGGATCTGGCTATCTTACCTCTAAATGCCGGAAAACAACAATTTTAGAATTGTCATTGTGGCGACAGAATTAGGTGAGATGGTGGTACAAAGTCCTACCACCAACCAAACCAAGCAAAATATATTGTACTCCCCATGGAGATCGAACCCGGGACCTCTGGTTCTGTTATCGGTGGGTTGAACCACTAGACCACAGAGGCGGTTAATGAGCTAAGGTAAAACAGGTAAGCGTTGAAAAAGTGACTGCGCTTAACTTATGGAGTAATTTAACCTGAACTCACTGATTACTGATATATTACTAGCAACACCCGGGCTTTTGTTCCTGACGTGCCATGATTATTTTACAAAATAATTTCTTATTGCATCACTATCCCGCAAAAGGAAGATTGTTTTATTTAAATTTCAATCGGGCAATTCAAGTATATTAAATGGGTTTTTTTGCGCGGAACCCTAATTATTTTTCTGATACAAAAGAAGCCTGATTTATTCTATATAATTATCAGCTATCTGCTAGTGAAAGTCCCGTCAAAATCGATCTAGCTGTTTCGGAGATTAGCCGGAACAAACAAACAAACAGACACAAACATTTTATGAATTATTTTTTTGTTATCATTTTGTTGCATTAAGTAAAAAGCTTTTCGATCCCCAGGCGGAGTACAATATTGGACATTGTTAAAGTCCGCTAGCTACTACCATCTTACCTAATTCTGTCGTCATAACAATCCTAAAATTGTTGTGTTCCGGCATTCAGAAGTAAGATAGCCAGTTCCTCAGTTTGTTGAGGATTCCGGGTGAAGTGCGCCTCCACCTTCGGCCTTCATAACTTGTAACTACGAGATGCAGGCTTCCTCGTACCATAAATCAATAAATTAAAAATAAAAAAAAAAATAAAAAAAAAAACTCACATTATCCCGTTTGAACTTCCACTCGTCGTTGTTATTGTCATTGGACTTGACGTTGTTGGCCTCGGAATGCGACGTTTCGTTGTCGTTGTTCCTGGCGGCGGGACGACCCCGGCCCGGCTCCGGGGCGACCGAAGCGCTCGCCGACGTCTCGTTCAATTCCTTGCACCTGTGGAATTCTAGAAATTATCAAACATTACTTTGGAGGAAAAACGATCAGTCCACTGACAGATACAGCAATTTATTTATTCATAAAACACTAATATAATGCACATACGAAACAGCATAGTTAGATAACAGAAGAGCGAGAAACAAGTACAATACAACAGAGAAATTAAAAATTATTCGGCATGTAAAACATAAATTACAATTACTTTAGTAGGGGTCCCGTTGGCACACTTTGGCTAGATACAGAACCCTTAAAATCAAGATATGTTTTGAATTCCGATCCATTATGAATCACCACTCAATAAATACAAATGCTTTATCCATTGACATTAACAGCCCATTAGTGGCCACTGCTGAATATGTCCTCCTAAATATGGCCTCCTAAAAAGCTGGAGAGCTTTTGTCATCACTGCCATCGCTTGGCAGGCGTATTGGTGATCGCAGTAAAGGTGTAGATAATGCACACAAGAAAGCTACCGCTATATTATGTTTCCTATTATGTTTACTGGCATTGAATTGAGACTAAACGATTCCATCTATCGATTTGATATATCTTGCCGTTGATCCCACTTATAGGGCACATAATGTTTTTTCTCCTTTCTCCTCTTTCAGATGTTATCTTAACACTTACTCCTTGGAAGAATAATCAAAGATTAAGTTTAAGATTAAGTTACCTTTTCTGGCTTTGGTTTTCTTCGAAATGCGAGCAGGTGTTGAAATAAATTACAGTGCTTGTAGTCGTTTTTTTTTTTTATTGTACGGCGAGGAAGCGCTTGGCCTTCATCTCACCTGGTAACAAGTTGAGATAAGGCCAAAGATGGAAGCGCACTTCACCCGGAATCCTCAACTAACTGAGGAACTGGCTATCTTACCTCTGAATGCCGGAACACAACAATTTTAGAATTGTTATAAGCACAATATATTGTACTCCCCTTGGGGATCGAACCCGGGACCTCTGGATCTGAAATCGGTGGGTTGAACCACTAGACCACAGAGGCGGTTAATGGCAAGAGGCAATTTATAGTAATATTGGTGATTTACTCGCCGAATGTGCCAAGTGGGTATGGGCCCGCCTTTCGATCCGGAATTTGTGGGTTCAATCCAGTCATCTAGTCGTGCACCAATGGACTTTCCTGTTTTGTTTTGTGCAAATTTTGCAACAAATTCCACTCCTTACGTGTTCGCAGGATAAAAGTGCAACCAAAGCATTCTTCTAAGTGCACAGTATAGTAGTACATATTTATATATGGCCGACTTTGGCAAATGGCGATGGCGATTGGTACATACCTTTCCAAAGATGGGTTCCCTTTGTGCGAATTAGACTTTTCAGTCTCGGAACCAGTTGTCATGCTCATTTCTCGTCTCTTGTTGCGACGTTCCAAAGACATCTACACATGAAACAATCATTTATAGTTTAATGACCAAGTCGGCCACAGCCGGCATATTATGATATTATGACGCATGTTACTACTACATATTCTAAAATTGTTGTGTTCCGGCATTCAGAGGTAAGATAGCCAGATCCTCAGTTTGTTGAGGATTCCGGGTGAAGTGCGCCTCCACCTTCGGCCTCATCATAACTTGTTACCAGGTGAGATGAAGGCCAAGCGCTTCCCCGTCGTACTATCCTTTTAGTACATACTACATTTTCTTAGTATGAGCTCTTGAACTGGGTACAACATTTACAAATGTAATATCATCATTCTCCTGCCCTTATCCCACGCTAGGTGGGGTCGGCACAACATGTTCTCTTCTTCCACTCACTCCTATCATCCGTTAACTCTGCATCTACACCTTTCATACCCATGTCCTCTTTCACACAATCGATCCATCTCTTTTTCGGCCTTCCCTTGCTCGCATGTCCATCCACGCTCAAATTCATAACCCTTTTGGTCAAATGACTATTATCCCTCCTCATTACATGCCCATACCATGCCAACCTAGCACTCCTCAACTTTTCTACAACTGGTGCCACTTTCAAACTTCCCCTTATAAACTCATTTCTGATCTTATCTAACCTTGTCACCCCACACATCCATCTTAACATTCGCATCTCAGTAGCATGCACTTTCCTCTCATCCGTCTTCTTCATATTACATTCTTTTATTTCATTTACAAATGTAATAATGACACAAAAATTAACAACCCGCGACGGGACTCGAACTAAAGCCGGAAACGCTCTAACCAACTAAGCTACGTTGAGTAGTCAATCTGAGTATCAATACGACACCAAAAAAAAAACAAATCTGCGTCAGGACCCTCGTGGCTCAGTTGATTAGAGAGTTTCCGGCTTTAGAAAACATGCAGGTTCGAGTCCCGTCGCTGTATGATTTTTTGTGTCATTATAACATTTGTAGATGTTGTGACCAGCTTGAAATACAAACATTTGGGTATAACATTGTTCATTAACACTACACTTAGCAGACGAATTGGCAAAGAGTATTAGTTAAATGTTACTTATAAAACTTTATTAAATTGTTATGTACACTATTCCCCAATTTTTATCTATCTTTTCTCTCTCCACATCACTGGTTTGCTGGAAGAAAACTCTTTCTAGGGTTAAGCTCGCCTTTGCCATGTATTTTAATTTTTAAGATTTTCTTTGTTATTATGTTTATGTGTGCAATAAAGTATGAATAAAAGTATAAATAAACAAAGAACTGTATTTTTTATAATACGACGGGAAAGCACTTATAGTCTTCATCTCTACTAGTATCATGTTATGATAACGCCGAAGGTGGAATCGCACTTCATTCGGAACCCTTTAGAAACTGAAACTCGCTATCTTGTTTTTTTATTGTACGACGGGTAAGCACTTGGCCTTCATCTCACCTGATAACAAGTTGAGATAAGGCCGAAAGTAGAGGCGCACTTCACCCGGAATCCTCAACAAACTGAGGAACTGGCTATCTTACCTCTGAATGCCGGAAAACAACATTTTTTAGAATTGTTATTATGGCGACAGAATTAGGTAGGATGATGGTAGCTAGCCAGGCGGACTTAAACAAAGTCACCAACCAAACCAAGCATTATATATATATTGTACTCCCCATGGGGATCGAACCCGGGACCTCTGGATCTGAAATTGGTGGCTTGAACCACTAGACCACAGATTCGGTATCTTACCTAGAATGGCTGTTATAGCGACAGAATTATATTACATACCAGAACAGATCATGTTCGAGCATAGTAGAGCTTCTTGGGAAGTACTACCACCACACATACTTCAACCGCAATTCATTGCTGTGTTCCAGTAAATGGTTATGGTAGCCGGTGAAATTACGGACACGCAAGGCTTACCTTTACGCCTCGATTGGCTGCAATGCAGAACCGCAGAGTTGCATTTGGGCCAATCAACTTTTTTTTGTTCAAACTCTGTCTCAGACATTTGTATATATTTTTTAAAGTATGGTTGCTTATCAAAAAAGGAAATGTTGGCCGCATAATTAATTCTATATTAATGCTTTTAGTTTAATTTAAGCGGTTGTCCGAAAGGCGCAATGTATCATTACTTAGTAATTACCTGCCACTACTATTGTGCAAAGCTTAGAACAGTGCTAAAACATATTTTTGTCAAATAAAACAAATTTACTAAAGATAGATTGATGAGCAGATAGGCTGCTTGGTTGTTCCAAGTGTCTTGGTGCAAGTCCTTAGCTAGATGAGATAAGATACAGATAAGATAAATGTTTATTTGGAACAAAAATGTTTTAGATAATTACTTTCAACTAACAATTACAAGATTTTGGTGATAAGTAAAAAAGTAGGTAATAGCAATAAGTATAATCTATGTAATAGATGACATAAGATAAATGTTTATTTGGAACAAAAATGTTTTAGATAATTACTTTCAACTAACAATTACAAGATTTTGGTGATAAGTAAAAAAGTAGGTAATAGCAATAAGTATAATCTAGGGTACATTATCTCCGTGCTAGTTTTAAAAAAAAACTGTGTTACGGCAGAGAAAATAGATGTATTATACATATATACGGACAGACAACAAGATATTTGAATCTGTGGCTAATAATTGCTCAAAAATAAAAAATAATGCATACAGGGTAGGTTAAGGACGACGCAAAATTTAAGATTTTTTTTATGTTTATGTTACAGGCAGCTGTTTTGTACCTTGACGTCGTGCTTTAGCCTCGCGTATTTCTCCTTGAGACAGCGGTATTTGTCGACGAGATGCGGGTCGGGGGGCTTGGCGACCGCGGCCCGCTCGTGGGCCAGGCGCGAGCGGACCTCGGTCACGTGACACGTGTGCTGGGTCCGCAGTCTCTCCACCTGACCACACAATAGTACAATAGTACACTTCTAAAAGGTTAAAAGGCCATTTTACAACCACGAAATAACAGTGGTATTTATTGCTCGATATAATTGTTTTTACTTTTAATATACCTACTATATTTTATATCCTTACTTTTATTTTTAATATTGTTCCTGTATATAGGTAGATGCTACCGTACCTACTCGTACTACCTACTTAATTATGAATCTTACTTGCTCTCTGTCGAAGCACTTAGAATTACTTAATTAAGAAGTTTTCTCATGTGAGTGAAATGTAAAATTTCTTTATGAGAGTAAATATTCTATTTTTTTTTATTTTAAGAATTGTTGTTAGGGCGGCAGAATTAGTTCAGATGGTGGTAGCTAGCCAGGCGGACTGAAACAAAGTCTTACCACCAACCAAACCAAGCATTTATCATACTTATCATACAACATTGTACTCCCCACGGGGATCGAACCCGGGTCCTATGGATCTGACACCTTTGAGCGGACCAATAGACCACAGACGCGGTTAAGATGTTTTACAAGTGTAACATAGGTAGTAATGTCAAATTAGGCACAGTATATTCTACCGTACAATGGCGTGCAATATTTCAATGAATATCATTTAGTACGTATATTTAAGTATTCTAACCGTAATCTAGTTCCCATATTACAAGCTATTTTGGGGTTAGATAGCGCTGTGTAAAATTAATGTCCTGTAATATTTTTTTTTATTTATATACATTTTATACAGTATTAAGAAACCGATTATTAATGGGTGTTAAGGTCCGATTTAATTACCTTTTATTTAAATTTCTATATAAATGAAGATATCAATCCCAGTAATATCTTCCTTTTCGCTCGATGACATTTTCACCTCAATTTGTGATTAAGTAAAAATGAGATATTGTGGCAACACCAACTTATTTTTCCAATTTCTTAGACCATAAATGCACGCGACTTCTTCAATCCACGGATGTAAATCACCTTTCTCATAACTACCAACGATCGCCAAAAACGCTACATAGCATCGTCTGTTACTAACCGACCAACTAGGTCCACCTAGTTGGTCGGTTGGTTTTTTCTTAACGGACAACCTATCCAGTTTGTTCGTTAGTAATTACAATACAATACAATAAGTTTGTTTGCTTGATTAATTGATATTAATTATATATTAATGAATTATACATTAATAAATATATTAATGAATTAATATATTTACTACGACCACCTACATTATATTAATGGTATGTTGATATTATATAAATATTGTTAAAATTGGGTATGTGTAATGTTTGTTCGGCCACCGTCTTTCCAAGAAACACTAAAAAATAATTGAAGTTTTTTTTTAATGCGGCACAATTTTTTTGTTAAATCGAGCACGTATCTACGTAGCGTTTCTTGGCGATCGTTAATCGGTAGTGATAGAGAACGAAGATTCTCTCTCTTTCAGATCCACGAGGAACGTGTGTGAACCCCTCCCTTTTGAGTGGTTTCGAATGATTACAACGCCCATCATTTAAATAAAAAAATATGTGTTTTTTTTATTGTACCTTGGCCTTCATTTCACCTGGATACAAATTGAGATAAGGCCGAAGGTGGAGGCGCACTTCATTTCATGATGATGATGTATGTGTGTGATGGATCTCATGGAAGTAGAGGCGTAACGTTTGGTTACCTTTTTTTTTTAATACAGGACATTAATTTCACACATCCCATCTAGCCCCAAACTAAGCATAGCTGTTATATGGGAACTAGATTACGGATAGAATAATTAAAAACTTTTATTTGTGTAAATACATATTCACCATACAATACAACCCAACAGAACAAACATCTATATTCATCGCAAAAATGTTTACCCTGGGTGGGAATCGAACCCACAACATACAGCGCAGAAGGCAGAGCTACTTCCAACTGAGCTATGAGGCTTGTAAGTTGTCTAGTTGTTGAGTCCTCACCTCAGCTCGATAATCGTGTCTCAAGTCGGCCACTTTGGCCGCGTGTTCTTCCTTCAAAGACTCAATGGTAGTTCGGTTGGCCTCTACCAGTTTCGCCCGTTCTCTCGCCAAGCTTTCTTGGAATTGTGCGTGTAATTCGGATAGTGTGCGTTCGTTTTCTGCAAGCGAATTATTACAGAATCTTATAAATGTGTAAGTGTGAACATAATATTCAGATTATAAAGTTAAAAGACTCGATAGTAGTTGCGTTGGCCTCTAACAGCTTCATTAGTTCTATCATTATTTCAATATCGAATAAATCTGTGAGAGAGGAAATCACATTCAGATTTCGGTTCTATCATTATTTCAATATCGAATAAACCAGTGAGAGAGGAAATTATATTCAGATTTTCTTGATCTAGATTCGTTATCAGAGACTCGATGGTAGTTTGGTTGGCCAAAAATAGTTTCATGCGTTCTCTCGCCAAACTCTCTTGGAATTATGTGTGTAATTCGGAAAGTGTGCGTTTGTTTTCTGCAAGCTACCTAATTATTTAAACGTGTAAGAGCGGAAATGATACCTAGCAGAGAATCGGAACTGGTAGTTTGGTTGGCCTAATCCGTTCTCTCGCCAAGCTCTCTTGAAATTGTGCAATTCGGATAGTTTCTAATTCTAATAAACGTGTAAGAGAGGAAACTATATCTTGTTTTAGCTTTTCAGAGACTCGATGGTAGTTTGGTTGGTCAAAACCAGTTTCGTACGTTCTCTAGCCAAACTTTCTTGAAATTGTATGTGTAATTCGGATAGTGTGCGTTTGCAAGCTAATTGTTTAAATATCTAATCAATGGGTAAGAGAGAAAATTATATCTGGATTTTGTTAACACTCGATGGTAGTTGCGTTGCCTCTACCAGCTTCGTCCGTTCTTTCGTCAAGTTCTCATGGAAATGAGTGTGTAATCCGGATTTGTGATTCCTCTTGTAGCTTTTATTTTTAAGTTCTCTGAAATAAGTGGGATCTACCTCCTAGTATCAGAATCGTTGACCTTTAGCTAACGGTAACGACTTATGATCCTGTTGAATAAACACTGTTCGCCTTCTTTTACGATACCCATGAGTCAAAAGAGTGGTTACTTTTATAAACCAACAGAATCGTTGACCTTAAGTTAACGGTAACGACTAATGATCCAGATGAATTAACACTGTTCGCCTTCTTTTACGATACCCATGAGTCAAAAGGGTGGTTACTTTTATAAACCAACAGAATCGTTGACCTTAAGTTAACGGTAACGACTAATGATCCTGATGAATGAACACTGTTCGCCTTCTTTTACGACACCATGAGTCAAAAGGGTGGTTACTTTTATAAAGCAACAGAATCGTTGACCTTAAGTTAACGGTAACGACTAATGATCCTGATGAATGAACACTGTTCGCCTTCTTTTCCGACATCCATTAGTCAAAGGGGAGGTTACTTTTTTAAAGTTACAGAGTTGTTGACCTTAGGTAAACACGGTAACGAATTATGATCCTGTTGAATAAACACTGTTCGCCTTCTTTTACGACACCCATAGGACAAGGGGTGATGACTTTTTAAAAGCAACAGAATCGTTGACCTTTATAATGGTAACTAAAGATCCTGTTGAATAAACACTGTTCGCCTTCTTTTACGACACCCATGAGTCAAAGGGGTAAGTTCTTTTTTAAAGCAACAGAATCGTTCACCGTTAGTTAACGGTTATGACTGAATGATCCTGTAGAATGAATACTGTTCGCCTTCTTTTATGACACCCATGAGTCAAAGGGGTGGGTACTTTATTACTGTGAAGGGAGACAGCGAGATAAATTTCAAGTTTACAAAAAAATCCCTCCTTTTTATTTTCCACGCCATTTTGTTTCCTTACCAATTTCCAACTGTCGTTGCTGTTCAAACAGCCTAACTTTACACTGCCCTAGTATCGCCTCCATGTTACTTTTGTGCCGTGCTTCTGTTAGCTCCATCTCTTGCCTGTATTTATCTTCCAATTGTAGCAACGCGTGTTGTAATGAATTGTTGTGTTCCTTTTCAGCTGCTTCTAATTCCTGGTTGAAAATATTAAATGAACTAAATACCTGTAATATTAGGTCATAAATAAATACATGTACTAGGAAGGGACTAGCTACCCACAACACAGGGTATCCCAGTGGGAGCTAGTATTCCATATTTTTTTTCATTTTGTTTAAATAGAAAATATAAATTAAATAGAAAGTCATACGAATATAATTGTTGGCTACAAAATAAATAAAATATTATTATTATTAACTAGTGACCCTAAACACCCCGTGGAAATAGACCAAAACCTTTACCGCAGTACAATATAGGGTTGGTTAAAAAGTTCGTGTAATGGCATAGAATAGAGGCTAAATTAATAAGGTTTGTTTTCCTTTCCAACATATTCACTGAAGTATGATATTTTTTTAGATGTGTGATGACACTCACAATTCCTATAAATTTTGCCTTGAAGGTTTTTTTTATTATTATCCAATTTTTTATTATCCAAACAAAGTTATGTAACTTTGTTTGGATAATAATGATACAGGAGAGAAAATATTTTGGTAGCAATATAACTGTCAGCATAATTTCTTTGAAGTTAATAAAATATAACTAGTATCAATAATACTTACTTCCCTCATCTCCCTTTGTTGCCTGTCACTCTGTTCACTCAATCTCACTCTCTTATCATTCAAAAACTTCTCCTCGGTCTCTTTCAACTCCTCTTGCAACTCAGCTCTCATTTTCCTTTCCCGACTCGACCACTCCATTCTTATTCCTTCCAACTCCTTTTTCAGACTTATTTCTAATCTTCTCCGTTCATCTGTTTTATTTCTTTCTATGATATCTCTTCCCATATCTGGCATTAGCGGAGATTTGATGCCCATATCCGAGTTGAGAGGTGATTTCATTTTTTGAGTCTCGTCTTGATTTTCGAATTGATACACTATAACTACGTTGTCAGAGCTCGATTTTCCTTGAGATAGCATCACTCCATCTAACCTAGGACCTTTAGGAGATTCTGTTTTTGCGGCATTTTGAGCTTTGAATGAGGATAGCGGACTCCAAGGTTTACTGAAATCTAGTCTTGGAGACCGTAGATCTGAGGTTATCGGTGATATTTTGATGATAGGCGATTTAGATATGTCTATGGATTTAGATGGTTTCGTGTCTTCTGATCTAGAATCTGTGTCGATCTTTAGATCCAAGCTAGGAACTTTAATTTGAGGTATATTATCCATTCTAAAAGATCTAGTATCATTCGCTGAGTTTTCTCTTGGCCTGGAAGATTTACTGTCAATGGAAACTTTGGAATCCAGGCTCTCTTTCTGTCGAGACGATTTGCTTTCAATGGATGCTTTGGAATCTTCGTCCTTATTGTCTGGTTGTGCATCGGTATCGTGTGTGTTAAAGTCGTTCAAATCGTCGAGGTCGTTAAGGTCGAGATTCGCGAACTCCCGGTCGGGCGAGTCGATGGACGTTTCGGATTCTATGCTCTCCATAAGGTTGATTGATATTTTGTTCTTTTGAGGTATCATCGGTGATCTGTGGAATAAATAATGCACATGTATTATGAACAACATGTATTATTCTTACGACCGCACATTCAAAACATATCAGACCAAAACATATCTAGATAAAATATATCATATACAATATAGGATCTTAAAAACTATAACCCCCCGTTTTATTAAAATTCAATATGAAGATAGCCCATTAGGTTTTTTAAAATTCTGTTACATTTTGCCGGTTCAATATAAATTCAAAGTACATTTATTGACTGAACAATTTAATAATAATGAAATATTAGTACCAGTGACACTGAAATTATCGCCAGAAAAATAACTCAACGGAAATATGATATTCCTAAAGCCAGCAATTATTACAGTAGACGTACAATTGAATATATCATACCTAATATTTGTATTATCATACCTAATAATTATATTCTTATACCTAATTGAATATATCATACCATTTCACTCGTTCGGACACCTCTGTACGGGGCAGACGCTTGTAACTACTCTATTTTAAATTTGTGTTTGCTTTTTTGCCATTGGTTGAGTTTTAAAATCGGTGCCTCTCGTTTCTTCTTGAAGTGTTTGGACGGCATTGCTCCTCCCCTTGGGCGTATACCGAGTGAGATAGATATAAATTTGACAATCTCACCCTCCTGCGACTGCCTGGTTGGGATGCCCAAATATTAGAAAATATTCGAAGAAAGGAAAAAGTCAAGTCGCTCGTCGAGGCGCGAACCTGGATCCCCGGAGTAAGTCGGAGTAAGTCGAACACTCGCGCCACTCGGCTACGAAGTACAGTGCGCAGCCGTCGAAAATTTTGATACGCCCGGTTCCTTGCATCCACTGTTATTTGTGCATACGACTTTAGTCACTTTTCAAAATATGTCTAATAATACCAACAACCTAGGTCCCTGCGCTGGGTGCTTGGGATCGTTGCATGAAGCAGATGCTATTGTCGTTTGTACTCGGGTGGGATGTGGGAACAAGTTCCATAAGGAGAATTGTATTGGTGGCGTCATACCGGGTCTTGACGATTTGCCGAGATGGATTTGTCCTGAATGCAAATGTAGGGAAAAGCGCGGTGGTGACAACTCCAGTACTCCCATTAGAAGTTCCACTGCTACATCTACTCCGGATAGTAATATCACATTACGGAGGAAAAATGTGACTTCGTCAGAACCACAGGCTCCTATAAATTATAGCTCTCCTGCGTCCACACTTTCGCTTGTACCGTCCACAAACCCCCCTTCGGAGATCACTGCACTCACCAGCGAAATTCGTCGTCTACGGGTGGAGGTTTCAACATTTAAAACAAAGCTTGATACCGTCTCCTCTGCAATAGCTACACTAAATGAACAAATGATGCAATTGGTAGCAACGTCGGCGATAAGAGATGAGCGCCTTGCAGAATTAGAAGATCGATACGATTCGGAAACTGCTCTTCTCAGGGGCCAGGTTAGGAAGATGGAGGAAAAACTAAATTCGCAAGCCCAGACTTGCCTGCGTAATGAAATTGAGATTGTAGGAATTCCTGAGTCACCAAATGAAAATCTTCAACACCTTGCGCTCGTGGCAGCAAAAAAACTGGGAGCTGACCTAAAAGAAGACGACATTGACTGGGTTCTGCGTGCAGGACCTAAGAAGACCTCTTCTGAACCAAACTTCTCCCGGCCAGTGGTAATGCGTCTTATAAGACGTGTTAAACGTGACGATTTTTTAAAGTGCGCTAAGTCACGTAAGTCTACCACCACCAGAGATCTAGGCATCGACGACCTTGCCCGAAGAGTCTATTTTAACGAGCGACTAACGTATGAGAACCGCCATTTATTTCGTGAATGCCGAAATCGAGCATCCAAGGCTGGATATCAGTTCTGCTGGGCTTTTAACGGCTCTATTTTCTTACGCAAGCAAGAAGGTCGTAGAAAAATACAGATACTCAGCATCGGAGACCTGGACAACTTACTCTGCTCATCGTTGGAGGAAACTTTTCCTAAACAGGCGTAATCAGACTACCAATGCAAGCTCATTAATATTTCCAGTCTTTAACAGCATTGTAACCATAGCTCTTAGTTTAATTTTGCTATCTAAATTACGTGGATCTTATAAACACAACCTTAGAACTTACACACACACTATTTTCTACACTTACATACTCCAAATAATAGCATCCAAGCCACAATTGTTTTCTCTCTCTAATACTCACCTAAATCAACGTACAACATTAATTACATATGTTTCCATACGTCTCAAAAAACTCAAAATTCTTAATTTATGGATTCTGTAGAGTTATTTGCTGACTTAGACGTAATTTTTGATGATAATTGTTGTCGTTGTGATATTCCAGAAAATTTCAAACTCTTTATTGGTGAGCAATACAATTTAAAAATAATTACTTTTAATATACGTAGCCTTCAAAAAAACTTTGATGAATTTACAGTTTTACTGAAAAGATCATCAATAAATATAGACATAATCATCCTCACTGAATGTCACTTAGGGACTTGTCCTATTTTACGTACTCTCGCTGGCTACTCTCACTATAGCTCCATGCATATAAATAATAGTAAAGGCGGTGTTGTTGTTTATGTTCGTTCTGATTGGCAAATCAAGGTTTCGGAACCTAATATTTCTGAAGTTGACTCTCTTTTAATTGAGTTACCAAACTCTTTTCATATCCTCGGGCTATACAGATCTCCATCCTTTCTTAAAATTAATAGTTTTTTAGACTCACTTAATAACTTTTTTGAACAAAACTCTTCCTTTAAATCAAATATAGTAATCACGGGTGATTTAAACATTAATATAATTCCAGACTGTACAACAACTCATTCCCAATATGACGAATATCTATGTGCTGTGGCTGAACTTGGACTCAGAAATATCATTAATATTCCTACCAGAGGACAGTCTTGCCTTGATCACTTTTTAGTCAATGTTAAAGCCCGTGCGCGTAGTGTTGTCTGCAATTCAGCTATAACGGATCATGATCTTGTGTTATCAGGTATAAACACTACTTTAAGTTAAACAATCCTATAAAACAATTGTAGACTATGATGCAGTAACCCTCGAACTAACAAATTGTAACTGGTCTGATGTTTTTTCCTGTGAAAATGCTTCTACCGCTGCCTGTACTTTGTCCTCTCAGCTGGAATCAATAATCAAACGTCATACTATGATAAAAGGAATAAGCCACCGTAAACAGACTTTCAAGAGCTGGATCACTCCAGGGCTTATAAAATCGATGAGATACAGAGACGCTCTTCACCTGCAGGTCAGAAAACATCCCGAAGACCAGAAGTTGCGACAGTCTTACGCTAGGTATCGAAACGTTTTCAATAAATTGTTAACTGGCTTAAAGACAGATTATAATAAAAATAATATATTACAAAATAAAAATAGCTCTTGTAAACTGTGGAAGACCATTAAAAACATCTGTGAACTAAACTCTAAAAAAGAAACGTCTAATAGCCTACTTCAATTCAAATCATCCCAGGCAAGCTCACTTGACAGTTGTAATGACTACTTTGTAAACGTAGGAAAAAACTTAGCCTGTTCGATTCTTTCTAATCTTAAAAAAAGCGAATCTGACCTTGCAGCTGAAGTATCAATTCAATTTGACTCTCCAAACTCGTTTTTTATGGCACCAACCGACAATCTAGAAATTTCATCATTAATAAAAAACCTTAAGAATAATAGTGCCCCCGGTAAAGATGGACTGAAAAACACATTTTTAAAAACATATTTTAACTTGTTTCTGGAACCACTGACTTACGTTATGAATCTAAGCCTATCCAATGGAGTTTTTCCTGACTGCTGGAAAATTGCGTCAGTTATTCCGATTCACAAGGATGGTGATAAAAGTTCCCCTTCCAACTATCGTCCAATCTCTCTTCTTCCAATTTTTTCTAAAATCCTCGAAAAATTAGTAAACAAAAGATTAACAACGTACCTTGAGAAAAACAACATCTTATCATCTTGTCAATTCGGATTTAGGCGTGGTAAGTCCACGGAGGACGCGGTCCATGCGTTACTTGATAAGTCGGTCTCAGCTCTCGACAGTGGCAGGCAGTGTATAGGCGTCTTTTTAGACCTGGCAAAAGCCTTTGACACGGTGTCTCCCAGCATTTTACTTAAAAAGCTAGAATGCCTGGGAATAAGAGGTACTGCTCTTCAGTGGTTCAATAGCTACTTGCAAAATAGAGGACAATGCGTGTCAATTGCTGGGCTGGTAAGTGAAGTTAAAAACCTCTCATTTGGAGTCCCGCAGGGTAGTATCCTCGGGCCAACATTGTTCACAATATATATCAATGATCTTATATCTCTATTTGAATTTTCTCCTCTTAATCAAATTGTTTGTTACGCTGATGATACAGCTATCCTATTCACGGGTGATAGTTGGCCAGAGGTCTTTCAGCGAGCGCAGGAGGGTTTGGCGCGTGTTGCTGATTGGCTAGACAACAATTTACTTACGTTGAATGCAACCAAATCAAAATATCTGTGTTTTCATAAAACTAAAGTGTCTAGACCCCCTTCCAGTCTTACTGTACGTATACACAAATGTGGCAATACCCTGAATAGTAACTGTTCGTGTCCTAACCTTGAAAAAGTAGAATTCCTTCGCTACTTAGGACTTATTGTAGACCAATCACTAAATTTTAAAAAGCATATTCTTTCTTTATCTAATCGTGTTAGAAAACTAATTCATATTATGAAATTGCTCCGTGATGGCTCTGACGAGGAGACACTTAAACTTGTATATACCTCTCTCTGCGAATCCATCTTGACCTATTGTATTACTGTCTGGGGTGGTGCCTCCAAGACACATATGATTGTCCTTGAAAGGGCCCAAAGGGCTGTTCTAAAGGTAATGTATCGTAAACCTTTTCGTTATCCAACAGTTGCGATTCACTCTGATTCTCAGACTTTGAGTGTTCGCCAACTCTACATTCTCAGAGCAGCTTCGGCTTATCATAGGGTATTTCTGTCTCAGTTGCCCGTTGTTACCCCAACCAAAAGTCAACGTCGTACTCGTATTAATGTACCACGGATCAGGACCTCATTTGCTAGGCGATTTAAAAGCTATTCTTTCCCTTTTATCTATCGCTGTGTGAACAATCACTGTGATATTTTGTCATGCTTACTTTATGGAGCAAAGGTAAAAATAAAAAAGTGGCTTGTTACCCTTGACTACAATGGAACAGAAAAACTTTTGGTAGCCATCATTTAATTTTTAATTCAGCTGGTTCCTGTAGTTGCTTTTTGTTTCTATCCTTACATACATGCACACACTCACAAACACACCTACACTCACACGCACACACACACACCTACACACGCATACATACATACACAAGCTTGCTCACGTCTTTATATTCTACCTTGTCTTGATCCACTTAATTTAACTTAATTTAGTTTAGTTAATTTGTACCCACTATACTCGTTTCTAAATTTATATATCCTTTTTACAAGTGTCTTATTTCTCAAACTGTCAATCAATTTATCTCGGATGCCCGCAGCACAGGCCAGCCCTAGTGCGGGATCCATTTGTAATCTGTTATATTTTGAAACATAAATATATTGTAAACATTTGTTGGTAAATAAAGTAATTATCTTATCTTATCTATCTAATATGATCAATGAGATGCGCCGTAAAACTTTAGATGATATAAACTACAAAAACTGTAAATATAAATATAAAAAATATTTCTTAGACTCCCTATATTAATCAGTTAGGTAAAAAGTGAACACCCTGTATGTGCAATTTTCGTCATTGTTTTAGGAGTAGGATTAGTAGATAGTAGTAGTATTAGTTTAAGTACCTAAATATGTGAGGAAGAGTATCAGCGGCGACTAAGGATGCTACGACGAGTAGCACAAACCAATATTGTTTTTTTTTTGTGTTTACGTATTGTTATTGTTTGAATTAAATAAATAAATTCATACATACATACATAAGCACAAAATATAGGCCTCGTGTAGTAGACATCTGCATCGATGCTTTCAAAATGTAGCGCTGGAGAGAGTTACTACAAATAGCATAGACTGTCTTCCGCACCAAAGCGTCCATCCTACGTGAGCTCAAGGTCACAAGGCTATCCACCATATGCCTACGTAAAGTTCTGGAGCTCCTCGGTCACATAGCCGTGGCAAATAGTGATAACGATGAAGAGCAGATGGTCACGTGACAGGTTGATGGCCATCGACCCCAGAGGGCGTAGCCCTACCGACAGATGGATTGACCAGATTCCAGATTCCACGATGCTCTTCACGCCGTTGAGGACAGATGTAGCTTGCGGAACATTGTCAGAACCAAGATACTTTTTTCTTGTTTCATTTTTTTTATTGTACGGCGGGGTTTTGCTTGGCCCTTTGCTATCTCACCTATTTTTTTAAGTTATGATAAAGCACAAAAATAAAGAAGAAAAAGATAAAGGTGGAAACGCACTTCACTCGGAATCCCTAACAAACTAAGAAACTGGCTGAATGAAGCACAACTATTTTAAAACATTTTGTTATGAAGGATATGGTCGCCGGTGAAATTACAGGTACGTGAGGCTTGGGGCAATGCAGTGCTGTGTAGGCTATGTTCTTTGTGGATGTGACCTACGCAATAAAGCATTGTTATAGGCAAGAGATGCACCTAACATCAGGTGGGCTTGCTTCTTCTGTCTCCTAGTTCTAGTCTCACCTAGGCCTAGCTTCTTTATCAGCCAGGACAGGTTCCTCCAGATGGCCAGAGCTGTCTTGGTCCGGCCGCACCAGGTCGGATATCTTCTGGAAGCTCTTCTGGAACAGGTCCGGTTTGATGTAGTCGCCCGCCGGGGGGCGCAGCACGCGGCGACGGGGGGAAGTGCGGGATTGGTGGCTGTCGCTTTCTGCAAGTTTTTTTTATATCATTAAAATGCATACGGTAAAAAGCGGTAACATTTTCGCGTATTAAATACTAGCTACTTGCAAACCGTGGGCATGTACTCTGACTAGGTGAGTGACCCCTAGGTGATCTACATAAGATGCTTGGGTCACAGGTGAATCTTAAGGGGAAATGATAGTGCTTGTTATTTTTTAGCTTGCTCCGGTCTCACGCGTGACGGTACCCAGAATAAGTACCTATGGTATATTTTCGTAACTTAGATTGAATTTTACTCTTACTTTCATAACCGTTTATATGGGTTATAATGTTAAGAAAATATTTTACATGTTTGTTGCTGGTTACTAAACTCAGCTACGAAAGTGGAAACTGATTTCTTAGTCAATAATATGTGAAACGAAGAGTAAAATTAAATTCACGTGGATGCACGAAATATCAGTTTCGAAAATGTACATACCCAAGAAAAAAGTTGCCTCATTTTTCCCCAGAATAAAAACTTATTGCCAAACATTAAGATCTGTTCAGCGTTTATTTATTTATTTTCGTTATTTGTTTGCGTTTAACCTACCTATTTACTACTAGATTTTAGTTATTGTTTTATACGTTATTACTAAGGTTACATCTATTTATTTCTCTTGTATTTTTTTTGTAAGATGCTTGCTACAAATAAATATTTTTCTATATAATTTTATTTCAATCATAGCGGTGGTACATACCAACAGAGTCCCTGGGGCTTTCAAACCGCGGCGGCAGCGGCGGCCGCGCGGCGAGCGGCGACAGAACTATACCAGCGTGTGACGTCACAGGCGGGATGGCGTGTGCCATCACAGGCGGGATGGCGTGTGCCATCACAGGCGGGATGGCGTGCGGCGTCGCGCTGATGATAGAGCTTTGTTTGTCGTTTTGCTCCGAGGAGCTGTTAGAGCCAGGACTTAGGGTCGATTCAGGCGGGTTTTCCAGTTTGAATCTGAAAAAGAACCACACACTTGTAACCTTTAATTTACTAACTTGAATACCTTCGGCCAAATCATAACTTGACACCAGGTGAGATGTAGGCCCGCAAAATAATAAAAAAACACTGTGCGCAAAACAATATCAACTTAGATCATATGAAAATGATTGCTCGTTGAGTCATAATTTTTCAGTAAGATATTTAGGTTCGTTTTGAAACGTCATTCCTACCGGTAGTTTGGAATCGCGAAACGCACCAGGATAAACATATAGCACAAGGAGAAAAGCAAGAACCTAGAGGTTTAGTTATGTTTTTGATAATCCATTCAAACAAACATAAATTACTTGATCCTTTAACCGCCTCTATGGCCTAACGGTTCACCCACCGGTGTCAGATCTAGAAATCCCGAGTTCGATCACCAGGGAAGTACAATAATGTGCGTGTGATTTTTTAAAGACTCCTAGCTAGCTTCCACTTTACCTAATTCTGTCGCCAAAACAACAAATATAAACTGGTGTGTTCCGGTATTTAGAGATAAGACAGCCAGTTCCTCAGACTTTTTAGGATACCGGGTAAAGTGCGCTTCCACCTTCGGCCTTATCGTAACTTGAAACCAGATGAGACGAAAGCAAAGGAAAGTAAGCAATATATAGTATAGTAAGCAAAAAATTATCCGAGTCATCATTTTTCAGTATGACATTTTAGGATCATTTAAACGTCAAATGTAACGGCAATTCAGAATTGCGAAACGCACCGAGATAAACAAATCACATAAGGTGAAATGCAAGAACCTATAGCAATTTTTTTTTCATGATAAGTAAAATTAAAAGTAAGTAAAAGTAATAGACTCACGACTTTTTCCCCATCGAGTACCCACCTCAGAACACTAATCAGAGCGTAGATCTTATGAGGATCACTTACTAGATGGTAGTCAGAGACACGTTCAAACTAACGTTCAACCCCCGGTTTGCTAGTATTCGAAACGTTACGCAGGTTGCAAAAGCCCTAATAAACTGTATGTATGTTACTCGGACAGTAAAATTGGTCAGCCGGTTTCCTCACAATGTGACCATCTTTAGAGTTTGTGCATGTGTCAAATGCGCACATAAACTTCCGAAAAACCGAAACGTCTAATGGTTCACGACTGGATTTGTACCCACAACCTCCGAAACGAAAGGAAATTCGATACTAATCACATTTTTTTTAAGCCAGGCTTTCTGATACGCCCCCTGTATAAATTTACTCGAATTAAAATTACCTGACACTCTTTCGATCGTCCTCGAAGCTAGCTGTCTTCGGCCTCACAGGATCGTGCTCCTTCCAATTCGGTATTTTCTCTCTCAGTATGCCTTTGGGAGGATCGCTTTTGCTGATGGAATCCAATGGTAGGGATTTTTCCGTATCCGGACTGGGGAGGTCCGACTTGGATAGCTTGAGAAGCATGTTGCCTTTGCCTGAAGTATATATAGATAGATAACTCTTTATTGTTCACCATTTACAAATAACATAACAAAATAGTGGAAACTTAATCCAAGCAATTGTGTAAGAAGTATGTGGTAATTGTAAATATTTAAATAAATACAAAGTACAGGACAATAATTTCACACAGCGCCATCTATTCCCAAACTAATAAAAGTTTGTAAAATGGCAACTAGATTATAGAAATAATACTAAAACACTTTTATATTTGTAAATACATGCTTATCATACAAGAAACATCTGTATTCTCCACACAAACGTTTGTCATGGGTGGTAATAGAGCCCACAACCTACAGCGCAGAAGACAGACAGTGTAATTTTAATAATATAATGTACAAAGAACATAACGGCTTACAAAGAAATTAGAAAATCTTGAATTTGGAACTCATCGCTGACACCACAGAGCTACATCAACTGAGCTGTGAGTCCTAATTGTATTAGTATTATATCCGTAATACAGTTCGCTTATTACAAGCAATGCTTAATTTAGGGGGTGGATGACGCTGTATAAAATCTCCAATCACATTTTAAATTATGATGCCCAGTGGCCTTGATAAAAAAAAACCATTACCGCTTAAAGTCAATCCCCGGTCCATTTTTCCGGTTAGCATGGGAAACTCCTCTTCCGGACTGCTCAGTACATGCATTTTGAGGTCAATGACCTCAGAGTGCTGCTTGAACAAAGCCTTGGGCCGCTCTACCTGCCGGGTCAGCAGCTCGCGATCCGATGCATTTCTCAGCAATGGCCTGGTCAATGTTGGACTTTCCGCGCTGCGTCTTAAGGGCGATATTCGAATATCACCAAGCTTCTTGTCGAGCCTTGTGAGCGGTGATAGAGGCGGGCGTCCTGGAATTTAAGTTTTTAGATAAGGAATTTGAGCTTTAGCAGAAACGTCTAGAATATTCGCGAGCCTTCGCATAGTTCCGAGAAAATAAGACAATAACAACTTGTTTATCAATAACACAAAAGGATGATTTATGACCGCCGTGCCAGATTACGCAACAGTTAGCGGCGCGACCATTCCCGCGCTTACTAGAACTTTCGATAGAGTTGGATATAAATTGACGCGCGATTCGGAAGCAAGGCAGTATCCTCAAAAATAAATTATTGGGCTCGCGCCTTCAGCGCCAGCCAGGTCCGCGCAAAGCTGCCGCCCAGGTTCAGAACCAGGCCAGCGTATTGTCCTTTCATAAAAAAAAAAAAAAAGCAAGGCAGTATTCGATTACGATACAGCGAGTTAACATCAAGTGATATTTGAGTGCGATAACAGTGTTTAGTGATTCGGTAGTATAACTAAGTAGTGTTGTACTGTGTTTTAGAGTAATTAGTTTGGTGCTGAATAAACGTGTCTTATTTTGAGTAAAACCGGTTGCTTCTTACGAACCCCAGCTCGTAACAATGGTTTATATGACACAACAAGCAAGTTTTTTTTTTATAATTTATTATAAGGCTTTTTAACATAATCACATTTTTGGTCACAACATATGCAAATGTTATAATTACACAAAAATCCCGTCCCGTCGTGGGTTGTGAATTTTTGTGTCATTATAACATTTTTTGGCACCAAGGAAAAAAAAGTCAAACCTTCTCCATGTTGTATAAAAAATCTGTGCAAAACACTCACCTAAAGGTGCCAATCGCCTAGGACCCAGCAGTGCGGACGGACTCTCCTTGACATCAGACTGATGGTGCTCGCTGTCAGTGCTGAGTTCCTCATCGCTCTCAACCCTGGTCTCCACCCGTTCCAGGTGTTTCGTGTTCTCTTCCGATGTTGGGAGCTCCTATAAAATAAGTAATAATAGTAGTTTATGCAACTGTCATATAAGAAGGGGTATTAAAACACGAGAGTCTGTTTATCTGCGTCTATGCGTCTGTTAGTCTGCGATAATAGGTTGACTCGAGTGTTTTAATACCTAAGTTATATGCAGTTTCATACACTACTTTATCTTCACTCACAGGAAACATTGAAATTAAACAAAGTAGGTAGGTTACAAGGAAGTCATTTATTTGGTATAAGTAGTAATTATTTAAATTGTGGATGGTGCAGTTATGAAATTGAATGTTAATTACTGCATTCTCGTCAGTTGCGGTATTTCTGTTTGTAGTTGGTGCTGGTATGTTTATATTTACTTCATTGGCTTTATTTTCTATGGTGTTCATTATAATGTTGGACACTTGTATCTTACTTGTCATTGATTCGTCAATGTAACTCTCTGGTAAACTTTTTTGGAATCCCGAATACAAAAACACGATCGGCAAAAAAATGTATGGGAAGCGCGGGAAATTAAGTTCAAACTACGCATGCGTGCGCCATTTTTTTCACAGTTCGTGCGCTTTTTTTTCGTTATTCGTTTGGATGTGACTAAATAAAAGTAAATAGGTACTTTACTTTTAATTAAATAAGATAAAAGTAAAGAAATATCAAAACAAGAACCCCCCCTGGTAGGTAATTGATTTGTTATCTATCACAAATCAATTACCTACCAAAATGCCTATAAAATGCCTTAAATGTGCAGGTTATTCATGGATTACACTGGCAGGATCGATATAGAAGAAAGCCCTATGTGGGATGCAGTGGGACGAGACAGGCACGTGATGATGATGAGGACATTAATCTCAAACAGCACTATCTGGCCCCAAACTTAATGTAATATAATTACGAGTATCAGTGATAAGAGAATCGAGCGAGAAGGAAGTGAGTTATACCCTTCTAATAATATTGAGTTGGACCAGCAGGAAGTGGGGTTTTCACCGTGTCCTGAGTTCATTGTACAGAGGTCACATGGTAGGCTATGGGCTGATCTATAGGGGCGGTGAGGGAGGATCAGAAAGGGGCATTTAGATAGAAACGTTCAGGGGAACCAGAGCTGGGGTAGAAACAGTCTGCTGAATTACTAAGAGAGAGAGAGAGAGGTCCTTATGGACTAGAGAGGGAATGTGGTCAGTTGGCAACATTCCCGAATTTTAATGAGGTGTGTGTGAATTTCTCAAAACTGTGTCAGATTTTATGTATTGTCGTGACTATAATTTGTTCAGAACAGATAGCATTTACCCATTGGAACGATAACGTCACGACAACTCCTAAACACTGAACAAATGTCTGCTACCTATTATTACACAAATATTGTCCCGGTAATCGTCCACAACCTACGATGCAGAAGGCAGAACTTGAGTTACTAATCAACTGAGCTGAAAGGCTTAATAAAATTCAACTAGCATTATAATTACGAAAGTTTGTTATGATATTATATATAGAATAGATAACTCTTTATTGTTCACCACTTACAAAAAACATAGCAAGATACAGATAGAAGAAACATAATCAGAGCGACACTGGTAAAACAATGGGCGGCCTCATCGCTGAAGGCGATCTCTTCCAGGCAACATATTTATTACTCTTACGCCAAGAGCCATGGCGGCTCCGGCAATGAATATGAAACCTTAGAACCACACAATCAATAGGTGTTATACATTTTCATGTTACTATTGAAGGTTCTAAGTTCATCACTATACCTAATCGTTTCGGGCCATATAAGCCCACTGCTCAACCGCTGAAGGCTCGGTCCATTGAAGATCCTCATTCTAGCCCAGGCTAGCCTCGAGATCCAGGGTTTAAGCATGAGTCGCCTCTATCCACCAACTCCTCGTGACCGCCATCGGTCACAACACAGCCCCGGAGAGGTCGCGGCTAATACGTTTGCTAAGTGTAGTGTTTCTGGCGAATGTAGGTACTCAGATCAAGATATCACCCATTTCAAATAAAAAAAAAGTTTTCATGCATCTTAGCATCTGAATCTTAAGTAAGCTATACACTGCTAAAATTATGAAGAAATAACTGGAGGCTTTCCCAAATTCATATGATATATTTCAAGTCAACCCGAGTACTGATTTGTGATTGAATATTATAAAATGTATGGAAAGAGCATAAACATGACCCCGCGCCCGTAGTAAGCTCTTTGTTCAGAGAGTTCATATAAGGTTGGTTTCTTTAAGTTTTGATAAGCCCGTGAAACAAATGTTGCATAATTTACTTTGCTTAGTATTTATAGATATAAAGTTTACATCCTGGCTAATAACAATGCAAAGTTGGATTTAAACTTTGCATTGTTATTAGCCAGAAAATGATTAATTTTTTTGATAACATTTTAATTTCACAATATCTTTATGTAATGTCCAATTTAAATAATTAGAAAAAGCTACCTACAGCTACTAAAACTGCCTTGACTAAGAAGTTTTTTGGATAGCGACTATAATGACAATTCTAACTTTTTAAACATTAAAAAGTGGTTATTGTTATGGTCATTAATCGTTTTCGCAGCGCACGCGATGTGAGGAATTTTATCGGTCATTTTCCTTCACCTTGGCATTATTACAGTTTTCGTAAGGATCCCTAATTGGGAACTATACATTTTAGTAATAATACTCAGTGGTTACTATAGCATTCGATTAGTGAAAGAATTTTTAAATCGGTCCAGTAGTTTTTGAGCCTATTTAATGCAAACAAAAATTCAAAACATTTATCTTTATACTAATCGTATAGATTATAGCCAAGCGTTTGACCACTAGCTCACTTGAAATTAAAACGGCCAAAGATTGCTTGTCTAAAATAAAACCTATTCTCTCTGAACAAAACTAAAACTCCAAGATTGTACCTACTGGTGCGGAAAAATAGGAAAAATAGAGGGCAAGAGGAGTGCCATTCCTTACCAGTCTAATGACGTAGTATTTTATTATCTGCTATCTGCGATAATGATAAAGGTAGAGGCGAATCGATGCGTTCAGCACAATCACAGATCACTAATATCCTAACGGCACATTGGGACATCTACAAGGTACACCATTATACCCAAATCTTACCAGTTCTAAACACGCATTGAATGACGCGTCGGTCAAGGTTTCCTTCGCGTCTTCGCACATGCAAAAACACTATTATATAATCTATATCGCGCTCCCCTCTATGTATCAGCCACTATATAAATAGCGATCTGCGAGTAAAAAGTCAGTCACAAGCCGGCTCGCGACGAGTTGCGGTGATCTTGAGCGACCTTGCTGTCCTCACGCATAACCGAAACCGGCTCTCCGAGCACCCTTCCGGCCCCTCAGTTTTACGCTTGAGCGATCTGCCGCCGTCCTCAAGTAAAACTCGACAGTCTCTTTAATTACCATGCGGTGAGTCACAGTGAAAGTGGAACAAACAGTGACAACACAACGGAATCGACGAGAATGTTATAACTATAGCCGTTGGCATCTGGAAAGTAGTAGCAAAATGAGTGCTCCTCTGTCGCAAGAACAATTCCAAGTATTGCTAGGCAAGATATCAGCAATACACTCGTCGACTAACTTAAATTTCACACAATGCAACCATTACTTCAGCGGCGAACGCGACCACAACAAAGTCGAACAATTTTTAAACGATGTGACCGCGTTCAAGGAACGAGAGAAGATTCCGGATGAAGATGCGCTATTGACTCTCTCCCTACTGTTGAGGGATGGAGCGCGTACATGGTGGGTGTCAATCTGCCCTGAAGTCAACTCCTGGTACGAAGCACTGGAGCGCTTGCAATCAAAGTACGCTCCACGGCCGCCGCCACATGTGGTATATCAGCAGATTTTCGCGAACCCTCAAGGTGCGCAGCAAACTCTCGATTCCTTCCTAAGTTCAAAGAAACGACAGCTCTCATATTTACCACAAAACCGACATTCAGAAGAAGTGCAACTGGATCTAATCTACGGACTGTTGAAACCTGATGTAAAGAAATTAATACCACGCCCAAGTGTGAAGACTTTCGACGAACTAGCGAAAATAGGTCGATGTATAAAATCAACGGACAAAAATGAGAATGGAGTCAAGCCCACGATAAAGAAAAAGGGGCGGTGTATGTTTTGTCGCATGAAAGGACATACAGCAGATTTATGCAGAAAGAGAGCAAAACGGCTAACTGAGTTGGAAAATGGTACTCTCAAAACCAGTAGCGATGGGCGTTGTTTGTTTTGTCGTATGAAAGGACATACTGTAGATTTATGCAGGATGATAGATATAAAACAAGACGACTTAGAAAACGATGGCATCAAAACGGGTGGTATAAATTCAATGGCCAATCCTACCAAGTCAGCGCAGCACATATCAATTCCAGAATCCCCCATGTCACCGCCTCCTAATGATGGTTTTAAAATGGTTGGTGTAAATTTGATGGCTGATCCTACCGATTCAACACAGCATGCAACAATTCCAGAATCCCCCATGTCACCGACTCCTACGATAAATTCAACAACCAATTCCCCTTTGTCGCCATCACATAACATTTCCACAGCTGATTCACCAAAGTCACCGATTAACGACAATCTCACAGTGAATTCACCCATGTCTCCAACTAGCGATGAAGATCAGCCTAGAATATATTGTTTTGGATGTGGTGCCCCAAATGTATGGCGCAGTATTTGCAAAACCTGCAAGAATAGTCCTAAGTTGACATCAAATAATGTCCACTACTCATTTAACTAGTGATTTATTGGTTTTATGTCCATTATAAATTGTATTAGATTTATTATTCAGAAGTAATTAGTGTAAGTGGCCAAAAGCCGAACTGATTATAAATAAGTAAATAAATAATTTAATGAAGAAATAAAAATTATTTATTCCAGACATAGACATAGTCCATACCACAGCCATTGCAACATAGAATTTATTAACATTGACAATTATGCACTAAATAACCATGTATTTTTAAAAAAATTATAATAATAACAGAAAAAAATAATTTAAAGAGAAAATATTTTTCAAAATATGAATGGAATTGAATTAAATTAAATGAAAAAATACTTTGATTTTGTTTATAACATTTTTCATTAATCCACAATCCTGCTTTGTTTTATTATCCTACAATACAAATACTTGCTGGGTAATACTGCAGATAATATTATCATATAAAACATAAGGTTTGCCCCTAATTCAGACAACAAACATGTTTCTATGTAGATTTAAGTCTGTTAAGGTGTGATCAGCCCAGTCACACCTTTACCCTTAAAATATGTAAGCTGACACAATTCATACTTGTTTCTCAACAAGTATGAATGCTACAATTTTAAAGCTTCCTTGGTCTCCCAAGGAAGCTTTAAAATTGTTGCATGTTTAGACCTAATAGTATCATCAAGGTTTGAGCCAATAGCAAAAGAATAGGATTAATATCACAATTACCTGGACAGAAGCGCAGGTGTCATCTTGCATCGAAGCATCTCTAGCTTTTTTCACAAGCTCTCGGTAAACATGGTCCAAGGGATGCTCCCATTGTGTTTTTTTCGATTCTTCATTATAGTAGTAGTGTGTTTGGAGTTTATCATCGTAGCTGTTCAACAAAATGTAAGTTTACACACCTAATTATATCTAGGGAACCCTCGGGGGTTCCATTGTACTTAATAGATATAACAGTTGAACTATGTCCCGAGACTTAGTTCAACTGTTTAACTATGGTAAACATGTTGCCAAATAAATATATAATCAGTTTGAAATCAGCCTTTTACTAGTAATGGGGTTTCAAACAAGTATACTAGCTAAAGTAAAGGTACCATAAAGCATATAAGGTAATAAGATTTACACGACCAGGCACAAATATAATATACTTATATAATAAAATAAATATATATTAAACAAAAGGACTGTCTTAGAGGATTTTCTCTGGGGCTGATACTTACTAAGCTTTCCATGCTGACGGTAATGCTTGCATGAGGCCATCTCTAGCGAGAGGCAAGAGGTGACTCTCACTATCAGGATCAATCCCTAGCTGGGTAGCATATTCAGAGACTTCTGCAACCACAAAAAAATATAAGTTTCTTTCAATAACTACCATTTCATTACATGAGAAGACTTTTAGCTAGATAGTTTCATGTTTTAAATAATCAGTTTCAGGAACCTACAGCATTCCATGATGTGTATCGGAATGACTAGGAGGTAGGTAGCACAATACGATAATAAATTAATGCTAGTTACTTTAAATATGAGAGCAAAATCTAAAATCTAAATAAATTAATTTGGGAAGGGAGGGAGTTAAACGTATTACTATCTTTAGACAAACATTGAACGTAATGTACAAGGATAGGTCACGCGTAGCATACCTAGCAGTATGTGAAAACGTTTTAGTTGAGAAATAAAGGATTGTTGTGGTTCTTTCCCAATTTTCTGATTCAAAATCTCAAAAAGATATCTTCGAAGAGAGGAATAATGTATTTTTACCTTCCGCAGATGGTTGACTGTTTTCATCAAATATCTCACGACATATAACAGCTGACGGAGAACTCATTTTGCTGCACCATTCTTATTTTAATTTATTTATTTAACTCAAAATACGAGCGTTTATCATTACAAGCAATATCATTTTCATTTCAAAGATTACGAATTTGTTACGGACGGAAGGTGTACCACAGAGTACTTTTATATACAGGTACGCGCAGGTATATTATATGCTCTCTTTTTTTTATTTTTTTTATATAAAAGCTTATAAAAAGCTGTAACGTGCCCAGGATTTTCAAGGCGCTATTATTGAATGAATATTACAGTGCAAAACACGAAAAAATATGCCCCATATGGGACTTCAAAACGGAAAGAACTTGTCCCATATTGCCACTCAATATACTGATTTTGGCTGATAATGGCCTGGCAGCCGGATTGAAAAAATTTGCTAAGTCAATTTTGATTGAAAAAATGCACCCATCTAATCATCGATGTAATAAAGAAATGGGACTAATCACTGAAAAATACAAATTAAGTGATTATTTAAAAGTTTTTGAAATTTCTGACACTGTAAATATAAGCAACAACCGAAAATAAAAAATACTGTATCGTTTCCGCAATAGAATATGTGCCCGGACTACCAGGTAGTCTAGGACACTATAAGGCTCACTGCAAAAGTGGCGCCAAATGGTACTGTTATGATGATTTATCACAGAATGTTACAAAATCAAATGTAAAAAAAAGTGTGCAGGTAGATTTTATAATTGACTCCAAAATTTAACTGAAAAATTTCATGTGTTCATAATGTATTTCTAATTAATTGCAAGAAGTAAACTGTTTTTGTTATTTTATTTTATGTTATTTACCATAAGTAGGTGAAGGGTAGGCCTTTAATTCCCTCGAAAAAAAAAACCGCCTCTGTTGTCTAGTGGTATAACCCAATGATTTCAGATCCAGAGGTCCCGGGTTCGATCCCCATGGGGAGTACAATATTTTGTGCATGGTTTGCTTGGTGGTAGGATTTTGTTTAAGTCGAACTGGCTAGCTACCACCATCTTACCTAATTCTGTCGCCATAATAACAATTCTTTAAAAAAATAAATTCTTTTTGGAAAGAATAGAACCAACTTCACCACTAAAAACTTACAAATAACTCTTAGGGTAAGCTCATATAATTTAAAGTTGGTGCCGAATTGCCAAACACAATAAAATGTTTATTGTAAGGCACCGCCTTCAAATTATATGAACTTACCATAAGAGTTATTTGTAAGTTTTTAGTGGTGAAGTCGGTTCCTTTTTTTTTCCAAAGAGTTTATTTTTAGCTTATTTTCCCTTGTAAAATCTACGACACCACGACGTCTCCGACACACTATTTAAGAGTCGTGTGAGGGTGCAATAATACGTTATTTTTTGTATGAAAATATATTTTCCAAATCGGTTGAGTAATAACGGAGTTCTGAGATAATGCAGTAGTAGTCGTTAAAGAGTCATCGATCACCAACACGCCTGCCAAGCGTGAGTATTATGGCATTGCTTTCTTTAGCATTGGGCTCCCCCAATACTAAAGAATACTTCGTTTACACCACTTTGCGAGTATGGCCTACCAAACGTAACAAGAATCATCAAAATCTATCTCGAATTGGCGGAGAAATAAGTAACAAACAAACAAAAAAACAAAAAAAAAGCAACATACACCCGAATTGAAAATCTCCTCCTTTTTTTGAAGTCGGTTAAAAATGGTTGTGTTCCGGCTACCAGAAGTAAGATATCCATTTCCTCAGTTTGTTGAGGATTCCGGGTGAAGTGCGCCTTCACTTTCGGCCTTATCTCAACTCCCCGTCGTACAATAATAAAAAAACAAAAACCTGCAATAATCCCGAAACAATTTTTTCCGAAGCATTTTTTTATAAGGTAATAGCCAGCCTCTCTCGGATATTTTTGTGTTATTTACTGAGGAGTTCCATTGAACAGCCAGCTCCTGACTCATCAGATCAGCTCGCTGTACCCATAGTTTTACATGATCGTCGGAACATGACATGTATGCCAAGTTTCTTATTTACTTAAGAGTTCTGTTGAACAACTCTTGACTTCATCATCAGAACAGCTCGCTGTCACCATATAGGTTATTGCATTGCCAAGTTTTATTCCGAATTCCAGCTCATTCGGAAGTCAAGTAGGTAGTGGTTATAATTCAGCTACCTACATTAACATACTTACATAGCAAGTAAAATAAATAAAAACTTGTAAAAAATTGTCTGTTTGAGTGGTAACATGTTCCATATGCATTTAACGTGAACACGCGTGTCTTTGCTTCCTTTGTTTTTTAAGGCGCTCATTGATAATTTCAACGAAAAGTTAGTAGTCAAAATAGATTGAGAGTTTGGGAATACTAGGTCAGTATAGACTTGTTATAGAATTATTTGATTTTCTTAAACATTCTATAATTTGTGGTGGTTCTGCTGGAGAGATGCTCCCCAGCACAACTACTTTGAGTAAGAGTTTACGACGAAACTAGAGATATAGACTTTTTTTAATAGGACTAGACTATAGTAATCCTATAGATATTTTCAGAACCAAGAAAATGTATAAAAGCCTAGGTGGTTCTGCCTAGGACCATGACATGTCGAGTGAATATTACCAAGGTGTATAAGAGCTAATTTTGTTAACAAAACAGGTACGGATTCATTTATGTTTCTACGTTTTACGTTAAGAGACGAATATGGATGTACGAAATACTGCATGTGAGACCTCTAAGACGAATTGAATAATAGGTAGCCGTATAAAATTCACATGTAAACACTGTCTACCTAGGTAGCAAGTTCAATATGAAACGAATGATTTGAGTTGTTGGGATTAGGAAAAGGGAAAAGTATAACGAGTCCCAATTAAGTAAGTGTTAGATTGCAACGTGAAATTTAAGCGTATAACTAACGTAATTTGGTTGGTTATACCGAATGCGTTTTTCGTAGATTAATTTTACCGAAAGTTTATCTATTTCCATCCGATCATTTAACACTCATAATATTTTGTTACAATACTATGTATTAGGATAGTTTCATATGCATACAAGATCAATGCTATTTCTAATTTTACTTAAAGATCAAGCAACAAATGGCGCGGCAGTAGCAAATTGTTATTGTGACAAGTTGTGTTGTGACAAGTGTCATCAATATAAGTCAACACTCATAATATTTTGTTACAATACTATGTATTAGGATAGGTTCATATGCATACAAGATCAATGCTATTTCTAATGTTACTTAAAGATCAAGCAACAAATGGCGCGGCATTAGCCCATTTATTATTATTTTTATTACTGTGGCGATGATAATTTGATGTGCTATGCAAATTACCTCAAATAGAACCGAAATATGCTCGAATAATTGTAAATAATAGCAAATAGAGACAGAATTAGAGCAATTTGAATGTAATTTTGTCTAAACTCCCTGGTTTCGGCACCATTAAAATGTGCACAGACCAAGCTATGACACATTTGGAACAGCCATCTGATTCAAACTGGGGGCTGACGCGATTAAGAATCCGTCCTGGAACTGGAATCCTTACCTTTAGCATACATACGTTCGTTCAGCTGATGAGGACGCCAAGAGGAGATGAGGATCTTCTTGAACTGTGTTTACGCAGTGAAGTGCGATAAAATGAAGGCTCGTAATTTGGCAGGACGTACGAGCTTTTATAATACGGCTCTGCTATTAGTTTAAATCCCAAGATCAGAACAGACATCAATCTGGACAGACCAGTTTGAACTCAAATAGGGACGGTTACGAAACACGTGGACTTATATTGATGACACTTGTCACAACGACACAACTTCTTATTATCTAAAACTAAGAGTTAATGATTCGAATTTGACGAAGCAGGTTTCATATCATGACACTCCACTCAAATAGCTTTGCGTCATGACCCTACTAGGGATAAACTTGACAGCTCAGCTTTGACGTTTGGAAAACTTTTTTTTTACTAAGTGCTCATAGTTAGTGATCTGGGTTCTCTATTCTCTTTGGAACAAGTTGAAGTTTTGTATTGAGTTGAGATAAAATATTGTTTTGAAAATTAAGGCTGTCTTTCTTTCTTATTCAGATCAGATTTGATTTTAATTCACGGTCATGTCTTCACTGAAAGAATTAACGTCTCTCTATCAAAATCTTAAAACGGAATGGGCTAAAAAGCCTAGAAAACTTGATACTTGCGGTGAGCTACTGAACAAAATAAAGGTAAGTTTTTGGCTGTGTTCGATGACTTGACAAAATTTGTACAAGGTTTGGTAAAATGCAGTACACTTTTTTTTATCTTCTAGATAGCACTGACGCAAATGAGCTTTTTACCTAGTAACAATGCTGCTGCGAATCAGAAAGAATTGATTTTGGCCAGAGACGTGTTGGAGATTGGTGCACAATGGGCTGTCGCCGCCAAAGATGTCAAAGCTTTCGAGCGATACATGTCTCAGCTAAAATGCTACTACTTTGATTACAAGTAAGCTCTTAGTCTCATAATCTAATTTTTATTTGGATAGTTGTACTAGCAATATCTATGGATAAGAGTTTGATGGTGGTCATGGTCAAACTATCCCGCTGCTGGACTTGGGTCTCTCCACTGAGCCCGATCTTTAGCCTTTCTCATCCACTCTCTGCCTACCACTATACAGAGGTAGTCACTCCATCTCACTGGAGGGGTGTCCTACACTACACTTGCTTTAAACATGGTCTCCACTGGACCCGTTGACCTATTGTTGCTCCTTCAACAAAGGAATTACCTCATTCCAATGAGGTATTATTTTTATTTCCCAGACTAACTATTATTGGGTTTCAAAGAATATCAAACAGTTATATCATTTTTGATATTTGATTTTGATTACAACCCAGTCCTGGAAGTTATCTTCTGTCCATTCTATGTTCTCATGGTGTTTCTAAAGACCCATCCTAAAAAAGGGATATAATTAAATTTAATAATATGTTTATGTACAACCAGTAGTAATTTCTGTAGTAGCAAAATTTTTTTTTAAAAGACTGTTCCATTTCAGAGATCATCTCCCAGAGTCCACATTCATGTTCCAACTTCTAGGCTTGAACCTGCTGTTCCTCCTCTCGCAGAACCGAGTGGCTGAGTTCCACACAGAGCTAGAACGGCTCCCGGTCGATGCCATCAGAGCCGATCCATATGTGAAGCATCCATTAGCTTTGGAACAATATCTGATGGAGGGCAGTTATAATAAGATCTTCTTGGCAAAGGTATGTCTAATTTTAAAATATCTGAAATTGTGTAATTGTGTGATACCTTTTAGGATAAATTTACACTAAAGTTTGTATCACCTTACTTGTTATAATGAATAAAGATCTTTTGAAATTGAATTGAAATTATAGCCGCCTCTGTGGTCTTGTGGTGCAACCCAACGATTTCAGACCCAGAGGTCCCGGGTCCAACCACTAGGGAATACGATATTGTGCTTTGTTTGGTAGGTGGTAGGACTTTGTTTAGGTCCGCCTGGCTAGATACCACCATCTGACCTAATTCTGTCGCCATAACAACAATTCAAAAAATGATTGTTTTCTGGCATTTAGAGGTAAGATTCCGTGCCGTTCCTCAGTTTGTTGAGGATTCCGGGTGAAGTGTGCTTCCACCTTCAGCCTTATCTCAACTTGTAACCAGGTGAAATGAAGGCCAGGCACTTGCGCAAGGTGCAAAAAATGTGCCTTAAGTCAAACTGGGGAAAAATTTCTACACAGTAAAATAAAAATTACACCATCTAGTCTAGACACAACTAAATACAGGGTTTTTGCGAAATTCTCCATTGACCTGTCTCCATCAATAGGGATCAAGGTTTGGAAACATAACAAACATTGTCACACAAATCTTGGGTGGGAATAATTGATCCCATTACCTACTGTATATAATGCTCAGCTACTAGCAACTGAGGTATACAGTCTCATGTAGGTATTAACAAAACAAGTTTCAGGATATTAGTATTTGATTATGGAGTTATTACAGTAGTATAAATATTCTTGTAATCATACCAAGTTCCCATTATTTTGCTTAGTTCGGGCTAGATGGTGTAGTGTAGGGTGTAAATGTCTAGTACCAGTAATATTAGGTCCTTACATATGAAATTGGCGTTTTGTATGGGAGGAACATAAAGGCAATTTTTTCATATTAAAATATATTTTATTAATCAAAGTATGTACCATTGCTATCTATACACTTTTGCCATCTTATAGGTAGTTCATTGATCCCTTTACTAAAAAAACCATTCGGACGGGAATCAATGAAATCTTTGAAAACGGTTTGGACTGCCTCATCGGAATTGAATTTTTTTCCTTGCAAGAAGTTATCCAAATTTCGAAAAAAATGGTAATCTGTTAGAGCAAGGTCCGAAGAGTACGGTGGATGTCTTAGACATTCCAATTGAAGCTCCTCTAATTTGGTAGTCGTCTGTTGGGCCGTGTGTGGTCTAGCGTTGTCTTGAAGCAGCAGTGGCGTAGAGCGATTGAAAAGTCTCGGTTGTTTAACAGCGAGCTTTTCCATCATGGTTTGCAGTTGCTGACAATAGACATCAGCCGTAATCGTCTGACCAGATTTAAGAAAGCTATAGTGTACGACACCGGCACTAGTCTACCAAACGCTTACAAGTAACTTTTTTTGAGTCAATTTTCGCTTGGGGCAAGATTTTGCTGGTTAACCAGGGTTCAGCCATTGCGATGAGCGTTTACGATTATCGTACAGGATCCACTTTTCATCACATGTAATGATCCGATTTAAAATTCCTTCATTATTGTGCCGGTTGAGTAATGTAACGCAGCAGTCGACGCGCGTTTGTCGATTTGCTTCACTCAATTCATGAGGTACCCACCTTTCAAGCTTTTTCACCTTCCCAATTTGCTTCAAGTGGATTAAAACGGTTTTGTCACTAACACCGCAGCCTGCAGCTAACTGTGATGTGGTTTGCGATGGATCTGCTTCCACAATAGCCTTCAATTCATCATTATCGACCTTGGTCTCCGGCCGTCCACGGGGCTTGTTCTGCAGGTCGAAATTTCCAGAACGAAAGCGTTGAAATCAAAAACGCACCGTGTTTTCTTTTGCGACACCACCACCATACACATCATTAATCCTTCGAGCCGTTTCTGCAGCACTGGTGCCACGGTGGAACTCGTACTCGTAAATAATGCGATATTTTAAGTTTTCCATTTTGTGAAATGAGTGACGCAGAAAAAAAAGCAAAAGAGAAAAAACAAATGAATTACGGTTTTCGAAACACAAATGCATGAGTAAATAGCTGTTTAAATTTGAATTTGGAATTCCTAACCAAAGAGGAGATATTTAAGATCAAAGTGGCCACTACGACAAAACGCCAATTTCATATGTAAGGACCTAATATATATAGGTATTTACATATTGGAATGTGAAATGTCTATCCAGTAATTCAAATCAGAGTTTTCCCAGATTACTCTCAATTCACCCCAGCAAAGATGCACCAGATGGCATGTATTATGTCACATTACATCACATCAACAGCCCATTAGTATTCACAGCTACACACTAGCTACTCACAGTAGAGTCTCCTCCAAAGCTGGAGGGTATTTGCCATAATCACCACGCTAAGCAGGCAGATTGGTAATCGCAGTCAATGTGTTGATAATACACAAAGAAGCTGCTGCCCCAGATCCCTTAGTCGGTTTTTACGATCAATGATTACGATCCATGGGCTGAGTTGAGGGGTTGATTCTTACACTGCACCGCCACAGCAAAATGTATTATGTGATTAACAATATTTTCTCTCCAGGGCAATGTACCAGCTGAAAGCTACACACTGTTCATGGACACATTACTAGACACTGTCCGCGGTGAGATTGCTGCCTGCATTGAGAAGGCTTACCTATGTATCTCATATGCGGAGGCTGCTAGGAGACTAAACCTGCCCTCCCAGCAAGCTGTTCTTGAGTATGGGAAAAAGGTATGTGTGAAGAAACAGAGAACTTAGAATCATTCAGGCAAGTAAAGGAGTTTCAAGAAGTCCCTAATACGCCACAAGATGACTGGGACTTAATTGTTGTAAGGAAATTGTTTAGGATAGATTTTGATTATAATTGCATCTTAAGAAAAAGTAAAACGCTAAAAACCACTGCCACTGCATGGGGGTTGTTTGTGGGGGCAGATGGTAACAATTGAATAGTACTGGCAAAATTTATTTTGAATAAGACATGCTATTTCACAGTTCACAAATGGCAAACCATGTTTGTATAGGAGAGTGGTACAACAGGGCTGCCTTAATTCCTACTGTATCGATGTATGTATGTGTTATGTGTTGCACAGAACTTTTGAAAAAGAAAGTCCAGAGTAAATAGGTTCTAGGTAAAAGCATGTTTCATGTAGCCACATTTTACTTGCATTGCATATTCATAAAACTCAGATTGATGTTGATAAATCATTCATCAATAGTTAGTTTTGGACACAAGCCTCTTGCTGTCCCCTGACTCTATAAAACTGGAGGGTATTCTCATAATCTCTATACTTGGCAGGTTGGTTGGAGATCTTGGGAAAGGTATGAATGCATGAAGATAATGCAGCACATCTGGTAAAATCCCTAATCTTTGTTTCCAGTGTTTCATTGAAAACGGTTGTTATTTGCTTTCTACTGCATACACAGGTTAATTCATAAATAAATAATAGGTAACCCTATTATTTATTAATAATAGGTAACCAATTATCTATTAACTTTTTATTATTACCCTATTATTTATTCCGAGATAATGAGCACCTATACCTATATTATAATTAGGTGTGTATGTAGAGTGATTTTTTATTTTTTCAGCGTAACTGGGTCCTTGGTGCTGATAACTGCTACCACTTCAACGCGGCAGAGGAGACATGTGCAGCCGCCGCTGGGGTCCTTCCATCGGCTGAACTTGCAGAGCAAACCATTGAGTATGCTAGGCATCTTGAGATGATTGTGTAAATTGTACTTGTATTTAATCTAATTAAACATTTATTTCATAAATCGAGGGATTATTTCAGCCCCTAAGCTTAATAAAATTGTGTACCTAGTTTCTCACAACATAACTAGGTACCTCTGATAGAAATTGTTTAAAATTATCCTTGAGAAACCTAATTTTGTGAGAAAATAAACACTTTTTTTTTATTTATTTATGCAATGTTTCGTTGTATAATATCGAGAATCCAGTGAATTGTTGTTTTCCGGCATATGCTGTTGAGGATTCCGGATGAAGTGCGCTTATTTTCGGCATTATCATAACTTGGAACCGAGCGTATAAGGTAAACCAGATGAGATAAGGCCAGGCGCTTCCCCGCCTGGCCTGTAAAAATATAAAAAAACTACCTACCACAGAGTAATCTTGGGTTGGTAATGGAAACGATATTTCGTTTCCATTATCCTGTTTTCCTGTATTTTGATTCCAAAGCCAAACTACTGGACTGATTTTGATAAAATTTCTATCGATTCCCTCAACTCGGCTCAACCGGTTTGAAAAAATATTTTATCAAATCTGTTGAGTAATAAAACGGAAATCTGAGGTAATGCAGTAGTAGTCGTTAATGAGTCATGTTAGACGCCTATAGCGTAAAGTAAAGTCGTGATACCAGTGATACAGCATTTATGGCCAGAATGCATCATAAGACGATTCCACTAAGCCCAAACAATCCTAGGTTAAATTCTAATTTTACGGAGTTTCGGTGAACATCGTCATCTGTTGATGAAGCCAAAGGCCTACCGGAAGGCAGGCAGTTCAGTGGGACTACTACGTACCATCATTACTGCATTCAACAACAAGCGTGGTGATTATGGCAAAATCCTGATAATGGTGATGATGATAATGGAAGGTTAGCAGTTCAATAGGTCTACCCAAGTGACCGTAAACACTACAGGAAAGCAGATTATACAATTTCGTTTACTTGGAGGACATATTATTAAAAACCAAACTACTTACTGAACCGATTTTGATAAAATTTCTATGGGAACACCTCGGTAGTATGGTCTACCAAACATAACAAGAATCATAAAAATCAATTGCGAATTGGCCGAGAAATCGAGTAAAAACAAAAAAAAAACAACATGCAACCGAATTGAGAACATCCACCCTTTTTTAAGTCGGTTTAAAATAAAATTACAACAGCGTGTGACGTAATGTAATTCTGTTATTTTGGTCTAGCTGTCAAACTAGAAAAAATGTGTGTAACGAAACGTAATGGCACTAACTGGCAGCCATTTTGTGGATTTTTTCTTTTCATTCCGTTGTTCGTTCGTAGCTTACACGAATGTGCTCTCGAAACCCCATAGCCAACAGTTAAAAAACTAAAAAAAAAATATATTTCAGCCATTTTGATATTTTTTTAAATATGTCGCAAAACTTTTTGAAGGGAAAACTTCTTTAGCGCGTTGGGGCATTTATTAAGATGAAACATTGAACATGTGATACCATGCACCTTACCGACACCACATTTAACACTAGATTTTAAACAAATTGTCATGTTATCTTTACGATCCTAAGCGGTACGGGTAAGTACTTACCGTTCGAAGACTGCCTTTACCTATAGACGACAAACTTCAAGTTTTCACTTCTGTCGATACCCCGGGAGTCCACTTTTATTTGTTACTCTGACGCAACTTTTTGTCGAACGGCGAGGGGTACCATCAGGGAAGCTACGTGGGTGATAGCGCGCTACCACCATTAAAATGTTTGTCAGCTTTAAGTTTTAGATGAAGAAAGAAGTTTTTTTTATTGTACGACAGAGAAATGCTTGGCCCTCATCTCACCTGGTTACAAGTTGAGATAAGGCCGAAGGTGGAGGCGCACTTCACCCGGAATCTTCATCAAACTGAGTAACTGGCTGTCTTACCTCTAATTGCCGGAACACAACAATTTTTAAAATTGTTTTTATGGCGACAGAATTATGTAAGATGGTGGTAGCTATCCACCAGGCGTACTTAAACAAAGTCCTACCATCAACCAAACCAAGCACAATATATTGTACTCCCCATGGGGATGGAACCCGGGACCTCTGGATCTGAAATCGGTGGGCTGAACCACTAGACCACAGAGGCGGTTTTGACATTGCTCCCCATGGGGATCGAACCCGGGACCTCTGGATCTGAAATCGGTGGGCTGAACCACTAGACCACAGAGGCGGTTTTGACATTGCAATTTTCTGAAATCGAATGTTCAATGTTTTTGACATTTTTTAAATTGTTGAAACAAATTTGTTATCTTTTTGTGGTTGAGTTGTTTTTACTAGTTAATAATCACAATAAATTAGCGCTAAATTAACTTTCCTCATATGTGGCGGCACCAGACGATAACAAAAAGGTCTCATAAATAAAGCATCTAAGAGTCATATCACAGTCAACTTGACCGAATGAAACAAGGTGCGTAGGCTCCTAAGTTTTATAATTTGGACCAAGGCCGTAAGATAAGCATAGATAGGTACGGATGATTCTTTTTTTCGAGCTACATGAGCTCATTCCGAGCTTGATAGAAAATCTAGCTTAAGTGTATTCCAAAGATTTCGTTTTAAAATCTACCTTTTGTCCCCACGAAAATTATCTAAAAAAACAAAAGCGGTTACCACTGTCTATCTGAATGTTGAAGGTACGAACTTGATTTTTACAGGATTTGTTCATTGGATTTTTATTTATAAGTATCAGAAAACTGCTTACTAAGCTGTAATTTGAATTTCATATGAAGCTGATAAAATGTTATATTCCTACCCATTAAAAAATTCAATGGGGACGTTGGGAATTCAAATTTTAAGCATGATTAACGAGTATGTTTTTTATAAGAACATTGTGATATTAAATGACTACTACATACGTAATAGGTACGTAACTTAATTAGGGATCCTTCATGAATGGTGTCAGTTTGTTAAGCTTCAATAACGTGAAAAAGTATTCTAAAGCATTCCTTAAGTTCCACTCCTGTGACTCCAAGTATCTGAAAATATTATATCTTTTAAATATTTATACCTAAGTATATCTATTTGATAAAAAACATATTCAATCAATCCGGGAGAAGTCGAGTAACTTGGAGCCCGAAAACTTACAAAATAACTAAGTTACCTTTCACTAGGTTTTTTTTCCATCTGCGTTATTTGCATGAAGATTTTCAATAGTTCATCTTTAAGTTCATAGTCTGGCGGCGCATCTAGTCGAATGTTAACGTTTTTTGGTTTTACCTGAAACATAAAACGGTTTATTATCATGACGAAGACATATGGATTCACTCACACATTATGACACATTTTTTGAAAAGGTCAACACTACTTTTTTGTCGTTATAACAATCGAATATCACGGTGCCGCCGACGCGTTCCGGTCCGGATGACAAGCACTGTAGTGAAACAAGTCATATAGCTTAATTTCAAAGCAAAGCCACTTCAGTCCATGTAGTTCAGACTTTAGTGGGTAATAGGTACCCTACGCAACCGCCGCCGGGCATTCAAGGCACACAAGAAACAAGAATATTAAAAATTAACATCTCTCGATAAAAAAAAAATGATCACCGCTTCACCGCTGCCTGCGCTGAGCGGACGCCGCCGCGCCGGAAAGAGTTATTATTGGACAGACCTGTCTCAACTAAGAACGAAAAAAAAAAACGAAGTATGATGCTAGGCAGAACTTATATGGCAGATATTGTTCTATTAGCTAACTCACTTCGTTAGTATTTTTTGTTCTGTCATAACCTAGGCTGTCACTCAAATCTGAAAGAAAGGACGGTAACACAAAACGTTATGACCAGATATCCTCTGGATCGGTGATACCCAAAATGGTCTACATCGAATCCCAGGGGTCTATAGAAAAAGTTCTTCTCCATTTTTGTCTTAAAGGAGTGACAGACATTCGAACTTAAAGTACGCCCTGCAGCCTAAATACATTAAAAAAGGGAGCCTAGGAACTGCATTAATTTTATCAGATCATAAATACAAATATGAGGAACAAACGCGTTCATTTGTTCCCATAACGTTGAAAAGGAAAGTACTTGCGTACTATTATTTATACGAATTCACGTTATTCTGTAATATACGAAAACTTGTAATAGTTAGTTACACAAAAAAAGTTAATCAATGCAGTTTTGTTTAGAAGTGCTAGAGTAATCAAATCAGTCGAAAATACATTTATGTTGATGTATCTTTTCCAACCAAAAATTTCAATGTAATGTATGATACGCAACGAACATTTATAAATAACGATATTTTTAATTATTATGTTTAATGTGTGAAAATGGTTTAGGTAGGTAATATCATTATTCTCTAGTCTTTCTATCTAAAAAGATTTTTTTTTCATTAATGACTATTAAACTATATCTTGTTTAATTTCAGTCACCTAAGTTTTCAGCTCTAAAAATTTAAATCTTTCTATCGAAATTTAAGATTTTTTGAAATATAATGTGTCTAATGGATTTTTTAATGTACCTACATTCTTTGCAATAAACAGAACCTTGCACCACTGATTTTGTTGTTGCCAAAACAAAGCTAATGTTACAAGTCTTTCTATTTATTACTATACCTATCGCACATCACGTTATGTAAACATTTTTTACATGGTCCCGTCTCTTACGGATTACAGATATTGTATTCTCTTTGGTATGGGACGCCGTCTGTCAATCAAACACGCGCTGCGTGTATTGTATTCTCTTTGGCGTGCGTCTTGAATATTTTTCGAAGTTATTTTCTGGAAAGACTAGAAATATGAAGAAACATCAAACTAGGCAAAAGACAGTTAGCGATCCCATAATTGTATCGCGTGTGAAAAACTACCTCGCTGAAAATGTGGACAAAACCTTCGTAGACGTGAGCCAAATGGCGCGGTCATTGAAAGAGCGGTACCGCGAGTATAACAACAGAAGCGAGTCTGCTTTTTGCCAGCTCGTCGAGGGGGCTTACAAGGTCGTGTTGCAGAGCTATGGACTCGATGGAGCCTCCTCTTCAGAGGGATCTGAAGAAGAATCTGATTTAGAGTTGTTGGATGAAAACAACAGCGCAATGAACGAGCGCATTCTGGAAATGTACAAAATGCAGGATAAGAAACGCCCAGCGACGAACCGTCGCGACACAAACAAATCCGGCGAACCCATCGATATTATAAGTAGCGACGAAGATGGCAGTGCGGCCCCGAAATTACCAAAAATCAACGATCAAATCACAATAACCCCTCATCTAGCGCCAATCCGTATTTCAAACAACAAACCTATCAGCCTGCCGAAACCCCAACAAATACCAATTGTTCAAGATAAGAAAAGGAAAGTTGATTCTCATAAAATAGCAACTCCACGGAAAAAACCTGAAATTGGGAGCACAAAGACAGTAAAGGTTAATTTTGAGGACATTGGTGGGATATCTGACATGATTACTCAGATTTGTGATCTCATTTTGCACATGAAGCATCCAGAAGTGTATGCCAAGTTGGGTATTAAGGCTCCCAGAGGTGCTTTACTGCATGGGCCTCCTGGGACAGGAAAAACATTATTGGCTAATGCTATTGCAGGCAAACTTCAGCTCCCATTGATAGCAGTTTCAGGTACAGAATTAGTTGGAGGAGTGTCTGGGGAATCTGAAGAAAGAATCAGAGAGCTCTTCGAAAGAGCTTCTTCAATAGCACCTAGTGTATTGTTTATCGATGAGATTGATGCAGTATGCGGCAATAGAATACATGCCCAAAAAGACATGGAAAAAAGGATGGTTGCGCAGTTACTGGCCAGCTTAGATTTACTGAGTGATAGTGATTTTTCTGTTCTCGTATTAGCTGCAACAAACAATCCAGACTCTTTAGATCCAGCTTTGAGAAGGGCTGGTCGCCTCGAACAAGAGATTGCTTTGGGTATTCCATCTCTTAAAGCAAGGAAAGAAATCCTAGCAATCCAATGCCGGAACCTGACCTTGAGTGAAGATATTGATATGAATGCTTTAGCTCAAATCACTCCCGGATTTGTTGGAGCAGATTTACAAGCGCTTGTGAACAAAGCCAGTACCTATGCTGTGAAAAGAATTTTTGTTGATATCAAAGAAGCTCAAAATCAAAAGTCTATTCCAAAACTAGACAAGCCTAATGATGATGTAGCAGTGTTGAATGGCGAAAAGGATACTGAGGAACCACCTGTCAAAGACTCTGAGGAGACTTCTGATAAACCAGAAACTGAATCTGTTCATTTAGAAAAGCCAGAGGAAGAGAAAATTGATACTACAGAACCTGTTGAAACAAATCATGAACTTAATCCTACTTTAGAATCAAATCACAGTAAGAAAGCTATAGAACCGGTCAAAAGTGACACAAATGTTGCTGAAGAAGTAATGGATTTTCTTGGAGTTGTGGCTTACACTGCAATTGAACTCTCTGGGCTGTCAATCAGACATGATGATTTCGTCAAAGCTTTGAAAACCACAAAACCTTGTGCGGTCAGAGAAGGTATTGTCACAGTTCCCGATGTGACCTGGAACGATGTAGGGTCACTAAAGCAAGTTCGTAAAGATTTGCAATTGGCTGTCCTAGCACCTGTGAAATATCCAGAACTGATGAGCAAACTTGGTCTGTCCTCTCCAAGCGGTGTTTTGCTTTGCGGCCCGCCTGGCTGCGGTAAAACATTACTAGCAAAAGCTGTAGCTAACGAAGCGGGTGTCAACTTCATTTCTGTAAAAGGGCCAGAGTTATTGAACATGTATGTTGGTGAGAGCGAGAGGGCTGTTCGAACTTGCTTCAGACGCGCGAGGAATTCCGCTCCTTGCGTTATATTCTTTGACGAGTTCGACGCGCTCTGCCCGCGACGCACGTCGCAGGATAACAACGGTGCTGCCAGAGTTGTCAACCAGCTGCTGACGGAAATGGATGGGATTGAGAGCCGTGAAGGAGTGTTCGTGCTCGCTGCATCCAACAGACCTGATATCATCGACCCAGCAGTACTGAGACCGGGGAGATTGGACCGCGTTATGTACGTTGGCATGCCCGCCAGAGAAGACAGATATGATATTCTCCAGAAACTGACGAAAGGCGGTGCAAAACCTCAGTTGGGTCCAGATGTAGATTTAAATGCGGTTGCTGGATTGACCGACGGTTACTCGGGTGCTGATCTAGCTGGGCTTGTCAGAGCAGCTGCTACCAATACTCTCACAAAACACATCTCAAATGGCACTCTGGATGGCGAGATATTTGTTACCTATGATGATTTTACTACAGCACTGTCCAAATGCAAGCCATCAGTTTCGCCTAAAGAGCAGTTGCATTATGAAAAGCTGAGAGTCAAGTATGCCTCGGGATCTGATGAAAGAGATGCAATGGAAATGGAGACTGAACTAGCTGAAGAATCGATGGATACCGTCTGAGTCGATGATAAACTTAGATATAAGCGAGTCTCTGTGTAAAGTAAGATTAAAGGAAACTTATATGTTCAACATGGCTATGTATTATACCTAGATTTTTATAGAAATCTTTAGTTTTGTGGTAACTTACATACGTTTATGCCAATGCTAGCTATTCCTGCACATTTTTAATTAAAAAACAAATAAACATTACTTTTGCAAACAAAATGGATTTTTATTATCGTAAAAAGAACCCATTCATCAACATCAACTGTGTTAGAAAGTTACCGGCATCCATAATATTGAAGTAACCCCTTTTACTATTTACCTATTACTTACTACATCAAATAAAAATAAAATAAATATAAATATTACAGGACATTAATTTCACACAACATCAACAGAAAGATGGTAAGACATAGACAATAAGCCAATTTATTAGTTACTATAGGCGGCCATATTGCTAAAATCCCCAATTGTTGTAGTTTCACTAGCTTCTAATAGCTTTGCCTGCGCGGTAACGACAGCACTATTTAATAATAATATTTATTTATTGCCTCACAAACATGGCTTAGCCTTGAACACGATTCTGATGGATCGGTAGGTATAGAATATGAGTCATTTCTTACTCTTGAATGCGAACCAGCGCTAAATTGATTTCATATTGTGTGGATATTGAATGAACTAATAGCGATTGGAACTGAATTGTCCAATCCATCTATGCCCTAGGCAATGGGTGGGAATCCATGCCGCCATTAATAATAAAATTTTGCCAAAACAACGATTTTCATACTGGATTTGTTTGAAAATATGTTTAGATTTATGTTTTAAACTATGTGTAATCACTGTCTATTGATAAAAAGCCCAGATTTTGAAGTTTTAGTGTATTTATTATTGATACACCGGTTTTCAATACAAGCAAACATCCCTAGTGCTGAATATCATCAGCTAACTTCATCTATAAACCAATATTACATAGAGCAATTCCGATTTCAATCAAATGAAATTGTTTTTCAAGAGTACGGGAATTAGCAATATTGTTAGAGTAGGTATAGGATTGCGATTGATGTTGTATTGGGTTCGAGGGTAAGCCTGCGTCCGTAGGTAAATAATAACAAATTGAACGGATTCGGCTGAAATTGACAGTAGACAACATTCTTCTTAGGCTACTTTTTTTTCGTTTAAAGAGCGAGCAGAAGCCTTAATGGTAAACTAACATATTAGTACAATGAGCTCTGTGGCCAAGTCGGCATCGCCCCGCCTTCCGACCCAGAGGTGGGTTCAAATCCATTCGTGCATCCACTGGTGGCATTCACAAGCCTCATAGCTCAGTTGGTAGTAACTCTGCCTTCTGCGCTGTAGGCTGTGGGATCGATTCCCACCTAGGACAAACATGAATTTGCAAAGAAAATGTATATAAGTATTCTATCCGTAATCTAGTTCTCATATTACAAGCTATGCTTAGTTTGGGGCTAGATGGCGCTGTAATATTTATTATTATTTATTAATTTATTTGACACATGTATGCTCTAACGGTGGAGGAAATGTGACCTTCCTTGTCTTCGTGAGGCAATCGACATGACCCTAGGAACTCCAAATGACACTGGTTAGTATTCTGATGAGGCAATGGGCTTGCAATCTGTAACGCATTGAATTCTACAGCTATATATAGCTACTTGCAAACCGTGGGCATGTGCCGAACGTAAGTTTAGACATGCATCTGACTACCCCCTAGTAGCTAGGTATTCCCTTATGTAATCCACGCTCATGAGAGGCGCAGAGATTACCAATAGGTAATACACTTTTCAAGTTTATGTGCGCATTTGACATGAACCTCGTAAGAGTAGAGAGCCCCTTGTGAAAGGGCTCGTAACACCATACAATTTCATCCGCCAAACTGCTGCTTGGCGGCTGAAATTAAAGCAGCACTGCTGTGCTCCGGTTTGAAGGGATGGTTGCCGGTGAAATGACGGGCACGCGAGGCTTAACATGACTGCACCTTTTTCCATCAAGACGGACGCAATGCAGTGCCGTGTAGGCTATGTTCTTTTTGAATGACTTACGCAGCAAGGTATAGTTATAGGCAAGAGATTCACTTAACATCAGGTGGGCTACTTGCTTGTTTCATCTCCTAGTCGTATAAAAACAAAACAGACATGTCCCTAGGATCAAAAATCCGAATAGCATGTGGTTAGTATTCCGCTAAGAGGCGATGGGCTTGCGTCTGACTATCCCCTATGCGGACGTGCGTCTGACTATCCCCTATGCGGACGTGCGTCTGACTATCCCCTAGTACCTAGGAAAATGGTAGATTGAATGGTACAGGTGAATCCTCGAAAAGATATCGTGAGTCTGTTACTATTACAATTTAAGTGACTTACCCTAGTGATTTTAAAGGCGGTTTCGGCGTACGCTTTATCCGGCAGATCCCAGTACAGCATCTCATTCATAATCTTGTACTCAACACCCTCTTTCGAGTTTAGAACTATAGTCCGTGTGAAGGATAGGATGTGTTCATCATTCGCTAAAGATTCCGCGGTTATCTTCAAGATGCCCGCTATTTTGACGATTGTTGTCGTGTCCTGTACGGGAGAAAAGAGCTTACTAAAAATCCAGATTATAATTCAAGTTTCTTGAACGAGGGTTCATTTGAAACAGTTCTGAGAAATTATTTTTTTGCAAACCGTAGATGAATCGTGCAGTGTTATTTCCATAAATTGGGCGAATAACAACAGAATATCGCGGCTAAATAGCACTATATCGATATAGCGCCTGTTTGCCACCTTAGAAGTAGGGGAGATGGGGGAATCTGAAGCCACTCAATAACCGGATAAAGTTTTTTAATTGCAATTTTTGGCCATTTAAACGATAACATTAGTTTTCAACTAATAACCTTAGTAGGAACACAGAGATACATTTAAAAAAAAAGTGGCTTTTGCTCCAATTACCCGCATTTCAGGGAAATAAGAGACAGTAAATAGGGTAAATAGAGCCGATATGCTAGAACATAAATTAAATAAATCAAAATCTACAAAAAATAACTTTCTTTATTTATTAAAATGAAATAAAATATGACTTAATTAAACTTTCAAATAAAAAACATAATAATATTGATCCTCGCAATTTGAACAGTCTTTGTGGTCTAGTGGTTTGTCTACCGGTGTCAGATCCAAAGTCCCGCTCTTGGTTTCGATCCTCAATAGTTTACAATATTGTGCTGGGTTTGGTTCGTGGTAGGACTTTATTTAAGTCCACCTGGCTAGCTACCACTATCTCACCTAAGTCTGTCATAACAACAATGCAAAATTGTTGTGTTCCGGCATTTAGAGCTAAGATAGCCAGTTCTCCGGGCAGTTGAAGATTCCGGGTGAAAAGCGCTTCTAACGTGGGCTTTATCATAACTTAAAACCAGATGAGATGAAGGCCACGCGCTTCCCCGTCGTACAATAAAAAAAGGAACATGCTTCGTAGCCTACACATTGTAGTAACGAAACCATATTTCACCACTATGGAACATGACGTGGACATTGAAAGAGGCGGTTCATTTCACGCACACACGCACAGTACTTACGCTATGGAACATGACGTGGACATTGAAAGAGGCGGTTCATTTCACGCACACACGCACAGTACTTACGCTATGGAACATGACGTGGACATTGAAAGAGGCGGTTCATTTCACGCACACACGCACAGTACTTACGCTATGGAACATGACGTGGACATTGAAAGAGGCGGTTCATTTCACGCACACACGCACAGTACTTACGCTATGGAACATGACGTGGACATTGAAAGAGGCGGTTCATTTCACGCACACACGCACAGTACTTACGCTATGGAACATGACGTGGACATTGAAAGAGGCGGTTCGTTTCACGCACACACGCACAGTACTTACGCTATGGAACATAACGTCGACACTGAAGGTCGCGGGGTCGTGCATCATGTCTGGCCATCGGTTGACCACTTTGGCGATGGTGGAGGCTCCCGAGATGCTCTCCATCTCCCCCTCGTCCAACACGCGCGCGCGGTTGAACAAGCTGCGATAGTCTTTGAACACTGAACCGTAACCTATAAGTAAATATAGTTTTTTTTTTATTGTATGACGGGGAAGCGCTTGGCCTTCATCTCACCTGGTAACAAGTTAAGATAAGGCCAAAGGTGGAGGCGCACTTCACCTGGAATCCTCAACTAACAAGCCATCATATTAGGTCCTTACATATGAAATTGGCGTTTTGTCGTACTGGCCACTTTGATCTTAAATATCTCCTCTTTGGTTAGGAATTCCAAATTCAAATTTAAACAGCTATTTACTCATGCATTTGTGTTTCGAAAACCGTAATTCATTTGTTTTTTTCTCTTTTGCTTTTTTTTTCTGCGTCACTCATTTCACAAAATGGAAAACTTAAAATATCGCATTATTTACGAGTACGAGTTCCACCGTGGCACCAGTGCTGCAGAAACGGCTCGAAGGATTAATGATGTGTATGGTGGTGGTGTCGCAAAAGAAAACACGGTGCGTTTTTGGTTTCAACGCTTTTGTTCTGGAAATTTCGACCTGCAGAACAAGCCCCGTGGACGGCCGGAGACCAAGGTCGATAATGATGAATTGAAGGCTATTGTGGAAGCAGATCCATCGTAAACCACATCACAGTTAGCTGCAGGCTGCGGTGTTAGTGACAAAACCGTTTTAATCCACTTGAAGCAAATTGGGAAGGTGAAAAAGCTTGAAAGGTGGGTACCTCATGAATTGAGTGAAGCAAACCGACAAACGCGCGTCGACTGCTGCGTTACATTACTCAACCGGCACAATAATGAAGGAATTTTAAATCGGATCATTACATGTGATGAAAAGTGGATCCTGTACGATAATCGTAAACGCTCATCGCAATGGCTGAACCCTGGTGAACCAGCAAAATCTTGCCCCAAGCGAAAATTGACTCAAAAAAAGTTCCTTGTAAGCGTTTGGTGGACTAGTGCCGGTGTCGTACACTATAGCTTTCTTAAATCTGGTCAGACGATTACGGCTGATGTCTATTGTCAGCAACTGCAAACCATGATGGAAAAGCTCGCTGTTAAACAACCGAGACTTTTCAATCGCTCTACGCCACTGCTGCTTCAAGACAACGCTAGACCACACACGGCCCAACAGACGACTACCAAATTAGAGGAGCTTCAATTGGAATGTCTAAGACATCCACCGTACTCTCCGGACCTTGCTCCAACAGATTACCATTTTTTTCGAAATTTGGATAACTTCTTGCAAGGAAAAAAATTCAATTCCGATGAGGCAGTCCAAACCGCTTTCAAAGATTTCATTGATTCCCGTCCGAATGTTTTTTTTAGTAAAGGGATCAATGAACTACCTATAAGATGGCAAGAGTGTATAGATAGCAATGGTACATACTTTGATTAATAAAATATATTTTAATATGAAAAAATTGCCTTTATGTTCCTCCCATACAAAACGCCAATTTCATATGTACCTAATATATTTATTTTTGTTAAAAATGTTTTTTTTTTCTTTAAAGTCTCACTTTTACAGAATAATTAAAAAAAAAAGATTTTCTGTAGTGCAGAACTTAGATTATTTTAAATCGAGCATGTAACTCCTAGCATGACTTTTCGACAACTCTCAGATTTCGCCTCAGTGGCCCTGGAAAAAAAACTCCCTGTATATATTTTAGTAAGCATACATTAATTATATCATGTTCAAATTATTATTACGTATTAATTTAGATATTATCTATGTTTTGTTTCGTAAATATAAATATTTATTTAATCTCTTTTACTATTTACACCATCCTACCATCAACCGTACTTGTGCTATCCCCTCCATCCTAAGCCTTGAAGAGATCGCTGTTGAGCGATAAGACACTGTACTTAATAATGTCAATTGTACTATATGTTTTGGTGAGCAATAAATAATTTTCATTGATTCATTCGTCACTCACGTAGTTTGTAGTAATATGTGACAGTCAACACAGCATCTTCGTGGTACAAGTTCTGTATCAGGTACCTCTGCTCCTGAGTCGCGTCCAACAGTGGGAACATAACTTCGAGCAACTTGCCCACTATGTACATAGCGTCTTGGGGACAGCAGTTACGTTTGCTCATCGGCAGCTGCCCAGTTCGTTTTATTGACACACCATCCTACGACAAAAAAAAGCTAATGGAACGCCTGTGTCCACTTGCGCCACCTACCGGGTCCAAAATTGTAAATCTAAGAGACCCACACAAACATATACAAATTTTATCAAAATTGGTCCAGCCGTTTATGAGGAGTTCAGTAACAGGACAGGACATGAATTTCACATAGCGCCACCCAGCCCTAAACTAAGCATAGCTTCTCATTTGGGAACTAGATTACGGATATAATACTTTTTTGTAAATACATACTTATCGTACAATACAACACCGAAACACAGAACAAACATACATATTTATCACACAAATGTTTGTCCTGGGTGGGTTTCGAACCCACAACCCAGTGCAGAAGGCAAAGTTACTACCAACTGAGCTATGAAGCTTTTAAAAAAAAACAATGTTTTTTTTGTATGACGGGTAAGCACTTGGCCTTTTTCTCACCTGGTCAAGTTATAAGGCCGAAAGTAGAAGCGCACTTCACCAGGAATCCTCAACAGACTGAGGAACAGGCGAAATAACCGCAAAAATCCGGAACACAACAATTCAACAATTTGGAATTGTTGTCATGGCGACAGACTTAGGTAAGATGGCGGAGCTAGCAAGACGGACTTAAAACAAGTTCTACCACTCAAACCAATCTAAAAAAAATTACAACAAAATTCTCCATGTGGGAACGGATTTGCAACTTATAAATATGAATTTATTTATTTACTCTTTTTAATTTGCACTTCCTACTTTTTTTGATTTTTATTTATTTGTTTCATTTATCTTAAATAACATGGTGCAATATGTATACTATGTGAACACTGGAAAAGTGCGATAGTTAGAAACTGTGTTGTAAATTCCAGTGCCCGTACCTTAAGTACTAGAGATGATTAAATCCAAGTGAATGTAAAATCATCAAATGATCTCTTTGAGTAACTTTCAAAGAGATCTGTTAATTAAGAGAACCTAACATAAAATAATTTCGATTTTAGTTGTATCGGATAAGCGAGTAATCATGTGAACGTGGAAAGGGTGGGATAAATAAAGAAGAAATACGTGAGTTAGTGAGCAGTCCTTCCGTCTCTCTCTATCCAACCACAACCGCTAGAGGGAGAAAGAACACACAAACTCGGGTAAATAACAGTAGCAACTTACAATAAACTCCAGCCCACTGAACAGCATAGTAAGCACTTGAATATAGTGCTCTTGCTCGATGTAATTGTGGCACAAAGGGTTCCCCTCCAGACGTATGGACCTCAGCGGCAGATGGCGACACTGCAGCAGTGACGTCACCTTCTCTATACGGTTGTAGCTGAGGTCTAGGTGCCGGAGCTTGGGCGTCGTCTGGTACAGGTCTAAGCCTGACACAGAACTGTAAAAGATACAGTTTAAGATACTTGTAGCTAATCGATTCAGGCGTTACTTTTCGGAGATCCACATTTCAAAATAAAATGTGAAAAAAGAAAAACATTTTTTTTGTAATAAGGTTGGTTATAAGGCAAGGTTTTTTTTTTCAGAGGGCTCGTCAGCTCAGCAGCCAGACTATTTTTTCCCGAGGATGCCTCATGTAGAGGCGAAACACGTGTCGATTTGATTTTTTCACAGAGATTTGGCGGATTTGTTACTGAATATTTTTTTCTGTTTTCAGATTTTATTTTGAAATACAGTTTAAGGTTTGACCGCCTCTGTGGTCTAGTGGTTCCCACCGATTTCAGATCCAGAGGTCCCGGGTTCGATCCCCAGGGGAGTACAATATTGTGCTTGGTTTGGTTGGTGGTAGAACTTTGTTCGCCTGGTTAGCTACCACCATCTTACCTAATTCTGTCGCCATAACAATTCTAAAATTGTTGTGTTCCGGATTTCAGAGGTAATATAGCCAGTTCCTCAGTTTGTTGAGGATTACGGGTGAATTGCGCCTCCACCTTCGGCCTTATCTTAACTTAGGCGAGATGAGATGGATGAGATAAGGTGAGATGAAGGCCAAGCGCATCTCCCTCGTAAATAATTTTGTTTTACTGCCAATACAAACCGAGCTTGTTTGAAGGCAAGAAGTAATTGAATACTGCAACTTACGTAATATTGTTCCGGGACAAGTTGAGCGACGTGATACAATCCCAGGGTACGGCGGACTGGAGCTGGATCAGTTCCAACTGGTTCGCGATGCGCGATAGGGGGAAGTAGATGAAGTGGCTGATATCTGAAAACATTATTATTATGTTTTATCCCGTCTGAGAATTCTCGATTAACTATGTAGAAATCGGTGATAACCGCGGCACACGGGCCTAGGCCAATATTATTAATATGATAAATATTACAGGACATTAATTTTACAGAGCGCCCTCTAGTCCCAAACTAAGCAAAGCTTGTAATATGGGAACTAGATTACGGATAGAATACTTTAAGACTTTTGTAAATACATACGTACTATATGATACAACACTCAAACACAGACCAAACATCTATCTTCATCACACAAATGTTTGTCCTGGGTGGGAATAGAACCCACAGCCTACAGCGCAGAAGGCTGAGTTACTACCAACTGAGCTATGAGAATTGATCACGAATGTATGTCTATGGTGTAGTGGTACGCCCACCGGAATCCGATCCAGAGATACCGAGTTAAATTTCCAGGGGATACAAGTTTGTGCTTGATTTGGTGTCCGCCTGGCTAGCTACCACCATCTTACTTAAGACTATCACCAAAGCGACAATTTTAAATTAAATTGTTGTGGTCTGGAATTTAGAGGTAAGATGGATGTTTCCAAGTGAAGTGCGCTTCCCTTATAATAAGCTTCCTCAAAGCGCCACCAAAACCTTTGCTCGTAAATTCAAATTTTATACAAAGAAAAAATTAATTAAAAGTGCCTACTACAAAATTAGTGACTATATTGACGATAAGAACGCGTGGTTACTATACCAGTTGACAGCTAAACGGTGATTTCTCAATGTTAACAAACTGCCCATATAGGTAGATAGGTAATAACAAATGTTTTAAGATAGTTTTAAGTATTTAGGTTCATGATGTATCTATTTAGAATATAATTTAAAATTGTATATCTAAATGTTGAATGGATCATCAAAAAATTAACCAGCCCGAGTTACTTGCCTTTTTTCTTGTGTGCTGGTCGCGATTGCGAATAGGCAGTAGATTTGAAGTTTGTAAACAAAATGGTTTCGGATTTTAGGGCTACAATGTAAATAGTGTAAATTAATTATGTGATATTAGCAAATTGCTAATTTTGCACCACACACCAATGCTAGCGCTAAGCTTTATTATAAAAGACCGACTCTAGGCGATCCCTAGGGTCCCAAATAGTAAATTCCAAAAATATCAGCGTTTGACCACCAGCTTACATGTAAAACAAGTAAAGATGTGGCACTTGAAGACTTCAAGATTGTCATCATCATCCTACTAATAGTCAATTCATCAATTTGACTAGCAATTTTACCGATTTTAATAGAGAACTCAACAGTTTAATAGCAATCTTTCAATTGCACTAGTAAACTCACCAACATTCACCAATCGCATTAGTAAACTCACCAACTTTCACCAATCACACTAGTAAACTCACCTAATTTCACCAATTGCACTAGTAAACACACCAACTTTCACCAATCGCACAAGTAAACTCACCAACTTTAGTAGTAAACTCGCTCAAATCCAGGTTATCGCCGTCCGTCCGGCCCAGCAGCACTTTCCTCAGAATGAGCCTCGGCACAAAGTCCAGGTGGTTCAAGTACAGGTGGACGCTGGACAGCGAGAGCATCAGCTCGACCCCTTCGCTGCGGGTCTTGAAGCCGTACTTGTGAATGTCCAACAAGGCTAGACGGCTTCGGATCACTAGGAACTTGCATTTACTTCTTGAGAACTGAAAATGTCAATGCGAGCATGAGCTTCCACCACACAAGGAAGGCGGGCCTGATGATCGTAGGATTAGAACTGAAAATGTCAATGCGTAAGCACTTGGCTTTCCCGGAATTCTCAACAAACTGAGGAACTGGCTATCTTACCTCTAAATGCCGGATCACAACATTATTACAATTGTTATTATGGCGACAGAATTAGGTAAGATGGTGGTAGCTAGCCAGGCAGACTTAAACAAACTACTACCATCAACCTAACCAAGCACAATATGTTGTACTCCCCATGGGGATCGAGCCCGGGACCTCTGGATCTGAAATCGGTGGGTTGAACCACTAGACCACAGCGGCGGTTGCCCTATTACGATAACCACGGGCGATTCGCTATGGGATCATATTCTTTAGGGCACCATGAATAAAGGAACTTTAGATCTAAATATACAGTTTAATAGTACATTATGGTACTAGTGTGTAACATTGGTGATTACCGCCGAGGCGCCATTGAGGTCTTTAGAGAGCCGAGGACGGTAATCATCAATACACACGAGTATCATACGACGTTTTTCAACACACTTGTGAATAAAATAACAATAAAAACTATAATTTCAACAGTGAAAACGAGTTGTGAAAAATGTTTCGCTATGGCGGGAAAGATTAATCCGTTTTCCTATGCGCGCGCATTGCGATCGGCCACAGACTAAATGGATGAGTTTTTTTTTTTATTTCCGCGCATAGGGTTTGCGCCTGTTCTGTGTTGTTCTGTGTTGCGCCACGTACAAAATGGGGAATTTAACGTTTTCTTTTATCATAGAGAAAACAAAAGTTATATTTGAGTGAAAGTTTTATTTATTAAACACGTACCAGGAAAAATAATATATTTAAATAAGAAGTTTGGAACATTAATTTATTTGTTCTATTGAACACGATCTTTTTTTTGATTAAAAACTTTTTTAAGAACAAAGAAAATCAACCAATAAAATTTAAAAAAATCTATAACTCACTAGTGAGTGACTTTTTCAATGCTATAGCATTGAATAAGTCACAATTTGATTATTTGTGTAATTCTGTGAATAATTGAGGTGACCATGGAGCCACTTTATGAGCAAGTGTGTTGAAAATAACCTCTTAAGACTCTCTTAAGACCCTCGCCTACGGCTCGGGTCTCAATGGCGCCTCGGCGGTAATCACCAATGTTGCACACTAGTACCATAATGTACTATTGTCATCTGCAGCAGGCGACAGCGACTGACAATACTGGTTCCTATACTATGACTGTTATATGTAGCTACTTTCAAGAGTTGAGTGAAATCGTTTTTTTTTACAATAATTTCACACAGAGCCATCTAGCTCTGTGTGAAATTATTGTCCTGTAATACTTATTTATTATTATTATTTGTGTAACCGTATTTATCTCCTTTAAATAGTAGTTTTATTGATATTTATTCGTTTATTCATAATTATTTATAATGACATTATCCGTCGAGCGTTTACCAGTGTCAATGTGCCAGCCGTTCTTGAACCGAATGGTCTGTTACGTGATGATGGTAAGCGGCACGACGGTATGACTCTTGTCCCTTGGGAAATGGGTAGGCCTTTGGTGTGGGACGCTACCTGCGTCGACACCCTAGCGCCATCTCATCTGCCTGGGACATCAGTTAGGGCTGGTGCGGCGGCTGATTCGGCCGAGGATCACAAAAGGCGCAAATATAGTGGTCTCGACAGAGCTTACCTATTTGAGCCTTTTGGGGTGGAGACCTTGGGTCCGTGGGGAGCCGGTGCCCTCCGGGTTTCAAAAATATTGCGGGGCTTTTGATTGAGGCGACACGTGACCCAAGGGCTGGCTCTTATTTAGGCCAGCGAATTAGCATAGCTATTCAGCGTGGCAATGCAGCCAGTGTCTTGGGCACGCTTCCGTCTGGTACTGGTCTGGAACAGTTGAGTTACCTATAGGCCGTTTGTAACGGTCCTAAGGTAATCTGACTGATTCCTTTGTACATAGTTAGTTTAATTGTACTTTTTATTGAATAAATACTTTATTTCCTTTATGTTGTAGTATAAATAATGAGGTACATATATTTACATACTTATGTATATTATGTTAGTAAGTAGGTATATATTATATCATATTCGAATAACTATTATAACGTATTAATTTAGATATGTTTTGTATTGTAAATATAAATATTTACTGATTCCCTTTTAGTGTGTAATCCCTCCTGCGATCAAACTTATTGGTACTATCCTCTTCATCCTTAGGTTATCTGGAAGAGATCGCTGTAATATATATTTAATATATATAAGACCGCCCATTGTACTGTTTAGTTTAGTTTTAAAATTGTCAATTGTTCTATATATTTTTGGTGTACGTTTCATGTTTTTAGTGTGAGCTGAAACAGCCCAGAGCGTGATTCACGCCAAGTGATATTTTATCATATTCGGTAAATATCACAAGTCAACAAAAGTATTATCACTGTCAAAATATCGATTGCTCCCGAGAATACGGATTTTAACACGGGAACGATAAATCCATGCGATATTATAGGTATCGTTTGCGATATTGGTGGTATTCGATAAATATCATATCACCTGAATATCGCACAGAGTAAAAATCATTTTTTACTTATTTTTTTTATAACGCGCTCTGTAAAAATTGGAATCAGCTTCCAGCGTTACATTTCCACTGTCTCACGTCCCTAATATCTTCAAGAAGAAAGAGTTTTAGAATTTTACTAAATTACATTGGAGTCTACCATGACTTATATAACCACTAATACCACGGGCAGTGGGCAGTACTAAAAGTAGTAGTGCTACTGTAGTACTGTAGTCTCTAAGATTTAAAAAATTTTTAAGATTATAAAGACCGAAGAGTATAATCGGCCTAGACTTTAACTGTCACTTTGCTGACAAAATTCTGACTGGGTCAACCACAAGTAATCGAAATGAATGTCACTGAAAATAGATTTCGAGTTATAATATTAGGATTTATTGAATCGGAAGTAACTAACCTCAATAAAACACGGTATGAATGATTTTCCTTCAACACTTTTAAGGACTGCTTCCAACACATCTTCCTTCTTCCAAGAATGAGGGTACCCGGTCACCTGAAGTAGAGATTGAGACATCAATTAATAAGAACGATTTACACGACAAATTTCACAAAAGAAAAATTTCAAAAGCAATGTAAAAAAATCTATAAAAAAAATGTAAAAAAATCTATAATAAAAATGTCCATTAGTAAAAATGACAAAAAGTAAAAATTTGCCATAGTAAAAATGTCTGATCATGAAAATATCCATAAATTTAAATACCAATAAAAATAGACGAGGTTAGGGTAGGCTTTGCGGTACGTATATTATAAAACATTTTTTTTTAAATAATAATAAAACCTGACATTTATTACGCTGAGAGAAATCTTCAGGCCTCTTAAAAAGTATACTGCAGGCACGGAGCCGTGTGAAATTTGGTATAAGTAAGGTTTACATAGCAGTGAAAAAGTTGAGATTTTGACCATACCATGATTTCTTCTCTTTCTTTCATTTTAATACATACTATAACTATTTATAAGCAAATTTTCATATCATAAACACTAGTTAATAACATCAATAATAAACAAATAAAATAAATATTACAGGACATTAATTTCAATATCTCAATATCTATGCAAAAGAGAAGACTAAGTCCATAGTGAATAATAAATAAGACACATTTGATTTTTACAGAGCGCCATCTTGCCACAAAATAAGCATATCTTTGAATATGGGAACTTACGGATTAAATACTCATATACATTTTTTTGTATACCATACAACACTCAAATACAGAATAAACATCTATGTTTTTCCCGGGTGGGAATCGAACCCGCAACCGCTAAAAGAGTACTAAACCAACTGAGCTAAAAGGCTGAATAGTTTCCTTGTAGACAAACGAGTTCAATCTTAGGCCATATCTTCACGTGCTTTCAAAAAAGATGGTGGTCACGCTTGACTATCAATGTGTATTTTAAGAAATTGGTTAATATATATATGTATTTACAAAGAAAAGTATTTTAGTATTCTTTCCGTTAATTATTAAATATACAGGTTAATTATTAATTAATTATTAAATATACAGGACGTAAATATCACACAGCGCCATCTAGATGGCGCTGTGTGATATTTACGTAATAATACGTGTGATATATATGTAATAATATTTACACCTCAAGGGAATCTACTACCTACTTTGATAAATACAGAATTGTAGTACGAAACATTTGTATGTTCACCAATTTGAAAATTGTTGCCTTGATTGATGTATTGCAGATCATTCTGCATTTGTAGGAAATAGTTTAGTTTTAAGTTGAAGCTATAAAAGTTATTATTATTATAATCATATAATGAATTAATGTTAAATGTTGTTGCAAAATTATAGCAACAGGAAATGTAGTGTAATAACAAAAAAACTTACCTACTTGGCAAATTTATTGGGTCACTGGTTCATGTTGTGTTTATCTTGATGATATTTTGGATCGACTACCTACCGTAAACGTATTTACTATTAATTATGTTATCTTAAGTATTCTTTTTTTTAATGGTTTTTATGTTCTTTTTTGAGTACGCCAAATAAAGTTATTTGAAAAGAAAATACATGTACGTACCGAGACCTGAATGAACCGACTATCTTTAGAGTATATCTCTTCCATTTGTTCCGTCTCCAAAATCATCACTGACTGAAAAAATAACGTAATTTTAAAACATAAATTTACAGACAATGCCTGAGAACTGGCGCATTTATTTATAAAGTTTTTTTTTATTGTACGACGGTGAAGCGCTTGGCCTTCATCTCACCTGGTTACAAGTTCAAATAAGGCCGAAGGTGGAGGCGCACTTCACCCGGAATCCTCAACAAACTGAGGAACTGGTTATCTTACCTCTAAATGCCGGAACACAATAACATTGACAGAATTTGGTAAGATGGTGGTAGCTAGCCAGGCGGATTGAAACAAAACCCTACCACCAACCAAACCAAGCACAATATTGCTTCCACTGGGGATCGAACCCGGGACCTCTGGATCTGAAATCGGTGGGTACACTAGGGTAAAGTGGATATGTACCTTGGACTGCCTGTAGCTGACGGTGCGGCCGACCACAATTTTTTCCCTGTAGGGCCACACTTCACGGTACTTGACCACTGTCTCGTCTGTACTACTCACGATGTAGTCCCGCAGGTGGGTAGGGATATACTCGCTTTCGTCTACCACCTCTCTGAAAATATTAGATACACAGACTCACGCCTGTTTCCCTGAGGGGAGTCCAGTGCTGAGCATTTCGCCGTTTCTTCGGTGCGCGGTAGGCAGCTTTTGGGAAATGTAGAAATACAGACTGAAAATTGCAACAGATGGACGGGTAGCGGGCTTAGTAACAGTGTCCCATTAGCACCCTTAAACTGGCAGACTGGCGTTTTTTTTATCGTAACGGGAAAGTGCTTTCATCTCACCTGCTTTTCAAGTTATGATAATGCCGAAGGTGGAAGCGCACTTCACCCAGAATCCTCAATAAACTGAGGATCTGGCTATCTTACTTCTAAATGCCGGAACACAATAATTTAATAATTGTTATAGAAATTGAATATAATAAAAAAATGATACAGAAATGTATCAAGGCTTTTGCAGTCAAGTCATTTCCAATTTCATTATACAGCCGATATCCACAGACTGAGTTGGAAGGTAACAATCCAATAGTAACGGTTACTGGTTGTTATCTCTAAAGCTAAATCACCAATAACATTGGGTAAAATCCACATCACGTCATGACTCGTCGCTGTGATTGGTCGATTTGTTTTCGAACTCTGCGTCGATGGAAATGCAGCCTGAGTACGTACGTACCTGATGTCCTTTTGACAGAGCAGGTTGATGGTCAACTTAGGTTGTTTGGGTTGTTCTGCTATCGGGCCTAGGCGTTGGAAGGCGCTAAGCCGTTTCGTGCCTGCTTGTACCATCTCCAAGTCCAATTCGTCGTCTGTGGCCTCTACAATAGGGCATATTTATTGAATACTCGCTCTTCTACAACCCAATGGCCCAATGATAAGTGACGGTTGATGATTGTGGACAAACCAATACGACTGTGTATCGATTTTAAATCAAGCTGAATACAATGTTATATACAAAATCGTCAGGCAACTGACTGTCTGACACATCCCAAAGCTGAGAGGCCCTTGAGACTTGAAATTATCGGAAAAAATCCCGTGGGATTACGGGAACGAAGTCCCAAGCGTTTGTTAGTTCTTGTCTACAACTGACAGGACAGGAAGTTAATTTCACACAGCGCTATCTAGCCCCAAACTAAGCATAGCTTGTAATATGGGAACAAGATTACGGATATAATACTTTTTTGTAAATACATACTTATCATACAAAACCACACCCAAACACAGAACAAACATCTATATTCATCACACAAATGTTTGTCCTGGGTGGGAATCGAACCCACAAGGCTTGTTGAAAATATTAGTAAAGTTACATTTATAATGATACATATTCATATTCGTTAGGTAAGCGTCAACATTAGAAGCATATATAATATGAACCAATACAAATATAGATATCACATCACATCATCACTACTGCTGGCCAGAGCCAAAACCATCACGCTTGGCAGGCGAATTGGTGATCACAGTATAGGTATAATAATACACAGAAGGAAGCTGCTGCCCGTGTTCTGGTAATATCCCTAAGTCAGCTTTTACGACATCCATGAGCTGAGTTGGAGGGTTCGATTTTTAAGCCGAGACCGCCACGGTAATCTCGCATAGCACCTAAATAATTATATATTATATATTTATATATTTTTCCTAGTGGTAAGGGCAACAGAATTCCTGGATTATGATAGCAGTTACGGCTGGATGATCACAACAATGGTGGTAGGAACTGTATAGGTACACTCCTGCCGAAGTCAGGCAGAACGATTTGTTGTATTGTATAACAGGGAAGCGCTTGGCTTTCATCTCACCTGGTATCAAGTAACGATAAGGCTGAAGGTAGAAGCGGGCTTCACCCGGAATCCTCCACAGTCTGAGGAACTGGCTATCTTATCTCTAAATGCCGGAACACAACAATTTAGAATTGTTGTTAAGGCGACAGACTTAGGTAAGGTGGCAGCTAGCTAGCTAGGCGAACTTAAACAAATTTCTAACACAAACCAAATAAATAAATAAATATTACAGGACGCTAATTATACACGGCGCCATTTAACCCCAAACTAAGCATGGCTTGTAATATGGGAACTAGATTACGGATAGAATACCTAAATTTCTATTCTAATTTTCCGAAATTTCTGGGCGAACAACTAAGATGTAGGGTCTGTAGTGTACCCCTACGATCTTATAAGGTTTGTTGAGTGAAATAGTTCGTAAAAGATCACCGTTTATTTGTTCGGTTTAGGTTAAGTATGAGTTGCGATTGCGATTGTGCGCAATGACGTGTAGCTGTAGTTATAGTTAGCTTGGCAACTGCCCGCAATGGCAAGGAAACCACGTCATGGCGTAAATCGCTGACCCGCGAGAACGTGTACAATATTGTGTGGTTTGCATAAACCGTACAACTTTTGTAAATACATACGTTCTATATGATACAAAACCCAAACATAAAACAAACATCTATATTCATCACAAAAATGTTTGTCCTGGGTGGAGATCTAACCCACAGCCTACAGCGCAGAGGGCAGTGTTACTACCAACGGAGCTATGAGGCTTGTTAAACCAAACCAAGTGCAATATTGTACTCTCCTGGGGATCGAACCCGGGACCTCTGGAAATTTCGCTCCATCGTAGATCCTATCTTTGCTCTGGCCTAGAGCACCATTGGCCTAGAAGTATTGGCCTAGAAGTAAATAGCTTAGCCCTTTTAAAAAACCACAATAGACCATTTATAGCAAATAAACTTGAGTGGAACCACAGATGAAAGAAAAAAGTTTTCTTTGCTCTGTGAGTGTAACTGAATAGTCTATAGGTATCTAATCTACAGATAAGCCAGCATCTAGAAGCCCATTAGCAATTAAGCATTAGCATAAAAAATCAGTGATGCTGATAGGTAATAGTAAGAACATGTGCAAATTCTTCAACGTAATGTGTGGAAAACCCAATACAAAACAAATACAAAAATGTAGCGATCTCTTTCTATCAAACTGATATAAAAGAGACCACTACAGATTTGTCACCGTGTAATTCTTATTAGTATTCAGTGGTATCCTACCCATGGAAGCTTGGATCGACGTTGAACGCTTTCTTAGACGAGCTGGAAGGAAATATGAGAATAGAGTGCTGATAGCTGTTCGGAATTACCAATTACTGTCCTATTTGCACTTTACACTCTACAGGAAGCAGCGAAGGTAATTATGGGATATTGTTTTTGGACTAAGGGCTCAAACATAATGGCGTTTTTTTTAATTGTACGACGTGGCAGTTCTTTGTCTTCATTTCACTTGGTGTGAAGTTATAAAGCCGAAGGTAAATATATCTGTGTCTGTGGTGGTTTACTTTGTTTAAAAACTAAATAAAATGTATGGAAAGATTATTCGATGGGGATGTCAAAAAAAACAAAAATAACAAAACCCATTTAAGCTATTTCAGAAATAACAGAAATTCGTTAATTTATAAACAAAGTTCCTTTAAAATAGTAAAGGTGATTCATCTAACAGTCCATTAACTGGTTTTGTTAGTTACAATTTGACTATAACAAATCAATATTTTTGATATTATAAGCCGAACTTCTCTAAACAAACTCATTCATTATCCTGTTACCAAACCTTTGTACACTATCTAACAAAACTCTTTAACTATGATAAGCATAATAAAATTGACTGAATGTTGCAAATCAATATAAATTTTTTTTATAGTACGACGGGTAAGCGCTTGGCCATCATCTCACCTGGTTACAAGTTGAGATAAGGCCAAAGGAGGCGCACTTCACCCGGATATCTAAAAATAATGTTATCAGGTTACAACCAAAATAAACCAAACGCTCTGTAATAAATACATAACTGACTTTGATTGGATATACACGCACGACCAATGTACTACTTTGCAAATCTTTGGTATCACATAAAATCAATAGACGATTAACTGTTACAAATATACCGTAGCGGTTACTCTAATCCAGACGGACTTCTGCAACACCATGGTGGTAGGGCTTGCATAAGTCCGCCTGGCTAGCTACCACCATCTTACCTAAGACTGGCGTCATAACAACAATTCTAAAAGTTTCGGCATTTAGCTAACAGTCTATAGGTAGTCTATCTAGTAAGATGGCCAGATCCTCAGTTTGTTGAGGATTCCGAGTGAAGTGCGCTTCCATCTTCTCCCCTATCATAACTTGACACCAGGAGATGAATACTTGTATTGGCCAAACGCTTTCCCGTTGTACAATAAAATAAAAACGTTTATAGCCAACTCAATGTCAACGTCAATTCGGTAAACGCCATTACTATTATTTGGTAATAGGCGGGCAACACTGATGGGGCTGATGTTTATTCCTCGTAAGAAATAGTTTATTTTGGTTTGTAACCAGTTGTCCTGTTTGTTTTCAAAGTTGTTTATAGAGGCGGCAGCAACAAATTCTTCAAGTATGCGATTTTCTTTAATGCAGAACTTTTTTTTTTTTATCGAGCACGTAACTCCTAACATGACTTTTCGATAACTCTCACGGTTTCAGACTTGGCCTCAGTGGCCCTGGAAAAAAACTCAACCTGTATATAAATAAATAAACACTATTATACACACAATGGACCACTTAGGAGTCTAAGTACGAAAACGGGAGTCTTTTTTACATAACGTTTTAGATATAAAAAAAGAAAAAAAAAAGAAAAGAGATTTTTTTACCCGATCAATAATAATAAATTACAAGACATTAATTTCACACAGCACCATCTAGCCCCAAACTAAGCATAGCTTGTAATATTGGAGCTAGATTATGGATAGAATACTTAAATACTTGTTTACTCTTGTTTGTTTGTAACGGTTTCCAAAGGTCTCAACGGAAGACCAGCGCAGGTTTCCCGTAGCTGCATTAACGCTGAATTGAAACCTTTTTGCAATTCTTTGCGAGTTTAACTATTTAATTTACATTTTTATGTTTTGTCTCTATTTATTATGATTTTTATGTTGATTTTTGTGTAAGAGTTGCAAATGTCTTTTTGATTTTATTAGAAAACTTTTTTTTTGTAAATATATACTTATCATACAATACAACACCCAAACACAGAAAGACATCTATGTTCATCGCACAAATGTTTGTCCTGGGTGGGAATCGAACCCACAACCTACAGCACAGAAGGCAGCGTTACTACCAGTACCAACTGAGCTAGGAGGCTTGTCAAATCAAACTAACATAAACTTGAATGCCTTTAAACAATTAGCAAGTGGACAGAAGCTTACCCTCATTATTTGTGGCTTCAGAGTAGATATCGGACGGGGAGTAGGCCTGAGGCCGGTCCCCGTCAGTCTGGACCGCTATTGGTTCGGGTCCTGCGCAGCCGGCCGGCCAGTAGCCCAGCGGGGTCGCTAGCGCCATCTGCCTCTGTTTCGGCCATCCGGACCCTGCGATACGATTAATTGCTCATTTCTAAGCCTTGGGGTAGTGATTATCCACAGTTCCCGGGTTCAATCATCAGGAGCACAATATTGGGATTAGGTAGGTGGTAGAAATTAAGTCCGTCTGGCTAATTCTGTCGCTTGGCCTTCATGTCAACTGGTTTTTCAAGTTATGATAACGCCGAAGGTGCAAGCGCACTTCGCCCGGAATCCTAAACAAACTGAGGAACTGGCTATTTTACCTGTAAATACCTGAACACAAAATGTTTTTGAATTACAGACTAGCTACATAATTGGGTAAGATGGTGGTAGCCAACAAAATTTAATTTTTTATCTTCGCCTCTTCCTGTTACGCGGGGTCAGCTTTCTTAATCGCGAGGCACCACTTGCTTTGCTGTTGTGCATCATGCTCAATTATTCAAAGAGTTTTCAAAAGCACTTCTTCACCACTTGGTCAACGGCTCTTCGCATCACGTGTCCATACCACCTAGAGACCACAGCTTTTCGGTTCTTGGCGCTACCTTAAGGCCCTGTCATTAGACATTTCCTCCTTTTCCAAAGGAAAATTATAGTACTTCTGAACAAGTCACGAGTCTATTTTTTATATATGTATTACTTCAGGTACCTATCTACTTTAAAGGTAAGCTGAAGCGCGCGCCCGCGTTTCAATCAGTAGCTCTGTGACCACTGTCGACGTCGGACGTGTGCTTGTCGTCCTCGCAGCGGTCAGACAACACCTGGACTCAGAATACATATTAGGACGAATTTAAATAAGCTATTTGTTCTGTGCCAGTAAAGGTACCATAATATGGTCACATTACCTACCTACATACCAGCAAAGCGATCTCAGAATAAGAATTATCAAATGGTTAGAACGCATAGAGCGCCTTAAAACTACCACGGATGTATTCATAACGAGATAAAGATCTAATTAGCCAAAATAATGAGCGTTGTACCTGTATTCGGCTGATATTGATGTGTAGCCTGGACCTGTGTGTTGCCAAGAGGATTCGGGGCCCAAATGGGGCCAGTTTTGACGGTTTCTGCAAACATTACATCCCAATAGAACCTCCCATACAAACATAGTTTGTCGATAATTTCGAAGCGACATGCACGACCGATTCAAATGAAACTATGTAGGTATAATTGTATACATTTCTGATTAAAATGATATTTTCACAAAAAATTAAAAGCGCTGTTAACCTAAGTTACTTTTATCGGATTATACCGGCAAAATTTCATTTGTATTAGACACGCCGTTTTGAATAGATGGACAAACTTTGTAAAATTTTAAAAACCACTTTGTATACAAAAGTAATAATAAAATATTATAGATTTTGCATGTTTAATAATAAGGTATGTAAGTATAATATATTGTAAGTAGTTAATCGTATCAGTATTTTGAAATATGCAATGATGCGCAAGTCCGCACTTGGTAGGTTTTTATGTTCAGTCTGTTTGTTAAAATTAACAAACAATAAGTTTGTTAATTTTTCACGTTTGGCTAATCGGATATAGTGTACCATGGTAAATAACAGTTAGGTCCAGGTTCGACGCAAGCAAAAGCGAGTAATGAACTTATACGCTGGGGAACCAAACCAATGTTTTAAAAAAGAAAGAAAAAAAAAAGAAGTTATTATAATCTTGAATGTAGCTCGCACCATCATAAGCCTCATTCTTGATCGACCTAGAGCTAGACGAGTCTTGAGGTCAAAAGTTGGACTAAAAATTATTAAAAAAAAAAAGGTCTTACCAGCAGGGTTGTAATATTGTTGAACGCCTGAAATAAAAACAATGAATTAGGCCAAAATTTAATTGAAGTCTAGTAGTCTGACTGGGGTCTAGTGGTTCGCCCACCGGTGTCGGCTCCAGAGGTCCCGGGATCGATCCCAGAGGAGTACAACATTGTGGTTGGGAGTAGGACTTTGTTTAAGTTCGTCTGGCTAGCTATAGCTATCACCATATTGCCTAAGTCTGTAGCCACAACTACAGTTTGATTGGCTTTAAGAGGTAAGATAACCAGTTCCTTAGACTGTTGAGGATTCCGGTGACGTGTGCTTCCACCTTCGGCCTTATCTTATTTTTAAGTCAGGAGTAAAGGCCAAGCGCTTCCCCGTTGGGCAATAAAAAAGACTTATATATCTCTTGAAAAACATAACCCGTTTTCTGAGGCATTCGGGTAAAAACAGGGTTGAATACAACTATACAATACCATGTTTTATCAGACATTTAGTAAGTAGTATGTAGTACCTACCTGTATTGGTCGCCATCTTGTTAGTAAGTAGCACCTACCTGCTGTATTGGGCGCCATCTTGTTAGAGTATTGCTTCGCTTGTTGTGCACTGCTCGTCGTTTGTATTGCCTGACCAATTGGCTTCGGCAGTGGAGGTGTATCTGTAACCATGTAAATGAAGTTCATTCAATAATTTGATTTAATTTAGTAATTTATTAGCACTCTTCGCCAAAGAACAAGTTTTTTTTGCGTATTTTAGTGACAAGGGATCAACATTTTCATGTATACCTAATATATAACTTGATATGAATGTTTATATAATAAGGTTCCTGAAGAGATAAAACAAGATAACATTAATATTTTAAAAAGAAAATTTCTAGATTTTTGCATGAAAAACTTTACTATAGTATGAATGACTACCTGTCGAATCCATGATGTTGTTATTTGTTTTTGTAATAAATAATAATAAATGTAAAATAAACATAAGTTTAAATAAAATTTGCATGCCGCCATGGTAGAAATAAGTTGAGACTAATTTAGTAGATTTAAGAACTTGTAACACTTGTTTCGTGCAAATAAATAATTTGATTTGACAAGAAGAATGTGATGTTTTTTTTTTTATATTTGAACCTCATTCGTGCTCTTAGTCAGAGCTGCAAAATGGAACTCCTTCTTTCGTGTGGGCTGCATCGTAAAGTGTGGCACTGGTGTCAGACTTTACGAGCCGCCGCCACGGGTATCTGATATAGTTATTTATCGACCACTACCTTATACAGAACCCGTGCCTTTCAAAGCATGGGATCATCTTACTTATCGGACAATCAGGTGATTCAAGTCAGTATACAGACTTAAACCACCTAACCAAACTGGGAACAAAAATCACAAAGATGTGCCAATCCCGAAATTTGAATCACACGCCCTACCACTTGACCAGGGAGGTGTTATGAAACTGGTGCATCATCATTATCAGCAGCTTATTAATGTCCACAGTTGGACAGAGCCTCCTTCATAGCTGGAGTGTTTTTCCATAATCACCACGCTTGGCTGGCAGATTGATCACAGTAATATATATAGGCTGCTGCCCTTCTTCTGGTGAGATCACTTTGACGGGTTTTACGACATCCGTGGGCTGAGTTGGAGGGGTCGATTCTAAGACCGCCATGGCGATTGCACTGTAACTGATGCAATATAAGGATTATTGAAACAAGAATGCGAGTTTAAAAACCGAGCAAGCGTCGGCTGAGCTATGGAAAATTTAGGTCCACATATAGGTAGATAAAATGTGCTAGGTATTCAGTATCTTCTTCAAGATTTTGTTAATTTATACTCAATAAAGTATGTAATTATTACAATTTTAAACACATGTTTTACTCACATATACCACCATCATCAGGGTGAGTGTAATTCCCGAATGAGATTGATGATTGAAATGTGATTGCGAAAATCCTTTCTTAATATACCTACACTATTAAACACAGTTTCCCTTAATATTTCAAGTAACCCTTGTTAGGGCTGTGCATTGATGGTCAGTCAGTTGATATTTTTTCATTTTAACCTACCAGAACGAGTTTCAATCATAGGCTTGGGACTGGCAGTGGTCATCTGACACTGTCCACCCCTGGATGGTGAGTCTAGCTCAGGGCTGGTTTTGGGCTGTACTGTTGGCTTTAAAGACTTGTCTACGACTAGATGGATTTTATTGCCAGTTCCTTTTATCACTGTCAGGTTGGGGCGTTCTTTAGCTGCGAATGATATAGGAGTAGCAATATCATCATTAAAAGAGCTAGAGCTATTGTGTATGACACTGATGTATGTCCCTCCACTTGTCCTATAGGTATCAAAGCATAATCTTTTACTTCCTAAGGCTCAGTTTTACCACTCTCCTATCAAAATATACAAATGAAAATTTGACAATTATGTCAATCAGATAGAGATAACTGATGTGTGTGGTTCCTTTACTTTTACAAATAAAAACATTGTCTGAATTGAGAATCTCACTTTTTTTTTTAAGTATAGGTATGGTATTACCAAAAATAGATAATTTAACCTTGATGGTAAAATAAGAAAAAACTAGCAATGTTTTTAAGTTTCAGAATAAAATGTGATGTAATTACCTTGCCCCTTAACTGGTTTGATACTAGGATCTACTACAGGCTTTAAGGCTGTCCACCTGTTTACTTGAGGAGGGTTACTGAAATGAGAAAAGTAATTGAATTAAGCGAAGTGGCTCCCTGTGAGTAGGAAGCTTCGCTTTTGTTTTGTAATGTAATAATGTCCATGCAATAAATAGTGATCATGTAAATTTTAAATAAAAAGAATAAGTGACCAGTGATTGAGTTCAATATAAAAAGCTAAGGTTTGTAATCTGATCTGTCTATCAGTTAAATTTTTTTTTACAGGACATTAATTTTACATAGTGCCATCTAGCCCCAAACTAAGCATCGCTTGTAATATGGGAACTAAATTAGGGATAGAAATCTTAAATACTTTTTTTTTGTAAATACATACTTATCATACAAATACAACACCCAAACACAGAACAAACATCTATATTCATCACACAAATGTTTATCCTGGGTGGGAATCGAACCCACAACCTACAGCACAGAAGGCAGAATTACTACGAACTAAGCTGTGAGGCTTGTTAAATTATATTTTCTTACTTAGATCCACTACCACTAGGTTTAATTTGAGTAGCTTGGTTGGCACCAAGGTTTGGTGAATTATCATCAATAAGTTCCGTCAATTTGTCCTGTTCGCTATGAGGCGTTTGAAAGCAAGCTGGAGGTTTCTGAATGTTGCCTTGACTAAGTTTGAACGCGAGAAAATTGCTGAACATTTGGGCTTTCTTCACTTTCCTGAAAAGGTTGCTCGCATTAAAAACAGAACTGTACATTGGACCTTCAATGTAGCAGTTAATGGCATTTTATTAGTATCTTTATGTAAAAATATTCCACAAACAGAGACATAGGGTATTGTAAAGTTTAGTGATGATGTTGGTTTAAGTGGAAATTTACAGGAATTTGAAAAGTTCCATCGCTTCACTTACTTTTTATTTTTACCCATAGTTCTGTAGAGTAAGGGTTCTCAGACAAACGCAATTTTTTTGGTGAAATAACAGTTTAATCGACTTAATGATTGGTTTTGTTCCAAATACAATACAAATCTGAATTAAATTGAATTCCGTTTGTTTGTTTATTTGGTTTTGTTTTGTGTAGTTTTATTTCAACTTCAACTTCTTTCATCAATGGTCTTCTTTATAAAACTACTTTATTATACTTCAATCAACGCTTCTGGGAGGTGTGGGTAAGAAGCAAGCATAAGCGTAAGTGAGTCATTTGGTTTTATTTTATTGTGAAAGGCTAGAAGTTGGTCTATCAGCGCAGCGGCTTTGAATGCGTGTTGCAAACCATTGTCGTGGGGAAGAATGCACTTCACTTTTTCAGTTGTTATTTAGGCTATTTGTTTATTCATTCAGCATTACTAACATTCTAACAAGACATGGGTATGGATAGATAAGTTTACCTACTTATACCTACCTACATAATTTTTTTTTACAGGGTATCTTGTCTTAAAATCTTAGCCTAAGCTACTATTTCTGCAATTGTGTTCAGGTGTATCTGGTGACAGACTCTCCCCAGGAGAGATGATTGTCAGTTGTCCGCGCGGTCGAATAATCGTCGCGCCAATGTCACCATTTTTACACTCCTAAATACTGGGCATTTGTTAGTCACGGGCAATTGTATCATTCCTTACATTAGCTGCCTGATCCTGTGCAAACTCGTAGGGCGATATTTTGTTGGGACTGCATTTTGACGATGATGGCTTAGCACAGTGAGAAGGTACCATGCTATGGTGCCGCTTAACTAAGTCGTGACCGTAGATAATTATGTTATATGCAATACTGTCCTGTACTGGTCCTCAAAGGTAATTTAGATGTGAGGTCGCAGCTATGGCTCGGGTCGCTAGTTAATAGTAGAGCGTTAATCGTCAATGTTAGGTCAATGTCCACTATAAATGGTATCGAACTGATGTCTGCCATTCATTCTCTTGGTCTCGCAGGTTGAGCGGCTTATGAACCAGTACGCTTCCGCGTGACCATCATTATCGGTCTTCACCTCCGTGTGACTAAGAGTGTAGCAGTTTTTGTGACATTCAACATTCAACTTCTTTGTTGTATTGGCATAAGTGATGAGTAATCACATGGATGGTAATAACATAACATTGTCATACTTATCAATGATGACGTTCACATTGGCATGTCAATGACACGACAAAGTACACGGTACATTTTTGTGTTAAGCGCTGAGAATTTAGGGTAAAGCCATTGGTAAAGCATAAAGGTGTAAAGGCCTAAAATAGCTTGCAATAGCCGACGCCGTCGACATAAGTGGCTTAACTAACGTTGTTGCCAAAGAGAGTAGTAGTGGTTAGATTCTCTTTGGCATGTATAGCCATACATGCATGCGTAAACAGTAAAATTATTCTATATTGAAACCAAGGAAAAATACATAAAGATTCATGGCAAGGTACCCACCCTCACCCACCTGCCGCATGCAACCGCCGCGCCGCCGCCGCCGCCGCCGCCGTGACTTGGTGGAGTAACTCACGAGTACTAACATTGTAGTAGGTAGTAGGTATCAACTTTAAGACTTTTTTTTACGATTTACAGTTTAATAACAAATTGGTACCTAGCCATTGCTAGCTGTGAAGATCGATTTTTGTCCGTCTGTAGTAGGTAGGTACAAAGAGTAGACATACCTACACAATCACTACTATACATGCTAGGTACCATATACCTAATATAAGTACTTTACGTACCTATACTCATCTAATTATGAAAGGCATACAAGATTTAGGTAGGTAGTACCTAGTTCAAACCAGTCTCCAGACTAACTTTGTGACCTTACCAACCTACTGCTATTCGAAATAAGATGTAGGTAATTAGATATAGATGGACCTTTCAGGAATTTGTAGGTACGTGATTTAGTGAAACGTGTAGTGAGTAGGTAAGGACTCGTTACACGTTTGATAGCAGACAAAGAAGGAAATTGATTGATTTATTCATCTATTACTTAATAAACATTACATTTTATCCAAATCGTTATACTTACCTACCTTTCTAGGTATTAGGTAGATACCTACACATTCAATTAGATATTATAATACATACATATAACAAGTTTTAACTCACATAGATTTTTTTTTACTGTACGACGGGTAAGCTCTTGGCCTTCATCTCACCTGGTTACAAGTTGAGATAAGGCCGAAAGTAGAGGCGCACTTCACCCGGAATCCTCAACAAACTGAGGAACTGTTCTTACCTATAAATGCTATTTACTAAATATTTAACAAAAGAATATCGACTTACCTTACTTAGCTAATACATGTGTGGATGTAAATTAAATTCTTTTGTCTAAAATGCTATTAAGTTGGTAGGTACATGTATTGTAGGTAGGTATTTTGATATCCACAGAAATATATTAGCAATAACTTCGTGAAAGCAGATCGTCGCAATCTTATTAAAGCAAATATTTTAACATCATCAACATAATTATATCAAACAATTTGCATGTCTTAGACAATCTGAGATATCGTCAATTGTAATTGTAAATAGAGGTGATCCAAGGGATGAACCCTGGGTTACGCCTGAGCGGGTATGATAGGAAGGAGAATCGAAACATCCGAGGCGAAGAAAATGTAGGCGTACATGGGACAAATACGCCTTGTGTCTTACAAAATGCAATATTGCTCATTAAGCCCACTTGACCTGTCTTACGCATCAACTCACTAAAGGTGTGACCAGATGCAAGGTAACATTTTTTATTATTTTATAAAATAACAGGAGACGGGATATGCAAGTATCCCACCTAATGTTAATTGCCTTGCCTTTAACAATGCCTTACTGCATATGTCACATCAACAAAGAACATACAGGGCACTGCATTGCGCCCGTCAACTTAAAGTGCTACTTAAGTACACCTTCATAAATTAAGGATGCTAGATCATTTAGCCATCTGAATTTATGCAAGTGTAATAACACTTGCATAAATTCTAACTAGCATAAACTTGGTAAGTCTCGCGTGCCTGTAATTTCACCGGCAACCCAAACCACAGGACCACAGCATGCTGCTTGGTGGCTGAAATGATAATGTAAATAATAATAAATAAATTATAACAAAAAATACAGGACATTAATTTCACACGGCGCCATCTAGTCCCAAACTATGCATATAGGCACAGATAATAAAATACTAAATATAGGTATGGTGGTAGTACTTCCCCGGACGAGCCCTTTCACAAGGGGCTCTTCTACCTTTGCTAGATAGCTAGTAGTCCGCCTGTGTATAGACTTTACAAGCCGCAATCCCGCAAGCTTGCAATCTGTCATGCATTGAATGTTTACTGGGTACATACCTACTTGCAAACCGTGGGCATGTGCCAAACGTAAGTTTGGATGTGACTCTAACTACCCCCTAGCAGGTGATCCTCATAAGATCAACGTACTACCTGCCTATTCATGATTAATATCAGGTATTTTCGACGTCATTGTGAACGCCCTACGTTTCATCTATCTACAGATAATATAATGTCATGAGTTTCACTTCACAGGGTGTTTCATTACAGCAGCAGTGCTTGTCTTGCAGGTTATGAGCGAAATGGCTGCTACCCGTCTAATATTGAAGATTAAATTAAAATTACAATTTATGAGAGCTTTGACTTTCTACCTATCTGTTATTAGACTCGTGACTTGTTCAGAAGTACTATAATTTTCCATTGAAAAAAGAGGACACGTATACTGACAGGGCCTTCAGAGAAGCTACGGTCGGTTCCATACAGATTTATGGTGGATTTACGGTACCTGCATAATGTACCTACATCACAGCAGACAAAACCGTATACGGATCACACAACTCTGCTGCGCTTTGCTAGAGCCAAAATTTGAGGATCGATTCCCCCTGAGATCTTTTAACCGCCTCTGTGGTCTAGTAGCTCGCCCGATGTCTAGAGGTCCCGAGTTCGATCCCCAGGGGAGTACAATATTGTGCTTGGTTTAGTCGGTGGTAGGACTTTGTTTAAGATCGCCTGGCTAGCTACCACCATCTTACCTAATTCTGTCGCCATAACAAAAATTCTAGAAAGGTTGTGTTCCGACATTTTTGAGGTAAGGCCAGTTTCTCGGTCTGTTGAGGATTCCGTGTGAAGTGCACTTCCACCTACGGCCTTATCATAACTTGACATCAAGTGAGCTATAGTGCTTCCCGGTCGTACAATAAAAAGTAAATTTATAAGCACATTGGTATATAAAATATACCATACTAGCTTGTATAATATGGAAACTAGATTACGGATAGAATACATTTTATTGTAAATACATATATATATCTATATTTATCACACAGATGTTTATCTTGGGTGGGAATCTGACCCACAACCTACTGCGCAGAAGGCAGAGCTCAGCTGTGAGACTTGTTATGATTAGGCCTTGTATTTTTGAATCAGCTTTTATATTAGGTATGGTAATACCTACTTAAAACTAAGTAAGTATGTAGTCTAAGGTCATGATCTAACATTATTGAAGCCCATCGAATCTTAAGGGCATTAATAAGCAAACTGGCAGAGGGATAAATAGCACGCTATAGACTTTACAATCGCATAAATAAAGATACATAATTAGCCTGATAGGCATTAGCTTTTACCGCTTGCGCGTAGTAATACCTGATGTATGATGTGATGATTTTTTACTGCTACTTAGATATTTTTCTGTTTTTAGGTTTTTTGAAAATAAATTAAATTTACTACATTTTTTATACTTAAGGTTCCTTACAAATAATATATATTTGTAAGGAACCTTATTATTACCTTATTCCTTACAAATAATAGATATGCCTACCTACTATTTGCTCTTTAGACCACAAATTTAGTTTTAGCTGAAGTTCATATGTATTCTCATACAAAAATTCAAACACAACATTGCTTATCAAAAACCAGTTCGATCTTGCCCCAACTTACTCTATTACTGTTCTACAATCGTGTTCATACATTTCCCATAGCTGGGTAGCAGTTACTCTACGGTGCTTGCAACTATAGGTACCTCGTTATAACTTTATCACATAACTACGCCTTCATGTGTATTGAATTATCACACTTAGTTTTTCCTTGACCATAGTAATTTATTAGGTTGCCTTAGGTCATACAAATACCTACCTACTCAATTCGTCTACTCTACGGCCATTTGCTAAGTGGAGCGGCTGACGGTTTGTCAGGGAATTTTATTGATAACGAGTACTTATAACTACCTACTTACCCGCAAATGCTCAACAGTTTCTATGCAGTTGTTTGGATTAGAGCAGAGTAAGATTTAGTGAGACGAGGTCCTTTCATACACCGCCTATATTTCATGACGGTCAATATTTTTACCTCTAACCAGTGCAATTTTTTTAGTGCGTGCGTGTGTGAATATATTTACTAACTTAACTAAGTACGTGAATCAGTTTTTGGATTGTGCTTTTGACAATGTTTGTAAGAAACAACAGCCAAGTGCGGCTACGCAAACCGAAGGTGCCAACCCACATTTAAAGGCACCACTAAATATCACCACCCTGTAATTTAAATTTATTTTGAATATTTGGCAGCATTAGAAATACACGCTCTGTCAAAAATTCAACCGGCTCTGAAGATAGAGCACGTTGACAGACAGGCGGACGGACAGACAGACGGCTGTGACTTAGTCACGGAAACTTAAAACAGTGTCTTTTGAAAAGCTCGATTCATTGTGCATTTCCGTAAATCTAATCTATGCTGCGTTTTATAAGTCAAGGATAAACTTCAATATTGAAATAAAGCCATGAAAACATGTGTCTCCCACTTGGGGTAAAGTATAGCTACCTCAGATTATTCAGCCGGTTGCTATTAAAGAAACGTTTCGCAGCTTGCTCCCAGACAAAGTACAAACATTTTAGTAAAAGAAAGCTGATGGTATCATGGCGACGGCGACATCGGTGATTTGGTAAGTTTTTACCCGACTGCCTCAGAAGGAGAGTAATATTTTTAGAGAATATATGTAAGTACCTATGCACCTATGTCTATTTCATTGTAACGATCTGTAGCCAATACGGCTATATGGATTTTAACATTCGAGGTGTCGTTTGGTTACCGTAAATTGTGGGAGCGTTATAGGCTATTTAATTTTTATAAAGGAGGTTCAATAATAATAATGTAAAATGTAAACGTAAAATGTTTTGCTGTAGCTTCAATCTATCAAATATAGAAATAACAATAGCATGCTGATTCCGATTTGTAATAAATAGGTACAATATCGATTGTAAAACCATGACGATAAATTTGAAAATGTTAACTGAGTGATTATGTATTTACAACTTTGGATAAACAAACTAAAATCTTTAAAATATAAAAAAAAATGAAATTTACTAGAATTATCAAAAAAAAAAATACATAGACTAACTATATCTACTCCGGTTCATATGGACTAATAAGTAGGTACATATAAAAATATCGAATGGATTATGTACGAGTATAAGACTGATGTTCTATAGATTACCCAATCGATCGTTGTCACCACCAGGTGGCAAGGTGGCCAGAATACTGGCGGTATTACCACGTTGGACGACAATTCACCCGCTGAGCAAAATACAGTCCAGCATTCCGATCATTGACTCGGCTAAATCCCAATATTTTTTTGTGTCCCGGATCCCCAAGGCCCAAGAGTTTCTTCCCAAAACAGCAAAAAAATTATTCTAAATTGTTTAAAGCTGGTATTGCGCCTCCACCTTCGGCTTATCTCAACTTGTAACCAGGTGAGATGAAAGTCAAGCGCTTCCTCGTCATACAATATAAAAAAAAGTACACGCTAGAAGTTTTTGCAATGCCTTTATTTAAAAATACTTATTTGTTAAAATATCTGTGTACTTATTTAACACAAAAAGAGTCGTAACCTTTTCAAAAACATTGAAAAATTACTACTAGTAATAACCTTTCGCAATTTGTGTTCCTTTATTCTAGTTTTTGGAAACATTTTATTCTTTCTATTTCAGGGTATTTCACCTCTGTCTCGCTTTGAGCTCAGCCCAATATCTACGCCAATACACAAATACCACATTGCCAAACCAAGGTATCTGCCTGAGCCGAAACTGTCCCACTCTAAAGATACTTAAAGCACATTACAAGGACTGCATTGTAGTTATCGGGACGCTAAAATTAGCTATAATGGAAAAGACGGAAGACAAAGATTTTGAGAATATCAGTTTCCCTAATCTAAGAGAGGTAAGTGTTGTATCCGAATAAATTTTGTTGGTTGTTTATGATAAAAAGTTTTTTGTGTCTTTGATCAGTCGATCGAAATATAAGATGCTAACTCGTTGGGTGCTACACGTCCCCCTCTCTATGAAAAACACACGGTGAGTGTTATACAGCACCCATCGAGCTAACTCGTTGGGTGCTGCGCATCCCGCTCTCTATGAAAAACACACGGTGAGTTGTATACAGCACCCATCGAGTTAAATGATCTGTCATGTCGTTTAAGCTGTCATATCTGATAAATCTTAAAACTTTTGTTACCATAATCCGTTGATTTTCTCTGCTTAAAGGTGACGGAGGCAGTAATCGTTTATCGGACTATGGGCCTACTCTCCATAGGGCAGCTGTTTCCAAACTTGGCACGTATTAGAGGGGAAAGTCTGCTGTACAATTACGGGTTGGCTGTCCACGACATGGATATGTTGAGCGAGGTGAATAAACCTTTGGGGATAATAATTTACTCACTGCAACTTTAGATAGGCGAACTGAATTTTAAGGATAAATAAACTGGGTCATTGTGTATAGGTACGTCTAGAATATTCGCTAGCCTTCACCTTCACACTTCCACGAAAATAATACAATAACAACTTGTTTATCAATAACACAAAAAGATGATTTATGACCGCCGCGCCGAAAACAATAGTCTCGGATTACGCAACAGTTCGCGCGACCATTCCCGCGCTTACTAGAAGATTCGATAGAGTTGGATATAAGTTGACGCGCGATTCGGAAGCAAGTCAGTATTCGATTACGATACAGCGAGATAACATCAAGTGATATTTTAGTGCGATAACAGTGTTTAGTGAATCGGTAGTATAACTAAGTAGTATTGTACTGTGTTTGAGAGTAATTCGTTTGGTGCTAAATAAACGTGTCTTATTTGAGCAATAACCGGTTGCTTTTAATTCTTACGAACCCCAGCTCGTAACATTACTTAGATTGCCAATATAGGTATCTTAATCGGCTTCCAGATCGGCTTATACGGGCTCGTGAAGATCGACCGAGGAGGTGTAATAATCTCCATGGTCCCAAAAGCTTGCTTCGTCAACTCTGTGGATTGGGAGACCATCGCGCCCCGCTCTCGCCTCGTCATCAGCCCTCAGGACCCGCTCGCCACTTGCAATTATAAATGCTCCTGTACCTTAAACCAGCCTCTGAACAATTGCTGGAACAACAAGTAAGCTAGGGTTGTGGTTTTCTAAATTTATAAAATCAATTGTGTATGACTGACTGACTGACAATCAACCGAATAACTAAACAAGGTTATCGATTTTGGGAACTATGTTGGTGTTTTTAAGAGAAGACTTTAAATGATAATTGAAGGATGTGACTTAATTCTAAGCTAGTGGTTCTGTCAGTAGACCTTGCGAGCCCTTATAACCACCTTATAACAACCAAACAAAAAACGATGCTTTCCTCGTTAACGTTTCTTTTTAGACTTTTGAGCAAATAGGGCATAATAAATATAATATTAGAATTTATATATAAGTTTTAGCGATTACTCGCGTTCCCTTCTGTCTCCTGGTCTGTGGAGATCGAACCGGGTGTCTACGGATTGGTCTTGTAAAGGCGGATAGGACTGTGTAGACTGATTAGTAAACGTAGGTATAAATTAAATAAAAAAAAAACTAAAATTTAAATCCTACAGCAAACTTCTCCCCTTTTCCCCTTCCACTCCCATTTTCTGGCAACGACACTTCCAGCCGCACTACCAGTAGTACACTACCCTCTTTTTTTTTTTTACAGCATCTTGTATAGAATTAAATCTTTAATGCGCCTTTCAAATTTAATTGAAATCCGTTGATAAATATCGCTACAGTAAACTTCAAAATCGGTTGAAAAATGCTGTAGGCGAGAACAAGCCGACAGCCGACAGACAGCGGAAAAAAGCATCATGTTTGGCCCATCTCGAAACTGAGACGTTCGTTCGCTCGTTCAATTACAATGAGACGTCCGATACAAAGTTGAAAAATGAAAAGTTTTAAAACAATGTCCTGTAAGGGTCGTTATCGTTTGCTAGCTCTTGCTATGCCAATGATTAGCAGCATATTTAAAATTGACAATGTTTTTCAATGGTCGCTATTGTCATAACAATGGCGGTCATAGAAAAAAGATTGTGAACGCACAATAGTGGCCGTTCTGCGACGATACCATTGGCTTGGTGAAGTGATTGGCTTAGTAGGATCGAGCACCCAGTCAGATTATCGAGAAGCTGAGAATGCTAGCTTTCTCATGCACAATGATGATATACTGCCATCTAGGTGACAAATGTAACTATGAAAATTTTGTATTTCAAGTGATTGCACGTGGTCACAACATTTAAAAATGCTACTATGACGCAATAGCTGAGAGATAGAGCTACCAGACTAGCTCAACCTAACTCCACATTACAAATAATACATTCTGGACCATATGCAATGTGTGTAAAAATATACAATAAAATCCCTAACAATATAAAAGATGAGCAAACGCCCCAAAAATTTAAAAAGTGTTTAAAATCCTACTTAACAGAAAAATGCTTTTACTCTTTGCATGAGTTTCTGGGTGATACATAAACTAAATAATTAGCATGTAAGAAAAGTAAAGGTATAATGAATAAGAATATTAGTTTATTATTGAATTTAGTATCATGTATAGTTTTATTTAGCTATTAAGTTTAATGCGCCTCCTAGTGTAATATTGCTTTGCCCTAACAGGGTTTATGTTTGAAACTTTTATCCTCACAACACCTGTATACCTAATAACAACATAAGTGCAATAAATAATTTGAATTTGAATTTGATATGACGCAAACATTCGGAATCTGCGTCGGTACCCCCGTAGCTCAGTTGGTTAGAGCGTTTCCGGCTTCAGGAAAAGATGCGGGTTCGAGTCCCGTCGTGGATTGTGAATTTTTATGTCAGAATAACATTTGTAAATATAACTATGTTCGGCACCAACTGGAGGTCTATATGTATAATAAATTGTAATAGAAAACAACTGATTGTCCTCAGAAAATGCCAGATTTATTTGGAAGGTGAACAAGCAGATACGTGCCACGAGCAGTGCATGGGATGTCGCAAGACCAAATCGCATGTTTGTTCTCTATGTCGCCACTACACTCATAATGGAATATGTGTTTCCAAGTGCCCTTCAAACACGTAAGCATGTCCTTTATTCTGCGAGATAAAGAAAAAATGGTTGAGTTCCTCAAAAGGAGTGGGTTTTTGGCGAGTATTTCACTGGCACATTCTACAGCCTGATCGGCTTGATGGATTTTGATGTATGAAGTGTAGCTTAGTTGTGGGGGACACAAAACATTAAAACATTTAACACATGGCTGTATAAAAACATTAACATGTCGTTTTATATCTAGATTGTGATATTTTTAGGGGCAATGTATTCTCAAAACAATGTTTCTAAAATTAATTTTGCAGGTGGGTTTGAGTTTTTTCAACATTCAGTATTCAATAATAGCTGTCCGCTTCACGGTCAATGGTTAATGTCACGATTACGAAACATTTACACTTTGTCCACTGTTTCAGGTTTCAGTGTAGCAACACAATTTGTCGGATTCCACTTAGAATCCAATAGAACACTATTCTCAAACCGATTCTGAAAATCTTCAGTGGTAGTCTCGAATACTAATGGCAACATTTTTAGATTTCGGATTTAAGAATTGCGTTTCAGGAATCACTACAGGAAGCTTCCGAATTCGATCTGATACAGCTAAAATTCGGGGTTCGAGAATAGCTCTACTGATCTGTCTTTTAGTCACTTATAATTACTTATAACTAACCTCACAGTCCAGTTCGTAGCTCAGCCTTCTGCGCTGTAGGCTGTGGGTTCGATTCCCACCAAACATTTGTGTGATGATAAAGATTTCTGTTCTATGTTTGGATGTCGCACTGTATTATGAGTACATATATACAAAAAAGTATATAATCGTATATTATGTCGGTCATCCAGTTCCCATTTTACAAGCTTTGCTTTGTGATTGCGCTTTGTTAAAATTCAATGTCCTGTATTCTTTTTAATCTCACCAGAAGAGGGGCAGCACCTTCCTTTAGTGTTTTATCGACACCTTAACTGCTATCACAAATCCACCTGCCAATCGTGGCGATTATGGTAAAACTCTCCAGCTTTTAAGGAGGCTCTGTCCAGCAATGGACACTAATGGGCTTTTGATTTTTTATGATAATAAAATTACAGGATAATCCTTCCGAGCAGCCAATATTGTATAACAAGCAACGAATGCCACAACCTTCAAGGATGGATATGGAATAACACTTGTGTATTTCACTGTCCATTAGACTATATTGAGGAAAATACCCCCCAAGGCACGATTTGCACACCCTGTATTAATTGCCACAACAAGGTTGGTACTAATAATTGTTGTGATGAAATTGATTGTATTGATAATTATGGGTTAACTATTGGCTTGTATAGCTCTAGGCCGCTGTGGTGTCTAGTGGTCTCCAGGGGGGGTACAATGTTGTGCTTAGTGTAGTTGGTGGTAGGACTTTGTTTAAGTCCGTCAGCTAGACGGACTTAAACAAAGTCCACCAAGCTACCACCGTCTTACCTTAGTCTGTTGCCATAACATCCATTCAAAATTGTTGTATTTCGTTCATAGCCAGTCCTCAGTCTGTTGAGGGTTCCGGGTGAAGTGCGTTTCCACATTCAGCCTTATCAGAACTTGAAATGAGGTAAGATGAAGGCCAAGCGCTTCCCCGTCATACCAAAAAAAAAGCACTGGCTCTCCCGTGCACGGAACTGATGGAAAACGGAAAACGGTAGGCACTGGACTATTCCAGGGTGGTGGCTTGTCAGGTAGACAGGTAGATAGGACCAGACCTACCACCAGAGTTCTGATCATTCAGCTGTAACCTCTAGTAAAAGCAAAGTAGAATACTAGGGATAGGTCACAAGATGATGTTTATGCAATCTTTCAGACTTGTGGGGATCTCTATCTGATATCAGTGGCCAAAATTCAAGAGGCTGAAGGATGCGTCTTTATAAATGGTTCTCTTGAAATCCACATCAGACCAGTGCCAGATTTGATGGATGAATTGACTACATATCTCAACCGCATCGAGGAAGTAACAGATTACGTAAATATTTACAGCTCTTCAACCATCACCTCACTATATTTCTTGCCTTCATTAAAGAGGATAAGAGGACGAAACCTGAAATATGGAATGTACAGTTTGATGATTAATGGCATGGATAATCTTCAGTCACTATTTACTCCAAATGTGACTAAAAATCTTATGGTTGATCACGGTACATTAACTATTTACAATAACCCAAGATTACGCAGAAGTCAAATTGATACGATTATACCTTTGTTTCCTGTAAATCCGAAGACTGAAACAGATATTCCTATAGGCATGAATGGCTACAGCGCAGGTTGTGATGACGGAAAAGGCTTTCAAATGAGGATTGTCAATGACACCTCTATCGTAGTTATGTTTTCAGTACTCACAGACCCTGATGCGCATTACACCGTACTATATGCCAGACTTCTTCCAGGTACACATCAAAATATAATTCCAGAATCATGTAGTGAATCTGAATGGCACTCCGTTAACGTAGATTTTCCATATGGACATCAATACGGAGTTATTGAGCTGACATACTTAAAGCCTGCTTCTAGGTACGTTATTTGCGTAGAAACTTATGATCCAGCTCTTAAAATACTTGCGCGAAGTGCAATTTCAAATTTTACCACCCCTGGCAAACCTGAGCCACCTTTCATAACACAACTAGCCGCTTTTGATTCGCATACCGTGAACATATCTTGGGTTGATCATAAAGATTACTCTACTCTGATTACATATTACGAGATTGACGTATCGTTACTTGAAATCAATGAAAAAGATATTTGGATTAAAGACCAATGTATGCATATTGATTACTCCGACAATGACGCATCTTTACACTCGGTAGTGATGAGATCGCCGCCTGGATACGCTAGCGAATGTGTAACGGAGTATAGGGATAAGGAGTCGTCAAACCTAGTACCTACTACGTTTCAAGAACATTTCGACGTATGCAGCACCATCGGCTGTGACGATCTATTCGAAGACAAAGTCTCTATAAATTCGTCTTTCGGAAATTATGTCAAAACGTTACACACAAATATTTCAAAAGATTCAGCGGACCCAAAATACCAACACCAAATCCATGGACTAGCTCCATTCCGTGACTATAGGTTCAGATTAAGAGCTTGTACTAGCATGAACTGCAGTAGATCTGCTAGAGGAGTTGTAAGGACAAAAGCTTTAGTAGATGCTGACGTAGCTACGGTAGTGGATGTAGGCGCAGATGAATATGGAAATATCAATATCATATGGAATCCACCTGAAGTGACCAATGGACCCATATTAACATTCTCTATTGAAGTGGTACCGATGTTAGAAGAAAATGCTATCAAACGCCTTCTACCGCAGACGTGGTGCGTTTTAGGTAATGCAACAAGATTCAAAGCAAAAACCGTGATATCGAATTCATATTATGTGAGAGTTTGTACAAGAAGTATGGCTTCCAATGGAGCTTGTACTCATTGGGAAATAGTAGAGAATGTGACGATGTTGCAGCGTGCAAAATATTGGTGGGTGGGCATTGTTTTCGCAATATGTCTTTACATTGCTTCCATTGTAATTGGGTCCATGGTAAAAAGAAGTCACCACCCTAGTGCTGATCTGGTACCGATTCTGGATCAAAGCGTTTCTATTGGTGAAAGCGAGCCTCCTAGCAAAATGTTTTCAGACTTTGCCCATATGTACGAGATTCCGTTGCGAGACACTTAAGGTTATTTCTCAGTAATAGGTACGTGAGATAAGTTTCTCACGAATTGTACTCAATAATGAGAAATTCACCTGAATCTTCTTTGAATGAGCAAAGTTCGCTCTTCTGGGAAACCAAGAGAATCTAAGCATGTTTAGCTAACGATGTGTTTGGAACTAAACTTCCCAAAAAACTGTAAAATGCGTATCTAAAGCTGAGGACCAACTTAAAGAATATCAATTTATCCATGCTGATATTGTTTGGTTTTACGATATCAAACTCTCGGTGCGTGTTTTTTACGTGCAATTGTTATCGACCCACCACCAAAAGGGAACGTAAAACCAATGAGAGGGTTGTTCTAGAAGAGTATACCATCACTCTGCAAAAATGGAAACGAAATGAACGTCTTATTATTTGCAAGAGAGTAATATATTTTTAAGCATTCTTAGATTGTTTTGCAAAGGTTTTGCAATATAGCTTAGATTGTTTTGCAAAGGTGTGTTTTACTAAAAAAGTTGGGAGTTTCTAATTTTTACTCGATAGCCTCAACTTAATTATTTTGTTACGTTCTGCTGCATGTGAGACACGTTGATTCCTCTAATTTGTAGGTAGCGTTTTCCATACTAATATAATAATTTCTTCAGTGTCTCTGTCTGTTTGTTTGTTACGTTTTCACGGCTAAACGGCTGGACGGATCTTGTTGAAATATTACAAGAAGATGTGTTGCATTAGGAAAAAGAACAAAAGCTACTATACGCTTCAAAAAACCACCTTAAAGGGGGTAAAATAGGGGTTTGTATGGGCAACTCATAATTCCGTAAGTTATCTGTCTGAAAATTCATATTTAGGCTATATATAAGAAATAAAAAAATATGTGCTTCAAAGATTTTGCTAAATCATCCCCCACGGGGATTAAACTTTTGAGACGTTCTTTAGATGCACTTAATGCATTCCTTACAAAAATAAATTAGGTTAGCACCGAGGAAATTTAACTAAGATATTATTTGCCGTAATACATCATGCAATTTGGACGAACAGTTTTTGAGATAGTGAACTAATTGTTCACATAAACATCAGGAATATTGGTGCGGGTTGCGGGGTGTGGAGGGAAAATAGAAATAGAAATGGCGGGAGTATAGTGTATTATGGAGTAGTAAATTTGAAAGTATCTGTTTGTTTGTAACGATCTTGATTAAATTTTGCATGGAAATAAATTATTCACTGGAGAAGAACATAGACTAGGCGAGCCCGTGGACAAGAGCTAGTTGGCTATATTATTTTAATATTTTATTACGAATATAACATTTAGAGGGGACGATACACTAAATTGTTTTATAATATCAAAATGGGTATCAAATGAAAAGCCGAAAATCTATAAATAGCGTTCTTAGGACGAAATTTCTTGTTCGTTGTTGACGAGTGTTCTTGTTGTAACAAAAATTTGAAATTTAGCAGTCACGTTTTAGTTTATCAACATTTAAGTTGTTCATGAGCCTGAATAATTATTTTTCTGCTTCTACCTATTTTATGATGAGTACTATAAAGTGGGTGATCCTCAGACGTGGTTTATACATTACACAAATGACAACAGATTGTATATCATAATAAAATAAACTTTGATTTCCTAAGATTTTTTTCTTCATTAATTTTCGTCATTTTTTCCTTTCACGTTACTTGAATAACTTTTACAGACCCGCGACAGTACAATTATGCACCTTATTTACAACCATCCGCCTTCGTCCAATGTTGGTTAGTTCTTAACGACCTATACTACCTCAGATTAGCAACTCAACGCAACTTCACTCTAGTTTCGAACTAAGTAAAAGTATTAATAAAGGTGACATTGCTGTGCGCTGGCGCTTATGACCACCAGATGACAGAACTGCGCGCGAATTTCTCCGTTTTATTTTTTTACGGTAAAACGAATATTAATATTGAAAATCTAAAACACAGACCGTCGCAGATGTTAACGGAATAGTAAAGCAACTGTAGTTCCTTTAAATGTCCGCTAACCAAATGTATGGAAATAAGCGCCCTATACGAAAAGAAAATATTAGGTCCTTACATATGAAATTGGCGTTTTGTATGGGAGGAACATAAAGGCAATTTTTTCATATTAAAATATATTTTATTAATCAAAGTATGTACCATTGCTATCTATACACTTTTGCCATCTTATAGGTAGTTCATTGATCCCTTTACTAAAAAAACCATTCGGACGGGAATCAATGAAATCTTTGAAAGCGGTTTGGACTGCCTCATCGGAATTGAATTTTTTTCCTGCAAGAAGTTATCCAAATTTCGAAAAAAATGGTAATCTGTTGGAGCAAGGTCCGGAGAGTACGGTGGATGTCTTAGACATTCCAATTGAAGCTCCTCTAATTTGGTAGTCGTCTGTTGGGTCGTGTGTGGTCTAGCGTTGTCTTGAAGCAGCAGTGGCGTATAGCGATTGAAAAGTCTCGGTTGTTTAACAGCGAGCTTTTCCATCATGGTTTGCAGTTGCTGACAATAGACATCAGCCGTAATCGTCTGACCAGATTTAAGAAAGCTATAGTGTACGACACCGGCACTAGTCCACCAAACGCTTACAAGTAACTTTTTTTGAGTCAATTTTCGCTTGGGGCAAGATTTTGCTGGTTCACCAGGGTTCAGCCATTGCGATGAGCGTTTACGATTATCGTACAGGATCCACTTTTCATCACATGTAATGATCCGATTTAAAATTCCTTCATTATTGTGCCGGTTGAGTAATGTAACGCAGCAGTCGACGCGCGTTTGTCGGTTTGCTTCACTCAATTCATGAGGTACCCACCTTTCAAGCTTTTTACCTTCCCAATTTGCTTCAAGTGGATTAAAACGGTTTTGTCACTAACACCGCAGCCTGCAGCTAACTGTGATGTGGTTTGCGATGGATCTGCTTCCACAATAGCCTTCAATTCATCATTATCGACCTTGGTCTCCGGCCGTCCACGGGGCTTGTTCTGCAGGTCGAAATTTCCAGAACGAAAGCGTTGAAACCAAAAACGCACCGTGTTTTCTTTTGCGACACCACCACCATACACATAATTAATCCTTCGAGCCGTTTCTGCAGCACTGGTGCCACGGTGGAACTCGTACTCGTAAATAATGCGATATTTTAAGTTTTCCATTTTGTGAAATGAGTGACGCAGAAAAAAAAGCAAAAAAGCAAAAAACAAATGAATTACGGTTTTCGAAACACAAATGCATGAGTAAATAGCTGTTTAAATTTGAATTTGGAATTCCTAACCAAAGAGGAGATATTTAAGATCAAAGTGGCCAGTACGATAAAACGCCAATTTCATATGTAAGGACCTAATAGTTTCCGTTAGCTGTCAGAAACTCATACTAAGGCCTCCGAAAATGATGTAGGTGTATGAGGCGTCAAATCGTGTTACCTAGTACCTAAGTCTCTGTAAAATCTACCAGTTTTTGTAGAGTCAAAGTCAAAGTCAAAATGTTTTTATTCATGAAGATTTTTTTAGGATCATTTTGAAACGTCAAATCCGCCTGTTTGGAATGTCGACCAGCACACAAGGAGAAATGCAAGAAACTCGGGTTGGTTCATTTTTTTTATATGTAGATGCGTTATACAATATACCAAAGTTTTAACGTCCATATTCTACAATTCAATTTAAATATTGTGTTGAGCGCTGTTGGCTTTGCAATCTGCCCATTACTTTACCTTTATGGTCTTTAATGTGGACTCGTATAACTTTATTGTCAGCCTGTTAATCAAATTATTGTACGATTGAAACGTAATTAATTTATTCAGTGCGGATTTTCAGATAAATGTGTTTATTGATACCACATTTGCATACAGCCCAAAAATATTTTGACCTAAGTTAATGCATGTTGATGTGGAATTATTTGGGAGAATTCAAATGTTAATACGGAAAACGGTTCCAACATATAACGCATGTTCAGATTGGTAACCAAGTCATCTTGACAGAGTTACACTAAATTGCGACTACCAAACCCCTGCCTTGCGTGGCCAATTCCCCCTGGATCAGCATTCCCTGGGATGTTTTGTGGATACCCAGTTCTGCAGTGGACTTTTTTGGCTTACAAACATATTAGGTGACCTGTCAGTCATTTACTCAGACCCGTAAGAATTTCATTACTTTTTTTCTTAGTGCATCCGTCCTATTAATAATTTTATCTAGTATAATGTTTCCCTATAATTTAGATATTCATTGATTGAGTAAAAACAATCAATGTCTTAGGCTTAATCAATTGAGTTAATGGTCAAACTCTTGGCTATCAAAAACAAAAAATAAACAGTCAGTCAGACAGTCAGCAACGATTTTATAAATTGAGACGAATCAATAAGTACTAAATTGTATTCGACCCCTACAACTCAGCCCATAGATTTCATAAAAGCCGACTAAGGGATCTCACCGGAAGAAGCTTCCAACTGTGTTAATATAAACCTTTACTGCGATCACTAATCCGCCTGCATGGTTATACTGATAAAACCCTCCAGCTTTGAAAGAGGCTCTGTCCAGCAGTGGACACTAATGGGCTGTTCATGCGATATGATATGTGATGCTGATGATGTATTAAAAATAAACTAGTAGTTCGCCCGAACTTAGATCTCGTGATGTCTGGTTTGTGACGGAGGTTATATCTCAAATAAAACGTAATTAACAAAGGATAAAAGTGTGCTTTCATTACAACTTTCTCACCTTACTTAAGCACTTTTTTCTCGAACTCTCTTTATTCACCGAGTGTTTGAGGCTCTCTCTTGGTTGCTAACGTGATGTATCCTTACTAACACGAAACAAAGGTTGATTTCGTTTTGAAAAGTGCTCTCAAAACGGTTGCCTTAGTAGTGTGGTTTGGATAAGCCATTCAAAAGATATGGGCGAAAAATTGTATTTCTTTTCACCAATATCTCAAAAACTACCGCTCTTATCAAAAATCACCCACTACATTCAAATTATATTTACATTATCTCTATTCAGTTAAAATTTTATGAAAATCGGATAATCCGTTCGAGAGTTATGCTGTCACAAACATTGCCACATACATACATGCAGTGCCGGATTTCCCAACTTAACTCAGAGATATCGTTCGCTTCGCTCACTCGATCAATAATAATATGTGGAATAAACTTCTTATGTAAACATCAGTCAAGTTGCGGCTAAGGACCGTTACAAACGGTCCATTAGGTACGTAACTCAACTGTTCCAGACCAGTTTATGTTGTATTAAAATGATGATAAAGATACCGACGCATAATTATGTTTGCGAAGTTTCGAGAACCCAAATACTAATAACCATGTTTCAGACAACTTCCTAAGATGTTTTGAACCGTTTCTTTGCCGCTGGGCATTGAATAACTTGTGAAATGATACCGCTAAGTAATGGTAGGGACACAAACTTTTTGAATTTCGAAAGGATGTTACACGGATCGTACATTTTTGACTCTAGAAGGGTCTCCCCAGCCCCCACAGGCCACAAAACTTTAACTAACTGGCCTCATAGCTTAGTTGTTATGTAACTCTGCCTTCTTCGTTGTGGTTTCGATTCCCACCCATGACAAACATAATATGTGGTGAATTTTGTATGAAATACTGGCAATACAGTGTTTTACACCATGTACATTTGTCACACCATACACCAAGTAGGTCATTTTTCTAAGTTATTTGGAACTCTGGTGACCATACATTTTTTTACATCACGAATGCTTAGCAAAACATGAAATTTGAGTTAAATCATTGTCTTATAAAAACTATGCTTGCCCCACAAAAATGATAGTTTTAGTTCAATTTCACATCTATCCTGGAATACTATCCATGAAGCAAATTAAAAAACTCCTTCATTTGGAGTCTTGCCACCAAAAATAATGGCGAAGGGTGTAATATTTTTATCGAAAAGTTCAAAATAGAATATTTTGAAATCCAAGGGACTTTTACGTGTCATAAACATTTTTTTTATCTAAACCGTCACAATGTCCTGGTACGGGTACGGGTACCTACGTACCCCATTATCCATTAATTAGGCCACATCCTGTAGATATTTGTCCTGTGCTATGGTTAAAACTCAACTGATCCAGACCAATACTAGACGGAAGCGTGCCCAGGATCTTAGTGTAGGATTGCCACGCAGACATAATATTCTAATTCGCTGGCCTGAATAAGAGTCCATAAGTTATAATAAGCTAACAATATTTTTTAATACCTACCCATAAATCCAGGTATTATCAAATGTTGAATTCGGATTCGTGGGGTTAGAAACTTATGAGAAAAATACCGTCTCTGTGGTCTAGTGGTTCGCTCACTGGTATCAGATCCAGAGGTCCCGGGTTTGATCCCAATGGGGTACAGCATTGTGCTTAGCTTGGTTGGTGGTAGGACTTTGTTTAAGTTCTCCTGGCTTCCACTGTCTTATCTGAGTCTGTGTATTGTATTCCGGCATTTAAAGGTAAGATTGGTTGCCAGTACCTCAGTTTGTCGAGGATTCCGGCTGCAGTGTGCTTCCACCTTCGGCCTCATCATAACTTGAAACCAGGCGAGATGATGGCCAAGCGTTTACCAGTCGTACAACAAAAAAATTTGCTACCTGTCCGTATTTCTCTTTCCGCAATAAAGTACAATGTCTTTAGTATCGCAGTCAGATCGCAGCGGTGCCGGTGTAAACTTAAAACTAGTAACTAAGAAAATTGCGATTTCGATTAGTTTACCTTTTGGCACAAGAAAATCTAGCTTATCTCATACCATTCAAGAAAATGGTTTTACAGTTCTGTTATAAAGATACAGCGAAGGTGCAATAGAGCAATCCGAAGTCAACTCCCCGGGGCCATGAATATATAGCAATATCTTCGGCTGCTCATTGCTGTATATTGCACCGTATCTCCCCATAATGATACTTTCCAAGCCGAAACCACAATAAAGCAGAAAATAACTCAGCAACAGACTTTCATACAATTGCATGCGTTCAAAAGCACTGAAAACAACAATTTTGTGCTTGCAATCGGGACACTGTTGCATTAAACACAGCCAGCTAACTTAGACACCTCTTGTTCGTAGCGTCAGCTGGAACTCTTCTATTTTGAAGCATTGTGGACGAAACTGGGGGTCGTTGTAAAGTGGGGATGTGATCTTCATTCCGCAATGGGTGGGTAGCCAATTAAACAAACTGTGCGAACTTGTAATGAGATCAGAAAGAGAATTGAACAGTCGGAATGGGCATGTTCTGGTGTTAATTTAGTTGGATAATGTTTATTTGAGTTTGGAAAGTTATTTGTAAATGAAGTTTCTAGGTTCTGGGTCTTGTTATAGACTATTTTTGGTGATAGCCAAGCGTTTGAACACCAGCTGGTCTATCACCTGACTCAGTTTCATTTGGGTTTCAATCAGTTTTGATAAAAAAATCCTAAATTCCTTTTCTTTGACTTCTCCATGAAACCGAAAAATTGTGCCGTCATGCCATTTTGATTGAAACTAAAATGGAACTTGCTTAGGTATACCTAATAGGCCAGCAGATCTTCTTCTTTTTGAATCAAAGGATTCAAGTCTTTAATCTTTCTGGCTCTTTCATGGTCGCCTCTATCAGGTCTGCGCCAGGGCACAGATAATAAAATACTGGTACAGAGGGTATAGTGGTACATATCCTGTATGGGGGGCTCCACACTCACACTTTTAAAAGTAGCAGAGCCCCCCCGTGAAAGGGCTCGTCTTGGGAAGTACTACCACTATACTTATTTCAGCCGCCAAGAAGCATTGCTGTGTTCCAGTTTGAAGGGTATGGTTACCGGTGAAATTACGGGCACGCGAGGCTTAACACCGTTATGCCTCAAGTTGACGGGCGCAATGCAGTGCCGCGAAGGCTTTGTTCATTGTGGATTTGACCTATGCAGTAAGGCATTGCTACAGGCAAGAGATGTACTTAACATCAGATGGGCTACTTGCATTTCTTCTTCTAGTTGTATAAACACACAGACAGCTGACTTGAGCCCGTAGTCAGTTCAGTGATTTCCAAACCGGCTATTGCAGATTGTGTCCAGGTGATAAGTGTTTAGCAGGGGTAATGATGTGTGTTATTTTGATACGAAAAAACGGTTATTAATCGCATATTTTATCTTCAAAATTATGTTTTAACAGAGAAAGTGTCAAAAGTACTAGTGAAATGTGGCTATTCCAAAACGCAACTCACTTGAAAAACAACTGAAGTTATCTTCATTATCAATAACAGGAAATTATTTTCACACAGCGCCATCTAGCCCCAAACTAAGTATAGCTTGTTTATGGGTACTAGATAACGGAATCAATGATAGGTACCTACAACACTCAAACACAGAACAAACATCTACATTCATCACACAAATGTTTGTCCCGGGTGGAAATCGAACCAACAACCTATGTACTTGCTTTGTTGCTTAGACTGAGAAAATCAGAAAAAACGGGATATCCTAATGAGATTACTATTGTGACCTGTGAGATGAAAGCGGGTACATCCCCGTTGAGCAATAAAAAAAACATATAGCAATTCTAAAATTGTTGTGTTCCGTCATTTAGAGGTTCCTCCAGTTCCTCAGACGTTGAGGAATCCAAGCACTTCCTCGCACTACTTAAAAAAAAAACCCCCATATGAACCACCGGACCTCTATGAAGGATTGGTAAGTATACATTTTAATGTGTAAAATGTAATTCAACAAGTCTCATAGCTCGGTTGGTAGTAACTGCCTTCTGCGCTGTAGGCTGTGGGTTCGATTTCCACCCAGGGCAAACATTTGTGTGATGAATATAGATGTTTGTTCTGTGTTTAGGTGTTGTACCATATAGTACCTACGTATGTATTTACAAATAGTATTTAAGTATACCATCCGTAATCTAGTTCCCATATTACAAGCTTTGCTTAGTTTGGGGCTGGATGGCGCTGTGTGATATTAGTGTCGTGTAATAATTATTAATTAATTTATTAATAAGTCTTGTGTGCAGCGTCTTAGCGGTGCTCGCTTTAAAGTAATATGCTAAGCTTATTAATGTAAAGTTTAATGCCATGTTCGCAGGCTTGTGAATTTCGACTTGGCTACAGAACTTAGTGCACCATGTTTGCTTTGAAACTTTAGTTGTTTAGGGGTTACTTGGCTGAAGTTGGGAACAAACGGGGTATTGGTTTCATATCGAGTTCACGTACTTAGATTTAGATACTGGAGCTTCCCTAGACATCGATACAGTTCGGAACTCTCCATAAGGTTGCCTGAAAGATATTGCTCTGAAGCGATAAGACCGCCCATTGTGTTTGAATGGTTGTATGTATTTAAAAAAAAGTACTGGTATAAATATTATTTAAGCTTATATCCATAGTATGTACCTATGCAAAAACAATTACAAAAAAAATGTGTATAATGTCCCCTTAATATTATAAATCCATTCCGTAGGTTTGGTACTTGAAGGCGAAATTAATGTCCTATAATATTTATAGTATGTATATATTGAACAGTTAGCTTATTTTTTTAAATTATTTTCGTGCTGTGTTGAGAAATCCGGCACTGTACCTGCATGTATGTAAGTATGTTTGTGTGTGATAATGTTTGTGACGGTATCACTCTTAAACGGGTTAAGCGATTGTAATGAAATTTAACGTAAGTATATAGATCCTGACCTGATGACGATGAGACTACGTGGGAAGTATACTGACCCTAAAAATACCGAAATCGCTTCAAGTGTGCATATTATATTATATACATAGTGTGAAGAGTTTCCTCGATTTCTCCAAGATCCCATCATCATCCAGACGTGATGACAACAAGACCACCTGTGAAATATACCTTTAAAAAAAATGAAATTTCTAAATTGGTCTAGGTGTCTTCGAGTGATCGGGGAACATACATAAAAAAAAAAGATTTCGATGAATTGAAAACTTCCTCCTTTTTTGAAGTCGGTTAAAAAGGGGAATCACAATTCACAGTTTGTTTTTTCATTTAATGAAACCAGCATTGACATTAAAATTCACGGAAGAGGTAAATAAGATTGAAGTCTTGTGAAATATCGTATGCTTTGACATTAGATGTCTTATGTTAAGAAAGCACAAAATTACTTTACTGCTCTTAAATGGTTGTTTTAAATATAGTGGGTTTTCATAACGGGTTGCGAACTTGTAAGATAGTGACGTGAGAGGATTTGGCTACTTATTTAAATGAAAAGTGGTCTTTTTTAAATTATTTTTCCTCAATAGGGTTGCTAAGCCAAGGGTGTCAATAAAATCCGTAATTTACTTTTGGGATGTCATGCAAGGGGTTTGACTGCGCACATCCCATATCAACAGCCCATTATTTTCCTCCACAATGTAGAAAGAACTTCCTCCAAAACTGTAACATTTAGCCATACTCCGCTTGGCAGGCAGGTTGGTGTAAATAGTTAAAATTGTATTTATACACAGAAGGAGTCTGCTGACTTACGACATCTGTCTGTGGAGGGATCGATTTTTCTAAAGGCTTCTTAAAGCTAAGTTTTGAGAACAGTTTTAAAAAATTTGACATCAACCATTTCATCTGAAGGGGGGACATATTCACTACTGTATCCGGTCCAACTACTATGACGTACGCTCAGTGCTTTGGTGCTTTGCTCTTATTCTGGCTTTGCGTTTGAATGAGAGAGAGCCTCGAACACTCAGGTGAATAAAGAGATTGAGAAAAAGTGTGCTCAGAGTAAGGTGTACTGAAATAACACGTTTATCGTTATCGTTTTGTTAATAAACTTTTTTTTGACAAATAATGCTCCGTCGTTAAATACCTAACACAAACCAGGGACGCTACCGCCGACGGCGAAGCCGATCTCCATTGATGGCTTAAAATTAGCTTCATGGGAACTAGAAACGATTTTTACCTTCCGGGTATTTATCTTATCCAAAATGGCGTTTCCCATCTCAAAAGTGTACACATGTTATGAAACCTATCCGTTCAGTACATTTGACGGTAAAAATCGTTTCTAGTTCTCATGAAGCTAATTTTAAGCCATCAATGGAGATCGGCTTCGCCGTCGGCGGTAGCGTCCCAGGCATCACGAGAACTTAGTCTGGGGTGAACGGAGGAACAAAGGCTGTATCACTTGTCCTTGATTATTTTCGTGTACAATAAATAATTTTCGTTAATTAATTATTTTGTTCGTAGTCGAGGAGATTGCCTAGCGTAATAGCGTAATAGGGTACGCTTACCCAGGACCTAGGTACTTATCACATCTTGTTTTCCCATCAGCTTAGTCAAAGTTTTTCACGGAAAAGTAGTAAAGCTGACCCGAAAGCTTCTTTGCGAGTTTTTTCGAATATTTATAAGCTTTCGGGTTTCTCAGGAGCCGTATTTTTGTTAAAACGACCCTCAGGAAAGATGATCTTAATGTTATATATATTTTCATTTATACAAATAAATACAATTAAAGTGTCTGTTTGTAATGTCAAAATAAAACCTTTTTATTGCGGTAAGTACTCATAACAAAGAAACAGTTTTGCAATGTATTTTGCCTGGATTTTAACTGGAAGATATCTGATGTTATAAGAAGTACCAAGTTACAAGAAAAATAATTAGGGTTCCGCGCAAAAAAAAGAAACCGATGATATGTCACTAGATTTTTTTGAGTTCAACACTTTTGTGTTGAACTAGCGGTCCCATATCACGAAAGTGCAATAAGAAAGGTATTGGGAAATTCCCATGATTCTGGTAATGAAGTGGCGAGCGTTTGATAGCATAGTATAGTTATAGTATGGTATAGTAAGCATAGTATACATTTGGAATTCACATGCGTCATCATTGATCATTCTTTCTTAAGCGATTTTCAGAGCAAACAAATTTTCTTCTTTACAGCTTGTACAAAACATATCTTCATATCTAACATTCGCAGATGATGGATAAGTTTGTCTAGATCTAGGCCAAATCAAGGATGAGGTCTACGAAGGAGCGAGCTTTTCCTGGAAGCACTGGCTCTCCCACGCACGAACCGAGCACTAGAGCACGGCAACCCCTTTGGCTTCGGATTTAGGAAGAAGGGTGATTGCTAGGTAGGTAGACCTTTTCAGGTCCTACCATCAGTACTGTGACCTTTCAGCCGAAGACGCCAGCAAAAGTCAGCGATTCCGTTGCCCGGGATAGACCACTAGGAGAGAGACCTCAGCAAATCCTCAAACAGTCGAGGATTCCGGGTGAAGTGCGCTTCCACCTTCGGCCTTATTATAACTTGTAAATCAGGTGAGATGAAGGCCAAGTACATCCCCATAGTACAAAAAGAAAACATCTACATACGATTAGGTTAGACACGGATATAATATATATTATTTTGATATAATTTGATATTAGATTGATTTAATATATATTATATCCGTATATAATAATAGGTATATTTATAGACGCAGGTAAAAATGTAGCGATGTAGTTCCGTGCAAGTGATTTTGAATGGAGAAGCTTAATTAAATCATTTTGATATTTGCAATTATTCATCGGGAATTTGATAAACCTAAATCGAATTGAGTTGAATATTATAATTTGGCCATAAATTATCGAGACGTCTACTGCAAATGGGGTTCTGTGGGCGTGATGGAAGTGTATAGAGATGTTTTGCCTCTTTTATCAAACACCTTTTTCACAAATCAGATATTTTTCTGTTTATCACACCACCAAGGTCAAATAATTTTTATACGTGTGTGGCCAACTTTTTTGAAAATGGAGAGAGATGTAACCGTATACCAATCAGGATTAAAAACGTTAGTGGGAAAACGCCAAGTTTAGTGGGGATTATGACAATATATCTAGTTATTCTATTCGGATACATGGGTGACCCCACAGAACAATGAAGGGTGACCCTATGTATAGATAATATGTAATAATATGTAAAAAAACCCCTAGTGTCTATAGTACCATTGATTTGTACCATCAATGGTACAAGTGATAATACTATGTGTCCTTAGTACCGTTGAAAAAGATACTAGTTTATAATGTGTATTTATATGAAAAAAATAAAGATTTTAGTAGTACTCTAGAGGTAGGTAGGTACCTATTTAAAAAATATCTGCATTATGTAATAACCAGCCAACTATTAACCTGTAAATGGATCCTATATGTGTAACCTTTTAATTAGCGCTAAGTTAATAGCAGTTATTTCTATTGGTTTATTAGCTCTTAGTTGAACTAAAATTCTAAAATATCAATTGGCAGAGCCTTTGCGGCTTAAGAAAATAATGCGGGTTCAAGTCCTGTCGCTAGTTGTAAATTTTTTAGTCATTCATTTTTTTTTACGTTTCTACCAACGGACTAGCTGATGTTTGGCATGCTACAACCCGGGCCTTGTTAATGTTCCATCGTACAGAACTCATCGTTTCGCCTCTAATACCTTCTTCATTAATACTGGTAAGGAATAGAAGTCTATGCCCTCTTCCGTTTTTTGTTCCACACGTAGGAGTCTTCAAGTTCAGAATTTAGACAAGCGTGCTCCATCGTAGGCTTCATCTTTACTTGTTTTTCAAGTAAATCGCCTCTGTGGTCTAGTGGTTCAACCCATCGATTTCAGATCCAGAGGTTCGATCCTCAAGGGGAGTACAATACTGTGCTTGGTATAGTTGGACTTTGTTTAATATCTATATTTAAGTCTGCCTGGCTAGCTACCACCATCTTAGCTAATTCTGTCGCCAAAAAAATTTTGTGTTCCGGCATTTAGAGGTAAGATAGCCAGTTCCTCAGTTTGTTGAGGATTCCGGGTCCAGGAGCTCTCAAATTATATACTCATGTAAGGTTAAGCTTTTGCTGACGTCTAAAATAAAATACTTACAATGTGGTACATTCAAAAATGAAGCACATACAAAGGTTATCCTATAGTGAAACCTAGCTACTACTCTATGTCGATACCTTTAGCTCTTCTTTGATTGCCCTGACTAGGCGGGGTCGGAAGAGGCGGAAACCACTCAACACTCAGGATGTTTTACAGACGTTTGAAAACTTAGGGTTTGACTGTACTCCACGGCTATAAAATAGTATCTACCTTAGAAAGATACATTGTTGTGTTCCGGCATTTAGAGGTAAGATAGCCAGTTCCTCAGACTGAAGAAGATTCTGGGTGAAATTCGCTTTCACCTTCAGCCTTATCATAGTTTGACATCGGTGAGATGAAAGCCAAGCGATTCCCAGTCGTATACACGTATGACATGAGTATAATTATATTCATACACACCAGTTGGGAAACTCTTGTGCCAGATAACCAGAAACGCCTGTGCAATGGATACTTGTAATCAGTTGGGCTGCACGCCAATTGAAACTTGGCATTGTAATGTACTGTATCTGAGATAAAGGATAAAACTGCTGTTTTAAGTGAAACTCTTGATCTGATATGTTTTGAGACGGGTAGGTTCACTACAAGCATAATGTACCTACGTGCTACAATCTGGACGTCTACTCTACAAACCGATAAAAGATATATCGGAACAATTATCGTGCAAAGCGTACTCTTAGTGCCATCGTTTTGAGTATCGTTTGAACGATAGATCGACGACATTAATTTCGACAATCGATGCCGAAATCGTACTCTAGCACCAAAAATGATACGATGATTTGAAATAGACCAATAACAGTCGATGATTCGACCGAGCTTGACGAACATTGTAACGACACATAGTTTGCTATCGTGTACGTTATCGTTCCTATTTTTTAACAGTGATTCCTTGATTTTCTGCTTCAAATCATCTAAGTAGTAGGTATAATAGGTACCTACCTACTCTGTTTACATAAATTAACTTAGGTACCTACCTAATAAACTCAAAAAGATTAATCAAATTATTGCTGTAGTAGGTACCTAGGTACAATGTTTATTTTAACTACTTAGGTACCTACCTAGTAAGCTTTGGGTTACTAGGTAGTGGACTCTAGAGAGTACGATTTCGGCTTCGATTGTCGAAATTAATGTCGGTTGATCTATCGTTCAAACGATACTCAAAACGATGGCACTAAGAATACGCTTTGCAAGATAATTGTTCCGATTTATCGTTTATCGGTTTGTAGAGTAGACGTCCCCGATTTAGCTGTCGTCTTCGTACTTGGGACTCAGGAGCAATGCTTTCGAGCAAATCGCTGCTCTGTTAAATTAAGGCGGCTGGGTTGGTTCGATCAGGATAGTTCTAAAGGCAGTGCAGAACACAGATCAATTCTACAAATGTTATTATAGCAAACACGCGGCGGGACTCGAACTCGCATCTTTTCTTTAAACCGGTGTAACGACCGATTAAGCAACGAGGTTTTTGTGCCATATTCAAATTAGCTTTCAAATTTACACCATTTATATAGCAGAGATTCACACAACAGAATGCTGTGACCAAGTGCAATCACTTGAAATACAAAATGCAAACAAATGCTTGTTGTTTTCGAACCCACAACCTACAGCTCGGAAGGCAGAGCTACTACCAACTGAGCCATAAGGCTTGTAAGTTACTTAGGCCACGGATGTATTGAAAACTAACTAAGTGGTTTTACCAGAAGAAGGGCCCATACATCTTACATCTGATAATTATCCCCTTCATTGCGTGATTGTGGCCAATTTGGCAGGGGCTCCGACCAGAGGCTGTTGAGGAAGAGGTAGGTACGAATGAGTATATCACGCAATAAACCACCAGATATTGTTATTTAAAATATTCCGAATGACTTAATTCCGGCTTTTCAATTCATTTAAATATGTGCATGCTTTTAGTTTTCATTAGTAAACGTTCAGTCTACTGACCGCAATATGGCGACTGCATTGCTGAATTCACTGATATTAAATTAAATTCGGCTCATGAATTCCATATTTACCTGCTAATGAAAGTAAATTATGATTATTTATGTTGATTCACGCAGCAGTTTTGTTTTAAGCTAATTTTCACGCCACATTGAATAAATAATACCGACAGCGTTGGAGAACATTTCAAGTTTTAATATATCTTATATACGAACTTGGAACGATTTATTTTCTTCTGGTTTGTAGTTCATCATAGTAGGGATACGTGGAAATAAAATATCCATGTTAGTATCTACCCAGTGAGTAGTCTTCGTCTGTTTTACCGCACGAGTACAATGTTGGAGTCTTCAAGTCCAGAGTAAATAGGTTCCTTTTAGGCAAGCGTGCTCCATCTTAGGCCACATATTTAGGTACTTGTTTTACATGTAAGAAAGTAAGTGGTCAAACGCTTGACTATAACCAAGGAAAACAATCTTCCCCACCAGTAGGGATAGACCAGTAGGGATATATGGAACTCGAACAAAATACTAAGCTACGCTTATTTGACATGGTTGATTCTGTGATCATCTCACAAATCAAAATAAAATAAGTTTATAATATGAAGATAGGAAACCTAAAAAAACACGCTACGTTTTTAATATTATTTTATTTGTTTTGACATTTGTAATTGTCTAGATGTTTACTTTTGTTAAGCGTGTATCTTGACGAAGCTTCGTGAGATTTGTCATGAAACAAATGTCAAAACAAACGTCAATTTAATTAGTCACAAATCCTATGACCTCAAGCTCGAGTAGTTAACTTTTAAGATGTTGTCATAATATCATTTCTAATTGTTATATTCCGGCATTAGGAGATAAGATAGTCTCTCCTATTTCCAGTTCCTCAGTCTGTTGAGGATTCAGGGTGAAGTACCTGGGGCCTTACAGGTGAGATGAAGGCCAAGCGCTTCCCCGTCATACAATAGTAAATAAATCAATGGTATCAGGAATCGCACCATCCGCCCAAATATGTCGTAGGTATCTAAAACTCTACCAAAACGCAGTTTTAATTAATTATTTTAATTTGTTTTTCGAATCAAAATAACGTGTTTTTATCGCGAAATTTAAAAAAGTTTTAATTCATTTACTCTGTCAAGGTATAACGTACAGTAGGTAGCTCACAATGCATTTTAAGCCCTAAAATCTTAAGTTAGTTGTGTTTTTTTTTTCGATAAGCAGTAAGTTATATATCTTTTACTAGAAACACATTACAAATAAGTATACAATTATTTCAGTAAGGCGTGCAAAATCCTTTATTGTTTGATTTATGGGTGTAATACCTATAAAATATATTTCTTTGTATATTTATCGCAGTAAGGCGTTCAACATCCTTTATTGTTTGATCTATGGATGTAATATCTATAAAAATAACTTTGTAAATTCATAAGATCATAAAACACAACACCAAAACACAGAACAAGCATCTCTATTAATCATAGAAATGTTTGTCCTGGTTGAGAATGGATACCTACAGCACAGAAGGCAAAGTTACAACCAACGGAGCTGTGACGCTTGCGGAGTTTCTAACTGTAACTACCTCTACTAATCGCATTCGCATAGATAAGGAGGTACACAGTGTATGTGAACACGAGGTATTAGCTCAGTATTGAGTTGCTATGGCCTGAATAAAAACTCTCTATCCATAGATAGAATTCCTAGAATTCTCTATGTTTCCATAGAAACATAGAGAATTCTAGGCTAATAAGCACACAACTAGATATAGCCCATAGAATAAACATTAGAGGCAGCCGCCGCACTCTACATTGAATAATGCATTGATTCAAAATTCGAATACAGCTCGGAAATTCAATTTTGCAACTTTTGGCTTCTAATGTTTATCAGTTTTCTCTACAGATACATTTTAAAACTTTAGCCAATATCAGGGGGTGAGTAAACATACTAAAATTACCTTTATCATTAGGTACCTAGGTAAGGAACGGAACTCGATACCTTTGTCTGTTTTTCCGTACTGTTAGGTACATGCTTGGCGGCTTCAAGCTCTACTCTGTTCCCTCTTAGTCACATAGTCACTGTTTTTTCAAGTAAGCTGGTGGGAGGTTTAAGTTACGAATATAAAAAAACGTTGATTAAAACGTTTTTTTGATTTATTTTCATATTTTATATAGAGTCAAAATGAATTACTGCACCAAAAACAGTAATAACCGGAAATAAAATTATTTTTTAGAAAGTTATAAAAAGCTTGCAACATAATGCTATTAATGCATATTAATGATAACTAAATAATATATAATATATATATATATATATATAGGTATAGGTAGTTTGGATATTCATTCATTTAGATTTGATTCGTCACGCTCTGAGCAATGTCTGCAAACCAAAGAAAAAACTGTATTGTAGGAAATAGATGAACGTTCGATCCCTAAGGGGTACAATATTGTGTTTGGTTTGGTTGGTGGTAGGACTCTGTTGCCTAGCTAGCTACCACCATCTTATCTAACTTTGTCGTATCAACAATTTTGTTTCTTGTGTTCTGGCACTTTAAAGGTAAGCTAGTCCCGAATTTTGTTGAGGATTTTTTTTATTGTACGCCGGGGAAGCGCTTTTGCCTTCATCTCACCTGGTTATAAGTTGAGATAAGGGCGAAGGTGGTAGCGCACTTCACCCGGAATCCTAAGCAAACTGAGGAACTGGCTATCTTACCTCTGAATGCCGGAACACAACAATTTCCGAATTGTTGTTATGGCGACAGAATTAGGTAAGATGGTGGTAGCTAGCCAGGCGGACCCAAACAAAGTCCTACCACCAACCAAACCAAGCACAATATATTGTACTCTATTGACCTCTGGATCTGAAATCGGTGGGTCAGGTGAGGTCTCAAGCGCTTCCCGTTTTAGTGATCAGATATTCCAAAAGTACCGAAACAAACTGAGTGAAAGCTAAATTTCTGACACATTAGGCAGATACTTGTCCAAATACATTCCTATCAGGCATAAAGGAAAGTTAGCAAATGTAGGGATTTATATCGACCAATGGATCGGCGAGGCGAAGACGAACTTTGGTCGTAATATTTTTATAGCCCATTGGAGATTATCGATCCGGGATACAAGGTCAGTTTATATCAAACGCGAAGTGGTATTGAAATGGCTGAGACGTGACGGATTGGGAATAGCCGCGGCAGATGATGACAATGATGCCAAGTCCCAATATTGTAAACAAATATTATGAGCCCCTACCTAAATGGGAGGCCCAATTGGCGTACAGTAGAGATTTAGAGAAGGATTAAAGGGAGACCTTTGCCTAATGTATGGCATGGAAATCATGGTATTTGGCATCGGTTGGACCTTAATCATATAATTTTACTGTAATAGTATATTTTAGACTTTCGCGATTAGAACACATTATTTTGATTAGAAAACATTATTTTTTTCCATTGCCGCTGCTCGGGACTACTATGACGTCACACCTAACCCACAGAACATAGCTACCTGCTTCTCTACCAGCTCTTACCAGCTCTCTAGCCACTGTGTTGAGGAGAACGAAAATTCTTCTTTTTTTTTTATATAGTTTTATTAATTTTTATTTAATTTTATTTTCATTACATGACATCAATTTTACACATCACCATCTAGTCCCAAAGCTTGTAGTATGGAAACGATTACGGATATAATACTCAAATACCTTTTTAACCGACTTCAAAAAAAGGAGGAGGTTCACGATTCGGGTGTAAGTTTTTTTTTTTTGCTTGTTACTTGGTTTCTCCGCTAATTCGTAATAGATTTTGATGATTCTTGCTACGTTTGGTAGGCCATACTCGCGAGGAGGTACCATAGAATTTTTCTCAAAATCGGTTCTGTAGATTTTTGTAGGTAGGTTTTTATATTAAAATAACTGGAAAATATATGTCATTCAAGTAAACGATATTGCGTATTCTGCTTTCTTGTGGTGTTTACGGTCACTAGAGTAGACCTTTTGAAGCGCTTACCTTCCAGTATCATCATCATAATCAGGGTTTTGCCATAATCACCACGCTTGGCATGTTGTTGATCGCAGTAATGATCTTACGTTATAGTAAGTAGAATTGACTTTGACGCATTCTGGCTATAAATGCTGTATACATGTATCATCATCATCACTACAGCCCATAAAAGTCAACTGTATAGGACATGGGCCTGCCCCAATGCTAAAGAATGGAGGGTTTTGTCATAAAACTCACGCTTGGCAGGCGTGTTGGTGATCGATGACTCTTTAACGACTACTACTGCATTACCTCAGAACTCCGTTATTACTCAACCGATTTGGAAAATATATTTTCATACAACAAATAACGTATTATTGCACCCTCACACGACTCTTAAATAGTATGTCGTTGGACGTCGTTGTGTCGTAGGGTTTACAACGAAAAAAAGCGAAAAATAAACTCTTTTTGGAAAAAAGTGGAACCGACTTCACCACTAAAAACTTACAAATAACTTTTAGGGTAAGTTCACATAATTTGAAGTTGGTGCCGAATTGCCAAGCACAACAACATGTTTATTGTATGGCAACGCCGAGTTTATTTTTAAATAAATAGGTAAATATCATACAATACAACACCCAAATACAGAACAAACAGAGTAGTTCAGGGTATGGACATTGGTCCGAATTTGAGGCTTCTCTATACAATTATAAGACAGGTGTATCAGCGCTTTAACAATAAGAGACGAATGCTTGTAGCAATTTGAGAATTCGGGTTGTTTATGACAAATTCCATCGGGTATTAGATACATGGCTATTTCACTAATATTGTCCCAATCCACGCCGCGGCAATAACTATAATGTAAAAGCGATATTACTAAATGAAGTGCTATTGTGCCAGTTTTCAACATTTTATTTCCTTCGGAAACTTCGACAATCGCCGAAGCAATAACGGAGAGCCCAGTTTGCAAACTTCTGCAAATCTATCAACCCGGAACCGCCCCACTTGATTTGATCGAGAGATTATGCATGAAAACGGCTAAAGAAAAACTGTAACAGAAGTCCCTTTCTTAATATAAATAGTGTATCATTTCAAAGGAGTTTATAAAGGGTTCGAGGCGGAAAAACTTTCCAATATATCGGTGTATTTACATAAGCTTGGGTTAGGGAGAGGTCCCGAATAGTCGAGAACATTCGTCTTTCCAACGTCACTCAATTTTGTTAAAGCTATCTATTCAGTGTATTAACATAAATCTGTTTAGACGGCACACAATGCCTCCTATTTTATATTGATAGCTGCTGTACATTTTGTATAGGATGTGATACCGCAAGAATGCGGATGGTGGAAAATAAAACGAGGTGTATCTACCTAAGTATTGATAGTTTTACTTTCAATCAAAGTAAGTTTCAATGGATAATCCCACCATTGAAAATTACTTTGATTGAAAGTAAAACTAGCAACACTTAGGTTGATACGCTACGTTTTATTTTCCACCATCCATATTAGTGATTATTATTAATTGGGATAAAGATAATGGAGTTCGATGGCGCGCTATCGTAAAATAAAATTAGATGACGCTGTGTAAAAATAATGTCCTGTAATGTTTATAAAAAAAAAACAAATGCAGAGGTCTTGACCCTTAGATATGAGGTTTTCAATGCAAGGAGGGAATTAACTTACTATTAAATTGTTTTGTTATTTATCTCATATTTATTTTTTAAACTTTATTGCACGCGCAATTATACTATCACACTATTTAAAAAAGTATGGAAAAGGCGAGCTTAACCCTAAAAAGAGTTCTCTTCCAGTAAACCTTGGTAGAGTGAAACAAGTTTAAAAAGACAGGAAAAGTGTTCAACATTTATACATAATATATCTACCTAACATAATAGATACGATAAACTATATTGTACCATACATTTAATTACAATTTGGTAATTGTATTCGTACTTATTTGTTTTTCTTGAATGTTACACTGACGAAATTTACAAATGCAACCTTGAACCATTTAAGTAGAATCTGTTTGGGTCCCTAGATTACCTATTTATAGTTGTCATGCTATATTTATATGTAGATCTTGTATTCATATGTTGTCATTGTACACCATCACACACACACACTTCCTGAGTACTTCTATATATCAATGTAGGTAATCTAAAAGTTACATACATAAATTTATATTTGGTTTTAAGCTTTGGTTATATATTTTTTGTTGTTTAAGTTTTGTCTTTTGTTATTTATTTTAACTTAATTTAAAAATTACGGAAGAGCGGTATCTAACACAGGTATTTTTATACTTAAAAGAGGGTCTCAAACCATGAAACATGTATGTACGTTAGATTAAGTGAAATAAATTATTTGTATGGTATTGTATTTGCATTGTTATTATTTTGTATTGTCATGTTAATATAAAACTTATTCTTAATAAATAAAATAAATTAATAAAATAAAAATTTCTTCTTTCTGGTACGGTAACAGTTGAGTTACCTATATAACGTTTGCAACGGTCCTTCTGTAACCCGACTTCTTCCCTTGTATTTTTCGCGAATAAATATCACAGTTACAGTTAAATTACATAAGTACAATGTTTATTGGCCTGTCTCATAAAAAAATCACTCAGATAATTCAGATAAAACTGGTATATTAAATATCTGATTGAACTGAGTGGCTCTATGACCAACATATCTAACTAACGATTCGTCTGTAGAATTTACCCACAAAATTTGTATCTATTATTTTTTTTATTTTTTTAGTTTGAAATAATTTTTGATTCACTTGTTTATTTAAAATGTTAAAGTACCTATTTTCCTTTTAATTATTTGTATACGAATGCCTGTATAGTGTACCTATGACTTGTAAACAATATTGTATCTGACTCCCGCGACACAGGCGTGTCCTAGTGCGGGGTCAATTATAGTAAATAATATTGATTCATATCTTAGTTTGGCTGTGCGTTGGCACGTATGTAAGTAGCTAGATAAGTATGTCAATATATTTATATAAAATATAATATAATATCTATATAATAATATAATAATATAATATCAGGACATTAATTTCACACATTTTACATGTATTATGTACTTTTTAATGATTTTGGGAATTCCCACGGGATGACGTGAACAAATAAAGTTCTACTAGAGTTATATAAAATTTCTGAATTCATTCCCAAACATCACGAAATTCTCTTTAAATTCTAGAGATATCTAGGAATAAACCACAAATACTGTGATTCGGGGACCAATATTTGCCGATTCTATTTTACCGATATTGAATTTGTGAGATTCAAGGGCGTCTCTTCTATTCATGGTTTGGGAGATCATTTTGCTTTTTGAAACAGTTATTGCTCTCTACTGTATGTTTTTAGAATGCTGTTGCCGAGTCAGCTGGCTGTTCACATGAAATGTTTGCATAAAATATTTGCACCCCCCTTCACTAATGGTTAATGCAGTGCAGACAGGGAATGAGTTTCAGATTAAATTAATGATGTTTCGTTTCTCTTACGAACTTGGAAGCGACAGACACATTTCCATACCTTTTAAAATATATTTTTGTATGCCTTAATAATTGTGTATGCAATAAAATATAAATCAATAAAAAAACACATTACTTACTTTACATTACTAGAATGCTGGAATTCACTTAGTTTACCAATAACACAAAATTTATGTGTTTTTGTAAAATTACATGTTAAGCAGATAAATATATATTTCATAGCACAAAAGAGACGCTCGATTTGTCACATACTTAAGATCGACTACTGTAAACCACATTTTGTGCGTTTAAAATTACTCACCTTTCCTTGTCTCTCACTATATGAAAATTCCTTATTCGATGGAATCAAATTGCATCTGTTTGAGCCTCTTAATACTACATAACTCTCGTTTGTGTGCACATCCCTCTAAAACGGCACTTACGCACCACAGCGTATATTGTGTAGGTATCAAGGAAATTCTATAACAAGCTACCGCTACGAATCAGAAACATAAATACAATATAATGTTAAATATAATGAATAAAATTGATTGAGGCGACACGTGACCCAAGGGCTGGCTCTTATTTAGGCCAGCGAATTAGCATAGCTATTCAGCGTGGCAATGCAGCCAGTGTCTTGGGCACGCTTCCGTCTGGTACTGGTCTGGAACAGTTGAGTTACCTATAGGCCGTTTGTAACGGTCCTTAGGTAATCTGACTGATTCCTTTGTACATAGTTAGTTTAATTGTACTTTTTATTGAATAAATGTATACTATTAGAAAAAAAAAAAAAAAAAATATAATGTTATAAGAATGCTTTGCGAGACTTACTTACAAGAAAGGCATACTATACAATTTAAATGAATATCTTGGTGACACTATTCTTGATTGACTTTTTTCACTCTATTAATGGTTATACATTATAGCAATATACTCTGATCTTTTAATTAAAATTTTATTTAATTGACAATATGTAATTGAAATTTAATTTAATTTATTTTAATTTTATTCAATAAGCAGCTATGATTTTGTGCGCTGCAAATGTGGCAGAATATAGAGCACTTTTTAATAATCTACCAACTTATGTACCTATATTTACAATATAAATACATTTGATTTGACCGTCTTACCTAATTCTGTCGCCATAATACATTTCTTAAAAAAAAATGTTGTGTTCCGGCATTCAGAGGTAAGATAGCCAGTTCCTCAGTTTGTTGAGGATTCCGGGTGAAGTGCGCCTCCACCTTCGGCCTTATCTGTTGAGATAAGGCCGAAGGTGGAGGTAACCAGGTGAGATGAAGGCCAAGCGTTTCCTCGTCGAACAATAAAAAAAAATGAAAAATTCACAACCCGTGGTTTGGGCTTGAGGAAAAATGCGGGTTCGAGTCCCGTCGCGGGTTCTTTTTTGCCATTATACCATTTGTAAATGTTGTGTTGTTGTGTTTGACTAATTGCAATCACTTGATGTTTTTTTTTGTATATTGTTTTGAGCTTCATTCTATGGCAGTATCAAATTGTGTAGAATTGTAGAACATTGACAAGTATTCGAAGGGTTTTAAATAATGCAAGTATTTTTATATGTGTTCAGCAAGAAAAATCGACTAAAAAGTTATTTTAACAGCATGTACCTGGAACTTAAGACGGAGTAAGTAGGTACGTTACAGGTTCGGTTGTTAGGTTTTTTTGCCTCCAGGAACACCTTGTTTATTAAATTCACTTTGTTTGCTGACAAAATTCATTTTGGGGCTGACCCTCTATGAAACCTCTATAATTAGCTGACCCTTTACGTTATAGCCTGTAACAAAGTTATTAGGAAACATTAAACACGCTAAATGAACAAGGCTCCACTTCGTGATGTGGTTGAAATACATTCCAAATGCAAATTCATGACACCCTATAAAACCTTCTCCGTGATAGGGAATGCCCTGCACTGCATTACACCCTGTGTGTTCAAGTTACCTAGTACACTTATGTGCTTACTCAAATTAAAAAATCAGCACGCGTTCATTTAGGTATCCGAGCACTGAACAGAAAATTGCAGTAACCAACTTGCACCTCGTGTGAAATTTGTAGGCGTTCTTTTAGCAAGTTCGCTCTTTTCTTATTTTTGCTTGCATTTTTATTTTCTTTTTAATTTTATTTATTTATTCTTCTTTTAGGGTTCCATACCCAATGGCTGCCAACAGGACCGTATTACTAATAAAACATTTAAAATATATACGACCACGGCTTTCCTCATCATTATTTAAACTGTGTTAGGTATTTATTGAATAGACATTTTACACATAACCATTAAACTGATTGCGGCTGATTCGGCCGAGGATCACAAAAGGCGCAAATATAGTGGTCTCGACAGAGCTTACCTATTTGAGCCTTTTGGGGTGGAGACCTTGGGTCCGTGGGGAGCCGGTGCCCTCCGGGTTTTCAAAAATATTGCGGGGCTTTTGATTGAGGCGACACGTGACCCAAGGGCTGGCTCTTATTTAGGCCAGCGAATTAGCATAGCTATTCAGCGTGGCAATGCAGCCAGTGTCTTGGGCACGCTTCCGTCTGGTACTGGTCTGGAACAGTTGAGTTACCTATAGGCTGTTTGTAACGGTCCTTAGGTAATCTGACTGATTCCTTTGTACATAGTTAGTTTAATTGTACTTTTTATTGAAGAAATGTTACCATTAAACGGAATAAATATTCATCATCATCATCTACATCATCTACCTATCGCAGTCCACTGCTGGACGTAGGTCTCTCCTAAGGTGCGTCATGAGCTCGATCTTTGGCCTTTCTCATCCACTGTCTGTCCGCCGCTGTACGGAGGTCGAAGCTCCATCTAGCCGAAGGACGTCCTACGCTTGCCTAGACGTGGTCTCCACTGAAGGACTCGTTGGCTCCACTGGTTGGTAAATATTAAATAATTAGTTAACAAGTTTTTTGAAAAAAAAAAAAACCATGTGTTTTTGCTGCTAAAGAGCTTCTGGCCTACGAATTGTCTCTCCAGCCACTGAGCTTCCACATGCACTTATGTAGATATTTCTGGTTATTATTGCATACAAATAAAATACCAAACACAAATAAAATTGAAACATGCTGCATTTCTACTTGTTGAAAAAATAAAGCTTTCAACCAGCATCCGTCTACACAAGCAATCGATCAACAAAGCTTTTGCCCGAGCTATATTAAAAATGATCTCTAAAATATCGAACTCACTAAATAATAGCTCTCCATAGCAAAACAGACACAGAACTAATATCAAAGAGATATAATAATTGCACCGTAGTTATAAAGCGCATACGATCCGTATAGGACTGCTGAAAAAAAAAGAAAAAACTGAAAAAAGGATTCACTTATTAAAACTATTCAATAAAATTTAACGCAACCAGTGTCTTGGACACGTTTCCACCTGGTACTGGTTTGGAACAGTCGAGTTACCTATAGACCGTTAGCAACGGTCCTTAGAACCCGACTGCTTCCTTTGTCAATAGTTTGTATTGTACCTCTATGTTTTTTTTATCGTTTACAAAAAAATATAACAACAAAACGCGAAATTAACACATTGAGTATGATGTTTGTGTTATAAAATAAACTCTTTTTGGAAAAAAATCGAACCGACTTCACAACTAAAAACTTACAAATAACTCTAAGAGTTATAGTAGGTAAGTTCATAAAATTTGAAGTTGGTGCCGAATTGCCAAGCACAACAACATGTTTATTGTCAGTCACAGCTGGATGGAGCCTCCTCCAAAGCTGGAGGATTATGATTTTGCCATAATCACCACGCTTGGCAGGCAGATTGTAGATAGCAGATAAAACACTGAAGGAAACTGCTCTTTCTTTTGGTGAGATTCCATAGTTGGCTTTTACGACATCCATGGATCTGTCCATCAAAAAAAAAGCTTAATAATCGACCCCTCGAAGGTGTAGGCGCACTTCACCCGGAATCCTCAACAAAATGAGGAACTGGCTATCTTACCTTTGAATGGCGACAGAAAACCAAGCACAATAGGTATATTGCACTCCCCCTGGGGATCGAACCCGGGACCTCTGGATCTTTCACCGGTAGGCGAACCACTTGGCAACCAAGGTGGGTAATTTTTACGACTTATGTATAGAATTTGGAACCGGTTTAGCATATTTTTCATTGTATAAGTAAATAGCTGTATCATAGCGACAAAAACAGCGTTGGGGTCGGAAAACCTCATGAGAAGACCTCGTAGAGCTGTTTTACTTTCTCCCATAACAACGTAGTTTATCGTTCATTCACACATCCGATCGACATGAAACTTTGCAGGTTTAATTGGATAGAGATAGTAAGTATTTTTTATTTAGTATAGTAAGTCTGGGGTGCGTTACTGTTTCCAACAATGGAATACAAATCTGAATATATGGATATAATTGTTACATACAAACATTATTTTCCATAGACATATTTAAGCTCGTACGATCCATGGGAAAAATTAAAATAGGATTCGCTTATATAAACAAAATAATAATAAATCCATCTAGATAGCCCCAAACTAAGCATAGCTTGTAACATGGGACTTGAATACTGATATAATACCTAACTACTTTTTTTTGTATAAACTATATGATACAACACCCACCCATAAAGAGAACAGACATCTATTTTCATCACACAAATGTTTGTCCTAGGTGAGAATCGAACCCACAACCTACAGCACAGAAGGCAGAGTTACTACCATCTGAGCTATGAAGCTTGTTAATTATAAAATTGAGATAAAAATAATTTGTAAAAACGAAATTGTTAACCATAGCTTTGTTGCTGAATATGCAGATGGTAATCCCAATAACGTTGAAATTGACGGATTAGCATTCAAGGCTAATCCGTCGAAATCGTTATAGAAGATATCGTTAGCGAAATCATTAAAGAGAATCGTCAATTTCAGACTCACACCTGTAACAAACAGCAATGCGGCAGATCCCTGAATTTTGCGGTGGTGTAAGTCGATAAAATTAAGCTAAATAAAAAATAACACTAAGGGTCGAGTAGGGTAGACTTTGTAATCGAAAACGGATTAAGTAAAATGCCTGCCAAGCGGATTTTTTGGCGATTTAAGGGTTTAAATTTTTTTATTGAATAAAAATAAAATTATCTTTTTCGATTAAAAACGTTTAAATCGTAGATTTTGCATCATACTATATACTATATATAAACGTAAAGTTAATATATACTATTAACTTTACGTTTGCTTTCTAAAAAAAGTACATTGAAAATTGATTTTATAGAAAAATTAAAATCAAGACGTCGGCGATTTTGATTGAAATTTACGATTTTAGGCAAAAAAAAAGAATCCTATTTGCTATCAAAATCAGTTAAGTAGTTACGAGGAAACGTAGGTACGTAAACATTCACATTTATAATAATATTACGAACAAATTTAAACATTTCTTATATCCTATTAATAGACATATTTTATGACTAATTAACTATCTACCAATTACGTCACATACGTAACACTAAGGTGGCAGATAAACACAGAATTAATCTGCCCTTTTTCTGATGAGATCCCGGTGTCGTTTTTTACGACATCCGCGGGCTGAAATGGAGGGTTGCATCACGAAAGCGACGGTAAAGCAACTAGAATCACAGAAACCTAATTTAAAATTTGAAATCACAGCTTTGCTATCTCAATATTGTGTAATAATTTACTTTTAACTCTTTTCCGACATTCAGTCTCTTCGAGTATCCTGATTTTCTCGTGCAATTAGAATTTCTTTTCTTTCTTCTTTTCAAATCCATGCAATTTCAGCAAGCTAAATGTACAAAACTCCAATTCCTTTTTACCCATCCTTCATTAACAAACCAGAACCTTATGTTTATAAAAAGCAAAAAGTTGAAACTCGTTCGGAACGACTTCCTGAATTATTTCTGGTAATCCTTTAGTACCTCCGTTTTTACGGAGTTTTAATTCCTGGGGGTTGTTTAGCTGTGTGAACGAAAATACAAGTTTTCTTTTCATATTGCCTTTTAAGTATTTGATTGTATGTACAGTTACCAGATCTTGCTGTCGCACGTTACAACTGCAGGTTGATAAGTTTTTAATAACGTATATTTTTATATACTAATGTATATACTAGTAGTTCGCCACGAACTGAGATCTCGTGGTGTTTGGTTTGTATTAGGTATGTAACCACGGATATTATTTCTCAAATACAATGTAATTAACAAACGATAAAAATGTGCTTTCTTTACACCTTCCTTACCTTAATTAATTAAGCAAGCTTTCTCTTACACTCTCTTTATCACCTAAGTGTTCGAGGCTCTCTCTTGTTGGTAACTCTCATTCTATGCGAAGCCAGAATGAGAGCAAAGCACCAAACCACCGACTGCACCGATGTCGTTTTGAAAAGTGCTCAAAAACGCAGCCCACGGATGTCGTAAAGTGAACTAAGGAGCTTCACTAAAAAGTCAGCAGCTTTATTAGTGTAAACAAAACATTAACTGCGAGCACCGATCTGTCTGCCAATTGTGGTGATTATGGCAAAACCTTTCAGTTTTGGAGGAAGTTCTTTCCACATTCTGGTGGAAAATAATGTGTGACACCCTTTGGTTTGGTATCACTATTGAGTTAATAACCAAACATTTATAGACTAGTTTTAAAGAGATTCTGAATAACCTCTCTTATCTTACAAGACCTAATGATCATCCTTTGCCCTTTCCTCGTAAAAGCCACCCCTAATAAGGGCAAAAACAAACTATTTTGAAGTCTGCAGTCTAAACCTCATTTCATTATGATATTTCACATTTTTACACATTTTCAAGACGTCACTCTAATTAACCCCTTTTGCAACCCTTAATGTAAATACAGGGTTACAGCAAATAAAACATGAGTTAATTGTGAAGTCAAACCACATTAACAATCAATTTTACAAGACATACGTTATGCGTTTTACACTCTTTACGCACCCCATTCAAAACGTTTCAAAAACCACCCCTGTTGAAAAGTTAAAAATATATTTTGTGAATGTGCAGTCTTTCAAATGACACACCACAACCCAAAAATATTCTTGTCTCACTTAAATAACACCCCTATTTCTCAAAAACTTCCATATTGTCAACAAAATCCAATTGATGAGTATTAATATAATCCCTGCAAAACTTTTTAATTGATCGGATCAGCCATTCATAAGGTTTGAGTGAAAAAATGTATTTATTTTCACCCTAATATCTCAAAAACTACCCCGCGACAATTAAATTCTATTTACGTTATCCCTTTACAGTTTTAAATGAAAATGGGATAACCCGTCTGAGAGTTATGCCGTCACAAACATTGCCACATACATACATATATACATACATACATATAGTGCTGGATTTCCTAACATAACTCAGAGATCTCGTTCGCTACGCTTACTCGAGCAATTACGTAAGTTTTACAAATGTAGGTATAATATTAGATTTACTAAGAATTTTTAGAATTAGAACTCGAGAACTTGTATTGAAACTTGTATTCAAAAATGTATTGAAGCTCAAAATATATGCAAATTTCCTAATGACTGACCCTCGCTGTGCAGTAAAACAAATAAATGTTATTTACTGTTAGGGCGAGTGTCGTAATTCCATATTTTACTGAGTTTATTGTAACGCTCTTAAATCGTCACCTCACCTCTAGATGAAACTCACTTTTTTCAAGTGCAATTTTGAACAAATATTCCATGTATTTCGCTTGCTATCTATAATGTACCTTAGTATCTATATTGATTCCTAAGCATCAGGTTGTTTGAAAGAAAATTTAGAAAATATTTTGATAAATCCCGCCACGCGTTGCCGGATTCCATCAAAAATTACATGGGCCTCTTCTACGACCATCGGGTTAGTCGTTGCCGTAGGCTACATCATCGTTTATAATCATCAGAGAGAGAGAGAGAGAGAGAGAGAGAGAGACTTTTGTTGTTACAAAATTTGATATCTTTTTCTTATTTTGTACTATGCAACAGGTAATACTTTTATTTCTCAAATTATTCTATGGGGAAAAGGTAAATAAGACCTCTTTAAGATTTTTTTTTATGTGAACTACTAGGATGCTCTGAGACTGAGAATCCTCTACATAATCTGTAGAGTCTACCCATCGCTTCTTGCAACGAATATCCATTCTTTCGATTTTTAGGATTCTTTTACCCATTTATCTCTGATCAATGGTATTTATCTTATGAATATTTTATTTTTATTCATTCTTTTTTATTCAGATATTATAGAATAATTGTCATTAACAGTGTCATTTAGCTTCTCATGGAAGATTTTGAGAAAGTCTGATTTGCATTTTGGTCTATGGTATGAAAATCGGGTGAGAAGCTAGTATGCAGTTCTATGGAAAAAAATGGGAAGGAAATATCTCATTTTGTTCGATGACTGACATGTTCCATAGAAGAAATGGGACCTACTCTTAAAATGCAGCACACGGATACAGTTTCTCAGCGTCTTTACCAATACTCTTATGCACTTTACAAACTAAGTAAAATAGCTAACATTGCAGCCTTACTTGCAGCCTATTATGGACATACTGCTTAACTCGTTGGGTGCTGGTCGTCTCGCTGTCTATGTAAAACACACCGTGAGTGTTTTACAGCACCTATCTAGTTAACTCGTTGGGTGCTGGTCGTCTCGCTGTCTATGTAAAACACACCGTGAGTGTTTTACAGCACCTATCTAGTTAACTCGTTGGGTGCTGGTCGTCTCGCTGTCTATGTAAAACACACCGTGAGTGTTTTACAGCACCTATCTAGTTAAGGAGATATCTTTTGGGGCAACTCGACTAATAAAACAAAAGTGTTCAGAACACAAAAAATATGCGTCAGAGCATTGATTGGTCTAAGACAGGTTGAAACATGCAAATGGGTTTTTAGGCAGTGGCAGATTCTCACTTTCCCCTCTCTTTACATTTATGAGATTGCAAACTTTGTCCGTACGAATTGGCAGCGTTTTAATACGTTGCCTGTAGTCGTCGAGAAGGCACATTAAATCGCCATGCTTCGAAAACGGCTTCATTACGAAATAGTGTGTTCTGCATGGCACCCATCATTAATAACCATATTCCTTCGTCAATACATTCCAAAAATGCATTTAAAAATATGCTTATCAAACTAATAGAAAGAAAAGTATACTATGATACCATGAATACATTTTTAGAGGACAATTTTGATGATTGACAATATTTTCTATGTTTAATATTTCTTCATTTTGACATTTTAAAATCTGTATTTTTATTTTTTTTATTTTTTGTGTATCTACCTACTTATTGATGTTTGTAAGCCTGACACGGCAGACTAGAGATACAATTGTAACAAATTTTATGACGAATGTATTACTTACCCAGATCTATAAACAATAAATTGTTTGATGAAATAACAAGACGTAACAGAGAAAAAGCTATCAAAGCTAATCAAAGTCGTCCAAACGCTTTATTCTTCTTTCATTTTCATTGTTCATCTGTTAGTTCTCATATTCTTGTCACCGACCTGAATCACATCGATGATCTCTACTGTTGCACGACAAAAATTCGATTACCGCTACAAAAGAAAAGGCATCTCTAGTAGTTACCGTGAAACCCCTTTCATTTTATTGAAATTCTTGACAAGAAATGCAATTTAGAATCTTGATCAAGTTGCAAAACGATAGTCGACTTTTTCATCTTTTTAGCTTGTCTTGAAATGAATGAAACTAAACGTTTTGGTTTCACTTTCACAAAACATATTATTTATCCACACACACTATCTCACTCTCAACACATACTACACCATTGAAAAAAAAAAAAAAAAAATACCAAAGAAGAATATTTAGGTGACAATATAACACAAGGCAATTGGAAACAGAAATTACTTTCTTACACACACTTGGTAGGTAAACGCAATGATGATTGAAATGTACCTAATATATATATAGCGAATTTGTTTTAGTACCTATGGATAGTGAATTTTAATAGCTGTAATATGGCACTACAAAATGTTTAATTATTAATCAAATCACGAAGCTGTATGTATATGTATATATATAAAAAATGGGATTTGGCACAAGTCTCCCCGATAGGCGGGACAGTCGACCATAGGCAAGATAAACAATAAAAAAGAAGCATATGTCAATGAAATATTATTTATTATGAGTAATTCTAACTAGTTGTTTCATCCAACATCAAATAATATTGCCCGTTTTTTTATGATGGAAAATGGTTTAACCCTTACTATAGGAGGGAGAGTTGAACTATATGGAGGAAAAACTACCGTTCATACCTCCCTATAATGGTTCTAATCTCCCGCCGCTCCCATATTTTATTTTGTCGATTATTTTGTTTACAATATCATTTCCGATTGTAAAAGCAGTTATATAACAATATTCGACTTTTATTACACTATCCAACAAGGTATACAGATAGGATGTACCTGAATATTTAGCTGCGTGACAATTAAACTCCAGAAAATATATTTTATCACTTTTTGGAACACGAAATAAGTTTAGTAGGCTTACTGGTGAGCCGAACTGATTTTGTCCAATCTGGCTCCGCATACGTCAAGAACTGTCAGTCGAGCATCCAATGGCAGGTAAACGAACCATTGGTGCGTATATTCAAACGAAATATTCAAAGTGGCTCAAGTCTCCTCACTGGCCCAGTCTCCCGGACCCCCCCTACCTAATGACCTAATGAAGCGCTGCGCTGCAAGATAAGATCAGCTCCAAGTGCTGTACTTGGAGCGACAACATATCATATTATATATATATATTTTTATTGTACGACTGGTAAGCACTTGACCTTCATCTCACCTGGTTACAAGTTGAGATAAGGCCGAAGGTGGAGGCGCATTTCACCCGGAATCTTCAACAAACTGGAGGAACTGGCTATCTTAACCTCTAAATGCCGGAACACAACAATTTTTAAGAATTGTTATTATGGCGACAGAATTAGGTAAGATGGTGGTAGCTACTTAGACTTAAATAAATTCCTACCACCAACCAAACCAAGCACAATTATATTGTACTCGCTATGGGGATGGAACCCCAGACCTCTGGATCTAAAATCGGTGGGTTGAACCACTAGACTACAGAGGCGGTTAAAAATTTATTGTATTGTAATAATTGTATGACGGGGAAGCGCTTGGTCTTATTTTTTTTTTCTGTTCAGGTTTATTTTTCACCTGATTACAAGTTAAGATAAGGCCCATGGTGGAAGCGCACTTAACCTGGAATCCTCAACTGTCTGAGAAACTTTCTAACTTACCTCTAATTGCCGGAACACAACAATTTTTAGGATTGTTGCTATGGCGACAGAATTAGGTAAGATGGTGGTATCTAGCCAGGCGGACTTAAACAAAAGTCCTACCACCAACCGAGCTCTATATTTTAGGATTTTTCTAGAGCAATAAATATTTTCATTTGTTATTGGTTAGCAGTTAAATTTGTTATAAACAGTTGGTTTTCCAAATAATATGAAATAAAAACCTTTGAAGCTACCCGAAGGACTGTAACAACAGTGCCAGGATTTTACTCAGGAAAACTTCCGCAAAGTGTTTTGTTTCATAATACCCCCTATCCTACCATTCCTTGTGTTATGGAAATCAGCTTGAAATTATAATTTTGTGTTCAATTTCAAAGCGTGTTTATTTTGAAGGGAAACGGGAGAGAATTCCTATTATTTCTATAGTTTCCTATTATTGTAGGATTTTTTAAACAGGATGGGTTACCTCTTGGTAATAACTAATAATTTAACCGCCTCTGTGGTCTTGTGGATCGCCTTCCGGTGCCAAATCCAGAGGTCGGGTTAGATCCCTAGGCGGAGTACAATATTGTGCTTTGTTTTGTTGTTGGTAAGACTTTGTTTACTTTGACCGCCTGGCTAGCTACCACCATCTTACCTAATTCTGTCGCCACAACAACAATCTTAAAATTGTTGTGTTTAGAGGGAAGATAGCACTACATTATTTACATTATTAATTATAGTACCTACAGATTATTAACTATATCTTCCATTATTGTTTTCAGTTCTGACGAGCCCCTTAGTTAGTCTCATGTCTAGTTAATCTTATGATCTGTTATGGAATTCGGTCCCTACAGGGTTGATCCCTGTAATGGCATCCACCGCATTCTATGATTTATATATGCAATGTCACTCATCGATCAGAAGTAGGTAGGTACTATGTGTAGCTGACTATACTATCCCCCTTTAGATGTAGCTACTTTTAACTAGCCTAACAGTTCGGTTGGTTTGCCTTCTGCGCTGTAGGTTGTGGGCTCAAATCCCGTGACAAAAAATTGTGTGTTGAATATATTACTTTATTCACAAACATTTTAAATATAATGTACCTACGATGAAACTAACTATGAACTATAACCAACAACTAACTATCCGACTGATTCCTTTGTACATTTTATTTAATAATTGTACTATGTACAAAGGAAGGAGTCGAATTACCTAAGGACCGTTACAAACGGCCTATAGGTAACTCAACTGTTCTAGACCAGTACCAGACGGAAGCGTGCCCAAGACACTGGCTGTATTGCCACGCTGAATAGCTATGCTCATTCGAACGACGAACAAGTCGAACATATTGTGTTATATTCTAACATAAGTATGTATTTTATAACACATTTTATGTATGGAGGCATTCAATCTTCTCTTTAATCTATTTGTCTTTCTATCTGTCTGTTTGTTTCATGAACGCGTATCACGCTGAAAGCCCATTACCCTGCCATCCCCTCTGAAGAGGTATGTTTGTATGTAACCTTTTACAGGAAATAATTAGGAACACGAAACTTCATGTTAATATTCTTTATGGTAAACAATTTTATACGTCATCATTGGTTTCTTAAAAATGTAGCACGTTGGAGTACTACAAGGTTGCTAATTTTGTTTTAATAAATTGAATGTTATCACGGATTGTCTTGAATGTTGCTAATATACATACTAGCAAAGTATGTGATGAAACCTTTGTTCCCCGAGTTTATGATAATCATCGTTTAAATCCTTTAAAAAACCACAGATAAAAGGATTTAACAGATGAAACATTTATTTTAAAAGACTAGGTGGTAGGTTAGGTGTAACGATCTTTGTCCGTCATTTATTTTAAACAATTATTGTGATTTATAGGGACAACATAAAACATAATTATTACAAAATACTATTACCAAATACATAGGGACAACATAAAACATAATTATTACAGAATACTATTACCAAATACATTTTTAAGTTAATTAATTATTAAATTTTAAATCAACCTCTAGGTGGGCAAGTATAGTCATTCTCCAGATATTTTTTAATTATATACATTGTTTTATCTAGTAGAAAAGCATTTTTACCATAGAAAAAAAATACTGTCTAAAGCCAATTTTGACCCTGCCAGTGAAACAATGATAACTTTTAAAAGTTTTTACGCTCAAAGTTTAAGTTTGTTATACAAATTATATCCCATGACATTTGTGTTTTCTTTTTCCAACCTAGTAGGTATGTCTGTACAATATCACAGTACAATGCATTTGCTATACGCGAGGGATCTTAACAAGACGTTCTTCCATATGTTTAATTCAATTCTTTTACAAATAAGTACTACAGGGTTGACTTAAAATATTTTATATAATATGAATAAGGGAAAACTCCAGTTGTGTGTCAAAATGTTTGCAGTGAGCTCTTGAAATTAAAATTAGAAATGGGTGAGCTCTTGAACATAAATATAACATTGGCAATAAACACCACACTTAACAGACGAATTTGCCGCGACATCCGAGGGGCTGTGTAGTCACATCCACAAAGAAAGTAGCCAACACGGCACTGCGCTGCGCCCGCTAACTTAAGGCATAAAGGTGTTAAGCCTCATGTGCCCGCAATTTGAGCAAGTGATTTCATTATTACGTAGGATCAGCCCTAGACCTCGTGGTTTGCCTGAGAAAACGCTCTGTTCATAGCAGTGGGCTTAAATGGCTTAAAATTATAGTGATAAACTTAGAAACTTGGCGTAAAGGCAACATTGATTACCACCTAACAATAAACATAGTTATTAAAAACAATGAACTATGTAGGTACAAGGTAAGCAGGCGGGTCACCTATTACGGACCATTGAGAAGGGCCAGAGGTAACTCAACTATCCAAGACACCTCGCATTGCCACGCCACAGATAAAATACTAACGTGCCTACGTAAACGCCACGCTGAATGCATGCTGAGTAGCTATGCTACTTCGCTGGCATGAACTAAGAAACTTAGATTCAGCTCTTGGGTCACGTGTCGCCTCAATCATAAGTCCCGCTAGATTTTTGATCCCACGTAACCAAAAGGCTCAAATAAGTAATCTCTGTCGAGACCACTATATTGCGACTTTTGTGATCCTTGATCGAATCAGCCTGGGCTGGTGCCGCACCAGCCCTAACTGATATCCTAGGCAGATGAGCTGGCGCTTGTAGGGTGTCGACGCAGGTAGCGTCCCACACCAAAGGCCTACCCATTTCCCAATGGAACATGAGTCCTAATGGGTCAATATTAGATAAGCGAACTTGGGAAACTTAAACCTACACACATTTGTCTAGATCAAACCTTATCTTACCTAAGATTACTTATTTGTTCGCAAATAATAGAACATGTCGATTTTCCCAATAGACACAAATAGGTAGGTATAATACACGGCCTTATTACAAGGAGTTTTGTTACATTCGCTTGGCTGCCCGCTCAGAATAATGTAATAATCGAAATTGGTCCGCATGACTTCACGCTAGCCTCGATCATCCGCCAACTCTTTATCTCATGACAAGCATCAATAGTCAATAGGGTCCGTATTGCTACGAATGAACCAGACTGTCATAATTCCCACTAGGCTATCCCCACCAATGGGGACTATGACTATCTTTAGAAAGTAATGGTGTTTTTGCCACAAATATTTTAAATCCTGGTTAGTTTTTATGACAGTAAAAATAATATATATAATGTAATAATCGAAATATGTCGAAAATGTCCGCATTAATTTACGCTAACCTCAATCATTCGCCAACTTCATAGCTCTCATGACGAGCATCAATAGTCAATAAGGTCCGTATTGCTACGAATGAATCAGGTTTATTGTCATAATCCCCACTGGCGGGGACAGCCCACCAGTGAGGATTATGACTTAAAAGGGCATACAAATAAAAAAAATATTAAGAAGCCCTTTGCAGTCGGTTAGGACTTAGGACATCTAACGTAGGACACTCTGCTAACCAGTTACTGTTGCTATTAAGGTCTGGAATTGAGACCAGCTTAGTGGTAAAAAGCTTTTACCAACTTATCCTGTTGGTCTAAGCGACCGTCCACAAATCCTATTCAAAATCCCTATTCAGGTTTTGAAGCCTTGAAATCTCTTCAAATTGAAGTCTCACTCACCCAACTCAGTTGGTAATACAACTGAGTTAGTTGTACTACCACCCGAGTTGATGCTCTGACTTCTACGCTGTAGGTTGTGTTGTGTGAGTTCGATTTGTGATGAATATTGATGTTTTTTCTGTGTTTGTGTGTTGTATTAGCTTGATGGGTCCTGTAAAACACCCACAGTGTGTTTAGTATTGAGAACGGGATGCACAGCACCTAATGAGATAATTATATGGATATACTAGCTTTAGCCCGCGGCTTCGCTCGCGTTAAGAAGTATTATTATTATTTAGGTGTAGTTTTTGCGGCTTTTGATTATTATCTATGCACTATGCACAAAAATGGTTAATTCAAAGTTCTCTCCAAAATAACTCAATGTAGATGGCGCTAGCATACAGAAATTCGTATCTTTTAAACTGAAAAGTTACTAATCTTATCATCCCCTATTTTATCCCCTTGGGGGTAGAACTAATCAAAATCCTTTCTCAGCGAATGCCTACGTCATAACATCTACCTGCATGCCAAATTTCAGCCCGATCCGTCCAGTGGTTTGGGCTGTGCGTTGATAGATCACTATGTCAGTCAGTCAGTCACCTTTGAGCTGTATATATTTAGATAGATTCACAAACTTATGTATGTAAATACAATTTTAAGTATAATCCGTAATCTAGTTCCCATAAAAAATAAACAACAAACGTACAACGGAAGCAGTTGGATTACCTAAGGCCCGTTACAAACCAAAAATACCAGTACCAGACGGAAGCGTGCCCAAGACACTGGCTGCATTGCCACGCCGAGTAGCTATGCTGATTCGCGGGCCTAAATAAGAGCCAGCCCTTGGGTCGAACATATTGTGTCATAAGTATGTATTTTATTCTCAATTTATTAACCAACTTTCATAAAATAAGAGGAGGTTCTTAATTCGTCGGAATCATTTTTTTTAAGTATGTTCCCCGATTACTCGATGACGCCTTGTCCGATTTCTTTTTTTGAATGGGTATACTTCACAAGTGGTCCCATTGTCATCAGGTCAGGATCTGATGTCCAATCATGCTGGAGAAATCGAGGGAACTCTTCAAACATTATAGGCACACTTGAAGTGATTTGGGTATTTTTGGGTCGGTATACTTCCCAGGTGATCCCATCGTCATCAGGTCAGGATCTGATGATGGAATCCTGGAAAAATCGAGGGAACTCTTCAAACATTTGAAGTGATTTGGGTGTACTACCTCAAAAGTAAAGAAAACACGAACCCTGTATAGAATCACGCGTCTGTCTGTCCGTCTATCTGTCATCAAAATAATTGGAAAAAATTCGTCATCCAGGTAAACGAAATTATATTCTTCATTGAAGTCGGTTTTCTTTTTATGTTTTAAAACGTAATTATTTTATAAGTAATTTATTTAAGCATTAATCTACTTCTTTAAGCAAGCTATTTGTCTGTATAGCTGTCTGTCTGTTTAATGAGCTGAAAGCTTGCTGAAAATTAGCTGGCCTAAAAATGGGCCAGCCCTTGGGTCAACATGTCACCTCAATCAAAAGTCCCGCAAACTAAATTATAGCTCGAGCCTCGATAATAACAGTTACAAATATAATTTGACTCAGTAATAACAGTTACATAATAAGTAATAACAAAGTTTTGAAGACAAGTCTATAAAATAGTGCTACGGACTCTTGACCTATTTCAATAAATATCAAGTAGTTAGGCTACCACTTTTGGTGAGTTGAGGGGTTTCAAGAAAGTTTGAAGACTCAACTCTAGATTGTTTTGTCAAGAGGTTGCCATAGGATACGGCCAGGGTGTGATTACTATTTCCACACGGCCAGCAACTTGAAGGTACCCCCGTACATATTTCTTATAACGGTGCAACAACTAATTAACAAGCCTCATAGCTCAGTTGGTAGCTTGGTAGTAACTCTGCCTTCTGCGCTGTAGGCTGTGGGTTCGATTCCCACCCAGGACAAACATTTGTGTGATGAATATAGATGTTTGTTCTGTGTTTGGGTGTTGTATCATATAGTACGTATGTGTTTACAAACAGTGTTTAGGTATTCTATCCATAATCTAGTCTTCATATTACAAGCTTTGCTTAATTTGGGACTAGATGGCAAAATATAGAAGCAAAGACAATTTTGTCCAAAATGTATATATTTGAAACTGGAAACACGAAATTCTTCCAATTGTGGATTCCGGGTGAAGTGCGCTTCCACCTTCGGCCTAAACATAACATGAAAAAAAAAGTCCTCTTCCGCAATCCATCTTCATGTTCGCGTGTTTAAACACGCTCATATTCATAATCCATAGGTATTATGGCAATCTTTCCTCCTCATAAAATGCCCATACCATTTTAACCTAGCACTTCTCGCCTTTTCTACAACTGACACTACTCTCAAACTTCATATCTTATTAAAATTTGTCACCCCACACATCCATTACAACATTCTCATCTCAATAGCTTTCACTCACTTCTCATCGATCATTTTTATAGCTTAAAACAAATGCATACAAAGCGACAGGTCTAATCGTCGTCTTGTTAACTTTCCCTTTAAGTTATTAGTAAAAGCTTTAACATTCATTTGCTTTTACTAAGGCTTAAAATCCATATAAAAAGTAGAGGCCTGTTAGGACGAGTTAAAAATGTATTGATACGCAATTAAACAAATGCTGCATATAATGTTGCTTGCTTTCATGATTGCCATTCTCGAATGATAAGGCACCTAAAGAAATATATTTAATTGAGATGATGCTGTGAAGAAAACTAAAGGCGTGTGAGAGAGAAGAAATTAAATTAAATGAAACTACTTCACCAATAAAATACACCTTATAAATACAAAAAGGTACATACAGTTAGTATGTACCTTTTTTGTATTGTACTACGGGGAAGTTCTTGGTCTCTTCATCTTACCAGGTCACATGTTAAGATAAGGCCGTAGGTGGAGGCGCACTTCACCCGGAATCCTCAACAGTTTGAGGAATTGGCTATCTTACCCGAACTAAAAGACTCACAAAGGTAATATTGTGGTAGCTAGCCAGGCGGACTTAAGCAAAGTCCTACCACCAACCAAACCATCAGCACAATATTGTACACTGGGGAACAAACCCAGGACCTCTGGATTGAATATCGGTGGGCGAACCTCTAGATCACAGAGGCGGTAAAACGGTTGAAAAAAAACAAAACCCGTGCTTTGAAACTGAGGGCTTTTGGAAAGAGAAGATTTTATGACCAAGAGGTGGTTGGGGGTACACAAATGATTTGGGTAGAATACACCTATTTCACATTCAAATATATTCACTCGTTCAAGATAAATTATGCTTTATGGTGTTGTTTTGCTCTATAGCAAAACAACACCATAAAGCATAATAGACATCAGAAGTACCTAGATAATTGATTCCGCGTCCCTTTGCGGAGATCCAATTCAGCAAGAAAACAGAAGAAAATGTTTGTAGTAAATCGGCAATATGGCACATTTTTTCAATGATCCTTTGTAAATGGCACGAGTACGTGCCAGGATTCCAGGAGAAGTATTGTCCTCTAGGCATTCTTGCAGCGCAGCGCCAGGAGTTACAACCAGAAATACAACCAAAAATAATGAGTTTTACATTATTCTCTTACCAAATGAATTGGGTTACCACTCTTTAGGGACACTCTTCTACAACACCAATATAAAGGTAACCCTATCGTATGGATATTCACATGAAAGAGTAGCCCATAAAACCCATACAGTCGATGGGGTTACCCGCAAAGCTAGGTACCCAATTAAATGGGTTAGTGGTAACCCTATCATAAGGGTTTTTACATCGAAGGGTAACACCTTAAATCCATCCAGTCGCAGGGGCCACCTGCAAGGCTAGGTACCCAATTAAAGGGGTTACCATTGGTATAGGATGTTTGTAACTTACAACACGTAGGTCGTTGGCTCATAAACTCAACATGACTATTTTTCCTGAGGTATTTTTATACCACTAGGAGACTGAACAAGCTAGTAGCCCACCTGGTGTTAAGTGCTCTCTTGTCTACAACAATAAATACCTTACTGCATATTGCTGTCCACAGCAATGCTGCTTGGCGGCTGAAATAGTTATGGTGGTAGTACTTCCCCGGACGAGCCCTTTCACAAGGCGCTCTTCTACGTATAATCCTCGTGTAGAAGGTTTTCTAGGAACTATTAGGATTTGTGACTGTTTTTTTTTTACATCTACATCTTCCTGCCCGTTGTCCCATACTAGGTGGGGTCGGCACAATATGTCTTCCAGACCATGTTTTGGCTAAAAATTTGAATGCCGGTCTGCCTGACGTCAACCTTGCTTGGGAATACTCGGACGTGCGGGATGAGCTGTATGTAACAAATAAATAATAAGTTGAGGATTTCGAGTGAAGTGCGTCTCCTTCGGCCTCATCTTAACTTGTAACCAGAGGCCTTATTCTGTATGACCAATCGTGTCGCGTTACAATATCTGCATGTAATCATCGTATTGACAAATCTAGCTAGATGGCGCTGTGTGAAATTAACGTCCTGTAATATTTATTTATTTTTACTATTATTATATCGTAACACGGGCGCGTTAAGACACCATTGGTCATACAGAATAAGGGTGCAGGTGAGATGAAGGCCAAGCGCTTCCCCAACGTACAATAAAAATTAAATCATATTGCCGGACATTAACATCACACAGCGCCATCTGGTCCCAAGTTAAGCAAAGCATGTAATATAGAAACTAGATTACGGTTACAATACATTTTTTTTTGTAATTACATACTTATCATACAATACAACACCCGAACACAGTACCTACAAGCATCAATATTCAACACACAAACGATTGTGTGTATTGAACCGACAACTTAAGCACAAAAGGCAGAGCTACTACCATACCTTATTAGGATATGGTATAAGGAGGTTTCTAATACCTTGGGAGAATGGTGAGTGTATATCACTAGCAGATCACGTTTTCGTTTTATCCGCCTCTGCGGTCTAGTGGTCCGCCCACCGGTGTCAGATCCAGAGGTCCCGGTGGAACCCGGTGGAACCCGGGGGAATACAATGTTGTGCTAGATTTGGTTGGTGGTAAGATTTTCGCCATAATAATAATGCTTAAATTGTTGTGTTACCGACATTAAAAGGTAAGATAGCCAGATCCTCAATTGGTTGAGGGAATTGTGTGATTGGTTGAAGGTGGAACCTTCGGTATTATCATCACTAGATAAATCAGATGAGATGAAGGCCAAACCTCCTCGTCGTAAAAAAAAGCACCTTGGCTGGTGGTTTGCTACCACCATCTTACCTAAGTCTGTCGCTGTAATAACAATTCTAAAAATTGTTGTGTTCCGGCATTTAGAGGTAAGATAGCTAGTTCCCCAGTTTGTTGAGGACTCCGGGTGAAGTGCGTCTCCACCTTCGGCCTTATCTCAACTTGTAACCAGGTGAGATGAAGGCCAAGTGCTTACCCGTCGTACAATAAAAAAAAAACCTTTTCGTCGTAAAATAAAAAAAAAAAAAGGTCCCTAAATAATTCCTGCCAGATATCGGACATGATAATATATGGAGAGAGATAACACTTTTGTTTTTTTCTGTTTTCATGATATCATAAGCATATAGAAACCTACTTGTTTATAAATTGGAGTCCAACTTAGAGGATAGGTGAGTACTGAAGTATCCTCGTGCCAGCAACGCCGGTCAATTGACTTTGAAACTAGAATCTGATAGCTCCTTCAACTCCTAAAGGAGCCGAAAAGGACGTGGAGTGGTCTTCGCGCTATTTTCTTTCAAGATTTATTTTACGCCGCAAAAAGTGTTTGAGTTTCTATGAGTGGCTCTCAGATACCTAGTTGGATTTACTGACTTCGTTATTTGATTTTCGCCGACTGTCTCGGAATGGAGAAGGAGGGTATATGTTTATCGAAACTATGTACCTAGTTATGGTTCTAAGAGTAGTTGAGCCCCTTGTGAAAGGGATCGTCCGGGGAAGTACTACCGCCATACCAATTTCAACCGCCAAGCAGCATGGCTGTGTTCGGGTTTGAAGGGTATGTTGCCGGTGAAATTACGGGACACGCGAGGCCGACTCAGTACTAAAGCACAAGACAAGATATGCACTTATCATCAGATGGGCTACTCGCTTGTTCCGTCTCCTAGATGTTTAAAAAAAAAGTATAACAAGGAAAGAGTAAGTAATAAAGTATTACATAATTATAATATAACGCGTAATGTTTATAGAGAGTATGTATATATTTATGTATGCAAGTAGATGGATTTTGACATAATGAGGTGACGTTTGGTTCCTCTAAATTGTTGGGGTGTGTTAGGCTTTAAAATGTATAAAAATATTAAAGGATGCCCTTAAATGTTTTATAATAACAATATGAGTATCAAATGATAGGTAATAACATGTTTTCAACATATAACTAGTTACTTGACTTGAATATCAAAGCCGTTTTAGATCATTGCAGTTTACATAGTTTAGCCTCTTTCACAAGCAAAATAGAAAAAATAAAGTGTTGTAAATTAACTTGCCAATTTCTGAAGATGACCACCGAGCCACATTTCAAGGCAAAAGAATCACGATTTTTGTAGGTATGGTCCCCCAATCCCCTAATAAAAAAAATATAGCAATACACACTGAGATAACTTAAACTGTTTACCATTACGGTTCAGGAGACAAGACAGACCGACAGACGAACGGACGAACTACGGAGGCTTAGTAATAGAGTTCTGTTGGCACCCTTTGGGTTCGGAACTCTTAAGAGTAGACGATGGTTTCTTTACGGGGTAATCCATTTGCGTGCCCTCCAAAGCAATTGCATAAAAATATCTTGCATGGCTCTGATGTTGTACCTATATACCTACCTTAACTTTACCTTAAGAAGGTATTTATGTATTACATTGTTTACTTTCTCTGAATATCTGGTCAAATACATAAGGTACATGTTTACTGTGTCTACCAATCTTCCTAATATACAGATAATGAATACAAGAGGCTATGAAGAGCTCCGCCATCAACAAGATTGCCAAGTCAATCACGCTGCTGCCATATTCCATCATAAGTTTAGGCTACACCAGTACCTGCTACAATATCATCTACAGATAAAAGGGCTTGAGTGTCTGACTGAAAATACTTTGCGAATTCCAATCGAAGTGTTTTTATGCCGGGTTGAGAGGGCAGAGTGCTTAAACCCAATATTTTTACGATTGTGTACTTCAAACAGCTTTGTTGTTCAAATCTTCAGACCGCAGCTTTTACTAAGAATATGATTTTAGTTCATTCAAAAGTCACGAGCATTTTTAATAATAAATCATTGCTCTTCCATGGAAACCAGTTTAAAATCATATTACAGGCTTTTAAGTGTTGTGGGCGCATCCTATTGGTATGGGATCTACCTTCTAGAGGGTTCCTAGGGGACTAGAAGGTGGACCAACCTAGGGCAATGAAATGGTTGGCCTTTAGCGACTATTCTGCCAATGTAATTCACTGTGTTCTCGTCCCGACCCATTTTGGTTTATATAAGTAATAGGTATTGCCATGGTTTTGATTTTGCCCTCCTTTACTTGAATAACTAAACCTTATTTCAACATGTATAAGACTTGGAAGCTGAAAAAAGATTAAATTACTTTATGATAATTCCAGTAACTGTCTTTCCAAGACGTTCAATCGTAAAGCTTTTTAATCAAGATTTCCTTCTAAGTAACCGTCTTCGTTTAAAAGCACATTAGGCCTTGTCTTCTATCAAAAAGCGTTTAAGGAATGGCTCCTAAACAGTATAATAAATTACCGGCAGATATTATTTAACATGGCAACACCTTGATGGTAACTAGATACCTAGATATCCTACCGATTCAACGATATAACCAGCTACTGTTGCAACTCTTCGCCCGGCTGCTCCGCGACTAATATAGTTCCTCAGTTTGTTGAGGATTCCGAGTGAAGTGCGCCTCCACCTTCGGCCTTATCTCAACGTGTAACCAGGTGAAGCGGGTCAAGCGCTTCCATGTCGTACAATAAAAAAATCTAAGATGTGTGTTATTTCATTGAGTGTTAATGTTATTTAGATTTAATAATTAAAAATATTGAGGCGACCCAAGGGCTGGCTCTTATTTAGGCCAGCGAATTAGCATAGCTATTCAGCGTGGCAATGCAGCCAGTGTCTTGGGCACGCTTCCGTCTGATACTGGTCTGGAACAGTTGAGTTACCTAATAGGCCGTTTGTAACGGTCCTTAGGTAATTTGACTGATTCCTTTGTACATAGTTAGTTTGATTGTACTTTTTATTGAAAAAATATTAGATAGGTATTTTCTTTATTCAAATTATGCTGTTATCGGTATTATACATTATTGTTGAAGGTACGCCCAGAATGCGTAGAACACAGTGGACATTTTGTATCATTATTATATGAATATCTCTAAAAAATATCACTAAACGAATTCTGATTCTGATTCACTTCAACCAAAATTTGTGGTCAAACCCTTGCCATGCCAGTAAGACAGCAATAAAAAATAAGGTACTCGGGTGGTAATGATTTGAATGAAGTAAGAGGCGTTCGATAGTCACGGACGTAGGAACTCATTGCGAAGGGGGGCTGCGCTGGAAACTTTGATTACGGCGTCAAGCGCGTCCGAACTTTCGATACCCAGAGACTAACTGATTGGCTTTCAAACTTGTTGCCTCTTGCCACTGCGAAGATGTGTGCAATCTTGCTAGTTGTAATATGACATGATATTTATGATTGTAATCCGATCATAAACATGATATTCCTACCCACAGACTATGTTACCTGTACCTATACAATTGTAAATGTTTTTCCTTACTTACTTAAAATTAAAATTAGAGCCTAGTCCTTATGTTCAATATATATTGTTCAATGAGTTTGTAATTCTTATGAGATAAATGACGATGAATAAATTTGCATTTTGCTATGTGTAAAATCGTCGTAAAGCTGACTGACTGACCGCCTTCCCCTTTCCACCACTGGTCTAGGACTCCTCATCTGTTTTTCCAGTCCAATATAATATTGGAGTCTTCAAGTCCCAGAGTGAATAGGTTCCTTTTAGACCAGCATGCTCCATCTTAGGCCACATCTTTACATGTTTTTCAAGTGATTTGTGGTCAGATCAAGTTCGTGGTCAAATGCTTGGCTATCATCAATAAATAAAAAACTGACTGACAACCAACACACAACCTAAACCAGACTGAAGTCCTAGAGACTACAAAGTTCCAAGGCTTTTGTGTAGGGATCCTACTTGGAAATTCGCACCGTAAGGGTTTCAAAATTGGGGTGGAAGTTCGGAATAAAAATGTTGAAAATAATGTGAACGATATTGCGGCGTTTCTTGATCTGGCCAGCTATACAATCGAGTAGCTGACCCTGCACAGTTAGGTACACTTGCGCCAAGGTTCTAAGTTCATGGAGACTAGATGTAAAGGCTTTGCCGGATTCTATGTTTATAACTATCATTTCGGGCCATCTCAGCCCACTGCTGAACAAATAATTACATTGCTCAGGCAAGTTTCGAGATCCACAGCTGACCCTACGTAGGTATTATTATAAGCATGAGCCGCCTCTATCCATCAACTCCACGTGACGGCCGGTCACAACACTGTCTCCGGTGAGGCCGCGGCCAATTCGTCTGCTAAGTGTAGTGCTCTGGGGAATGTTATACCCAGTTCAAGAGTTCACCCATTTCAAATGTTAAAAAATATTTCAAATCTAATTCGTAGCCGACTGCAGACAGCAGGCGACAATCTACAGATGTTTTTTTTTTAATCGGTCCAGTAGTTTTAAATGCAACTCATTACAAACAAAAATGCAAATCTTTTCTATAATGCAAGTGTAGAAATGAATTCCTTAAATTAAGCATGACCCATAAAAGTTAATCGTTTAAAAATGTGGAGCATTCAAGTCTTTGCAGGTCATCGATTCAAACGAGATGCTATAAAAACCTTGAGTCAGTCTGTGCTTCACATAGCAATCTTAGATCTCCAAAAATATTCGAGTAGGTCAGCCTTTGTCACGGCAAGGGACGTGATTTTTCGAAATATACGGTGCATTCGAATTGCGGTCACTGGAAACACGTTTTCGGATGGTTACCTATAAACGTTATAACTATACTTTTTTTTTATAGTACGGCCGAAGGTGGAGGCGCACTTCACCCGGAATCCTCAACAAATTGAGGAACTGTCTATATTACGCCGTTTATATGCCGGAAAACAATATTTCTTTTAAGAATTGTTATTACGGCGACAGAATTAGGTAAGAAGGTGGTAGCTAGCCAGGCGGACTTAAACAAAATCGCAATACTGCTCCCCTGGGGATCGAACCCGGGACCTCTGGATCTGAAATCGGTGGGTTGAATAACTAGACCACAGAGACGGGTGATAAATTTGGCCCTCAATGCGTTGACATTTTGCTAACGTTTATTTTATTTATGCGTATTTAATTCTGAGAATTTGTAATTTTCGTTATTATTATTTTTGTGGCTCACATCTCCAAAACGGCTGGATCGGATTTTAACGGACTTTCACTGTCTGATAGTTTTGTTATTATGATGTTACTAAGTTCAAAGTTACTTAATTCTCTTTTAATCCGGAAATGAGGTACCACGCAAAAAAAGCACATGAAACACAATATATAAACTAGATTTGTTTAGAGAACCTACCTAGCTTCATTTCAAAGTATAGGGGTGCATTTTTTAATAACCTTACGGGCCCACCATACCCCTTTCCATACCCCTGAGGGTAGGGTGGGACTTAACCATACCACCATAGAGATGTGACCTAGGGACTTCCACGTATCTATGAAAGTATTTATTCATAACTAAGTTTTGTTTCATTAGTCACAATCAAGATAATCTTTTCGCTTATAATATAAAAAAATAGTAACTATAATGAATAACAAAGGATTTAAGAAAATTCCCTTGGGATGACGGGGACGAAGTCTCGAGTGTTTGCTAGCTCATAATATTAGTGGGAAATGGGATGGGACATCATGTTATGAAGCTTAATGATGTATTCTTCTTAGGTATCTACGCTACCAATAAGAACTCGCTTTTCTTACAAAAAATCTGTAGTCCGAAATATAAAGTAACCATCCTAATTTTCAGTAGGTACCTTAATTAATTAGGAGTAAACAAAAGGGTCCGTACAATTTACTTTCGTTTCAATTTCAATTTCAGGATAGCCCTGAGTAATTACTTGGCCATGTTGTTTATTCATAGAGCTTTTTTTGGAGTTGAGCAATGATAAAATATTGGGTCTCTTCTATGACTAAGGTTATGATTATTCTTGAGCCACTGAAACGGCCGGGCGACTATATAGCCTAAATCATATTCCACTTGCGTGTCCCGGGTGACTATACAGTAGCCCAGCTGACTCAGTAGCCCAGCTGACTCTGCAGATCTATAAATAAGAAGAAAGAAAGAAAAAAAAAATGTATTTGGCACAATAATAGGTTGGTACATTATTAATGGTATAAAAGTAAGGTAGAAAATAGATTTTTAAATATTTTTTTTTGAAAGGACAATACGCTGGCCTGGTTCTAAACCGTGAGAGCGACAGCTTTGCGCGGACCTGGCGCTGATGGCACTAAAGTAATACGGCCGAGGGTCACAATAGGCGCAAATATAGTGGTCTCCACAGAGCTTACCTATTTGAGTCTTTTGGGGTCGAGACCTTAGGTCCGTGCCCTGCAGGTTTTCAAAAATCTTGCGGAGGTTTTGATTGTGGCGACACGTGACCCAATGGCTCTTATTTAGGCCAGCGAATTAGCCGTGGCAGTGCAGCCAATGTCTTGGGCAAGCTTCCGCTTGGTACACTGGTCTGGAACAGTTGAGTTACCTATAGGCCGTTTGTAACGGTCCTTAGGTAATTTGAGTACTTATTCATAGTTCGTTTTTAATCATAATTAGGTCCAAAAAATACATTATGATTGTTTCTCAGAAAAGTCACTAGATGACTCTTTGATAAATAAAGTGTGTAGTAGAATCTATCGAAACACTAAATCATAGCAATAATAAAATTGAAAAAAAGAAAATATATCGCATACCTAAGTATCCCTTTGAAGAGTGGTCATGGTTACCTACTGTCAAATGGTATAGTTTTGGGCAGTGGCTAGCTTCACGATTTTTTAGCCATTTTTTCCTGTTAGAGGATAATCATGCATGTTGTCCGACATTCTCTTGGTTTGACTCCTTTTACTGAGCCCATATCCGGTACTGCTAATCATATACCTTTCAAAAGATGCCGTTAAAAGTCGTGCTTCTCTCAGACCTCTGGATCTGAAATCGGTGGGTTGAACTAGACCACTAGACCACAGAGGCTGTTAAATCAGTGTTATCATAGCTTGAATTCAGGTGAGATGAAGGCCAAGCGATTCCCTGTCGTTCGATCAAAATTCTAGGTGAGACAATATTCAAATGCTTGCAATCATATACAAATTGGTAGTTTCCTTTCTCTTGTGACTTGCTCATATATCACATAGTAAAAATAATAATAACTCCACGTAAATACCTACAAACCAGCCTTTGCTTTCAGTCGTACTGAAGTGTATTTTGCTGTTAAAAGGAGTTCATTGCTCGTAAAATTGCTGAAAATAAGACACTTGAGTATTTCGCAGTAGTTCTATACTCTTTCCCTAACCACAAATTGTCTGTGCAGTGGCAAGTAACAACTTTACCTACCGGGGTATGTCGGTTTGCAAAAGTTTTTGTAGTGTATAATATTGTCGATCAAATAATTAAAAGCACTATAGATGATAATCTATGCAACTACGTAGCTTTTATGTAACAAAAAAATTTACAAAGTAGCATGTTAGGTAATCTTCAGTATAATTCCAAGCAGCATATTGTTATAAACTTGGTTACTTTAAAATAGACATTTATAAATTGTATATAGAGTTTATTTGTGCTATTAATGTTGATTGAATTACTTAAATTTCTATTTAAATATATTTTTTTTAATTTCTCTCTAATTGCGATGGATTATAATTGTTATCTTTGTTATTTTTAAATTTAAACAAGTAAATAAATTTTACTATTAGGAAGTTAATTTCACACAGCGCCATATACCCTCAAACTAAGCATAGCTTGTAATATGGGAACTAGATTACGGATAGAATAGTTTTTTTTTTTTTGTAAATAGGTACATACGTACCTCTATACGGTGTTGTATAAACACCCAATCACAGAACAAATATCTATATTCAGCGTAGAAGGCAGAGTTAATATCAACTGAGCTATGAGGTTTGTTGTAGTAATTATTTATAATGCAGAAACATTGACATGCTTCGAGTCAAAGCACAGGATTTCCAAATTTAGTTAGCAAGCCTCACAGCTCAGTTGGTAGTAGCTCTGCCTTCTGCGCTGTAGGTTGTGGGTTCGATTCCCACCCAGGTCAAAAAATTATGTGATGAATGTAGATGTTTGTTCTGTGTTTGGGTGTTGTATTGTATGATAAGTATGTATTTACATAAAAAAGTATTTATGTATTCTATCCGTAATCCAGTATTATAAATATGAATATTACAAGCTATGCTTAGTTTGGGACTAGATGGCGCTGCGTGAAATTAATGTCCTGTAATATTTATTTATTTATGATTTATTTATTATTTATTACAGTGTAATTTATAGTTGTCATGATCCAGATTTTTAATATGAATATATAAATATAATATGTACTACTAAACTACGCCTGAAAAAAAACAAACAAACGAAATATACACTTTTTACTCATTTATTTACATGGCTTTTACTTTTACAGACATTGTAAGATTGTTTGCGCGATTTCAAATTTACTTTCAAATGATCGCTTTGGTCCGATAATCACACATTATTCACATTCCTCAGCCTCATTTCACTGACCATTTCATTATGTTACACGCCACACAACATTGCAGCTAGGATTCCGATAAAAAAGATGTGGACGTCATCAAACGAGTACCACTACCTACTTCTCCATTTATATTTAGGTAAACCTAATCTCAATATTTGTTTCATTTTTAAATAATTCCACATTCGTTATTAGATGCACTACTACATTTAACCGACGGCTCCTATTTTAACTAAATTACAACTAACCCCAAGACTAGATCGTATAAATAACCTCCAATTATAAAATGAATCAAGGTACAGTTACAGGCAAGAACATCTGCGGGTCACCGAGTTTTGGCTCAAACCTAATGTTGACTTTAGTATCACCGTCCCCTACTTCAAGAAAACTGTTCCAATCCAGCATCCAATAGAAACCATTCTTTTTTGGAGGTGGCAGCATTGAGTCACCTGGTTCTGCGGGTAATGGCCCACCAAACGAGTCTTCTAGATCAGAAATAGATGCTCCTGAATCGTCGGCAGACGCTGATGAATCTGCACCGACATCTGCACTCTTTGGTTCTTCAGTGGTTGCAGGTGCTTGCGTTGTAGTAGCTTCTGTTCCATTTGTCTGTCTTTTAGTCTGTTCGCTTGATATGCTTATTGTTTCTTCAACAGGGCTCAGTCCTTTGTTCAGAGGTATAACTTTAACTGATTCGTAATCTATCGGCTCAAAGTTCACAGGCAACAGACTTCCTTTAGTTTGTGCACTCGGCATTTGAAGTGGGTATATAATTTCTTTCGTTTCTGATGATGAGGTGTCTAGTTCAAAAGGAAGTTCTGGACGAAGAGGATCGTATAAAAAGTTTGTCGAAGATCCTCCAGCACTGAACTTATCATCATTAGGAGATATAAGATCATACGTAAGAAGGATATTTTCAGGTAGTTGAACTGTTCCATCGACAATTTTAGCTGGAGGCAGAGGCTTGAACCCCTCTAGCGGTAGTAAGAAATGGTCCTGACCTGGTTTGCCTTCCAAACCATGAGCGTCAAGGAATGCTTGTAATTCTGCAGGGAAATCTTCTTCTTTTTTCTTTGCAGCTAGTCTTGCATTATGGGTTAAAGTTGATTGCAGTTTGTTAGCACTTAGGATGTTGATTGGCTTTGGTGTAATATCAGCTAGGGGTACTCTTTCAACTTTTGGAAGCTTAGTGTATAGTTCCTGCAAAGAAGATCCATCTCTAGGTGTGTATGGTAACACTACCATAACAGTAGGTAAGTTTTTCTTTGTCGTGCTCTCAATCATAGGCTGGAATGTCGCGGCTGGCATCTCTTTATTGTTATTGATTACAATGTTTTTAATAATATCATCGGATATCGTAGTTTCTGGAGTTATTTCGTTTTCGATTGTACTGTATGGTGTTGTTTTGACTTCACCGCTAATTTCTTTTGAAGATGAAGTGCTTTTTGCATCTTCTGCTCGTATATCATTTAATAGCCCGAGAATTTCTTCTCGACTGAGTCGGGGCAGCAGATTGTTTGATTGCAGTATGCTCTGGACTTGTTTGACTGTCTTTTCTACGTCCACAGCAGCGCTGGTAGCCATTGCTACGAGCACTGCTGCAATGCAGCATTGGAGAAGGTGCATTTTCTGTAACAAGAGAACGAACATGTAAGAGAAGAAAGAGTCGGCTCGCTTATCAAAAAGACCATACTAGTATCCCGACAGCCAGGTCTATGAAATCGATTAACAAATCGTCATAAAGTTTTGTGTTTTTTCCAGATAAAAGCTCGTATTTTTGTCACGAACCTAATTATTTTGTAGGATCAACTTAATCCAAGTCTAATCAGGAGTTTCTTCAAGTGACATCGATATTATCTAATACTCCGGCTCCAAGAAAGTATAGTTGGGTAAGTTGGGTAACTCCAAACGCCATAATCGTAATTTCCCAAAGTTTCCCGGAATGAAAGTAGGTACCTACGATATTGGGAAGTTGCGAGCTTTCGACCTCAATATACGAAAAAATTACTAGCCGATTAAGTAGAGGTGGAAACGAGCTTTTATGAAAATGTTCATCCAAGAATTCTATATATTGTATATATATATAGGGTTTGTTGTCGAAATCGTAAAAATGACGATGACTTTTTGACAGATATCAATTAAAATTAATCATACTTATAAATATTACAGGACATTCATTTTACACAGCGCCATCTAGCCCCAAACTAAGCATAGCTTGTAATATGGGAACTAGATTACGGATAGAATACTGAAATATTTTTTGTAAATACATACGTAATTACACGAATATTGCGGGTAGAACGAATTTTTGGTCCCTTGGGGTCCTAAAATTCTACCTTTTATATTTTTAAGCCAAGTTTAAGTTTTGTTTAAGGCAGTCATCGTTTTATTATGAAAAATAATATTATGAATTGCAATTATAAGGGTAAGATAAGCTCAAACGACTCGTTTTCCCATTAGCAAGCAGAAAGCATGTCTGCTGTCTGCTTCCCTTGAGAATTCATCAAATCGTAGGTTTTCAAGATAATAAAGAAAATAAAACGTTTTCACATTATTTTGACTCAGGCTACATTATGTTTTTTTTTATAATGTGACACGTAATCAATCCAAATTAGTCACCCTAGGCGTTTATTTTCGAAAAGCAACTACATTTTACAGGAATTGTTTCATTTCAATTCATGCAATATCTTATACCTTCAATTTAATACCTTCAATATTTGAATTGTTACCGTCTGCCCCTACGTACGACCCCCACGTGGGGGCATACGGTAACACTTATGGCTATCCACCCCCACGTGTGAACAGTGGGGGCACACGGTAATACATTATTAGCGTCTGCCCCCATTTCTCATACGTAGTAAGGACCATTCAAGGACTGCCTCTACCTATAGACATACGGTTGAAAATCGTGACAGGTATCTATCAATGACAGTTCTAATATGTCATTATGTTAGTTGTGTTGCAAAAACAACCCTCATTAATAAATACCGCGACCATATTGAGATTCAAGTTCCAACAATCTCAGCTGTTATCTTCGGCAAAGATCGACAAACTTCAAGTTTTCACTTCTGTCGGCACTTCCACCCTAATGCCAGTGTTTTTTTTTTGTAATTTGCCACGTGAAGTAGCCTCTAGTCACAATATATAATAATGATTCCAATCTCCGTGACTGGAAGCTGGTATTCGATTTGCGATCAGCAATTTGATGGCGTTTGTTACATAGTCACGTTTAACAGAGAGATAAGCAAGAAACAGGTATTGTGACTTTGAATTATGAGCTTCGTGGGTAGGTAGCGAAGCTCTCCGTCTAGGTAACAACTGATAACATCGGAGCAATAATTTCCAAAGGAGACGTAAACAGAAAATATTTCATGAAAATGTCGAAAGGTAAATAAATATTGCCGGCCCTTTACAATATGTACAACAAAAGGAAAAATATCATGAATATATAACACATAAAGTGACTTATTGAACTGGCACGGTATACAAACATATTGTGTGGAAAAAGCTAACCCCGCGCAGCTACACTTACACCACAATTCTAAGTTCATCTCTATGGTTTCAGCCCATACAAGATCAAATACATGCTGAACATAGCTTTTTCTGTGAACCCCAGTGTAGACCTCATTTTTCACGAGGTTCAGGGATGACCTATATAAAAAAAAAACAGGACAAGAAACAGGATATCTTTTTACTCCATGTGACCCCATCACAACACATCCTTGGTGAGATTGCGGCCAAAACAAGCCTCATAGCTCAGCTGGTAGTAGCTCTGCCTTCTGCGCTGTAGGCTGTGGGTTCGATTCCCACCCAGGACAAACATTTGTGTGATGAAGATAGATGTTTGGTCTATGTTTGGGTGTTGTTTATTATAGTACGAATGTATTTACAAAAGTATTTAAGTATTCTATTCGTAATCTAGTTTCCATATTACAAGCTATGCTTAGTTTGGGGCTTGCTGGCGCTGTGTAAAATGAATGTCCTGTAATATTTATTTATTTATTTTATTTAATTCCTCTGCTAAATGTGGTGTTTATGGCCAATGTTATACCCAGTTCTAAGGCTTACCCATTTCAAACGAAAAAAATATGTATTCTCCGGTCATTGAAGAATACATACATCAAAAAAGTCTAAGCAACTCATAACCTTTTTAGTCTTTTTTTTACTTATTTTTATACGTTCATGGAATATCCAACCTCCTTTGAATAGTCAATCTCTTTGATAAACAAAAAAAAACTGGCAGTTTTTACTTTACATCCACATGTAGACTTGAACCAAACCCGACTGTCCGAAAAATCGTAACAAGGCTATTACAGAATGCTGATGGTCCCTTTGTTTGTCCCCAAAATGTGCGAAACATACCGCGAGAGTATGGTCCACGTCTCCAATCAGGTGCCCACAGATCCATCACGGAAATTGCTCTCATCGTATTCAATGGGGCAGACCACGGGTGCTATGGCCGCAAAAACGATGGGACCAAATTTTGTTCTGCGACGAATCTCGTTTCGGGTTCAAAGTGATACTAAAATGAGTAAATCGACGCTCTGAGTAGTGATCAGAGGTGAATCCTCGAAGTGAAAAAAGTCGTGAGTCTGTTAGTTAGCTAATTGATTCAGGCGTTATTTTGCGGAAATCCATGTTTCAAAATAAAATCTGAAAACAGAACCTTCTTGCCCTGCAAGAAGCAGAGCAGAGCTCGGAGCGACAACACGTCCACCAGAGGGCTAGTCAGTGAGCAGCAAGACTAGACTATATTTCCTGAGGATGCCTCGTGTAGAGGCGCAACACGTGTCGATTTGTTTTTTTCAGAGAGATTTAGCGGATTTATTACTAAATATTTTTTCAGTTTTCAGATTTTATTCTGTTAGTTACTTTACCCTTTGCGGGTTTTGTTTGAGTCTTCTCACTATGTCCGTGAAGCCTTTGCAAATTGCATTACTTTGAAGACGAAGTCTATATTGAGGTGAAAATCATGGTGGTGCTTTTGAAAAAACTGTTTGGTGCCAAAAACCTGCCTCAGAGCACGTTTTTAGTGCCACTGTGTAGTTTAGCAGAAATGGAGATCAGAGGGTAAAACTAGATAGCAAGCCTTGCCAAGGTCAGCTGGAAGATTCTGAATGTTTTTTTTTTAACCACCTCTGTGGTCTAGTTTTTCACCCACTGGTGTCAAACATGAGTACAATATTGAGCTTGGTTTAGTTGGGCTACTACCTATCACTTAAAACCAGGTGAGATGTAGGCCTAGCGATTCCTCGTCAAACAAATGATGATAAAAACTATTCATGCAAAATGCATATAATGTACGCAGCAGTGCTGTTTTGGAATATCTCAGCTCTCAGCATACTGTTGCCTGAAAGTGAACTGTGCTGTGTTTAGAGAGTACCAGTGGCGGCCGATGTGTTCTGTATTCATGTGACAGGTCTTGCGTCACCACTCACCAACGACCTACAGCATAATAACGCTTTGATGACTGTGAAAGTGTTGCGTGCGCGCACGTCACGGTTCAAGCGTGTCATAGTATGCGCTTACACTTGTGAACATGCGAAGTGTGTGGGAAATAAGGTTTTCGGGCTAAATATGCAATAAATATATATGTAAATATGTTAGTGACATCTTGAAAATCAAATTTTATCTATTTTTTTTTAAATAAATATTACAGTTGTTTGTTTGTTTAATGTTTTTGTAATGTTTTCTGCCAAGTTGGTTAGCAGTTAGAAAATGCCTTGACATTATGCTCACCATTTGTGCAATATTTTTATATTTGTACAATAAAGTGTTAAATAAATAAATAATTTAATAAATAAATAAATACAGGACATTAATTTTATACATCGCCATCAAGCTCCAAACTAAGAACTAATATGGAAACTAGATTACGGATAGAATACTTAAATACTTTTGTAAATACATTAGTACTATAATATACAATACCCAAACACAGAACAAACATTTATATTCATCATACAAATGTTTGTCCTGGGTGGGCATCAAACCCACAGCCTACATTGCAGAAGGCAGAGTTACTACCAACTGAGCTATGAGCCTTGTATAGACTACTAGCTTAGTCCCACGTAGAAACTGATGTGTTAAAAGAATAAAAGATATCGAAGATTGAGAATAAGATATTTTTTGGTGGGAAAATAGTAGGATAGAATCCTGGCTATCTTGAAAAGTTAACGATCACTGGGAGATTTAAAGGAACAGGTCAAGAATTTGTAGTTTTATTTGCTGAAAGGATCAAATCAGCACCGCCTGGCACGCAAATTCAAGATGCTATTTAAAACGCCACCAATTGAACTAAGTGAAGAAGACTTAGAAAAGATCATGCAAAGAGGTCGCGAAGTCGCGCCCCCTGAGTATATGACCCACTGAGAGACGTATTACCTCTGTGCATGGCTTGTGCTTAAAAAGGTTCATCGTGTATTTTAAAAGAAATTACTTGGGTTTATCAACTTTTTAAATTTGTTGGTTGCTATTGCAAAATATACAAAATTACGAACGCTTACACACACATTGTAATCGAACATTTAGATAGATAGATAGATAACCCTTTATTGTTCACCATTTACAAATAACATAATGAAATACAGATAGTGGAATCTTAATCTAAGCGTCACTGGTAAAAAATGGTAATTACATTACGCCCATTACCCATAAAAAATTTGTAAATGAAAAGATTCTAGAACAATTTGAAAATCGAATAAGGTCTTAGAAAACTATAACGGGTAACAGATTTGATGACACAAAGTTTGAGGAACAAATTTAAAATTGGACTCATTTCTACTGGTAGGTAATTTTACTTGCAGAGAAATTCGTTGATGGATTTTGTGCATTCAGAGGTAATCGCTGAGGTTTGAAACCCAAATTGCATACCGATTCATAGTCAATCAGAATAATGATATTTTTACATTTAAGTTTGTACCTCTAGTAAGTTTATGTTAACTTATTTAAATTTTATTTTAGTTAATCATGTTTTGTGTAATAGATGTAATTTTCATTATTATGGTTCAAAACAAATAAATGTATCTTATTCACTGAAATCAGTATAATAGGATTCAATCAGAATCATAGGTAGGTTTACTATTGTAGTATACCTACTGTAGATAGTATAGTTTTTGGGTCACCTCTTGATCTCTAGGATTGCTTAGCTCTATGACAAAGCAAGGCTGAGGTCTATGACAAAGCGAGCTTTCCCAGAAGGCACACCACACGGAACACGGCAAACCGTTTGGCGTCAGACTTCGGCAGGAGAACATCTTGTACGCATACAATTTTTTATACACTTTCAATTCATCATGGCATATGCGGTAATACAGTGCTCTGATCCCTTTCAAATATGCGTGGTACGTAATATTTTATTAAAAGCCATTTAGACGCGAACGCGACAGGTAGATGTGGCTGTGTGGTATCGAATGTCACAAATCTTGTTAAGCCCGTATTTCCAATGAAATGGAAAAAATATAGGTACGTTGATTCAGGGAAACAAAACGATAGCGCTTTTTGTTTACCACAGGTTCTTTGTGCCTATACTTAACGTAGAATAATTATCTTGATACTACCATATTTAACAACTATTCTGTTCGCTAGAGGCGCTGGGTAAAGTTTCAAACATTTCTCTATTGTCTGCTCTGGTAACGCGACCGTAGTTGGCATTAACCTGTGGTAGCTGGAATTGTTATTTATATCATCATAATAACAACTCAAATAGATCATATACTCATCTATAATTCCCAATTGTAACTTCGCAATAGCATAATATAGTCATTATTAGTTTACACTACATATTGGCATCATCATCATATCAGCCCACACCCGTCTACTGCTGAACAGGCCTCCCGGAATCGACGCCACATTAAGAAACGCTGAGCCTCCTTCATCCGTCGACTCCCTGCGACCGCCACAATATCATCGATCCATCGTGTTTGGGTCTTCCCTCACTCCGTTTCGCGTTTCATCATACCTACAATATATTGTATTATTGCTCATTATCCCTATTTTTTTATAGCCCTTGAACTTCGACTTGTATAGCTCTAGCCCAGAGCAAAGATGAGGTCTACGATAGAGTAAGCTTTCCTAGAAGGCTCTGACTTTCCCGCGAATCAACGGAACACGGAAAACCGTTGTAGTTAAATAATATAAGACTAATTAAGAGCAAATACTAAAACAACATTTGAATTCGGTCTGAGCATGGAGCTAAGCCTTTTGGAAAAAGTTTCATCAGTCAGGATTGACATGACGTACCATTATAAGTAGCTACTCAGCCCCAAACAACAACAAAATACTACTTCGATAGACATTGAATGGTTTACAGATTTTTGACATTACTTTTGGTAAAATGTATAGTTTTTCCAGCATAAAATGATTCTCTAGAACTCCGTCTTTCACATTCTTAGAATACGCTGCTAAATTTAATTTCGGGAAAACCTCAAAAGGAAATTTATAAAATTGCTTAACCCAGGAGACGAAATTGCTTCACGCCAAGAATGCATCAAACAATTTTCCCAGTACCTTTCATTCCAATTTGTATAAGCTGGCACTTAATGTGGAATCCCTTTGACATAGCATCCAGGTATATGTAGACTACCGTCTAATATTAACTGATATTAAAATGAAAACGCAGAAACATCTTTCAAAAATCCTTCTGACGGTGGAAATTTGAGTAGGTGAGAATACCTCTTCTACATAAATGGATGGGGAGTTTTACGCGTACCAGATTTTTTTAAGTACCTACTGCTAAGCGTTTTGCCATAACGGTTATGGCAATAAATCATACACATGCTCACTATTGGTGCTTTTTATATATACAACGTTTCTCATAAATATATATAATCTAATATTATTAAGAAAAAAAGTTTGATTATTTGCTTGTCTGTTTGCATTGAATAGGATCCGAAATTACTGGACCGATTAAAAAAAAATGTTTCACCAATAGAATACTACAGTATCATTGAGTAACATAGACTATATTTCTAATCAGGTTTTATTAGGGATCCTTAGGAAACCTGTAATAATGTAACCCAAAGTGAAGGAAAATGACCGATAAAAATCCTTACATCAATAGCGCACGGTGCGCTGCAAAAACTATTGACACATCAATACCTACAAAACAACTATTATGGTTGTTGCACTACAACCACATGGAATAAATGCAGTGGAGATGAGAGTTTTGAAAAGCATGTGTAATTCGGTATTAATTCAGTAAGACAGTGTAGCGAAAGAGCGAAGTGGTGTGAAAGTAGATGTAGTGACAAATATTAGGAAAGGAATACTAAGATGGTTTGGGCATATAGAGGATGGATGAAAGCAGGTTGACGAAGCAATTATATGTGTCGAGTGTGAATGGTACAGTTGGTAGGGGAAGACTTCGGTGAACATTCTCTGAACAAGTCGATGCTCAGCAGAAAGGCCAGGCCATTAGTGTCCACTGATGGACAGAGCCTCCTCCAAAGCTGGAGAGTTTTACCAAAATCACCTCACTTAGCAGGTGGGCTGGTGACCGCAGTAAAGGTGTAGTATATAGTAGTATGTAGTATATAGTATAATACACAAAATACATTTTACGACATCCTTGAGCTGAGTTGGAGGGGTCGATTCTTAAGCCGCGACTGCTACGATATGGAGCGTATATAAGTGGAAATACGTTGTCTCTACCTACCCCCTGGGAAACAGGCTTGTCCATGAACGTGAGTGATTCCGCTGATGCATGAAGGACTTATACATCAGCGGAATCACTCGCGTGTTTCCAAATACCTAACAATTTGAAACGTTAGTTTTCAAGTAACCTCGTCCATCTCTTATCGCTTATGTAAACAAAACCCATATATATAAAGAGCTACGTCCATTAGTAGACAGATGGATAAGCTCGGCATGACGATAATGGTGTGCCGAACAATGAGCTTCGACCCGATTCTGTAATTTACGATATCTAAGGCCTAGGCCACACAGAGGCGAAGCAGACGTGGCGCGATTACACTGTATTTCATACAAAACACCCGTAAATCATAATCAAAACCAATGATCGTTTATTCAGTAAAACTTTTGGGATCGTTATGAATAATTAAAATTAAATAAAGGGTTGTGTATGTACCGGCCTTGTTTCCAATAGGTACAGAAAATTTTCTTAACAAGTTAAATTATTTAAACTAGGTATGGGAATCCTTCTGTTAACACTAGAAAACCTGTGTTAGAAGGGTTCCCTCTTTCTTGAGATCTTATCTAATAGACTTGATATATATTTTAATTTAATAACAATGTTAAATGTGACTTGTTCTTAATTTATGTAATATGTAAACGTCAGTTCTGCGAATAAAAAATTATCTTATCTTATCTTATCTTATTTCTATATATGGATTACACATTTATAACTTAATGCAATCCCGAAAAGAGGTAGCTTAGTCTGAAAAATACTTTGTTATGTAATATAAAATGTATATATCTAAGTTGTTTTTAAACAGTGTTTTAACAGATATTAAGCATAGAAGGAGACTTAAGGAGAAAGTCGAGAAACCCGGCACGGGTTGCTTGCACTTTTCCTTGTGTACTGGTTAGTCTTTTGATGATCTATTCAAAAGTTAGGTATAGAAATACTGAAAATAACATTTATAAGTAAATTATGTACTGCAGTTAGTTTACTTTGATAAAGTAAATTATTTTGTAGCATTTAGGATTTTTTTATCATCAATTCTTTAAGTATACTGTATTTTTTTTTTTAATTCGACGTATTAAGATTGGTGGCTCTTTGAATATGTTTATGTTTATAGGGCCGTTGTTTAATTTTGCGTTATGTATGTGATTTTCATACATTTATTACATTACTATATTATTGTTTTTTTTTTATCGATGTTGATGATGATGATGCCACAAATGTATGACATCAACAAAATAATTAATTTATCTGTATCTTTTTAGATAAAGGTGTGATCAATAATTATTTGGATCAGTTTTATACCTGGATATTCTCTATACCAGCCTTTTATTAACTAGAATAATGGTCAACCAACTGCTTAAAACAAAAGTTTCTACATTTTTTTTATTTTGTACGACGGAGAAGCGCTTGGCCTTCATCTCATCTGGTTATAAATTAAAGTAAGGCCGAAAGTAGAGGCGCATTTCACCCGAAATCCTCAACAAATCGAGAAACTTGCTATTTTACCTCGAAATGCCGGAACACAACAATTTTAGAATTGTTATTATGGCGACAGAATTAGGTGAGATGGTGGTAGCTAGCCAGGCAGACTTAAGCAAAGTACTACCCCTGGGGATCGAACCCGAGACCTCTGGTTCTGAAATCGGTGGGTTGAACCACGACCGGAATATATTGCGTTACATTCCTATAAATCCATTAAACATGACTGGGATTTGATCCCACTGCCTTCGATTCGGAAGAGCGATCCACTCGCGCGAATTCAACCTGTCTTCTAAAATTATCGTAAGCTTCACAGATTCCTTTATATCACCGCCAAGTCAATAAAGTCCGGTTGAGTTGTGTAGGTCCGGTGGCCCGGAAAACCAATGAATCATTATTTTATGGCGGTGGCGTGCCCGTGTAAACATCAACTCATAACGATTTGGCCACCAGTTATGATAGATCGTCGATTTTATCGCGCTACTGGCTTTGGACCGCTTTCAGGATTTGGGGTGTTACCGCCGCCTTTTATCGCCTCCTTTTAAATATTGCTAGGGTTTGAGATACGTTTCTGTGGATTAAGGTGGTTCTTCCGGGCTATTTACGCGCGATATTTAACTGCTCAGCTGGCTCTACCGTCTTCGCTGTAGGTTGTGGGTTCGATTCCCACCCGGGAATTAGATTTATTTTTGTGATGAACATAGACGTTTTGCTTTAACGGGGTGTTGTATTGTACCATAAGTACTTATATGTTTATAAACAAAAGAATATAAGTGTATATACGTAATCTAGTTGCCATATTACAAGCTATGCTGAGTTTGGGGCTAGAGGGCGCTGTGTGAAATGTAATATAAATAAAAAATCTGGATTTGGTAATGGTATCTTTAAACCACATCACGTCACTACCTATAGATAGATATATATTTGTAAATATGTTTTACAAGAGTTGATTGTATATTTCAAAAAAATATTCTTAGGTGGGAGCGAATTGAACTTTTTTGATTTACAATTTGCCAAAAACTGTAAAACGCGTAGATGTAACTGAAGAACAACCCAAGCAGAGGGTAGAGGAAGGCTCAGTATTTTAATAAAACATTATGCGGGTTTTAATATCTTTAGATGTCACAATCACATCTCATTCCATTGATGTTTTTTATTAAGTCCTCTAAAAAGGAGAAGGATGTTCTCGACACGAATGTTTATTTTTCTATGTAAGTATGTATGTTTGCGAGAGTTCTTAACCAATTTGCAAAATTCTTTTAAATCGGCTTATTTTCAGATTTTTTTTTGGTTAGTCAGATATGAGTCTCATTTTAATTTGGTTAAAATCCGATAAAGATCTTTGAACGGACAAAAACAGCGCTCACGCCCTGTCATGTTAAGTCATATCTATCTGTAAAATACTACATGTGCAAACTGAGTCGGTGCCTACCTACTTCTTGCTTGATTTTTATTGTAACCAACACCTAGTTCTTAAGATGGCCAATTTACTAACTTCAATATGGATCTTGGTCTGAAATAAATTATACTTTATTTATTAAAAACTCCTCAACAAACCATTGATATCTTCGCCAATCCAGGTCCGATTTGCACGATTCTAGTTGATTATGTAACTACAGATAAATAGTAGTGTCAAATAAATTTGATGGTCGTGGTTTCGATTTTGGCCGAACACCAATTGATTTTTGGTGGTAAATCGTGACTAAAAAAGTGATGATAATATCGTGTTTAAATCACTCATCACTGAAAAAAAAATAACCTAATTCACAAAAACTTGAAAGTAATTCTATTGGTAAGTTCATATAGTTGGATGGCGGTGATTATCTTCGTAAGGCGAAAAAGATCCTGTGTTGGGCTTACCAAGACGGCACCAACTTCAAAAATATATGAGATATAAGTACCTCTTAGGTACTGAGTTCACATAACAAAAAGTAAGGTTTTCTTGGTGTCTATAACTGAAAAACTTATCCACACAAGGTTTCTGTAGTTTAGTGGTTCGCCTACCGGTGTCAAAGCGAGCAATAAATGAATTATGAATTGTGAATCAGATCCAGAGGTCTCCGGTTCGATCCCCAGGGAGAGTACAATATTGTGTTTGGTTGGTGGGTGGACTTTGTTTAAGTCCGCCTGGCTAGTTACCACCATCTTACAAGCCTCATAGCTCAGTTGGTAGTAACTCTGCCTTCTGGGCTGTAGGCCGTGGGTTCGATTCCCACCCAGGACAAACATTTGTGTGATGAATAGGTATAGATGTTTGTTCTATGTTTGGGTGTTGTATCATATAGTACGTATGTATTTACAAAAAGTATTTAAGTATTCTATCCGTAATCTAGTACCCATATTACAAGCTATGCTTAGTTTGGGACTAGATGGCGCTGTGTGAAATTAATGTCCTGTAATATATTTAATTATTATTTATTTAAGTTCTCAGGGCTTTCTATAGTGAGGCTGCGATCCTCAAAAGCAACAGGCATGAGATACGTGGTCTGCAAGGCATCGGATTACATTCATCAACGTGAGAAAAGAGATGGAAAGTTGCATTGCATGCTTCTGTAATTTCACCGTTCGGATTGCAGTGGCATATGCACCTGTGATTGGCATGAACTAGTGAAACTGGATTTGAAAATGTTGTCCAAGGCGTGTTGAGCCAAAACGGTGTAGCGGGTTGCGTTTTGCATCGGTCAGTCACAGATTAAACTGAATGAAAATGTAATGAAATCAAAAAACATGTGTGTGTGTGTACTTATGTATGCACGTAAGAAGTTATACATCTTTAGCGTAATAAAACAAAAACCCTCTTAAGTTTATTTATAAAAAGTTTACAAAATAAAAAAGAAAACACTTTATTATGAAAACTCACATTACATTATCAATCATCATATAATTTAAAATCAAACACACAAATATGTACACATGTGTGCATACATTTTTAATCTCCACTCATATAAAACGGGTATTGTATCTAAAACAATATGTTATTCTCTTTCACGAAAACTTGAGAGACATTATTACTAACCAACTTCATGGTGTCGTTTTAGGTGTCGATATGCAAGCGCATCGTAAAAAAATCACTCTCATAATTTAGCTCAAACGCGCCAAAAGATGTATAACTTTAAAAATGTTTAAATAGACAGATATAATTGTTATATTCATTATTAATACCATACCCTACAATTTAGCCCATGGATGTCGTAAAAGGCGACAGACGTCGCAGGCAGGCAGCTGGTTTTAAAATTTCATCCAAAACTCTAATATAACCTTGAAGAGATGTTGTGCCGACAACACCTAGCGTAAGACTTAACGAGCAGGAAGATGATGATGATGATAAGTATGTATATACAAAAATATACATAAGTACTCCGTTATCTCAGATTCCATAGGTATACAAGCTTAGCTTAGCCCCAACTAGATAGCGTTGTGTAAAATGTCTTGTAAAAAGTGATTATATATTTATGTAATTATATAGACTGGTACAAAAATATTTTTATGAATTCTTTTCATTGCAATTTATATTTTATGTCAAAGTATGTTTATTCACAAACAATTAAAAACAATATATACAATTAAATGTGTATGTACAATGGAAGTAGCCAGATTACATAAGGAGTTACAAACGGTCCATAGGTAACTCAACTCGTTCCAGACCAGTACCAGATGCCCAAGTAACTGACTGCATTGCCACGCTGAATAGCTATGCTTTTCTATCGAAATTTGCATAGCAGTTTTTTTTGCTGCCTAGTAGTTAGCGCCTATTGGGCTAATTGTACGCATATCCATAGTGTCAAAGCCAACCAAAATGGCGGACTCCATCAGAATTCCAATAAAACCTAGGCGGTATGACAATAGGGTTCCATAATTTCCCCCGACCCATTCATGTTCCATTGTTATAAACCGTTCACCTTTAGCCGTCTGCCATTCACAATCTTTTTGTTAAAAACTAGAAATATTATCTTTTTTTATATTACGTGTAATCTCCAAAGTAATGACATTCACTTTCAGCGTTCAGACCGCGTAGAGCGATTATTCAAAAATATTTTACATAAATCGAAAAATAGGACACTTTGTGTTGTTTATAACGTAAATTTAACTAAATTGTAACCGCCTCTGTGGTCTAGTGGTTCAACCCAACGATTTCAGATCCAGAGGTCCCGGATTCGATCCCCAGGTTTGGTTGGTGGGAGGACTTTATTTAAGTCCGCCTGGCTAGCTACTACCATCTTACCTAATTCTGTCGCCATAACAACAATTGTAAAAAATGTTGTGTTTCGGCATTTAGAGGTAAGATAGCCAGTTCCTCAGTTTGTTGAGTATTCCGGGTGAAGTGCGCCTCCACCTTCGGTCTTTTCCCTTATTTATGGCTCCCCCGTCGTACAATAAAAAAAAAAATGAGACTTACCTAAATTTTAAAGTCTACCGACTTGTCTGTTTGTCTACTAAGTTTGATTGACAACATTTGAATTGTTTTTTTTTCTTTTGCTTGTTACTAAATTCTTTTTTAAGTAGTCAACATACCAAAAGGTCATGTCATTGTACTTACTTTGTTTACGTCTGTTTTTATGTGTACCATTCACTTTCTGCGTATAGGGCACATTATGTTGTTTATAATGTAAATGAGACTAACCTAAATATAAGAGTCAACCTACCTGTCTTTTTGTGTTTTGCATACTGCGATATGCGATATGACCTACATATCCACAAAGAACATGGCCTACGCGGCACTGCATTGCGCCCGATAACATGAGGACTAAAGCCCAGTTTATAGTAGCTCTGCCTCATGCGCTGTAAGTTGTTGGTTCGATTCCCACCAAAACGGAAATTTGTGTGATGAATATGTACCATGTTCGGGTGTTGTATAATATGATATATGTATGTATTTACAAAAAAAAATAAGTATGTAAGTACTTTTACTTCTGTAATCTAGTTCCCATATTAGGTACAAGCTTTGTTTAGTTTGGGCCTAGATGGCGCTGTGTGAAATTAATGTCCTGTGTAATTTAATTTATGTTAAGCCTCGCATGCCCGTAATTTCACCGCTAACCATACCCTTTAAACTGGAACACAACAAAGCTGCTTGGAGACCCGGAATAGGTATGGTGGTAGTACTTCCCCGGACGAGCCCTTTCACAAGGGGCGCTCTACTGCTCTTCCCTTATCCCTTATCCCACATAATATTATTTGTCTTGTCTTAAAATTTCAGCCAAAACATGGCCGTCAAGAAGACAATATGTTCTGCCGATTCTACCTATGGGCAGTGAAGACGGTGAGTAGGACAACACGTATATTTCATTACATATAATAAAAGTGAAAGGAACAGCCTCGTCGTAATATGAGAATTACAAGTAGATAATATCGATAAAAGTGTGAACCATTGCCGGCTGTTCATCGTACGTACACTAGTAAAATCAAGTTCATGCATCAATGGACTGCGTTTAAAACGATGCTGCTGTGTGCAATCATGCCGTGTTGTAATTTGATGAACGGTCATGGGTGCTTGGTTAGACCGCACGGCAAGGACGGTGGGTAAGGTATTGCTTATGTCCCATCAGTCTGACGGTATGTACTCATACAAACGTGACAGTTACTCCGACATAGGTGGCTTTCCTTCGGTGTTAAACTTATAATATGGAACCTTGTCTCTATAATAACTGAGCCCTCGCACATACAATATCCGGTATTTGATTGTAGCTGGGCTATATACTATGTACTAGCTACTTGCAAACCGTGAGCTTGTGAACGCAAGTTTGGATATGCCTTTGTTGTCCTAAAGGTGATCCTAGGAAGGAAAAGTCTTGAGTCTTCTATCTTTTAGGGTCCAGCTAAAACAAAACCCCGGACAAATTACATAGGAAATTTGCTTAGTCTGTTTTTGAACTTTTGAGTTGTTTTAACCCAGTAAAAACGTCGATAATTATAAAAAGGCGAATAGCACCGTAACACTATTTAAATAAGGCCTATGTTTGTTCGTTGTTGACTTCAGAGCAATAAGAATACACTGAAGAATTGGCTGTGTTTATCTTGATATTTGGGAAGTAGGTACACAGAGCACGCAGCTACTCCGGAAGACGCTTAGCGAGAATGAATAATATTTTGACAACGCCTTTGCTATATTTTGTTATGTAGAAATAGCATCACATTTGCGCGATTGCCTCGTCTTAATATTTTCTGAGTGGCCTACGCTTTTCGACGGATATTCTTTGAACAGTCAAATATCTTGGAATAACATAAAATAAGAAGAATAGTGTATCTTATCGCACCGCAAGCCTTAGTTTCTATCCTCATACCTTAAACGTAATTCGGTTCCACCAGGGTCTAGTGGTTCCTCAACAAACTGAGGAACTGGCTATCTTACCTCTGAATGCCGGAACACAACAATTCTAGAACTGTTGCTATGGCGACAGAATTAGGTAAGATGGTGGTAGCTAGCCAGGCGGACTTAAACAAAGTCCTACCACCAACCAAACCAAGCACAATATGGTCCCGTAGGGTTTCGAGTCCGGGACCTTTAGATCTGCCACGGTAAGCAAACCACAAGACCACAGAGGCGGTGAAATTATGATTCACTTAAATGGGTGAAGTAATTACAAGCCAACCAATTTACTTATCGATCAATTCGGAGAAAGTTTGCGGCTACATTGTTAATTAATCATCGCTATTATACCAGTAATAGAAACAATAGAGTTGTTCACTAATATGATCGATGGCTTTGAAATGAACAGAAAGCCAAAACACGTCGAGTCATGCTTAGGTCTTCATTTTAAGGCGTTCGGGAGGAAAACGCGCTTTTTCAAACTGTCTAGACCGAATGTGGCGTGATATAAAATAAACCTGAATCTTTTTGTCGATGACCAAGCATAGAACATGACTAAAACAAAACATGACAACCATCCAATAACCCACCAACCAGGATTAAAAATGTTGGAGAAAACGCCATTTTTTTTTAATTGTCATGATTTACGACTTTATCCCCTTCGAGGATTAACCTTTGATCACTACTCAGAGAGTGGATCTTATGAGGATCATCTACTAGGTGCTATCAGAGGCACGCCAAAACTTACGTCTATAAATTGAAACAAGGTGAGATGAAAGCCAATAGAATTCTCGTCGAGCAAATAAAAAAAATGTTGGTCTCTGTTTGGTGAAATATTGCATCAAATGTTTGCATTTACAAAAAAAAAAAAAACTCCATGATCTAGTCCATATAGTGTATTCTATTGCCGATATCCCATTGATTTTATTCTCATAAATGGGGTAAGCGATATGTCTAAAAATATCTTCCCGTTGTCCTTATTACGCTTTATCTTCAATGTGGACAATGACACGCCGATTTAGTCGTGCCCTAAGTACACCTTTTGACTATTGTATGCGATAATATGTTATTTTTTTTCTTAGCTCGGTCTACATGAAACACTGTTTGGCGGTACACAGGGCCTATCACCCCCCCTGATCTCTCATTTATTTTTTCTTAGCTAAGTATTAAACTGTAGTAACATTAGTCTAAAATATTTTAATGCTTAAACATTATGGATTGATGATCTCAAATAGATGTTTATTATATCATTTTTAAGTTCATGGTTACATTAGATGGCGCTGTATAATGTCTCGCAGACGCGTGCTTTCTAACTAACATCTATTCTATGGCATTGTTGGCGTACTGTCCAGCTAATGTACACATAATACATTACAGCGTGAGTAGGCACAAAAGACGCGTGCCAACAGATAGCCGTTACAGCGTCACAGCGCTTCCGAACATCGGCCATCTCATAAAGTGAAGCCTCAGCGTGTGCCAAAGGCTGCGTACATCCAAAACCTCCTGGAGGATATCTCTCTGTTGGATAAACTTTGGAAATGCAAGCTAGATTGGGCTTTAAATACAGCCAAATGAATAATGTCCTATAGTCTATAAATTGGTCCAAATGACAAAATAAATAATAAGTTATAAGCCAATGGATTGGTGAATTATCTGAATAAACAAATTGAAATTGAAATTGTAAATGAAATTATGTGAAACATTAAAGAACATACCAGGAGAGCATAAATCAGTTGATACTAAATTGCTGGTAATTGAATTGATGGCCTCAGAGCACTTGCTTGGTATCTATCAAAAGAGGAAATTCACATCAAACGTTACTCCAATCTTAAATACAAAATTTTGGCATACATACCTACGTGTGTAAAGATTGGTTATACGCTTCTTTGGAGTAGTTGCAAATTATACCTACACAAATGGTAATACACCCTAAGCAGACTCGTTTTGAATCTCTTCATAGGTATATTAAAGTCTAATTAATGCGAATAAGAGTTAGTCAGCGAAGCAAGTGGTATTATATTAATTAATTCAAAAACTTCTTAATAGTTATGTTGACAATGTATAACTACCAGTGTAAAGCCTTCTCGAGGCTCTACACGAATGGTACCCAGATAAAAAGTAATATATATTTTTCAGGTCTGGAACAGTTGAGTTACCTATTGGCCGTTTGTAACGGTCCTTAGTAATCCGACTGCTTCGTTTGTACATATTTAGTTTAATTGTACGTACGATTTTTCATGTTAATATATTTGGGTATAAACTTTAAAAATAATACGTGGAGGTACAATTTGGTTTCATATTTTAGTTTTTGTTTGTTACTTTGCAATTTATCCACTTCTTTGTTGGATTCGGAATAATTTTTGATGTCTAACCTTTTTATAAATTGTATATGTATGTTTCCCGAATAAAATAAAATATTTTTCCTGGACCAGAACAGTATCTGTGAAAAATTTCAACTCATTCCGCTCAGTGGTTTGCGTGAAAAAGCAACAAAGAACGAATAGAGATTGAATGGCGATGCTAGACATCCCAACAACATTCCAAAGGAACTGATCAATGCGAGAAAAATATGTCTTTAAGTCTTATTTCCTGGCTCTTTTGACGTTTGAAGGAGAGGTGCTTGGCCGTCATAGAGACGCACTTCACCCGGAATCCTCAACAAACTGAGGAACTGATCTAACCTCTTAATGCCGGAACACAACAATTTAAGAATTTTCATGGCGACAGAAAAGTCCTATCACCAACCAAACAAGCACAGTATTGTACTCCCGCTGGGGACGGAGCCTGGGATCTCTGGATCTGAAACCGGTAGGCGAACCACTACACGAACGAACACAGAGGTCTAGAGCAAATATGTAAAAAGTTCTCAAGCTGTTCAGTAGTTCTTAACAAGCCTTATAGCTCAGTTGGTACTCTGCCTCCTACGCTGTAGGCTGTGGGTTTGATTCCCAGGAAAAACATTTGTGTGATGAATATTGATGTTTGTTCTGAGTTTGGGTGTTGTATCATATAGTACATATGTACCTATTCACAATAAAAGTATTTAAGTATTCTATCCGTAAACTAGTTCACATATTACAAGCTATGCTTATTTTGGGGCTAGGTGACGCTGTGTTAAATTAATGTCCTGTAATATTTATTTGTTATTTATTCTTGCTTGAGGGAACAAATACCAGGGTATTTGTTGTGTTTGCATGTGTAATGGAGCAACTAAGCATTAAAACAAACTTTCACCGCTATAACAAGTCTCATAACTCAGTTGGTAGTAACTCTGCCTTCTGAGCTGTAGGCTGTGGGTTCGATTCCCACGGAGGACAAACATTTGTGTGATAAATGTAGCTATTTGTTCTGTGTTTGGGCGTTGTATTATATTTTATGTATGTATTTACAAAAGAAAATATAACAGTATTCTATCCAGTACGGATAGAATACTACTAATAAATTTTACATGACATTAATTTCACACAGCGCCATCTAGCCTCAAACTAAGCCTAGAACTAGATTACGGATAGAAACAAAAATTCACGGCGATAATAGTGTGGTATCTTTTTTGTAGATTCTTTTTGAAAGAAGCACCTACGTCAGACACCAAGAGATCGATTGTGATGCGGCTTACAAATCGCTATGTTTCGTAACATTGCATCTCGGTTTGTTGGAAATAGTTGGGTGCTAAATATTTGTACATAGTACCTACCTAGTCATCTTCTAACACCTTGAGACAACATTATAATAAATATTACGGGACATTAATTTCACACAGCGCTATCTAGTCCCAAACTACGCAAAGCTTGTAATATGGGAACTAGATTAATGATCTGTAAACCATTTTTTTTTGTAAATACATACTTATAATACTATACAATACCCAAACACTGAACTTACATTTATATTCATCACACAAATCTTTGACCTGGGTGGGAATCCAACCCTCAACCTTCAGCGCAGAAGGCAGAGCTACTACCAACTGAGCTGTGAGGACTACTGTTGAAATCGACAGCATTATTACTTTTTGAAAAATAAATCGGGATGGGTGTGGTATATAACGGAATCGCTTGTTTTTTGCTAGCGAATGATCTTAGCTAGTTAGCTGAATGATCACACCATTGGTGGTAAGGATTGCTCCTGGATAGCTCCCACTTTCATACCGAAGTCCAGCGCCAAACGGTTTGCCGTGGTGCGTCTGTATGCCTTCTGCCCCCTCAGCACGGGGAGAGGAGAAAAATTATGTCCTCTGTTTTTGTCTACCATCGGGACACAAAATTCTCTCGAAGTTGGATAAAAACAGAGGACAAAAAGTTTTTCCCCGCCCCGTGCTGAGGGAGCTGAAATATCTTGCTCCATCCTTGCTCTGGCATAGAGTTTTAAGTCAAAAGATAACCTACCATTTTATTGACTACATTTTAGTTTTACTATAAATATTAAAGGACATTCATTTCACACAGCGCCATCTAGTTCCAAACAATAAATAATAATAAATATTACACACAAATACTTGTTCTGGGTGGGAATTGAACCCACAACATAGGTACAGCGCAGCAGGCAGAGCTACTACCAGCTGAGCTGTGAAGCCTATTAAACTAAAAACAATTTGCCTACATAACTATAATTCTTTTACAAATCCTAGTGTTTGTAAGAAATAAAATATAAGAAAATAATGCCTGTTGAAGTTACTTAGTACCTTATGTAATTTATTTGATAACCCCGTAAATTAGTTATGAATTCTGCTGCACTTTAACTGTTACTACAGAAACTGAAATGTTTTTTTTTTATTATTGTTCGACGGTGAAGCGCTTGTCCTTCATGTCATCTGGTTATAAGTTGAGATAAGGCCGAAGGTGGAGGCGCACTTCACCCGGAATCCTCAACAGACTGAGGAACTGGCTATCTTACCTCTAAATGCCGGAACACAACATTTTTTTAGAATTGTTATTATAGCGACAGAATTAGGTAAGATGGAGGTAGCTAGCCAGGCGGACCCAAACAAAGTCCTACCACCAACCAAATGTTCGATTCAATGTAATTACTTACTATATTATTTTATTGTATCTGATGGTCCCAGTAGATTTCAAAATGAATGTGGATCGAACTGATGATCTGGTCACATTACATCAGTATGCAGGCAGTGTGTTTACGATCACCTTCGTTTGTATTGAAATCATGGTAGGTATTAAATTTAGATCACATCTGCTATCGATTTCGGGTAGGTTACGTACATAAAACCAAAGAATCCAATTTTTTTAAAATAATAATTGCTTCAAAATTATGATAATAGTTTGTTAGAAATAGGGAAAGTGTTTAGGGGGTTAATTCCCGCAAAGTGCAGTATCATAACTTCTAAAAATCTGGTGAGATAAAGGTAAAGCATCTCCCCGTCGCTCGTTCTAAAAAAAATACATTTAAAAGTAGTTAAGAAGGTACTTATACTAAGTAAAAACTTAAGAAGGTATGTAGCTGTAATATGTAGTTGTTTAAAGTTATAGGTTTATTTTCTTGATCTGATGTGTCCCAGTTAGTACTTAAAAACCCAGCCACGTACCTATAATGTTAGGTACCTATCTACGTACTACAATAGCCTTTACAATTTGATAATACAACCTGTTTACATTTACGTTGTTGTTCATGAATCCATCACGAAACCCCAGAGACCAACTTTAACTACCAAATCACTGATTCAAATCAAAAACATCACCAGATGTATTTGTTGTAGGTAAAGTACATGTCTAGTAGCCAGCACAGTGAAAACAAAATAAATATTATCGTCACAATAACTGTTCCAGACCAGTACCAGACGGGAACATGCCCATGACACTAGCAGCATTGCCACGCTGAACAGCTGTACTAAATTTGCTGGCCTAAATAAGAGCCAGTCCTTGGGTCACGTGGCGCCACAATCAAAAGCGAGTTCAAGGTCTCGACCCCAAAAGGCTTAGTTAGTAAGCTCTGTCGAGACCACTATATTTGCACCTTTTGCGATCCCGCACCAGCTCTAACTGATGTCCTAGGCAGATGAGATGGCCCAAGGGTGTTGGCGCTGGCAGGTACAGCCACCAAAGGCCTACCTATTTCCGAAGGGACAAGAGTCATACCGTCGGCCTTACCATCTTACGTAACAGATTATTCGGCTCGAGAACGGCTGGAACATTGACACTAGAAAAAGCTGGACGGATGTCTCGCGGAATCCTGCCGGCAGACCTGGTGCACGAAAGTCCGTGTATACCAAGTTGATCTACAGCCGCACCGCATTGGAACTGGTAAGAGGCTCAGCACCTTACCCCTAACTAAAGGTTGCAATACAGAAAGTTATGGGATCCATAAGAGTACCGGGTATTGTAGCATTTCTGCCCATTTCTGTGATTTCAGCCAAAGATCTGATTCCCATTTAAAAACAGCTAAGAGACTGGCAAGATCTGCGGAGCACGTATGTTACAGATAGTTCCGTGATCATTTTCTATTCTACATATATATCTAGTTATAGTTTAATTTTGTGAATAAACATCCTGAGCGAAAATAAAACATCTGATGAGAAAAACGTTGGTTATGAATCATGGCATTGCGACAACAAAGAGTTATACGTAAAACGTGTGATACAATAAAAAAAAATACAAAAAAAAAAACATATTTAATCATTTTTTTTATTGTACGACGGGGAAGCGTTGGCCTTCATCTCACCTGGTAACAAGTTAAGATAAGGACAATCATAATCATAATATGAATAGGAAATTCTGACTCCACTTTCCTCATTAAAAAAAAAAACTAAAATTGTAAAACCTATATAAATTTGTTAATAGAATGATGTATATACCCCATATACCTATGAAGGATCGTCTGGGCACCTCCTCACATTCAACTTAGAACTAGAAAACAAATTAATTAGTGTAAATATTTAAAAGGAACTGGAAGAAATCGCTTCTAAACGATAAAACCGCCCATTGTATTTTTTTTAAGTAATACATTTTTATTTTTAAATTACGCAATCAAGTATTAACATTCATTCATTTATTTAAAGTAACACAAATACAAATATGTTTTTGCTCTTTGTTTCTCCTAGTAAGATTGCCTGGAAGAAATAGCTTATAACGATAAGGTCTTCCTATATACTTATAGACTGTGTAATCTAATGTTTGATTAATTGATTTCACTATACAAACTGCAATCTAAAAGATTTATTGTTCACCAGTATTACACAAAAATCAAACAAGGAGAACCATCGAAATAGTGTAGCAATGGGCGGTCTTAACACTTAGAAAGCGATCTCTACCAGACAACGTTTAGATAATATAATATAATATACAGTTAAAAATAGGATAAAACAAAATAAAATAAATAAATATTACTGGACAATAATTTCGTTACAAACTTAGCAAAGCTTGTAATATGGGGTCTAAATTACAGATATAATACTTATACACATTTTTTTTATAAATGCATACTTATCATACAATAGAACACCCAAACAGCGAACAAACATCAAGATAACAATGTGATAACAATTCTACAAATAATATTTCAAAACTATTACAGTATCGAAATCACTACGTATCTACTTATTCAGGCACAGTTGAGGGAAATTTATATATATACATACCGTTTTAAGTAATCCAAGTAGGTAGGTACACACAACACCGAACACCTCACAAGGTTGACTGGCTCACCAGCGGACTCGGCTACCACCACCACCGATCTGCCACTCGCATTGCGAAGGGCACTTCACTGGCTGATTACCTTGCTAATTATCATTTATAATGTTTTAGCGTGTTATTTGACCCAACTGCCTCAGGCGGGTTCACTTTTTCGAGAGTATGTTTGTATGTAATGGGATTTCTATGGAATAATAAATTTGTATGTTAATTAGGGTTTTACACATTGTTATGACTGTATATTTGTAGCATAATGTATTAAGAAAAGTGAATTTAGCTAAACCCCTTTTCAATTATGTACACCACCAACCACCTCTTTAGCCAAAAAATCCTTTCCATCCAAAAGTTGTCTGGAAGAAATAGCTTCTAAGCGATAATACCGTTCCTTATAATTTTCTTTTTCTGTAATCCAGTTTTATTTTTAAGGTATGCAATAAAGTATTTGCATTCATTCCTTTATTCACATTTTTTTCTTTTTAATGTAAAATATTGTTCTGAAAAAAAAAAAAAAAAATTAATTACTAAATTCAATAAATATTAGATTGTTTTTTTTTTATATTAAATTAAAATCAAATAGAATAATTAATGAATGAGTGAATGAAAATACTTTATTGCACACCTTGAAAATGAAAGTGCATTACAGAAAACAAAACAAAACATAAAAAGTAAGCACCCAAATGATATTATCCTGGCATAAGTATGCATTACCTTAAATACCTCTTCAACCAAAAATGATGCAACAAGTTGCGTCACCGTCCAGATTAAAGCAGAGAAAGTCGCAGGCAATGTCAATACCGCAGACGGAAGTCGGTTACGACACCGACAGGTCTGGCTGTCTCTTGCCCCGTGTTCATTTTACGAGGAAGCAAACCTTAGTATACCTATATGTATGGTTTATCTGACGCATTAACTATAATTTGACTGCATTTTTTTATAGTTCCACGAGGAATTCCTGGCCTTCATCTTACATGCACACTCAGCATATTTTTTTATCCTTCCACCTTCGATAGAATTTTGTTTCCGATGATGGATAAAAATAGAAATAATCAGCCCCTCAGCACGGGGAGGGGATACAATTTTTTCCTTCTTTTATCCACCATCGGGAGACAAAATTCTCTCGAAGATGGATAAAAACAGAGGACAAAAATATTATCCCCGCCCCGTGCTGAGGGGGCTGATTTTTTCAATTCATGCTAAGGACGAAGGTGGAAACACACTTTATCCGAAATCCTCAACAATTCGAGGATCTGGCTATCTTACCTCTAAATCCGGCATTTAGACACAACATTTTTTTTAAGAATTGATATTATGGTGACAGAATTAGGTAAGATGGTGGTAGCTAGCCAGGCGGACTTAAACAAAATCCTACCACCTACCAAACCAAGCACAATATATTGTACTCCCTGGAGATCGAACCTGGGACCTCTGGATCTGAAATCGGTGGGTTGAACCACTAGACCACAGAGGCGGTCAAAAAAATATAAATATGAAGATTTTTTTGAAGACAACGCGATTATTAAATGAGAGGAAGTATTATGAAAGTTACATTCTAAATGTAGATTCTAAATGTAAGTACGAGTATAACAATAACAATACTTTTACGTACTCCACTTATCGTTAAAGTATTAAGTGAAAATTAAGTGGAACCGCCTCTATGGTCTAGTGGGTTCGCCCACCAGTGTCAGATCCAGAGGTCCCAGGTTCGATAGCCGGGGGATATTGTACATATTGTGCTTGGTTTGGTTGGTAGCAGGACTTTAGTTAAGTCCGCCTGGCTAGCTACTACCGCCTTACCTAATTCTGTCACCTTAGCAACCATTCTAAAATTATTAACAAGCCTCACAGCTCAGTTGGTAGAAGCTCTGCCTTCTGCGCTGTAGGTTGTGGGTTCGATTCCCACCCAGTACAAACATTTGTGTGATGAATATTAATGTTTGTTCTGTGTAAATCTAAATCAGTCCAGCCGTCTTCGAGTAATCGGGGAACATACATAAAAAAATACCGGTTGTACCACGTGTAAGTAAACTAATTCATGGTCCAACCGATATTACCAGGAGAAAGCAAGTTTACTCATGGTCCAACAGTTTGTACAACGGGGACGAAAATTGATCAAACTTTTATTTTTCATTTATGCATCAGAGTAAAATAAAATAAATATATCTATAATTCAAATGACACACAAATGCAACCACGAACAGAATGTAGTAGTAAATTGTTTTTTTTATGAAAGCCCGTGAGATCAGCATCTCACAGGCTTTTAGTAATAGCAAGCATATTTTACCATTGCTAGGAGATAACGATAAATGCATTAAACCAAAAATGTGAAATAAAAATTCCAAAGATTGAAAGCAAACGTCGACAAAATTATGTACCTACCTATGCTGTCGAGTACAGCAGCATAAAGCATATGAGAAACTGTTGAGTTGTAGCTAGCCCACTTTGATTATGAATGTAAACAATGCTAACGGGGGTGGCACTCGCCTTAAACATTATGAGATTAAACGCAACTGGACCTAACCCGCATCTCAAACTTTACACTGTTGTCGTATCACGCTATTGAATTTGGCCGTAGTCAACCAAGATTAATAACTGGTTTATAACAAAGAAATGTTATATGTAGCTTTTTTTATTGCACGAGGGGTTGGCTTTCATCTCACCTGGTAACAAGTTGAGATTAGGCCGAAGGTGACATAATTAGGTTAGATATAATTTTAATTCGAGAAACGGGTATTTATCGCGTATTTTACCTCTATATTTATCCCGACGTTTCGACATTGGAAAGTGATTTCTAATGAACGGCATTACTATAAGAGGATGGTTCGGGAAGCGATTGAGATTAAAAAATATCCTAATTTTAATCGCGAAGACGGTTTCAGACTCTCTGCCTCTTGGAATCCAGTGGTAGCACGGTGCACTAGGTGTGATCCTAAGAAAAATTGTGTTGATACTGTCAGTGTTGTTTGTCGTGCTAGTGTAAATGTGGCCTATTCTAATAATCAAGACCAAGCTGAGGGTAGTTGTTAAAAACGCCTTCACTTCTCGACGGTGGCTCCAAAGTTCCAGTCTGCCCGCGACCACGGCTGGTGCAACCCTGCCGAATCGTCGGGATAAATATAGAGGTAAAATACGCGATAAATACCCGTTTCTCGAATTAAAATTATGTGTTCTAATCGCGAAAGTTTAAAAAAGACTATAGGTAAGATATCTTATTTTGTCGCCATAACACTTACTCGACTATAAAATGGGAAATATTTTTCCTTGTAAAAATCCGTGATGTACACTAATTAGACGCACTTCGATTGTAACTGGAGCGTAACTGCTGTCAAATGAAAACGTTAAACCAAAGCAACTGCCGTAACTGTAAAACAGTAGATTATTTTTTGTACCTTCAATCTCCACATTGATGCATGGACCAAGCAAGCAACCCACCTGATGTCAAGTACAGCACTTGCCTAACAAAGCCTTTTCTGCGTAGCTCATGCCCTCAAAGAACATAACCTGTGCCGCACTGCATTGCGCCTTTCCGGTGTACCTACACGTAATTTCACCGGCAACTGAAATAGTATGGTGGTAGTACTTCCCCGAATGAGTAGTAGAGAGTTCTTTATGAAAGGGCTCGCTTTCACAAAGAACTCAACTACTCATAAAATGGTTGATGATCATGCACCTGCATAAGTATAGTTAATTATAACTGCATGACAAACACACACACATCAACAGCCCATCAGTGTCACAGATGGACAGAGCCTCTCCAAATCTGGAGGGGTTTTCCATAATCACCGCGCTTGGCAGGCGGATGGTGATCGCAGCAAAGGTGTACATAATATACAGAAGGAAGCTGCTGCCCTTCTTCTGGCGAGATCCAGTAGTCGGTTTTTACGACATCCATGGGCTGAGTTGGTGAGGTCGATTCTGAAGCCGCGACCGCCACGGCGGCGGCATCATAAACAAACCAGATTGATCGCTCCGTAAATGTTTAAAAAGATAAGGTGATCACAAACCCAGAGCTTTACTCACCACTATAACCTATGTTATAGATTAAAGAAATCACTGACAGCTATTAATGACTTACGTATGATGATACAATTACATTAATGTAGTTTAATCAGAATCTCAATTGGAATACAGAATCAGATTATGTCAGATAACAGACTCGATAAGCTTTTTGTGTCTATTATCTGATTGCTGAATATTTCGATATTTGTTCTGATTTAAGTCTGAAAATCAGTAGGTACACCTGAAGTAAATTTAACCATTACAAGATTTAGTTGTGGAGGCAGATATAATAACAAATTATCGATTGTATTTCTCAATATAAGTAACCTGAAAACAGAAACATATTTTTTAACAAATACGCTAAATAAGTTTGAAAAATTTCAAATCGGCACGTGTTTCGCCTCTACACGAGGCCTCCTCAGGAAATAAAGTCTTGCTGCTAAGCTGACGAGCCCTCTGCTGACGTGTTGCCGATCCGAGCGCTGTGCTGCAAGTCATTTCTTTCTGCCAATATTTGGCTCACGTGGGGTTCGATAGCCAAATAAGAGTTACCGTCTGCCACTGCATAGGTTGATACTGGGGGCAGACAGTACTACATTCTGGAACACGAATGGTAAATAATCCCTGCGTGGGCCGATTGCCATAAGTGTTACCGTCTGCCACTGTGTAGGGGTCGTTTGTGGGGCAGACGGTAACAGTTCGAAAATTGATACCACTAGGTACACTAAGCTATTATTAGAGTCAAAATTTCAACTTGATCGGATCAAATATAAAGTACATCTCCATACAAAAAGTTTTTCCCCGTTTCACCCTTTAAGAGGAAGAATCTCCAAGTTCTTTTTAATAATTAGCATGTAAAAGTTATTTGAAATACACATAAAAAATTTCAACTCAATCGGATCATAAATAAATATTTTGCATACTCTTTTGCCCCATTTTATTATTATATTTTAAATAATAAGATTTTTGTAAATATTTCTTTCTAATACGAATTTTTAAGCGATAATCGACACTTTTACAAAAATTCAACTCGATCGGATCAAATATAAGTACATCTCCATAGAAAAATATTTTCCCCGTTCCAACTTTTTATAAGAAGAATCTCTCAAGTTTTATAATAATTATCATTTAGAAGTTATTAGAAATACACGTACAAATTTTCAACTCAATAAGATTATAAATACAGATTTTGCATACAAACTGTTTTGCCCCCTTGTACCCTTTTAGATTTTCAGATATTTTGTTTTAAATACCCATTTGTAAGCTTTAATCAAAACACGTACAAAATTTCAACTCGATCGGATCAAATATAAAGATATCTTCATACAAAAAGTTTTGCCCCTCTTCACCCTTTTAGAGGAAGAATATCCGAGTTTTTTTTCATAATTAGTATCTCTAAGTTATTACAAATACACGTACTAAATTTCAACTCAATTGGATCATAAATAAAGATTTTGCATACAAACTATTTCACCCCATTTCGCCCCCTTAGGGGAGAAATTTCCTAAAATCCGTTCTTAGTCAGCACCTACATGTCACAATAAACACCCTGGCAAAATTTCAAGTCTGTGGATCTTACGATTTCGACCTATCACGTCAGTGGTAAATCAATTTTATATAATAGAAGAAGATAAACATGTAGGTTACCTAACTAGAAAATTTCATGACCTCTTTTTATCTCAGTATAAGTCAATATTCATTTATTCAGTAACATTTTGGAAATATAAATAGAATGTTGGTATATCGTTTTATTAACACTAATGAGCGTATAGCTGTGGGTGAGTTTGTTTCATTGTACGACAGGGAAGCGCTTGGCCTTCATCTCATCTGGTTTCAAGTTATGATAAAAAAAAGGAAAGCGCACTTCACCCTGAATTCTCAACTATCTTACCTATAACTGAACATATCAATTTAGAATTGTTGATATGGCAACATAATTAGTTGAAATGGTGGTAGCTAGCCAGGCCGACTTAAAAAAGGTCCTACCACCAACCAAAACATGCCCAACATTGTACTCCCCTGGGATTCGAACCCGGGACCTCAGATCTACCGGTGGGCGAACCACTAGACTACAGAGGTAGTTAAAAGAAGACATGTGTTAAATTAGTTTATTATCTTACTACTCTTAAATAAAAACAATGATTTACTGAAAGTTTATATTGTAGGTATATACCTACTTATTCTTTATTTGTTTTATACAAATAAATATTTATTTTAGAGTAACCTAGTTGTCCGCTTGCTCTTTTAGCTTTTTTTCCCTGTTCGTAAATAGAGTGGAGCTTTATTTATTCGGAACATAAAATTGAGCGTAGCAGATAAAATTCCGAATAACTATTTATAACAATAAAAATTCGCAAAAAACATTTGATGCAAAGAAAAGTAATGACCTTAACGCTCCTTATCAATTACATTACTGAGTAGTTCAACTGGTAGTTCAAATGATACAACCTTGTATCACCAGTATTATAATACAATAGGCCTACCTTCTGCACAATTGCAACCGATTGTAACCCAAATGCCACAGATAGCATAGTGGTGTTTTCTAAATTTAGCAAACCACGTATAACCGTTTTCTTGGCGGTCACGGCTTGGAATAGACCCCTCTAACTCAACCCATGGATGTCGTAAAAGCCGCCTAAGCAATCTCGTCAGAAGAAGTTCAGCAGTTCCTTCTGTGTATTATCTGTACCTTTACTGATCACCAATCCCTTGGCAGGTGGATTTTGGCAAAACCCTCCAGCTTTTGAAGATTTTTGTTATTCTTTATATATAAATAAAGATAACTTTGTGAGTGTTTGAGACTATATTCCTGTGGGACCTAACGGCCCGGGCCTATGGTGATAAAGTTCGAAGGTGTCGTGTCCAAAATATAGACTTTAGCTAGCCCAATTTACAAACGGCTACGCCGCGTCGTTTGGAAGGAAACCGCCTTCTTGGTGAGGCCGTGGATGCAGATTTTGGGTAAGCATTAATAGTCCTATATATACGTATTCACGACAATAGCATAACATCATTTGTGTATTCTTCCATCTTTTTTATTTATTTTTTATGAAAGGACAATACGCTGGCCTGGTTCAGAACCTGGAGGGCGACAGCTTTGAGCGGACCTGACTGGCGCTGAAGGCGCGAGCCCAAGAATTGATTTTTGAGGCATCAAGCGCAAGGGCACCACTTAGGTACGGACCTCGGCTTGGGCTGTTGCCATTTGATGGGGGAGGATAGGAATGGCCGAAGGCGATACCGAGGGTAACGCTTTGAGGCGGAAAGGTTAATCGACTCCGCCGGCGGAGTCGGAGTCCGCGGGCGTCTAAGTGACGAGATAGATGCCGTCACCTCCGGATTTGCGGTGGTGAGTGGGTCATCCGGGTCTCCAAGAACGTGTCTTGCCTACGGAGGGACCGTATTCTTCGATTTTTTTATTTATCTTAAGATGTATTACTTATTATTCTATTTATTATTTATATGTATAAAACTTGTATTTATATAGAATAATTATTATGCCTTTTATTTATATATTTAGTAGGTATTAAACATATATGTGTGGGTATACTTTTGATATACGTATGTATATTTCGTTTGTCCATAAAAAAAAATACTTTAATTCAAGTAGGTACACTTTTCTACCTTTTCAGAGTATCACCTCTATCTCTCTCAAAGGTTTGCTGGTAGAAAACTCTTTAAGGGTTAAGCTCGCCTCTGTACCGACATATGTTTTCCTATGTTATGTTTAAATCATATTTATGTGAACAATAAAGAATTACAAGAGGCTTTAGACATAGCCTGTGAGCTCAAATGGACTGATGATGTTGATGTGTTGTAAGTATAATCTCGTGAAACTGATTGAATGACTGACTATTAGTGTACGGTCCAACCATAAGACCTAAAGGCTTTTATGTAGGTATGCGAATACAAAGAAAGAGTTTTGTGAATCGGGATAACAAGAATAAAGTCCCGTGCCACCACATCTTCATGTAAGTATAATAATAACGTGTATCTGTCTGACAGACTGACTGGTCCTTTGAACTAGAAAAGAACACAAATGTTTTCATTGAAATGTATGTGTGTTTACGTATCTAAAATTTAACGAAACAAAGTATTTATAGCAAATTAGGTATTTATTTAAATTAAAAACTAGATGTCGCCGCAGGAATTAGCACGCGTTGTCAAATTATGAAAATATATCGCAGTCGGGTTATTTTACTATCCAACTTTCAACTTGTTTACTATTTTATTTTCGTCACTAAAGAAGGTACCTACCTCATCCCTAGTGCATGTGGTTACGACAAGGTGCATAATACCTGCATAAAATATGTATGCAGATGGAAGTCACAGCCGGGGCAATCTCGCTGAAAATATGAGACAAAGGAGCCGCCGTCGTAAGGTACTTATGAAAATGTGTCACGCAATAGGATGCAGGGGAAAACTTTATCTAATACATCTCGTATCTGAAGCAAAATCTTATCTACTCCAAGAAAAGGTTAAGTTGCTCTGGAATGTGCCAGTTAACTTGGATGTTTTTCTTCAGAATTATTTATTTACTATAGAGGGCATACCATATAAAACGATACAAAATCCACACGAAAGGAACAAGCTTTTTATATATTTGTTCAAACTAAAGACTAGAATATAGAATAAATAAGTAATAAGATGGAGCCATTATAATACTAATGGTTCTGTAAAAGCAGTAGGCAGACCTCGCGAGCCCTTATAACCTTAAATTATATTATGCAATAACCGATGCTTTCCTCTTGCACTTTTCCTTTTTGAACAAATAGGGGTAAATATAAGTTTTGAGCGATTACTCGCGTTCCCTAGGTCTGAGTAGATCGAACCTGGTGTCTTTGGATTTGTCTTGCAAAGGCGGAGAGGACTGCCCAGTCTGATCAGTAAATGTAGGTATTTATTTTCCGAATAAAAGTATAAAATCCTACAGCAAACGTCTCCCCTTTTCCCCCTTTACTCCCCCCTATTTTGTCACAACATCTTGTGTAGTACATCAAAATCCTAATTGTGTATTTCAAATTTTATTAAAATCCGTTGATAAATAACGTTACAGCAAACTTTTTTATTTTATTTTATTTCCTTATTTATTATTTTCTTTCTTATTTATTATTTTTATTATTTAAATCACGATCGACCAAAACATTTTAATGAATCTAGAAACATGTGGGCCAATTTTCGTCAAAATAGGTTAAAAAATGCGACCTGTAGGCGAGAACAAACCGACCGACAGACAGCGGGCAAAATAATTATTGGGCAATTTAGAAACTGAGACGCTTTGCTCGTTTCGCTCGCTCGATCAATAAACAAAACAGAAAACCAGATAAGTAAGTAATGTTATTGTGTTTTCAGTAAAAAACACGTGGCAAATGCGCAGATTTTTTTTGTACATTCCATAAGTTTCGCTGAAAGGCTATATAATATTTATAACCGCCTCTGTGGTCTAGTGGTTTAACCCACCGATTTCAGAACCAGAGGTCCCAGGTTCGATCCCAATAGGGAGTAAAATATATTGTGCTTCGTTTGGTTGGTGGTAGGACTGTATTTAAGTCCACCTGGCTAGCTACCACCATCTAATTCTGTCGCCATAATAACAATTCTAAAATTGTTGTGTTCCGGCATTAGAAGTAAGATAGCCAGTTCCTCAGTTTATTGAGGATTCCTCTTAGGACCCATCTTAACTTGTAACCAGATGAGATGAAGGCCAAGTGCTTACCGTATAATAAATATATATATATATACTACAGTTCACCCAAAAGATCTGCCTAGTAGAAATGCCTGAGCATATTTGTTAATACTTAGCAACAATTTTGATACAAGGCGCGTGTACGTTGATTAAGTTATCCCTGTAGTCTAGTGGTTCGCCCACCGATATCAGACCATGTGCTCCTCAGACTATTGAGGATTTAAGGTAAAGTGCGCTTCTACCTTCGGTCATGTCATAACTTGAAAACACGTTTTTTATATTATAGGTACTATTTTTTTTTATTGTACGACGGGGAAGCTCTTGGCCTTTATCTCACCTGGTAGGCGGACCACTAGACCACAGAGGCGGTTGACAGTTCACGAGCCAATCTGTCCCCAATGTTCGAGTATCACACATCTGGCTAGCTATGCCTGCTTTGGATTGAACAACGGATGTCATGTCAACTAGTTTGGCCAATGCAAGCCATTTACGAGATAATTGCCATGACTGCAACTGGCAAGTGTCGATATTATGATGTGATGTGAATTTGTCTCATGCCAGCATTCAACCTATTTTGTATGCAAATTTGATTAAAACTATGTGCAGACAAACTAACAGATTTCACTTCGGTATAATGATAGGTCTCACTGCTTAGTAGCTCTACTTTCTGCGTAGATTGTTGGTTCGATTCCCGGGACTAGATAACGTATGTGCGATGAAGTGGTAGATGTTTTTCTGTGTTTGCTTATATAAATATCATAAGTATGTTATTGCTAAAATATAAAGATATACGATTCATATTCTTCGCAATCTAGTTCATATATAGCTTTGCTTACTTTGGGGCTACATGGCGGAGTGTAAAATGTCTAGAAATCTTCTTTTTTCAGCACGTTCTCTTATTCCACTCTCCCCTGTCTCTTATCAACTCAGCATCCTCTCCTCTCACATACATATCGTTCTCACACAGTCAATTAATCTCTTCTTCGGTCTATTCCCTACCCCTCTTATGGCCATCCCTATTCATACCCAACTCTTCCCTCCGTATGACATAGGTATCCATATCATGCCAATCAATCTTTCCCTGATAAACTCGTTCCTAATCTTATCCATCTTTGTAGTAAAATACCTAGTAACTAGCTAGTTTATCGGCGACATCGCTACCCAGAGACCCACTGTGACCCTTCTATTGTCGACTTTGTGGCATTCGTGAATGTGCTTTGAGATTACCGTTTATGCTTTCCAAGGTATGGTCGTGCTGTCAGAAAGGATTCGTATTCTGATGATATAGATCCCTCGTCGATATTGCTCTTGTGGCCTCGGTGTTTGCTTGTGTGCCTGTGTCATGGATATGCTGAAGTTGAGGTCCAGAGAGTGGATTCCAGCACTTGTGCCTTGGACGACCAAAACCAGACGTAATACCAATCTTAGAACCATCCGTAGACCATGTTTTCTGGATTCATCTTTCTGGTCCTCCCACAGTTTTGGAAATTGGCAGTGGCTTAGTTACTTTTATGGTAGGAATCCGAACGGCGCAGCTAGAAGCGGTTCGTAAGCTGTCCCCTTGGCCAGTATTAGGGCATGTAGACTGCCAGTGTTCCTCAGAGTCCTAAATGTTTCAGTCTGATTGCGGACATAGTCGCTTCCTGTTGTATGTATGAGTCATGTGGCGCTAGGTGCAACCACGCCACGCTTCAGATGTAGGTACCTCCCTATGTAACAGTGAATAGGTAGGTATGTAATATATCTCGGATGTAAATTTTAACCTTTGTTCTTGCTGTTGTTGTATAGATTTAACCTTTGTTTTTATTTAAGCACTCAGCCATACAACTCCACATCCCACGTCAATTTGTAAGCAAATAGACGAATCAGAACACCAATGCCATGTCGCCCTTTGGACCCTGATTGGTCGTAAAAACACAACCACCTATGAATAATGAATAATGTCATATATTTTAACTGCCTCTGTGGTCTAGTGGTTCAACCCACCGATTTTAGATCCAGAGGTCCCGGATTCGATCCCCAGGGGGAGCAACATTGTGCCATCTTATCTAATTCTGTCGCCACAGTAACAATTCTTCAAAAAAAAATGTTTTCCGGCATTTAGAGGTAAGATAGCCAGTTCCTCTGATTGTTGAAGATTCCGCGTGAAGTGCGCCTCCACCTTCGGCCTTATCTCAACTTGTAACCAGGTGAGATGAAGGCCAAGCGCTTCCTCGTCTTAAATAAAAAAAAAAGACTGTACTTTCAAAAATAGAGTTGATAAATATATACTGGGAATGCTTATCTCATCATTGCTCTCACCGATCAGGCTTCAGTAAGTCAAGTACTGCCTTCTTCACATCAATATCCTATTAGTGCCCACTGCTGGACAGAGCCTCCTCCAAAGCTGGTTTTGCCATAAATTAAAGGTGTAGATAATACACAGAAGGAAGCTGATATCCTTCTACTAGTGAGATCCCTTAATCGGCTTTTACGACATCTGAGAGCTGAGTTAGAGGGGTCGATTTTTAAGCCGCGACCACGGGCATACCCTTCTAACTTGGTAAAAAATCTGTCTAAAAGGCTGATTTATGACAAAAACTGTTTTCTTGAGAATCAGTGATGAGCTCAACTTCTTGCCAATAATTTCTCATTATGCGGATCGCAAAATCTTGGAATCAGCTTCCGGCATCTTTGTATCCGCTTTATAATCGTAATGTTTCCAAGAAGAGAGTTCGTTCGACGTTCTGGGCAGGTTCGTTCCATAGTAGAAAAAAAACTTATAAAAAAAAAGTTATACCTATTCGTTTGAATTATGAATAGAGGGTTGAACTTGTTAAAAAGATAATCACGAAGAATCATGTTGAAGAATTACATTCGACACACCTCCAAACTAACAACAGGTGCTATTGCTACTAATAAATGACGCTAGTAACATTCTGGCGGCTGATAAAAGTACAAGGTAACCAGAAAACTAACTGGTTAACTAAAAAAAACTAAAACTAACAACTAAAAGCTAACTGGTAAGTAACTGGTTAGATAATAAAAATAAATATTACAGGACATTAATTTCACACAACGCCATCTAGCCCCATACTAAGCATAGCTTGTAATATGGGAACTAAATTACGGATAGAATATTTAAATACTTTTTTTTTGTAAATACATACTTATCATACTATACAACACCCAAACACAGAACAAACATCTACATTCATCACACAAATGTTTGTCCTTGGTGGGAATCGTACCCACAACCTACAGCGCAGAAGGCAGAGTTACAACCAACTGAGCTTGTCATATAATAATCATGGGTTATTCCCGCTCGTCCCCACGCTTCGTCCCCGATGGGGTGAATAACAGAAAGGAAGAAACAAAAGGAAGTGAACTTCCCGTTGGTCCCCACAGTTCCATTACGCCGAACACATCAATTCGCCTCCATATTTATCATTAGTTCTAATAATGAATGGAAATCCTTGCCTTCGTCTGTTTTCCAGCAGAACAATCGGGAACTTACGGGGAGTTATGGGATGAAAATAAGCCTATATCTTTTTATTATTTTATTGTGCTTGGCTTTTATCTCAACTGGTTTTCAAGTTATGATAAGACCGAAGGGAATCTTCAACAGTCAGTGAACTGGCTATCTTACTTCTACGTGCCGGAATAAAACAATTTTAGAATTGCTGATGGCGACATAACTAGGTAAGATGGTGGTATTTCGCCAGGTGGTCTTAAACAAAGTCTACCTGGCGAGTTACCACTTTCTAGCATTGAGTACAATATTGTGTTTCGTTTGGTTGATGGTAGGACATCAACCAAAGCAAGTACAATATTGGACTCACCCTGGGGATCTAAACCGGTAGCCACGTGACCAAAGATAGGGCAAGTCAATTTTAGAGCGAAGAAAGAACACAAAACTAAACGTCCAAACAAACTTTCGCCCAATATTTATACTACCTAGTGAAACGACCGGAACTTTTTTCCCGTGTTTTTTTTACCAGGATCGCTGGTTTGGGTGATGCGTTGATTATTAGTCAGTCAGCTACACGATTATTTGATATACCTATTTAGATGTTACTGTGAAGTACATACTTAATGTATCAATAAGATATACCTACGTACTTACCTACTGGTAAATAATGAAAATAGCTGACTGCTTCTGTTTTTCCTAAAACTATCTGTCTGTCTGCTAAACAAGCTGCCTCACAGCTCAGTTGGTAGTCTCTGCCTTCTGCGCTGTAGGTTGTGGGTTCGATTCCCACGCGGGACAAACATTTGTGTGATGAGTACCTATTTATATACAAAAAACAGTATGTAAGTATTATATCCGTAATCTAGTTCCCACATAACAAGCATTCCTTCGTTTAGAACTAGATGGCGCTGTGTAAAATTAATGTTCTAAAAAAAAAGGTTTTGTCTGGTACACCGTGTATAGGTAATATAGGTAAATAGTATGTAATAATTTGCAAATCACAAGCGCCTCGTTATCGATGGTTGACAACAAACATCAAACATAACCTATCTATTGATATGCACATAGGTAACACAACATTTTATTGAACAGTAGGGATGCCACTTGCGATTTATGTGTTGAAGAAAGATAATGCATGAATGAAAATTCTTTACTGTACACCAAACATATATAGGACTATTGAAAATTTTAAAACTAAAGTTAACAGTACAATGGGCGGTCTTATCGCTTAAAAGTGATCACTTCCAGACAATCTTAGGATGGACAGTATGGTAAAAGTACGGTTGATGAATAGGAGTGTGCACAAAATAATGGATTTAAACACGATAAAAAAAATATGTACCTATGAAACTCGGTTGGTGGTAGGATTTTGTTTAAGTCCGCCTGGCTATCTTACCTAATTCTGACGCCATACAACATACAATAATAACAATTATTAAAAAATATTGTTGTGTTCCGGCATTTAGAGGTAAGACAGCCAGTTCCTCAGATTGTTGAGGATTCCGGGTGAAGTCCGCCTCCACCTTCGGCCTTATCTCAACTTGTAACCAGGTGAGATGAGGCCAAGCGCTTCCCAGTCGTACAATAAATAAAAAAATAAAAAAACTCGACGAAGCTCGTGAGCTTTATGCCGAAGCAAATGTCAACTGTCAAAACAAACGTCAATTGGACTTGTTGAAATAAATCATATGAGCCCACGCTCGAGGCGTTTGCCACTGAAGAGTTCCTCTGGCATCATCATCAGATCAGACTCTCACCTAGAACTACTCATACCTAGGTACTTACAACGATTTATTTCGATAGGTACGACAATTGTATACCTTCTTACAATTGTCGAACTTATCGAAATAATTTATGGTTAAAATTGACTTTAAATAACATTATCTTGTTACAAGTGAAGCTTATAAAACTGACGTATCCAAAGAAACAAAAAAAAAACAGTGGCACTCCGGGAGTGCCGACAGAAGTAAAAACTTAAAGTTTGTAGATCTTTGCCGAAGAGAACAGCTGAGATTATTGGTACTTGACTCACAATGTGTTGAAAGTCAAATTAGTCAAAAGTGGCAAGCGTAACAAGGTCGCGGGTTCAATGGTTTTTGTGTCATTATAGCATATGTTAAACTACAAAATATACCTAATTTTGTAGTTATAACTATAATTTTGTATCTTGGAGCTGATCTAAAATATTTAGCTAATCGTTTGCATGATAGCCGTTGAAATATTAAAAAAGTGTAAAAACCATAGTAAAAACGCACTCATGATACTCACTATATCCTGACAACTGACAGGTGACAACCATATCGACCATTAGTACAGTAGGTACAGCGTATCCACGTCCGTTGTCCCGAATGACCGACGCTAGCCGTGCTGCTGTCGTGGGTGATCAATTAGCGCATTTTTATTAGAGCTGTCACGATCACTACTGTTGACATGACACTTTACGTTATTGAGTAATATAAGTCTATGGTTTTATGGTCTATGGAAAATGGGGAAAAATCATGGAAGTAATTTGTACTACAAAATTCCTCGGTAAAAGTATTCAGTACCTAAAGAAAACAGTATGTCAGTGCCTATAAATTACACCATTTCGCTGAGGACCAAAGCATCTCTATGGTTTTATGGTCGTTAGAAAATGGGGAAAAGTCATGGAAGTAATTTGTACTACCAAATTTCTTGGTAAACGTTCTATTCAGTACCCAAAGACTATAACAGAACCTATGTCAGTAGGTACCTATAAATTACACCATTTCGCTAAGGACCAAAGCATCTTCAGAACATTTACGCTAGTTTGTTTTAAGATCGCAGTTATTGGTGCTCTGGTCAAAATATAATAATGATTGCTAGAGGGTGTTTCTCAGGGTCCTACTTTTTTAAACTACTTTTCTCTTGAGTCCACGAAGAAAAGTAAGCCATTGGGGGTTTTTTTAACCTATTAACGCGTACGAGTCTACGTGGCTATTATTTAAATCGGTCTTCTGCTTTAATTGGTGATTCATCTTCATCATTATCATTACAGCCCGATAAATTCCACTGCAAAACATGTCACTAAACATACCAATAGGTACAAAGTGCGTTTACTTAGTTCATTTATTTGAAATGGGTAAGGGTGGACGTATATAGGTTCTGCCGGTTCACCTACTTGGAGGTAGTCAGAGGCACGTCCAAACTTACAATCGACACGTCGTCAGTTGCTAGTATTCAAAACGTGACAGGTTGTAAGCCCATCGCCGCTTAGCAGAATACTAGACACATAACAAGACAATTGATACAAGCCATTCGGACCTTTGGTCCCAGGGACATGCCGGTTTTCTCACAATGTGACCTTCACCGTCCAAATATATAACCGGAATAAACATAAAAAAAAAACAAAAAGTCCGTTGGTACACGAATTCGAGCCCGCAACCGCCGGATTAGAAGGCGGCCCATACCCACTTAGCCACACAGCTCTTTTCGTCAGTAGTAGTGTAATATAATAATATCGTTCGGAAGCCTTATGGCCCCCAGTAACAGTAATTAAAGAGAGAGGTAGCTACCGAAAGTCACGTGGGACATTAATAGGGACGAGCGGATACGAGAGCAAATTGTAGATAAGTGTAATGAGGAAGTCGACACTAATTAGATGGAAGGTGATTGATGTTCGCCCATACAAATATTAAAAGCTTAGATATATGGAATTAGGTAGGTATTCCACTTTGCCCCACAATGCCGCTCCACTGGTAGGGCAAAGTGGAACGCCCTAAATTTTAGCAGTAGAATAAAACCCATATTTTTTTACAAATAAAAAATGCTGTTTAAAATTAATGTCCTGCAATATTCATATACATTTTTTATTTACTAAAGAAAGAAAATCAAGTATCATAAAAAAAAACTGGTACCATGCGACGCAAGTCAGAACTAATAATATTCTATGGTCTACGCTGCTATAATATTTCAAAATTGTACCAAACCGTCGGTTGAAATGTAGCATTACAAAAGTATATTAGTACCCGTCAAGTGGCTGTCACCAATAAGTTTCGACTCCTTCGACATTGCAGCTAATGGCGCAGTGCAGTTACTGGGCTACTCAGAAGTAAGGGGGATTTATGGAATCCATTAGGAAGTCTCACTCTCTCGCACACCAGACTCGTACAACAGACAAAGACATGCGTATAATCGTAACCCTCGACCACTTTTTTGAAAACTATACGAAATAATACAATTTTCTTGAATGCAAAAAATAAGTTACATATAAGTGATAAATAATGAATTCACAATGTGCGGTCGTATCGCTAAAAGCGATCTATTTCAGACAACGTGTATGGTCAGAAACAGGAGGATTTACATGCGGACATATAGAAGCACAACACTATTTTTTGAAAACACGTAGTTTCTCAGACACTAGCATTCACACATGGATATAAAAAAACATAATAATATTAAAATACAAACCTATTTCAATGGCACTATATATGAAATTTTGACATGTAAATATATTAATGTAGAAATACATTTCTATTAATATATTATAATGACATTGTGGCTGTTGCAAGGATTCGATGGATGGAGGCGGCTCAGATCGCTATTTGTGGCGGAGGCCTATGTTTAGCAGTGTACGTATGTGGGCTGAAACGATGCTGAAGTATAGCTATGTTACGTATAATACAAATTATAAATTATATGCAAAAATAAACCCGATGCAATATAAAATAGTAATATAAGTAATGCTGTGCGACCAAACTTTTAAGAGAGTAAAACGTATTGAAAACCTTTTTTCTAAGCTGTTACTCAAAAATGAGTACCTAAATTCAATCAAAAAGATATCATGCATTGGATGCTATGACAAATACTTCACATGCATATTACTATTTATTTTGTGCCTGCAGTCAGCAATGATGATGATTAGAATGATAGAGCTGAGTTCTTTATTATTTATTGCACACACAAAATATAGCATATTTTATAAACATACTTAAAAATTAATGAGCATGGCAAAAGGCAAGGTTAACCCTCAAAAGAGTTCTCTTCCAGCAAACCTTATGTGAGAGTGACATTTAAAAAAATAGTGGGTACGAGCAAATAACTGAAATATTAAAGTAAATTATAAGTCATTAAACAAAATACAAAAGACACGGACAGATAAGTAATTACAAGCATATACATAATACAATATAACACAAAGAATATATATAACAGAATATATAAGAACAAAGTGATAATACAATAAACTTAGTATACATTTATCATTGTTTTAATACATATACGTATCTATATAAATATAAGAAGAAAAAAGTAGGTACCTATATATAGTATTTAAAATATAAATATTTACATATTAACTATTCATGTATATATAATTTATAAAGAAAGATAATGCTCTGCTTCTTCTTTATCAACAACCCAGTAATGACCCCTCCACTACTAGACAGAGCTTTCTTAAAAATTGCTGTTGCCATAAACATCACCAGCCTTGATAGCCGCGTGAACGCATAATATTTTCACATTTTTTAAGACTTGAAAATGTACTCTGAGAGGCTTTTAAATAAAGTCCATTTAGCTAAGTCACGTAGGCTTTTAAACCGAAAACAAACGGAATTGAAGCCGGATGAATCCGGAATTAAACGGACATGACGTGGGAGCGTCCATTAGTTCAGATTAGTAAAATCCTTTTATATACTTCGTACGTATGTATTTTAGAAATATATATGAAATTATGCTTTCGTTATTTATGGTGATAGGTTGAGGCGCACTTCACCCGGAATCCTCAAAAGACAAAGGAACTGGCTATCTTACCTCTAAATGCCGGAATACAACAATTTAGAATTGACGACATTTAGAGGTAAGATGGTGGTAGCTGGCTAGGCGGACTTAACCAAAGTCCTACCACTTTTGAACTCACTGGGGATCGCATCCAGAACCTCTGGGTTGGGTACCAGTGGTCAAACCACTAAACCACAGAGGCGGGGAAAAAATCAGTATCGGAAGAGTTTATCTCACAACCGAGCTAAGGCCATCTCCAAATCACTCGAACTATTTAATTCAATAAATGTATTCCTGAGGCCTCCTACATTATTTTTAAACAGTCTACAAAAAATATGAGGGACTTTTGATTGAGGCGGCTTTTATATAGGATTCTCAGGTATTTTATGTGACCCAACTGCTTCGCTTGTAAATAGCTTGCGTTGCACAATTTGTTTTTGTATCTTAACTTTACTAAAACTCTACTATCGATAGCTATATTGCATTACATACATCATCATCATCAACCTATCGCAGTCCACTGCTGGACGTAGGTCTCCCCCAAGGTACGCACTGAGCCCGATATTTGGCCTCACTTGTTAAATTGAAACCGTTTATACTTACATACACAAAAACGTACCTGAGTAAAATCCGTATCTTAATATGTACAGTTTAACTCACGTAAGTTTTAAAAGTGAGTTTGTGTGTTGCTACGCTTCCGAGACAAAACTTCTGAACGAAATGAGCTGAAACTTTGAACGTATGTTGCAATGTTGTAATGAAACAAAGGCCACATTTTATCCTATAAATCAGTTCTTGGAGTTCATAGAGTTCGTTTAGATGGAAATGGGACGTCAAATATCGCCTTACAAAACTAAATTGTTCATTGTTGCTTTTTCACGCAAAAACAATTATATACTCATTCAATTAATATTCAAATATTATACAGCACATTAATTTCATACAGCGCCATCTAGTCTCCAAATTAAGCAACTTATGGGAACTAGATTACGGATATAATACTAATATACGCTTTTATTTATAAATACATTGATACCCACCTGACATACAATACAACACCCAAACACAGAAAAAACATCATTATTCATTACACAAATGTTTGTCCTGGGTGGGAATCGAACCCAAAATCTAAAGCACAGAAGGCAGAGCTACTACCAACTGAGCTGTGAGGCTTGTTAATATTGAACAGCTGCTTTAATTTTCAGCTGCAATTTTGCACAGATATTGCTCTAGGCTAGCAAAACATACAGGCTACTTTTATCTTGATACCACGCGGGCCAGCAAGCAAGCCACAGACAGAAGCTAACACGAATACCTAAGTACTAGTACACATGGCTTCATTAGATACTTCTTGTTTTGCAGATAGGTTAACTAGAGCATAGGATTATAACGCGATTAGCCTAATAGATAACACTTGTAAGAGTAGTGCGGAGTGCAGACTAGCCAAACGCAAGCAAACATATATTTTACCTACCCAATCGTAGAATCGTTTTGAAAGCAAAAATTGGTACTCAAAGCCCATTCACAAACGCCACCTTGCATTGGAAAGAGACGCCACTAAGAACAGGGTGACTCAACAATGGATAATGGGACACACTTGGTCTCAGGGAAACGACACCGCTGATTAACTGGCAAGGAGAGGATTGGAAATAACCACAGAAGGCCTGTCTCCGTCCCTCTATATGCTAGACCAACTGTACCGAATTACCGGGGATACTGACAGGCCACTGCTCACTGAATAAACACCTGTTTACCACAGGAGTAACAGACAGCCTCCTATGCAGAGTGTGTCTAACCTAAGAAGAATCAGCTGCCTACGTAGTCTGAAAAAGAGTCACAGCACACCGCAAAGAAGCCCTCAAGAACCCGAGGTCACTAGGCTGACTATACTAGCCGGATTCTTTATGCACTTTGGACCAGTGAAGAGTCCAAGTGCGGTAAACGGTAGTCTATTACATTTTACCCAATCGTAGAACCTGCATGTAAAAGCAATAGACAATGGACAAGCAGATGTACGCCAGGCTACAAGCGGTAAGCGTTGTAGATGTTCCGATGTCCCGAGCACATCTAATGGCCTCTGCCTTTATCATAATAAAGTATTTGCTAAGGAATGGATCTTCTTGCCCTCGTCAGTGTTTCCGCACAATACAATGTTGGAGTCTTCAAGTCCAGAGTGGATAGATCCTTTCAGACAAGCGTTATCCATGCATCTTATTCCACTTCATTAATTGGGTTTCAAAACGCTGAGCATGTGATCTGATTATTATTGGCGAACTCTAGAATAGCGGATCTTGTACTGTACTGAAAAAGAATAATAGCTGTGTATTGCTTGCCATAATCAACACCTCCAAGTTTACTCCCAATGACGTGAATCGCCTAAGGGAAGTCTCCAGGAGAAGCGCAGTAGTATCCTTCTGACTATTGCAATCTCCAGTCAACACCTGAAAGCTCAGCTGGTAATAGCTCTGTCTTCTGCTCTGTAGGTTGTGGGTTCGATTCTCACAGGACTACAGGACAAACATTTGTGTGATGAATATTGATTGTCCTGATTGGGTATTGTATTGTATGACAAGAATGTCATTGCATAAAAAAAGTATTATATCCGTAATCTAGTTCCCATATTACAAGATTTGCTTAGATTTGGACTTTTTTTTATTGTACGACGGGGAAGCGCTTGCCCTTCAGCTCACCCGGTTACAAGTTAATATTAGGCCGAAGGTGGAGGCGCACTTCACCCGGAATCCTCAACTAACTGAGGATTCCGGACTACATGGCGCTGTGTGAAATGAATGTCCTGTAACATTTATTTATTTACCTGACCTCAAGGCTTGTCTGGGCATAATCTGAGCGAGGATGAGACCTACGATGCAAGTCTACCCAGAAGCCACCTATTAAAGGCACTGACACTCCCGTGCTAACACCATCGATCTAGATACTTGGCGCTGGAATGCGGTAGGTCTCAAGCTTGGCGGACCTTTACATAACAGGTCCCTTCGTCCTACCATCAGTGACGGGATGATTAGTCCGGGTTAGACCACTTAATAAGTAGACCCTAGCCATATCAACCAATAAACTTCAACAAACTCATTCTAATATGAATTTATCGTTTGTATGGTCTATACCTTACCTTACATCTGTTCTAATTATCTTCTGTTAAAGATCGATTATTGCTCTCTGTTCATTCTATTTACCCTATCACACAAACCGGTCAACTTTTTTTCACACATTAAGATTGAATTTTAAAAATGAATGATTGAAAATTCTTTATTCAAGTTATTTATTTACAAACAATATATAATATTACTTATGTAAATACAATTAAACTAACTATGCGCAAGGAAAGCAGTTGGATTAACTAAGGAATGTTCCAAACCAGTACCAGATGGAAGAGTGCCCAAGAACTAGCTGCATGGCCACGCTGAAAATCTAAATTAATAAGGCTAAACTAAACAAAGGCTGCTTGGGTCACTTGTCGCCTCAATCAAAAGCCCCGTAAGATTTTTGAAAGCCTAGAAGGCACCAGCTCCTTACGGACCCCACAAGCCTCAAACAGGCAAGCTTTGTCTTTTTTCTGTTGTTTTATTCAAACTACTACTACTCCATTTGGTTAGTGGCAGGACTTTGTTTAAGTCTGCCTGGCTAGCTACCCCCATCTTACCTAATTCTGTAGCCATAATAACAATTCCGGCATTTAGAAGTAAGATAGCTGTTCCTCAGTTTGTTAAGGATTCTGGGTGAAGAGCGCCCCCACCTTCGGCCTTATCTTAACTTGTAACCATGTGAGATGAAGGCCAAGCGCTTCCCAATCGTACAAAAAAAAAACTCTCGACGACAACTGTGGTCATGGGCAAACTCAATGTTTTAATTTATGAATTTAGACAACATCTTCCTACCCGTTATCCCAATCTATGTGAGGTCGGCATAACATGTCTTCTTCAAGGCCATGTTTTTGGAGTTTGGAGTAAGGTGATAAGACCGGCCGCCTGTGTGACGTCAACCTTCCTTGGGAATACTCGGTTGTGTGGAATGAGGGTATTCAAGGCAAGAGTATTTGGATCAGGAGGAGAATGGTGAGTATGAGTGCTGGAGCAGTCCAGGTTTGCTATTAATTGACAAGCCGCATAGTTCAGTTGGTAGTAATTCTGCCTTCTGCGCTATAGTTTGTGGGTTCGATTCCCACTCAGGGCAAACGTTTGTGTGATGAATATAGATGTTTGTTCTGTGTTTGGGTATTGTATCATATAGAACGTAAGTATTATCAAAAAGTATTTAGATTCCCATATTACATGCTATGCTTAGTTTAGGGCTAGATGGCGCTGTGTGAAATTAATGTCCTGTAATATTTATTTAATGATTCTGGCCAGATATTGCACAGATATCTGGGAACTAACCCTCTGGACATACTTAATGTATTAATTATGAATGAAAATCGCAATTATTTTATAAAACTAATAGATAATTATATAAAACCGACCGAGTGCGGACATGCATACCAAGGGTTCCACATTCCACACTCACATTCAAGGAAAAAAAATAAAACATGTTTTTTTTTACGTTTCTTATAAGGGGCCCCAATAATTGTTGTTTTATTTTATTTCATTTGTAGTAGTAGATAGAAATATACAATCGGCGGTCTTAATGCTTAAAAGGCTATCTGTACCAGACAACCTTTGGATGGAATGTACCTACTGTTCAAAATGAGATGGGGTAAGAATGGTGTTAACAATACTAGAATTAATATTAAAATACTATGACAGTTAAGTATTTACATAATAATGATCTACTCGTGAAGGTATAATAAATAAAATAAAAAAATCACAAGGTATACTTACTTATACCTAAACAGATAACATAAGTATATATACTAAAATAATACATTATAATCAAATATTACACTGGATTCAGTATGTTCCAAGAAGTTTTCAGACGCAAGAGGATTATTATGTTCCTTTACCAGGGTTTTTCTGTGCCTTTAGTATAGTTAAGCGGCAATATAAATATACACTCTAAAAATTTTTTTAACTGTCTATTAAAATGTTTCGTATTTACGAAAGAAAAGTATACCTACAAGTATTCTATCCGTCATCTAGTTCCCATATTACAAGCTACGCTTAGTTTGGGGCCTAGAAATCCACTATGTGAAATTAATGTCCCGTAATATATTTAATATTAATTTAATTTAATTTTTATTACAATTCATGGGATACAGCCCACTGCCAGACAGACGGATGGATGGAGAGCAGAGGCTTAGTAATGGGTCCTGTTGGCATCCTTTGGGTAGGGAACCCTTAAAACCATATGCTATTAGTTTATTGGATGGTCTTATCACTATAAGAATGTTTTGATTTATTCTTTGCCAATGTTAATATAAATCAAAATATTTGTATTTTGATGATTATAAAGATAAGAAAGTGGTCAAGGGTTATTAAAAGGGTCATTATTCAGATTATTTGTCACACATGTCTATTTACAAATGTTATAATGACACAAAAAATCACAATCCGCGACGGGACTCGAACCCGCATCTTTTCCTCAAGCCGGAAACGCTTTAAACAATTGAGCAACGACGGTACTGACGCAGATTCCGAACTTTTTTGTCATAACCGCCTCTGTGCTCTAGTGGTTAAACCCACCGATTTTAGATCCAGAGGTCCCGGGTTCGATCCCCAGGGGGAGCAATATTGTGCTTGGTTTGGTTGGCGGTAGGCTTAAAAAAAAAGGTTGAGTTCCGGCATTTGAAGGTAAGATAGCCAGTTCCTTAGTTTGTTGAGGATTCCGGGTGAAGTGCGCCTCTACCTTCGGCCTTATCTTAACTTGTTACCAGGTGAGATGAAGGCCAAGCGCTTCCCCGTCATACTAAAAAAAATATATACACAATTATCCAAACTCGCACTTGCCAATGTGGAGTGAACACGTGTCTTCTCCAAGAATTTTGAAGCTCATCATCATCAGTTAGCGGAAGTGATAGCTAGTGACACAACGAACTACCAAATTAATATAAATAAATATTACAGGATATTGATTTCCCATAGCGCCACCTAGTCCCAAACATTTTATTTTCATTGCATGATTTGAAAGCGCACGTCACCCAGAATCCTCACACTCAGCAACTGGCTATCTTACCTCAAAATGTCGGAACACCACAATTGCAAATTGTTGCGACAGTTATGTTAAATGATAGTAGCTAGCTAAGCGGATGAAATAAACGTTTTACCACCAACAAAACAAGCACAAATGTGTAATACCCCCCATGGGGATCAATCCCGGGACTTCTGAGTCTGAAACCGGTGGGTTAACCACTGACCACAGAGGCGGTTACATATAAAAAAAACTATCAGAGAAGGAATTTGTTTAAAAAACTTTTTTTACGATACATACCTACTCACATAATTATGATAAGCACAATGGAAACATTCTAATCCAAATTAAGCTACTTTTGAGTTATGAAGGATTGAATATTAAACGATGCTTCCTTATTTGCTTGCCTTGCTTTATGATTTTACGTATTGGTAAATTAAATAATTCAACATTCTAGGAATTCCACATTTTGCGTATCAAAAATTAATCAAAATTCTGGGATATTATACATTTTGGGAATTCAACTTTATGAGAATTCAACTTTCTGATCCTAAGATTCAGATTCAGATTCAGATTTCGTTTATTGGCCATATTATAACAAAGATTGCTATACAAGGCAAGTCACAATTTTTTACATAAAATATGTTGAACTTTAAGGTAAGTTAGTAATAGGTAGCTAGTTCACGAAATTCAACATAGTTCAACAAATTATCAAATAAAGTTAAATGACAGAAATTAAACAAAAAAATCAATAAAAAATTAACCACCTACTAAAACAGTTCAAAATATGTCAAAATGGATTCAGAATATATAATTACATAGGATACCATGGAGTATCCTCACGATGTGACTACACTTAACATGCGCTAAAGGAAAACCTATTGATCTGGTCCCCACATAGACACACGACAAACAAACCTCCTTTCCAAGTAGCATTAAATTATTTAACAAGTGCAAGGGCGACCGATCCGCTAAATGTATGATAAGTGGAGTCTGGTGCCCCCATGTGTACGATACTTGGCTTTGTCTCTTTGGTAGTGATAGAAAAAGATAGAATATGCTGCAGGTATAACGTGTGAAAATGATTTTCTAGACAGTTTGTGATATTGCTAGATGTTATGGTTTAATACACTATTGCTTTGGTTTCCTGTAATTAGAAGGAAAAAACAATAACAATAAAAAAAAAATGTTAATCAATGTTTTTTTGTCATAAACGAATTTTTTCAGTGCCATAGCAATGTAGATACTGAGATGTTTTACATAAATAGTAAGATCATATTGTTTTATAGATATTATAATAAATACTAAATGTCTTCAATTTATTCAATATTCCAGGACATTCATTACACAAACTATGTATAGCTTTTATTCAATATAAAGTACAATTAAACTAACTATGTACAAAGGAATCAGTCAATTTACCTAAGGACCGTTTCAAACGGCCTATAGGTAACTCCAGACCAGTACCAGACGGAAGCGTGCCCAAGACACTGGCTGCATAGTAGCTTGTAAGATGGGAACTAGATTACAGATAAAATACTTAGATTCTTTTTTTTTTTTTAGATTTACCATCTAAAAAAAATATCACACACGCACAAACTTAACACAACATATAAAGAAACAAACTAAAAATAATTAAAGACTACACTATTATTAAGTGTTAGATAGTGCATGTCTAGGTTTGCTTAGCTATAGACCAGAACAAGTATGTGGTCTACGATTTAGCGAGGTTTCTCCAGAAGGCTATAATCAATTTAAAGCTTATTTAAATTCTGTAGTTCACAATTACTAATAATGTGTTCCTATCAATTGTACATCATGTCCTGCTAATGAGCTTTATCGAAAAAGCTCATGAGTTTTTTACTCTTCCACAATTCTCTTCTGATCACTCAGTACGTGAACCGCCTCTGGGTCTAATGGTTCACCCACCGGTGTCAGATCCAGAGGTCCCGGGCTCAATCCCCAGGGAGTCCTCAATCCCCCCTTTTTTTTCCTCTTTGAGGGGTGAGGTCCGACCAACACGCCTGGCTGACAAGCGTTCCCTGAACCCTTGTGTTCAACGGTTCACGGAAGAATTGTCGTCGCTCAAAATATCGGGTTTTTTTTTTGAGAGGTTGACTTCTCGCGGCCCAGGCGGTAAAGCCGAGCACGTCCCGCTTCATCCGCTACTTCCTCTGCCCTGGCAGAGGAACGCGCAGAGAAGCTCCACATCCAACTTGAGCGAGCTAAGGTATGGACTACCATTCCTTATCTCCCCCTTCCGACCCTAAAACACACACACACACACATACAAACTCATTCACACTCACATATACACATGTGTTTTATCCGCGCCGGTCTGTCGATAACTTCCAATTCAAAGTAATCGACACACCGGGACCCCCAATCCGCAACCCGGGGACGCGCCACGTCAGAGTACACCTCTCCGCCCACTGAGACTTAGCAGGTTCGTAGAGACAACTCAGCAGGTCCGTGGACCACCATATTACCTAATTCAACAAACATTAGAGGTAAGATAGCAAGTTCCTCAGTTTATTGAGGATTCCGGGTAAGTGTGTCCACCTTCGGCCTCAATATAACTTTCAATCAGATGAAATGGAGGCCAAGCACATCACCGACGTATGATCATGATATGAGGATCACCTACTAGGGGAGACTTAGAGGCACGTTCAATTCATAATAATTATTGCTCACTAAATTAATGTACTTATTATAACCAGTATATTTATGGCATAACTGGGCGTTTAGAATATTCAAACATTTCAAATAGTTGGCGAGACAACTGCTGCTGTACATTTATCAGCTTAACTGAAGCACACAAAGTAGACAAAATCACAATTCTGTACCCATCAGTTTTCTTATTCAAGACAAATCTGAGCTATTATTGTAGCGATGAAATTAATAAGAACCTGCTTCACCTACTTCAAAATGTTAATTAAAATATTACAAGTTAAGTTAAGTAATTGTATCATACCTATAACGCCTTGGATGTTTGGTACGTCATACTTTATTTTTCAGACAGTAAATAATCAATAGCAATTATTTCCAGGTTCATAAAAGTTTTGTCTATGTTATATTTTTTTTATAATCTGTGAAAATATTTACGTATTATAAGGCACAGTATCTTTTTAGTTTTTGAGGAGTCAGACTTAACTTTACATTTCATCCAACAACAATCCCTTTTTGGATGTCAATCAAATATAATCTCTCTCATTTATTATAGACCAACTACGCAGAATTTCTATTACCTACGTAGTTATTAGTATCGGAAAATTTAATATTCATTTAACTACATGAATATCTCAAATTTTCTCACTGCCTCTATTATTCATAAGCAGATTTATGGGTCTTTCTGCTGATGTAATTTACCAATAATAATTAAATATTTCGCTTATTTCCTTTAAATCTTAAATGTTGACTCTCATATATGTAACTGATAATACCTACAACAACATATTTTGGACAACACTTGGGACTACAACGTTTTCCACGAAAGTTGTTTTTTTTTTCATTAGTATGTGATGTTTGTAAGCCGTATTAGGTTAGATAGACTACATATTTGGGACAATAATTTGAGTATATAGAGCAAGCTTATTACCTAGTTCAGAACATTAATTTATCATATATATTTTCACCAAGATTCGGCAAACAATATTAATTATATTTAACGAAGATTTATGTAAAATAAGCATCTACCTGTCGTAAAGTTATCATTGACCTAATGACATCTATTGCAGATGATTTAGGTCAAGTAAGGTTACAATTTCAGGTTCACGTTCCCACAGTCCCAAACTAAGCCTGTAATATGGGAGTAATATAATACTCATATACTTTTTTGTATATAAATATGATACAACCCCCAAGCACAGAGCAAACATCTATATTCATCACACAAATTAATGGCTTGGATTGGAATCGAACCCACAACCAACAGCGCAGAAGGCAGAGCTACGAGGCTTGTGTGATGTGTGAGGATTGAATCCGCTTATCCACTTCTAGGCAAGAGACAAAGCTACCGTTTTATCCATAATGACTGCAACTATATGATTGACAATTCTAGTTGGCTGTTTGTAAACAGGGCCTTGTCAACTGTGGCTGCGGGTGTGTCGCGAATCGGACGTTTCTAGTTTTTGAGGTAGGTCGAAATCACATATTTTACATACATGCTATTTATTTATTTGACATACTAACAACCCTTAGCAAACTTGTATTATAAATTGGTTGACTTTCCCAAGTTGGATGTCTTCACTTTGAAGCCCTGTGCTTTGAAACGCGTTACCTCCAACCACTGGTATAATTTGGTTCACTGACTAAAATAAGTACTTTTTTTATTGGTGATAGTCAAGCGTTTGACCACCAGCTTACATGTAAAATAAGTAAAGATGTGGCCTAAGACGGAGCACGCTTGCCTAAAAGGAACCTATTTACTCTCTATTTACAAAAATAAGAAGCCTTTTCTAGTTTCTATATGTGAAAACATATTATGGTCAATAGTTTCGTATATTATAATTTTCTAAGTAAGTTTATACTGTTTGTTAACCGATTAAATAAAATAAAAACAAGCATAATATAATCATTACAGTGTACTACACATTTTTTTTTTAAACCGATCTACTATTAATCTAATTATTATCAATTACTTTATTGCTCTCCTACAGTTTATAGCTGAGTGCCTTTCCTAGGAATTGAGTCAGTGAAATGTATGTATATAATACATACGACAAATACCTAAATAAAATATTGAAAATCTAAAACAAGAGCAATGAAAAACCGTATAAATACTTGAATACGTAGAGGATAAAACATAAATTCGCTTATTATAACGGGATTTGTTAAAAAAAACAATAGCACAACGCACCTGAAACATTTAGAATTTTAAAAATACATCTGCGATATTTTTCATGAAAATAAATGGACCAGCCTTTGTCGGCTCACATTGAAAAGGTCATTTCCCAAATTGCCTGTTGTCTATTAATTTCGCGTCGTGTTTGTGCCCCTGTTCGTACATTTGTAATTTTCATATTTCGTTACTTTTGTGAAAATGACTTTTTGACTTTATTAGTATCACATATTTATATGGCTGCTTCTCTTTGTTTTGTAAGCAATAAATATGTTATTTAAGAAGTATGCTGATTGATATCTTAGTACACGATCATACAGATTATGCAGCAGCATCTAATGAGATTTCAATATACCGTTTTCAACAATTCATGCAAAATCATAATTCACAAATTATTCTGATTGAAATGAACATTTTAGAATATCGCTGGAATTATTAATTAATTATAGTAACCATTTTGTATTGAGTAAGTGGTGAATTTAGTATGGATGGAATATTTGTAAAATGAAGCTCAATAATTTTATTAATAAGTCTCAAATCAAACGTATTGCTAATATTTACTGGCCAACTCAGTTTGTAAGCTATAGGTTGTGGGTTCAATTCTCACCCGGGACAAACGTTTGTGTGATTAATATAGATTTTTGATCTGTTTTTGGGTGTTACACTGTATCATAAGTACCTGCTTATGTTAATATTGGTATTCTCCTTAATCTAGTTCCCATTTTACAATTTGTGCTGAGTTTGGAGCTTGATAGCGTGGTGAAAATGTCTGGTAACTTTTAATAAACCCGTTCCGTACAAATTTGTAGGTAAGGAAAATAATCTAAGTAGGTACCTACGTAAGTTCATTTGGCTTATTGAAGACTATTTCAACAAAGGAAAAACTGCAAATAATAACTCAATAAAAGTTATACTACATATTAACAGTTTCCCGGTAAAGTTTTATGTATAATTATTTACATTAGGATCCTTCGTTTATATATATATTCTTAGGTTTAGTTTTATTTCTTAGATTTAATTTGATTTCTTCTAGTATGTATGTGTTCATTAATGGAACTTTTTGATTTGTTTTCGGAGGAGGGCGCTGATTCCGCTACTCAGTTTTTTATCAAACTTTTGCAGTGTCATCTTTCCAATTGTAACGTATGTACCCTAAAATGTATAGTTCCCTATAACGTATAATATTTTTGAATTTGAATTTTTGAATTTCATATTTTTACCTTAGAATGTGCTGTAAGATATTGCTTTATGCTAAATTTCATGGTTCAGTTTAACGGCAGTACCTACTCTACCGTTAAACTGTTACGTTAAACGTTAAACTCTCTAGTAACTTTTGATTCCCTTGTGAAATCTGAAAGAGTAGACTGGAGATTCGAATCTACAAATGATATTTAAATCAAATACCCGAGTATTTGAAATACATTTCAACTTGACACCTCTACGCGTTCCTGAGAAAAAAGGTTATCCCATAAGGGTTCTTTTTGAGGTATGGAACCCTAATAATAAACATCAACAACATTTATTCGAAATGATCAGTGTCACAACACAAATAATGATGCATAATGACGAAATCTTAACAAATAATAGTGCACCAAAATATCTACTTAACTACACAATAAATTAATTCCTGATATTTACCGGGCACAAAGTGCATCAGAATAATATACCTGAACTAAATAGCTTAATTCTTGCTATTTGACTAACACATTCAATATGTGTATGTACCCAACAGCACAAGAGCTATTTTATTGGTAAAAGGTGCACTATTGTATGAACCCAAATGCAAAATAGCAATATTAATTAACATTCGGAAAATCTAGCTGCCTCTGTGGTCTAGTGGTTCACCTTCCAGTGTCCAGAGGACCCGGGTTCGATACCCAGGGGGAGTATAATATTGTGCTTGGTTTGATTGGTGGTAAGACTTTATTTAAGTCCACCTAACTACCACCATCTTACCTAATTCTGTCGCAATAACAACAATTCTAAAATTGTTGTGTTCCAGCATTTAGAGGTAAGATAGCGAGTTCCTCAGTTTCTTGAGGCTTCCGAGGGAAGTGCGCCTCAACTTTCAGCCTCATCTCAACTTGTTACCTGGCTGAAGAGATGAAGGCCAAGCAAGTCCCCGTCGTATAATAAAAAAAAAACAATCAACGCCCAAAACATATTCAATATTTCAGGATGGTTTCGGTTGTAGGGGTAAGGATTTTGGGAAATTCTTAAAGCATGATGGGAATGAAGTTCTGAGCGCTTTACTAGTCAATAATATAGGTAGGTACAGTTTCGTCGTCCATGATGACCCAAAGAATATGGGCCCCTATCCTCCCTTGGATGTCTGAGAGGCGACTAAGTAGTACCTAGGTCTATTCTAAGCAACTTCACACTATAACTAAGTTTCATAAATACCGTAACAATTTACGTACAATTCATAATTTGTTTTGTTGATTCAAATATCCTTGACCGGATGCAAAGCTTGAAAATTCAAAAGAGGACTTACAAGTTTATGAATGCCGTATAAAGTACTCGTACCTATACAAAATTAATTTTGGTAATTAAATTTAAGAATGTCTGACATTATTTTAATTTAGTTTATTTTATTCGGGAAACATACAGATACAATAAATAAAAAATAAAAATGTATTAAAATATTTTATCTAAGTATAACAAGTCCCACAGCTGAGTTGGTAGTAGCTCTGCTTTCTGCGCTTGTGAGTTCGATTCCCACTCAGGACAAACATTTGTGTGATGATGTAGATATTTGTTTTGTGTTTGGCTGTTGTATTGTTTGATAAGTATTCACAAAACAAATAATATTAACAATAATACTAACATATAATAATATTTTTAAGTATTATTTCCGTGATCTAGTTCCTATATTACAAGCACTTCTTAGCTTGGAGCTAGATGGCGCTGTGTGAAATGTAATATTTATTTACTTATTTTTTGTTTCATTTAATAGACCAGCCTTGTACCGTTTTATGAAAATTTCTTGTAATTGGTTGTAAGGTTATTTTTCACACAGAAACACTTGCTTTCTAACACTTAGGAGCCGACCAAAACCACTTTATTTAGCTTTCCGTTTAAATTTATTAGCTGACCGATAAAATTATATCCATAAACAACTAGGTATTTCATTGACTAATTACTCTGTGATTGAGGTAACAAACGATCTTCGTTTGTTATTTGACGGCATAATCAGAAACCTAGTAAAACTCCTTATCAGAATTGTGTAACAGATTTAATGGTTTTTTGTTTGTGCATAATTTGCTCTCGTGAATTTGTTATCGTGTTATGTTGAAGAAGCAATATTTTTTGCATGTTTTTTAACACAAAATAATATGTTTCGTTATTTGAATAGGTACAATCGACTGCACTAATTCCACATTTCTACATCTCTACGTGTTGTTAATTTCTGTAGAAGTGTGATATCTATCTATATATAACTTTCAAGCTTGAATACCAAAGTAATGACAGAATTTATCAGACGATTATTAAATATTATTCATTTTGAACATTTTGCAGTGTATGTACATCGTGCCAGGCTTTTAAAACAAAATCATAATTACGTTTAAAAAACTAAAAAGAAAACCGACTTAAATGACAAATATAATACAATTTCGTTTACCTGGTTGACGTATTTTTTCCAATTAATTTGTAATACACCCAAATCCTTTCAAGTGTGCCTATAATATCTGAGTATAAGAGTTCCCTCGATTTTTCCATCATCCCATCATCAAATCCTTACCTGATGACGATAAGATCACCTAGGAACTCTATCGAAAAAAAAATAAAGATTCCGACAAATAGAACCTCCTTTTTTAAAAACTCGGTTAAAAATTACTTAACATTTAAGGATAGATTTCCAAATTTAAATTAAAAAACAGAATGGCTGACACAGTAACGTCAACTGGAAAGAGTCTTCTACAAAATTCCCTTCAAAATCACACTTTCCCGGTGGATTGGTGATCGCAACAAAGATTTTAAATAATACTTAGAAATAAGCTTATATTAATAAGCCCTTCTTCTTTTAATTATATCCGTTAGTCGACTTTTATGACATCCGAGCACTACGTTTAAGGCGCCTGTCAGAGTATTAGAAACGTTGACAAAAGTGTATCAAACTACAAGCAAAGACGCGGTTTTTGTACTAGGTATAATTTAATACGGGGGGGATACAGCAATATCATTAAAGTCGTTGATAAGCATTTAATTGTTTCGTTAAAACAAAAGACGTCGTGAAAATCAAATAAAAATCATAATGCTTTTATGATTGAGATAACTTGCTGTAAGAACAGATAAATATTACAGTAACATTTCTCTTATCATGACCATAACCATCCTGATTATTTAAAACAAATACTCACAGCAGTTTTACGAAAAAACAATGCTAACTGCATTGTTTCTTACGTTACCTACATGCATGTCCAATATATTTTTTCATATTTAATAGGCAAAACTTTTTAAGCACAATTTAAGAGGTAAAAGTAGTTACTTACATATATAATAAACAACAAATCTATCGAATAATTGAAATCGGCAAGCGCAAGTCTGTTTCCATTTTATTGTTAACATATTTGCAATGCGTTGCAAGTCGCGTCGCCGCGGTGAGAAATAAACCCAATAAATCATATTATTTATAACTTGCTTTCAAACGTAAAGAAAACTTTTTCGCAGGCACAATCGGTTGTATTAAAAGTTACTGTAAACCTTGTTGCGTGATTAGAATACAGTTAATGTACAAAATAATCGTTATGATGTGAGCAAAATGAAAAACATAGTCAGACGACGATTCACCTGCTAAATTGAAACCGTTGGTGCAACATCAACTTAAGCGTATACGTGAGTAAGCTCCGTGTTTTTAAATGTGAAATGAAAACTGTTGTTTATAATATTAAATAAGTTTTAAAGTAGAACTTAAGGCATTCATCATGTAATGCAACTTGTAGAAAGGTTTGATTATGGTGTTACCAATTTTCTGAATGACGATTTAACACTTTTATTGACATTTGATTACAATAAATGTATTGGACTATTGTGGTATTTTGGATACATTCAATTTTAATTCATGTTTTTATTTGTATGTCATGCCTAAAAAAGTAAGATTGTTCTGGGACTTATATTACAAATGTTATTAGATCCTTTTACTTATATTATGACAAATAAACGATTTGATTTGCTTTGACACATTTTCCTTTAGACCTCTGATGAATCAAGTCGTAATTAATTACTAGGGTATCTTTCTAGAGGTAACTACGAAATAGTAATCCTGAAATCTCTTCTCTAACAATGACCTTTGAGCCAGTGTCTGACCTTACGCTATCTAATCTTGGGTAAACATGTTTGGTGATGGCAGAATTCTTACCCGCAAACGTCACCACTCTCAAAATCATCCTACAATTTTTCGTTTGCCTCGTGACCTTTTAAGGTTTTTTTTTCAACAATTTCAATCTCTATTATATATAATAATAACAAAACATTTTGTTCCACATATTTTAATATTCATTTGAGTATTTTAGAAGAAAAAAACACCACAAAAAAGTGATTCTTTGGATTGAAAAACATGTTCGATTATTTCTGTAAAATTAAATTTGAATTGGATCTGTTATTTTGAAATGAAGGGAAAAATACATAATGTACTGAATAGAGTAATATAAAAATAAATATAAAAAACATTTGTACGACGGTTTGGCCTTCATCTCACCTGATTTTTAAGTTATGATAAGGCCAAAGGACTTACATCTAAATGCCAGTACACAAGAGTTGTTGTTATTTTGACAGAATTTGGTAAAATGGTGGTAGCTAGCCAGGCGGACTTAAACAAAGTCCAACCAACCAAACCAAGTACTATATTGTACTCCCCCTGGGGATCGAACCCGGGACCTCTGGATCTGACATCGGTAGGCAAACCACAAGACGTGGCGGTTAAATACTATAATCACCGGAAAAAAATGCAATTAAGACTAACATTTAAAGGTCAGTTATGTAAATAAACGAACGGCTAATCTTTTAATAAACGGTCAGCCAGTTTTAGACGAAAAACTTGAATAAGCTACACATTCACGAACTTTAATCATGCTGCCTGATTTAAGAAGGAAATCATATTAATATTTTATTATAATTTTCGGTAAATTTGACGTTTTTAGAGTATATACAGCGTTAATTCGGACCAGAGCTAAGTGTTTGCTCTAGATAGTGTCAATAAAGCTAGGAGCTGGAAGATGGGATGCCATACTAAATCGCCCTGTATACAGAACAGGATGTTTATTATAATTCTGCGGATCCTTTGGGGTTTGAAGGGTGTGGGTTGGGTGCCCTTAAAATTGGAAGTAAGCATGATTCAAAAACAGCCCCATATTAATAAATGTATTTACGACGAAACTTTTAGAAGGGTACATGCAATATAGATTACTGCGAAAGAAGTCCTTTTTGTATTGGGTTTTTTGTCTACAAAAACCAAATCATTCCAAGAACGTTTATTTTATCCCAACAATATTTTATTAGCTTATAGTAGGTATTTTATTAATTCACGGCAATATAAATCCGATAGTTTCACGCTAAATCTATAAATTTATATATAATAAATAACTATGTATTACTGGACATTAATTCACAGACTTGAAGATTCCTAATTTCATTTTTTCATTTCATAATTCCTAAATGATCCTAAAAATTTTAATGAATAAACGCATCTTGACTTAGAAACAGCGCTGCCAACCAAAAACTATGCAAGCTTGTTATATTTGATTAAGATTACGGATAAAGTAAATTTTTTGTAAATACATCCTTATCATTCATTACAACACACATAACAAACGTCTCAATTTATCACACAAATGTTTGTCCCGGTGATCGAACAAACATTGTTTTTTGCACGTTTGATATACCCATGATCTACGATGCACCGAGCTTACCCAAATGGCACTGGCTCTCTTGCGCACCAGCTCACTACCGAGAGCTGGACTTTGGCCTTTTGGAGTCACCAGGCGAGACTTTGAGGTCCCACCAGGTTGCTAGCGGCAGCCAGTGATTCCGTTGCTCGGGCTAGCCCACTAGTCGAATACCCTAAAATGTTTAAAAATACATTTACTGTCCGATATTCCTGAAACTGAAACATAATTATACTGCAGAGTTTATGGAACAAAATACCTTACTTTTCTACTCTGGCTCAGCGAACCGAAGTGGAAGCCAATACAAGACTCCTCCAAACTTCTCAATATCACGCAGTTTCACGGCAGCGTTAAACTCACGCAGATCGGTTACCACTTCGTCAATACAGCGGTACCTGGGGCAGCCGACTGGTCTTCGCACCGACTTATATATATATTTTTAATTGTACGACGGGGAAGCGCTTGGCCTTTATGTCACCTGGTTACAAGTTGAGATAAGGCCGAAAGTGGAGGCGCACTTCACCCGGAATCCTCAACAAACTGAGGAACTGGCTATCTTACCTCTGAATGCCGGAGCATAACAACTTTAGAATTGTTATTATGGCGACAGAATTAGGTAAGATGGTGGTAGCTAGTCAGGCGGACTTAAACAAAGTCCTACCACCAACCAAACCAAGCACAATATATTGTACTCCCCATGGGGATCGAACCCGGGACCTCTGGATCTGAAATCGGTGGGCTGAACCACTAGACCACAGAGGCGGTTATTGTATGACGGGGAAGCTCTTGGCCTTTATCTCATCAGGTTTCAAGTAATGATGTGGCCGAAGTTGGAAGCGCACTTCACCCGGAATCCTCAACTGTTTGAGGAACTGACTATCTTACCACCAAATGTGGCACTTGGTAACTACGGAAAGGAAGGCCAAAAACATTTTAAATTCATACCCTTGAACAAAGAAAATTACATATAGACATTGCTGTCTTACATAAATTGTTAAACATTAACATTGGTTGTCCCCAATTACTCACTAAAACAAGCTTTAGAGCCCCTTGTAGAATACCTCCGCCAATCCCAATCCTTGACCTTCTTTCCGCACTAACTGTCCTCGGCAGCAACTCACCCATCCCAAGGATAAGTAAAGCTATCAATATTCACTGTTGCCCTGTTGATTTATTTTCAATATAAGTCACAGAATTTCGTAAATTCTTGTCTGAGAATTTAGAGTTCAGAATCAGAATCAGAATCAGAAATTATTTATTTACTGTTAAGACACACAATGAGACACACATATAAAAAAGAACATAATGACATTACACACAAAAGAAAATCTAAACAATCTAAATACAAAAAAGAAAAAAAAAAAATTGAAAGTAAAAAGAAAACATTATTAGAAACACGAAAAAAATAACCTAGAAAATTACATAAAGTAGTTCTTAGTTCACCTTTTCCAGCAACTGTACATGGCCCCTGTTGGTTTCTCCCCGTTCTATATTCCTTTTATTATTTTTACCTTTATTAAAGCGCTGAATATAAATACTTCTCTTCTTACTCGTCCACTTAGTTTGTTATCTAATTTAAGTTGTGTGCTCCTAATTTTGCATGCTATGTTTGCCTCTAATTGGTCTACCAATTAGAGGCAAACATAGCATGCAAAATTAGGAGCACATTAAATTTAATATATGTATACATATAAATATATGGATAGCATGTAATATTGTAGCAACCGTTTGTAAACCTCATAAATAATATATAGTAAATGCCGGAACACAACAATTTAGAGTTGTTACGGCGATAGACTTAGATGTAAGATGGTGGTCTAGCTACCAGGCAAATTTAAACATATTTCAGATTTCATTTATTGGCCACATTATAACAAAGATTGCTATACAAGGCAAGTCACAATTTTTTACATAAAATATGTTAAACCTTAAGATAGGTTAGTAATAGTTCACCAAATTCAACTTATTTCAACAAATTATCAAATGAAGTTAAATGACAGGAATTAAACAAAATATCAATAAAAATTTAACCACCTACTAAAACTGTTCAAAATATGTCAAAATGGATTCAAAATATATAATTACATAGGTATTTCATTTTCAATAACACACAACCTTAAAGAAATCATCAAATAAAATGTGATTCTCCTAGAAACATGTAATAAAAAAAAAAATTCATTAACAGTTCAAAATATGTCAAACATAGTCCTACCACCAACCAAAGAAAGCAAAATATTACACTTTCCTGGGGATAGAACCCAGGACCACTGAATCTGACACCTGTAGGCGAACTACTACATCACAGATACAGTTAAATTCGCTAGTAAGATTCGGTTCCGCTAGATCCTTGACCTCTTGTTCATCCGGGCTCGCCACGAGCCATCAAAAACAGAATACCTACCCCGATATCTTTTTGCCCTTGTTTGGAAGTGACAGTAGAGACCTCCTCGCTGTAAAGTGGTATCAAAAAGCGATTTCCAGCGCTTGTAAAAACTCCCAAAACTCCTGCCACATTTGCATACAAGTTTACAGCTTACACAAATTGCATCACAAAGTGGTTGGACACTTGCCTTAATTAACAAAATTAAACTCCTTTCAGGCGAGAGTTGCAAACTAGTGTTAGAATTAGTAAAGGATAGCTGGTACACTTACAAAAAAACCTGTTATACCTTCCACTATCCAGAATTGTAGTTTTGATACAGGACATTAATTACACACAGAGCCGCAGGGAACTAGATTAAGGGTAGAATACTTAAATACTTTATTTTATGCACACATACAATACATGTCCCAAACACAGAAAAAACATCTATATTCATAATACAAAGTTTGTCCTGATTGGGAATCAAACCCACAACCTACAGCGCAGAAGGCAGGGTTACTACCAACTGAGCTATGAGGCTTGTTAAATGAATACTACTGATATTTTAGATTTTTCGGATTCCATTTTCAAAGAGTGTGATAATAGTTCTAACTCTGTTGTAATGTTTATTAACCATTTATTTTTCCACTTCTGGGAAAACTGTGGAATGAATTGTGTCCTTCCATACAGCGAGTTTTTTGCGGACAAACGGTTTTTAGGTAACTCAACTGTTCCAGACCAGTACCTGACGGAAGCGTGCCCAAGACACTGGCTGCATTGCTACGCTGAAAAGCTATGCTAATTCACTGGCCTTTATAAAAGCCAATCCTTGGGTCACGTGTCGCCTCAATCAAAAACCCGAAGGGCACCGGCCTTTGTACCCAAGGTCTCAACACCCAAAACAATCAAATTAGTCAGCTCTATCGAGACAACTATACTTACATATTTAAATAAGATATGATTATTATATTTGCACTGGTTTATACAGTTTGTCCATTAGTTATGTAGACTTAACAAGATGTAAATTGCACCTGTAGCTGTGATTGGTATCAAGTAACAAAACTGTTTGTTTTCATGCTTGTTAGTTCTGTTACACATTGGACTAGCTCGGTTTGTATGCACTAGGTATCTAGACGCAGCTGTAAACCTAACATTTAGTTGCAAATTGTCAGTTTGAGATTTTGTTCTGCGCGTAAATCCAGTAAATTGTGACTGCAAGTTTTTATTGTTGTTTATATCTAACTACCATGACCTATGTTAATTGTCAGCACTTTTATACAATTTCCTTTTGCGTAAAATAAACTTACTTTTAATCTGGACATCAATTTTACACAGTTCTGTCTAGCCCCAAACTTAGCAAAGCTTGTAATATGGGTGGGTCACGGATATAATACACAACATTCTTTGTTTCGTGTATATAAAGTTACCATCTGCAACACTCAAACATATAACAAGCAATTAACGCCACAAATGTTCATCCTGGATGGGAATCGAACCAACAATCTACAGCGCATAAGGTAAAGCTACTACCAATTTAAGCTTTGAGGCTTGTTATAGTATGACAAGCAAACGCCCGGGACTTTGTTCCGGAATCCCGTTGGAATTTCCAACTGGAAAGTCTTTCTTAGTTAAGTGACGTTAGTATTCTGATATCTGATCTCTGAAAAAGCTGAAATCTTACATAGCTCAGTCGGTAGTAAATCTGGCATCTGCACTGTATGTAGGCTGTGCGTTCGATTCCCACTCAGGACAAACATTTGTGTGATGAATATAGATGTTTGTTCTGTGTTTGGGTGTTGTATCAGATAGTACGTATGCATTTACAAAAAGTATTTAAGTATTCTATCCGTAATCTAGTTTCCATGTAACAAGCTATGCTTAGTTTCGGGCTAAATGACGCTGTGTAAAATTAATGTCCTGTAAAAATATAAAAGCTATCATATTAAGTTATCAAGACAAAACTTGAATGGACGCAATAAAAAAAAATAGGGTGTGTACATACGATAGAAGCGAAACTTTTGTATTACAGGGAAACGTTTTAAATATCTCCCACTCTACCCGATACAGTGCCCGACCACTTTTCGTAACACAAAAAGGTTGCGGATCAGAATTTCGAAACCCTCCTATAAAAAGTTTCACTTCAAAAATAATAATAGCGAACTGTTTTTCATCGGGTCTTTTGGTATAACCCCCAACAGAACAGATATTTCCCATCTACCTCGGTGTCTCCCATCTATAAGCCTTTGGGATGGATGAGAATCCTTTCCCAACTATCCCGATGCGGGACAGGGACAGGGGTCAGAACCGAATGAGTCAAAATTCAGGTCTCGTGGTCACTTTTGGTTTGGGTTGTCTGCTAATTGTATGTAAATTTGCTATGAGATGATTTGATATTATACCTATTGTTTATATATTCGTTTTTTGTACATAGTTTATAGATTCAGTAATTTTATAACAATACTTATATTGTTATTTTTTGGCCGCGACCGTAACTGCATAGTTAGATAATTATTAAATATTTATCTAAATGAAGATTAAATAAAGTAGGTATATTAATAAAATGTACAATTAAACTAAACAGTCAGTTTACCTACGGACCGTTGCAAACAGCCTAAAGGTAACTCAACAGTTCCAGTCGCAAGCGTGTCCAAGACATTGCCTGCATTCCCACGCTGAATAGCTATGCTAATTCGCTGGCCTAAATAAGAGCCAGCCCTTGGGTCACTAGTCGCCTCAATCAAAAGCCCCACAAGATTTTATTAAATTATTTAATTGTAAATATTTTTATGGATATATCAAGAAAATTCAGTAGTTACATTGGTATGTCCCAACATTCTTACAATTTCTCATATAAATTGTTGCAGATCAGAAAAGGCAGACTTCAAGATGGTGCTCAAGCTCACCGGCATGAAGTATGCGCCTCTGATGGTGTTCCAACTTATCCTGATGGTGTTGTACTTCATCTTCGTGAGGTATTCTGGTGGAGAAGAAGCTCACGTGAAAGGTAATTCTTACGACTGCAAACATATCTAAACCATAGCCTTTTTTATTATTGTAGGGAAGTGCTTGGCCTTCATCTCACCTGGTTACAAATTGAGATAAGGTCGAAGGTGGAGGCGCACTTCACCCGGATACCTCAACAAACTGAGGAACTGGCTATCTTACCTCTAAATGCCGGTACACATCAATTTTTAGAACTGTTGCTATGGCGACAGAATTAGGTAAGATGGTGGAAGCTAGCCAGTTGGACTTAACCAAAGTCCTACCACCAACCAAACCAAGCACACCATATTGTACTCTATATGGGGATCGAACCCGGGACCTCTGGATCTGAAATCGGTGGATTGAACCACAACACCACAGAGGCGGTTAAGTTGACCTAAGCGGCAGATGTAAGTATCTGTGGTGGTGTGGGTGTGTGGGTTCGATTCCCATTCAGTACAAACCTTTATGTAATGTTTGATATGTATCTATTAACGAAGTATACAAGTATTATTTCCATAGTCTATTTCCCACACTGCAAGCTCTGCTAAGTTTGGGACTTAGTGAAATTAATGTTCTGTCATATTTATTTATTTTATCTAGAGATGAGCATGAATGAGCATCAGTATCTGAACTTTCTGTCGATTACTAAATATTTCCACAAGACCTATAATGTTAGTTGTTCCAAAAAAGACTTGTTATATATTAATAGGTAATGGTTTGTTAAATCATATGAAGCCATCAAATTGCACACATGAATAGATTCCAGTCATCAAACACGGAACACTGTGATTTAATATCCTGATACAGTCAAGGGTGAGGGTGTGCCCATCGGAGTAGTAACGAATGGATCAGGATGCGGCGTAATTTAATGTACGCAGAGAGCCGCTTATAGCACTAGCTCATAATACTAGTCATTGTCAAACTCATACTCGTACTCGTACTCATACTATCACTTGTACTAGTAATCATACTCACAAAAATACTGATTCTGATAATGATACTGATACTGATACTGATGCTGATACTGATACGGATACTGATACTGATACTGATACTGATACTGATACTGATACTGATACTGATACTGATACTGATACTGATACTGATACTGATACTGATACTGATACTGATACTGATACTCACACTCACACTCACACTCACACTCACACTCACACTCACACTCACACTCACACTCACACTCACACTCACACTCACACTCACACTCACACTCACACTCACACTCACACTCACACTCACACTCACACTCACACTCACACTCACACTCACACTCACACTCACACTCACACTCACACTCACACTCACACTCACACTCACACTCACACTCACACTCACACTCACACTCACACTCACACTCACACTCACACTCACACTCACACTCACACTCACACTCACACTCACACTCACACTCACACTCACACTCACACTCACACTCACACTCACACTCACACTCACACTCACACTCATACTCATACTCATACACTTGCACAGAGGTTATACTAGACCAGGAATAGGGTAAAGACTATTTATGTTATCCGGGTACCAAAAATAGTTCAAAATTAAATTATCGAGGACCGTAGAGCTCAAAAACTTGATCTTATACCGTTTTGCGTACTCCACGATCACAGCTGATTGGCTTGTCGTCGTGCGGTTGACACGCTTAGATTGACCGTGGGAGTGAATGCTGCTCGTAATCCCCAGGACTTGGCCTTTCATCCAAGCAAACTAAAGCGGATTACATAGGAATATTATAGGTATTCCTTAATAAGGCTCCGAAATACCGGTAATTTTCGTTCTTTTTTTTAAATGGCGCGACCAATTCGACCAATCGTATAGGAATACGATTCCGAGAACCCTTCTTCAACCCTTCATCTTTACAAAAAGTCTTGAAATATGTGATATGTTAATTCTAATCTACATACTAAGTTCAAATATCTACTATGTGTGATTATTCTGAACCAAATTTTGTTTGCTTCTTATACATGCTCTTACTTTCTTTCTTTCATCCCTACACTAATAAAAATAATTTATCCACATTTTACTCCAAAAGTCCTTAGGTTTGTGCTGTGCGTTGATTTTCAGTCAGTCAGCTTCATAACAATTATATATTTTGATCAATAATATATTTTGCCTATTTTGTCCAACAACTAAGCCTTTGCCCAACAAATACTAAGCCTTCTACTCCGCGTTTGTTTTAGAGATCTCTGTCGCAGCATTTAATGTAATGATGTAAATTATTCATGACTTACCTTCATGCAGAATCTGCAACAGCAATCAGATGATATTCAGATGATATCATATTAATATAATTAACTGAAGGAATTTCGCAATTCGCAAGCATTGCAATAATCCTCACGCTTTGCACAGACGCATCGATCGATATATGCTTCAAAGCTAACGAATTCAAGGAAACAGAATTAAAATCCTGTTATTACAATCGCTATTTCATATGAAACCGGTTTATTGCCAATTAACCCTGGTAATGGAAATGCAGCGAAAGCCAAGTTTTGTCGATAACACAGTAAATCGGGTTGCAGAACATGAAAAAGTATTGTTTTCAGATGTTTCACTGAAATTTAAGGGTTCAGAATTATTATTTTTATGCGATATGGGTCAACTCTTGACCTTGAAACTTACGTTGATAAGGATGTGGTCGACGTACACCGTCGACCTCATCCTTAGCGAGCTTATCCGAGCGGTGCATTACACTTTCTTTTAGGTAATGTAATTTAATACGTTTTGGAAAACCCATCATTACAGTTAGTAGTGGTATTTTTCAGGCAGTCATAATGATGTTAAATCCGTTAACTGAAACGGATTTAACATCATCATGAATGAAAGCATCATTGTTTTGCGGCTGTTTCATTCATAAGGAAATTAGTTAGAAATAGAAAATATAAAAATATATAAAATAATAATAATAATAAAAATATTGCAAGTTTTTATGATCGAGAATGAATTTTTAGTTTTTGAATTACACCTACAAATAGGTACCATTAATATGTTAAAAAATTCATTTATGGTTCTCCTGAAGAACACAAAAGTTATCCGCTAGCGTTTACGATCTTTTAAAATCTGTATACTTGAGTCTTGTCATTAATGTATTATTTTCCTATAGGCCGTTTGTAACGGTCCTTGGGTAATACGACTGCTTCCTTTGTATAATGTACTTAGTTTAATAGTAGATAATATTATATCAATTGTTAATCATGAATTTTATGTTAAAATCTTTTATTCATTCAAACTTTAACACGTTCCCTATAATTATCCGTATTCAAAATACAGACCGGTATTATCAATGCAAAACAGCTTTATAGAATTCAAGCTTTAAGTAGTGCATCAGCCCGCTGCAGATCAGCTGCAGATCCGGGTCACCGTTGAATAGAAAGCACTTGACTGGGACTGCCAGTGTGATTGTAATTGGTACGGTCGCTTGCACACCAAGTGTGTGGAAAAATGCATTGTCAGAGGAACAAATATCAGGAATACATGTTTGCTTTTGACATCGCTTGTTACCGATAAATAGGTAACCTTCTCTGTGGTCTAGCTATACCAACCAGTATAAGACCCAGAGGTCCCGGGTTCGATCGCCAGGGGGGTACAGTGTTGGGCTGAGTTTGGGTAGTTGTAGGATTTTAAATCCGCTTGTCTAGCTACCATCATCTTACTTGAGTCTGTCGCCATTACAACAATTTTAACATATAGAATCAGCATTTAGAGGTAAGATAGCCAGTCCTCAGTCTGTTGAGGATTCCGAATGAAGTGCGTTTCCACGTGATGGATACAAATTGGTGCCCGATTTAGGTGGTGGTAGGGCTTGTTAAGTTTGCCTAGCTAGCTGCCACCATCATACCAAAGTAGGCCGCCGGCACAACAATTCTGGTTGATATGTTCCGGCATTTAGAGATGAGATAGCCAGTTTCTCACTCTCTGGAGGATTGGGGACTCTCAGGGTGAAATCCACCTTCCGCCTTAGGATAACTTGAGAGCAGGTGAAATGATGGCCACGCGCTTGCCCGTACTTTAATAAAAAATAATAATGTGCCAATCAAGTGCTGCAGATGAGATCTACCATAGTGGTGTAGGTGTAACAGGCATCGAAATCGCATTACTGAATGATCCTATTGCTGAAAAGATCTATAAAAGGTCCCTGGCTTGTGAACACTCTGGCGCCAGGCCAAGCAGTTTCCTATGTTCCGGTGGTGCGCGGGATTACCTGTGCCTTCAATAGGCAGCTTCTAGGAAAGCTCACCCGTTGTAGACCTCAAGCTGGGCAGCAGAGCATTCAAATAAAAAAAAAAAGCATGGTGATAATATCAAATCCCAGCATTGTTTATTTCGGAACGCTTGGATGAGACCCAAGTTTTGAACGATTTTTTTTAAGATAGTTATGTTTTAGTGAATGTTACTGAAATCAGTAAGCCCAGCTCGTGCAGGTTGTACAAGCCTACTAAGGGATCTCACCAAAAGCATACTTCTGTGTATTATCTAACACCTTTACTGCGTAGTGATCATGGCAAGCCCCTAAATTTTGAAAGGGGCTCTGTCCAGCTGTAGTATTTAATGGACTGTTATTGAAAAATCAGTAGGTCAATTGCGCAACTTTATAACGATTAATCGTATTATTATGAAATCGTATCATTTGATTTATCGCTATTCAATTGTCCCAAATAGCGTAATGTGATCGTTGTATATCGTTTTTAAATTACTATCATTGTAACACATTGAATCAGTTAACTTTATGTGACCGTTTTAAATAAAGTGTTTTGAAGCTACAATATATTGACACCAAAATTGCGCGTACATAGGAATACCCCGAGGAACCGCTCTAAAGATCATTTTAGAAATTCGCCATGTTTCTGTTTCTGTGTGTTCTATGTATTATACAACAAATTACCCTTTGAACGATCACGTTACGATAATTGATTGCCAATTGATGCCAATCAAAGTGCAACACGCCAGATTTTGCGAATAATGACCGCCTCTGTGGTCTAGTGGTTCAACCCACCGATTTCAGATCCAGAGGTCCTAGGTTCGATCCCCAGGGGGAGTACAATATTGTGCTTGGTTTGATTGGTGGTAGGACTTTCTTTAAGTCTGCCTGGCTAGCTACTACCATCTTACTTAATTCTGTCGCCATAACAACAATTAAAAAAAAAATTGTGTTCCGGAATTTAGATGTAAGAAAAAGTAATGTAATGTAATGTAAGTCTCAGTTTGTTGAGGATTACGGGTGAAGTGCGTCTCCACTTTCGGCCTTATCTTAACTTGTAACCAGGTGAGATGAAGGCCAAGCGCTTTCCTGTTGTAAAAAAACATTCTAGTAATATAATGCATAAAATATAAACAAATTTAGTTGAATACTTCAACTAAACTTTACTAACTGCAATATATTTCTGTGAGGCCGGCGTAGTCAAAACTTTCAGAGTCAAAAATGGAGGTTTTGCCTTCATCACCAGCTTGGTAGCCGGATTTGTAATCGCAGTGAAGGTGTTAGATAAAACAAAGAAGTAAGCTGCCGCCCTTCTAGTGAGACCCCTTAATCGGTTTGTATGACATCCGATGACTGAGCAGAAGGGGCTGTATTCATGGCAGATGGCAGCATGGCACATCAAAGAAAAATCTCATTCTGCCTAGATTAAACTAAATAAACAAGGGAAGCAGTTGGGTTACTTAAGGATGTAATTGTCTATAGGTAACTCAACTGTTCCAGACAAAAGCGTGCTCAAGACACTGGCTGCGCTTCCACGCTGAATAGCTATGCTGATTCGCTGGCCCAAATAAGAGCCAGAACTTAGGTCACGTGTCGATCAAAAGCCCCGCTAGGTTTTTAAAAAGCCGTAGGGCACTAACTATATAGGTATAGTTAACAATTGCTCTATTTTCTTCGTACACATTAAATGGTTAGGGCAGGCGCCATCTTCAGTCTCGTGGGCTCGTCGTTTGATCACAGGCACATCTCAAATGACATCCGGTAACTTGAGTGTTTCGTACAGGAAGTGATGACAGTGATGCTGTTTCTCCGGAAATGGGCAGGAAGGAATAGCTGCCGGGATCAAGAGAAGTTGTTTCGTCTTATTATGGTGATTTGAGCTCCAAATAAGATATTTTGGCACCGGAAAACAAATTTTATTGATGTAAACGAGAAAAATTTACATAGTTCTTATTAGAGGTAAATTAAATAAGATGGATTTACCAATAAACACATTTGCGGGGTACTTATCTTAGTTAAATCGATGGGTGCTGTAAAACACTCACGGTATGCTTTTCATAGATATCGGGGCGCTCAGCACCCAACAAGATGTATATATTAAGTTATGTGGTGTGCGCAAAAAGTAAACTTATTAGTTACCTATTTTCAAAATGTATGTATCGATGTCATTTTAAATACCTGTTGTGTTATGTTTTGCATACGTTCCTAAACAAGAGAATTGTCATTTAATTATTCAAATATCCGCTAATAAGGTTTTCGCTGGAAATATACATACATGAACCTGCTATTACATAAAATATCATAATTTAATAAAAAATCACCAAGGCGCAACGATTCTTGCACAACCACCGCAATATTTAGTTCTCTTTTTTGTGATTACCTATTTGATATTTGTTTTTCACGTTACCCAGTCTTAATTATAAGGTATAAAATAAAGTATCTAATATTAGGTATTTTATTATCTTTATTGCTGTGAGATGATTTTCAGAGAGCTAAAAGCTAACCCATATTAAATACCACTATCCTATTACCAATGCCAAGATGATTCTCATAACGAACACTATGCCATCACTTAGTCGGATATATTTCGTGTTAAATTGAAGTGCATCCTATACAAAGTTCAGACTAGAATCCTCTCCGGAATGTGCACGGGAATTTCGACTGTAATACGATGGCGTAAGAGTCTATAGACGCTGCTCTAGTCAGTCTGGATTAATGTGGAATTTCGAGTAAATTAATTGCATGCCACTTCTTATTTGAGGCGAGAACATTATTTTAATTGACATGGCTCTGCAATGACACTCAAAATGGTCTAGAGTTTGTTTGAAACATTTTTGTAGCAAAGCAATTTGTTTAGAGGATTAAGGATGAATAATAAAAAGTAGGAAGGTAAATGAGATGGGGTAAGTTATTGTCACTACATTTTTCCTTTTGTTTTATGGCCAAGCCAAGGCTTAAGTCGTTATATCTACATAATCTTGACATAATTTATAGACGTATAAGCAAATAATACAAAAAGAACATATAGCCAGTGGAAAGGAAAATTTCTTGATATGTAAATATTTTGTTTTTAATATGAATTTGTTCATTTAAATGTTTGATAAATTTTATTTTTTTAATCAAATAAACAAAATATTTGGCGAAACTCAGCCATTCTAGATCACAAAATAATTGTTGCTTGAGTGTTTTAAGCGTAAGAAAAAATGTTGTTCATCAAATGTATTAATGCTACATTAAAAACAAGCCCTTAGATACAGTATGTTTGTAATATTTGCCCAGAAGCCGTATATATTATTGTATTAACCCACATTTTTGGACAAGGCTTCAACACCGGATGGGCCAATGAGCTGAATAAATAAATATACACGAAATTTACTAAAAATACAGCATGGGTTTGTTAAAACCTGTGTAATACATCGCTGCTAAAACATTTCCTTGACTGTAATGAGACATACATTAAGATAAATAGACTCACGACTTTTTTCTCTTCAAGGATTCACCTTTAATAACTCTCAGAGCGTGGATCTTATGAGAATCACCTACTAGGTAGTCAGAAGCACGTCCAAACTTACGTTCAATACATGCCCACGTTTGCGAGTAGCTAGTATTCAACATGACAGGTTGCAAGCACATCGCCGCTTTTTTTTTTCTTTTTTATGTTACATAGAAAACAAACAGCTTATAGCTAACATCTTGTAAACTGAAACATTAAGAACAAATAAAGCCTAATTCCGTTTTCACTTATAGAATACCGATTAATACAGATGTAGAGAAAAAAGAAATTCTTAATTACTACAATAATATATATAATATAATAACATAACATTCTGCACAATGATAGAAAAAAAAGAGAAAAATACAGAATGATTATTAAAAATACATGCTTAGGTACTGTTGCATCGCTTGCAAAGTGACAAAATGACAAGTAGTTTTTACCTACTGGCTTAGCGGAATACTAGTTTGTGACACATGTCATTCGGACTTTAGTTCCTAGTAGGGACATACCAGTTTCCTCACGACGACACGTGACCTTCACCGTTAGAGCATGTGCTTGTGACAAATGCGCACACAAACTTCCGAGAAACCGAAAAATCCATTGGTGCACGACTGGATTTGAACCCACAACCTCCGGATCGGAAGGCGGGCCCATACTCACTTGGCCACACAGTTCTTAACGAGACATGTCTAATTTTTTTTTATAGCTATTTAAATAATCCTATAATATACCTCTAGACTTGTCTAACTCTAATCCAGAGCAAATTTCTGGTTTATTTTCACTAGATCAAACTTACAATTTTGAGCCACCTCTGTGGTCTAGTGGTACGCCCACCGGTATCAGACCCAGAGGCCCTGGGTTTGATCCCCAGGGAGTACAATATTTTGCTTGGTCTGTTGATAGAACTTTGTTTTAGTCTGCCTGGATAGCTACCACAATCTTACCTAAGTCTGTCGCTGTAGTTCTTCTGTTAGATTCTAAATTGTTCTTCAGACTGTTGAGTATTCCGGGCTAAGTGCATTTCCACCTTCGGCCTAATCATAGCTTGAATACAGATAAAACGAAGGCAAAGTGTTGCCCAACGTACAAAAGCTACAGCTTTAATATAAAAGCGGACGCATCAAAATATATAAAATCTTCTCTTTCAGAAGAGGACAAACAATGTAAAAACCAATAAACTATGTGACCTGAAGATTCTTATTAAACAAAGTTAACCCATTTAATAACCTTTCAATCGAACCCATATGAAATCCTCGTAAATCCTGGACCATAATAGGCTATTACATTTCAGTTGGCATGCGAATCAATTGTTAACCATCCTTATTAGTTCCACATTTCACGTGATCGTTGCAAATTTCGGTTCTGTGGAACACTAAATTACGTAATACGTATAGGTGCACTGCAGAGAGCTGGCTAGTTCAATTATACATTGCGCTTGTGTTGTGTCGCGGATTCACGCGCGCTTTTTTTTATTGAATTAAATATTGCCATTGTAAATATAAATATTACAGGACACTAATTTCACACAGCATCATATAGTCCCAAACTAAGCAAAGCTTGTAATTTTTTTTTTTTTTTTTAGTTAGTACTTATTTTTTTTATTTATTATTTCTATTTTCATGGCTGTATAGTGTTATGTTGAGTTCGCTATGAAGCTGCAATAAAATACTTTGAATTGAATTGAATTTGAATATGGGAACTATAACATTGCATATAACATCAATTTATAGTGAATAAATAATAAATGAATGTTACAGGATATTACAGGACATTAATTTTACACAGCGCCATCTAGCCCCAAACTAAGCATAGCTTGTAATATGGGAACTAGATTACAGATAAAATACTTAAATACTTTTTGTAAATATATACGTACGATATGATACAACACCCAAACACAGAACAAACATCTATATTCATCACACAAATGTTTGTCCTGGGTGATGATGTCGATGCATAGTTTTACCCCATTTCACCCTTTGATATTTATACTAACTGATTTTTTTTAAATAGGCATTTTAATTTACATAAAAAAACAAACTACATTTCATCTGGATTGGATCAAATGAAAATATATCTGCGCACTAAAAGATTTGCCCCATGTAATTCTATTAGAGGAAGAATTTCAAAGGTTTTTTTCATAATAAGCATTTCAAAGTAACTAGATATCTAGATGTACAATTTCAACTCAATCGAATGAAGTTTGAAAGGATTTTGAACTTTCAAGAAAATTTCTTGAAAGTTCAAAAGTGAACATACAAAAAGTTTTGCCCCATTTCACTCTTTTAGAGAAAAAATCTCAGTTTTTTTTTCATGATTTGCATCTCAAAGCTATAATAAATACGCATACAACATTTCAAATCAATCGGATCATAAATAAAGATTTTGCATACAAACTTTTTTACCCCGTTTCACTCCCTTAGGGGAGATTTTTTTTTAAATGCGTTCTTAGTGAGCACCTAGATGTCACAATGAACACCCTGGAAATATTTCAGGTCTTACAGTTTCGGCGCTAGCGTGATTATACCTACCTACCTACCTACCTACCTATCACATCAGTGATAGTGATTTTATATAATAGAGAAGATCGATAATATTATATACATATTATAAACGAAGGCCAATTAGAATTTTACACAGATTAAACTTAAGTTAAATCCTTCGAACGATCGAACGTTACAAACAGACATAATATACGTATTATTTGTCAGTTATACAAAATAGAATGAGTACAATGTAATGAAGGAGCTTCCTCTGATGGCCCATTGTAAGCAATACGTAAGCCAGCTTAGGGGGAACAATCATCCCTTATTATTGGGATATTCCCGATCGACAGAAAGTAATACCGTCAGCAGACAGTATTATCTCCCAGGAACGCAATAATACCTTCATGATTGATGCTGCTATTGTGAGAAATCGCGTTAAGCTTATTCTAAATAGCTAAAGAAAGTGGTACGTGGTCAGATCAAAGAGGTTACTGATAGTATTTTTAACCTCTCGGTTTTTTGTAGGGCTAAGCCTCCACTGTTCGTACTTTCGACTGTCTCCCAGCGGGCTGTATCTCATGAAGCGTAATAGGTTGAAAGTTGTAATTTTTACTGAGTGTGTATTTCTATTGTCACTATAAAAACAACTTAACGTGACTTTTTCCTTGAGTCGTGGGCCCATACAATGCCCATATAATACCTAGGAAAGAAGCTTGTCTGGGCATGACATGGGCTAGAATAAGGTCGAAGATGCAGCGAGTTTTCCCACACTATTAAAAGATTCTGGTGCTCCCGCGTAACAGAACACAGCTAAAAAATGCTTGCTTTGTCTTTGGCAGAAGGATGATCTCAAGCCAGGTGACCTTAACCTCCACCAGTGAAAAATCAATCAGCCGTAACCGTTGACTAAAGGTCAATGATGCCTCGGGTAGATCAATAATCTTGAAAATCACCACAAGAACTGGGAATATTTAATACGGAAGAATAGAAGGATTTGGAGGATGCCTTTGTTCAATAGTGGGACAGTATAGTATAGACAGTATATACTTATATTTTCATTATTTTTTGTAGTTACAGTGGCTATAGAAACTGGAAATTAAAAAATCCGCTGCCAGACAGACAGACGGACAGACAGCGGAGGCTTAGGCTTAGTAATAATAACTATATAAAAAATAAAAAAATTACACTAATTTTACAACTGTAAGTACTTTACAGTTTTTATTTGAATGTTTGTTAAGAAAACAAAGCGTCCGTCTGGCAAGACCCTGTGACCTCGCTATACAGGCTACCAAGTCCCAGTGTGAGGAACAGAGCCTTCCGTTGGTGCTATTAGATAAGCATACAAGCAATCAATAACTATGTTTTACTAAAGTTGGTACCAAAATGTGTTTTTGTCTAGTAAAATTGTTTGTTGGTTGGTGGTAAGACTTCGTTTGAGTCCGCCTGGCTAGCTACCTTACCTAATTCTGTCGCCATAACGACAATTCTAAAAATTGTTGTGTTCAAGCATTCAGAGGTAAAATAACCAGTTCCTCAGTTTGTTGAGGATTCCGGGTGAAGTGCGCTTCCACCTTCGGCCTTATCTCAACTTGTAACCCGGTAAGATGAAGGCCATGTGTTTCCCCGGCGTACAATAAAAAAAAAATGGTTATCCCCCTAAAAACTCGCTTGAAACACTTTAAAAGCTTCATCAGATAATTGGTTGCCTACTAGTCTTCTACACGTATACCTACAATGATATTGAAAGGCCTCATAAAGTAATAGACAACTGATCCCAATGAGATAGCGTAGTTTTGGCGAAACTATTAATGATGTTGGCAGGTGACTGTGACGGATGTGTTGCTTGAGGATAATGATGATAAAAACTTTCTATACTTATAATAAGTATATTATGTTAGTAAGTAGGTAGATACATATTCTAACATAGTCAAATTATGATAACGTATTTTTATTTAGATATGTTTTGTAATGTAAATATAAATATTTACTTATTCTCTTTTATTATTTTGTACTATCCTTTCAATCCTAAGGTTGTATGGAAGAGATTGCTTTTAAGCGATAAGAACACCCATTGTACTGTTTACTTTAGTTTTAAATTGACAATTGTTTTATATGTTTTTGGTGTGCAATAAAGAATTTTCATTCATTCATTCATCTATATTTACATCACTGCAGCGTTGTGGTGACTTAGAGACCTCTGTTGCCAAAGCCCTTTGGGTGGTGGGTTCGAAATAAATCAGTGTGTAACAGGCATCTAACTTCATTCATTGAATTCACTATTTACATATGCAATTTGCCGTGTTTGTTCGTTCAGTTTGAAATCTTAATGGTACGCACCATTAAGATTTCAACAAATGAAACAAAAGTGTCACACCAAACATTTTAAAATATTTAGAGGTAAGAAGGTACCATGCCATGGTAGTTGTTTGAATCCAATAAAAAAAAAGTTGTCGTAAGAGTTGAGATCTTTTTTTTTATTGTACGATGGAGAAGCGCTTTGCCTTCATCTCACCTGGTAACAAGTTAAGTAAAGGCCAAAGGTGGAGGCGCACTTCACACGGAATCCTCAACAAACTGAGGAACTGGCTATTTTACCTCTGAATGCCGGAACACAACAATTTTAGAACTGTTATTAAGTTATTAAGGCCGAAGGTGGAGGCGCAATTCACCCGGAATCCTCAACAAACTGAGTAGTGGTTCGCGGTCAATGTGTGATAAAAAAGCATAGATCAAAGCCGTTCTAGTAAGCTCCCTTAGTTGCCTTTTAAAACATCCACTTGCTGGTCTGGAAGGATCGATTTAAATGCTGCGGTGACCGTGGCAAGCTGGTACCTTCTTTATAGATTTTCTAAAGTGTTTGGTTGCACGAATCATTAAACATTCAAACTGAAACCAATTGATTCCCTGTCCACTTGTCTCTCGCTGTTGCATACTTGATAAGCACTCGAATCGATTTGAGCATTAGAGCTCAATGAGAAAGGAACAATGTTGAAAACAGCAATTTATTGACCTCGGAATTGATAAACAATAAGTCGTATGTGTCCTACATATATATTTTTACCGGACATCATTACAAAAGCTTGTTATATGGGAACAAGAATACGGATCAAATACATAAATACACTTTATTTCATAAAAACCTACTCATGAGACAATTTACACAAACATCAGTTTACATCACACAAATGTTTGTTTTGGGCAGGAATTAAACCCACAAACTACAGCGCAGAGCTAGTACCTACCCTTTTCAGATGACAGGGTGTCAGGCTAAACAAAAAAAAAACGATTCATAATCCATCCATCCAGTGTCACCGAAGGTATTTAAGTGAATTGGGTTTTCGTATCCAGAATAATCAATCAATGTCCGAAATAGGTTGAACCACTTGAATTGATTACAATTTAATTGGGCACGTTAAGCGAAACAATTCAGTATTAAGAGCGGTTAAGGCGGATATCAGGTGGAATCGGTTCGGGGTCTTAACGGATAATTAATCGTTGGTACTCGCAACATTATTTTGTTACAAAGTCTTTTTTACAAAGCCTTCTGCTTTACGTTGTTATACGAACTATGGCAAACGGTAACGGTAACGGTCCTTAGGTAATCTGACTGATTCCTTTGTACATAGTTAGTTTAATTGTACTTTTTATTTACTATGGCATAAATCGATCAAGTTACGAGTTTAGGCAAAGGAAAACGCAAAGGAGGACAGCGTTTTAAAAAGTCAGCTTTTCTTTTTTTTAGTTAAAAGCTTGCCAGGGCGCAGATAAAGTCTAAAATGAATAAGTTTTCCCAGAAGTTGCTTAAGGCAGAGGCACTTCCGCGCATCGACGAAACACAACAAACTGCTCGGCGCCGGACTGTACCAGGAAAGTGGTGACAAGCCAGGCTTACCTTTACGGGTTGTTCCTGCTACCAGCTATAGTACCTATCATTCAGTCTTAACCATTGACTAAAGGCAAATTGAAATCAAATCAAATCAAAAAACATTAATTGAATAATAACTTACATGACAATTGAAACTACTCAGATTAGGGTAAACTTACAATAGGCAAAAGGTATAAATTCAGCTTTTGCTGCAGTTACATTCCGCACAAGTACGTTACAAACTCCAAAGCTGGTTTTCAAAAAACCCCTCTCGATTGGATGGTCATCGAGAGTTTAGTTAAGCGGGCTGCGTTTTTTATCTTTTATTAGGTATACATATAAATATGTGATAATAACAAGCCTCACAGCTCAGTTGGTAGTAGCTCTGCCTTCTGCGCTGTAGGTTGTGGGTTCGATTCCCACCCAGGACAAACATTTATGTGATGAATATAGATGTTTGTTCTGTGTTTGGATGTTGTATAGTATGATAAGTATGTATTTAAAAAAAAAAGAAAAAAAAAAGTATCTATGTATTCTATCCGTAATCTAGTTCCCATGTTACAAGCTATGCTTAGTTTGGGACTAGATGGCGCTGTGTGAAATTAGTGTCCTGTAATTTTTTTTTTTTTTTTAATGAATAAAGAAGAAAAGACAAGCTATTATTCAATGTGTGTGGATCGCATGATTGTGATGGTACATGTGTGTTGTGTTCTGTATTGTGGGGACTCCTGAGAACACCGTTCTCTTAAGAGTTCGGGCTACAGGAGTTTCCACGTGTGACTGAGGGTGAGAGTGTGTGTGTGTCAACAATTCTGTTGCCCGGGGTAAGCCATTAGGATGCAGATCCCACTTTTCACCCGGGACCTCTGAATCAGATACCGGTGGGCGAACCACTAGACCACAGAGTTATACGCAAAAATACCAATAAAGTTCTTCAAACATTAAATGAAACGATGTAATCTTTCGTGCAATAACACCGAAATAATAATGATTAAAGCGAAATTTAAATATTTGGATGGATGATTGTGTCTTTCTCCATCACGCGAAAATTGAGGATCTTAGATTGAGCTGAAATTTAGTACATATATGTTGCTCTGGATCGGAAACGAGACATAGGCTGATGAGACATCCCATAAATAAATTCCCGTCGAATGGGAATGGGAAGTCAAGCATACATTTTACAGCCTCTGTGGTCTAGTGGTTCAACCCACCGATTTCAGATCCAGAGATCCCGAGTTCGATTCCCAGGGGGAGCAATATTGTGCTTGGTTTGGTTCCGCCTGGCTAGCTGCCACCATTTTACCTAATTCAGTCACCATAATAACAATTCTTAAAAAAATGTTGTGTACCGGCATTTAGAGGTAAGATAGCCAGTTCCTCAGTTTATTGAGGATTCCGGGTGAAGTGCGCTTCCACCTTCGGCCTTATCTCAACTTGTTACCAGGTTAGATGAAGGCCAATCGCTTCCCCGTCGTACAATGAAATAAAATAAAAAAGCATCGCCATTGAAAACTTATCTGTTCTATTTATTCTTCATCCACAAACTTCTGATCGGATCTGAAATTTTGTAACGATGTAGTTCTGGGACAGGAAAAATGTATCAGCAACTTTTTATCCAGGGTATCATGCAAGCGTAGCTACTGGCAAAAGCTAGTTTTATGTAATCAAAACACACAGATAATAAAGCTATGTAGAGTGATGTACAAGTTGTAAAACGCCTAGCCTAGAAAATATAATAATTGATGGAGTTTTTGTCGTATTTTATTGATAATGTCTACCCACGTCGTAATGCTCCCAGTGTCATAAGTCTATGATTTATTGACGATCCAACTATTCTACTGGAGGTGACTGAAGCGTTGAGTTTTGCTGTTACACGATCTTGTAAGCTCACGAATCAAACTTGAATGCTAGGCACCATTTTATCTGTTTGTAAGACGAATGTTAAAAAAGCAATTTACGAGGAGTCACTGCTCTCTTGCCACGCTTAAAGTTTTTTTATTGTACGAAGCGATTTGCCTTTATCTCACCGGGTTTCAAGTTATAATAAGGCCAAAGGAAGAAGCGCACTTCACCCGGAATCCTCTAAAGTCTGGGATGCTGGCAATTTTACCTTACACTTTCAACCTTATGATAACTTGACACCAGGCGAGATGAAAGCCTAGCGAATAAGACTTTGGCCTTCCTTGTTGAATAAAAACATTTGCCTTTATCAAAGACTAGGACTAGGTCAGAAAATTGTTAATTTGTTCCATTCATTGAAAAACAATATTATGTTCAACTTTCGACCAGTCGATGTCATAACTTAACATGTTGTTATAATTCACAGGCGTTTCAGTTCAGTTGGAAGCTCTGCCTTCTGCGCCGTAGATTGTGAGTTTGAATCCCACCCAGCACATCTAAAATTCATTACAATGTAATGAATTATAGATGTTTACTCTGTCTTTGTGAGCTGATTTTTTCATTCGACAACGAGAAAGCGCTTGGCTCTCATCTCACCTAGTTGTCTAGTTATGATAATGCCGAAAGTGTAAGCACACTTCACCTAGATTCTTCAACAGACTCAGTTTCTGAATATCTGTTCTAAATTCTACCTGTAAATGCCGGAAAACATAACTGTTTTTGTGGTTAGGTAATATAGTGGTAGCTAGCCAAGCGGCCTTATAGAGAAGCCCTACCACCAACCATATTGTTTTGATATATGATATGTAAATATTTACAAAAAGTATATTAGTATTCCATTATATATTAGGTGCCCTCCGGGTTTTCAAAAATATTGCGGGGCTTTTGATTGAGGCGACACGTGACCCAAGGGCTGGCTCTTATTTAGGCCAGCGAATTAGCATAGCTATTCAGCGTGGCAATGCAGCCAGTGTCTTGGGCACGCTTCCGTCTGGTACTGGTCTGGAACAGTTGAGTTACCTATAGGCCGTTTGTAACGGTCCTTAGGTAATCTGACTGATTCCTTTGTACTTAGTTAGTTTAATTTATTGAATAAATGTAATCAATTATGTATTATATACACAGTATTCCATCCGTTATCTAGTTCTCATATCCTCGTGATATGTGTAGTTTAAGGCTAGATGGCGCTGTATAAAATTAATGTCCTGTAATTAGGCACCACGCTTACAAAGCTCATCAACAAATTGTTGTCCGTGTCAGAATAATTAATTCCAATCATCACACAGCGCCGGAATCGTCTCAATTAAAACTGCATTGTTTTTAGCGTGCCACATTAGATCCATTGTGATGCCACAGTAACAGTAAATGATGAACAATATACCTTTCAGTTCTTTTCATTTTTATCTTGAATTTCTTTTCACTCAGTAATTGTTAGAACCGATGAAAAATTGCAAATGAAATTACACCGTTCATTGTTTTTCTTTATCCGAAATTGCCCCCAGGGGTGGAATTGGGATAAAAACATGTTCACAGAGGTATTCGTGTGCGTGCGGACTTATTTTTATTGCTCAAATCCATTGTAGTGGAATTACAAGATAAATGCTCACATTCGAGATTCGGTCATTTTTAAACCTTGATTGGTAATCGAGTTTTTTACTGTTTATATTAATACTGGTTTTATTAGAAATGCTACAAAAACTATCCTTAATACACATTTAGGGTTTCAAACCCAAAGGGTACTGGCCCCTATTATTAAGTCTCCGCTGTATGTGCGTCCATCCCTCTATCTGTCAGTGGGCTGTATATCATGAACCGTAAAGATAGATTGTTGATATTTTTTCGTAGGGAATTAATTTAAAGGGAACAAGAAAACGAGTTTAACCGAAAACGTGTCTAACCGCCTCTGTGGTCTAGTGGTTCAACCCACCGATTTCAGTTCCAGTGGTCCCGGGTTCGATCCCCATGGGGAGTACAATAGATTGTGCTTCGTTTGGTTTGTGGTAGGACTTTGTTTAAGTACTCCTGGCTAGCTACCACCATCTTACCTAATTCTGTCGCCATAATAACAATTCTGAAATTGTTGTGTTCCGGCATTTAGAGGTAAGATAGCCATCAGTTTGTTGAGGATTCCGGGTGAAGTGCGACTCCACCTCAGCCTTATCTCAACTTGTGTAACCAGGTGAGATGAAGGCCAAGTGCTTACCCGTCGTACAAAAAAAAAAGTGTTTCTTTTGCCTTGAAATGACAGACACTTGTCAAACAAGACATGGTGTTTTGTTGTTGTCTATTTAGAGTCATTCCTCCCTATGTTTTTAAAATATTTGAAAGGCTTGAGGCGCAGCCATGGGTATTAATACACACGATTTGGGAATAGCACTATCATATAAACCTTTTTGTTTTTGGCATTATACTTATAAATTCATAGCAATACGTGGTTTATGTTGAAGATTCCGGGTGAAAACACTTACACCTTTAGTCTTATCATTCCTTGAAACCAGGTGAGATAGGTAAAATATAAAAAAAAACATAGTCACCAGTTCTGTTCGGTTAAAAGTGGTGGACTCGCATTTTCCCAATTTTCCTTGGCATTAGAAAATATATGAAGGTACTCGTAACACAATCAAACAAGAAATGTGGTAAAGATTTAATATTTCAAGCACGTCTAGAAGTCACGACTGCTGCACAATCGCACAAAGCATTTATTTTATGTTAGCGTAGCAATGTTCGAAGCTACAAGTGGATTACTTTGGCATGTAATCGCACCCTCTAGATATCTCTGGAATACGAACACAGTAAAATACATATGAATGTAATACATTTTTGGATTTGTAGAGCTTTTTCTTACAGCCACATTTCAACCTCTTTCCACGTATGAAACCTATGAGGGTAGATTACCATTTAAAAAGTTTTTATCCAAACAATATTAACAATGAAGCAGTTTTTTTTTTATTGTACAACAGGGAGCGCTTTGCCTTCATCTCACTTGGTTACAAGTGTAGATAAGGCCGAAGGTGGAGGCGCACTTCACCCCGAATCCTCAACAAACTGAGGAACTGGCTATTTTACCTCTTAATGCCGGAATACAACAATTTTAGAATTGTTGTTATTCCGACAGAATTAGGTAAGATACGAGACTTTAGGTAATTTAACTGTTTCCAGACCGCAGGATTGGATGGAAGCGTGTCCAATGGCTGCATTGTTACACTGAATAGCTATACTAATTCACTGGCCTAAATACGAGCCAGCCCTTAGATCACCTAGCAGTAACTGTATTTTAATGTGTCTTAAAACTTTTATTAACTTTTGTCACTTAGTTTTTCTACGTAGGTATATTTATTTTTATATAGCTTTTTAATTTTAGTTAGCTAGATTAGGTGCTATTTTTGGGAATGCAATTTTATAAGAGTTTGTATATCCTGTAAGATACAAACTCTTATAAAATTGTTACTAGATGTATTCCCAAAAATAGCACCATCTTTAATAGCTCTAATCAATAGCACCTAATCTATTCCCACTAAGAGCTCCACACCTAAGAGCAACATATTGACATGTTGGTTTGGTGCTAAGTTTGAGATTAGTTGCAAATATTTTACTGTGTTTGTTCCTTGTTTTTTCTGTTGGATGTTATTTTTATTGTACGACGGGAAAGAGCTTGGCCTTCATCTCACCTGGTTACAAGTTGAGATAAGGACGAAGGCGCACTTCACCTAGAATCCTCAAACTGAGGATCTAGCTATCTTACCTCTAAATGCCGGGTCACAACCATTTTAAAATTGCTGTTATGGTGACAGAATTAGGTAAGATAGTGATAGCTAGCCAGGCGGACCCAAACAAAGTCCTACAACCGAGCGTTTGGTTGGTGGTAGGACTTTGTTTTGCAATATATTGGCCCCTGGATCTGACATCGGTGGGTTGAGCCACTAGACCACAGAGGCGGTTAAATAAATAAATATAAATACAAGTTTGTTCAATATCAAACCTTGTGATTTGATTAAATTGTCGTGGTATTTTAGTATCCAACTCTCCTTGTAAACAAATTGCGTGAAGTCAAATAATGGCGAGAGGTCATGGTTAATTGATTAAACCTTCAAAAAAGGAGGTTTGTTGCTCGTGTTCATGTCACACCAACAGACTGCAAATCCTCAGTCCTAGTTAAGAAAAACCGGCCAAGTGTAGACACGGAAACCAAGGTTTTGACCCGCATTTCAAGACAAACTGCTGGTTTTTAGCATGTTGTAATGGAGCATTCGTGTAAGTCCAACTCACTCTAGTGCGATTTTTTGTGATTAGTCAAACATATAGAACTTGATACTTGAAGTAACCATTTTGACCAGCAATTTTGAACTATTAATTTATAGCTATGGTTTTAGGAAAAAAAATAATGGTTAAGAATGTTTTTGTATCGTAAGTTTTGTTTTATTTGATGTAGATTGCGGCATTAGAAATACACATTATGAAAATTTCAACTGTCATGAGTGTTCATGCCCGCTAACAGGCAGCAGACGGATGGAAGGACAGAGGAGGTTCCTCGGCACCTTTTGGGTACGGAACCCAAAACTTCGTTATATGGTTTCACGAGTATGTGACTTTATTTCCAGGGTTTGAAGACACCCACGTGATGATTTTCATTGGTTTTGGTTTCCTGATGACGTTTCTGAAGAAATACTGCTACAGCGCACTTGGCTTCAACTGGCTGATTGGTGCACTGGTGATTCAATGGGCTTTGTTGTGCCAATCGTTCTATAATATGAAGGATAACACAATCTTTGTCACCAAGAAGTCTTTACTGGGTGAGTTCTGTACATTTCAACACAGGCCTATTTCTATTGCCGCAGGTAGCTGACAATTGTATTGAGCAGAAAAACAACATTAGCAGGAAAAGTGAGGCCGAGGGGCAAAAAAAGCGCTCAAGCAGGCGCGAAGACATAATCACCTCAACAGAAGTATTCTTACAGGTAGACCACTGGGAGGTACAAACCAGTTTTTTTTTAGGACAATACGCTATCTTGTTTCTAAACTGGGAGGGCAACAGCTTTGCACGAACCTGGCTTGCGCAGAAAGCGATAAGCCTGGTCCTGTTACTAAATTCAATCTACTGTATAAGCGTTGACTTTCTTAAAATCTTTGATTGGTGAGACATAAAATGTTTTCTTACAACAATATGAATTTCAAATGAAAGGAATACATGTCGGATTTCGATATTGTATTAACTACTTTATTACGCCGTTTTTTTTGGCAAAACCATGAAGTTTAATATTTCAATGAAAGAGCGTTTGCTGGTTAAAGTTATCAATACCACACAAACGGGGATGACGAATTGTAAATTATAAGAGTCCGGGTTACTCAAGCGATAAAAAAAAAACTATAGTTTACATACCGATAATTATAGGGCCTTCTTAAACTTCTTCGCTTTCTCTGGAAGTTAAAAATAAAAATATGTAGTCTTAACATAACAACGTCTCTATCTAAGTCTTAGTACGTATCTGGGTCATCAATATTAAGCCTATCGAATAAAAAATTAAAAGACCCAAGATTGGGCGGAAGACCCTTTTATTATCCAATTTCCGCCCAGTTATACACAAAAGGCCTTCAAATTACGCCGCGAACAACGGAAGTTATTATTTGGCAAAAAAATTAACCCTATTTCCTGGTCAATGCGACTGGTTCACCCTTAATGAGTAGATCCTATTAAACGAGTACTTTTACAAATGTGATAATGTCACGAAAATTGACAACCCGCGACGGGACTCGAACCCATATCTTTTTCTCATCCTGGAAACGTAAACAATTAAGCCATGAGTGTCGAATCATCTGTGGAATGTTTGTGCCATTACATAATTAAGCTAAGCGCTGATTCATTATTTATGATTTATGTTGTGACCAAGTGAAAACAATTGAAATATAAAAAATACCCACAGTAAAGTCTGAACGAACACGGAGCCTTAATTGTTTATGTGGGTTTAGCAAAATGTAATTCTCTTATAGGATTAGGGGCTTATGAAAAAGTTAAAAAAATGGATAGGTTATTGTTCTTCAAATTTTAATACTATGATAACCTCCAAAATAATTTGGTTCAAAGATGAAGAAATATAAAGTAGGGATTCCACTGTCTTATTTTTTAAAAGGTAAGCATTTTTCGCTTCCATCTATACATCTACTATATATATCATCTGGTGTCAAATATAAGGCTGACCTTATACCAAACACCAGAAGCGCTAACATTAGCAGCGCGTGAAATAGAGGATACGCGTTATGTCTTCATTATTATTTTTTGTACTACGGGTAAGCACTTGGCCTTCATCTCACCTGGTTAAAAGTTGAGATAAGGCCGAAGGTGGAGGCGCACTTCACCCAGAATCCTCAACACACTAAGTAACTGGTTAACTTATGTCGGAACACAACAATTTTAGAATTGTAGTTTTTTTTCCAAATGAAGACATAATTGTTTTCTCGTTCTATCGCAAGCCTGTGCTTTCTCGACGTAGGATGTCTTTTTTTACTAAGATGCGTATCTGTACTACAGAAGCGGACATAATGGCGGCAACGGTCCTCATCACGTTTGGCGCACTCCTCGGCATTGCAAGTGGTCTGCAACTACTGTTCATAGCGGTGGTAGAGACTGCTGTGGCATGCTTGAATATGTGGCTTGTCGCTGATGTTTTCAAGGTACGATTTACGTTTATTCATTTTCAGTCCTATCACTATTCTAGGATATACAACTGGTTTTAGAAGTGTACCTTTTTGTGTGACGAAAAGTGGTGGGGCACTATGTCGGGTGGAGTGAGAGACAATGTTTCCCTGTAATACAAAGGTTTCACTTCTATCGTGTGTTTTTACGACACTCCATGTTTTTTTAATGGGTAAGTCTGACATCGAGTCTTGCCTGGGCATTAACTAGGTTTTCATGAGGTCTACGATGTAGCGAGTTTTCCCAGAACACAGTGAAATTCTTGGCTTCAGACTTGGCAGTAGGGTGAGGGAAGCCAGTCAGAACTGTACAGGTCCTACCACCAGCGACAGGATCACTCCTCCGTAACCGGTTAAGGATTCCAAGGCCGGTAGGCTAGGAAGTAGATTCCGCTCACCCTTAAGGCATGTTCTTGTACCAATGTAATTTTGGAATGTTTTGTTTTCATTTTAGACTTCCCTTCTTTTACATCCTCCCGGTATTTATTTTTATTGGAATGGATAAGGTTCTCGAGGCTGGTCTACCTGGGCAAAAGCCTGGATAAGGAGGAGGTCTGGAGCGAGAATACTCGATAGTTGCCATTTAAATGCACGCCCTCATAGCAACGGGTTTTTTAGCCGTGTTTTGACCTAAACAAACATGTATAAACATATAACAAAAATAATAATATGCGTCTTTGTCCGATAATTATATCAAAATGTGTTATTAATTTAATTTCCTTCGTTAAGACTTCTTTCAGGAAGGTTTTGTTCCTTGTAATAATTTCAATAAGTACGTTAATTAACAAGAAAGTAAGAATTATTTTAAGAGTATACCTTCTTTGTGTTGTTTCAAGGATCTATTAACTTGTAAATGAATAATGTAATTGGCTCTTTGAGTTTCAATTTCGGCCAGCTTTTAGATACGGCTACATTAACGAGCATTTTGGTTGGTTGTTAAGACTTGTTTTAAGTCCGCCTGGCTAGCTACCACCATTTTATTGTCTGTTACTATAACAATGGTTTTAAATTGTAGTATTCCGGCATTTAGAGGTAAGATAGCCAGTTCCTCAGTTTGTTGAGGATTCCGGGTGAAGTGCACCTCTACCTTCAGCCTTATCTTAACTTGTAGCTAGGTGACTTGAAGGTCTTGACCTTCAAGTTCTGAAGACTTCATTTCCCCGTCGTACAACAAAAAAAAATATTTTACTCAATGCCTATATTTTTCATATATATAAAAAGTTCGCTAGTTTTTGTTGTAAATATAAACTAAGTTTGTTTTTTATAAATCCTACAAGGTTGTAGAATTTGGAATTTGGGTAACTTTAGTTGACCTTTGACCTTTAATCTGGCCAGGCAGACTTTAACAAAGTCCTACCACCAACCAAACCAAGCACAATATTGTACTCACCTGGGGATCGAAACCGGAACCTCCGGATCTGAAGTCGGCGGGTTGAACCACTAGACCACAGATGGTTATTAGAACAATGTGTTATAAAGCAATTTTTTTCCAAAAACCAGCTGAGAAATAATCATAATGTATGTTATCATTTTATTTCATTCAGCATAATAGTCGCTTTGAGGTAGGGTTTTATCGTTTGTGTGCCGGCAACTTTACAACGGACGTTGTTGGTCTTTCAACATTTTGTCGGTATATACGAAAGGAAATTAATTAAATTGCGACGAAAATAATGCGGTTACAATCTCAGCTGCCTTTTGAATGATTCGGAATAATTAATCTTCTTTCATCTATATATAAAAAACATACGTTGAAAGAGAAAACGTACGACCCCTTTTCAAGCATGTTGTTGTGTTTGGAAGAGTGAATTAATGCAAATTATTTACTGTACACCAAAAACATTTAGGACAGTTGGCAATTTTATAACTAAATTTAACAGTACAGTCTTATCGCTTAAAAGTTATCTCTTCCAGACAACCTTAGAGTGGAGAGCTGAGTAAAAGTACGGTTGATGGTAGGTGGGTGCACAAAATAATAGAGAATCAATAAATATTTATATTTACAAAACCAAACATTTCTCATTTATTACGTAATAATAATTAAAACATGATAAAAAATTAAAAAGGTACCTACTTACTAAAATAAACATAATATACTTCACGAGTAATATTATACTATTGCATTAATAATTATGTATTAACTAATGAATATCTATAGTACCACGAGAGGAGATAAATACGGTTACACAAATAATTAATAATGAAAAATCAGACAGAGAGTGCAGAAAGCAACATTTTTTTTTATCAATTTTTGAATTGGTGGACTACTAGTAAACATTTTTACACATCGAACTGCTAGATATTATAGCGAATATAGATATCGTTTTTTTTATTGATTTCCAAGTGTATGACTACCAAGTCACTTGAAAAACAAGTAAAGATGTGGCCTAAGATGGAGCACGCTTATCTAAAAGGATCCTGTTTACTCTGGAATTGAAGACTCCAAGATTGTACTGATGTGGAAAAACAGACGAAGGCAAGGAGTTCCATTTCTTACCAGTAAGAATAATAAAGGTAGAGGCAAATCGATACGTTCGCACAATGGTACCTACTTACATCTACAAGGAACGGATTTAAAACAAAAATATTGTACCAGAATGAGAACCCGTAATTTTCTTGTCTAAGTTAAAAAAAAAACTCATTGTTGCCTTGGGTCATAGACAACATCTTAAAAATGTTTTATTTTTTAGGCGTCAGACGTTGGAGGTTCCATTGCAATCCACACATTCGGTGCCTACTTTGGCCTCGGTGTGAGTTTAGCGCTGCGATGCAAGAAGGATGAATCTACCACCAATAGTGAGACTGTGCCTACAGTCGATTTGAACGGGCCTAACTATACATCAGATATTACTGCTATGATTGGTAAGGACATATTATAACCACCGACTTAAATGAGGGGTGTTTTGCATTTGAGCCATTATCGTGTCATGTGTGAATGGATCTTACCTGTCTTTGAAGAAAATCTGTTTCAAAGGCTCAAAGTCAAAGTATTTTTTTTATTCATTAAGGTTTTTATGATCACTTTGAAACGTCAAATCTACCGCCTGTTCGGAATCGCGACCAACAAGGAGAAATACAAGAAACTTGGGCTGGTTAATATTATGATGATACATTCAACATTTAGATATACAATTTTAATAACATTATGAGTATGTACATCATAAACCTAAATAATTAATACTCTTAAAACATTGATTATTACTACCATTATTACCATTGATAATATATAAGGTAGATATACCTAAAGGGCAGTTTGGTAACATTGAGAGGTTATCGTTGCAAGGGCTCCATGTAACGATGATATTTATATGCTCAGAACCACAGTTTCAAGGACAATCATGCATCAATTCAGTTTGAATTTGGTACGGTATCGTATATTATTTTGTATTTCATTTTATATTGATTTGAAAAAAAAAGAGTATCATCGGTATAAACTCTTTTTTCAAACCGAAATAATTTGAGATCATCTGATTCAGATCATAATTGATGATCAGGGTTATGCTCGTCTTCGTCATGTATACTTTTTAATTTTAAGTTATCTTGTATTATTTCTGTGTGTGTGTGCAATAACGTATGAAGATCATCATAAGAACCGGTTCCAGGGTACAAATAATAATAATAATAATAAATATTACAGGACATCAATTTTACACAGCGCCATCTAGCCCCAAACTAAGCATAGCTTGTAATATGGGAAGTAAGATTACGGATAGAATACTTAAATACTGTTTGTAAATACATACATACTATATGATACAATACCCAAACACAGAACAAACATCTACATTCATCACATAAATGTTTGTCCTGGGTGGGAATCGAACCCACAGCCTACAGCGCAGAAGGCAGAGTCACTACCAACTGAGCTATGAGGCTTGTAAAATAGATTGAAAAAATTATGTTGAGAATTCGGAATGTAGTTTATTGGATGGAAATGTACAACTCTGTTATTTGTTGTTTTGGTAACAACAAAAACATTGAAGACTTTGAAATTACAGAAAGAAAAAAAGTTCCTATATTGTGAAACACAGAGATTCACTTTCCAATCAATTAAAATTTCAGGCTCTATTTTCCTCTGGATATACTGGCCATCCTTCAACTCTGGTCTCACCAACACTGACGCTGAATACGAGAGAGCTGTGGTAAACACTTACCTGTCTCTGGCTGCTGCTACGGTAGGTACAACATCATACTTTATTATAAGTTAGTTTATGTCCTATTTAGAATTATAATGTTAGTAAAGTTTTACCGCCTATGTGATCTAGTGGTTCAATCAACTGATTTCATATTCAGAGGTCCCGGGCTCGATCCCCAGGGGAGTATTATTGTGCTTGGTTTGGTCGGTCGTAGGATTTTTATAAGTCCGCTTGGCTAGCTACCACCATCTTACCTAATTCTGTCGCCATAATAAGAATTAAAAAAAAAAATGTATTCCGGCATTTAGAGGTAAGATAGCCAGTTCCTCTAAGGAAATGGAAAGACCAAGTTGGTGAACCATGAAATACCGTGGATGCACTCTTTGATGATGTGGTGAAAACAAAACAGTTAGAGCTATGTACTCGTAGACCGTTAGTAATGGTCCTTAGGTGATACAACTCCTGCTTTTGTGCATAGTTAGTTAAATCGTACATAATACTTTTAATTGTTTGTGAGGTGAACAAAAACACTTGGATTGAATAGAGTAATCATCTACTAGATCTTCTTCTTCTTATATTATTTCTTTTTATTACTATTCTTATATATTTATACCTACTAGATTCATTTGCATCTTCTCATACATGTTGGTTCTTTTTTTTTTATTCGTGCTAAGTTATCCTGATTCTAGTAACTGTATTAACAGTTACTTTCATTTCTCTTGTTTGTGTGTGCTTAGCCAAACCCTTTGTATTATATATTTTCTATGTTGCTAATGAAGCCACCCAACAACTGGCCAAGCCATCTCCGACTTTTTAACAACCCAGAGAACCTTAGTGCTTAGCCAAACTCTTTGTGGAATATATTTTCTATGTTGCTAATAAAGCCACCCAACAACTGGCCAAGCCATCTCCGACTTTTTAACAACCCAGAGAACCTTAGTGCTTAGCCAAACTCTTTGTGTTATATATTTTCTATGTTGCTAATGACGCCACCCAACAGCTGGCCAAGCCATCTCCGACTTTTGATCAACCTTGAGCTGTTTTTAACTTTATTTTGCCCCATATAAGCAAAGGGCAATATAGCAGTAGGTAATATAGCAATATATAATAATAAATAGGGCAATATAGCAGTAGGTATCTTAAGTCGCAGTTGTGATTATATCCTGAGCGTAAAGAAGGATTCTATAGTTAACTCACGATCACTAGATCCTGAGTTCAGAGGGATATTAAGTATGCCCAAGAAAAGATAAGGCCTCATCTTGATCTTATTTTTATATCTGAAAAAGCGTTTCGTGGCATTAGCGCTTTTTCAGTAGGTTACCTAGTAGCTTTTTTGTAGGCTCTGTATGGAGGCGAATACGAATAAGATCGATCACGATATACAAACAAAACCTTATTGTGAAGGTTTTATGCGAAGGTTTCACGTCAAAAGTTTTATCCCAAAGAGGTATAAAACCTCTTTGGTTAGGTAAAATTTTCTATCAAAATCTGAAGTTCCAAAATCAATATTCCCGTGTATTATGAAATTCAATACATCGTTACTCCCGGCTAAAGAGTACCTATATATACAAGACGTAAAATTATCTGTTCAGAATCAGAATCAGAATCAGAATTTTAATTATTCACTATTTACATAATTCGTTTTGTAATCCAAGGCTCAACATTGCTAAATATTGCTGTAGATACCAGGCTGTCAAATTATCAGTCAACTGAAATGAAAACAATGTATGTAGTATAAATATATTTAACGTTTTTATAAAGGTGTTTTTCTGAAAAAATAATAGGTATTTCTTTGACAATAATGACAAATTTGACTTATAATGACTATTTGACTAATACTTTGTGCAACTTAGGTGTTTATCTTTGTGTTAAGCACTATTCTAACAAAAATGTAGGTATGTATGTATACTACTGACACTGTATTATGGTACAATTTTTGGATTTAATATTTTCGTCATTTAAATTGCTCATGATATACTGAAATACTTAATAACATGGCTTTTATCACCTTTTTTTGATTATCTAAGACTTGTAGTACCTATATATTATTGGACTTTGTCCCGGAGGTGGTGGAAAAAGGATTTCCTCAACACTAAATCTCTGTCTACTTACAAGTTTTTGTTTTTTTCTTGATCTTGCTTACTTCAATATATTGATAACCGATCTTAGTACAGAAAATAATCGTAAAGGTGACTGACTGACTGACAATCAACGCCCAGCCTAAACTATTTTCTATCATTGTCCAGTCAATATATGTGTAAAATAATAATAATCACTTTATTTCGAACTACTTCAGATTACGTACAGATGATTGTATTACATAATCTACAGTCCATTTATTATCTTATCCTAAAACTAAAATGCAATAATAATATATTTTTATATATTATTTATTGTCACGTAATGTCTATTGTAGGTGACTTACTTGTGTTGTGAAGAACTAATCGTCCTTATTTTAAACACAACACTTTTCTGCGATAGTTCTACTCTAGTGGAGTCCGATAGATATATTCAGTTGGGACACAAATAAAAAACGATTTAAAAACATTGTGGCGTAGTCCAACCGCTCAATCCTCAACACTAGTAAGAACTTACTCTCAGTAATAACAAGCCTCATAGCTCAGTTGGTAGTAACTCTGCCATCTGCGTGTAGGCTGTGGGTTCGATTCTTAGGACAAACATTTGTATGATGAATATAGATGTTTGTTCTGTGTTCAGGTGTTGTATCATATAGTACATATGTATTTACAAAAGTGTTTAAGTATTATATCCGTAATCTAGATCCTCTTTTACATTCATTGTATTCTATCTGTATTCTAGTTCCCATATTACAAGCTATGCTTAGTTTGGGGCAAGATGGCGCTGTGTTAAAATTAATGTCCTGTAATATGTATTCCACTACATCTTCAGCCTTGATGAAGTGGAGAAGTAGGGATACGTACAGCAGAGTCATAGGCACGCAATGCTAACTATAAAGACTGTTTGTTTGTATTCAACAGGTTACATCGTTCTTCCTCTCATCAGCAGTCAGCAAGCACGGTGGAAAGCTGGATATGGTCCATATCCAGAACTCGACGTTGGCTGGTGGGGTGGCGGTGGGCTCAGTCTGTAATATGCAGATTGGTGCTGGAGGAGCGGTGGCCATCGGTATTGGAGCTGGTCTCATCAGCGTCTTCGGATACCGGTTCTTAAGCGTAAGTGAAGTAGGCCCCGAAATGCCGCGGAATTTATTCTGCTGTAAATGTCGTTCATTTCGAAATGGCACGTCCGATTCAAATGTAAATTTCAGGTACAATCGGATGGTGATAATTCGTTTGCGCTGCGTTGTTTTATTAACCGACTTTCAAAACATAGAGGAGGTTCTCAATTCGTCGGTTATTTTATGTACCTTTCCCAATTACTCGAAGATGTGTTATGACTATGTTTTTTTTTCTATTTTGTACAATGACATGTTCTTTTTTGTTTGTCAAATAAATGAATTTCTTTCTTTCTCTTTAAAAACGCCTGGACTGATCTGGTTTTTTTTTTGTTTGAAAGGGTAGGTATACTTCACAGGTGGTCTCATTGTCACCAGGATCAGGATCTGACGATGGGATCCTGGAAAAATCGAGGGAACTCTTCAAATATTATATGCACTTGATGTAATTTGGGTATTTTTAGGGTCCTTACCAATACTTTCCAGGTGATCCCATCGTCATCAGATCAAGATCTGATTATAGGATCCTGGAAAAATCGAGAGAACTCTTTAAATATTATAGGCACACTTTAAGCGATTTGGGTGTATTACTTTATTAGGAAAAAGCGGATCCCATACTGGACGGACTGTCTGTCCGTCCATCTGTCATCAAATTAATTGGAAAAATACGTCATCCAGGTAAACGAAATTGTATCATATTCTTCATTGAAGTCGGTTTTCGGAAAAAGAGTTTTCTTTTTAGTTTTTAAAACGTTTAAAAACTAAAAAGAAAACTCTTTTTCTGGAAAAGTAATGAACCTAGTTAATCAAAACGTAGCACTCTTTTCCATATTATATTTTCCATATTTATTTTGTTGTCTAATCTACAACAATCTACATTTGTATGGGAGGGCTATACAACTGGGTATTCTTAAGTGCAAACGCTCCCTTGTGCCCGTTTTTGCCTCAATAAGAGCGAGTGCGGGAAGTGAAAATATTTTGTAGGCTTGTTCAATCATTTCAAGTGAAAAGTAGGACCATGGGGAGGTAGACTGGCTTCAAGACGAAACTTTACTTTTTTTTATAAAAAACCGGCCAAGTACGGTCTCGCACACCGAGGGTGCCGTCTCACATTACAAGGCTATTAATATTAAGTTATATTTATTAAGTCTCACATTACCTATTACTGTTCTTAATACAGCCTACTAATTGACAGATGTCCCGATTGTTGAACGGATAGCGGAAGCTGAGAAATAGGGTCCCGTTGACCGTTGATCCCTTGGGTACGGAACTCTTAATACGACAGCCGAAGTTAACAAGCCTTATAGCTCAGTTGGTAGTAACTCTGCCTTTTGCGCTGTAGGCTGTGGGCTCGATTCCCAACTAGGACAAACATTTGTGTAACGATAGGTTGTCGGTTAAGAAAATTAAATACTTACCATCCTACCAACTAGGTGGACAGCCTTGTTGGTCGGTTGGTAATAGACGTTCTATCCGTATTCTAGTTGCCAAATTACAAGCAATGCTTAGTTTGGGGCTAGATGGCGCTGTGTAAATTGAAATTTAATGTCATGTAATAATATTATTTATTGTATTTATTAAAAAAAAAAAGAAATGAAGCTAAGTTGAGATGGATATTATATAATCACGATATCATAACTCTCTTCACCTCATAACATTGTTGAATAATAGCTAGAGAGAGTAATATAACGATTTGTGCACCAGCTACGGTGGTTATAAAAGTCATGTATGATTATGACAAAGGCAACCAAGCTTACTTATTAAGTTCTGAACTAGCTGCTAGACAAAGTTTAGAAGACTAACTGCCCTCTGTGGAGTAGAAACTTGACGAACTTAAGTAAACGTATAATGTTTTTTCATGATAACTTTACAGGTACAATATTAATAAAGCGATTCTGCGAAGTTTCAGCTTTGTTGTGATATTGTTACATCTTGTTAACGACCTTTAAATATTAAACGAGATACTAAATGTGAAACTTACATGTACTGTCTGTTCATAGTTACACCTCTAGCTATCTTTAGATAGAAAACCCGACTGAATTTTTTTAAACTCCATAGTACCTATACCAACTGCAAATATACAACGGGATTATTTACGTATGATACTGTTTTTTTTTTTAGCTTAACTTTACAATTTCACTTTATTGCATACACGATATGTTTCATAACTTCAATTTACAAAAATCCAAGTCGCGTATAAAATGATACAATCTAATATTTAAAACCAGCATATTACTTTCATTTGATACCTATATTGTAGCATTAAAACACTTATCCTCCCTCTATATAAAATAATAAAGCTAGTGTCACCCCCACAATTAAGACACACTAATTGACGACCAGACGACCCCAAATCCATAAACCCGTTTAGAATTTATAGCATGCCAACACACTCTTGAAAAACATAACCCTCCTTGTAAACCTCACGGTAAAAATCTTTAAACGGAATGTCTACGTGAAAACATTTGAAGCTTTCGTTTTTTGCTTGATACAATTGAAAATGGATTGATTGTTGGCATTCAAATATTTTCCACAGCCCCTGCTCACCAAGATAGGCGTGCTAGACACCTGTGGAGTAAACAACCTTCACGGAATGCCTGGCGTGTACTCCGGGCTGCTATCCGTCTTGTTTGCAGCCCTTGCGACTACAAACGATTACGGGACAGCTGAGCTGGAAACTGTGTTTGGGGCCATGAAGAATGTAAGGAACACTCAGCGCTAATACAGCTTTTTTAAATGGGTCAACTCTACTTTGAAACTTTCATAGTCCATAGGAAGGTACACTTCCCACAAAAAGCCTTTTAATTTTGTGCCGATTTCCTCGATACAGGCCTAACCTGAGGAAATGATTGGAATTTGTATTTGTAATTAACTCCTGTAAAACGACAACAAACTGTCCTTGATATTCAAGTGTTTTTAGAACTTAACTGAGTTTGGTTAGTTTTAGATTTTACTTAATTGTACTTTATAGTAGTTTTGCTGAATTAATTCATGTTTACTTTTTTTTACTATTTATACGATGACAGGTTAAGATATAAATAAGTAAAAATTTAATGCAGGAAATTTATTTCACCAGCGCCATCTAGCCCCAAACTAAGCAAAGCTTGCATTTCTTTACAGGGAGAGCGAACGGCTGGTAATCAGGCGTTGTACCAGTTCATAGCATTGGTAGTGACACTCGTTTTATCACTACTGTCTGGATTTTTCACAGGTAACTAATACATTTTACTTTACGCATATCACCATCTATATGTTATATAAAATTATCGTGATACTGTTGCCAGACTGCCAGTCGAAGCCCAAACCTTTAAACGTTTGCAGCTAGCTTTCTTTCGTTGTGTGTGTATGCAGTAAACATGTTTTTGGGAAATACCCACAGCTTGGGAACGTTGTCCTGGCGTTTGATTGTTATAAATAAATGATTTATTTGGGAGGGTAGAACTCAAAATTTTTTACGAGTTCTTTGCGGTTTATAAAGTATTATGAACCGAACCCACCAACTCAGCATGGGATGTCGTAGAAGCTGAATATAGAACCTGCCCTGGTATGACTATTGAATTTCACCAGAAAAATGCTATCATCTGTGTGTTAACAAACGCCGTCACTTGTATTTGAAATATTTTATGATTGTCTTTACATCACCGGTTTGGATTTCTCAATACTATTATGGTGTTCTAAATATTTTTATATTAATAAATTTATAAAACTGCACTTACCAATTGGCCTGCTAAACGGTGAATTGACAAAGACTTCGAATGTTGGAGGAGGCTCTGTATAATAAGATATATATATATATTCAATATCAAAGTTATGATGTTTACGCGGATCGTTCAACAAAACTCAATGTTTTCAGGACTTCTCTCCAAAGTGAAAGTTTTCGAATCCTTGAAAGAAACGGAGAGATACGACGATGAACTTAACTGGGAGCTGCCTTAAGTAATCGAAATAATTTTAATGGAAATTTTCTTTTTAAAATGGTACCTACCTATTGAACTTTAAACAAGTACGAATAAACTTTGGTACTCGTGTAATAGATTAACATTGTGTGGTAGGTAGGTATCTATAATAGGATACAGTCATACTAATAAGTTTAAATATGTGTTTATGTTTAGTTGTAGGCTCTCTACCAAATGCGCTATTTTAGAACAATAAATAAATCTTTAATAATATCTATGTTTTTATTGCTTCTGAAATAAGATTAATTGTATCATGGAAATAGATTAAAATTATTCATTTTTAAATCAATTTATTTATTACTTGTCCTGAGTACTGAGATATACATTATTTCTAATATCCATCCATTTACCCTGGCGGTAAGAACCTGTAAAGATCTATGCGGCTAGCGATCATCGTCCTGCCGAAGTCAAGCGCCAAACAGTTTAGCCGTGTTCCGTCGGTGAGTGAGACAGCCAGTGCCTTCTGGGAAAGCCTGTCCTTGGTCTACCAAGGACAGGATAAGGTCTACTTTATCCTTGCTCTGGACTACAGCTAGCCACCAGGCACTCTGTTCGTATTTTAAAATTGTATATAAAGAATAGTTTAGTTAAAAGGTGCCTACTACAAAGTAAGTGACTATCAAACTGCTTATTAGGTAAATAATAAATGTTTTAAGATTGTATTAAGTGAATAATTTGTGATGTACCTAATTGTAATGTTATTTAAATTATTAGAAATCTGTACAAAAGTATGAAAAATGATCCTAATGAGCCTTAATGAATAAAAAAAAATACTTTTGACTTTGACTTTGACAAGCATAGAGTTCAAGAGTTACCTTATCATGAATATAAAAAAATGTACATTGATCACCGAAGGGATAAAAATTGTCCGACTACCAACGAGGGTTATATTATTGTTTCGTTTGCTGTTACATTTTATTCCTACGCACCATGATAATTTGATGTTACTTGGTAAAGTTCGCACCCTGTAAAATCTTTTAAATATAGTATTTAAAATGTTTTTGGCCAAGCAAGAATCTAATAACGATCAGTTTTGTTCATAGTAAATAACTCCTCTTTACTTGCTCGGGATGTAATGTTGCCTTGACGAGCACTGACCGCCATCTCAACTGCTTACAATGTCGCTCGAACTTTCACTAAGAGTGCCTTGGTTATAAAAAGGAGCAATTTACAAGTGTGACAATTGAATTTCGCTCTAATTGGAACTGTCCTGCTTGCACGTCTAATGTGACTAGGCGTCCTAGATCAAGCCATACGCCACTACGTCGAACTCAAGCAACGTTTGTAAACGAATCCATGAACAATGGCTTATGATATCGAGCGTTCCCCTTTGCCTCCTTCTACTGAAACTACCGTAACAATGGAAAAAATAAGCGCTCTACTCGACCAAAAACTGGGGTTGTCTTTGTCAAGCTTTATGGATAACTTTAGAGTAGCGCTTAAGGAAGACGTCAAAAAACTTGTTCGAGCCGAGATGGATTCTACAATTGGGTTGCTTAAGGATGAGTTTACCGCCGCAACCAGTTTTATATGCGATGAACAATCATCATTGAAACGCGATATCGAAAACAAGTCTGTAATCATCAAGGACCTTGAATCTACAAAATGAACTCAATGCGATGTGCACTCGACTAGCGACAATTGAGAGAATGTCTAGGAGTCACAATCTTGAGATACAGGCCGTGCCGGAAAGTCGAAATGAAAATCCGTTACTTCTGTTTCAAAACCTATGTAAGAGTTTACAGTTAACTATTGAGCATTACAAAATCCAATACTGTCGCAGGGTTGCTAAGTCAAACACAACTTCCGATCGTCCTCGCAACATACTTTTTACCCTAACTAACCCTCGCCTGAGAGACGAAGTACTATCTGTCTGCAGCCGCTACAACCGCTCTAACATGGACATGCCCCTCAACACCACGCACCTGAACCTTCCCCTTGAACGGTGCAGGATTTACGTATGCGAACCTGAATGTAAAGCTCTACACGTAGCTGCAATACACGCAGCTAAAACTAACAATTACAGATACGTGTGGGTAAAATACGGTCGCGTCTACATGCGAAAGGAGGATAGAAAGGACAGTATTCTTATCAAAAGCATGGACTGTTTAAATAAACTTGTATAACTCTAAGGATAGGCTCGTTAATTATTACTCTTATTGCCAAAATATCATACCAAATGTTCCCAACACTGATGAATTTATTTTAATAGGTGATTTCAATATTTCAGACATTGATTGGACTAAGTCAGCTGACTGTAGCATAATGAAACCTAGCGATTCTCATACCCATAAATCGGAATTGCTTCTTGATACCACGACATTGTGCAATCTGTCCCAGTATAATAACATCCCAAATTACAATAACCGATTTCTTGACCTTATTTTATGTACCTATGACTCTGTTCAGGTGTACGGCGCTGATTCCCTAAGTAAATTGGATAAACACCACCCAGCCCTAGTCACTGATGTAGACATGAAAAATATTAAAACCTTTAAAAGCAAAAAACACAAACGACTTTACTTTTTCAAATATTGACGTCGACATTGATGCCATTGATTGGGTGAATGTTTTCTCATCTTTGGAAATAGATGAAATGGTCACTACATTTTACTCGAAACTACAAGCGATTGTAGAAAAGCATACGCCCCTTTCTATGGATGACTCGCACATGTATCCGGCATGGTTTTCACCGGCTCTTAAGCGTTGCCTCAGAGATAAACTAAAATATCATCGTCGCTTTAATATTTTCAAGAACCCACGTACTATGACACTTTTGCCATGTTTCGTAGGAGGTGTAAAATATTAATTGATGATGATTACAATAACTTTGTATCTTCGGTTGAGTCCTTGTTAGATATTAACATCAAATGCTTTTGGCGCTTCATTGATAGTAAAAAGTCAACAAACACTCTTCCACAGACTATGAAGTTTAGGGATTTTATGTCCTCGGATAGTATATGTGAAATTTTTTCCAACTACTTTAATTCCGTCTACGAAAAGCCGGCTAATCCTAATCTGAGTGTTACTAGCTCTGCTCCTTCTCACAATTATATAATTTTGCATAGTGTTATTATCACGATGATGAAATATTACGTTAAATCTCTCGACTTGAACCTAGCAAAGGTGCTGGTCCCAATGGGATTCCGTCTTTACTTGTTAAAAAATGTGGAAAACAATTATGTTTTCCTCTATATATTATATTTAACGCCTCTTCAGGCTGGAACTTTCCCATCGGCTTGGAAAACAGATCATATCATTCCAATTGTCAAGTCTGGGGATAAATCGCGCTGCGAAAAACTATCGCCCGATCAGCATTTTGTCATGCTTTGGGAAGCTTTTCGAATCATTGGTGTACGACTCTTTATATCACCACTTGTAACCTCATTAAACACCGAGACAACACGGCTTTATTAGAAATCGTTCAACCACATCTAACCTTCTTGAATACAAGCATTATCTCTGCGGTGCTTTTTCCAAAACAAAGAAGTTGACAGTATCTACACAGATTTCTCTAAGGCTTTTGATAAGGTTAGACATTCCACTCTATGTTTAAAATTATCTTCATACAATGGCATACATGGTAATCTTCTGCGCTGGATTGAGTCATACCTACGCAGGAGAAGTCAGTTGGTCGCTATAAAAGGTTTTATTTCATCGCCTGCTGAGGTTACATCTGGGTTTGGCTAGTTAGAGACTTAGTTTTAAACTTGTTTTACCAAAAATCGCAAGGATTTCATGCGTCTGCGCAAATTATCTTGTATTATTTCTAGTACCTAAAAAAATCCTCGGTAACTTGTTTTGCCAACAGTTAACGATTATTCACAAAAATATACATTATCATATTTCAATTGCGATGATTTCACGCGCCTGCGCAAACTAACGGTGTCGATGTCATGTCCGTTTCAATATAAATCGATAAATAGCTCAGCGGTACTGTTATAGTCATACTTAGCTCTATTGTATTCGAAGTACCATGGTTTTATGCTCCGATAGTTGTGGCGATAGCGAACTGAGTGTCACCATGAACAGTGAAAATCGCAGGCGCAGAAATATTAGATAGATAGATAACTCTTTATTGTTCACATCTTGGACTGTATGCAATCTGGCATAGTCCCGGATATTCTCAAGGAAGCAAATCTTACTCCTATCTATAAGGCCGGTGACACCAAGCTAATATCAAACTATAGGCCAATCTCTCTATTGAATTCATTATCGAAAATACTTGAAAGAGTTGTAAATCGTAAAATCACAACGTATCTTGAGAAAGAAAAGCTCCTTGCTCCTTCTCAATATGGTTTTAGTACGGGTAGGTCCACAGAAGATGCCTTCATTGCCCTCTCTAATTTCGTCGCTGCCAATCTTGACCCTGGAAACAAATGTGTTGGAGTTTTCTCGACCTCGCCAAGGCTTAAAAAGTTAGAAGGTATAGGCGTGCGTGAACAAGCCCTTAACTGATTTCAGTCGTACTTATCTGCTCGCACACAAAGAATCAAGATTGGAAAACTAGCTGGTGATTTACTCGAAGTTACATACGGAGTACCCCAAGGAAGTGAACTCGCTTTAAATTATTTATAGTTTATTTAAATGATTTATGCCTGATGGACATCAAACAAGCTAGACTATTTGCCTTTGCTGACGACACAGCCATAGTCTTCTATCACGAAAATTGGGAAGACGTAGTTAAAGTAACCAACGATGCCCTTAGGTCTGTCGTCAACTGGCTTAAGCTTTACCTTCTGACCCTAAACGCAGACAAAACAAAAATAATTGCCTTACGGGTATCAATGCTTAGTGCCCCCCCTTTTCCCTTATCTATAAGACTACACTAGTGTAAGCATGTCCCTTGTCATTGCCCAGAAGTAGATCAAGTCAATAACATTAAGTACCTTGGCATATACATCGACGAGCTACTCTCTTGGATAAAACAAGTAAAGGAACTAAGTGCTAGAATCCGAAAACTCACCTTCGTATTTAGGAGACTGAGAAATGTTGCCGACTCTTTCACTCTGGGAATAGTCTACAACTCACTTTGTCGATTAGTTCTTAGCTATTGCATACCCGCCTGGGGAGTAGCTTATACTAACCACTTCTTACCAATAGAGAGAGCTCAGAGAACTATACTAAAGGTTGCGTATCGCAAGCCCTACCGTTACTCAACTGCCCTACTTCACCAGGAAACAAACCACCTCAGAGTACGACACCTCTTCATTCAAGCCACAATCCTTCGCTTTCATAAAAATGCTTTAAACCTAGAGTGCACAAACTCAAGACTAAAACGCTATCGCATTTGGAAAGCACCTAAAACCAAAACACAATTCGGCCAAAGATGGGAGTATTTTTATACAAAAACTAAACCAGAAACTAAATAATATATTAATGGATACTAGAATGTCATGCAAACGTAAAATAAACAGTTGTCTGTGATCTGTGATTACAATACTACTGAAAAGCTCCTACGCGTCATTTCATAATCCACTACATGCTCTGAACTACCTATACTTATTATACTATAATCGCACACTATATTTTACTATTTTCCAACACACTATACTCATTTAGAATCCACGACACTATAAGTATTTGCACTGCACTTCTTAATAAAAACTACACTACACTACACAATACTATACTACATTACACTACACTATATTACATTGCACTACATCACACCTCACTACACAATTTAGATAACTACAACTAAAAAATGGGAACAGAACTTACCTTTTAAAATGCAACACTAGGAAGAGAACTAGCTTTTGCAAACTCAGGGTATCCTACCGCAATAGTTAGCAAATCCTTCGTGCATTGTTTACTTTAATATAAATTAATTGAAATTATGTCATTAACCATTATAATTATTTGAAAACTAACATGAATCCTCCTTAAATAATATAGTATACATAATCTATGAGATTACGTTCTCAACTACTTGAATTTATTGTTTAAATTTTAAATTGATTTATAAAAAAATATTATTGAAATACTTATGTTTAAATTGTGATTGAAAATAAATTATTATTATTATCTTGGACCACTTATTTTTGTAGAATTTAAAAATTACCTTGTCTATAAACTATCTTGAACCTGTTTATTGTCTTGAACCTGTTTATTGTATGCAGATGATCTTAAGATATACAATACTATTAACAGCCAAACCGACATCAATATTATCAGTGCGATGAGAATGGTATGTTTTTAAATGTGCAAAAAAGGTTTTGTCATCTCTTTTACAAACAAGATTCATGAGCAGTCATATGAATATAAGCTAAAAGATCATTCTCTTGACAGGAAGTCGGTTGTGAGAGATCTTGGTATCTTTTTCGATGAAAAACTGACATTCCATTCTCATTTTGATCACATTATATCCAAGTGTAACAGACTAATTGGTTTCATATCAAGATCGACTAAAGATTTTAAGGACCCTAAAAGCTTTGTTTACTTGTACTTTGCATTAGTGCGGAGCGTACTTGAGTACAACGATGTCATTTGGTCTCCTTACTACAAAATCCATATTGACCGCATTGATAGAGTCCAAAATAATTTTATTCGAATTTTGTGTTATATGTTTGGTGTTCGCAGAAAATTTCCTAGTTACTTTAAATTTAATCTTGTATCTCTGGAACTGGATATTATTCCTCAGTATACGCAAATATTGCTCTTGTTTTTAACCATGTTGTGTACACATGTTTTTGGAATATGATCTAGATCAAAATTGTAAATATCTTTAAGCTTGTTGTGATGTTTTGATTACATTCTGTTTTGTGTATCTAATAAATAAATAAACACGAGTAAGGAATAGCACTTTCTTCTGAGGGATACATAGTGCTTTTACTATACCTAAGAGGAAAATAATAGACAAATTATTTAATTGAAATTTACATGCAATTACTTTTTAATTGTGTTTTTTTTTTAATTGTTCGAAAAAAAACAAGTGACCTTCGTTTTGTAGACTTGGAATATGAAAAAAAATGCACGATAACAATGAATTTTTATAGACTCTTTCTGCCCGCTTAGCACGTTAACAATGGGTTTCCGTACACATTTCCTGCGCGCATATAGTACACCAGTAATGACGTATATATTCTGTCTCATTAAAATAAAAAAGGCACTTTCCGAGCAGTATCCAGCAATATCTACATACTGTTATAGTTGGTCATACATATAGATGTAGGCACATATAACACACTTATTAGAAAACGTCTACCACATGTAAACAACATTTCTAGTAAATTCCCACGTTTTTAAAACACAAACATGTACGTTAGAATATAATCAAAGTTATATTATCAAAGCCTGGACAGTTTCCGTTAAGCCATAGACTTTTTTTTTAAAACAGACTTTGGGTAGGTGCATATTGAAGTAACCAGGGCGGAAGTCAGCAAATACAATTGGGCTCTTCAGTACCTACGAAAGCTTAGTTGGATAGTGATATAGCGAATGATATTAATATCAAATTAAAACCGCCATCTTTAAATCTTCATACCGGTAACAGATGTTACGATTACAAGCTGAAATTGCCCTTAAATTGTCTATTAAAATCCGACCAAAATACTTTATTGAATAGAATAAAAGATTTTCTTATTCAGAAAAATACTGTTCAGAATTACACTTCAATTTTCACCGACGATAACACCTGGGACCTTGTGTTTGTTGAAAACATTATAGCTCCTATTGATATGCTAGTAAGGTCGGGTATCAATCGTAAAAATAAAGGAAAACTCTAGGTAGCTGTCAAGAAAACAGGAATAATGGAATTTAAAGGAAAAATATTACTAGTAACTTTGTTTTCTTTCATGAAAATGTACGACCTAGGGATTTGTTGTATACGTTATCCTTATCTGACCAAGAAATACTACCAACTGGACTTTTGATAAATTTGTACTGTCAAGAGTACGATATCCTGAATCCTGAAAAGGGATCCTGAAATATCTTTGTGCCGTGGCGGTAATGGTCAGAATCGACCCCTTCAACTCAGCCCATGGATGTCGTATCAGCTGACTTAGAGATCTCAGCTGAAAACCTATGTTTAGACAAGCCGAGAGCTCTTTTCTTCTTAGTCCCTCTAGGTTTCTAGCTCTAGGCCAGAACAAGGATAATCACTGATCGCGTACCGAAGGAACACGGTAAATCGTTTGGCGCCGGACTTCGGCAGAACAGTGACCACTAGACAGGGGGATTCTACCACCATTGTTATCATTCAGGGCAACAAAAGCCCAGGGTAAACCACTAGGAGGTAGATAAAACCAATCTCAAACCTACGAAACCAATCGCTACCTGTATCATCACAGAATGGCCCCTAGAATACCAAGAGGCTCCTTTATTGGCCTTTCTGCGACATACCATTGTCATATTGAAGTGATTGGTTAAGTATAATCAGGGCTCAATTCTGTCTAGCAGTAGATATTAATAGGTAATAATAGGTGTAGTACAGTTGAGAAGTATATTTTTTTATTTTATTTTAGTAAACCTAATTATTCAATTCTTTATAATATGTCTGAAAATCAATCAAACACAATAGCTACAATAAGATAAGCAAAAAAACTGTTTTTTTAATTGTATGACTGGTAGGTGCTTGGCCTTCATCTCAATTTTTCAAGATATGATAAGGCCGAAGGTGGAAGCGCACTTCACCCAGAATCCTTGCCGGAACACAACAATTTAAGAGTTATGGCGACAGAATAAGGTAAGATGGTGGTAGCTCCAGGCGCACTCAAACAAAATACCCTGGGGATCAAACCCAGGACCTCTGGATCTGACACTGGGTGAACTAGACCACGGAGGCGGTTAAAACAGTTGTACTATGTAATGTCTATTATAAAAATAAAGCTACTACCACCGCCGCAGCAAACACCGGATCTGGGCACTTAGCGGGGTGAAGCTATTTGCCAGCCATCCGATATTCAATTTATGTTGTTTCCGAGCCCTCTCAGTCACCATGTCAAAGCGTCTGTAATGAATATTGGATAAATTAATGTTTGTCTCTAGTTGTTGATCTATGGAACGACGTGATACTACTGACTATATATAAAACAGAGCAACGTATTGGTATATAGTTTTATACAGTTATAAACACGGATATCACTCACGTAGGTACATATACTATAGTTGATTATGGAGTCCAAGGTGTAATATATCAAGTATTTATTATACACTAACTAAAATAAATGATGAAAAAGAGTATTAAATAGCTTCGCTTACGCATTTCTGACTATACGTACAACCGTTACTAAATGCACAAAGATGAATTTTCAATTTTAAAAGTGTTCCAACAACTTTGGGCACTTAGTCATCATATATTATTTTTTTTATTATCAAACAAAGAACTAATATGCAATTATTTTTTATTAAACTCACTTTTCCAGAAAAACTATTCAAACAAAGAGATTTTCTTTAATAAAGAACTTATTTTTTTATGAAATCGAGCACTTAACTCCTAACACGACTTTTCGATGACTCTCGCGGTTTCAGACTTGCCCTTGGTGGCCCTGGAAAAAAACTCAGCCTGTATAATAATAATACACGCAAGTTTTATTTTCATCCAGCCCATAAGTGTACACTGCTGGAAGAACATCTTCCAAAATTGGAGGGTTTTGCCATAATCACCACGCTTGGCATACGGATTGCAGTAAAGGTGTTAGGTAGTTTACAGAAAGAAGCTGCTGCCTTTCTTTTGTGGAAAAAACCATTAGTCGACTCTTACATCAAGGACTTAAGCCGTGACTACCACAGCAGTTTTATTTTATTAATTTCGGTACCAACAGCGTTCTTATGAGATAAACATAAAAAATAAAGTAAGACCAAAAAAGGTTTACATTACAAAAATATTACTACTAGCAGTGCGTGTACATGTGTGTTATGTGTTGTGATGGAAGTGGATCGCCCGAACCCAAGTCTCGTAAGAGTCTGAGTCTGGGTAACGGGAGGTCCAGATTTGAGGCTCAGAGTCCAGGTTTTAATGTGAAAACTCAATTGCCCTTCTACAAATGTTATAATGACACAAAACTTCACAACCCGCGACGGGACTCAAACCTCTGACGACCTGAAAACGCTCTGACCAACTGAGCTACGAGGGTCTGGACGCAGATTCTGAATCGATTGATTTGGCGACAGACGTAATAGGTAAGATGCTGGTGCGCGGACTTAAAACACAATTTGTTTGAAGCCAGGCGGACTTTGAACATAGTTTTACCACCAGTCAAAGTCCTACTACCAATCTATAACAAAAAGGACAAGGTAACTACAGCAAAGCGCAACTTCTATCCATATATTTTGTGTGAAATTATAACGTATTTTTTAGTAGAAGTAAGAACTGGCCATATTAAAATACAAAAAAAAATATCACTTTAAGGCCAGTTGACTCAAGTTTTTTGTTGGAATTTAATGAATAGGTGAATGGCCTACAAAATAAAAGTAAAGTCTCTCCAGTTTGCAGCTTATTTCAATTTCATATTGTTATTTGTTTGGTAACTTCGGTAAATATTTTACAGGTAACACTGGTTTTCAATCTACCTCTGGCGTTTGGTAGACTAGGCTAAGGATTTACATACATAATGTATGTGACACACAAAGCTCGAACGGTAGACAAATTTGCGTGTTCTCAGGATAACTCTGCATGTTCCCACAGGATCACTTTGCGTTTTCCCACAGGATCAGAGTTGCGTGTCCCGTAATAAGACACGGGCAATACGACAGAGACGCAGTAGCAATGTATTACTGTGTACCCCATTCTTATTCGTGGGGGTCGTTTGTGGGGTTAAACGGTATTAAATCCAGTATTATACGTGTTCTAATAATTCAAGCTTTTGAACTGAAATACGAAAAGTGAATTTGGAAATCATACATTTTTCCCTAGCGACCACCCCCAACACAAAACATAATATACATGGGTACATATGAGTTTTGTATCTATTTTTATGTTATTCCAGTGTAAACTGAACCTATACATTTTCTGGATATGATACTAGAATCGGCGTTGGTTGAAAACTGTTAAAAACATTATTTTTTGACAAAATGGGTAAAATGTAGAGATAACGAATTATTTATGACATAGCATGTAACGTAGAAAATAAACTCTTGCTAAATTCAACTGAAAGTCAATGTTTTCATTACCATATAGTTATTTTATCATACGACGGGGAAGCGCTTGGCCTATAGCTTATCTGGTTTCAAGTAATGATAAGGCCGAAGGTGGAAGCGCATTTCACCCGAATCTTCAATAATCTGAGGAACTGGCTATCTTACCTCTAAATGCCACACCACAATTTGAGAACTGTTGGTTTGGCGATAGAGTTAGGTAAGGCGGTGGTAGCTAGCCAGACGTACTTAAACAAAGTCCTACCAACCTGGGGATCGAACCCGTGACCTCTGGATCTGAAAGCGGTAGGCGAACCACTAGACCCGGAGGCGGCTAAAGACGTTGTTATGGCGACAGACTTAGGTAAAATTGTGGTAGCTATCCATACGGACTTGACCAAAAGCTTTACAACCAACCAAACTAAGCACTATATTGTATTCCCCTGGTGATCTAGCCCAGAGCAGAGGCCCTAGCATCTGACACCGGTGGGCAAACGACTAGACCACAGAGGCGGTTAAAATTTGAAACTGAATTAATATTTAAGTTGATATAACTTCACCAAATACGCTTTTAGTAAAACCCGAGTTACATAATGATTGTCTGCACCACACATTTGTTGTTCTACGTTCGGTCTAATTTACATTTCATTCCCTCTTAAATGTGGATTTTGGAATATGAAAACCGAAGCTCTTTGTCAATACTAATTTTAATGCTGATTGTATTTTGCCAGTATAACCATTCTAAAATGTGGAAAATAGCTGATGAACACTTTGGTGTTAGAGTAACAAAAAGAACGACAGAGGCAAGTTATTCATGAAATACTCGTAAATAAACATTATTCTACGCCTTACTTGCAAAGTAATGTCTGAAAACGACATCAATCTGGGGTATTATAAACTCGGTGAAAAAAGTTAGTGCCAAATTGCCAAGTACAACAACACGTTTATTGTATGGCAGCGCCTTCAAATAATATGAACTTACCCTCAGAGTTATTTTTAAGTTTTTAGTGGTGAAGTCGGTTCCATTTTTATCCATAAAATGTTTATTTTCTGCTTGTTTTCGTTGTTAAGCCTACGACACTACAACGTCTATGACACCCTATTTAAGAGTGTGTTTCGTGTCAGGCGGTCGACAATGATGATGATGATACAAGTCTATGTTAAATTGTTTTTTACGGAGTTTCGGTGAACATCGTCATCATCGTCATCTGAGATGAAGCCAAAGGCCTACCCTAGACTTGCCGGAAGGCAGGCAGTTCAGTGGGACTACTACGTATCATCATTACTGCAATCAACGACACACCAAGCGTGGTGATTATGGCAAAACTCTAATAATGATGATGATGATACTGGGAGGTAAGCAGTTCAATAGGTCTACTCTAGTGACCGTAAACACCACAGGAAAGCGGAATACGCAATTTCGTTTACTTTGGTGACATACTTTTTCCAGTTATTTTAATATAAAAACCAAACTACTAAACCGATTTTTATAAAATTTCTATGGGACTACCTCGGAAGTATGGCCTACCAAATATCATAAGAATCATCAAAATCTATTTCGATTTGGCGGAGAAATCGAGTAACAAACAAACAAAAAAAAAACTACATGCAGCCGAATTGAGAACCTCTTCCTTTATTTGGTTATATCATATGAAATGTCAGTTTGGTCCATTTGTCGGCCGAAGATAGGATATATCAAAGAAAAACTAAATACCCATATGTTCGTAGTTTGCGAAACAAAACCGAACTCAAATATGAAAAATTAATGTGAAAATGATCGCACAACATCTGCGTCACTGCTTTCTGATCATGGCCAGATAATGTGGAGCTCTACAAAAATCTGTGGGTAGGAGTTTACCATCGCTGGGGAATTACGAAGCAGAGGTCGGGGGTCTTGGTGTCTGGTCGCGGCAGACCCATCATGAAATATTCATTGAAGACGATCTTGGGCCCGAGCGATCTCTTTTATTAGCATTTAAGACAAGTTGTGTAATGTAGAACAAGAGAATGCAAGGGTTTCTTTCGATTGGTTGGTATATTTTTGAATATTGACATGGATAATTTGAATTTGTTTTGTGGCTCAGACAACGAGATGAATTAAACATTTTGTTCGTTAACTCTGTTAACAGTTGTGAGGTCGAAGGGTTTTTGTTGGGTGTTTCGTTCTCGGGTACGGATTGAATAAAAGATTTTTAATAAAACTTGTGGAAAACTATCGCGCGTGCTCGTATGACGATTTCGAAGATATTTCTCAGGAGACTTGGATTTGATTTAACTATACGTTTTTCTGAATAATATTAGAATGAAGTTATTGCTAATGGTATCTCTTTTTCTCTTCTTATCCATTTTCAAATCCTCCTTCGTGTCATGTCATTTTTGAATCTGCACAGTCTTATGCAGATTCAATCCATTTCAACCCAGCTTTACTTTTAATGTCGACCTACCCATTGGTAGGTAGGAAGTACATAAATACATTCATTTATGTACTTCCTGGTCTTACCCAACATTCTCTTCTCGGCCGATGCTTTACACCAAGAGACATGTTTTCTCGCAACGTAGCCAGCCATTGCTATTTGAGATTTACAATGTAAATTAGTATTTCAATATAACAGTTACAAACTCACTCTAATTACTACAATGAGCGTGGACCTTATGAGGAATACTTACTTAAGGGTAGCCAGAGGCACGTGTAAGCTTATGTTTATCACATGCCCACGGTTTGCAAGTATCTAGTATTAAATATGTGACATAATATTGTAAGCCCATTGCCGCTTAGTGATGTAGGTACTAGCTAGTGACACTTGCTATTCAGATTTTTGGTCCTGTGACCTTCATATGTATTTAATGTGTCAAATTTGCACATAAAGTCGCACTATATATTAGAACCCAAAACCTCTAGTACGGAAGGCGGGCCCATACCTTCTTGACTACACAGCTCTTCATAGCTCAAATAATGTTAAATTACCTTCAGATAGCTATTCGAAATAGTGCAACCCTACCTAGTTCAAGATTCTAGGACTCCTGGTTTGGGCTGTGCGTTAATTCTCAGTCAGCTACGCGATGTTATTTAAAAACTTTTATATTTTATTTAAAAAAAAATACGTGAAACACGATTAGTCATAAAAATAACACCATTGTAACAAAAACAACACCATATACAATGATTGAATGTATTTGCTCCAAAGCTTAAAACACTTTGAGTAAACCAAACACAGCTTCTGGATAGAGCTGGTGGTAAATAGACACAAGCATGAATAAACATCTCAAGACAATTCCAGAACGTTAAAATAACATTTCCAAACGAGTCAAATACCTACAGCCCGAGGGAAATTCGCCTGTCAAAATAATGTGATAGAATTTACTTCTGCGCTACCTATCTTCATAGTAAGTTTGTTATTCGTTCGTTGTTGTGTGGGAAATATACTGTTTGGTAAAGAATGGTTTGGTAATGTTTGGTAATGCTCAATTTTTGAAACACCATATAACCTAATATCAACTTTATTTTCAGTACAATCTTAAAAATAATAAATAAAAATAAATATTACAGGACATTAATTTTACACAGCGCCATCTAGCCCCAAACTAAGCATAGCTTGTAATATGGGAACTAGATTACGGATAAAATACTTAAATACTTTTTGTAAATACATACGTACTATATGATACAACACCCAAACACAGAACAAACATCTATATTCATCACACAAATGTTTGTCCTGGGTGGGAATCGAACCCACAGCCTACAGCGCCGAAGGCAGAGTTACTACCAACTGAGCTATGAGGCTTGTCAATCTTAAGGACCCAAACCGCCTCTGTGGTTGTGGCTTGCTCACTGTTATCAGACTCAGATGTCCCGGGTTCGATCGCCAGGGGAGAACAAATTATGCTTTGTTTGGTTGGTGGTCGGTCCTTGTTGTTTAAGTTAGCGAGGCAATCGCTAGCTACCACCATCTCACCTAAGTATGCCATAACAATTGGAAACTGTTGTGTTCCGGCATTAAGAGGTAAGACAACCAGTTCCTCAGATAGAGGATTCCAGGTAAAATGCGCTTCCATCTTCGGCCATAACTTGCAACCGGGTGAGATGAAGGCCAATTGCTACCCGTATATAAAAAAAAACGTACATTTGAAATTGGCGACTAACATTATTGTTTATTGAGATAGAAAACAAGGCTCGCATCATGTATTTATAAGCCTTATTACTACTTGATTAATACATGACGAAGGCCAATTGCTACCCGTATATAAAAAAAACGTACATTTCAAATTGGCGACTAACATTATTGTATATTGAAATAGAAAACAAGGCTCGCATCATGTATTTATAAACCTTATTACTACATGATTAATACATGACGAAGGCCAATTGCTACCCGTATGTAAAAAAAACGTAAATTTCAAATTGGCGACTAACATTATTGTATATTGAAATAGAAAACAAGGCTCGCATCATGTATTTATAAACCTTATTACTACATGATTAATACATGACGATATTATTATCGTCGATTGCCAGATTTAGCTTTATTTTTATATAGCCCCTAACTACTGAATGATAGGCCAAGGAAGCCATGCGCTTAGGTAGGTACTTATTTCATGTTTTATCACAGCTCAGTTGGTAATATCTCTGCCTTTTGCACTGTAGATATAGATATAGATATAGATGTAGATAGTTATAACTTTTATAAGTAATAGTACGAAGATTTAAAATTATTTTATTGTTTATTTTGTACCGAATTATTTGTAAGATTGAAGAATCTTAAACCTTTAAATAACCCAAGTGTGTAAAGACTCTGAGGTCTGTAGTTTATGCTGAGTTTTGTTGGTGGTAGGACTTTAAGTCCACCTGGCTAGCTATCACCTCCTTACTGAATTACAGAATTACGTTTTCTATCTTGTAAAAACTTCGTTAGAGGCTCAGAAACTTTTCAATTAAAACCAACTTCCCTTATCCTTGTTCGTTTCGATTTTTAAGTTAGCCAACAATGAAAAACAAACTTGCTATCCAATCCGAAGGTTCGTTAAGTCCCTTGAAAACGGTGGTAGATACTTTTGGTACCTGTGTCTTTGGCTAAATCAATCCATGCCTTCTTGCCCTCGTCTGGTTTTCCGCACCAGAACAATCTTCAAGTCTGCAAGTCCAGAATGAATAGGTTACCTTTAAGATAAGCGTTGCTTCATCTTAAGCCACTTCTTTACTTAGTTTTTAAAGTGTTCAAAGTTGGTGGTCAAACGCTTGTCTATCAAAAACCGGAACAATATAAATAAAAATTAAAATGCTAATTTATTTGAAGATTTTATAGGGATATATGAAATATGTGATTTAAAGGCCTATTAAAATATTATTGTGTTGAAAAACCGATTCAATTTTCAAAGAATGATGTTTTAATAAGTCGGGTCACCTGATATTCAAGTTATGATAAGACCGAAGGTGGAAGCGCACTACTCAACAAATTGAGGAATTTTTTTGCATTTTTTTCCAACAAAAAAAAAAGTCAGCAACAGTTTCATTTCAACTTTTTAATTTTTATTCGCTTAATACCGAAACCTAAATGTACTTATAATTTATGAAATTGTTTGTTATAACTACCTCTGTGAGAGATAATTAAACGTATAATTAATATAAATTCAAATCCAAGGTCTAACTTAAGTTTTCATGGGGCCGTAAAGCATTTCAGAAGCAGCAAGTCCAGGGAGCTACATTTATGGGATCCAGGCCTTACTCAGAGCCGTAAATTGTATCGTAAACAGGATGTAAGGAGCATATTCAGGACCTTACTGAGTTACCCGTACCGATGCCATGTTTGCTCTTGACAAATTATAAAAAAGAATAATGCAATGGGTACTCTAGCCGCTAGTGTCACACTCACCATTCTTTCGGACATTATCTAGTATTCTCATCCCCCCTTATCCCACCATATCATATCCCTCATGTACTTAATCCTTACCTTCTCATCCCACACAATTCAATATAACGAAGGACAGGTTAAAGTCAGGCAGGCGGCTGTTCTTAAAATTTCAGCCAAAACTCTACTAACATGTTAGAAGACATGTTGTACTGAACCCATCTACTGGAGAAGAACAGGCATGAAGGTAATGGATCATCTCCTGATGTCAAAATTTGCTTGTGCAAGGATGAAGTTTACGGTTTAGTGAGCTCAGAACGTGCCTACTAACTCTACATTATCTAACAAGCCTCATAGCTCAGTTGGTAGTAACTGTGCCATCTGCGCTATATAGGCTGTGGGTTCGATTCCCACCCAGGACAAGCATTTGTGTGTCGAATATAGATGTTTGTTTTGTGTTAGGGTGTTATTTCATATAGTACGTAAGTATTTACAAAAAAATATTTCAGTATTCTATCCGTTTTCTAGTTCCCATATTACAAGCTATGCTTAGTTTGGGGCAAGATGGCGCTGTGTAAAATTAATGTAAATATTTATTTATTAAATGACTTCAAGAAAGATAATATAGAGTTTATATGGTTGTAACACAGCGTAAACCAAGACAGTAGAAGCTGATTCCAAGATACATTTGATACAAAACAATGTTATATTGTAATTCGCGAATTCAATAAATGTAAACAGTAATAAAGGCAATAAATTGACAAACTCCGTTTCCAAAGTCTAACGAGATCACACCACACAACTCTTAGGGCCACGAAATTGAACAAGTTTAGATTGCCTCACGAAATTACGAAGCTTGAAATCCCGTCACGCTATTTCACGTTTAAATATCGCATGTAAAAATGAGAAAAAATATCTGACGAGTGCTAAGCCGATTGCGTAGATGGACTGCTTCAAGGGGCTTCGGGTCGAAACACAATTTAAGTAAACATGTAATTTAAGTAAACATGCACATGTCATGTACCGCCTCTGTGGTCTTGTGGTTCGCCCACCGATATCAGATCCAGAGGTCCCGGGTTCGATTCCCAGGGGCAGCATTATTGTGCTTGGTTTGGTTGGTGGTAGGACTTTATTTAAGCCTGCCTGCAGGCTTACCCTCGAACCCAATAAATATTCCTATTCAATATCAATCGCAATCCAATACTCTAACAATGTTGACTAATTGCCCCTTGAAAAACAATTTGAAGGCATTGGATTGAAATCGGAATGGCGCTAATATTTAATTTTTATCATTAGATAGTGATCACAAATAGTTTAAAACATCAATCTAAACATATTTTCAAACGAGTCCCATATAAAAATCATTGTTTTGACATAATTTTATTATTTATGGCGGCATGGATGCCCACCCGTTGCTAAGGGCATAGATGGATTGGACAATTCAATTCCAATCGCTATTAGTTAATTAAATATCCACACAATATGAAATCAATTTGGCGCTAGGTTCGCATTCAAGTGTGTTCAAGAGTAAGAAATGACACAAATTCAATACCGATTCAATACCGATCGATCGGAATCGCGTTCAAAGGTAAGCCAGCTGGCGTGTTACCACCTGTATACTAGGTACGGGGAAGCGCTTGACCTTCATCTTACCTGAATTCAAGCTATGATAAGATAGAAGGTGAAAGCGCACTTCACCTGGAATTCTCAATAGTCAATCAGAGATTCGGCAATCTTATATCTATTACCGGAACACAAAAAAATCGAATTGTAGCAATACTTAAGGATTAAGAAAAATGGTGGTAGCTAGTCAGGCGTACTTAAACATAGTCCTATCACCAACCAAACCAAGCACAATAGTGTACTGCCTGGGATTGAACCCGGGACCTCTGGATCTGACACCAGTGGGGGAACGTCACTAGACCACGAAGGCGTCTTCCTCTTTACTATTTCGATAGTAAAGTTAGACTTATGCCTTCTTCTCATAAGGATTCCTCTCTGACCACTAATCGTCGCGTGGATCACCTACTGGTAGTCAGAAGTACGCTTAAATTTACGCTCAGCCCATTGCCCATGATTTGCAAGTAAATAACAGTCAATAGCAGTTTAGCTGATACAAGCCAGTAAAACATGCAATTCGCATTTTTTAAACCAGGGACTAGCCGGCTACAATGTGGCTTCCATCGTTGGAGCACATGCACGGTGTCAGATGCACAGCAAAACACCTCAACCTCCAGATCGGATGCACATCCAAATCCAGATCCCGCAAAGCTATTCTGTAAAATCATTTTGAACCTCGAAGCGCTGAATATGCAGTGAGATTATAGTTTCGGATTCTGAAAAACTCGATTATACCTGTGGCGCTACAGTGATGAGCGTGGTTAAATTAACTATGTTGAGTGAGATTTTGACATAACGAGTATAGAATGACATGCAATTGGTATTGGTGTTCTATTTCTAAGGAGATTTTCGAATCATCCAAGCGTTACTCGAATTCACCTGTCAAATAAATAGTTTCAAAAAAGTGATCGAACTTGTTGTGATTTTAGTTTTGAAAGCGATGACGGCACAAATGATGACTTGGTTATTTGTTTTTTTGAGTCTATTTAAAGAAGCTCACGAGTTTGATGATTGTACCTACTCGCAGACAACAAGCTGAAATTAACATAATAAGATAATGTGGAATAGAATATTTACCGACAAAGCGTTGCTAGGCGACCTCATGACAAGGTCTAGACAGTTTTTAAAGCATAGATTAAGGCTCTTTGGCTATTCGGCCTATTCATTTTTATTTCTGACAAATTTTATTCATTTTTACGCAACAATTATGTAGACTTACCTGTTTTAATGATTCAACATAATGTAAATAACACGTTTCTTGTCGCTTTATTGTATAAAATTCAATGGGACGATTGATCGATTTGTTCACAAAAGTTGTAACGCATAGGTTCCATCCCTAGCTCATTTCACTACTCACTTCACTTTACTTGTTATCCGTAACATAAACAGAATACCATTTCAAGGTGAAGCGGGTTTGCTTTCGAAGTGAGCTCGATCACTTGAGTCAGTTCGTGTACGTGTTCGAATTTTTACTGAATGTGTCTACAAATCCAGATCCGCCGATACCCACACGGGCCACATAGCTATTTTGCTTACTATACGCACAATAACAGTTCGGGTAGCGCATAAATTCGTGCCAGTTTAACGCGAAATTAGCGATGCATCAGACAGCATTCGGTGCTGTTTGCTGACGTTTCAGAATTCTGATTTCGATAATGTACGGTTAACCAATATTTACTTATCGCGACAAATTCATCTACTATACTTATAATAAAACTGTTGTGGTTCAAAATCTGTTTATAAGATAATGACAAATATACAAATTTTGACCATCTAATATCATCTGATATTTCATGTTTTAACACATTTTCATGACTTCAATCTTATTCAACCCTTTTGCAACCCTAATTGTAAATACAAGGATGGTTTCAGCAAATCAAAAGAAAGTTAATTGTAAAGTCAACCCCTTTAACAATCTATCCTACAAGATATACTAAGCGTTTTAACCCCTTAAAACACCCCTTTGTTACGAAAAACACCCCTAATTAAATGTAAAATATATATTTTATGAATTTGCAGTCAATATTCTTTCAAATGACACCCCACAAGCCAAAAATCTTCTCGTCTCACTTAACACCCCTATTTCTCAAAAATTACCCTAGTGTCAAATAAATCCTCATACCGATTTATGAGTATTAATATAATCTCTGCATGCCATTCAAAAGATAAAGGCGAAAAATTGTATTTCTAATAATATTTATTTTAACCCCAATATTTCAAAAACTACCCAATTTATCAAAAATCCCCCGCGACAATCAAATTATATTAACGTTATCTATATTAAGTTTCAATTTCATGAAAATCGGATAATCCGTTCGAGAGTTATGTCATCACAAACATTGCCCCAGACATACATACATACATACAAACATACAAACATACAGTGCCGGATTTCCTAACATAGCTCAGAGATCTCGCTCGCTTCGCTCACTTGATCAATAAACATGCGCTTTAACTCATGGGAATCTTTTCATGTTTAACTTTCTTTTTATCCTCCCTATAAATGTTTTATTGGGGGTCCTTACGTTTTATTTAGCTCTTTTAACTTGTGAAAATGTCTTGGCTCACTGGGATTTTGATAAATACCGCTATAGCGTAGAAGCTCATGCATTGCTTCTCCTTAAGAAAACCCTGCTGTACCGCTCTCCCATAAACACGTAGTTTGGTACCCCGGGGCATTTGAAAAAATCTCAATACTGTTGATTTTTTTTTAGTGCAGCTTTTATTTAGGATTCAATAATCCACCTTCAATTTCCCTAGGTGCCAATCCTGGAATAAGCCACAGCTCAGGTTACTATTATGTACATATATTATTTTATACTGCTTCTAATGTTAGTGTTTTTTTTTATTTGTTATTGCCAAGCGTATGACCTTCAGCTCACGTAAAAAAATCAGTAAATTTTCACCTAAGATGGATCACAGCGCCTTTAGTCCCAAACTAAGCTAAGCTTGTAATATGGGAACTAGATTACAGATACATACTAATATACTATTTTTTTGTTAATACATACATATCATAAAACAAAACTAATATCAGTATTTAACCAACTGAACTGGCGAGGCTTGTCAACTTGAATATCATTCACTCTGATCGTTCTGGACACAGTGGTTAATCGATCCCAAATAGGAATAATAAAAGTAAAAGGTCCATTATCAGCATGATCATTATTATAGAAGTGGACAGCGATATCACGGGTAGAGCCCGATCTTTGGCCTGTCTCATCCACTCTCTGCCCACCACTCTACGGAGGTCGTTGCTCCATCTAGCCGAAAGGCGTCCTACACTACGCTTGCCAAGACGTAGTCTCCACTGAAGGACTCAAAAAAAGTAAGAATAAGCTAAATGTTTTGTTGTCTCTGGATTGATTGAGAGGCTTTTCTCATTCAAACTTTTTTTTTTAATTGTACGACGGGGAAACTTATTTATTTGTCTCTTTTTACTACATCAGAATGCTACATTATTCTGTAAATTCCATTGCGTGTCATTCGTTTTTATTTACGTACTTCAAAGTTTGGATCGCAAATGGCACGTCGTTTTCAGTGAAAAATTCAAGTTTAAAACAACTAGAATCAATAAGGTTTAGTTTAAGTTTCGCTAGAGTTGGGCTTTAAGACTTGTCGACAGCCATATTCAAAGGGAAGGTATTGTTTTACTACATGTTTTATTAGTGAATAAAGCTGAAACAGAAGTAACTAATATGATAATCCGAATTTCTGAGCACCAAGGCAGACATCAAACGCCTACTTTGGTCTCGATAACAATCTTATCAAGTATACAACTGCAAAATGTGTATTGTTAGGTGGGTAATCATTTTTGGAAATATATAGGTATGTATTTCTATACTGTACAACGGGGAAGCACTTGTACTTCATCTCACCTGGTTTCAATTTATGATAAGGCTGATGGTGGAAGCGTACTTCTTCTGGAATCCTCAACAGACTGAGGATTATTCTTATATCCTATTTTTAACCTCGAATGGGTAAAATCGTAATGTAATGGCTACTCTCTGTGTCCACGTGTGGGAGATCTTTGAACAGGGTACAGGATTGCAGAAGTTGGCTGCCAACATATTGGTCTCGGGGTGCTCTCCAAAGCCGAGCTGATTAAGAAGTGTATCTGGACGAGATTGAGTTAGGTATTTATATTAAAAATTTGTGTTCGAATATTAATTATTATAAAAAACAGGGTTGTCGTAAGAAAATAAGGGTCCCCTATAAAATTTACATCTAAATTTTTCAACTTTTATTTTTTATCATGTTGTCAACTGACATATACACATTACATATCTTCTAAAAATTTCAACCGGTTACATAATTTCAGGTTCAAAGATAATTTCCTTAAGATAGTTAGACAGACGGACAGCAAAGCAATAGGGTCTCGGTTCCCTTTGGGTAACCATACGGAACCATACTTATAAAAAAATGAAATAATGGGAATGAAAAAACTTGTTTTATACTTTGTTTGCTGTTTAATAACAAAAGAAATCAAAATTTACGAAAATAGCATCGACTGTTTGTCAGACTTTTAAATTTTTATTGAAAAGACCGTCAACAGATGAAACAAGAATTTCCCCGAATGGATTCACAACAGTTGTCGCAGTTACTGTGACAAAGGTATGGAAATACAAAGCTGCGGAACGAAAGAACAAATGAATCCATTTTTGATGAACTCTTGTTTTTTCTCTATTCGTACACAGTTCAAAATTACATTGTTTCTTGCTTAATTACTCTGTTTTGTAGCAGATAATGTTTTATTTATTTATGTGATTACATAGCATATTTTAAAATACGTATCATCATCATCTCGTAACCGTCCACTGTTGGACATGAGCCTCCTCCAAGACTCCTCCAAGAGGGTTTTTGCCATAACCACCACGCTTATCAGGCGGATTGGTGGTCGCAGTATTGGTGTTACGTACTCAGGTGGATGCTGCTGCTCATCCCGTGGTATATTTTATCCCTAAGTCACCCCTTACGACATTCTCAGGAGGATATGGAGGGGTTCTACTCGTTAGCCGGAACCACCACGGCACCATCATAGAGGTATTTATAGACAAGTCATGTTCATTTATTCGGAAAAAACACACAGTGGCGCGGCCAGTATCGCCCTCCTCTTGACATGTTAGCATAGTATTCCTAAAAAAAAAAGTTTAAAGGTTCAAATTGTTGGGAATGTGTGAAAGTTCATTAAGATACCTATGTGAAGTTAATGAGTAGGTGAATGAGAGTTACAGGTAAATGGCGCTCCGGATGACACCAGTTTCTTAAGGTCTGGGCACGCTGGGCAACAGAAGATACCGTATGTAGGATTTGCGAGTTGGGAAGTGTACCTATATTGTTGTGTGTGTGTGTGTGTGAGTGGATTGCTTGTTTCATGTTATACGTTTAGTAATTTACTTAGATTTGCCCAGTTTGCCAAATTATATTTAATAATATAATTGTGATATTTTATAAATAAGGGCGCAAAAAAAGCCAGCGGCAAACGTGTTAACTACACTGGCTTTTTAGCGCACGGCTTGTGTACCGTATTAACATGTATTTACGCGCAGGTAAATACATGTTGAAGTTTGTATCGACTTAGAAAATTTGCTCATCAAAAGCCTCAAGTAGGTAATACCTACATAATTAATGAGTCTGCTATCCACTTTCACTATACTCAATACTTTTTGCTGCACTCTACAGCAAAGATATTGGCGAAAAACTCAAGAAACTCAATTTTGTGCCGTGACAGTATGGCACTATGAAAACTCATTCTTACTCTGAATAACCTAATTTTAAGCTCCAGCTTTTAAAAACTGAGCGCCGCCGTTCCGTTAATTAAACAAAACAAACTTAAGGAATGAAAAATATTCAGCAAATTACGAAAACGCCGGCCATTTTGTGCTTGTATTAAAAATGTTCACCGAAAATGATACAAAAACCCACGGCAATTGAGCTTAACCGCAAAAAACACCCGACGAAAATTCATAAACAAAAAATTCACACCTGAGAGGCGGCCGCAGAATTATAATTTCCCATCTTCCGCACTGACCCACCGTAGTGACAACAGAAAACTGTTTTTTTTTACATTTCGCTCTGGAGAATTCGTTAGGCACTGACCCTCTTATATTTGTTGCTTTACATCAAGCTAAGGACAATTATCATAGGAAAATTGAATTTTAGTTTTTTGTATCACCATAATTTATGGCCTGACAGACGAACGGACAGAGAATGCTTAGTAACAGTGTCCGGGACTCTGGAGCAGGGCTTAAGAATTCTTCACTCAGAATATACAATTAGAATAACAATATAATTAATAATTAATATAATATAATATAAATATAATTAATAAATTAATAATAATCAATATAATTATTTCCTCTACGCCCTCCGATCATTTGTGGTACAAGCTTTTCCCTGGGATACTCGAAGTCAAAAATGAAATATATTAAACAACAATTCTGTATTATATTAACCACCTTTATCCGAGATCTTGTGGTGTATTCATAAGCAGGACATGAATGTCCACTGTTGGACAGAACCTCCATCAAATCTGGAGGGTTGTACCATAATCATAGCATCGACATCATCCGGGAAGAATTTATACCCGCAGGCTGAGCTGGAGGTAGCTGCAACCATCATAGCAAATGGTTGATTTTTACCGCCTTCTCTAGTGGTACACCCACCGGTATCAGAACCAGAGGATTCGGGTTCAATTACGGGACCTTTAAAAACCCAATAAATTGTTTAAGTCCACCTGGATAGCAACCACCATCTTAACTAATTCTGTCCATTTCTAAATTGGCGTGTTCCGGTATTTTGAATAATGATGGCCAGTTCCTCAGTCTCTTGAGGATTTCGGGAGAAGTGTGCTTCCTCTTGCAGCGTTATCACAATTTTACACCAGGTGAGATGAATACTAAGCGTTTACCAGTCGTTAAATATAGAAGATGTACATTCGCACACACAACCGCCTCTGTGGTCTAGTGATTCTACCCACCGATTTCAGATCCAAAAGGGTTAAATCCCCATGGGTAATACAATATTGTGCTTGGTTTGGTTGGTGGTAGGACTTTGAGTCCGCCTGGCTAGTTACCACCATCTTACCTAATTCTATCGCCATAAAAAAAAACTAAAATTGTTGTGTTCCGGCATTTAGAGGTAAGATAGCCAGTTCCTCAGTTTCTTGTGGATTATGGGTGAAGTGCGCTACCACCTTCGGCCTTATCTCAACTTGTTACCAGGTGAGATAAAGGCCAAACTTCCCCGTCGTAAAAAAAAAAAAACTACAGTATTCTACTAGGTACCTATACCTACTAGTAGTACCTAGATATGCTTTTGAAAACTAACTAACTGTCATAGCTTATTAAAGCTGTATAGACTCGATGCAATGTTTGCGGGTAAACCCTACCCGAGCACGAACCTAATTCATGATACGTACTAACTGAAGCTTATTTGCAAGACACGACCGTGCATTTCATTTCATCGTTACCGTTCCTTCTAAAACGGACAAGCGGATCGGTGTTATGGTATCGGTACACATAATATTTAGGTCTTCCTTTTATAGACTACCAAACATTTTAAAAGCAGTCATACATTTTAACCACCTCTGTGGTCTATTGGTTCGCCAAACATTGTCAGATCTAGCGGATCCAGGATAGTACAATATTGTGCTTACTTTATAGATAATAAATAAATAAATATTACAGGACATTAATTTTACACAGCGCCATCTAGCCCCAAACTAAGCATAGCTTGTAATATGGGAACTAGATTACGGATAGAATACTTTAATACTTTTTGTAAATACATACGTACTATATGATACAACACCCAAACACAGAACAAACATCCATATTCATCACACAAATGTTTGCTCTGGGTGGGAATCGAACCCACAGCCTACAGCGCAGAAGGCAGAGTTACTACCAACTGAGCTATGAGGCTTGTTAAAAGCTTTAGTTGAGGGTAGGATTTTGCTTCAATCCGCCTAATATCATCTTACCCAAGTCTGTCGTAAAAATATTTCTAAATTGTTGTGTTTCGGCAGAGGTTAGATAGCCAGTTTCTCAGATTGTTGAGAATCCCGGGTGAAGTGCGCTTCCACTTTCGGCGTTATCATAACTTAGAACCAGAATCAAGATATAAATAGATGAAGGCCAACGTACCATTAAAAAAACAGTATGCAAAAAATCCGGGTGAATTGCGCCTCCACCTTTGGCAAAAATCTAATTTTTACCAGGTGAGATGAAGGCTAAGCGCTTCTTTGTCGTACAATAAAAAAAAAACAACCTAATTTAGTGGATTTTTATTTTACATCTTTCTGTTTTTAGATTAATTATTTCGACTTCGATATAATAAATCCATCCAAAACCACAAAGTAAATAGGTACTTGCTCGCATTTCCTCGTCAAAGTCAGGGATTCTTAGCTCAACAATAAATTTACAAAGTTGCAATCCCTACTGGCTCATATCTCTCCTGACCTAAAACTTCACTCGTTCGCATTTCCTGGACATTAATTATACGAAACGAGCCTAATTTCAGGTTACGCCTTTCATTATAATTGAAATAAATGCGAAGTTTTAATCAGGGATCCGTTTCTGGACTTCATCGCGCTAATTTGAGGGATGGTCGCGAGAATTGCTTGATTTATTCGTTGATTTAATACCGAAATTATTAGGTAGCTTGCTTTCATGAACCGGATTTTGATGGGGATTTCACCTTTAAAAGTGTTTGTTTAACGAAATTTATAATTTCAATTTGAAAGTTAGTTTAGTTTAACTCAGATATATATTTCTGTTTTTGATGCTATTACCTAGTTAGGTAATACCTTGATGAACATTCATGAGCGAAGATAAGTAAATTATGTATGATTTTATTTTATTCATTAGGAATTAACAAAGCAACTTTTTTTAAACATGCTAAATATATTGGGTCATAATTGGAGCCGTAAATGGATAATTATTTTTATAAAGTTATTTTAAAATTAACGTGAAAATCCTCTGGGTTTTTACGTTTAAAAACTCTACCTTTTAAACTCAATTCTTAGGTTAATTATACACTCAAAATATCTGCAGTGTATAAGTTAACCTAAGATTCAGTGGCTGAGGTATGAAAACATACATTTTTTAGTTTGAAATGGGTGAGCTCTTGAACTTTTTTTTTTTTACTGTACGACGGGGAAGCGCGTGGCCTACATCTCACCTGGTAACAAGTTAAGATAAGGCCGAAGGTGGAGGCGCACTTCACCCAGAATCCTCAACAAACTGAGGAACTGGCTATCTTAGCTCTGAATGCCGGAACACAACAATTTTAGAATTGTTATTATGGCGACAGAATTAGGTAAGATGGTGGTACTAGCCAGGCGGACTTCAAAAAAGTCCTCCACCAACCAAACCAAGCACAATATATTGTACTTCCCATGGGGATCGATCCCGGGACCTCTGGATCTGAAATCGGTGGGTTGAACCACTAGACCACAGAGGCGGTTAAAAACTGGGCATATACTATAATTATCAAACTTGAACATAACCTTGAATTGGGCATAAACTGTATCTAACTTAAACACCACACTATAGCAGAGAAATTGGCCACGTCCATACCGTAGGCTTTATTGTGACCTGCACACAAGTTATCGCCGATCTAGATAAAGTCTACATATCTTACAATTACATTTGAATGTTGTATCTGTACATATTTCTTTTCCTAGGTTGTTTACGTTTTCATTTTTACCATGTATGTATTGTATAATCTTATAGTGGAAACTTCTGGTTTCTGTGCATTTTTTATGAATATTCTAAGAGTATCTGTAAACTGTTTGTTTTTCTAATAAAATAAAGACACTATGGAGTTATTAGACGAGACACTTATAACACCTTCTCATTACGATCCTAAGTCTGTCAAAGTCTGGGTTGGTACCACAGTAGGTTTTACTCCCATAATTATTTAAGAGTTTTGCTTTGGTCTGAAGCATTACTGCGGGTTTTTTTAACACCTGCGTTACAGCCGATTTTAGTGTATATATTTACCTGGGCTCGTAAACCATCAGTTTCAGGTTATGCATCTAGTAAGCGGCAGCTCTAAAGTCTGCCACAGGGTTGCTAGATAGCCAACAACCAAAAATATATGTTTTTTTTGCACCCACACTTTCTAATTTTGAGTGATTAATCATTTTTTTTAAACTGACAGTTTTTTAAGTATACGTTTGTATGATAGCCCATTCTCAATGTTCTCATATAGAATTCAACCGTCAATTGTAGTTTTTATTTTTTATTCTACGATAGGGAAGCGCTTGGCCCTTATGACACCAAGCTTAAAGTTATGATAAGGCTGTAGGGTGATAGCGCATTTCACCCGCAATCCTCAACAGGGCTATCTGACCTCCAAATCGCGGTACATCTATATGTACCGCGATTTAGAGGTCAGATATTAAGCATTGTTGTTTTGGCGACAGACTTAGGTATGTTTTTTATTTATACGACAGAGAGGTGCTTGGCCTTCGTCTCACCTGATTATTTCTGTTATGATAAGGCCAAAGGTGGAAACGCACCTCACACGGAATCCTCAACAAACCGAGGTTCTGGCCACCTCACCTCTAAATGCCGTAACACAACAATTCTAAAATGTTGTTATGGCGACAGAGTTAGTTAAGATGGTGGTAGCTGCCATATAAACCAATTAAATCAAACTCAATTTCGTAATCCCCATGGGATCGAGCCCGAACTGGAACTAACACCGGTGGGTGAACCATTAGACCACAGAGGCGGTGCATTTGTCTTGTTGCCCTGTAATTATAACGAGGCTAATCAAATGCGGGGGCGTTGTCAAAATGAACGAGCACATTTTGCAGTAGGCAGGTAGGCAGTCACGGCACGTGCGATCGATGACGTCATCAGTTCGTGCAACCGCGTCACGCACAAGTGTGCTGTGTGATTATCATCCAGTTATACGTCTACTTTGTCAGGTAATTGTAACATTCTTGCAGTTTTTGCACAAATATAACGATATATTGAGGATCCCAAAGATCTACAATTTGAATAATCTTCTAAACGCAAAATGACATGAGTAAATTGTTAATACAATTTACTAAAAATCGCTACATTCTAATGAATGTAGCGATTTTTCTCTTGATTCTGCGGTAGTTTTTTTTATTTATATTAAACGACAGGGAAGCGCTTGGAATTCATCTCACCTGGTAATAAGTTGAGATAAGGCCGAAGGTGGAAGCGCACTTCACCCGTTCCTCAACAAACTGAGGAACTTAATGGACTTAAACAAAATCCTACCACCAACCAAATCAAGCACAATATTGCTCCCCCTGGAGATCGAACCCGGGACCTCTGGATCTGAAATCGGTGGGTTAAACTTAAGACCACAGAGGCTAGAGTTGTTTAGTTAAGGCAAGTTTAATTGACTTTAAGTCTTCTTTTTTTATACTACTCGGAGAAGGATCAAGCAAGCAAGCAACTTGCCTTACTATGTAAGTCACATCCACAAATAACTTGACCTTCGCGGCACTGCATTGCGCCCGTCAACTTGACGCATAAAGGAGTAAAGCCTCGCGTGCCCGTAATTTTACTGGGAACCATATTCTTCAAACCGGAACATAGCAATGCTGCTTAGAGGCCGAAATAAATATGGTGGTAGTATTTCCCCGGTCGAGGCCTTTTACAAGAATATGTACTCCTCCAAGATTAAGTCTCCAAGATTGTTCTAATGCGGATAAATAGAATAGTGCCTTACGAGTTCCTCAGCCAGTAATAGTTTTGATGTTGAAGGTGATATTTTAGATATTTATTTACCGATATAGTTAACTTAATGAAAGAAGTGGATCATTTGAGATGGTATGATTTATCAAAGGTTGAGTTAAGGTACATTTGTAAATCTACTTTTGTAAAGTAGGGCAAAGTACTTACTATTTAAGCAGCCCGCGCCTGGGTAAGTACCTCCGTTTTACAGAATATCGCTGGCAAATAGCACGATATCTATTATATAGTGTTGTTTTGAGGTCAGTAAAGTTACCAGTCTTTTTAAAGGGTCGGCAATGCAAGAGTGATAATTCTGGTGTTGCAAACGTCTATAGGCGACGATAGCCGCTACGATACGATTTGGTAGACCGTATGCCTGTTTGCCACTTTAGAAGTATATTAAAATAATATAATTATGTCGTCGAATCGAATCTATGTGTTTGGCACATTGGAACAAAGTATCGGTTGTAGCTTGCCGTACGTCTGCTAGTCCAGTGGTCGAATGGAAAAGGAAAGATAAGGTCAAAATAAAATTTTTTTTGGACTTGGAAGGTCCTTCAAAAACTTACACATCGATAAACGACGTAACACCTTCATAACAAATCCCATGTATTTTTAGGTACTCTGTAGCAAATTGTTTAAACTTTTGAAGAGATCATTCATTCATTATTCAATTTTCGTAGCACTCTTGTAGCATATCGCACGAAATATGTAGCACTCATGACTTTCGTAGCACTCTCGTAGCAAACTACTACTATTTGCTACCATACCTATTCCAGCCGCCAAGCAGCATTGCTGTGTTCCAGTTTGAAGGGTATGGTTGCCGGTGAAATTACGGGCAACCATATTTTGACCTCCATTGGCATGGAGTGCCGTGTATGATATGTTCTTTGTGGTTGTGACTTACGCAGTCAGGCATTGTATTCGGCAAGAGAGACACTTAACGTCAGGTGAGCAACGAATTTTTTCCGTCTCGTTAGTTGTATAAAAAAAAAAAAAAATACGGAAACGGATTACATACATTATATGTAAACCGTTTGAATCTTATGCGTTTGTTTTGTCATAGTTATTAGGAAGAATTAAAACGTTACTATTCTGATATGGGTGATTTAGTGGTAGCTATGTACTTAACATGAAAATGGAAATTGTCACCTCCACTACTTCATCATTGTGTTTAGTTACTAGTCGGATTGGCTGCTATGGCAAGTTTTATTTTTATAAACACACAACTATGTTTACCAGTCACTAAATACCAATAACAGTCAACCGTTTGAATCTTATGCGTTTGTTTTGTCATAGTTATTAGGAAGAATTAAAACGTTACTATTCTGATATGGGTGATTTAGTGGTAGCTATGTACTTACCATGAAAATGGAAATTGTCACCTCCACTACTTCATCATTGTGTTTAGTTACTAGTCGGATTGGCTGCTATGGCAAGTTTTATTTTTATAAACACACAACTATGTTTACCAGTCACTAAATACCAATAACAGTCTCACTCGAAACTATCCCCAGCGAACCACCTCAGCCAATGTTATTGGGTCATATGTTATACCTAACTCAATAAGTCTTATAAGTTTTAAATGGAACCACGTCTGCTCACTAACGTGGCAATAAATCCGTTTCTAAGTTTCAATCAATGAAAATGTTTGCAGTTTTTCACAAGATTTCATCAAAACTTTTATTGTACGCACATTTTGTTTCTACTGGCAATTTAACAAGCGTTTAGATTTACAACCTATTTTATTTATCCCTTTGGGCATTTTATTTTTTCTGGATAATGGATTACCGATGTATGTTTTATCTACTTTATCGGGTTATTTGTAATCAAACGTGAATAAAGGCCTTTCAAGGCTTTTTTGGCCAATGTTATCATTGGCTTATATTTATATATATATATTTGAACTTCTATTTATGATTGATATAATTTATAACTTGTACTTAATAAATGTTTCTTATATAGTGAAAAAACATAACTTTCATAAATTACCTCTATTAAGAGCGCGCCCAATGCTAGGAAAAAAACATATTTCACCCGCGCGTCTTGCACCGCCCGCTCTAGTGCATTAAGCTACCACAGCGCGCCACGATCGCTCGAGGTTGTGACGTTGAGCACAGTAAATGCGTTACACTCAGATAAATCATATAGGTACTTTACGATTGGGTTCATGATTATTAATTAGAAAAATATTACTGCGAACGGATTTTAATGTAATTTGGAATGAAGATTTATACGACAGCCGTCAGTAGATAGTCAGAATAGGTACTTGAAGTATGTACCTACTACCTATACTTACATAACCCAAGAGTAAGTTAGTAGTCGGTAGGTAGTAGGTAGTTATATTTTGTTAACAATTGCAATATCTCCAGAACTATACACGAATTTAATTTTATCACAAACATTCACACGGCGTCATACTCAAAATATTGGTGTTTATTTTAAGTTCATTTAAGAAAATCTGCAGGTTCTGGCGGTAACTGTTATTCCAAATATCTAAAAAATAAAAAAGGCTAAAAATAAAATCACATAGGAGATTATTCTAATCGTACAAAAAATTTCAAATGACGGCCAGTAAAAAAAAAATTCTTGCTTGAGATGGGAAAAAAACATTGAACTAGCGACACCTTACCAACACCACTTTTGACACATATTACTTTAATCACATCGTCACGATCCTTGTAAATCCGATTTTTAATAATTTTAAAAACTAATTAATTACTATGTATCCAATTTGTTTGAAATACTAAACAACACACAAATACACACAAATCAAGGTCTATTCGTGGTATTATTTTCAAATTGGAGCATCCAGCGGTTTTCGACGTTACCACAACAAAATCTTGAATTTCTCTCTCTAAAACCTTCTGACAAACAAATTTCAAAATTACGGGCACGATTGACCCGCGTAAAGACCTAGCTATCTATTGATTTATTTGTTCCCGTATCGGACATAATATTTTGCTGGAGTAATGTTTCAGACATACCCCATACCCCGCAAAATCTGTTAATCGTAAAATATCTCCAAATGTATATAAGACGCACAAATCCTATTTTTGGCACATAATTACAACTCAGAACACTCTAATTTTATATCGTTATCTCAGAGCACTACATTTTGCCGGGGCACACCAAAAGTTGATCGTACAAGTTTGCCACCATAGTAAAAAATGTAATAGACGTGGTTTGCCGCAAGAAACATGTGTTTTTTTGCTGGCCGGCACTTTTTTCTGCAAGTTTGTACTTAAATCCCAATGTGTTTAAAGTCAAAAGTGGTGTCGGTTTGCGTAACAGTGTCGCGTATCATAATCTAAAATTTCGACGATACAATTCACAAGAGCGTGCGGTGACGATGACGCGAGTTACTCGCTTTTCGTTCACCCAAAAAGGACATATATGGATATACACAGTATACATATAGCTTATGGAAAGCGTTCGGTGACGATGACGCGAGTTCCATGATTTTTGTTCGTGCTCAACGTATAAATTATCAGGGCAGCGGATAGGGTGCTACCTTTATTTACTCTTTGCGTTGATTTGAAAATGTTATATTAGAAATCCGTCTTCAATTAATTTTATTACGCATAGTAGGTACCTAATTAATAAAAAAAAATATGTACCAGTAGATATTCAAAACATAATTCAAATTACACGCTGGATTACGAAATAAAGCGGTCGGGACCAACCTTCCACGTCGAGCGCTGCCCGACAACTGACCAAGAAGCCGTGATCTACAACCTGTAACAGAATATATGTACCATGCCGAAACGGGGTTATCCGACCCGACTCGTGGAACAACGTTTGTTTTACGAGTTTTTGAATTTTGGTTCAAAGTTTTTGGTAAAACAAGATCAAAGTTCTGACACCAACAGCTGGTTTTTTGAGTTTTAACTCGCGACAATGACCTCAGCTCTAGACAGATGAGGCAACATAGCAGAAGGGCTTTCACTAACAGAGGAAAATCGTCAAAAAGCCTGGGCTGCTAATGAGACAATCCATTACTAGAAGGTTTAATTTGTCAAATCAATAAGAATTTTATCTATCTGTTAGCTAAAATACAAAATAATCGTTCCTATAATGTACTTTTGTTCGTCCAATATCGCATTTATCGTCTTTTTGTAACTGTAGGTGCCTATGTAATTTATCAATGTGTATGTTCTATCTAATAACCGACTCCAAGTTCTCACTAAAATTGGTTCATCTGTCCTTAATACTCTTTGACACAGACAATTGCACCAACTGATACCTACCTACCTACATGCATAGTGCGGTAAAGGAATAGGGTCGTCACTATTTATTGTCATTGAGAAAATGAAAAGATTTGTATGGGAAACTGAAAATGGGAATTCACTATTATCTCCCCACCACAACAAATACTTTTCCTGGTCCGAAAAGCCCCCCCACTGCTTAGTACACATATTCTGTTTCACCTTGTATTTTGTATCCAATCAGCATAACATAAAGTCAAAAATTGCATGGTTCAGTTGATAATTAAATGGCTTTTAAGTCCAGGGTATAATTTTTGTTAGTAAGTTTTACTTAAAAATTCAAAATTTAAACGTGAAATTAAAAATCTAGCCGATCATTTGACTAAAACACTAGTCTAGCTATTTTATTCATAAATAAAAAAATGGGGTTGTCGCTGATATTTTCGAACATTTGAATTAAATGCGTTTTTTAAGTGTTACTACACTTAAAAACTATTTATATACTATTTATTTTTTTAAAAAGAACTCAGTTTTTTTTTCAAAATTCTATTCGATTATTGTACTTCAACAAGATTTTTCCCAGCTTTCAGTATTTTTTTTATAGGAATAACTACTTTTGTTACTATCAAAGAGTGTGTTTGAAAATGCTTCTGTTGCGTAATTTTGGCATTGGGCGCGCTCTTAAACCATAATAGTAAGTAACCATTAAGTCTCAATGGCAAGATCTTTAGGGTGTGTTTATTAGATGTGAGGATGGACTAAGGAAGGATTTTTGGGAATTTCTACAGTAACAAAGTTCAGGGTGATCCCCGAGTTTTTAATATGCAGATGCAAGCTAGAGAAACCGGAGTAAAAAAGCAAAAGAGTTGTGCAAGGTTGTGGAAATCTAAATGAACTACGTGGCATTGCATTGCGCCTTTAATTTCACTGGAAACAATACCATTCAAGTCGGAACACAGCAATGCTGCTTGGCAGCCGTAATAAGTAAGGTAGTACTTCCCCGGATGAGCCCTTTCACAATGAGCTCACTTTAAGTACATAGTGGATCTTTTTATAAAATGTTTTCATTGTACTTGCGTAAAATGCACCATCATGAAACGAATGGTAACCATGATATCTGTATCAGCAAGCGAGCATTTCTGTTAGCCAATAATTCAATAATTTATAAAATTTACATATTATTTTAACTTTTGTAAATTCTATATTTTTAGATGTATACATTATATATATTCTAGTTGTTTACAGGTAGAATTTAAATGATTAAAATGTAAGGGAGATGGCATTCGTGTTCGCAATTATCGATTAGGACAAAGTAACGGTTCACCTATCGGCGAATGGTACGCCAGCGGCCGCCAATAACCTGCCAATAGCCTGACAATGGCCCAAATGACCCAATATAGAAGAATGACCACCAAACGAGATCTTCAATCGTGAGATCGCGTTTAAAGTTTTACCAAAAGTTTTATTCGTTATATTTGCAGTAAAATCTTTTTTTTCGTTTGTATTTAGTTTCTGCTGAGCTGCCTAGCTGTTTATTGTACACCGAACTGAAATCAACAAGAACAGAGAAAATATAATTCATGGAAGATAATAGTGGATGTGCTTGGGATAAGATTTTTTATTGTACGACGGTAGGAGCCCTTATTTCAAGTTATGATAAGGCCCAAGGGGCAATGGTTTTACGTATCGTGGAAACTCGCAATAATTATAAGTCTAGTGCGATTTTCAAAATGTCAGAGAAGCGTTACCTGACAGATAAAAAAAATTACCGTTCTCTCATTTTGACATGTAAACAGAAAGTGAGAGTATGATTTTTAATTGACAAGTAAACTCAGACATCGTGAAATGGGCCGGAATAATAATAGCTACTATCTAGTTTTATTTCTTATTCAATAGTTACCTATATTAGTTTTGCTGACTGACAACAGAGTTTGTGTTTCCACAGAGAAGTGACCCCCCAATTAACCCAATTTTTGTACATTATAGTATCTACGTTATGATATAGTTTTCTGCAAACATAAATGATGGAATATGTACATATTAATCATTACATGTCTATAAATCTAAGTATAAAATATTGTTGATGTCGGATCAAGAAAGCTACTAGGAAACGCTTTAAATGCTTACCTACGTATTAATTCCCCCTTTACTATCCAACACCTCACGGCTCAGTTGTATTGTTGTATTCTGAGTTATTGTGTTGTATTTGTATGATATGGATAAAAAAATTACCTATCTGTAATTGTAATTTCGCTGTAGGTTGTGGGTTCGATTCCCACCCTGGACATTTGTGTGATGAATATAGATGTTTGTTCTGTGTTTGGGTGTTGTGTCATATAATACGTATGTATTTTACAAAAAAAAAGAGTATTTAAGTATTCTATCCGTCATCTAGTTCTCATATTACAAGCTATGCTTAGTTTGGGGCGCCATCTAGCGCTGTGTGAAATTAATGTCCTGTGATATTTATTTATTTATCTAAGTATTCTATTCAATCGTTACCCGTTTATCTTTGTATATCTTTATGAAACCAAATTTATATATTCAGATTATAACGTTTTTAATATGACATACTTACTCTGTGCTGTATACCTATGTATGTTTTTGCCCTCGTTTAGTGACGTCAGCTGGTAAGGTTCAGACTGAAAAACAGCGTCGCTACTGTTCTACGGTCCGGTAGCGGCATGAAACTGAGGCTGAACCTGCTTGGCCACGCATGCAGGGAAAGACTAATTTGCTTTCTTATAGGTTACTTAAGCTTTATAAGGGCTTGCTCTACTACGTCCAAGTAAGGTTTGTAGATGAACTCGAGACTCTGATTGGGACTCGGCTTTATTTTATAGAATTTATTTGGGTTAGAAGCTTTATGACGACATCTCGATATGACTAGGTTGTCAAAAATACTAGATCGCTGTAAGACTAAAGCTGAATAGAACAACATCGCGGTCGAACTGTATTGATATTTGACTAGATCGATTGTATATTCTACCCATTCTTTAGTTTTTATGTGTGTTTTTATATTTATTAAGTCTGAACTTTCTTGTAATGCGTGTGCTAAATATATACATTCTTATTCTTATATTCCATCGTAGACGCTTTGGTGGCCCATGTCATGCATTATTCTGGCTGTAATGATAGTGATTGTTCTAGTCCTTATTCATAATATCCCGTTCAATAGCTTAACTCAATGATCCAATTTCATCCGATGTTTATCACGCTCGGAGCCAAATTCAAACACAAACACATTTCCATTCCAAACGTAATAGATATTAAGCGAAATTGATCGAACTACAGAAATTAATAAAAGGCGTACTAATTTTCTATGAATAGTATTCAGATTCAATTATATTTATCTAACCGTATTCGCTGTGTTAAAATAATTTAGGCCCTTTTCACTTGGGGATATATCTTAATTGTAATCCGTTCTCCAAACTATATATGCCGAGCGTGGTGATGATGGCAAATCACCTCATTGCTTTCTTAAAGACGAAAGTCTACGATGACTGGATGGGATCGAATCCGGGAAATTTGGATCTGACACCGGTATGTGAACCACTAGACCACAGAGGCAGATTATGTGGATGGGACGTTCTTTAGCAGCTTATAAATACATCCTTCTCCGTCGCTCCCTCATAGCTGATGATAGTGGATAGTTTGTTGGAGTCTATTCACTGCCTGTCCCCATCGGTTTCTGTCTTGTGCCTCACAGAGCCTTTTATTCTTGTATGATGGGTAAGCACTTGGCCTTCTTCTCACCTGATTACAAGTTGAGATAAAGCCGAAGGTGGAGGCGCACTTCTCCCGGAATCCTCAACAAACTGTCTGTTTCTGTGTTCTTCAGTCAGAGTCAGTCACGACTGTTATTGACTCTGACTGAAGAACGCAGAAAAGTAAAGAAATATGGACCTGATATTTTAAAATATCATGTAACTACTTGCCATTTTAAAATTTCAGCTGCCCAAAGCTACCTTGAGAAATTGTGGCCCTTGCTCCAATTAACGTTACCAAGCGACATCACTTTGTGGTACTGTCAAAGAGGGATATAATTTGCACTATGTGTGAATCTTGGTAGAGCTTGGTCTACCGAGAGAAAAGAGTTTTATTAATATACAAATATTTGTTTGGTTTGCATATTGACTGGTAAGTTATCTTGACGATGACAAATTTAACTTTATAAAGTCTTTTGTCTATGTAATGTAAGGTCCATCTTGTGCATAATATTGTGATATAGATGCGTTGGCTACACCGGCAAAACCATTGTCATTGGATTGGAAGTCATAGTCAAAGATACACCATATCATTGGAAATATTGCGGAAAACCAATGTAACAACAATCTCAATGATCAACAAAAGAATAGTATGGCTCAACAATCTTTATTTATTTTATTTATTAAGATTAGTACCCAGGTCTATTGTCAAGGACATTCGTTATAAAAGATCAAACAATTTCGGAATCCTTTATGATAAAATTAAGCTTTGCCAAGGTCAGGTAATCAAGCAAAGGCATGGAGCAAAGGATCCGCTTCAAGGCTTTCTTTCCGGCATAATTATTCTATCTCCGCTAATCCGGATTAAGCGTTATGTTAACAATGTGATTCCTCAACCGTCCTCCCTTCCGTTCTGATGATGTACTTACGAATGGTAGTAATTAGAGAAAAAAAAAATAAGCCAGAAACAAAGTATTGCCAAATTTAAAAAGTTAGACATATTATTTTATTCCACTACTAAAGTACTTAAAAAAGGCATTTTGTATATAGTTTCTAATAATAGTTTGATATAACAATACATACATATCTTATTAAACATACATAATATTCTTCATAATTGTTAAAAATACATACATAGATTTTGGACCTATACGGGGTCCATATTTTCGTTACTTTTTAGGTAATACACCCAAATCGCTTCAAGTGTGCCTATAGTGTGCATATTTGAAGAGTTCCCTCGATCTTTCCAGGATCCCACCATCAAATCCTGACCTGATGACGTTGGGATCACCTGGGAAGTATACCGACCCTAAAAATACCCAAATCACTTCAAGTGTGCATTTAATATTTGAGGAGTTCCCTCGACTTCTCCAGGATCCCATCATCAGACCCTGACCTGATGACAATGGGACCACCTGTGACTACTCTTTCAAACAAAAGATTCCGAAAAATTCAGATCCTCCTTTTTTTTGAAAGTCGGTTAAAAAATAGTGATAAACTCTTAATATATGTGCAAACACACCTTAGTCTCTAGCACTCAATGGGATATAGATATCATTTTTGTAAGTATTAGTATCCATATATACATCCGTATTACATTTTCGCGAAGTTTTCGCAATTTTAACGTAAACAGGTATATTACCCTCTAAATAGGGTAAACGCGACAGTTCCCGACTTATATAAATCGCGGCTTAATCCAACGATTGAGCGTGAACTATGGGAGTCGTTACTCGGATCCAGCAACGTAATGGTCCTTCTTTGTCGCTAACGTGCCATAAAAGGTCTGTCTTCGCGGCAAACGTATTCGGTCAATCGGCTTCCGACAAATAAGTCCGGCTGTTGTGCTGAAATTTTTATTTCTTGTTAGACAGGTTGCACACTATAGCTTGGCCTCTATTACATTTATATTATAGGATCGATAGTACTGAAAGTCTACCTTTGGTTTACCACCACCACCAGTTTCAAGAAAAACAATATACGTAACGAATTATGTTCCGTAATTCGTATTTAATAAGTATGCAACAAGATTTAGAAAAGCGTATATTTATAAGCTTTTTAAATGTGATATTTTTTTAAGGATAAATTTACACTGAAGATTGTATCACCTTACTTATAATAATTGATAAAGCTCTTTTGAAATTGAATTGAAATATACGTGATGTCAGCGGCAATGGCGTCTCACTAAATCTCCGTCATATAATTATTATGTTTTCGTACACAAAAGCTCACCGCATAGGACACCCAACTCTATGGCGCCACTCAAACCGCCAACTATCGAAAAATAACTAAGCATCTATAAAAAAGATGTGTGATAGACCCAACATTTGCCAATGGAATTGTCCTTATCGGAGGCTTAGTAAGCCTCCGATATCCTTCTGTACAGCTGTCTGTCAGTTTCAACGTATCCGGTGGGCTAGCCACCATGGACGTTGTCACACATTTTCCCATCTTCCTCGGTACCGGGCCAGGTGACAGTATATCAACTAGAACAAATAATGATATAAATGAACTAGGTAAAATAAATAATTACAGAGTGATACAAGAAACGTAATTGATTATCTTGAAATTTGGATCAGAACTCTTGGAGCGCGTCGGTTATTTAAGATATTTTAAGTCTTACCGAGGTCTTGATTTGAGTAGGAAATTGTATGAAATAACTATATTATACATTAGAAACATTGACTTAACTTGACTTAATGTCCTCAGACCCCTAGATGGGACAGAGGGCGTCCACAGTAGACCACCATTCCGTTCTGTCTTGAGCTTCGCGCTTGATTTCGCTTGAGGTCTTCTGTCAGCGTCGAGCGTATCCAGGTTTGTTTGGGTCAGCCACGTCTTGCCTTAAGGGTTCCAGTCCAAAGCTTGTCTGGGGATGTGTTCGGAGTCCCTGCTAAGAGTTTAGCTGATCCAGTTCCACTTTCTAACACGTATTTGTATATCTATTGCTGTTTCTTAATTAGCAACATTGACATATTGTAATTTTGGTCATTGGCTAGTGTGCGGGTTCCCTTACTTCAGAAGGAATGGCGAGGTTCTCGCTAAACTGCCGTAGTGGCTTTCAAATGCTTCTTCTAAAGGATCCGGTATCGTTTGCGAGATAAGTGTTGCCTATTCTTTTGAAAATGGACCTTTGTATTTAGGTAAGTGCTTTTACAATTTCATGCAAGGAGTTTAGACCTAGAAATGTTGTTTTGTACGACCATTACTAATTTACCGCTTCTGTGATCTTGCTTGCCCATCGATATTAGGCCCAAAGGTCCCGGGGTCGATCCCCAAAGGAGTACAAATTTGCGTTTGGTTTGGTTGGTGGTAGGTGGTAGGACTTGTTTCTACAAGCTATCACAATCTTACCTGAGCATGTCGCCATTTATAAATTATTGTGTTCCGTCATTTAGAGGTAAGTGGCTATAACCTCTTGATGTCGGAACACTGGGAGCTGGCTGGTGCCTCAGTCTGCTGACGATTCCGGGTGAAGTGCATGTGAAGTATCCAATTAAAACATGTTTTTTTTGCAAGATGCTCCAGACAAAGACTGTTACACTAGCTTTTACTCGCGACTTCGTCCGCGTATTGGTTTTTTGAAATAGGTGCAAGTATTATATTATAAATACATATACATGTTGGATATCTGGATAAATTTGACCAATTAGTTCCTACTTGGTGTCTACACGCACACCGAGGGTTTTGACCCACATTTCCAGACAAAAATGCAGGCTTTTTGAAGTCTTAGTGCCGGTCCGACTCACGTTTAGCCAGATTTTCTTATTCATTTATATATTTACCACAAAGTAAGCACAATACTCACACCATTTTTGTCAGTATAAAAGTCGAAAATAACAATTTAATAAAACGTTTCATGTATGGGACCCCATTTTTTTTTGTTTATTATGAGTCAGGTCTGAATATTGGACACTCCACCCTTTATTTCTGAAAATTATTAAAAACCGAAAATATGCCATAACTTATTCCATATAATCAACATACTAATTTTCAAGTACATATCATTTGTGGTATCAGGGATATGCAACATTTTACTCCAAACTTTGGACCCCATTTTGAACCCTAAGGGTGCGAATTTTCAAAAATCCTTTCTTAGCGCCTGCTAAGAAAGGATTTTTATACACACCAAAACAAAAAAGCCCTCGAAATTTCAAGTCTGTTCGCCTAGCGGCTTAGGCTGTGCGTTATATCTAGTTGAATCATTCAGTCAGTCACTCAGGACTTGTCCTTTTATGCATTAGAAGATTACTGTGTATCAAGTAGTCAAGTTACATTAGTCAAGGGTCGTAAATACAGTCACGTCAACAGCCCATTTATGTAGTGGTTAATTGAATATTGGACAGAGCCTCCTCCAAAAACGGGAGGGTTTTGCTATAATTACCACACTTGGCAGGCGGGTTGGTGATCACAGTAAAGGTATTATGTAACATACAGCAGGAAGCTACCGCTTCCTCTGGTGAGATCCCTTAAATCGCTTTTAACGACATCCACGGGCTGAGTTGGAGGGGTCGATTTTAAACCGCGACTGCTACGGCCGGGTAACTTAAAAAAAAACATTTGTCGCTGAATGCCTCATTATACCGATTTCAAAAAGTACAAGCACGACTATTATACAATGCATTATTGAGGAGTTCCGCTATCATCATCGTAAGACCCTGGTTTTTCATGGTTCGTAGAAGAGTATCACACATACAATCATTTTAAATGCGCAATACTGTTATTTACTGAAAATACCCCTTTATATTGATGCCACTCCATCATCAGACCTTAAAAGTTTTGACATTCATCCATTGCATAAAGAGCACTCAAAATACACCGGTTTATTATAGAAACCACTTGTAAATCGCGTTTTTTCTGTTAAATAACAATTTTTTTGATTTTTTTCTAATAAAAGGACTCCCTGCCCTTGACTTATTTAACAAACAAAAAACCATGAATCCCGTTTTTATTTATGTCATATGAGGAATATATAATTATAATTTTGACCTTTTATCATGCACGGTTTCAGAGTTAGGGCATACTTTTAATGAAAACTTTCAACCCCTACGAATTTTCAAAATCCCCTTCTTAGCACTCATTTTCGCCTCAAAACAAACATCCCTCCAAATTTCATGTCTCTACGATTAGCCGTTTCGGCTGTGCGTTGTTATCAGTGAGTCAGTTGGTATTTTATATTAGTATAAGATAAGATAAGATTTATGTTATCATGTCATAACATAAATATACAATTCGGTGCCCTTTAGGGTTTCAAAAATATTGCGGGGATTTGATTGAGGCAACACGTGAGTCAAGGGCTGGCCATAACTATATTCGTGGCAATGCAGCCAGTTTCTTCAGCACACTTCCATCTGGTACTAGTCTGGAACAGTTGAGTTACCTATAGGCCGTTTGTAACGGTCCTTAGGTAATCTGACTGATTCCTATGTACATAGTTATAAATAAATAAATTAATTAATATTACAGGACATTTATTTTACACAGCGCCATCTAGCCCCAAACTAAGCATAGCTTGTAATATGGGAACTAGATTACGGATAGAATACTTAAATACTTTTTGTAAATACATACGTGCTATATGATACAACACCCAAACACAGAACAAACATCTATATTTATCACACAAAATTTTTTTCCTGTGTGGGAATCAAACCCACAGCCTACAGCGCAGCAGGCAGAGCTACTACCAACTGAGCTATGAGGCTTGTTAAGTTAGTTTAATTGTATATTTTTTGTTACAACATGAACGTCGTTAACCTATTTCCAAGCGGCTAAATTAAGACAGTTAGCTACATAAAGATGTTTTGGTCGGCTACATATCGTATTTTTACAGCAAACAAAGTTAATGAAAATAACAAGGTGCTAAAGATTGAAATAAACCTAAAAAAACTGATGACGAAAAAAAAAAATTTCTACTTGCCATTTAAACAAGTAATAAAATCAGGATGCCTGTCTAGTACATCACTCAAAAACAAGAAAAAAATTAACCAAATATAATATACAAACAACAATTTTTCCAGAACCCTACTTGCAAGACAATTCACTTGGGTATCCGATACGAATCATCCTCAAATTTACTGCGTGCATTATGTAAAAGGATCGTAAAGTATTTATTTCGCTGTAAAAAATATCGTAATACAAACAATACCATTATCCCGTGCTCCCGTGGTGCACATTCACGAGATGAGAATCATAAGGAAATAGAGATTGGACCTATTCTTTGCTGCTGTCGATATATCGACAAAAAATGTGAGACAAATAGACTGATCATCATCAACAACATCAACAGTCCATTAGTGTCCACTGTTGGACAAAGCCTCCTCCAAAGCTGGGGGTGTTTGCCAGCATCACCACGATTGGCAGGCGGATTGATGATCTTAGTTAAGGTGTAGATAATACACAGAAGGAAATTTCTACCTTTCATCTGGTAAGATTAATTATTAGATTTTTACGACATCCATGGGCTGAGTTGGAGAGGTTGATTCTTAAGCCGCGACCGACACGGCATAGATATGTAGAAATTGCACTAAGTATAGAAGAACATGGCCAAAATGAATTAAAATAATCATGTTCTTCCAGAAAAACCTTGTGGCATCTTTTATAATACAGGGAGTAGCCAGACTACTCCCAAAAACTGAAAGATTGCCATTGGACCATAATTTTGAAAATATTGGGACTGAAAAACCGCGAAAAAAATATCGATTCTGATCGATCTGTCTTTAATTTTTTTCGATGTAGATACGCATAGTACTACATAATAAAATCATACCTACCTAACAAAACAAACTATAAATAGTCAATGAAAATCACCGCCGGTCGGTGGTCATATTATGCGCACAGCTGACGCGCCCGCGGTCATCGCCCGCACGATGCGTAGGCACCGACATAAAACCGCCGCCGCCGTCGCCGCCGCCCCGCGAGCCTCTTTCTCACACAATAAATGTTCAGCCCATAACCATCCTTTATCACAGAATTAATGAAAGTACCTAGGTTTCCTTTGTTGAACAAGACAAGAATTTCTTACAAAACTGTAGTCTTGCCTAAACCTCCACGCTTCTCCAGGCGAGTCGATCGCAGTGCAGGTACTCATAGTTATTATTTTAATTTGACATAGAAGGTTGATATTGGTTAGGTAGGTACAAGTAAGTTTATTGAGAACAACCCTTCCACCAACATTATTTTTTCTTACTGAAGAGGTCCTGTTCACTGAGGCTAACTCTACTAGGCAAAGCAAGGTACCTACTAAATTAAGGTATCTACCACGCAAACGCATCGAGCTATCTCATTGGTAATTTAATTATGTTAGGTAGGTATGAGTACCTTTACCTACTATCTACCTAGTAACTTCTTGAACAAGATGAAATGATTCAGATTGAGAATAGGTAGCTACGTAAGCATATAAGAAACAACTGCTGCCCATCCTGGGGCCCTATCGAGTAGGTAAGTATCTCGTCGAAGTTTATTTCATAGCAATCTTATGATTTCATCTGCTCCTAGGCGATCCATAGACATTATTAAGCCTTGTAGGTACTTTCAGCCTACGAAATAACTACTTAATTGTAGGTAGTACCTAAGTTACGTTTTGTCTATATTTATAGGAAGAATAAGAAAATATATCGTGATTTTCAAAAATAGTATTGTAAGACGAACCCGTAATTATTATGTTGTGAATAAGTGGATAGACTTTGTTGTGTACTAGTCGCTCGAATAGCTTCTTCACCCCTCCTACTCATATCTATTGCTGGACAAGCCTTCTCCTAAAATGGGAAGGTTTTGCCACCACGCTTGGTATTGGCAGGTGGATTGGTGAACGCAGTGAAGGTGTTACATAATACGCAAAAATAAGCTGCTGCTCTTCTCCTAGTGATGATTATCGTAGATGGTAGGGGTGTGGGGTGAGTATGAGTAAGTATTGTCAAGGTATTATCCGAAGCCTTATAGCCAATATCTACTTTTTATCTGATAAAGAAAACTACACGTGCCAACGCGTTTGTCGGCAGCTAAATAGGAACATAAAAAATTAAGGAATCTGAACCTAACGGTAATACAATTAAAATCCGTATTAGGTTAGACTGGCGCTGCAAAGCGGGCTTGCAAACGTGGATGTTTAACATAGTAATAATGAGTTCTAATGCTTAATCAAGCATAAGGTATTTATTAGGTTGATGTGAATTTGCGGCTTTCGGCAAAGGATTATTATTTGTAAAACAAAAGAAATGATTATTTATTTTTTTAGTCGGTGAACTATTGTCCTACTGTCCGCACATGCAGGGAGTGACAATTTACTAACTTTAATAACGCGGTTTATTTTTTAATTTGAGTAATAGGTACCTATTTAGGTACTATTTTGTTTAAAACCAACGATTTTTTTGAAGTGTATGTTGGCGTGTGTTGTTTAGTACTATCTCCCTAGCTAGTTTTAGTGTAAACTACGTTATTATGTTTAGTGCTAGAGATTATGGACAAATGCTTATGTGTTACGGAGAAGCTCAGGGAAATGCGTCCCTAGCTCTGCGCATTTATCGGGATTTATCCTCTCTCTTCATGTGCACCTCGTTAACATACGCGGACTGCACTCTAATCTCATTGCAGTCCACAACCATCTCGAAACTGCCAAGCCACATCTGCTTTTCCTCACGGAGACTCAAATTAGGTGTCCATCTGACGTAGCATACCTTTCTTACCCTGGATATTTTCTTGAACATAGGTTTAAGCCAAAAGCTGGTGTTTGCCTGTATGCTCGCGAAGACATCTGTTTTCGGCGTCTCCGTTGCCTTGATGACTCCAAATTTTCGACTATATGGGTTTTGGTCGACACTGGTACGGAGAAAATTCTCTACGTCGGTGTCTATCGTGCGCACACAAAGAAACAGTGACAACCACATTTTCCAGCACCTTTGCAATGGTGCTGAAAAGGCTCTTCAAAGGTTTCCCAGAGCGCAACTGGTACTTTTGTGAGACTTTAATGCACATCATCAGGTGTGGCTTTCCCCTTCCAAGGGCATTGACCATGCTGGGAGAGAGGCACTTAAATAAAATTTGCGCTCACTTTTAACCTCACTAAGATGGTCGGTGAGGCCTCTCGGGTGCCTGATGTTGATAACCATTTCGCAAACTGCCTTGACTTTCTGCTGACGACGGACCCAGATCGCTACAATGTTTCGGTTTCATCACCTCTAGGTAGTTCCGACCATTGTCTGGTGAAGTCAGTTTCGTCCCATTCCCCACCTGACCCAAGCCTTAAGGGCAGTCGGCGGGTGTGGAAGTAAAAGTCAGCAGATTGGGATGAGATGCGCCATTTTTTCGCGTCATATCCCTGGCTCTTGTGCTTCTCTTCGGATGACCCTTCTTGTTATGCTGAAGCGATAGTGGAAGTGGTGCGTCAAGGTATGGAATATTTCATTCCTTACTCTGACAAACCACTCTCTGCTAAAGTAGACTCCTGGTTTGATGATGACTGCCGACGTGCTAATGCACTGAAGCATGAAGCCTGTCTTGCCTGGGTTGTGACCCAGCAGCAATATTTATGTTGTTAATAACAACATAAACATTTAAGCATATACCTTGAAAGATTATTTACTTAAATATTTGACCTTCATGTTTGAACTATAACAGGTAGCAGGTTAAAATTTTCAGAGAATATGTATTATTTTATCAAAAAACCGAAAAATATGAAAATAAGAAAAAAAAATCAAAGTGGGGCTCCATACAATTACAGTTTTCATAAATTGTTATTTTAGATCTGTCGTAGAAACGGTAATACCTATATTCATCATAAAGTGCCTACTTTAAAAAAAAAATATTACGTGGTACATTATTGAGATATAATAATAATTTAAAAATAAGAAATGTATCAATCTTAAATCTAATAAAACTTACGTAAGACCCCAACGTCTTTTAAAGAGCCGATATCTTCCTTCTCTCATCCATACATTGAAGTCTACTTCAAGGCAAGGATGTGAAATCTAAGTCAAGAAAAAAAACACACATTTATTGGCTGTCGTTTAAATTGTCGAATTTGGAATATTTATTTTATTTTATCATTGACAGTGATATACCTTATATAATAATAAATAAGGATTAATACACTGTATCAGTTATGTAAAAAATAATTGCAAAATAACTTCTTATTTAAGATAAATTTAATACAAGTAGGTATGACTCATTTTAAAACCACATATTGGAAATATGAGACATACTAATTGAAATGAAATCAATTTCAATTGAGGTAAAATAATTTACATTTCCATTACAAGCAAATAACATAACCATACCCAATCAAAACGTCAACGCCACAAATCCTTTGAATACCCTTAATAATTAATAAATATGCGCTCTGTTTGAATTTGCTTGTGAATTTATGCTTGCAGTATAATCATAATATACATAATCAAGCATTACAATTGTGAAATGGTCTTCCTGCAAAGGGTTTCTTTACTTTCGTATTGAGTTTTTGAAAAGGGCCTTATGATGTTATTATATTTATATTTATAAGCGAGTCTCACGGTTGCCGGCGTTGGTTGGACCATTGTTTAGTAACGGATGCGGCATGGCAATGTATTGTTGATACCTATGTACAGTATGATGTTTTTAGTTCCGATCATTTTCCTCTAGTAGTCAAGTGTAACCTAAATGTTGTAAGGCAAAAAACTACTTCAATAGCCTTCAAAAGTTCTAATATTCAATGGGGGAGAGAAGTCTAGATCAAATTAATGAGTATAAGTATATCGGTAATAAGTATTTAAGAATTATTGATTTTCCCAGTGAGTTACGTAGTTGCTGTGGTAAAAGCTGTAATAATATAAACCATCAACATGTGATCGATAATTTGTATAATAACTGTGGAATACTATGTGATGCAGCTATTTCTACTAGTCTTATAAGAGTAGTAAAACGTAGGAAAAAAGTAGTAGGATGGAATCATCATGTAAGTGACTCGTACTCGAATGCCAGACAAAAGTTTAGTTTATGGGTGTGGTACGGGAAGCCTAAGTGTGGTCCTATTTTTGAAAGCATGGTACAGGCGCGGAAAGTGTTTAAAGGAAGGTTGAAATGGTGTCAAAAACATCAAGAACAGATTAAAATGGATTTGTTAGCAAAACATCATTTCAATTCTGATTTTCAAAATTTCTGGAAATGTACAAATAAGTTGAATGTCAGGCTAGGTGTACCAGTAAGTGTTGACGGTACGTCAAACTGGAAAGAAATTGCCAACGTTTTTAAAACCATTTTATGGTGCAATCACCTTTGGGTCCACCAAGTTTGAGCCTGAGTGTCAATGCTGAGTGCCGAAATTCAACATTGTTACTCAGGCTCAGGAAGACATTTCAACTTTAATTCTTGCCAAGGGCATATGAGCCGTAATTAAGAAAATGACAAGGGGGAAATCACCGGGTCACGATAGACTCAGCATTGAACATTTATAGCATCCTGGCGTCCACTTACCACGACTACTGGCTATGTTGTACAACTTTTGTCTAAGTCATTCCTACCTCCCACCGGACTTGATGCAGACTCTGGTGGTACCAATTGTTAAGAGCAGAACTGGTGATGTGTCTGATAAAAACAACTACAGACCAATCTCTTTGGCTACCATTGTTGCAATGGTACTTGACAGTGTGCTTAACTCCTGTTTGAATGAGCATATTAAAATACATGATGCACAGTTTGGGTTTCGGCCCGGGCTGTCAACAGAGTCGGCAATTCTGAGTTTAAAGCATACTGTCAAGTACTACACAGAACGGCAGACCCCAGTCTATGCCTGCTTTTTAGATTTAACAAAGGCTTTCGATATGATTTCTTACAATATTTTATGGCAGAAGCTAGAGGATGCAGGGCTACCGCCAGAGTTGATATGAACATTTAAGTTTTGGTCCCTCAACCAAGAGAATCGAGTGAGGTGGGCGGGTGAGTTTTCGGACGCGTACAGGTTGGAATGTGGGGTCCGGCAGGGGGGGTTAAGCTCGCCCTCAATTTTCAACCTATACCTGAATGCGCTGATTGAGAGACTCAGCTGCGTGCCGGTGGGCTGTCACGTCGGAGGTATATGCGTGAACAACCTTAGCTATGCCGATGACATGGTGCTGCTGGCTCCCTCTGTCAGCGCGCTCCAAAAGCTGTTAATTATATGTGAGTCGTATGTTGCCTTGCATGGGCTTGTGTATAGTGTTAAAAAGTCTGAGTTTATGGTCTTCAGGGCAGGTACCAAATGCCCATTTAATGTTCCTCCTGTCACACTATACGGTACTCCCCTTAAAAGGGTGTCGCAGTTTAAGTACCTTGGGCATTTGGTAACCGACGACCTAAAAGATGACGAGGATATGGAAAGGGAACGCAGAGCATTGACAGTCGGGACTAATATGCTGGCCCGCAGATTCGCACGATGTACAGACGCAGTTAAAATAACTCTCTTCAAGGCGTACTGTACATCCATACTAAATATACATAATACTAAAAAAGCTTATAATGCTCTGCGGGTCCAATATAATGATGCATTCAGAACGTTGTTGCGGCTCCCGCGCTTTTGCAGTGCGTCAGGCATGTTCGCAGATGCGCGCACAAACACATTTGACGCCATCTGGCGGAAAAAGACTGCCTCGCTGCTCTGTCGAGTGCGTGCGAGCGGTAACACTATTCGGAAAGTTATTGCCAATAATTATGAATATCCGCTGGTGTGGCAGCTCATCCGGAGGACCAAATCTCTTTTAGTTATTAAGTACTAACCTCTAATTCTAAGTTTTACTAACACTTTGGACCTAGACGTCTGAATAAATGAATTTGAATTGATTTGATTATAAGGTCAAAAATGCGCGAGTGATGTTTCTGGTTTTGATGGTCTAAAACCAATATAACCAACATATATAAAGTATAAACTTCATATATATAAGTTGGATAATTTAAAAAGAATGAGTTCTACTATAGGTAATTTTATAACTGTACATTATTAATTTTATATATTACTAGCTGAAAATACCCGTGCTTCGCTACGGCAAAATAAAAAGAACGGAATGGCTGTGATTCCTGGGTAAAGAACGACAGGGTTTCTAGTTTCTACACGTCCCGTCCCGGTAATTCTGAAATCTCTGTCCAGATCCTATTAATTATTCTATTAGATATAAAAAGATAGTATTGTATGTAAGATAAAGAGAACCTGGTGCTTATTTGGTTGGTATTGGCATAAGTATCATTGAATTTCGCATAAATATGTGTCTAAAACTGACTCCACTCAGAATGTTGTATCCCTTAGCTGGCATAATAAAGTACAAATCTTGACAGATGGGGCATAATAAAATTCTCGAGAGCACATTGCTAGTGTGGTGCTCCCATACAGGGAAGTATGGTCCACCTTCTTTCCTGCCCGCTATGATACGTGGAGCAGTGGAGGTTGTTTAGTACTGGTCGAGGAAGGTTTTAATGTTTTTATAACGTTTGAATTGAGAAGGAGTAGAATACTTGAAAATTCACTAATGACAATGACGGGTATATCCCGAGGAAATCGGTATGAAGCTTGTCTCTAGGACTCAATATTCAATTCATTTCAAAGTTATTTTAAACAGATAAATAAATTAAAATATGATACCTACATCAAATAATAATAAAAATATATCTATTATAAGCTCATTAGCTTACATATTTACTTATCACATGATAAAGATTAAAGATGCATAGAGTTTTGTCCCATTTCACCCTTTGATATTTATACTTTCTGATTTCTTTTTTAATAGGCATTTAAATTATAATAAAAATACATACTAAATTATAACTACATCGGATCAAATGAAAATATATCTGTGCACTAAAAGATTTGCCCCATGTCAATCTATTAGAGGTAGAATCTCAAAGTTTTTTTTCATAATTAGCATTTCAAAGTAACTACATATATACATGCATAATTTCAACTCTATCGAATGAAACTAAAGATTTTGAACTTTCAAGAAAATTTCAATACTTTGTCCCCACTTCACCCTTTAGAAGAATAATAAAAAATACATGGTAAGTATCTCAAAACTCAAATTTGTAGTAAGTACATAAAACATTTAAAGTAAGCCAAATTATACAGATTTTGGATGCATGATTTGCCCCATTTCACCCTTTAATAGTAATATTTTCTGACACATCTTTTTAAAATAAGCTTCTAGTTATAATAAACACAAAGCAACAAAATTTCAACTCAATCGGATCAAATAAAAAGATTCATTAATATGAAAAGTATTACCCCGTTCCACCCTTTGGAGGAAGAATTTACAAAGTTTTTTTTATCATATATCATAGTTATTTATGAAATATACGTTACAAATACACTCTATCGAATCATTAATAAAGATTTTGTCTACAGACTGTTTTGCCCCATTTTACCCTTTATTAGTAAGATTTTTCCGTTTTTTTACCATACATATTATTAAGACAACTAGATCGGATCAAATTAAAGATACATCTCCATACAATTTTTTTTGCCCCGTTTCACCCTTTCAGAGCAACAATCTCCAAGTTTTTTTTCATAATTAGCATTTCAAAATTTTTATAAATACACGTTCAAATGTTCAACTCAATCGGATCATAAATGAAGATTTTGCAAACAAACTGTTTTGCCCCATTTTACCTTTTAATAGACAAAGTTTTTTTTTTAAATACGCTTTTAAATATTACAAAGTTATAACAAATACACACACAAAATTTCAACTCAATCGGATCATAAATAAAGATTTTGCATACAAAATTGTTTACCCCGTTTCACGAGGAATTTCTTAAAGTCCGTGCTTAGTGAGCACCTAGATATCATAATGAACATATTGGCAAAATTTCAAGTCCGTAGGTCTTACAGTTTCGGCGCTAGCGTGATTATACCTACCTATCACGTCAGTGGTAAATCGATTTTGTATAATAGAGAATAAATAGGTATGCTCCTTTTCAGATTATTAGTTTCACATTATATTATCATTATTAAAATAAATTTGCTTACACTAATAATAAAGTATAGGTACGAACTTACAAGTATATGAATAGAAAAATATTAAATGGATTATTGATAAGATTAATATTGAATATGTAACCCAGTTGATCGTTGCCACCACTCGATTGTAACGTGGCCACAATACTGGAGGCATTATAACGTTAGATGGGCATGCAAAACTGCCCCGCTGCAAAATACAGTTCAGCATTCTGGTCCCGTATAGACTCTTGTAGCCTCTCGGCTTAATATATAAATCCCTATGAATTGTATGTGGCCCTGATCCCCAAAGCCCTAGAGTTTTTTACCCCAAATGGCTCAAATATGGTAAATATTTAATCTATAAAATATAAATACATTAGATTCAGTACAAATGCTATTTTGTTTGACTATGTATTTATTTTTTATATCATTTATAAAAATTGTATTTTATTTGAATTACTTTCAGCATTTTATGCAATTAACTAACAATTTAGGCTATAGAAACACAGTTGGAATAATAATAAAAATACATTGGTTAAACATCTGTACATTTTCAGATTTCAATATCGATAGCAAGCTCATCACTAAATTGAAGTGTAGTCGTGCCTCAAATTGAATATTATGCATAAAAAACGTTTTCCATTGTCTACAAGCCAACAAGCCTCATAGCTCAGTTAGTAGTAGCTCTACCTCCTGCGCTGTAGGCTGTGGGTTCGATTCCCACCCAGGACAAACATTTGTGTGATGAATTCAGATGTTTGTTCTGTGTTTGGGTGTTGATTCATATAGTACGTTACAAAGTAATTAAGTATTCCATCCGTAATCTAGTTCCCATATTACAAGCTACGCTTAGTTTGGGGTTAGATGGCGCTGTGTAAAAAATAATGTCCTGTAATATTATGTAATTATATTGTATTTTAACCTTCGTCAAAAGAGAGGTGTTTGAGTGTGCTTAGTGATTGAGGCCGTTAAAACAGACGCACTAAGGCCTCAAGCACTCACAGCACCGAGAGAAATCGATAATGTCATGTAATTAAAAGAGGGGCTTTTGATTGAGGCGACACGTGACCCAAGGGCTGGCTCTTATTTAGGCCAACGAATTAGCATAGCTATTCAGCGTGGCAATGCAGCCAGTGTCTTGGGCACGCTTCCGTCTGGTACTGGTCTGGAACAGTTGAGTTACCTATAGGCCGTTTGTAACGGTCCTTAGGTAATCTGACTGATTCCTTTGTACATAGTTAGTTTAATTGTACTTTTTATTGAATAAGTGTTTTATCGATAAGTAAAAAAAAAAAAAATTAACAGTAATATACGAGTATGTTTAACTTTGTTAATTTTAACCGCCTCTGTGGTCCAGTGGTTTTTCTTCCGGTGTCAAATCCAGAGGTCCCGGGTTCGATCCCCAGGGAGTGTACAATATCGTATTTGGTTTGGTTCGTGGTAGAATTTTGTTTAAGTGCACCACCATCTTACCAAATTATATCGCCATGACAACGATTCTAAAATTGTTGTGTTCTGGCATTCAGAGATAAGATAGCCAGCTCCTCAGGTTGTTGGATTCCAGATTTTTTTTTGTAATAATTGAGTATTTGAACCTTAATGTTTTCTAGTGCACTAGTTTTAATTTTATTTTTGATAGGCCAGAGCATACGTGTCTTATGAAAGAGAGAAAATAATGATAATGATGAAATGTGATGGTTCCCAGTGTTAACAAACTGCCGATTAGGTAGTTAGGTAGATAATATAAGATTTTTTCCTGTTTTTTTTTTTTTATAATGTACCTTAACTTATTTGAAACCTATAATTGAGATACAGCGCTTCCGTTTCCAGTTTGACGCAGTCATAGGCTCTCCGCCAATCAGCAACAACTACTTCCTATGCGCTACCTGCGCGGCGGTGGCGATAAGGGGCGAGACTTCGAGGCGCGCGCCGTCCGTCTGAGTTTAGATTAGGCTCAATTACCATACAGCACTTACTTAGTTTTAATTAATTTGAGGTAATTGAGACATGTTTTTTTTCGCATGGTAGCGCTAAGTCCTACGAGGATAAGAAATTAAAGTATGTCTACGCGGATCTTATGGTCAGCGCCATCTCTCCGCGCCTTGAGCGAACAGACCACCCACGGTGGCGTTCCAAAACTACTGGGATATATCTTCATCACGAGTCGTGCTGCCATCTACAACTACATACACTTGTCGATATATAAAATCATTCGTTTTGCGCTGACACACAGAAGCAACCTACATGTTATACCTTTTTCTTATAATTTTAAAAACGAGAATAAACGTTATTACTTGAGTTTAATGACAAATATTCATTGAAGACGAACCCGAAGATCCCCGTAGCTAACAAAGTATGTTATACTTAATGCGCCAACGGTGACTAGAAAAAATAAAACAATAATATGCATACAATTTATATCTTCAAAGAAAGTATTCATTACAAAATCAAATCAATCATTTACAACACGAGTATATTGCATATATCTCATGATATCCATATTTACATTGGCAAAAAGCTATCATTTAGTACATCAGATATTGTGAAAGTTTTAACAGGGCACCTATAAAATCGAAGTAATGTGTTAGGCGCTGCCCAGTTTCCTCGAGCTAAAATTTCATCTCATGGCATATCATTTACCCAATTGAGAGATGCTACTGCTGATCTAATGGAACCAGGTGAGTCTTGAATTCTAGCATCTACTAAAACTGTTTTAAACCACCCTGCAATTACAGTCCTGCTTGCTGGTTTTGGCTCATTTTTGGTTATTATAAACAAACTCTGTATGTTATTTCCTGAAACTCTCCTAGTTTGGGATACTTATTATATTATATAAATAGCTTATTTACCCAAAACACAGGATCAAGTTTTTGGTCATTACCAGATAATACCTAATTGCCAACCAAATTGTCTATGATTTAAAGAGTCAGTCTTAGAACCGTAAGTTGGCCAAAATGTTATTGAATTTCTAACTAATAAAAAAATCATTTTCTTTTACAGATAGTAACGTCAGATCATGGACACGCCTACCGGAAGCTAACAGGAGCAAAGTAGCACATCTTCATACTTCAAATAAAGTTTCCGATGGAGGTTCGGATCTAAGGAACCATTGAAAAACGGTTTGCGGGTTCCATACTGGTGGATTTAGTTTTGTGCACTGAATTGTTAGCTATGCCTTTGAGAGCTTGTCGAACTAATATGTGTGCGCTAAGTTTTGTTTCGGAAGCAGGCTCACAAAAAGAGGACACCACGGACTTGTGCACCAATATAGTTTTATAGCTTAAACCTTCAGCCTTATGTAAATAAATCAGTTTTTTTTTATAATCCCTGAACTCCTGGTGTTTTGTTATTCACCCCTGAAGTTTTACACCATTACACTGAGATAGTGTAAATGTCAGGGTGGGATGATCTCTTAGGAGACTTTCTAGACTTCCTAAGAGATCATCTCACCCTGAGATCATCCCACCCTGACATTTCCATGCCTCCAATACTAGGTCGCTTACCCGCGTTGGAGGAATATTGGTCCTGGTGTCGATCAACACCGACTCCAAGTTCCTTATTGTGAACGGGGGGCTCACAGCACGTCTCTTGAAATCTGCTTTCCACAAGACATTGTTCCACCTCGGGCAAATTATAATAAAGGTTCCCTGAGTCTGATTTAGTGCAGCTAGAACCCGGTGCATCAGGCATGGTGGTGGAAAGATCCACGCTAGTCTGTACCTCCATACTCGACTGAATGCATCGTGTCAAAGTGCTTTCTGATCACTCAGGTCTATTGTCACATACCTTGGAACGATGTGGGCTAGACTGCAGGCCATCAGATCGATTTCCGGTGTCCCCCACCTGCTATATATCATCTGACAGGCTTTAGGCAGAATATGCCATTCTGCTAACGTTCTGTACCTGGAAAATCCGTCTGCTATACCGTTTATTGAATCTGGTAGATAGCTTGTTACCAAGTTGATGCGATGATATTCTATTTGCCTGTAATTAATCGCGTTAGTTACATGAGATTTAATGAGCGAATCCCGCCTTGATTGCGCAGGTACGCTAGAGTTGTTCGATTGTCGTTCTGGACTAGGACAGACTTCCCGCGACAACGAGCTATTACGTCGCTGATCGTCAACACCTTGTATATTGCCAGAAGTTCTTTCATGTTCGCATGATACTGAAATTCTTCTGGCCTCCAAGAACCTTGGAAGTGGTCGCCGTTGACATACGCTCCCCATCCAACGCCTGATGCGTCTGTGACGATATGAAACGATACCGGACCAACCAAATCTCGCTCGTTGCTTGTAACTTCTGCATCCACCAAATGATGTCCTCTCTGGCGCCTGCTGTTAGAAGCACCGCCCTTTTTAGCTTAAGAGCTTGATGGAGACAGGCCTGGACCTTCCGGAAGTGGAGCCTTCCAAACTGAACCACAAAGCTGGCGATGTGCAGGGTACCTACAACTTTTTGCAGATGGAGCAACTTAACGGTTTTTGTCTCGAATGCTTGACTTAATCGCGCGGACATTTCTGCTATCTTTTTGAGAGGTAGAGATTTTTTGTGACGTCAGTGACGTCACGTACGAGTTGTAATTCATACACTGTCCGCAAGTTTTATTTTATTACTATAGCAATTCTGCTTGTTAAGCCCTGAGTGTGTTGTGCAAAGTTTGGTTACCATTTGCCACTAATGTGCTAGTGTTTGTGCGTTCGTGGAGGATTTTAAACAGTTTTAAACTGGGAATTAAACTCTTGATCTAGCCCTATCTTTTGCTTCTTGGGGGTATTTTTGTGAGTTTTGTGAACGAAGTCACCCACCCACCCTCTTTGTACAATTTGTTCAATCAGTGGAGTTGTGGCGTATCCGAACTACAGTTAATAAGGTTGGCAACACCATTTTTATTATTATAAGACTTCCTGTTTCCGGAAGGAAGCCATTTTTACTTATGTCACGAGAACTGAGTGTTCGACTGAGCTCACAGCTTTTATGTATCAAACTTTAATTGTACCAGTATTGAATAAATTGTGATCTGTGGATATTGTGGTTTGGTGTTGGCGAGCCCTCTCTACCGATAAGTCGACTGGCGACTAGGCTTCCTACATTGGTGACCCCGACGTGATTTTCCACGTGCGTACTGAGCTGTACCTACCATCAGCTACCTACGCTAGAACGAGCCTGCAGACGACTACATACTCTTCAAATTCCCGGGTGACTGCTAACCAGTCGCCGCCGGGAGTTTTCGTGACGGAGGAGGCGTGAGCACAACGCGGTTCGCGGCGTTGGCCGCCGGCGCGGGCGCACCGGCATTTTTCTACCCTTGCCTGCATCTATTTGCGCGAGGGGCGAAGCGCCTTGCTACCTGCGACACACCTACGTTATCAGTGCAGTGTCATTCAATCAGTTAGCGTCATACCTAATCTACCAGTTCAGTGCAATATTCCTATAAAAAATTTTATCGGCCATCTTAGTTAATTTACGATTTTTGTCAAATTGTCAAGTTGTGCCGCTGTTGCGTCGTTTCGCGCCACCTACCGGACATTGCTAGAACTTGTGCACTATCGATCAAGCAAACCGAGTGACATTGGTGATTTTTGACATAGTGGCTAACTTCTGACAGAACAAGTGAACGGTGAATGGTGAATGCAAACCACTTGTTCTTCACTTCACGTTTTCCAATTCTCCGGGTTCGGTGCAATCATCGCAAGTAAACAAACAAAACTTTACTAGAACTTTTTCTGTTATTAGTGGAGTGTATTCATCGTAAAACATAGAGGACTTCTAGTACATTAGATAATGTAAATATAACTGCAAGCGTGAATGTCATCTATGTACAAGGCATGTGATCAAGTTTGTTTACACCCTGTGTTTCACTGAATCTAGTACATATATGTTGCACTGACGCATTAATTTATAGTTATACACAGAATATTATTTTTATTCACTTTATTGGTGCAATTCTGTGATTTTTTTGTAACTTTGTCATATTTTGTAATTTGTGTTTTCCTTTTGCGATCTTACCGAGTACTAACGGCTTGCATTCCAGTCTCTAATTTTGCATATTTTTTAAACATGGCAGAAGCTCTGCAGACTAAACTCGACCTTCTTCTCGCTCAGAATGAGAAACTTGTTCTGCAAAACTCTGACTTACAGGGCAAACTATCAGAAGATTTGCAATCTTCCAGACTACAAGCTCCGGCTACAAATGCAGTGCGACCTAAACTTGCACCATTCTGGCAGGAACGTCCTGCCGCATGGTTCGCCCACATTGAGTCACAGTTCGCACTATGCCACATAACAGTGGATGAAACCAAATACAATTATGTCGTTTCCCAAATTGATTCCAGATTGTCTCATGAGGTTGAGGACCTGGTTGTCAGTCCTCCCAGCAAAGACAGGTACGCATGGATAAAAGATGAGATGATTCGGCGTTTCTCCACTTCAGAGACACAGAAGGTGCGTTTGCTGTTATCAGGTGAAGAGCTAGGTGACCGAAAGCCTACACAATTTCTCCGACATCTACGCTCACTTGCAGGTAAAACTTTTGCTGATGACAAAATTTTGCGCGAGCTTTGGCTACAGCGTCTGCCCCGTAACGCTCAGGCTATTTTAACTGCTCAAGCTGACCTGTCTCTGGACAAAGTCGCTGAGCTGGCAGACAAAATTTTAGAGGTCAACCCAATTTCAACATGTGCTGTATCGGTTAGTCCATCTACTTCCTCTGACTGGGCTGCAATAACTAGCCAGATTCAGGAGCTCTCAAAACAAGTGGCGGCACTGTCTACCCAGCGACCCCCCCAGCAACCCCAACAATCCAGATCTAGGTCTAGATCTAGACAACGAACTCGAGACCGTTCCCTATGCTGGTATCATGCTAGGTTTGCCACCAAAGCCAACAAATGTGTAGATCCATGTTCCTGGTCGGAAAACCAACCGAACAGGCAGTAGTAGCGGCGACTGACTGTTATACTAGTAGCCGCTTATTTGTCGTGGATAGAGAGACCAAACATAAATTTCTCATAGATACTGGTTCGGACCTATGCTGTTTCCCTAGGAAATTAACTAGTAATAGGTGTCGGAATGCTGACTTTGACTTATCTGCTGCCAATGGCACCTCCATAAAAACCTATGGTTGTCATACCTTCAGATTAAATCTTGGTTTGCGCCGCGATTTCAAGTGGAATTTCATAATCGCTGACGTTGATACTGCCATTATTGGCGCTGACTTCATGGCCTACTACAATTTACTACCTGACTGTACTAACAAGCTTTTACGTTGTGGAGTGACAGGGCTTACTGCTCCTGCCTCTATTGCAAACCTATATCAACCTAGTGTCAGGACGGTCAATATTAAGGAGTCATCTTTTAATGAGATTTTATCTCAATTTCCAGCGATCACAAAGCCACCAGGTATTCATCGCGACGTGAAGCACAACACTGTGCATTTCATCACGACTACCGACGGTCCACCCGTCGTGTCCCGGCCACGCCGACTCGCACCGGACAAGCTGCGTGCGGCGCAAAAGGAGTTCGCCGATATGGTGCAAGCTGGTACCGCACGACCTTCTAAGAGTCCATGGTCATCAGCACTACACATGGCGCCGAAGAAAGACTCTTCGTGGCGCCCATGTGGAGATTACCGAGCGTTAAACGATCGCACCATACCTGACAGGTACCCTGTACGTCATATAGGAGATTTCGGGCATGCTTTGGCTGGTTCTACAATTTTTAGTACCATTGATCTTGTAAAAGCTTATCAGCAAATACCCGTAGAACCAGCAGATGTCTGTAAGACGGCTATAACTACGCCATTCGGCCTCTACGAATTTCCCTTCATGTCATTTGGATTAAGAAACGCTGGGCAGACATTCCAGCGTTTCATAGATGAGATTGTGCAAGGGCTGGACTTCTGTTTTCCGTATATTGACGATATTTTGATTTTTTCCCAAAACACTGAGGAACATGCTAACCACCTCCGCATACTTTTCCAAAGATTAGCTGACTACGGTGTAGTAGTAAATCCGAGTAAATGCGTATTAGGTGTCAGTGTAGTTACTTTCCTCGGGTACAAAGTTTCCAAGGATGGCATATGTCCACCGGATGAGAAAATCGAAGCTCTTAAAGAATTTTCACTACCAAAGACTGCTCAAGGTCTTCGCAGATTTTTGGGCATGATTAACTACTACAGACAGTTTTTACCCAACGCAGCCAAAACACAATCACCTCTTATTGATTTCCTTACAGCCACAAAGCTCAAGGGAGCCAAACCAATGCCATGGACACCTGAACTTGAGCGCGCTTTTCATGCCTGTAAGGACAGCCTCTCACAGGCTACTCTGTTGGCACACCCAGTGCCTAACGCCCCATTGGCCTTGTACACAGATGCCTCAGGTGTACAAGTAGGTGCAAGCTTGCAACAACAAACCAATCAGGGTTGGCAGCCGCTAGCTTTCTTTAGCAAAAAGCTGACAGAAAGTCAATCCGTCTGGCCAGCATACTATAGGGAACTTTTAGCCGTTTACACTGCAGTTCAGCATTTTCGTCATATATTAGAGGCGCAACACGCCACAATATATACGGACCACAAACCTCTGCTATACGCTTTTAAACAACGCAGAGAGAAACTGCCGCCCGCCCAACTTAACCAATTAACATTCATCTCACAGTTCACTACTGACATTCGTCACGTGAAGGGGGAAGACAATGTTGTCGCTGATACAATGTCTAGGATTGAGGCTATCTCTTTCGACGACAACTATTCCGTTTTAGCACAAGCTCAGGAAGCCGATGATGAGTTAAAAGTGATATGCCATAGTTCCTCTTTAAAAATTGTACCTACAATCATTCCAGGGACAGACATCACTATTCAATGCGACGTGTCGACGGGTAAGCCGCGACCCTACCTGCCGCTGCAGCACCGTCGCGCAGCGTTTGAGCGTCTGCATTCTCTCAGTCATCCCGGCTCCCGCGCCAGCGCGCGCCTCGTCGCTGACCGCTATGTATGGCCCGGCGTCAACAAGGACTGCCGCACCTGGGCGAAGGAATGTTTGTCGTGCCAGCGAACAAAGGTTACGCGTCACGTATCTGCGCCCCTTGGAAATTTCGCTGCACCGTCCTCGAGGTTCAGGCATGTTCATTTAGACATTATTGGGCCCATGCCGTCATCCAGAGGCTATTCTTATTGCCTTACGGCCATCGACCGTTTTTCGCGTTGGCCTGAAGCTTGGCCGTTGGTTTCCATCACCGCCGAGGAGGTTGCCGATCGTTTCGTGGAAGGGTGGATCGCACGTTTCGGTGTGCCCACCTCGGTAACGACAGATCGAGGCCGCCAGTTCGAGTCCGACCTTTTTAGGCGACTGATGGACATATGCGCGACTAAACGCATTCGTACGACAAGCTACCACCCCCAAGCTAATGGGATGGTAGAACGTTTCCATCGTCAGCTCAAGGCCGCCCTGATGTGTCACAGCGAGACCTGGCACAGAGCTCTTCCGTTAGTCCTTCTAGGTATTAGAACAGCTCTCAAAGAGGATTTAAAATGCTCATCAGCCGATTTAGTATATGGAGAGCCACTACGCTTGCCAGGTGAGTTTCTTGACTCAACTCCCCTCCAACTGAATAGGGTTGAGGATTTCGTTACACAACTGCAGAGTCACATGGCCAAGCTACGTCCTGTCCCGGCCGCCCGCCACGTTCGGCCAACATCATTCGTATTCAAAGACCTGGACAGCGTCTCACACGTCATGCTGCGAGATGACACCGTTCGTCGTTCTTTACAACCACCGTATACAGGTCCTTACAAGGTGCTTTCGCGTGATAGCAAATTAATAACGATTGACATTACAGGAAAGCAGACCACAGTCAGCATTGACCGCGTTAAGCCTGCCTATCTGGCACCTGACCCTGGGGATACCCCATCTCTAGTAACAGCCGCACCGGAACCACCAGCACCGCTCGCTGCGCCCCTTGCTCCGCAGCCACCCGCATTGCCTTCTCCTGGTTTGCCTGTTATTACTCGGTCAGGTCGCACTGTTAGATTTAAGCCTAGATTAGATTTATAATTTTTCTTGTTTTGTACCTTATAAGCAAACTTATGATTTAGTTTTAAGTTAATCTTATTTTGGTTTTGTGGTAAGTCATCAACCTTATTTTCTTTTTGTACTTTTATTTCTCCGTAGGGGGGTGGTTGTGGCGTATCCGAACTACAGTTAATAAGGTTGGCAACACCATTTTTATTATTATAAGACTTCCTGTTTCCGGAAGGAAGCCATTTTTACTTATGTCACGAGAACTGAGTGTTCGACTGAGCTCACAGCTTTTATGTATCAAACTTTAATTGTACCAGTATTGAATAAATTGTGATCTGTGGATATTGTGGTTTGGTGTTGGCGAGCCCTCTCTACCGATAAGTCGACTGGCGACTAGGCTTCCTACAGAGTGAAGCCATCTGTTGATGACTGGCTGACACTTTAGTTGCTAGCAAGCGCCAATTGGAAGCCGTGTAACAGCGCTATCTACTGGCGGAAGGATAGAAAGCTCTTCTAACGTCACCCCTCGTCTAGTAGCGGAACTCCATTTCAAACGGGCGCGGGCGCATCTGGGTCCATTTTCGCAGAAGTTTTGGCGCCATCTATGAGAAAGTAGCCGAAACTTTAGACTACCTGTCATTCCATACTTTTATTAATTTTTTTGAACTACGAACTAAACATGGCCGGAAAGTCAAGTAAATGCTATGGATGCGGCAAATTCATTTCGACAGCAGGTGTCGCTACTTGTACCTGTACGAAGTGCTTGGGTGTGTACCACAAAGCCTGCGTGTCACTTCCGGAGGGGCCTATTGGACGTGGATGGGTGTGTCCTGAATGTACTACTCGGACACGTAAGGACGACGACACCCCATTAAAACCGGTGCTGCTGGCCCCTGCTGTTGTCACTGCTACTGCGTCTACTTCGGGCCGGCTTGGGCTGGACCTTCCAGGAAGCTACGGTCGCACTCCGTCCCCAGCCGTGTCACCTGGACCTGCTCTTGACATGCAGGCCATTCACAAAGAGTTTGCGGAATGGATGATGGAGATGCGGGAGTTTCGTCAGGAAATGGTGGATTTCAGGGGCTCATTGCAGGGTCTTTCTTCTCGAATGGACTCGATTGAGTTACGTTGCAGTTAGTCGAGCAGCGGAAAAATGAACAGCATTCAGAGCATTCTGAGTTTGCTGATTTGCGCAGCAAGGTCTTGGTATTGGAGCAGGAGTTAAGGGACAGGGATCAGGATGATCTATTATCTGACCTCGAGATCGGCCACCTGCCTGAGGAGAAGGGAGAGAGCGTGATGCATACCGTCACCGTCCTGGCGGCGAAGCTTGGCGTGACATTGGAGGAACGAGACATCGTGTTTGCGGAGCGTGTGGGCGCGGCGCAGGGTGCGGGGTCCGCTGGCGAACTGCCGCGCCCCCGACGGATCGTGGTGCGTCTGGCGCGACGGGGGCTGCGTGACAGTCTGCTGCAGGGTGCTCGAGTTCGCCGCTCACTAAATGCTTCGGATGCTGGGTTCGCTGCTAACGCCGGCCCGCGCGCCGCGCGCATCTTCGTCAACGAGCGGCTTACCCGCCACAATCGTCACCTCTTCTACCGAGTTCGAGAGGAATGTAAGAAGGCACAGTGGCGCTTTGCATGGACGAGACGCGGCCGTGTCTACACCAGACAAGCAGATGGGAAACAGGCGTATCCGATTCGCTCGGAGGCAGATTTGTTTCGGGTTTTTGAGTTCAATTCAGTTTGATAGTCAAGCAAGGCAAATATTAGCATTGGTTAAAGTGTATATTGTGATGTATATCGAGTTTCCTTTAATTAACAATGTATACAATTACCTTCGATTTATGTGCATACTTTATTTCGTCTATTTGGCCAACGAATTTACAAATGCTTATGAAAAAGTAATTATTTTGCCTACTTCTTTTTTCTGCATATTAGTTACCAATTTTTTTTCTAACGATTTGTGTTACTTGTCTAGTGTTTTTATGTATATTTTATGTGAATCGCAAATAAATTTAAATTTAAATGATATGTTAAAAGTCTTAGAGCTAAGCTGTGCTGTACTCAATTTATGGGTTCTCTCATACGCGGATCAACTAATAATTTATTACACTATAATATCGTATCTCTTAGATCCCAATACACCTTATAAAATTATAATATTATATTTTCAGCCATACTATATTAATACAATAATCAATTTGCCTTTCATGATAAATCTCCTTAGCCATATCTTGTCTACAAATTTCCATTTTACTATACTATCTACTGTACTGGGTTCCAAACACACAAAATTAGATGTACTAATATTTTCCATGTCTGTGTTGATACATTTGAACAACGCCACTCTCAATGATAACATATTTAAAATCAATAAAAACTTTCTTTAAAACATTTAAAAGTTGGGCTTTTCAACCCTGGCTCTTTGAATACAGGACAGGATGAGTTTATTGTGGCCATGCAAGAACTTTCCCCTGACATATTAGCAATTAATGAGACAAGGATTGGAGAAGGGCAGGACTATAAAGCACCTGTGTTAACAGGATACCGCCTGGTGTATGTTCCTCGACATCGTAGTATAAAGGGAGGTAGAGGAGGTGGGGTCGGATATTATATACGGAAGGGTGTCAATGCGCGCGTTTGTTCTCATCCTGTTGCGCCAAAAGTTGAGCAAATGTGGTTACGCCTGAGTATGATGGGAAAGTGTGTAATTATAGGTACTGCTTACCGTGCCCCCTGGCAATGTGTTACCGAGTACTTTGACGCAATCACTGACTCTATTGCATCTTTCCCTAAGTGTGACAATATAATCCTGGTGGGTGACTTCAACATAGATTTACTTGATCCCAACAATAACAAACGGCCTTTATTGGATCAATTTCTACACTCCTTTGATCTCAAACAAATTATTTCTAAGCCTACACATTCTTTCAGTGAGCATAAAGATACCTTGATAGACATTGTTTGTACTAATGCCCAATCTAGGAAAATAGCTATGAAACACACCCCTGACCTGGGACGTCATGCAATGATAGTGGTAGAATTTAATATTAAGAAAGATAAACCGTCTCCAATTGTGGTTACTTACAGGCCACTAAATAGTATTATAATTGATCTTTTTGCAACAGATTTGAATGCTATAAATTGGGACTACTTTTTAACAATTACTAACATAAATGACTTAGTTCCGGTTTTAACAGACACACTTGTTAATCTGTTCGACCTCCATGCGCCTCAAAAAACAACAAGGTTTAAGAACCCTCCCCACCCTTGGATAACAGATACAGTGAAAACTATGATAACAATCAGAGATGATTATCATGAACGGTCTAAATTATTGAAAACTGAAATTCTTGTGAACTGTTATAAAAGTATGAAGCATATAGTAGTTGCAGCTATTCAAAGCGAGAAAACAGTTTTCTTCAAGCAAAATATAAATAATAACATAAAAAACCCAAAACTTTTGTGGAAGAACCTTAAAAGCAACATCTTACCGCACAAGAAACAAGCAGCTGAAATCCCTTCTCAGTTTAATAATCCTGACGTGATTAATTCACATTTTCTTAATGTGCCAGGTGATGATAATGTTCCCATTTCTCTGCTACCTTATTTTGAGCACCACCGATTTAACAGAGAGTGTTTTACTACTACACTTAACTACAGTCTGTAGACGAGTACATTGTACTTAAAGTCATACAAACTTTCAAATCGAATGCTCAAGGAATAGATGGGATCTCTCTGAACATGCTGCTATTGACACTTCCAGACTCGTTGCCAGCTATAACGTCTATAATAAATGCCCCTATTACTAATGGTATCTTTCCAGATGCATGGAAGGTAGCTGTAGTTAAACCAATTCCTAAATCTAACCAGCCATCCAATTTATGTGATTTAAGACCGATTAGCCTACTTCCATGTCTTTCCAAAGTTCTAGAAAAGATTGTATGTATGCAGCTGACCAGGTACCTAGAGCTGCATCATATTCTTCCTAAGAACCAGTCAGGGTTTCGAAAGGGCCATAGTACCTCAACGGCCTTGCTGGATGTTATTGATAATTTGCTTGCCGCTCAAGACCAGGGGATGAGTACTATACTAGTTCTTTTAGATTACTCACGAGCATTTGACTGCATTAGTATTTCTCTTCTTTTGTCAAAACTTTCTTATTATGGATTTGACTATAAGACTATTCAATGGTTTTCTAGTTATCTAGGACCAAGGCAGCAATGTGTAGAGTTGAAATTACCCAATGGAAACACGGTGCGTTCTTCTCTTCAGTCCGTTACGAGAGGGGTCCCTCAAGGATCAATACTTGGTCCGATACTCTTCATACTATATAGTGCAGATATAACGAGGCATATTACACACTGTAACTACCATCTTTACGCCGATGACACTCAGTTGTACTACTCATTTGCTCCGACTAAGTGTAGTGAAGCCGTACAAAAAATTAATCAAGACTTATCTCAGGTGCTCAACTGGTCTACTCTTAATTCCCTTATCCTTAACCCTAAAAAGACTAAATATCTACTGATTGGTACAAATAAAGGCCTTGAGAAACTTGCTGATTATAGTATTGACATTCGAGTTGGAGGGGAGAAGGTTGAGCGTGTTACTGAAGCTAGAAATCTTGGGCTTATTCTAGACAGCAGGCTTCATTTTGAGAGTCATGTGGCGGAATGTGTCCGTAACTGTTTTTATAGGCTGAAATTACTATATAAAATAAGAACGCATTTAAGTGAAGAAGTCCGCGTAACACTTTGTGAGTCTCTCATTCTGTCTAAGCTAAACTACTGTGACGTGGTGTACGGTTCATGTCTATTAGCTAGGACAGAAAAGCTTATACAGCGGGTGCAAAACGCCTGTTTAAGATTTTGTTTTCATGTCCCGCCTCGCACTCATATAACCCCATACTTGAACTCTAAACATTTATTAAAAATGAAAGCGAGAAGAGACCTTCACCTTGCTGTACTTCTTTTTGGAGTTATTAAGTATAATATGCCTCCCTATTTGCTTCAAAAGCTAGTTTGGTTTAAGGAGAAGTGACGGTACCAAAGAAGAGAATGTACTAGCGTATTTGCTACGCCAAAGCACAGATCAATGGCATTTCGTGGCTCATTCAGATTCGCAGCGAGCCGCTGCTGGAACGATTTACCTCCTCCAGTGCGTGCTCTCAAATCATTGCACACTTTTAGATGTACTTTAAAAAAAAAACTCTTATTAGCTCAAATAGAAGTTTAGCCACCTCCCCCACCACCCCCCACTTTCATCTTCTTAGTCGTAGGTTAGTAGCCATTTGTTGGTGACATTAATTTTTAAGCTTTTCGGTTTATTTTTTACCTTATGTAAGTAGTTATATACACTCTTTCAAGTTTTACATTTTATATTAATGCCTAATCGTTGATAAATATTTGCTTATTTATTTATTTACTTATTTATTTCTTTATTCGTTTAGATGTATGCTCTCTCTACTTTGTTATAGGTTTCCTGAACTATTTTTGTGTATATTATTTATGTATAAGTATTCGTCCCCATAGTGACGTCATCCTTCGTAAGGCTCTGCCTGAAAATCAGCGCTGTCCTGCAAGGGGTAGCATTAAGCTGAGGCAGGACCAATTTGACGGACTCAGCACAGAGCGGATCCTATATATTATTATGTTATGTTATACTTGTACCTATTTATGTTTTTAAAACTAGTTACCTAACCTACTTGTGATTCAGATTGTGACATAAGTAGTCGTATATTGTACCTATGTACCTAAATGTGTAATGCTCTGTATGTTGTTTGTCAAATAAATGTATTTCTTTCTTTCTTCTTTCTTTTTGTTGAAACGAGTGTCCCAATGAATTCCGAGAAATTATATTTCTTGAGATGGTACGGTGGACGTTTTTTTTTTTTTTATCAACCAACCGAGGTCTTTGATCAGATCGAGAGCCACTTGCATCTGTTTGATTAGCATGTGAGGGCATCGATTTACCACAAGAAAGTCGTCGAGATTCACCAACACTCGTATGCCTTTCTCGCAAAGCTTTTGCGCCACCCAGTTGGATAGCGTCGCGAACGTTCTAGGGGCGCTTGCTAGGCCGAAAGGCAAATGACCTGTTTGGTCATTTAAAAGGTTGTGTCGACGAAAATAAACCTGAGAAAATGGCGGTAAGATTTCACAACTGACAACAGTACGTGAAAATATGCTTGATGTAAATCTATTTTCATCATAAAATCGCCGTTTTGTAGAAAACGGTACGGTGTGCATGTTTACCAACCTGAACTTTTTTGGTCTCATGTAACGGTTTAGAGCTTTGAGGTTGAGGACAGTTATTTGCGAGCCATCTGCCTTCTTCAATGGAAACATTGTCGATAAAACCTGGGTCTGGTGGTGCTTTTTCTATGACAGACTCTTTCAGCATCTGGTTTATTTCGGCTTCTAAATCTGGGGTAGCCGTGGAAGAAATTGACTTCGATTCCTGTACAGACGACAAAGTGGTGGCTTCGCTAAGAAAGGTATTCGGTAGCCTTGAATTATTTTTAGAATGTGTATTGGGGCCCCCATAGATCGCCACATGTCTTGGTGGAGGTGTAATTGCCCGGCTTGAAATGGCATGGCATAGTCATTGTTTTCGATGATCTCGCTGATCTTCCTTTGGCCTTTTGAAGGATTTGATTTTGGCAGCATAATAGACGGGCTTGCCGGCGATAGACTTTCCTTTTCCAGACGTGGAAGCGTGCCGAAATTTATTTTGGTCATATCCACGAAAGGTCACAGCGGGGTCAGTAAACGCCTTGGTGCGTCCTGAGTGCCCTCGGTAGGCATATACGGCCGGTGATTACCTTGCGCATGTGAAGTCTGGTTACCCTCGGCAGGTAAATACGGCCTGCGGAAAATTTTTGCGCCTCCTTCAAGCTTAGACACTGCATCACCGAGCTCCTTTGGTTGGAACAAAAACTTGCAGCTCAGCGGAATTTTCCGGAGAGTAGTTTTATCTTTAACCGCGGCTAGAGCACTGTCTCGGCGATGTTCAATGATATCTGCTCGATGACCGCAAACCACCTGCAAAATATCTTTCGAAACTGCACTGTAGGGGTACGTGCCCGAGAATGCTCGTGTTCTTTAGCTATTAACGAGGCGTGCGTTAAAGTGGTTTGACTGTCGGAGCTCCACTCTAATAAAAAATTTAGTGTGGTTTGCAAAGCCTCTTTTTGGGTCAAAACCATGTTTGTCAAGGCTCCAAATATTTGTTTGAGAGATCGATGATAGTTAAATTTGGACTCAAAAGCCAGTAACTCATCATTCATATCCAAGTTAGTGAAAGCAGGGGTTGTTACATACTTTTTTTGGGCCTCTGTGTACCGAACACTATTCTACTCTGCTGATTCGAAGTGTTGAAGCTTTTTAACATATTTTAGCTTCTGAGGTACGCTTCACTGACTCCGACGCTATAGTATCCTCATCTCACTCAAACATTTTTTCAGCAGGTTTCAATAGTTCGAAATAAACCGACGATTCCTCGTCGTTTGCGCGAACCTTAGTAATTTTGTCATGGGAATCGCCATGTTGATCCGAATCCACATCATCCGAAGCGCTGTATCTCAATTATAGGTTTCAAATGAGTTACAGGCTACATAATAATATTATTTTATGATAGCATAGTATATAGGTTTATGATGTATATCATGACGTATCTACATAAAATGTTATTTAAAACTGTATGTAGGTACAACTAAATGTTAAACGGATCATAAAAAAAATTACTAGTCCGAGTTTCTTGTCTTTCTCTTCCCTTATTGGTCGTGATTCTGAACAGGCGGTAGATTTGACGTTTCAAAATGATCCAAATCTCAATAAATCAAAACATTTTGACTTTGAATAGAGCTAAACCGTTTCGCCAATCCCTCTTTTGCAATACATGGTTCTGAAATTTGAACAAAACCTAGCAATGCATTGTGCCCATTCATTAGAAATTTATAAGAGCTTGAGCTTCATGCGCTTCTCATTTTACCAGCAACTATGCCCACAATACTGAATACAAAAATAATATGCAATGTTATCATACAAAATGGGTGTCAACTGAAATAATAATTGTGTCATGGATTTGTATTTGGAAGCCCTGCAACTTATGGTATATTTGGCTCCTTATTTAGCAGATTCGGCTATTATTCTTATCCCACGGAATGAGTTGACTAAATAATTAATTGTATGGGTAACCTGTATGAATAAGAGATTACGATCTTCCAATCTTTATAACAATTAGGTGTAATAGCGAACGTCCACAACTATTGAGTGATTATCCAATTTCAATTTCAATTCAACTACCTATATAAATCACGGTAGCTAGAATAGATCACATTATCTGATCAGTTTACCTGAGAAAATGCAAGAAAAGAGCTGTTTGTCTATTTTTTTATGTATTTTCGCAGTATTATTCATATTATTTGTGAAATGTGGCCAGGGGGGGCTAAATGCTGTACCAGAGAGAGGCGAAGTAACTGATTACGATCCAAAGTATATAGAAAATTTCACTATGACTGTAAGAAAATACAGTAGACGGAGCCCGTATGTGTTTAACATTTGTTGGACGAACAAACATGTCTGGAAGGATAATGTTACGGTTAGTATTTTTTATATTTTTTTTAACTCACCCAAATATTATAGTGGCTCGTAAATTCTGATACCAGAACTGATACAAAGTCCACACGAAAAAAAGAAATAAAAAGTAACTTATATGTCTTCACTAGTTTTTGCTCGCGGCTTCGCTTGCGTTAAGAAGTATTGTTATTAATTAGGTATAGTTTTTGCGGCTTTACTTTTGTTTAGCGTGTGTAAAAAATTAGGGTCTACAAAACTTAAAAACGACAGTACATTCTTCAACTTCTCCATTAACGTTCAGATTTTCTTTAGCCATTTTAAAAAAGTCTAACTCACAAAACCTATACTTAAACCAATCGAAAACAAAATAAATGCCAAATACAAAGCAGAGTCTATAACCAAAACTACTAAACCGAAACAAAACAAATGCAATATCTCAAAATCCTTTCTCAGGCGATGCCTACGTCATAGTAGCTTTATGCATGCAAAGTCTCAGCCCGATCGGTTTAAAATTGACAAAGTTTCATACAAAGTTCCATCCCCTATTTTATCCCCTTGGGGGTAGAATTAATCAAAATCCTTTCTTAGCGGATGCCTACGTCATAACATCTACCTGCATGCCAAATTTCAGCCCGATCCGTCCAGTGGCTGGGCTGTGCGTTGATAGAACACTATGTCATTCAGTCAGTCACCTTTGAGCTATATATATATATACCTTATATTTAGATATATAGATAGATAGAAAAAGATCAGTCCAGAATATATGTAAAAAGTATTAGCTCAATCCGTTCAGTAGTGTTAGCATGAGCAAAACCAATGAACGAATCATTTTTTTTACTAATAATAGCCAAGCGTTTGACCATCGGCTTACTTGAAAAACAAGTAAAGATGTGGAGGTATTCACTCTGGACTTGAAGACTCCAAGATGCAAGAGAGACCAAAAGACGAGTGCAAAGAGTTCAATTCCTTACCAGTTTCATGATAAAGGTAGATACGAACGGTACGGTACAGGTTGTAGCCTACTATACGTCTGCTAGTCCGGTGGTGGAAAAGGGATGGAGTGATTAGGTAAAAGATCAACAAGAATCAGTTTTGTGCGGCGATACATTCCCATCTTTTTTTGACATGTCATTCCCATCCCACGGAAACTGATTCATAAAGTAACCCTTGGTCTAGTGATAAAAGTTTTAGCAATCCGTTTTGGAATGAAGTTGCTATCAAAGAACAAATAATTTTAGTATGGCAATTTTTAAGATCTCATTGCCATCTCACGGGAATTGATTTATGGGATGAAAATAAATAAATTTATAATTATTTTAGGACAAAAAACAGGAAAAACAGAAAAAAAACACAGCGGTCCAATTAAGCTCATAATGGGTTAATTTCTAACCAGCGCCATCTATCTATCATCAACTAAGCATAGCTTGTAATATGGGAACTAGATTACGGATAGAATACTTAAATACTGTTTTAAATACAACTACTATATTATACAACACCCAAACACAGAACAAACATCTATATTCATCACACAAATGTTTGTCTTGGGTGGAAATCGAACCCGCAGCATACAGCGCAGAAGGCAAAGTTACCACCAACTGATGAGGCTTGTTTAAAAGTTTTTTTTAAAGTAGCTTTTATCTCATTCCCAGTCTCGAGAAACATAATAGATACCTATGTGAAAAGTTACAACTGAATCCGTTGAGTTGCCTCGGGGTCATCATGAAAACGCAGCCTGCGATGAAGCACGGCCTCTGTGGTCTAGTGATTCGCCTACCGATATCAGATGCAGAGGTCCCGGATTCGATCCCCAGGGGGAGCATTGTACTCGGTTTGGTTAGTGGTAGGACTTTGTTTAAATTCGTCTGGCTAGCTACTACCATCTTACCTAATTCTGTTGCCTTAACCATTTTTTTTTTAATTTTGTTGTGTTCTGGCATAAAGAGGTAAGAACAACTCGGACTGTTGAAGATGTCGGGTGAAATGCGCTTCCACCTTTGGCCTTAACATTATTTTGTAAAACAATGAGAAGAAGACCAAGCGCTTCGAAAAAAAACATATCTAAATCATTTCCATGCTAAAAATTTTGCTGCAAATTACACCATACATAATAATATTTGTAATATAATAGGGATTCAGATAGAAATAAATTATATCCGGTGACCATTAGTCACATAATAAATGCAAATTATTTGACCGAATGAATAAAATCGGCAAGTCGGCATTGCAAACCGTGGGTTCTGATCCATCTTCTTTTTCTAAGCCTTAGCACGAGTCTCGCACATGGCCAGTTATTAATATTTGTTGTTATACATACTTGGACTTCCAAATTTGTCTATTTGTTTATCATAGATTTTTTTTTTGCAACAGCAATTCGTTATTACTTAAAAAAAAAAAATGTTAGACAACCCGTGTTAGTCTTCCTTAAGTACACATGGACACTCGGGTGCGTTGTAGGTACTTACTAACCCTAAAAGTAAAAAAAAAAACAAACATATCAGATGGAGCTTTGTCGAAGTTTCATTTTCAAAATAATGTGCTTGTTTAAAAATGGACTCACGTGATCCCTATAAAGCATATTAAAACAGAAACGTGCACATTCATTCTGAACTTGCTGTATCAGAATTCTCGTCCTTGATAATGAATAGTCGGGGTTCAAAACCAACATCCATATAATTTTATTTTGAGAGAACAAGTGACTCAACTAATCTAATACGTAGTTCCTCATTATGTAAGGTCTCATTCTGTAGAGAATTTTTAAACTTAGTGCACAGTATGGACTATGTCTTATAGACACGCTCTATCGGTTTACTCATAAGCATGATTGTGGCTAATGATTTAAGACTAGCCACAATGTACTGACTGCTAAAGATAACATATTTGGCATTTATGGGATTTAGCAAGAGACTGTTGTTTTCGGACCGAAGTGCCATATTTATAGATCATTACAATTATGAATTCAATTGTCTAATCAATTGTCTCATTTAGAGGACTTACATGAGATGTACATCTGCATAAATATGGAACTGGCTATGTTTTATATTATGCTGCCTTAAGTCAGCTGTGTATTAAATAAAAAGGATTGGTTTCAAAATAGAGCCTTGTGGCACACCCCTGACTACAGGCAGGATATAGAATAACGTGTAGAGGCACTGGACGTAAGTTTGACCTAGTAACGGACAGTGAAGATTAAACCACTGTAAACAAGCGCTGTCAAACCCATAATACTATAGCTTATCTATCAAGAGCTAGGTGTTTATTGGGTCAAACGCCCTAGAAAAATCAAGGAGAACCAGCAACGTACACATACTCTCATCCTGAGAACATCTAGAAGAGTGGTAACAGTACTACGTCCCTTTTTAAAACCCGATCATACCTCTGGCAGTTTGTGTTTTTTTTTCTGTCCGTGGTGCGCAAACGGCATTCTTTCAAAATGTTGGATAAGCATGGCAAAATGATTTTTGGCCTGAGACCTTTCAGTTCTGCCGGATTAGCACATTTGGGCAAAGGAAGCACAGTAGCTGGTTTCCATATGTCACTGTTATTGCCTCTAGGGTGACAGGCAATGACAAGCAAAGCATAATATGGCTAATCAGATCACTTCCTGCAGCATTTAATTTTGCAATATTTTGGCAGCTCTGTCTGAACTTATAGGCTCTAAGTGAAAGAGCATTACCAAAACTTTTGTGATTTAAATAAACTCTTTTTGAAAAAAAATTTACTGACTTCACCACTAAAAAGTTAAAAATAACTCTAAGGGTAAGTTCATATAATTTGAAGTTGATGCCGATTTACCAAGCACAACATGTTTATTGTATGGCACCGCCTTCAAATTAACTTACCCTAAGAGTTATTTTTAACTTTTTTGTGGTGAAGTCGGTTCCATTTTTTTCAAAAAGAGTTTATATTCATATTTCTATGAGACCACCTCGAAAGCATGGCCTACTAAACATAAAAAGAATCATCAAAATCTATTTCTAATTGACGGAGAAATCGCGTAACAAAAAGAGAAAACAATAAAAAAAAACATACAGCCAAATTGAGAACCTCCTCCTTTTTTTGAAGTCGGTTAAAAAATTAAAGGTCATAATTTTATACAACATAAGTTAAAAACCTATATGTTTTGTCCTTTTTTAAGGAAAGACCCCACTTAACACAGAAGCTCCAAGTAAACGGATCAAGAAAAAAACATCTAGATAGATCAAAGCAGAAGCACAGCTGTTTGCATTTTACAATCATATTATTATTTATCATGTCTTAACTCTGGTTTTATGCGAATCTTGTGCATTAATATCAGCTTGAAATAAACGTGACATAAAATGGATCCGTCTAGGGTCTGATGACTTGTATAGAATGACCATAAATCGAGATACTTGTAAAACTATAGAGTCATTATATAAAAAGCTTGAAGGTTAAATTTAGTGAAAACCGCAGTCTCAGAAAATTTAATTTGCTACTTTACACGACTTTATACCACTACTTGTACTTGGTTTGATTAGTCAATTCAATTTCAAAAGATCGTTACTAATTATAATAAGTAAGGTGATACAAACTTTAGTGTAAATTTATCCTAAAAGGTATCTAACTAAGAAAATAACACATTTACAAAGCTTATAAATATACGCTTTTCTAAAACTTGTGGCATACTTAATATATACGAATTACGGAACATAAAGGAAATTTAATTAGTTATTCATTTAAGGAAAATAATAATAAGGTTTTATTAGTGGTAGGACTTTGTGGGGGCGGATTTAATCGCCTGGCTAGCAACCACCATCTTACCTAACTAAGTCTGTCGCCGTAACAACAATCATACATTGTTGTGTTCCGGCATTTAGGGGTAAGATAGCCAGTTCCTCAGATTGTTGAGGATTCCAGGTTTAGTGCGCTTCAACCTTCGGCCTTATCATAGCTTGAAACCAGGTGAGATGAAGGCCATAAGTGCTTCTCCATCGTACAATTTTCAAGTTTTAAATATATGTTACCTTTTGGATACGGAACACTAAAGAGCAAAAAGTTCCATGGCCTGATTTCATGATGCGAGATAATGGTGAGATTGTTGAAAGATATTGTGCATGCGCCTGGTGCATGCGCAATATCTGCTTTAATTATAATAATAAGATATAGTTATATTTACAATAAGTCCCTGCGGACTTTGTTAAAGTCCGCCCAGCTAGCTACCACTATCTTTCCTAAGTCTGTCGCCAGTAACAACAATTATAAATTGTTGTGTTCCTGTAATTAAATGTTAGATAGCCAGTTCCTCAGACTGTTCAGGATTCCGGCTGAAGATCGCTTCCACCCTCAGCCTTTTCGTAACTTGAAACCAAGATGAGTACCATCCAAATATACGAGTATATATATATATTTACATACTAGAATTGAAACTTGTGTGGCTATGCAACATAATTAAATAAATGAAACGGTTATTACCACAAAATTTATACGTCGATTTGCTGACGTTTCGAGATCATTTTGAGACCCCTTCTTCACGAGCTTCGCCCGCGCGCACGTTCGTCGGTCGCGCGGCGCAAACTGTATTTACATACTATAAAAGTACGATGGGTTATTTTCAAATGTTTGTTGTCCTAATCTTTATTTATCATTTACAGATAAGTTTAATTTTCTATGAATACCTCCATAACGAGTACAGGCGATCATTTGTAGAGTTTCATTTTTCTTATTGCAAGATGGTCGTAGAAGATTTGTACATCGGATCAATCGTTAGAAAGCACAACTACAAATGTCCACTAACAATTGTGAGTATATAATTGATTGGAATTATGTGTTATTATTGGTCTATCCCGGGCAACGAAATCGCTAGCATTTACTTGCGGCTACGGATCCATTGGAGCGCGGGAGAGCCAGTGCCTTTTGGAAAAGCTCACTCCATAATAGACCTCATCCTTGTTCTGGCCTAGAACTAAATAAGCCTAGGTCAAAAGCAAACCTCTAATCTCAGAGAATCATCTGCTGAGGGCTAGTTAGAGGTACGTTGCTTGCAAGTAGCTAGTATTCAATATGTGACAAGCTGCAAGCCTATCACTGCTTAGACAGATGCCATTCGGGTTAGTCCCAAGGATATGCCAGTTTCTTCACGATATGATCTTTACCTACGAAGCAATATGCATGGTCAAATGCTCACTAAACATTCTGAAAAACTATAAAGTGCATTGGAGAACGAGATTTGAACCTCCTGAATGAATAGCAGTGCATTGTAGACGAAGTCAAGACCTATAAAGCGTAGTAGCCCCGAAGTAAGCAAACCTTCTATTCAGAAGGCTTTTTCTTTTAGGCAGGCACACAGCTACTTGACCACACAACATTAGCGTTGAATGATATATTTAGTAAAAAGTCAGACTCAGTTGTGCTACAACATGACATGTACATCCGTACATGTTATTTTGTGTATTGTCCTGGTATAATATGTTTACACTTTGGCACTGTAGTAGACGTTTCTTCTTTTCAAATAGAAAATTAAAATAATTCTGAACAAGTCACGAGTCTAATTTTTAAATATAATATATTACTTCAGGTAATTATTGAAAATGATACGTTTCAAATCAGGTTTTTGATACCTACAATGAATTGACTTACGATTTATTTTAAATGATAGGTTATATGTTGATCTACATAAAAGGTAAGCTAGTTTTTTGATATAAATTCCAATTTATTTTAATCATGAATTATTTGAAATACTACATCTGCACCGTGCGTCCGCCTTTCAATCAGTACCTCTGTGACCACTGTCGACGTCGGACGTGTGCTTTTCGTAGTCGCCAGCGGTCAGACAACACCTAGGCTCAGAATAAATATTAAGACAAATGTAAATTAGTTATTTGTTCTGTGCCAGTAAAGGTACCATCATAATGATTACATTACCTAACTACATACTAGCAACGCGATCTCAGAATAAGAATTATCAAGAGGTTTTATTTATGTTACGAATGCGCCACCTACAGTTTGCCGTTGTCAAACATCTCTCATAATCGTTTCTGCTGCGATTTAAGATTCATAGAGCGCATTAATAATTTCAAAACAATGTTATTAGTTTGCATTTATACACACTTGAATACCAAATTAATACAATACCATATAGTGTCGATACAAAACCATTTTGAATATTATAAACTTTATATATAACTAGCTAAAAGTACCCGTGCTTCGCTACGGTGAAATAAGAAAATAGGAATGGCTGTATATTAGATACCCGGTATACAGCTTGTACTAAACGACAGGGATCCTAGTTTCTAAACGGTCCATCCCGGTAATTCTGAAATCTTATGTCCAGATCCTAATTATACCATTTGATATAAAATATAGAAAAAAAAACGAAACTGGTGCTTATTTGGTTGTTAGTAGGCATAAGTATCATTGAATTGAGAGGGCACAGAGATGTATCCTGAAAGTTATGCTAAATAAACCTTTTCTTTATTCTACTACCAAACTTTATCAAGACTGCTCATTGTTAACCGTCAGACAGCTTTTTGTCATGCAAACCATACTCAGGAAGCATTCTGAAACCCCATTCTATCCTAGCGCAAATATAAATAAACGTTCAGGACACAAAATCTGTCCAACGATGCGACACCGACTTGCCCTAGCTGCTCGACATAACCAAGTCCTGGGCCCACGACTGTACAATAAGGTCAACAGAATTTTAAATATTTATCACTTACCCTATAATAAATGCAAGATGGTTCTCATAAACTGGCTTTCATCGTTGAATTACGATGAAACTGAAGAACTTTTTACAGTTTTGTCATGAAAACTTAGTTTGTGCCTACCTACTCTAATAATACTACACCAAACACTTAAATGCACCCATCTACATATAATCTCGATAATTACTATACACCAACATATAATTTACATAAATCTACTTACCACTACTCACCACACACATACATCTTCACTCACTCACTCACCCACACAACACACATTATCAAATGGGCCTTATTATTTATTATGTATTATTTTTTATTATTATTAATATTAATATCAATAATTATATAGCTATTAGTCATTTTACATTTTAAATAATTAATTCATTTACTATTTTTATATTTTATATTTATTATAATTAATTTATGATTAAGTATTATGTACATTTAATATTTCATTTTCATTTAACTTTATAATTAATCTTACTCAATAATTGATATTTGTTAACTTTTGAGCACAATGTACCAATGTTTATTTGTATATTATTATTATGAGAAGCACTCTTTGCCAAAGAACAAGCTTTCTTAGCTTATTTTGGTGACGAGGGCTCAACATTTTTATGTATTTTGTACAATAGTAATAAATGAATTTTAATTTAATTAAATTTAATTTAATTTCAAAATAATAGTAGAAAATAATCTTCGGAAATCTCAGCGTCTTAGAGACTCACACCTGTCTAGTAGTTCTAGGTCCGATTCACGGTGCGGCATTCCTTTATGAGGTTTGATCGCCGGGCCACTAGTAATGGTCATCAAAGAGCCACGTGGCGGCTCGTAAAGTGTTTTGGATAACCAGGGCTATTTTAACCACCTCTGTGGTCTAGTAGTCCACCCACCGGTGTTAGATCCAGTGTTCCCGGGTTCGATCCCCAAGGGGAGTACAATATTGTGGTTGGTTTGGTTGGTGGTAGGACTTTGTTTAAGTCCTGCACAATATTGCACACTGCCTAGGGATCAAACCCGGGACCTTTGGATCCTATATCTATAAATTTCAACTCGATTGGATCAATTAAAAATATATCTCCGTACAGAAAGATTTGCCCCATGTCACCTTATCAGAGGCAAAATCTGGAAGTATTTTCCTCATTATTAGCATTTCAAAGTTATTATATCTAAACATACACAAATTTCAACACAGTCGAATAAAATTAAATATATTGACTTTCAAGACTTTTGCCCAATTTCACCCTTTTAGAGGAATATTAAAAAATCTATGATAAGTATCTCAATAGTCTTTGGAACACAAATATTTGTAATGTTAGTTATGTGTGTTTTATATATGTATGATTTTTTGTTTGATAATTTTCTTTGTTTCAGGGCCATTGGTGCACAGCCAACGCAACCGCGTCTTTTCCGATATTTCCCTACAAATTTCCTTTTTCAAAGGGGAAAGCCAACCTTATTGTAAAGCTCACTAAGACAGAAAAAATCATTGCATCGGGAAATTTTTATATATCTTTTGTGCAAACAAAATCTTAGAATAAACAAAGGAATATGACAACGTCCATAGTAATAACAAAATTTTGCGGAATCATTACAAAAATGTAAGCACAGCCATATTTAGGAGATACGATGATGATGAGAACATTTTTATATAAACCCTCGTTCCTAAATAACTACTGAAACGTTTAAAATAATTAATTGTGGCCATCATCATCATTACATGACTTTGCAGGACATTAATTTTACACAGCGCAATCTAGCCCCAAACGAATGCGGCGTATTCCCAAATTTAATGAAATATAGTAAAATAACTCCTCTTTTTAAATCTGGTAACAGCTCTGATCCAACATGTAACACTGATTATGTAATTAGACCACTAAGATATCAAGGGTGTTGCACTAGACTTACTCACGTCTTATCTAAGTGATCGCATACAGCATGTCGACGCGAATGGCCAGTGTTCTTCAGGATCTTTGGTTACCATGGGTGTACCGCAGGGTCAATATTGGGGCCTTTCTTGTTTTTAGTAAATATTACTGATCTGATAGTTAAAGATGACCGTGAGATTGTACTGTTTGCAGATGACATAATAAATGACAAACTTTGACAACGTAAACAATGCAATCTCAAAAATTGTTAACTGGTTTGGACTCTCGACTGAAAGTGCGATGGCAAGTTTAAAGCATACTGTCCAATACTATACTGATCATAAGGCGCTTATATACGATATTTTTATTTATTAATTATTTATTTATGTTCTCTGGGGAAAATTGGAGAGCAGGGGTGTACCGGCTGATATGCTTAATTTGTTTAAATTTTGGTATGCAAACCAAACAAATTATGTAAAGTGGGCTGATTCATTTTCAGATGTGTATGTATAAGAGTGCGTGGTGAGACAGGGAGAGGTAACGTCTCCTAAACTCTTCAACATTTACGTTAATGATCTCATCGTTGAACTGAGTAGCATGCGAGTCGGATGTCGTATAGATGGTTTAAGCATTTATAACATCAGCTACGCGGATTATATGGTGCTACTCAGTCCGACGGTGGGTGGCCTAGCTGAGATGTTGAGGGTTTGTGAGACGTATGCTGCTGATCATGGACTTATATACAATGCTAAGAAAACAGAATATATGGTTTTTAAGGCCGCCGGTTAGTGTCTGAAAACTCGACCAATAATTACCCTTAATGGCTTGAGCGTTAAAGTATTTAAACTTCGTGTTTTGCAGTTTATATACTCAGGATATATTATTACCGACAACCTCAAAGACGATATTGACATTGAGAGGGAGCGTAAGGCTCTGGCAGCTCGAGGTAATATGCTGGCTCGCAGATTTTTCCGTTGCAGCGAATCAGCTAAAAAAACGCTTTTTAAAGCTTACTGTCAAAGTATCTATACGAGAAATCTGTGGGTCAGCCATGCCAAAAACTCGTTAAAAACCCTGCAAATCCAATATAACAATGTATTTAGGTTTATGTTGGGACAGCCTCGCTTCTGCATCGCATCAGGAATGTTTGCAGAGTATAATACGGACTGCTTAAATGCTGTAATCCGCAAAAAACCTGTATCCCTGATCCGCAGACGAAAGAGTAGTCAAAACACCATCCTAACTAAATTAGCAGACCGGTACACTTCGTCGTTGTGGAAAGGTCTGGTGCGGAAAGTGATTACTGGATATCCTTCACCCCTTTAGTGATTTTATCTTTAGGTACCTTTGTCTTTTTATTTACTAACAAATTAGTTTTAAGTTTCTTTTGTTACTAACCCATATGGATTTTTACCATCTGAAATAAACAATTTTTATTTTATTTGAATTATTTATTTTAATGTAAATAACTTAGTACTCAATCAGAAAAAGACCAAATGTATTCCATATATTTTACCACATGTAACTGAAGTTGAAGAATTAATAAGAGGAAAACATAGAATTAGTCAGTGCCACTGTAGTTTTGGGATTAACCCTGGATTATGAACTTCATTGGGGCCCACACATTGATAAACCGACGAAGATTCTTCTCTTCTGCAGCATATGCTGTAAAGAAGATACATCTTCTCATAGACGTTGCTACAGCAAGACTAGTTTACTTCAATTACTTTCACCGTATTATGTCAAATGACATAATATTGTTGTGAAGTGCTGCAGATACAGACACCATATTCGTATTGCAGAAGAGGGCTGTTCGCGCTGTTTACAAAATGGGTCCCAGAGATTAATTAAGAGACAATTTCAAAGAAATAAATATGTTGACTATGCCTTGCCAATATATTTATGAAAATATTATGTACGCGCGTAAAAACATCAGTTTATTATATAGAAATAAGAATAAACTCGCTGGTCCCACAACTAGGCTCCATAGAGTTAATAAATCGTTTATAGGGCAAACTGTACGCTTTTATAATAAATTACCAAGTGATGTGCTAAGTTTGTTAAATAATAAATTCAAAAATTTTGTAAAACAAAAGCTATCCAGGAAAGCTTATTATTAAATTTCAGATTACCTAGAAGATAAGAAAGCCTGGCATTAAAAAAAATTATTTGCTCCAGTGAATAAATTGTATTTAGTAGGTAAGTATTACAACGTAATACTTACCTAATTACCAAGTAATGGATCATAAAAAAAAACTAGCCCGAGTTTCTTGCATTGCTCCTTGTGTGCTGGTCGCGATTCGGCGGTAGGTTTGATGTTTCAAAGTAACCCTAAAAAATATTACTGAATAAATATATTTGACTTTGACTTTGACTAAGCATAGTTTGTAATATGGGAACTTGATTACGGATGGAATACTTTTTTTTGTAAATACATACATACTATATGATACAACACCCATCCACAGAACAAACAATTATGTTCATCACACAAATGTTTGTCCTGGCTGGGAATCGAACCCACAACCTACACCGCATTGGTCTTATCATTGGGCTAGCGCATCTATGAAATGTTTTAAGTCCAGATAACAAGCATCGGCGTAGTCAAGCACGGGGAGCAAGAGAGACTGTAAGCGCGATCTTATTGTGGTGTGTAGGAGAAGAGTTGCAGTGGTGTGTGTGGTATACGTGTGAAGGTGAGCATATAGAGTTCAGTCAAGGACAAGCCTCATAGCTCAGTTGGTAGTAACTCTGCCTTCTGCGCTGTAGGTTGTGGGTTTGATTACCACCCAGGAGAAACATTTGTGTGATGATTTTAATTTATAGATGTTTGTTCTGTGTTTGGGTGTTTTATTGTATGATATGTATGTTTTTACAAAAATAATAATAAAGTATTCCATCCATAATCAATAGTTTGGAGCTAGGATGGCATTGTGTTAATTAATGACGTGGAAAAAAAAGGTGGGAATTCGGCGAAGGGTGACTTTAAAAACTAATACTAATAAAACTATTTGCATAAGCATGATAATTTGATATATTTATTGGTAACTATATTGGGACTATAACTGATAATACCCGCGATTAATACACTTTCATCGTGATTTTTTATTATTTCTATAATGTGACTTACCTACTCAGTGGTGTTACCAGTGAAAACCCCTATCTAGTTCAGTTACGTAAACAAAATCGGACCAGTAGTTCCCGAGCTATGAGCAAACACTCTTATTTTTTTTAAGTAACCACCTTGTAACAGATCTACGCCACCTCGTATATTACTCTAGTTGTCTAGTGCTCATCGGTGTCAGATCCAGAGGTCCCGGGTTCGATCCCCACGGGGAGTACAATATTGTGCTTGGTTTGATTGATACCACTATCTTACCTAGCTCTGTCGCCATAACAACAATTCTTAAATTGTTGTGTTCCGGCATTCAGAGGTAAGATAGACAGTTTGTTGAGGATTCCGTGTGAAGTGCGCTTCCACCTTCGTCCATTAATAGCATGAATAATCAGGTGAGATAAAGGCCTAGCACCTCGTTGTAAAATAAAAAAAACCGATAAAACTAAGTGCTGTGCCATTGTCATCGTCGAATTACTTTGTGAGAGAGTTTGGATCTTATTTGCTAAGACATAAAATTTTTACGGGCTCATCAGGGAGTAGCAGAGGCATAATGCGCTCGTCGCCGCCCTCAACTCCGATACGTGAATCAGTGTCGTAGTCGCAGCCAGATTTGTTTCGCACACTGCAAGACGATAAGGAATATTAACGTTAGTATGAGACAAATACGGAATCTTCTGCATGACTCGACTGAAGATATTGTGAGCATAATGAATGAAATGTTTAAAAACGTACATGCTATGTTTGCGCACCTCAAAGTTAGTCAAGTCGCATAATTCTCTCAAAACTTGAGAGAATTTTGCGTTTTGTTTTTTCAATCGTATTGAAATTTTGAAACATAATTAACAATAAAAATTTTTGAAAACCAGAATGAGAATCTTCTTACCTTAAACGTTCATCAAATCATAAAGATGAGTGATACCGCTAAAGAACATATATATCTTAAATTAAGATTGTAAAAACTAGACCAAAAAGATTCTAGCAAACATGACCAATTTATAAACAGGGTACAACAAGTCGATAGTTTAGAAAAAAGATAGACGAATGTGGAAGAAACTTTCAAACAGAGAAAAATCTGAAAATTATAGAAACAGTCAAGCACAATCATGTGAATGCAAAAAGTGACAAATTTATGTTAGTCACTTTTTGCTTTTACTGGAAACATCTTACATATCTTACGATAACATTTTACATCAGGAAACTGATGCTGTATATCTACTTTAATAATAATTTAAGTCCGGGTGAGTAACTGGAAGCCCGTAACTTAGGCTCTTTTGAGACCTAGTACGGTAAACAGAGCTCCTCTAAGTACAGCCAATCATTCCACTGTATAAATGATATACATTCTTGTTCTTGTACACATAAAAAGTACAATTAAACTAACTATGTACAAAGGAATCAGTCAGATTACCTAAGGACCGTTACAAACGGCCTATAGGTAACTCAACTGTTCCAGACCAGTACCAGACGGAAGCTTAGACACTATTGTTACTAATTGTTTTTTTTTATTGTACGACGGGTAAGCACAATAATAATAAGTAAACAGTAATTTGTTATGTGTAATTATTTTTGTGTACCATAAAGTGTTCATTTAAATATCAATGATATGCTATCTAGTGATAGCATCCATTGTTATGCAGATGATAGTACTGGTGACAAATTCTACATGGGCCGTGCCAATATCCCTCGTTCAAATGTTGATGAGAGCCGAAGAAAACTTGAATCTGAGATCGAGGAAGTGTTAACTAGAGTTTCTGACTGGGGAGAATTGAACCTGGTTAAGTTCAACCAACGAATACACAAGTCTGCGCGTTTACTGCCAAGAAAAATCCCTTTACTGTAGCTCCGCAATTTCAGAACATACCTGTTACCATCTCTAGTAGCATTGCGATCCTGGGTATCGACATCTCCAGCGATGTTCAGTTCCGTAGTCACCAAGAGGATAAGGTAAAGCTGGCATCCAAAAAGCTCGGTGTGCTCAATAGGGCAAAGTGGTACTTCAGTGCGGGGCAGAGACTGCTTCTTTTTAAGTCGCAAGTCCGACCCCACATGGAGTACTGTTGTCACCTTTAGGCAGGAGCATCTGAATACCAGCTTAAGCCGTTTGACTCGGTTCAAAGACGAGCTGTGAGAATTTTGACGTCCCCATACTCACAAGTGGTATTGAAACTTTAAGTCTCAGGAGATAATTTTCCTCCCTGTGTGTGTTCTACCGCTTGTATAATGGGTTGTGTTCTGAGGAATTATTTGATGTGATGCCTGCAGCCTCTTTTTATCGTGGCACCGCCATCAACAGAGATTTCATCCACACACTTTGAATACAATGCCGGAGGTTCAAGAGGAACTTCCTCCGACGAACTATTCAATTGTGGAATGATCTCCCTGCAGAGGTTTTCCCTACTAGCTACAGTAAGGGGTTTCACTAAAAGGGCATTTTAACATTTTTAAAGGGTCGGCAATACGAGAGTAATGCTTTTGGTGTTGCGAGCGTCCATGAGGGACGGTAACCGCTTTCCATCAGGTGGGCCGTATGCCTGTTTGTCACCTTATTGGATTAAAAAAAATGTGGTGGTTACGGCGAATCCCCCAGTCACACTAGTTGAGAGTTAGATAAGTGGCAGTATATAGTTAAGGTCTGAGTAGGAAGGTTATCTGGGTAGGCTCCCCCCATCGTAGACCTTATCTTTGTCTGTGCAAGTCTAGAGAACTGGCACATTTTATAAAAACCTGCTTCACACGGTTATCATAGACATATCAACACTACAATTACAGACTGGCTTGCCCATGTTCTGCAGTATTACTTTGTGAGTGATTATGATGACAATGATGTTTAAATATCCGAAAACAACTCCAGAAACATAAGTTTTCAAATGTATAAACTTCAAAATTATCTTTAGTACGTAAACTCTAATACATAATTCATAGTTATTAACCTGTGGTATACGCAGTGGCAACGTCCTACAAGTTAAAATGATATTAATGAGAATTAATGAGAAACCATTTCAGAATAGTATAGACATACAGACATATAGACTACAGGCGGTAGAATGAAAATGTTCCTAAAAAATCTTAATGAATAAATATATTTGACTTTGAATTTGACCTTGACTTTATAAGGATAGACTTCAAAAGTGTAATTGATTGAAAAACAAGATTTTCTCAATTTGTTCCTGCGGTCTGCTGCGGTAATCTTTGGACTTCGACAGGAAGATCAGTTGATCGCTAGTCAGGCGGACACTAAAGTTGATATAATTCAACCATAACCGTGAGCAAAAGCCTTATATTGCCAGACAATGGCTATTTTAACAGGATTTTTTGGGGATTTACGATTACTGATTAAAGATAAATAATAACACAAATAAAATGTCAAAAGACGTCATGCGTGACCAGTGATAATATCACTGGTTAAATAATTGGCCTTCTTTTAACCAAACCTAACCATTCAAATTAAATGATGAATATAAATAACGATAATAACGAATTTAATAAAATTAATGTATAATGCTACTTTTGCCAACCACAGTAGCTATGCTCGCTTTCATTGGTGGAGCTTCAAATTGAATTCGCATCTCATTTGCATTTATAAAATGCAATTTAAGAGCGGCATGTCGATCATCCTTAGTCATTTCACAGTATTCTTCTTACAATTTACTGTAAAATGTGTTTACGGAGGGCTGAATGTTATCCCGGAAAGAAGTGATATAACTTACTGCGATTCTAACTATATTTTCAATGTAACAGCTACTGTAAGAAAGCACGGTAGACGCAGTCCCTATTTTTTCAACATAAGTTGGTCAAACGTACACGTCTGGGCGGAAAATGTTACAGTAAGTCATACAAATACAACATTAATAACTCCTATGGTCTTGCGTTTTAACTAGTTTTCAAAGCAGCCTAAATTAGCTCTGGTCTAAAACAATATCTGTACAATATTTATGTTTAGCTCGTTACAAAGTTTGACGCCCGATATCTTAGACCAAATCCCTCCTTCCCTTTCCACCACCGGACTAGTAGACGTAATGGCTTGTTACAACCGATTCATTATTGGTTAGGAATAGAACTCCTTGCCACCTTTTGTTTTACCGCACAAAAGGAATCGTTCTCCATATAAGGCCACATTTTTACTTGTTTTTTAAGTGAGCTGATGGTCTAATGCTTAGATGTCACCAATAAACTTTCGCATGTATACCATCTGGATAAAGAAATAAATTTTCAGGCTTGTGTCTGTCCAGTAGACCTTTACATAATCTCACGACAGGCTTGGGACAGGCTTAAATCACTTCACATCAATAGCTTCCTTATAAAGCCTTTTTTGGTTTTGTTATAATCACCACACCTGGTAGCCGGATTGGTGATCACAGTAAAAGTGTATATAATACACAGAAGATATCCCTAAGTCGGCTTTTACGACTTCAATGGGTTGAATCGATTCTTAAGCCGCGACCGCCTCGGCAATCTTACGATCATCACCCTCATCCAGCAGACAGCAATCGAGCACTAGTTCTTCATCTATTAGACAGGTTAGGCGGTGATAGGCCTTCCGCTATTGCTTTTGATATATTTTATGTTAAACGAATGCATCCTGTCTTTCATCTTTTTTTTGGTAAAAAAATACTACCACTGTAAAGTTTTTGAAAAGGTCCTAAGTAACATTTAGTATTCTATCTGTGGAAATGGTCAGTTAGTGGATTGCGAAAGGGCTCGTCCGGGAAAGTACTACCACCATACCTATATTGGCCGCCAAGTAAAATAAGAATAAAGTTGCCGGTAAAATTCCAGCAGACGGGGTAAACAACTAAATACCTCAAATTGGCAGGCGCAATGCATTGCAGCGTAAGTCTTGTTCGTGTTCTTAGTTCTTGTTCCGAGCTGAAGCAGAGAGATAACACAAAAATTCTGAATCTGCGTTAGGACCCTTGGTAGCTCAGTTTGTTAGAGCGTTTCCGGCTGTAGGAAAAGATGCAGGTTCAAGTCCCGTCGTGGGTTGTGCATTTTTGTGTCGTTAATGACCAAGTGCAATCACTTGACATACATTATTATTTTCCTTGAACATTATTTTCAGGTAAGTTTAATATTATCTGAATACCTTCACAACGAGTATCGGCGATCATTCGTAGAGTTCCACTTTAACTTCTGCAAGTTGGTCCATGAAGATATATTTGTCGGGTCAATCCTAAGAAAACATGGAATCATATGTCCATTACCAATAGTAAGTGTCACTAGACTAAATTATGATGCTATTTTTTTATTGAACGACGGGATTTGCCCTTCATCTCATCTGAATATGAGCTATTCCTTAAAATGAAGTGGATATTATTGACTAGTGTATTGGAGTGATTCCAGCTCTGGCTTGTTACTTGCAAAGGCGCGCTTAGCTAATGAGCAAGTGCGTGTGCAAATGGCTGATGATGTTAGTGGCCAAGAGTTTACTCACTTTGGTCAATAGGTTTATAGAATTTGCACTCAATCTTCAATTTCAAGCTCAAGTTACTTTTTTAATAACATCAGTTACACGTAAAAAAACAGTCTCATAAAAGCAATGAACAAACAATGGTAAATTAAAACAATTATGCAATAAAATAACAGACTATTACGTATACTTACTAAATTAGTAACATTGTCGGAATTGGTGCATTTACAATAAAAATGTATACCTGCCAATAACTATTAATCATAATTAGAAATAAATAATATTAAATTAAATAAAAAGTACAATAAAACTAATTATGTACAAAGGAATCAGTCAGATTACCTAAGGACCGTTACAAACGGCCTATAGGTAACTCAACTGTTCCAGACCAGTACCAGACGGAAGCGTGCCCAAGACACTGGCTGCATTGCCACGCTGAATAGCTATGCTAATTCGCTAGCCTAAATAAGTAACCCTTGGGTCACGTGTCGCCTCAATCAAAATCCCCAATATATTAATATTCAATTGAATGTCATTCAATGTCAAAAATCACAATGTTTTGGCGGAGATCGAACCCTGGACCTCTGGATCTGAAATCGGTGTAGTTATACGTATTTCACTCACATTTTTTTACAAATGATGGGTTAGCTTTTGAACTCTAGGCTTGCTAGCTCTAGACCAGAACAATGGTGAGGTCTACGATGGAGCGACCTTTCATAGGTGCTCATTTGCGTACCGATCGAACACAGCAACCGGGATTTGTCAGAAGTGGCTCTCAGCGGTCTACCAGATGGACATGTACAGATGAGGGACTGGTGATAGGCATCAGTATCTTAACGGCCTATGCTACCTAAGATTAGCAACTCACTGCCATTTTACTCTTGTTTCGAAATAAGATACAGTTAGAATAAAGGTGACATTGTTGTGCGCTCAACCACGGCGCTTATGACCACCAGATGACAGATTTGAAAATTTAAAACACAGAGCGTATGCAGTATATTGTGTTTATTTACTGTAAAGTGTCAAGGCCTAATTGGGCTTATTTATTGAATGGCGAAAATTTTTAGTACAAACTAAAGTCATCTTTGGATTTTATTTCTATCCAGAGAATTTTATGAAATCGTGTTTTCGAAACACGACCGTTCTAGCATAAATCTGTAACATATATTCATTTCAAAGTAAATGCTACAGTATTATGGAAGATATGATCGCTGAAGCTAAGCCATTCCAGGCATCATAGACTTAATATGTATCTCTATGTTTCAGGGTAATTGGAAAATTCTCAACGCAACCGCGGTGTTTCCGACATTCCCATATAAGTTTCCTATTTCGAAAGGAAAAATAGAAATCATTATCAAGCTCACTAAAACAGAGAAGATCATCGTAACGGGAAATTTCTATTTATCTTTTGTCCAAAACTAAATACTTTGAAAGTATGTACATGTCTTAAAACACTTATTCATGTATTAAATTGAAGTAATCAAAAATCTGTCATCACTGTATAAAAAGAACCTTAAGTTTTTACAGTGTTGTCTAGCCTAGTGGCTCGACCACTGGTGTCAGATCTAGAGAGGAGTCTCTGGACCTGTATCCCCTGGGAATCCGAACTCTCGGGTTCAGCGTACAATATTGTGCTCTTGTAGTTGGTGGTAGGACTTTAATTAAGTCCGTCTGGCTATTTACCACCATATTACCTAATTCGATCGCCATAACAAATTGCAATTGCAAATTGTTGTGTTCCGACATGTTGCAGTAGAAGGAGGAGTTCTCAATATTTATTAATAAACGGGTGGAGCCTGTCTCTTTTTAACAATCGTGGTGTTACTATCGTAAAAACGGAAAATAATATTGGAAAGTAACGTACATTACGTGAAAAAACAACACTATATCTCACATCTTCTAATCTTCTTCTTCTAATATATAAAAGGATAGGTCCTGAGTGACTGACTGACTGACTGACTGATTCAACTTGATACAAAGCACAGCCTAAGCCGCTGGCCGTACAGACTTGAAATTTGGAGGGTATGTTTAACTTAGTGTGTAGGCGTCCGCTAATAAAGGAATTTTGAAATACGCACCAATCGGTTCAAATGGGGTTCAAAGTTCAGAATAAAATTTTGCATATTTCCGAAACTATACATGATAGATGTTTGCAAATTCATATGGAGATTGTCCACAAAAAATAAGCAATGGCATGGTTTAGGGTTTGTATAATTTTCAAAATTAAAGGGTAGGGGTCAAATATTTCAAGAAACAGCTTTTAAAGAGCTACATCTTCTGAACTGTAAAAGGTAGCAGGTTAAAATATTCAAAGAATTAACGAAAAAAAGAAAAATGCCTTTCTGTTGGACCGCTTTATGGAAAAGTGACGTTTTGATAGGGATGTGTAAGGAAATGTGACATAAATATAACATTTTTAAAGATAATTCTATACACAAAGTAACTTTATTTGAGTTAAGTACTAAATAAGTATGTATAGAGGATCTGAAACGATAGGTTTTCGTAGCATTTTATATTGCCTTCTACAGTGGCATTTGGGTTTATAATTTTTTTGATTGATCGATGCAAAATGATATGGACTCTTCATCAGTTTGGTTTGTCAATTTATAGAAAGCATTGGCTCTCAAGCTGTGGATTCTTGTTTCGGCCATAATGTCTGAGAAACTTGCTCAGCGTTAAGTCCTCCTTCAAGATTTAAACAAAATTACTGACTCTGACACATTCGTTCGGTGTTGCAATCATTTCAATCGGAAAGGTCGCGTTTTGTAAGTACTAATTATGTCGTATGTCATTTTCTACTGGAAAAGTTGCTTTTTGAAATGAATCGAATCAATGGCCGTTAGTAGCTTAATTTTTTTCTAAAAAAAGTGACGTTTTGAAGAAACTATTTAAGTAGAAATTAAGTATTTCTCGAATGTTTTTCCTCTTTCGTCCACGGTTTTCGGCATGGTTACTATATACCAACATCATTTCCAGTAAACGTAGTCGTCGCAAGTGCATGTAAGTCAATACATGCACTTGTCGCACAAGTCGTCAGTCACGCTGGCTACTGGAAAAGGCTTAATAATCGAGTGAGCGACGCGAACGAGGTCTCCGAGTCAAGTTGGGAAATTCAGCACTGTATGTTTGTATGAATGTACATACATTCATACATATTTACATTATAGTGCCGGATTATGTGTGTATGTATGTATGTGGCAATGTTTTTGACGTAATAACTCTCGAACGCATAAATGTACATATATGTACCACAAAAAAATATATTTGATTTTAAAAAAATTAAACTGTATGAAGACGTATATATACATTGAAAGACGCGGGGGATTTTTTAAAGATTGAGCAGTTTTTGAGATATTAGGGAGAAAATAAATCACATATTTCTCTCATATCTTTTGAATGGTTAATTTGATGGACTCATTTTATCTAATATTCAGAGACGCATAAATAGTTAAAAGGTTTTTAAAAAAGGGTAGTTTGTGAGAAAAAGGCTTATCAAGAAACTAACAAGATCAATGTCCTAAAGGGTGTCATTTGAAAGAGTATTGACTGCACATTACAAAAAAGTTGTTAAGCTTTTAAAAGGGGGTTGCAGCTGCAGGATGGTATTGAAGTCAGAAAATGAAGAACTTCGAAGATTTGCCGTTATTGTATATTTGTATAACGTTACGAGGACAATGATTTGTTATACCTGATATTTACGCCATCTTGTTTTTTTTATTATTGATTTAACGAAGTTCGTTCAAACATGCCTCCGGCATTCGAAGCTCCAGCGTCAATGGTAGATACTGAAGATTATGTTTCTACGCCGATGGATCCTCTTCTTTGAATACAGGACATATTTTTGAATTACTGCACCTCACAGTACCCGCAGTTCGAATGTCAGCCACCCTTGATACGCCGTCTTTACCGCTGATGATGCTGACTTTTCTCCCAAGAGACCACTTCAATGGGTGAAGCCGGTCATTCTTGATGAGAATGATGGAATTTGGCTCTAGGGTATCGACGATTTTTTGCCATTTACGCATCTTTTTTAGCTCCAAGATGTAGCTCTTTCGCATAGCGCGTCTAGAAGTTGTGCCGAATCTGCTCCACTCTCTGGTATCGGTAGAGCATTCTTCCAGCGTCACCTCGCATGTCCTGGTATACCGGTGATGTGAGCTGGCGGTCAACTAGGAACTAAATGACTTGGTCTGATCCCAACGACTTACACCCTCTCAGGGTGGAAGTTGTTGGGATCAGAAGACAGCGGGGATAAAGGACGGTAGTTGAGAATGGCTTCTACTTGGGTTAAAACTGCGCTACCCGCTGTGTTTATATAACGATTGTCTCCTGATCACTTTTAATATTTTAAAATAGAAAAAGTGACTAAAGTGATTTCATTTGATCTTGATATAGAAGTGCTATAATGCTATGGAGGTGGAACTGTATAAATTTAACGAAACTACTTAGGTACATCGAGTGCTTCATCTCAGTTGTTCTATGCATAATCATTCAAAAGCTACGCCTATTAAGCTTTTTATAATACTTTCTTCAAGTGCTAAAGGTACTGTAATGTGTTTGTCGCGGGTTACTCAACTGTAACAGCGATTATAAAGTGTATATAACAATAGACACAATTCTCGCTAAGTTTCAATTTAGCATTGTCATTTCGGCTTGATATATTTCTGCAACAGTGCCATCTATTGTTTGCTGTTGGAACCGTCTGCACGCATGAGATTGCTAGCGCTGCGCAGACGCCGCTGCACTGCCGCTACCCTTGCACGAGTCTGTCTTTGGCTCATCTCTTGCCTAGTACCGCTAACTACTCCTAGGGGGCGCTGTTGCAGTCCCTCACCATAATTCATGTGAATAAATAATACTACCAAGCAGAATGAGCTCTAACTGCAGTGGTTGCAAGCTTTCTATGGCGTCGGGCACTTGGATAATAAAGTGCAGACGTCTATCATGCAGAATATATCAATATACTCCCTCAACAATATTCTACACTCAGTAAGGAGTATCTGTCAGGCTGAAGTTGCCCTTCATGTGCCAATTTAACACGCCGCAACCGGTCTAACCAGAACATTCCAGTCCGCAGTACCCAGGTGCTTCCCTGTCATGATACTCTGGATTTATCATTCGGCTTGAATACAAGAGAGAGGTCGCTCATTAATGACAACTCGTAATCACCGAGTCAAGCCGATTTCACACTGCGTTTTCCCAGGAACTATACGGCAAGTTGCAGGTCTGGCGGACCGAGAATAATAATAATATCCTCAGCATTCGAGATGATATGAAGTGAACGTTATCATAAAGAAACAAAAGGCTTGGGTAAGGTGGAAAAAGTTTAATAATAACATTGATTATGTCAAATTCTCTGAATATAGAACGGCCTTTAAAGAGAAGTGCGACAAATGTTATAAAGAATATATGAAATCTGTTGAAAGTAATATCTCCACGAATATTAAGTTATATATTAATAATCGTTAAGCTAAATCTGGTATACCTACTGCAAAGACATAATAACACTAAATCTGACATCCCGGAAACGACTTGTAACGTCATGTTCTTCGAATTATTTGAAACTGCTTTTGAACCCGCATCACCTACTCTTAATCAATGGGTACCACCCCCTTATTCCTCCCACCACCACGTTTTATTGACTGATATCTTCTTTGAAGATAACACGGTCATAAGGGAACTTCAATCTTTGACATCTCTAAGGGCCCTGTTTCTGAGGGTATCCATCCATATTTTCTTAAATACACAGCTGATAGCGTTTACAGAGCCCTATCTATAATTAACAATAAATGTATTGCTCATGGTTTCTTTCCAAACGTCAGGAAATGTGCTTATATTACCCTCGTGCACAAAAATGGTGCCAGAAACAACGTTGAACAGTATCGGCGAATTTTACTACTTTCCACGCTGTCGAAAGTTTTTGAGAGACTTGTGCATCATGAAACCTACCAACATCTTCACCATATTATGATACAGCTACAACATGTCTTTGTGAAGCGTAGATCCACCACTACCAACATATCTGTTTTTGCGAGTAACCTCTTCGAAAGCTTTGACGCAGACCTCCAGGTAGACGTTGCTTACACCGACTTTAAGAAGGCGTTTGACAAGGTAGACCGTGATATTATTTTAGACAAGATAGCATTCAATGGCATTCGTGGTAATTTGTTGCGCTGAATCAGCTCCTATATTTCAAGTAGAACACAGATTGTTGCGGTCAATGGGTATTATTCTGAAACCGTGAGCATAACTTCTGGTGTACCCCAGGGTCCACTCTCGGTCCTCCCTTATTGACATTATTTATAAATGACATAGAACAATGTTTCGATAACTCAAAATTTATTTTATAAAAATTTAAATTATAAATTCTACTGAAACCTACTTACATACCCTGAATAAATGAATGAAAATACTTATTTGCACATCTTAAAAATAGAACTAGAAAAAGCCTCATAGCTCAGTTGGTAGTAGCTCTGCCAGCTGCGCTGTAGGCTGTGGGTTCGATTCCCACCCAGAACAAACATTTGTGTGATGAATATAGATGTTTGTTCTGTGTTTGGGTGTTGTATTGTATGATAAGTATGTATTTACAAAAAAAAAAGTATTTAAGTATTCTATCCGTAATCTAGTACCCATATTACAAGCTATGCTTAGTTTGGGGCTAGATGGCGCTGTGTGAAATTTATGTCCTGTAATATTTATATTATTATTATTAAAAAAAAAAAATGTATATACATATATATATATATATATATATGTATATATATATATATATATATATGGGCGGTCTTATCGCTAAGAAGTGATTTATGCCAGACAACCTTTGGATGGAGAGGATTTCATGGCTAAAGAGATGGTTGGTGGTGCACATTTTAATTAGGGGTCTAACTAAATTAACTATATATCATACATTATAAGTAAAGCTATGCTACAAATATACATACTACTTATATAATATACATGCATACTAATACTAATATACACAAATATAAATACCTACATATTATACACTATGTACTTACATACTATACTATACAAATATAATACACAAATACAAATTTACTTAAGTATATGGATAATTATAATAGATGTTCTAGAAGTACCATGATAACACATATAAAACGGTGCAGATAACAGCAAATACGTTTAGTGACGAAGGATGACATAGGCTATTTAAACAGGTTCGTTAAAGTAAAAATATTTTACCCTAACTTTGAACACAGCCAGAGAAGGTGATTGCCTTATTGAAAGCGGCAACGCCTTCCATAAGCGTAAACCCTCCACAGTAAAAGAATCATTGTAAAAACTAGTTATGTGAGCAGGGAATTTAAGAACAAGAGTTTCAGACGATCTTAGAGAGCGGGTATGTGAGAGGTGCAGGATTTCATAACGCTCCTTTAAGTAATTGGGGAGTCAAAGGATTTCGGAGGATATTGAATGTCCTGTAATATTTAATTTAATTTAATGCTACACAGTCCCGAGGAGCTGTAACAGGCGCGCGAGCCGAGCCCGTCATCTTTTTGCTATTTGCGCGCATCGGACCAACTCGGTACTTTGTTGCCCTGTTCGCCGCATGATTGAATCATATAATTGAGATCATTGAAATCCTTGCTTACTCGATTTCTAAATTTAAAAAACACAACTGCTGTGCTATCGTCACTCGATAGCGCTCTAACTGATTAATTTGTACGTAGTCCTACTTTATTTTCTCTTTGTGAGTTACTCTCCAATTATATAACTTTTATTAGCATGTAAGCCTAGTTTTGTAGTATCATCTAGTGCATTTTATTGTTTGTTATGTAACTAGTACACTATACCATACAGCGTAATCAGTTAAGTCAGTGGGACAGGCTTGTAAAAAAAGTTTCAATTCGTTATGAGCACCGATTATTAGCATGATTTTTTTGCCATTATTCAAAATATTGTATTCGGTTTCGGTTATTACCCACCGTCCACTACCGCGCCGCGAAATGGACCGTTTAGTGCTAAAATGTATGCTTTGGTAGTTAGGTCACAAACAAGCTCTAAGTGTATCGTGCGCGTCACAAAGTTAACCAACAGACAGATATTTTTTTTTTCATTTTGTGCCCCTTTGCGGCTCAAGGTGATAATTGGTCCTGCATAGTCTACCCCGCAGTGTAAAAATGGGTTGGTTTTAAAATTTTACCTTTCAATCGATTACACACAACGCACTCATTCATGATTTTCCGTGCGTGATTTCTACCCCCGACAGGCTATTCTGCCACCACACTGGTTATTCTACTACCGGCACGCATTCAATCATTTTTGTCAAGGAACATGTTTAGTTTATAAAGACTCGGAGTCCATTTCAGCGAATGATTTTTACGCAGAAAATCATATTCCTCGCTAATTGATTCCATTTGAGATACCTTTGCTAATCTCAGTTCGGATTGTCTCAGTTCATCCACTGTTTGCTCGACTTAATGACTCAATTTATTTTGCGTATAATTGATCGATTGAGCGAAGCAAACGAGATCTCTTAGTTGTGTTGGGAAATCCGGCACTGTATGTATGTATGTATGTGGCAATGTTTGTGACGACATGACACTCGAACGGATTATCCGATTTTCATGAAACTTTAACTGTAAAGAGGCAACGTAAATAAAAATTCTCTCGAACGAGAGGGTCTCTCGCTAATAAAATTTGATGAATTTGATTGTCGCAGGGAATTTTTGATAAGTGGCTACCCCACTTTTGAGATATTGGGGTGAAAATAAATTATTTTTTTTGTCCATATCTTTTAAATCCGATTCGATCAATTCAAAATGTTTATCATGCGAAAATTATATTAATACTCATCAATTGGTAAAAGGATTTTTGTCTCTAGGGAAATTTTCGAGAAATAGTTTTTAGTGAGACAAGATGGTGTTTTGCTTGGGGTGTCATTTAAAAGAGCGCCATTCATAAAATATATGTGCATTCAACTTTAAATTAGTGGTGGTTTTGGTAACTAAGGGGTGCGTTAAGAGGGTATAACGCTTGGTATTTCTTATAGGATATACCGTTAAAGGGGGTCGATTTCACAATTAACTTCTTTTTTATTTGCTGAAGCCACCCTTGTATTGACATAAAGGGTTGCAAAAGGGGTGAATAAGATTGAAGTCTTGAAAATGTGTGAAAGCTTAAAATATCATTTGAAATAGGGGTTGCGACTGCAGATTTCAAAATTAGTTATTTTTTTCCCATGATAGGGGTTGGTTTTAAAGATGAAAGGGCAAAGGAAGATAGATCATCAAGAATTATCAGATAAGAGAGGGTACATATTCAAAATCTCATTAAAACTGGTCTATTTATTTTTTATAATTCAGTATTGTTGCCTTGGTTTGGCAACAATACTGAATTATAAAAAATAGGGTATAGGGTGACGATAAAATCCATGAATTACTTTTAGGATGTCATGCAAGGGGTTTGACTGCGCATATCCCACATCAGTAGCACATTATTGTCCACCACAATGTGGAAAAAAAAATCCTCTATAACTGAAAGGTTTGGCAATAAATACCACGCTCGACAGACTGATTGGTGCACACAGTTAAAGTCTTGTTTACATTAAGAAAAAAACTGCTGCTGCGCAATTAAGTATTTATGCTGTGCTAGCGTAGCACACCGTGATGCGGCAAAAAACGCTATTACGTATGAGTCAACATGCGTCATGTGACCCAAGGCTACATACATCACATCATGGTTTAAATTTGTATACAAAAAAGTGGAAATATTCCTCGCATACTTTCTCCTCTTCAAAGCGCGTATCACAAAACATCCAGCTCCCAGAACTTGCGTAATTGTTCATCGGCCGCTTGAGAGCCGATACAATCAAATGCAACTCTTTTTTTTGTATAGTATTTATGGGACCCGATACGACCCACTTCAGCAGCGTGTTCTGTAGCTACGGGCCTTTAGGTAAACGCATTTTCCCTCGCATAGTAAATCCCAAAATATATCCGCGCCTATTAGGATATCGATTATTCGAAATTCATGAAAATTGAGATCAGCTAATTGAACATTGTCAGCGATTCCGAACTTCGCGTATATTGTTCGGGCACTGTTGACAATGTGGATGCAATATTATCTGAATCAAAACATTGCATTCGCGTAGTGGATGGGTTCGTACGCGACCTAACATCAACTTCGCATACCTACTTGTGTTGACTGTGAGATCGAATTGCCTATTTCTCGTATTTCTTGAGTGGACTGTTTAAATGTTAAGCCTAATATATCGCATTATGATTGCATCGATTGCTTCCCGAGTCTAGAAGCGCGCGCGCAACGTGAAAGATATTGTAACTATCTTTTATTTTTTTACTTCCACTATTACCATCTCACCTGAACTCATCCCAACAAATGTTTTAAGATTAAGTATTTAGGTTTATGATGTACTTAAAATAAAATTACAAATTGTGTACCTTAATGTTGAAAGGATCATCAAAAAATTAAGCAGCCCGAGGTTCTTGCCTTTCTCCTTGTGTGCTGGTCGCGATTCCAAACAGGCGGTAGATTTGACGTTCCAAAATTATCCTAAAAAATCTTAATTAATAAAGAAATGTTGACTTTGACTTTGACTTTGGGTGTCGATGTTGATTCGTAGGATCCACTTTTAGTCCACCTTTAACCCCAGAAATTTGATAACAAGACCTTCAAAGAGTATGTTGAGTCTGTGAAAATGCCAAGAGAGCTGCCCTCTTTACAGGAATTCCTGGCATTCCTAGAAATACAATTTACAGCTTTAGAGGTGTCCCGTCGCAAACAAGAGCCGATCACTATCACTAACCATACAAAAACTACATCTCAACCATGAAAGTCAAATTACCATTGAGATACTTCTCGCCACTGCCATAGTTAAAGCCATTGGGGTTGATGGCAGTCAGCATGAAATGAGAGTTCTAGTCGACCAAGGATATCAAGTATCCTTAATCAGCGAGAAAGCGGCGCAAGTCCTAGGGTTAAAGAGAAACAGCTTTAAAGGTCAGATATTTGATCTAGGACAGAAGCAAAATAACGCTAAGGGCACAGTAGAGTTAACGATTAAATCCTGCCATAGTGATTTTTCCCTCAACATCAACGCTATCATCGTGAATAATTTGATTAAACAAATACCAAATAACTCGTTTATCATGCCGGAATCATGGCATCATATCCAGGGAATAAAATTAGCCGATCCAAAGTTTAATGTAAGCAGACCAGTAGATTTACTCTTCGGAGCCGATATATACAGCAAGATTATGTTAAGCGGCATTCTACGAGGAGATAGAGATGAACAACCACTGGCCCATCAGACGCTATTAGGATGGCTGCTCTGTGGGTCCACATGACCACAACACCATTGCAATGTCGTTCTCAATCATACTGAAGATTTATTGAAATATTGGGAAAATGAGGATATAAATCAACAGGTAGAGATGTCAAACGACGACCAGTGTCAAGCAAGAGTTATCACTGATTAACGATATCGAGATAAATAGATGGCTTGCAATTGAAGAAACTCAAAATATAACATTGTGTGGCTATTCCGATGCGAGTCTCAAATGTTACTCTTGCGTTATCTATTGCAAGACAGTAAAGAACGAGAAAACCACCGTAAGATTGTCGCAGGAAAAGCCAGGTGGGCGCCTCTAAGCAAAATTGTGTATATACCAAAGCTGGAGTTGATGGAGGCGCCGTTGTTAACGCAACTGATTCAAAAGGTCCAAAGCTGCTTAGGAGAGTATCAGATTGATGTTCACTGCTGGACTGATTCGACCGCGGTGTTAGGATGGTTAAACGGAGATCCGGCCCGCTGGAAGCCATTTGTTGCCAATCCAGTAAAGTCTATCCCTAAAGCAATACCTGCGAACAGGTGGGCCATAGTTTGTTTTTTCACATGTTAAAACCATAGATAACCCGGCTGATTGCGTAAGCCGCGGGTTAACGGTCAAGCAGCTCAAGGATCACAATTTGTGGTGGCAAGGACCATCGTGGCTACCATCACATACCAATCAGAGAGATCAAACCAGTTATGAAACCGAGCTAGAAATAAAAGCGTCCTTTTGCAACACAGTTACTCAAACAGATAACAATGGCGCAAGTATTAGTGAAATAATAAATGATTTATTGCAAAAAATAAGCTGCATAACATAAATAATTTGCATCATCACATGGATACTACGAGTTCCAGTTTACAATAAACGCGGTCACCAAGGTTACCTAGATTCAAATGAGCTCAATCGCGCAAAAATGCTGATAATCAAAAGCATACAGTCAGCTGAATTCGCGGGTGAAATTCGTTCTATAAATAAACGAGGAAATGTAAATCTCAAAGCAGAATACTTAATTTGAATCCCACTTTAGGCAAAGACGGGATATTATGCGTCGGCGGTCGATTAAGAAATGCTCATGTGAGTGAAGAGATGAAGCATCCGATCATCTTGCCGCATAAACATCGCCTTACAGCATTGATGATAGATCAAGCACACAAAACAACCCTTTATGGAGGAACACGCCTCATTTTAGCTTCTCTCCGCCAGCAGTATTGGATTATCGGCGGTTACAATGCAACGAAAGCGCATGTAAAGATGCATGACATGCAAAAGGCAGAATCCTGGAAAGCAGTACCAGCTCATGGGAGACTTACCGGAAGCAAGAGTTAATCCTGAACATGCATTTTATCACTGCGGGGTGGACTGTACAAGCTTTGTCGAAGTGAAAGCAAACAAAGGACGTGGGATCAAAACCACAAAGAGGTACATTGCGTTGTTCGTATATATGGTTACAAAGGCCGTCCACCTGGAGCTCGTGTCAAATATGAGTAGTGCAGCTTTTTTGGCAGCACTAATAAGGATGACAGCCAGGAGAGGAGTCCCACGTCATGTTTACAGCGAAAATGGAACCAATTTTGTTGGAGCGAACAGGATAATGCAGGAAGAGCACGACCAGTTGATGCAAGTGTTCAGCGAAAGTTGCTTGGCTGAAATTGCAGAAATGGGAATCCAATAGCAGCTGGCCAAGTCCAGCCGGTTTATGGGAACGAGCTGTTCGATCACTGAAGGGACATCTTAGGAGGGTTGTGGGGCAGCAGAAACTAACCATCGAGGAGTATACCACATTGTTGGCTTGGATAGAAGCGTGTCTCAACTCTCGCCCTCTTTGCGCTTTGTCAGAAGAACCGGACGACCTAGACTTTCTCACACCAGCACACTTTCTATCAGGAACAATGCTCATAGAAACAGAGAACGATGCCCGAACCAGATGGCATCTGATAAAAAAGTGGTTTCAAGATCTTTGGAAGAGATGGTTGGCTAAATACCTAGTGCAGTTATCATCCAGAAATAAGTAGCGTATACCACAGAAAAACATAGGCATCGGTGACTTAGTCGTGATCCATGACGACAACCTACCCCCAGGAAGGTGGGCTCGCGGTCGGGTTATAGATACGAACCCGGGAGAGGAACGTCTAGTCAGGGCTGTTTCGCTAAAAACCAAGAACGGGGTCATGAAACGGCCGATTGTGAAACTTTCTGTGTTGCCTCTTAACCACAATGAACCAGAATCAAAACAAAAATCATGAAACCGCATATCTTTGTCACAGCACTTATTCTTTCGTTGCGATGCATGCACAATAAAAATAAAGTAAATTAAACAAAGTGGGGTCATTGCCATAAGCGAAGATTGCATAATAAAGGGCAATGATTTGGTGTTACGTTCGACCCGCCACCACTCATACCAGAGAACCCTTACACCGTCCATATTCATGCCCGAACTGGATCAGATTAACCACACAATTAACGTGAAAATTCCCAGTGAAACGTCAACCAAAGTCGGCGAGGGATTAAACACATCCATGGCCAGTTTAGGTAGAGCCATATGAAAGCTGAAAAAGAGCAACGCAGATATGGACGACATATCCTCGCATAACATCCATTACTACGCACTCGGCTATCCAACATTAGCGGGCGTGGTGTGTATAGGTGCAGTTTGGATATGGAGGAGCGGTCGGTGCCGTCGGCAACAGAATCCTGCCTACGAGCGTCGCGGCGAGGGCCGCCACCGGCAGGAGTCTGCGGCGACCCCGCCGCCTCCAAGACCCCGGCGTCGAAGCGGAAGTCCCCAAAAACAGGAAGCTGCCGGGACTACCGCGCCGCCGAGGCCCACCTGTGTCCACAGTGTAGTGTTAAGTGCTAGTGAGCTCAACTATAGAAATGAGTGTCCGCTTCACAATTATGCCAATCGTTGGCCTAGCGTAGGTTTTAATGCAAAAAAACGAGGCAAAATGGACACGGACATGGACCATAATAATGACGGTTTTACCTCAGAGGAGATAAGTCATGATCGTCTTGGAACATAGGCTTTTAATGACTCTTTATTTATATTTCAGTGTCTGTGTTTTATAAGTTACATAAAGTTTAAATTGTCATACCATTAAATTAAGTACATTACCATACTATGTAAGTAAGGTAATCATCATTCACCAGATGTTACTCCATCCTACTCTATTACTACATCTCATTTCGCTGTCGGGAGTATGTTCAAGATATTTGAACACACAGCACGCATAATGCTTTGCAAGCACTTACTTCAACCGTTTTACTGCGATTCACATTTCTCTCGTCAGTTCGAGTTCAACCATCAACCACGTAGCGACTCATCTCATACATTTTATCTTATTTCAATTAGTTACTAACTGAATTAAATAATAATAGAAATGTCAAGAATTACCAGGCTTTTATAAACTCGCAACTCAACCACATAACAAATTAACTCAGAGGAATTGTAAGGATCTCGGTCATCATAGTATTGAGAAGCTATAATCCTTTTCACACGGAAAACCAAGTCAAGAGTTTACCCATCACTGATAAAAAACATACCAATTATGAATTTGCTGCATCAACTACTCTATAAATTACATTATTATTTATATGTGGGCTAAATATTTAGAGTTAGATTAGTACATAAAGGGTATTACTTTTCGATCATAGAGACATTAAAAACAAATCAGTTTGGGCATAAATACCATTTTATATCCAGATTGAGCTTGAGTGCCACAGTATTACTTGTTCAAAATGCCCAAATATTACTTGAGTTCTATATTGATGTTATTTTATCTTCTACATGTAAGTATTTTTACATGTTAATACATATAATGTATATTTTTATATCTCATTAAACAAAAGTGTAGTAGTTTAAAGTAACGTACAATTTTGAAATTTATAATAAGTTACATTTTATAACAGTTTTAGGTTTAAACCTTTTAGTGTTTTTTGATTTTACGACGTATTATCTCTACATACGTATATCTCAACTTCTATATAAAACGTATTATTATAATATGACATTATGTATATGGCTTAAGGTTATAATATATATAACGTTAACCCGGAATTCTCAACACAATGAACTCGCTATCTTACCTTTAAATGCCGTAACAGAACAATTAGAATGAATGTTATCGCATGTTACAGTTCAAATTTCAATTCAAATCTCTCAATAGATCTCCATCTGAGTACGAAAGTTGGTAATATACAATTAATAGTCTTTTGAATAATAGATATAGATAGAAAATTCACCGGTGCCACTGCGTAGGTCATATAAATAAAAATTACATTATCATTATATTTTTTTTTATTGATCTACGAGATTCATGAAAACACAAGATTGTGGTTTTTTTTAGTGGCTATGTCAATACTATCTTGTGTCAGTCAGTAAAAAAAACGGATATATTATGATATGTATATTGCGCATTGGTCCGCGACCTCGGCTGATGCAACCGTCTAAAGATGAAAATATAAGTAAAATCCGCAATGTATACCCCCTTTTTTATGAATGATGTCACCTGGTCCTAATCGAAAAATTTCCACTTCATCTCACCTGATTTTCCAAGTAAATATAAGGCCAAAGGTGGAATCACTTTACCCGGAACCCTAAACAAACTGAGGAACTGGCTTTCTTACCTCTAAATGCCGAAACACAACAATCTAAAAATTGTTATGGCGACAGAATTAGGTAAGATGGTGGTAGCTAGCCAGGCGGACTTAAACAAAGTCCTCCCACCAACCAAACCAATAACAAAATTCTACTCCCCTTGGCAATCGAACCCTGGACCTCTGGACCTGAAACCGGTAGTGGACCACTAACCCGCAGAGGCCCCTCTTGGAAACAGGCGTGAACCTATGTACGTCTGTATCGATAATTGACTATTTGCCACTAGCAACCACAACTTGCTTCCAGAAAGGTTATTCTCGCAATGTAGATATCATCCCCGAAAGAACTGAAGTGGACTACGTGAACCCGAAGTATGTTGATAAAATGTTTTTGAGGGTAAGCCGAAGTGCACGGCGCGGACGGTACGTGGTCAATCTATCGGGATACAACAAGCAAACTTGGGGAAACAATGTCACCGTAAGTTTTTTTAAAGATATCGATGAAAGCCTACGTAGCTTAGCGCGAACCGTAGGCTTTTAAGTCACCGGTTGGGCGCCAAATGCATACTTCAATGTAAGCATGCAGCTAGTCTTATGAACATGTTATTATCAAGAGCGATATGTATTATATACAAGTGATACGCCCGGAACTTTGTTCTCGGCACCTCGTAGGAGTTTTGTAAATATTTTATGTGTGCTAAAAAAGGTCCTGAAAATGTCAAGTCTCTAAGACCTCTGGCTTTATGCCAGATTGGCTTTATGCTGTATGTCAGTCAGTAAGTCAGTCAGCTTCACGACAAGGGTATCTCGTCGAAGGGACTCAAAACCCTAAAAGTTTGAAGAAGGGCATCAATTAATCAAATGTACATGAAAGCAGTAAGATTATTAGTAGTGATATTATGTAGTTCAAGCTTACACTGCTAATAGGCTTCATCAGATTCTACGCTAGTCATTCGTAGTTGACTGTCCAAAATGCAAATAGTGCTATGGAACGATTTTTGAATGCCATAAATAATAATATTATAAAATATATATTCACCCGTTTACATTAGCTGCTTTCTAAACTAATAATTAACGATAAAGACATATTTAAAAAAGTGAATTCCTCACATTGAATATTATCTATAATTATATATATGTATTATGTAAAAACTGTGAATTTTTACTTCATTCATCAATAATGTCCGACGAAGTATTGCAAAAAATTATCTGAATGGTGAAGTCACATTGTTATCAAACTGCCCATTAGCTATTTGTAGTTAATTAATTCAAAATGTATAATTTATAAATTAAATATACATTATTAAATATTTAGGTGCACATAGTGGTTACTTATAATTATTATTTAAACTCTGTAACTAACAATTGAAGTGATCATCAAAAAACTCACTTTACCGAGTTTCTTGCATTTTTCTCTTTGAGCTGGACGCGGTTCCAAACAGGCGGTAGACTTGACGATACATAATGATCTAGAATAAATTGAAATTCAATTTGACTTACACTCCAAGCAATATGCAAAGGGGGGGCCAAAATTTCTCTTCACTTATATATCTAGTTCTAAGCTAGTGTGTGTGTGTGTAAGTGAGTTGTATGTGTTCAATGTTACAGAATTGCAACGTACTCTAGGGTCTTCTATCGCAAGTATACTGAATACAGTTGTGTGTGTCGCATGATTAATTTTCGATTATCCCACAGATTTTTGTGCAAGGTTACGAATATCTTCATAACGAGTACAGACCATCATTTGTGCGGGCAACGTACAAGTTATGTGACTTTATAAACAACGATGTCTACGGGCGTATGATTCAGAATTATGGCATGAAGTGTCCTATGTCTCCGGTAAGCTGTTTCAAAAACTGTTTTAATAAATTATGAGTTAGTTTAAACCTAAGTTTATCTAGGCCGTAGCAAGGATGAGGTTAACGATGGATCTAGCTGTCCCAGCAGGTAATGGTTCTCCCGCCATTCTCAAATGTCAATGTCAAAGTCACAACAATTTTAGAATTGTTGTTATGGTGACGGAATTAGGTGATGAATATGGTGGTAGCTAGCCTCATCATTGCGAGATATTATTTTTCTAAAGTCTAGAGTTCGAGAACCAACCCAACAATATAAATAATAAAAATTAAAAGTCTCTTTTTCAGAAATTTTGGAGCATAGCAAACGCTACCATGACGTTACCCTCTTTCCCGTACATTATACCGTTTTCCAAAGGCAAGGCGGAAGTGGTTGTGACGCGAAATGAGCCGACTGAAGAACTAATGGGAAAAGGATCTCTATTTTGGGCGATCAAACAGTCATAAGCCTGTGTTTTATGATTTATCATAGTAATACTATAGCATCCTGTTTCTTCTTCTAAATTTTCCTGCCCTTATCCCACACTTAGACGCGGGATAAGGGTATATTTATATAAAAGATAAGGATATGTTGATATAGCATGTTTTCTAAAACAATTAAAATTATATGCTCAATTAAACTATCTATCTATCTATCTACCTACATAGGAAGCAGTCGGAATACATAATGACCGTACGAAACTGTCTAAATGTAACTCAATGATTCCAGACCAGTACCGTCTGGTACTGGTCTGGCAATGTGTCTGCATTCCCTCGCTAAATAGCTATGCTTATTCGCTGGCTTAAATAAGAACCAGCCCTTGGGGTCCCGTTTCGCCTCAATGACAAGCCCCATAACATTTTTACGTTATGCCCTTTATAGTATACTAAAATGGAAAATATAGCTTTGATACAGCGTCTGTCTGCTGGTTTATTCCGGTCTAATAAAACAGTATAGTAAATTGAGATCAATTTAAAATCAGCGCTGCCTTTCGCCAAAATATTCGTTATACTTGGATTTACCCCTCCTGTCTTAATTTATAAGACCTACATTTATATTTTTACAATTGATTTTAGATTCAAAGTACATTTTAGTTATGTCTTCTGCGTCGTAGGCTGTGGGATCGTTTTCCTCCCGGGACAAACCTTACGATAAATATAGATGCTTGTTCTGTGTTTGGTAGTTAAACTGTGTATAAAATATATATTTATATCCCTATCCTAGTTCAAATAGGATATAGGTAATATTATTATTTTATATAACAGTAATATTATTGTGTTGTATCTGAGTGATCAGTGCTAAGCAAGTAGGTATTTATTTAAACATAAAACATATAAGTAGGTATATATTTATTCAGATGCATTAGATGACAGTGTAGGGGTTGCTCCATGAGTTTTTTTTTAAGTCCAAGGAAAAACTACAATAAAAATAATCATATAAATGCACAAAGCATACCTGGACACTTCACTGACTTTGTACTCGTAGATACTTTCAATATGAACTCTCTTCGTGCTTGTTTAGTTTTAGAATCTTTCCTAAAACCTACCCTTCCTTCATCTCAATTTATACTTCCAGGTTTCAAACTTATTCGCAATGATCGTATTGGCAAGGGATCCGGTGGTGTTGCAATATATCTCCGATCTATGTTTAAGCATAAGATTTTCAATCGATGGAGCATATCTTTCTTGAGGTATCGATAAACCCCATATGTAAGTTCCTTTAAGGAGTTAATTACTTCAACTCTCTTGAGTTACTTCTCGAAGTGTATGTTCCACAGTATGATAACATCTTAATAATGGATGATTATAATACCTGCCCGTTTAGAGATGCTAAAGCAAAGAAACTTATTAATATCACAACTTCTTTAAGCCTTTCGCTTCTCGAACTAAATAAAACTTTTCATGTGAATGACACACACTCATGGCTTGACCATATCATCACTGGAGATGCCGATAAGATCTCCTGCCATGGCTAGTTTCAAGCCCCAGCTTTCTCTCATCATGATTTAATCTACGCTTTATACAGAATCAAGGTTCCTAAATCAAAACCTCGGGTAGTAATACAGCGTAACCTTGCAGGTATGTGCAGATAAAAACTTTGCAATGATGTTTCTGAAATTAAATGGTGTAATTTGTATATTATAGACAATGTCGATGATAAAATAAATTTCCTTAATACCGCAATCTCAGAAGTTTACAACATACATGCACCGTTACATCCAGTCTCAGTAAGCCAGGAGACAGGATCTCTCTTTAGAGAACCTGTTCCCTGGTTTACTGAGGAAATTCGGCAATGCATGGCTAGGCGTCATTATTTATACCGAAAAAATAGGAAGTGTCCAAGCAAGGAGAATGCAGCATTTTTCAAAAAAACTTGAAATAAGTGTAACCAGATGATTCGTAATGCGAAAAAGCGCTATATTTGTGGTAAAATTGCTAACAACATGTAGAAGCTTCTGCATAATGATTTGGCCGGTGCAAAGCCTTAGCTGATCCCTCGGTGGATGTGAATGCAATAAATGGACACTTTGCAACAGCAACCCACATTGTCGACAAGGTAGTGAGGAAAAGACTGTAGCTAAGCTGGGTATGATTAAACAACATTATTATACGTCCTTCTCGTTCTCCTCAGTTAGTAATGATGACATTCTGAAAATAATTACAAGCATAACCAGCAAAGCTGTAGTTCATGATCATTTATTATCATATTATTATCAATATATCAGAAAACTCATGTACATTTTTAGACAACTGCGTTTCTCTGCGGACCCTCATATTATGAAAATGATATATTTATCTTTGTGTCAGTCAGTTCTTTCCTACTGCCTCACCTGTTGGGGTGGAGCTGCGAAATCAAAACTCATACAAGTTGAAAGAGCCCAAAGAACACTCCTAAAAATTAGCTATTTCAAACCCAAAATGTATCAAAGGCAAATTATACAGTGAATGTGGTGTTTTAACAGTGCGCCAGCTCTTTGTTTTAAATGTCATTCTCACACAACATTCGACTATAAACTTCGATGCCGATACCACTCGTCTTAATTCAAGGCGTGATTACCAACTCTTAAAACGTCCACATTGCCGCACTAGATTTGCACAGAGATTTATTTCATTTCTTGGACCATGGCTGTACAACAAAGTAAACAAACAGTTTCGAATTTTTGAAACAGACAAACGAACATGTATAAGTACAATTGTAACCTGGCTTGTATCCCTAAATTATGAGGAAACTGAAGATATTTTCACTATTTTATCTTAAATGTGATTTAGGTACAAAAATTAATGAAACCTTCTTATTAAATGAGTACACCGACTTATTAAATTAGAACTTTTCTTTTACACACACCCACAAACAAACACCCTCTCATACACACAAAAACACACCATCTCTCTCTCTCTCACACACACACACACACTTACACACTCACACACACTGTTACTACTGACTGTTAGACTAAGTTATAATAATAATAGATTATTTTTTCAGTTATATTTTTTTTAATATTTCTCACTTTATTTAGTTTACCATGTTTTCACAAAAATTACATAGATACTTGCTGATTTTATCTTAATAAATAGGAGCAACTGATTTGTAAACTTTATTATCTTTAAGATTTCTTTATGTTAATGTCGAGGGTGGGCGCTGACTCCTATCACACAGGGTACTTGTTACCCTAGTTTAGGAATTAGTTGTACACTTACATTTACCTTATACATACCTTAAGCATACTATAGAAACAATATATACTCCTAAGACTTATTGTTAACAAGGTGCAAATAAATTCATTTTCATTTTTCATTTTCATTTAAAATATTTTACTGATGGATGGATGCTTTCCATCCATCTGGAAAAAAGCATATGTAATTCCCATTCCTAAGAAATCTGACGCATTTGATTTCAAAAATTATCGTCTCTTCTTTTCTAAGGTGAGGTATATTCCGCCAAGTCTCTCAATTTCTTCAATCTCACTCTCTCTTGAACCCGTTCCAATCAGGCTTTCGGTGGGCTCACAGTACCAGAACAGCACTTGTCAAGATTACAGAAGACATAAGATATGCTATGGACAACCGACAACTGACACTCCTTACCCTTATCGATTTCAGCAACGCTTTTAACTGTGTTGATCATTCAATCCTTCTAGCTGTCCTGCGTTTCCTAAACATCGCTATGTCTGCCTTTGAGTGGTTTTAATCATACTTCTGCGGGCGCGCATAGCGCATCCAAATCAATGATGTACACTCTGACTGGTGTGATGTCTCAGTAGGTGTCCCACAGGGCGGGGTCCTGTGGTACACGTTTTTATAAACAAGGGTGTTAATAAAAATGGAAAAAGAAGTGGAGCTTTTTTCCATTTTTATTAACACCCTTGTTTCTGGACTTCGTTTTTTCACATTTCACCTCTATGCTGACGATGTGCAACTTTACCTCTCCTTTGATCCGTGTGATATCCATAATGCCATAAATCTGCTGACGGAGGACTTGCGAGCTGTTTTATCTTGGTCTCAAAAGTTTGGTCTTAAAATAAATACTACTAAAACCCAAGTGATGATCACAAGTAGCAAGGCTTTCCTATCGAGGCTTGATCAGAACTCCCTGACAGCTGTCAAATATAATGATGTACCCCTGGTATACTGCTCGGAAGTGAAGAATATGGGCCTCATCATCTCAGAAAGCCTATCATGGGAAAAACACATCACTGAGGTTAGCAGGAAAGTCTTTGGTTCGATGCATGCTCTTAAACGCATGAAACATTTTCTTCCCACGTCTGCTAAAATAATGCTCGTTAATTCCATTCTTCTCCCCATTATCGATTATGCTAACATGTGTTATTGTGACGCCACTGAAGACCAGCGTAATAAGCTATAACGTCTACTCAATGTCTGCATCAGGATCGTGTTCGGCTTTCGTAAATACGACCATATATACATTTTTCGATCTCAGCTGAAGTGGCTAAAAATTAGATTTCGTCGTGATTTTCTTACCCTGACTCTCCTTTACAGCTCCCTTCACAATCATCTATCTCCACATTATCTAAAAGAACGTTTTTCTCTTCTTGCACAAATCGACCCTCTCGCTCTTCTTAACACCTTCTTCTCGAAGTTCCTCTCAATAAATCAAAACAAATCATTCTTCTACACCGATTTCTACACTGTTAGTGCCATGGAACTCACTGTCTGTGGATATTTGCACTAAACCTTCTTTAGGTATCTTCAAATTTAAAGTTTTAAATCTTTTTTTAGAAAAACAAAATTCACAAAATTGAGTTTATTATTTATGTAATATAATATGTATTTGTATGTCTATGTATTATAAGTAATTTAATGGTATATAAGGCTTTTAACATTTTATTTTATTTATTACTATATAAATATATTTTATTGTAGGTATGTCATATTAAGTATCAGTATTAAATTATTACATAATTTTCTCCCGTTTGTTAAGTAGCACTACCACCCACTCTATACTACACAAGGGTTATCTGGAAGAAAATGCTTTGTAGCATTAAATTCGCTCATGCACTTTAATGTATTAGAGCAATAAAGTATTTGATATCTATCTATCTATCTATAACAAGCTTTACTTAGTATGGGGTTAAATGACGCTGAATGAAATCTAGGGTTCTGTAACATTTATTATGTTTTATTGAAGGATATATACTATTTAAGATAATGTACATTTTAAATAAATATGTACGAAGAAATCAGTCGGATTACCAAAGGACCGTTATAAACGGCCTATAGGTTACTAAACTGTTCCAGACCAGTACCTGTTGGAAGCATGCCCAAGACACGTTTTATTTAATTTTATGTATAACTTTCATTATTAGGAACATTAAACATAAATCTTAGTTTAAATTCTTTATAGTAAATATACTTAGTCACCTAGTTAGGTGTCATTATGTTTGCTACAGGGAAAATGGAAAATGTTTTTTTTTCTAATATTTAATACATATCCTTAAATGGATTACATTAATTTTACACAGCGCAATCTAGTTACATCTACATTACACAATTTAGTATATATAAGACTGTTAACATTTTTTTTTAATTATACTGTTATTTTTAGTATACACCTATCTTGAAATTCATATATCTTATTAATCTCTATGCATTTTATGGTATTGGTTTACATTGTTTTTATATGTCTAGGTTTAACATTTTTATTTTTTTTAAGGTTAATAGCTATGTCTATTATCATTCTATTTGAATAAAGCCATGTTATAAATTCACTATGAAGTGTTATTATGTTTATCGTACTACTTATCTATAATAGTAGCCAACAAAGTATTTATAGCAATCACAAATACCACATTTAGTTTTCAGTACCCGGAAATACAGGAAATAGATTACGTTATGATAAGCATGAGTTGAATTTGATGGTATATTACTTTTGTCTGCTTTAGAAAATCATGATGATACGATAAATATTAGTGTCGATACCACAGGTTTATGCCAACTACAATCGGTAACGAAATCAGTAGAGACAATATGACACCTTATACATCGCGCCTAGCGTATGAAATAAGTACTTAATTTGTCATTCAAAAGTCACTTTTACTAAGCTACCGTGATCTCTGGTAGGCACACTTGTCTGTAAGCCATTTGCGATAAATTAAAATAGGTACAAGTAAGATAATTAGGTGTCTACTTTCTTTACTCCAAATAGCTTCTAACAACTTTTCACATAGATAAGCTTATCTCTAGCCTTTGCAAGTACCACAGAAGCTCATAAGACTACGTTTTCGACATTAAAATAATACTAGTGGTTCTAAATTATTGATCTAGTGTCTACGGATTTGTCTTGCAAAGGTGGAGAGACGCTTGGTCAATTACCGTTTTTGCACACCACTATCAACAGAATATTTTTTCTTTACCCTTTCCTTTCATCATGTTGGTCCTTTCGATCGCCAACGCGACCAATCAACCGCGTATTCGTACATTGACACCAACCACCTCTTAAACCGCCTCTGTGGTCTCGTGGTTCAACCCACCGATTTCAGATCCAGAGGTCCCGGGTTCGATCCCCATGGGGAGTACAATATATTGTGCTTGGTTTGTTGGTGGTAGGACTTTGTATAGGTCCGCCTGGCTAGCTACCACCACCTTACCTAATTTTGTCGCCATAATAACAATTCTAAAATTGTTGTGTTTCGGCATTTAGAGGTATGATAGCCAGTTTCTCTTTCTTATTTCCTACTAAAAACACATTGATTATGTGATTTAAGACTTTTTTTAACAAGCCTCATAGCTCAGTCGGTAGTAACTCTGCCTTCTGCGCTGTAGGCTGTGGGTTCGATTCCCACCCAGGACAAACATTTGTGTGATGAATATAGATGTTTGTTCTGTGTTTGGGTGTTGTATCATATAGTAAGTATGTATTTAAAAAAAAAAAGTATTCAAGTATTCTATCCGTAATCTAGTTCCCATATTACAAGCCATGCTTAGTTTGGGGCTAGATGGCGCTGTGTAAAAAAATAATGTCCTATAATATTTATATTATAAGACTATCACAGGATCACAGCAGATTTATTCTAGACAAATTGAGTAGGCACTAATTTTATTCGCTAGAGGCGATGTATGAGTTTTCATATTTTGTTTCTACTTTCGCCCTGTGGTAGAGGAATAAGAGCGTATCAAATACACTAGACAAAGAAATCCTCCAGTTTTCCTATTGTATTTTTTTATAATCACACCAGTGCAATTTACAATCCGCTTGCCAAACTTGGTGATTTCCAACAGTGGTAATTTTTTGGGCATTGTGTGATGTGAGATAAATAAACATACGAATTAATAATTTTATAACACTTATGTTTAATTATTTTCTATGTTCGGAACCCTTTAGCCTAAGCAAGCATTTTAGGTACTTATTACTATTTTGAAGGTAATAGATTCCCGTAAATAATGATATGGATCGTTACTAATAAAATTATAGTAGTGGCCAAACTACTAGAACATCATATTTATAAAATGATGATGCTTATCAAAACTATAATGGTCCTCTTTAATTAATAGTATTAAAGCGAAAACAGCTACATTACGCGTAGCATTGTTAAAACGTCAGAAATGGAAATACCACGTTTAATGTACATTTTCTTTGCAATATTGTGTCTTCAAGTAAGTAACTTGTTACTTTTATGAAAATAAACTACATTTTCACCTTATATACAAGCTTTAACAGAATAAGTGTACTATGCCGAAACAGGGTTATCCGACCCGACTCGGGGAACAACGTTTGTTTTACGACTTTTTGAAATTGGGATCAAAAATTTTTGATAAATCAGGATCAAAGTTTTGATATCAACAGCTGGTTTTTTGAGTTGAGACTACCCTAAAATCAGCATAATAATAATAACGTAATTAGTGATTCGCACCGTGTTTACCTACACTAATAGGTCTTTCTAGGTACAATCTTTGTCTCAAGCTTCACTATGGAACTAGCTGCATGCACGCAATATTCGGAGATGTGTAGGTTAGGTAGGTAGTGCAAGGTGTGGAATACCTTAGACTACTTATTGACACATGAAAATAAAGTAATAGGTGCATGAAGGCCCATTTTGACTGCAGCTTCCGTTTTTATTTTTGGTAGGTAGTGTAAAAAAACCCTAAAATTTTTCGTCAAAAATCAAATAGGTACCTACCACAACACTAGCCTAACAGAAAGTACTTTAGTGTCGCTTCGTTCGCGGTTTTGGGTTTCCCGGTGAATTTTTCGGATTGTCATGTGTTTTTAAATCGAATTTAAAAAAATGGAGACGTACAGTAATTTTGAATATTATAATATGATGTTGAGTGTTGGTGAAGCTCCAAATAATGATCTTACGGCGGCAGTGCGGAGGAGCTGCCCTCTTACCGTTGCTTTCGTGAGCTCGTAGGAAGACTCTTTTTGACGGAAACAACAGGTGAATTCGTGCATGTTTAAAATCTCTGGTAATCTTCCGACCAGCTTATACCTACCTACACGAACAAGGTACCTACAAAATTTACAACATAGGTAGTGAATTTGTGCGTGTTTGAAATTGACTTGTAATCTCCCGACCAGCTGATACCTACCTGAACAAGGTACGTGCAAAACATACAACATAGGTAGGTAGTAAATTTGTGCGTGCTTAAAATAGTCTTGTAATCTTCCGACCAGCTGATACCCACCTACCTACATGCATAGTGAGGTAAAGGAATAGGGTCGTCACTATTTATTGTCATTTAGAAAATGAAAAGATTTGTATGGGAAACTGAAAATGGGAATTCACTATTATCTCCCCACCACAACAAATACTTTTTCTGGTCCGAAAACCCCGCCCACTGTTTAGTACACATATTATGTTTTACCGTGTATAACATATAAAAAAGTGTACGTACCTATGACCAAATAGAATTGTGTATTATGATATTTACTATTTTTTAATTTTTCGTACATAATGCTCCTAGCCGATATAACGGATTAATTAAATACAAATTTAGATCTCATACGGCATAAGCCGTACAATACACAAGTACATAAGTACTCAATTTTTGCACGAAGAGCGCGGTCACACATAATGCAAGTTAGGGTGCCATTTACATAATAAAAGAAAAAACCTGAAGGTGGTTAACTATTCAACAGGTCACGCTAGGTATCAAGTTCCCACATTTTTTCCACTTTGAATGCGTTAACTCTTTTGTGAACAGTCGGTCTACATTCCGATTTTTCAGCTTTTCTGCGTCTTGGGGAGTCTTTTCAGCATAATACGCAGGTTTAATCTCACATATTTAAATTATTATAGCATAGCAGAGCTTGTTCTGATGTTGATCTCCGACTCATCGATTTCGTTGTTATGCTTCTCCCCAGATATACGAATTTGTCCACTTGCTTTATAGTGTTTCCACCACGTTCAAGTTTAATGGAGAACCCATAGCTGTCAGTTCTTTTTCAAATGCCTATTAATTTTGTATGTGCATCTCCTCCGTTTTGTTTTGTAAGTGTTTTGTAAAGAGCAAAGAGTGTAGGTGCTAGTACACGTCCCTGTTCAACGCAACAAGTGACGGAGTAATACTCTGTCTGGTCACCATTAACGGTAACGCAAGTCATGGTGTCGTCGAGAAATCTTACCATGCGTATAAACTTTTCATTGCAGCCCAACTTAGCTTTACTTACTTACGAGTAAATTAATGATTGAAAAACCTGTTAATTGTATTCCTGTACATGTTCTGTAAATCGCTTGACGTGTCGTCGTCGTGACGTCACTCTCTGTATGGACAAGGCTGAAAACCAGAGCACCATCGTTGCATTATGATCCGTGCATTTTTTTTTTTTGATAATAGTCAAGCGTTTGACCACCATCTTACATGTAAAACAAGTAAAGATGTGGCCTAAGATGGAGCACGCTTCACGTACTTACTCTGGACTTGAAGACTCCAAGATGGTACTCGTGCGGAAAAACCGGATTAATGATAAAGGTAGAAGGGAAACGATGTGTTCGGCACAATGGAACATTTACAAGGTACGGGCTGTAGCCAGCCGTACGTCTGCTAGTCTGGTGGTGGAAAGGGGATGAAGGGATTAGGTCAAAGATATCGTGCATACACTCGCCGAAGTGGAATTTATGGAACACAGACAGCCTGGCAACCCGTCGTCTATGTTCTAGGCTCTGCAAATTAGCCTTAACAAGTGAATCGTCACTTATGAGCTTAGCAGCACGACGCTCAATCGAATCCAGGGCATAAAACTGTCAGGGTACATTTTCACCCAAATTTAACTTAGCTATATACAGGTGAAACAGAATATGTGTACTAAGCAGTGGGGGGGCTTTTTGGACCAGAAAAAGTATTTGTTGTGATGGGAGATAATAGTGAATTCCCATTTTCAGTTTCCCATACAAATCTTTTCATTTTCTCAATGACAATAAATAGTGACGACCCTATTCCTTTACCGCACTATGCATGTAGGTAGGTAGGTATCAGTTGGTGCAATTGTCTGTGTCAAAGAGTATTAAGGACAGATGAACCAATTTTAGTGAGAACTTGGAGTCATCTCGTGAAAGTAGGTTATTAGATAGAACATACACATTGATAAATTACATAGGCACCTACAGTTACATAAAGACGATAAATGCGATATTGGACGAACAAAAGTACATTATAGGAACGATTATTTTGTATTTTAGCTAACAGATAGATAAAATTCTTATTGATTTGACAAATTAAACCTTCTAGTAATGGATTGTCTCATTAGCAGCCCAGGCTTTTTGACGATTTTCCTCTGTTAGTGAAAGCGCTTTTCGTTCTTTGTGATTGTGACCTTCTGCTATGTTGCCTCATCTGTAGTGTTAGAGCTAAGGTCATTGATGCGAGTTAAGAAACTGCTGATTTTATGGAAGTCTCAACTCAAAAAACCGGCGGTTGGTGTCAGAACTTTGATCTTGTTTTACCAAAAACTTTGAACCAAAATTAAAAAACTCGTAAAACAAACTTTGTTCCACGAGCGGGTCGGATAACCCCGTTTTGGCATAGTACACATATTCTGTTACAGGTTGTATGATTTTTATTTTTATTCCTGTTTTGATTGGGTCAAAAAAACTATTTTCATTATTTTTTTCTTCTTTAAACTACGAGTCAAAAGCTTTCTCTAAATCAACAAAACAGAAGAACAAAGGCTGATTCTTTTATCTTCTTTTTTATTGTAGTTGTCTTAAAGAGAACATAGCTTCGCATGTGCCCTTAGGTTATTATCCAAATTGGGTTTCAGGCAAAATGTTTTCAGATACCTCCATGAGGTTATTTACTCCATAATAATGTTTTTCTTGAGTGGAGAAGAAAGATATAGCTCTTTAGGAATTACATTCTGACTAACCGCATTTGCTCTAGTAGGTACAGAGAACAGATAATAGAAATGCCATAGTCACATGGTACTTTCTTGACTGCCCATATACAACCTCCTTACTTGAGTAGCTGTCCAGGAATGTTATCTATGTCCTCAGCTTTCATATTTGTCTGGGCAAAAACAGCATTCTGAAGAGAAGGGGGTTATCTAATTAAATCATTAAAATCGGATAATGATTTCATGAGGAATGCCGTTACAAAAATTGCCACATACATACATACTGGAATTCCTAACTTTACTCGGAGATCTTATTTGCTTCGATCACTCGATCAATAAAAAAGGGTATATTGGTTTTAAAATTATAAAATAATATTACTTGTAACTTGACAGTACTCATCACCAATTCCGCGAGGACTACTCATGATCCCAGAAAGAGCTACATTAACGTATTTGGACAATAGATACATACGTAATGACACTAAGGTTATAGTGAGGCGTAGCAACAGGCGAGGCACTTACATTGTCAACATGTCGGGATATAACTATCACACTTGGGCAAACAATGTTTCTGTAAGTTTCATCTTGAGGATGTATATTTACTATGTAAAAAGGACTTAAATCACCGATAATTCCGGGTGTATGTGTACGCTTTCACAATTAATTACCAAGTGGTGTGCTAAGCTTATATATAATATATTAAATTAAATTAAAAATCTATCCAGGAAAGCTTATTTTACATTTTCAGATTACGTAGAAGACAAGAAAGCCTGTCATTAAGATAACGAATTTGCTCCAATGAATAAATTGTAATTAGTCATAATAATATTAAGCTATTGTAATGGATCATAAAAAAACCAGCCTGAGGTCCTTGCATTTCTCCTTGTGATCCTTAAAAAAATCTTACTGATTTTTTTAATACCTACGTAAATCAAAAAATAAAAATGAAGCTTCGAAACGTTGTACAGTAAATGTCAGTTATATAGCAATTACTCTGCGTTTTAGATTTTCAAAATTCATTTTAAATACCGTAAAACGTATGAATTCGCGCGTAGCTCTGACATCTGGTAGTCATAAGCACCTTGGATGTGTTCACAGCAAAGTTACTTTTATCATAACCTGATATTAGTTCGAAACTAGAGTAAAATTGCGTTTAGTAGCTAATCTGAGGTCCTATCGGCCCTTATCGTTGCTCCTCAGGTACGCGATACATGGCTAATGGCCAATTGTAGCTTCAAATTATATTGGGTATTAAAACACGTGAAATTCACCACTGTATAATGGCTTCTATTTTTAAATTTACCTAGTACTCTACATACAGGATGTCAACGCGTTCAACTCCTTGCCTTGGAGGACGATTAGAGAGGCTCTCGTTTTTCACGGGGTCCTCCCCTATCTGCAACGCATTGTTGGAGCCTTCCTACGCGACAGATGTGTCCAGTATGTGGGCAGGGATGATACATTGCACCAGAGGGGGGTGTGCTGTGGGGTTCCGCAGGGGTGCGTTTTGGGACCGCTCTTGTGGAACCTTGCGTACGACGCGGTCCTGCGTTTCGATCTCCCCGTAGGCCTACACTTCGTCTGCTATGCGGATGACACTTTAGTGTTAGCCGGCGGAGACAATTTCGAGGGGACCAAGAGGCTCGCCGAACTTGGGGTGACTTGTGTCGTGGATAAGATCCACGAGCTGGGTCTACAACCAGTGCCTCACAAGACTGTGACGCTGTGGTTTCACAAATTCCCAAGGTTAAGGGAACCACCCAGCTTGTGGTGTGTGGGGCGATACCTTTAGTACCTGGGCCTTACCTTGAATAGACGCTGGGACTTCGGGGAGCACTTTAGCTGCACCGTCTCCCGGATTCAGAAGGTAGTGGGTTCTCTGCATAGACTGCTACCAAATCTCGGGGGACCTAGGGAGGGAGTTCGCCATCTCTAGTCGTGCGATCGATAAATAAAGGCTACCTAAAAAGGATACCTAAATCGTCCCGCAGCTACTACAATAACCTCGTTAAAATAGATATTATTAAGAATATGTTTAATTAAGAAAATATTCTTGATCTCATCACGCTTATTCCGAATCTATTGCTAACTTATTTTGAGCAAAACTCTTTGGTTGTCTTGATTATGAGGGCAGAATACGTAGATACTAATTTTTCTGTTAGCTTTTACTCACACCACTTCTTCTATTAGAATTCATCACATTGACACTTACCTTCATTTTAACTTTTATAATTATCCTTTTTTTTCTAGTGTACGACAGGGAAGCACTTAGCCTTCATACATTAACAGTTAAGCTTTCCGCTTTACAATATTTTTTTATGTACCTTTAATTTTATCTAGAATATATATTTATATCGATGATGACACTGTGCTATTTTCCTTTCATGGTGGAAAAGCTTACAATAACTTTGTTCGAGTTCCTGCACAACGAGTACAGACCCAGTTTTGTTAAATTTGAGTACAAGTTCTGCGATTTCATTAACAAGGACGATTTTTTGGGAATACTCATAAAGCGCCAAGGAATTAGATGCCCAATGTTAAAAGTAAGTGAATTTGGACGCTGCATCAACTAATTGAAGATCTAAATTGAAACATGTAATAAATGAAAACAGAGAAAGCTAATCATGGATCTCTCCTGCCTACCTCTCAGAAAGAAGTAGCGTGATTTTATATCACTGATGTCTTTATTGTTTGATGGATAGTTTCTAGTTTGTGGTCGCAGTCCAGAATACTGTTCCGTCCGCTTACAACCCGAGGATGTAATTAGATTGTTTAGACTAAGGGATTTCTAAGTACCTACCAATACCAATACCTACTGAGATCATCACTTGTAGGTACCTAAATAGTTTTATATCCTAGTTCAATAAGTGTGATTTTTTTAGAAGACGATTTATAATAATGTTTTGTTTTTTTTTTTTATTTATTTATTGTACGACGGCACTTGGCCTTCATCTCACCTGGTAACAAGTTGAGATAAGACCGTCCATCCGACAAGTTATGATAAGGCCGACCTTCTGCCTTATCATAACTTGAAAATCAGCTTTTATCCGCCTCTGTGGTCTAATGGTTCAACCCACCGATTTCAGATCTAGAGGTCCGGGGTTCAATCACCACAGAGAATACAAGTTTGTGCTTGATTTGGTTGGTGGTAGGACTTTGTTTAAGTCCGTATGGCTAGCTACCATCATCTTATCTAATTATGTCGCCATAACAACAACTCTAAAATTGTTGTGTTCAGGCATTTAGAGGTGGGATTGCCAGTTCCTCAGTTTGTAGGGGATTCCGGGTGAAGTGCGATACCTTCGGCCTTATCATAACTTGAAAATCAGGTGGGATGAAGGCCAAGCATCTCCACGACGTTCAATATCACCTGGCTTGCGACCTCCATCCGAAGTCTGTGTTCTGTTGTTGAGGGGAAGAGCCAGTCCCCTGGGTAATTTCGCTTTACCTTCGATCTCACCCGTCCCTGTTTAAAGTGCCTGTGCAAGTTTATAATCACAAAGCATGTAAAAAACTTTGATGTATAAAATTATCTTATTTTTTTATTTGTATGTGTTGTTTTTCAGGGTCACCAAAATATAATCAATGGGACCATAGCAGTACCAAATTTTCCCTACTTGTTTCCTTTCGAAAAGTGCAAAGCCGAAATTATGTTCAAAATCATATCAACAGATGAAATTATGGGGAAATGCGATTTGTTTATTACATTGAAGCAAAGCATTATGAAGGGAATTAAGTAAATCAAATATAAAACATAATAAAGTAAATTTTATATCAAAACAAACTCGTCTTTATTGATTTTCGTATTTTCGTTAAGTACAGGAACATTGTGTGGGAAGACTCGGTGGCGGTCGCAGGTAGTCGGTGGATGGAGGAGGCTCAGGTTCACTTTTTGTGGCGACGATTGGGGGAGGCCTATGTTCAGCAGTGGACGTGTGTGGGCTGATATGATGACAGGAATATTGGATATTTTTGCGTGGCATTCCTAGTAACGCACCCGGATGAAGCGCACCAAGTTGAAGCACACCAAAGCGCACCTGTAATGATAATTTAGGGTCTAGTGATGGGGTTGTTTTTCATCTCATAAACTTATAAACTATAAGTGGAAATTCAGAGTTGGCCTTCAGTTGACATGGACGCAGCAATTGCGGCCGGTAGCTGAGTTGGGCGAAAAATAAAACGTGATTTTAATTCAATATTGAAGTTTCATTAAATACAAAAATGTATGTTGTGTTTTATTGATATAATAGTACCTACTTAGGAATTAAGGCGTTAATCAGTCTAGAGCAAACCTGTATTGACTACAAGAACCTACGCTCAATGTAGCCGCGAACAGAAGTGTGGTATTAGGTACCTCAAATTGTAATCATAATTGACGCCACCTAAATCATCTGCAATTAGAAATCTTCAGTATCGAGATTCTGTAGAAGTGGAAATAATAAAACAAGGCCAATGATGAGGGCTATAAGTAATAACCTGTTAACTCGACTTTAATAGTTTACAATTTATGACACATAAAGTACACAACCTTTTGTGTCCTTTTGTATCAAAAGTTTTCACTTTAAAAATAATGTTATATGTACCTATTACACATGTAGGTAATAAAAATAAATAATTTTGATTCAACCATTAGACCACTCATAAAATACACTATTTGGCTATGTTCTTGATCTTTATCAAAACAATATCGTTTTTCCGCAATAAAATAGCTTGGAATAATTGGCTTGTTAGGGCAGTACTAAAAATTATACTCGTATACATCAATGTTGCAAATCAAAATGGTGATACCACGTTTTTTGGTAATCTTCATTGTGATGGGTTTTTTATATCATGTGAGTAAGCCTCTCTTCAAAACTTGTAAGGGTTGTTTACATTTACTGTAGTCAAGAAACATCATTGTCACAAAAAAGTAAACGTACAAGTTGCCGAATACCGGCCAATCTCTCAAAAAATCGTAGTTTAGCGTGTCCGATTTAGGTTGTACGTGTAGGATTTAGGTACTTCTGCGTAAATATTGATTTAATTAATGTTTCAAAAAAAATATGACCTAGATTATCCCATTTAAAACATACCTTCAAAAAATATTTTGGGGATGCTACTTTTCTTTACTTAACGAGTTCATATTCAAATTATTAGATGATATATATAAAGTACATAGTAAGGAGCTAGATACGTATTTTATATCAAAAGCTTTTGCTCGCAGCTTCGCCCTCGTATGAATGAATGAATGAATTAATTAATGAATGAATTAAAAATACTTTATTGCACACCTTAAAAATAAAAACTGGATAACTTAAAAATAAAAGTACAATCTCGTAGTACATAAACAAAATATAGTCTATGTTCTTCCCCAGGATACAATCTATTTCCATTCTAAATATCAGAGATCAGAGATCCATTCAGCAGTTTCGCCGTGAAAAACAAACAATCTCAAATATATATCTGTAGGTAAGAAGCATTAGGGTCAATGTAATTTTTGTAATTTTACAGGACAGCATAAAAACGTAATTTTAAATTTCATCTCCTATTATCTCCGAGTTTATTGGCATTATACCGTTTGTTATAATTTCATTGTGCAGCTGCATTATCTGACTACGTTTTGAAAATTTAAAATCATTGTAGCTATTATATTTTATTATTTAATTTAATATTTTCATAAAAGTGGTATGACTTAGAACCAAATATTGCTTACAATATTGCCCCATGTACAGTTAGTTCCTTATGCCACTACAATTTCAAGAAGATTTTTCTATAAAAATATGTCTATCTAAACATGGGTCATTATGCTGCGTATAAAATTTCGGGTTTACAGTGCTAACTTTCTACATAGATCGAAATGCCTCTTAGCTATTTCAAATGTTAGCGCATCATTTTGTGAGTTAGCTCTGTATGCTTCCAAGTCATAGAATCAATTACTGAAAAAAACTGGTTCTATCAACAGTTAGACCTATTGTTATATTTGACTTAGAGATAATAAGCAAATTTCTTAAGACCCAAGTGTTTATAGCCCTAAATATATCCTAAAATCAAATATAAAATTATTTGATTTTTTGATTTGATTGTGATGCACTAAAAAAACACGAAAGTTAAGTTTTAGATAAAAACATGTATTTATTTCATTATGATAAAAATAGAATCCTAACATTTTTAGTCATCTCCATCAATTTCTGGTACGTCACTTGCACTGGTTGAGTGAGATAGCCGTCTGTAAAAATCGTGACAGTTTTCAGGAACCCACTGCAGAAGAGTGAGTATATCATTATACTTTGCAGTAGAAATTGGTTTTTCTGATGATCTTACACTTTTCAGTCGAGATGGCATTGCTAAAGGTTGTTTAGGATGTCTAATGAGAGATAACTCTAAGAAAGGTATGAAGTCTTCAGCCGAAGTGTCAAGTTTTATTTTGTAGAACAGAGTACCCTTCTTATCTTGTCTACATTGCCACCAAACAGTTTCCGATATTTTAAAATCATTTTTTTTCTATATTTTTTTTACGGACTATAAGAGGGGCTGAAGTTTTCTTACATAGAGCTGTAATGTCCTTAAAATCATGAACAGTCATTTCTGTTACCAGAAATGGGTTTCTCCCTGCACACATCCTTATAAATTGAGCCCAGTCTCTGGGTGTAGCTAGTTGCATTGTTGAAAGCTTTTTCTTCTTTCTTTCAATAATGGAATGTGCATGATCAACCTCCATATGTGTGTGGCCCTTCAACATGAATTTGTGATTTATTATTTTTAGGGTAGGGTACTTATGTAATATCCATTGGTATGCCATGACTATTGCGCTATTCCGATTTTGACCAGTGCAGTTGTCCGAGTATACTGTTATTTCTCCCACCGTTTCATCAATATTTTCTTCTGCCCATTTGATCAAACATGATCCGATTTCATTACCTCCTCTTCCACCATAGTTTTCCGGCCACACATAGTTGCTTGTTGTTTTTGTTGTAGTGTCATAAACAGTTAGGTTTAACGTCCATAGCTTTCTGAGATAAAATGACTAGTTGTTCGTCAGATTAGGTGTGGGCAAGCATTTTTGTAAGTCAACGCAAATGACGCGTTTATTATTGGTATTCGACGCGGCTTTTTTGTCATTGCTCTTCATCTCATATCTAATCTGAGCTTCTTTCAGATGTCTTTCACGTTCTTCTTGTATTTTTATTTTTTCTTCTTCATTATTACTATCCTTTAACTTTCGCATAAATCTATCGCAGTCGTCGCAAGTGTCGATACCTGGAAGTTTAAACGACAAACAGAACTCTGTGTTGAAAACGAATCTATAAAGCCATTCTTTTGCAATTTCGTTTGATGTGGCATTTGCTTGTTTTATTTTTTCAACATATTGTTTATACATAATATTCACGTTTAGCTCTGGTCCCAAGAACTTTTTTTGCGTTTTTTGCCGGCTATAGTGACTTTCATAAACTGGGTATGACGAGATGTGTTTCTTCACTGATTCCTTCACAGCATCAGGTAGTTTATTTCCAGGTATATGATGACCTCTTTGATCTGGATGTACCATTCCACTTTCAAGCACTTTTTCCAGGCTCAACTTGACAAATTTTTTACCGACTGACAATGTGTTTAAAAACATTACTTGGCACACTTTCATCTTCCTGTAATCTACTTCCAAAAAATAGGTAAAAGTAAACTTGCGACGGTCATCTTCCAAAATGGAATTGGTTTTTTGTCTAGCTTTTATATCTTTTGTCACATGGCTTGCCACAAACTGCCTTCTTTGATCCCAGCTTGAACATTTCTTCCGAAACTGTTTCCATATTTTCTCTCTGTCATCTGTACGTATTTTTTCATAACATTTTAATTTACATTGGCAAGGTGGTTTTAGTTCTCTCTCTGGAATATCAGTATATTTCTTGGCAACAGCAGACTTGTATGCTGATCCTGTGAGCCTTTTTTTCTTAGCTACAGCCCGTTTCCATTGAGATGGGTTTGATTTCTTCTTAGATGGCCTCTTTTTGATTTCTGATTCAGTTACTGGGCGATTTTGGACTTCTGTAAATTCAAGTGGGCTGTAAATGACAGCTGGAGTAATAGAACTGTGATGCAGAGGTGTCAATGACTGTGGATGTTGCTCGACAATATCTAAAAGCTGTTCCAGGTAAGGTGAGGTTAAGGCACTTGAAGGTGCTGCCTGTGGTTGCGTGATTACGTCTGAATTTTTAAAAGGTAATATGTGGCTTTCTAGTTCAATTGGTTTGGTGGGAATCAAGTCTGATAGTTGTATAAGCTCTGTTTCGTCAATTCTATCAGTTTCTTGTGAAAATAGCCTTTTTTTTACGTGTTGAAGTTGCACCCGTCTTATTTTACTGGGGGGACTTATGTCGTCATCTGAGGAATTTTCATAGCTGTCCGGTATATAGTCCTTGTCACAAACGCTGTCATCACTTCCAAAATCTGCTGATGGGCGTGGTACCAGTGAAAGTGAACCAGCTGGATCTACAGACAAGAAAATAATAATAATATTAATTAGAAAACTCTATTGGTACAAGCTACTAACCTCTAACCGACCCCATTCAATAAAATACATAGATCTGAATGATGGCTACCTTGCCTTTATGTACCTACTGATTATAGTTGTAAGTCTGTTTTGTTTGTTTTGCTGTACGAAATAAACAAAATTAATATAATTTCAATCATATTTCAATTGATTGAGCTGATAAAAAACAAAAGAACGATTTGTAAAATTTAGGTTAGGTTAGTAAATAGGTAACTCATTTTAGGTAGGTACAAAAAACTTTGAATATGTTGTTAAAGTACCTAATTTACTCACCTTCTTTTATATTTGGAACCTGATTTAAATTCTCAAATATCCGTTTGGTCCTGTTATTCATTTTATATCACTTTTATTTGGTAACACGATAAATCACTCGTTCACCCGCCAAATTACTGCAAAAACTACAAACAAATAACTGACGACAGCAATCAAATCAAACCAAAACAAAACACCCTTTGCACTCACAACGGTATGACAAGTCTATGTCCATCCTTGTCTTGCCGCGCGAAAGTAAAGGGAGAGAGTATCATTTGGCGCCAAGTCACAGTCAAGTATAAGTTGTTTGAAATGTTTTTAGTAGCATAGAGAACTAAGTCGTCATAGGTCGCAAACTTTTTAGCACACTCAAAATGGATTGAGAGCATAAGGAACTAAGTAACATACGAGCCAAATGCTATTATTGCTTATAAAAACTTTACATACTTTAGACCTATATGCATCCTAGTAACTTTTTAATTATAAATTGTATGATCACATTAAATAAACAGTTCGATTTGTCATTGAAAAGTATAAACCATAATGCAATAAAAAAAAAATTCAAAAATTCACATTGACCCTAATGCTTCTCACCTACAGATATATAAATCTATCAAATTTATATTATATCTAATATGTACTTATTATTACACTCCCGCTATTCGACGCATGACCGTTTGAGCCCGCCAAACCCGCAACCTGGACCAATATATCTCATGTTTATGTAACAATTTACACTATCTCTAAAATTATTCGTACGAATTGCATAATGCATAACATAATTTATTATTGTAAGGAAAACATTCTGTGCGTCTAAAGAACGTCTCAAAAATGTAATCCCCTAGTTTACCCCCTTCGGGGATGATTTAGCATAAAACGTTGAAACACATATTTTATTATTTCTTACCAAAAGCCTTAATATGAATTATGAGATGCCCAAATAATCTCTCAACCGCTATTTACCCCTGTCAAGATTGTTTTTAATGCAAAAAAAGACCGATGTTCTTCTCCCAAATGCATCTTCTTACCAAATTATATCAAGATTAGTTCAGTTTAGCCGTGAAAACGTAATAATCAAACAAACAGCTAGAGTCACTCTAGAATTTATTAAATTAGTATGAAATCAAGTAATTTGGTAACGGAAATTAACCCAGTAGTAAAAACTAAAATATAAAAAAAAGGTTCATATCCTAAACATTTCCCGAAACACCAATACACTAATCTAAACTAAACCAACAGGATTCATCAACGCTCAGACGTGGACTTGAAGTGGTGAAAGAGTCGCAATAAATTATTTGAACACCAAATACATAAGTAACGATACCAAGATATTGGTGAGGCGAAGTCACAGGCGTGGAGCTTACGTCGTCCACGCAGCTTTTACAACGTACCAGACTTGGACGAATAATGTTTCTGTGAGTTCTACATTTTTAAACTTGGGCATTTTTTGAGATGGGCAAAAACCATTGAACTCTTTTTTTTTATTGTGCGAAGGGAAAGCGCTTGGCCTTCATCTCATCTCATCTGGTAGCAAGTTGAAATAAGGCCGAAGGTGGAGGCGCGCTTCACCCGGAATCCTCAATAAACTGAGGAACAGGCTATCGTACCTCTTAATTCCGAAACACAACAATTTCAGAATTGTAATTATGGCGATAGAATAAGGTAAGATAGTGGTAGCTATCCAGGCGGACTAAACAAAGTCCTATCACCAACCAAACCAAGCACAATATATTGTACTCCCCTGGGGATTGAACCCGGAACCTCTGGATCTGAAATCGGTGGGTTGAACCACTAGATCACAGAGGCGGTCAAAACTCGCGATACTTTTACCGTCAGCAACCTATGGTTGCCTATTAATTTATTTAACTGAGCCAATTAGATATTTAATTGTGTGTCAACATCTTGATACTATGATGATACCTTTTTGTACATTTTTCGTGTCGGAAAAGCTAACAATAACTTTGTTTGAGTTCCTACACAACGAGTACAGACCCAGTTTCGTTAAAATCGAGTACAAGTTTTGTGATTTTATCAACAACGACGATTTTTTGGGACAAATTATATATCGCTATGGAATTAGATGCCCGATGCTTAAAGTAAGTGCTAAAATTATACTTAGTACACTTTTTAAACATTATAATAAAAAAGGCAAAAATATAAAAATTATCGCTATTGATATTTATTTTTATGTATGACGGGGTGCCGCTTGGTCTTCATCTCACCTGGCTTGTGGATAATAAGGTAAAATAGGAGCGCAATTCACCCGAAATCCTCAAAAATCTAAAGAACTGGTTATCTTACCTATAAATGCCGGAAAATATCAATTGAGAATTGTTGTTTAAGCTTAGACATATAGGTAAAATGGTGGTAGCTAGTCAAGTCCTTGCACTGAACCAAGCACAATATTGTATTCATCTGGGGTCGAACCACTAGATCACAGTGCTGGTTCGAAGAGAGGATCTGCTAATATTTTAATATTTCTTTTAAGACTGTATAGCGACTAATAGTTTTTTTTTTGTGTTCTCCGCGGGGTATTACGAAGGCCCTGCAAAAATCTTTACAGCTTTACAAGCTTTACAGTTATGATTAAGCCAAAAGTGGTCGGAAACAGTCTAATAAATAAATAAATATAACAGGACATTAATTTCACACAGCGCCATCTAGCTCCAAACTAAGCATAGGTTGTAATATGGGAACTAGATTACGGATATAATACTTAAATACATTTTTTTTTTTTATTTGTAAATACATACTTATCATACAATACACACCCAAACACAGAACAAACATCTATATTCATCACACAAATGTTTGTCCTGGGTGGGAATCGAACCCACAACCTACAGCGCAGAAGGCAGAGTTACTACCAACTGAGCTATGAGGCTTGTTGAGTCTAATAATCTGGCCGGAACACAATAATTAGTATTGTTACTTTAATAACTAGTAGTTCGCCCCGAACTGAGATCTCGAGACGGCAGCAGCTTTTTTCTGTGTGCTAACCAAACTTTTGTGAGAGAAACAGTTATGAGCACCAATTTAGCCAGCTTGGTGAGTATGGCCGAACTTTGCAGTTTCAGAGGATAGTCTTTCCGTCTATTACCAACCGACCAACTAGGCTGTCCACCTGGTTGGTTGGTTGGTATTTTTTTTTCTTAACCAACAATCTGGTTTGTCTTTTGATATTTTTTTATTCTTAACCGATCACCTGGTTCGTCGGTTAGTAATTCGTAGCGGATTGCACAGTTACAATTGATGATTGCACTTTATAAATACTTTGCAAAAGTTGAAAAAAAAGGGAATAATTTATGCAGTGGGTTCTATTGAAATAAAATATTGTTAAATTGGGTATGTGCATGTTTGTTCGGCCACCAAATTTGGAATGTAGACACGTACTCTTAACGTAGTATACTATTTATACCGATATTCCCACGAGGATGGGATTATCCGCTGGTGAAACGATTACATATCATAATATATAAAATCTAAATAAAAAGCCTTTGTGACAACAGTGATGATGTCAATGGGACCACCTGTGAAGCCCTATATCCTTTCAAACAAAAACATATTTTCCAAATCGGTCGAGGCGTTTTCGAGTAATCGGGGTATACATACTTAAAAAATAAAAAAGATTCCGACAAATTGAGAAACGCCTCCTTTTTTTGAAAGGCGGTTAAAAAACAATTTAAGTAAGATGGCGGTTGCTAGCAAGACTGACATAAAACAAGCCTTACCACTAACCACTGAATCTTCTAGACGGGCAGTCCCAAACATATTCAAGCATTTATTTGACACTTGTACTTGTATTGACCCTTAACTTATACTAGTAGTTCGCCCCGAACTGAGATCTCGTGATGGTCTTAGATATATTACGTAGTTCGAGGCTCTCTCTTGTTTGTAACTCTTATTACATACAAAGCTAGAATGAGCGCAATGCACCGACCGTATGTCATAGTAGGGGGGCAGAATACACACATCAACATTGTCTAGGGATATTCAACATTTTGTTGATTTTTACAATAATTTCTTTACAAAACTAGGTATGGCAAGAATCTTTATTTTGTGTTGTTTATTAATAATAATAAATCTTTTAATAAACATTAAAGTAGGAACAAAATCTCGAAAAATCTGAAAATTTACAAGGTTCGGTAAATTGTGTTAAAACTATTTACAATTTAATAATCGGTGTTGCCTCCCCTGACGTTGATAACACATCTGCACCGGTTATTAATACTCAAAATTAGGGTGTCAAAGTATCGCTGGGGTATGCGATCCCATGTTCTTTTTAAATGGCAAAAAAGTTGGTCTTCTGTGGTCAAATTTGATGGCAAATTGCTGAAAGCCCTTCGCTGTAACAGTGATCAATTGGGTTTAAGTCGGGTGACTCTGCAGGCCAGTCCAAAACCGCGACATCATGTTCCTGAAGGGCAGCTGACACCAAACGCGCCGTGTGTGGAGGGGCATTATCATGCATGAGCTGAAGTTCCTGGCCAATTTGAACTCTGTGAGGGATGATCACAGGTTCTATGACCTTGTTCCGGTATTTTAGTGCAGTCATGCTGCCTCTTATCTAAATGAGCTCGGTTCGCGCGCCAATACAATTCCCGCCCAAACCATTATTGTTCCACCTCGGTACGAATGGACCGAGTGTCTTATGGCTGCTGGAGGCGACTTTCTCTGCCTGAAACTCTCCAAACACGTGTTCTTCGTGAATCGGGGTGGAATCCAAACTGAGACTCATCAGTAAAGAGAACCATTGTCCATTGGCCATAACAAATGTTCTTGAGCCCAAAGAAGTCGCCTTCCGCGATTGCCTCGTCGTAGAGCTGGCACACGAAGCGGCCTACGAGAATGAAGACCGACTTCATGTAGCCTTCTTCTGACGGTTTGGTCGCTGACTGACAGCTGATGGTCTGACTGAAGCCTTTGCACTAGATGCTTTGCTGTGAGATTGGGTTCCCTTCTGGCGGAATTTCGGAGAAAACGATCTTGTTTAGGAGTGGTTACTCGTTTTTTTCCAGTGTGGCGCTCTCTTACATCCCCAGTAATACGATAACGTGACCACAATCGAGAAATTACGTTTTGATTGGTGTTTAGGGTATTGGCAACCACGCGTTGGATAGCACCGGCTTGTATCATGCGTATCACTGTTATCATTTCTTCTCTTAAATGTCGACGTTCCATGAAATTACGAATATCACAAGATCAGTTAAAATTAAAAATTACTTAAATATCACTAATTGATAATTAAATAAAAGTTAATTTATCTTAGGCAAAATTAACGTTGTTTAATTTAAATCGGAGTCCCCATTCTATCTTTTGTTTATTGCGTTCTATTTTGATTTTTTTCTAAATTTTGAAAAGGGAACAAAAGAGGTTTAATTCCATATAAAAACTTTTTCTTAAAAGCAAATAGTTTGTAAGCAAATAAAAAAAAATTTCGAAATGGAATATCCCTAGACAATGTTGATGTGTGTACAATACGTGAATACGTCACCCCTTATTAACATGAACATGAAAGACATCAACCTTTGATATTTTTGTGAAATGTGCTCTGAAAACCGTTGCCTTAGAAGTCGTGGTTGAAAGATCTGCCCTTCCAGCTCACAGATGTCGTTAAATCAACCAAGGGGCATCACCAAAAAGGCAGCAATTTTTTTCTGTTTATAAACAAAACTTTAACTAGTAAGCACCAATTTTTATCGACACCCTAGGTATGGCAACCCTATTAAGTGAATAACGAAAAATTATTACACCAGTTTTATTGAGATTCTGAATATCTATTATCTTGACCGGATTGATTTGATCTTGATCCGCTCAAAAACCACCCCTAATAAAGAGTAAATTGTCCATTTTTTAAATCTGCAGTCTAAACCCCCATTTCATATCTTATTTCTTATTTTTAGTTTTTTTCAAGGCTTTGATCTAATTAACCCCTTTCTACCCCTTTTGCAACCCTTAATGGGTGGTTTCAGCATATTTAAAAACAGGTAATTGTGACGACAACCCCCCTCAAACAGAAACAAAAAAAATCCTACAAGACATGTCAAGCGTTTTACCCTCTAAACGCACCCCTTTGTTACAAAAATCACCCCTAATAAAAAGTAAAACATGTATTTTTTTAATATGCACCTGATACTCTTTCAAATGATACCCTACTAGCCAAAACCCTTCATGTCACACTTAACAGCCTTATTTCTCAAAAACTACCCTAGTGTCCTTAAAAAATCCTTATACCGATTGATGAGTATTATATATTGTCTGCATAATAAAAATTTTGAATAGATTGGATCAACTATTCAAAAGATATGGACGAAAAATGTATTTTCTTTTCACCCCAATATCTCAAAAACTACCCCACTTATCAAAAATCCCCCGCGACAATCAATTTATATTTATGTTATCTCTTTACAGTTTATATTTCACCAAAATCGGATAAACCGTTCGACAGTTATGCCGTCACAAACATTGCCACATACATACATACATACAGTGCCGGATTTCCCAACTTTACTGAGAGATCTCGTTTGCTTCGCTTACTCGATCAATTATGTTTCAGGGTCATCACAAAATTATCAACGGGACGATATCAGTACCAAATTTTCCCTACATGCTTCCTTTCGAAAAGTGTTAAGCTGAAATTATGTTCAAAATCATATCCACAGATGAAGTTATGGGAAAAACAGATTTATTCATTACTCTGAAGCAAAAAATACTGAAGGAAATAAAGGAAGATGCAGTAGATATGTAAAAAATAAATAGGTAGATACTAATAATACTTCGTCACATACCGATTTGTGTGGTACCTTTAATATTGTCACTTCTCAAAATAATCCAAACATGCATGTTAAAAATTATTTATTTCATCATTAATCTATTTTTACTTATTTTTACTTTTTTCGCTTCAAGGGTTTCTCATCACAACTCAGACCGTGAAACTTATGAAGACCACTTAGTAGGGGGTAGTCAGAGGCATGTTCCAACAATAATTTGGGGGTGTACCTATTATAGTACTTACCTACATGTTGGTTCCCACTAGCCCCAGAGGCGGAGGTGATTCACAGTCCAAGCCTATTTATAGTTTCCAGTACTTCTGTTGAAACTATTGGAAATAAACCTCACAACTCAGTTGGAAGCTCTACCTTCTGAGTGGTAGATTGTGGTGTCGATTCCCACCCGGAATAAGATGTTTATTCTGTGATTGGGTGTCATAATGAATCAAAAGTATGTTTTTTAAAAAAAGTATACAACCGCCTCTGTGGTTCTAGTCTAGTGGTTCAACCCACCGATTTTAGGTTTGGTTGGTGGTAGGATTTTGTTGAAGTCTACCTGGTTACCACCATCTTACCTAATTCTGTAGCCATTATAACAATTCTTAAAATAATTGTTGCAAAAGGTATTCTATCCGTAATCTAGTTCCCATTACAAGTTTTACTTAGTTTGGGGCTAGATCACTCTGTGTGAAATTTATGTCCTGAAATATTAATTTAAACCACCTAGCGGTAATTATTCGGGTAACGTAATCATTGAGTTTTAGTCAAAGGTTACGGCTGAATAATTATATTGCTGTTGGTAAGACCTGTAATACAGGGTGAGTTTTTTTCCAGGGCCACTGAGGCCAAGTCTGAAACCGTGAGAGTCACCGAAAAGTCATGTCACCTACAACCTTTACTAAATGCATAAAGATGAATTTATACATTTTCAATTTTGGATGTGTTCCAACAACTTTGGGCACATAGTCATCATACATGTTTTTTTTATTATCAAATAAAGAACTCATAAATGCAATTTTATTTTTTCACAAATTCACTTTTCCAGAAAAACTATAAAATATTTTTTTTCTTTAATGCAGAACTTATTTTTTTTTAATTGAGCACGTAACTCCTTACGTGACTTTTCGATAACTTTCACGGTTTCAGATTTGGCCTCAGTGGCCCTGGAAAAAAACTCAACCTGTATATTGGTAGCCAAGGTGTAAAACTTCTCACTAACCTAGCGTAATAATGTAATGTTTCTACAGTGTCGGAAGCTGTGTCATTGAACTTATGCAAAGTGTACATCCAAATGTCTGCTACTTAAAGCTCTGGGACCACTCCTCAGTGCAATGCCTCAGGACTTTGAAGACGATACTCTTTCATATATTTTTCCAAAATGAAAATACGCTGGGCTGGCTCTGTCTCGGAAGGACAACAGCTTAGCGTGACTCTGACTTGCACATAAGGCTAGTAAAAAAAATTGTTTGTTTGAGACGAAATGTCCAAATAACTTTCTTTGGGCTGTTGATATATGTTGATATATGGGTGGTAAGGGGGAGAGATAGGATTGGCCGGAGGCGATACTAAGGGTAACGCTTTGAGGCGGGAAGAGTTAATCGTCTCCCCCGGCGGAGTTAGTGTATTTGATTAGTGTTATGTCTGTGTAACGAGATAATAAATGAACGGATGCCGTCACCTTCAGATGAGCTATTATAAGTGGGTCATCCGGGTTTCCAAAAACGAGTATTGACCTACAGCGAGACCAAACTTTTGGCCGGAACACAATAACTGGATTTTAATTATTAGTAGTTCGCCCCGAACTGAGATCTCATGACGGGCTCATAACTGGGCTTAGCACTCTTTTACTCAATCTCTCTTTATCAATCTGAGTGTGAATATCTCTCTTCTTATATGCACCGATATATGAATCGCATTGTATGCAAAGCCAGAATGAGAGCAATGCACCGACCGTACGACAGAGTGGGTGGGCAGAAAACAATAAGTGAATATGTGACCTCTTATTAACATGAACATACTAACATCAGCTTTGATGTATTTGTGAGTGCTCTCAAAACCGTTGCCTTAGTAGTTGTGATTTAAAGATCTGCCTCTCAAGCCCACGCATTTCTATAAATCAACCAAGGGAAAATAACCAACAAGGCAGCCGCTGTTTTTGTATGCAAACGAAACTTTAACTGTGACCACCAATCTGTCTGCTAAGCGTGGTGAGTTTGGCTGAACCTTACAGTTTTAGATGAAGTTCTTTCCACATTGTGGCGGACCATAATGTGCTGTTAATATGGGATGTGCGCAGTCAAACCTTACATGACATCCCAATATTAATTATTGGATTTTATCGACACCCTATCGGTTTGGCAACCCTATCGAGTGAATAACGAAAAATAATTAGAACAGTTTTATTGAGATTCCGAATACCTATTATCATGAAAGGACCTGATCTTAAAAACCACCCCTAATAAAGGGTAAATGAACCAATTTTGAAATCTGCAGTCTAAACCCCCATTTCATATGATATTTAACGTTTTCAGAATTTTTCAAGGCTTTGATCTTATTTACCCCTTTCTACTCCTGTTGCAACCCTTAATGTCAGTACAGGGGTGGTTTCAGCATATTAAAAAAAGGTAATCGTGACGACAACCCCCTCTAACAGTATATTTTAAAAGACATATCAAGCGTTTTACCCTCTAAACGCACCCCTTTGTTACAAAAATCACCCTTCATAAAAAGTAAATATGTATTTTATTTATACCCTATACTTTTTCAAATGACACCCTATTAGCCAAAAATCTTCATGTCACACTTAACAGCCTTATTTCTCAAAAATTACCCTAGTGTCAAAAAAATCATTATATCAATTGATGAGTATTATATATTCTCTGCATATTAAAATTTTGAATAGATTGGATTAACCATTCAAAAGATATGGATGAAAAATGTATTTTCTTTTCACCCAAATATCTCAAAAACTACCCCACTTATCAAAAATCCCCCACGAAAATCAATTTCTAATTGTGTTATCTCTTTACAGTTTAAATTTCACCAAAATCGGATAAACCGTTCGACAGTTATGCCGTCACAAACATTGCCACATAGTACATACATACATACAGTGCCGGATTTCCCAACTTAACTGAGAGATCTCGTTCGCTTAATATATCAATAAATACTCGTGAAACACATTTATTAGTTACATGTGTGTAGCGACATAGTTTGGTCGCAAGAGCTCTTTTAAAAGGGTTGGCAACGCGCAAGTGATGCTTCTGGTATTCCAAGCGTCCATAGGCGAAGGTAACCACTTACGATCTGGTATAACATATATGTCTGTTTGCCACCTTAGTAATATAAATAAACGATTTAAGTAAGATGGTGGTAGCTAGCCAGGCTGACATTAAACAAGTCCTGCCACTAACCACTGAATGCTTAAAACATAGACATATATTTTGTATTATATTTACATTTGTTTGATACCTGTATTGACCCTTGTATTATGTTACAGAGCTATCATTAAGTTATCAACGTGTCGATATCAGTATAAAATTTCCCAAATTCATACTTTCGAAAAGTGTAAAGCTGAAATTAAGTTCAAAATCATATCCAAAGATGAAGTTATGGGAAAATCTGATTTGCTCATTACTGCAGAAAAAAATACTGACTACTGAGGAAATAAAGATTAAGCAGTAGCTATTATGTAAAAAAAATAAGGACTGATAATACTTTGATATACATCTATTTTTATAGTACCTTCAGGAATTTTGGATCTAGTGTTATTCCTCAAAATAAAGCAATGCATATTTTTTTTTTAATATTTTTAATACAGAGAAAAGTAACAGATTTGCGACCTTTTCCGCTTCAAGAGTTTACCTCTGATCAATACGCAGCCCGTGGAACTGAGGAAGAACACCTACTAGGGGGTTGTCAGAGGCACTGTCAAGTAATAATTTGATAGTGTAGGTACCTATTATAGTACTTATCCAAACTTAAATGGGCCACGTTGGTCTCCCACTGGTTGAAATCCTTTATATTGCATGCATCGACTGTATTTTCATTTTGTTCTACAACCCCAGAGGCAGCGGTGATTGACATTCCAAGCCCACTTATAGCCCGTAGTTCCGATAAAAACTACTGAAAATAAACCTCACAACTCAGTTGGAAGCTCTGGCTTCTGAGTGGTAGGTTGTTCCGTAGACACATTCAGCAAAAATTCGAACACAAACTCGAATTCACTCAAGTGTTCGAGCTCACTTCGAAAGCAAGCGCGCTTCACCCAGAAATGTTATTCTGTTAATGTTTCGGAGCACAAGTGAAAATAAAAAAATAAAATAAGTAAGTTGTGAAATGAGTTAGGGATGGAACCTATGCGTTACAACTATAGCCGACAAATCGATCAATCCTCTCATGGGGTTTTAAACAATAAAAAGCGATAAGAAACGTATTATTTACATTATGTTAAGTCATTTAAATAGCTAAGTCTACATTATTGTTGCGTAAAAACTAATAAACTAATAAACTGTCCAGTCCTTGTCATGAGGTTGCCTAGCAACGCTTTGTTGGTAAGTATTCCATATCATATCTTATTTCAGCTTGTTGTCTGCTAGTAGATACAATCATCAAACTCATGAGCTTCTTTAAATAGACTCAAAAAAGGAATCACCAAGACATAATCTGTGCCGTCATCGCTTTCAAAACTAAAATCACAACAAGTACTTTTTTGACACTTTTTATTTGACAGGTAAATTCGAGTATTGAGCGCTTGGATGATCCGGAAATCGTCTTACAGAATACCAATTGCATGTCATTCTATACTCGTAATGTCAAAATCTCACTCAAAATAGTTAATTTAGATTACTCGCATAATGACAGATATTGTTCACGCATATTGACGTACACGCATATTGACGTACACGCATAATGACGTACACGCATTATTGACGTACACACTGCGGATTCAGCGCTTCGAGTTTCAAAATGTGTTTACAGAATAGCTTTGCTGGTGTCGATTCCCACCCGGAACAAACATTTTTGTGATGGATATAGAATTATTGTTCTGTGTTTCGGTATCATAAAAGTTATCATACAATTAAAAAAATCTACAAGTATTCTATCCGTAATCTATTTCCCATATTACAAGCTTGACTTAGTCTGGGGCTAGATGGTGCTGTGTGAAATTTATGTCCTGAAATATTAATTTAAACCTAGCGGTTATTCTTCGGGTAACAAAAACATTGACCTTTAATCAACGGTTACGGCTGAATACAGGTCCTACCAATATCGCTGTTGGTAGGACCTGTATATGTTGGTAGCCAAGGTGTGAAAATTCTAACCAACCTGCGTAATAGTTTAGTGTTTTATAGTGTCGGAAGCTGTGTCATTGAGCTCATGCAGAGTGTACATCTAGATGTATGCCTTAAAGCTCTGGGACCACTCCTCAATGCCTCAGGACGCTAAAGACGAAATTCTTTCATATTAACATTGCTTCGTTCGAGGCGAAAAGCCCAAGTGCACCAATAAAATATGGAACTTACTTTGGGCTGTTGCTTTAGCAAAAAATATTAAATATAAAATATGGTAGCAGGGGGGAGGGATAGGTTTAGCCGAAGGCAATACAAAGGGTAACGCTTTGAGGCGGAAAGAGTTTATCGTCTCCGCCGGCGGAATTGGTGTATTTGATTAGTGTTTTCTCTGTGAGACGAGATAATAAATGAACGGATGCCGTCACCTCCAGATTAGCGACTGAAAGAGGGTAATCAGGGTTTCCAAGAACGAGTATTCGCCTACGGAGACACCAACATTCTTAGTCTAATGCTTCAGAATAGGTCTACGCATGGGCTTTTTCGAAGGGCGATAAATGATCTGACGTCCCGCATTGGTATTCTTTTCTCCTAGATGACCTATACTCTAAAATATGAATATGTATATAAGTTGTAATGATTGCACACGACCGCGATGCGACTGAACTACGCGCGCGCTGACAGCAAACGAGCGTTTGCTTGTTTGATGTGCCGCGCCGCGGACGGTACTCGTTGCCTGCTTTTTAAGCTTTCCTGGATAGCTTTTGTTTTACAACATTTTTGAATTTTTCATAATTATTTCTTTAAACTTGTCTCTTAATGAATCTCTGGAACCCATTTTGTAAACAGCGCGAACAGCCCGAGTGCCGAGTGTCAGTTGTAATGTTTAGTTATGTCTAGTGTACCTACTCGATCGCGTTAGCGTTCGCCACGATTTGTATGAAACTAATTTCATACAAATCGTCACATCGCCATCTAGTGTAATTAATATGAAACACAATTTGAGAGTGCAAGATTTGTACGGCAAGGCTAGCGAGCATCGACTATCGGACAAGAGTGGGGACGCTATCGCTCATGATTGGTTCATTCAACCAACCACGATCATTTTGGTGTAAACTTGACTTCACGCGTTCGTAAAGTTATCACTTCCCATCGCTTGGATTTTCACAATGAGAGTAGAGTGAGTAAGTAGATACGTAAATGAGCACCAATTAAATTATAATTATAATAAAATAGGGATTAGATATGTTTATATTTTGTTTTGTGAGTAGATAGTACCTACCTACTTAAACCTGCCTATCCTATCTACTATAATTTTCAAGCAGCAGATTTCCTTAAAAATAAGGTTTAAGTTCTGAAAAGAGTTCTGTAAAATAAAGCCTTGTTGATAAATAAATTTGTTAGTCTTCAATCAATTAGGTAGCAAGGTACCTAGCTTCCTACTAGGTAGGTACCGTCAAACGGGGGAAATAACGCCGCCGCCACCGCAAAAAAAGCAGAAACAGCGCCATGTTTCTGTATTAACTTGATCGAGAAGGGCAGTATGGTTCTGAAATATCATATTTTAATTCTGGATTTAAAACATTTACTGACATCTTATGCCTTAGAAAGTAACTAATTATCAATTTACGCTCGATAGAAACGCTGTCGGCCTAGTTTAAATTGGTCCATGGTACAACGCGACCAGATAGTGGTAAATGTTATTCTAAATATGGTTGGTTTAACTTAGTCACCATTCGCGGTGAGCAAACGCTCATCGAGTGATCTTCAATTATAACCCACACTTAGCACACCGATCACGAATATGCTATCGTACGGTAAGCATATCGTTCACGTTAGCATTTTGTATAGGATTTCGCACAGCGCCTCTTCAGTACATAAATAGAACTAAAATTGCAATCACGAACCTTTTGACACATTTATCGTAATGTAACGTTAACGTATCGTCACTTGACGTCACTCACGTTTACCTATCGTTGTTACGGGAGTGATACGATAGTGCTTCGTGCCAAGTAATGTTAAGGTCCGTAACCGAAACGTAAATACGTGACAATACATTTACACGTGACATTACATTACGATAACGTTAGACATTCGTGATCCAGCCACTGGATGACTATGACTAGTGCTGTGCAGAGTTCGGAAACGTAGTTTGGCTTATTGATACTTATGCTCAGTAAATCGATAGGTATAATAAAAAAAAAGGTTATTTTTATTCCGCCTAAAATTATTCAGTTTCAGTAACCTAGTAACCGCAAGAAAGACATTGTATAAATAAATTATGTAATTAGGTGCATGGATATAGACAAGGTACAATATAAAAAAAATAATATTCTCTTAGAAAGGTACTTAATTAGGTATCAATTTTTGCTCACTGATATCTTTGATTTTCAATTATGATACTGTGTAGACAGACGGACAGAACAAATAGTAATTTTAATAAGTAGTGATTTGGATCCACCTGCATACCTAGATAATAACAAATGAAATGATAGTTTGGGACATTAACATAATAAAATAAGTAGGTAATCAAGATAATCAAACCAATGCTTTGTAAACCCTAAACTAGGCTATGTATTGATATTTATCAAAATAATATTGTTTTCCGCCATAAAATAACTTCGAATAAATTTATGATTCGAAATACGATTATTATGATCAGGAAATTCTAAATTCACATGCATCATTGTAGAAAAGTCAAAATGATGATGCCACGTTTATTCTTATTATTCATTTGGGTGTATTTATTTCAAGTAAGTTAACCAATTTTTAAATGAATGGATGAGTTTAAAAATTCAATCAATGTCAGAGTACCTAGCCAACGTTGTATTAAACCAGTCGCCCTTTTATACAAACGTAGTTTGTCGATTAATTTTGAAATGGCTTGTCTGATTGATTCAAAATGAATTTTCAACGTGATAATTGTAAAGAGATAATATTATTATAGTATATTATTAAGCGTGATCCAACCTAGGGGATGGATCACGTTTAACTTAAAGATCCTATTCACCCTGTAATAATAACTGGGAGCGGCAGTGCCTTCTAAAAAAGCCTGCTCCTTTGTATCCTTGCTCTGGCGTTAAGCTAGACAAGATAAGTCAAGAGTTAACCATCTTAATATAAAAAAAAACAATAGATATGTACAACTGAAATGATCTAAATGACAAAATCGTGCTGTGTTTCAGGGTTAACAAGATTATGAATGGTATATAATGTTACCATTTCATCTCCAAAATTTCCATATTTAATGCCCTTCGAGAAATGCAAGGCAGATGTTATAATTAAGTGCATTAAAGGAATCACAGACGAGGTGATATTGAAAGCCGATTATTATTTTACTATAAAGCAAAATATTCTAAGGAAATAAAGTTGCTTAAAGAAATTATGTATTTTATTTTGCGATACCTTGATTATTACCCTACCTACCATTATTTTCGATCATCTTTAGCCATTTGCTCAGTTTTTAGGCGGAGCGATAGTCCTATAGTACCTAGTACCAAGTTGCTATTCAAATGGTATTTGCATTATAGTTTTATAACGCACGAATATTTATTCTTTTTACGACAAATAAACCGATCTAGACATATAACAAGTTGAAAGTTGAAAAAAACTGAAACTTGACATCTAAATATTTTATTATATTGCTCGCGTGTAACTTTTATCTATGGCAAATTCTAGTTTTGAATTGAAATAAGTATCTAAGACTGCAGACTCGTGGTCACACTGGTGTGACTTTTAGGAATTTATTTTACTCGTGGTCACACTGTATCACAAAAGATCGCACTTGACTGAATTAATTTTAATGATGTCTAAGTACCTGCTCCTAGCCTTAGTCTTAATAAAAAAAATATGGTGGTCTGGCGACAATCTGGTGTGACCACGAGTCTATAGTCGTATCTAAGTAGGTTTGCATAATTAGAATTGTGAGTGTATGCTATTAAATACTTTGTTTAGTTAAATTATCAGTAGATAAGCATGTATTTACATTTCTCTGAAAACAGATTTTCAATATTATAGACATCACCAGCTTACACAGACGATAATTTTTAACAATAGATTCAAGGTACGAGTGACATACTTTAAACTTAATTTGTGTCTATTTCATAGCATAAAAGTGGTTTCATATATATATTTAGAATTGGTGGAGCTTTAATTTGATACCCATATTGATAGAATAGACACCTCTTACTTTTGATTTACACAGAATGTATAGCATATATAATATAATATATACTAATTTTAAATTGTTAACTGTGTGTAGTTTAAGTGCTTGAAAATGAAATAAATAAATTTATTATTATTTATTATATCACTCCCACAATTAGTTGGTAGTAACTCTACCTTCTGCGCTATTTGTTAGCTAGGTTGTGGGTTCGATTCCCACCCAGGACAAACATTTGTGTGATGAATATAAATGTTTGTTCTGTGTTTGGGTGTTGTATTGTATGAGAAGTATGTATTTACAAAAAAAAAGTATTTATGTATTCTATCCGTAATCTAGTTCCCATATTACATGTTATGCTTAGTTTGGGGCTAGATGGCCCTGTGTAAAATTAATCTCCTGTAATATTATTTTTTTATTTATTTAATTCAGACGAATCAAATGACAAATCACAAGCCAAATTCATTTCATCAAGCCGTTGAGACTGCAGAGTGGGAGTGAAAAATCCTACACATACTCTCTAAAAACATAACCCTCCTTCTGGGGCAGTCGAGTAAAATGTGTAATTCATGCTAATTATGTTTTATGAAGGTTTTCAAAGATCTCCTCAGTTCAAACGTCTCCAAGCTTAAACCTTCCTCGACCAATATACCAAGCAATCTCCTCGGCTCCAACTGTCGCCTCTATACTATTTCTCAATATGATGTGATGATCTCCATCTTAATTGTTTTTTGTTATATTTTTTTAATAAAACACTAGTAAAATGTTTATTGTAAGTATCAAGTGTCCGAGAGCCCGTGACAAGATCCTTTGACGCTCATAAACAGGCTCAATGCCAGGCGAACTTTCGATGTCCTTCCATTAATCAAAGTTTTGTACCCAGTAAGATTTCTGTAGGTATAACGATGGCAAGCTGGCCAAGATATTATGTGTTTCATTTATTATGCGTGTTATTCATTCGATTGCAATGGAACTTCGGTGAGTTGTCGAGCAATCAAAACAAAAGCCATGGCAATGCAAACCAGGCAAAACATATTGTTGAATAAACTTTACCCGCGGGTGTGTTTTTGATTTGGACATGGCCGGACTTCCCGGAGGTCGCTTTTCGGATCAAGTTAGCAGGTATAAAATCTACATGGTTAATCTTTGGTAAACTTTTCTTTTTTATTCGAAACAAGTAAAGATGTGGCCCAAGAGCACCCTCGATCGTCTAAAGCCAAAACCTGCTCACTCTGGATTTAAAGTCTCCTAGATTGTACTGATGAGGGCAAACTGACAAGGGTAAGGAGTTCCAAATAGTCTTGCTTTCTTTATACACTCAGCTAACAATTAATCTCTTCGAGTATCTACACAAAGAAATGAGTTGCATGTTTATCAACAATAATTATTTGATCGGTATCAGACTCATGACTTTTTCCACTTCAAGGATTCACCTCTATTCACTACTCAGAGCTGAATTTAATGAAGAGCACCTACACCTACTAGGGGGTAGTCAGAGGTAAGTACAGCCTTGCGTTCAGCACATGCTCACGGCTTGCAAGTATCAAAGTATCCAAAATTCATAGCGTAGCAGCACCTTCTGCTGTCGACATAAATAGGATAAAGATACAGATGAAGAGATGAAGATGAAGATACACACAAGTGACCAATTAAATAAATAAATAAAATAAATAAATATTATTACAGGACATTCATTTTACACAGCGCCATCTAGCCCCAAACTAAGCATAGCTTGTAATATGGGAACTAGATTACGGATAAAATACTTAAATACTTTTTGTAAATACATACGTACTATATAATACAACACCCAAACACAGAACAAACATCTATATTCATCACACAAATATTTGTCCTGGGTGGGAATCGAACCCACAGCCTATAGCGCCGAAGGCAGAGTTACTACCAACTGAGCTATGAGGCTTGTCATTTATGAGTTTATGATTTATTTGTCAATTATGAGTGATATAATTATGAGGAGGTAAAATAGGTCCCAGACTGTAGGTAGACACCTTTAGGGTTAAATAGGTAGAGGGCTCGATGGTTCAATCCCGTTAAGTCTAGTGAACGTTTGGAATCTTGATATGAATAATTATCATATTAATTTGGTTCTGAAGGTCAGAAAACCAGAAATCATCCAGTAGTTGTATTATATGGTTATAGCTATAGAAAAGTATTTCTATCCTCCTAGTTTCATTGTAATCAACATGATCATAATAACATAATTTGTATGTCACTTTTGAAATTTATAAAAACATTACTTCCGAGATTCAAAAAAAAAAAGTAGGTAAGTGTATCGGTAGGTTTATATTTTGTAAGCCCTTAAACTTACAAAAACTAGTTAATGGGACAGTATCGATTCCAAGATTTCCCTACATGTTTCTATTAAGTCAGTAAAGTTCAGGAGAAATCAAACTGATGATGAGATTGTATTGACCGCAAAGCTTGAAGCAATTTATGACGAAAGACATTATTTCTTTCATATTATCAAGTATTTGAGGTGCATACACCATATATATATATACTAAACTAGCTTTTACCCGCGACTTTCCGCGTAATGCATAAATACCGATAATCGAGGGTTTTGACCCACATTTCCAGGCAAAAAAAACTGTTTTTTTTTTAGTTTTATTGCGGGTCCGACTTACGTTTGGCCAGTTTTTTTTATTGATTTACCTCAAAGTAAGCACTTTATTCACAACGTTATTATAGGAAGGAAATAACAATTAATAAAAACGTTTCTTGTATGAGAACGAAAAAAATAAAATACAATCAAAATACAAAAAAAACACCATGACAAATATAGGTACCCTCCAAATTTCAAGTCTGCACAACCAGCGATTTAGGCATTGCGTTGTATCTAGTTGAATAAGAGTCAGAACTTTTCCTGCCTTTTCCCGTAACGTCAATTAGCCCGCTATATTATGTTCCCACTATTGTACCGCATAAAAAAGGGGTCCCCATACAAGCGTTTTTACAAATTGTTTTTATAGCTCTGACGTAAAAACGGTAATACCTATCTTTTTCAAACTTGCTGATATTAGGTGATTACTTCAAGGTATACCAATAAATTATAAAAACTGGCCAAGTGTGAGTCGGACCCGCACTGAGGCTTCAGAACTAACAGCAAAACCACAGCATTGTTTGCCTGGAAATGTGTTGAAACCTTCAGTTTGTGATACAATAGCGGGAAAAGGTCATAGCGGGCTAATTTGTGTAGTGGGAAATGGACGCAGCGGGAGAAGGAAAAGATCCGACTGACTGGCTGATGCAATTTAATAATACTTTCAACACACAGCCTTAGCCGCTGGTCCTACAAACTTGAAACTTGGAGGGTATTTTTGTTTTGTCTGTAGGCGCCTGGTTAGGAAGGAATTTTAAAAAAATCGCACATTAAGGGGCTCAAACTGGGGTAAAGAGTTTGATGTGAAATATTGCACATCTCCGAAACCATACCTACAAGATTAAAGTTTGATAATTCGTCGTATAGATTGCCCATAAGAACCAACCAATGACATATTTTAGGGTTTTTTTGAATTATCAAGATTACTGGGGTCCTATGTTTGAGAAAACAACCTTTAGAGAGCTGTATCTTTTAAACTATAACTGGCAGCTGGTAAAAATCTTCAGACCTGAGTAAAGGAGGATTGTTGGGAATGGGAACATACAAGAAACGTTTTTATAAATTGTTATTTAATACCTATATCAAGCTTGGTGTGAATATAGTGCATCCTTTGAGGTAAATAAATAACGAATTAATAAAAACTGGCCAAGTTTGGGTCGAACCCGCACTAAGACTAAACAAACCTGCATTTTTAGCCTGTAAATGTGGGTCGTAAAGTCAACCCTCGGTGTGTGTGACTGAACCGCACTTGACTGGTCTGACAATTAAGGCACAGCCTCTGTAAGGTTTTATTTATCTAGATTTCTAAATCCCAGTCCATCCAGCGCCTATTTTAGAAAAACTATTACGCGGACGAAGTCGCGGGCAAAAGCTAATTATGTGAATAGGATCCAAATGTTGAGCAAATTTTTATAAATCCCAAAGAATGATGTCATCTGGATTTGCCGTGCTATCGGGTGATTAGGGTCTCACACACGTAGCACTACTAGTTATTCTGTGCCCACACTTCGCTTTTCTACGTAGTGTTGCACTGCGAAATTGTGCTGCGGCTAACTGAGGATACGCTTTTAGTTCTGATTATCGACAATAAAAAGTTGGGAGCTTGGAACTGAAGAAAAACAAGTGACTTTATCAGATTTACAAAAATTTAAAACTCGAGCAGAAATGTCAAAATTTGAAAGCGCATGTCCATGAAATATTCACATAGATGCATAATTTTAACTTTTGACAGAACTACTAGAACTGTTTGTTTTTTTGTTTCAAAATATTTTGGATATTTATCTATGTACATTGTTTGTTTTGTTTACACGCTACATAATGCAATAAATATATTGCAATGATTTTAGACATACTGTTCCTGATATCATGGAAATGGAACTGTGTAAAAATATGGACGGCTAAATACCAACATATTTGTCAAAATGTATGGATCTTAGATAGAATCTAAAATATCGACGTCTGTACGACTAAGTTGAGTAAGCAAAAGAATGATCGCTATGAAAAATGGTTTTATAATTTTTGTTTATGTTCAGGGTTGCGATTCTAGGTCGTACATTTGATGTTTCAAATAAAGAAAATGATACAACATTTTTTACAATTTAAAATAAATTACTTTGACTTTGACTTTTACTAAATAATTGGTAACTATGCCAAAGAGCATAGTAATCAATACAGAACTCAACCTCAGTATGCACGAGCTGACAGCAGCTATTTTTGACAATATCAAAAAATACTAAAGCAATTCCAAATCAACTTCAAAACTACAAATTATTTACCACGCAATTTATTTAGTTCAATGCAGATGATGGTGGAATTATGTATCAAAAGGAGGCATGTAAATCCAACCAGACCAATTAGTCAGCTTCAAAGGAAAACCTAAAGCGACATGTTTCATTTTAACGATCTCGATACTATCGATCAGTTCGTTTTTTGTATACCACTCAAGGCGGCATCCGCCATAATCTCAGTGCTTGGAATCATTTACGGGCTTATGTTGTCGTCAGTGTTGGTTTTGATGTGTGTGAACTTGAAGCCGTGGAGAGCAATTTACGAATCCGCATCGAAGTTGGACGATCTAATCTTTTTCTTTTGCATCTTTGCCGTTGCGACTATTGTGCTAATCGCTAGCATAGTTCTTATGTACGGAGTATATTATGAAGAGGACACTGCAATGCAGATTTTCTTATGGAGCATAACTGTTCATTTAATTTTGCACTGGCTCATAACCCTGGGTGCGTCAGTTTACTGTGTTGTTGACACGAGTTGTTTCCTAGGATCAGGTATAGCCGGGGCTTGGGTGAGGTTGGTCCTTGCGTTTTCCTACACTGTAATTTGGTATTACTTTTTAGTTACGGTGAATAGTTTTAGGATGGATACCTGAGTGATGTTATTACGTTTAAGTTATTTGGTTGTTATCAACTATACTATAATTAATCGACACTTCAATATACATTATGCAAACGTTTATTTGTTTAAGTTAGTCTATACAATATTTTGTATATCGTGGTGTGTGTGTGTGTATTTCTGTGGTTTTCTATAGTGTTTGTGTGTATAAGTTTTCAAAACACTATAAAACAATTACATTCAGTTATTCAATAAAAAGTACAATTAAACTAACTATGTACAAAGGAATCAGTCAGATTACCTAAAGGACCGTTACAAACGGCCTATAGGTAACTCAACTGTTTTAGACCAGTACCAGACGGAAGCGTGCCCAAGACACTGGCTGCATTGCCAGGCTGAATAGCTATGCTAATTCAATATTTTAATAATACTGTTTTTTAATTTGATACAAACATAGCACACAACAAACATTCTAGGTCATAAAATGGTAGGCCTCTTGTCACAGAACAACTAATAGTACTACGGACTTCTTGAGGAATTTGTTCTTTAAGCTGTTCTTGTATTATTCTGAAATACTAGTAAGAATGCATGTTTTACTGTTACAAACGGCCTCTACCGTTTGTAACGGTCCTATGGTAGGTATTCCAACTGATTCCTTTGAACATAATTTACATAGTTAGTTTCATCGTACATTTTATTTAATAAATATATCGCTTTGTATAATTTAAGTACATTTTGTCATCGTAGTTTTTGAATTGAAAATTCTCGAGGAAAACTTATCCGTGATATGTGGAAGTGTCATTCACAGCGTGGAGCGCCAATTAGAGTGAGCTGTCAGCCCCACCGAGTCCGGGTAGTGCTATTCTGGGAAATAAAACGTCGTGTCGACATGTCCTCGCCTGGCAACCTTAAAACAAAGACAAATTGGACTATCGATGGATAGCGTACGTTACAATACCAACCAAGGTTCAATTTTTGATTAGTTTTGATTAGTGTTAAGTAAGAGTCTCAATTCGAAGTGTAAAGTGATAAGTAGATACATAATTTGGACAATCAATGAGCAATACGAGTGTTCAGTGATTATTACTTAAATGTCCTTTCTAATTTTATGCGATTGCTGCTGTCCCGCGCCCTTTTCTTCACCCCTCACACGCAACACGCTCTTCACTAAACACGTCTGGACAGGAACTGTTTTGATTAGTTCAGTGCATAGAAAAATTTCGCAGGTCTCATAAATGTGTAACAGTTTTGAATGGTAGGTCCAACCTTTTGCAATAAATCATAAAATCCGTTTTCTGTCATTCTCAGAGCATAATAATATTCCAACGGATCCTCCACGGCTATAACTTTCAGTAGTTGTTAACTCCGCGTTTTTGAGGTACTCAAACGTTCAATTTCAACACCTCTTCTTTGGGCTTTGTGTGTCGCGAGTGATGGGATTTCAAACTACATGTAGTAGTAATAGTAGGTGATACTAATAAATATATTATGATTATTAGCCAAACCTGTAGATTGCTATGGACTTCGATGAGATAGGTACCAGGTAGGGCCCCAGGTTGCGACCTTGTTTATTAGTTTGGTCACATTATTTATTCTGTGTTATGGTTTCCGTTTACGGATAAATTCAATGGACATTCACAGGTCCACAGATCTGTCTATAACTCTAAATAAATAGGACTGTTGGTCAACGAATCGGAAACTAACAATAACAGGTTTGTAAATATTATACTTAACAAACAATAACGGAGTGGCGTTGATTAATCCCACTCTAAAGCCGGTAGTTCTTGTAATATGGAGAACTGCACATAGATCCCTAGGGGCAGTACAATATTGTGCTTGGTTTAGTTGGTGGTAGGACTTTGTTTAAGTCCGCCTGGCAAGCTGCCACCATTTTGCCTAATTTTGTCGCCATAACAACAACTATTTATGTTTCTTCGTGTGGGCTGTATTCTAAATCTAGTGTCAGACATTTCAGGCGCTTGAAATGGCTTTTAATCATCCAACGAAGCATGCAATCGACTTTCCTACTTTTCGAACCACTAAATATTTTTGGGTATGTTAACGAGTTGTACAAATAATTGCAATCATTAGAACGAACAGTAGAACTAGTGAAAATAGATGAATTGTTCGCATTACGTCGATTTACCACATATACATATACATATACATATATATATACATATACATATACATATACATATACATATACATATACATAATATACATATACATATACATATACATATACATATACAAATGATTATTAAAAGAAAAAAAAACAACATTTTAAATGAAACGAAAAATAAATTTAAATAAGTAAATTCTACAGACGTAGTCGAGAACGGATCCAGTGTGTGTGTGATTGTGTGTGTGTTTGTTTGAGAGAGTATGTTGTAACGGAATGGATGGGTAAGGATAGGATGTGAGAAAGTAGTCCACGCTGAACTTATTAGGTCCTCCACGCTGCTCCTCATTTATATGCTATGCCCAGTATATAAATGACGAGCAGCGTGTTGCGCCGTTTGTCGCTATGTCTAACCGAACAAAAAAGCACACACATAGAATGCTCCACTCGTGAATCGAACCCAGTACCTCTAAATCGAGAGTCTCACAAACTGCCACTGGATCGAGGTAGTGTTACTGTACAACTATAATCTATTGACCTTTGACTTACTTATGACAACTCTTACTAGAGCAGGTTAGTTCCGGACGGTTCAGGAAACTACAAAGGATAGCTATGTCACGGTCTTACACTAACTAAGGCCGTGGCCGTTTAAGACCGTTTGCCCTACTAGTGGGACAATATAGTAGGAGCAACAAAAATATACTAAGAAAATTATTACATTAGATCATTAGTAAAAGTAGCACTTGACTACATTACTTTCTTTTTTACACTATTACATTACTTTCTTACAGGACAAATTAAGACAACTATCCCTGTTAGTCCTACTCGTAGAGCGAAGAGAAATACCCACAACTGTGTATTTGAATGAACAAAATTGTAATGCTCACATTTATTTTTCCGGTCAATTTATTAACAATGCTGATCAGACGATTGTCTGAAGTCAGAATAAACCATGAAACTGTAGACAAATGATTGTAATAGCATTACAATTTTTTTTTAATGCAATTTCTCACAGCCGTTTCTTATCTTCTTCATATGCTTTTCTAGAACTGGTATACTAACGTCGACTAAAACACCGTGCTGTGTTTACGTTGTTCACTTGTCTAACGATACCTACAGTAAACAGAAAATAGGGAAACGGAAAATATTTTATTCTGAAAGGAAATTTATTTTCTGTATCACCGGATTGTGGAACCCCTATTGTTGAACCAAACATTTGATTGCTAAAAGGTTTTAGTCCGATAGCGTTGTACGTGGCGGTGATTGAATCAGGCTCGAAACAATTCGGGTCATCTTTATGTTTTTGTTATCAGTTACGCTGATTGAACAACAAAAACAATAACCAACATTAATCTAATGTGAAGCTTGATGTATGTCTATCAAAATAACAATGTGAAAGTGACATTGCTGTGCGCTGAGCCACGGCGCTTATGACCACCAGATGACAGAGAACGCGTGAATTTTTACGTTTTTATTATTTACGGTTAACAAATATTGATTTTGGAAATCTAAAACGCTCCGAGTTTCTGGTTCTGTTATATACTTTCAAGAATTAAATGTGCGTATTTATTGAATGACGATCGTTTTCGGACCAAGTTCGAGTACTATTTTCGACACTTTAAAAAAAAAAAAGAAAAACCTTATTTATAAAGTTAATGGCTTTATTAGCTTCATTATCGTAGATCGCTGTAGTTAAGTGAATTCAGGTAATATGAAGCTTTAAGTAGTTTTGTTGGTTTGTCATTAATAATTTTTATCTTCTTGTCCCATCAAACATCGACAGTGGTAGAAATTAATGCACACGCCCTTTTAATAATATTCCGACTTCCATTTGCATACATCAATTCAAATAAATATTGTATTTTTTATCATAGGGGAAAGATAATTATACAATTTCGAAAACTCTCCCCCAAGCCAATTTAGAAATATAAATTTAATAATGTTCACGTCGACGACCAAGCAATCTTGAGATTTTATTTTATTCAAATATTCGCTGTTATTAAATGATTGCAGTTGCTTATTTGATTTGTCAAGCAATTGGTATTTGCCATTTATCTTTGTCCTTCGCTCCAATCTACCATCAACTCTGTATCCACTCAATTTACACCAATGTCCTTAGTATCACAATTCTTCCATTTCTTCTTCATCATCATCACCAGCAACCTATCGCAGTCCACTGCTAGATGTAATTCTTTGGCTTGTCTCACCCACTCTCTTCCCGCCACTGTTCTTCTTAGGCTTTCAGATATACTCGCATTCTTTCCGCAATAATCCTCCAACATTTGATGGTTTTGCCATAACCACAACGCTGTTGCCATTTTCTAGCGAGAGATCCCTTATCCAGCTTTTACCACATCCGCAGGCTGAGCTAGAGGGGGCAATTCATAAGTAAGGATACTTAAAATACTTATTGCTTATCTTATTTAGTTATCTTAACAAGCCTCATAGCTCAGTTGGTAGTAACTCTGCCCTCTGCTCAGTAGGTTATGGGTTCGATTCCTAAAGTATTCTATCCGTAATCTAATTCTCATATTACAAGCTATGCCTAGTTTGGGGCTAGATGGCGCTGTGGGATTAATGTCCTGTAATTTATTATATTAATATCTTTACTTCCCCACAATTCGGATCTCTGTAGCATATACTCTCTTCTCATACATCTATTTCATTACCTAAAGCTCGAATCTCAACATTTGACGGGTCTAATAGGCCATTAACGGCAGTGCACAACATATAATTAAATTTAACGTCTTATGTAGATTGAAGGAGAGTGCATTTACTGGATAGCTTATACAGGTTTACTTCAATAATAATAAACTGTTAATACTAACTTTTTGTGCAAGCAACTTTAGTACCTACTTTTATCTTAGGGGATTCTGACGAACTGGTGGAATCCCCCTGGGGGATCAGCAGACGGAATTTGAGTGGCTTTCATGTCATGATTAAAGGGCATGCGTGGGTCACATATTGATTATTTTATTCATGTCGTTGTCGTTATACCATTATAACAGTTTAATCGTATCGTAGATTTTGGACACCTGGGACACACTCCAATACCTCACACCTAAACTAAGGTGCGAACATTCGTGAAGTCTACATCATTCTCTACACATCGCTGTTTTCCTTGTGGACCTACCGGTGGTTTGACGACAATAAGGCCAAGTGGAATCGTCACACCACATAGTTAACAATAGTACCAGCCAGGCTACTTTCCTTGTACTACATGTAACTTGACGAATGTCAAGTATTTGGCTGAAGAAGTAAGGGATATCTTTATCATTGAAATTTGTAGTAGTTTCTTCAACAATAAATACTATTATAATAACAATTACAATTATGTTCGCAATGATCTACTCCTGGTCGTTTACCTACAACAGAATCTTTGGCTTTTGCTCGCAGTTTTTTTTTATTGTACGACGGGGAAACGCTTGAACTCACCTGGTAACAAGTTAAAATAAGGCTTGAAGATGGAGGCGCACTTCACCCGGAATCCTCAACAAACTGAGGAACTGGCTATCTTACATCTGAATGCCGAAACACAATAATTTTAGAATTGTTATTATGGGGACAGAATTAGGTAAGACGGTGGTAGCTAGCCAGGCAGACTTAAGTCCTTCCACCAACCAAACCGAGCACAATATTGTAATCCACCGAGTGGATCGAGCCCGGGACCTCTGGATCTGAAATCGGCGGGTTGAACCACTGAGACCACAGAGGTAGTTTTGGCACAATGATCACACACTGGTGGGACCTCTTGGTAGCGACCAGCTCAATTTCCTGTCGAAGTCTGGCGCCAAGTAGCCGTGGTTAGTCGGTGCGCCTACAGCGGGGCCAGCTCAAAGCTATCCCATCATCAATAGAATAAGGAAACATTTAAGGAATAAAAAGTTTCTTTAAAAGTAATACACAAAAATTAGTACACACCACATTGTGTTTTTACTTTATGAAAACATCAATACAAATTGCTACAAGAACTAAACTTATCCTAGATCCTCACGACCTGCAGCTCTAGAGGGCCATGCTCCAACAGCGCCTGCTTGTAAGCGTAAATGATGATAATGTCATGGCATAATACATCTGAAAACATAAAATCATCTTTACCACTAAAACACTCATTCAAGATAGTATACAATTTTAACGATCCGTTAATATAATTTTTCCACAGCGCAGCCTGATCTTGTCCAATTTAAGCATAGCTGGTTAATAGGGAACTGGATTTCGGATGTAGTACATTGTAATTTTATTTTATTACTATTACATTACAAGACTCAAAGACGCGCCTTTGGGGTCTAGTTGCCAGTAGGGTGAACCCCACTGGTGTCAGATCTAGAGGTCCCGGGTTCGATCAAATCAAGTCCGAGAGTCCAATATTGTGTTTAGTTTGGTTGGTGGTAGGATTTCGTTTAAGTCCACCTGGCTAGCTACTATCATCTTTTCTAATTTCGTCGCCATAACAATTCTTAAAATTGTTGTGATCCGGCATTTAGAGGTAAGATAGCCTGTTCCTCGGTTCGTTGAGGATTCCGGGTGAAGCACACGTTTCCTCCTTACCAACCAAGCCTTATTATAACTTGAAAATCAGGTGTGATGAAGGCCAAGCGCTTCCCTGTCGTACAATAAAAAAGGTCCGTTTTTTTTTCATTGTACGACGGGGAATCGCTTGGCCTTCATCTCACCTAGTAACAAGTTAAGATAAGGCCAAAGGTGGATGCGCACTTCACCCGGAATCGTCAACAAACTGAGGAACGGCTATCTTACCTCTGAATGCCGGAACACAACATTTTTTTTTGTTATTATGGCGACAAATTTGTTATGTATGTTCTCAAAACATTCCTAATAACATAAATGAGATGTGTTTGCACATGCGTTAACTCAATTACATAGGGATGATAATCTGGAAGTCAAATTGAACAACGTTGCTTTGAGAATCAGCAAACCGCGAAGAGCTTCACTAGAGAATTAATTATCGCTGAGAATTCATAAATAAATAAAATAAAATATAAATATTATAGGACATGAATTTTTACACAGCGCCATCTAGCCCCAAACTAAGCATAGCTTGTAATATGGGAACTAGATTACGGATAGAATACTTAAATACTTTTTTTAAATATATACTTACTATATGATACAACACCCAAACACAGAACAAACATCTATATTCACCACACAAATGTTTGCCCTGGGTGGGAATCGAACCCACAGCCTACAGCGCAGAAGGCAGAGTTACTACCAACTGAGCTATGAGGCTTGTTTTTCATGGTTTTGGAATGATAGACAAGGTATTGTATTTGGGGTTTTGATTTATGAAAACGGCTCATAACATTTGAAATGTTCATTTGTAGGCACAGGTTCATGTAATTTTATTGCAGATTATTAATTTATTGAGTGAATTTAATAAATTAAGATGTTTTTTTAAATTATAAAAGTCTACTTATATCATTCAAAGTACACTAATACATTTTCAAAAATATAATCAGTAGGTGCCCAGAAAAAAACTAAATAAATCCGGTCATACAAAGTTAAACCCTTTCGTTTATCATTCACAAAGTAAACTGTTAGGCAATATTTTGTCATAATAAACTTTAGATAATAGCATGGACGGAAAGCACAAAACTAAGTAGGTTTTATGAGACTAATATCAAAACACATAAGCTACCGCTTCCTCCAGTCGCAATGTGCAAGAAAACCTAATTTATATTTTTCAAAGATATATAAATAAAAAATAAGTCCCTTTACTCTTCCTCTATCAAGCTGGTCGGTCTCCAAGGAAGAGTTCTGACTCTTCCTTGGAGACCGACCTGATTTAGTGGGGGTTGGTCTGCCAACCCCCACTAAATCAGGAGAGAGAAAAGTGAAGAGTTTTAAACGCTCTGTATCACATCCGGAGGTCCCGGATTAAATTTTTCACGGGGTACAATTTTGTGCTTATTTGGAAGTATATATTTGTAAAAGTCCGCCTGGCTAGCTGGTTAGCATCTTACCTGAGTTAAGCCATTAACAATTCTAAGCTGTTGTGTTCCGGTATTTCGAGGTAAAACAGCCAGTTCCTCTGGTTGAGGATTCTGGGTGAATTGCGCTTCCACCTTCTGCCGTATCATTACTCGAAACCAGGTGAGATGAAGGCCAAGGGCTTCCCCGTCTTACAATAAAAAAGAGTGAAAATACATAATTGAATGAATACAAATAGAAATACGAATAATAGATAATCAATAAAACCTACACAAAGAAAACATCAATCTTAAAACTGACATTATCACCCGTACACATTGAAATACCTACCTATATTATGTAGGATCCTGTAGGTCCACTACGAAAAACTAAACATGACGGGTTCGATAGAAAAATGACAGAAGTTCATTCGGATCTGACTTCATTCAATTTTATGGTAGAGCCCCTAATTATAGAATTCGGGTCAGACCATCAACATTAGGGGCAGCCACGACAATTGCTGAGTTAGATTCAGAAGAAGATTACAGTAACGAAAATATATTTTTGTTAAAGCAAATTAGTAGATACCGACATTCGAAAATATTTCGTTTTAGGATTTTTTACTTTTATTAAATAGTAGCAGTAACGAAAATATATCTTTTAAAAAAAAAAACCCTTAGCATGGCAAAAATGAGCTTAATCTTCAGTTCTATTCCAAAAAAATAGTTCAATGATTAGGTTTATAACAGTTTTTTTTATTAGTTATCCGTCACTGTTTGTAGTTATCACTTTGATGTTTATTATTTCAGTAAGTTTAAAAATAACAGATTTTACGGTAAACTTAACTTTTCCGAAACTACATACGTAATGTATATTGTTACTTAATAAGCCCTCGTTACATAAAAAAAGTTTTGAAAAAGAATAAAGTTCATTTATTTATCAATTTAAAGCAGGCCGTTGTCCCAACGTTTAACATAAAACCTTTTCAAAAATATTTACGGTCCAAACAGTCAAACGAAACTGCTAGGAACGAAACGTATTAGTATTTTCCAATATATTCATGAAATTGTTGTGATATACGAAAGGGGATTAAAGAATATCTAATGTAGAATCAAAATATTGCTTTCACAAGAAATACGTGAACCTATTTGAGTGAGATAAGCTTGTAAATCCTAAAGAGAGTGCAGAAAATATTAAAGTGCTTAGAGCCAGTATCACTACAAAAATACGTTATAGAGTTATGAATTCAAAGATTTTGATTAAATATTTTTCGATTTAACGTAAAAGGTGGTCACTGATGTTAAATAATTTAAATTGAAATAATATGCCCAATAAGCCCGGTAGGTTTAGTTACCATTTGGTACTAGACCTTAGCTTTGGTTATTACGACTCGTTCCTGAACGACCGTACTTGTACCACTAGTTCGGACAAGAAGATTTCTTATGTCTAATTACCTTTTCGTCCATTTCCGGGGTCTAAACGGTAATTAGTAATTTGTCAATCTCATATATAATTTATGTAGGTATGTCATTAAAAAAACGAAATGGTTTAGAAAATAGTGGTGTCTGAAGACAAACGAATGAATGCATGAAACAGTGAATGAATGAAAGAATTTATAAAGTGAACACTTCATTGTATATGAAAATAATAAATGAAACCAAGTAAACATTGGAAACACAGCTTTTAAGATTAGAGATAAAAAAATATTACGTCGTAAACACATTTTTCAAGTTGTGGCTGTTAGTCGTTTTAAGATTTACAACAGCTTAGCTATATTGAACCATAAACACATCGACACAAAACATAAATTTGCCTGAAGGCGGCTTTGGAGTGGCACACACATGGTTGCATGTAGCAGGGATTCAGACATAATGCCCTACTCATGTTCCGAAAGCGTAGTGCAAGATGGATACTTGCAGGGTTTCCCTACTTTTCAGAAAACAGTTAGATTTTTTTTTTATTATTCGCAGATTTTAGCATTGACCTTTTAAGATTTAACCGGTTTTACCGGAAGCCTACACAAGTTCATAAGTGCTTTTACTTTAACACTTCGATATGGAATGTAATTTATAATTTTGATGAACCAAAAATTAGCTGTTGATTTAGATTTACAAATAAATGTTAATTACTGTGAGTGCGCTCTCAAGATGTTAGCGATGTTATTGAATTCCCGTGAAATTTAATTTCAAAGGAGTCAGAAAATTTTATGTTAGTAACTTAGACTTGATTTGAAATAATACCACTTGAAGAAAATACAAGTAGGTAGTAATGATATAAAACCTCTTTATCTTTAACTACCCTGACCCTGCACAGTGACACTTGCGCCAAGGTTCTAAAAATCATCAATATAGTTTCGGACCACATAAGCCCTCAGCTGAACAAAGCATTATCTCGGAAGGCTTCTTCCATTGTGGACCTCATTCTTGCCCAGGCAAGCCGCGACATCCAGGGCTAATCTTACGTATATAAGCATGAGCCTCTATCCACCAACTCCACTTGACCGCCTCCGGTCGCAACACAGCCCCGCAAATGGTCGCGGCTTATTCGCCTGCTAAGTGTAGTGTTTCCAGTGAATGTAGGTACATACATACCTAGTTCAAGATATCACCAATTTTTTGATTGATTTGTTGTGTTTGTTGCGGCATTTAGGAGGTAAGATAGCCAGTTCCTCAGTTCGTTGAGAATTTTGGGTGAAGTGCACCTTTGACCTTATCATAACTTGAAAATCACGAGAGATGAAGACCAATCACATCCTCGTCGTTCAATAAATAAAAAAAAATCGTAATGTAAAAAAAAAAAAAAGTAAGTTAAAAAATAAGTCCGATATGATAAGGCCGAAGGTGGAAGTTTTAATTAACATCCCAGGGTCTTCCTTTGAATAGAGGCCATCCACTGAGGGGGTTTTAGTAAGTCGTTAGTCCCGGTAACCTAACATAACCTCATCGCACCCTCAAGGAGGTGGAGTGACTTATTAAAGATTTCCATATGGAAAAAAAAGGCCGAAAGAGGAAGCGAACTGCACACGGAATCCTGCAAAGACTAAGGAACTGTAAGGAACACAACATTTTTGTTGTTTTCCTTTCCAGTTTAAAATTCAGTAGAGGTATCGACAAAACTAAAGCGGTAAATAATCGAGTAAGTTGAAGTTATTTTGATCGTAGGTTGGTGGTGGTTACATTGAGTTTTATTTCATCTAGCTGGGCAAGCCATGACTCGCAATCGCGAATATATTACCATATATAATGTTAAATGAATCATTACAATATAATTTAGAGCAACTAAGGTAGTTTAAATACAATATATAGCAATTTAACATAGTATTTGCACATTATTTAGTTGTTTTAATGAAAAATTAGGACTAATAAATACGAGATAAAAAGACTAATAATGTGGGAAAGTATAAGAGACTGAAAGCAGTTTTCCTTTAAAACCAAAATTCAACTAACTTTTCTAAGCTCTGAAGAAGAAAACTAGATATTTATGTAACAAATTTTTATCCAGGGAAATGTCAAAGTGCCTAGTTCTTATAAAATTTTAAGTAGCATATTTCGTAAGCCAAATATGCAATCAAACGAATCTACCATATTACCCAGAATCTGTCCATAACAGAATCTGCCCTGAAATGTATCATGCATATTCATGATATATTAATGCTGTGATCTTATTTAAAGACTTTACTCGCTTCTGTTCGCGGCTTTGCCCGCGTGGTACCTTTATAAAAGTAGCCTGTATGTTATGTAGCCCAAAACAATATCTGTACAAATGTCAGCTCAATCCATTTAGAAGTTTTGGTGTGAAGGAATCATCCAAAATAACTTTCACATTTATTATACTGATGGCATGGGATTACAACAATAAAACTTACTGATCAAAGATAAGGCGATCAAAGCGAATATTATGGCCAGAAAAAAATGCATCGTAAGGTATCCGGTTCTTATGAAATATATGCAGCCAAAACTCCCTAGCACGGTGTTGTATGCCGCTAGCAGGAAACACATCCATATGGCTATTTCAAGGGATAATGTTTTACTCTGAAAAAATAATTAAGAGTCACATACATAATATAATAAAAAAATAAAAGGGGACAAACACAAAAAAAAAACACCATAGAGACAAGTCAAGCTATTTTAAAAACTGGTATCCACATGGCCGCCAATCATATTTAATAAAAAAATTAGATGCCCTTTAGTTTTACTTTATTTTTATTACTATACGTAACTATACGTTACTATATGTAACAATATAGCGGGAATAGAAATACTCACTCTGTGAATGTTTCAACTGCTAACCGTTTACGGTTCATGAGATGCCCAGACAGAAAGTCAGACAGACATACGGATGGACAGCAGAAGCTTAAAAGTTCGATTCCTTGGCACCTTTTGGATAAGGAACCTCAAAAATCGCCCAACAGCACAGCCATTAAAATCGGATACCCATATTTATATGGTGTTATAACGATGAAAAAGACAAAAGTATTTTTGTAAATTCTGGAGACATTTTGGAGACCCGCGTGAAACGATGTCTCGGTTGTTTTCGGATTCTGGTACCTATTTGATGCAATGTATCTCACCAAATAGAGGTTCTTCAGCTTAGATCTGTGTATATTAATATAACACCTAAACTGTGATCACTAATCCGCCTGCCAAGCACGTTGATTATGGGGGGAAAACTCCTCCAATTTTGGAGGAGGCTGTGTCTAAGAATTAAGCGGATATTAATTGGCTGTAGAAGGAGATCGGATACCAGATCATGTTCTATTGATAAGGTTTTTTTAAAGCACTCTTATGTATTTCTGTGTCCTAGAAGCATCCTGAACAGTCACGGGCAAAACATAGGTTAGGCACTGGATAGTAGAGAACTAGCATATGGAGGCCTAAAATTAAGTTGTGTGAAAAGTATCAGGTTAACGCTAGTTACACTTACGTTCTATTCAGAAAATTATGCCTACGGTTTGCAAAGGTGAACGTCAAAGTGCCAAAGCTATTATTTTATTGCACTTCTGCCATAAACCGAAATCTGCCATAAAATAAATCTACCAAATCCAGAATCTGTCCAAAACAGAATCTGCCCTGAACCGAATTATATTTTTTTATGTGATATTAACGAAAAAGTTCTTATTTTATGTCTTTACTAGCTTCTGCTCTCGGCTTTGCCTGCGTGGTACCCGTATAAAAGTAGCCCACATACTATGTAGTCTAGACGCACATTTTATGGATCGCTGTCCAACCCAAAGTTCTATTCAGCGCATGCTCACGGTTTCCATGAAGCTAGCATTAATTACGTGACAGGTTAAAAACTCTTTGCCACTTAGTAAAATACTAGTCAGTGACACATGCCTATCCGACTATGGTCTTACCTAATCTTACCTAATTCTGTCGCCATAATAACAATTCTAAAATTGTTGTGTTCCGGCATTCAGAGGTAAGATAGCCAGTTCCTCAGTTTGTTGATTCCGGGTGAAGTGCGCCTCCACCTTCGGCCTTATCTCAACTTGTTGCCAGGTGAGATGAAGGCCAAGTGCTTACCCGTCGTACAATTAAAAAAAAAAAAAAATGGTCCTAGGGACATGTCGGTTTCTCCACGATGTGACCTTCCACCGTCAGAGCATATGCATGTGCTCAATGTGTACATTATTATGTTATACATTTAAAATACGGGTTTTACGTTGTTACGATTGTGTTGTGAGAAAAACACGTGTATTAAATGTATAGTACCACTCACGCAAGTTTTGAAGGTGATATTATGTGTTCTAATTCTAATGAAATACCAAGAACTCCATTGGTAGATAGCCAGATTTGATCCATAGGGTCCTGAACGAATGTCACATGCAATGTTATTGTGTTACTGTGTCATGTTATTTACCTACTCCAACATAATCAAAAATAATTGATGTTTAGGCCAAGTTTGACCACCGGATTACTTGACAAACCAGTTAATATGTGAGTAAAATGGAGCCTGTTCACTGGCATGACCAGGTGTAGTGATTCTCAAACACACGAACACCTTTTGGAAATGAAACATCACCTTTTGTCGGATTCCACTTAACAACCTCTTATACAAACCGCCTCAGTGGTTTAGTGGTTCGCCTTCCGGTAACAGATCCAAAGGCCCCGGATTCGATGCCCAGAGGAGCACAATATTGTACTTGGTTTTGTTGTTGGTAGAACTTTGTTTCCGGCCACCATCTTACCTAATTCTGTCGCCATAATAACAAAATAATTCTAAAATGTTTGTGTTCCGGCAAGGCCAAGCGCTTCCCCGTAGTACAAAATAAAGTTTCCGAATTCAATCCAGAATGAGTTTCGAATGTTCGAGAATGGCTGTACAGATCATTTTTGGTTGTGTACATGTTTTCTTCGTCTTCATAAAAATGTACCTGATAATTAAATCGCTTGGCACGCTCACCAGTCACGTTCACGGAGAAACAATAAGGTTTCATTGAAGATCTAATGATACACGAGTATTGAAAAATAGATAACGGCTATAATAATAATAGTGTCATCGAATACTGACAGATTTGAAGGTCTTATATTTTTTGGAATAATGTTATTCTTTGATTTTTGTAACTATTCTTGTAGTAGTAGGCTAGTATTCCCCAAAGCAGCGATAGGCTTCCAACTTTTCACGTATCGGTACTAGCTACTTGTAAACCTTGAGCATGTGCCGAACGTACGTTTGGACGTGCCTCTGACCTCCCCCTAGAAGGTGATCCTCATTAGATCCTCGAGTAGTGATAAGAATAGAAGTGAACCCTATTTTTAAACTATCGCGATTAAAACACATTATTTTAATTCGAAAAACTAATAGAGATAAATAAAGGTAAAATACGCGATAAAGTTTATCGAATCAAAATGAAGTGAAATAAAATGAAATCCTTTAAGGGAAAAAGTCGTGAGTCATTTACTTCTTCACTTTATTCAGGTAAATTCTCTACAAACGAATAATGAAACACTGATAGTGTTATTTTCATACAAAAAGTATATTAAAAATCCCCACTGAACAACTTTGGATTATATACCTAAGGATGTTTTCCGAATATGTATTTTCATGTCGACGAGATAAAGAAATTCACCTAATTTGTACTAATAACTTCTAAACGTCTAACCAGTAGGTACAAATTATTAAATAGTCGGGCGAAAAACGTACAAGAATTATTGTAACACAGGTCTTGCACGTCGATACTTTGAAAACTAAAACTCAATAAAAATTCCCCCTATTATGATCGCGATATGAAATTATTGTATAGCATATCATGAGATTAAAAGCACACAACAAATAATGCGCCACTAAAGGCGTCAACTATTAATTAAAATAATAGGGTTGTGCTGTAGGTGATAATGCTATTGTGAGTTCGTTATTGAGACATACCAAGAAGCTTATTGATTCGAACTTAGCTCTAGGCAACTTGTTCAAAGGCTCTCATATATTTTTATAAGACCCTCGGGCGGTCTACGTCTAAGGAATCATCATGTTAGAGGAACAGCCCGCAATGTTTCAAAGGCACATTTATACTGAGAAACTTGCTTTTGTTAGCTTTCGTGTGTTTTACATTGGCTTTGTTATTAATTTGTAGTCTTTGTTTCTTTTTCTTTGCTCTTGTAAGTATTACTACTGGATTTTATGAGTAACCTAAAAAAATGTTTGGCAACGATGAATGCATTTTGTACCAGTAATAATTATGTTCAGGCAACCAAAAAGTTAAATAAAAATATGTAGATTAAAAAAACAGTCACGCACTTAAAATTAAAAAAATAAATAGGTTCTTAGCTTTTCACTTCTTTTCTATATCTAATCGCTTATTTTAAAAGTGTGTAGTGCTTTATTTATATTTAGTCATTTATATGTATATTTCCGACACGCTTATTCTTTATTTTACATATTTATGCGTGATATTTATTTTCAGCTAAGTATATATTTTTATTATGCATACATTTAAGTAAATAAATAATATACGGATATTTATCCTTTTAAGAGTTTATTTCGATTGAATTTGGTCACAATTTACAAGCTCTCTATTTCTAAAGCAGATATTAGTGAAGGTACTTTAATTTGCTTGCGTAATACAGGACAAGATTTATCATCAATAATCCGCGATATGAGGTTTTACTAATAGCTATGGGCTATGCTATAAAATTGGAAACTTTGTGAGATTATGAATTATTTTTAATGTATTAACTTTTTATTTACTGTATCTGTATGTTTCCCGAATAATAAAATATATTAATTCAAACTATAGGCCATTTATCCACAGAAATATAATCTAGTACATGCCTAAGTCTAAGTTTTGCCCGATAGATATTCAAAGTACATTTATTGACTGAACAATTCAATAATAATGAAATATTAGTACCAGTGACACATAAAATTATCACTAGAAAAATAAATCAACGGATATATGATATTCCTAAAACAAGCAATTATTACGGTAGACGTACAATTGAATATATTATACCTAATATGATCAATGCGATGCCCCGTAAAACTTTAGATGATATAAATTATAAGAACTGTAAATATAAATATAAAAAATATTTCTTAGACTCCCTATAGTTAGGTATAAAGTGAACAACCTGTATGTGCCATTTCGTGTTTGTTTTATGAGTTGATTGCATTTTTGTAGATAGGAACATGTATTTGTTTAGCTTTGTTTTTTTGTTATAATGTGTTCTTTGCTAGTAAGTAAGTTAGTAGTAGTATTAGTATATTAGTATAAGTACCTAAATATTTAAGGAAGAGTGTCACAGTGGCGACTAAGGATGCTAGCACAAACCAATATTGGTTTTTTAGTGTCTACATATTGTTATTGTTTGTAAACGTTTTAAATAAATAAATAAATAAAATAAAATATGTTACTTTAATTCTTACTTCCAGAGCTCCAAAGAACAGTAACAGTCCATGCACAATCTGAAAGGGTATGATTGCTACAACCATTGAATACAGAACGCTGCACGATTTGCCTTCACAGTTAGCATGCACTAGGAACCAAAGTATCACATAGCAAACTAAAGAGAACTGAAAGAAAAAAAAAACTGTAACAATAAAATAACCTTAGAACCCTGTTGAATCATTAAATATTAAAGATCTACTAGCTAGGAAAGCCAACACATCTACTAATACGTTTGACTCATGGTCCAGATGACCTACTCATAGCCACTAACCTGGACGAAAGCACTACTCAGATACCACTTCTCCTCCGTGTCTTTGTTAACCCTTTTTTCGATTTAAATCGGTATCTTTGGTATCGCCTTCAATCCTCTCCCAATGTCTAATCAAATTAAATTTCTGTCCCCCTACTAAATGGCAAACGCTCAAGCCGGGTTTGTATCGTACCCTTGCGTTGGGTTTGCGTGGTTCGCGCAAAACTGTCATCCATTTTAGAGACTGCCAGCACATTTTTAATAAAAAAAGAACATAAAGCATGCCACCATAAACATAAAAAACACACAACACACAACATATTAAGCAACAAGCGGAGCACCTGCGTTTGAGCCTAGGCCATAAAGTTGATAGAACCGAATTCAAAATACTTGCAATTTTCATCCAACCAATGCATATTACAGCGTCTCGTAACGCTTTTATTCTGAGAAAATCCACTGGCTTCATAACCTGACTTTGTTGGACAGAACATAATAAGTAATTTATTAAAAATTCTGTTTAGTTTTGCAAAAACATTTTTCGACAAAAATACACTTGCAATTTGACGTGTTACAAAGAGAATAAACGTGGTCGTGCTACTCAAAATCTTGACGTTTCACCAAAGAGATTTATAAATGGAGTTTCTACTTTTTGAAATTGTGTCGAGCAACTAGCATTGCTCTACACCGAAGCCGAGTATGACCAAAAATATATTTTATATGTTTAAACTTTGGCAGTGATATGGGTAAATCTTTAGGCTTAAACAGTATCTAATGGTTTTTTCTTGTTCACGATAAAAATGTGTTTCAGATAAACGATACTGTTTGTTGCCTACGTAACTGATCTTTGAGACTTAAAAGTAAAGTAATAATGCTGTGGTTTGAAAGAAGTAGGTATGTATGAGTACTTACCGCATTCTTAAAAAACTTCAAACTTCGTCTCTATAAATATATTAGTAAAAAAAACGTATGTGTGTACTTATTTACGTACGTTAGAAGTAGAACGATAATCTGACTTAGACATTTATGATCAAAATGTACCTATTTTTATTTTCCCATATTATTATGTGAAGCATTGTTTGCCGAAGAACAAACTTTTTTAGCTTATTTTGGCGACGAGGACTCTACATTTTTATGTATTTTGTACAACAGTAGGTTTTTTTTATATATTATAAGCACGTAAGTAAACAAATACTGAGACTCGGTACATACCGACAGTTATCCTCAACTTTATAAGCCCACTTTAAAAGTAAATAACATGAGAAACAATTTTATCACTTATACCACAATTTGCATTCATATACAATTTAAAATCACACACAAATATACATGTCTATTTGAGGTATATATATTTAGGTATGTTTTTTTATCTCCACTGATATAAAACACGTATTGTAGATAAATATATGTTTGAATAACTACCTCGATACTGTTATACTTTTTGAATTACCTTGAATATAGTTATCAGTTCTCACGCAAGCTTGACAGATAATTATTAATACAAACTAACTTCATGGTGTCGGTGAGCGCGTGTTACTTAAAATATTGTATCATCATTTTTCCAGAACGCAACCAACTACATAGTGTTGCTTAATGATGTCAATATGCGCGCATTTCGTAAAAAACCAGTCTCATAATTTTTCTCAAACGCACCAAAAGAAGTATTACCTAAATAACGTATGAAATATGAGGGAGATAATTAGGTAACTAGTAAAACGCCCGAAACGTAGTTCCCGATATCCCTTGCGATTTTTTAAAATATTTCTTAGTTCATCAACACTAAATGGAGCTTGAACCCTGATAAAAGTACGACAAAGATGATCAAATAAATGCGTTTAGATTGGATTGGTTCGAAGAATTTTCTCATTCAATAGTAGCCATTATTATTATGTAGTTACCGTAAAGTCGGGGTACTTTGCCCCAAAATTGAGATAGTTTTTACTTGTCCTTTGATTACTTTAGTTGTATTACATGTATCTTTGATTTATTGAAAATGGTGTTCAATTGTGAATATAACCAACTGATTCATATCAGTAAAAGCAATTTAAATAAACCATATGTATGTTTTTTTTTTCAAAAATATTGTGACAAAGTTGTTAATTGAAAGATGTTTTCTTTGGCCGATCTGATTTTTATGATCTATTATCGAAGGTATTTTAATATTGGAGCTAATTAACCTAACAAAACGGATTACATAATGAAATCATAACCCAAAATCTTTATTGTTTGCTACAATTACACAGATATACAAAGAAATTATTAAAAAATACACGAAAACTTTTAACAACATGGCACTTTTATCACAAGTTTACCATAGTTAACGTTCATCGTTTGTCTTTAACTAATACACAACATACTTAAAAGATGCTCAACATCAGTTGGCAATCATATTATATAAAACATCCGAAACTAACAATTTCTTGCGCTAGATATTTCAACAATCAACTTTTTTTAAGCAGACTTCTTAATTGAGATTAATTAGGCAAATCATCTTATCCGTATTATTAAATCAACAACACGATAATTAAATTAGGATGTTTAATTATCAATTTCAGGTACAGTAACTAGTCCTTTTTTGTCTATAATTGTGCTTCGAGAAATATTTTATTTTGCTTCAGCATCTTGTTGAGCAAAAATCTTGTACCTAATGTCGTTCAGGCATTGTTCCAAATTTTCTGGTGTGCTATCTATGTAGCGACGACTACCTACTTTTCTTCTTTAAGTTGAAGGCATCTGGAAAATAAAAACAAACAAATTTACTCTTAAAAAAAAAACCTTTGGCCAATGGGCTAAAGAAACCCGAAAATGCGGGTAGAAGTATATAGTACCAACTATTTGTTTATTTTTTTATTTTCTACTCATAAATTTTCAACAGGAATATCCCTTTATTTTACTGATTCGCAATTTTCAAGTGCCCGAGCAGGAAAAGTTCTAGTGGCAATACAATTTGCAATGCTACTTAAAAACTCTGCATAAACTCCCGGCAACTAATTAAAGTTTTAAGCCAAACTAGTCGATTTCATGCGCTTTTCAATTTTTTAGGGTCCCGTGCTCGATCAGAAAATACGTAATACCAATTCAATCCAGATTTGATTTGAAATAAAGAGTATTTGCATAATTTGGTTAGTATTTGACATAATCAAAAGTAGTTTGGCAGACGGATTGGAGGTTCACAGTTAAAGTTTAACACTAAAGGAAGCTGCTGCAATTTTTTAACGTCCTGCTTGATTTTACGACATTCAAGGACTGGAAAATGTTAATTTTTGAACTACGACTATTTCAAAAAACATATGAATATTGAGAAATTATCTCCTTGGTTATTTACCGATTACTTCAGTTCAGGTCGAACTACTAGTGTAACGTATCTTGGGATGAGGTATCTTGGGATGCTGCGGTTACATGTCTTCTGCACTTCTGCTAGAGCGAGACTAGTGATCAAAGGTGTCTACATTATAGGTTACCCACCCTAGCCTCTACAGGGAAATCGGAGTGCTCACTGACAAACTATATGACTGTGAGCACTCCGAATATGATTGAACTTGTAAAGTTCCACCTATCGACCATCTTCCTGCCGAAGTTCGGCGCCAATCGCTTTGCTATGTTTCGTCGGTGCCATTATATTGCAGCATAAATTAAAAGACCCAAAAGATTTTACCTTTACAACTTTTGACCGCCTGTGTGATCTAGTGTGTTCGCCCAACACCGGTGTCAGATCCAGAAGCCCCAGGTTTGATCCCCAGGGGAGTACAATATTGTGCTTGGTTTGGGTGATGGTAGGACTTACTTAATTCTTTCGCCATAGCAATGGTCCAAAAAATTGTTGTGTTCCGGCATTGAGAGGTAAGATAGCCAGTTTATTAGACAGTTGAGGATTCCGGGTGAAGTCTACCTTCGGCCTTATCAAAACCTGAAACCAAAAAAGATGCTGACCAAGTGCTTCCCCGTCATACAAAAAAAAAAGCGTGTCCACAAAAAAAAACCTGCAAGGAAAGCAAGACCACAACACAAGTCACTGACTTAGTATAAGGTCCCAGACTGATATAATGTAACAAGCCGAATGCCACTGCATAAATAAGAAGCTAAATGTAACTTTATTTATAAATTTGAATATGAAATTGAATCAATAATATGTATGTAAGTAATCATAATTATTAAAAGTTACACATGTCTACAAAACCTAACGCTTATTCTATGAACATTCTGAGTATGGCCGGAAGGAGAAACATGAATCAAGCTGATAGACTTTCCCTGTTCACCCTTTTGTTGATACAAGTAGGCAGCTATATCATTTTCATACGTGAAATTGTATTCCGGAAATGACGACTATATCTTATTTTGAAAAGGGATGATGTGGGATGAATTCATGGGAATACCTAAGCATAAAATGGCAATAAGTTCCAGTCACTTTCTTTTGTGTTTGCTATATTCGTGAGCCGTGATGTTGAGTGGGTATGGGCCCGCATCGATACGGAGGTTGCGGGTTTAAATCGAGTCGTGCACCAATGGACTTTTAGATTTTTCTGGATATTATGTACGAGTACGTAAGTTTTTGACACAGTAAATACTCAAAAGATACGTACTTTTTTATTGTACGACGGGGAAGTTCTTGGCCTTCATCTCACCTGGTTACAAGTTGAGATAAGGCCGAAGGAGGAGGTGCACTTCTCACGGAATACTCAACTAACTGAGGAACTGGCTATCTTACCTCTAAATGCAACACAACAATTTAAGAATTGTTATTATGGCGACAGAATTAGGTAAGAACCCTATCACCAACCAAACCAAGCACAGTATTGTTCCCCTGGAGATCGAACCCGGGACCTCTGGATCTGGAATCGGTGGGTTGAACCACTAGACCACAGAGGTGCTATATTGAAGAAACCGGCATGACCATAAACACAAATGGCATGTGTCACTGCCTGGTATTATTCTGTATTATTGTAATATATATATTATATACATATTCAATTATTTATATATATATCATATCTTATCTTTCACTAATATAAAATGCTAACTGACTCACTGATAACAACGCACAGCCTTAACGGCTAATCGTAGAGACATAAAATTTGAAAGGGTATGTTTGTCTAGATGCGAAAATGAGTGCTCAGAAGGGGATTTTGAAAATTCGTATGGAGTTCAAAAAGGGGTTGAAAGTTTTCATTAAAAGTATGTCCTAACTCTGGATGCGATGTATGCGTGGTTTCTATAATAAACTGGCGTATTTTGAGTGCTCTTTATGCAATGGATGAATGACAAAACTACCAAGGTCTGATAATGGAGTGGAATCAATATAAATGGGGTTTTTCAGGAAATAACAGTAATCCATATTAAGAGCGTTGCGCATTTAAAATGATTGCATGTGTGATACTCTTCTACGAACCATGTAAACCAGGATCTCACGATGATGACAGCGGTACTCCTGAATAATGCATGGTATAATAGTCGTGCTTATAATTTTAGAATTCGGTATAACATATTATAATAATTTATTTAAAAAAAAAATGCCCGCGGATGTCGTAAAAGCCGATCTGAGGGATCTTACCAGAGGAAGCGGCAGCTTCCTGCTGTATGTTACATAACACCTTTACTGTGATCACCAACCCGCCTGCCAAGTGTTGTGGTTATGGCAAAACCCTCCCGTTTTTTGAGGGTCTCTGTCCAATATCCAATTAACCACTACATAAATGGGCTGTTGACGTGACTATATTTACGACCCTTGACTAATGTAACTTGACTATTTGATACACAGTAATGTTCCAATGCATAAAACGACAAGTCCAGAGTGACTGACTGACTGATTCAACTAGATACAACGCACAGCCTAAGCCGCTGGGCGTACAGACTTGAAATTTCAAGGCCATGTTTGTCTTGGTGTGTAAACGCCTGCTAAGAAAGGATTTTTGAAAATTCGAAGTCAAAGTCAAAGTCAAAGGCAAATGCACTTGAAAATTAGCATGTTGATTGCCCATACAGAATAAGTTATGGCATATTTTCGGTTTTTAATAATTTTCAGAAATAAAAGGTGTCCAATATTCAGACTTAATAATAAAAAAAATAGGGGGTTCCCATTCATGAAACGTTTTTATGAATTGTTATTTTCGACCCGTATAATAACAAAGTTCGTATGAGTATACAGTGCTTACTTTGTGGTAAATAAATAAATGAATAATAAAATGTGGCCAAACGTGCGTCGGACCCCAAAAAATTTTTTGTCACGTCAAAACGGACTGAGTTTCACCTCTAATAGGCATAAATGAGTTAAACAAGTAATTTGACCGGATATAGTTAACAATAACAATTCCTAAGCATTGATTATTGTAGGCTGTGGCAAACCAATGGCCCTTCACACCGATATATATATTATGTCATAGATATTATAATGTATTGTATTCTGCTATTATAGTGAATGACTTGCAACCTGTCACGATTGAATGCTATAGCTACTTGCAAACCGTAATAGGCAGGTGCCGAACGTATGTTTGGTTGTTAATAAAATAACGTTTAACCCATAAGACCATATAGGTAGTAGTACAGATTAACAAAGGTAGTTGGAGCTCTGTTTCATTGACCTCAGCTACCCGCTACTAGGAGTTGTTTTTTTTAAGATAAGACAGCTCTTGATCTGGCATTGGAGCTCTGATGGTAGTAGCTCTTTTCTGCTGTAGGTTGTTGGTTGGATTCCCACCCGGGTAAACAAAGGTCAAATGACAAAGGTGTGATGAATATTTGTTCTGTGCTTGAGTTTAATATTGTATATCATAAGTATGTTTTCATATTCTCCGTTATCTAGTTTTCATATTACAAGCTTAGTGTAGAGCTAGTAGGCGCTGTGTTAAATGTCTAGTGATGTTATTATTATTATTTCAGGTCTTGCCTTCACAAGAATTAGGGTTAGGACAGAAATACACTCTCCTGTCGTCAAAATATAATAGAAACAATGGAAAATGTAGTTTTTAATGTTTTTAATGTTTTAACACTACGTAGCACAAACCAATCAATTTTTAATTAACTGAAATATTAAAAGGCCAATGTTCACTTCGCGTCGCAAAAGCAATATCAAAAGCTTCAGGCCGTTGAAGTCATACCACGGTTCGCTTCCGCGCAGTCGGTTAAAATATAAAAGCATTCCATTATTTTAATCGTGTAACACTTAATAGAGTGCAGTTTCCATTATTAAGCCATTTAAGTAATTAACGGAGCGAGTAGTCTCATCAACTCCATATCAATGTAAAAGTTTGCAAAGCTTACAACAGAATACACTTATTTAATCAAACAAAATGTACAAATAAACTTGAATATAATTTTCAAAAATAATATGTACCTACAAATTAAACTAACTATGCACAAAGGGAGCAGTCGGATTACCTAAGGACCATTGCAAATGGCCTATAGGTAACTCAACTGTTCCAGACTAGTACCAGACGGAAGCGTGCTCAAGACCACGCTGAATAGCTATACTAATTCGCTGGCCTATATAAGTGCCAGCCTTTGGGTCACCTGTCGCCTCAATCAAAAGCTCCGCAAGATTTTTGAAAACCAGAGGGCACCGGCTCCTCACGGACACAAGGTCTCGAACCCAAAAGGCTCAAATAGGTAAGCTCTGTCAAAAAAAAAAAAAAAGCAAAGAACCTAACTTTATACGAGAGAAGCACTTGGATTACCTAAGGACCGTTGAAATAGTCTTAATGTTACTCAACTGTTTCAGACCAGTGCCAGGAATAAGCGTGCTCAAGACACTGTTGGCCCAAATAAGAGCCTTGGGTAGTGAGTAAATGGCTCGTGAGTCACGATGGCCTCAATCGAAAGCCATGCATGATTTTTGAAGACTTGTCTGGTGTTGTCCAAGTCTTCAAAAATTACAACATTCGGGTGTATGCAAATTTGATCAAATGATTTATTAATGTATGCTAAGAGCACCGCGATGCAAGTATTTTTGATTTTTATTTGTAAATAAATAGACTTGCTCGATATGCTCGAAGCGGCAACACGTTGGAAGAGGGCTCGTCTGCTTATCAGCAAGACTATATTTCATGAGGATGCCTCGTGTCGATAAAGCACGTGTCGATTTGATTTTTTCAAAACATCAAAGCAATAGTGGTAGTACCTGTATGTGTCGACTACACTTCTACTGAAGTCCACAGCCAAACGTTTTGCTGTGTGCATTTTGGGTAATCTCGTCCCAGCGTAAACCTTATACTTTCTCTGTCCTACTGCTAAACAAGCAAAGACACAAGATAGGTCAAAGGCTAAACCTATCATCTATAAAAAGGTGCTTTCTGCTTGGTCCCAGTATTTTGGCAGGCGATTAAAACTTTTTTACGAATGTTTTACGAAGATACGAGTAATCGTCAATACATAGTTTATTATTATTATCATACGCCTGGGTGTCCCACTGCAGGTAAAAACCCCGTCTTTCCTACTCCTTTAAAACTATTGTTGGCTAATTGGGCCATAAAGGAATGCTGATAACTTAAGAAAAATATGCATATTTGATTTATTTCACAATAAAATATAGCATCGCAGGCCTAATAAATACACGACGATGTACCAGCAACCAACGAGTTAATTCGAAACGTTCATCAAAATTAAAGCGTATTCGCTAACGCTTTTGATTCGATACCTTTAGCTCTTGCCTTTCTCGTGCCAGCTCTACGCTCATACGTTGTCAAAGCCTTGCCCTGTGATTGAAACTGTGAAAGCAAGTGTGACAACGATCACGGAAATTGGAGTTCCAGCATGATGTCACTGCCTACTGGCAGAATGTCACTGAGAATCGTGCACACAGCAAATTGAACTTTATATTTTGGCTGATAGAATGTTAAATAGCAATGTAAAAACCAAAGCATAGGTATATGGTAATCAATCCACTCTTTATAGGTACAGTAGTAGCAACTTCCATCTATAACTTACTCACTTTACGCAATTAATAAATAATTAATGAACACTTTAAGACTGAACAATATTTATTCAGGTTCCCTTAAGACCATTACAAACGGTCCATAGCTAACTCTACCATCTTTTTTGTACTTTCGCGATTAGTACTCATAATTTTGATTTAAATAAACGGGTAACAATCGCAATGGGCATTTAGATCAACTGTTACAGACAAGTACCAGGCGGAAGCGTACCAAAGACACGGGGTGTCTTGCCACCCTAAATACCTATTATAATTCACTGGCCTAAATAAGAGCCAGCCCGTGGTTCACGTATCGCCTCAATCAAAAGTCCCGCAAGATTGTGACCCATGGACTCAAGGTCTCAACCCCAAATTGATCAAATAAGTGAGCTGTAAGGCATATTGAAACATTTTGGTTTAATGGGAATTAAATATCATAAGTGAATTTGTGATAAAACTGCAGGTGATACTGAATGGTACCTATAACTATATTTTGTGTGACACACTTACAAAATATAAACACTGAACAAACATTTTTAAACTGTTACTTACTCTGTACACAAAGCTGCGATATAGCAAATATTTTTCACACAGAACTGCGATGTATGTAGCAGATTTTGTAAGTGAAACATTAAATTTAGCGAAACCTACTATTTGAATCTTCGTTGGTCTACACCACAGACTGATCAGTGCGTCGAGTACAGTCGATTGTACAGGTGAGTGGTGGTATTGGAAACGGGGTCTGGATTTACATAGGTGGTATAATCAGCTTATAGCGATCGAAATTGGCTCGGTTTCTAGATTGAGGCTTGGGTAACCTCACGTCAAAAGTATACCACCTCCTTGGTCTAGTGGTTCGCGTACCGGTATTAGACCCAGAGGTCCTGGGTTGGATCCCCAGATGGGTACAATTTTGTGCTTGATTTGGTTGGTGGTACGACTTTTAGGTCTGCCTGGCTAGCTACTACCATCTTACCGTAGTCTGTCGCCATAACTACAATTCTAAAATTGTTGTTATCCCGTTTTTTCATCTTTGACATCAGGTGAGATTAAGCTAACGCTTCCCCGTCGTACAAAAATCTGTAAGGCTAAGACTAATAAATGTTATTATTTTTCGGTATAATTCAATATAATTTAGACTTAGACCTTTTTTTATTGGATAACCAAGCATTTCCTCATTTGAAATCAGCTCAGTTGAAAAACAAGTACCTAAGGGTGTTCCAAATATGGAGCATGCTCGTTTTACAGGAACCTATTCCTCTGGATTTGAAGACTCCAAGAATGTAATGGTGTGGAAAAACAGACAATACCAAGGAGTTCCATTCCATATCAGTTAAGTGATAAAAGTAGAGGCAAACAGATGTTGATAAAATGAAAATGGGGATTTCTCATCTCTGTAGACAGTGTCATTAAAGTTGACTTGAAAAATCACCGCCCTGTAAAGGCAATGAGCTTTCGTACTGATTAACAAAAGATATTACAACATAACAAATGGACTGCCATTCCTCTAAATGCCTACATTAGTAAAGTGTCTTATCTTTCACGTAATTTACCTAAAACAACGCTCTATCTGCACAGCGACGGCCATTTAAATATATCGAAAAGTACCCTCAATGATTCTCGCATTCCCCAACTTTTAAGCATAAATTGGTATAAACGGGCATCATTACCCGACATTAAAACTTCAGGTACCGAGAAAGGGTATGGAAAGTTGAGAAGTTTAGTAACTTCCAGTTAATTGTTCTTCCGTTCAGGTATTGCGCTCCTTTGAGTGTTCTAGACCACGTCTTTTGGAATCGGAGTTGTGGTTCAGACCTTTGGCTGGTTCTTGAGTGGTCTTCGGTTTCTTTGGAGCTGTACTGAACGTTGAAAGCGACAATGAATTGCCAGTTATAAGTAATGAAGGTATTGCTCTCAGGTTGCCAGAGAATTCAAGCGAAATATGAATTCGTACTCGGTATTAGACATACCGAGATATAGTTTTATGATATAGGTACAAAGTTTTAGTTAATTTAATATCATGAAAGACTAACGATTAAAGTTTTATTTGAATTCTAGGACATGTATAATTTGGAAGAGTTTTAAAATGGCTTCGTACCTCAGGTATGAAAAATATTTGAATCAGCTGAAGCGTCCATTTTTCTGGGTAAAACCTCATAGCTCAGTTGTTGTCTTAGCCTTCTGCGCTGTAGATAGTGGGTTCGATTCCCAACCAAAACATTTATGTGATGAATATAGATGTTTTTTGTTTTTTTGGATTGTGGGATTTGGTTAGTATGTATTTACAAAAAAGTACCTATATAAGTATTATATCCGTAATCTAGTTCCAATTTGAAAGTAGTAGTTTGGGGCAAGATGGCGCTGTTTGAAATTAATGTCCTGTTAGATTTATGATTTTATTTATTTATTTATTATTAAACGCCTTCACAAATAAAGTTAGGCATTTTCTGGGAAGGCTCACACCATCGCAGATCCTTGCCTAGGCAAGCTTTGAGTTTAAGAGTTGACACGTGCTTTTACATTTACATTAGCATATCAGATAGTTTTTATTTCATGTTTATATTATCGCTAGAATAATCTAACACGCGAGACACATGTATTTTTTTCACAACCTCAAGCTATTTCAAAGAATATTAAAACAAATTCCACTACAATAAAAACATAACTGACTCTCAACAGTGCAGTTTAGTAACGCCACAAAAAAGCGTCATAAAACTGAATGTTTCTCGCACAAAGAGTTTTAACATAAACAATACTGGAATGAGAGTAACTTGCTGAATTACTTTTGTTGTAATCGCCGGAATAATAAACAAGGGGCAAGCCGCGTACCATTCTGTCACATAACTTTTTTACACGAAAACACTTCGTCATACCTTGTATATTCATAATAGCATGGACCAATATACTATAACAATATTGTAAAAATACCTCACAGCTGATTGGCAGTAGCTCTGTCTTTTGCGCTGTACGTGGGCTTGATTCCCGATCAGTATATACAGATATTTGTGTGCTGAACATAGATACACACATCAAAAACTCATTAGCGTTCACTGCTGGACAGAGCCCTTGCGTAAAAACCGAAAAAGGGAAATAAATCTCAAAAGAAAAGCTTTTTCCTGTGCATTATCTACATATTCATTGTGATCACAAATCCATCTGCCTGCGTGGTGATTATGTCAAAACCTTCTTCAGATTTGGAGGAAGCACTATCCAGCAGTGGACTAATGAACTGTTGATGTTACGTTTAATCTACGCTAAACTACCAGAAAGCGGCGCTAAGAGCTTTTCAACAGATTAGTGGTACATCTATATAGCTTTTAAATGAAAGTACAAATAGGATTCTCTTCAAAACAAAGAAACGTCGACCACGTAGGTAAGTACTTGGTACAAAAATGTTTCAGTTTACCTCGGGAAATGTTATGGAACATTTGCGACGAGGTTACCGATAAGTATGAAACAGCTGGTTTACTGTCATGCTTTTTAACGGATTTTACTCGCGTATTCGATAGATGATGAAAGCACCAACTTTTCTTCGGTTCTCCCAGCGAACCAACGTCGTAGTTTTTCCATTCGACGTCGTGTTTTATCGATTTACTAAGTTAAACTTTATTTATGTCAGTTGCTTTTGACGATTAAGCACGTTTCAGGTGCCTAGTGCGAGTTGCAATCGCAGTTCACTCGATCCGCGTCTGTTCACCGTGAATCGAGGATAGGTATTATTTTTCGTACAAATCGTGGTAAACGCAAACGAGTTCGAGTAGGTATGAAGCAAGTAGTAAACTCCCACTAGACACACGACGAAATATCCATTTAGATTCAGAAGGTTGAATTCCTAAAATGTTGAGTTTGCAAAAAGTTGAATTGGCAGCATGTTGAAAAAACCGAAAATGAATAATATCTACTTGGTAAAAACAAACATGAAATTATAAAAAGTTCTGACTTTAAAACCTTTTTAGGTTAATTAAAACTAAATATGATGATTAGTGATCTTAAATACCATTGGAGATGCAAACATAATATTTCATTTATATTTATTGTGTGACGGGGAAACCATTGGCTTTCACCTCACCTGGTTTCAAGTTATAATAAGGCTGAAGGTGGAAAGCACACTCCACCCAAAATCTTCAACAGTCTAAGGAACTGGCTCTCTTACCTAAATGCCGGAACACCAGAATTTCAAATTGTTGTTTGATTTGCGACAGGCTTAAGTAAGATGGTTATAGCTTGCCAGGCGGGCTTAAACAAAGTCCAGTAACCAACTACTAGCTACTAAGTTTGTACTCCCCTGGGTATCGAACTCGGTACCTCTGGATCTGGTGCTAGTGGGCAAACCACTTGACCACAGAGGCGGCCAAACCTTACATTATTGTGTTTTCCATTTTAAATTTGTCTTTAAAGCAATAAACCCGCATTTTTATGTTGAATTGTGTTCTAGTCCAACTCACATTACCACAAATTGGTTACGGGGTCAAGCTGGTGAAATGTAATACACGGATACACTCGCTATAATCTATTTATTATCTAAATCAGGGTACTACGAGAGTTCAAGTAGATAGGAGGGATCATATGGAAGGAATTCCAGTACTACTAATGCACCAGCAGGAATCCGGTTTTAAGGCTGGTAGTATCACTTATTAAAAAAACATAAAGATGACACTAAATCGATATTGAAACGTGTAGAACTGAGAAATTTCTTGTTGAAACCATGTTAAAATTATTACAAAAGATAGGGCTTCTTATTAATTAGGGCTTGCCGAAAATATATATCTATCTTCCGCAATATATCTTTGTAAACAAAAACAAAGGAAATCTAGCCGGTCTGCCGAGACCGTCTTCAAAAAAAGCTCTTGGATTGCCTCGCCTTAAGTATTATGTTCGCGTACAATTACGTATTTACAGACAGGGCGTGTCCGTAGGCTATAACAAATAAACATAGACTTATTTCTATTTAGTTATTTACTCTTGTACCATGTCTATAAATCTAAAACATACCTCTGCGGGAAATAGCCTATGACACAACACAATAACAGAAATATTGCCAATATACAGCAAACAAAGCCGTACAGCGTGTCTAATCTTCGAAAGGCGTCTCGCAAATGCTCGCTCGATAAGCTATTCTGTTCAAACTATGTCGCTCAATGATACCCTGCTTAAACACATTGTAATACTTAATGTCTCTTTATGAATATAACACATTATTTCTATTTTATGTTCAAAGTTGCCAAGCCATTATCTTCTTTGCTGTTTAGCTGATCGCAAGAATGCTTTTGTTCAATTCCTATAAACTATTTCCTCGATCGCAATAATAAAGAAGCAATTGCACGAAAACATCAGACGCTTTGAGCTTACTTCAAGTGTATGTTACACCTCTTTACAAATTGACCATAAGATTTCAGATCAATTTCAGATCTACCTTGTTACGTTGAATTTAATGCCACTCACTGAGATTATAGTACGTGTATTGCTGTTGTATTGCTGGTGGAATAATACCACTCACTGTAATGACAGTTTTTATATTGCCTGTTGAATGTAATGCCACATTATCGGATTTCAATTGTTATACTGCCTGCTGAATTTAATGCCACTCACTGTAATTCCAATTGTGATTTAACATAATGAACAAGCCTCATAGCTCAGTTGGTAGTAACTCTGCCTTCTGGCTGGGTTCGATTCCCACCCAGAGCAAACATTTGTGTGATGAATATAGATGTTTCATCTGTGTTTGGTTGTTGTATCGTATGTATTTATTAATACGTATGTATTTTCAAAAAGTATTTAAGTATTATATCCGTTATCTAGGTCCCATATTAAAAGCTATGCTTAGTTTGGGGCTAGATGGCGCTGTGTAAAATTAATGTCCTGTAATATCTATTTATTATTTATTAACACGACATAATCAGATTCCATTTCTTATATTGCCTGCTAAATATTATGCCGCTATCGTTACAAAATAAATAGTAAAAATCCAGTGAGTTTCATTTTTTTTTATTTGCCGAAGTATTATAATGCTCAAAAATTGTGCATTATTTTTAATGATGTCTTCTACGCTCTTTTATCTTAAATAAAGCTGAAGTGGCAATTGACAAGCTACAAAGCTCGCAAAAGGTTGGCGAGCAAAGTATATCGAGAAACGTGAAAACGTGAAATGGAATCAGAGAAGATCTCCCACTCGATGGAATAACGACATTGTGGTGGTTGCGAGGAGTCGATGAACGGAGGCGGTTCAGGTTGCTATTTGTGGCATCAATGGGAGAAGGCCTAAGTAGCTCGAGGTTCTTGCCTTTCTCCTTGTGTTGAACGCGAACAGGCGGAAGACGATAGCGATAGTTTAATTTTAATTTTAATTCAGAAATGTTGGCTGAAATAATGATGATGATGATGACCGACTGTTTTTTAATCACACAATGAAAAACGCACTGTCAATAAAGATCACATCGTTGCTCATTTCTCTTACAATTTTACAATGAAAAAGAAACAATAATTTCTTGATTCTTGATAACGTTTCTCCGCTCGTCTTTTCTTAATAATAATATATAATACAGGATATTTGTAAGCGTTACTCAGCGCCATCTAGCCCTAAACTAAACAAAGCTTGTATAAAGGAACTAAATACAAGTATAATAGGTCACTTATACCCTTTATTTGAATACAGGTACTTATTTTTTATTGCAACACCCAAATGCAAAACAAAGATCTATAATATAATTTTATCATAATGTCATCAACTGTTCATCACACAAATATTTGTCTTGGGTGGGCATCGAACCCACAACCTACAGCGCAAAAGGCAGAGGTATTACCAACTGAGCTATGAGGCTTGTAAGAAGTACTTCCTACCTGCATAAATCTATTTAGAGCACAGCATCCCCAAAGTTTTTAATCAAGTAACCCAACTTGCTACGTTTTGTTTTCTTGACATTTGTCTTGTTGATGCAAAGTAGCGACATCTAGCGGTGGTGCTGTATAAACTTTTCTCATTATTACGAGTCCTCGGTTGCAAGAAGTGACGTCTGGAACAATGCAAGTATTTAGATTAGTGTATTTTATAGTGATGCTATCAGAATGAAATATTTCCTTTGGAACGAGTAACTAGCTATTGTTGAATATTATGAATGTTAAAGTTTGGCTGTTTGTATCTTTGTATGTTTGGATGTTTTGATGTTTGGATGTTTGAACTCATACTAAATCAAATATAAAAATGGTTATCCGAATGATCCAAGTTTCGATGCTCCCTCTGTGCCATTATCCGACCGAATAGAATCCCAATCCCGCTTCTATTTGAAATTTCTGAGCTTACGCTATTTTTGGTTTGATGTTTTTTATTTTATATCTTGGTAATAAACTATCTGCGAGCATTCGATAAACCATTTTTGCGTGATGTTCATATTTTGTATCGCTATTGTAAATTGTACACAGCGCATCAGCCAATCAGCAAAGCGCAAAACTAAATACCCAATCCCTTACACGCAAAGCTACATTTATTTATCTCTTCAACCAGTTATTCAGTTTAATAAGGATTCCGGGTGAAGTGCGCCTATACCTTTAGGTATTATCTTAACTTGTAACCAGCGCTGGATTCCACATCGTAAAAAAAAAGGTTGTCACATTTCATGCTATGTAGTTTTTGGGAGTATCTCGGGCTTAAGGCCGGGAAGGACTTCTTCGAATGCAGTCTTGTAAGCTTACTAAGTAGTTTTGGTGTAGTTTAGTAGTTCGGTGGCAGATAGGAGCGGGTTTGGCTAAAGGCTACTCATTCGTGCTGAGAATAAACTTTGTCCCGGACGTCTCATTGTAACACAGAATTAATTACAGAAAGTATCATCCAACAACGTTTCTCAATCCGGTAATAGGTGGTTTTCAATTAATTTGGGGTGCAAGTGCTTACTTCACAGCTTCCTTCTGGATGCAAGTGGACTCTAGCCGAAGGGTAGGATTTGAAGATTTTTGAAGGCTTACACCCCCATTTTTTTTATTGTACGACGAGGTACACTTGGCTGTCATCTCTCTTTGTTACAAGTTAAGATAAGGCCGGTGGAGGCGCACTTCATCCGGAATCTTCAACAAACTGAGGAACTGGCTATCTTACCTCTAAATGCGGGAACAAAACAATTTTAGAATTGTTGTTATGGCGACAGAATCAGGTTAGATAAATAAATAAAAATAAATTAATATTATAGGACATTAATTTTTACACAGCGCCATCTAGCCCCAAACTAAGCAAAGCTTGTAATATGGGAACTAGATTACGGATAGAATACTTAAATACTTTTTTAAATACATACTTGCTATATGACACAACACCCAAACACAGAACAAACATCTATATTCACCACACAAATGTTTGGGTGGGAATCGAACCCACAGCCTACAGCGCAGAAGGCAGAGTAACTACTAACTGAGCTATGAGGCTTGTTGAGATGGTAGTAGGTAGCCAGACAGACTTAAACAAGTCCTACCACCCACCAAGCCAAGCACAATATTGTACTCCGCATGGGGATCGAAACCAGGACCTCTGGATTTGAAATCGGTGGGTTGAACCACTAGACCATAGAGGCAGTTAAATATGCTGCGGTATATGGTTTAATCTATAAGTTTAATAGTATACTTGTTATCATAAACAAAAAGAATAATTATTGGGATCACACAGCTCAACAATCCTTATATTTAGGTACGAATTATTTTAACAAAATATTTACAAATTCTACGAAATTATATGCACGAAAACTAATAATTACGTTTTCAAAACTAAAAAGAAAATCGACTTCAATGAAGAATATGATATAATTTCGTTTACCTGGATGACGTATTTTTTCCAATTATTTTGATGGCATTATTTTGGTGATCCTATATGGGGTCCGTTTTTTTCTTACTTATAATATTTAAAGAGTTCCCTCGATTTTTCCAGGATCCCATCATCAAATCCTGACCTGACGACGATGGGACCACCTCCTATTTTTTTGAGGCGGTTAAAAATTATTGTTATAATTGTGCACGTTAGGGTGTAACACCCTAACTGTGTATACTTGCTTATATTTATTTAGAGGGAAAAAAAATTAGGCAGTGCCATTCAGTATTCAAGATCTAGGTAGATATTTATTAAAAATATAATTCTTTAACATGGCAGATTATTAAGATATTCCGTCTTATCTACTAATTTACCTCTTGAGTTTCCCCCTTCCTGATTCTGACAAGTTTTATGTACCTAGTGGATAACGTCTACTAGCTTGCCAGTATAATTTTCTAATCAACTAAGCGACCCGCAATCTACAGAATGTTTGGTTCTTTACGATTATAGCCGGGTCTGATGTGGGCGGGGACTTTTAAATAGGCTCTAACATTTAATTATTATTTATTCTATGGCTCTACCTAAACCAACATAATAAAGAGCAAACCTCACGTTTCATACTCTTTGGTTCCGGAGCCAAATCTTTCAAAGTACCGATAGTTTTCTCTTGAGCGCTTGACAGGATAGCTTGGAGCTGCCATCTTCATCTTTACATAATTATTCCATCAACCCGCTAACAGAAGCTACTAATTTAACTAAGTGATAATACAAATTTTCTCAAATGTAGTTTAACATGTTATACTATTTGATTCTCGAAAACATCTGAAGTCAAATTGTCACTAACCCGTTTTCGCTGTTAGGTTAGTTACCTGTATATTGTCGCAAAATTAAATCAAATTCAAATATCAATTATTCATTAAGATTTTTTAGGCTCACTTTAAAAGGTCAAATCTACCGCCTGTTCAGAATCGACACCAGCACACAAGAAGAAAGGCTTCAGGCTAGTTATTTTTTTTATGATCCATTACAAAAAGTCTAAATTACCAAATACTTGATAATAGTAAATTATATTATCGTCACTTTCTTATCTTCTAGGCAATCAGAATTTTAATGATAAGCTTTCTAGATAGCCTTTGCTCTACAATATTTTTGAATTTATTATTTAATAAGTTTAGCACATCACTTGGTAATTAATCACAAAAGCGTACAGTTCGCCCTAAGAACGATTTGTTAACTTTATGGAGCCTAGTTGTGGGAACAGCCAGTTAATAAACAGTTATTTTCCAACAATAAGGTAAATATTATATACTTTTATGTCTTTGGCACGCTTCCGTCTGGTACTGGTCTATAACAGTTTAGCTACCTTTTTTAGGCCGTTTGTAACGGTCCTTAAGTAATCTCTCTGATTCCTTTGTACATAGTTAGTTTAATTGTACATTTTATAGAATCTTTTTCTTTGTAACGACAACCCCAACATCGAGTCTCAAAGGAGACCCGACCCCAAATGACGGGAAAAGGGAACGCCCTTTTCCCGTCATTTGGGGTCGGGTCTCCTCACACTTCTGCGCCAGGATAGTCTATTCTGGGTTATCTGCTCAGGCAATTGGGCTTTCTGGAGGTTTTTTTTTATATTTGACCACCAGGTCGCTGGCGGGCGGACTGTGCCTCCTTTTTTCTCAGGCCTGTTTAGAGCCATTTCCACAATATGGTCTTCATTACGTCTCTGTACATGTCCATACCATCTAAGACGCGATTCAGTAAGTTTGTCTGCGATTGGGTCGACCTTAAAGCTTCCTCGAATATAATCGTTTCGAATTTTGTCCAGCTGTGTCACCCCTCCTAACCATCTTAGCATTTTCATTTCATTGACGTGTATTTTTGTTCATGCGTCTTCTTTGCTGTCCAGCACTCTGACCCGTACATTAAAGCTGGACGTACTGCTGTCTTGTAGATTTTACCCTTTGTTTTTATAGGCATGCGTGAGTCACATATAACGCCTGTCAGAGCTCTCCATTTTAGCCATGCAACGTTTATTCTATGCGTTACATGCGCGTCCACGTTCCCATCGCTGGTTAGCATAGAACCCAGATATTTGAACCACTTCTCCGCTGGTGTTGATCCTATGTAAATTGTATCTGGGTTGTGATTTCCGCTAAATGGGCACTTCAGGTATTCTGTGTTAGTCCTACTGACCCGAAGGCCAAATTTTTCTAAGGCATGTGTCCACGTGTTTGGAGTATCCTGTAGGTGTTGTACGGTGTCGCTAGCGAGTACAATATCGTCGGCATAAAAATAGTCCACAGCAGCGCTGATATAATGTTTTTTATCAGACAATCCATAACCAGATTGAACAGTAATGGGCTGAGTGCAGAACCCTAGTGAAGCTTTTTCGAGGATACAGGCAAGGTTCAGGTCCTTTTGTTTGATGCGATACATTTCCATCAGGATTTTTATTGCGGCGGTGGTTGATTTTGATGCTGTAAAGCCAAATTGACTATGTGAAATATCGGAGAGCGTGATAAGGCGTTTATTTACAATTCATTCCCATGTTTTTAAGGTATGTGAAGTTAGTTTTATTCCTCTGTAGTTTCCACACTGGGAAACATCACCTTTGTTTTTGTCGAATGGTACAAGAAAGCTTTGGCGCCAAGACTCTGGGATTCTTTCATTTCTTATGATCATGTTAAACAGCTTTGTCAACCATGAGATGGCAATTGGGCCGAGTTTCTTCTATATATCTGCTGGAATCTCATCTAGACCAAATGCCTTTCGGTGCTTACGTATAGACACTGCGTGTATAACCTCGTCTAGCGTGATCTCTTGTATGGGTCCCAGAGTGGATTGCAGAGGAATCGGTTCTTCATTAGGGAACTCCTCGTTTAGAAGCGTTTTGTAGTATTCAAACCAGCGATTGTTTATCATTGCATTTTCGGTTAAAAGCATATCGTTGGAATCTTTTATGTGTTTGTTGGTTTTAATGTCCATAGTTGATCTGTGCTTACTCCTAATAATTTAAATATTGGTAAAAAAAAGAAGGTAAATGTTTTTACGCGTCGTATAATATTGGCATCAATAGATATTAGATTCCTTAATAACTTTTCTTCTAATAAATCACTGGGACCTATTTTGGTAACAGTACACAATAGGTTATCACACAAAAATAAACAATAAACTTATATAAACGAAGGCATAGTAACTATTTGGTAATCAATATTGTATATTATATACTTATGTTAATAATACAATATATGTTTATTCAGAACATTATAAGTAGATCTAATTAGAGTATCAATTTAATAATCAAAAGAAAAAAAAAGATGCAATCAATCAATGAAAAAAAAAATTTGAAAACAATCTAAATTATCTATATTTAAGTATAAACAATAAATTAATTTGTGCCGGAAATAATAAAAAAAACTGACCAAGTGCGAGTCGGACTCGCGCATCGTGGGTTCCGTACAAACCTGTATGTATATAAGTAAAAGTTATGGTATTTTTATTGCTAAATGAAATCCATAACATTACAGTGTGGAAAGGCGGAGGAGCATACATATAAGACAAAGGTCTCTTGATAGTTTCTACCAAACAAAATGTAAACCTCAGTTTGTTGAGGATTCCGGGTGAAGTGCGCCTCCATCTTCGGCCTTATCTCAACTTGTTACCGGGTGAGATAAAGGCCAAGCGCTTCTTCGTCGTACAATAAAAAAAAAAATGTTATGTAACTAAAAGTAAAAGGTTTTTTACTTTAGGTGTGCTATAAAACGTTGCTTCATGCCAAATTTCAAGAGTCTAGGTCGACTGGAAGTCGTCCTTTAGGATTTGATTCCCTTGCGAGTAGTTGCGAGTTTCAAAATATGCAGCTTAAATTGCTGTTTATTTTGATTCGGTTAATGTTTGATTTTGTAACAGATGAATGGTATTATAGACTTAATTATTTGATATGAATTTCAATGTAATACCACCACGTGTCCAAGAGGAAAGGGGTAGTAAGTTTAAAATTACTCATAATAGTTTTATTATGTGATGAAACTAAAAAAATATGATTTTCGCATTTTTTTTTATGTGCTATAGGACGTTGCTTTGTATCAAATTTCAAGATTCTGAGTTCACGGGAAGTACTCTGTAGGTATTGTTTCCCTTGCGAGTCTCGAAAATTTGCGTATCTTTAGTTTTTTTGCATTGGTTTAGAAGTTTGATTTTTCACAGCTCCAAGTGACATAGACCTGAGTATTTGATATGAATTTCAGCTTGATACCTCTAGTCGTTAATGAGAACAAAGGTATTGACAAACAGACAGATGGACAACAAAGTAATCCTACAATGGTTCCGTTTTTTCCATTTGAGGTATGGAATCCTAAAAAGATAACTAAAGTTTAGAAATAATTACCCCAAAATGAGTTCTCGAGATGTCTGGTTTGTGTTAGGTATTTAATCATGGAGTTCCTCTATTATTATATATATATATTCTTATCTTAACATTTTATAAATGTGCAGTCGATACTCTATAAAATAGCACCCCACCCCTATTTCTTTTAAAAACTACCCTCGTTTAAAAAATATCCTTTAACCAATTTTAAAGAAATGTGCTGTCTCAGCAAATAAAAAAAAATCGAGTCGATCAGACCAAGCAATCAAAAGATATGGGCAAAATATTGTACTTTTTTTTACCCCGATATCTCAAGAACTACCCCATTTATTAAAAATATCCCGGGTCTATCAGTTTATATTTAGGTTATCTACTAACAGTTTCAATTTTATTTAAAACGAATACAGAGTTTGAGAGTTATGCCGTCACAAACATTGTCTCAAACATACATCCAGTGCCAGATTACCCAACTCAACTCGGAGATCTCGATCGCTTAGCTCACTCGATCAATAAACTAAATGATCTATCCTCTTTACTTTTTACGTGTTACAAAATTCCTCTGATTTCAGGGTGCCACGGCGTTCGCGGCTTAAGAATCAACCCCTCCAACTCTGCCAGCGGATGTCATAAGATCCGAAAAGGGATATAATATAATTAATATTTACATTATAATATTATAATGCAATGTAATATAATATAATATGTAATTTAATATTATAATGCAAAAAGTATGGTATGTTATATATAACATACCATACTTTTCTACTAAAATCTCTAAAAAATAAGGGTTAGAGATCTAAAAAGATAAAAGTCACATAAATATAATTATTTAATCTCTCCGCCCTGATCGTACCCGATAGTGAGTTGACCGCGGTCGTAAATGATGGCCTAAATGGTAGCCAATGTTTGAATTTTAAATAATTGAAAAATATATATATAAAATATCAATATATATTCAATATGTGAAAAAGAGCCAGTCTCAGGTAAATATTATACCTCTCAATGGTGCAACACTGGTTTTCTGACTAACCCTGATTGATTATGAATCAAGGTTAGTCATAAAACCAGTGTCGAACTGACAAGTCTAGCTTATCACCGTTATGCCGTAACTTATGGTTTCAATAATGTGTTACAAACAAATTATTATTAATAATTTATTCAATCAAAAAAGAAAAAGTCAATGGATGAAAAAATCACCTGCAGATTCATAAAAGGTAGACAAAACTACTTATATACCAAAGCAATCCTTTCTATACCTACACTATCTCACAAAAAACAAAAAACAACAATAACGGATGACAAAATTAAACGAATCTTATCGATCCTTGTGATTATGGCACTCTAGATTGAATGTAATAAACTTCAATCCTTCTTCAAAGGTTTTAACCGCCTCTGTGGTCTAGTGGTTCAACCCACCGATTTCAGATCCAGAGGTCCCGGGATCGATCACCAGGGGGACAATATTGTGCTTGGTTTGGTTGGTGGTAGGATTTTGTTTAAATCCGCCTAGCTAGCTACCACCATCTTACCAAATTCTAAATTGCTGTTTAAGATATTTAGAGGTAAGATAGCCAGTTCCTCAGTTTGTTGAGGATTCCAGGTGAAGTGCGTCTCCACCTTCGGCCTTATATTAACTTGTTACCAGGTGAGATAAAGGCCAAGCGCTTCCACGTCGTACAATAAAAAAAAAGTTATAAAACAAACGTGTAAATTGTCAAAATATACGTTATTAAACGTCAAACAAATGTATACCGTTCTTACCCTACCGCTTGATCGCTCAGTAGGTTAGAACCGTACTCGCAACTGTCGATAAATCCAATCTTATCGAATCTAGACGATTCCATATGTCAAATTAAGCGATCGGTATTTAGAACGATACTTGTACAGCTGGTAGATATGTTATTAATTTAGAATTCAAATGTGATATGTCTATCAGGCTGAAATACAAAATTTTAGATAGAATTTTTCAGATTTCTACTATAAAAGTAAAGGCTTCATTTTGAAAATGATCAAGTGGATACATATATACAGGAAGCAACTACGCTACAATGATGTACGTTATACTATCTAATTTACATTTATTCAATAAAAAGTACAATTAAACTAACTAAGCACAAAGGAATCATTCAGATTACCTGAGGACCGTTACAAACGGCCTATAGGTAACTCAACTGTTCCAGACCAGTACCAGACGGAAGCGTGCCCAAGACACTGGCTGCATTGCCACGCTGAATAGCTATAATAGCTGAATATCTAATTAGTCTCAATATAGTATATACCTACGTACTCGTGGGTCTCCTGTTGCACAGAATCTTAAGATACTGATACTGGTGTTTACAGAAGATCCCACCATACACACACACACACACACACACACAATTGGTGACTGTCATACTTGTACTACCCATTAAATATAAATCCACAATTGGCTGTAGGTTAATTATAAAAGTCTAATGTATTATTTTTTATGAGCTGTGGATTTTGTTCTAAATAAAATATTTTTTTGAAGAACGGGTGCCAAGGAAATTGGTTAATAGGTAATGCTTATAATACCTTATTAAATGTTGTGACCAAGAGCAATCACTTGAAATACAAAAAAATTATACCTCATTACCTTCAAAGGCTGTCGATTTTTCTTCGCATTTCCAATTGCCCTAGATTTCATGAATTTTCCATTTTGATTCACTCGCAGCGCATTTGCACAACAAATTGTTTTATTAATCTAGTTATTCAGTCTGACTGTTAGGAGAAAGTTAAAAGAAAATTATATTGCAAAAAGTCTCTTACATTGTTCAACAGTTTATCAGTTTGACGATGACTTGGAGGTCTTAGACCTTGATAAAAGTGCTTGAAACTTTGTGCAAATGCTTCAGAAACTCTTCAATAGAATAGTTGTTCGTTATTTGTTGAACAGCGGCTATTTTCTGAGAGTCCACCAAACTTTGACGGTTTTTGTTGATCGACGCTCCAGAATTTGCAAGAATTTAGATTGGCTTGATTGGCTTTAAAAGCTAGCTGTGGCGCTTAATCGGCGCTGTAATACAGCTGGATTGTATATTGAGAAATATAATAAATCAATCAGAGGGTTCAGACCAACATGTTGAGGTCACGTTCTTTTATAGGGGCTTTATTGTTGTAAATACCAACTTATCATAACAACAACGATTCACTGAACAAACATATATACAATGGTAACCTAGTACCATTCTGTAGGTATTCTATACAATGTATTGGCAATGTGTAGAATACCTGTTGGGTCCAGGCAATCTATGAAATATAATGAATATTATTATCTTTACATACTTTACCGAGGTAATGTATACTGGTCCACCGGCAATGTGTGAAGTAAATAGATTTTGGTCTGTAAGTAAATATTGTGTTATGCGAGTACCTACCTATAAAATGAACTATATATAAATGAAACCTACCTATAGAAATAATGGAGGAGGTTCTGTCCAGCAGTGGACACTAATGGGCTGTTGATGTTGTTGATATTATATGTAGATATATAAATTATATCTTTTACGTGCTGATGAATGTTATAAACGTATTGAATTATAAAATATTAATTTATAAGGGACACAATTTTTAGGGTTTCGTGCCAACGGGACCCTAAGACTTGTCTTCCGGCAATCGAGAATTTATGTTGCCGAATTTTTTAAATAGCATACTTATTACTGGAATGCATTCAAAGTTACTTTTGAAGTAATACTAATTCTTTAAAATTACTATTTTAATACAGTTATAATATTTACATAATTATTTAATTATTCTTCTTAGGCTATATTATTTAGAAGCCACTGAAGAGTTCCACTATTTATCTACTGGCTCCATGATAAGATCAGCTCCAAGATAATAAACATTAGTTTTGCCATCCGAACTTCATACCTCCTTTTTTTATGGTCCACCGGCAATGTGTGAAGTAAATAGATTTTGGTATGTAATGAAATATTGTGTTATGCGAGTACCTACCTATAAAATTACGGTCAATTAAAATACGTTATATTTCCTCAAAATCAACTTACCACTAAAGTAAATTCAAATACATAATTAAACATTGCATAAATGCTTCTCCCGGGTGGGAATCGAAACCACAACCTACGGCGCAAAAGGCAGAGCTACCAAGCAACTGATGATAGCTTGAATTTTACGAGGCATGTCTTCGTAACGATTAGCGGCCGAGCTAATTTATTTCGTTTTAGGTCTCGCGAAACAAAATAGAAAGTCTAGTATTCAGGTTTGAGCAAATTGGATTTGCATTACTTAATCCAAGCCGAGGTTGCACTTGCGGGATCCCGGACACAAATCCCGGGAAAAAATGAAAGCACCGAGGATTTTATAATAGCCGCGTTAGCTGGTAGTTTTCTCAAGAAAATTGCATTTCAGTAGGGCTTGGTTACACGGGCGTTGCGCTGATGTTAGTCTTATGGTGCATTTTTCAAGGCAGGGTAAGCTATATCGTTTTATTTTATATATCAAAGAAATAATTATCTTCATTGGAACCAGAACTAGCTTCTACGTGGACCTAGAAGCATAAAATGTTTGGGGTATTTTATTTTTTTGTTAAGATTTAGAAAGGATTTATTTCGCGGAATGATGAGTAAAATATTTCCAGGGCTTTTATTAAGGTTTCATATATATATAAAGTCTTTTTTTTTCAAAAAAAGAAGGACAGCTGCTGCCCTGAAATTTATTGAGTTTCGAAGAGGTGAAGTGTCAATGTTTGCCAAGAATGATTACAATGGAGAATACGAAAAAATTAACTTTCTAAAAAGAAACTTCAAAATTGCAAAGTGATATCAATTCAGGCAAAGTTGATATGTAAGATGCGATTTCAAGAGAAGCTGAACCAAGGGGAATCAATGAACTAAAAAAAAGGAGTTATTATTGCTCTGTAAGTCTATGCCACAATCAATATCATATTTCTATGAAAATCTTGAAATAACGGAATCTCCAGGAGATGATGAATGAACATTGATCTAATACTTCAATAAATATAGTATTTTTTAAGGTACTTATACAAACTGTCTTTTTATTCTGCTACCCATATTTATATAATTTTAGGGCTGTTTGTGAATTAGTATGAAAGTATACAGTATATCGCCTAATTAGGTATTAAATAGATAACTCAATTTTTTTTGAAAAGGCAAAACACTGCAATGTCGCGTATAGTATTTTGCCATAAAAATAGCACTATTTTATTTTACGAGGACTGTATCATGACAAAACACTTTTTTGACTATATTCCGCTAAATTTTTTAAATATCACTTTAAAAGTCATATGACCAGGTAGACAATTGTAATTCCTTGAATATGATACCAAACACGATATTCTTTACTAATGAAATGAAGGAACAATCGACTAAAAACCAAATAAAGTTTATTTGCGCGTTTACTCAAACCGCTAATTCTTTAAAATTACTATTTAAATACAGTTATAATATTAACATAATTATTTAATTATTCTTGTTAGGCTATATTATTTAGAAGCCACTGAAGAGTTCCATTATCTATCAACTGGCACCATCATACGAAACTTGAATACTAAACTTTAGTTTTGCCATCCGAACTTCATACCTCCATTTTTTTTTAATTGTACGACGGGGATTTGCTTGGCCTTCATCTCACCTGATTTTCATGTTATGATAAGGCCGAAGGTGGAAGCACAATTCACCCAAAATCCTCAACAAACTGAGGAACTGGCTATCTTACATCTAAATGCCTGAACACAACAATTTAAAAATTGATATTATGGCGACCGAATCAGGTTAGATAGTGGTAGCTAGCCAGGTGGACTCAAACAAAATCCTACCACCAACCGAATCAAGCACAATAATGCTATTTGAAATCGGTGGGTTGAACCACTAGACCACAGAGGCTGTTGAAATTAAAATCGTTCAAAGTTTCAATTCGATGTGATATTTAGAAGTGGATGGAAATCCCGTTCTAAGTTTCCGTTACATACATTTTATATAGATGAAGGTACTATAAGCGTGTTAATAAACATAATTTTTTGCCAAGAAATGTGGGTCGGAACCCTCGGTGTCTAACTCGCACTTAACCGGTTTATTTTTATTGGTTTACTTATGTTGATTTTGCGTCCAGGGCTAGAATGTCGCAGCGGAATCACATCTTAAAGAGTAATTTAGCGTTTGAGGATAACCTTTTCGTTCATTATTCTTTCCAGGTAACAAGTTTTTCAATATCGGCTGAGCTGTCGATTAGGAAGTTAAAAACGATGGAAGTGATTTTAGCTGGGATTTAACTCGGGAAAGTAATCTGTAGTTTCGTAAGGTAAAATCAGCTTCACTTTCTTATTTTTCCGTTTTTGCTTAAGTTATCTTACCTGATTTAAACATAATACCTTTCTATGTATTAATTTTCGGACGGAACCTGCATTGCTATTACTTATGTCTTAAAACTAATCGTTTTCAACACAACATGTACTCCCCGTATATGTTGTGTTGAAAACGATTAGGGGATCTAACCCTGGGGATCGAGCGCGGGGCCTTTGGATCTGAAATCGGTAGGTTGAACTACTAGATCACAGAGGCGGTTAAAAGCGGCGGTTAGGTAAACGTAGTTGCGGGCGTCACACTAGATTCTACTATAACGAATCGAAAGATTGAAAAGGCTGACTGTTTGTGAGGTGATGGCATCAAACCGCTGATTGGCGCCTCTCGAAGGGTATTCGTCCACCTACACCTGTGAATATATCTAAGACGTCGTGCATTTCAATATATGATTGAATAATTACATAGCAATAAATGAATATATAGGACATGTTAGGAATAATTTAGGACGTTTATTTCAAACTAGCCCCAAACTGAATGAACTTAATTGCATCTAGAAAGTTCATTGAAAAATACAAAAATAAGGTTACATAGTGTATGAGTATTTGTTTAGTTTGCTTAGTTTGGGACTAGATGGCGCTCTGTGAAATTAATGTCCTGTAATATTTATTATTTATTTATTTAAGTATAGATAGGCCGTACTCCTGAAAGTTTTGATTCAATTTTATTTTTGCCTTCTCTCGCCTTGTGTGTACAACCGCTAGTTGTTCGGTAGATTTTACTAATTTGACGTTTTAAATAATTTTAAAAAATCTTGCTGAATAAACGATGGTTTACGTTATTTTAATTTAGTTTTTTGGTGAATATCCATCTAAAATTATCAAAATCATGTCTACTGTTAGACAGAGCCTCATCAAAATCTGAAAGATCTCGCCATTGTATTTATAATTGTGTAACGTAATTTTCTAATATTATTTTATTTTATTTTGTTAACTATTTATTTGTAACAGTATATTTAAAAAAAATCTTTAAATTTATGTAGGGTACTGCTATGGAATATGTCTGAAATAAATGTTTTAATTAACATTATATAATTATAATATATATACAAAATATATAAACACAGACGGAAACAGTTGCCCCTGGCGAGTGGAAAATCATCTCTGAGTCAACTATTATAACTTTCATAAAAGTGTATCTAAATAGAAAAAGTATTAGTGAAATTGGACACATTCTTCAAAATGATTTATATTATAATACTAAAAAAGCATAAAGTACTCATCAGCTTCTGGAGATTGACATTCTTGTCTAAATAACTTTCAGTAGGCATCATATTGCCTTTACTTTACATCTTTTTAAATATTTTTCCATTTATATCTTTTAATACTATTAAAAATGTTTACAGCAGCGGAGTATATCTCCCCCTGTAAAACCATCATAAATAAGTAATTTCTTACCGGCCTCTTCAAGTTTTGATGCTTTTATTCATCCTTCTTTAGCGATAAAGGTTTGGAGACCTCTTCGAATTGATGGAAATGCAAGGTTATCTTTGGAAATTCCTATCAGGAAAACTTTTTTGCTTGATTAAAATTTCCATGTTTTGTTCTCTTACTGAATCTTGTAATAATCGGATCTAATTTTTCGTGTTGAAGAAACCGTCAATTTAAAAAACTTAAAATAATATGTGTACAAATTTACAGCAATAAAACAGCTTGAGGTGTCGTTAGGATCCCCAATAAAAGTGAAATTGCTTTTGCTCTAAAAATAGACTACTCGACTTGTATTTTTTTTATTGTACGATATGGAAGCACTTGGCCTTCATCTCACCTACACTACTCGCGTAACAAGTTAAGATAAGGCTGAAGATGGAGGCGCAATTCACCCGGAATCCTCAACAAACTTAGGAACTGGCTATTTTACCGCTAAATTATGGAACACAACAATTTTAGAATTGTTATTATGTCAAAATAATTAGGTAAGATGGTGGTAGCTAGCCAGGCGGACTTGAACAAAGTCCTACCACCAAGCACAATATATTGTACCCCCACATGGGGATCAAGCCTGGGATCTCTGGATCTGAAATCGGTGGGTTAAACTATTAGACCACAGAGGCGGTATCATTCTTGTTTAATTGTTATTATGACGATTGAATTATGTTTAATAGTCGTAGCCAACCAGCCAAAGTATTGTACTCTTCCAGGCATCAAACCCGGGAACTCTAGATCTGACACCGGTGGGCAAACCACTAGACAACCAGAGGCGGCCGTTGCTTTAATATTCCGAATTTAACACATCATCAAACGAAGAGTATAGTGGGGAATTTCATGATCTAAACAAGTTTAATAGAATAGAGGGTTGTGTATGAACTATAGTTTCAGCAATTTTATGATCATACAAGATTTAGTGAATATCACCAAGTGGCCACCTCACCCCTCGGATGACCTGTTAAGGACAACCACGTACTACCGCATCTTGGGTATTAACTCGTGCAATGAGACTACGTGCTTCGCTTACTAACGTCACTGCACTTCTAATTAGTACCTATAGTACCTAGATTAGGTGATATTAAGGTAGCCCTTAGGACCTTACATGGTAATTCATTGCGATGGATTAATCTGACAAAGTTGTTAACAGAGATTTAATTTCATTTCGAAATAGTAAAAGCTTGTACCATTTTATATTAGATATAAAATATATATATATTTTATAATAAGACAGGGGTAATCTATGAATGCATCGCAATAACTTTTTACAGAACACAATCAAACTAGAAATAAATGATAAATTATTTTCAAATACTCAGCATTAATTTTGATTTTCATACTATACCGATTGAATGGGGTGTAGGTATAGAAATCGCGGAGTTGATAGAAAAAAATACGGATTTTTGTTAAGAGTTCATTTTTAATCTGTTGGTAGATGATGGTAATTCTATTGATTTTGAAAGGGCAACGTCTTGTTCTTTTATGGTAACACTGAATGTAATGTCTAAATAGTTTGACATTGGCATAACTAGCTCAGAAGTCAGATACTCGACGAGCGGAAAAATGTTGGTCTCCGTAACAATGTAATTTAAACTGTGAAAAATAAATAGTTTTACTTGTGATAAGCTTATTTGTAAAACTTCTTTGGCTGAAGTTGATATAAATAATGTGACCCTAGTCATTTTTGTTTAGATCCCCTTAGTTTTTATTGGCCCAAAAATGGGCTGTATAAAAAAAATATTGAATAGGTTAAATTTTGTATTTTTAGCAAAAGCAGAGACATTCACCCCTATCAACGGTATCTAAAGTCACTCAAATCACACACCCCAATCGCTCGATTGAGCTCTAGGATCGAAGTAACACCTAGCTTCGTGCCCCGAAATTGTAATTTGAAGCCATCGAGCCAATGCTCGGCCGAAGTTTTAATTGGTTTCGTATATCTATCAGATTCGGAAACACATATTCATACACAATAATGCCATAATATATACAATAAATACCATAAGAGTAGATCCGATATTTGGTCTACAAACTAAAATAAATACTAGTAGCATAATGGTCAATGGTGGTGTTTTAATAATGTAAATAGAAACAGGGATATATGTATGTCCCGGTTTATCAAAACCTCTAACAGATATAAGCCTTATTCGATCGTGTAAATAAGAATGTACCTTCTTAATTCGTTATTTCATTGAGTACCTACTGGTAAAAACATAAACGTTTTTAGTTTATTTTATAAGTACATAATATATATAAATAAATAAATATAAACATTTTTTTTTACACAGCGCCATCTAGCCCCAAACTAAGCATAGCTTGTAATATGGAAACTAGATTACGGATAGAATACTCAAATACTTTTTGTAAATACATACGTACTATATGATACAACACCCAAACACAGAACAAACATCTATATTCATCACACAAATGTTTGTCCTGGGTGGGAATCGAACCCACAGCCTACAGCGCAGAGGGCAGAGTTACTACTAACTGAGCTATGAGGCTTGTTATATAAATATATATATAAAAATAATTATACCGAAAACAAGTTTTTAATTTATCTTTCTCAAAAAGTGTGTCATTACAACTTAACGTGGCAGGGCTGAATTACCATTTCAAGACCTAGGGCAAATAAATACATAAAAAACATTTCTCTGTCTTTTATTATCAAAGTCTTGTGCTCATAGATTATTTTTATTTTGGTTACCTATTATGCTTTCTGATGTTCCATTTTACTACGTTATAAATACGTAATATTTTATTTTATTTGGTTTCATTAAAAAATATAGACAGAAAATAATGAAAGAAAATATTTTGTATTTTTGAAAATGGAACTGAATTAACTGCGTTTCTTGGCGATTGTTGAAAGTAATGAGAAAGGAGGATGCGTCCGTTAATTTATCGTCTAATATTTTTTTTTAAAAGTTGTTGCCGCGAAATCTCTAGAGTTTTTACTTTATTTGAAATTGTTAAGTTTTTAGCCTAATTGAGATGCAACTAAACCATTAACCGTTGCAAAACAGGTCTGTAAACTGTGGTATACTTCTGATACTGACCATTCTGTATAACCATGTTGAAGTATTCAAGTATTCAATAATAAGAGGCACCTCTGTCAAAGATCTGTCAAAGGTCTATCAAAGTCAATACCCTTTTTAAATTACGTGCGCGTGGAAATAGCGCTGCTTGATCGATTTGGGCGGGAAAATGTTTGACTGATGTCCCGAGTTCTTGCACCCAAGTGATGCTAATGGGAGCTGATACTTACATAATGCAAAAATATTTTTTTTATTTCTTGAAAATCAAACCACCTTGAGACGAAATAACTATAAAGCGAAAAATGGCTCACTCTATTTTCTTCTTTGCTTATTTTAATAGCTTCGTAACGTAACGTAAACGTAAAAAAGTGCACGAAAATATTCATGTGATATAGTCATCGAGCGAAAATGAAGATAATATGGCAATTTGGAAATGGAACTAAAATGCATATAAATAATTCAGAATCTGTGGCTCGATAAACATCTCTTTAAACATTTAAATTGTTTTAACTGTACATGAAATCTAATATGTGAGATGATGTGTGTGAAAAGTCTCTGTACTCCAAAACGGCTATACCGATTTTGATGTTATCGTCATTGCCAAGACCAATCTTCAAATTAGTCCAGGCGATTTTGTGTAGTTTGGTTGTGATCAGATCAAAAGATTTTTTTTTGACAACTGCGCCGTAACTGTGTGTAGTCAGCTAGTTTTTAATTAAACTTACTAAAATAGTTTAATATTATATTGTTTTATTTTCTTGCACTTGAAGTGAAAATTAGAGTGTTTAACTAGGGCCAAAACAATTCATACTCGGTTGTTTTATCCTAGTATAATGTAAAAAATCGTTTTAGTACCTTGTATAAAAAAAAACTTTTTTTATATCTCCTATGACAGGAAAGTGCTTGATGATAAGGCTGAAGGTAAAAAGCGCTATTCGCTAAAAATCCTTCACAAACTGAGGAACTGTGCATGTTATCTCTAAATGCTAGATCAACAATAAGAATGTTTTTTTTGGCGTCAGACTTATGTAAATGTTGGCAACTAGCCAGGAAGGCTTACCCTACTAATTTTACCCCCTGGGATCGAACCCAAGACCAAGAAAAAAAAAACAGGGTCCACTTTTATATTTTACCTGTAATATTTATAACTGGTACACAGATTATACGCAGTTTACTAAAATAGCAAAATAACGAGTATTATTATGAAATGGTGCGGGTTCGAGCCCGGTCGCGGTTATAACATTTGTAAATGCTGTGACTGACCGTGAATCACATATATAAAATAATGTATGATGTAAAGAGGTAGTTATGTGTTAAAAGGTACGCGATGTAGACCCGTTTTTGTTATTAATTAGTTATGTGTTTGTTTACCTTTTTTTTTAATAAAAAGAAATAAATATATTGACTTTGCCCTGCCAATATATTTATGAAAATATTATGTACGCGCGTAAAAACATAAGCTTATTTGACAAAAACTGTGATAAACATAATTGTAATACTAGAAATAAGAATAAACTCGCTGTTTCCACAACTAGGCTCCATAAGGTTAATAAATCGTTCATAGGGCAAACTGTACGCTTTTATAATAAATTGCCAAGTGATGTGCTAAGCTTGTCAAATAATAAAATTCAAAAATTGTGTAAAACAAGAGCTATCCAGGAAACTTTGACTTTGACTTTTGTACGACGGGAAAGCGCTTGGCCTTCATCTCACCTGGTAACAAGTTGAGATAAGGCCGAAGGTGGAGGCGTACTTTACCCGGAATCCTCAACAAACTGAGGAACTGGCTATCTAAATGCCAGAACACAACAATTTTAGAATTGTTATTATGGCGACAGAATTAGGTAAGATGGTTGTAGCTAGCCAGGCGGACTTAAATAAAATCCTACCACCAACCAAACCAAGCACAATATATTGTACTCCCTATGGGGATCGAACCCGGGACCTATGGCTCTGAAATCGGTGGGTTGAACCACTAGACCACAGAGGCGGTTAAAAGTCACAAGTCACTGCTCCTGAATGGAAGACTGACTTTTCTGCGAAAGTGTCTCATTTATAAAAATATAACTTCTCTGTTTTTACTATTGTCCTGGGAATTGCGGAATTAACGTCCACGACGTGACCGGGGAAGAAAAAGATGTATTAGATTTTTATGCCCTGGTTGAGAGGTTGTTTTTATAGAGATTGGTAGTTTCACCGATGAAGTAAATGTATAACTTATAGTTGAATGAGTTTATGAGCAAGGTAGTAACTAGATAAAAAAGATCGCTGGCCTATGCGGTTTTTGAATTTATTTTTCGTAGTCTCAATATTGAATGTGGGTAACCAGTTCTAAATTCAACTTTCAAAACTGGCGTGAGCATTATTGTACATTTTAATCATGGGATTCACTTTGAAGTAGGTACCTCCCTTCATCAACTATCGTATACGTCAAACGATAGTTGATGAAGGCACGAACTTATATTTTAGAGTAAATAATTATGTTTGAAAGCCTGACACGGCAGACTAGAGGGCCAAGATAATTTTTAAGACCAACTGATGTTATTTATCTAGATCTACAAATAATAATTTCATTTCATTGTATTTCAACTTATTTTCAGTTTTCCCAGGGAACCATCATGATGTGTGAGTGTGAATGTTGACTGATCTCGTTCGTGGTGCGGATTGACTTCCCGTTCAACGACGCGTTTTATTAAATTCTAGACCTATATTAAACAATTTTGTTTTTTTGTAAAATACTCATTAGGTTATTATTGTTTTTCGTAGTAGTCCTACAGAATTGCTGGTTATAGCTAGCGGTTACGGCTGAATGATCTCGACTCTGGTGATAGGTAAAATGCCGGCTTTGCATGCTTGTAAGCTGATTATGGCTCTACTTATACTCAGAATTTATTGTTACCATCATCTGTTAACCTATGGTTTGCAAAAAAAAATCTAAATTTGAATTTGGTGTTCTGGTAATTCAAGGTCAAAGCCAGTTCTTCAGTTTTTTGAGAATTTTGGGTGAAGTGCGCTTCCGTTTCAGTCTTATCATCACTTGATAATCAGGTGAGATGAAAGCCAAGCATCTTTTCGACGTACAAAAATAAAAACTCCTGCCAAAGTCCAGCTCTACTCGCTGCCCGCGAGAGAGAGAGTGCTCTGGGTATGCTCGCTCTATCGTAGATCTCGTGTTTGCCTAGGCAAACGCTACGTTAAGTTCAACACAAAATGTAGTAAACAGTAACATGTTATTTTAATTAACATGGCATTAACTTTCATTAGGATCGTCGGTTTTCCACCTACGGTGTAGCTCTTAAAGCGTCTTATTAAATATTATTTTGGTAAAAAGCCTACGCATTTTGTACGAACATGAAATTATAATAAGATATCTTCGAGCAAATGTGATTAAATTTTCATAACAGAACGCAATAGAAATAATCTATAAATAAAAGGAGATATTTAGAGGCGAGCTCCTGGCGCCAACGCCGGGTTTTAGTCAGAAACGTGCATATTTTATTTAAATAAACCTTAAGCTCAAGGTTTCAAATTACCTACCTTTAATGGAATAAGATCGGGAAAACATGTACAGTGGCGGTCGCTGCTTAAGAATCAGCCCCTTCAACTCAGACCACAGATAAAAGCCGACTAAGTAATCTCCCCAGAAGGTGTGCCGCAGCTTATTTCTGAGTATTTTGCGTAAGTCGGCGGCTCAACGTAAATTTATTCTCTGTATGTCGAGGTTGATAAGCTTTCACACTATATTCATTATGCAATGTTGATGTATCTTACCTATTTCCTTGTACCTATTGTTTCCTGTTAATCTTGCGCTTTTTATGGTTCTTCATATTTATACATAACGTTAAATCCTTTTATCACCCTTCTGTGTTCTAGTATGTTATATTGTCTTGTATATTGATTATGTCTGGTATAAATGTGCTGGTGGTTTTCCTTTCAAATAATTACTGCGACCGCCAACCCACCTGCCAAGCACGGTTAATATGTTATCCCTACATATGCACAAAATCTGTCTTATTTCGAAATGGTTACGTAAACTAAAAAATAATTTAATTAGCACGTTTCTGTCTGGTCTGGTCTGGATCAGATGAGGTATCAATAGACGGCTTGTAGCTTGGATCGGATAATTAGGTAACCTGAATAAACATTACGGTTACTTAAGAACCTAAGTACTCGCAAAAATGAGCTCCTTTTTAGCCGACTTTCAAAAAAAGGAGGAGGCTCACAATTCGTCAGAATCTTTCTTTATTTGTCAGTAAGGGTATACTTCACAGGTCAGGTGGTCCCATTGACATCCGGTCAGGATCTGATGATGATCAGATCCTGGGGGATCCTGAAGAAATCGAGGGAACTTTTCGAATATTATATGCACACTTGAAGTGATTTGGGTTTTTTAGGGTCGTTATACTTCCCAGGTTATCCCATTGTCATCAGGTCAGGATCTGATGCTGGGTTCCTGGAAATATAGGATCACGCTTCTGTCTGTCTGTCTGTCTGTCCGTCCATCCGTCATCAAAATCATTGGAAAAAATACGTCATCCAGGTAAACGAAATTGTATAATATTCTTCATTGAAGTCGGTTTTCTTTTTAGTTCTTAAAACGTAATTATGAGTGTATAAATAACCCGCTTCTTAAATGCGGTTGTGTAGTCCGGTCAGCCGGACTGTGCAAAAATAGTTTTTTTCCGTGTTACAGTTAACCGATCAATGGGAAAAAAAAATCAGCTGTCCGGAACCATGGAAAATAGTAATCTCATCGGAATAAAATAAATGTGTGATAATGTGTCATGTTTTGTTCCCAGAATTAGGAATAGGTTGTGTTTTGTTTCGTTTTTTTTTGTAAATCATACTATCTATGCTCTATCATCATTTCAGCCCGCATACGTCCACTGCTTAACATAGGCCTCCCCCAATTGACGCCACAGATAGCGACCCGAGCCGCCTCCATCCATCGACTTCCCGCAACAGCCACAATGTCGGCGGTCCATCATGTGGGGGGTCTTCCCACACTCCGTTTCGCGTTTAATCGTGGTCGCCATGCAAGAACCTTTGCTCCCCAGCGGTTATCGGTTCTGCGAGCTATGTGGCCTGTCCACTGCCACTTCAGCTTGCTAATTCTGAGAGCTATGTCAGCAACTTTGGTACTCCTACGGATATCCACATTCCGGATTCTATCACGTAGTGAAATTCTAAGCATAGCCCTCTCCATAGCTCGCTGTGCGACTTTGAATTTATTCATAAGGCCTATAGGTTTATAGGCGACCACGTCTCGGATCCGTATGTCATCACACACACACTGATTAAAGACTTTCGTCTTGAGGGACTGCAGTATCTTTGACGAGAAGATATTTCATAGCTTACCGAACGCTGCAAATCTGAGTTGGATTCGTCGGCTGACCTCTTTATCGAAGTTGGATTAACCTAGTTGGACCATCTGGCCTAGGTAGACGTATTGATCTACAACTTCTATAACATCGTTTCCAACATTGACAGGCATGGGTGCAACATAAGTGTTTGACATGGTGTTCGTCTTACTCATTTTCATTTTAAGATCCACCTGTCGGGATGCGATGTTGAGGTCTCTCAGCATTTTGCTAAGGTCTTCCAGCGATTCAGCCATCAGGACTATATCGTCAGCAAACCGAAGGTTAGTTATGTAATCGCCATTAATGTTGATACCATATCCTTTCCAGTCCAAGAGCTTAAATATATCCTCCAGTGCAGAGGTGAAAAGCTTAAGAGAGATAACGTCTCCCTGTCTCACCCCTTCTTGCAACGGGATAGGGATTGTGCTCTGGATATAGCAAGGCCACCATGACGGACAGTCATGGTGGCCTTGCTATACAAACACTTCAACACTTCGATATACCGGTAGTCGATCTGGCACCACTGAAGAGACTGTAGCACTGCCCAGGTTTAGACTGAATCAAAGGCTTTCTCGTAGTCTACAAACGTTAGACATAATGGCCGATTATTCTCTTCAGTCTTCTGTATAATTTGCCGGAGCGTATGTATGTGGTCTACGGTACTAAAGCCTTTTCGAAACCCGGCTTGTTCGGGAGGCCGGAAGTCGTCAAACCTTCGAGCGAGACGGTTGGTGATTACTCTCGAAAACAGCTTATAAACGTGGCTCAGCAGTGAGATGGGCCTATAGTTCTTCAGAAGGGATTTGTCAACCTTCTTATGGAACAGTACCACCACGCTCCTGTTCCACGCCTCTGGCGTTGTACCCTTAAGGATGACAGAGACAAACAGCCTCTTAAGGACTATAAGTACTGGTGTTCCACCCGCTTTCAGAAGTTCTGTTGTTATTCCATCATCTCCCGGCGCCTTGTTGTTTTCTTAGCTGTTTGAGAGCCGTCCTTATTTCGTAAAGTCCGGGATGTTTTCGGTATAGTGTCGGAATAAACGGGCTCTTTTATCGCAAGTCAAGTTATTGACAGGACTTTGCGATGAGGTGTAAAGCTGTCCAAAAAACTTTTCAAGCTCTCTCAAGATCTCGGGCTTGGAGGATTAGATATTGCCGCTATCGGTCTTCAGCTTCGTCAGCTGGCTTTGCCCAATAGACAAATTCCTTGTGAACATTTTTGAGCCCTGGTTCCGCTCTATTGCGCTCATAATACAATTTGTATTATACGAGCGCAAATCGTGTCGCATGGATTTCGAGATCTGTCTATTGAGCACGCCGTATTTTGACATGTCAACTGAATACCTCATTTCAATCCTCTCTGCCATTAGATTTAAAGTATGTCCTGAAAGTCTCTGGGTTTTATTCTCGCATTGGGTTTAAAATGTCTTTGACTCGATCGCATGGAGAGTTTCCACCGTTGTTCAGCTCGTCCACTGTTGCGCATTCCGCGAGGCGTCCGAAGCGGTTTCGTAACTCCAACTGAAAGCTCTCGGGATTTTGAATTTGAACGGAATTTAGGCGTAGGGTAGACTTTATCAGACGAGACCGTTCCAGCTTAACATTAATATTCAATGACGCTCTGACCATACGGTGATCGCTGCTTGTTGTTTTAACCCTGTTGATCACAGAGATGTCATTGAACATGTGACTGTGGGTCGTCATCACATAGTCTATCTCATGCTTATAACCACCGAGGTGTAGCCATGTCCGTTTTCTGAACGACCGCTTCTCGAAAAAAGAGTTCATCGCGAAGAGTCCCTCCTTCTCCATGAAGTCAGCCAATCGCTGGCCCCTTTGGTTCCGCTGTTCAAATCCAAACTGGTCCACTCTCAGTTCGTCACCGCTCCTCACGCCTAGCTGCGCATTGAAGTCCCCCATCACAGCCGTGTAGTGTGTTTTCGAGGCATGCATGACCTTAGAGATGTCGTTATACATGACCTCCACTTCATCATCAGGGCATTTCGAGATCGGGGCGTAAACCTGTAGGACCTTCAGCGAATACCGATTGGTAATTTTGAGTATAAGGTATTACGCTACCCTGCTCGAAACACTTTCGATCTTAACAATATTATTGACGAGTGACTTGTGGACGAGAAACCCGATACCGTGCTTAGACAGCTGGTCGCCCTCCCGGTAGTAGAACAAGTTGCCGGAATTAAGGGTGGTCGTATCCTCCCCCTCTCTTCGGACTTCTGATAACCCTATGATATCCCAATGCAACTTGTTTACCTCTTCTTCCAGCTCGAATAACTTCTCGTCGGTCCTCAATGTTTCGTGCTTAGGTTGGTAGCCTGATCTCATCCGGTGATTCTTAGCAACCCTTGCTCCGTCGTTACCATGGCAGCTACCGTGGCCAGGAATAGCAGAGCTGCCGGGAACTAGGGGCCGTTTTCTATTTGTGTCTATATTTTTTGGGAGAGTTTGCTATAATCACCACGCTTGGCAGGCGGGTTAGTGATCGCAGAAAAGATATTAAAAGTACTCAGGAGGACGCTGCTGCCATCCCCTGATAAAATGTGTTGCTGTCGTTGCGCCAGAGCCTTGTCTGTTGTTTAGCAGGGGTACCACTTGCAGGTAAGGTTGGCTTGGATCTCGAAGATGTGATTTGAAACCCCGTATCCCCCTAAAATATCTAGACTCTATAGGTCGGTTCTAATCTAAACATCACTATGAATTGATGGTATTGTTTTCGAAATAAATACCCACCGTACCGTAGTTCATATAAAATTGCAATCGAATTCTGCTAAATGACAGAGCACGAACTAATTCTTAATTAACTGTTAGTCATAGATCTTCTATCTGTTCTAGACATCTTATCATTGAATTACGACCGGACCAAGGTACAGTGTACAGATGTACAATCGACCAAACAGTAGCGTCGCCGAACAGTCGAAAAAACAAATGTTCCATAGTCCAGCTGGCCGGACTTCACAACCCTACCACGGTTATGAACCGAAATAACCCATGAAGCAGCCCGACTGTTAAAACAAAACCAAACAAAACTGTTATGCTCTGTCAAAGACTCAATGTTGATTTACAATTTTGAGCCTTTCAGCATAGCAAACCCTATTTAGGCCTTCATAAATTTTAGTACCGCATAAAATTCATGATTATATTTGAAATTGGAACTATTGTCAATAAGAATCTAACACTTCTATACAGCCCGCCCAAACAACCACCCGTCCAATAGCTCCTACTTACCCCGCGTGAGTAATAAATAAGGGTGTTTGACCCAATTTGTAAATAATGAAATCCTTTACAACTGCTCAAATCAAATCAAATTGCGATTAGGATGGAAGCCGCTGAGGTTTATATTACTTCATCAAATTAATCTTGTTTCTAGTTAAATTACGAAGAGCTGGCAAGTTCACAGTACACACACTGATGAAATTTGGTCATACAGTTGAATTCGATCATTTCAAACTCAGTTTGTTATAAAGCCTCACAGCTTTTGTGGTAATAGTTCTGCCTTTTGCGTTGTAGGTCCCATCCAGGATAAACATTTGTGTGATCAAATATGTGTTTTTTTCTGTTTTTTTTTTGGATTTACAACATTGTGGAGGTCGCGAGGAGTCGATGGATGGAGGCTCTAACCTGGGACCTCTGAATCTGACACCGGTACAGGCGAATCACTAAATCACAGAAGTGGCATCGATTTGGGGGAAGGCCTATCAGAGGGCGTAAAATGATTCTGATCATGATGTTCTGTGTTAATAAAACAAAAGTACCTATTAAGTATTCTATCCGAAATCGCGTGCCCAAGTTACAAGTTTTGCTTAGTTAAGAGCTAAATGGCGCAGTGCGATATGAATATCCTGTTATTCGGTTCTGTTAGGTATTAGGATGTGATATGACATGACGCGCAATAATTCACAGACATGACACAAACGTGACGTATTAAAGACACAGTAATTATGTTGTACGTGCCAGTGTCCTATGATGCACCTATATACGAGTACGTTTGCAATTATTTATTAAATAAATACGTGGTTCGAATCAAAATAAACATTTAAATACCTTATTTGAATGACAGTAAGCGGTTGCCTTCGCCGCAGGTGTCGGAATACGATCAATTTATGCCACTTCCGACGCAAACGATGATTGTAGGTTGATATGGTTGAACATTTAGGATGATAAAACTGCGAAACTTAAAAGCAGACAATGGAAAATTTCATATAAAGGTTCACTTATCCATAATAGAACCATAGTTACTGATTCGATAGCTCGCAGAACCGGTTACCGCTGGGAAGCAAAGATTCTCGCTAACCACGATTTAACGCGAAACGGATTGTGTTAGAAGACCCTCAACTCGGTGGGCTGACCAAATTCCGGCTTTTGCCCAAGTCGATGGACGGAGGCGGCTCTGGATCGCTATTTGTGTTATTGAATGGGAACGGGCTTATATTCAGCAGTGGACGTATGCTGGCTGAAATGATGATGACGTTAACATTTTGCGCGCCTGCAAGTTTTTTTTTTCCAGCTTTCAGTTTGTTAGTTGCAAAAACGAAGCTCTTAAAATATTTCACGGACGAGAGTTTTGGATTTGATACGTTCGGGAATGCTCTAATCTCGGCACAACTCAATCCGCCCAATCGTAGGGTCTGATTGTCTTTATTTCATTCTAAGTAGATAAGTTTTTATTGTGTAAGGAAATTTAGCCCGAATTTCACTAAATTCTTATCCAAACCGATTTTGATTCGATAGGAGGAATCAAAATCTGTTTGGATAAGAGATTAGTGAAATTCGATTAAAAAACTGAAATTGATGTTTTGAAGAAAGTGGTTAAGTACAGAATAATTTCGGCTTTTGTTTGGCAGTTATTTTGTTATACTCATAGTAATGAGAATAATCAAAGAACTAAAGTGCAAAATAGTAGAGGAAGTATTTATAGCAACCAGAAACAGACTTATCTGATGGTCTTATGCTTGATTGGACTCCAGAGCTGCTGATTTATCTCAGTAGGCGGAGAGGTATACTCCGACGTGGCGCGTCCCCAGGTTGCAGATTGGGGGTTCCGGCTACCGGTAGCTTCAGATAGGAGTTAACGGTGCATTGACGTGGACAAAACAGAGAGGAAAGCCTCTCCTCGTATTCTCTGAACTAGAGGACACCGCCTCTGTGGTCTAGTGGTTCAACCCACCGATTTCAGATCCAGAGGTGCCGAGTTCGATCCCCATGGGGAGTACAATATATTGTGCTTGGTTTAGTTGTTGGTAGGATTTTGTTTAAGTCCGCCTGGCTAGCTACCACCATCTTACCTAATTCGGTCGCCATAATAACAATTCTTAAAAAAAAAATTGTTTTCCGGCATTCAGAGGTAAGATAGCAAGTTCCTCAGTTTGTTGAGGATTTCGGGTGAAGTGCGCCTTCACCTTCGGCCTTATCTCAACTTGTTACCAGGCGAAATGAAGGCCAAGCGCTTCCCCGACGTACAATAAAAAAAAAAAGCTGTCGTGCGGCGGGTCGGAGACAGTTTCCTTAAGTAGAAAGGACCAAGATTTACCGTTTTTCGGTGGATCCTGGTAGATTTGGCTGGGCATGACCCCTTCAGACCAAGTTCTGCTCCCAAGCATGTCCGCTTCCTGACAGGGGTTGTTGCGAAAGGTGGCCTCTTTCCGTGAATCGATGGGTTACGAAAAGGCACAGCAACGGTCATACTCAGGGAACGGGTCATAAAAGGCAGGGACAGGGAACTGCGACTACTTCGTAGCGTCTATTGCTAGGGGTCGTAACGGGCTTAACATCTCTCTTTTTCCATCTGTTTGAAGGTAATACCTTCGGCTGGGCAGTAAATAAGAGGAGCTCGCGATCCCGATCTACTGGGCGTAAAAAACACAATCGGCTCAAATGACTGGGATCGCGAAAGAATGCATGTCATTTCCGCGGGGAGTAAAAATTGCAGCTGGACGGGTACGTAATCGTACGTAGTAGCCCGGACAGAATGGCGATGGGGCAGAATCAGCCGCCCCACGCTGCTTTCCCCGTAAGGGGTTGTGCGGTATCCCCTGAGGAGTAGAGCCTTTCAGATCCGTAGTCAGTTGGGATGAGAGCTCTGACTGACCTCATGCGAGATGAGTGACAGCACAGAGTGGCATGTGCCCTCACGAACCGCGAGCAGATGGGGCGGGGGAACCGCCCCAGAAGTTCTACAGGCGCTATGCGGGGGGGCACTAGAAGAAGGTTTAACAAACATCCCAGAGTCTTAAGCATCGAGGCCGGCCACCGAGGAGGTTTTAGGGAGTCGTTGGAGTCCCGACAAGCTCACATAACCTTATCGCATCCTCAATGCGGTGGGGTATAATGTAGGAGATTTTCCCCTCAAAAAAAAGGCCTGATGGCAATAGATCATGTGGCTTGCGATGTAGCACAGGTCTAGAAGGTGCCTATTCACTTTCGCTATGCATAGGCCCTTGTCATAATTTTCGCATAGACAGACGCAGGCAACGTATTTCATTTCTTAGCCGTTTGCATTAAAAAAATATATCATTCAGTTTAACATCTGGTAAGCCCTTAATTTAAAAGTATAAACTGTATACCACAACATCAAGATATTCTTGCAAAATTAAAGGAAATATTGGATCCTATTAAAGACTCCTATTGCCAAAGCGTGAGAGGTGAATTGGCTGTTTCAGCATAGGCGGCGCGCAAATTAATTCGCAACAATATTGATTTTGTTTTTGGTATCCTTGCTTACATAGCAACCATTACTTTTATACTTGCTGAGCGATTGTTTGAAAACATACAAGTGAAGAGGAAACATACATGGGCAAATAAATTAAATGTTCACATAATCTCAATGTTGTGAGTCTACCCTAACAACTCGGACTGTGGATGTCGTAAAACGCAAAAAAGCAGCATTGTCATACTAACACTGCGATACCCAATCCAACGGTCAGGCTTGGTGATTGAAGTAAACCAGATCTATTCAACAGTGGTCATTTGAAAGTTATTAATGACTTATTAAGCAGTGTGACGAATGCCAGCGTTTAAAATTAAATATATTTCCTCGGCAAGTACAAAGCTTGAAATTGTGTTTGACATTCCGTACCCGAAGGGACTTCTTCTTTCGTGTAGGCTTTGTAACAGCCCAGCCCCCTCAGCACGGGGAGGAGATAAAAAAATTGTCCTCTGTTTTTATCCACCATCGGGAGACAAAATGCTCTGACAAGGTGGATAAAAACAGAGGACAAACATTTTATCTCCTCCCCGTGCTGAGGGGGCTGGTGTCAGACCTTAACGAGCCACCATCACCGTAGGCGTCTCACGTGGCTCTTTAACGACAACTACACTATGCAGTAAGTCAGGTCCAACGATTTAACGTGTCCTCCGAAACACTCAAAAGCTACATATTTGTTTTTGAAATTTTTAATCATGAACTTTGAATCATAATCGTAATTTCGGGTGTTTGAATGCAGGACCTCTAGATTAAGAGCAAAATATGTCCTTCCAGTATAAGCCGTATGTTGCTACAGTTATTGCTATATACCGGGAATAAAATAAAAAGCTACTTTCGATACAAGAGAAGCTGTGTGCAGAAGTCAGTCATTAAATAAGACTTCCGTGAACAAGCTTCAATAAAATATATTACTTTGCAGCTTGTTAGCTGGGAGAAGCCTCTGGCAAAGTCTGGATCGCCTTATTAAAATCACGTTTGTATTACTTTCCTTATTAATAAACGTTATTTTAGTATTATCATTATCATCAAAAACCGAATGAGTCCACAAGGGCTTCGCTCAATACAATTAATATAAATCAATTATTCCATATGCAATGAGGTGATTTTCTATAATTACCTTGCAAGGATATGGAAGGATGGTGATTGCAGTGTCGGTGTTAAGTACTGATAGTGGTGATTCCCAGCTCCTATTATTATCCCTTTTGCTGCGGCCAAATTAACGTCAACGCCTAACGTGCATCAATGCGAGAATTATTCCGTGAAAATAGTTCCAAAAACATCGCGTTAAGCAGATGAACAGTTGATACTAGGATTTAACGATAAGTATCAATAAACTATGCATTGATAATTATACATTCATGATGGAGGTCTTTCTTTTGATCTGTCAAAATAGACCGTCAAATACCATTGTAAAATTATCGCAATGTCAATAACCTATGCATTCCAAATAACACTTTCAAGGTCTAAGAAGAAAAAGAAGTAACTTTTTTCTGTAAAAAAGGCAAATAAAAAGACAGTCAAATGCCATAGCAAATGCCATAAGTTGTGGCTACATCCACCCAACGTCGTTTCGATTATCGTATCGACCTGTGGCCCTCGCATTGTCGGCTCTTACATCATCTATGGGAGGATAGGGTCCTGTTTTGGCAAAGCTCATACTCCACTTGTTGGACATTATGCTTCAAATCAAATAAAATTTATGGCTATGAATGATGTGCTCATTTCCACAACGCCATTCTGTCGCCATTTCTAACCACAAGACGCAATACGCAACTTGTCTTCTTTACGTTTTTTGTTCGCCTTCCCGACGTTACTCAGTTACATGCTTCGATGCCTAATTGGTTAAACCTCAATCAAGCTCTGGCACAAGGCTATTCAACGTTTACGAATAAGGATGAAAGCGTATCAGAGACACAGTTGGTGCAACTCGAAACGTCAATTTGATATATACAAATTGCAGTCCAATGGTATGCAATATTCAGGTGATATATATCCCAGCGTTGATCTATGAGACAGTTTTATTTTATGTTTTGTATATGTTACCGGTACAAACAAATTATGACTATATGAAGTAATAAAAACAAGTATTTCAGACAATACAATATATATAGAAAAAACCTTACTATTAAGATTATCAGAATAGATAATAATTTGCTTTAATGGGACCTGTTTATGATTATTCCTCTTAATTTTTGTTCGACTTTAAGGATAATTTTGAAACATCAAATCTACCACCTGTTCGGATTCGCAACCAGCACATAAAAAGAAAGGCATGAACATCGAGCTAGAGTTTTTTGATGATCGTTTTAATAGTTTTGTTCAGGCCCCAACATACAGACTACAATAACTAAAAATTTTAGTTTGCACATGTTGGTTCTTTATCTTACATATTTTTTACTCGCGAAGCTCACTCATTTAGGGACCCAATATGGACAATATAAACTCATATAAATTTCACTAACATAATAATTTCTAATTAGTTATTAATATTATACTATTTATACGAATTTCACACTTTATAATCCACTATGTGTTTCCACCTAAATTTGCATCGGGTGTACGCTATACATACCTAGACCCGAAGAACCATATTTTTTTGTTTCAAAGTTATGATAAGGGCAAAGGTGGAACCGCACTTCACCAGAAACAATCTGAGCAGTCGGAGCTGGCTACCTAAATATCTAACAGTTCTTCAAATTGGAAATACGCCTTCATAGTAACATAACTTTTTTCTTGTTGTGCGAATTGTAAACGCAAAAATGTTAGTATAGTTTTATTTTTATGTAGATTGGGTCAGCTCTTGAGTAATACAGGCAAATGTTCTACGATGTCACCGATTCATTACCGAGCTACGATGGAGCAAACCTCACCAGAAGGTGCCTATAACTCTCTTATTGAAGACATTAAGAACGTAACACAGCGGAAATACAGACGCTGGAACCATATTACAAGTTCTTGAAGTGCGCATAATAAAATATTAATAAAAGCGTTTAGTTCTGATAAAATATGTGGGCTATCAAACAGGTGGGATGATAATAGGCCGTGCGTCAGATTTTTTTTTTAAACGACAGAGTCGGCATATGGTCGTGAGGCTTCTGAGGCGAAACCGAAAGAAATCTATAAAATACCGACAAACACGCAATATTACGACGATGTCTCTGTCTGTCGAGCCTTATTTTGGCAAGGTACTCTTCAACTATTTGCTATGCACTTCACCAAGTCAAGCGCGGCATTTTATATATGACTAAAACATCCCAAAGGTGGCTGCATACTCCATACAGGATCGAACTTGAGCCTAAATAAAGATGTGCAATTGCGCTCGACTTTATTTAGGATGCCCAGTTTTTAGCCGAAAATGGCGCTTTAGACTCGATGAAGGTGCCAAAGTTAAGGCTAGCCGTCAACTCTATATCACGAAAGGCAAGGTTACACTTACAAGTTTCAAGGTACAGAAATCGCGATTCCGCACAGGCGGTAATAGATGTGACGTTTCAAAATGATCCAAAAAAATCATAATGAATAAAGAAATTTTGACTTTGACTTTGACAGATTTAACTTGAAAAGTAGGTGTCAGGTCAAATAAACGCTTTTTCGCTTAAAAGAGACATGCCTGAGTTTTGAAGGCTATTAGGGATCAAGCCTGATTCGTCCGCTCAACTATGGAAGCCAGGGTATTTATTTAATTGCTGTCTACAATAAGGAAAAAAAATAAACAGATCTTATTTTACTCATTATATTTATTAACTAATTCTACAGAATTAGAATAGAAATCAGAATTAGGTACACCTAATTCTGTCGCCATAGCAACAATTCTAAAATTGTTGTGTTCCGGTATTCAGAGCTAAGATAGCCAGTTCCTCAGTTTGTTGAGGATTCCGGGTGAAGTGCGCCTCTACCTTCGGCTTTATCTCTACTTGTTACCAGGTGAGATGAAGGCCAAGCGCTTCCCCGTCGTACAATAAAAAAAAAACTCAAGAATCCTATGTTAAATGTATGAATGACTGACACACAGGTTGAGTGTCAGTCATCACGTGTTTGGGTTAGTGAATGACCGATTCACTAATCTTAAACACGGCATAATAAAATGACACACATTAAAAACAAATTGTACGACGGAGAAGGTGTTTGGCCTTCATCTCACCTGATTTTCAAGCTATGATAAGGCCGAAGGTGGACGCGGTCTTCACCCGGAAGCCTCCACAAACTAAGGAACTGTATTACCTCTAAATGCCGGAACACAAAAATTGTTGTTATGGCGACAGAATTAGGTTTCCACCGTCTTGGTGAAAGCAAGGCGGACTTCAACATAATCCTACCACCAACCAAACTAAGCACAATACTGTACTCCCCCTGGGGATCGAACCTTGGGGCCTCTGGATCTGACACAGATGGGCAAACCACTAGTAGACCACAGAGGCGGTTAAAAGATTCTTGCTCTATAGTTTGTTTTCACTCCAACATACAGCTACCTCCGATTCGGATCTTAATTGATTAACAAATTGACTGTGGGTATTAATTATGCTCAGAGTAATCTAATTGATATAAATGGCAGTTCACAAATGTCTGTATGACAGCATTCAGCGGGTTAATTTATTACCGTTTTGAAAGGTATTTTATTACCAGTTGGTGTGAATGTACACCAATTGAAAGCGAGGTGGAATAATGTAATGTGATATTGCTACTCAACTACTTTCAAGAGTAATTGGAAAATTCTTTATTAAAATAGACACTCTTGAGTTTTGCATGCGCAACAAAATTAATTATAGGGTGTTTGTGTTATATCTCCCTCAAAACTAGACGAGCTCATGGACAGTTGACAGTGTTTCTTCAAATAATTCAGGAATAATATTGACACTCCTGACTTATTAAATATATAAATATAAATATTTAAGGATATTAATTTCACACAGCGCCATCTAGCCTTAAACTAAGCATAGCTTATTATATGGGAACTATATTACGGATAGAATACTTAAATACTTATATTTTTGTAAATACATACTTACCACTAATAACACAAATGTTTGTCCTGGGTGGGATTCGAACACACAACCTACAGCTCAGAAGTCAGAAGCTCTATTAACTGAGCTATAAGGCTTGTCTTGTCTTAGACGAGTTGTTTCGATTGTACGTCCCAAACAATTACCTTGAGACCAGAACACACGTTATTTTCCCTACCAGCGTGTCGCTTGCTCAGTCTCCGCTGCCCCGTACCCTGACCACCCTCAATGAACTGCTAGTGGCCACCTCGGACTGCGATATTTTTTCAGATTAATGGAACCAACTGATATCTGATGAATGGAATCAACTGATAGCTGCTATCGGTGTGCTTGCGATTTTGTGAGGTCGGTGAATGATTGAAATGATGTGTATGTAATTTGTTTTGTTTTTTGTTGTGAAAATGTTTTTAAATTGTAATTCATGTTGAATTGTATCTCATTTTAATTCTTATATTTTAAATTTGATTTTTTATCAATTAATATTTAAATTATTTATGTTTAGCATTTCTATGAAAATTATTGACTCAAATTAATTAGTGTAATTGGTTGTTAAGCCGTTCTAACTAAATTAATAAATAAATGTATCGTTCAAGGCTGAGTTTTTTATCATCCATCTATCTTTACTACTTATGATAAAACTGCAATGGTTCAAAATCTGTAGATAAAATATATATAAAAAAAAAAAATGTAGGGTCCCGTACCTTGTTTTTTTTTATTGAACCACAGGTGCTTTGCCTCACCTGATTTTCAAGCTATGATACGACCGAAGTTTGAAGCGCTCTTCACCTGAAATCCTCAAAAAACTAAGGAACTGGCTTACCTCTTAGATGCCGGAACACAACAATTTAAGAATTGTTGATATGGTGACATAATTAGGGAAAATGGTGGTAGCCAGGCGAACATCAACATAATTCATCACCAACCAAATCAAGCATAATATTGCTCCCCTGGGGATCGAACCCAGGACCTGATTTTGATGGGTTGGACCACAGAGACGGTTAAAATGCCCTTTTTTCACTCCTAGGCGCGGTCGGCATAAACACGTTCTCTTTTTCCACTCTCCTCTATCACTTTTCAACTCAGCATCACTCTTCTTATATCACACACATTTATTTATATTTAACCCAAAACTAAAGAAGCGATGCTAAGAAAATTCCCTTGAGTCCAATTATGCACGTCGCACGTGTACTAGAATTACCTATTGCCTTAAGCTATTGCTTTTGATACTTGAGCTATCGTCCTAACAATGTGGTCGTAGCAACCTCATTAGCGGAATTAATATTCTGTAGGCAAATGTTTATGGTAACGCCGTAGAGGAAATCTCGAAGGTTAATTAAAGCTTGTCGCTCAAAAGTATCACGTTAAGAATTTGTTGTGAAACCAGCACTTGGTACGTAAGAAAAAGTTTTAATTAAATTACGAGAAAATGTATGAAACAAATTTCTAATACATAGACGAATAATTTGCTTCTTTATGTATGATACATGTTTTTTTTGGCCTGGGTAAGAATGAGGTCTAAATAGACCGAGCGTTCCAATAAAATGTCTACTATTTAAGGTGTAAATGCATATTAACAGAACAATATTGCTCTAGGAGGAGCAATATCGTGCTTGATTTGGTTGGTGGTAGGATTATGTTTAAGTCCACCTGGCTAGCTACCACCATCTTACCTAATACTGTCGCCATAGTAACAATTCTTAAAAAAAATGTTGTGTTCCGGCATATGTAACGTTACGAAGAACCGTATGTCACTATCCTACGTGAGTATTTACACAAATTAATAGCCACCTATAATACAAGATAGATAAAATGATACTAATTATAGAGGTAAGATAGGTAGCCAGTTCCTCAGTTCTTTGAGGATTCCGGGTGAAGTGCGCCTCCAACTTCGGCCTTATCACAACTTGTAACCAGGTGAGATGAAGGTCAATTGCTTCCCAGTCGTACAATAAAAAATAAAAAAATAGAAATAATTTTAACAATGTAAAATAATTTAAACTTAAAACATTTCAATGTTTTAAGGCGCCACTACCCATAAACATTAATTTCACACAGCACCATTTAGTCCCAATCTACATGAGGTATAATATAATTTATATGAGAGCTAGATTACAGAAATAATACTCATAGGATTTTTTTATTTGTAAACGCAAACTTATCATACAAACATTGGGACACAGAACAGCTTATGGGCCAGTTAAGATATAGGCCTAGCCCTGTTAAACAAACATTAATGGATCTCTTTTTTTTATTGTATGACGTGGAGATGCTTGACCTTCATCTCACTTGATTTTCAAGTTATTATAAGGCCGAAGGTGGAAGCGCACTCAACCAGGGATTCTCAAGCAACTGAGCAACTGGCTATCTTACCTCTAAATGCAGGAACACATTTTTTTTTATTGCTGTTATGGTAGCTAGCGAGGTGGACTTAAACTAAGTCTTACCCCCAACGAAACCAAGCACAATATATTACTCACCATGGGGATCGAACCCGGGACCTCTGTATCTGACACCGGTGGTCGAATCACTAGACCACAGAGGCAGTTAAAAATATCTAGCCTGAGGTAGTCGAGATTATATTTCGATTGTATCTTTTTATATCCTTAATTATAGATAATTATAGTCATCATTATCAACCTATCTTAGTCCACTGCTGGACTTAAGTCTCTTCGAACCACTACTGGAGGTCGTCGCTCTATTTATAGACAGGTAGCGCCCTGTACTATGCTTCCCTTGACGTGGTTTCCACTAAAGGACTCGTTAACCCCACGGTTGTCGGTCCCTCGACAAAATGGCCACTTCAGCCTGCTAATCCTTTGAGCTTCGTCAACCATCTGTCTCATTCTCTGTCGGACAACGTCGTTTCTGATTTGATCCTTCAGAGAAACGTCAAGCACGGCTTCATAGCACGCTGAGTTACTTTCGATTTGTTGTCTAGACCTATCCTCAGAGTCTATATTACGTCATTATAGTCCTTAAACCGATACAATAATTAATGGACATTTTACAGAGCACTATCTTGCTCCAAACCAAGCATAGAGTACAATATTGAATTGATTTATCAGTTTTTTTTTTTTACAATTATGATATTTGTGTGTTATTAGTTGATGAAAAATAAAGGAAATAAATCACTGGTCCAAATTTTTTCCCCAGAACCAGAGGACAAGTAGATATGCTTTTTGGGTTCTAAAAAATACACTCAATTAGTGTAGGTATATCCAATTAAAATCACGGATAAAAAATACTTTCGAAATTGAGGTTATGATTTTTCATTGCACAAGTTCTTAATAGCGAAAATAGGAACCAGCCTATTTATTCAGAAATGTACACACCTACGCCGTCCCTCACACATCTACTTAGTGATGAATTAACCGGAACGAACAAACGCAACGCAACAACCAAACCAAGGCGCAAAGCGCGCCGCCTGGCGTCGACTCTGCTATTTGTCACGTGACATTAGGCTGATAACATTGTCCGTGTCTGTGACACATACCATTTTTGCATTATCTGTGGCACCAACACCGAAGATTATCATCAATCATCTAAAATACATTTATTAAAAGTTTTCAAGATTCAGAAGTTTCCGTTGCATTGTAGTAATGGATCGGGTAATTAAATAATTACGTTTTTAAAACTAAAAAGAATACCGACTTCAATGAAGAATATGATACAATTTCGTTTACCTGGATGCCATATATTTTTACCGATTATATTGATGACAGATGGACGGACAGACAGACGGACGGACCCCATATAGGATCACGCGTCAGTCAGATAGACAGACGCGTGATCCTAAATGGGGTCCGTGTTTTCTTTACTTTTGAGGTAATACACCCAATCGTTTCAAGTGTGCCTATAATATTAGGTCCTTACATATGAAATTGGCGTTTTGTCGTACTGGCCACTTTGATCTTAAATATCTCCTCTTTGGTTAGGAATTCCAAATTCAAATTTAAACAGCTATTTACTCATGCATTTGTGTTTCGAAAACCGTAATTTATTTGTTGTTTTCTCTTTTGCTTTTTTTTTCTGCGTCACTCATTTCACAAAATGGAAAACTTAAAATATCGCATTATTTACGAGTACGAGTTCCACCGTGGCACCAGTGCTGCAGAAACGGCTCGAAGGATTAATGATGTGTATGGTGGTGGTGTCGCAAAAGAAAACACGGTGCGTTTTTGGTTTCAACGCTTTCGTTCTGGAAATTTCGACCTGCAGAACAAGCCCCGTGGACGGCCGGAGACCAAGGTCGATAATGATGAATTGAAGGCTATTGTGGAAGCAGATCCATCGCAAACCACATCACAGTTAGCTGCAGGCTGCGGTGTTAGTGACAAAACCGTTTTAATCCACTTGAAGCAAATTGGGAAGGTGAAAAAGCTTGAAAGGTGGGTACCTCATGAATTGAGTGAAGCAAACCGACAAACGCGCGTCGACTGCTGCGTTACATTACTCAACCGGCACGATAATGAAGGAATTTTAAATCGGATCATTACATGTGATGAAAAGTGGATCCTGAAACGCTCATCGCAATGGCTGAACCCTGGTGAACCAGCAAAATCTTGCCCCAAGCGAAAATTGACTCAAAAAAAGTTACTTGTAAGCGTTTGGTGGACTAGTGCCGGTGTCGTACACTATAGCTTTCTTAAATCTGGTCAGACGATTACGGCTGATGTCTATTGTCAGCAACTGCAAACCATGATGGAAAAGCTCGCTGTTAAACAACCGAGACTTTTCAATCGCTCTACGCCACTGCTGCTTCAAGACAATGCTAGACCACACACGGCCCAACAGACGACTACCAAATTAGAGGAGCTTCAATTGGAATGTCTAAGACATCCACCGTACTCTCTGGACCTTGCTCCAACAGATTACCATTTTTTTCGAAATTTGGATAACTTCTTGCAAGGAAAAAAATTCAATTCCGATGAGGCAGTCCAAACCGCTTTCAAAGATTTCATTGATTCCCGTCCGAATGGTTTTTTTAGTAAAGGGATCAATGAACTACCTATAATATGGCAAAAGTGTATAGATAGCAATGGTACATACTTTGATTAATAAAATATATTTTAATATGAAAAAATTGCCTTTATGTTCCTCCCATACAAAACGCCAATTTCATATGTAAGGATCTAATATTTGAAGAGTTTCGAAAGAGAAGAGAAGAGGAAATTCATCATCATCAGATAAAACAACAGATCAAAATCATCAGATCCTGACCTGATGACGATGGGATCACCAGGGAAGTATACCAACCGACCATTAAAATAGCCAAATCAATTCAAGTGTGCATAAAATATTTGAGGAGTTCCCTCGATTTCTCCAGGATTCCATCATCAGATCTTGATATGATAACAATGGGACCACCTGTGAAGTACACACTTTCAAACGATTTTTTTTTTATGAAAACGGTCCTTTGGCGGCTTTCGTCTTTGAGTAATCGGGTAACAAACATAAAAAAAAACAAGATTCTGACAAATTGAGAAACTCCGCCTTTTTGTAGTCGATTAAAAATATATTATTAATTATGAAAAACTCACACAGCTGTGGGGGAACTTTGACTGATGTCCTTAGCTAGTTTTGTGAAATGTTACACTAGCTCGAGAACGGCATCGACAGCAAACCTCAGTTTGCTAGTAAACTCTCTTTAACTAACGAACATTTGATAGCTTTATTTTCTTAGAACGATTAATAGCAAAGTAGGTTAGAATCAGAACAAAGTTTTGGGGTAGATTACATTTTGATACAAAAACTTTTGCCTGTAAGTATGTAAACAAAACTCAAATTATGATAGATTATTCAAATACAAAGGATACGCTTTTCTTCGGTTTCTTCGGTGTTTCTTGGCCAAGTTGACAACTTTGGTGATTCGATCAACCTTAATGTTAGTGGTTCTGTAAGAACAGTAGACCTCGTGAGCCCTTGTAACCATGCAATAACCGATGCTTTCCTCTTTCACTTTTCCTATTAGACTTTTGTGCATAAAGAGGTATAAGTTTTAGTGATTACTCTTGTTCCCCGAATCCTAGGAAGTCATCAATTTGATGACTACGAGTTCGTCTTGCATACTTGGTATACGTAGGTATAACTTATACTATAAAAATCCTACAGCCAACTTCTCCTCCTGTCCCCTAAACCTTTTTGTTTTTTTTTCCACATCTTGTGTAGAATGAAATCCTTAGTGTCTTTTAAATATAATTTAAATCCGTTGATTGAAAACTCTACAGCAAACTTCCCCCCTATCAAAAATCACAATTGACTAATATATTTTAATAAATCAAGGAACATGTGTGCCAATTATCATCAAAATCGGTTGAAAAATGCGACCTATCGAAACATAGACGCTTCGCTCGCTCGGTCAATTAAACTTCTAGTACTGACTCTAAGCGTAGTCCTCATATCCCGGCATGACACGTCAGATAATGTCCTTCCAAAATACCAATCCACAATGCTGATAATGCCAAAAAATACATACGTGACCTGATTTGAACCCACGACCTCCAGATCGTAAGGCAGGCAGCTATCTAATAAGCCACCGAGCTCTCTTTGAAGTGGGAGGGGAAATACATTTGTTGGTATTATGATCATCTTGAACAATTAAACTTTCAATGTTTCTGTTTAAAAAAATATAATAATAGAAATTACTTTAGTATAGGTATACCTCGCACTACATAAACTTACATTTTAAGAATAGTAAAGACCCTTGTGAAAGGGTTCATCCAGGGAAAAACTACCATATCTATTTCAACCGCTAAGCATTGTTGTATTTCGGTTTGAAGGGTTTTGTTGCCGGTGAAATTACGGGCACAGGAGGGTTAACAGCTTTAAACCTTAAGTTGATGGGCGCAATGCATGCATGTCAGGTTCTTTGTGGCTATGAGCCCCGCAGTACGATTGTGTTGTATACAAAAGTTGCACTTAAAATAATGGGGTTTCTTGTTTGTTCCATCTTTATGTTGTATAAAAATGTTACAATTGGCTGTCCAATCGCTAAAGCAGTGATCACTACTAACCTAACTCTACCTTTAGTAGGGTAAGATTATAATCGTTTATATGGTAATACATGCTGATATGATATAATGAATCTTTTTTTATAACAAGAGGCACAGATATAGTGGTATTGATAAAGTTTATCTATTTGATCCTTTTAAGGTAGAGACCTTGGGTCCGTAGGGAGCCGGTGCCCTTTGGGTTATCAAAAAGAGGCGAGGCTTTTGATTGCGGCGAGACGTGACCCAAGCTCTTATTTAGGCCAGCGAATTAGCATAGCTATACAGTGTATTCTTGGTCACCTCTGTCAATACGGAGGTGCCCGCCAATAGGTAATCCGCCTGCTTCCTTTGTACACAGCTAGTTTAATTGTACCAAAATTATTATTTATAATGTTTGTGAATAAATATATCAAAAATTGATGTAAAACGATGAACAAAATAAAAAAAGTTGCAATCAAGACGCATTTTCAATATAATAAGTAGAAGTGAAATAACTCTCGTAACATACAATTCACCAGTGTAGCAAATTGACGAGAAATATACCATTTAATTGGTGTATCGAAATGTCAATAGACTCAAGTAGTGCTTTTCCATGGAAACATTGGGTTATTATAGGTTTTGATAAGTACCTACATCTTAATTTTACTTAAGAATAAAAATAATGTATACATTTGTAAAAGGTATATTTATTATTAAATAATTATAAACACAGACACTGAAACTCAAAACATTAAAAAAAAAAACAAGTTATAAAAACTAAAATTAATAACCCGCGACGGGACTCAAACCCGTATCTTTTCCTAAAGCCGGAAACGCACTACCCGATTGAACCAAGAGGTTATTGTGTCATTATAACATTTGTAAATGTTGTGACCAAGTGCAATCACATACAACAAACATTTAATTAAAACTAGCCTTAGAATAATATAACCATGCCAAAAGGAGGCCGACCGTATCAGCTTGATGCTACCTTGCCAGGGCTAAAAGCAACGATAGTTTTGACTCGACTGACCCTGATTGGTTGATCATTATATGGTTGATTTAATCACATACGGGAAAGAAGGGTAATTATCTCATAAAACTTTTATTTTCAGGTTATCCAACATTTATAGGTATATTTTATTTGTTAATTCAAATATGTTTATTAGTGTGCAGTGGTCGCCCACTGGAATGTCAGATCCAAAGGGCTCGGGTTCGATCCCTAGGGGGTTGTGCTTGGTTTGGTAGGTGGTAGGACATTTTTAAGTCCGCCTGGCTAGATACCACCATCTTACCTAATTCTGTCGCCATAAAAACCTTTAAACACCTAACCTTAAATTGTGGTGTTCCAGAATTTTCTTGTCGTATGGAGTCCATGGTAACCTGTACCGCTGGATATACTCCTATCTTGACAACAGGAGTCAGTTGGTGGCATCGAAAGGTTTTGTTTCGTCTCCGATGGTGGTTACCTCTGGTGTCCCACAAGGATCCCACTTAGGGCACCTTCTTTTTGTTATTTTTATCAATGGCTTGATTCAACGTTTGTCTTGCGACTGTCTCCTGTACGCTGACGATTTAAAAATATTTAATGTCATTTCTGATGAAGCCGATTGCTTAACTTTACAAAAAGATTTGAATATTATATCTGAATGGTGTAAATGCGATCAAATGTCTTTAAATATAGAGAAATGTTTCATTATCTATATTATTCACAAACAAACGGCACAAAATCGTAAACACCTACACAATTGACAATCACGTGCTTAATCGGCCTCACGTTGCTAAGGATTTGGGTATCTTGTTTGACAATAAACTTTCATTTAGGGCACACTATCAATATGTTACATCTAAAGCTAATCAACTCCTTGGCTTTGTCCTTAGATCGCCAAATAATTTAAAAATCCTAATAGTCTTTTATACCTATTTAATACCTTGATAAGATGTGTTCTTGAGCATGGTAGTCTAAGATAGACCCCTTACTACATAGTACATGTCAATGCAATCGAGCGAGTTCAGAGGAAATTATCGATATCAGCCAGGTCGTAACCTGACTTATAAGGATAGGTTGAATAAATTTAAGGTTCAATCATTAGAAACACGACGTACATATTTTGATTTTGTTTATATGTATATAGTTCATTCTATAATTAACTCGCCTAATCTATTGTCCCAAATCTCTGTCAAATATTAAGCTTAGTGCCCGTAGATCCTATCCTATTACCCGTTTATAAAAACAATATTTCCTTTTTTAATCCTTTAAAAAGAATGTGTCGACAGCACAACCAATTATCAAAAGCTAATTTGGAGCTAGATATATTTATCTCAAAACAACATAAATTTATAAATACAATCAAAGACATCCTCTATTTTCACGGGGGATCAGATGCTAAATAGCGTCGAGAATCCTAAGACCCACTAAGGTCAATCAATAAATAGCCAATTTAATTTTTATATTTTTATCTAAATGGTATTAGGTATTAGATTTTCCTCGATCTCTTTTTTCTTATATAATTGTGTAATTTGGTATTTTCATTTGTTAACTTAATTAGTAAATTATGCGAACATGTTCCCTCAACACTGCTAGTTATAATGTTTTGCTGTGCGCTCAAAGCTTTATGTTTCAAACCAGTCAAAATTCCTTATTATCCATAGATATATGTATATTAATATATGATATATAGATATATGTATAGTTTTTTCAACTAACTGAGGAACTGGCTTACTTACCTCTAAATGCTGAAACATAAAAAAGATTGGATTGTTGTTATGGCGACAGAAATAGGTAAGATGGCGGTAGGATGGACTAAAATAAAGTCCTACCACCAACTAAACCAAGCACAATATTAGTACTTGAAACTGGGGCCTCTGGATCTGAAATCGTTGGGTTGAACCACTGGACCACAGAGACGATTAAACTTCAACTTCCAATAGTTGATAAAATCATTGCTTAAATATTTTACGGTTGATAATAAAAGTCCATATAATCGAATTAATACAACAATGGAATATAAAGCACGGTTAATTATTGAAATATCTATAAAATACGGGTTTGCTCTGTTTCGATATTAATTGGAATATAATAACCAAGGAACCAACATAACTTAAGGACGGTGAAAATGTTCAGAACAGTTGTTTGTGAGTATAATTATCATTATAAAAGAATCGCTGATCAAAGAGAAATTTTCTTTTCAAGACTTTCAAGATTTTGATTTAGTGTTTTTACAGTCGTTGGAAACAACTAACTGTAAAGCACCTTAAAAAATGGGATAGATATATTAAACATAAGCCAAACCAGAAGAACAATAAAAATTATTGTATCACTCGGAGGTCTTATCGCTTTACGAGCGATCGCTACCAGAAAATCTTTGGGTGATGGACTGTTAGAATAAAGATACAGATACAGACCTCTGGTGGAGGCTTCCCTTGGGTTTGATTGATTTGACAATCAGTCTGCTATAGGTACAACAACGTTTAATACTAGTACTTTGCCTCAAACTGTGATGCAGACATCACAAGATCTTCGTCACTTGTTTCTCAAATAGAATGTAATTAACAAACGATAAAAGTATGCTTTCAATACACCTTACTTACCTTATGTGTTCTAGGCTAACTAATCATATTATACCTCTTGTTGCTAACCTATAATATCCTTTCTTTTGAAAAGTGCTCTCAAAAATATACCCCTCCAGCCTACAGATGTCGTAAAGTCAACCAAATAGGCAGCAGCTTCTTTCTGTTTGTTAACAAAACTTTAACTGTGACCATCAATCTGTCTGCCAAGCGTGGTGATTATGGCGAAACCTAAAAGTTATAGAGGAAGTTTTTTCACATTGTGGTGGACAATAAGCTACTGTTGATATGGAATATGCACAGTGCAAAAGTAATTCTTGGATTTTATCGACACCCTTCCCTATTGAGTGGGGAACAAAAATGTTTAATACTATTTCTTATATAAGAAGACCTGAAGATCATCCTTTGCCACTTTTATCTTAAAAAACCCCTAATAAGGGCAAAAATAAAACTATTTTGATATAAACATATTTTACATAATAACTACTGCGCAGCGCTCAAGCTGAGTATCAATGACACATAAATTTGAAATTTGCATCGGAACCCTCGTAGCTCAGTTTGTTAGAGCGTTTCCGGCTTTTGGAAAAGATGCGGTTCCGAGTCCCGTCGCGGGTTATGAATTTTTGTGTCATTAAAAAAACATTTATTAAATAAATTAGTCTGTTCTCTGTCTCTCTGTTGCCGTGGCGGTCGCGGTTTAAGATTGACCACTGCAACTCAGCCCATGGATGTCGTAAAAGCCGACGCCGAAAAGCGGAAAGCCGCCGAAAGCAGCTTCTTTCTGTGTATTATCAACACATTTAATGCGATTACCAATCCAAAATGTGATTCATGATAAAAGTTTATAATTACGTTTTAAAAAAACAAAAGAAAACCGACTTCAATGAAGGTATTTAGAGAGGAAGGAATTGAGGTAATACACCCTAAAACACCCAAATCGCTTCAAGTATGCATATGATATTTGAAGAGTTCCCTCGATTACTCCAGGATCCCATCATCAGATCTTGACCTAGTGACAAAGGGACCAATTTTTTTTCTGAATCGGTTAAGGTTAAATTTTTTGTGTTCCGGCATTTAGAGGTAAGATAGCCAGTTCTTTAGTTTGTTGAGGATTCCGGGTGAAGTACGCCTCCACCTTCGGCCTTATCTCAACTTGTAACCAGGTGAGATGAAGGCCAAGCGCTTGCCCGTCGTACAATAAAAAAGACGTCTTTGTGTAATCGGGGAACAAACTTAAAAAAAATGGTTCCGACGAATTGAGAACCTCCTCTTTTTTTTTAAGTCTTTTTATATAAATACAGTCTGCTCAAAAATGTACCGATAGCCAATCGAATTTAATGTGTCAACAGTAACCCTCGCAGTGCTATGCATGACTGGATGGTTATCATCCACAACAGCGCAGCCTTCTGTCGGAAAACACACGCCATGTACTTGCACGCGGTCTCCTCCCAGGATCTGCGCCAGCGACCGTCACACGTACTATGGATGGTGCAACTTCAAATGCGCTAAGTCCTTGAACGAAGACCTCAAATTCGATCACATCGGACGCTGCAGTGACCGTCCAGGAGTCTCCACAAACGCAGATGTCGAAGACAATATGAGGGCACAGACATGATAATGTATCGTGCTATCAAAATCTGGTATATTCATTATACTGCTGAATAAAAATATTACAATTATTACAGTATTTTTTCGATCCTATCATTGTAATATATATGTTATGTGGGAAGACACTGAACTCGATGGAACGACGACATTGTGGCTGTTGTGGGGAGTCGAAGGATAGAGGCGGCTCAGGTTGGCTATTTGTGCGTAGATATGTTCAGCAGTGGACGTATGTAGGCTGAATTGATGATATTTTTGACAGTGAAGTTTCAGTGGTAAAATATTATGTTACTTAATACGGTTTTTGTAAGTTGTAGCTTCAAAACACAAAGTGGATTTAAAATAAGAACATCTAGGTACAGGCTCAAGCAAATTTTGTACTGTGTTTGAGTGTTGTAACATATAGTATGTATGTATTTACAAAACAAAAAGAGTATTTAAGTATTCTATCCGTAATCTAGTTCCCATATTACAAGCTATGCTTAGTTTGGGGCTAGATGGCGCTGTATGATTTATTTATTAATCTTTACAAGAAAAGATCGCTCAATGCGGGAACCAGTAAACGTGGGATACAAAAAATCTGTTGAATTAATGAATGAATGAAAATTTTATTGCACACTTTAAAAAGAAAACTGGATAACTTAAAAATCTGGTTACTGTATATTCTGTTGTTATTTTTTTTAGAATACCTATAGGTATCTTGTATGCAGTGGGGAATTAAACATCTGTAAATCCATTATGCGTTTTGACGGTACAATTTGCAAAAAGCGTACTTTAGAGCTAAGAAAAAGCCTAAAACATCGTACTTAAGATATGTTTATTATTATGTAGAAACCATGAAATTATTAACGTAATCAATTATTGATTAGTCTGATTGCGCATACAGTACAAGGGTACAGTCACCTGCTGAACAGAGTTTCTCCATATAACGAAATTTAACTAGATATTATATTAATGTAATAACAGTAAACTAATAAAAATATTAAAACCAAGGATTTTTCGGCATGCACCCATAACGGCACAATGCTCTAGAGAGAAGTGTCAATTTGCGCAAAATTGCCGCGTCTGTGTAGCATGGTTACATAATTTAAAACTGAAGCTACTGATTTTCAGCATAAGTTTTAAGTTGATTTTTTAGTTTGACGAAGGAACTCATACGGTTTATTTAAAATGTTTATTACTATGTAATTATTTACCACTGAGTACTACACATTTTTAACAAACCGTTCTTTGGTTTTTCTAAAGAAAAACATATTTAACATTGATTTAATGCCTGAATTCGTTAATGTCTCTATGAGGTTAGGTACCTATTAGTATTCGGAAAATGTTATGAAGAGCCATCTCACAAAATGAAGCTTAATGAGAGCAGTTCGTAATTTTTATGGGTAAAATTGTGTTTTCTCAGGTATGATGACTATTTATATAACCTTAAAAAGCTTAACCCTATCTAAATACAACATTTTCTAGAGCACAATATTATACTCCCACTGGGGATCACCCCATCCTGCCTGGGGGCGATCCCCAGGGTGAGTACATTATTGTGTTCGGTAACCTCTGGAACTTTGGGTCTGAAATCGGTGGGTTGAACCACTAGACCACAAAGGCGGTTAGCCCACTGATGTCAGATCCCAAAGTATTGGGTTCAATCCCCAGGAGATTACAATACTGTTCTTGGTATGGTTAGTGGTAGGACTTTGTATACTACTTGCTAGCCACCATCAGGTTACATATGTCTGTCTTACCATTACAACAATTCTAAATTGTTGTATTGTATAATGTACACTAACGTACGTTACGTACACTAAGTCCAGTCGTAACAAACAAAGATAATAATTGAGCCGGCACCAATTGGGATATGACTAATAGGCATGCTTTACGTTTTTAAGATCATTATTTTCTGACTATAAAGCAAAGAAATACTTATCTTAGGAATATTTATTTCAGTTCAAATTGTGAGAAAGACCTACAATGAATGGAGCCACATGTAAGCATTCAATTTAATAATTTAATATATACGTAGTTACCGTACTTAACATTTGTTCATATATAAAGGTCTTCATATATAAAATAATTCTGAATCTATTGACAGCAGGTTTCATATTTTCGTATAAAATTTGGATAATTAGATCTTTTTACAGAGCATAAACTACGATGATATAATAAGAAGCGAAAAATATATTTCTTCTTAAGAAAGAATAAAATAGCAGAACGAGAAATTGATGTAGGTGCCTTTATCACTTACTATGAGTTTTTTTGAGATACCCATCGTAATAGGTACGAGGTAAAAAGTTGACCGCAAAAGTTGCTCATGTAATGATGATGATGATTAAAGTAAGAAAATATTAAATTTCATAGAATAAATATAGGAGTAGTAAGTACATTTTGAAGGCAAGGTTATAAAACGGTGTAAATGTAGATGCTAGCAGGTTTTTATTTCAAACTTTGAAGGGGAAACGCGTGGCCTGAGGCCTTAGTAACCTAGGCCAAAGGTGAAAGTTCATATCACCCAGAATCTTCAATAGGAAGGAACTGGCTGTCTCACCTCTAAACATCAGAACACAACAATTAAAAATTAAAATATGTTCTAGTCTAACCAACAAAACACAATTGTTGACATGGCGGCAGACTTAAATACTCTTCAAATCACCTGGTATTAAGTTGTGATAAGGCCGAAGGTGGAAGCGCACTTTACCCGGAAACCTCAACAGAATCTGGCTATTTTAACTCTAAATGCTGGAAAACAACAATTGAGAAATTATGTTATGGCGATATACTTATGTAAGTAGTAGGGATTTGTTTAAGTCCATCTGGCTACTAACTACCACCTTAATACCTGTGGGACTACGCTTCCCCGTTTCCCCGTCGTACAATAACAAAAACCCGAGCACAAATTTTACCCCCGTGGGGAGTTCCTCACGGGATTCTAATGGATAATCTACTAGACCTCAGTTAAGATAAGGCGGTAAAGTTAAAGCTTAATAGTAGTAGATCCATTTTTCTTGACATCCTAATATTTTATAATTTCAATGTAATGCTTGATAGTAGTACCTACTCAAAATATTATTTAAAAAGTAAGTTTTGAGGTATTCCCGATCTACCTATTTCAGCCGCCAAGCAGCATTGCTGTGTTCCGGTTTGAAGGATATGGTCGCCGGTGAAATTACGGGCATGCGCGGCTTAACACCTTTACGCCTCAAGTTGGCGGGCGCAATGCAGTGCCGTGTAGCCTATGTTCCTTGTGGATTTGACCTACGCAGTAAGGCATTGCTATTGGCAAGAGTGCACTAACATCAGGCTACTTGCTTGTGCCGTCTCTTAGTCGTATAAAAAAAAACACCAATCTGAAAAACACGAGTCCATCACAATTATTCTTCATTATCTCGTAGACTCTCGCTATTCCACGTTTTCCTATGTTCGGTAATGCCCAAGGTTGACCCAATGGTAATGGTAGCTTCTAGTAAGATCCATGACATGACAATTTATTTACAGTGAGCCTCGTAGTGCTGTGCTTGACAGGGTGTATGTATACTATTGATGCAGCATGTCAGTGTACGAGGAGTACACCACCAATCTGCGGCAGCAACGCTGTCACCTATGAAGGATGGTGTGAATTCTACTGCGGGGAACAGGATGATCCAACTTTAAAGTTGAAACACGTCGGTCACTGCTCAAATCCAAAATTACCGGTTCCAACACCTTAAAAAACATGGTGTAATGTCGCAGCCGACGTATGTCAATGTAAAATGTGATTGTGTGTTATTTTTATAATTATACAATATTTTTCTGGGAAAGGCTCAGCTATCTTTGACCTCATCTTTGATACCTAGATAAGCTATAAATTCCAAAGCTAATCATACATAATTACGTTTCAAAAATTACAAAAGAAAACCGACTTCAATACAGAATATGATACAATTTAGTTTATTTGGATGACGTATTTTCCAATTATTTTAATGACAGATGGACGGACAAACAGACGTGTGATCTTATGAGGGGTCTGTTTTTTCCTTACTTTTGAGGTAACCCTAAAAATACCCAAATCGCTTCAAGTGTGCTTATAATATTTGAAGAAATCCCTCGATTTCTCCAGAATCCCATCATCAAATTCTGACCTGATGACGATGGTACCACCTGTGAAGTACCCTTTCAATATATAAGCCTTCGAGTAATCGGGGAACAAACATAAATAAAAAATTCCGATGAATTGAGAACTTCCTTTTGAAGTCAGTTGAAAACATAGAACGTTCAAATGTCATTAATTAGGTGTCAGATTTAAAAGTTAATGACGGCACTAACTTTCAGTCTCTCTGTCACCAATACAAATAAGAAAACTATTTCAAAGACATTCAGTCGCCTAACGCGTCTGAATGTCTTTAGTGAAATAAACTCGCATCAAAACTTAATATTTTGTTTAATTTCTCGAACTCGATGACACTTGCAGTGTAGCTTTTCTCAATCACACGGAAAGTTTTCGAATTGGAAACATATTTTTTGTCGGACTCGACTTAAAATCAGATAAATTTCAACGTCATACTCAAACTATTTCTTAAAAGCTGCTCTAGAAGTCTCGAGTACTAATGTCAACATTTTAGATTTTGGATTGGCGATTTCGGAATCACCATCGGAAGTTTTCGAATTCGATCCAAAAAGGCTTTCCGAATGTTTGAGATATATACATTTATACTTTGAAATGGTAAGTAAATTACTAAATTGTTTTATTTTACAACAGGGACGCGCTTAGCTTTCATTTCACCTCATATTCTGTCCCTTCTTTACAACATTATTCATAACCCCCTTACTCCCTTTTACTTAAAGGAGCGCTTTGAATACATCAGCGATTCTCATTAACGTGCTCTCCGTTCGTCTGACAATCGCCAGTTGAGCATTCCTGCCCATAGAACTAGTTTCTATGACCAATCATTTACAGTTCAGGCTGCAAGACTGTGGAATGCTCTGCCGGTCACAGTTAGGCAAGCTTCATCTGTAGCTACGTTAAAGAGACGAGTAAAATCGTTTTATTTGTCAGATTTTTCATAATTATATCTGTGTTACCGTATTTATCTCCTTTATAGTAGTAGTATTATAGATATTAATAAGTTTATTCATAATTACTGATGTAAAAATATAAATAATTCATTACATTGTATATACCTATTTATGTTTATTATGTTAGTAAGTACGCGCATTTTTAATCTTAATCAAATTATTATAACACATTAATTTAGATATTTATTAATTCTCTATTATTATGAACACTCTCCTACCATTAACCGTAGGTATATGTATTATCCTCTCCATCCTAAGGTTGTCTGGAAGATATTGCTCTTAAGCGATAACACCGCCCATTGTACTGTTTACTTTATTTTAAAATTGACAATTGTTTATATTTGTTTACATTTATTCAATAAAAAGTACAATTAAACTAACTATGTACAAAGGAATCAGTCAGATTACCTCAGGACCGTTACAAACGGCCTATAGGTAGCTCAACTGTTCCAGACCAGTACCAGACGGAAGCGTGCGTTTTTGTTTTGGTGTAAAATGAAGAATTTTCATTCATTAATTCATTCTCATGGTTACAAGTTAAGTTAGGGCGAAGGTGGAGGCGCAATCAACCTCGGAATCCTCAACAGACTGAGGAGCAGGCTGTAAGATGCCTCTCAATGCGGGAACGCAACAATTTAGAATTGTTGTTATGGCGTGCAACGTTGGTCAGATGGTGGGAGCTAGCCAGACGGACTTAAATAAAATCCTAATAGCAACCAAATCCAAGAACAATATCCTGGGGATCGAACCCAGGACCTCTAGATCTGATATCAGTGGGTGAACCGCTAGACCACAGATGCGATTAAAAACCCTATTTTGTCACATCACAGCGAGTCCCAAAGACGAAAAAAAAAGTGTATTGAAATCAAACAGATTCAATCTGAAGTGCGAAAATAGCTATGTGTATCGTTAAAGTCTCTATATATATAGTAAACGAGTGCAACATACACAAACAGACTGCTTTACAAACGGACGGACATATACACAGGAATAAATAGTATAGTTCAGTTTTCTTCAAATTAGTACAAATTTTATTGGCTGGTGAGACTTTGTTTAAGACTGCCTGGCTAGCCACCTACATCTTACCTAATTCTGTCGTCATAATAACAATGCTTAAATTGTTGTGTTCCGGCGCTCAGTGGCCAGTACCTTAGTTTGTTGAAGATTCCGGGTGACGTGCGCCACCACCTTCGGCCTTATCTTAACTGTAACCAGATGAGATAGAGGCCAAGAGCTACATCGTTCAATAAAAAAAAAACTTATCAAAATCACGAAAATATCATACATTTTCATAATTATAATTAATTAGATATTTCTAACAGATTTTCTAGCAAGAAGAGAATAAATGTGCTTAACCATTTCACAGTTCAATGTTAAAAAACATTACCACAGATGCGGATAATCAAAAACCCAACCGGAAAAACGACTAAATCCTATCAAAATCAACCTAGCACTAAACTTCGCCCGGATTCGTTCCGAAATCCCTCATTTATTTTGCAACCTTTTGTTTCCATTGTCGTAAGAACAGGAGATAATCTGTGGGCTGGTAAGAATACTAATCTTGCCTGCTGCCGGTACAGTCACTGAGAAAGTATGGTACAAAGAACACCTACATTACCTTGCGTAGGTCGTAGACACTATTTTATTGTGTCTAATGCACAATATTGTCAAAATAATGTTGCGACACATTATAAATTATTGAGTACCAACTTTTCACGTGTATAAAACGTTGGTTTTACTTCTGGTGTAAAATAATATCTTTGTCATAGAGTAACAAATTTATACATGATATTAATTATATCACCAATGGGATGTGACCTCTGGACTGATGGAACAACTTAAAGTCAACGATTCGGGTGTCCGAGGTAGACAACTGGGTGGTAAATCCCACCCACCCCAAGCAACCGTACCGTACAAGTAGATTATTTATTGTTTACTTAAAGCTAGTGATTTTGAGTGTCATTTCAAAAACTAGGGCAGATCACAGTTCAGTGAATCTCTGCTAGATGGCGCTGATCAGCGCTCAAGCTGGGTATCAATATGATACAAAAATTCAGAATTTGCGTCTGGACCCTCGTGGCTCAGTTGTTTAGAGCGTTTCCGGCTTTAGGAACAGATGCAATTTCAAGTCCCGTCGCGGGTTGCATCAGCATATATAATCATCATCACCCACATACGTCGGCTGTTAAGCAGATACCTCCACAAACTATTAATAGAACTACCTATATAATGTTTTACATTTATATAATATTATATAAATGTAATACATAATATTACATAAATAATATTCATGACAGTAATATTATCTAAGAGATTAAAAAATAAAAAAAAATAGCTAAGAATAGACTTATATTTAATTTATATTTATATATATATAATAAGTGTCTTGGGCACGCTTCCGTCTGGTACTGGTCTGGAACAGTTGAGTTACCTATAGGCCGTTTGTAACGGTCCTTAGGTAATCTGACTGATTCCTTTGTACATAGTTAGTTTAATTGTACTTTTTATTGAATAAATGTATTAATTACTCAAAGAATAGACTGATAGATAATAGTGATTAACTTATAACTTAAAAGTGTGATGCGATGTCACCTTTTTAATAGAAACAGGCTAAGCGTAGTATTCCAAGAATAGGAAATATGAAGGTATTCACAAGTCCTATAGTCAGCGACCACGTCTCAGATCCGTAGGTCATCACTAAAAACACAATATTTAAAGACTTTCTTCTTGTGAGACTGCGATAAGAGTAGTAGAAGCCCTTTGTGAAAGGGCTCGTCCGGAGAATTACTACCACCATACCTATTTCGGCCGTCAAGCAGCGTTGCCGAGTTTCGGTTTGAAGGGTATGCTTGCCGGTGAATTCACGGGCACGCGAGACAATGCAGGCAATGCAGTGCCGTGTAGGCTATGTTCTTTGTGAATGTGACCTATGCAGTAATGCATTGTTATATGCTATATGCACTATCACCAGGAATTGACGCGAAGATATTTATATCAGGGTTAGGTTAGGCATGGTTTATGAATGAAGTCATGTCAGGTTTCAAATAAACATTGTCAGAAATTGATGGTAAAATAGGCCGAGCAGTGATATAAACTAAGGTACTAGTTTAGTAAATGACTGTACATTTTGTGCATAGTACGGCAGTTTTAAACTTCGGCTTAACTAGGACTTGACCGCGATTTGAGAAATGAGGAAACAGTTGTTTTGAATAGGTACTTGGTGCCCATATTGTGATTTTCTACGTTGTGCTTTTCAGATTACTTTTTAATTACTATTAAAACTCTTTAATTTGAAATGGACAGACTCCGACGTATGTTGTTGATTTTTTTCTCATCTCAATATGTGAAACATATTTATACTTTTGTATATATGTGGACGTGCACAATTAGGTATTAATAAATGAGTTGATGAGTTTATGAGTTTTATAATTTGGAACAAACAAGCAGTCCACCTGTTGTAAAGAGCAAACCTGTTCTGTAAATAGATACATATAGTATATGATACAACACCCAAACACAGAACCAATATCTATATTCATCACTCAAATGTTTGTACTGTGTGGGAATCGAACCCACAACCTATAGCGCTGAAGGCAGAGTTACTAACAACTGAGCCATGATGCTTGTTGATATAGACAGACATAGTAAATTGTTCTGATAGGATGATGAACGTCAAAAGTTATTAATGTATATACATTTCTTTCACAATAAGAGAAGATATGGTTTTGTCAAATGTCATTACTAATATCTGGAGAAACTAACATCAAGTTTATCATTTATCATTCTTGTATATGACATGTTAAAAACATTATAATATCTGTTATATGATGCTTGCCGGCCAAGTGCATATCTAGGTACGCATATAAGCAGCTCTGTAAAAAATGTCTCTGTGCACCTATTTTCGTTCATCAGATTCAGCCCAATGATGATGGATCATCAGACGGACGAACAGCGGAGGCTAAAATAGTACTCTTAGTAAGGGTCCCGTTGGCTTCCATTGGGTACGGAACCCTAAAAAAGTGGCACGTGTAAGTTTATTAAGTTTACCTTTAGTAAGTTTTTTACTGTCCCTCATTACACAGCCTTTCAATATAATAATAGACTTTGCTACAGAAAAAGGTACATGACGGATACAAGGCAACCATATTAGGGCATGTGACATTTACTAATCCTTAGAAGCTCTAAGGGATTATGAATATTCCCGCAACTGGGAAACCCTCCCTGGCTCCGTTAGCTGTGTGGAAGTTTCCTTTAGACATATTTAGTGAAGGCATGTGGTTTTGCCTGTAATATTAGTCATCAGACTTATTTTTTTTTATTGTACGATGGGAGGTGCTTGGCCTTCAGCTCACCTGATTTTCAAGTTATGATATGGCCGAAGGTGGAAGCGTATTTGATCCGAAACCCTAACCAAACTGAGGAATTCCTCAGGCCAGTTGACTATCTTACCTCTAAGTGCCGGAACACAACTATTTAAGAATTGTTGTTATGTTGATAGAATTAGGTAAGATAGTGGTAGCCAGGTGGACTTAAACGAAGTCCTAGCACAATATTGTTCTCCCTGTGGATGAAACCCAAGACCCCTGGACTTGACATCGCTAGGTGAACCACTAGAACACAGAGACGGTTATCAAAAAGTTTATAAAGATCTGAAATCTTACCCAATTCTGTCACCATAATAACAATTTCAAGCTTGTTGCGTTACGGCATTCAGAGGTAAAATAGCCAGTCTCTCAGTGTGTTGAAGATTCCAGGTTTAGTGGTCCTCAACCTCAGGCCTTATCTTAAAAAATAAAAAAAACACCTCTACCATAAAATACAATGTGGATTTGTCTTATTACCAATCTTAGCCGCCTAGGTTTTTAATCGCTGTATGACTCTCTAAGACGAAGCTACCCTACCGGATATCGAGGCTCGGAGATGCAGCTAGCAGGTTTGGAGCAAATCATCCCTCTACCCTTTAGCCGATTTGTGACCAAACTACAAAACTGCATTAAAACTACTGGACAAGCATACAGGCCTACAGGTTATCGAAGGAGGCCTTCCTTTTTTCTTGTAGGACATCGGGTGGGTATTTCCACATAACAGGAACCCACCCGTCACGCAAAAAGAGCCCTTAAGAAGCCTATTTACCGAAAACTAAACAAACTTTTTCCGCACTTTCAAAACTTTTTTACCAAGTAAGTACCAAGCTGCCTTTCTATTGCTGAATTAATTATATATCTACTCGGAATTGTATCCTGCTGTCTGTGTAATTGGGTAAATAGGAAATGTTAGCAATATCAGTATTGATGTGTAATGCAATTGGCCGTTTGCTACTTTAATGGTATTAAAAAATAATTAACCTCGGAGTTGAATGGAATTAAAATTTTAGGCGTACAGCTAATTGTCGTTGATACTCGGTATACTTAAGGCCACCAAAAATACGCAGTATAGGACTAAAGATAACGAAGCGAACGAGATTTCTCAGTTAAGTAAGGAAATCCGGCACTGTATATATGTATGTATGTATGTGGCAATGTTTGTGACGGCATAACTCTCGAAAAGGTTATCCGATTTTTATTAAATTTAAACTGTAAAGAGATAACGTAAATAGAATTTGATTGTCACAGGGGATTGTGGATGAGTGGGGTAGTTTTTGAGATATTGGGGTGAAAAGAAATAAAATTTTTCGCCCATATCTTTTAAATGGCTGATCCGATTAATTCAAAGTTTTGAATATGCAGAGATTATATTAATCAGTATGATAATTTTAAAAATTTAAAAAATAGGGGTGTTAAGTGAGACAAGTAGTTTTTTGGCGTGTGGAGTATCATTTGAAAGAGTATCGGCTGCATATTAATAAAATATAGATTTAACTTTTTAATAAGGGTGGTTTTTTTAAGAAAGGGGCGCGTTATGAAGGTAAAACTCTTAATAATGTCTTGTATTTATATTATATACTGTTAAAGGAGGTTGACTGCAGATTTCAAATTTATTCTAAAAAATTCGGTCGAATGCCGAATAACCCGTTTATTTATGCCCTTAATATGAGCGGTTTTTAAAGAAGAAGGGGCAAAAGATGATCATTAGGGAGAGTATTCGAAATCTCATGAAAACTGGTCTATTTATTTTTTGTAAATAACTTAATAGGGTTAAAAAAAATCAAGGGTGTCGATAAAAAACAAGAATTACTTTTAAGATGTCATGCAAGGGGTTTGACTGAGCATGTCTCACATCAACAGCAAATTGTTGTCCACCACAATGTGGAAAAAACTACTTCTAAAACTATAAGGTTTAGCCATAAACACCACGCTTGGCAGACAGTTTGGTGTATATAAATTTTGTTTTGTTTATATACAAGAAAAAAGCTGTTGCCTTTTTGTTAAAGCCCCTTGGTTGACTTTACAACATACGTAGGCTCCAGCCCACGGATATCGTAAAGTCAATTAAATTATTAAGGGAACATTTTTAAGTTGCGACTACTAAGGCAACGGTTTTGAGAGCACTTTTTAAAACGACGTTAACCTATGTTTCATTTAAGTTAGGGGTGACTTATTCACTTTCTGTTTTCTATCCACCTCCTATGACGTAAGGACGGTGGTTTGGTGCTTTGCTCTCATTGTGGCTTTGCATACAACAAGAGTTAGCAACAAGAGAGTGCCTTGGATACTCAGGTGAATAAAGAGAGATTGAGAAAAAGAGTGTTTAAGTTTGGTAAGTAAGGTGTTATGAAAGCACTCTTAGATCGTTTGTTCATTATGTTAAATTTGGAAAATAATCTCGGTCGTTAACCACGGAGACTATTTCTCAAATTACCTAACTCAAACCAGACATCACGAGATCTCAGTTCGGGGCGAACTACTAGTTAATAATAAGCACTGCAAGCATATAAAATCAACTGCCAATTTATATTTATTCAATAATGCACGACCCTTTCATTTTCAGTGAGATAGTTATTTAAAAATTTCTGAGAAACCCCGTTCTATTATAAACCTTCTTTGCCCAGGCAAGCATAGAAATCGAGAATCCCATCGTAAATAAATAAGTTAAACGTTATACTGTTTTCAACACTATTTTAGACTAGATATACAACATTGCTTAATCATATACATTATATTGTCGAGGAAGTTAAAGATGATTTTGATGACAAATTAACATTTAAACATAGCTTAACATACGGTTCCATAGGTATACCTGCATATGTTTCTTAACTTATTCAATCGTAATTTATTAGTCCTCGAATATTTTTTTAATTTCTACATTAGGTATTGCTGATTGGTCAAGCATAATATATCGACATAGGCTCAAATATATCAAATATAGTGGCAGAAGCTTCTTTATCTAGAGTCAAATAGTATTTGTGTTTCTGAAATTAATAAACCCGTTGGTACGGCAAAGTCAAACAATGAACTGGAAAATAGCCAGACAAAGTTTTCTATTTGTTCTGCTTCACGTTATCGGCAGTTTAATTTTGATTGATTTAACAGAAAATGGACCGAGATAAAACTTTATATTGCTCATACATTTTGCTTACAAGTAGCAGCCATTTAATATACTTTTTTGTATTGATGATAGCCAAGCGTTTGACCACCTACTAACTTGAAAAACAAGAAAAGATGTGGTCTATACACTTTTCAGGAGTTATTTTCTACATAAATAACCAAGACAAAGCTAGATTAAAAACTCGAAGACTCAAAGATTCAGCCAAAGAGGCTGATGGCTGTTCAATAGCCATTCCACAGGTAAACACTCACTTCAGGACATTGGTAAATTACCCATTGCACTCTTTTTCCCCAAAAAGTACAATGAGGAAATTTACCAATCTCCTGCAGCGAGTCTATACCGTAATCAACCCGCTTGATATGTAAAATAGTTGGATTAACTCTTTATGAGAAAAACCAACAAAAACTAAATACTGGTAACACACATTGATAAATTCCCTCATTGCACTATTTGCCCCCAAATAGTGCAATGAGAAAACTAAACAATCTTCTGTAGTAAGTGTATACCATAACCAACACGCTTGATAGATAATATAATTAGACAAACTCTTTATATATAACCCAAAAAAAAAACAATACAAATAAACAACAACTTACAAATCTACTCGGTTTTATCAAATTGATCTCTGCCAGGAAAACTTTGGGCGAAATAGATGGATTAGATCAAAAAGCGATGACCGAAAGTAGCAGAGAAGCACTCTGTAGACGGATTGGTGGTCGCAGTGTTATAATAATAATAATAATAATAATAAATATTACACATTTTTTTTTTTTACACAGCGCAATCTAGCCCCAAACTAAGCATAGCTTGTAATATGGGAACTAGATTACGGATAATACTTAAATACTTTTGTAAATACATATATACTATGTGATACAACACCCGAACACAGAACAAACATCTACATTCATCACACAAATGTTTGTCCTGGGTGGGAATCGACCCCACAGCCTACAGCGCAGAAAGCAGAGTTACTACCAACTGAGCTATGAGGCTTGTTTAATATATAATACAAACGCTAAATACAATAAAACCTAACCAGTTATTCAAGTTTTCAGGTGGAGAAATAGACAGCAGCAGTCTATTTCTCGCTTCCTTATTTGCCTTTTAATACATCCAAGTAAGGATAGAAAGGGTTATAATAGATAATAAAACTATGTATGCGTATTTCAAAAAAATATAAGCTAGTTTAAATAATTAACTATTTGACTCAACTGCAAATAAGTTACTGAAAAGAACATAACGTTTACGTTAACTATGTTAAAGTAACACTTCTTTAACATATTAACTGAGAGATGTGTAATGAAACATAATAGCAGCTAGAATAAAGTAATGTTAACTAAAGTCCATTAAAAAAATATACTGCACAAAATGTGAAAAGTTTTATTACTCTTTTAATTTTTGTCGTCGACATCGTGTCAAAACGTTTTATATTCTTTGATCGTTTTTCAAACTGCAATATTACATCGCATAATATGACGTCACGTCGATCACATCACAAAAGCCAATGACTTGCAGAATTTAACAAAAAATATCACCCATCGTAATTAAATAAACGCATTTATCATCATATTTTTCGTAGCGCTATGGCTCTACAGCGTAGCTCTATTGCGTAGCAAGCTACGGGGCCATGGGCTACGGGCACAGTACAATAACAAAAAAGCTAGTTCGTATAATTAAAATCGTCAATCTTTAGGCGGCAATATAATAAATAGGCGGTACAAGTTAGAAAAATCCAGCATGTTTAGCTGATTTTTTTGGCTACTAAAATCATTACGATCAATCGTGAGCGGTGAATCTCACATTCAATTTTTTAGTAAGGTTTTTGAAATAAGTATCAGAAACGCAATATTTTTGTGTGAAGAAAAGTGGTGGGGCACTGTGTTGAGTAGAGTGGGAGATGGTTAAAATGTTTCCCAAAAAAATATGGGTCGGCTCTTGACCTCGATACTTGCACAGCCAAGGATGAGGTCTACGATGGAGAACATAAACGTGTACTTTGAATAAAATGTATGAAATATATCTTCCTGCATCAGATCTGTAATCCCCTAATTTTGCCTCCCTCTCTTGCCTCCTACTGACACGCTATACACCCACTCTTACACACCTACACACACGCAATCAAACTGGGCCTTCCGTTCCTTCGTTCCTTCCGTCATCACAAACACTTTTCATAATTTTATCAACATCAAGCCGCCGCCACAAAAGTGTCTCTTTCATTGAAAATATGTTCTTTATTATAATCTTAATTTGTTATTACTTTCGAAAATATGTCATGAATAATTTTACAGTTTTATCGTTATTGTATTGATGAATATAAACGATGAACGATGTACCGAAAAATAAAAAATAAAACGCAACTCTGTGAAAAAGCTTTGCGCAACTGAAAAGCTTCTATTCTGCAATATATACTGTGGCGCGGGCCACGGCAGTCATTTGGGACGTTTGTTTCGGAGCCTGCGCGAGTCAGTCCGACGTGGGATCTCTCTACGAACGTACTTGTACAATCGCGCGGTAAAACACGAACGTGCCAATGTGATGAGTGTTTCTCTCGTGAGTGTACCGAAGTGACGGATGTTGGATTTTTATGTTTTGAGGGAAATTCAACGCTTGTAGGCGAATTCGGTAAGAATTATCTTGCTTTTTTATTGCTGAACTTATACATTTTTTATTAGGAAATACTCACAAAATAAAAAATATCATATACATTTCCATATATATTATATTTCCTTTATTGGAAAAAAGATACAAATACCATTTTTTTTTCTTTATTGTTAAATTGGAAATTTGATAAATATTCTTGGGTTATCAAGAACTACATAATTAATAGAATTTTCACAGACCCTTGTGAGAAATCGATGAAAACGCGTTGTAATTTTTTTTTGTTGTAGAAAAAAAAAATTGAGAAACAATGAATATTATGCAGCCGCGAGTGATAAAAATATATCGTTCCCGTTAAGTGAGTTTACGATAGCACATGTTAATCCCTCCAAAATATTGATAAGGAAAATCATTTGCAGTATTACATTGGCAGTGTGGAAATCTATCTGGGCATTAAAACCCTCAATATTATTAGTCGGTTACTGAGAAGTCAAAAATTTAAGATCTGTTTTTACTGTTTCAAAACCCAATGATAGTTTTTGGTTTTTTTTTGCTAGGGAGTGGAGTCTTCAGTATATTTTTTGTGACATTTTATCTTTAGTAATATTACTAAACTACTGTGGATTATTGAGTTATAAATTATACAATCGAATCATTAATAGCACGTAGTTGTCTGCCAAAGTAAATTGAAAGCTCTTTTGTTAACGTATGACATAGCATACCACGACGAGTGGTTTACGTTCAATATCAAACTCCGTTTGAATTTGAGGTATATTTTTGGCTATTGTTCGTTAATAAGCCTTTATCTGTAGGTTTAATTCAGTGGAATTAAAATATGGATAGACAATGAATTGAAGATCTAATTTAAATAAAACATAGTAGTAACTGAGTTGGAGTGGAGGGTATACGAAATACACAAGATTGCAGACTCGGATTGGCTGAGCAAGGCAAAGGACTAGTAGTAGTAGAATTTTAGTACATCGAATTATCAATTAATTTATGTTATACTAGCTTTTGCTCGCGGTTTCGCTCGCGTTAAGAAGTATTATTATTAATTAGGTATAGTTTTTGCGGCTTTACTTTTGTTTAGCGTGTCTAAAAAATTAGGGCCTACAGAACTTAAAAACGACAGTACATTTTTCAACTTCTCCATTAACGTTCAGATTTTCTTTAGCCATTTTAAAAAAGTCTAACCGACAAAACCTATGATCACTAGATCACTATGTCAGTCAGTCAGTCACCTTTGAGTTATATATATTTAGATTGAAAAAAGGGTGAGTGTTGCCATAAAACGTGGTAATTTCGCCAATATTCTGGCCAGTATGCCGATACCAATTAAAATCTGGCGGTGACAACTATCGACTTGGTTATCAATAAAATATTAATTTTGTAGATAAACCATTTGATAATTTTCTTGTAAGTTGGTACCTATAGTCAGTCAGTGCTTTTTTTTTAATAAGCAGGCTATATTATTATTATTAATGTGTTATGTGTTAATGGACAAGTGTGAGTCACACACCATCGCTTGTAACGTAAATTCATACACAAAAAAATGTGGTATTTCCTTTTTTTCTGGATTCTTAGCGTGAGTCGCTCAGTGTTAAGGGGATTATGTAAGCTCATGAAAAGAGTAAAAAGTTGACATTACAGCACATTTCAATGCAAAATTGGAAGTCAGAAACGTAGATCGTGCGCCATTACGCTCCGTTCCATGATAGATGGACTTTCTTGGGAAACTGTAATACACTTTGGTAGAAAAGCGAGAGAATTCAGCTGAAGCTCAAAATATATAGCATTAAAAAAACATCATCAGCACACTTGCTGTCACTTCCTAAGGTTAATTTTGAACCGTATGTTTCCGGAATTTGAAAAGAGGGCGATTGCTAGCCTAGTCGACCTTTACAAGTCTACTTAGTACTTACTAGGTTATGGCTTAAGGTTCCTACAAGTAAGAACTTACAGCCATATAACCACTAGCAGTGACTTTAACCACCTCTGTGCTCTAGTGGTTCGCTCACAGGGGTTAGATCCAGATCCAGATCCAGACGTTCGATTCTCTAGGAGAGTGCAATATTGTGCTCGGTGTGATTGGTGATAGGACTTTGTTTAAGTCCGCCTGGCTAACTACCATCATTTTATCGTAGTCTGTCGTCATTACAACAATTTTAAATTGTTGTGTTCCGGCATTCAGAAGCAAGATAGCCAGATCCTCAGACTGTTCAGAATTCCGGGTGAAGTGCGATTCCTGCTTCAGCCTTATCATAACTTGCTCAAGTAAGAAGAAGGCCAAGATCTTCCCGTCGTAACAAAATCAAGATATAAAGAGACCATTATTTCCAGTGACGCTACATTATTTTTCATGATTTACATATACAATCTTAGTTAAACCCTCATAAACAAAACTATGCATTATAACTAATTATAAATAAATATGATACAGTATGGATCTGCGATTCATACTGTATCTATTAATAGAAATATTCTATTAACACCATTATTTGACGATATAATGTTTGGAAAATATAGTCACATTAGTTTTATCGGCCAGCATTCACTCAACTCAATGATCATAATAAAAAACCAAGGCCGAATCAAGTTCCAAAATGGATATCAAATTCACCGATTACCAATTGATATCTACCTATAGTCTACTTTGTTTAAATAGTGATTACCTTATAACATGAAACCTTCTGAGATATTAATACCCTTGTCGAAGAATTCACGTTGTTAAGGCTTTATAATGTTGTCATGTAAAGCTACGCCATAGTGATTTGACGTTGCAGGTCTCCCAAACAAGTTACACTCTAGAAATGAGGCCAGTGGAACGGTAACCACTTATTCAATTCTGGCTCTGTTAAAAAAAAATCTGGTCCGCTACCGTAATACCGCTGATTTTCGCGGTCTAATACAAACGTTGAATAGCATGTGTATTCAGTATTGTTTTTGCAGGTATATTTGGATAAAAGCTATTGGTTTGAATCGCTTCATTTCTCAAAGCATAGTGAAAATAAAAATAATAGGAAAATAACTGCTTTGTTAAAAAATGTTATGCTTTTTTTTATTTTTTATTTGGAATTTTACCAAAAGTTGGGGATGGAGGTAGTAGACGTAGGCAAGATTTCGTGATGGCAAATGGAGTGAGGCATTGGCCCCGACGATTTAGTAGAGACCGTGGCAGACCACCAGCTAGGTGGACTGACGACATTGCTACTTACAGGGTAAATCCTGGATCAACATAATAGGTTAGAGTTTGGGGTTTGGGGGAGAAGGCTTATGCCCAGCAGTGGGATATCTAATAGCTGTTGATGATGATGATGCAAGCGATGCAAACCTTTTTAATAATAACTGCATAACTTCAATTGAAAAAACAAGCTATGAACGATTAACTACATTTGTATAAGATTAAAAGGATAATTTAAATTGATAAGGATCCGATACATCCGGCAAATTTACCATCAAAATTGTTATACGTGCATATGCAGTTATACATTAGATAAGTTAAGATTGACGACGATGAACAAATGATCAACAACACGTTTGTCAAAACATTTTTTTGCTAGCAGGAATTTCCATTTGCAAAACTCATATCAATAAAATTTGAATAATAAATAAATATTACAGGACATTAATTTCACACAGTGCCATCTAGCCCCAAACTAAGCATAGCTTGTAATATGGGAACTAGATTACGGATAGAATACATAAATACTATTTTTTTTTTGTAGATACATACTTATCATGCAATACACACCCAAACACAGGACAAACATCTATATTCATCACACAAATGTTTGTCCTGGGTGGGAATCGAACCCACAACCTACAGCGCAGAAGGCAGAGTTACTACCAACTGAGCTATGAAGCTTGTTAAATAGAAAAACTGTTCTGATGTAGGAGTTGTAATATTGTTACGCGCTTGCGTAAGTACCTACTAAAGTTGGTAATCGTGTACTTATAATAGTACCATTCAACTAACATTCATTAACAAGCCTCATAGCTCAGTTGGTAGTAACTCTGCCTTCTGCGCTGTAGGTTGTGGGTTCGATTCCCACGCAGGACAAACATTTGTGTGATGAATATAGATGTTTGTTCTGTGTTTGGATGTTGTATAATATAGTACGTATGTATTTAAAAAAAAAAAGTATATAAGTATTCTATCCGTAATCTAGTTCCCATATTACAAGCTTTGCTTAGTTTGGGGCAAGATGGCGCTGTGTGAAATTAACGTCATGTAATATTTATTTATTATTTATTTAACAGACATATGTAACGGGTCTCATTTAAACGGTTAAATAATTAAATAAATGATCAACTGATTTTGGTCACTTCCAAAGTATTTTGGCAACAAACAAAGATAATGCGTACTGAGTAGTAAGTTTGAATCATACTCGTACGAGTATGTTGTCAAAATACCTTTCTAGTTGATGCTATTGATATTGTTGATATAAAAAATACCATTTTATAACTTGCCAAATGTAACTACCAAGATCTGTTCTATTACAAGATGATTCCAAGACAACAAAGTAACGACCAGATTAAATAGCTACCTTTTCTATGAATTATTATGGGCTTATAACTTGAAACCTCTGGCATCTCAACCAGATTTATCTCACACAAATGGAGACCTCGTAAAACCCTATAAAATGGGACAGAATATACCCACAGAGTTTATTGAGAGCGGTGACCCATGCATACCCTTGTTTGAACCGTGTTAAAATAAACGTTTTTACTGGCTAAAGCGCAATAGATTAGCTTAGACCATTTTATGGGTACTGCACCCAAAGGGAGACAAATGAGCCATGTCAATCTACTAAGATAAACCACAGATTTTATTACACTCTTGTCGGTTAGTTTTGATGGGTCAATAAATAAATAAATATTTAATTTGACTTTTCCTTTCGTAGCCGGTAATTGAATATGAAAATCTCTTTTTAAAGTCAGTCGAGTCACAAATTTCCAAATTTAAACGTTGAAAGCTGGTTCTAAGTTTTTCAGGGCTTATAATAAAGTATTTTTTTGAAGCAGGTGGAATATAAAACCAGTTTCTATTCAGGTATGGTAAAGGGAGATCGGTGAAGGTTTCCAGGCTCTTTGAGACCTTATTTTGTCTTCACCACTCTAGGATGGCAATTATACATCTTATAAGAAACCGACAAAACGCCACACATCGATTCTAAAGCCTTGCTTTGGAATAATACTTGTCTATTAGCCCTGTGCTCAAGTCACGCCTACTGTCATACAATAGTATGAAAACAAATAGAACTTCGTCTATTGACTGGTGATTGGTCAGAGGAAAACTCCTATGCCTCTCGCGTAAAACAGAGGACCATAGTTACAGGATGCTGACAAACTTGTGTGTAGATATAAACAAAGAAAAACAGGTTTTTCCTTTATCGTTAGTGAAGCTTGAAACTACTATCTACCCCATACAAAAGACAAGGATATTATGTGTACAATCATTATGTTTTTATGTCACATTTCTGGCGGTTGGATATTTTTATCCAGCTACGGCAACGCAAAAAGTAGGGTTATGAATTTGACCTGAATGTTTTTTTTTTATTGTACGTCGGGGAAGCACTTGGCCTTCATTTCACCTGGTAACAAATTAAGATAAGGCTGAAGATGGTGGCACACTTCACCCGGAATCCTCAACAAACTGAGAAACTGGCAATCTTACCTCTGAACGCCGGAACACAACAATTTTAGAATTGTGGTTATGGCAACAGAATTAGGTAAGATGGTGGTAGCTAACCAGGTGGACTTAAACAAAGTCCTACCACCAGCTAAACAAAAACCCGTCGAGTAATTCCGAGCATAGCTGTCTCCATGGCTCGAGCTCTCTCGACGTATCGTGCTGTGAGTGACATACTAATACCTGTAGAATGTAATGTAAACATGAGAACTTATGAGCATGGCAAATAGAAAAATAATATAAATCATATTAGGTACGACTATATATGATTAGAACACTTTCGTTCTTGGCTAAAATGGCAGCCCTGGGCCGCGCTCTCACTTCCAGTGTATTCACCTTCAGACTTCACCTTCACCGGTGGGGGTTTGAGGCCAGCTCGTGACACTACTTTGCTTCAAAGTTTGCTAAAAGTATGTATATCACCACAGCATAGGATACACCAACGTCTCCAGCCATTTAATTTGCAACAAAATATTAGTAGTACGTCTGACATGTAGATATCCGTAGAAGAACCAAAGCTACTGACATAGCATTCAAAATTTGCATCTTAGTCATGGCTATATATGCAGGTCATATAGCTGGCACAACCGATAACCACTGGAGAGTAAAGAAAATAGAGTTAGGTATATGGCCACTCGATGTATCGTCGCCATTGTGGCGGAAGTAGGAGGACTGTTATTTTTCACGTCAATTTGGGGAGACCTATTGGCTGAATTAATATATTATTGAAACTTTGCCGTACCTACTGTATAGCACATTACAAACGGCAACTACACTGGTTTATTCAAATATTGAAGGCCTTCATCACAAAGAGCATGTCCTATTTACTGTTCACCTTTTTTCTTTTATTTAGGAATGCAGTCGTTTCCATGCATTCAATGCTCGCTTTTTTCATAAGTACCCGTATCAAACTAAAAAATTCTACCTCGCTAAAAATGCTGAGCACGTTGGTACATGACCTATTTTTTTAAAAGGCCTATTGCCTCTGTCCTTAACTAAGCCGCAAAATAGGTCATAGTGCGTTGGAATAATCTTATTCACGAGCACAATGACATCTAGTAACCCACTTTTATAAACTTTCGCGATTGGTAAATATTATTTTGATATAAGAAAACGGTTATATATCGCTTATTTTACCTATAATTAATCGGTATAAATATCGATAGATACCCGTTTTTGCTTATAAACATTATAAAAACAAATTTGCTGATATCGTAATCAACAACTGGGGAATCTACAACAATGAAATTTACAGTATCAGGTACTTATAAATATAAATGGATTTGAATTCCAGGTGCAATACGGGATCATTGTTTATGTGGCTTTCAATATAAAATCTAATGGCGCATACGGCATTATTAAACGTTATGAAACACTTACTCTCATTAATAGACGTCAAGAAGGACATGTTTCTAAATCATGACGTTGGTTTTGCAGCCACACCATTTTTTTGCATACCACTTAGAGACGAGACAAGAAATCAGCCCCTGGGGGAGCAATAATGTGCTTGGTTTGGTTGATGGTAGGACTTTATTAAGTCCACCGGGCTAGCTACCACCATCTTACCTAATTCTGTCGCCAGAATAACAATTATAAAAATGGTTGTGTTCCGGCATTAAGAGGTAAGATTTCCAGTTTCTCAGTTTTTTGAGGATTCCGGGTGAAGTGCACTTCCACCTTCTTCCCTTATCTCAACTTGTAACAATGTGAGATGAAGGCCTAGCGCTTCCCCGTCGTGCAATGAAATAATAATAATAATAATGCGAATTTTGCCTATAACAAAGCCTGATTGCGTAAATCACATTCACAAAGAACATGACCTACAATGCACTGCATTGCGCCCGTCAACTTGAGGCATGAAGGTGTTATGCCTTGCGTGCCCGTACCGAAACACTAATAATGCTACTTAGCGGCTGGAATAGGTACGGTGGTAGTACTGCCCCGGACGAGACATTCACAAGGAGATCTACTACTCTTTAAGGTACCATTTAACGTAAACTCATGAATCTGCTAAGGTTTTGCTGTGAAAATTGGAAGAGCATTAAGTTTCTAATAGCTGACTGGGCATGACCAGAGACCAACTTAACCCTTGTAAATATATGAAGGACTATTATAGTGACACGTCAGTGACACAAGCTCGCATAGTTAATAGAGAAGCCTCGCCCGCGCCCGCGGTGACAGCGCGTAAAATGACCGCTTACCTTTTGTTAGAGCAATGAAAGGACGATCTGCCAGTGAAATGCTGACATTTTTCAAGTGATTTTCATTGTTGAATGGAGTGTGATGAGTTAATTTATTTGATAGGTATTCAGCCTTTTTGAAATCGATCTTTTTTTTAATAAGTAATAGGCTTTTGACATCGAGGCTCACTTGGGTTAGAATATCGTCTACTGTAGACGATATTCTAACCCAGGTTCTGGCAAAGCTTGCTCCATTGTAACAATGGAGCAAGCTTTGCCAGAATGAGCATATACATGAGCCAGAATGAGCAATAGCTTATTGAAGACTGGTACTCCCGCAGACCGATGGAATACAGTAAAACGCTTGGCGCCGGACTTAGGTAGGAAGGTGATTGCAAGCCATGCGGATGTTTGCAGGTCCTATCGCCTGCATATCATGCATTAGCCGTTTTTTCTCATTGAAACGTCAAATCTACCGCCTGTTCGGCATCACGACCACGATCCTTTGAAATAGCTTACAACTATCTAATACTAATTACAATTTATTTACTGGAGCAAAGTAGTTTTTTGAATGCCAGTCTTTTGTATCTTCTAGGTAATCTGAAATTTTATAATAAGCTCTCCTGGATAGCTTTTAATCACAACATTTTTAAATTTATTATTTGACAAGCGTAGCACATTGTCATCACTTGGTAATTATTTATTAAAGGGTAGAGTATGCCTTATGAACGATTAATTAACTTCATGAAGCCTAGGTGTAGAAAAATATTTTTATAACATTTTTTTTTATATAAGCTAAGGTTTTTTTAATATTTTCATAAATGTATCGGTAAAGTATATAAAAATGTATATGTATAAACTCTGTTTAAACAAGGTTCTACCTATGTCACGTTGATAAATACGTTTTTTTTACGACATTCTGTTCAATCTCTAGAAATAACTTTACGAATATAAATTAACTCGAAAGCTTTTGTTACACGGAACACTGAAACTGTGTAGAGCTTTATTTTGAAGATCAAGCTGAGTCAATTCTCCAATCTTGTTTATCGAACAAGCTTACTACAGACTGAAGTTAATGGGATATATCACAACACGATCAACGTTCATTATGCTGTAAGTGTTGATGATGATTGTGTGGTTCAAATTGGCTGATATGTTGTTTTCCTGAGAGGTTTTGTGATGAAAGAGTGAATGCTATATGATTTGTATAATTGTTATTTAATAATACCATATGTTCAGAATTATTATTATGTACAATTAAACTAACTATGTACAGAGGAAGTAATCGGATTACATAATCGGTAACTCAACTGTTCCAGAGCAGGATATTAATATTTTAATATACAAGATATTAGTCAAGGATAGTTCCTAAACTAGATGAAGCCTGATAAAATAGTTCAAATGCTTTAATTTGCCAAAGCAATCCCACGCTTACCTAGCCAAGACCATCTATCTTAGTACTTTTGATTGTTTTATCCGTACCAGGTTGAGAAAACCCTCTCACCTCCACTAAATGCTCAGTCCACGTGGCTTGGCGCCAGAACGTGCTCCAGCTAACAAATGAACATCAGTCAACGTCACAATGAAAAAGGCTTTGACGCCTTCTGGTGCTCTCGAAAACGAATTGCGTAGGTCCTTTTGAGATGTTGTGATGTCTTTCTATTAGCAAAATGGCTGTTAATAAGCGACAACAGTTTTATCCAAGACAAGAAATAAACATTATTTATTGTCATTTACAAAATTTTTTTTTTTACCAACACAATAGATTGTAGAATATATAGTCGCGGGACTCCTGGCAGATGTGAAACAATATGCACGAAGGGATTTTAAGCAAAGATTTTTTTATTTTTAATCTACTTTACCCACTTAAATCAACCCCAAGTTAATTCAACTAATCGTGTATGATAACATCACCAAATTCTATATATTATGTACCAAATTTCTCCTTTTGCTGTCCGGTAGACTAGATAAACAGTAGATACACAGATTGAAACGCGAATAATCTTGTAAAGGTTCCGTTTTGTCGTCAGAGGTATAACATATTGAAAAAGTTACAATTACCATCAATTAAAACTGTACATGAGATAAAAAGTAAGTGTACACTTCAATAAGAGACGAGCTGACGACAAGGCTCTCTGATTTTAATAATAAATTAATATGAGCCAGATTAATTAGTCCAAGATGGCGTGCACGGTCACGATCGTGACAAGTTACTGCAACAGACAGTTTGAAAACGTCTTATTTCTTGTAATAAGTTGCTTTTACGGAACAGTCTGCAGGATATTATGTGAAAACTTTGTAACTTGGTATTCTTTACAATTTTTTTCTGTACGTGAGTTATCATTGAATTCTTTGTAAACGGAAGAACCGGTTTAGATGCTATTTTTGTGTGTGTTTAAGTATCCCTTGATGGTTTAGATTTAATCTTAACCATTTACCAATAAAATCTGGTAGATGGTGCTGCGGTTTGCACATGTCTTTTTTTTATTTTTTATTGTACGACGGGTAAGCACTTGGCCTTCATCTTACCTGGTTACAAATTGAGATAAGGCCGAAAGTGGATGCGCGCTTCATCCGGAATCCTCAACAAACTGAAGAACTGGCTATTTTACCTCTGAATGCCGGAACACAACAATTTTTAGAATTGTTATAATTGCGACAAAATTAAATAAGATGGTGGTAAAGGTGATAAGCTTTACTATTTTGTAAACTAGTGGAACGATATACTGTTCCACTAGTTTACAAAATAGTTAAGCCAAAACATTTGAAAAATGTATGACATATCTTGAAGGCTACTTTATACTAGGCTAAGTGATAAATTTTTCACACTTTTTTATCACTGGCAAAGTAAAATGGAAAAGATCCCGATCCATTGGTTCAACCAGTATTCAATCTCAAATACTAAAAAATAATCGGATCGGAAACATCACGTCGGAGTCAACATAAAATCCGATAGATTCTAACGCGATTCGCAAACCATTTCTGACGATATTCTGAGGAAGTTTCGAATACTAATGTAATTTTTTTGAATTGTCGGAATAGAGTTCTCGGAATCTCCATCGGATGTTTCCGAATTAGATACGATAAGGCTTACCAAATCTTATTGAATAGCTATACAGATCCGCACTACGCCCGACACTTCCCTCTACCATGCTCTGCATACAGCCAAGTGCCTTGGTGGTTACAAACAACTCTTAAGATACAAGGGTGCAAGTGAATGGGAGTAGAGGGACGTTTGTTAAATTTCACCCATTTATCAAACAGCTGTGTGGCCAAGTTGGTATAGGCCCGCCTTCCGATCTTGCAGCTGTGGGTTCAAATCCAGCCTTGAACTAGTTAGTCATTTTAGTTATTTGAAAGTTTAGTTTTTTGAGCATTTGACACATGCACACTCTGGTTAGTGCACTCTAGTATCAGGAGATCTAGTATCCAATCACGTATTAAAGCTACTTGCAAACCGTGGGAATGTGCCGCACGTAAGACGAACCTCTGATTTCTGCCCAGCCATCTGCTAGTGCATGTTCTTATTAGTCCTTATTTAAATTATAATCTTGTCGGTCTGAGTAGTGATAACAGGAGTACTCGAAAGGGAAAAGTCACGAGGATGCTCCTTTTTTTTCCCAAAGAATATTTCTTCATATTATGTCTTGAATGTGGCTTCGCTACTGAACATAAATTCCGGTATGCTTTAAAGGTTAAAGGCAGATTTAATACGTGGCATATTCTCGCATCTTCAAGAAGGTAACAATGACAGGCATGTCTATGTCTCAAATCACATACGGAAATATTTGGCATTCTGACGCCGTTACAAAGACAGAGTTTTATCTTATGAGAATCTTAATAAAATACATAGATTTTGATATATTATAAAGAATGAGTTCATGATCTGCACATATGTTTTCCTATGACATGTTTAAACCATATTTATGTGTACAAAAAAAACAGGACATTCGTTTCACACAGCGCCATCTAGCCCCAAAATAAACATTATTACAAGATATGGGAACTAGATTACGGATAGAATACTTTTTTTTTTTTCATACAATACAGCACCCAAACACAGAACAAACATCTCTATTCATCACACAAATGTTTGTCCTGGAATAAAGAATTACAATAAAGAATTACATGATCCCTAAACTTGCACCAGCAAGGATTAGGTCTAATTTGGGGCGAACCTACTTAGAAAGTGCTTTTCTAGATAACATTAGGGTCGTTACGCATCGGAAATACAGACGTTGAATTCAAGTTTTTACAGCGCGCTTTATAAACTATTGATGAAAGCCCTTATCCTTAAATCATATTAAGGGAAATATCAACCAGTTGGTAATTATAATAAACTATGAGTCTGAAATTCCTATAACAGAACAGTGAAGGCGGAATATGGTCCTATAGCTCCTGAGTACACTGATCGAAGAAATGCTTGGCTTTTTTTTCTTGGTACGATGGATTAGCTCTTAAACTTTTCCTGGGCTAAGATCACGGTAATGATGTAAGATTAAAGTCTACAGTGGAGCGAGCTTTCCAATAAGCTCTTTTCTCAAAGTCATTGCAAGATACAGACGCAATAGCTGATTCCGAGTTTTAGCAGTTTTTGTCTTAGAGCATGGACAGCATCGTAAAATCAAACGTACAATCCAATTCATTTGATTAAAAGCTTTTTCTACTAAGCTGTCTTGATTGTAAAACGGAAAGCTACCGAAAGAGAACAACGAGATATATATATATTTTGATTTGATTTGTTTTCCAATGAAAATGCTGTTGGCATTCCGCTTTTTGTTTTGTATGTTAGAGCATACTCATTCCTCATCACCCATACCTTTAGATCAAAAAACAAATGATTTCGCTCCATCCTCCGAATGACTCCACCAAAATGCACAGAAGCAGCAGTTTTCTTTCATAACTTGTTGTCTGTCAAGGTCGTAACGAACAGTATCTTACTTTACATGCTAAGCCCGAGTTGTGAAGTCGAACAAAATATTTATTGGGCGAAATGCTTGTTGGACCATATACCACGTGTTTGAGTAATATGTGCTGGTTGAAATTCCTGTTAGACGAAGTGCGTATTGAACCTAATACGTGTTAGACTTAATGCGAATTTAGCTTATTTTAGCGTGCGATATCCATTGTTTTTTTGTTATTGAAGTGCTTGTCCTACACGCATACACAACTTTCTGCAAACATACCTCCCTCCGCTCACACACACACCCTCTCACTCTCCACTTACCATTCTTACACACTTTTTACACATATTATGCTGTTGGTTCCTTCACTACAGCCTATATTTTGAAGCTCAATTTTTTTGTAGTTATTTTTTTTTACTTTTCACTACTAGTTAGTACTATCTTTTACCAAGCTTGTTCAAATTGATAAACAACCCAAATGACCTGCTTTTTACTGTTAACTTCTTGGATACCAAACATCCAAAAGGGGTAAATTTAAACATAGCTGTGTTGCAATTCACTATGCAAAGCAGCATTATTTTGCTAAACTTACTCATTTTGCTCATGACAACATTCTAGGTATCTATGAAATAAAACGACAGTTGCATTTTATTAAAAAAGCTTCAGACACACAGTTGATTATCTTCCACACCTAGTGCATATTTCGTACTAAGCGCTAAAAATATTTTAAATCCGCTCTGCATCGTCCGTTTTCCACAATCTGCAACACTAATAAATAAATATTTTGATTCAGAATGTCTAAATCAAAATATTCAGAATCAATAAAATAGTTTATTGTGCGACACACAGTTTAAGTAAAAGGTTCTTAAAATAATGAGAATAATTTAATAATAAAACAAACTCAATACTCAAATCAACATAACTCAAATGAAGAAGTTATTTGATTTTACAACAGAATTATTAATAGCAATTGATTGGAATGTAAGAATCCACCGTAGAACACATCCTGCCAAAGTCTGGCGTTTAGGTTTGTCGTGTCTAGATGCGCGTGAGAGAGAGCTGGCTCTATCATAGATTTATTTATCCTAGAGTAAGACAAGTAGGCACTATTAGAATCACATTGTCTCCCCAAAAGAGCCACCGGGGGAACCAAGTCCCCGTAACCCAAGTCTAGAGCAAACCCGTCAATTATTAAATAAATAATGAGAGTTTGTAACTTAAATGATAAGGTGTGGTTTTGAGTACAAATGGCGGATGAGGCTACTCATTCCCTGGTATAAACACTATATCGCCTTTAAGGTTTTCTATTTATCCATATTATTTGTGAATTCTCTATATTTCATATACTTAGTTTGGGGCTAGATGGCGTTGTTTGAAATGAATGTCCTGTATAATATAATACCTCCTGTATTCTCTACTTGCTATAAATAAGGGTCTGGTTTTAAACTAGAATCCCAATTTGCAATGGGTATGTAACTGATCAGCTCTTAGTTGAACTAAACCCATTAATGTCAATCCTTACAAACTTAGTTAATCCATCCACTTACGCGGATTGAGGTAATTCAAATGAGAAGTTTTCTTTGAATAGAAAGAACATCACAAACATAAGCCTTTATAGTGGCAAATTTATCGTTGTGTGTTTTCAAGCTAATATTTTCTAAAAACCATAAATCGTGTACCTACGTATAAGTACTATTACGTACGTACGTGAAAGGCGGGGTTTTAAGGTTTTTGTAGCTCTACAGCTACAACTACCTTAAAACCCCGCTTTGCATTTAACCGCCTACGTAGTATACTCATTCACCCACCGGTATAATTAGATCCCAAGGTCCTAGGTTCGATCCCCAGGGAAGCACAATATTGTGCTTGGTTTGGTTGGTGGTAGGACTTTGTTTAAGTCTGACTGGCTAGCTCCGCACAAGTGTGACGCCATAACATTAGTACTAAATTGTTGTTTCTCAACTAAGTTGTTGCTAGTTCCTTAGTATGTTAAGGATTCCGAGTGAAGTGCGCTTCCACCTTCGGCATTCATCATAACTTGAAATCAGGAGTATAGTTATATCAAGAAGATTATTCGTGATATTACTATAATTATCATGCCTTCCGCCATTGTTAGGCAACATGAACATGGTGACAACGAGACTCGTATAAGTTTCAGCATATTTCAGGCGTTTAACATGACTTTCTCATATTATTTTAATAAACGAAAAAAAAACCAGCCGAATCAATTTACGCAGCCATTTTGTGACTCTGCGCTTTGATTAGTAGCAAACAAAACAAACGTAAACAAATGCAAAGTTTGCAAATATCGAAAGTGATTGAGTATTTGGTTATTCTTACATAAAGTTTATAAATAAGGAAGTTGTTTATTCAGACTGGCGAAGGTATGTATATATAAAGTCTTGTATGAAAAGTAACATTTTTTCTAATATTTCCTGACCCAAACATTTTTTTATGTAGATACAAATGATCAGTTCGATAATGATGAGGTTGACGGTAGAACGAGCTTTCCCAAAAGGCACTGGTTCTCACGTGCATCGACGGAAAACGGCCATATGTTCGGTGACGGACTTTGGCAAGAGCCAGTTACATACAGGAGACCTATTACAGGTCCTATCACCAGTGTTTTAGCCGCTAGAAACGAAGGGAAGAGTGTTTTTTTTTGTGTGGGACCCCACAAAAATAAAATATAGCACTGTTGTGTAAAAAAAAATTTCGAATTTGATTTAGCCAACCCGTTAAAATAAACTTTTTTTGAATAAAAATGGAACCGACTTCACCATTAAGAACTCAAAAATAACGGTGAACTCGGTTAATTTTTTTTTCAAAAACAGTTTATTTTTTGCTTTTTTTCGTTGTAAACCCTACGACACCACGACGTCTCCGACACCCTATTTAAGAGATGTATGGGGGTGTAATAATACGGGATTCTGTGAAATATTTTCGCGCTACTATAGTGCAGTGTATGGGTGCACTAAGTCATACTGACGGAACGATATTTCGTTCCCATTATCAGGCAATGGATTTTTATGGGCTGTAATTATGATGATAATGATGATGATGATACAAGTATTTATAGCCAGAATGCATCATAAGATAATATAATTCACAACTATACCTATGAATGGCTATTACAATTGACTAGGTAGGTATCCAGCAGAGTAAGCACATTACAATCAATGACTAAATTGTTCCTCAAATTAACTGATATCATACTACAAAGCAACGGCGCCAATACGCATTTCAGACAGCAGGAGGTTATCAAGTAAGGTTACCAGTAATGGAGTAGGTAGTTATTAGATGGCTCTATTAATTTAAGGTGTTCAGGCGCGTCAGCGGCCCGCCTCTGGGTAAATGGAAGCACGTTCATGGTTTAGTGAAGTGACATCTTCACTAAACCACGGAGGTCCTCGCGTTGAATCCATAAATGGCTATGAACTCATTCCGAGCAGAGGAAAGCCGAAGAAGAAATTTATGTATTGTGAGAAAGAGGATATGGGTATGAACATTTTGGATGCAGATTGGCTAAGAGAAGTGAGTGGAAGAGGTACATTAGTGACATAGCTAGATTCAGGTACCTATTCATTATTATAAGATCTTTGCTCTAGATGAGCTATATATTTTTGTTTTGTTTCATTATTTATATATTTTTTTAAATTTTTTATTGAAAAAATGTATTTATTGGCAAAATGTACAATTAAACTAACTATGTACAAAGGAATCAGTCAGATTACCTAAGGACCGTTACAAACGGCCTATAGGTAACTTAACTGTTCCAGACCAGTGCTCAGTTTTTTTAAATAGGAGCGACTAGCCAATGTTTGACAAAACTCAGGTACTTCGAGATATAAATAATGTATCGGTACATAATCTATACCAATACATAATCTATAGGTACCCATTCATAAAGATTATATATAAAAAAAATGTATGGAAGTAAGTAGAGACAACGTTATTTTCACAGCACTTGATTAGCAGATAACTTGTTCGAAGGGTCGGTTACGTGAGAAGGATAGCTGATATCGCTTATTATGACAGTTACCTATGGCATATACCTCAAAGTGAAACGTATTACTTGTCATCATGTTGATAATTTCAATATCATATTAAACGTTTCGTTTATATTTTAATAGTAACTGGTCTAGTGGTTCGCCCATCGCTATCAGAACTAAAAAGCCGAGAACAATCCCAGGGGGGTACAAATTTGTAAATAGTTTTGGTGGTGCACTTCGTTTAAGTTTACTTGGCTTGTTACTACCATCCTACCTGAGTATTTTGCAATAACAGTAATGCTAAATTGTTGTATGCCGGAATTTATACCGAGGTAAGAAAGGCCGAAAGAAAGTTCCTCAGTCTGTTTAGGATATCCGGAAGGGTTAAGTGCGTTTCTAATTTTGGCCTTATCTTAGAGGTTGTTAATGAGCCATGTTTGACGCCTCTGGCGGTAGTAAAGTCTGGCAGTAAAATTGTTACACAGCCATTTTTTTATTTCACTTTTTTATTGTACGACGCGAATATGCTTGTCCTTCATCTCACCTGATTTTCAAGTTATGTTAAGGCCGAAGGTACGCACTTCATCCAAAATTCTCAACAAACTGAGGAACTGGTTATCTTACCTCTAAATGCCGGAACACAACAATTTAATAATTGTTATTATGGCGATTCAATTAGGTAAGAGGGTGGTAGCTAGCCAGGTGGACTTAAACAAAATCCTACCACCAACCAAGACCGAGATCGAGAAAATCATAGTGAGCTGTTGCTTTATTCGTATTGAAACTGTATTTTGTCTTATACAAATAATGTTATTGTATGTGTTAGATAATATAGGCAATTGTGCTTTCTTAAAGTTCTTAATTTATGTATCTACCCACAACGTTAAACTGGAACTTAGCTATGCTATTTGGCGACTGAAATAGGTATAGAAGTAGTAGGTACTAACCCAGACGATCCCTAACTAGTAGCTCTACTACTCATCATACTCACCAAAATAAAAAGCAAGAGTAGTAGGTATATAGAATTCTAAAACTAAAGCACTGAAAAATCAACCCGAAAGGCTTCAAATTGGAGGTTGATTTGAACTCTATTCGACAACACCAATTGAGCGTGTATTTTCAGTATTTCCAACATTTTTTCGTTCAACTGTAGGTATTATATCTATTTCAAAAGAAATGAGAGCGAACCTGTTTTTTCTGGTACAAACAATAAATCACTTCGTGATGAATATAATTCTTATGAAATATCTATTGTGTGCTTAAGAAAATGTGTTTATGGTGCCAAAAAGCACCTTAAAAAATTTCTTTGAAAGCCTTTACAATTCCACGATAGTCTGATAAAAAAACCGGTGTCATTTACATATTTTTGTAGTTGGGTTGTAGTTTTCTTTGCTCTGAACTTGTTAAATACATTGCATTTAATGACATCTGGTGAAAAGCGTTTATGTATAATTAGTACATTATTGCATAAAGAATTGGAGATAAAAAATGGGGAATAAAAAAACATACTTTTTATAGGTATTATACATTTAATTACGAAGTTTGCAGGGCATTGGATGTAGTATTAAATTACTGAATATGATGATTTGAGGTGGATGGTCCACAGGCCTTAGATGTTGGCAAAAAAAGTCCAGCAACGGATTTGATTTTCTTTGTCAGTAAATTCTACTTTGCGTGTTCTTTTTTCGAAAATAATGACAATATTTCCATGCATGTTTAAGAAAAGACCATTTTCGCCTTGAATGGGCTCCTAAGCCTATAACTAATAGCAACGCCTAATTCCACGTTGACACCTCACAACGTAATCCAGGATAACGATGGCTGATAATAATGGGCTTATGTAATGTACGTACCCGAATAATTTGACTGGATACAGTTATCGACAATCATGCCTCGTTATAGTACAACATTTTACAATCACATGGGAATAAGAGTTTGATGTAAGGTTTTACGTCGTTCCTAATAAAATTCAAAGAAAAAACGTAGGTACCTATATACTTTAAGTTCTTCAAGTTATGTCAAAGTCAAAGTCAAAGTCAAAGTCAAAGTCAAAGTCAAAGTCAAAGTCAAAGTCAAAGTCAAAGTCAAAGTCAAAGTCAAAGTCAAAGTCAAAGTCAAAGTCAAAGTCAAAGTCAAAGTCAAAGTCAAAGTCAAAGTCAAGACGAAACATTAATTATATAGCTATTTATCCATAAATGTTTAATACATAAAACATTAAACTACAACAATGTGAACTTAAGTAATACAGTATAAGGTATAGCAATGGTACAGCATCTATCTATCGTCTATCGGGTATATGACTTATGAAGTCATAATTATTTTTTAAAAGTCTTTTCGTTAAGCCAGCGCTTGATGCTGCAAGTAACTCCTGAATCAATTAGCTAGCATATAATGATGCACGATTTTCAGCAAAGGTTAGCCAAGGCTCTAAGTCACCACAGTAATGAACGTATTGCGTCTCAACCGTTCGTAAATAGAGGGTTGATAATTACCCCACAGGAGAGTTCCAACAAACTCCTGCAATAAATAACAATTAATACGTTACCTGCAAAGCCCACAGGGTTGTCACCGATCTCGCAATAAATTACGAAATGAAATTATTATTCGTAGTTTTTACATGCACGGTAGATTTCCCGTGGGGTTGGCAATTCGAGGTCTGAACGAGTCTTGTGATACTTCTGACCTGTTTGATCAAATTAGATGATAACATGATGTTTTGAAAAGACTAATTGGTAGATCGATGCTTTGTAATACTGGAAGTATATACTTGGCCGCCTCTGTGGTCTAGTGGTTCAACCCACCGATTTCAGAACCAGATGTCCGATGTACGATCCCCAGGGGATTACAATATTGTGCTTGGTTTGGTTGGTGGTAGGAATTTGTTTCAGTCCGCCTGGCTAGCTACCACCATCTTACCTATTTATGTCGCCATAACAACAATTCGTTCAAGGAATTTAGAGGTACAGTAGCTAGTTCCTCAATTTGATGAGGGTTCCGGGTTTATTGCGCTTCCACAAGTGAGATAAAGAAGAAAAAGAATGATGAAAAAGAACCTAATTAGAAAATATATACAGCTATACCAAAGGTAAAATTAGGTTTTTTTTGTACGACAGAGAAGCGAAGATAAACGAAGATGAGATGAGATGAAAGCTAAGCCTTCATCTCATCTGGTTACAAGTTAAGATAAGGCCAAAGATGAAGGCGCATTTTAACCGGAATCCTTGATAGTCTGAAAAACTAGCTATACCCTCTAAATGCCGGAACACAACCATTTAGAATTGTTATACCAATATACCATGTACATTGAAAATGACTTGATAGCAAGCATATTATAAGCATCTTCATTTCATAGTTTGCGGAAAACTCGCAATATATTCCCTGAAATATCAAAGCTCGCTAAAAATCATAGAAAGTAATATAAAGGTTTTTCTTGGAGCTTACTAATGCTTCTAGTTGATGTCACGTATTATTTGTATTATAACATCTCAATAGAACCTAACACAACAACGAATAATACTGATTTCCCAGATAACGTCAGAACTGATTCGTGCTAATCATATAAATAGCAATAGCCATATAAAGTCTTCTGTATCCACTTATAAACAGAACTTTCTCTTAAGCTGGAGGTCTTTTTTTTATTGTATGTCGGGAAAGCGCTGGCCTTCATCTCACTTGGTTACAAGTTGAGATAAGGCCGAAGGTGGAGGCGCACTTCACCCGGAACCCTCAATAAGCTGAAGAACTGGCTAACTTACCAATAAATGCCGACACAAAACAATATTTTTGAAGAATTGCTTCATGGAGACAGAATTTGGTAAGATGGTGGTAGCTAGCCAGGTAGCAGTTAAACAAAATCCTACCACAGCTAAACCAAGCACAATATTGCTCCCTCTGGGGATCAAACCCAGGACCTCTGGATCCGAAATCGGGTTGATCCACAAGACCACAGTGAAATATATGATGGTTTAAGCCTTATCAATTGTTAGATTTGATTGAGTGAGCGAAGCGAACCAGTTATGTTGGGCAATCTGGCACTGTGTGTATGTGGCAATGTTTGTGACAGCATAACTCTCGAATGCGTAGTACCGTACCTAGATATAAACTGATTATCGCCAGGGATTTGATAACTGGGGTGGTTTTTGAGATATTGGTATTTCAAAAATACAATATTTCGTTCATATCATATGAATGGTTAAATTAATTCAATAAATTTATTAACTTAAAAAGAAAAAAAAAACATTTTTTTTTTCAAATATGCAAATGTCTTTTTGAAAAATGAGGATATAATATCCTGATATTGCAAATGTTTTGAACAAGACATTTGCATATTAGCATAGGTTTTTGAAAAAAAAAACGTTAAATTGTTATTCATTAATTTTCTCTCTGGCGACTTATTTAAATTAAAGCTGGTCTTTGTATTTATTGTTTTTGATCCAATAGGGTTGCCAAGTCAAGGGTCAAATAAGAATCAATTATCAGTTTTGCATATGCGAAGCAGCTGGCTCTGGCAAAGAATGAGAGTAAGCAACTAGATAGAGCCTGAAACAACTGCAGGCGGTCCCTTCATCTATAAGGGACCTTTTGGATTCGCGGCTAGTTGAAGTGAGGGCTCTGGCTGACCATATGTGGATCCCTGAAAGGGCGACAGTAGACAGCGGCATGTGCTGTCGCAGACCGCGAGCAGATGGGACGCCTATAAAGCTGCCACGGCAATATTCGGGGAGGCACTGAAATAACTAGAAACAAATATCCCAGGGTCTTCCTTAGCATCGAGTCCGGCCATCGAGTAGGTTTTAGTGAGTTGTCGGAGTTCTGATAACCTCACATAACTTCGTCGCACGCTCAATGCAGTGAGGTATTTCGTAGGAGATTTCCTTCTCCAAAAAACAAACGTTTTAGTCTTCAAACGTTTTAGTCTTCAAATTGTTTAGTAAGGCACAAAAACTGACAAATCTGAAATCAAAATATTTTTTTTGCATATTTCTAAAAAAAAATGTAAACCAGCTATAATAATAAGACTGTAAGCCATCTAGCCTTTTAGAAAACCTCATGAATAAGCCAAGAAGACTAGTTAGCTTACTTCCAGTTGAGTGCATTATTTACGGTAACACGGTTTCTTAACGCCTACAGCGATTAGCCTAATAGACAATTTATGAAACGTATAACGTAGAGTTATACATAATATATTAACAAGAAATATTGTAACATTGTAACCTTGTATTAAGGTATAATATACCTTCTTCAAAATGCATGAAATTCTTTGCTAGCTCGAGTGAATGTGTGGTTCCTTTTCACCCGAATAACCATCTTATCTCTTGCGTACTTCCTTAAGCCTGTCAGAAAACATCTCAGTTTTAGTGATATGAAGATTTTCCTCATGCTGTTGTTTATAAAGCTGATGGTAGGTAAGCACTGGGTATATTTTTCTAGTAAGTAAGCAGAATTATGCGACGAACTATGGATAAAGCTCCTAATTCAGTGTTTTTTTGTGTACATTGGAACATGTGTATACTGTTTCGCATGAACAATATTAGCTTACATATGCAGCCGCAATTTAGCAAAAAATGCAACGTCAAAAATCAGTTACTTGTCTTAAGAGTTTCATTTTTAGAATATACAAGCGCAGGTGCTTTTTTCTAGGTACCGCTTCAATATGGGCCTAAATCAATTCATTTTACACGTATTGTAAAGCCAAACAGATTCGCGAAAAGCGATATGCTTTTAAGCTCTGTATGCGATTATCAACATCTTAACTATATAGTTTAGTCTTTTTAAGCAAACTATCCTTTTTTATTACTCTTATTTGCCTTAACCCGTCTCTTTTCAGGAAAAAAATAACACTACCTTACCTTTACTTAGCTGTAAAATCCGAAGGAAGGTTTTATTTTTTCCATAAAATTATTTTCCTAGTTCATTTTTAATACGGAAAGAGCAGTCCGTGAAACGAATGACTGAAATTCTTACGAAATGAAGTTGCGAAAGTATTACTTAAAATTGTATCTGTTGGATTTTGATTCAATATTAAAATTTTGCTTTTCGATACTGTTTTTATTTATTCACCCTCATTCAACCTGGTGTTATGTTATGATAAGGCCGTGTAAGCGCATTCCCGGAATGCTCAGCAGAATGAGAAACTAGCAATCTATGTTCCTAGCCAATTTCGGCGGAAGAGACCAGGCCATATTTGGGCCACGATGTTAAATCTTTCTTGGTATGCGTTAGAGAATAGTGGATACTGTTAAATAGATGGCATAAGTAGAAACTTTAAAAATCAGTGCGTTGATTTATGTTTTTAGATAATAATTAATAGCTTGGGAAAGGTCTCAATTTAAACTTCTAATCCCATGTTCCAATCCATTTCGTAGAGAAATAACGTATTTTCACATTTTTTTTCACAGATCCGACATTTTGGCGGGCTGTTTTTTTGTTGGTGTTTTTGGTCAAAGAGAAAAATATACTTCTCAGTTTTGCATTACGCTTTAGTAGCTTCTTGTCCCAAGTTGATGGATGGGGAGGTTGCAAAACACTCACCTTTCGGTCCTTTATGTTACTCGGCTAATACTTACGCCCCCTAGAGATCATTGCTCCAAAAAAATAAACGAAGAATATTTCCCTACTCGGTCAGTCTCGAAAAGAACTTTGAAAACTCGAAAATACCTGAAAAGAGTTTTTATTAAAATTGCTGTTGTCATCTGTGTGAGGTTTCACAATAGCTACCATCTATTTCTTCAGTCAAGTATCTATTTATTGAAAAAAGGAATAATAAGTATGTCACATTTAGTTAATGTTATGTTTTTATTGGTGAATTATAAGTTTGCAGAGGTAATTTGATAATGATCTTGCAAGATAAAAAAAGTGACGAGTAATTAAAAAGAAGGCAAAACACTCTCATATTTTGCTTCTTGGATGCATGACATCCAAGAAGCAAAATATGAGGTTTTGACCACGCACATCACACAACTAGCTAGTAGGAAAAACCTTGGCAGATACCTTTCCATTTTTTTTTCCATATTTTATTAGATTGCGGGAAGAAATTCTTCTTGTACGTCATCATGGTGCGCGAAAGTATAGCCTCCAAAGTTTGAGGATGGCATTAAATTAAATTAAATTACATATTTATTTGGAATCGACAGATATCTAATATTTAATATAAATTACATTATCAATAGATATTACAAATGTTAAGGCCTAATTTTTAAATAGGCCTTTAATAATTTGAATCTAATTCGATGGCCAGCAGTTCGATGCAAATAAGAGTCTCAGGCACCAATTCAAACATTTACTCAGAACACAACCCGTAAACTATTCATACCTATTTTAAGGGTGCAATACTACTTAATAATAATTCCGACAGCTTGTCTTGGAACCTTGTCAAACCTACTTTTTTGATTATTCTTTTTAGTACGCCGGGGATGTGCTTAACTTTCATCTCACCTGATTTTTTCATGTTATGATAAGGCCGAACGGGGAAGCGCATTTCAACCGGAATCCACAACCAGCTGAGAAACTGGCTATCTGTTCTTACCTCTAAATGCCGAAACACAACAATTTTAGAATTGTTATTATGGTGACAGGATTAGGTAATTGTTGTTATGGCGACAGACTCAGGTAAGATGGTGGTAGCTAGCCAGGCGAACTTGAACAAAGTCCTACCACCAACCGAAACAAGCACAATATTATACTCTCCATGGGGATTGAACCCGGGACCTCTGGATCGAACCATTAGCCCACGAAGGCGGTTAATAAATGTACCTTCATTTTTCTCTATTTTTACCATGATAAAGTCAGTTAAAGGTTAACCTCCCGTCTGTCTAGATGGTCGCAAACTAGTGAGAGTAAGTAAATTCAGATATATAGGACATTGGGTCATTGCTGATTTAAAAGACAATGTTGATATAAAAAGGGAACGTAGGGCACTGGCGGTACGAGGAAACATGTTGATCCGCAGGTTTGCTCATTGTTCAGTAGATGTCAAGGTCACTTTATTTAAATCCTACTGTCAATCTTTTTACACCAGTGGCCTGTGGGTGACATATACCAAGGCGTCCATCAGTGCCCTACGAGTCCTTTATAATAATTTGTTTAGGGCAAGGGTGCGAGGCTGCCCAGACACTGTAGTGCGTCAGGCATGTTTGCTGACGCACACGTTAAAGACTTCTTCGTTGTTATTCGGCATAAAATAACATCCGTCAGACACGGGATGCTGGGCAACACCAATAGCTTGCTATGTGTTCTGGCAGACAGACCTTGCAGTAGCCTGCAAAGGCACTGGATGTCTAGTCTTATAAACCCTTGCGCTAAACAAATTTATTACATTACTTAAATTAATTGTATTTTGTGTACCTATGTGAAAAATAATATTGTATTTTTGACCATGTACGTTTACTCAATCAAAACTCTGATATGGGTGTAAGCGTCTGAATTTATTAACGCATTTAATTTAATTTAATTTTAACTAGCTTTATAATGGTCAAAAACTAATGCTCTATCAAGATCAAGATCAGACATGGACGGTCAGACAACGTAGTCGGGTCGCGTTGACGTCCGTCGGGTACGGTTGGAACCTTGTTACCGAAACGCTTGCTGTATTATAGTGGACCATACGTTTACCCAACCATAAGTTTACCAAAGGTTTGTGGCAAGTACCCTGTTCTCCATTCACAAAAATGGTAACCAAATAAGGTACAATAATTTTGCTCACGAAATCCGACTAAGCTAATTCTGGGATAAATAGCCTGTACTGTAGTAAAACTGAAATTATCTTTATTTTCATTTCTAAATTAATTTTATCTCGGGAGCAGGGAAGCGGTTGGAACTACTACTTTAAGCTTGGAGCCAGACTGGATTATTACAATGTACAGCTAGTTTTCTAGACATACCCAATGTGAGTTCGCCCGGGATATTTGAGTCTGAAGGTGTGTATTTGTATATCCAGAAGACGCGCTTCAATATAGAAGTGTATCCACTCACCTCTTCTATGGATAAACATGAATTCGTGAAACCTTATATCTTTATGTCCATAATCTTTAAATGATAAATGTGAACATACTAATCTTACATACAAATAATAAAATTGTAACGGGTCAAAATCTGATGTAATAAAAACTGAGGAAAATCTATAATCGATACTGAAACCGACGTTTTTTACATCTTTGTCTGTCTGTCTTAAACGCTATTCATAAGGGATGTTTTTGTAACACAGCTGACACAATGACCTTTTGAAACTGTCGAAAACTGTCAACCTATCTTTAATCTGTCTATAGGTAGAGGCAGCCTTCGAAAAGCCCATACCCGTACCTCTTAGGATCGTTATGATAACGTAACAATAAGTTAAAAGTCAAATGTGTAAGAGGTGGTGTCGGTACGGTGTCGTGAGTTCAACAGTTTTTTCCCAACCCAAAAAATGCCCAACGCACTTAAAAAAGTTTTCACATAAAAAAAGTACCTGTAAAAATAGAGTTAGTAATTTTATTTTATTCAAACATTATTTGAAGTAATGCATATTATAGAATAATTAAATTAAAATTTGAACTTGACTCCGGCATTCTTCGACTTCCGGGCATTGATATCAGAATACGCTCCGGATGAAAACTAAAACCGCCCGTTTAAAGCATGGCCTCTTATTTATTGTATAAAATTTCCTTTGAACGCACGTCGATGTTTAACTAAAACATCCAAACCAACGCAAATATTAATTAATTATTAATCTTAAGGGATTATACCCGGAACGAATAGTAGGTATCCGGAAATTTCGTACTTCCGTTGAATGATGGTAATTTTAAGCTTAATCACGGTTATTCAACATCAAAGGGATATATTTTTTTATTATATTCAAAAGTTTAAAATGTTTAAAAATGTTTAAAAGTTGAAATACCTATTAATATTAAATTGATTAAGTCCAATATATGAAATCCAAAACAGCTATTGAGTAATGTTATCTTGATTGATCTTTGCACAAGAAATATTTATCTAAACTATAATACCCACTGACTCTTATTTATTTTTATACCACTAAGGTGGCAACCAGGCATACGGCCCACTTGATGGAAAGCTTTATGATGGAAGGTTACCGTCGCCTATGGACGCTTGCTACACCAGAAGCATTACTCGCGCATTGCCGACCCTTTAAAATTTTGTTGCAGTCGTTGTTTTCACCACCTCTAATAAAGCAGGTTTTCTTCAAAAAACTGACTGCAACATAGATACATAATAATTTATTTGGGTTGCAGTCAGTTTCTCACTTACACTACTTATGGTTCTTTTAATAGGAGAGGAGGGAGAGGTTTCCCAGGTATTAACGTGAGAGGGTTGCTTAAATTGATAGATTTTTATCAATATTGATATGTATTCCTTGTACGACAGGGAAGCGCTTAGCTTTCGTCTCACATGGTTGCTTAAATCGATAGTTTTTTATCATTTTTCATATGTATTTATAGTACGGCAGGGAAGCGCGTAGCTTTCTTCTCACATGGTTTCCTAAATCGATAGATTTTTAACATTTTTCACAGGTATATATTTCTTGTACGACAGATAAGCGCTTAGTTTTCGTCTCATATGGTTTCCAGGTATGATATGACCGGTGGAAGCGCTCTTCACCCGGAATCCTCAACAGTCTGAAGAACTAGCTTACCTGCAAATGCCGTAACATAACAATTACGAATTTTTAGTATGCCAAAAGTCTAAGGTAAGATGGTAGTAGCCAGGTGGACTTGAACAAAGCCCTACCACCAACCGAATCCTTGGTAAGTAAATTAAACTTTCACAATTTTATATCTGTACTTACTCGCGCACGTGTGAGTAAGCCCTAAAGAGGTAAGACACTCTACCTGTCCAACCACGCGACATTAAGGACCCGAAAGTTCAAAACACTTTACGACTCCCAAACGGAATATTTGGGCCAGTTAAAAGGTAAAGTTGCGTAGATAAGGATGGTTGGAAGATACATACAACCAAACAATCCAGGAGGTATACTCTTGTTTATCATTAAGTTTATCTACATAAACTAAAAACTTCACTTTGTTTTTGAAAATGATAACAATGATAATAGTGATTTTGAAACTTTAATAGGCAAATACCAAAGTTTCAAAATCATTTTCCTCTATCCTTATCCCCTTCCTTCCTTATCTTTACCCCTATTTAAAAAATATCAAAATGATGCAAAAATGTTGTTCTCAAAAAGTTGAAGACTAAATGCAGTCTCACTAGAAAGCGTGTTGATAATATTTGCATCCCTCTCTCATCAATCTCTCAATCAAATCAGGCTTGCTAGATAGCAAGCCTGAAGATTGAGAGATTGAGGCAAGTAATGGTAGAAACCATAACTTGCCTATGTCGCCTTTGTCTCTGTGTTAACTGGTACACTTGGCCGCATAGCCGGCACGTATATCAAGGGTTTCGGCCCAAATTTCAATGCTAAATGCATTGAAATTCTTATGAAGCTTTGATGCGAGCTGCCTCACGCTTGGCCAGTTTTTAGAATTGGTTGTACCAAATGTTATAATTGTAATTGGTATACCTTGTGCCGAGGCAAGCCTAGAGGTCAAGAATTTACCCAATTCAAATAAAAAAGGGGGGGACTTTACTGATATAATTTTCAGAAGGAAGCAGTGGGTCTTAGGTAGATTGTACCATTGAAATTCAACATTCAATTTTTTTTTTCGATTTAAAATAATGTACAAAAACTGATGCAACAATAATGCTCGCAAGAGTTTTACAAAAACTGTGTCGCTAAACATTAATGCCCTTCTCCGTAGAAACCAACGGCACTGTTTAATTCACACTCCCATATATATTTATAAAAAAATAATTACTATAGGAACAAATAATCGAAAAAAAGTAGCAACAACATATTAAGTGGCAACTAAGTACTAGAAGTAAGTACTTAAGTAATCAAAATTTGCGAAATAATAGCTGATTATATAATTGTAGCTTCCTCGATTTTTATTTTTGTTTGTCCAGATTTTTTTATTGTACGACGGGGAAGCGCTTGGCCTTCATATCACCTGGGTACAAGTTAAGATAAAGCCGAAGGTGGAGGCGCACTTCACCCAGAATCCTCAACAAACTAGCTATCTATCTTACTTCTAAATGCCGGAACACAAAATTTTTTTTAAAAGCTTCCCATTATTTTGCATCTGGTTTATTCAAGATAGCATAATGCCTACTTACCTGCCTCTTATTTTTTTTTTTAAGACGTATGTAAAGTCAACCAATCCAACGTTATTTGGATATTCCTACTCTATCGTGGAGTGGTACCTATCAATTGGAGAAAATATTTTCGAAATTATATTACTAACTGATATTAATCCGTTATCCATTATATTACTAACTAATATTCTTATGTAACGAGAAAACTTCTGAGCTCTTTTTTGTGCACACATACTCGTAGTAAGGAGTTTGAGATTTAATCATTTGGAGCAAGAGGGCGGTGTATGAAATAAATGTCCTGTAATATTTATAATTAAAGTATGTTGTAAAAATAGAGAATCATATTTTCATCATCATCACCTCAGTTTTAATATGTCCATTACTGAACATAGGGCTCCTCCAATCGATACCACAAATAGTAATCTTGAGCCTTCTCCATCCATCAATTCCCTGTAACCGCCAAAATGTATATGAGGTGATGGGTTCTTGCCTTTCTCCTTTTTTTTATATACTACTAGGAGACGGGACAAGCAAGTAGCGCACCTGGTGTTAAGTGTATTCTTGCCTATGTCAAAGCCTTACTGCATAGGTCACATCCACAAAGAACATAGCCTACACGGCACTGCATTGCGCCCGTCAACTTGAGGCATAAAGGTGTTAAGCCTCACGTACCCGTAATTTCACCGGCAACCACACCCTTCAAACCGAAACACAGCAATGCTGCTTGGCGGGTGAAATAAGTATGGTGGTAGTAATTCCCCGGATTAGCCCTTTCACTAGAGGCTTCTACTACTATTCCTTGTGTGCTGGTTGCGATTCCGAACATGCGGTAGATATGACGTTTCAAAGTTACCCTAAAAATCGTACTTTACAGATATTTGACGTTTAACATTCGGTACATCGATTGGGGAGTGTTTAGGCGTGGAGGGTTTGCCACACTTTGCCAACCGCTTATTAAACCAATAAACGCTGGTTAGTTTTTCATTATGGTGACCACGATTAAATGCGAAATCTGTAAAGTTTTATCGATTAATTACATAGGAAGCTTAGATTTTTTACACATGGAAAGGTCAAACAATCCTGTTCAAATATAAACCATATTTGCTGAGAGAAAGTTAAATACTTATTTCCGTTCTGTTCTTTTTAATCTGAGCAAAGCCTGCGGCTGATGGATATGTTGGAATCTTTGTTAATTTATTGATTCATTTTTACGGAGGAGATTGAAACCTCGTGTTGTATATTTTCATGGAAAAGCTAGTTCAAGTAAGTACTAGCAAAGTGTTTAAGTAAGTTAGAAAAAAGTATCAGATCATTATACAAAGTCCTATGAGGATCACCGACTAGGGGGTAGTCAGAGGCACGTCCAAACTTACGTTCGACACATGCCTGCGGGTTGCAAGCAGGTAAAATGTGAGTAATTCAAATACTCGGATTATAACTTGACTAACAATTTAGTTCATATTATTAAAAAAAATATGTATTTTTGTAACTTGATGTCTAACTAATATGATAAGTTTTTTTTTTATTGTACGACCGGTAAGGGCTTGGCCTTTATCTCACCTGGTTACAAGTTGAGATAAGGCCGAAGGTGGAGGTTTAATATATTCCCCTAATATTTGTGCTGGTACTATATTTTTAATGATCTGTTTCTCCATTGATGGTTGCATGAAGGAAATAGATGTTAGCGTTAAATCCTCCCATTGTCCATATATATACTGTAGTGACAGAGTATATACATAATAATATGCTTTTATCATTCGATGTAAATTTTGTATGCAATAAATTGTTACTTCATTCATTCATGCATAATTGACTACGAGTGCAAATGGTGTGTCGTAATTACTCTTTGATTTTACTTACTTTGTTACATTATCTTGGTAACAAAGCGTTCATTCGCCGTTCTGTCGAGTCAACACCCTCTTTGTAGCCTACTCTCACGGTCCGCCGCATCTCATTTGAATACACCCTGTTTATAATGAAGTCTTAGAATTCTTAGAACTCCCACTCTATCGTTTTCCATTTTCTTTTTTATCACACGAAGATTCCACATTGAGATCAAAATGAAATTCAGTAAAAATGACAAAATGACACAAAACTTCACAAACTGCGTCGGGGTTTGAAACCCCATTCCGTAAGCCGAAAACGCTCTTTGAAAATTGAGCTACGAGGCTCCTGACGCGACTTGCGACGTTTTATGTCATATTAGACTAAGATAAGCTTGATTAACGCCACCAAGCAATGATTCACTGAAATGTAAACCTGCCCTTGAATTGAAAATTGGTTCAATTCACTAGCGAGAATTAGCACTTTTTGCTATTTATGTGGGTTTTTAATGTTTATTTCACTAAAACGATTAACTGCATTTACTTAATTAATCGATTGTGTACTTACACAATCAGACACACATACAATTAAAAAAGAGATTTACTTAGAGTATTTAATGTTTTTCAAACGCTATTGATGATTGGCACAGCGACTTATATTTTGTAAATAAGTCGTCTTCTGGTTGGTAGCTCCTAAATTAAACTGTGAAAGGGCGATCTGCGAGTTTATTGCCATTACGCTGCCCAGTGGAATACACAATAGGCACTCAAAGTGCCTTGCTTTTTGCCTACTAAATAAAGGCTCTGAGATATTTCAGTAAAAAACTGTTACATTTTATTAGGAACCAGGACATTAAAAATACAGTGTGAAAAACGGTGTAGTGAAGAGGATGTAATGACAAAGATTGAGAAAGGAATGCTTATATGATTTATGTTGAGATGATGGATGAAAGCAGGTTGACGAAGCTATATTATATCGAATGTAAATGATGCTGTTGAAAGAGGAAGACCACGGCAAACATTCTTTGAAAAATTCGGAGATATTTTCGAGAAATTTCTACGTCAGAAGTAATCGAAACGTACTTGAATGTGATTTGACTGATTGAGGCAAATTTATCTCTGCCTACCATTTTGTGAAACAGGCAATTGTATTCAAAATCGAATTATCTGACTGACGATCAACATACTCTCTAAAACTGGAATATCTAAGTTCTTGACATAATCATACAGGATAGCACCCTTGTTACGCAGGGTTGCACTAAGAAAATATTTAGATTATATCTAGTAAAGTACTGGAACTATCACTTATAATTCAGAGACCATCCACAAACATTGGCTTTACCTTCGCACGCTGTAAGGTTTAAGAGAATATTTTTCCCGCAAACCATAACATTGTAGAAGAGTCCCTTTTTATTGTACGACGGGTAAGCGCTTGGCCTTCATCTCACCTTGTTAAGATATGGCCGAAAGTGGAGGCGCACCCGAAATCCTCAACAAACTGAGGATCTTGATAACTGACTATTTTACAAATATAGTGGTCTCGACAGAGCTTACCTATTTGTGTCTTTTGGGGTCAAGACCTTGGGTCCGTGGGGAGCCGGTGCCATCCGGATTTTCTTAAAACTTGCGGGGCTTTTGATTGAGGCGACACGTAACCCAAGGGCTTTTATTTAGGCCAGCAAATTATCATAGCTATTCAGCGTGGCAATGCAGCCAGTGTCTTGAGCACGCTTCCGTCTGATACTGGCCTGGAACAGTTGAGTTACCTATAGGCCGTTTGTAACGGTCCTTAGGTAATCTGACGGGTTCTTTTGTACATAGTTAGTTTAATCGTACATTTAATTGAATAAACTTATTTATACTGTTAATATAATATAAGTACCTACATTTAAGCCTATTTAAACATACACACCTGATAATATTATACATACCTGAATACATACAATGCATATACACTAAATCTATATAGAGAGATAGTGCTTTTTGACTCTGCTATTGAAGATGGATAGCGAGAGACTAGCGCGGATATTGTGAAGTAGAGCAGTCCACAACCTGACTGAGTTCACAGTAAATGAACCAACATAGCAACTAATAAATCTGTATTAATATTATTGAGAAGCGTCCCGATAATATTCCGGTTTCAAAGCCGATTTACACAAACACTGTGAGCGCGTTCTATCATATCCCACGTTCTGATATTAGCAATATCATATTAACAAGCCTCATAGCTAAGTTGGTAGTAACTAAGCTGACACATAAAAACATTTAAATCTGCCTACTATTGTTAAGTATTGTTTAGTTGCATCTACTGTTTGGTCTAATATCAACTAATATCTACTTACTATGTAACTACTAATTAAACTAATAATCAGTCTGCCTACATACCCATCTACGAAACTAAAAATGTTTTTTTATAAAATTCTTGGGTAGTACCCAGAGAACCTACACTACTATTTTACGGAGGTACCTGCCTACCATCTATTTATATTCTAGTTATATTTGGTTTTTCCATGAATGTATTTTCCTACCATTCTGTTATGGCACTCCCTTCCTTACTTATACTTTACTAAAATTAATACCTAATTTAATTTAGCCCTATCTAGTTTTATATTCTCTGTAAGTGATTTTTGTAATCTTATGAGAATAAATGTCTTAAACCGTAACCGTAACTCTGCCTTCTGCGCTGTAGGTTGTGGGTTCGATTCCCACACATGATAAACGTTTGTGTGATGAATACAGATGCTTGTTATTTGTTTGAGTGTTGTATAATACAGTATGTATGTATTTACAATAGTATTTAAGTATTCTATCCGTAATCTTGTTATTGTATAGAAAAATAACGACCTCGATACCGATTTGGGCAAAGTAACGCCTTATTATCACATAATGGTACAAAATAGCGAGTTGTTAATTAAAGAGTAATTAAAGGCTAGCACGATACTGCTCCGAACCTTTTCTTTTAACCGACTTTAAAAAAGGAGGAGGTTCTCAAATTGTTGGAATCTTTTATGAGAAATGACATTACGCTGGCCTTCTACTAAACAGGGAGTTTTTAGATTTTGGCCTCATTACAACTGTGTTTGTTATACTAGGCTTGTCTTACACAGATATACAAAATGGAAAAAAAAGAGGGCAACAGCCTTGCGTGGATCTGAACCCCCGAACCATGAGCCATTTGGATCATGAGCCAATTGGATCATGAGCCATGATCCAAAACTGGAAGGATTTGAACGAAACTTTGCATTATTATTAACATGCAAACTTTTATCTACTTCGCAAAAAATAATTAAACTTTTGTTTCACGAGTTTATGATAATCATTGTTTTATAGACTAATAAAGAAACCAAACCCCCAATTGTATCTTTAACATTTTTGCGAATAGAGTATCTATCACACACACATTGTTATCTAGATTCAGTGAGGTATGAAACCATTATTTTTTTATTTGATTTGATTTGATTCACCAGAAACTGCTTAGCGGGCGAATTAGCCGCGAATTCAGCGGGTGTTGTTTTGTAACCGGTCATGTGGAGTTGGTGGATAGAGGCGGCTCATGATTGTATACATAGGGTCAGCGCTAGATCTCGAAGCTTGCCTGGGCAAGAATGAGGTTTACAATGAAGCGAGCCTTCCGAAAACATGCTTTGCTCAGCAGTGGACACGAAACTATTTTTAGGACATTTAATTTTACACAACGCCATCTAGCCACAAACTAAGCATAGCTTGTAATATGGGAACTAGATTATGGATAGAATACTAAAATACTTTTATAATATACCTACATACGTACTATAAGATACAACACCCAAACACAGAACAAACATCTAATATTCATCACACAAATGTTTGTCCTGGGTGAGAATCGAACCCACAGCCTACAGCGCAGAAGGCAGAGTTACTACCAACTTGCTATGAGGCTTTGTTTTTAATTCATTTAAATATTGTTATGTATATTATACTATACATTATATTTGTATAGTGGGTCGCTCATTTTCAAATCATTTTCCCCCAAGTAGAAAATAATGTAATTTAGCTCTTGTTATTTGAATTGATTTCCTGATGAGCGGTCCACTACTCATAAAAATAAGATAATGCTTCTGTTCTCTGTTATCTTACCTGTTAATGCTTCCCAGGCCACTTTATTAAAGTTTATAGGTATATTCAAAAGCAATAGTTTTCAATGCAGAAAAAATACAATTATTAGATTAGGTAGGTACCTATAGTTTAGGCACCTAGTGGTGTAGTACTGCCATTTATTTTGCGGTAGTGAGTAGGTAAGTAACCAATTATGTTAAGGTAATTAAGTTTTCTAGGTACTTTTTAGTACTACTTAACTGTAGGTTAGATAAACATTGGTATTTTTTTTTAGGATATGAAATATCCTAAAAAACAGCTAAGTTAACAAAATTTGCTAACTTAGCTGCTGTTCTTGTGTGTGGCACTTGAGTTATGTTACTTAAGATGAACTTCGTAAATGTTTGTTTGCGCGTATTCTATCAATCATTCTGTTACCATTCGTGAGGACCGCTAATTGGCTTTTCTAATAACCTAGACTAGATTGATAAATTAAGTTATTTAATTAATGCATTAGTTATTAAGTTATTTAAAGCTGTTAGTCTTCCTAATAAATCAATAAAAATAAATAATTTAAAATCCGTCATCGAAAAATTGAGCTTATGAGTGACGCCTTTAGTGGTATGGACATGAGCAAATATATTTGTCAAAATGTTTATGAATTTTATAAAATTTTATAATGTTTTCCTATTTCATTACTCTATTAAGTTGTTAGGTACTTATAGTAAACAATATCGTAGGGTTTATAAATACTGTTTCGCGACGAATTTTTTAAACCTTTTTGTGTGTCGAAAAGTGGTTGGGCACTGTCGGGTAGAGTGGGAGAAAATTAAAATATTTCCCTGGTATAAAAAAGTTTCACTTCTATCGTGTGTCTTTATAACACCTGTTTTTTTAGTCAAATTAGGACTGATCCAAGAGTACAAAAATTTGAAATATCCATGGCAGTTCTTCAGAATACCGAACAATTTAGTCAATCCAATAAAAACTAATCTCTTTACCGGTTCTCACTTATCCCTCATGAAATTGATGATCCGAATTTAGCAATCCATAACAACCTTTGCCATCACAATCAAAATTCCGAAACCTATTTTGTCGAATATCATTTTACCTAACATCACTTGTACGTATTGAAAAGTGATTTAACATAATCGACATAATCCCGAATATTCAAAAGTAATAAACAATCTATCCATAGTTTGGTTTATTATAACAGTCATGTGTTGTATATAAATATAATTTCTTCAAGCAACATGTGAGCAGCATGCAAGCACCATGCATGAGAACATGTTTTCTGGGACGAGCTCCCGGCCAGAAAGCTCGCACGTTACTCCTGACAATCACTTCACCCACTCAACCTGCGCTATACTACAGAGGTCAGCGGCTCGCTTCGCTCGCCACCTCCCCCCTTTGCTACGCATTGTTTCACGAGCTTACTCCTAACAGAACCATCTATGTGAACTTCTAGCTCCGGGCCGACCGTGTCGGTTCTGTCATTCATTTTGAACGTACCACTATCAAACTTTCGACTAAGGTCATTGATTAATTGCTAGTGTATCAAATAGTCCTGATGAGCTCGCAAAATAAACATTCTGAAAATGTAGATCTGCCACCCAAGCTATACTTATAATTCGTAGTAAAACCGATTAGTTAAAAACATATAAGTATTTCGTTGTTTATAATTCGGCATACCTACTCATCGTCATTCTCTTGCCCTTATCCCACGCTAGGTGGGGTCGGTACAACATGTTCTCTTCTTCCACTCACTCCTATCAACCGTCAACTCTGCATCTACACCTTTCATACCCATGTCCTCTTTCCAACAATCGATCCATCTCTTTTTCGGCCTTCCCTTGCTCGCATGTCCATCCACGCTCAAATTCATAACCCTTTTGGTCAAATGACTATTATCCCTCCTCATTACATGCCCATACCATGCCAACCTAGCACTCCTCAACTTTTCTACAACTGGTGCCACTTTCAAACTTCCCCTTATAAACTCATTTCTGATCTTATCTAACCTTGTCACCCCACACATCTTAACATTCGCATCCCAGTAACATGCACTTTCCTCTCATCCGTCTTCTTCATAGCCCAACCCTCTAATCCATGCATTGCGACAGGTCTGATGACCGTCTTGTTAATGTCACCTATACTACTACACCTACTATGTTAATATAATATAAATAGGATATGTGAGTTTAGTAATATTGAAATTCGGAGATGTGTATATTATGCATTGCTATATTGTAGCTGAAGATAATTCGGGAAAAAGAGTTTAATAATAAACAAAGTTTATTAGAATCTAGCATTATGCCAAGTAATGATTATGAGATGTCTGTGTGGGAAAGTGATTTTCGGACGAAAGTGAGTCGTACGGGAACCCCTCTTTACCCTCATTATTTCCATGTTTTATTTCTAGATATAAAAATTTTATTCTAGATATAAATATATATATATATATAAATTCTAAGATCTAAGATATAGTTACCAAAACAGTGTACTTTTCAATGTTAATGCCCATTTTCCTGTTATTTATCCTAGTCTTGGCTTTTGGTAAAAAAAGCATTTTTGATATAACTACTCGTACCTGCTAGCTGAATTTTACATTTGACAGAAATCATACATTAAATCCAGATAGGCTGGGAAAAGGAATCACTGTTCTATCTTCGCAGTTTTGTCCCTGATCTAGTTTTAAATTTTGATTCCAGGAGCATGACGTGAAATAATTCTTCGTTTTATGCGTTATAACTATAGAATATCAGTTTCCTGAAATTTGAAATTTTCTATTCGTTTTGCAAGGTAAATGTCAAAAACGGTCTAAATATTCTGAATACTCCTATAATCTTTCTTAGTCCAAGAACATTATTCAAAGAACTCTGCGCACCAAGTTTTCTCGTTGCCTTATCTCAGAGTATACTTTAAATAGTACGCCTCATTTATTAAGCTGGCTAGGGAACTGTCTTATTCAAATTTCTTAGTAGAATTTTGGTCTCTAAAGGGATGCCAAAATTCGAGGAATTGTTGTTTTTTGGCCCATAAACCTGATATATAAACGAAAGGTAGCTGTCTATATATTATGCCAATGATTAAGTTATTTGACTAATTTCTCTTGACTACCTAGACCGCTTAATAAAATGTAATTATGAGTATGATTCATTATGTAATTAATTATTACGATTATGATATTATGTCATGATGATATTGTAAGGTATGTTTGTATTCCCCATCCTTGATGGACCTGCTCTGTCTGATATAGGGTGAACAACAAAGATTTATCTGTGTCTTAGGAACTGCGACATCAATCACCAAACCACCAAATGTGTTGAAAAAGGTGAAAAAATATTGATTTCATTCAACACATTTAAACAATGTAAACAAATACTGCTTATGTAAGCTTAAGTAGATATTTGTATAATTTTTCAGACTGTGGTGACGTCAGATCTTTTTTTCCCTAAAACAGATTAATATTGAAACGTCAAATCCACAATCAGTTCGGATTAAGCGCAATGAATCAAAACAGAATTCAAGATACAAGCCGTGCCCTAAAACCAACATCGCTTGCGATACGTTCCATTCGAAAGCAGTCAACGAAAGCAGTACATAACAACCGATGACCAATTCATAAGAGAGGCTCAAACGTCCAGGGACGGTATTCACATGTCCCTCAAAGAAACGTCCGATTCAAAGGACACGACCTACATTAGTGGGGTACATGCGGATATTAAAACGGGTGCTATGGAACCGGCAATGTTGACAGTATGTATCTCGCACTGGACATCAGACCGTGGCGAGCACAAATTGCGAATCAAGTCTCCCATATTAAATTGTTAATTGTCACCAGTTTTAATCAAACTGAAGCTCGGTTTATATGACCTGTCTCCATTATTGCACCCCTATTCTAGGAAAAAATACTACCCCGAAAATTACAAGTCAGAGAGGAGAGTAGCTCTTAGGCTGTATGTTTGATTGTTAGCTAGTCAGTCAGCATTCAGCATTACAACGATTATATATATTTTAATGATTAGCCTACCTCTACCTTAGTCAAATTAACTGATAAAATTTTAGGCGACAGAATTAGGTAAGATAGTGGTAGCTAGCCAGGCGGACTTCAACAAAGTCCTACCACCAACCAAACCGAGCACAATACAATATTGTACTCCCCCTGGGGATCGAACCCGGGACCTCTTGATCTGAAATCAGTGGGTTGAAACACTAGACCACAGAGGCAGTTACAAAACAGGTACGTAAATATTTCATCCGTAATCTCGATTCCATATTAAGTTAAATTTAGTTTGAAAATGGCAGCGTGTTAAAATTATCAGCACACTCATATCATTTATGTTTAGTATACATTGTATAAGTATCTGTTTCCTATGCAAATTCAGCTCTATACTCAGTGTCCACTTAAGGCTTCAAATAATTCTAATTAGGCATGAAAATTCTGTGCTCATACCTCTATTACAGAGGACGTCGGGGAAAAGCGAATTACTTCAATTCGGATAGAAATGTTAAATAGTTTTAATCCACTAGGCCTACCATTAACTCGAGACTTATGCAGTTTAGGTCAGAATCACTCCAAATTTTGATATCAACTGCCAGCGTATGTTTTTACCTAACTTCAAACAAGCCTCACAGCTCAGTTGGTAGCTCTGCCTTCTGCGCTGCAGGATGTGGGTTCGATTCCCACCCAGCTCAAACATTTGATGAATGTTGATGTTCGTTCTGTGTTTGGGTGTTATCGTATGATTAGTATGTAAATACTAAAAAAAGTAATAAAGTAATATATCCGTAAACTAGTTTCCATATTACAAGCTTTGCTTAGTTTGGGGCTAGATGGCGCGGTGAAATTAATGCTTGTTTTGATATCTTGGGGCGCTTGCGACGTATAGGGGTACTGACGCCCATTTGCTTCTGAGCGCAACCGACGTCCAGCGCCGCGCGACCTTCACAAATAAAATGTTTGCGATAACAAAAGTATTAGAGTAATTTCAAAACATGATATCACATTGTTTACAATAATAGAGAATTAACTAAAATAATAAGTTAATAATTAAACCTACACCTTGATGCATAGTTTTTTTTTTAAATAGAAGACAATTTTAAAATCGGTACCTGGCAATAGTTTTTCCAAAATTTATAAATTTTGGAGGAATAGTAAGTATAATGTTCATATACCATTAAAACCAGTGATTAATTTATAAAAAATACATTTATAACAATCCTATAAATTTACAATGCAACAAAAGTATTAATAATAAATTTACGATCACGCGCTTTTTAGCACCATTTTTTTTTTCGAGTTTTTATTTTTTTGACTAACAAAAAGTTTGTTTGAAATGTCACTGTTTGACGTTGTTCAGTTGTCAATGTTCGGTCATTATTTCCGCTTCCGGTAAAACCTGGACTAAGTACATTAGAGCCACAGATAACAAATGAAATATTTTTTTCAAACGGTCGACAGGCTCGAACGCTTTGGGTACTGTGGTACCCAATAACAGTTGTTGTCATAAAAAATTGATAACTACAGCAACCAGTGGCGTTCAAGTGGTATAGGAACGGTAATAAGTTTGTGATTGGTAAACAATAATAGGAATTAAGTTTGTTTGTGTGTACTAATTATTATTTTGTATTCTATTGTGAATTTCTGTAATTATACCCCAAACATGGAACAAAGCCCTGAGGGTATAAAGTACTGGTTTCATTTTATGAAGATAGAAGCGCATTTCAACCGGAATCCTCAACAGTCTGAAAAACTGGCTATCTTACCTATATATGCCGGAAAAAACAATTTAGAATTGTTGCTAAGGCGATAGACTCAGGTAAGACGTTGAACTTAAACAAAATCCTACCACCAACCAAACCAAGCACAATATTGTACTCCTAGGGATCAAACCCGGAACGTGTGGATCTGACTCCGGTGAGTCAACCACTAGACCACAGAGGACCGGATAACGGAACTGAAAAATAGGAAAATAGATAATTAAAAATCAAATTAACCCAGAGAAGCAAGATCGTAAAACATTTCAAAACCATGTCCCGCAACCGCGAATAAAACGTACGAGGTCTTTCGGCAATCGCATCCCATGTGAATGTGCCCTAAGTGGACTCTCGGCATAAATAGCCAGTTGGCTGCCAAATGGGCATAGTTACTGGAATTAGTTGGTGGACCAAGTCACGTAGGGCAAAAAAATTAGATGGAAGCGAATCGTATCAAAAACACCCCGGTAAAAAGCCAACTGTGGCGATAAAAGTAATGAGGTCAGATGTGACCGTTTCATTCGAGGATCTACTGCGAAGAGCTTTTCAGAGACTGAAGGCTGCCTATTTTGAATTTTGTCACGTGTTTTTTAGTTAGGACCTAAAGTGTTTGTACTTTGATTGTACTTGGTTTGGTTGGTAGTAGAATTTTGTTTAAGTCCATCTGGCTTTCTACCAACATCTTACCTTGGTCTGCCGCCGTAACAACAATTCTTAAATTGTTGTGTTCTAGCATATAGAGGTAAGATAGCCAGTTCCATTAATTGAGGAATCCGGGTGAAGTGTGCTTCTACCTTTGGCCTTATCATAACTTGAAAATCAGGTGAGATGAAGGCCACACACCTCCCTGTTTTACTACCAAAATAAGCAACTCAAATCCCAGTTGGGACTTACCCAAATTTCTACATAACGATAATTACGTCCGCCTTACAAGTGCTATGTTTAACCGACGTCAAGAAAAAGAGGTTTTTTTTATGTATGTTTCCTGATTACTCAAATTCGTTTATTGCTTAAAAGGGTATACTTCAAAGGTGCTCCCATCGTCATCAGGTCAGGATTTGATGATGGGATCCTGGAGAAATCGAGTTAACTCATCCAGGATTATAGGCACACCTGAAGCAATTTGAGTATTTTAGGGTGTATTACCTCAAAAGTAAGGAAAAGATCACGCGTCTGTCTGTCCGTCCGTCTGTCATCAAAATGATTGGAAACAATACGTCATCCAGGTAAACGAAATCGTATCATATTCTTCACTGAAGTCGGTTTTATTTTTAGTTTTTACAACGTAATTATATTTAGACGCCTTCACCTTCTCAAAAGTCATCATCCGAGGCTCCATTGTCATCGAACCCACTAGCCGGCGATTAACGCTCTTTGTTTGTCGGAGCGAAATAATGAAGTATCCTTCGCATAGTTCAGCCATTGTTCTTTCACAATGACTCTCCAAGTGTTTCCGGGGTTTAGGTTTTCGGTTGCGTTGAGAATACACGGTTCAGTGATTAGTGGTTTATGAATACTACTGCGTAAACAAAGCTTACTAACGATCGTGTCTTGATAAGTTTCTGGGGTAGGGTGTGGTATGATTTCTAGTGGTCTATCTCGGGACATGGAATCCTAGCAAAAGCCACCCTTCGCTTGCGGTTTTCTTATTTTTAATATGACGGGGAGGTCTTCATCTCACCTGATTTTTAAAGCCAAAGGTGGAAACGCACTTCATCCGGAATCCGCAACAAACTGAAGAACTTGCTATCTTACCTGTAAATATATAAATGAATATTACAGGACATTAATTTCACATACCACCATATAGTCCCTAACTAAGCAATGCTTGTACTCGTAATATGGGAACTAGATTACGGATATAGGTAATACGATGATACTTTTTTTTCTCTTTGGTCAAAGATATATCGGGCAAACATAGCCCCGCCTTCATATCTGGAGGTTTTTTTTTTGGCAGTTTAGGTGCGCATTCGATACCATGCTTTGAGTGTTTGTTTGAGTCACATTATGAAAAAAATATTGCTAAGCAATTTGTATTTCGCTAAGCGGTAATGGGCTTGCAACCTGTTACACGTGAATGCTAGCTACTTGCAAACCGTAGGCATGTGCGATTATCATTACTTATTTCTGAATACTCCCTCAGTAAGTGTCACTCTATTTTGCCCCATCTTTCAATCACCCCATCTAATAAAAAGGAAAAGTAGTCGAAATCTTCGCTTATTCGTTGATCCAATTATGATGAGTCAGGAGTAAGGAAACCCTATGATTTACAATCAAGCCCCACGTATAAAACTACGAGTACACGAGACCGGTTATGGCGGTTTGCCAAACCCAATAAATTTCTTTCGCGCAGACCTTTTTCCGCCAAAAACAATCCAAAAAGCATTATTGTCTTAATTTGAAAGTGAGCAAGCTAATATTCAGCTTATATTATTTTATTCTTCAACTGGCACATTTTTTATTTTAAGTGAAGGTAAATTCTCAAAGCTCAAGAATTCTTACAAATATATGTTCTTATTAGATGAGAGATGAATTGATATTCTGTAATAATATACAATATTAGTAAAAATGGTTTTATTCTTGTTTGTGACAAACAATATTTATTAAATAAAATGTACAATAAAACTAACTTTGTACAAAGGAATCAGTCAGATTACCTGAGGACCGTTATAAACGGCCTATAAGTAACTTAACTGTTAAAGACGGAAGCGTCTGATACTGCAATGCAGACACTGGCTGCATTGCCACGCTGAATAGCTATGCTAATTCACTGGCCTAAATGAGAGTCAGCCTTTGGGTCACGTGTCGCCACGATCAAAAACCCCGCAAGATTTTGATATATATAACAAATAAATATTACAGGACATTAATATTACACAGCGCCACCTAGCCCCAAACTAAGCATAGCTTGTAATATGGAAACTAGATTACGGATAGAATACTTAAATACTTTTTGTATTTACATACGTACTATATGATATATATACGCAAACACAGAACAAACATCTAGATTCATCACACAAATTTTTGGCCTAGGTGGGAATCGAACCCACAGCCTACAACGCAGAGTTACTACCAACTGAGCTATAATGCATGTTATGTAATGTTTTTTTATGTACCAACGAGATAAGCTTTTTCTAGTATCTATTAGTAAAAACGTACTATTGATTCATACTTGATAGTGAGTATATGGTCATATTCAAAGTATTTTTGTGCTGCTTGTTTTTTTATTAAAATATAATGTTATCAACTTGTCAATGTGATAATTAGTCAAGTTAGATTTGGATACAAACAGGGGTTCTCAAATAAAACAGCACTGCTTAGGATGTCAACAAATACGCAAATAGGTTGGCCCAATACGAGCATACAGGTTAAGCGCATAATGATTAGTCATTAGGATATATTACATATTCTTAAAAAGTTGTAAGAATATGTTGTTAACCAATCGGGTTCCACCGGCGCCCTTTTGACACATTATCTCAAAAAAAAGTTATGTCAAAGTTGCGCAAACGGTATTTGAGAATCAAAGCTACATTTGTCAAAATCAACAGTCTAGTGAAGGCGTCCAATATTCACTAAAAGGCAAAATTCAGATCAATTCAGATATGCTTACCTATTCTATCATAATTTCTTTATTCGGATATCAAAAAGCAGAGAAATAGCTATTATTTATGCTCCGAAAGTTAAAATGAGATGGCTGAAAAAAAATGTTCATAATATCTTATACGGTTGAGTATTTGACTTACAAAATATCTCGGGCACAGATCGTAAATATCGAGTAAAGCTTCCTATTTCTATTTTAGGAATTTCATCAGCTATAGGTATTTGACAACAGTATTACCTAAGGCCCTTCGGGCGACCGCAATAACCTGTCTTGACACTTTAGCACATACTTGCCGAATATTCGACACATACCCCTCACAATTCCGTACATTATTGTGTATTACGCTACGTAGGCACTACGTTTATTAGTATAACATGGATTACAAGACTTCATTATGAACTTTTTTTCTCTGCAGACCAAAACAAGATTTGTGACAGTTTTGATTTGCTATTGATTATTTTGCAGCAATTAAAAGACGAACGTGAATAATTCATAAGATTGTTTTTTTTTTTCAAATTTGGAAAAATAAATATTATATTCAATTATGGATAAATACCATATAAAACCTGTGCCTGTCTGTGGCATCACGTTTTGTTTCGAGACTTTGAATAATCTGTAGAATTTTGTAAAGCCCGCGAACACATTTTGACAGCTAGTAGATTAGTAGCGAGCTATACTCTTTGTCAATCTAGAGATAGTTGAAGAGCATATATATACTCTTTGGTTCAGGTGGGACAAGTTTCCCCCGAGATATTTACCTAACCGTGCTAATGATAAGAAACTTAGTTAACCCCAGTGAATAAACATTATGAATAGTGGCTAGAACAGTGTTGTTATTTCTAACATCCTTACCTACTACTACAACTAAAAACTATGTGGTATTAGGATATTCATCGAGAAATGTTATTATCAAAATATATAAAATTGTCGTGAAGCTGACTGCCTGACTGACTGACAATCAACGTTCAAACCAGACGTATTTTTTGATTTTTTTATGGTACGACGGGGAAGCGCTTTGCCTTCTTCTCACCTGGTTACAAATTAAGATAAGGCTGAAGATGGAAGCGCTCTTCACCCTGAATCAACAAACTGAGAAACTGGCTATCTTACCTCTAAATGTCGGAGTACAACAATTTAAGAATTGTTGTTATGGCGACAGAATAAGGTAAGACAAAGTCCTACCACCAACCAAACCAAGCACAACATTGTACTTTCACTGGGGGATCTGATTTGTGAGCCCAGAATGCCCCTTATATTAAAAGGGAAAATCTATGAGACTATCGTGAGCACTGTCATGTCACTGTGATGTATGGCTTTGAAAGCTGGGCTACAAAAGTAACTGATGATTGGAAATTGATCGCGTCAGAGATGAAAATTTTGATATGCTAGTGTGAAGTAACAAGAATGAATAAAATAAAGAATGAGAACGTATAGTAAAGTTTAGGTTGAGAAGTAATAGATTGGCATGGTATCATCAAGTAATGGAGAGGAATGAAAGCCATATAACGGGACGAGTATTGAATGAGTATGAATGGATATAAAGTTAGACGTAGGCTGAATATATGATTTTGAAAATTTGTGTAAGAGGTGATATGGGCAAGCAAAGAGTGTGGCGTGATGAAGTCTGATATAGGAGAGTAGAGGAAGAAGACATGCCGTGCCGACCCTGCGTAGTCTGGGATAACGGGCAGGACAATGATTAAGAAGTTTTGCTATACCATTGAATTACTCGTTCTACTAACATTTTATTATCTCTTAGGAATATAATATAATAAATAACAGTTTTGATGATGCTACTTAAGATTATTTTTAATACCTCCGGCCTTCCTAAAATAGCTATGGCAAAATTTAAACTAAAGAATATACTGTTCGGTCACCATAACATGTGTTCCGACATTCAGAAGTCAGATAGCCTGTTCCTCAGATATGGTGGGTGAAGTGCGCTTGCACCTTTGGCCTTATCATAACTTGAAAAATCTGGTGAGATGAAGGCCAAACATCCTCTTCGAAACTAATAAATTAAAAAATCTCCCTGAAGCGAACACTGCATCGTGACATGACATGAGTTTTGTTGGAAGATTGAACCAGATTCCATACAAATTTGCCCCTCGTCATTGTAACAATACATTTAGAAACACTTTGTACTATTTGAGCCGCTCTGCATGCAATTTTGGCCCGTAAGCTGTATTAAAATGAATGCATTTTCGAACTCCACGTTACCTTCCACCGCCAGACATAATTTGACACCATTCTGATCATATTTCAGCACATACCTTTACCCGTACCGTACTAAGAGCCCTGACCACACGATAAAGGCATACCCCCAATAACTAATTGGATCGGCAAAGGTTAATTTGCAACGACGACCTCTGTGGTTGAGCAATTGCGAACCTAGCAACTATTAATTGAATTCAACTCTTTCATTTTACATTACGTTAACAACACTAAATATTGGTTTAGCTAAAATTAACATATTTCACAAAAGTAATTGCCTGAGGTAATGGTTATTCAAAACAACTGTTCAACGTTCCGTACAACGGTGAAGCGTTTGCTTTCATCTCACTTGGTGACGAGTTATTATTAGACCGAAGATGGAAGTGCCAGTAACAGACTGAAAAATTGGCTATTTTACATTTATGTGTCAGAACGCAACAATTTGTATTGTCTATATGGCGGTATACCTAAAGATACTGCCATATAGACAATACAAATACGTAGTAGTGGTAGCCAAGCGGACTTAAAATAAGCCCTACCAACCGATTTTTCAATCATGAAATAATATCAGCCCATTTATGTCCACGGCCGGACAAATTTTCTTTCAAAGCGGGAGGGTTTTTTCATAGTCACCACGCTTGGCAGGCAGATTTGTGATCGCAGTGAAGGTGTAGACAATACACAGGAGCAAGCTGCTGCTATGAACAAAATAACCTAAATAACATAGGTGCCCGATAAATTTCCTAACTATAAATCGATAGGTGTACCATAAGGTATATTTTTAAAATAATGAGCAACGTAAAACACTTTGGTACTCTACGCTTTCTGGCAAACAAGCGAACCTTTTTTGGTTGACTATTCTCCAGCTAAATTCCATAAGAGCTTTCTAAAAATAATCTTAAACATATTCCTTTGTTATTTTCATAAAAGAGGATAATAACATTGTAATGCATGCTCACAATATGTAAATACATACATATTATGTATGTATTACATAAGCTCACGATAGTGGAAGGGTCTGACCCAAATTAGGACGTAAGATATTATGTTTAACAAGAAGCCGAGCGGTCAAGACGATGAAAATGAGTCTGGGGATTGAACCTTACGACCTTGTAATAAGGTTGAACGGATCGTCGAACGAAATAGATGGTAATTGGATTCAAAAGAAATAAAAACAGCGACGGTGGTCGTTAATCTGAATAATTTGAGTTGCTGACAGTTTTTCTAAGCGAATCCAACGAATTATTTTCCAGGTGCAAGTTAAACAGATCTTTTTTATTTAAAACACAATAACGATCTTAATAAAAACCTTATGTAACTTAAATTACCCACCTCATATTATTGTTAACTCTGCATTCAGTGGGTTCGATTCCCCACCCAGATCTAATATTGTGTGATGAATATTGATCGTTTTTTATACATTATAACATATACATAGATTATAATAATACAAATTAAAAATAAAATGTATAGTAAGGCGAGCTTAACCCTTTAAAAGGTTATAAAAATGTTATACAGAAAAAAACAAGATTCTAAATATATTTATATCACGCCCAACTGAAAGTGCCATGGGGACTATTGCGCATTACAATTTACCTCTTATTCGAGTCTAAAAAAACTTGATGACCGGTAGCGTATGTTTGAATAAAGTTAATAAACTATGAACGAATTACTATTAAAGTAAATAATGCACAAAGGGGGTCTTATCGCTAAAATCGATATTTTCTAGACAACCGTTGCATGGACACCAGGAGTATGTAAATATAAACATATTGGCGTATAAAAAAATATTTGGAAAAATACTCACATACTAAAAACTAGCACCCGCAGAAAATAATAGTACAAATACCAACACAATATGCATAAACATACGTAGATAAGATATTAATAATACATACCTATTTAATGAGCATATATACATATGAATACATCTTACAAAATAAATACTGTAACGGTTTTTTAGGAGATATCATAACAATACATGTAGTGTGAGATGACGACAGATAATGCTGCGTGACCAAGTTTTTAAATATGGGAAGAGACTTTGCAAAGCGTATTGATACAGGTAGATAATTCCATAGCTAAACGTTACAAACTTCTACTGTAAATGAACAGCCATAGGAAGTGGAAGAATGCATAGGCATATTTAAGTAACGAAGTAAGAAACCTCTTTTTCCAATGGAAACTTAAAGTACTTTTGAACAAGTCACGATATATGTGTTACTTCAGGTACCTATCTACATTAAAAGTAAGCTGAAAACGTAATAGCTGAAAATTTTCTCGATAAAAATATTTTCTGGAAATGGTACGTTTCAAAATTTACAAGAGAAATATTGTGATACGAGTACCTACAATTAATATTGTGACTTACGATTTATTTTAAATGATAGGTTACATGTTGATTTACATTAAAGGTAAGCTAGTTTTTTGATACCAATTCAAATTTAATTTTAAGCATGAATTATTTGAAAAACTACAGGCGCACCGCGCGCCCGCCTTTCAATCAGTAGCTCTGTGACCACTGTCGACATCGGACTTGTGCTTGTCGTCCTCGCAGCGGTCAGACAACACCTAGACTCAGAATAAGTATTAGAACGTATTTAAATAAGTTATTTGTTCTGTGCCAGTAAAGGTTTTATCATAATATGGTCACATTACCTATCTACATACCAGCAACGCGAACTCAGAATAAGAATTATCAAAAGGTTTTATTTACGATACGCATGCGCCACCTACAGCTTGCTGTTGTCAACTCTCATAATCATTTCTGCCGCGATTTGAATTAGCGGGTATTGGAAAAACGTAACGATAAAGAGTGAGAGAGATGAAGAAATTGAAAACGTTCCTTTATGTAAGCAGAAGTAGAAGGAATAAAAAGGATGGAGTAAAGGTTATTAAATGCGCTCCTGGCATCACCGTGTAATCTTTTTGCTGACCGATGGACGAATGTGTGAGAATTTCTGAGGTATTGCGAGGTGATAGATAATATATCAAAATAATACGTTTATAATTTATTGTACCTCCTTTTTTAATTTATCTCTTTTTTATTTTTATTACTTAGTATTCTTGATTTTAGTTCAAAATTGTTTTATATTTCATGGTGAATATTTATTAAATATATAGTAAATAAGTTTTTCGGAAAAAAATCTGTTTGTGTTATGCTATCTACTTAATCCTAAGGTAAGTTTCCATTCAAAAGCCGGGGAACCAAGTGTGTGTCCTTTTACTCAATTACTTGTTCTTTGTGGGGTTTTAGCACTGCTACGGCTGCTGCCCAGCCAACGGAGATATTATTGTTGACAACGATAGATGAATAGAACCCTCTTTTCAAGTAGGTACGTACCTAAGGAATCCTACAAATTATAAACTAGACAACTGAAATCATGTCCAAAAAGATAATAAAACTTACTCATAGGCCCTCTATGTCAACTACTATAACTCTAATTATAATAAAAAACCTTGACTTTAATAAATTATTAAATGAAGTGATTATGAATCCGTGTCAAAATTGAAGGGGGAGCGCAGATGTTTATAACACAGGTTTTTAGTCTAGCATAGACATCTGATGCCAACCAAAACAACCCTTTTCTTTTTTCAATTACATTAATTTTATTTGACATAAATTTGTAGGTTAAGTCGGTTGTATTCAATTTGATTGAGTCCAAAGTAAATTTATACTTTATTCTTATTAAAACGAGAATGCTACCGTCGTGTACCCTCCCTGGTAATCAAAACAAAATGTATAGAACAATACTTATATAGATAAATGATGTTATATCATGTATGATGTACGATGTATATCATCTGAATTCTGTAACGCCAAGACACAGTCGCCCAAACCTTCAGGATTACAGCGAGTTGCGGTAACTGCAACGCGTCAGCTGACATTATAGTGCAAGAGATAAGTGCTCCTTTAACGAGACAACTTGTCTCTGTACCTAGTAAGCGCCTCTGTGGTCTAATATACAATCAGCACAATGTATTCCTAAATGTTAAATGGATCATCTAAAAATTAACCAGCTCGAGGTTCTTGTCTTTCTCCTTGTGAGGTCGCGATTCCGAACAGGCGGTAGATTTGAAGTTTCAAAATGATCCTAAAAATCTAAATGAATAAAAATATTTGACTTTTACACCTACACCCGGAACAAACACCTACAAAGGTATGTATCTTACATAAATATTATAATTACATTTATTATTTCATGTAGTTTGTCTTATTACTTACTTTTATCATAATATATATTTATTTATGTTACTAATATATTTAATAAATATTTGTCATTAAATATAAAAAAAGAATGAAAATTAAGAGTGCTAAATTATCAAAATAAAAAAAAGATTAATTAAAATAGTACAATAAATTATACCCGTATAGTTCCATCTTTCCTAAGTTTTTCGCCATTGCAACAATCCTAAACTGTTGTATTCCGGAATTTAGAGGTAAGATATCGTTTCTCAGTCTGTATAATTTGTATGAAATAGAAGATTTCATACATTTTAGACGTTTTGTAAGAAAATAAATTTGTTGTGTCCTTTAAAATTTTCCAATTTAACGGTTTTATAACTATGTGTGAGTGAAAGCAGGTCTTACATTGTTTGATATTTGTTTTCCATGTGGGGGTATATCATATACAGGGTAAAATATTTTTTTTTTTAATAATTTTTTTTCTATCTGCAACTGTACGGTGGGTACGACAACATTCAAAATGTTTAGGTGTCCGTGCCTTGCCATCAGCCACAAAAAACAAACGTTTTTAAATCTGAAATACAGCAAAAGAGGATTTAATAGCTTAGCTTACGCATAGTCTGAACCTAATAAACCTTTACTAAATGTATAAAGATGAATTTATAAATATTCAAATTTGAAAGTATTCCAACAACTTTGAGCACATATATATCATAAACTTTTTTTTATTATTAAACAAAGAACTCATATATGCAAAAAAATATTTGAAAACTCACTTTTCTTTTTCTTTTTTAAAACGAACACGTAACTCCTAACATTACTTTTCGATAGTGAGAGTTATCGAAAAGTAAGGTTTCAGACTTGGCCTCTGTTGGCCTGGAAAAAACTCAACCTGTATATTGTATGAAAAAGTTAACAAATATTGTAATCTTAGAATATTTCCAATATTCAAAGTATTTTTAAAACTAAGTAAGTTTTAATGTTTGTAAATAATAAAAAATATTTTTGTGCATTTATGTTGTTTTTCGAGATTGCCTTCTGACAAAATGTTAGCAAACTTTTCATGTATAACATATTTAATTATTTCATTTTTTACCATGCTGCCTATCCTTACTTTGTTAATTCTTCCTCGTTTGTATTTATCTTGCTTGTGTTCGTTATCAAATAAATATTTTCTATTTCTATTTCTATTGAAGGCAATTTTTCAACTTATCTCGTAACATTCAACATGTCTAAATAGCAATTGTAACTATGGCACAAGTATGTGTATTTGATTATGGATTAAAATTGGACTCTACTTTTAAAAAACATTAATAAAAAAATACAATTTAAAGGCAGAGATGAAAAAGACGTCGACGACTAGGGTTTAAAGAGGCTATTTATGGATTTATAAAAAGGCAAACCAAAAAGGTGTAAACTTTTGTCGAAAAAAAGTTGATCAACCTCATTTTCATGAAAAATATCTGATGATTACTATACAGGCCTCTCAGGTCGGCAGATAATAGCTTTGCCTTCTGTGCTGTAGGCACATAGGCTCACACAGGTTTTGTTATAGGCAAGAGATGCACTTAACATCAGGTGGTCTGCTTATTCCGTGTCTCCAAGCTTATAAATAAAAAAAAATACCCAAACAAGTAAGTACCTAGTGTATTAATTTAATTGTACAAACTTTTGCCTTTGAACCTCATTGGGTTCCTAGAACTAGACGAATGAATTCGTTGAAATTCTTGCGGCCAGCTCCCCAACTACAAGGTCCACAGAAGTGTTATTACATTGTTATTACTCGGAACCGTATGCTACGATACGCGTTATCTGCGGACGAAATTTGAATTCAGAGTGGATTACGCCATGGAACTAGGAATTTGTTGAGACGTGGGACGGATAGTAATTGATTTTAGGATAGTTTTGTGTATTTATTTTATACCCGCCTCTGTGGTCTGTTGGTTCGCCTTCCGTTATCAGATCCAAAGATCCCGAGTTCGATTCCAAGAGAGAAGCACATTATTGTACTTGGTTTGGTTGGTAGGACTTTGTTTAAATCCGCCTGGTTAGCTGCCACCATCCGACCTAATTCTGTCGTCATAACAACAGTTCTAAAAATTGTTGTGTTCTGACATTTAGACGTAAGATAGCCAGTTCCTCAGTATGTTGAGGATTCCGGGTGAAGTGCGCCTCCACCTTCGGCTTTATCCTAACCTGTAACCAAGTGAGATGAAGGCCAAGCGATTCTCTGTCATATAATAACAATAAAAATCGGAGAAAAGATATTCAATAGATTTGGTTATACGAACATATTCTAACCATGTCTTGTCACTATGACTAAAATAATCAGATGTACAAAGAAATATAAAACAGTAAATGCGCAATCATAGAGAATCATAGAGGCCAATAATCTATCACATGCCCTGGCGGGTCCAGATAGCTATTGAGTAGACCTGACAGCTTGTCACAGGAGTATTTAGGTGGACCATCGGTATCAGGGGCACCCATGTTCTAGCACCCGCTCTTACAAGCACCCGTGCTTATGAGCACCCATTCTTACAAGCACCTGTTTTTATAAGCACCCTAATAATGGCAAGCTTATACTTACTAATGTAGTACTGGTTGAGATACAAAGCTATTGCCATCAGCGGTATATGAGGTGGTCAGGTGAACTTGGGGCTTTTAAGGATATTTTAGTATAAATGGGGCGTTGCATTTATATTTGTAGTTAAGTAGTATGTAATTAAATATATATGAAGACATTAATGATTTTTGTAAGGTGCCTAGTCTTTTTAAGTTATCCTTTATAAGTTAGTAAGCCATTATTTTTGTAATGTTTTCTGCCAAGTTGGTTAGCAGTAAGAAAATGCCTCAGCATTATGCTCACCATTTGTGCAATATTTTTATATTCGTACAGTAAAGTGTTAAATAAAAATAAATAAGGCTCACACCAGGTAAGGTCAGCACTATAACATGTTTTCTTTAGTTATTCGCCTCCATTCATTTCTTTACTTAAGACGGCTTTTAAACAATTTCCAATTTTGGAAAAATTCGAATACTTGTACCTACATTATGATCGAAGGTCACAAACAGATTAATTTTCTACAATTGACCTACAATTACCATTCTAGAAACCTTCACTCTCGCCTTGTAGAGGCCCTGCGTCTGTTTTGCCTAAAAATTTAAATATTAGGCAACGTACTCAACTTCTTTAACCATTTAAATACAAAAACACTCTCAGCACCCAAAAGTAAGAAACTACTATAGACACCAAAAATCCTTCTAACCACATTCTGTATGAAGATAGCACCCTGTAATACCACTTGTTTCAATTATTAAACACGCTTTATATTTGCTCTTTCGAAACAAGCTCCCGCTAAGGCACCCGCTGTTTATTTACTACCGAGAAATATTGTTTAATATTACTCTGCCTGCAATTTCGCTCGTGTGGTACTTATCTGAAAATTATAGCAAAGACCTCTCAAGGCAATTGTGAAAGCGCTGGGCGTTTGCAAAATATTTGTTTCATTATCTGAATACAATTTAAAACGTTAAAAAACGTTTTCTAAAACTGTTCCAACAAACTCAACTGAAACTGAAAGTTTGTCAGTACGTGTGTATGTTTCTCCTATACGCTGAAAAGGCTTTTGATGAAACTTTGAATATACATAGCATATGACCCGGAATAATACATTAGATACTTTTTTATTCAAAAAAAAAACCCGTGGGATACACTAAACGTATGAATATAAAAGTTTGTCAGTATGTTTGTAACTTTTTATCGCTGAACGGATTTAATTGAAACTACATAGTTTATAACCTGGATTAACACATTTGGTTACTTTTTATACTGAAAAAATTAAGTCCTACCGTAGGATGGCAAACGTAACTTATAGTATTTTTGTTATCATTCCACGAGAATATTTTCACTTTTTCGGGAAAATAAATAGCATTAAGTCTTAATACAGGGTATGAGCTACTTTCAAAACAAATTTCATCAAAATCCATTAAGCCATTTGATCGTGAAGGAGAACATTGCAATTTCCGCATGTATAATATGTGTATGGTTGAAGTTAGTTTCATCGCATGTTAACTTATTAACCGCATTTAGCATGGCTGGGCGCAGCCAGTAGTTTTTTTTAAAGGACAATATGCTGGCCTGTTTATTAACCGGAATTTTAAAGCGGGTAAAACGGTTGAAAGCGCTAGCCCAAAAACTGATTTTTGAGTCAACAAGTGCAAAGGCACCATTTACCACGGCTTGGGCTGTTGCCTTTTGGTGGGGGGTAGGAATGACCGAAGGTGATACCGAGGGTAACGTTTTGAGTTGGAAAGGTTCATTGACTCCGGCGTAGCTAGTTAATAAATACAATAAATAAATATTACAAAACATTAATTTTATACAGCGCCATCTAGCCTCAAACTATGCTTAGCTTGTCATATGGGAACTAGATTACGGATATAAGAATTATATACTTTTTGTAAATACATACGTACCTACTATATGATACAACATCCAAACACAGAAAAAACATCTATATTCATCACAAAAATGTTTGCCCAGGGTGGGTATCGAACCCACAGCCTGCAGTGCACAAGGCAGAGTAACTACCAACTGAGCTATGAGGCTTGTTAAAAATACATTAGCGTACATTACGTGCGGTGCAACGCGACAAACTGGATACCATTTATCAGGGATGGCAAACAACCACTTAAAATCGAAATGATTGGAAGAAATAGGCCTTTGCCCAACAAAAGGATGACCAGGTTTGATAGTAGTAGAACCTATCTTTGGACAAAAATGTACATCTAATTTCTTAATTTCTACCAATCATTCCGATTTGAAATGGTTGTTCCATTTATGGTGAAACGAAACACCATAAATGGAATACTGGCCTAGTGCCAGCTGATTAAGATTATTTACCAAGATGCGTTGTTTGATTTGCTTCGGTATTTGCCAAGACAATATAATACCTGCTTAAGAATATTTGAGTCGATAGTTGGGTAAACTTCGAATTCCCACCAACACATAAGTAAATATTTGCGACTTCAGCAAATATTGTCTGTAACGGACACTTTACCTGCTCTAATCAAACTTAGAGTCTAACGCGATGTCTACACAGCTCAGATGTTAGGTAGTAACTCTGCACACTGGGTTCGATTCCCAGCGGGGTCAAAAATGTCTATGATGTATATATGTTTGTTGCTTGTTTGTTGTATTGAATGAAATGAACGTGTTTACAAGAAAAGTATATAAATTTTCTATCCATATTACAAGCTTCTCTTGGCTTGGTGCTAGATGGCGCTACGTGAAAGTAATGTCCTGTATTTAATACAAGACATTAATTTCACATCTATTTTTGTCTATTTATTTTACATTTAGTGTTATGTGACGGTTTTTTTTATATAACTACGGGACGGGACAAGCAAGTAGTCCACCTGATGTTAAGTGCATCTCTTGCCTATAGCAATGCCTTACTGCGTAGGTCACATCGGCAAAGACTTACACGACACTGCTTTGCTCCCGTCAACAAGAGGCAAAAAAGATGTCATTAGACGTTTCCTCTTTTTCCAATGGAAAATTATAGTACTTTTGAACAAGTCACGAGTCTACTATTTTTTATATATGTATTACTTCAGGTACTTACCTAAATTAAAGGTAAGCTAAAAACATAATAGCTGAAAATTTTCTCGATAAAAATATTTATTTGAATTGGTACGTTTCAAAATTTACAAGAGAAATATTGTGATATCTACAATGAATATTGACTTACGATTTATTTTAAATGATAGGTTACATGTAGATCTACATTAAAGGCTAACTAGTTTTTTTTTATATCAATTCAAATTTAATTTGAATCATGAATTATTTGAAAAACTGCAGGCGCACCGCGCGCCCGCCTTTCAATCAGTAGCTCTGAGACCACTGTCGACGTCAGACGTGTGCTTGTCATCGTCGCAGCGGTCAGACAACACCTAGACTCAGAATTAATATTAGGACGAATGTAAATAAGTTATTTGTGCTGTGCCAGTAAAGGTACCATCACATGGTCACATTACCTACCTACATACCAGCAACACGATCTCAGAATCATAATTATCAAAAGGTTTTATTTACGAAACGCATGCGCCACCTACAGCTTGCCATTGTCAACTCTCATAATCGTTTCTGCCGCGATTTTAGCTGCATAGAGGGCCTTAAACCTCGCGTGCCCGAAATTTCTCCGGCTACCATACCCTTCAAACGGGAACACAGCAATGCTGCTTGGCGGCTGAAATAGGTATGTTGGTAGTACTTCCCCGGAAGAGAATTATAAAATTACTATGGTATGCTAATTCAGAAGTGTTTGGTGTAAATTGAGCGATGGCGCAAGGCAGTATCATAGACATATACGGCGTACCTAGTTATATTATATTGAATACATAGTTATTGATCTGAAAGTATTTTAGAAAGCACGTTATCATAGTTATTGAAGAGTAAACAACTCGCTAATTTGTAACATTTTGTTAATAATAAGGCGTTTCTATGCCCAAATCGGTGAAGAAATCGCTATTTTTCTAGTTCTAAAAACAAGTCGAGTAGCTAGACATTTCTTGTATGGTTAATTCCTAGATTCTGCTAATAATAGTAATATGTATTTTATTATTAGAGCTCGAAAAATTATATTATGGATTGTTCTGTTCAAACGTTTAAAACAAATACAATTGTACGTTTGAAATTGGAATTTATTAAACGTTTTAATCACGTATGAAGGCACAAACTTTGTTTCGGTTATCCCAGGGAACCATCATCAGGATAAGTGTGATTCCTGGATGAGATTTCGGACATAGCACGTAGTCTTCATAGCCATCATATTTGAATGAATGGATGAATAAATGAAAAATACTTTATTGCACACCTTAAAAATAAAACTGGATAACTTAAAAATAAATGTATATACTATAACTAAATGTATATGTACAATGGGCGGTCTTATCGTTAACAAGCGATTTCTTCCAGACAATCTTTGGATGGAGTTGATTTTATGGCTAAAGAGGTGGTTGGTGGTGCACATATTAATTATTTCTTAAATAAATTTAATTCGGTTTTCCGTATCGGTTCCCATTCCGACAGAATCGTCACGAACAAAGTTTGCTAGGTAAGGAAACGTATTCACGAAGTGTTTTAAAGCTAAATTTGACCAAATACTATTAAACGCGTACATAACACCTACTCTTTCTATTATCTCTTGAAATTGAACTGACCACCGTGGTTGGACGAACCTTTTGTTTGTAAATGTAACAGGCTTTTGTGCCTTTCCCTCTTGTTTACATCCCCACTTTTGTTTATGTAGTTGAGCAGGAAATATATTAACAAGAACACAGCTGTGATTTTCTATCAATAGGTAGAGATTGCTTTGAAATAAGATGATATTTTTGATCCCATTCCATCCCAGCCGTGTACAAGCATTATGTTTCTTTCATTGAAATGTTTTGCAAATGTATATATAGAGATACTATCTTTGCGCGTGGCGTTACCAGGTTGGAAATAAGTAAATGTCTAATAAACCATTAGTAAAATTGGAACATCATCATTTTTTCAGGCTGTAATCTTCAGTAGTGAATTACGGCCTGAGATTATGTTCATTTGCAATAATAATAGAAAAAATAAAAAATTAAACGCGAAAGTCTTCGCGAATTGGAGCCGCACATAGCAATGGTGAGCTGCCTACATCCATCTTCCAACTTCCTACGACCGCCACAATGTTGCCAGTCCATCGAGGCTTCCCACACCCCGTTTCGCACTTAATCGTGGTTGCCATGCGAGAACCATTGCTCCCCAGCGCTTTTCGATTATGCGAGCTATGTAGCCTGACCAGCCGCTTCAGCTTGCTCATTATGAGAGTTATATCGTAGCTTTAATTCTCATACGGATATCCACATTCCAGATTTTATCACTTGATCACGTAAAAAGATAATATACAAAATTATATGACTATCACTAAAAAAATATTTTTAAACCAATCAAAGATATAGACAGATATTTTATCTGACGTGGAAGCGCTTGGTTTTCATCTCAACTGGCTTCAGGCTATCATATAGCCAAAGCTGGAAGCGCACTTCACTCGGAATCCTCAACTGTCTGAGGAACTGGCTATTGAATTTAGAATTGTTGTTATGGGGATAACCTAAGGTAAGATGGTAATAGCTTAGACAAAGTCCTACTACCAACCAAACCATGCACAATATTGTACTCTCCTGGGGATCGAACCCGAGACCTCTGGATCTGACAACGGTAGGTGAACCACAAGACAACAGAGGCGGTGAGAGCCTGAGTCTACCTTTACAAGTCTCATTTAAAATACCGGTGAATTTTTTTTTTTAAATCTGACGATTATGTGTCGCAGATTAACTCCTTCCAAGTATAAAAACTTTACCTCTGTACAAATAACTTGTTTCGGTCAATAAGTTACCCGACTTCTTCTTTAGTAAATGGTGAGGTTAATAATAAACTAATAGATAATAAATCAATATTACAGGATATTTGTTTAAACACAGCGCAGCTAGCCCCAATTTAAGCAAAGCTGTAATGTGGGATCCAGAATACGGATAGAATACTTAAATATTTTTGTAAATACAGACCTACTATTATGATACAACACCCAAACACAGAACAAACATCTATATTCATCACACAAATATATGTCCTGGGTGGGGATCGAACCCACAGCGCAAAAGGCAGAGTTACTACCAACTGAGCGATGGGGCTTGTAAATAACAAATGTACATGTAATTAAATATAGATATTAAAAGTATATGCAGTAGAGATATGCAGTAGAGCTTTGAGAAGCATGTGTGCTGTTAAACAAAATCCTACCACCAACCAAACCAAGCACAATATTGCTCCCCCTGGGGGTTGAACCCGGGATCTCTGGATCTGAAATCGTTGAGTTGAACCACTAGACCACAGAGGCGGTTAAAAAAAATCCTATGTCGAATGTGAATGATACAGCATGTATAAAGAACATAAGGAGAGTGAATATATTTAGTATATTATAGTACATTTTTATGAAGAGTTGTAAACATGTTTATTCAGAATCTAAACTAGTCTAATAATGGTTCTCTCTTATCTCTCATAAAATTTATGATCCGAATTTAGCAATCCATAACAACCTATGCCATAATAATCAAAATTCCGAAACCTATTTTGCCGAATATAATTTTACCTAACATCACTTGTACGTATTGCAAATTCTATAACAATCAAAATTCCGAAAATGTTTTATCATAATTGACATAATCCCGAATATTCAAAAGTGATAAAAACTTTATCCATAGTTTGGTTTATCATAACAGTCATGTTGTATAAAAATAATTTATTCTAAAATGCAATCAATGCAAGCATGCAAGACGCATGTAAGCAGCATGCAAGCAACATGAAATGTTTTCTGGTACGAGCTCCCGCCAGAAAGCTCGCTCGTCACCCCTGATAATCACTTCACCCACTCAACCTACGCTATACTACGGAGGTCAGTGGCTCGCTCTGCTCGCCACCTACCTCCTTTGCTGCGCTTTGTTTCTCGAGCTTGCTCCTCTCAGAACCTTCTATGTGAGCCTCTAGCTCCGGACCCACCGCGTCAGTTCTGTCATTCATTTTGAACGAAATCAATTGCTAGTTTATCAGACTGTCTAATGAGCTCGCAAATAAAAACTTTGAAAATGTAGATCTGTCCCCTCAGTATGCTTGTAATTCGTAATACAACCAAATAGGTTACATAATTAGTATTTCGTTTTTTATATTTTTTTTCGTTCGGAAAACTATGAATTATGTTATATAATCAATAAGGTATATGAGTTTTGTTGTGTTCCGGCATTCAGAGGTAAGATAGCCAGTTCCTCAGCTTGTTGAGGATTCCGGATGAAGTGCGCCTCCCTTTCAGCCTTATCTTAACTTGTTACCAGGTGAGATGAAGGCCAAGCGCTTTCCCGTCGCACAATAAAAAAAAAAGTAATTATTATGTTTAAAAAAAACAGTAACAGATTCACGACTTATTCTCTATCGAGGATTAACCTCTGATCAGTACTCAATGCGTAAATTGTACGAGGATCACTCGTTACGAGGCACGTCCTACAAACATACGTTCGGCTAGTATTCCATTCGTGAGTTGCAAGCCTTTCGCCGCTTAGTAATATGCTAGCCAGTAACACATGTAATTTGAATTAAGGTCCTAGGGCAAGTCGGTTTACTTACCATGTGACCTTCATTGTCAGAGCATGTGTCAAATTCGCACATGAACTTCTGAAAACCCGAAAAGTCCATTATTGCACTACTGAATTTGAACCCACAACAGGATTGTAAGATCCACTTAGCCACACAGTTCTCGTTATTATACATAACATCTGCCCAAATACTTACGTAAACATGTTTACATAACAAGACACGGAAATAACAAATTCTCTTAAAAAAGCTACAGCGTTAATCTATCTCTGTCAAAAACAACATCCTCACGCAAAGGAATAGTTTTCCAATACACCTTATGTCTCCTGTAGCACGCTACATCTCAATCCGTAAGAAAACACCATAAATTATCACAGAATCCGATTACTAAATAATAAGAATGTCTGTAACAAATTAACAGGTTTTCTTTGAAATATCTTTCTGGGCGTACTCCAAAACTAAATTTACTTGATTGAGTTTTTAACGGGTGTTGAATATAATATACAATCATCATTATCATCATCAACAAACTATTACAGGCCACAACCTGGTCGTAGGTCTCTTCAAAGCGCTAATAAGACCGATATTTGCCATTGCTCATTCACTCTCTACCCGCTTCAAAAGCCTTAGTATGAGTTTCTGACACCTAACTGAAACTATATTCATTTTCGTATAGGGATATAAAATATATTATTGATACCAGCGAGTAAGACAGATGAAAAATAAAGCAGGACAATGACAGAAGGAATCGAAACATTGTTGGAAGAAATTCCAACAACATTTCGATTCCGATTCTTGGTAACTGGACAGCAGCAAGTCTAGTTTATCATCTTCATCTATCCGTAATCTTGACCCATATTACAAGCAATGCTTAGTTTGGTACTAGATAGCGCTGTGTAAAATTAATGTCCTCTCATATGTATTATTATTATTTTTATTATCTAGATGATAACTGACAAAGACTGTTCAGCTAAGCACATAGATATATAGAGAGGATGTTAAATGGTGATATCCGGATGATGCTATGAAACTGTTTTTTGAAAAAAATAACAGTTTTAATACTCAACCTTAAATGTTTAGCTTTATTATTATAGATTTCTAATAAAGGGTCCTCAATTTCAAATATCATTGGCAACGACCTATTTAATCTCACATAATTCAGGTGAATGCTTTGCTATTATAATTATGGTACAAACAACCAGTCTACGCCGCAAATTCCTATTAAACGTAGATTTGGCGCTTCAAATCGAAAAGCTCGAAAAGCATTACAGAACCGATATAACTAGGCTTTACCCGGTTTATTTAACTTGCAACACAAGCCTGCACCGTATATATTTCTGCGGAAATCCGGTATCGTGTTTTAATTAAAAACATTGGAAACATGATTTGTTTTTCAGCACCACAAGTGCTGGTTTACTTATTTTATTTGTCCCAGTTTATATTTTTTCTCATTACTTACATTATACATAACCGCATGGCCGAATTTTGAGTAGATTTTACGATATTTTTTATATTTAATTTAAAAAGAATTTGCGTTACAATATGCACTAATAACCTGATATCGTTGGACCCAAATGGGTAAAAAATTTGGGCCCAAATGGGGTAAAAAAAGTTCGAACATGGCCAACAGTGAGACCAATTCCACATTGTTGCTCTATGTAAACCAATGTTACATCCATAAATAAATATATTTATTTTATTTCCATTTTAAATTAACCGTATTCAAAACAAGAATTGTTCAAGTTAAATGGTGCTCAGTTTGGTTGAAATACTTATTACTATTTTTTTTTTTTAAGTTTGGGAGCAACTATAATAATGTGATATGTTTTTTGTTGTTTTTGAAAGCTTTTTGCGGGTCGCAGTAAATCACAGTGTTTCGGTAAACACCGATATCGATATCTGTGGCATTACATTACATGTATCTAGGGCGAGTTCAAGCATGAAAAATAAGGGCATCCCAGTAAAGTATCCCGGAAAACGGTAAATTTGGTGACTCGACAACAAATCCATCCCAATCCTACAGTGAATATCATTAAAGGCGACTGGGCAACGAAATCGCTGTCTTTTGCTGGCTACGGCCGAATGATCATGACCTTCATCTTGAACTTTACAGGTCCTGCCATGAAACCAGAGATGGGATCATTCAAACGTTACCAAGAAACGAAACTAACGGCACATAAAAAATATTGCACACGTACAATATTTTTGGATATCCTATCAAAAATCTGTGAAAATGGCAGGTCTAAAATAATTTCAGTTAAGCTTAAACCTATCTCTTCTGCTTCTACCTTAACTTATTTTTTTTTAAGAGTTTTAAGCCCTTTGTGTTACGGCTCGTCCGTGGAAGTTCTACCAGCATACCTATTTTAACCGCCAAGCAGCATTCCTGTGTTCCGGTTTGAAGGGTATGGTCGCCGGTGCAATTATAGGCATGTGAGGCTTACCACCTTTATACCTCAAGTTGACGGGCGTAATGCAGTGCTGTGTAGACTATGTTCTTTGTGGATGTGACCATCGCAGTAAGGCATTGTTATAGACAAGAGATGCACTGATCATCGGGTTGGTTACTTGCTTTTTATATAATTACTAAGCTAACTTAGTCCACGGACGTTAAAGGACAGAGCTTCTGTATGTTTAAATCTACCACTTTTACTGCTATATCAATCCGCCTACCATGCGTGGTAATAACGGAAAAATGCATCTTGTTTTGTATTGTAAAGGGCTTGTCCAGATAATAATGGTCGGTCGAAGTGTAAAAGATTTTGGATATTGGTCCAGCTCAAACAGGTAGCTCGATATCTATTGTATGCGGTAAACCATCCAATTAAACGTTTTTGAATGGATTCTGGACCATTGGCCACGAATGACGTCTTTATGGCTCATTCAAACCACTAATTGATTGTTCTAAGGGATAGGGATGCTTTATTGATCGAGTGAGCGAAGCGAACGAGATCTCTCAGTTAAGTTGGGAAATCCGGCACTGTATGTATGTATGTGGCAATGTTTGTGACGGCATAACTCTCGAACGGATTATTCAATTTTCATGAAATTTAAATAGAATAGAGATAACGTAAATATAATTAGATTTTTGCGGGGGATTATCGATAAGAAGGGTATTTTTTGAGTTATTGGGGTGAAAATAAATACAATTTTTCGCCCATATCTTTTGAATGGCTGATCCGATCAATTCATTTTTTTTTATATGCAGAGATTATATTAATACTGATCAATCAGTATAAGGTTTTTTTTAACCCTGGGAAAGTTTTTGAGAAATAGGGGTGTTAAGTGAGACGACAAGATTTTTGGCTTGTGGGGTGTCATTTGAAAGAGTAGCGGCTGCACATTCATAAAATATATATTTTACTTTTTATTAGGGGAGGTTTTTGCTTGGTATGTCTTGTAGGATATACTGTTAAAGGGGGTTGACTTCAAAATTAACTTTATTTTGGTTTGCTAATATCACCCCTGTATTTACATTAACGGTTGCAAAAGGGGTAAATAAGATTGAAGTCTTGAAAATGTGTTAAAATATGAAATATCATAAGAAATAGGGGTTGAGACTGCACATTTTTAAAATAAGTTTATTTTGCCTTTATTAGGGGTGATTTTTCAGATGAATGGGGCAAAGGATGATCATCAGGTCTTTTAAGATAAGAGAGGGTATTCAAAATTTCATTAAAACTGGTTTATTTATCTATTGTTATTCACTCAATATGGAACGATGAAATCCGAAATTACTTTTGGGGTTTCATGCAAGGGTTTTGACTAAACTTATTCCATATCAACAGTACCACCAGTACTAGTATCAACAGTACCAGTTGTCTACCACGATGTGGAAAGAACTTTTTCAAACTGTACGGTAAGGTACGGCTTAACACCACGCTAAGCAGACAGATTGGTACTTCTCCGCCACATCACCATCACGAGATTTCAGTTCGGGGCGAACTGAAACTACTAGTTTAGTATAGTTATGGAGGTTGTAATAATATTATTATAGAGGTGTGGAAGTCGGAATGGGTGCCTTCCGATCTAGGTTGTTGGTTCAAATCCAGTCGTGCTCCGATGGACTTTTAGGTTTTTTGCAAGTTTATGTGCGCATTTGACACATGTACATGCTATGCACTGCCTTGACCGTCTAATGTGCACTCATGTGTGATATGCCGGATTCCTCACGATGTGAAACCGGACAAACTTCCAAACGGCATGTGTCACTAGCTAGTATTCCGCTAAACAGCGATGGGCTTGCAACCTGTCACGCATTGAATGCTAGCTACTTGCAAACCGTAACTTTTTGTTTGTACAACAAAGTGGGCCCCAGCCTCATTCGAGAGAATTTTGTCTCCCGATGGTGGATAAAAACAGAGGACACATTTTTTATCCCCTCCCCGTGCTAAGGGGGCTGACAACCCTTTAGGTGATTCACAAAAGATCATCTTGCGCCCTGAGTGTATTTGAGCTTGCTCGAGACGACAATAGATTTTTAAATAAAATTTCTTGTCTGCTCTTCATTCCCAATTAAAAAGTTAGATTTCTTTATACCTAATTTATACCATGATTGTAGCAATAAAGATATTTGAATTTGAATTCGAGTTTGAAATTCTTTAGGTTCTTCATTCAGTGTAGGATAAACTCTGACTCTGACCAATTCGCTATTTGACAGATTTGTCAATTCTATTGATATATTCTTGTAACAAGATAAATTCTCCTTTGGTCCATTTTCGTAACTGAAATTTCGTAGCCAGCTACAAAAGTGGAAAATTAATTCTTATTCAAAAACCGGTTACAAATGGTAGAATAAAATTCCATTTTCGTAGCTGGTTATGAAACCTTGGTTACGAAAGGGACTAAAGGAAATTGACTCTGTAATATATTTCTTTTTTTTGTTTAACGACGGGCGAGGGCTTACCTTTCTTCTCACCTGGTGTCATAGTTATGATAAAACCGAAGCTGGAAGCGCACTTCACCCGGAATATTAAACAGACTCTATCTTACCTCTAATAGCGGAACATAGCAATTATAATTAATGTTGAAGCGTCAGACTCAGGTCAGTTGAAAGAAATAAGAAATCAATACATTTATTTGACAAACAACCATACAAACCAAATATGAATCTGCGACTACTGTCACAATTTCAAATACAAGTACCTAGTTTAAACACAAGTAGGTACAAATGTAATGTATATAGAAGTTGATCTGAGCCAGTTCCAACTTTTATTAACAGTTTTTTTAACCACTTCTATGGTCTAGTGGTTCGCCCACCCGTGTCAGATCCAGAGGTCCCGGGTTCGAGGGTAGGACTTTGTTTAAGTCCGCCTGGCTAGCTGCCTATCTTACCAAAGTCTGTCGCCATAACAACAGTTCTAAATTGTTTTGTTCTGGCATTTAAAGGTAAGATAGCCAGTTCCTCAGTTTGTTGAGGATTTTGGGTGAAGTGCGCCTCCACCTTCGGTTTTATATTAACTTTTAACTAGGTAATATGAAGGCCAAGCGCTTCCCCGTTGTAAAATAAAAAAGTTCCTTTAAATTGGTCCTGCCTCAGCTCAATGCTACCTCTTGTAGGACAGTGCTGAATTTCAGGTAGTTTAAAAAAAACTTTCACATATATACACATAATATACCTACACAGAAATCGTTTGGGAAACCTACAACGAAGCACAGAAAGGAAAAAATAAAGGAATAAAGAAATAAATTAACAAAAATTTGTGTACCTACTTATAACTTGATTGAATGTATACCTAAAAAATGAACTGAAAAATTACGAATGACATCAATGCTTGCATTTATGCTATAGTCCATGACCAAGAAAATGGTGGTAGCTAGTTAGCCGTACGTAAAACAAGCCCTACAACCTATCAAATCAAGAACCTCTGTGTCTAAATAGTAATTTAGTGAATTCATCAAAATTGAAACAAACAAAATTAACAAATAATAATGACTCAAAAATTCACAACCCACGACGGGAATGAAAGCCGCATCTTTTACAATGACTTAAAATACAAAAATAATATAGAGTAATTTCCGCACATGATACTAAAATAGATTTGTTTCAGTAGCTAGTTAGCCGTACGTAAAACAAGCCCTACAACCTATCAAACCAAAAACCTCTGTGTCTAAATAGTAATTTAGTAAATTCATCGAAATTGAAAGAAACAAAATTAACAAATAATAATGACTCAAAAATTCACAACCCACGACGGGACTGAAACCCGCATCTTTTACAAATTAAACGAGTTTAATTTCCGCACATGATACTAAAATAGATTTGTTTCAATAATTATATCAAGTTGTATGCATAAATGTTTGATTCATATACGTAGGTATGTAGAGACCTTTTCAAATGTAATACCAAAGCCTTAGGGAGCTTTAATGATCACCCAGTTGTCATTAACTCAACATTCATGTATATTGTTCCAACACCCATTGTTCTCGGATTGGAAGTTCTGAAGTCAAACAATACAAGAGATTAAGTTTAGAAACGTCTGTGTTTCAGTTTCATCTGAAATGGCTGTGACATGCAACGTCATGAAGCGGTTATAGCGTGTGATCCGGTTACCTTTGCAACGAACTATAAAAAAATGATTACAAATTTGTAATAATGTAGGGAAATTTACATACCAATATATTTGAATAATATTTTTCTAATATCACTTTTTTCCTGAAGATAACTTAGCATGAAGCTAAGATGACAAATTGACTAATTGAATATGTACCATTAAACTAACTATGTACAAAGAAATCAGTCAGATTACCTAAGGACCGTTACAAACGGCCTATAGGTAACTCAACTGTTCCAGACCAGTACCAGACGGAAGCGTGCCCAAGACACTGGCTGCATTGCCACGCTGAATAGCTATGTTAACTCGCTGGCCTAAATAAGAGCCAGCCCTTGGGTCACATGAAGCCTCAATCAAAAGCCATATTTTTGAACTGATGTCCCAGGCAGATGAGATGGCAGATGGAAAGGCCTACCCATTTCCCAAGGGACAAGAGTCATACCGTCGGGCCGCTTACCATCATCACGTAACAGACCATTCGGTTGAAGAACGGCTGGCACATTAATTTTACTTTTTATTGAATAAATGTATACTATGTACCTAAATGCAAATATGACTCCTGTTATTAATCTAGTTTTAGTTTCCTAATGATTAAAATTATAATAATAATGACCCATCTTTCAAAAATGTTGCAATGCCCTAATCAGGTACATGTACAGTGCTTAATAATATTTAAGATCTTAATGTAACTTACATGTGGCAATAAATGTATTGAGTATTGAGTATTGAAAACACAGTTTTAGCGCTTACATTACAAAGCTGGCTGAACCCTTCGAGATAGATAAATACTGTGTATTGTATGCCTAAAAAAGATCAACAAAAAAGTCCGCACTGGTATATGTCTATCTCTTAGGGACCCACAATAACTATTTTCTATCCTCTTATTTACGTGCAATACAGCATTACCTACTCATTATCCAATAAGTACCTTAAATACATTGTGCATTTAATATAGATCAATATGGCCCTTAACAGTATGTAATTGAAATGTTTATTTTCGATGATATTACAGGTTTAAAATGCAGCGACTAAAATAATAATTTGTATGGCAATGTTTGCCAGGTCATCTAGATAATAATAAAATACGGATCTCGGTAACTTTTGCAAAAATGTTTATTGCATGTGAAGAAATAGTGCGGTGTATAAATTCACGCACCTTCACACATAATTTGTATTTATGTAGCCAGAGAACGCTAAATGGCAAAAAGTTTAACGATTAACCAACCAACATTGCTACCCAAAATAATAAGTCAGGCTTAACGAGGCAGCGCTTAGGAAGCAACATTTTATTGAGCAGGAAAAGAAAAGGTTTTTGTTATATAGATTACAATAGTTTAGTGACTTTTGCAAAGCACAATATCCAGAATACAAAAAAAGTCTTTATGTATATAACTGTTTAAAAATATAGTTTTAAATAGTACATACAATTAATTGTAATAAAGTAAAGCTCAAGAAGGCACAACGAGGGTTCCGATCTACATGTAAGACAAAAAAAATCATACGTGTGAATCCGTCACATGCTTGACCGGTTTTAGGCTTAGTGAATCAGTTTTTTTTTTAGATTTGTTAGTGCCAAACAAGAGTTAATTAGTGCGACTGAATTTGAACCAACAACGTCCGAATCGGAAGACGCCGTTGTGGTGGCCCCTCCGTTTCAACCAGCATCGTAAGCAACATAACATCTAACAATGGGCCAACAAAACAACATTTCAAACATTTTTTAATCAATAAATATTATATCCCAAACCATGCATAGTTTGTAATATGGGAACTAGATTACAGATATAATACTTAAACAGGCTTTTTTTGTAAATACATACGTATCACACAGTACCACACCCAAACATAGAACAAACATCAATATTCATGACACAAATGATTGTTTTTTTTTCCGTTGTCTGTTTCAAGTAGGTAGTATCTTAATGTTAGAGGAAATCTGCACTTATTTTAGCACCACAGGGCACACTTATATAATAATTTATTTTATGATATTATTATAATTGTACGCACAACAAACCTCATAGCTCAGTTGGTAGTAACTCTGCCTTCTGCGCTGTAAGTTGTGGGTTCGATTCCCACCCTGAACAAACATTTGTGTGATGAATATAAATGTTTGTTCTGTGTTTGGGTGTACTCAATATACTCAATACTCAATACATTTATTGCTACATGTACTTAGTTACATAGTTCTTAATAATATTACATAGTACTGTACATGTACCCTGTTAGGGTATTGCAACGTCAATCGTCAATCGTCGTGTGGTATCATATAGTACGTATGTATTTACAAAAAGTATTTAAGTATTCTATCCGTAATTTAGTTCCCATATTACAATGCTTAGTTTGGGGCTAGATGGCGCTGTGTGAAATTTACGTCCTGTAATATTTATTCACTTATTATGCCATCATGGAACTGACTGATGACCGAAATTGTTAGCTGAAATCCCTTATGAAATGGGGATACATTTTAAATAAATCGGTGTAAATGTGTCGATGGTCATTTAAGATATGAAAAGGTGTTATAGAATCTCACGCCTGTACTTACGTGACCCAACGCCAATATTTTTATTTCAATACTATTTAAATAGTTGTATAGTTTTTTGTATGTACATTTATTTTCCTCTCAACTTTTTATACTAACAATAAATTTAATATTTTTTAAACCAAAAAGGTAATATAAATAGATAAACGTCTGTTTTTAATAATTTTATAGTGTTTCTTATAGTTATAAAAACAAAATAATAATAAGTAAAGCTATTAACCTAGATTATTATTATACTTAATGAAACTTATCTTACATAACAGTCAATAAACGAAATAAAATGAAATATTATCACATCTTTTTCACTCTCCTATCGCCGCTAGCCCCCTCATATGCCAGGACCGTTTTGCAAGCCCTTAATCTTTTCAAGACATCGTACCGAAAAGATACAACGGGACTTTACTGAGCCTCCAATGTCTGTTCGTCCGTCTGCTTGTATTAACGTGTCTCATGAACCATAAGAAGACATATTAAATTTTTATATAGGTACGCTATAAAAACAAACAATATAAAAATGAACATGAGATTTTATTGCCTTGAAATACTATACATACTGGGTTGTCAAAGTGATTAAACATATTTCATTCAGTACCATAAAATTACAGCAGTTACCATGAATGTTAAAAGTGACCGGTATGTCGGTTTATTTGACAATGATAGCACCGATTACAAAATTACAGCTTCATGACGATATTTCACTGTCACCGTTACAATAAAAAAAAATAAGACTTTCAGCTAAGTATCATCCACATTTGGTTGATATTCCGATTATTAAGACTAAGCGTTAAAAATATAATTTGCACAAAATTATGGAATCCGCTATCTGAGACCGTTTTACAAGTTAGGTCCTTTAAAAAAATATTGAATACGCATTTTCCTACATATTTAAAGCCATGTCAGTAAAACCGCTTTTTTTCAAGTAACTAAATATTTCATTCGCAAAAAAAATGGAATCCGCTGTCTGAATTCGTTTCTACAGTAACGCACGAACCCATCTTTAAAAAATATTTAATACGCATTTTCTCACATGTTTTAAGCCATATTAGTGATACCGCTTTTTCAATTTGCATTAAGTTTTGAATATCGAATAAACCTTGTTATGATCTTTCATCGCGTTCCGTGTAAACGTAGCCTAACGAGCGTCCCACAGAATCCACTAATGTTCGGCCGCATTTCTCGCCCCGACGAAATGAAAAATACCGACGTTCTCACACCAGGGTTTATCAAAACAAAAACCTTTTCCGAGTTTTTGATATGCAAAGTTGTTTTCTGACGAAGGACAGTTCAACAATTTGGAAGGATTTCGTGTTTAATTAAAATTATTACGTTTTGTTACATTGGGTCGGGGTTTTGTTTTCTCGGGGTGTAAGCAAACATGCTTTTAATTCTTGATTTGCCCTGCTTGCATGGATCGTAATAATTACGGTTTAAAAACTGAAAAGATAACCGACTTCAATGAAGAATATGATACAATTTCGTATATATTATGATACAATTTACCTGGATGACGTATTTTTTTCCAATTAATTTGATGACACATGGACGGACAGACAGACAGACGCGTGATCCTACATGGGGTCCGTTTTTTCCTTACTTTCGAGGTAATATACCCAAATCGCTTCAAGTGTGCCTATAATATTTGAAGAGTTCCCACGATTCTTCCAGGATCCCATTATCAGATCCTGACCTGATGTCAATGGGACCACCTGTGAAGTATACCCTTTCAAACGTTTTTTTTTAAATCGGTCCAGGCGTCTTCTAGTCATTGGGGAAAAAAATAAATAAATAATAAGATTCCGATGAATAAAGAACCTCTTTTTCTTTTAAAGTCGGTTATAAAGAACTACGTAGTTATTCGTTTGTCTGAAGATAACATTTAATAAAACCATTGCTTCATTTGCTGTATCTTTGAACCATGATATATTTTAACCGCTCCCGGTTACGATCCTCAGGGTGGTACAATATTGAGCATGGTTTCTTATTTTTCGATTTAGAGATAAAATAGCTAGTTCAGTCATTCATTTTAGCAAATTGTATCTTCACAACACATAGTGTGTTAAAAACGTGAAATTCGCGACGAAATGGCAGGCTTTTTTTTATTGTTTAACGGGGGAACAGAAAACCAGGTGAGATTAGAAGTGCTTCCCCGTCGTAAGCTTGGTTTATAGTTATTATTAGGCATAATTCACCCGGAATCCTCAATAGTCTGGATGTCTGGCTATCTTACCTCTAAATGATACTACAATTTAGAATTGTTGCTATGGCGACTACTAAGGCGTTCCTTTTCTAGGCATTACATTTGCTTTAAATACCATGCATGACAGTAAAAAATATACACATGGAAATGAGTTTTCCTAAACATTATTAATTTTAGATGACGGTGGAAAATGCACCAATTCTCAATTGGCTAATAGTTAATAGAAATTGTAGGCCTTTGCGTCATTCACGTAAAGATTACCTGTCAATTTGGCCCGATGTCTCGATGTGGCCTATTTCGCTGTCATTCCAACCTGACGTTTAATCAAGTAGAAGGCCAACGTGGGACGACTCGTGTCACTGTTTATTATTATGTAAATCGAAGGTTCGTTTCGTTGTCATGGTATCTTCATGTTAGTATCGGTCTATAGTTGTGTAGAATGAATTTTCATTTGATTTTTTTTTGTTGGACCCACACGAATGTTCAACAACGAAATAAAATAAAAATCTGCCATGTTTTGCCATGTAATGTGGGTCGGAACCCTTGGTGTCTGTGTCTTTGAACTTTATTCTCATAAAAACACATATATATGTACATGAGATACAAATTTATCTAGGTTTACAATATGTAAACTAACCTCAGGTACCTAAAATTCAGTCATTCCACTCCGACCAACTGATCAGACCAACTAAAATGGATTAACAAATTTTCTGTATCATAACAGCTAATGAGATAAAAATATAATAACTACCTAAATATTCCTAAATTATTTTACAACTAAATATTATAAATAACATGATATTACCTTAAAATAACTAAATATTATAACAGCTAGTAAGTACTTGATTAATTAAGTAAGTATGCTAATATTTTGGTTTTACTAAATATGATGTACGTTAATATTTTATTGTGTATTGTTACAATGTATGTACATGTTTAAGTTTATTATTATAAGTATATCCAGTATCCCAAAGCAATACTCTAACATTTAAAAAGATAGACATTTGTACTTAAAATAGCACAAAGCATTAGATAAACTTCACAGAGACGGTGGCAAGTGAAATGGTTCCCGTGGGTCGAATGTACAACCTCACAACATCTTTTTTGCAAGCCAGAGCCGCTGCAAGGACTAGACATAAGATGTACTAATAAAACTTTTTGACAATAAAACTTACGCAATGCGAGTTGGACTCGCACACCGAGGATTCCTTTCAAAACTCAATTAAAGATCTTATTAAACTTTTTTAGGAATTATTTTTTTATTTTAAATAGGACATCTAACAGAAAAAACAAAAACCAAACATTAGTTAAGTACCAGTCTTACTCCCCATGGGGATCGAACCCGGGGCCTCTGGATCTGAAATCGGTGGGTTGAACCACTAGACCACAGAGGCGGTTAAAACTAAACTAAAATTAAAACTCGAAAACTAAATAAGTATATATTCAAAAACAAAAATAACATACAAATGTAGCACAAGAAGTTATATATGTAACAAAGCTAGTTTTTATTAAACTAAATGCTTTCAACTAGTGATAGTTGTGAAATCAAAGTGTCTAACTCAGGTACCTACTATAGTTAGGATTTAAACATAAGTAGGTATCCATTAAATTTAGTTTAGAGGGTAAATGTAAGAAGAATTAATATATTAAATGTAAAAAATAAAGCAAAATATTAAGGCCCTGTCATTAGACGTTTCCTCTTTTTTCAATGGAAAATCATAGTACTTATGAACAAGTCACGAGTCTTTTTTTTATACATCTATTACTTCAGGTACCTATCTACATTAAAGGTAAGCTGAAAGCATAATAGCTGAAAAATTTCTCGATAAAAATATTTATTGAAAATGGTACGTTTCAAAATTTACAAGATATTGTGATATTGTGATACCTACAATGAATATTGACTTACGATTTATTTTAAATGATAGGCTACATATTGATCTACATTAAAGGTAAGCTAGTTTTTTGATACCAATTGAAATTTAATTTAAATCATGAATTATTTGAAAAAATACAGGTGCACCGCGCGCCCGCCTTTCGATCAGTAGCTCTGTGCTTGTCGTCCTCGCAGCGGTCAGACAACACCTAGAGTCAGAATAAATATTAGGACTAATTTAAATAAGTTATTTACGATACGCATGCGCCACCTACAGCTTCTGCCGCAATTTTAGCTGCGTAGCGCGCCTTAAAACTTTACCACTTTATAGTATTAGTGTAGATGTCCTTAAAACGCCCCTGACATTTTGTGTGAAACAACACCGTTAAAAATTCTGGCCCTTTTTCTCTTGTGTGTTTGTTTCTCTCACTCGTGCGATACAATTGTCGGGTAAAGAAATATTACCGACGCGTTTTGTGGCCCTTCAATTCCTTTATAGGGTTCCGTATACCCAAAGGGTGCCAACGGGACCCTATTACTTAGCTGGTTGAATCCCGAGAATTGTAAAAGGTAGACAGTTGAAATATTCACAGAATGAGTATTATATTGCCTTGATTGCTGCTACAACATCATCACCAATAACCGTCTCTCTGGTGGTGGTTCGCCTTCCGGTGTCAGATCAAAAGGCCCCGATGATGCGTCGATGGTCATTTAAGATATGAAAAGGTGTTATAGAATCTCACGCCTGTACTTACGTGACCCAACGCCAATATTTTTATTTCAATACTATTTAAATAGTTGTATAGTTTTTTGTATGTACATTTATTTTCCTCTCAACTTTTTATACTAACAATAAATTTAATATTTTTTAAACCAAAAAGGTAATATAAATAGATAAACGTCTGTTTTTAATAATTTTATAGTGTTTCTTATAGTTATAAAAACAAAATAATAATAAGTAAAGCTATTAACCTAGATTATTATTATACTTAATGAAACTTATCTTACATAACAGTCAATAAACGAAATAAAATGAAATATTATCACATCTTTTTCACTCTCCTATCGCCGCTAGCCCCCTCATATGCCAGGACCGTTTTGCAAGCCCTTAATCTTTTCAAGACATCGTACCGAAAAGATACAACGGGACTTTACTGAGCCTCCAATGTCTGTTCGTCCGTCTGCTTGTATTAACGTGTCTCATGAACCATAAGAAGACATATTAAATTTTTATATAGGTACGCTATAAAAACAAACAATATAAAAATGAACATGAGATTTTATTGCCTTGAAATACTATACATACTGGGTTGTCAAAGTGATTAAACATATTTCATTCAGTACCATAAAATTACAGCAGTTACCATGAATGTTAAAAGTGACCGGTATGTCGGTTTATTTGACAATGATAGCACCGATTACAAAATTACAGCTTCATGACGATATTTCACTGTCACCGTTACAATAAAAAAAAATAAGACTTTCAGCTAAGTATCATCCACATTTGGTTGATATTCCGATTATTAAGACTAAGCGTTAAAAATATAATTTGCACAAAATTATGGAATCCGCTATCTGAGACCGTTTTACAAGTTAGGTCCTTTAAAAAAATATTGAATACGCATTTTCCTACATATTTAAAGCCATGTCAGTAAAACCGCTTTTTTTCAAGTAACTAAATATTTCATTCGCAAAAAAAATGGAATCCGCTGTCTGAATTCGTTTCTACAGTAACGCACGAACCCATCTTTAAAAAATATTTAATACGCATTTTCTCACATGTTTTAAGCCATATTAGTGATACCGCTTTTTCAATTTGCATTAAGTTTTGAATATCGAATAAACCTTGTTATGATCTTTCATCGCGTTCCGTGTAAACGTAGCCTAACGAGCGTCCCACAGAATCCACTAATGTTCGGCCGCATTTCTCGCCCCGACGAAATGAAAAATACCGACGTTCTCACACCAGGGTTTATCAAAACAAAAACCTTTTCCGAGTTTTTGATATGCAAAGTTGTTTTCTGACGAAGGACAGTTCAACAATTTGGAAGGATTTCGTGTTTAATTAAAATTATTACGTTTTGTTACATTGGGTCGGGGTTTTGTTTTCTCGGGGTGTAAGCAAACATGCTTTTAATTCTTGATTTGCCCTGCTTGCATGGATCGTAATAATTACGGTTTAAAAACTGAAAAGATAACCGACTTCAATGAAGAATATGATACAATTTCGTATATATTATGATACAATTTACCTGGATGACGTATTTTTTTCCAATTAATTTGATGACACATGGACGGACAGACAGACAGACGCGTGATCCTACATGGGGTCCGTTTTTTCCTTACTTTCGAGGTAATATACCCAAATCGCTTCAAGTGTGCCTATAATATTTGAAGAGTTCCCACGATTCTTCCAGGATCCCATTATCAGATCCTGACCTGATGTCAATGGGACCACCTGTGAAGTATACCCTTTCAAACGTTTTTTTTTAAATCGGTCCAGGCGTCTTCTAGTCATTGGGGAAAAAAATAAATAAATAATAAGATTCCGATGAATAAAGAACCTCTTTTTCTTTTAAAGTCGGTTATAAAGAACTACGTAGTTATTCGTTTGTCTGAAGATAACATTTAATAAAACCATTGCTTCATTTGCTGTATCTTTGAACCATGATATATTTTAACCGCTCCCGGTTACGATCCTCAGGGTGGTACAATATTGAGCATGGTTTCTTATTTTTCGATTTAGAGATAAAATAGCTAGTTCAGTCATTCATTTTAGCAAATTGTATCTTCACAACACATAGTGTGTTAAAAACGTGAAATTCGCGACGAAATGGCAGGCTTTTTTTTATTGTTTAACGGGGGAACAGAAAACCAGGTGAGATTAGAAGTGCTTCCCCGTCGTAAGCTTGGTTTATAGTTATTATTAGGCATAATTCACCCGGAATCCTCAATAGTCTGGATGTCTGGCTATCTTACCTCTAAATGATACTACAATTTAGAATTGTTGCTATGGCGACTACTAAGGCGTTCCTTTTCTAGGCATTACATTTGCTTTAAATACCATGCATGACAGTAAAAAATATACACATGGAAATGAGTTTTCCTAAACATTATTAATTTTAGATGACGGTGGAAAATGCACCAATTCTCAATTGGCTAATAGTTAATAGAAATTGTAGGCCTTTGCGTCATTCACGTAAAGATTACCTGTCAATTTGGCCCGATGTCTCGATGTGGCCTATTTCGCTGTCATTCCAACCTGACGTTTAATCAAGTAGAAGGCCAACGTGGGACGACTCGTGTCACTGTTTATTATTATGTAAATCGAAGGTTCGTTTCGTTGTCATGGTATCTTCATGTTAGTATCGGTCTATAGTTGTGTAGAATGAATTTTCATTTGATTTTTTTTTGTTGGACCCACACGAATGTTCAACAACGAAATAAAATAAAAATCTGCCATGTTTTGCCATGTAATGTGGGTCGGAACCCTTGGTGTCTGTGTCTTTGAACTTTATTCTCATAAAAACACATATATATGTACATGAGATACAAATTTATCTAGGTTTACAATATGTAAACTAACCTCAGGTACCTAAAATTCAGTCATTCCACTCCGACCAACTGATCAGACCAACTAAAATGGATTAACAAATTTTCTGTATCATAACAGCTAATGAGATAAAAATATAATAACTACCTAAATATTCCTAAATTATTTTACAACTAAATATTATAAATAACATGATATTACCTTAAAATAACTAAATATTATAACAGCTAGTAAGTACTTGATTAATTAAGTAAGTATGCTAATATTTTGGTTTTACTAAATATGATGTACGTTAATATTTTATTGTGTATTGTTACAATGTATGTACATGTTTAAGTTTATTATTATAAGTATATCCAGTATCCCAAAGCAATACTCTAACATTTAAAAAGATAGACATTTGTACTTAAAATAGCACAAAGCATTAGATAAACTTCACAGAGACGGTGGCAAGTGAAATGGTTCCCGTGGGTCGAATGTACAACCTCACAACATCTTTTTTGCAAGCCAGAGCCGCTGCAAGGACTAGACATAAGATGTACTAATAAAACTTTTTGACAATAAAACTTACGCAATGCGAGTTGGACTCGCACACCGAGGATTCCTTTCAAAACTCAATTAAAGATCTTATTAAACTTTTTTAGGAATTATTTTTTTATTTTAAATAGGACATCTAACAGAAAAAACAAAAACCAAACATTAGTTAAGTACCAGTCTTACTCCCCATGGGGATCGAACCCGGGGCCTCTGGATCTGAAATCGGTGGGTTGAACCACTAGACCACAGAGGCGGTTAAAACTAAACTAAAATTAAAACTCGAAAACTAAATAAGTATATATTCAAAAACAAAAATAACATACAAATGTAGCACAAGAAGTTATATATGTAACAAAGCTAGTTTTTATTAAACTAAATGCTTTCAACTAGTGATAGTTGTGAAATCAAAGTGTCTAACTCAGGTACCTACTATAGTTAGGATTTAAACATAAGTAGGTATCCATTAAATTTAGTTTAGAGGGTAAATGTAAGAAGAATTAATATATTAAATGTAAAAAATAAAGCAAAATATTAAGGCCCTGTCATTAGACGTTTCCTCTTTTTTCAATGGAAAATCATAGTACTTATGAACAAGTCACGAGTCTTTTTTTTATACATCTATTACTTCAGGTACCTATCTACATTAAAGGTAAGCTGAAAGCATAATAGCTGAAAAATTTCTCGATAAAAATATTTATTGAAAATGGTACGTTTCAAAATTTACAAGATATTGTGATATTGTGATACCTACAATGAATATTGACTTACGATTTATTTTAAATGATAGGCTACATATTGATCTACATTAAAGGTAAGCTAGTTTTTTGATACCAATTGAAATTTAATTTAAATCATGAATTATTTGAAAAAATACAGGTGCACCGCGCGCCCGCCTTTCGATCAGTAGCTCTGTGCTTGTCGTCCTCGCAGCGGTCAGACAACACCTAGAGTCAGAATAAATATTAGGACTAATTTAAATAAGTTATTTACGATACGCATGCGCCACCTACAGCTTCTGCCGCAATTTTAGCTGCGTAGCGCGCCTTAAAACTTTACCACTTTATAGTATTAGTGTAGATGTCCTTAAAACGCCCCTGACATTTTGTGTGAAACAACACCGTTAAAAATTCTGGCCCTTTTTCTCTTGTGTGTTTGTTTCTCTCACTCGTGCGATACAATTGTCGGGTAAAGAAATATTACCGACGCGTTTTGTGGCCCTTCAATTCCTTTATAGGGTTCCGTATACCCAAAGGGTGCCAACGGGACCCTATTACTTAGCTGGTTGAATCCCGAGAATTGTAAAAGGTAGACAGTTGAAATATTCACAGAATGAGTATTATATTGCCTTGATTGCTGCTACAACATCATCACCAATAACCGTCTCTCTGGTGGTGGTTCGCCTTCCGGTGTCAGATCAAAAGGCCCCGGGTTCGATCCCTGGGGGAATACAATATTGTGCTTTGTTTGGTTGGTGGTAGGACGTTGTCCGTTGTCTTACCTAATTCTGTTGCCATGACAACAATTCTAAATTTGTTTTCCGACATTTAGAGGCTATCTTAAGCCAGTTCCTTAAACAGTTGAGGATTCCAAGTGAAGGGCCCTTCCATCTTCTGCCTTATCTTTACTTGTAAACCAAGTGAGATGAAGGCCAAAAGCTTCCACGTATTACAAAAAAAACAGTCCTTATCAGGCATAATAATGTTCTTCTCTTCCATTTAATTCTATCAGCCGTCAGCTCCTTATCTTTCCTTATCTTTACCTATCACACGAATTTTTTCTTTTACGTGTTCCATCCATCTGGTTTTTGGCCTTCTTCTACTTCTATAGGCTACCTAATGAGGTACCTATAGAAGTAAAAGAAGGCCAAAAACCAGATGGATGGATCACGAAAAAGAAAAAATTCGTGTGATAGGTAAAGTGTGTTGTGCAAAAAAAATATTGAGTATCCATTGATACTCAATATTTTTTTTGCAACCTGATTGATTGTTCGTAATTTTTCAGTCACTGGCTGTACTTTAAAGTTTCCTCCTACAAGTATATTAATTTCTTATACATACATGTCACTCCAAACATTCATTTCAACTTTCGCATCTCGGCTGCATGCAACCTTTTTTTTATCCGTCCCATTTGCAGCAAATCACTAAGATCCATACAATAAAGCAGAAAATGATCGATTATTCCCTTTTAAGGGTCTTCGTTGGTCGCATGTTGTTCCAGAGACCTGTTGCCAATTCATCCATCCCACATTTAATGACCTCAGCCTCTGCAGCACTGATTACAGCAGATGTTGGGCATTGATAGCACACAGATTTATAAAGTAACAATAAAGATGTGTCAAGCAATGATGACAGATGGATGGAAAAGCTAGGTACGCTTACTTGAACACTACATTTTTATTGGACACAAGTTGCACAGACCACAAAAACGAATCAAAATCGGAAGTAATTACAATAAGATTAAAATGTGATAAATATGTACAAATGTAGACTATGAGAACAAATATACGAAGATTCACTAGACGAAGGTATCGTTAAAAACAATTGAGTTTTTTTTATATATTGGAACAGACTAGCATAAATAAAATGTCATTAATAAGGAGAAACTACGATAATTCATCTTGTTGGTTTACCTTTCTTTTATTTCGTTGTTGTTATTTAAATAAAAAAACCCGTAGAAAAATGTCTTTAAAATTTTATACCAATTAATCAAACAGATTAATTTATTACTTATAATAAATTTAAAAGATAGTTAAACTAAAGTAAAAAAAACACTGTATGTTACTTATATTTTAGGTAAGCCATTATGGTAGGCATATTAGTAACCGCTGATATATAATATTCTTGTTCATTACTTTAGCTTCCCTTTTATGTTTTCTTTCATGTTTATTATTTTTATCCCTATAGAACCGTCCCATTAGGATGTTGCTATACCAGTTAACAGCCATAGGTGATTTTTCAATATTAACAAACTGCGCATTAAGTAGTTGGGTATAAGTTTTGACTTTGACTCCACTTAGAATGGAAAAAAAGCTAATATTATGATACATGTACTGATTTTAGCTAGCCAAAACATGCTTATAGCACTTTTCGCAGCTTTTCGTGTGGTGTTTATTTGTGTTATAACACAAAAAAGACACCTTACCTGAGTCTGTTGCCATAACAACAATTTTAAATTGTTTTGTTCCGGCATTTTATAAGTATGTGTTGTTCCTCAGTCTGAAGACTTGAATACTTGAGGTGAAGTGCGCTTCCACCTTCGGCCTTATCATAACTTGAAACGAGGTGAGATGAAGGCCTAATGTTTCCCCATCTCGAAAAGAAAATCAAGATATTCAAACAAATAAATTTAATAAAAAATAATTTTACATAAAAGTATTATATTTACCCTTTTGAGGATAAATCAAGACACTCTTAAAGCGTAAAGGACTCTTTTACATGACAAAAATTTAACACAGCGCCATCTATTCCCAAACTAAGCATATCTTGTGATATAGGAACTAGACAACGGATCGAATACTTAAATACTTTTTATAAATACATACGTACATATGATACAACACCCAAACACAGAATTAACATATATCATCTATATATATTTTGGGATCTAGATTACGGATATAATACAAAAACATTGTTTATTTATTGTCCTGTAATATTTATTTATTGTACAATACATCAATATTCATCACACAAATGTTTGTCCTGGGTGGGAATCGAACCTAACAGCATATAAGGCAGAGTTACTACCAACTGAGCTGTCAGGCTTGTTAATGCAACGGAATTAACAAACCTATGAGTACTAATGGTAGCTAACCAGAATTTTGAACGCAACTAAACACCTTCGATACACACACTCAAACAGCAGTCCAATAAATCAATGATTTTAACCGAGCACTCATCTAGCGCCATTATTGTGTGAAGTCATCAAAACTTCATTTGTCCAACACAGACTGCACCCAACGGGGTGTAAAGCCCTCTCCACCCCCCCTTACACCCCATTTCCATTCCTGCAATATCTCAGCTGGATATTAATAGAGTGAAATGTGTCCATGCCCTATTTATACTGAAACTGGGAACAGAACAATTTGTCAAACGCAGTATCAGTATTTTGCCGGGTTCATAGAGAACTGACATTACGTAATATACTATTAGTTTGTAATAAACTGTTCGTTTCTGCCCGCGTTGCAGCCCGCTTTGTGCCCGGATAACAATTTATTGTGGTGGGTATTTCTATTACCTATTCCAGTGGTAATAATGAGATTTGACTGCCTATGTGGTCTAGTGGTTCAACCCACCGATTTCAGATCCAGAGTTCCCGGGTTCGATCCCCAGGGGAGCAATATTGTGCTTGGTTTGGTTGGTGGTAGGATTTAGTTTAAGTCCGTCTGGATAGCTACCACCATCTTACCTAATTATGTTGCCATAACAACCATAACTTCAAAAGAATGTTGTGATCCGGCATTTAGAGGTAAGATAGCTAGTTCCTTAGTTTGTTGAGGATTCCGGGTGAAGTGTGCTTCCACCTTCGGCCTTATCTCAACTTGTTACCAGGTGAGATTAAGGCAGCGCTTCCCCGTCATTCAATAAAAAAATAAAAAAAGGGTTCATAGGGAACTGAAATTACGTAATAAGTTGGTGATAAGTAATTAGTTTCTCCCGGCGGTGTAGCCCGCTTTGCACCCGGATAATTCCATGTGGTGGGTGTCAGTATTTCCAATAACTATTTCAGTGGTAATATATAGAGAATACACCTGTTTCTCAATACAGTTTTTCTGTTGGAGGTCCAAAAGCAAAGTATTTCGGGTGCAAAAAATAAAACAAAGTAGGCATTCATGGGAATTGCCGACAGAAATTTTATTTATCATGTCTCTATTGTTCATGTATCTATGGTGTATTCAATATTTTTAACCGACTTTCAAAAAAAGGAGGAAGTTCTCAGTTCGTCATTATCTTTTTTTTATGATTACTTGAAGACGCTTAAAACGATTTGGAAAAATATTTTTTTGGTTTATACTTCACAGGTGGTTCAATTGACATCAAGTCAGGATCTGATGATGGGATTCTGAAGAAATCGAGGGAACTCTTCACATATTAAGTGTATGCGCACTTGAAGTGATTTGGGTATTTTTAGGGTCGGTATACTTCCCAAATTATCCTATTGTCATCAGGTCAGGATCTGATGATGGGATTATGGAAAAATCGAGTAAACTCAATTATTATACAGGCACACTTGAAGCGATTTGGGTGTTTTACCTTAAAAGCTAGGAAAAAACGGTCCCCATATCACGCGTGTAGCGGTCTGTCTGTCTGTCCGTCCATCTGTCATCAAAATAACTGGACAAAATATGTCATCCAGATAAAAGAAACTGTATCATATTCTTCTTTGAAGTCAGTTTCCTTTTTTGTATTTAAAACGTAATTAAATATGTTCAAGAACTGAAAACTCAAAAAGACAAACACTTAAAATGAATATTTAGAAAAACTTAATATTTAACGTTACTTCATGAGTTCTGATAGTAAAATTGACCAAACAATAATTTTGCATACATCAAAACTTTTTTTTTTATTATACGACGAAGAAGCGTTTGGCTTTCATCTCACCTGGTTTCAATTTATAATAAGGCCGTACAGTATCGGGTCGTACATTTTCTTCACATAATGATATTGCACAGCCTGATCATACGAATCGTATGTCGCAGTACGTCAGTAGGTTGTTTAGTTTCTGAAGTAGAAAGCTCCTTGTGAAATGTATCGTCCAGAGAAATACTACCATCATACCAGTTTGACCGCCAAGCTGCATTGCTAAGTTCCGGCTTGTGTATGGTTCCCGGTGAAATTATAGGCATAGGTCATGTTCTTTGTGGGTGTGACCTACTCAGGTAAGGCTTTGTTATAGGAAAAAGATGCACTTGACATCAGAATCGGTGGGTTGCTTGTTAGTTCTCTCTCCAAGATGATAAAAAAAAACAGCAAGAAAAATCTAATCCCTTTGGTACTTTTTCGTAACTAAGATTTCGTAACCAGCTACAAAAAAATAATTTTACTCTGCCTTTCATCACCGGTTATTGAATAAAAAAATATTTTCTATTTTCGTAACTGAGTTTCGTAACTAGGCTACGAACATTGAAAATATTTTCTTACCATGTAACCGGATATAAAAGGATGAGTTCAGTCTCAATTTCGGTGCAAAACATCGCAGCCTACACAATATTTTTTTATAATTTACTGATGTTTATAGCGAGAATGAAATTGAATGGTTTTATTGAAATCTTAATTAGGTGATTAATAATAATATTTCCTTATTACTATTTTAACAAAATATATAAATAGACTCGAAATTTTCCACTTCGAGGATTTACCCCTGATCACTGCTCGGAGCATGGATCTTATGAGGATCACCTCATAAGGAGTATCAAAGGGGTAGTCAGAGGCACGTCTAAACTTACGTTCGGCATATGCCCACGTTTTTGCATGTAGCTAGCATACGTGACAGGTTGCAAGCCCATCGCTGATTAGCGGAATACTAGCCAGTGACACATGCCATTAGGATTTTTAGGCCCTAGGGACATACCTTCACCGTCAGAGCATGTCCATGTATCACATACGCACATAAACTTTCGAACCAAAAGTCAATTAACTCGACTGGATTTGAACCCACAACCTCTGGATGGCAAACCATCAACCTCGTCAACCTCGGGCCCATGCCCACTAGGCCACACAGCTATTTTACTGAGGCTTACTATTGTTAACCACAGTAAAATATGAAGCTAGGATAATAAAGATTTTGTAGCTGGCTGCGAAATTTAGTAATGAAAATGGAATATAACTCTTTTCTTCATAACCCGTTAATCAGCTAAATTGTTATTCTGACAATGTAATCGAATTGATGGCGGAGTACGTTAGTAGGTTGTTGTGCACCCAGAAACACCTTGCTTTTTAATTCACTATGTTTGCTGACAAAATCCAATTAGGAGCTGACCAAAACCTTTTTAATTACCTGAGCGTTTGAATGCTTAATACAAACAATTGTAAAAATATATCCATACAATAACTAGTAGTTCCCTCCGAACTGAGATCTCGTGATGTCTGGTTTGTGACGGAGATCATTTCTCAAATAGAACGTAATTAACAAATGATAAAAATGTGCTTTCATTACACCTTTCTCACCTTACTTAAGCACTTTTATCTCGAACTCTCTTTATTCACCTGAGTGTTCGAGGCTCTCTCTTGTTGCTAACGTAATGTATCCTTACTAACATGAAACAAAGGAAAGGTGTTTAAAAATGCTCACAAAACTGTTAACTTAATAGTTGTGTTTTAAAAATCTACCCCTCCAGCCCACGGATATCGTAAAGTCAACCAAAAAGGCAGCAGCTTTTTTCTTTGTGTAAACAAAACTTTTACTGTGAGCACCAAGCTGTCTGCTTAGCGTGGTGGCTATAATGGCCGTACGTACCGTATTGAGTGAATAACAATAGATGAAATAGACCAGTTTTGAAATTTCGAATACCCTCTCTTATCTTAGAAGACCTGATGATCATCCTTTGCCCTCTTCATCTTAAAAACCACCCCTAATAAGGGCAAAATAATATAATTTTGAAATCAGTCTCAACCACTTTTTCATGTTTTAACACATTTTCAAGACTTAAATTTTATTTACACCTTTTACAACCCTTAATGTAAATACAGGGGTGGTTTCAGCAAATCAAAAGAAAGTTAATTGTGAAGTCAAATCCTTTTAACAGTCTATCCTACAAGACATATCAAGCGTTTAACTCCTTAACGCGCCCCTTTATTACAAAAACCACCCCTAATAAAATGTTAAATATATATTTTATGAATGTGCAGCCGATACTCTTTCAAATGACACCCCACAAGTCAAAAATCATCTCGTCTCACTTAACACCCCCATTTCTCAAAAACTACTCTAGTATCAAAAAAATCCTCAAACCGATTTTTGAGTAGGTATTAATATAATCTCTATTATGTTCAAAATTTTTAATTGATCGAATCAACGATTCTAAAGGTAAGGAGGAAAAATTGTATTTCTTTTTACCCCAATATCTCAAAAACTATTTCATTTATCGAAAATTCCCCGCGACAATCAAATCAGGTATATTTACGTTTTCTCTGTTCAGATTAAATTTCATGAAAATCTAATAATCCGTTCGAGAGTTATGCCGTCACAAACATTGTCACATACATACATACATACAATGCCGGATTTCCCAACTTAACTGAGAGATCTCGTTCGCTTCGTTCTCTCGATCAAATACCTATTTAAAGTATTTTTATGCTGCTATTGCAAGAACCATTATAATTTTACTGTGTCGCTGTATGAATAAACTTCCTTTTCTATTTAACTAGTTTGCTTCAAACGTATGGAAATTTAAATTGTATATTCTAAGCCTCTTGAAAGCGTCTGGATACTAGTTCTAAGCCAAACATTGAACACATGTCGATTTTCACAGCGCAACATAGCTACTTGACACTCATATTTACAAAAATAGTGTCTGTGTATTTAACGGTACATTCGGACCTCCCTCGACCCCGTTGTTTTGATAGTACCGGTAAAATAACGACACTGCTTCACGTTTTAGGCAGCTTTTTGTCCCAACCCTGATATATTCCTCTTTGAATAAAATATCTCTTTGATCGGGCCAACGTGGCGTACCGTGCGCAAAAAACACGTAAATAACACAGCAACAAATCAGTTGTTAAAATTATGTTACTCTGATTTTTTTCTTTTGCCTATGGACCTGTGACTAGGTTCCTTTTATCCTATTATTTATTTTATGAGAGAGCACATTATTTTCCGGACATGAATTAACAATTTAAAAAGTACTATTATAAATTATTTTGTAAGGTCTTCACCTCAATATACAATTCATAATTGTAAACTCCTTATATAGTGTGCATTCAAGAATATTTGATAAAGCAAGTAGATTTTCTTTAAAGTTTTGATATAGCCAAATTCAACAATAGGTTTGTAACACTTATCTAGGGCCCTATAAATAAGAGAATCAACATATTCATATCCCGTTATGTGGTGTACAACTTAAGTTATATTAGTGCATGGCAAAGAAGACAAGCTATAGAAAATTAGGATGGCTAAGTGATAAATTTCTAAAGTCACAAGTCACAAAATAAAACCTAAACCATGTAACTGATGCCGACACCACACATTGTCAAAACACATTTTATTAGGAACATAACAAAATACTTGGTTTATAATATATTTGAGACACACCGCTGTGACTTTACTTTCACTGTTAGGTGAGCAAAATTAGAAACTAGACTGGAGAATGGTTATTTTAGTCAGTCTGGTGTCGCAAGGGCTTGCAAGGGCACATATTTATGTCATTTATGTCTGCAAAATTATGCATAAATACTTTAGCGAATTAGCAAAGCTATTCAGAGTGGCAATCCAGCCAGTGTCGTATGCGTACGCAAGCTTCACTGATCTGGAACAATTGAGCTACCTATAGGTAACACTGCTGCTTCCTTTACAAATAACTAGTATTATAAGATATAAAAAAAATAAATGTTGTCAAATAATTAATATCTGTTTCTAAATGTTCCTTTTGTATATTCACAAATTATACCTACATTTTGTAAGATTTAAAGATTTCATGTCCTTATGTAGTCCGAAACAAACACCATTCTAAAGTCTACTTTTTTATATATCTATAAAAATTGTAACATGAGAATCAATTGGATTTATTCCATTTCCAAATTTAAACAATTAAACAAGCCTCACAGCTCAGTTGGTAGTAGCTCTGCCTTCTGCGCTGTAGGTTGTGGGTTCGATTCCCACCCAGGACAAACATTTATGTGATGAATATAGATGTTTGTTCTGTGTTTGGGTGTTGTATTGTATGATAAGTATGTATTTACAAAAAAAAAAGTATTTATGTATTCTATCCGTAATCTAGTTCCCATATTACAAGTTATGCTTAGTTTGGGACTAGATGGCGCTGTGTGAAATTAGTGTCCTGTAATATTATTTATTTTATTTATTATATACACTATTTAACACACACTTGGGGACTGGATGCATATGCTCTGTTTGTTTCCCAGTCCTCCCCCCACACAGACGATACTGGAGTGCCATTGGGTTGTATAGTGGGGAGTCCCACATAATTTATACATAATATAGATTGGAGGGTAGTAAATGCATTTTTCCCAGCGAAACATAAAAAAGGGGGCTTCCACGGGCAGTGGCTATCTTTTTGTGATCTCTCCTGTCAATGTCCTCGCCAAAGGTTTGCCATATTTTGTCGGCACGCGGGAAAGCCATTGCATTCTGCGAAAGTTTGCTCTTTCAAGCACAACATGAAATTTACTTCATGCTTGCTCCGGCCTAGACCTAGACAAGCCTAGAAGTCAAGAACTTATCCATAAATTATACTATATTAAACACTGAAAAGCAGAAAACAATTATGCTTTAATATCTTGTTTCTTGTTATGGAATAACTTGGGAGCGGCCTAACCTCACTGTTTATGCCGGGGTTGCGGTTAAAATAACCTGAAAATGTTAACAAAATGTTCGTAAATAAATAAATCTTCAATATAAGAAATAAATGGCTACGTAGGATCCCATTTTACCTTACGTTCGTCCTGACTCACTGATTTGTGAGATAACATATTATTTAATAAATGAAACGGTTATTACCACAAAATTTATACGTCGATTTGCTGACGTTTCGAGATCATTTTGAGACCCCTTCTTCACGAGCTTCGCCCGCGCGCACGTTCGTCGGTCGCGCGGCGCAAACTGCGGATTTGTGCCCGCCTTCTCGTTGAGAAGGTACAGGCGGCGGCGGCAGCGGCGGCGACTCGCAAACTGGTTCCTCCGTGTCGTCATTACAGCTATAAGGTTGCGTACACGCTGCACTCACAACATCACTCTCCAACACGAAACGCGAACTACTGGTTGGTGTAGAAGAATACAGAAGTGGCTTCCACGATGTTGAAACACCCCATCCGTGATCTCTATTGAAATTCGGGTTACGATAAATCTCAATAGCTTCTCGTACTTTGCGAGGAACAAAAAACTTCTCTTTCGCAAGTACTGAGATTTGGTCGAATCTAAGGAAGTGATTTGATTCTGAGATTAATGCATGTTCTGCAACTGCCGATTTTTCAACATCTACATTCTTCACACTCCTGATATGTTCAGTCAGCCTTGTCGCAATATTTCGTCGGGTTTCACCTATGTAACTCTTGCCACAGTCACACGGTATACTATAAACCCCGGGTACGCTGAGAGGATCACCATCTTTTGGTGAGCGCAACAGTTGTCTAAGCTGGCCAGGTGGACGAAAAACAGGTTTAATAGAATATTTCCGGCGCAAATAGTCACCAATCTTATCAGTTACCCCCTTAATAAACGGTAAGTAGATTGGCGAACGCTCCACTCCCGGAAGACGTTTGTACTCATTCGCCTTTACCACCCCAGCACACTGCTTCCAACTATATCCATTTTTCTCCAATACTGATTTTACGTGCTTCAACTCGGCCTCAATATGATTTTGATCACAAAGACTGAGGGCCCGGTCAATGAGCGTTCTTGGAACGGAACGTAGGTGTAAAGGATGATGATGGGAACTTGCGTGTAAATAACGATCGGTATGTGTAGGCTTTCTGTAAACATAATGTGACAAACAACCAAATTTATCCCGTACCACACGCACATCAAGGAAGGGTAACGAACCATCTACTTCCTTCTCAGTAGTAAATTTTATTTTTGGATGTATTGAATTCAAATGGTTCAAGAAACCATCAAGTGCCTCATGAGTGATAAATTACTACAGATTTCTGGTGAGAAAGAACTCCTAACTGCTTTGCGCCCTCCCAATCCAACTACACCTAAGATTTATGGTTTACCAAAAATACATAAACCTGACTGGCCCTTAAGACCTATTGTAAGCCAAATTGACGCTCCCACTTATAAATTATCAAAGTATTTAGCTTCAGTGCTTCAGCCATTGACGGGAAATACTAATAGTTATGTCAAAGACTCGCGACATTTCGTACAGTTGATTGCGGATGTGACAGTGGAGCTATCTGAAGTAATGGTGAGTTTCGATGTGTCGTCTTTATTCACAAACGTGCCAGTAGACGATGTGTTGACGATCATTGCTGATATAATCGAGGCAGCCGGTTTTCCCGCCTATTACATTGAATGGACTGAGTACTGCCTGAGAAGTGGATATTTTGTGTGGAAGGGTGAGCATTACATTCAGGTGGATGGTGTAGCCATGGGATCTCCCATTGCCCCAGTAGTGGCCAATATTTTCATGGAGTGGTTCGAGGAGGAGGCTATAAAGCCTCCTCCTCGAACAACTCCATACATTACATATGTATGGAGTGATATCCGTACATATAAATACAGCATCTATAAAACCTAGAATATGGTGGCGTTACGTAGATGATGTGTTCGCTATTATCACTCATGAGGCACTTGATGGTTTCTTGAACCATTTGAATTCAATACATCCAAAAATAAAATTTACTACTGAGAAGGAAGTAGATGGTTCGTTACCCTTCCTTGATGTGCGTGTGGTACGGGATAAATTTGGTTGTTTGTCACATTATGTTTACAGAAAGCCTACACATACCGATCGTTATTTACACGCAAGTTCCCATCATCATCCTTTACACCTACGTTCCGTTCCAAGAATGCTCATTGACCGGGCCCTCAGTCTTTGTGATCAAAATCATATTGAGGCCGAGTTGAAGCACGTAAAATCAGTATTGGAGAAAAATGGATATAGTTGGAAGCAGTGTGCTGGGGTGGTAAAGGCGAATGAGTACAAACGTCTTCCGGGAGTGGAGCGTTCGCCAATCTACTTACCGTTTATTAAGGGGGTAACTGATAAGATTGGTGACTATTTGCGCCGGAAATATTCTATTAAACCTGTTTTTCGTCCACCTGGCCAGCTTAGACAACTGTTGCGCTCACCAAAAGATGGTGATCCTCTCAGCGTACCCGGGGTTTATAGTATACCGTGTGACTGTGGCAAGAGTTACATAGGTGAAACCCGACGAAATATTGCGACAAGGCTGACTGAACATATCAGGAGTGTGAAGAATGTAGATGTTGAAAAATCGGCAGTTGCAGAACATGCATTAATCTCAGAATCAAATCACTTCCTTAGATTCGACCAAATCTCAGTACTTGCGAAAGAGAAGTTTTTTGTTCCTCGCAAAGTACGAGAAGCTATTGAGATTTATCGTAACCCGAATTTCAATAGAGATCACGGATGGGGTGTTTCAACATCGTGGAAGCCACTTCTGTATTCTTCTACACCAACCAGTAGTTCGCGTTTCGTGTTGGAGAGTGATGTTGTGAGTGCAGCGTGTACGCAACCTTATAGCTGTAATGACGACACGGAGGAACCAGTTTGCGAGTCGCCGCCGCTGCCGCCGCCGCCTGTACCTTCTCAACGAGAAGTGCGGGCACAAATCCGCAGTTTGCGCCGCGCGACCGACGAACGTGCGCGCGGGCGAAGCTCGTGAAGAAGGGGTCTCAAAATGATCTCGAAACGTCAGCAAATCGACGTATAAATTTTGTGGTAATAACCGTTTCATTTATTTAATTATGTTGCATAGCCACACAAGTTTCAATCCTATAACATATTATTTATCAAACACAACGTGACAAACAGGATAACTATGTATGATACATGTCATAATAATAATAATAATAATAAAAATGTATTAATTTCTTCACAAATTACCGTACATAATTGATGTATTGAGATAGGTATAAAGTACAGCTAAGTTATTTATCTTCCTCTTGCTGTTACTGTGTGTGTTTTTTTTTTCCAATAAATGAATATCTAGCAGCTTACCTATGTAACATGTATCTATGTAGCTTTTTGTATTGTGAACGGTCCGATACTTTGATTCTTTGTTCTAACTAAGTTAAACTTGTATGTAGACACAATGGATCTCTGCTTATATGATAACTATATTTATATAACTATAGATGTTACTTTATAAAATCGAATAGGTAGTTAATATACAGGAGATAGAGGGTCTGTGCGATCTAGCTAATAATGGGCTCCCGTGCAATCACATCAAATCAAACTGAATCTCAAATGAAATCACTGAATTATCCTATCGCTGGTATGGACCTGTAAACGTCTAACTCGATTATCCTCCCGCAGTCCTCTGGCGCCAAGCAGTTCGTTTGATGTGTTTTTTTGGTGTGCGGAAGTGCCAATGTCTTTAATAGGCAGCTTCTCGGAATGTTCGCTTTACCGTGACGTCATCCTCGACATGGTAAAACCCAGATGACCCTCGACATAAAGATTATACCCGTTTAAAAAAAAACAATTATTATCCCTCGGTTATTAAATGTATCCCATTAAAAGCTAATCGTCTGAAGCAACGGCAGGAAACAAAATAATGAAATTCAATTAGGCGCTGATCGCCTCGGAGACTTTCCACAATAAATTTTCGATACAAGTTCCAACAAAGGCGAAGAGGGTTATGTACGCTGCGGTTTTATGATTTATGATTTTACAAAGACATTTCTTGTTCAATTTTGTATTATTGAAAAATGAAATTAATAGTTCCGTTTTGCACTACCAAAAGGAATACATTTCGAAGATGGAGTTATCATATTGCCTCATACTTTTATGGAAACGTAGAGATGTGCTTCGTACGAAAACCCACCGAGTCTGATTAAATAAGGATCTTCAAAATCAAAAAAGTCGTAGAAGCCGACTAAGGGATTAATCAAAAGAAGATTAACAGCTTAATATAAGTTTTATTACGAATTATGGATTAACTCTCATCTAGTACTAGGCCAGAGTAAAAAAAGGATCTAGTATATAGTGAGCCAGAAGACATGACCTCTTCTTCGCATAGACGAAAAACGGCAAAGCATTTGGCGCAAGACTTTGTCAGAATGAGTTGGGTGGTTGATAACAAGGTAGACCTTGAATGATCACAACGCTGGTGAAAAGATATGTGAGTCTTTGTTTTATGAGTAGTAGAGCTCCTTGTGATAAGGCTCATCCTGAGAAGTACTACCACCATACATATTTCGGACGCTAAGCAGCATCGCTGTGTTCCGGTTTGAAGGGTATGGTTGCCGGTAAAATTACGGGCGCGCGAGGTTTATCACCATTATGCCTCAAGTTGACTGGCGCAATGTAGTGCCGCATTACTTATAATATTTTGGAGGAGGCTCTAATCAGCAGTAGATATAAATAGGCATGTTGATGAGAAGACAAAGATTGGAGATATTCAAAGTTAGCAATCTATTGATCGATTTATATCTATGCTACAATCCTACTTTCAAGTGTTCAATGTAGAATGCAATTCCCTATCAGTAGGATAGAAATTGAATAGACCTATGTGATACGAAGATCAAATTCTTAGGCATCAGATTAAAAATATACCTTCATAATAAGCGTAGACATTAAAATTACATCCCAGCATCAAGAAGGCACTCAAAAAACTGTTGATTTTCTGAGATAAGGGACCTTACTACAAAATCAATTGTTGCAGAATCCAGAAAAGATCTTCTGTCATTTTTGTAGTGAAAAATGTGCAATCCACCATTGTATACGTTAAATATAGTTTTAGTGTTTCGTCTTTTGGGGTAGGCCCCCGGAATGTTACGTCGACACTTGCTCTAATAATTCTTTGACCGATCGCCTCAATGTCAAATGAACAATTTCTTTCGCACCCATCTCATTTTTATTCCAAGCACCCTCAAAAGAAAGCTAATTGGCAATCTTAGCGTTTATTTAGAACAGCAGAACGTTATTAATGGACACTCGTTAAAGCCTCCTATCCACGGTGAGTGTTTTTTTTATAAAACTGGGAGGTAGGCTACTTACTTGTTTCATACCAACAAGTAGCCCATCTGATAGCTGATAACTGACCCTACTTAGGCACATTAAAAAACAGGCTTCGCCAGAAATTTCAACAAGCCTCACAGCTCAGTTGTTAGTAGCTCTGCCTTCTTTTCTTCAGGTTGTGGGTTCGATTCCCACCAAGGACAAACATTATGTGTGATGAATATTGATGTTTGTTCTGTGTTTGGGTGTTGTATTGTATGATAAGTATGAATTTACAAAAAAAAAATAAGTATTATATCCGTTATCTAGTTCCCATATTACATGCTTTGCTTAGTTTGGGACTAGATGGCGCTGTGTAAAATTAATGTCCTGTCCTGTAAATTGGTTGAAGAAGGAGATGTTAGTGATTAAACATTTAATTAAACATTAAATGTTTAATCATGAGTCGCCTCCTTCAACCCCACGTGACCACACCATAGCTCCCAGTGTGGCTGCGGGTAATTCGTTTGCCAAGTGTCAATGTTATGCCCAGTTCAAGAGCTCACCCATTTCAAATGAAAAAAAATGTTTTTATACCTCGGCCAATGAATATTAACGTGAATGTTACCGCAAAAAAATCTTTCACAGAATTCTAAGCATGGCTTCCTGAATTTGGATAATGTATGGAATGTGAATGACCCCTCAAAATGAAATAAACCCATATAAAAAAGAGCGTTTACGCCGAACGGCATTTCAAGTACTGTTTCGTTTTGAGTACCGTTTTACCTACCTAGGTACTTGTTATGAAAATGTACAACTTTATTTTTTGACCAATGTATGCTGGTATGTTTTTTAAATGTGGATAGATATTTCTCAATAAATGTTATATTTTAAATCGCTTATCTGAACACATACAATGTGACATAGGTAATGCCTCAAGATAATGATTTTCAAGATTTATGATGCTTTTAGAAATTCTTATAGGTATTATACGAGTATATATTATACAGTACAAAGCTTAAAGTCAACTCTTTGGTACTTAATTGTAATTGAATTTAATTAAATGTATAGACAGAGCAGCCTGTTAGGACCTCACGCGCGTAGAAAATTCTTTATACAGAGCTCATATAGGTTGGTTTCATTAAAGCCTTTTTAACAATGATTGTCATAAACTTGTCAGACAAATGTTTCATAATTGCGCGTGATGTACAATCAAGATGAAAACAGACAGACAAAAATGGCAAAATATTTTTTTAGGCTTTTAGTGATTTTATTACTGTGAGATAAATATTTTACCTCGAAGCTTGCCTGGGCAAGTATGAGGTCAACGATTGAGCGAGCCTTCGCAGAAAATGTATGATAATTCTCCTTTTGATGGTGCTGGGTTGCACTAAGCATTAGATATCAAACGAATACAAAGGTAAACATTACAGTACAAATTCGTTAGCTTTGTGAAATGCGGCCTAATGTAGAGTCGGCTTTACTCATTGCCCTTAATGAAAAATGGCTACTGTTAACAGGCTATAAAACATTAAAACACTGCGCAGCCTCAATTCAAAGAGTCCAATTTATTTTTGCAATGAGCCTTAATAAGAAATATTGCTGAGATTTACAAGTCACTTAGTTAATAAAAAATATAAATAATATACTTCCTACGAGCATTTTTCTCTGGTTACAACATACAACAGATTCAGGACTCAGTGAAGCTAATAATTATTTTTAATGCGCGCTGCAAAAAATATCAATTAGCTGCCAGCGCCCCTTTTTTCCAGTTACCTAATAAGTTAATTAACATTTTCTGGGATTGCTCGCCGCCCTATCGTAGACCTCATTCTTGCCCAGGCAAGCTTTGATGTCAAGAGCTGACTCATCGCAAACTAACAAGAAAGATCCACTACCATTTATAGGCTTAAGCATGGCGATCCGAGATGGATACATAGATCAAGAATAAATGAATTCTGATTGGCAACAAGAGTACAAGAGTACTTATCATCCGTAAAAGGTACCACAGATAGATGAAATGTATAGTAGCGGTCACAGTAGGTAGGTAGAAAGCGGATTAAAAACACAAAATTTTCCTATCAAAAAAATAATATTTAGTTACCCAGTCAATAAATCAAGTTGATCTTGATTGAAATGAACATTTACAATGCGATATAAATTTAATTACACACAAAGTTTAAACATTCATTAAGTATCCTCTGGACCTAGTGTTTGGTACCTAGGGGTACCTATTGATAATTATTTTATTTAACTATGACTACTTGTTATATCTATACTAATAGTAAGTATCCTGTGGTATCTAATATTTACATAATTAAAAAAAAACAGAGTAGGTATAACAATAATTGAACATGTATCAATAAATGAACAATATTAGCTTATTTTTAAATGTAGGTATTTATGTTATCTTATATTATTATTCAATATTACAGGAAATATTACAGGACACTAATTTACATAGCGCCATCTAGCCCCAAACTTAGCATAGCTTATAATACAGGAACTAGATTACGGATAAAATCCTTTTTTTTGTAAGTACATATGTGCTATATGATGCAACACCCAAACACAGAACAAACATCTATATTCATCACACAAATGTTTGTCCCGGGTGGGAATCGAACCCACAACCTACAGTGCAGAAGGCAGAGTTAATACCAACTGAGTTATGAGGCTTGTCTTTTTGTCACGGGAAGACTAAAATATGGCAATACAGCTTTCAAAAATGAGCTTATAACATTTCTAACAGGGTCGGTGACGCGCGAGTGATGCCTTTGGTGTTACCAGCTGTCATCGGCTCCGGTGGCCGCTTACTATCAGGTGGCGGTATGCTTGTTTGCTATATTTGTTGTATGAAAAAAAACTATTTGATAAAATATTATGTTGGTACCTACGTATTAATATAGATGATAATTATATGCAATTGGTAAGAATATAAAATAAGCTAAAATTAAATCGTAAAATAAACGTCTTAACCAAGTTCCTTAATTGTAATACGGTAGGCATACATTTTGACTGCTAACATTAATCTTAGTTTATGACTTGGGGTGGTTTATTACGAATACTGTACAGGGTGCTTGATCACAACTGTGCAAGATCGCAAACGCAGCTGTTAATCCGGCCACAAGATTTGTGCGAACTCGCTTACAAAACTCAAATGTCACTGAAGAGAAATTGCTTACATTAATCCTAATGTGAGTCGCAGTAAGCCAAAAGCGACCAAGGCGCAGATTAGGAAGAGTATTCTCATACAATATTCACTACTGTGACTTGCTAAGGGTGTGTTGTATGCATAACATACCTGCTAGAAGACACAAGACACAGTCTTGGGCACCCTTCCTTTATTTTTATTTGTATTTGTATTTGTATGTGTTTTTATTTATTCATACAAACCACCAAAATAATAATAAACATACGAAGTCAGAATGTACACAAAATTACTTGAAATGTTTTTGAACTAAAGTGCAAAATAAAATGTAATATGTAAATCGTAATTAAGTGCAAATTACAAAATAACATTAATATTATCAACATACAAAATAACAATGTTTTCGTTTATTGAACTTCCACTATTAGAATATATCCACCCGCAAGATAAAAATAAAAGTAAAACACGCTTTAAATACTCGTTTTTCGTAACAATATAATATTTTCTTGTCAAACACTAAAACCAATATTTACTCGTAGGTTTACTACTACTAGCATAGATAGAGTGACATAAGCGTACCCTGAGCAACCAACATTGTGGTGACGTCAGAGAATCCAGTGAGTTGCTTCGCTTAAAACGTGTGAATTTGAATTGCTAACTTAGTTTGATTCTGTAAGACTTGATACAGTTTCTGTTGAAGGTAGCGTTTTGTCATTCATTTCATTGTGTTTTAATTATATTTGAATACCGATATAATTTTATAGCTAAAAGTACATGTGAAGTTGTCCAATTGATTCATACCACAAATGAACAGCACTTATGTACTTACTAATGGCAACTGTTAAACAGAGCCTCTTCTAAAGCTGAAGACTTAATCACTTCGCTTGGCTGGTGGATTAGATCCAGAAGGAAGCTGATGCCCTTCTTCGGGTGAGATCTTTTAGTATCGTATCTTATAGTATTTAGATCATCCGTGAGTTAAGTTGGAGGCCAGTTAACTGATGTTGTATAATTATAAGCTCACGGTTGGCTAAAATAATTGACTGCATTGAAGTTTTTTTACATCCAATATTTTTTCATGTTATTAACAAGCCTCACAGCTCAGTTGGTAGTAGCTCTGCCTTCTGCGCTGTAGGCTGTGGGTTCGATTCCCACCCAGGACAAACATTTATGTGATGAATATAGATGTTTGTTCTGTGTTTGGGTGTTGTACCTATTGTATAATAAGTATGTATTTACAAAAAAAAAAAAGTATTTATGTATTCTATCCGTAATCTAGTTCCCATATTACAAGCTATGCTTAGTTTGGGACTAGATGGCCCTGTGTGAAATTAATGTCCTGTAATAATATCTGTAATAATGTCTCGAAACTGCCAGAAGTCTTAAAAGATCATTCAAAACCAAGTAACAATGTTTAATTTATTAAAATAAATTAAATATGTATTAAACATTAATTCATATATTATAACTTTTATCAAACTATTTCATAAATGTTCTGAAAATGTTGAATTTAAAATCAAACAGGAGCAAAGCAGGAAATAAAATGGAAAATTTTATTATCTAGAGACGTATACAGTGATACCTTTAAAGAATGCTAATAGGGATATATTTTAAATTGCGCGCATGTGGTAGTAATGAAAGCTCGGTAATGTATTTCGTTTGGCAAATATGACCTAATTTTGCAAGTTTCACACGAGAGAATTTTACAAAGTTTTTAACTGTGATTTTAAACCATAAAAACTTGCTCATTACTGGATAAAGTACAGTTAATATCGTGACTATTATTCTGTCGTAAGAAAAATCATTATCTACCGTCCTAAATATTTTTTGACTCACAATGTGCAAAAGTACAGAATTAGTAATAAAATAATAATATTGTCATTTATTTCAGAAACTTGATTCCCATAGCCTAACATAAAAATTAGACTACAAAACATACAATAAGTATTGTAAGAAATGTATGATACAATATTATGATAAATCAACAAAAACTCTAATAGTCAATTATTATCAGTCAGTAATACTCTTTTTTAAACTTTCGCGATAAGAACACATTATAGGTAAAATACGCCATAAAACTATTTTTTTCGTAACAAAATAAAGTCACGTAATGGTTATATACGTATATATAATGGTTGATACGAGAAAATCTTATCACATTCAGGTCACAGATTATGAAATGAGATAATAACCAACCCAAACGTAGGTAATCACGATTGCTTATACTCGCATTTAATAACTGCGATCAGAATCCAGCTGATATTGAATTTTCTTTACGAGCATGTGTTTAATTTTCAGTTAATTTCTCACGTGCGGTTTTAGCGTTAAAATGTTAGCCAACCCTCAGTTCTGTAGGTAATCTCTTCATTGTGCAGTAACTCTAACAAAGTTAGATTGGATAGTATGTGCAAAGTAAATTAAGATAGTTGGTTTATGCTAGCTGATACTCCTTATGTTCATAGTTTAAGTTTAAACGATAGCAGAACTACTTATTTAACCCTACTTTTTTTTATTAAATGCCGAGCCAACCCACATTTTATGGCAAACAATGCGGGTTTTTCGCCTTTATTTCTAAAACTTTCTAATGTGCTTAATTTTTGCTTATTAATCCGCTGTAATAAAATATATCCGATAAATGTTTCAACTGGTTAATCATTACAGTTCAAAAGATACAGGCATATAAAAATCAAAGAGATAGACAGACAGAAGGATGAACTTAGTAATAGGATGCCCTTTAGGTACCTACGTAGCTGAAAACAATAACAAAGCGTTTTTGATTTGATGTGTGTATAAACTAATGTCAAGAAATTGTTATTCATGAAATACCAATCCCTTAACCTTACCGCTCTCTGAATTCAAACAAAACTTGAAACTCACAAGTCAAACAGAATGACAAACCACCAAGCAACTCCGAAAATTAATTAGTCTTATACCCGTTTTGCTTACTTGTTTCAGGTATGCGGGCGCACAAAGTTCCCGCTACCGTGCTGCTGTTGCTACTCACAATAGAAGCCTTAGACGCCAATAGGAGAAAGCAAAAAGAAAAAATACCACCAACCACAACAAATATCTGCGACATCAGTGACAGAGACTCTAAAGTCCACTGCTACTGCGAATTCAATCAAGAAATAAACGAAGCCATCAAAACCGAATGCTGGGTGTTCAACGGCGGCATTGAAAAAACAGATTCTCTATGGCCCAGCTTCATCTCTCAAACAAACATAGAAAACCTAGCCTTCAATGTCCGCGCAGACGGAGGCCTCAGCTTTGTGCCCTCAAAAGTGTTCAAGTACCTCAGGAAACTAAAACAAATCAGCATAAAATACAGCTCGATACCAACGATAGAAAGCTACGCATTTGCAAACATAACCTCTGTGCAGGAAATGACACTGACAAAAAATCAAATTGAGCATCTTAGTAGAAACTCATTTTACAACATTCCCAACCTGACTGTTCTCACCTTAGACGAGAACAAAATTGTGGAACTGGTGACTGAGACGTTCTACGAGCTACCAGCCTTGCATAAATTATACCTTACGAGTAACAACATAACTGTGATTCAAGAAGGCGCATTCCGACATTTAGTGAACCTTATCGAACTTGAATTGGATAGGAATAATATAAGCGAGTTAAAAAAAGAATGTTTTGACGGCCTCGCTAATCTGAAGAAGTTAGATTTGAGAAGAAACAAAATAGGAGTGCTGAGTTCGTTTACTTTTACTGAGTTATGGAATTTACAGGCTCTGTTGTTAGACTATAATGAAATTTACGGGCTGGCGCAAAGGACGTTTGATGGTTTATCTCAGTTGAGAAAGTTGAGTTTGAGTCATAATAAGTTAGTGACATTGGCCGGAGGACTGTTTGAGGGCGTCCGGGGACTAGCCGCGTTAGATTTGAGGCATAACAAGCTAAAGAGGTTTACATTTGAAAACCTGCGTCCTATCTACGATAATCTGAAGACAACAAATAGTTACATATACCTGCAAGGTAAGAAACATGATATGTTGCATAATAAATCCAACATTATTTTTATTTTTGGACATTACGCTGGCCTGGTTCGAAACCGTGAAGGCGACATCTTTGCGCGGACCTGATTAAGCCATCTTCTTCTTCAACAGCCCATTTATGTCCACTGCCTTCTCCTCTATCAGAGGGTTAATGTGATTATAATAATAATTTATTTACTTTGTAGCCAACAATAATTCATATGACATTCTATTTAACCTTTTAACAAACGTACGTGCTAGTGCATGCAAATCTAGCATTATTAGTAGGTAGATATCGTAAATTTATACAAAACGAAAACAATATTGAACACTATCTCCCACACTAGGATATATATCTATATATGGATATAGCGTTATGGGTAGCTAGTCTCTTCCTAGTACATGTATTTATTTATGACCTAATATTACAGGTATTTGGTTGTGGTTTTAATCAGCAGAAGGCGATATAAGTTTGTTATTTAGATGATAAAATTTTAAAATTACATTATTCATGGTATAAAAAAGAACTTGTTTACGATCTAAGGCAGCGTTCAGATGTTTTCCAATCTAAATTCTCTAATCGGTACTTGATTGCAGTAATGGTGTTAGATAATACACATAATAAAGCTGCTGCCCCTCTTTTTTGAGATGAGCACAAGAGAGTAAATTTTTTTTTTTAAGAAAAACGGGTATTTATCGCGTATGTTAAAATGAGTCTTGATAACAGTTCATATTCAATTTTTATGTTAATTGTTCTTCCTTCCATTGTTACTTTCAACTATGGATGGATCTCTTACATTCTGAATCACAATATAAAGCTTTTCAAGAAAAAAAAGCACTTCTAAATTCAACTTATCGATGTAGATAAGGAAGAAAAATAAGGTACCTACTTCACCACTATTACATTTTTCAAGATTGGATTATTTAGTAAGTCAACCTTGAACTTCAAAGAACATTTAAAAAATATGTTATTACAGCTGAAATTCGAGATAAAATAGCGCCAGATATATTTATTTAAACAAGCTTGAGTTATGCTATCAGAAACGGGCTTATCAACATTTCAATTAAACTTATTCTTCATTCAACTTCTAACAATAGTATGTTACTACAGACGTCTAAGCTAATTGAAATTTACAATCTGATAATACATTTCAATTTGTGAATAAAAAGACAATTAAAGCAGTCTCATAAGGTTTCATAATTATTCCAATTAGAGAATTAATTAATGGCCCGATTGTTTCAGGGAACGAGTTCCCATGCGATTGTCATCTCGCATGGATGCACAAGCTCAGACACGAAGCGAGGAGCGTCAAAGTCAGGACGTCTCTAGAAAACTTCATCTGCAAATTTGACGAGAAACAACCATCAAATTCACTTATTACTTTCTACGAAAAAAGTGTCATAGGCACAAACAGTCTGTACGAAGTCGACGATAAGAATCCAGCTAAAAATTACGATGACGACTTTATCCACGAAGAATTTGACGACGCTTATGATGAACCAAAATCTAGTAAAGGAGAGAACGATAGAACACTTCTACAGATCCCTGTGGAAACCCTTCCCTGCCCCCAGGATACAAAAAGCGTGACAGACAGAACCTACACTTATCCATCACAGAATGAAGCAAAGGACTACAGAAATCTAATTCCATCTTCATCCACAAAGGTCCAGCCATTCTTTGAACTTTTTTTGCTACCGTCAGTAATATTATTATCCCAAAGAGTTCAAATGTAAACATTGCGGAAAATTTTACAGGCGTGTTCTTTTCGTTCCTTTTGCAAAAGGAATAATAAAAGCATTTTGTGTTGGGATCTCCATCTTTAAAATACTTCACGTGATGGTTCACCTGAATATCGTTTTGCCGCGTATTAGGCATTCAGAAGGGAATTTTGCTAGTCACTCTGTAAATAATGTAAAAAGTAATAAGTAAGTGTACAAAATGTGATATACTGTAAGTAATTACATTTTCAATAAGTCATTGTACCTATATTGAACAAATAAGTTAAGTTTTTAAGAAAAACTCATAACGCGCGTTGTTTCTGCAAAATTTATTGAAATCTCTGTGTAAATACTGTTCATAAAAGATAACGAATTTATTCTATATCTGTTTAAAATTAAACTGTAACATGCTAGGAAGAAATCAATTTATAAAGATAATTTATGTAAATATTGCTTTATATTGATCTTTACATGTAAAAAAATCAGCTTAAACATCAATAATTTTATAAAAAGGGTTCGTTCTGAATGGCACATAGAAAATTCTGACTATTAAAATTCTGTTTGATTATAATAGATACTAAAAATACCGGACTTTTCATTCACTTTTTAGCGAGAATTTTACGAGAAAATCTCAAACATCCGGTCCAAATTCAACGCTAGACTTGTATGAGTCCTTTGTAGTCTGCCATTTCAAACAAAAAATCTCACTGGATGAATTAATCTTACAATCTGCATTAGGCAGCAATTTTTTTGGTATTACAAATCTTAAACTGCCTAATTGGAATTGCGACCAGCACACAGGGAAAAAGGAAAAAAATCTAAATTTAACCAGACTTTGCTTTCTACTTCTCTCTTGCTTTTGATATTAATTTGGTAAATCAGTGCCGCTGATATAAAGGAATCCAAAAGGAATTACCGAATATCATTTAATTTATTTGGTCATAAATGTATTCATCTCAGAAAAGCATACATTTTTAGGCTATTTTTCAGGGTTAATACGATACGGTTTTTGGTAAATTGTAGCTTCAATACACAGCGTGAATTTAAAAAAGTGAAATTTGACACTACACATAAAAAAGCTACCAACATGTCTATCACAACATTTTTTAAATTCAATGCAAAGATTTTTAATTATTAATTTTAATAAACGATGTGTTTTACAGCGAGAAAATAAAAATTGTTTTAAGCGTACTCCTGAGGCAACAAAGCAAGGTAACTTAAGTACAGTCTTCTTAAGTGGCAACAAAAGATACGAACTTCTATGGAGTCTCAAGCATGTATGACATTGAATTTTGCTGGAGTAATTATTTTGGAACATAAAGCCTCAGGTTAATTAGTTGAAAATTATTATTATACTCACTTGTTATCGGTAATGAAACTTATTATTATCACTAAGGTAATGTGTTTTATGGCACCGTAGAGCTTAAAAATAAGCGAAAGTAAAAGAGAAAAGCCACTCATTGAAGTCAGCCCAGCCCGGATGTTGTAAAAAAGGGATTTAACCACAAACAGGGCAGCAGCTTATTTCTGTGTATTGTCCAACACCGGTATCCATATCAATCCCCGGCTGTCGAGGGGTGATTATGGCAAAATCCACCAGTTTTAGAGGTGGTTTTATCTTCTGATGGACATTAATAGGCTGTTATGTATGATGTAATGTTTATATAATTACTATTTTATTCGTGTTTTTATTTGCATTTTATTTTACTGGTTATTTAATTAATCAATTATATTTTCAAAATGTTCACATTCCAACATATATTATATTCTAGTTTTGTATACCTTCATAGTTTTTTTCTATTTGTATTCATGACGTAGGAACCATAATATTTTTGCAATACCTGATAAAATAATGAGCGACTTGTATAACCGCTCAGTCATACAAATTGTATGTAAATAAATTAGTTTGGGTCTTTGTAATAAATAATAACTAATTTTATTGTTTGTGATGGTGAAGTTATTTATATCGCTCTTAAAACTTAATCCATAACTAAAGCCTGTTTCAGTTACATCAGAATTAGGGTTTCTGTTTGATGGTAAACACCCTTCAGCCACGTTGACAACTAAGTTTCGCAATCAGTTGTGAGAGAGTAGTTTTCTTTCTCTAGAAGTAGTTGCGATATAAAAGTGGTTGTCCTTATTATACCAGTTGCCAGCTAATGCTAATGTTGCCAGCTAGTGGATACGTGCAGTACAAGCTATGTAGCTTTGTTTGCTTTGTTCTGATGGGTCGGTGTAGTCCACAGAGACGTAAACACTGGACTGATTTGGAAAATTATTTTTTTGCTTGAAAGGGTATTTCACAGGTGGTCCCATTGTCATCAGGTCAGGATCTGATGATGAGATCCTGGAGAAATCGAAGGATCTTTTCAAATATTTTAGGCATCCTTTTTTTTATACGGCGATTTGGGTATTTTTAGGATGTATTACCTCAAAAGCAAGGAAAAAACGGACACTTACATATAGGATCACGCGTCTGTCTGTTTGTCCATCCATCTGTCATCAAAATAATTTGAAAAAAATTAGTCATTCAAGTCATACAGTTAAACAAAATTGTATCATATTCTTCATTGAAGTCGGTTTTCTTTTTAGTTTTTAAAACGTAATTATTGCTGTAGTCAACAAGGACTTTTTGCCGGCTATACTCACTAGAACTACACAGCCAGCGCCACTAGCGAATGATTCGGTGAAAAAGTATGCAAGTTTTGACAGCTCACTCTGAGAACAAAAGTACTTACGGATACAATCGGGCACGAAATTGAAGTCATGCGATTTAACACCGCGTGTCTAGTGCGAGTTGCAATCAATTCGCGTCTACTCACCGTGAATGGTGAATGAAGTATTATTTTTCATACAAATCGTCGTAAACGCGTTCGTGCAGGTTTTGAGCAAGTATAAAACTCGCACTCTGTACTCTTTAGCTAACTAGTCACGTCAGAAGAATTTTGGTCTAGTATCAGTATTTCGGTTTGTTATGTTAGTATCAACGTATTTGAAATGAATTCTCTGTCCCGCTTCCACCTTATTTGTGTGGCTCGCGCCTCAGGTTGAGCTACTATTGATCTTAAACCCAGTTATTTCTCCAATTCGCATCCTCTGAATCACGATGGGCTGACACGATATTTATCAGAAGCGACTGTGGTAAATCGATATGTGTAGGAGTTTCAAGAATGAATATTGTGTCCTATTTTACCTTACGTGTGCCGTACTCGTATAATATATATATATATATATACGGTCTGAAAATATTGGATATTAATAGAATAGAATAGTTACCGAGCCCACAAGCAACCCCCTGAATGGTAACTCAACAATTTCGTAATTGTTGAGTTATCATTTCGGAGGTTGCCTCGTGAGATATATGATTTCGAATATAAATATTTTATTGTAAGCATTTATTTAATACAAAAATGGTGATGCTTACTATTGAATATATAGCTATTAAGTAAGGATTTCGAATCTTTAGAGTAGCATTTTATGTGTTAATGATTGGTTAACTCTTAGGCTCTAGGCATGTCTAGCTCGGCCAGAGCAAGGATGAAATCTGGGCGTCGGACTTCGGCATGAGGTTGGTCACTAGCCAGGTGCTATAATGCATGTGGTGATCATCCAGCCGCAATTGATAGAAAAAGCCAGCCGTTGCTCCTCCATTGCTCGTGGTAGACCACTAGGAGAAGGTGAAATCTTAAGGTGTAAGTAACCGTTCGATCCGCCTCTGTGGTGTTTTAATTCACCTATCGGTGTCAGATCCAGAGGTCTTGGGTTCAATCCTCAGGGGTGTACAATATTATGTTTGGTTTGGTTGGTGGTACAACACTTTTTAAGCCCATTAGGACTACCACCATCTTACCTAAGCCTATCGCCATGAAAACATTTAAAAATGATTATGATCCGCAACAGGACTCGATCTCGCATCTCTTTCTAAAGCTGAAAACGCTCTTACCATCTGAGCCAAGAGGGTCCTGACAACATAACATTTATATTGTAAAATACTAAAATAAGATAGCCAGTTCCTCAGTCTGTTGAGAATCATAGGTGAAGTGTCTACCTTCGGCCTTATCGTAACTTGAAACCGGGTGAGATGAAGGCTAGCACTTCCTCGTCATACAATATAATAACAATTTATTGCAGGTATTGTACTACATGATACAAAAATACTGACAATAAACTCTTTTTGAAAAAAAATGGAACCGACTTAAACACTAAAAACTTACAAATACTTCTTAGGGTATGTTCATATAATTTGAAGTTGGTGCCGAATTGCCAAGCACAACAACATGTTTATTGTATCGACCAATACCAAACGACTAAACCGATTTTGATAAAATTTCTATGGTACCACTTAGCAAGTATGGCCTACATTAATCAAGTAACAAACAAACAAAAAAAACATACACCCGAATTGAGAACCTCCTCCTTTTTTTGAAGTCGGTTAAAAATGAGAACTTTTGACAATCAACAGCAGATAGGTACGCGGGTGGATCGAGATTTATCTATTTTATTATTTTTTTTGATTGGCGAGTATTGCAACTGACCCCAATTTCCGCAACTCGTATTCCATTGAGGGTTCAGTCATTCATATTGACTGTACCATTAATATCTATCCGGGGCCGCTGGGAGCTTTGCATGGAAAAAAATGAGTTCCTGAGTTTGATAGAGAAAGTTTTATTACGGTGGGTAGGAATTAGAGGCAGCAATGGTTACTCTGTTAAAAGATTGAAATAAAATAAAATAAAAAAACCTGTTTATTCTTTAACATAATGAGTAATAAGTGGTAATTAAATAAATATAAAAATCGATTCCTTAAAATAGAAATAAATTATATTAATTATTATTTTTCATGAATTTATTACTATTGTTGTTTCGTGCACTATCTATTTCTATTTAAGTTTATTTTATAGTTTTGTACTTTCAGTTAAAGACCCCTCTCGGGTAAAGGTCTCCTCCAGCTTTTTCCATCGGTTTCAATCTAAAAGATTGATATACCAAAGAATAATACCTAATTATCACTTACTTATAAGGCGACCAGGCGGCTACTGCAGGTATATATAAGCCACAAGATCATTCAGCCATTCGGCTGGTGACTGAACAACCAATGATCTAAAATGATATGTGAGTGACAACAAAAACATTTCACATTACTTACCTTAATAGGTTGACTACCTATTAAGGTTCATTTGATACTGCCCGCTGATACACAGATGGACGGATGGACAATGGAGGCTTTGCTATAAGGTCCCGTTGACAACCTGACTAAGGGTCAGGTTGTTGAGCAATTTTACAACCTTGCAATTTTAGCGTATGGAACCTTAAAATTGCAAAAACAGCAGCATTTCCCTTAAACATGATAATAAATTCCGAACAGTCCTGAGTAAGTGGTGAATTTTATTCACTCTAAAAGAGTATTATGACCATTTTATACAAACTACTGTAGATTTCATCGTCTTCTTGAGCACTGCAGAAAACGTCTAGTTGTAGAAACGTGAACCTTATGACCTGGGAATAGAACCAGAAATCAATTTTCAATGTGATCTTTGGCAGTTTATTTGAAGACTTTCACAAGTGCGCAAGACTTTGGAACTGTGATAATATTAAATACCGCATTGGAAGATACGGGATAGAAGTTATGTTTCGGTGTTCTTCAATGTCCTCCAATAGTAAGTAACGATTGTTAGGACGTTATTTTGGATAAGCAATATTTTAATGTTAGGAGACAGAACACGTTTCTTTTATATATGATGAGTTGGCTCCTATTCTAGGCTTATCGCGATCTAGAACCAGAGCAATACATTAATAAATAACGCCAGTCTTTGATAAGAGGGTGCTATCTAGCCAGGTGGATATTTACAGGGCTCTTAACCTACCACCAGTGTTTTGATTGTTTAGCACTAATTGCACTAATTGCTCCCGGGCATAAAAACCAACGGTTTTGATGCCCGGGGTAGACAATAACTAACCACTCTACTACTATTAAAAAACAAACTTTCATCTCCACACACCTCTATGTCGAATAATAAGTCATAATTTGATTCTTTACTCGAAAAAAATACAATACAATAAATTACTTTTTAATTGATGCATAAACTGGCTGAATTTCTCAAAATAAAGTGAGTGTAGCGTTTTTTATTTATTATTATTTAAATGTTGCCTTGTTGATCACGATGTTACTACCATGAACGTTTTGAAGCTAAAATTAACCATGTTAATAAGTAAAACTATCAGAAAATTATCAACGGCCCAGTTATATCTACTGTTGGGCTTAGCCTCCTCCAAACTGGATTTATTAGATGAGTGATCTGAGTTAAGGTAGATACTTTAGTTAGAAATAAATTGATGCCTTTTGTCTGGTGCGATCCCATAGTCACTTTTTACGACATCTGCAAACTGAGTTGAAGGTAAACATGACATCGAATGATGACAAAAAGAAAAATCTAAAATTCAAGGTGGCTCGCCATGTACAGAACTCCTTAGCAACCCTACATAAACTTTTAACATTCTGTTCCCGATATAAAATTCCCGTCGTTTCGCAAAATTGCCAAAACTGCTGATACAAATAAAACTAATAACATAACTTGGAAAACTAACAGAAATATTCAATAGCCAAAGCACGTTTTCAATAATGCACATCAAATATAAAACGTTAAATAGCAGTTAGTGTATCTGTATGGTATCTTCTTTTTGGATCATCGCCAGATTTGTGGCTTTATTTGTACAGAAAGCGTTTTAGTTTACCTTCAGCTTACTACCCTAAGGCGTGGTCGGCAAAGCAACTTTCACCCCCATTTTTTATGTCCAACTGGGAAGCGCTTGGCCTAAATCTCATCTGTTTTTTTTAAAGTTATGATAAGGCCGAAGTTGGAAACCACTAGACCATAGAGTCGGTTAAAAAAATAGTTTACGGTAGATAAGGAGTTGATAGGGTGGCTGCCCCGGCAAGAGCACGCCTTACTGTCTATACACTCGTGAATGTCGTAAAAAGCGGGTATTAAGGGTAAAGCAAGCTGCACAAATCTAAGTACTTTGTTCGAATTTTATAATGACACCAAAATTCATAACATACGACGGGAATCGATCTTGCATATTCTTTCTTAGGCCTGGAAGCATTAGCAAATTATATTGTCATATTTCACTGAGCATTATGAACGCATGTTCATTTGTAGATTCAAGTTATGACCAAGTTGCATACAATAAAAAAATGATATTATATACGTGATCAGGCATCTCGCCTGCCGTGCGATCACCATCGTGGAAAATTTACTAATCGTGTGGAACGATTGAGGGTAAGCCTATGCCGTGGCCAGTGCTATCTGCTACAATACAACTAGGGCCGTTGCTTTGTAAATTAATTTTGCAGGCTATATATAATCCAGTCATACTTTACTAACTGATTCCGTTCCTTTTTTGGTACATAGACCGCATACTTCGCATGTTTCAGTTGATTTGCCAAGGTAATAAGTCATAGCTTCAAATGAAATGCGTGAAACTAGCCAGTTTTTTTTTATTGTACCTTGGACGTTAAAGCGCTTGGCCTTCATCTCACCTGGTTTTATATATGATAAGGCCGAGGTCAGGAGCGCACTTTATACGAAATTTATACAAACTGAGGAACTGGCTATCTTACCTCTAAATGCCGACACAACTATTTTAGAATTGTTGTTATGGTGACAGAGTTAGGAAAGATAGTGGGAGCTAAGCCAGGCGGACCTAAGTTAAGTCCAAACTAAGCACCTTGGGGATCAAATCTGGACCTCCGGATCTGACGTCGGTAGGCAAACCACTAGATCACGGAGGCGGTTAAGATCACTTAGCCGTAAAATCCGACCAATCAAAAGCCTGCAATTCCGTCAAGGAGGTGAATCACATCTACCGTACCCAAAAAAATCCTTGGCCAAGTGAAGACTGTGAGCATACGAGCACCAGGAATCACACATATGCGGGGTATGACAACATGAGAACAGCTCTGTTGAAATTGATTGAAGCTGCTTAAAACCGGCAAAAATCGCAAAACATGAAGGAGGCCTGCATCCATAAGATTGAAAATTGCTTAGTAGACCAAAAACGATTTCTCGCGTATACGCATGGATTCACCTTAAACGAAGCTTAATGGTGTTTTGATTCCGAGAACTAGAGTCGGCTCGATTGGATCATGATTGTTCATTTAATTCGTAAAGTTGCGTGGTATTGTTTTGATTGGGGATTGTTTTCACAACATTGATTTAATGAGATATGAGTTAGATCGATACCAAGTTATCATATAATAAAATACTCAAAATTGTAGCCACGTCTTTCTTTTCTTGCAATATATGAGGGATTCATTAATTTTATATTGACTGTGTACACAAAGGTTTCACCCTTATGGCCAGAGTAAACATTTTATAGACATGACAACAAGATGATATTGGCATATATATTTATTACATTATATTACATGATAGCAGAGAGATAATTTTATATTTCGTTCTTATATTCTGGCGGGATTTCTTTTCCCACTACAAGCCTCCTTCTACCACCCCTGTATAGATTGCCTCTTCCTACGAAACGTTTTTCCTTGGCTATAATCATTCCCATAGGAATTATCAAGATTTCTAATATGTTATTTTAAGTTCTACCTGGATCTCTCTCAAGATCCCCTGTGAGAAACTGATCTCAGTCCATTAAAGTTTATTCTATCATTATTCACACTGCCACATACATTCATTAACAATCATTATTATCACTTACTTGATTCTTCATTCCTAATACTTCATCTTTCTTCCCACGTTCTACCTATTTTTCCTCCTGTTAACAAGCCTCATAGCTCAGTTGGTAGTAGCTTTGCCTTCTGCGCTGTAGGCTGTGGGTTCGATTCCCACCCAGGACAAACATTTGTGTGATGAATATAGATGTTTGTTCTGTGTTTGGGTGTTGTATCATATAGTAAGTATGTATTTAAAAAAAGTATTTAAGTATTCTATCCGTAATCTAGTTCCCATATTACAAGCTATGCTTAGTTTGGGGCTAGATGGCGCTGTGTAAAAATTAATGTCCTATAATATTTATTTATTTGTCATATGCACTTATTCCGTTTGTCTTCATTCCTGTCAAAATGATACGTTATAACCTTCTCTACCCACATTACTTACTATTCGTACTTACCTGTGTTTATTGAAGCTCGCGTTCGTCGCAACAAAAATGATTCTAAATAAAATGGCGAATATAGCTTATTTTTTATCAATACCTGGATTTATGCCACTCACTCTAATTACACCTAATAGTAAAAAAAACTGAATATTAAAGTCATTGTCCCTAGAATCATGAATTTTGAAGTCAAATGTAATTATCCATTTCAATATTGTGTACCTACAATTAAATAAAACTAATAAATACATACATCAACATCCCATTAGTATCTACTACTGGACAGTGCCTCCTCCGAATTTGGTGGGTTTTACCATAATCACCATGCTTGGCATGTGAATTGGTGATCACAGTAAAGGAGTACATAATACACAGAAGGAAGCTGCTGCCCTTCTTCTGATGGGATCCCTTCGTCAACTTTTAAGACATCCATAATCTGAGTTGGAGTGGTCGAATATTAATCTACGACGGCCACAGCATTAAACTAATATGAAAGAGTTAATTTGAGTTACATGAATATATCTTTTGATATCAAGTGTTATGTTGAAAGCTTTCACTCTCTTTTTCACCGCATTGCGCCTTAAAAAGAAAAGGTCGAATCGGCTTGTTACGTTTTGTTCCCCAATTAGGAGCTAAAGTTCTCTCTATCAGGTTTTGGAGACTCTTGGCGACTCAGCTTTTTGCTGGGTATGCACCGATTTGTCTCTAAATTAGTGAATATCTTAAAAGAGGTGAAACAACTCGTCTAGGGAGGTCAAACTATACCTATTGCTGCAGTCAAGCGGCATTTATGTGTTTCGGTTGGGAATAGTTGCCGGTGAAATTACCGGGTGATTAGGATTAACATTTTGCTGCCCCAAGTTGACGGACGTAATGCATCGCCACGTAATTAAAATTATTTGTCAAAACGGGTTGTATTCCCAGGATAGGATTCTACCCCTCCATTGCAGTCCGTAGATGTCGTAAAAGCTGACAAAGGGTTTTCAAGATAATGAGGGTATTTACTGCGATCACTTATCAGCCTGCAAAACGTGGTGATTATGGCAAATCCCACCAGTATTGGAGGGGGTCATTAGTGGATAATTACGGCTATTGCAGAATTAGAAACTAATTATTCAACCGTTATTTTTAATAATATTTACGCAATTTTCGACTATCTTAACCGTGGTCACGGGCAGACTGAGTAACTCGCTGTTGTTTTCGTCGTTGTGAGGTAATTTTATCAACTACCCCCATTTGTATTCCGAATTAAGAAAGTCTGCGTTCACATTATTTACACAACGCGTTAAAATAAAGTATGCGACATTAAGGCACGTTCTGTTTTAATTGAAGATTAAACAGTTGTCTTTAGTTTTAGTTCTGGATTTAAATATTGTTTTATATATGATACAAATATCAACACAAAAAAATAATAAAAAATACATACAGCTGAATTGAGAACCTCCTCCTTTTATTGAAGTCGGTTAAAAATCTTTTAAACTGAATTCCAGATTCACCTCAGCTATCATACAGTAGCCATCTGGATAGTTTTGCTTGGAAAAATGAGGGTAGCTACAAAAACCGGGGTAAAACTAGGAAGCTTGGGAATTCAGGGCAGTGTGAGGTAAATTATGATACCAGTACACTCTGCGCTCCCCTTTTAAATCAGGATGTTGGTGCCGCAACTTTGTCATTGGATAGATAACGGGTATACATAGGGCCTTACAACGTAAATTGAGCGGTGGAATTGGCTATGGGCCTCTTTTTTATTTATTTATTATTGATGATAACGTAGCCAAGCGCTTAACCAACTCACTTGAAAAACAAGTAAATATGTGGCCTAAGATGGAACACGCTTGTCTTAAAGGAACCGGTTCACTCTGGACTTGAAGACGTATTGGTGCGTAAAAACAGACGAGTGCAAGGAGTTCTATTCCTTACCAGTATGAATAATGCGGCAGCTACGGAATGTACAAAGATATGGGCAGCAAGATCAACATGTTTCAAAGAAACATTTCTTGTTTCATAGAAACAACGTATTTTTCTGGATAATTTTGAGCGCCTATACGTCTGTTGTTCCATCCTCACGGTTCTGTCCGCGCACAGTTTATCTGGAAAGATCGCTAATAAGCTGTAGAATATAAGTCACTAACTATACTAATAATTATATGTATAGTTAGTTACTTTTGAAATATAATTGTAATTTTTGGGAAAAAGTCTTTAAGGTAGGTAATATCGCAATATTGCTTTTTAGTAATTAAAATCAAACTCAAAAATTTGCGGCGGCGGTTTTTCAACAGATTTAGTTTATTTAAATGGTAGCAGTACCGATTAACAGCCTATTTCAATACATTTAGTATAATTACAGCTCACATTACCAAAAACCACTGTTGAATCGGGCATGCCAATATGTAAATAATATATAAACAATATGATGTGTACGTATATGAGTTCTAACCGCCTCTGTGGGCTAGCGGTTCATCCACCGATTCAGAGGTCCCAGGTTCTATACCCAGGGGCAGCTGTGCTTGGTTGGTTGGTGGTAGGTAAGGGTAAGTGCCTAATTCTGTCGCCAAAATAATAATTCTTCAAAAAATGTTGTGCCTTGGCATTTAGAGGTAAGATACTGGCTATCTTACCTCTAAATGCCAAAATACAACCTGAGTTTGTTGGGGATTCCGGGTGAAGTGCGCTTCCACCTTCGGCCTTATCTCAACTTGTAACCAGGTGAGATGAAGGTCAAGCGCTTCCCCATTGTGCAACAATGGGCCCGAGGTTCTTGCCTTTCTCCTTGTGTGCTGGTCGCGATTCCGAACAGGCGGTAGATTTGACGTTTCAAAATGATCCTAAAAAATCTATTCATTAAGATTTTTGACTTTGACTTTGACTTTGAACAAAAAAAATGATGATAGGATGAAAATCCGTTAGTATATGTATGTAGATGTATGAGTATTTCGCAGTATTTTATACACCTTGTAGTACCGATTGAAGATGTTTCGGCTCCCAGTCATACACGAAGTACTTCAGAACGTGGTATCGTGAAGATTCAACCTAACGGCGTTACATCATGCAATTTTTCTCCGTAACGGTCGTTCTTGACGTTAACGCGCGTTTACTCCGCCCATGAAATATTTAACATTGCTACGAATCGTAAAATAAAGAATTGAAGATAATGCATACGGAATGCTACAGCTAGGTACTGCTTTTTGCGGTATTACTTATAAAAGTGAAATGAGAGTGACTACGAAACGCTTCATTTGAACTGCCTATTTTTTTTTTATTTTTTTTATACGGAAGTGAGATGAAGGCTTGGCCTTGGTAACATGGTAACATGTTAAGATAAGGCCGAAGGTGGAGGCACACTTCACCCGGAATCCTCAACAAACTCAGGAACTGGTTATCTTACCTCTAAATGCCAGAACACAACAATTTTAGAATTGTTATTATGGCGACAGAATAAGGTAAGATGGTGGTAGCTAGCCAGGCGGACTAAATAAAATCCTACCACCAACCAAACCAAGCACAAGCATCGAACCCGGGACCTCTGGATCTGGAATCAGTGGATTGAATCACTATACCACAGAGGCGGTTAAATGCCTATTGCTATATTGGAATATATAATGTAGATAGGACCTATAAGAAAGATAGCTAGGTAATGGAAAAGAGTTAAATAAGCTGCTAATTAAGTAATCATTTATTTTTAATTGTTAATGAACCTACTGACAAGAATATTAGTTGAGTATTATAGTTATAGCTGGGCGCCTTTTGTAAGATATAAAATAATGCTTGCTTAGATTTGAGTATACTACAAATACAGGGCCAGTGGATCACAAAAAAAAAAAAAAACAGCGGCCTATAGCTTATATATTTTCTATTATCATAAAGAGTGTTAATAGGCACTGGGTAGGCTCGCTCCATCGTAGATTTTATCTTTGCCTGTGCAAGGTTCGAGTTCAGCGTATTTTAGCGGTAACAAAGAGTCTAAAATGATGACGGAGAGTCCAGCTGACGAATTTTCTGACAACGATGGTCTCAACATACTTAGGAACGGAATCAAGGGCTAACCTCAGTTCTGGTGTGGCTCCATCTAACCCTAACTATTGTCAAGAATAAGATAAAGAAGGCTTAGTCATCAGGAAAATTTATGTATTATATTACCTAATGAAATAAAATAATGAAATGTTGATTTAAAAAAAAAACTTGACGAAGCTTCGTGAGCTTTGTTACGAAGTAAATGTCACAACAGGACATTACAGGATATTAATTTCACACAGCGCCATCTAGTCCCAAACTAAGCAAATCTTGTAATATGAAATTGAAATTGAAAAAATTCTGTAGATATATACTTATCACACAATACAATACCCAATCATAGAACAAACATCAATATTAATCACAAAAATGTTTGCCCTGGGTGGGAATCGAACCCACAAGTTACATTGCAGAAGGCAGAGCTACTATCAACTGAGCTGTGAGGCTTGGATAAACATACGTCAGACTCGAGTTACTAGTAGCCACTGAAAAGTTCCACTATCCACCTCCTGGCTCCATCATAAGACCTTCGTTACTAAGCTCAATCTATTAGACTTATCAAAACAAATTATATGGACCCAAACTCGAGTAGCATACCACTTATTAGTTACATAATAGTCCCACTATTCATCTCCTGGATATATCATCAGCTGTCTGATACCAAATAATAGTTTTGTTATCCAAACCTACATAAAGTTTCATTTCGCTATGATAGTCAGAAGTAGGTTAAATTGAGTACTAAAATGTTGTTACACTGTTTGTTACCTACCTCAATTTTCATATAACCCATATAATTCCACTGCTAAGCTATAATTGAACAGATATGAATCAATGCTGAAACACTATATATTACACAATATTCACATCTTATATACAAAATTTTGTGACAAGTAAATATAAATCGAATAGATGGATAGGCAATGGTCTTCTCCAAAGCATCAGACATTACAATAATCGGTTGTTTGTAACCTAGTCATTATTGAAGAAGCCGATATCGTGACAAACGACACCCAATGTTTTGGAGGCTTTTAGTTAAAATAGGCACGTAAACATTGCTACATTTTTTTTTATAATAGGTACTGTAAAAATGATATAGTAATAAGTAGCTTTGTTTCAATAATAAAATTAAACGGAATTAACCTAACCGGATATCGGAAAATCGGTCGTGCAGCAGCATGATGAGCAGATGATATTACCAGCTTCGCAAACCTCACCTGGATGAGACTGGCATAAGATCGTTGGGCGTGGCATATGCACAGGGAGGCCTAAACCCAGCAGTGGGCGAAATCAGGCTGCGGATGATGATGATGATGATGATGAACCTAACATTTTTTTTTTTATAAAAATAAAAATATATAGATAACTCTAAACCAATATCACGAAATTACTTTTTACTTGCCACAAGTTCCTTGACTCCTGCTCGAAGATTAGTTTATTACAGCGCCATGGATTAAAATAGTTCTAGGATATTGTGAACCGTGGGTATACACTTGTAAAGTTAGGAAGTTAGTTTGGATGTGCCTTTGACCACCTCTTATTAGTAACCCTCATAAGATCCACGCTCTAAGTCATTACTTAGAGCGTGGATCTTATGAGGGTTTCACCATTGTCAGAAATGAATCCTCTAAAAGAAAAAGTCGTAAGTCAATTAATTTTTAACGAGTATAATAATTTTATTAAAATAACTATCGTGGATCAACGAATTCATTTTTGGACATACGGGAATTTCCACTAGTAGAGTGTAGAGTATAATAATGATTTTGGGAAATTCCTACAGAATACGCGAACAAATTCATGGACGTTCACTAGTAAGGTATACCATATAAGCAACAATTATGATAAGCCGTCTGGAACAGTTGAGTTACCTATAGGCCGTTTGTAACGGTCCATAGTAAACCGACTGCTTCTTTTGTACATACTTAGTTGTAAAATATATTATTTGTAATGTTTGTGTATAAATTATGATAAAGTAACAAGATTAAATTAATGAGCCTTACTTCAATTGGGTGGAGAATGCTAACGATAAAGTTTTAAAAGCAAATGATTGCCTTCCGCCTGAAATTTGTCTATCACATTATACGGAGCATAAAATTAGACAAAATGAGACGTAGCTTTAATACAAACATCCCAGAACGAGAAAGCTGATGACTTGTAGTGGTTTTTTCAGAATGTGTGATGATCATAACTGTATATAATTAAAATGCAGTTAAAACAGTCATAGTAGTTCCTTCAGAAGATCTCCAAAAGGACTACTGCATTCAATCTTGATCAATCCAATTTTGCTTGACTGAGTATTTTGTATGTATATAATTCTTTAAACTTAATAATTAATAAAAAAAATAAAAAAAAGTATCAATTAGGCATTAAAAAACCAAAAACAATCAAAACATGTAAGATATGGGAATTAATTAGCACACACCCATAAGTTATGCCTAGCTTACTAATAAAAACATTTGACATAGATTAATAGACCAAGTCCAACTATTATTTTTAGTAAACTTTAGTTTTATTCTTACCGCTTTTTTGGTCTAGTGGATCGCCCACTGGTGTCAGATCTAGAGGCCCCAGGTTCGGTCCACAGGGGGGTACAATATTTTGCTGGGATTGGTTGGTGCTAGGACTTTTTCGTAGTCTACCTGGTCTTGTCATCTTACCTAAGTTGCCATAACAACAATTCTAAATTGTTGCGTTCCGGCATTTAGAGGTAAGATAGGCTATTCAATTGCAAAAAAGGGCGCTTCCGCCTACAGCCTTATCATAACTTGAAACCTTATGAGATGAAGGTCAAGCGTTTCCCCGTCGTACAACAAAAAAATATATAGCACGTCTGATTAAAATTAACTTTGTCAGGTGCGATCGGATATCGACAATCTGTGTTCTGCTGGCTCTTCTTAATTATTTACTCCCCGTGTCTCCACTAACCTAAGCCAATAATACAGAAACATCAAGAAGGCACCTTACATAAGTAACAACTCTTATCTGTTGAGAAGTAACGCTAGCGGCACAACAAGCCTCGTACGTTCCAATTTCGAGGATTTACGACTTCTCCAACGAATAAATTACATTTTATAAGCTTCTGCTCGTGTAGGTATAATTGTGTGAACATATTAAAAGAAAAACGAAGACTGATATTGGTACCAATTTAGAAATATTCATAGAAATGGAGAGATATGGTGCTGTTTTTTAATCTTTCGGGGCTATTGATCGGGGTGTCGCATGACTCAAGGGCTGGTTCTTATTTAGGCCAGCGCATTAGCATAGCTATTCAGCTTAGCAATGTAAGCAATATCAAGGTAAACTTCTTATCAGGTCTAGGAAAGTTGAGTTAACTGTAGCTGGTTTGTATAAGTGTACATTTGAACAAATAAAATTAGAGAAATAAATACATGTAAAAAATACTTTGTAAAAATAAACGGACTTTTAGGTTTAGGTTACTCAACAAAAGGTAAGCGATATCTTCACGAAGCAAAGTCCGTTCACCTTAGAATACACTATTTTGCCAGAGAATCCGAATTAAATGGGTCATGTATACTTATTTTTTGCTTGGCCTTGTTTTTTCACATAACATAAATTTATACCAATAACGAGGTAAACATAATTATATAATATCTTTATCTCGTTACTTGCGAATGCAAAATTGGGTCTACCATGAAGCGAGTTTGTATCGATGTTGCTGATAATAGTTTTCTTCATGAAGTTTTTATAAGCTAAGACAACGAAGATACTGAAGAGAAGACAGAATCAACCCGCTGTTCATTTTAGCAGTGCGCATACAAAAACCATTTCCACACGAATTAACTTACAGGTGTTATTAAATAGTGCCTCCTCTCCAAACCTTAAATACGTGTATTTGGATTTAATAAGCTGGTGACTTTATTGGTTCGCAATAATAATAACTAGTTTTTTATTTATTGTACGACGGGGAAGCGCTTAGCCTTATCTCACCTGGTTAGATGTTGAGATAAGGCCGAAGGTGGAAACGCACTTCACCAGGAATCCTCAACTAACTGAGGAACTGGCTATCTTACCTCTAAATGCCGGAACACAACATTTTTTTTTAGAATTGTTATTGAACCACAGAGGTGGTTCAATAACAATTCTTAATCCAATATTAAGCTCGCGACACTTTACCGACACCACTTTTGATACATTTGACTTAAAACACATTGTCACGTTATCTCTACGATCTTAAGAGGTACGGGTAAGGTCCATTCGAAGATTGCCTATACCTATAGATAGAAGGTTGACAGCCGTGACAGGCTTCTATCAACGTCAATTCTAAGAAGTCATTGTGTCAGTTGTGTTGCAAAAACAACCCTTATTTATAAATATCGCAACCAACGCGACAACATTGAGATTCAAGTACCAAAAATTTCAGCTGTTCTCTTACGCAAAGATCGACAGACTTAAAGTTTTTACTTCTGCGGGACTCCCGGAATGACACAGTTTTTCATTTAATTGTTTGACACAAGACAGCAACGCCGCTACACCTTACACGTCGCTGAGCAGTGTCAGTCAGACATAAAATACGACAGCTTAAGTTATAGAGGGTAGAGTGACATCCTGGCACATGGCCAGGGCCCCGATTCTACTAAACCAATCGCTTCACTATGACGATGAAAACGTCACAGAATTGCCAGTATTGATGACTTTCAGTGTTTTAACATCGAGACCATGATTGATGTTGCAGTATGTCTATTGCCCAACACAATTGTCAACTATGTTTACAATAATAAAAGGCAAGTTTTTCTGAGCGATAATAAATTTGGGCTGGTGGTCGGACTATGTTTAAGTCCACCTGAGCAGCTGCCACCATCTTTCTTAAGTCTGTCGTCATAACAACACTTCTTAATTTCCGGCATTCAGAAGTAAGATAACCAGGGACGCTACCGCCGACGGCGAAGCCGATCTCCATTCGCTTAAAATTAGCTTCATGAGAACTAGAAACGATTTTTACCGTCAAATGTACTGAACGGATAGGTTTCATAACATGTGTACACTTTTGCGAAGGGAAACGCCATTTTGGATATGGCACATACCCGGTAGGTAGAAATCGTTTCTAGTTCTCATGAAGCTAATTTTAAGCCAATGGAGATCGGCTTCGCCGTTGGCGGTAGCGTCCCAGTACCTCAATGTGTTGAGGATTGCAGGTGAAGTGCGCTACCATGAAAGCCAAGCACTTTTCCATCGTACAATAAAAAAGATGCAAGTAAACTAATGAGTAAGTAAGTATAGAATCACGTTTACCTAATATGAACTAGATTTTAGAAAGATTTGACTTCTTCTATAAATTTTTTTGTAAATACATATTTACAAAATTAATAAAACACCCAAACAAAGAACAAATCTATGATCAGAAAAATATTTTTTCTGGGAGGAAATCAAACCCGACAGTGTGGGCTAAAGATATTAGGTATGTTAAATTTAACCTAATTCATTGACCTGATACAGTAATATGCTCATTATTTAATCCTCAATCTAGTTTTCCATCAAAATATTTTCTTTCGTTTTATTTTTGTCAGCAAGTAGGTCAAAAAAAGACCCTCTTATATATGATCCTCCTCAAATCTAATTAAGTTCAAAAAAAAAGATTACACTGGGAAAAGGACGATTCGGCTCTACGCCTAATTACGCGCGGACCCAATTCCAATCTTGTGTTATTCATAAATGAGGCTTAACTGTGTGAACAAAACTAAGTAGTAAGAAAAAAATTACAAGGTTTGCTATTTTTTTTGTTTGGATCACAAATTGAAACTTACGCTAAGCTTAACATACAGGAAAATGTAACTTATAACAAAACGGTGGCGTAGTCTCTAAAAGCAGCATGCCTTGATTTATCGCACGTTAAAAAATTAAAACAAAAATAAGATAGAAGCAACGAACAATGCTACAACGAAAGAGAAGTGATATATAAATAAAAAGATAATAATAAAAAAATCTAGGTCCTCCTGTCGAAGTCCGGCACCAAACCGATTACTATATTCCGTCAGTGCACAGAAGAGCCAGTGCGTTCTGCGAAAGCTTGCTCCATCGTAGACAGCATTAAAACTTTGGCCTTGAACTATATAGACAAGCAAAGAGACAAGAGCTGTCTCTTTTTTGGAAGTGAAATCTTCTTTAGGCGCGATTATCTTTTGAGATTTAAACAAACAATTGAACTCGTAACACTTTTGTGTACAATTTGACTTTAAAAATATGGTCACGTTATCTTTACGCTCCTAAGAGGTACGGGTAAGGGCTGGAGACTGCCTCTACCGACTATAGACGACAAATTTCAACTATCCAAAAGAAAAGAACCAAGTTGAGTGATAACATGGATGAGAAAAACATACTATACTGGCTCAGTTTAGAGCCGATAAACGACAGTAAGCATAATTATGATGATGATGCATTTTCATATTATAATGATTATTATGACAGTACTTAAAACATTAACCAAAGCCTAAACTCTATTACAAATATGACCAAGGCCCAGAGCCTGCCTTTTAAAGTTTATGTTTTTTATCAAAAAACGTGGCCACAACCCACGAAGAAACTTTTATAAATAAAGAAGTGCGTGTTTCGTGATTTGCCACTTTTGCTAGGCCGTGCCATGAATATATAATGAGCCTCATTTTGTTGACATGCCACGCAAGGATGGAACAAAGTGAGAACCGTAGTAAGGACTACTTATCAATGTTTAAGGGCCTAAAGGAAATACGTGTCAGATCGAAAATGAGTAAAGACGTTTGGAATTCAATATCCTTGAAAGCGTTTCTGAGATTTCCTGCTATTAAGCATTGATTTTCGACACGTTTTGAATGTTAAGTTCGATCGAATGGTGAGCCAACGTTTGACAGCGTTTCTGTCAAAATCCCCCAGTAGTTATATCGTGGCATCTAGAGATTATGTATTACTTGAGCTGATATTAACCTCCTGAGACCCTGTGTGCTCAAAGGTAACAAAAACATACAAAAGTATGGAGCTTACCTACTAGCACAAATTCAAATTTGTCGCCGTTTGGGATATAGGTAAGAGTGTCAATGTAAAAAAACGAGCAAACACAATAAATATTATCGAGTAGACACAGTGCCATTTTTTTGTAAATACACTAATTGTAACACCCAAAATCAGGTTTAACATGCATCATACAAATGTGTGTTCCGGTGGCAATCGAACCGACAACCTACAGCTCAGAAGGCAGCACAACTGCCAACTGAGCTGTGAGGCCAGTTAGTTGAGGTTTGTCTCTAGAATCTATGGGATACAACTTTTTCTGTTCCATTATTCTCGGTTCGACTAAAATGCTAAATGTTGTGAGTAGTGATTGGCTAGGGTTCCGCTGTGTGGCGATGGGCTTGCATAATTTGACCTGTCATGTTATAAATTAAACCTGTAATTTTTCAGGTCAACATGTCTTTCAGGTTCTCCCAGTCCAACAATTTTCGAAATCAAAGAACAGTACGAAGAGGAGCCATCATGCCGCGGGGAGAGTTTCCTCGATTTGAATCCATGTATATTTTTGTAATTTTCAAAGTTTTTTGTATAAAACTAATAGAGGTACTATTTACCTACATTTATGAACTATTGTTTCGAGCAAAACATTTGAATAATGTAAACGCCGTAACCTGAAATTGAATGTTATCATTCGATGTTTGTTGAGGATTTCGGGTGAAGTGCGCCTCCACCTTCGGCCTTATCTTAGCTTGTTACCAGGTGAGATGAAGGCCAAGCGCTTCCCCGTCGTACAGTAAAAAAAAAAATGACCCACGTTTTCAATTCCAACTCTTAATGTCATCACTCATGATCATGACTGATGACATCAGTTATCAATAAGAAGATACTGCTAGTACAAGTTTCCTTCGGCTTCCACCAATTTTAGTTAGCTGTGGTCGTGGTGAAACAAAAAAGCAAGACCAAGTGCTCATAATGTTACATTTATTTATGTAAAACTTATGCAACGTAATTGCTACCAAAGTTTCCATCCGTATAGTATTATAAATTTAAAGAATTTATTCAATAAAAAGTACAATTAAACTAACTATGTACAAGGGAATCAGTCAGATTACCTAAGGACCGTTAGAAACGGCCTGTATTATTACAATTATTACTAGACTGTAAGGAATTTTTTAAGAGCTAATTGAGATTTAGTTTTATACCAAGTCTGATTTTTGTGACACCTATAGCATATTTTTATTTTGATTAAGTCTATTAATAACCAGTAATTACTTCTTTTATTCGGTATAATTAATTAATTATAATTGGTATAATTACAATGCAACATTAATTGATTCTTGTGGTTAATGTCATCATACAAGGACTAACGCCAAGTGACCTTATCTTATCACATAATATAAAATTGGGAGGGGGCTGAAGGGGGACGATTTTATCATACGTTTTTTTAAGCCACTCAAAGTAGCCCTGGGTATCCGGAGATTAAAACTTGGTTTATTTCACGTTTAGTCAATTCATTTTATAACAACAACAACAAAGGCAACAAATGAAAGTAGTAGGAATAGTAATAGGGTTCCAGTGGATACCATAGCTTAACATAATTTATGTATTCATCTTTATATGTATATATTTATCAATAGTATTTATTTGTATGTGTATGTATAAAATATTTAAAGATATATTTTGATGTATTTAGTAGGTATTAAATATATTTGTGTAGGTATACTTTTGATATCTGTATGTATATTTAATTTGTCTATTAACATTTTATTTTAATTCAAGTACACTTTTCTACCTTTTCAGTGTAGCAACTCTCGCTCTCTCAAAGGTTTGCTGGTAGAAAACTCTTGAAGGGTTAAGCTCGCCTCTGTACATATGTTTTCTTATGACATGTTATAATCATATTTATGTGTACAATAAAGAATTACAGAATTACCTTTGGGTATGGACACTATAGTGTTAATGGTGTTCACAGTCTGGCGTAGCAACAAATACTAATAACTGGCCAATTGGGAGCCGGACCCGCAATGAAGCAGCAATCCACCCGAATTATCGGAACTTTCGGAGAGCATGACTTGCACTTTGGCCAATATTCTTTTGGTACAGCCAATAATATCATCATCTTCATGCCCGTTATCACTTGCCCCAAACTAGATAAGGTCGGTACCATCTCTACTGAAATGTTGTTAGAGTTTTGGCTGAACTTGCAAGATCAGCCGCCTGTCTGACGTGAACCCTCCTTGGGAATACTCGGTTCTGTAGGATAAGGGGATAAGGATTAAGTTATTTAAAGTATATTAAGTAGATAAAGAGGGATGTGGATATAAAGCTATGAATAAAAGAGTATAAGGATAATAATGATCGGGGAGATTGGTGAGTGTGACACTAGCAGATAGAGCAGTCCGGGGTTGCGTTCCCGTGGTAGGACTTTGTTTAAGTCCGCCAGCTACCACCATCTTACCTAATTCTGTCGCCATAACAATAGTTCTAAAAAATGGTTATGTTCATTTAGAGGTAAGATAGCCATTTCCTCAGTTAGTTGAGGATTCCGGGTGCGCCTCCACCTTCGGCCTTATCTCAACTTGAAACCAGGTGAGACGAAGGCCAAGCGCTTATCTGTCGTAAAAAAAAATAAAAAAAAAATATTCCGGTCAGGTATCTGGACCATATTCTTGGAGGCGACTGTCGTTACGTGTTACATTTTATGTCTGAATAGATAAGCTATCTAAGTAACGAAAAAAAAATTTTGCTGAGAGCAACCTAGGTTTGCTTAATATCTTTTTAATTAAATAAACAATATGCAGCTTAAGAAATAGCAGAAAAAAATCTACGTCTCTAAAATAAGGTCTGCATAAACAAAGATAATGTAAATAAAATAACATTCAGCGTAAGAAAAATCAGAAGAAAATCTACGCCTCTGAAATAAGGTTTGCATAAACAAACTGAAGATAATGTAAGCCCTGCATAAAAGAGAAGCATGTTCTTAACTTAAAGTTTTTATGTTGTGCATAACAGTTTTAACCGACCTAGAATTTACTGTCTCGCTATGTGAAATGTGTTCAAACTCAGATCCATGCACGTAATACATTGTAGGTAATGCCAATATGCAATACCTACAATGTAAATGTATAATATAAATAGTAAGGGATATCCCTTTGACTTATTATAAATTCGAAATTACCATCATCATGCTCTTTTCATATTATGGCCATCGTTTGAGCAAAATTACATCACATCACATCAACAACACTGTATCCACAGCTGGAGGGTACAGGCTGATTGGTGACCAAAATCACCTGATATTATTGAGAAATTGGCTGACGACATTGTACTACAATGGTTTCGGAGACACCTATTCGCTCTCGCCTTGTAAGTGATAAGTAGCTTGTAAGGATCACATATACTCTGGGGTAGTCACGTCAAAACTTACATTGGGCACAAGCCCACTTTCACGCACTGAATACTTTGCAAGTAACTTATATCGGTTTAAAGAAATTTATTAGTCTTAAGAACTATGGTTCACTTAACTGAGTAATATAACAAACATTCTTTGAAGTTGGAAAATGAGGGTAGTTCAAAGTCAAAGTCAAAGTCAAAATTTCTTTATTCATTAAGATTTTTTAGGATCATTTTGAATCGTCAAATTTACCGCCTGTTCGGAATCGCGACCAGCACACAAGGAGAAAGGCAAGAACCTCGGGCCGGTTAATTTTTTTGATGATCCATTCAACATTTAGATACACAATTTGTAATTATATTCTAAGTAGATACAACAAAAACCTAAATACTTAATCTTAAAACATTTGTTATTACCTATCTACCTATGGGCAATTTGTTAACATTGAGAAATCACCATTTTGCTGTCAACTGGTATAGCAACATCGGGCCACACGTTCTTATCGTCGATATAATCACTAATTTTGTAGTAGGCACTTTTAATTAAATTATTCTTTATATACAATTTGAATTTACGAGTAGAGAGTTTGGTGGCGCTTTGAGGAAGCTTATTATAAAATCTCACACAGTTTCCTAAGAATGAATTATTTACTTTTCCTAAGCGAAACTTAGGTATCTCAAGTTTATTTTTATTTCTAGTATTAACACGGTGTACATCACTTCTTTTACTAAACTCATCAATGTTTCTGTGAGCGTGCATTAGGTTTTCATAAATGTATTGGGAGCTGACTGTAAGAATACCAATCTCTTTAAAACGTTCCCTACGAGAGTCACGAGTTTTCATTTTATAAATTGCCCGTATAGCTCTCTTCTGTAGAATAAAAATGCTATCAATATCAGCTGCATTTCCCCATAAAAGTATGCCATAAGACATAATACTATGAAAGTAACTAAAATAAACTAACCTCGCCGTAGCTTCATCAGTAAGATGCCTTATTGTACGTACAGCGTATGCAGCCGAGCTTAATCTGCTAGCTAATGACTCAATATGAATACCCCATTGCAACTTAGCATCAATATTTAAACCTAAGAAAGTAGTTGCTTCAATAAAGTTAAGTATTTCCCCATTTAAGATAATGTTAGCATTGCTGACTTGAACATTAGGCAAGGTGAATCGGATGCATTTTGTTTTTTTCTCATTTAGTAGGAGGTTGTTAACTGTAAACCAATCAAGAACTTTAGCTAGAGAAGCATTTACACAATCATAGTTATCTTTAGCCCTATCGACTCTAAATATTAATGAAGTATCGTCAGCAAACAATACAATGTCACATAGGTCCCCTACATAGGATGGTAGATCATTGACGTAGACTAGAAACAGAAAGGGCCCTAAGATCGATCCTTGTGGTACACCTATGTTAGTGGAGGTTCCCGAAGATCTGATACCGCTAATATCCACTTTTTGAATGCGATTTGATAGGTAACTATGCATGAGGTTTATTGCCTGATTCTGGATGCCGTAGTGTTTAAGCTTTGAGATCAGGGTGTCATGATCTACGCAGTCAAAAGCCTTAGATAGATCACAGAATACTCCAATGGCATCCTGTTTTCCCTCCCAGGCTTTAAAGACGTACTTCAACAGCATAGAACCAGCGTCGGTCGTTGAACGGCCTTTAGTAAACCCAAATTGTTTTTCATGCAAAAGCCTGTTGCAGTTAAAATGTGACTGTAACTGAATAAGAATCAGTTTTTCAAATATTTTACTACATGCAGGCAGAATCGATATTGGTCGATAGTTTGCTAGATCCTTTTCATTACCAGACTTGAATAAAGGGATCAGTTTGCTATGTTTCATCAGATCAGGAAAAATTCCTTCGTCGATGCTTCTATTGAATATGTATGCCAGACATGGTGCAATATCAATTACTATCGTACTTAATATCTTTACGGAAATCCCCCAAAGGTCTTCGGATTTTTTTATATTCATTGACTTAAAAGCTTTTACAATACAGTCAGAGTTGACGTGTCTAAAACTAAAGGAAACATGACACTTTTCAACACTTGTTTCAAGTAGAGCCAACGCACAATCAACAGATGAGTTTAGTGGCCGAGTAACAATATTAGGTATGCTAGAGAAAAAACGGTTAAATTCATTAGCAACTTTTAAATTATCAATTACAATTGTATCATCTACTTTTAAAGCTATTGGTTTTTTTAGAGGTTTTGTTTTACCGGTTTCATTATTAATCATTTTCCAAGTAGCCTTTATTTTATTTGTTGAGTTCTCTATTTTCCTTTTTATTTGCAAAGATTTTGCTGAATGACATACCTGTTTAAAGATTTTAGAGTATTTTTTGACGAAACTAATAAATGGTAGATCATGTAGCCTTAACTCTCTCTCTGCGTAGAGTTCATATAGTCTATTCCTACTTTTATAGATACCGGCTGTAGCCCAGTCTGCAAACACAGAGCCAGATTTACCTTTACACGTTAGTAGTGGGAAAATATCATCGTGTTCTGTATGTATTATGTTAGACAATATGTTATAAAGTTCATTCGGATCATTTAAGCATGGAATAAGGGGAATCATTTTACCAATGTTGGTTTGAAATTTCATGATGCGAAATTCGGTGATTGGCCTGTAAGTGATTTCCGGAAGCTCCTGTTTCGAATTGCAATCAAAAATCACACTCTGACCATAATGGTCTGAGTCAAATTTTTTAAACATATCTTTTTGAAGGGGAGTATCACTACAATATATATTATCAATGCAAGTGGCAGTTGTAAGAGTTACCCTAGTTGATTCATTGAATTGGCGCCTCAAGTTGAAACATTTAAATAAGTTAATTATTTTTTCGCTCAATGGATTATTAGGGATATCAATATTGAAGTCCCCAAGCACTATTGTTGATTTATTACGACTGAAAATTTTGGTTAAAACATTTTCCATAGTGGACTCGAATAGCACGTAGTTTGCACGGGGGGGACGATAGACACAAACCACAATGTGTCGCTCCAGTTCAACACATGACAGTTCTATAACTTCTTCAATCGTGAGTTTCACAATATCTTTACGTTCCTTACATTTAAGAGAATTTTTTACAATGATTAAAGACCCACCTTGAGTGGTATTCTTTCGCTTGTATGCGCTAGCAATACAGTAATCTTTATAAAGAGGTAGTAACTTTTGATCCAATACAAAGTGTTCAGTGATGCCCATAACACTGATGTTCATCTTGCTTAAAAATAATTCTACTTCTAAATTTTTGCTGGAAAGGCCTTGAATATTTTGATGGACTAGATGTAAACTATTAGGCTTTCCCATTGTCTTCTTAACTAGTTTAAATGTTTGTCATTTGACCCTACTGTACGAACACCCACATTAGTACTGCAACTAACTGCAGGCCTGTCGGTGTGTTTTGTCATAGTACCTATGACCCTATTACAAATATTAAATGCTAACAATTTAGCAATACTCAACTTACTATATCTACTAAGATACAAAGTATCTTGCGTTAACCTAAAGTCACTAATAAAAATATTAGTGTCAAAATATAAAACGTCACTATGACGACATGTCAAGTTGTATAAAATCATATTAATATTAAAAATATTAACATTATCAGCCCTAGATAACAATTTGGAGTAAGGGAAGGCACATAGAATCAATTTTGACAACCCTAAGTCTACTTTTTGTAACAATATTTCCACTAAATAAGTGACATCAGAACGCTTGACCCCATAACTATTACCTAACTGTACTATTAATGTGGTTTGTTTGTCAAAAGATGTCTCACTTAAAGTCTTTATTAACTTATGGATAGACGCGTTTGGAAAACAGTAGTTGGTAACCACTTGGTCTCCTATTCTATCATTGAGCAACTGACCCATACCTAATCCTAGGCGGTCTGAGAACACCACAGTTTTCTGGGTTTCAGTCTGCCTAACCAGAGGCTGTGTTTTGTGTACTAGACTTGCAGGTTCAAACTGCACATTCGGTGTAGGAAGTACTACAGGTGGAACAGGTTGTGCAGTCACTGGTATTGGTGGTTCCACATGTCCTGATGAAGCACTCTGGGATATACTATGAGTCACAGACTGGTCTATGGTACATGGGTCGGTCTGTGAGCTCCTATTACATATCTGTACATAAATACTGTCATTATTTACCATTTCCACAATACTATTAATTTTTTTTATATGTAGTATATATAGTATATAGTTGAATATGAGTAGATTCGTGCACGAATAGAAGTTGTCAAAAGGTGTACACTTCGTGGCAATTCAAACGACCCAAAAGCGATGTTGAGCCGAAAGTGCGTAATCATTATTACGCCAAAATTATTTTTATAATCTAAAACTACACCGACATTGTTAGCTCGGATTGTTTTTTTTTTTTTTTAAACAATAAAAAGCAAATTCAATTCAAACAAAAAGAAAAGTATTCAGTACGTACGTGATCGGTAAGTAGCACAACTATCTCCGCGTTGCGATATACGCAGCAGTTACACATGCTATTATGTTTTTAGTCCTAGGGATATGGCGGTTTCCTCACGATGTGGCCATAACCGTCAGAGCATGTGGATGTATCAAAAGCTCTCATAAACTTCCAAAAAAACAAAAAGGCGGGTTCATACAAGTTTCTAAACCAACAAATGAAATCTTACCAATTGAATATGAAAAATAATGATTAGGTAGGTATAAGAGTTTAAGTTAATTTAAGAATATACCGTAGTATTTTAGTACCTCACAGTTGTTTTCAGTTTCTGTCATGGGACGACGTGGTCGCTAAGCGACAAGGTCCTTTTTCTTAAGAATTAAAAAAAAAACATTTATACCCATAATATAAGGGCCCATATCCACATGGCTAAATGGTTCTTATACCTAATCATTCAAATGGTAAGATTTCATAGGTTGGTTTTGAAACTTGTATGAACCCGCTTAGTGGAACTTTGCCCTTTATGTCAAAACATAAGCAAAGCCTGAGCGTAAACTTGGTATAAACTTTATGAACTGTCATATTACACGTGCTGCACAACATATTACCGCAGTATATCCCCTTAACATGCGACAAAGGAATAACTTTGCAAAGAAGCTTGATATTTTTGCTATTAAAATTAATGTTAGAAAACGGGGAGTGCTCAGTTTTTCCTATGCATTCCTCTCAAAGCAGCACTCAAAGGGTGCAACAGGACTTTAATGCAAGTACGAAGGCTTCCATTCATGCATTTCAGTATTTTCGTCCAACACGGAAAAAGCCAACTTATTTGAAACTTAATTCAATTCCACTCTATAATATTTTATTTTGTTAGGTTTAAAATTTAAAATACTTTCTCTATTGCACTGCCATAATTAAGACAAGTTACCATTGCATAATTCAAGCCATATTACAAGCTTTGCTCAGTTTAGGACTAGATGGCGCTGTGTAAAATTAATATCCTGTAAAATTTTTAAACTCTCTGCTTGAAGACATTTGGATCAAAATACAGTGAAAATATAAAATTTGGATGTTTACCATTTTGTATACTCGCCAACGCACCTATGCATATAGATATATGCATCTACACATATTTTTTGTCTGGTACTTACCAGAAATCAGTTTCAGTCCAATCATTAAGAAGGAATATATCATCATAATGTTAGAGACATTATGCTATTTCCCAACATCATATAATTCCTACCGGTTTAATTTACAAAAGGTTTTCAAATGTTACCTACCAAAGCGCAAAGTCATATTATATTGCTCCATTTATTTATTTTTTTACGACGTTTTTGTGCTTGGCCTTCCTCACCTGATTTTCAAGTTATAAACTGAGGCACTGGCTATCTTACCTCTAAATGCCGGAACGCAACAATTTGAGAATCATTGTTATGGAATTACGTAAGAAGGTGGCAGCCAGCCAGGCGGACTTAAACAAAGTCCTACCACCAACCAAACCAAGCACAATATTGAACTCCACCTGGGGATTGAACCCGGGACCTCTGGATCTGACACCAGTAGGCAAACCGACAACCAAAGGTGATTAATACGGTAATCCAGAAAAAAAAAACAATGTTTCAACAAAGTTTTTACCCTGGGGCGGCTGTAAAATGTTACACGGAATCGTTTGAACCGATTATTTTCCTCTTAATGTGAAACCAATGCCAACTTTAACCTAGTTTTAAACGACACAGTGAGACTTGAAAATGGTTCAATTACTTTTGCTAGACAATCAAAAACTATTTTTGGCCCTGTCTGCGCTCTGTTGTAATGTTACGATTTATTTTTAGTTTAATTACTTTTAACAAGTGAATCAATGCAAATGAAAGAAAAAGCTACAGTTTTCCCCTAACATTTATGTAAATTTGCCATTTTTTTTGTACTACAAGGAAGCGATCAGCCTTCATATCAATTGATATCAATGTAACCAAAGGTGGAAGCGCGCTTCACCCAAAATCCTTATCAAAGTGAGGTACCTCAATATTCCGGAACACAAGAATAAAAATTGTTGATAGCGGTATACTTAGGTAAAATAACGGTAAACAGCCAGCCTTGCAAACTATCCTACCAGTTAAGACCAGGCTGTCTAAAAAAAAATATGCTAGCTCCGCCCATGTCCCCGAAATCCTACCGTAGCGAATATGACGCGTTGACGTTTCTAGAAAATAGATCGCATGGAGACTTATTTTTTTGTTCACACAAAAATAATTTTATTTATATTTTATTAGTAACTTACCTACCTTTTATTATTGTTATTGAGAAAAAAACTAAACTTGCAGATATTTTTGAGTAAGTATCGCTCCTTGGATAAATAGTAGGTATATTTAAAGTCTGCTTTATATTATTATGTTATGTATAGCAGTTTTTTTTACTTTTTATCGTACTACTGGGATGTGCTTGACCTTCTTCTCAACTGATTTTCAAGTCATGATAAAGGCCGAAGGTAAATGCGCACTTCACCCGGAATCCTCAATAAACTGAGGAACTTGCTATCTTACCTCCAAATGCCGGGACACAACAATTTCAGCATTGTTGTTTTGGTGACTGAATTAGATAAGATGGTGGTATGTAATGGAGGTGGATGGTGTTAACCAGGCGGGCTCAAACAAAGTCTTACCAAACCAAGCACAATATTGTACTCCCCTTGGGGATCGAACCCGCGACCTCGGGATCTGACACCGGTAGGCAAACCACTAGACCACAGAGGCGTTTCAAGTAGGTAAGTTTTATATTTGTTTTGTACAAAAGCTTACGAAATTAGTTTTATTTATTGTACGCTTTGTAGTGTCTTATCAACCTTTTCATTTTTATTCATCTACATATTTCATACAAAATTGACTGAGTGACTAACATACTTATTAAACTTTTACTTATTTTTGTAACGGTATTTAACGCGTATTTTACCTATAGTTCTCCCGCCGTTTCAGCAAGTTTGAACCAGCCTTAATGTCATTAACATTAAGGCTGGTGCAAACCAGCTTTTTACAAGCGAAATATCTTGATACCTACAGTTAATATTACTTACGATTTATTGTAAATGATTGGTTACATGTTGATTTACATAAAATAAAAGCTGGTTTTTTGATAGGAATTCAAATTTAATTTTAATCATGAATTATTTGAAAAACTACAGATGCACCGCACGCCCGCCATTCAATCAGTACCTCTGTGACCACTGTCGACGTTGGACGTGTGCTTGTCGTCTTCTCAGCGGTCAAACAACACCTATACTCAAAATTGATATTAGTACGAATGTACGTACCGTTTGTCACCCGCGTGGCATGTACAACTTTTACGGCCATACCCACATACATACAGACCATAACATGGAGCAATAATACAATGTTATTGTAAACAATATTCTTTATTACATTTTAATATTGTTTATTAATCAGTTAATCCAAAACATACAATATCACTATAACTTTCTTCCTCGTAGGGACATTTTTTATCACAAACGTATGCTGGAATTCATGCTGAAAGAAAAAGTCTAGTTTGACCATTATCAAAGACACAAATCGGTAATCCGTGAACACGTATAGTAAAATTAACAGCATGATCATAAAATAACATACAGAGTTAGCTAGTACGTCTTGTACTGGGTTCAAGATTTATCGATGTTAACCTTAAAAAAGTACCTGCTAACAAAATATATTTTTTCAGTAGTAGTTCACCCCAAACAGATATCTCGAGATGTACCTATGTACGTACATTAAACAAACTAAATACCTACCTAATTGGAACACAAAACCTTCAGAATTGGTTTCGATCAAACCATTATAAAATATAAATGGAGCTACCTACTAACTCATCTTAGTAAACAACTGAAATAGAAACTAAATTAAATAGTTCAAGGAAGAGACTGACGAAACTGGATGTTTTGGATGACAAGTCAATAAAAACTTTTTTCTGACATTTTTGCGCGTTTACGCGAGCTAAAAAAATATAAAACCAGAGCGTAAGATCCTCCTTCGTGGGCGTCTAGCGCGTTTCTGAGAAATGTCTTGCGCGTATTGCCTTTAAAACGTAAATCGGAGCGTTATTAGGTTGAATATAGCTTGCGCCTCATTACCCTATTACTGCTCGCAAGTAAATTTTCACGTTAATTATAAGAATAATTATAGCTCTAGAGAATTTTTGTCTTAGTACTGGAAATGAAAACAAATTTTCTTACTGTAAGTATTTATTTTGGTCTTCTAACTCGAGTTTTTTCATTGAAAATTGCAAAAAAAAAAGTCTAAAAGAGCATGATTTAAAAAAGAAAATTTATCGAGAAAAAATCTTTCAATTATAAAACCATTTTAGTGCTGGACAGATATAATATAATATATCTGTCCATATATATGGAATATTTGGTTGACTTACCGTGACACGGCAAATCATTATATCATTTAGGGAGCCGCCTCTAGTATTATATTTTATATTGCTGCGGTGTTATAATGAGCCCCTCCAACTCAGCCTGCGTATGTCAAAAAACTTGACACAGATCTCTCTAAAAGAAGGACAATATAATCTTTAGGTATGTGTAGATAGATAGATAACTCTTTATTGTTCACCACTTACATAAAAACATAACAAAATACCTACTGATAAAAGAAAACTTAATCTAAGCGACACTGGTAAATCAATGGGCGGCCTTATCGCTGAAACCGATCTTTCCCAGGCAACCGTTGGATGGACAGAGAAGATAATGGCTTTCAAGGACGGCGGTACAACATAATGTAGGTCTGCTTAGCAACCATTAGAAAACAAAAATAAAACTACAAATATACATGAAAAATACCAAATACCATGTAACGTGTTATATCTTACATAATATCCGCAATTCCAGATCCGCCTGTCAAGCATGGTGATTATATCCAAGCCAGCCAATTTTTGCAGGGGCGCCTGTCCAATAGTGATAATTAACTGACTACTCACTTGGTCGATTAATAATATATGACTTCATCATCATCCTGTTTCGATTATTAATAGGTATATAACTTCATCATCATCATGATGAAATCATATAAAAAAAAGGCGTCATGAAGTTGGATTTCCATCGCGGACCTCTGGGCCTACCTTTCCTTACCTTACCTTTCACTTTTTGGGTATATAACCCAAAAAAAATATAACTTTAATGTAAAGAAGACACCCAATTGTAATGAAGAGTAATCTGATTATAAGAGATAAGCCTTGTGTTACATCATGTTCGTTAACAAAACTAAGGCTATCATTACCAGCACGCGCGTTACGGTGTAGGGCTCTACCAACAGCGACATAACCGCCTCTGTGGTCTTGTGTTCAAGCCACCGATTTCAGATGCATAGGTCCCAGGTTCGATCCCCATGGAGAGTACAATATATTGTGCTTTATTTTTTTGGTGGTAGGACTTTATTTCATTCCGCCTGGCTAGCCATAAATTCAATTCTAAAATTGTTGTGTTCCGGTATTTAGAGGTAAGATAGCCAGTTCCTCAGTTTGTTCAGGATTCTGGGTGAAGTGCACCTACACCTTCGGCCTTATCTCAACTTGTAACCAGGTGAGATGAAGGCCAATTGCTTACGACATACAATTATGAAATATAAAAAAAACTTAAATTCGTCTGACTTGTGAAACTTTGCATTAATACATATTTACAACATATTTTATCTATAGTCAAAGGCACATCCAAACTTACGGTCAGCTCATGGCCACGTTTTGCAAATATATAGTATTCATGACAAGCCTCATAGCTCATTTCGTAGTAGCTCTGCCTTCTGAGCTATATAGACTGTAGGTTCGATTCCCACCCAGGACAAACATTTGTGTGATGAATATAGATGTTTGTTCTGTGTTTCGGTGTTGTATTGTATGATAAATATGTATTTACAATAAGAAAAAACAATTGGCTGTATTCAAGTTTTCTATCTGTAATCTAGTTCCCATATTACTTGTAATAATGGGAACTAGATTACGCATATAGCTTGCTATATGCTTAGTTTGGGTTAGATGGCATTGTGTGAAATGAAGGTCCTGTAAATATTATTATTTATTCAGTACGTGATGGGTTGCAAGCCAGTCTACTACCCCTAGTAGGTGATCCTCATAAGATCCACGTTCTGAGTAGTAATGAGATGATTTCTCGAACAGGAAAAAAATCGTGAGTGTTTCTTTAAATCTATAAATGCCATAAAAGCATAAACTAGGATAAGAGTGATCATATTGGTACTGTTCTTGTTTTGACATTGGTTTCTTTTGTTAGCTGATACGGCTTTATGATAACATCTCACTAGGGTACCTGAAACGTCCATCTAGATCTGGCGCCAAGCTAACCGTGTTCATTTTTTTGTTTTTTTTTTGGACACAGCAATGCTGCTTGGCGGCTGAAATAGGTATGGTGGTAGTACTTCCCCGGACGAGCCCTTTCACTTCTACTCTTAAAATGTCGATGCGTGGGAAAGCTTAGGATGATGCCTACAATGGAGCAAGCTTACCGAGGAAGCACGCCATGTTGCGCCAAGATCCACTATACCGGTCCTTAACGTTGTGATTATTCAGCCCTATCCATTATCCAGTGATTCCGTTGCCATGGTAGACCACTTGGAACACACCAACCCCATTACATACACCTGTAACATTATAAAGTTGGCTAGGTATTACTTTCTGCGAAATTGATACGTTGAAATAAAACTGTGTATTTGGGTTTTGCATCGTTCGTAAAAATAAGTATTATATATGTTATCTACGAGTAACTCTGCATATTTTTTTATTGAAAAACCAACTGCTCTTAAAGTAATAACAAAAGCAATAGAATCAGAAAGCTAATAACAGTTTTTCACGTCTAGATAACAAAGTGAAAACAAAACTGTGAACAAATTATCGACTTAAACAGTACTTATCTGTTAGTTTTAGGTTTCATGCAGTGGATACAATGTAACTATAAAGAAGTATCTAATTTAACTCATCACTTAATCTACTTTACACCGCAAATGCTTAGTTTGCATAGTTTGGGGAATGGCGACTCTGATTGAAATACTATATTATCCTTTCACATTAATGTATTGTTAAATAAAACAAATACAGATCAAATGTAGCAAAATGTCTACTATAGTGTAAACCAACCAACAAATACTTAAATTTAACCCAATCCACTGACGAAATAATATAAAAAAAAACATCACAGGTCTAGGTAATATGGGAGCTAGATTAAAGATATAATACGTTTTTTTTTTGTATTTACATACTTGTCCATACAACACCCAAACACAGAAAACATATTCATCACACAAATGTTAGTCCTGGGTAGGAATCGAAACCACAACCTACAGCGCAGAAGGCAGAGCTACTACCAACTGAGCTGTGAGGCTTGTTACCATTTATAATTTTACTGCATCCATGACCTTTGTTAAAAAACATAATATTTATGGTGATCTACGTTTTATTTTAAACGTACCTCTTAAAAGTATTACTTACTAATAGCTTGTAATAGCCCAAATAAGTTGTAAAAAGTTGCTTAGATTATGGTTAAGCTTATATTTCTACTTACTTTCGTGGCCCGATGTAAAACACTCCCTTCACACGTAACAAGTTTTTACAACCCCCTTAGGGCGTAACTTTAACGCCATTTTAATTAGTTGGGGTTATTTTACCCTGAAATTTGGCTGAGTTATCACATCACACGTGTCACGCCTTTTTGTTTACAAAGGCAGAGATTTTCTTTGTTCATATAAGGGTAACATTGTCTGCGCTTGCATGCGTAGAAATCAATGGATTTTTTATACGAAAAAACGGGTACTGATTTTACCTTTTTTTTGTTTCGTTTTATATTACACATATTTATGATATACACATATGACCAACTATTATACACCATAACCATTTTTTTTTAAAGTTTATATAAACGCCGGGAGAAACTACCCCACGTTATTTGTACCTTGGTTTAAACCCGATCCAAATAAATCACTTCGAAGTCTAAACTGTTCATTGCTATTAGATGAATTTTTAAAATAGGACATTCCATTCAAAAGATATCGTGAATTTAAAAATTATAAAAAATAAAACATTATACAACAGATTTTAATGAAACTTTGCAAAATTTAAATAAATAAATATTATATTTTATAAATTATAAATTTTATAAATTATAAATTTTATAAATTATAAATATTAAATATTACAGGACATTCATTTTACACAGCGCCATCTAGCCCCAAACTAAGCATATATGCTTAGTTTGGGGCTACAAGCTATAGTTTGTAATATGGGAACTAGATTACGGATAAAATACTTAAATACTTTTTGTAAATTCATACGTACTATATGATACAACACCCAAACACAGAACAAACATCTATATTCATCACACAAATGTTTTTTTTTTGTTATCGTAATCTACATACACCAGACATCACGAGATCTCAGTTCAGGACAGCTAGTTTATGAATGAGGTAGAAGATCGTCTGAGCCAAATATCTTAGAAGTAGCCAAATCTGCACGACTCCAATGACTCGGTCACGAAGTCCGAATGGATGAGGATTGTGCTGTCAGGCCTTGCGGCTGGAGGCTCATCGGGCTTCTGAAGATCACTAGAGCGACGAGGTGGAGAAGGACCTACGGGAACAACATGCTGCGGCTGACTGAAGCGGACATGGCCTGGAAAACCCAGCCACCTCTGATGTCGGAGATCAAGAACCACTTTCAGTCGATGCGCTGTAGCTTTAAGATTACTTTATCAGTCATTCTACTGACCAAATCTTTGGAATATAAATATAGCAAGGAGCGCCATGTACCTATGAAATAAATCATAGATATACAGGAAGATATCGAAAGCTAACACCAACAAAATGAGAAAAAAACACTATACCTGGTCCATTTCCTGCTCTAGGCAGGATCAGCATAACATGTTCTTTTCTTTCATTTACATCAGTCGTCAAACCATGATCTACTTTTTCACGCAATGAAAAAATAATTTTGTTATTTAGATTATTTTTACCAGCAGATTTCCGGCCATCAAACTCGATCTGTAATGTCATCAAAACAAACGGCTCACTGCATTGCAACATTTCCGACACATAGCAGACGAGACAACTTTTCACACGACCTTTGAAGCGACCGAAATAGAAAACAGGGAAATACGATGAAATGCTCCTGATACATCACACCTTTGATAAGGGGCATAATTGTCAAAAATTCCAAAAAGTAGTTATTGATGTCAAGTGTTTTAAAAACGACTTTCCATCTGGTGGAACAAAGACCTTTTAATAATTCTTTCAAAACTCGCTACAGGGCAAAAGCGTCTTTGTCATATTATTTCGGTTTTAATTTTATTTTCGCGGGACGAAATCTCATTGGTCAGTTGTAACCACCTCCCGAAGCAGTCAACAGTCGGAGCGTCAAGGACTTTAAGGCAAATATCCCCTTTTTATTTGAGAATTTCTGGAGGAACAATTTTTAGAACACTAATGTCTATTTCATGACACATCATTGGAGGGACAAAGCCGTTCAAACAATTGTGCAAAATAATATATTTTTATACCAAATAATTAAATCGAAATAATCTAAATTATGTAAAATTATAATGAATATAATAATATTTATATTATCTTTGTACTAAAGTAATAATCTTTGTTTTAGGTTTCCAATATCAACGAAATAAAAATCATTTTGCTTTATCTAGCGTGAAGGTCTGGCTTACTGTGTAACAAAAGAAATAGGAACGTGCCTATATAAGTTTTTGGTATTACTTTTAAATAGATATAAGAGAATAATATTAAATCCTTATCGGGATGGACCCTATTATTATAATCCAATATTTTTTACGGGCAGCAAAGAATAACTGAGTGTAAGTCCTATAAGTGGTAATAAATAAATTAGGCTTTTCTTTTATCATTAAAATATGTTGTATGTACTTTGAAGTAGCGATAATATTTTTTTGTTATTTCAGATTCGTTTTTGGAATGTATTACTACTCTGTCAACACTTTATATATAAAATCCATCACATACAAATTCCTCATCAGAGGACACACTCAAAACAAATGTGATTCATTTCGTTCAGTCATCGTGAAAAAGAATTAAACGGGCAAAGAAAGCTGGCCCTGTATACACTCCAGCTACATATGACAGCCTCATCCGAAATGTCAAAAAACAGGAAAATAGGTTCATAGTTCGCGAAAATGTTACATTCCTCACTCTTTTGACCATAGTTTTTATTTTATTATTCATTTTTTATTGAATATTTTATGTTTTCTTAGAAGAGAATATTGTTGTTTTTATCATTTTTGTTTGATTCCGATTTTGTATTGTTTCATATATTTGCAGAATGATAAATCAGTTAAGATAAAACTTATATATGTTGTTTGATGTTTTTGATTTTATGATTTTGATATGTAAATGATTTAATAGAATTTACTTAATTAGAAGTAAGCCATTATAATTTAAAAATTGGTAACGACTGATTAATCATTGTCGAGGTAAGTTAAGTCTTATTTTCATAATTAACTTTCAGACATGATTTTTGTGTATGAAACATAAAGTGATTTATTTATAACATTAATAAAACGATTTTAGCTTTTTTTTTTTGAAAGGATAATACGCTGGCCTGGTCCTAAACCTGGAGGGCGACAGCTTGCGCGGACCAAAAATTTATTTTTGAGGCAACAAACGCAAGGGCACCACTTTGGTATGGACCTCGGCTTGGGCTGTTGCCATTTGGTGGATAATAATGGCCGAAGGCGATACCAAGGGTGGCCCTTTGAGGCGGAAAGGTGCATCTGTGTAGTGTTTTCTCTGTGTGACGAGATAGTTAATGAATGGATGCCGTCACCTCCGGGTCTCCAAGATCGTGTCTTGGCCTACGGAGGGACCGATCCGACTTTTGATATTGAAGATCTTTTTGCCTTCAGGGGAGAGATCTAGTACCACTATAACCATGTTTTAGGGTACTTTGGGGGACTTACCGCTGTACATGCGGTGGACTTCCGTGACGGGGAAGCCCTGTGCGATGAGGTCTGTTTTAATTGTTTCCGTGGAAACATCTGAGGGGACGCCGCGAATGATAACGCGGTGGACTTTTTCCTCAGGAAGAGAGTAAGTTCTTTCGGTGGTCCGAAGAGTACTGCACCTGCAAGATGGTGCCGTTTGCTCCAGAGCGAGCTTTGGTGTACGGAATGTTGCGCTCTCTGCTGAGAGCAACAACATTTTCGAAGTTAGCACAAGTGAAGGTGATGGGAGGAGGAGGTTTTTCCTTTTTTTGAGAAGCCACAGGAGTGGACTTCTCAGCAGGGGCTGGGGTGGGTATGGGGCAAATGCCCTTGCAGGGTACGGTGCCTTAGCCGCCTGTGAGCGTTTCATCCTCTTTTTTCTTTCGACTACTTTGTAGTCGTCCGAATCTGAGGAAGAGGATGAGGGAGCTGGGCTTTCGCATTTTGAGAATACTGGAGATGGAGCAGTCTCCATCTCCAAGTCACATTCACCTTCCGAGACTGAGTCAGAAGCCGGTAAATGGAGAGACTCCAGCGAGTCTGCGATGTTCATCGCATTAGAGGTGGAGGCCTGAAGGGCGGGCGGGGAATCTACTACAGGGGCTTATGCGCCTTTGCTTTAGGGGCAAGGAGGGCAGGCTTAGTGGAAGCCAGATGGGCTGCGGTGGGGGACGTATTCAGGCTAACCCTGAATTTTGATGCAACCTGAAGGACTGCGGATTGAACTCCAACATTGAGTTCGGGAGGGAGGAAGCCTACGATGGCTTTTATAAATGCTGACGCAAATGCGTGGGCATCGAAAGGGGGGCCAACTCCGGGGGAAGCACCCGGAGGTGTGTATAGTGAGTGATCCCACCTAACGGGTAAGGACAGGTGGGGTTATAGCCCTGGTGTCCTACCTAGCAATTAGTCTCAGTTATTTCTCTTACGGGATTACCGGAGTGTGGACTAACCGATACCTGACGTCCAACTATAGGGGAGCACCCAAGGGCGGTGATGCCAGACCCGTCCAGATTCTGTGTTTACCTGAAGGGGAACCACAGGCGCTCCGGGTCAGCGCCCAACCAAGTTCCTATATCACCGTGAGGTATCCCTTGGCTGACCACTAAGCGTGGCTTTGATTATTACTGTCAAACCGGCTGATCGTGAATGTCACGAACCACCCTGACTAAGAGCTAACCGGAAAGAAATAAGAATGCCCTGAGAAGGACAGTTTCAATTAGACCTGTTATTTTGTCAACTGGTTGGCCACCCGTGAAGGGCAAAGACCTGAATAGGGCTACACCAGAAAAAAACAAAAAAATATTTTATGTTCGCTGTAGCGGGCTCGGGCGCGGGGTGCGAGGGGCGGGGCCCGAGGCACAGCGCTGTCCAGGTAGCTAGGCAAATTCCTTCGAGCAACGGGTGCGGCTTGGGGGCCGCAGGGAGCGGGAAGGGTTCTGACAAGCCCAGGTAGCTGCCGAGACGTGTTGCCGGTTCGAGGTCTAGCGTCGGAATAACGAATTTACCTTAAAAAAACGTTTCTTTTTATTCCAAAATGAAAGTTTGAACATGGCTCTAACAAGATAAATATTTTTATTGTGGTGGTACAAGGGCATAAATGTAATCCTTGCTTTAAAAAAACCTTCTAAAAATCAATAAACAAATATTTCACTTCTGTATACCGATTTAAAAAAATATAAGGTTTATTTAAAAGCTGTGTAAAACGACGTTAAATGCAAAAAATAACTAATAATGGGTTTCTGTAAAATTACAAAACGTGCAATTATGCTCATGTCTTAACGAAGTTGCGAATATTAGTGTAGGAACCTGACGATACTAAAGAAACCTAAAAATATATATATTACAGGATATACATTTTTCACTTGCAGCGCAGAGCTCGGAGCGACAACACGTCCACAGAGGGCTAGTCAGTGAGCAGCAAGACTATATATATAAGACTTTCCTGAGGTTGCCTCGTGTAGAGGCGAAACACGTGTCATTTGATTTTTTCAGGGAGATTTAGCGGATTTATTACTAAATATTTTTTCTGTTTTCAGATTTTATTTTGAGATATTACATGACATCAATTTTGTTATACCATATCATACAAAAAAAAAACCGCATATGTATAGCCTCTGCGAACAATTGGGGGTTGTTTTATGTGTAGTTGACATTTATTTCTCAAAAAGACAAAGAATGTCACTTACATGAGACAATTATTAACATTAGAGTAGGTCTATAACATTATGCAAAGTACGTCATTCGTAAGATTACGAAATATAGGGTAGTTAGGTGCTCATTCAATGCATCTTGGTCATTAAGATACGTTTCAACAACATGTGTTTTAAATTTGGTTTTAAATGTGTTGAAAGAGCTTACATTTTTTGCCATAATTAGTTCCAACTAGATAAATGGCTCGACGAGTGCATCGTTTGGTCACTTGTCGCGGGGTGTAATAAAAGATAGGGTCATTTCGGCTATATATAGGCTGCTATAATACTTATAAAAAACAATACTTCCTTAGTTACCTATAGGCCGTTTGTAACGGTCCTTAGGTAATCTGACTGATTCCTTTGTACATAGTTAGTTTTTATTGAATAAATTCATTTTTTATATTTAAAAACTCCCTTTGTTGGACATGCTATATAGCACCCGCTAGATAAAATCACCTAGAATAATGTTATAATTATATTATTCTAGATTGTTATTATTAATAGCCAAAACAAGGATTCGGGTTCGACAACCATGTCGGTTCCAGTCCAACAGATCCAGTCCACACAATCTAACTGTACCAACAGAGAGATTGGAAATTCCAAAATGTCTTTTACCGCACCCGCGATCCCAGCTCACCGGAACACATTATTTGACCTAAACAAATTAAATAATACGAATACCTCTGTACCCTTAAATAATTAACCGAGTACCTTAATAAGAGCGGTCATACGTGGGAGCAGTAATTAACCTTGAGTAAATAATGTATTTAGGTCTGTTTATGTAGTGTTATTTCAGAGAGAATATAAGCTTTGCTTTGTTTTGATACACCTACCCAGGTAAATTGTATTTGAGATTAAATTAATACCTACCCTAAAAAAATACTACCTACCCACATCCAAGATTACATTTTTTTCTGCAACGAACTGAGACCTCGCGATCAAAAATTATATCTAAAACAATGAAGAAGTAGCTACATTTTATGTATTGCCAATCAAAACATGAGCAAGTACCCCGACACATCTGGGTACAAGTACTCGATCTCAATTTCACATTTAATTTTATCAGACTGCTTCCGGGTGAAATGCGCGTCCATACCTTCGGCCTTATAACCTTAAAACCAGGTGAGATAATCAAGGCTAAGCGCTTCCCCATCAAATATATGTAATAGATAAACCCGATAGACGTGAATCTTTACTACATTTAAAATTATCTCCCACTCTACACGACAAGTGCCCCACCATAAAAAGTTCCACCTAAAAAAAGTCTGCTTAACACTTATGCTATATGCATAAAAAGGTCTACATGGTCTTCAGCATGGTTTTTAAGCCTTTTGCAACCTAGTTTTCTGAATAAATTAATTCATTACGAAGTAAAAATAGCAAGGTTATGACACATATTCTCAACTACTACAACTTCGCTTGTGAAATGGAATTACAAGGAATCAGGTGCCATTCACCGACCATATTAACTTGAGATGTGCGGTTGATAGTCAAAAGTAAGTGTAGTATCAGACGAGCGATACAGTTTTAATCAAGTGTGTATGTTGTATAGTGTTGTATGGTGAGTAGTTGAATGTGAAAAAAGCAAAATTTTGAGCTTTATATTTAAAAAAATATCGAGTCAATTTTTACGTACGACGGGGAAGGCCTTCATCTAACATGGTTACAGGGCAATGATACTAGTGGGCAATGGCACTAAAAATGCTGTGACTGCTGCCGCGTAACCTGTCGAGCAAAAAAGCCTTTTTTTACGCCAGAGGGTGTCAAAGGAGTCGGCGCGCTCTTCAGCAAACTTTCCCGACGCACTACAGAATCGCGGCAACCGCAACAGCATCCTGAGTGTGTTATTGTACTGGCTCCGCAAATCCTTGTAAGCCTTTAGGGTATAATTGGCCCACAGACTCGAAGTATAAAGAGATGTACAATAATAAAATACTCTTTAAAATGTATGTAATGTTTTTAATTTAAAATGTTCTCGACAACGATGTATTGCTTTTTACCTTGAAGTTTGCCTGTGCAATGATGGCGAGGTTGAGGTCAACTTTGCAGCGGGCTTTTTAAGAAGCTGGCTATAAGGCACTGGTATTCTCGCGTACTGATAGATCACAGCGAACTGCTTGGCACCAAATTTCGGCAGGAGTTTGGTCTTGCCATGCTAATTATTTCTTGGTCCGCGCGCTAATAGATTAAGTAGCTTCATCTAATCTGGCTTTAAAACTATGCGTGTTGACGCAATCCCTTCCAGGGTCAGAGGTCATGGTATGTTGGATAGTGAGACTACGTCGGAAATGAAAGGGAGCGAAGGTATTAACGGGGATTATTGGAACAGTATACCTTTACAGGTAAAATCCTCTTTCAAGTTCCCAATGTTGCCATGTTAATTCGCATCACGTTTCATGTAAATTGGAGGATCCTGTATAAATTAAAAAGTACTTTTTTAGATGTGTAAGTTAATAGCAGATGCAAAACAAAATATGCGAGAGTGAATGCAAGGAATGAGGTTAAGTACCTCAACTCAAGGTAGGCATTTAATTTGATGAAGTGTGATCCCGTATAAATTAAGTTACACTTGTTTAGATATGTCAGTTACTAGGTAACCAATGCAAAATAAAAAAAAAAAGTTTTTTTCATTATATATTATGTTTGTATTACACGACAATCAATAAAAAAACGGTCAGGTACCCCAACCCATTGCAGGGCAGATACTTATTAATTTGATGAATTATTATCATTAAAAGTAAATAATTTATTCACGTAACTTAGATGCAATATTATAGTAGAAATAACTAACAAATAGGTGAGATATAAGTATTTTTTTTTACTATTAACAGTAAGTACCTACTTAGTAAGTAGGTACTTACTGTTAATGGTTAAAAAAAATCAACTTTTCAAAATCTAACAACTTTTTACCAGACTACGGCTAAGCAAAATGAAGAATTAAGATTTTGACCGATATACAATACAATACAATACAGTATTCAACTATCTGTTAATCCATAACTTCTAAACTACTTATCAAAAACTTTTAAACTTCTAAACTCTTCTAGATTTCCTTTTATGAAAATTAAGTTCATTTTCAAAGGAACGCTCGCTTCACCGTAGATTCAATCCTCGCCTGGGTGATGCTCAGACAAGCCTCGACGTCAAGGTTACCCAAATATCAAATTAAAAAACTATAACAATTTAAATTACTCAATAAGGAAATAAACGAAATTGTGTAGAAAAGTTGCAAAGTACCTTTTTTAATTTGAAATTTGGGTAAGACCTTGATGTCGAGGCAAGGGAGATGTGTCGTAAAGACACACGATAGATGTGAAACTTTTATTACAGAGAAATATTTTAATCATCTCCCAGTCTTCCCGACACAGTGCCCTACCACTTTTTGTAACCCAAAAATGTAGCGTATCAGAATTTTTAAATCCTACCATCCACTCTACGCGACACAGTGCCCCACCACTTTTCGTAACATAAAAAGGTTGCGAATCAGAATTTTTAAACCCTGCCATGCACTCTACACGACATAGTGCCCCACCACCTTTCGTAACACGAAAAAGTTGCGGATCATATTTTTAAACTCTCCCATCCACTCTACCCGACAAAGTGCCCCACCACTTTTCGTCACAAAAAAAGGTTGCGGCTCAGATTTTCAAAACTCTCCCATCCACTCTACGAGACACAGCGCCTCACCACATTTCGTCACAAAGAAAGATTGCGAATCAGAATTTTTAAACCCTCCCATCAACTCTACCCGACACAGTGTCCCACCACTTATCGTCACAGAAAAAGGTTGCGGATCAGAATTTCAAAAATCTTCCATCCACTCTACGTGACACAGTGCCCCACCACTTTTTGTTACAAAAAAAGGTTGCGGATGAGAATTTCAAAACCCTTCCATAAAAAATTACTTGTAAAAAGTTTCACTTAAAAATCTAGGTACTTAACCAAATGGACGAATTCGTCCATAGTACCTACGAAAACCTTACAAAGATTGAATGTTTCATTTTATAGGATAACTATGTTTCTCGTCGGGTAGTTATACGTCACAGCCCTTTCTTCAAGCTCCCTTGTTACAAGCACTTTAGTGCGCTTATAAAGTTCCAGGGCGTCTCTAGAGGCCTTAAGTTCCCTCGCTATAAGGGCCAAGCCTGCTGTAATCCTTTTTGTTTTGTCCTTAAATGTTTTCTACAATTTGAGGTCGACTACGAAATGAGTTAGAAGGAATGAATCTGCGTCGAAACATTTCAAAATTTCAAATAAATTGTTTCGAGTCAAAATTTACTGGCACAAAATCGGTTGAAATTAATCTGTGTTGGTCTTTATTTTCTTTTTTTCTATTTTATTTTCTTTTCTAATATTTGACACAAAATAAATGGATCCAATATCACAAGTTCTGAAACATTGTTAGAAAACTTGTTTCTACTTGTTTCTTATTGAAAACTGTTAATAGTAAACAGTGTTTTCCACTTCGAGGATTCACCTCTTTAACGCATTTAATGCATTTAATTTATTTGCTAGAATAATAATAATTTATTGATTTGAAACAAAAACACAAGTAAATTTAAATTTAAGACAGAATTAAGCAGAAGTATAAAACTGTGTCGCAGCTGACAACGCTCCTCCTCCGAATTAGTGAAAACAGAGGATCTTATGGATCCTATGAAGATTTGGTTGGTGGTATGGCTTGTTTCAAGGTCGCCTGGTTATCTATCATCATTTAGCATAAATTGTGTCTCGGAATTTAGTTGTATGAAGCCAATTCCTCAGTTTGAAGATTCCGGGTGAAGTGTGCTTCCATTCGGCCTTATAATAACTGATACCAGGTGAGATAAAGGCCAAGTGCTTCTCCGTCGCACAATAAAAAAACCCCTGAAAATAGTCAGAAGCACGTCCAAAATTATGTTTGGAATCAGCTCACAGTTTGCGAGAAAATCAATAAATCCACTTATAAATCAACTGAAGTATTCTTCAGCGTACGTAGGTTTCACCGATACAAAATCTGCAAGAAAATGTTCCGTAACTCAAATATTTTCCGAAACATCCTCCCGGCACTCGTCGCTGGAACTGAAAAGATGTAAAAGTATTGTATGCACATGCTCTATTTCACAGTCGAGTAACCCCTGTTCCCGGGTGGTAACAGTGCTAAGGCGTATATTCACTAACATTTATAAATACAGCAAACATTTAGAATGGCTACTTTTTCGAACATACATAAAAGGGTCGTTTCAAATTCACGTCGGTTGTTGTGTATTGTAAATCACGTCTTGGATTATGATAATGAAACCTCGTTGTTATTAACTATTTAGTTTGTAACATACATTACATTGTAAAAAAAAATAGAAAGAAAAGTGGGAATGAATTTATGTAGTTGAATATTTTAATACAATTTTTTTATACGATAGGGAAGCGTTTGGCCGTCATCTCATCTGGTTTCATGTTAAGATAAGGCCGAAGGTGAAAGTGCACTTTACTCTTTTTGCCACAACATTTTTTTTGCATTCTTGTTATAGCGACAGACTTAGGTATAAGATGGTGGTAGCTAGCCAGTCGGACTTAAACAATGTCTTACCACAAACCAAAAGTACAGGTACAGTTTGTGTTAGTTTTAATCTTTTGAAATACGATTCCGCAATTGCTTCTGAAATGAAATGAAATGGTATTCAGATCCTACTTTTTTAATTTTGTCATAATTGCTTATAGAGGCTATCAATACTCATTTATTCAATAAAAAGTACAATTAAACTAACTATGTACAAAGGAATCAGTCAGATTACCTAAGGTAACCGTTACAAACGGCCTATAGGTCACTCAACTGTTCCAGACCCGTACCAGACGGAAGCGTGCCCAAGACACTGGCTGCATTGCCATGCTGAATAGCTATGCTTATAGCCAGTTTGAACTATGAACTTTCATAGACAATTATTTTGGGCTATAATTAGTACAGCCACGCACAAGACTTTACTTTTTTGCAACATTTTTTCACTGTGCATCCTAAAACTACTAAAAAGCCACCCTGAAAATGTCAAGTCTCTGGTTTGGGCATGCGTTGATTGTTAGTCATTTTCTCAGCTGCGCGATGGTTTTATTTATTTATATGTTTGGTATTACTAGATATAGAAAACATTCTTTCTCACTGCATTTTTTGAAATATTTTGCAAATAGTACGTATATATACGAGATAAATCCGATGTTGGATGAGTTCACGCGTTTCATGTTTGTGTATTTTTTTAAATATAGTCGACGTAACATAATATTTTTTTGTAAAATGAGGCGGTATGGATATAAAACTGTAGCTTCCTATAATGGGTAAGAAAACATAGCCAGCGCCCTGTTCTGCTTAGCAGCCAGTAACTTTTTAAGATATTATTTTCGTTTGAACTCTTTGCTCGCGGAACACTACGGAACAAAAACGTTCCTTATTCAAAACATTACCTACAGTCTACTTTGAAAATATCTTATAAAAATACATTTATAAAACTGATGTTTGTGTACCGATCATTGTTTTTGAATGGGATAAAAAGATCATTTATTTCGTCTTTGTGTATTTTTATTTAAAATGTTCATATTCTAAAACATATGAAAAAACAAAGCAAATAATTACCATGATTTGTTAGGAAATGAGTTATCCGATATTTTGGCGCAGTTTCGCCATGCTCAAGCTGTATCCGTGATCAAGATCATGGTACACGCATCTGCGTTCACCAACAAATCATAGTAGGTTAGTATACGTTAAGGTGTACATAACCATAATGGTTTTAAAAGTAATAACTAACAAACATGTCTTTTAAATAACTATTATTATGACAGCACTCAAATTCATATTTTTTAAAGTTAAAACTATTAAACATGACTTTTCAATAACTTTTATTATGACAGCACTCAAATCCAGTTTTAAGAGTTATAACTATTAAACATAAATCTATTAAATAACTATTTTTATGATAGCATTCAAATCCGTATGTTTTAAAAGTTGTAACTATGAAACATGGCTTATAAATAACTATTATTATGACAGCGTTCAAATCCGTATCGGCAACTATTTTTTAACTCGGGACCTATTTAGTTAAAATAAAATACATACTTATGTACCAACCAACCAGTTTCTTGCGTATCTCTTACCGCTAGAACTGATGATTTGAAGCAAATGACTCGCAATATCTTGTTTTTTCTACCTTCATAAAATCTGTTCACTTGTGTCTCCATGGACTTCAAAACGGTTGCACTGATTTTAAAGGAACTTTCACTGGGAGATAGCTGATGTTAAAATAAGTGCTTAAACCTAGTTTTAATTGCAGCTTCCTTTTGTGATATAGGGGTGCTGTAACAAAGGATTTTTGAAAATTCTCACGTGGTGACTGAAAAAGCCCGGATGTTCCACTAGTACCGTATAATATTTGAGTTGAGTTTTATGTTTCAAATAATTACAAAATAGGGCTAAAATGTAGGAAGTAATCATAGAAACTGCATTTAAAATTCGATCATTATGTAAACATACTTTGAAATACAACCCATCTTGTTCATAATGTTTATGCCACCGAGCGAGTGCGACTGGGACAGCACTATTTTACTACACGCGTGATTGAGTGACATGGTTGCTTACAAATTCTTGCGAATATCATTTACACCTTTTTACACTCAAAATAGACCAAGTAAAGCAAATATTTTTTGAGCAGATTTTATGTCTTCCTGTATTTAATAATAACATTTTTATTTACCATTAAATCTTTACAAACAAACAATATATAACATGAAATACAATATGATATTTGAATAGCAAAAACAGCTAGGTTAGATAAATGTTTACATAATAATTACACAAAAGATCACAAAGTCTGGTAACTCTATTTCCTGAAATTTCTAAAAAACGAGATTGATTGATTTTGATTGAACCAGGTTTCAGTTACCGTTGTGTGAAAATTTTAGTACATCACACTTTACACAAATATATAAACGCAATAATGTTTCTGATATTCGAATGTTCGAATGCTTAGATGTTCGGATGTTTGGTCCTTGTGTGTTGGTCGCGATTCCGAACAGGCGGTAGATTTGACGTTTCAAAGTGATCCGAAAATATCTTACTGAATAAATATATTTGACTTTGACTTTGGACTTTAGATGTTAAAATCCTAGCATCCAGTCAGTAATACAATACAATACAATACATTTATTCATAACGCCAAGTTACAAATCGAATAGCCCTAAGTATCTTGGTAGGTATTACTCTAAATAATTATCATATTTCAAGGTCAAGGTACATTTTATATATCAAAGATAATGTTTAGAGTAGGTACATCGAGTTCCAGTTAGTAGTATGGCGCTGAACCAGCTGGTGAAACGTATGGTGTTCCATACGGCGATTGACCTTCTGGTGTGTTGTATGGCATTGGACCTAATGGTGAGACATGTGGTGTTAGATTTTCCGGTGTCACGTACGGCGGTGGACCTATTGGTGTGACATATGTCGCTGGACCTGGTGTAACGTATGGCGTTGGCAGAGCTATTGGTTCGACATATGGCGTTGAATCTGTAGGCGTGACGTATGGCACCGGAGTTGCTGGTTGGACATATGGAGATGGAGCTATAGGTATGACATATGGCACTGGATCTACTGGTGTGACGTATGGCGCAGGACCGATGGGTGTGACGTATGGCGCAGGACCTATTGGTGTGACGTATGGCGCCGGACCTACTGGTGTGACGTATGGCGCAGGACCTATTGGCGTGACGTATGGCGCCGGACCTGCTGGTGTGACGTATGGTGCAGGACCTACTGGTGTGACGTATGGCGAAGGACCTATTGGTCTACGATATATCGGCGAATTTGCTGGCGTCTTGCGTGAAAATCCATGTACGTTTGACATAAGTCCGGCCAAACAAAACGCCACAAGTATTACTGTAAAAAAAAGTTTTGTAATAAAAAAAAAAAAATTAGCAAGCTGGCTATTGTTGTTGGACAACAGGGAAGCGCTTGGCCTTAATCTAAATTGTTAACAGTCTTACTATAGATGGTAGTGAACAAATGTATGCAAACGGCGCTAGTGGGTCATAGATAAAACAAAAGTGACGTTATTTATATGGGTTATTGTTAGCTCCTTTTTGACCGCGTCTATAAAGACACATATAAAACTTTTTTTTTTAATTTAATACAAAAAATATTATAGTAATAATGATATAAATATATTTTATAGTAATAATTAAATTCACGCATATGTTTTGATGCTCCTGACATCTACCGAGGCTCTACCCGTAACCACAACCGATGTACACGGTCGATACTGCCGGGAACATGAAATGGAATGCGCGAATAATACCTGTTTTCATTATTACTATGCGATCTGTAACATATCAACCTTCTTTACCTTTTTTTGTAAAAAATGTGAACTCACAAAAGCCTAAGCGTCTTTCCATTTTTGCTATAGGAATGATTTTTGCTATTCCCATTAGGCCAATAAATATGTTGCGGCTAAAACTTGATGCATACTAAGATCTAAGATCTACTGTTTCCATTTAAATGGCATATATGGTGGCACTAGCGATACACGTGTTATAATATTATGATTTCGTATCACGAAATAATCCGTGTCAAACTTGTTTAATATCGCTTTGATTAAAGTTTCCTTTTGAAATGTTCAATACATTACATGTTTGAATAGTTTTTTTTTTTATAAAGTGTTCAAAAATGTATAAAATATTACAATTATGTAGAAGAAGGCAATGTTGAGGTCTTTATCTTCATAATCAATTTAGTATTTATTACAGAACATTTTTATAAAACGCATACACACTGTTTTTTAAATGTTTACGCAGGATAATTAGGAATAAAAAGATCCGCTGCAAATATTCGAACAGGAAGTGCATGAAAAAGCGCAATGCCAATTTTAGAAAAAAATATTTCAAATAAAAAATATTTGCAAGGCATGCCACTGGGCATTATTTCAGATGCTTTGGGGTTTTGTTTCGTCTAAATAGCCATGCAGACCGTTATCCCGACTTTTGTCGTGAGAAATAGGACGCAAAAAAAGAGAATTGACCGATGGCCACTCTGGTCACTCTTCCTTGGGAGAACAAACAAAACATAAAAGAAAAAAAAACATAACAGAAAGAACAGAAGATAATTTTCGATCCAATAACTCGAGCCCAAAAAGCAAAGTGTGTCTGGGTGCAAAAAAATCTATCAACTCACTGACGTGACATCACTAACATTAGTTTCGTGTTAAAAGGCGGTGCAATATCAACACGTGATGATTTAATACGCTGTCAAAATAACTTATCACATTTTTTTGCTGATCAAATATAAAAAATACCATTTACTACTTGCCAATTAAACTGTGGCAGATACACAAGCACCCGCGTAGAGATAATACAAATATACATACAGAATTCTGTACTTTGCAGTGCAAGTATATGCAACACGAAATATTATATGTATGTTGTATTTTCTATTATTTTAGGCAATAAAAGAAAAGTAACAACATATATTATTCAACTTATTCTACGGCCCAAAGCAATATACCTATACCTTAAAACTAGCATACATTCAATATAGAAGTGTGGGGCTGCAAACCAGCCTTACTGAAACCTTACTTTTTCACCAACAACATAAAACTGTAAATAGTCTGAGTATATATAAATATTGTCATCTGTGCTCGGCAAATGAAGTGCCTGAAGTGCCTCTTTTTTATAAAAACTTAATTATTGGATCAACAACGGAATTATTGATGTAATAATAAATTATTGAATATATAAATACGATTAGAGGCGGCGACCTGTGACGCAATTGCCAATTATTGAAATAGTGTCCATGATATAGCTAATAGAAGAATCATAGTCCTATTCTTTGATATGATTCCAAAGCTTGGACATTAACTTAAAGGAGAAGAAATAGTTTTTACTAGCTGATAGAAAAAATATCCGAGTAATTCTGATTCCATTATAAAAAGGGATGATAGCTGTAAGGTCTAAAAAAGTTTATAGGCCAAGACTCACTTTGAGTTCCTGTGCCGTAAAAGTAAGTAAAAAAATCGCTGCGTTATTATATACGTTGTCAAAAAGTAGAAAAAATAAAAGTATTTGCGTATTGTATGTGAAATATTTATTCATTGCAGTTAGGAAAAGCGTTGATTGAAAGCTTCCTGGGATAAGAAGTTTGATTGGTAATCTGGATATGTTTGAACTATATGGGTCAACTGGCTTTCAGGGTACGTTAGTATTATACGGATCAACTGGTGCTTTGGGTAAATTTTGATCATACTCGCGTTCCAGGTACGTTTGCACTATATGGATAAACTGGCGTTCCGGGTATATTTTGACCATATGGATAAACTACTGGCGTTTCAGGTACATTTGCACTGTATGGATCAACTGGCGTTCCGGGTACGTTTTGACCATATGGGTAAACTGGCGTACCACGTACGTTTGCACCGTATGGATCTACTGATGTTCCAGGTGAGTTTTGACCATATGGGTTAACTGGCGTACCAGGCACGTTTGCACCGTATGGATCTACTGATGTTCCAGGTACGTTTTGACCATATGGGTAAACTGGCGTACCAGGTACGTTTTGACCATGTGGGTAAACAGGCGTTTCAGGTACGTTTTGACCATATGGGTAAACTGGCGTTCCAGGCACGTTTGCACCGTATGGATCTACTGGTGTTTCGGGTACGTATTGACCATACGGATAACCTTCTGGCATTTCGGGTACGTTTTGACCATACGGATAATCTTCGGGCGTTCCGGGTACGTTTTGACCATACGGATAAACTAATGGCATTCCGGGTACGTTTGCACTGTATGGATCAACTGGCGTTCCGGGTACGTTTCCACTGTATGGAGCAACTGGCGTTCCGGGTAAGTTAGGACCATATAAATTGCCATGTGAGTGGTGCAAATTTAAATGCTTTCCTAAAACCCCACGTGCGTCAGACAAACATCCACACAAACACATCGCCACGATTGACACTGAAAATAATTCATTTATTAAAAATCAAGTATCTAAAAAAAATCTAAAAATCAAGTAAGTAAGTAGTACCTACTTAGTTAACCAATTATTACAGATACATATTTCATTTGAACTGTTTGCTATTGCCACCAAGCCATAACGTATGTAACAGAATACAGAATGTTATTAATTATATTATTGTCAAGTCAGAAAGGTAGGTTCAAATTAAGCTCGTAAAGAGACGTGGGCACACCACCTACTCGAAAAAAGGAAATCATTAATGTTTAATTAAAACAAATATTATGATACTTGAGTACTTACAAAAGCCAAGATTAATTTTCCGAATTTTATTCATTGCTTCTTCGGCTACGATCAACATAATGAGCATAATGACCTTAGTTAACTTCTATTTATATTGATTTAAATATAGGTAATAAGTAGTTTTTTATGTTTTGTGGTATAATCCGTGTCCAAATAGAAATTTTAATCACACATTAATTCATTTATAGTGCTATGGCACAGCTTAGCAATAGCAGCAAATACTTTAAGGGATACTAATCATATTATTACCCGCGATTTCGTCAGCGTAATGGTAAAATAGGCGCAAGGGTTGAGATAAACTGGGATTTAGAACAATCACTAAAGTAAATAATTTGACAGGAAAATAATGTGTGTGATTCGTTGATTCGTGAATATGAAATTCGTGATTCATTTTCTAAACTTTATCTTATTTGAATATCAGCAGTTTTACAGACAGCTTCAGTTAGTCAGGACTTGAATTTTATACATACAAAAGAAAGATGGGCTTGAACAACACATGCGTTAGGCGTTTTAGTGTCTTGCGTTTTGGGGTTTGTGGGATCTGTGGTTTTCCCCAGGCAACAGAATCGGCTTGTACATGCGGTTACGGATAAATTATCCTAACTCTTAAGGTAAGACCTGCAAAGGCCCGCCTGGCTAGCGACATCCAATTCAATACGTCGTAAAAAAAAACTGCCGAAATAATCTAAAACATAGAAACGCAATCAGCCCATCTGATGTAATTTTGCTTGTAACAAAGCCTTGCTGCGTATGCGCCTTTCATCACTCAATACTGCAATGCAGTAAAGCTGGGTTATGGTTTTTTACCCAAGTGGTATACTATTTATGGTAAACCTTAGTTATTTAAAAGATGATTTTTTATTGTACGTCGTGAATGTGCTTGGCTTTTTTTTTTATATTATACTAGGAGACGGGACAAGCAAGTAGCGCACCTAGTGTTAATTGTACTCTTGCCTATAACAAAGCCTTACTGCATAGGTCACATCCACAAATAACATAGCCTACAGGGCACTGCATTGCGCCCGTCAACTTAAGGCATAAAGGTGTTAAGCCTCATGTACCTGTAATTTCACGCGCAATCATACCCTTCAAACCGAAACACAGCAATGCTGCTTGGCGGTTGAATTAAGTATGATGGTAGTAATTCTCCGGACGAGCCCTTTCACTAGGGGCTTCTACTACTTTTTATCTCCCCTGATTATTTTAAGTTATTATAAGACCGAAGGTGAAAGCGCACTTCACCCGGAAACCTCAACAAACTGGCGAACTGGCTAGCTTACTACTCAATGCCGGAACACAACAATTTCCGTTTTTATGCTATGGAGACATAATTAGAAAATATGGTGGTAGCCAGGCGGACTTAACAAAGTCCTACCACCAACCAAACCAAGTACAATATTGTACTCTCACTATTGTATTTATTATTAAAGTACCATTGCACATTGCAGTATCACACAAACCTTATCTTGTAAGAGTCTAGGAGTTAATCATCTTTCTACATACATTTATACCTATTTACCATTCAACGATTTCATTGTATACAAGCAGAAAAAAAAGTCAATAGCAAAGTATGACTATGAAATTTGGCTTGAAACCAGTATGGGCTAGTCCCTTGTGGTACTTGTAGCAAGATAGATTTACCAGAGCTGTAATTAAAATCAAGGAGGTTTTAGTCCTTATCAATTCGAACTTTATGATGGTGACCTATTTGTAGACACGCTTATAAAAATATATCAAGCAATGATTTTTATTTGACTTGAGTTGATTCTAAATTATTGGTAAAGGCTTATTTTCTGCTAAAATAATACTTAGGCTATAAAATATTTCTAAGCTAATCCACACAGGAGTAGAGTAGCTTTATAGCAATTAATTAATTATAAAAAACAGTTTTTTGTTACTGAGCTTAACAGCCCATTACAAATACCAACATTACAAACTTTACTTCTAGCTGCCCCTGTTTACACTTCCGCCATGTTTTTTCATTCATCGCTATCGTTTCGGGCCATTTATGGCCCCTGCTCTTAAACAGCATTGTCTCGGAAGGCTACCTCCATTGCAGACTAGACCTCATTCTTGCCCAGGCAAGTCTTGCAAACCAGGGCTGACCGTAACCGCCGCCGGTCACATCACAGCCCCTGGTGAGGGAGCGGCCAGTTTGCCAGCTAAATGTAGTGTTTCTAGCGAATGTATTTATATACAATAATATATTTTATACAATTAAAAAAAAAACAGTAGAGAGTGCCAGCAGAAGTGAAAACTTGAAGTTTGTCGATCTTTGCCGAAGAGAACAGCTGAGATTGTTGGTACTTGAATCTCAATGTTGTCGCGTTGGTCACAAAGTTTATTAATCAAGGTTGTTTCTGCAACACAATAACTTGATAGATACCTGTCACGGCTGTCAACCTTATTCTTGACAAACAGTCCTTACCCGTACCGCTTAGGATCGTAAATATAATGTGACAATTTGTTTTAAGTCAAATGTGTCAAAAGTGGTGTTGCAGAAACGATTATGAGAGTTGACAACGGCAAGCTGTATGTGGCGCATGCGTATCGTAAATAAAACCTTTTGATATTTCGTATTCTGAGATCGCGTTGCTGGTATGTAGTTAGGTAATGTGACAACACGATGGTACCTTTACTTGCACAGAACATATAACTTATTTAAATTCGTCCTAATATTTATTCTGAGTCTAGGTGTTGTCTGACCGCTGTGAGGACGACAAGCACACGTCTAACGTTTACAGTGGTCACGAGCTACTGATTGAAAGGCGGGCGCGCGGTGCGCCTGTAGTTTTTTAAATAATTCATGACTAAAATTAATTTTGAATTTGTATCAAAAACTAGCTTACCTTTAATGTAGATCAACATGTAACCTATCATTTAAAATAAATCGTGAGTCAATATTCATTGTTGGTATCACAATATTTCTCTTGTAAATTTTGAAAGATACCATTTTCAATAAATATGTTTATCGAGAAATTTTTCAGCTATATTGTTTTCAGCTTACCTTTAATGTAGATAGGTAAAGTATGGATAGGGTACCTGAAGTTATATAACATATATAAAAAATAGACTCGTGACTTGTTCAGAAGTACTATAATTTTCCATTGGAAAAAGAGGAAACGTCTTATGACGGGGCCTTAAGCCTGCCTGGCCAGCTACTTACTACCATCTTACCTAATTCTGTCACCATAACAACAGTTCTGGTATTTAGAGGTAAGATAGCTAGTTCCTCAGATTGTTTTTGAGAATTTGAGGATTCCGGATGAAGTGCGCTTCCATCTCAGCGCCGTTTACTCGTGGTCCTATGTTTTTTTCCCATTAATGGGACCACGAGGGAGAACTATTTCTTGTAGTGCCATTAGTGTGTGCGGTTGTGGAAATGTTCCTGTATATATTTCTTGCATAGATAAACTTTTTCGAGTATGTCGTGAAGTTTTAAATAAATGAAATGTTTTATTATTTTTTTAATGGTTAATTGTCATTGGTACGGTACACCTAAGATTTAATTGAATTAGAAAAGATAAAATAAATATAAAAACTAAGTACCTACCTAAATATGAAAATTTACATTTATTATGGAAGAAATATATTTTCTTAAAATAAAATTAAGCTACAATTACTATTTTAAATTTAATTAATTATGCCAAAATTAAGCTTTTCATAACGTACCTTTATGGATGGGACTTGGCTCAAAAATGAAGCATTTATTTCACAATGGAACGTATTATGGTGAAAGACATCACTCAAATAACGTTGTTGAAAGTTGGCATTCGCAATTAAATAAGGATATATGAAGAAACGACTTCCGAAATCCATATTTCGCCTGTTAAATATTTTAGTGGATTGAGAAAAAGAAACCTCTAAATCAAAAAGACATTAATTAAAAAGGGGATGATGTCAAACAGAATGGAAATTTAGAATGCCATATTGTAATTTAAATACTGAATGAAAAAATATTCAGAAAAATCTTACTATTAAAGGGTAAAATGGGGCAAAACAGTTTGTATGCAATATCTTTATATGTGATCCGATTGTGTTTATAATTTAAACGTGTATTTATAATAACTTTAAAATACTAATAATAATTAAAAACTTCCACTTAAAGGGAATTTGAAATAGGGCAATTATTTTTGTAATGTTTTTTTTTATGAAATAAGTTGAATTTTTTTTGGAAATTCCTCCTTTTAGAAGGTAAAAGGGGAAGGGGAAACAAATACTAAGCATCATCCACAGTTTCACGGGGCATAGCGGGCAGGAAAGTAGGTGGGCCATTTCCTTTACGGGAGCAATGTGCACTCTTTTTTCCCCACCTGGCTAGATTTTTACTGCAGTGGCGAACTTGAGCCCGTAGTCGGTTCAGTGTTTTCCAAACCGGCCACTGCAGATCATGTCCAGGGGGTAGGTGTCCAGCGGCAAAATTACAGGAACGGGCCATGTAGAAACTGGTAACCTTAGTGTCATTTACTCCTGTATTATTGCCAGGTATCTATAGCCACTCTGTTTCTTATTTTACCGTAGCGAAGCACGGGCACTTTCAACTAGTTAACAATATAATCCTGGTTGATTATAAATTACGTTTATTTATAGTATCGGTGCCTTTTAGAATAAAATGAAAACACTTTCATTTGAATCAAATTTTAATTAGATAAATATTATTTCTAGGAAATACATACTTGATTTAAGTAACAAACTTAAAATTGTTAGTCAATTTCATGGTTGTCATTATATGGTTGTTGGTGTCATACCTATGGATGTAGGGGACAATTTAATTTGATATACATACACGTCGCAATGTTTGAATGTGGACAGACGTAGGAGGGGTAGACTGAGGAAGGGATGGATGGATTATGTGAGTGACGATAAGCATGAGAGGGGATTGGATGTTGAGTTGACAGGTAACAGGGGAGAATGAAAGAGAAATATGTGCTCTGCCGTATCTGCCTTTATGTGAGATGTGTGCAGAAAAAAAAATGTGATGTAATAAAAAATAATTATTTGTAGTATATCCATACGTAAGTACGTTTGACACTTTATAAACGAATTTTTCAGTATAATGGGTGGTCTTATCGCTTAAGATAAGTACGGTTGGTGGTAGGAGGCTGAACCAAATAAAGATGAATAAATAAATATTTGCATTTACAGACCAAAACATCTAAATTACTACGTAATACTCATTTAAACATATGATGATTGACATTGATGTACAATATTATTATTAATATTGCATAAATAACTATTAATTAACTAATAAATAATTATCTACATTACCACAAAAAGAGATGAATACGGTTACATAAATAATGAATTTGAGAATGAGAAAAATCAGAAAAACAATTTCACTCTATTCTTGAATGAAAGTAGCTATAGATAGAGCTTGCCTTATGAAACTCAAGTATGATACACATGTTAGAGTTTGATTTTCAGATTAAAGTTCTGCATTTGATTCAAAGGCTGTGGGTTCGATTCCATACATTTGTGTGATGAATATAGATGTTTTTTCTGTGTTTGGGTGTTATATTATACCTACAGTATGTATATATTTACAAAAGTATTAATGTATTCAATCCGTAATCTAGTTCCCATATATGCATAAATACAAGCAATGCTTAGTTTGGGGCTAGATGGCGCTGTGTAAAAATTCATGTCATGTAATATTTATTATTATTAATGTAAAATATCAAATGGACTACAAATTTAATATTTTATAGATAACCCAGTCAATTGTTGTATATAATTTAAATATAATAATATGTTTTCAAAAATATATTATAATGATTATTATTATTGAGTTAAATTGGGAAATCCGGCCCCTTTATGTATGTATGTATGTATGTGGCAATGTTTGTGACGTCATAACTCTCGAACAGATTATTCGATTTCAATTTAAACTGAACAGAGATAACGTAAATAGAATTTGATTGTCGCGGGGGATTTTTGGGAAGTGGGGTATCTCTTGAATGGCTAATCTGATCAACTCAACATTTTGAAAATGCCGAGATTATAATAGTACCTACTCATCAATCGTTACGAGGATTTTTTTGAAACTAGAGTCGTTTTTGAGAAATAGAGGTGTTAAGTAAGACAAGAAGATTTTTGGCTTGTGGGGTGTTATTTGAAAGAATATCGGCTGCACATTCATAAAATATGTATTTTACTTTTGACTAGGGGTGGTTTTCAAAAGAAAGGGGTGCGTTAAGAGGTTAATAAGCTTGGTATGTCTTGTAGGATAGACTGTTAATTATCGTTTGTTAATTGCGTTCTATTTGAGAAATAATCTCCGTCACAAACCAGACATCACGAGAGCTCAGATCGAGGCAAACTACTAGTTATTTGGTGTGGAGAAAGAAAATCCATCAAAACAATATAGCAGTCTTTACACTTGTCTTTCATACTTACACGCACTGATATTAAGCATTGTTGTGTTTGATGCCTTCCTCGTAATTTAATAATAACTGAGCTATGATTTCTTTCTCATTTTATAACAGCTTTAATAGTCCTTTCAATTTATAAATTAATCTGCTTCACGCCTACATTGATTAACTATGTAGATGTCATGCAACGATCCGTATCTAAATTTAGTTCTGATTAATATTATTAACTTCACTGGCACTACTAGCCCATTTATACTATTTTTTCATAGAATCTGTAGCACAAAGATAACATTATTAAAATTGCATACTTCAGATCGCATTATGCTTTTCTTTGGTAAATTCAGTCGCTGCATGGCGGTTTCATGATCATGCTCGATTTCGATATGTGTATTGCCTACAATCTATCAAGAAACCAAGTTTTACATTTTCATTGTACGATGTGGAAGCGCTTGGCTTTCATCTTTCTGGTTTTAAGTTAAGATATTTACATTAGGTAACCAATTGGCTGACGTGTACTCTGTGTTCTGCGCTACAGGTTATGCAATTTACATCCGGGACAAACATTTGTGTGATTATTATCAGATATATTTTTTATATTTGTGTGTTATATTTTATGACAAGCTAAATAATTTGATGGAAAAAATAAGTTCTGCACTAAAGAACATCTATAATGCTTTATTTTTTTCGATTTTCTGGAAAAGTGAGTTTATATGAAAAAAAATGTTTTTGCATTTTAGAGTTCTTTGTTTAACAAATAAAAATGTTAATACATAAGTATTTCAACAACTTTCCAAATTAAAAATGTATAAATTTCACATTATGAATTCAGTAAAGTTTATACGTTAAAACACGCATAAGCTAAGCTATTAAATCCTCTTTGTCTGTATCTGTTTGTGGTGAGTATAAATTTAATCATCATCGGATTAAAAACGTTCGCTTTTCGTGGTGCCCAGCTGATGACATGGCACGGACACGTTATGTATATAACATTTTTATTGTCGACTGTCTAAAGCTAAGGAATGGAAACTCGGAAAAATGAAATCTGACGGCTATGAGCCAACATGGGTCAACGATAGACGGCGCTAAAATATATCCCATCATCATTATCATCAATGCCATCCTCATCATGATCGTCATTGACTTACAAGGTACATAACCAAATAGCTTTCTATCTTTTGAATAATTAAGGAATATGCAAATTTTTATGCGAATCTTAAAAGAACAATCGGTTATGATTGGGCATGTAGATAGATATGAAGTAGGCACCTAGGCCTGAAAGTACCTTTTTTTATGTACGACGGGGAAGCGCTTGGCCTTCATCTCACCTAGTAACAAATTGAGATAAGGCCGAAGATGGAGGCGCACTTCACCCGTTTCCTCAACAAACTGACAGACATGTACGTAAGATAGTGGTAGCTAGCCCGGCGAGCTTAAGCAAAGACCTACCACCAACCCACCCTAGCACAATAATGTACTCCCCTTGGGACATAATCCGGGACCTCTAAAACCGGTGGGCGAACCACTACACCACAAAGGCGGTTCTTCTAACATTAATATTATGATGGACTAGGTACTTACGATTCTAGGCATAGAAGTCCTCTACAAAATCTGCATTTTGTAGAGGAAATAATATTGTAGTGTACACCGTACATTCCAGATATGCAAATGCAAAAAAAAGTGCAAATAAAAATAATAACATCAAATTTTTAGGTATTGCTTAGCGATTCCATTGTGCATTACTGGAGAATCCAAAAATGACAAATCCATGACAAAAAACCAACATTATTCTAATTTTGAAATAGTTAAGTTTAAATAGTAATTTAGTTTTAAAACGCTGTTGTATTCGCATTCAGCGATACCAACCTTTTTGAAGACGTTTTGATTTTTTAAAGTTCTACACAAAAGCAAAAGAGGATTTAATAGCTTTGCTTACGCATTTCTCACACTATACGTACAACCTTTACTAAAATTATAAGATGATTTTTTTACATATGTAACAACTTAGGGCACATAGTCAGGCTCCTTTAATTTTTTTATTATCAAACAATGAACTAGAAATGCATTTTTTTAAACACAATTTTCTACAATGACTATAAAAAAATAGATTTTCTATGTTGAAAGTATAGAAAATCTATTTATTTGCGGCGGTTGTGTCTGCCGTATGGGAATGTTACCAATAAATATTACTAGACATTTATTTCAAACGACGCCATCTGGCCTCATACCAAATATATCAGAATTTCCCATTCTAAGCATAGCTTGTAATATGGAATCTTGATTACGAATATAATACTAACTTTTAACTTTTTTTGTATTAAAAGTTTGTTTCGGATGGGAATCGAATCCACAAGTTACAGCGCAGAAAACAGAGCTATAGTAGCTCTGTTTTCTTCTTCTGTTTTTCACAATAGTTGTGAGCCAAGAAATATGTAAATGAAAAGTAAATGAGTTAAGTTATCATTGAATAATAATTGCACTGTATCTCAATTCGTTACAAAATAATAATGAGAAACAGAAAATAATATATTCTTGCAGATGATTTCAATTCGCGCCTAAAATTATTATGTTTACCGCCAACGCTTGCAATTTAACTTGTCTAGGTGTACCGGCATGAAAAATAAGCGAAGTGCAGCTCTCCAGTCACGCCCAGGGTATGGCCTGAGGGCTCTACAAACAAACTCTCTAAAACAATTCTGCTACGTTGAAACAGGAATGTGCTGCATTTAGCATGCAGCTTTGTTGTCGTTCACGGAAAGTGTAGCGGATCTACTCTTATATACAAGGATATTAAAACGTGCAAAAGAGAAGGCTGAAAAGTTTTGTTAACGCATTTTTTAATGCAATGACCGGCATTGCTTATTTGGAAAAAGTCGGCAAGCCTAAAATGGGTTGAGTGGGACACGTATTCCGAATGGATCCCGAAAGATGGGCTAAGGCCTCGGCAATTTGGATTTCACAAGGTACCTACACAAGAAAAGCTAAAGCAATTTCGCCCTCCTGATGTGTGAGATATTCTATAATAAGGGCCAAATAAATCAAATGTCGATCAATGATCGAGATACCCCAGAACCGATTATTTGTCGCCGGGACTTCTCTCGAAGTTGTGCAAGAGTATGTCTACCTCGGGCAGACTCTACGTTTAGGAAGACACAACTTCGATAAAGAGTTAAACCGAAGAATTCAGCTGGGCTGGGCAGCATTTGGGAAACTTCGTCTGCCCACGACCACGGCTGGTGCAACCCTGCCGAAACGTCGGGATAAATATAGGTAAAATACGCGATAAATACCCGTTTCTCGAATTAAAATAATGTGTTCTAATCGCGAAAGTTTAAAAAAGACTAAACTTCGTCAGGTCTTCTCGTCGTCCATCCCGCAGTGCCTGGAGACTAAAGTCTTCAACCAGTACGTCCTACCTGTGATGTCCTACGCTGCCGAAACGTGGACACTATCAAAAGGGCTAGTCCACAAATTGAAAATCACTCAGCGTGCTATGGAAAGAGCTATGCTTGGCGTTACTCTGAAGCATAGAATCAGGAATGAGGTTATCCCACAGAGAACCAAAGTGGTCGACATAGACCAAAGAGTTAGAAGCTGAAGTGGCAGTGGGCTGGCCATATTTCTCGAAGGACCGATAACCGGTGGGTTCAACGAGTCCTTCAGTGGAGACCACGTCTAGGCAAGCGTAGTGTAGGTCCTCCAGCTTGATGGAGCGATGACCTGCGTACAGTGACGGGCAGAGAGTGGATGAGAAAGTCCAAAGATCGGGCACAGTGGCGCACCTTGGGGGAGATCTACGTCCAGCAGTGGACTGCGATAAGTTGATAATGATGATGAAATCGAATAGTTAAGAAGTGTAAGGGATAGCATTTTAAGTAAGTATCGAAAAATCACATGACTTTTCTGAGGTCTATAGGTAATTCTATAAATTTTATATGTACCTTTTTATAGGTCAGGGCAGCTTGAGTTTCCTTAATATATATTTACTTTAATGATATGCAACTAACTATGCACAATTGAATTAGTCGGATTACCTATCTTATATAGACTCTGCTATCGTAAATATGCCATCAACAGCCCATTAATGTCTGCTGATGGACAGAACCTCCTACAAAACTGGTTGGTTTTGTTATAATCAACACGATTGGCAGGTGGATTGATGATCGCAGTAAATGTTTAGATAAAACACAGAAGGAAGCTGCTGTCTTTCTTCTGGTAAGATCCCGCAGACGTCTTTTATGACATCCGTGGGCTGAATTGGAGCATTCTATTCGTAAGCCGCGACCGCCACGGAAAATATTTGAATATGACGAATAGTGTGTTCTTTTTTGTAGTTGGGCGTATGATATTAAACTGAGACAATGGTAATATTCGTAGGGTTACGTTTCCTCGTGACCAAACTAGTTTCACATTCTAGTTTGGCTACGAGGAAACGACCCTTCATCTCACCTCTCACCTTGGTCGAAGCTCACTTCACCAAGAATCCCAAGTACTCTGAAGAACTACGAGTAGCTATCTTACCTCTTAATGCCCAACTCAAAAATTCAGAATCATTGTTATGGCGACAGATTTAGGTAAAATGGTGGTTTCCAGGCGGACTTGAACAAAGTCATACCACCAACCACCAACCACCAACCACCAACCACCAACCAAACCAAGCACAATATTGTACTCCCTTGGGGATAGAACCCGGAACCTCTGGATCTGGCACCGATGAGCGAACCACTATCGCAGAGTCGGTACGTAGCCGTAGATCATTTTAAGTTATACCGTTTTTATTAAAAAAAAACATTTTATTCGGAAATAAAATACAGTACAGCGCAAACTAATAATATAAAATAATATAAATACTATAGTTAAGAAAGCGTCTCGTTCCCTCGGATTTGTTTTAAGAATGTCATCAGAATTCGCAAGTAATAAAACTTTTAAAATACTATATTGTGCGTACGTACGTAGTCATTTGGAATACGCTTCACAAGTGTGGAACCCAAGCTATAGCGTTCGTTCGTCACGTTTAGAATCCATTCAGAAAATATTTCTACGATACCTTCAATATCGGGCTCAAATTTTCCTACCAGACTATGACACGAGATGTCGAAAGTTTCATTTCCTACCGCTTTCCGAACGAAGACCAATAGCCGACTTGACTTACCTTTTAAACATAGCAAACGGTACTGTGGAATGTCCAGAGCTTCTTGGGCAACTAGGTCTGCGTACTACCAGGGCTTCTTTGAGGAACCGTAACGTACTTTATGTTCCAATAGTTAGGACAAATTATAGGCAAAACTCATTTATGGTTAGAGCCGCTGGCTCGTTTAACACGTTGGCTAGGGCTAATACAGATATTGATCTATTCAATACCAAAACAAGTAAGCTGAAACGCTTACTTAGCGATACCTACTTTAATGTTGGCTTAACTTAACTTCTTTTCTTGTGTGTGTGTGTTTGTGTATTTAAATGTTTTGTACTATGTTTGCTGCTTTTTATAAATATTGTCTACTTTCTCTGTTTATGTTCGTATATCATTTATTTTAGTTATCTGTGGAAACTTTTAATTGGTCTTCCTATTATGTAACATTTGGTTGCATAGTTATTCAATAATCTATTGTACAAACCTAGCTGTAAGTTTTCCATAAATTGTAAAAAAAAAAAATAAAAAAAAAAAAAACTACAACGCACTTGTGGCATGGAATATGTAAAACACGATTATGGAGAAGAGTTTCTTTATTCAGATAGTCCTTTGAAGCCAGAACCGTTTGATCGGAGCTCTGGCTAAGACCTAACAGTCCCCAAAATGAAGAAAAAGTAAAGACGGGTTATTCCTGACACCGCATCTGAAGTTGCACCAGCCCGCGTATGTGACTCCATCTGATGCGCAGATATCAGGTTTTTCTGGAGTGCACATACATGGTACACCTTCTGTGTAAGATATCCAGCATGACAAATACAGGAGTCCAAATAATACTGTAACAGTAAAATTATTTATTTTACACGGGGATAAGGAAGCACATACAAGAATAAGAATATAAATAAGAATAAATTTATTTTGAACTCAATCACATTCAATACAACCGAATTAACCTAACTAACAACCTAACATACAAATTACGAGATCCACAATTTCTCCCCTTCGGGGATATATTCTGATCACTAAGAGCGTAATACATATGAAAATCACATAAGTTACCATACACAACCTATAGCAAATTGAAAGTCATCAAAGGGCTTGGCCTAGGAAGTACTGATGAAAGATTCGCTTTAACTGGCTCTGTGGATTATTGGTTCACCCACCGATGTCAGATCCAGAGGTTCTGGGTTCGATTCCCAGAAGAGTACAATATTGCGCTTTGTTTGATTGGTACTAGGACTTTATTTAAGTACGTCTGGCTACGCCATCTTACCTAAGTCTGTCGCCATAAAGACAAATCTAAATTGTTGCGTTTCCGTATTCAGAGGTAAGATAGCCAGTTCTTCAGATTATTGAGGATTCCGGGTGAAGTGCGCTTCCACCTTCGGCTTTATCTTAACATGTAACTAGGTGAGTTAAAGGTCTAGGCGTTTCCCCGGAGTACAAATAAAAGACGTCTATGAAACATGAATTTTGTTTTTACTCATTAAAACTTGAAAAGTGATTTATTAGACATTTTCCGTCGTACAAAAAAAAAGATCTATCGAAACACGACTTCTGTGAGTAATTTAGTTTTTAATCATTAAAACTTGAAAAAGTGAGGTTTTAGACATTATCCGGGATCTCGCTCCATCGTTGAAGTTATCCTTCCCAGGCAAGCTCCAATGTCAAGAGCTGTCTATATTTAATATTAAAAAAATACTTGCGAGCAAATTTCATCGTCCAATCTTTTCTTTTTGTTTTTTTACATAAACTGACTAAACCAGGAAGTGATTTTATATTTATATTTGATCGAGTTGTGGCGAAGGTAAAAGTAGAGTATAACTATAACTTCTTAATGAATAACTGTACCAAATGATTTCGTTATGTTTGATTTGTTAGGTCAGTAGGTATAATAGGTTTACATGTAACAGTGCTTGGTTATATTTTATTCCTCTTACTATTCCTCTTATACTTTTTCTAAATCTGAGTATAAAATTAACGGATTTGGACAGTACAATTTGATTAATGGATGACATAGAATATGAATTCGTAAATTCCCTGGAAAATTAATAAGCTTTTGGTGAAGGACACCCTTGCACCATCTCATCTGCCTGGGACATCGTGAGGGGTGGTGCGGCGGCAAATTCAGCCGAGGTACACAAAAGGCGCAAATATTTAAAGCCTTTCACTTTTTTCCAGGTTTTCACATTCCGGCGGGACTTTTGATTGAGGATACACGTGACCCATGAGCTGGCTCATATTTAGAGCAATGAGTATAGCTATGCAACCTGGCAATGCAGCCAGTGACATGGGCACGCCTCGGTCTGGTACTGATCTGAAACAGCTTTGTTACCTATAGAATATTTGTAACGATCCTAATGTACCCAGCCGGTGTACTTCCCTTGCACATAGTTAGTTTATTTTAATTAATTTATACCTTATATTTACTCATGTATCATAAATTCGTGTGTTGATGACCTGCAGTTTTTCTCTTTTCGTTTAACTCTAGACCTCAAGGCTCGCCTCAAAATTAGAGATAATGTGAACTACGATGCAAGCTGTTCTAAAAGGCATTGACTCCTGCGAACCGATAAAACGTAATAAACATTTATTGCTGAATGGCTTAATACTACTATAACAATTCAAATACTTTGCGTCCGTCTCTCCATCAGTCTGTCCATACAGCAATTAGTTTTTCCCTATTCTAAATTCGGTTTCATAAGAGAAATCGGAACATTTTTTTTATCGTTTTTTTTTATCACAAAAATTACCACAAATCGTGAATTTGGTGGCAACACTATTCAAAGTCACTGTGTAAGAAAACAATTGGTTATAATTCAATGGTAGTAATGAGTGTGTTAATTAATCCGTTTCGCATGTAGACACCGTTAATTTAAATATATAAAAAAACTAATTGCACAATAATAGCAAAGTACAAGTGAACCTAATCAATTAAATAACTTCATAATGACTAATTTTTATTTTAATTATTAGGTATTTACCGCCTTTGTGCTGCTGGTTCACCCGTCAGTATCAGATCTCATCAGGTCACTGCTTGGTTTGGTTGGTAGCAGGACTTCCACCTGGCACTCGGTTTTTATCCACCTGGACAGAGCATTTTGTCTCCCGATGGTGGATAAAAAGAGGACAATTTTTTTATCCCCGCCCCGTGCTGAGGGGACAGGTGAGATAAGGCCAAACACTTCCCTGTCGTACAATGAATATTAAAAAAATTTAAGTATTTTTTTATGTTATTGGTATGATATACCGTTGATTTACCTCATATACACAAGCCCATAGCTCAGTTGGTAGTTGCTCTGCCTTCTGCGCTGTAGGCTGTGGGTTCGATTCCAACCCAGGACAAACTTTGATGTGATGAATCTAGATGTTTGTTCTGTGTTTGAGTGTTGTATCATATATTACGTATGTATTTACAAAATGCATTTAAGTATTATATGCGTAACCTAGTTCCCATATTACAAGCTATGCTTAGTTTGGGGCTATAATTAATGTCCTGCAATAATTTTTTTTTACGCAGTCAGGACTTCTCAACATCAGGTAGGCTGCTTGCTTGTTCCATCTCCACATTGTATAAATAAAGAAAAAAGGACCTGTAAAGGCTCTAGTAAAATATAAAAAATTTGCTAGCAACTACCATTCTGCCGAAGTTCGGCGCCAAATGATTTATGATGTACTCCTGGTGCGCGGGAGAGCCAGTGACTTCTTCCCAGAAATTCGGTACATCGTAGACCTCATCCGCTTGTTCTAGCTAAGAGCTAATCAAGCCTAGAGGTCAAGATCTAACCAATAATTTGTAAAAAAGTATAAATTATGATATAATTCTGTGATTTAATCTGAAGATGATGATGATGATTATGATGTTCATGATGATTAATATGTTGATGATGATTATGAACTAGCCATATACCATCCGTCATATTATGTTAAATAGCAAGTTGAAAATATTGCAGGACATTCTTGTCCACTGGTAGACATACCTCCGAACTTTTTGCCATAATCTGGTGTTTTTTTTTTGGCAGGCCGTTTGGTGATCCCAGTCGGTACAGGTGATAAATAATATAGTACCGTAACACCACGAGTTCTGGTGGCGACTATGGGTGTCATTGCCAGGACGTGCTTTTAAGGCGAAATGCGAGAGGGGCACCGAAATGTTCAATCAAGAGTTGTCGGAGTTCCTCGACATGCATTGAGGCCGGCCACCGGGGTGGTTTCAGTGAGTCGACGAGTCCGTCATCCTCACACTACCCTTTCACATCACTCAGTGCATTAGGAGTCTGCGAACAGATTTCCCCCAGTAAAAAAAGAAGGTGTTAAATAATAATAATAATAATAAAAATGGCTTTATTGTCTCTCACACAAACAGATCCTTGATAGTAATAACAACAATTATATAAAATAGGATCAGGTGACATTGAACCTGTTTGTTTAGTGAGGGACTGGTGCCTGAGATAGGTTTTCGTAAAAAACCTGTATTACAGATCACCAGGTCTGCTCACACATCGGACTCAAAGAAGACCGTAACCAAAAACCTATAAGCCAAATAACTGATTAAGAGTGAAGATTGAGGACGAAATAAAGAAATAAATGAGATAAAAATATAAGTACTGTTTAAATACAATAACGAAATTACTTTTTTTTTTTTAACATAAGTTCATTCAGTCTTGTGCAGGTGAGGGGGTGTGTGTGAGGTAATGGGTTATGGGGTGGTTGAGAGGGTGAAATAGTGTATGTGTGTGTGTGTGTAAGTGGGATAATGTGTGCTTGTGTGTATTTTTAAGTCGTATAACAAAGACCTAATAAACTTCTTAGTTAACACAACTTATGGGTACTATAAAATGGGAGCCATAAGATCCTCAGTCTCCTGGTAGGTGAGTGTCTTAAGCCAACAAGTTGTTGCCCTCTTACACTGATATGAGCACATTGGGTAAATACTGAGGGTAGCGTTCACTTTGTTTTAAATGCAAGGTCCTCGATAGCATAAGAAGTTACTGGAGAGACTAGTGCGGAATAACTGAGATGAACAAACTTTTCCTTTTCTTCGTCAATCTCTCAACGAGTCCGAATCATAGGAAAGCAAGGAGTGCTAAGTGAGAACACTTTGCAGCAAAAAGTACTGCCTGACAGTCAGCACATCCCAAGTTGCGTACAACTCCTTTGTGGGGAAGCGATAAGGGAGACCAGCGCTTACCTTTAAGATGGCTCTCTTTGGGTTCTCTCTGGGTTTATTAGGTGTGTCTTGGCAGCTCCTCCCCATGAGGTGATACCGTAGCCTATAATCGACTGGCAGAGTGCTACGTATATCATTTTAGTAGTGCTACGATCTCCTACTTGTCTCATCGATTTATAGATGTAAATAAGTTTGCGTAGCCGGCCTGCCAGCATATCTATGTGTGGATCAAAGGTTAGGGTTTTATTAATAGTCATTCCGAGATTCCAAATGTTAACTGGGATTCGACATGGAACCTAGAAATCTTCACGAAAGCAACTCCTTTAAGTACTCCTTTTACAGATGCTTCCCAGACACTAATACTCGTATTCCAAGAGGAATGTTGGTAAAATTCTGATTTAAATATCAATTTCCTCAAAACATGACTTTCTACTTGCAAATCCAAAAACTATCTAAACATCTACATATCCATAGTTATTATAGTACATTATTTTACTTGGTATTATATTGATATTTGTGACTTATACGAACCTTGATTCGTTACAATATTTTGAATGATATTTAATGTTTTAACTCATTTTCAAGACTTTAATTTTATTTACTTCTTTTGCACCCCTAATGTAAATACAGCGATGGTTTCAGCAAATTAAAAGCGAGTTAATTGTGAAGTCAACTCCTTTTAACAGTCTATCCTACAAGACATACCAAGCGCTTAACCCCTTAACGCGCCCGTTTGTTACAAAAACCACTACTAGTAAAACGTATATTTATACACATATATATATATATATATCTATATATTTTATGAATGTGCAGCCGATACTCTTTCAAATAACACCCCACAAGCCAAAAAACATCTCGTCTCACTTAACGCCCCTATTTCTCAAAAACTACCCGGTGTTAAAAAATCCTTAGACTCATTGATGAGTATTAATATAATCTCTGGATGCTCAAAATTTTAAATTGATCGAATCAACCATTCAAAAGATATGGGCGAAAATTTGTATTTATTTTTACCCCAATATCTCAAAAACCACCCAATTTATCACAAATCCCCCGCGACAATCCAATTCTATTCACGTTATCTCTTAACAGTTTAAATATCATGAAAATCGAATTATCCGTTCGAGAGTTATGCCGTCACAAACATTGCCACATACAGACATACAGCGCCGGATTTCCCAGCTTAACTGAGAGATCTCGTTCGCTTCGCTCACTCGATCAAATATTTATATGTTTGTTCGGTATCTACCCCTCTGAAGGGGTGAAAAGGGGTAAAAGTTTGTATGTTACTAGCACAGAACACACATCTATACTCATCACACGATTATTTGTACCGGGTGGAAATTAGGAGTAGTAGAGGTTAAGATAGGGTTTGTCCAACGAAGTACTACCAACATACCTATGACGGCCGCCATGCAGCATTGCTGCGTTCCGGTTTGAAGGGTATAGTTCCCGGTGAAATTACGGGTACGCGAGGCTTAACATCTTAATGGTTTAAGTTGATAGGTGCAATGCAGTGCTGTGTGGGCTATATTCTTTGTGGATGAGACCTACGCAGTGAAGCTTTGTTACTGTGTTTGCTTAACATCAGGAAGACTGCTTGCTTATTCCGTCTCCAGCTGTATTTAAAAAACCCCTGCAAGCTGTAAGATGAATAAAAACAGCGTTTCGTAAATCTAGGTTAAAATACGCGATAAATACCCGCTTCTCGAATTAAAATAATGTGTTCTAATTGCGAAAGTTTATAAAAGACTAAACTTCGTCAGGTCTTCTCGTCGTCCATCCCGCAGTGCCTGCAGACTAAAGTCTTCAACCAGTGCGTCCTACCTGTGATGTCCCACGCTGCCGAAACGTGGACACTGACAATAGGGCTAGTCCACAAATTGAAAATCACTCAACGTGCTATGAAAGGAGCTAAGCTTAGCGTTTCTCTGAACCATAAAATCAGGAATTAGGTTATCCGACAGAGAATCAAGGTGATCGACATAGCTCAAAGAGTTAGCAGGCTGAAGTGGCAGTGGGCTGGCCATATTTGTCGAAGGACCGATAACCGGTGGGCTCAATGAGTCCTTCAGTGGAGACCACGTCTAGGCAAGCGAAGTGTAGGGCGTCCCCCGGCTAGATGGAGCGACAACCTCCGTACAGTGGCGGGCACAGAGTGGATGAGAAAGACCAGATCGGGCACAGTGGCGCACCTTGGGGGAGACCTACGTCCAGCAGTGGACTGCGTTAAGTTAATGATGATGATGAAATCGATTAGTTAAGAAATGTAAGGGTATATAAATATATATATAAAGGTATATAAATGTACATTTTAAGTAAGTATCGAAAAATCACATGACTTTTCTGAGGTCTATAGGTAATTCTATAAATTTTATATGTACCGTTTTATAGGTCAAGGCAGCTTGAATTTTCTTAATATATATTTATTTTAATGATATGCATCTAACTATGCACAATTAAATTAGTCGGATTACCTATCTTATATAGACTCTGCTATCGTAAATATGCCATCAACAGCCCATTAATGTCTGCTGATGGACAGAACCTCCTACAAAACTGGTTGGTTTTGTTATAATCAACACGATTGGCAGGTGGATTGATGATCGCAGTAAATGTTTAGATAAAACACAGAAGGAAGCTGCTGTCTTTCTTCTGGTAAGATCCCTCAGACGTCTTTTATGACATCCGTGGGCTGAATTGGAGCATTCTATCCGTAAGCCGCGACCGCCACGGAAAATATTTGAATATGACGTATAGTGTGTTCTTTTTTGTAGTTGGGCGTATGATATTAAACTGAGACAATGGTAATATTCGTAGGGTTACGTTTCCTCGTGACCAAACTAGTTTCACATTCTAGTTTGGCTACGAGGTAACGACCCTTCATCTCACCTGGCTTACAAAATTTTAATTATGATAAGGCCGAAGGTGGAAGCTCACTTCACCCAGAATCCTAAGTACTATGAAGAACTACGAGTAGCTATCTTACCTCTTAATGCCGAACACAAAAATTCAGAATCATTGTTATGGCGACAGATTTAGGTAAAATGGTGGTTTCCAGGCGGACTTGAACAAAGTCATACCACCAACCACCAACCACCAACCACCAACCACCAACCAAACCAAGCACAATATTGTACTCCCTTGGGGATAGAATCCGGAACCTCTGGATCTGGCACCGATGAGCGAACCACTATCGCAGAGTCGGTACGTAGCCGTAGATCATTTTAAGTTATACCGTTATTATTTAAAAAAAAACATTTTATTTGGAAAAAAAATACAGTGCAGCGCAAACTACAACGCACTTGTTGTATAGAATATGTAAAAAACGATTATGGAGAAGAGTTTATTTTTTCAAATAGTCCTTTGAAGCCAGAACCGTTTGATCGGAGCTCTGGCTAAGACCTAACAGTGCCCCAAATGAAGAAAACGTAAAAACGGGTTACTCATGACTGCGCATCTGAAGTTGCACCAGCCCGCGTATGTGACTCCATCTGATGCGCAGATAATAGGGTTTGCTGGAGGGCACATACATAGAAAACCTTCTGTGTAAGAGATCCAGCATGACAAATACAGGAGTCCAAATAATACTGTAAAAGTAAAATTATTTATTTTACACGTGGATAAGGAAGCACATACAAGAATAAGAATAAATTTATTTTGAACTCAATCACATTCAATACAACCGAATTAACCTAACATACAAATTACGAGATCCACAATTTCTCCCCTTCGAGGATATATTCTGATCACTAAGAGCGTAATAACATATGAAAATCACATAAGTTACCTTACACAACGGCCTAGGAAGTACTGATGAAAGATTCGCTTTAACTGGCTCTGTGGTTTATTGGTTCACCCACCGATGTCAGATCCAGAGGTTCTGGGTTCGATTCCCGGAAGAGTACAATATTGTGCTGTGTTTGATTGGTGTTAAGACTTTATTTAAATACGCCTAGCTACCACCATCTTACCTAAGTCTGTTGCCATAAATACAAATCTAAATTGTTGTGTTTCCGTATTCAGAGGTAAGATAGCCAGTTCCTCAGATTGATGAGGATTCCGGGTGAATTGCGCTTCCACCTTCGGCTTTATCTTAACATGTATCAAGTTGAGTTAAAAGTTAAGGCGTTTCCCCGGAGTACAAATAAAAGACGTCTATGAAACGTGAATTTTGTGAGTAATTTTGTTTTTACTTATTAAAACTTGAAAAGTGATTTATTAGACATTTTCCGTCGTACAAAAAAAAGATCTATCAAAACTCGACTTCTGTGAGTAATTTAGTTTTTAATCATTAAAACTTGAAAAAGTGAGGTTTTAGACATTATCCGGGATCTCGCTCCATCGTTGAAGTTATCCTTCCCTGGCAAGCTTCAATATCAAGAGCTGTCTATATTTAATATTAAAAAAATACTTGCGAGCAAATTTCATCGTCCAATCTTTTCTTTTTGTATTTTTACACAAACTGACTAAAGCAGGAAGTGATTTTATATTTATATTTGATCGAGTTGTGGCGAAGGTAAAAGTAGAGTATAACTATAACTTCTTAATTAATAACTGTACCAAATGATTTCGTTATGTTTGATTTGTTAGGTTAGTAGGTATAATAGGTTTACATGTAACAGTGCTTGGTTATATTTTATTCCTCTTACTATTCCTCTTATACTTTTTCTAAATCTGAGTATAAAATAAACGGATTTGGACAGTACAATTTGATTAATGGATGACATAGAATATGAATTCGTAAATTCCCTGGAAAATTAATAAGCTTTTGGTGAAGGACACCCTTGCACCATCTCATCTGCCTGGGACATCATCGTGAAAAGTGGTGCGGCTGCAAATTCAGCCAAGGTACACAAAAGGCGCAAATATTTTAAGCCCTTCATTTTTTTGACTTTTGACTTTTGATTGAAGATACACGTGACCCAAGGGCTGGCTCATATTTAGGGCAATGAGCATAGCTATGCAACGTGTTAATGCAGCCAGTGACATGGGCACGCCTCGGTCTGGTACTGATCTGAAACAGCTTTGTTACCTATAGACCATTTGTACCGATCCTAATGTACCTAGCCGGTGTACTTCCCTTGCACATAGTCAGTTTATTTTAATTAATTTATACCTTATATTAAATTTTACTCATGTATCATAAATTCGTGTGTCGATTACCTGCAGTTTTTCTCTTTTCGTTTAACTCTTGACCTCAAGGCTCGCCTCAAAATTAGAGATAATGTGAACTACGATGCAAGCTGTTCTAAAAGGCATTGACTCCTGCGAACCGATAAAACGTAATAAACATTTATTGCTATATGGCTTAATTTTACTATAACAATTCAAATACTTTGCGTCCGTCTCTCCATCAGTCTGTCCATACAGCAATTAGTTTTTCCCTATTCTAAATTCGGTTTCATAAGAGAAATCGGAACACTCGGTTTTTATCCACCTGGACAGAGCATTTTGTCTCCCGATGGTGGATAAAAAGAGGACAATTTTTTTATCCCCGCCCCGTGCTGAGGGGACAGGTGAGATAAGGCCAAACACTTCCCTGTCGTACAATGAATATTAAAAAAATGTGAGTATTTTTTTATGTTATTGGTATGATATACCGTGGATTTACCTCATATACACAAGCCCATAGCTCAGTTGGTAGTTGCTTTGCCTTCTGCGCTGTAGGCTGTGGGTTCGATTCCCACCCAGGACAAACTTTAATGTGATGAATCTAGATGTTTGTTCTGTGTTTGGGTGTTGTATCATATATTACGTATGTATTTACAAAATGCATTTAAGTATTATATGCGTAACCTAGTTCCCATATTACAAGCTATGCTAAGTTTAGGGCTAGAATTAATGTCCTGCAATAAAATTTTTTTACGCAGTCAGGACTTCTCAACATCAGGTAGGCTGCTTGCTTGTTCCATCTCCACGTTGTATAAATAAAGAGAAAAAAACCTGTAAAGGCTAGGTAAAATATAAACAATTTGCTAGCAACTACCCTTCTGTCGAAGTTCGGCGCCAAATGATTTATGATGTACACCTGGTGCGCGGGAGAGCCAGTGACTTCTTCCCAGAAATTCGGTATCATCCGCTTGCTCTAGCTAAGAGCTAATCAAGCCTAGAGGTCAAGATCTAACCAATAATTTGTGAAAAAGTATAAATTATGATACAATTCTGTGATTTAATCTGAAGATGATGATGATGATTATGATGTTCATGATGATTAATATGTTGATGATGATTATGAACTAGCCATATACCATCCGTCATATTATGTTAAATAGCAAGTTGAAAATATTGCAGGACATTCTTGTCCACTGGTAGACATACCTCCGAACTTTTTGCCATAATCTGGTGCTTTTTTTTGGCAGGCTGTTTGGTGATCCGAGTTGGTATAGGTGTTAAATAATATAGTACCGTAGCACCACGAATGCTAGTGGCGAATATGGGTGTCGTTGCCAGGACGTGCTTTTAAGGCGAAATGCGAGAGGGGCACCGAAATGTTCAATCAAGAGTTGTCGGAGTTCCTCGACATGCATTGAGGCCGGCCACCGGGGTGGTTTCAGTGAGTCGACGAGTCCGTCATCCTCACACTACCCTTTCACATCCCTCAGTGCATTAGGAGTCTGCGAACAGATTTCCCCCAGTAAAAAAAGAAGGTGTTAAACAATAATAATATTAATAAAATGTCTTTATTGTCTCTCACACAAACAGATCCTTGATAGTAATAACAACAATTATATAAAATAGGATCAGGTGACATTGAACCTGTTTGTTTAGTGAGGGACTGGTGCCTGAGATAGGTTTTCGTAAAAAACCTGTATTACAGGTCACCAGGTCTGCTCACACATCGGACTCAAAGAAGACCGTAACCAAAAACCTATAAGCCAAATAACTGATTAAGAGTGAAGATTGAGAACGTAATAAAGAAATAAATGAGATAAAATACAAGTACTGTTTAAATACAATAGCGAAATACTTTTTTTTTAACATAAGTACATTCAGACTTGTGTAGGTGAGGGGGTGTGTGTGAGGTAATGGGTTATGGGGTGGGTGAGAGGGTGAAATAGTGTATGTGTGTGTGTGTGTGTAAGTGGGATAGTGTGTGCTTGTGTGTATTTTTAAGTCGTATAACAAAGACCTAAACTTCTTAGTAAACACAACTTATGGGTACTGTAAAATGGGAGCCATAAGATCCTCAGTCACCTGAGAGGTGAGTGTCTTAAGCCAACAAGTTGTTGCCCTCTTACACTGATATGAGCACATTGGGTAAATACTGAGGATAGCGTTCACTTTGTTTTAAATGCAAGGTCCTAGATAGCATAAGAAATTACTGGAGAGACTAGTGCGGAATAACTGAGATGAACAAACTTTTCCTTCTCTTCGTCAATCTCTCAACGAGTCCGAATCATAGGAAAGCAAGGAGTGCTAAGTGAGAACCACTTGCAGCAAAAAGTACTGCCTGACAGTCAGCACATCCCAAGTTGCGTACAACTCCTTTGTGGGGAAGCGATAAGGGAGACCAGCGCTTACCTTTAAGATGGCTCTCTTTGGGCTCTCTCTAGGTCTACTTGGTGTGTCTTGGCTGCTCCTCCCCATGAGGTGATACCGTAGGCTATAATCGACTGGCAGAGTGCTACGTATATCATTTTAGTAGTGCTACGATCTCCTACTTGTCTCATCGTTTTCTCATTTATAGATGTAAATAAGTTTGCGTAGCCGGCCTGCCAGCATATCTATGTGTGGTTCAAAGGTTAACGTTTGATCAATAGTCACTCCGAGATATTTGGTACTTACGTTGTAGCGGTAGACAGGTACATGTTGACTATGGAAGAGAACAGTTGTGGGCTCTGAGTGCTAGAGTAAGGGGTGGAAGGTGATTACGTCTGAGGGCAAAAGCTATATAATTTGACTTGGAGACATTGAGTGTCAAAGCGTTATTCTTGAGCCATGACAAGACAGTGGTTGTGCCCTTCTCGAAGATACTAGACTGAACTAGGCTATACTGTCTGACCGCCTCCAGGGAGTCTGTCCTAAAGGTTTCCACGATGTGCTTCCTTTTGTTTCTCACTTCTTCGAGATTCCAAATTGTAACTGGGATTCGACATGGAACCTAGAAATCTTCACGAAAGCAACTCCTTTAAGTACTCCTTTTACAGATGCTTCCCAGACACTAATACCTGTATTCCAAGAGGAATGTTGGTAAAATTCTGATTTAAATATCAATTTCCTCAAAACATGACTTTCTACTTGCAAATCCAAAAACTATCTAAACATCTACATATCCATAGTTAATATAGTACATTATTTTACTTGTTATTATATTGATATTTGTGACTTATACGAACCCTGATTCGTTACACTATTTTATATGATATTTAATGTTTTAACTCATTTTCAAGACTTCAATTTTATTTATTTCTTTTGCACCCCTAATGTAAATACAGCGATGGTTTCAGCAAATCTAAAGAGAGTTAATTGTGAAGTCAACTCCTTTTAACAGTCTATCCTACAAGACATACCAAGCGTTTAACCCCTTAACGCGCCCCTTTGTTACAAAAACCACTACTAGTAAAACGTATATTTATACACATATATATGTACTTAACGCCCCTATTTCTCAAAAACTACCCAGTGTAAAAAAATCCGTAGACTGATTGATGAGTATTAATATAATCTCTGGATATTCAAAATTTTGAATTGATCGAATCAACCATTCAAAAGATATGGGCGAAAATTTGTATTTTTTTTACCCCAATATCTCAAAAACCACCCAATTTATCACAAATCCCCCGCGACAATCCAATTCTATTCACGTTATCTCATTACAGTTTAAATTTCATGAAAATCGAATTATCCGTTCGAGAGTTATGCCGTCACAAACATTGCCACATACATACATACAGCGCCGGATTTCCCAGCTTAACAGAGAGATCTCGTTCGCCTCGCTCACTCGATCAAATATTTGTATGTTTGTTCGGTATCTACCCCTCTGAAGGGGTGAAAAGGGGTAAAAGTTTGTATGTTACTAACACAGAACAAACATCTATACTCATCACACGATTATTTGTACTGGGTGGAAATTAGGAGTAGTAGAGCCCCTTAAGATAGGGCTGGTCCAACGAAGTACTACCAACATACCTATGACGGCCGCCAGAGTACAGCATTGCTGCGTTCCGGTTTGAAGGGTATAGTTCCCGGTGAAATTACGGGTACGCGAGGCTTAACATCTTAATGGTTTAAGTTGACAGGCACAATGCAGTGCTGTGTGGGCTATATTATTTGTGGATGAGACCTACGCAGTGAAGCTTTGTTACAGGCAAGAGATGTGCTTAACATCAGGAAGACTGCTTGCTTATTCCGTCTCCAAGCTGTATTTAAAAAACCCCTGCAAGCTGTAAGATGAATAAAAACAGCGTTTCGTAAATCTAGGTAAAAAACGCGATAAATACCCGCTTCTCAAATTAAAATAATGTGTTCTAATTGCGAAAGTTTATAAAAGACTAAACTTCGTCAGGTCTTCTCGTCGTCCATCCCGCAGTGCCTGCAGACTAAAGTCTGCAGTAGGGCTAGTCCACAAATTGAAAATCACTCAACGTGCTATGAAAAGAGCTATGCTTAGCGTTTCTCTTAACCATAAAATCAGGAATTAGGTTATCCGACAGAGAATCAAGGTGATCGACATAGCTCAAAGAGTTAGCAGGCTGAAGTGGCAGTGGGCTGGCCATATTTGTCGAAGGACCGATAACCGGTGGGCTCAATGAGTCCTTCAGTGGAGACCACGTCTAGGCAAGCGAAGTGTAGGACGTCCTCCGGCTAGATGGAGCGACAACCTCCGTACAGTGGCGGGCAGAGAGTGGATGAGAAAGACCAGATCGGGCACAGTGGCGCACCTTGGGGGAGACCTACGTCCAGCAGTGGAATGCGTTAAGTTGATGATGATGATGAAATCGATTAGTTAAGAAATTTAAGGGATAGCATTTTAAGTAAGTATCGAAAAATCACATGACTTTTCTGAGGTCTATAGGTAATTCTATAAATTTTATATGTACCGTTTTATAGGTCAAGGCAGCTTAAATTTCCTTAATATATATTTACTTTAATGATATGCATCTAACTATGCACAATTGAATAAGTCGGATTACCTATCTTATATAGACTCTGCTATCGTAAATATGCCATCAACAGCCCATTAATGTCTGCTGATTGACAGAACCTCCTACAAAACTGGTTGGTTTTGTTATAATCAACACGATTGGCAGGTGGATTGTTGATCGCAGTAAATGTTTAGATAAAACACAGAAGGAAGCTACTGTTTTTCTTCTGGTAAGATCCCTTAGTCGTCTTTTATGACATCCGTGGGCTGAATTGGAGCGTTTGATTCGTAAGCCGCGACAGCCACGGAAAATATTTGAATATGACGTATAGTGTGTTCTTTTTTGTAGTTGGGCGTATGATATTAAACTGAGACAATGGTAGTATTCGTAGGGTTACGTTTCCTCGTGACCAAACTAGTTTCACATTCTAGTTTGGCTACGAGGAAACGACCCTTCATCTCACCTGGTTTACAAAGTTTTAATTATGATAAGGCTGAAGGTGGAAGCTCACTTCACCAAGAATCCCAAGTACTCTGAAGAACTACGAGTAGCTTCTTACCTCTTAATGCCGAACACTAAAATTCAGAATCATTGTTATGGTGACAGATTTAGGTAAAATGGTGGTTTCCAGGCGGACTAGAACAAAGTCATACCACCAACCACCAACCACCAACCAAACCAAGCACAATATTGTACTCCCTTGGGGATAGAACCCGGAACCTCTGGATCTGGCACCGATGAGCGAACCACTATCGCAGAGCCGGTACGTAGCCGTAGATCATTTTAAGTTATGTCGGAAAAAAAAGACAGCGCAGCGCAAACTACATCGCACTTGTGGCATGGAATATGTAAAACACGATTATGGAGAAGAGTTTATTTATTCAGATAGTCCTTTGAAGCCAGAACCGTTTGATCGGAGCTCTGGCTAAGACCTAACAGTGCCCCAAATGAAGAAAAAGTAAAGACGGGTTATTCCTGACACCGCATCTGAAGTTGCACCAGCCCGCGTATGTGACTCCATCTGATGCGCAGATATTAGGTTCTTCTGGAGTGCACATACATGGTACACCTTCTGTGTAAGAGATCCAGCATGACAAATACAGGAGTCCAAGTAATACTGTAAAAGTAAAATTATTTATTTTACACGGGGATAAGGAAGCACATACAAGAATAAGAATATAAATAAGAATAAATTTATTTTGAACTCAATCACATTCAATACAACCGAATTAACCTTACTAACAACCTAACATACAAATTACGAGATCCACAATTTCTCCCCTTCGGGGATATATTCTGATCACTAAGAGCGTAATACATATGAAAATCACATAAGTTACCATACACAACCTATAGCAAATTGAAAGTCATCAAAGGGCTTGGCCTAGGAAGTACTGATGAAAGATTCGTTTTAACTGGCTCTGTGGTTTATTGGTTCACCCACCGATGTCAGATCCAGAGGTTCTGGGTTCGATTCCCAGAAGAGTACGATATTGTGCTTTGTTTGAATGGTGTTAAGACTTTATTTAAATACGCCTAGCTACCACCATCTTACCTAAGTCTGTTGCCATAAATACAAATCTAATTTGTTGTGTTTCCGTATTCAGAGGTAAGATAGCCAGTTCCTTAGATTGTTGAGGATTCCGGGTGAAGTGCGCTTCCACCTTCGGCTTTATCTTAACATGTAACTAGGTGAGTTAAATGTCAAGGCGTTTCCCCGGAGTACAAATAAAAGACGTCTATGAAACGTGAATTTTGTGAGTAATTTAGTCTTTACTCATTAAAACTTGAAAAGTGATTTATTATACATTTTCCGTCGTACAAAAAAAAGATCTATCAAAACACGACTTCTGTGAGTAATTTAGTTTTTAATCACTAAAACTTGAAAAAGTGAGTTTTTAGACATTTTCCGGGATCTCGCTCCATCGTTGAAGTTATCCTTCCCAGGCAAGCTTCAACGTCAAGAGCTGTCTATATTTAATATTAAAAAATACTTGCGAGCAAATTTCATCGTCCAATCTTTTCTTTTTGTTTTTTTACACAAACTGACTAAAGCAGGAAGTGATTTTATATTTATATTTGATCGAGTTGTGGCGAAGGTAAAAGTAGTCAATAACTATAACTTCTTAATGAATAACTGTACCAAATGATTTCGTTATGTTTGATTTGTTGGGTTAGTAGGTATAATGGGTTTACATGTAACAGTGCTTGGTTATATTTTATTCCTCTTACTATTCCTCTTATACATTTTCTAAATCTGAGTATAAAACTAACGGATTTGGACAGTACAATTTGATTAATGGATGACATAGAATATGAATTCGTAAATTCCCTGGAAAATTAACAAGCTTTTGGTGAAGGACACCCTTGCACCATCTCATCTGCCTGGGACACCAGTGAGGGATGGTGCGGCGGCAAATTCAGCCGAGGAACACAAAAGGCGCAAATATTTTAGGCCTTTCATTTTTTTCCAGGTTTTCACATTCCAGCGGGACTTTTGATTGAAGATACACGTGACCCATGGGCTGGCTCATATTTAGGGCAATGAGCATAGCTATGCAACGTGGCAATGCAGCCAGTGACATGGGCACGCCTCGGTCTGGTACTGATCTTAAACAGCTTTGTTACCTATAGAATATTTGTAACGATCCTCATGTACCTAGCCGGTGTACTTCCCTTGTACATGGTTAGTTTATTTTAATTAATTTATACCTTATATTAAATTTTACTCATGTATCATAAATTCGTGTGTAGTTTTTCTCTTTTCGTTTAACTCTTGACCTCAAAGCTCGCCTCAAAATTAGATATAATGTGAACTACGATGAAAGCTGTTCTAAAAGGCATTGACTCCTGCTAACCGATAAAACGTAATAAACATTTATTGCTATATGGCTTAATTTTACTATAACAATTCAAATACTTTGCGTCCGTCTCTCCATCAGTCTGTCCATACAGCAGTTAGTTTTTCCCTATTCTAAATTCGGTTTCATAAAAGAAATCGGTTAATTTTTTTTCGTATTTTTTTTAATCACAAAAATTACCACAAATCGTGAATTTGGTGGCAACACTATTCAAAGTCACTATATAAGAAAACAATTAGTTACAATTCAATGGTAGTAATAAGTGTGTTATATAGTTCGTTTCGCATGTAGACACCGTTAATTTAAATATATAAAAAAAACTAATTGCACAATAATAGCAAAGTACAAGTGAACCTAATCAATTTAATAACTTCATAATGACTTATTTTTATTTTAATTATTTGGTATTTACCGCCTTTGTGGTCTGCTGGTTCACCCGTCAGTATCAGATCTCATCAGGTCACTGCTTGGTTTGGTTGGTAGCAGGACTTCCACTTGGCACTCTGTTTTTATCCACCTGGACAGTGCATTTTGTCTCCCGATGGTGGATAAAAACAGAGGACAAAAATGTTATCCCCGCCCCGTGCTGACAGGTGAGATAAGACCAAGCACTTCCCTGTCGTACAATGAATATTAAAAAAATGCAAGTATTTTATTATCTTATTGGTATGATATACCGTGGATTTACCTTATGCTATGGGCTTGTGTATATACACAAGCCTATAGCTCAGTTGGTAGTTGCTCTGCCTTCTGCGCTGTAGGCTGTGGGTTCGATTCCCACCCAGGACAAACTTTGATGTGATGAATCTAGATGTTTGTTCTGTGTTTGGGTGTTGTATCATATATTACGTATGTATTTACAAAATGCATTTAAGTATTATATGCGTAACCTAGTTCCCATATTACAAGCTATGCTTAGTTTGGGGCTAGAATTAATGTCCTGCAATTATTTTTTTTACGTTGTCAGGACTTCTCAACATCAGGTAGGCTGCTTGCTTGTTCCATGTCCACGTTGTATAAATAAAGAAAAAAGGACCTGTAAAGGCTTTAGCAAAATATAAACAATTTGCTAGCAACTACCATTCTGCCGAAGTTCGGCGCCAAATGATTTATGATGTACTCCTGGTGCACGGGAGAGCCAGTGACTTCTTCCCAGAAATTCGGTACATCGTAGACTTCATCCGCTTGCTCTAGCTAAGAGCTAATCAAGCCTAGAGGTCAAGATCTAACCAATAATTTGTAAAAAAGTATAAATTATGATATAATTCTGTGATTTAATCTGAAGATGATGATGATGATTATGATGTTCATGATGAATCATATGTTTATGGTTATTATGAGCTATCCATATATATAGATATGGCATCTGTCATAATGTTAAATAGTAATTTGAAAATATTGCAGAACATTCTTGTCCTCTGGTAGACATACTTCCGAACTTTTTGCCATAATCTGGTGTTTTTTTATTTGGCAGGCTGTTTGGTGATCCCAGTTGGTATAGGTGTTAAATAATATAGTACCGTAGCACCACGAGTGCTGGTGGCGACTATGGGTTTCGTTGCCAGGACGTGCTTTTAAGGTTAAATACGATCAAGAGTTGTCGGAGCTCCTCGACATGCATTGAGTCTGTCATCCTCACACTACCCCTTTACATCCCTCAGTGCGTTAGGAGTCTGCGAACAGATTTCCCTCAGTAAGAAAAAAGGTGTTAAATAATATACATAATGAAGGCATCTGCTGGCATGTTTGTCGTATTTAAGCATACGCGATCAGAACGCATTGTTACGCATTATATACGGAAATTTTTCGTGTTATTCTCCGTTTTCGGATTCAGGTCCTAGCTAATGGAAGTACTTCATGACTCGTAAAGTTATATCTAATAAGCAAAGAAAGAAAGAAATAAATAAATGGTTACAGGCAAATTATGCTCAGTCCCTCGATGACTATATGGAAAATCTAAACATACAATTTCGAAAATATAAATCTTCTTAGGAAGACATGTCCAGTCATGACTCGTGGAGAAGTGTTTATATCGTTAATCGATTCATTATGATCAGTGTGTCTATGAATGTCATCAAATTTTGTTGAGAATAATTTTATTTTCTATATTTATTAAGTTTAATTTAAATATTTTTTTCATTTGTGATTTCATTTATTTATCAATTACATTAATTGCCTCCATCAAAAGCCCCGCTCGTGCCGATTACTATCATCACGTAGCAGACTATTTGGTTTGAGAACAGCTGGAAAGATTGCAGTATCTTGGGCACGCTTCCGTCTAGTAAGGTTCTGGAACATATGAGTTACCTATAGACCGTTTGTTACGGTCTTTACGTAATCCGACTGCTTCCTTTGTACATACCTTGTTAGTTTTATAGTAAATATTATTTGTAATAAAAATGGATCCTTGCCACGCTGAATAGCTAATAGATATGTATGTGTTTTCCAATGAATTGATTATAACCGTTTAGATATATGATGATATGATATGATTTTACTTTTTTATCCATCATGATTTGAAGCTTGAATTTGGGATGTGTAACCTTGAGGTTCCACAAAATAATATCAAATCTATGAAAAACAAACTTTGCATAAGAACATCTATGATCTCATCTCATGAAGGACACCTCAAAGGTACATTTTATTTCATAAAACAAAAGCGTGAGACAATTTCAATAAAACTGAATGAAATTAGTTATTGTGTTCCTTCAAATAAAAAAATAAAAACCACTACAATAATCTATTCGGACTATCTATGCTATAGATTTTTAATTGCGATTTTTAGCTCATTGTGTGCTGTAAAATATGATCTTCAGAGATAGCTAGAGCTCAGCCACTAGTTGACTGATTGACTTATATTATCTATTAATGGATTTTCTTCTATTACGGACATTATCACTAAGCTTACTGAAAAGAGTAAGTAGTAGTAGAGGACTACTATTAGTAACTACTATTTAATAATAAGGTTAGTCGGCTCTCAAGACAACCCCGGGTTGGAGAGGTCGATTCTCAAGCCATAGTCACCGCGGCAAAAAGTCAATGCATTTTTTTTATTCACTTAGTTTATTTAGGATCATTTTGAAACGTCAGATCTACCGCCTGTACGAAATCGCGATCATCACATAAGGAGAAAGGCAAGAAACTCAGGTAAAATGAGGGTATTATGTTTAGGCATATTTGTACAAAATAATTGATGATAACAAAGACCACTGAAAGAATAAATTTCATTATTTATATAATAATGTACATTATTCGCTATATCAATGAATTAAATAAGGCAAAGGTTAAATTTGAAGTCTTATTGTACAATAAATAAATAAATCAATAAAAGCGGCTGTGAATTTTTAAGCATTTTATTTTTCCCCGTCATTAAATTATTTAAGCCTCTAGTAGTTTAGTGCAGCTAATCTGTGGTCTAGGTAACACTTTTTTTGATACTGAAGCCGAAACAGTATTTTTTACATATTTGTCTACCTGTTTATAAATAAATATTTGTATGTTTGTTCGGTATCAACTGAAGGGATTAAAAGGGGTAAAAGCGTTTGTATGTTCAATCATCATCACACGATTATTTGTACCGGGTGGAAATTAGGAGTAGTAGAGCCCCTTGAGATAGGGCTTGTTCAACGAAGTACTACCACCATACCTATGTCGGCCGCCAAGCAGCATTGCTGCGTTCCGGTTTGAAGGGTACGTAATTTCACCGGGAACCATTCCCGGTGAAATTACGGGTACGCGAGGCTTAACATCTTTACGGTTTAAATTGACAGGCACAATGCAGTGCTGTGTGGGCTATATTCTTTGTGGATGAGACCTACGCAGTAAAGCTTTGTTACAGGCAAGAGATGCATTTAACATCAGGAGGACTGCTTGCTAATTCCGTCTCCAAGCTGTATTTAAAAAACCCCTGCAAGCTGTAAGATGAATAAAAACAACCTTTCGAAACACGCCATCGGCAAAGATTTACAATAAAATTTGGTTTACAACTTTTTATTTAAAATCAAAATTAACACACTGCATATTTATGATGCAACATGTATTTTTTTACATAAATATTTAGTTGTGAGCTGCTTCTCCATGCAATTGTTTTACCCGACCCTTAATAAATGACAATCAATATGTTAACCTTGAATTTAATTTAATAAATTAGCTTGCAACTCCAAATATCTTCATTATCCTGTTGTATTCATAACACAGGGTACCTGCAAGTAAATAATTAATTAAATTATTTTTTTGTTTATTGTTTTGCGATGCAAGAAAATTGTAAAGATACCAAAAAAATGACGGGTGAAGAAATAGTTATATCTGGAATGTCTGGGGCCTTCCCGAAGGCGGGTAATATTCAAGAGTTTATGGACAACTTATACAATAAGGTACGTAAAAAACTAATATCACTTTATGTTATATTCGGAATATCCTTGGCCGTCCTGAAATCTGGTTATATTCAGGACAACTTGTAGAGTAAGTAAGGTACGTAAAGAACTTATATCATTTTAGTATCATGTAGTCTCCGGCTTTTGCAGTAATAACTTATCGGACCTGAACTGGTCCTCTTGGCTAGTGATCCTGCCAAAAACCGACGCTAAACGGTTTGAATCGAATTGAATTGAATAACAATTTACTGTAGACAAAAATACATCGCATAAAACAAACATTAGATAACTCAGTGTAATAAGAACATGGGTGCACTTATAGCTAAAACCGATTCCTTACATGGAATTTGTTGTTGCATGGAATTGGTTGCATTTTTTTAATCAAAAATTATACTAACATGATAAAAATCCATAAAATATTACATACAACAACAATTAAGTATCGCAGGCCATGTTCCCTGTTAAGTACTATAAGATAACTGTCGATTTTCATATAAGTAGTGTCAAATCACCCAATTGACCATTTTATAAGTTACTATAATGCAAACGTAGTTATTTTTGACCTCAAACAGGTTGATATGGTTGGTGAGGATACCAGATGGACGGTAAGCGATCCAGAAATTCCAAAGCATATTGGAAAAATTGACAACATCAACAAGTTTGATTCCCAGTTCTTCAGAGTAGGGTACAAGCAAGCTCAGGTGCAAGATCCCATGTCCAAGATGGTGTTGGAACATGCGTATGGCGCTATTTTTGATTCAGGTTAGTTCTCATTTTAATATTTTAATACTGCATGTAATTAAATATTAAAGTGAGAGGGAAAAGTCCCCTTAAGTCTCTGTTTATATTCGAAAATAAGGCTGTTTGTCTACTTACCAGGAATATATATTTTTTAAAGTTGTATACTTTAAAAAATATATATTCCTGGTTCCTACAACCAAATCTCATATTTTAGAATAGTTTTTAACATTTTTGCGCCTTTATATCTAGGTTTGGATGCATTTAAATATCTATGTGAGGGGGGAAATTCCCCTAAACTCAATGTTTATATTCTAAAAAAAGGCTGTATTTCCTACTTACCAGGATTTTATTAAAGTAACATACGAAACTAAATCTCATTTCTTAGAATAATTCTAAATATTTTTGTGCTATAATTGATTCCGATTTGGATGCATTGAAATAAAAATGAAAGAAGAAAAAGTCCTTTTAACTCAATGTTTATACTCTTAAAAGGCTGTGTTTCTTATTTATTAGGAATGGTTTTTTAAATGAAAAGAAACCATATTTTTAATAATAATTCTAAATATGTTTGGTAGAAAATGCAGTAGAATCTTAAGAGAAGACCAATTTTTTTTTACAATTTTCGTTTATACATTGTGTAATAATCTGAATACGCAATCATTTTCTCATTACTATAAAACAATAACATCCCTTAGGATGCTTTCTCCAAAAAGCTACCTTGAAGGGCCCAAAAATTTGCCGTATTTAATGAGATCCAAACAAATATATAAGCACATGACCAAAAATGTTGCTCAATTTAGCTGTTCATTAGTCTTCAGGTAACAAACATGCATAACAAACTACACCGTTAATTCCTGCAGGAAACACTCAAGCAACTCTAAAAGGAAAGATAGTGGGTGTCTTTGTAGGCACGTCTTATGGAGATTTTAATTCCGTCTGTTTGTATGACGTTGACCAATATTCGGCATTTAAGGTTTCTGGGTAAGTTACCGTTCCTTATCATAAAAACAGCCCGTAACTATGCACAGTAGAGCTTTTTTTTATTGTACGACAAGGAGCGCTTGACCTTCATCTCACCTGGTAACAAGTTAAGATAAGGCCGAAGATGGAGGCGCACTTCACCCGGAATCGCCAACAAACTGAGGAACTGGCTATCTTACCTCTGAATGCCGAAACACAACATTTTTTTTAAGAATTGTTATTATGGCGACATATTTAGGTAAGATTGTGGTAGTTAGCCGGGCGGACTTGAACAAGATCCTAACCCCAACCACACTGAGCACAATATATTGTACTCTCCATGGGGATCGAACCCGGAACCTCTGGATCTGAAATCGGTGGGTTGAACTACTAGACCACAGAGGCGGTTGGCATGAGCCTCTTTGAAGACTCGAGGGGTTTTCCATAATCCCCACGCAGTCGGATTGGTGATCGCAGTATTGGAACTCAGGTGGATACTGCTTCCCCCTGGTATATTTTATTCTCTTAGTCGTCTTTTACGACATCCTCAGAAAGAAATGGAGTTATATAGTAGTGTAGTATTGGTAAGCCGGAATCACCTCGACTAATCGCCGCGCTTTATACGTTTCATCATTACCTTAAACATATTTTGAGGGTAGGCGTCCACAGGTTTGAAACCATCATATGTTTGTACACGTAATGGTTCTCCGTTACGTAAGCTCAGTATAGAATATCAATAATGTGGTCAATAACTACGTCTTCTGAACCGCAGCTGTTTGTCCAAATGTGTTATTACACAATGTACGTGATACTGTCTTATTTTGACCACTTACAACCCATGTTGTTGGTGTGTTTATGTTTTATTGTGCCGGAAACAGATACTCCAATAATACTGGTAAAGAATGATACTCGTTGCCTTCGTCTGATTTTCTGCACCAGTACCTACTCATAGTCTTGAACTCACTGTTCATGTTTTGAAATAATTTTATGAACAACTTTTTTTTATTTCACGTACATCAATTTCACACAGCTAAGCCCCAAACTAAGCATAGCTAGGTAAGCACGTATATAATACAGAGATACATTTTTTTTTCGTAAAAACATACTTACTATATGATACAGCACCAAAACACAGAACAAACATCTGTATTCGTCACACAAATGCCTGGGTGGGAATCGAACCCGCAACCTTCAGCGCAGAAGGCAGATCCACCAACTGAGCTATGCGGCTTTTTTTAGAAGCGTGGTGATATTATCTTCCAATTTATGAGGGAGCTCTGATCAAAGATGAAAGAATTTAAAGTACTTGTCTATTTTAGAACTAGCAAAACAATGTTGGCTAACCGTGTGTCCTACTGGATGGACGGGAAAGGACCCTCGTACTCCTTGGACTACGCTTGTGCAAGTGGCACAGCAGCTTTGGATCTGGCCTGCAAGAGTATCAGAACTGGGGAATGTGATATGGCTGTCATCGGTGCGTGTAGTCTTTGCACTGTGCCGGAACTCAGCTTTAACTTGAAAAGGTAAATCTTATTTTCAACGCAACTACAAGTACGCAGTCGTTCAGCGTCGTATGGAAGAAATTTGCAATGGTTTTTCTTAAAGATAAAATTAGGGTGAAGTTATCTGAGTACGCAGTTGTTCAGCGTCGTATGGAAGAAATTTGCAATGGTTTTTCTTAAAGATAAAATTAGGGTGAAGTTATCTGACACATAATTGAGGTGTTCGACAAAGCTCAAAGCGTTGGCAGGTTCAAATGACAGTGGACAAGCCAATTGTGTCGAATTCCACATCTAACATATCTCCTGGTTTTAAGTGAAAGTAAGGTGGTAGTGCACTTCACCCAGAATTCTCAACAATCTGAGGAGCTGACTATCTTACCTCTTAATGCAGGAACACAAACATTTTAAAGATTTTTGTTATAGTGACAGACTTAGGTAAGAGTGTGGTAGCTAGCCAGGCAGACTCAAACAAAGTACTACACCCTTCAATTCTCTTAAACGATTCCATTTTTTTTCTTTTAAGACTTAGGTCATTTTAGCTCAAACTCTCTTGTTACCTCTCTTAGACTTTGCTGACTCATGTTTCCTAAATCCCACGGAAGAAATCTTTAATAAATTGGAGCATCTTCATAATGTAAGCATTCGTTTCATATACGGCTTGCGTAAGTTTAAACATATTTCAATCTATAGATCCCAATTAAAATGGCTCCCTATTCGTCCCCACCGTGGTTAATACGTGCTCTCTCTTTTATATAATATTCTTAATAATCGTCTTTCACCTTCTTATCTCCGTGAGTGGATTGATTATCTAGTTCCCCGTGGTAAGTCCTGCAGAACAGCTAAATCTCTTCTTTTTAGGACTCCCTATCACTCTTCTAGTTGCTATGGTTGTTCATTTACTGTGAATTCAGTCAGGTTGTATAATACCCGTGCTAGTCCCTCAATAGCTATCTTCAGGAGTAGAGTAAAATAGCATTACCTCTGCATCTAAGTATCTTTAGTGTATATGTATTGTATATATATAGGTGTTTGTATTTGGTATGTATAACATATCATATAACATATGATATGTTTATTTAATTTTTCATTTTCATTTTCATTCTCAGGGCCGGATTTCTTTGCATGGATGGCAAAACTAAGTGTTTCGACAAAAATGGCGACGGTTACGTTAGATCGGAAGCCGTCACTCTGTTTTTGCTACAAAAAGGAAAAGACGCAAAGAGGTTTGAATATAACAATTACTTTTTTAAATCGTGGCTTACACTGAAAACCTACCGTCAACAGAAAAATATTAAATGTATTCATGTTTATGTGCAAGAATGAAGTAGATTAAAACCCATTATTAAAATTACATAATTGAGATTAAAATCTCATTACTTAAATTTACTTCACAACGAAACTAAATAAAAGCTTGATATTTTCTGAATAAAATAAATAAAAAACTAGGTAGCTATGTTAAATTTGTAGAACCTTGACAAACAAAACGAGTACATGAAATTCAATTGGAAGTCGAAGTTGGTCTTTTTTTGTGTTCTTATTATTCAAGTGTATTATTATTGTGTTAAAATAAAACTTGTGAAACCGCCATGTTTTAGAACCACATAATCCAAATACATTCTGTTATTTGCTATTTAACACGAAGAGAAGATTAATTCCTCGTTTTGGAACACATTGAAGGCTTGTAAATTTAATATTGTAAATTGATATCATATTACTGAAAACAATCTTAGGTAAGTAATAGAGCAATGAAATGTTCACTTTAAGGGTTTATGCAGAGGTATGTCACACCCAAGGTGCGTACCAATTCAAGGATGATAATCAGTTCCTACACCTCAGAAAATCTGAAGATCTTCAGAATTTCCTCAAGGATGTCTATTCAAAGATTGATGTCAATCCAAAAGACATTGAATATATTGAGGCCAATGGCGCAGGTATGATAAACAATATGGTTCTTTATCATTTAAATAAGTTACTTTTGTAAAAAAAAAAAAACACAATGTAGTTTTGCTTGGCAATTCGGCACCAACTTCAAATTATATGAACTCTAAGGGTACTTAGAGTTATTTTTAAGTTTTAAGTGGTGAAGTCGGTTCCATTTTTTTTTCAAAAATAACTTATTTTTGTAAAACCAACGACACCTTATTTGTGAGTCATGTGATGGTGCAATGATACGAGGATGAAATGATACTGGGAAATATCTACGCATGATGGGAACTAAAATAAATATAGATGACTTATTCAAATGTTACGATTCGGTTCATACTATGGTAATTTAAAATTTAAAAGCCAAACTACTCTACCGATAAAAAAAAACGATTTTGATAAAATTTCTATAGAACGAATCTGGAATCATATTTTATCCAACAAAAAAAAATCAAATTGGTTGAGAAATTTTTTTTTTTTATTTTACACAGCGCCATCTAGCCCCAAACTAAGCATAGCTTGTAATATGGGAACTAGATTACGGATAAAATACTTAAATACTTTTTGTAAATACATACGTACTATATGATACAACACCCAAACACAGAACAAACATCTATATTCATCACACAAATGTTTGTCCTGGGTGGGAATCGAACCCACAGCCTACAGCGCCGAAGGCAGAGTTACTACCAACTGAGCTATGAGGCTTGTATATGAGAAATGACGGAGTTTTGAGGTAACAAACATAAATTAATAACATACAACCTAGTTATTGCGAATATATCCATTTTAAATCCATTAATAAACAATAATCCATTGTCGGTTAAAAACACAGCATAAATTTTGTGATAAGGTTCTTTTTAGATAAGCGAATTGCATATTATGCTGCATTTATACTAATTTTTCAAGTGAGCTGATTGGTGGTCAATAGCAATAAAAATTGAGTTATATCGATTTCAACTAGGAGAAGCATAACATTCAAGTACTCATCAAAGGTATCGTTGTGCGTTAACTGATTAAATAATGTGTGTTATGTTGACTTGCCTACTATTTCTTTTTTATGTTTGGTAACACCTTGATTCATGTAGTGGCTTAGTTACTATTACTATTTCTATCAGCTCTGGTCAGCCCTCCTTCAAGTTATTCCAATCAATACTATCTTGATTCTTTGTTTTCGAACCTTATCCAATTCGGCGAGCATTTATATGGAACCAATATTGTTGACATTTTAGTCCATATACCATCAGATCAGGCATGTGGCACATGTGTTGAGTCCAGCCCAAGTCCATTTCAGCTTAGCGGCTATTTCTCCAACATCGGATTTTGGTTTAGCGTAGTATGGTGTTACGAACGCGATAGCTTAATTTCAGTATACTACTCAGTTTGTTGAGGATTCCGGGTGAAAGTGCGCTTCCACCTTTGGCCTTATCTTAACTTGTTACCAATTGAGATGAAGGCCAAGCGCTTCCCCGTCCTACAATAAAAAAAAAACGCGTAATCGCCAGGTTATAGGTTAAGTATATAATAAAATTTACAAATGTGATTATGACACAAAAATCAATCAAATCAGCGCTAAAGCTGAGATATATGAAGCTGAGATAAGTCTCAGCTGACACGAAAATTCGGAATCTGCGTTGGTACCCCTTAGCTCAGTTGGTCAGAGGCGTTTCCGGCTTTAGGGAAAGATGCGGGTTCGAGTCACGTTTTACAAAAAATAAAATAATAAAAAGGTATGTAACTCTACCTTCTGCGCTGTAGGCTGTGGGTCCGATTCCCACACAGGACAAACATTTGTGTGATGAATATAGGTGTTTGTTCTGTGTTTGGGTGCTGTATCATAATATACTCATGTATTTACAAAACGTATTTGAGTATTATATCCGTAATCTAGGTCCCTATGCTTAGTTTGGGGCTAGCTGGCGCTGTGTAAAATTAATGTCCTGTAATATAATATTTGTGATTATTATTTATTATGTAGCAATAAATCTTGTGACACTCAAATAATATTTTTCAGCTTTTCCTGAAGCAGACGTTAATGAAGCAGAAGCTATTGTTAACGTTTTCGGTAGGGATAACACAGTGAAACTTGGCTGTGTCAAATCTAATATGGGACACAGTGATGCTTCTTCAGGACTATGTGGTCTCACTAAGGTAACAATTATATGCAATTAATATGCGGGTTGGGGGTTGTGAATTTCCATGTTATGCTACGTTTTGAAATGTTGGTAACTAGATGTTGTGCACATAATTATGGTACAAAATTTATAAATACAAAAATTAACAGGGTTTGTCGTAAAGTCACGATACACGTGTTAGAAGTGAATCTATTGTATTACAGGGAAATATGTTAATTATCTCCCACTCTTCCCGACATAGTGCCCCACCAATTTTGTCACACAGAAAGGTTGCTGATCAGAATTTCAAAACCCTCCCATGGAACGTTTTACTACAATACATACGCTATACAGAAGTTAGAAGAAGAAAGACATTTTTTTGGTATGATGCGTAAGCCTTCAGGTATGGTGACAAGTCATGATAAGGTAGAATTGAACTTCACCCGGTATCCTCAATAGACTGAGCCAATGGCTATCTGACCTCGGAACGCCGAAACGACCTATATCTAGTTGAATAACTGACTGGCAATCAATGCACACTTAAACTAGAAGCCCAAAAGACTAGAAAATATTCTCGGTATCTTTATATTTAAACAAGGATTTGGACGAATTGGAATTTACGAAATAACAGAAACAAAGTTCTGAGGGGGTACCACGACCTCTTATAGCATTCTTGTTTTGATATTACTTTACTTTTGTCAATATCTGTCCAGTGAATAAAAAAATAGACAAAAGTAAGGTTGTGGTTAGGCCCCAGGGCACTAGTAGAAAATAAACTTGTAACAAAATAATTGAAAAAAAAAATGTTTTATTTGTCAAAAGGGTACATAAAATTATATAAAAAGTACACAGGTGAGTCAATACAAGCAACAAGAAAGGCCGAAACATTTCGCAAGGCACTAAACTATATAAGTAACAAACGGGCATCCAACCCATGCTGGGTTGTGTTGGATGTCGTTGTGTTACAGCAAATGCAACGCAATGCAACATCCGTTGAAACGAAGTTGAACCGCGTCACCTCAAGGATTTTTTAAAATAAAAAAACACTATTTACAATTAAGAGAGATATTTGAAATTTTTAGTTATGCTTGGCGTATCACACTGGCGAGATACCTGCAAATCTCCACTGTGAAGATCCTATTTCAACAGTATCTGATGGGAAAATTCAAGTGGTCACAGAAAACAGCAAGTTCGAAAGAGGTTACACTGCCCTCAATAACTTTTCTTTTACTGGTGCTAACTTCCATGTGGTATTAAAGGGTCATTACAAAGAGAAGGTAATTTATAAATTGAATTTTCCTTTAAATGATATTCCTACTTATAACAGCGCTATGAAAATTGCCAAGCCTAACAGCTCAATTGGTAGGGTTGAAAGTAGCTCTGCCTTCGGCGCTGTACGTTGTGGGTTCTATTTGTTTACAAAAATACTCGTATACATCTGTATACGTATTGTTTCCGTTATTTTATTTCCATATGACAAGCTCTGCTTAGATGGCACAATAAGGACTCAGTAAAAAAAATCTTATGGTAATATTAATTTACGTCATCCTGTTTTTATAACCTCACAAAAATTATGTAGGTATAAAAGCGAATAATTAACCTAATTAATTATTCTTTTAAAACGTTATAGAATCTGGATAAATACAAAATCAACATACCACGTATTGTCGTTGCTTCTGGAAGAATCGATTCCGGCGTAAGCAAAATTTTTGAGGCATTGAAAGACAAGCAAATAGATGCTGAAGAGATAGCTCTCTTACACAACATATTTCAATGTGATATTCCTGGACATACTGGAAGGGGGTATGCAATTCTTGGTAAGTTTATTAATTATTTATAGAAGTCAAGATATTTTCCATTGATTAATAATCGACCTATCACCAAATCGAGCCTGACTAAACTTGACAAAACTATCAAGAGAAACAACGAAACTCAACTTTCAAACAAAAGCATTCTCAACCCTTTCAAAAATCTACCTCTGTAGATCATTCATCAAAACATTTGGTTTAAGGAGGTATATTTGAGAATAGCCTATCATGCGGTAGTCAGCAACGTTCAAATATTACATTATCACAATTTTCAATAAATGACAGGATGCAAGCCGAAGTACCATATTATAAATTATCTTCTGTTAGGGCTAAGCTTGCGTCTGCATAAACTTATAATATTAATCACTTCTGGTCTTAAATAGTATCTGTATAAAATTCCTACTCAATCCGTTCATAGTAGTTTTGGCGTCAAGAAAGAAAAAAACATGCAAAAAAACTTTTCATTCATAAAATAAGTTTATCAGTTTTTTATAGGCTTATCTATATAAGCCTAGAATAGTATATCATTAATCTAAAACTACATTGTCTTTGATTGCTCGCAAGTCGTATTATCAAACGATAATAATAAAATGCAGTGAACGTATTTCTGTGTCTTTTGTTTTTTTCCATTGTACCACACACTAATGGGAAGTCTATTGATTCCAGACACAATCGAAGGGAGCACGGTAGCGGTATCGGAGAGTATAGATTACTACTCGGGAGTGAAACCTCCATTGTGGTTCGTTTACAGCGGTATGGGTTCGCAATGGGCCGGCATGGGAGCTGATTTGATGCGTATACCGACGTTTGCAGCGACCATTCATAGGTAAGGCATGGCTGGTTGACTACATCTGTGGATCACAAGATTGCAAAAAATGTTTAACTTTGCCAGATGAAATCACCATGTTACAAGTGCAATGTTTTATCACAGCGTCCATAACCGTAGCGGATAATGTCAAAAATTGATTTAGAAATACGTTTCCAATAAAAGTAGTAAAGAGCTATAAAGCATGACTCAATAACAATAGACAATATGAATTTACGAGTAGGAAGTTTGGTTACGCTTTGTGGAAGCTTATTATAAATCGTACACAGTTTTAAGAATAAATGATGAAAACCAAAGCGAAACCTATGCTTATCAAGTTATTTTTTATTTTTTGTATTAACATAGCTTGTTAGCATACATTAGATTTCCATAGATGTATTGAGAGCTGACTATATTTTTTAAACGTTTTCTGGGAGATTCAGGATTTTCAATTTCAAATTTAAAATTGTTGGAGCTCTCAGCTATCTTCTGTAGCATAAAAATACTTTCATTATTTGCTGCACTTCCTTATAAAAATATGCCATAAGGCATCTCACCTTAAAGGTTACTTTAAAAATAAACTAACTTCGCCGTGTTTCATCAGTCAGATACCTCATTATAGGAGGTTATTTACTATAAACCATCACTATTAAGAATTTAAGATACAGAAGTCGACCGTTGAACAACAACCAGTTAAAAAAATGGCTAAGCTTGAATTTTACGATTTTTTTACTAGTACGTTGTAATATTAAACAGGACTTAATCCATTTTTATGTAGAAGCTTAGTAGATAAACATTCTAACAATATAAGTCACACAGCTCCCTTGCACAACTTAGGAGATATTGTCATTTTAGTCTCACGCGCCGCTATGACGTGTAACATCACGCGCGTGACGTCACGGTTGTGACACGGAAACGACGTCGCGCGAAAAATGGCCAGTTAAAGGAATAATATTTTAAGCTAAAGCCCTATCGACTCTAGATGTTTTAGAAGTCTAGTTTGCAAACAATGCATTATTAGTTATATTGAACAAGCCTCACAGCTCAGTTGGTAATAGCTCTGCCCTTTGCGCTGCGGTTGTGGGTTCGATTCCCACACTGAACAAACATTTGAGTGATTAACATTGATGTTTGTTCTGTGGTTAAGGTGTCGTATTGCATGTTATGCACTTACGTATTTACAAAAAAAAAGTTATGAGTATTATATCCGTAATCTAGTGCCCGTGTTACAAGCTTTGCTTAGTTTGGGACTAGATGGCGCTGTGTGAAATCAATGTCCTGTCCTGTCCTGTAATTAAACTGTAAATAATAACATTACTGTGTACCTATGTAAGGTACACAGCAAGGCAGATCAATTTAGACAAAGTCTAAAAATCTAAGTAGTTTATTGTATGGTTGGATCAAAAATGTATTCTAGTGAAACTTTACTGGGTTTATATATATATTGTTACAGATGTGCCAAAGTCCTAGAGCCAAAGGGCATAGACCTAGTGAATATAATAACGGATTCAAGCAATACATTTGAGGATGTTCTTCACTCATTCGTAGGTATCAGCTCCATACAAGTGGGGTTGACCGATGTCCTGAAGGAGATGGGCATCGTCCCTGATTATATTATTGGTAAGATATATTCAGCTCTATATTATGTAGAACAGACTCAATACATTGCTGTTTTTATTTATAGAAATGTTAATCAAACGTAGTTTTTACTGCATCTTTTAATTAAAAACAGTATCTTTCAACATAATTATTCAAAGGGTTCGTTCGTTTATTAATAAACTTTGTTGAAAACTCGTTGACAAAATTTATTCAATTTACAGACGGTGTATTATTTATTAAATATTTAAATCGTAACTGTTTTGACCCTGCGTATTGGTATTGTGTGATGCATATAAATGATACAAGATTTTTAATGATTATAATTATAAATTTTGGGTGCTTATAATTGACCGAGCGAGCGAAGCGTCTCATGTTTCGAGATTGGCCAATAATGCTTTTGTCCGCTGTCTGTCGGCTGTCGGCTGTCGGCTGTCGGTTTGTTCTCGCCTACAGGTTGCATTTTTCAACAAATTTTATATTATTAAATGTATATTATTCACACGATTTTTAATTGGGGGGAAAACAGGGGTTTGCGGTTGCGTTATTTATCATCGGATTTCAATTAAATTTGAAAGGCACACTAAGGATTTAATTCTTCACAAGATGTTGTACAAAAAAGGGTGAGTGGAGGGCAAAAAAAGGAGAAGTTAACTGTAGGATTTAATTTTTTTTTTTTTCGGAAAATTTATAAGTTTACTAATCAGACTACGCAGTATTCTCCGCCTTTGAACGACAAATTCGTAAACAACAGGTTTAATCTCATCAGACCTAGGAAACACGAGTAGGTAATCGCTAAAACTTATTTGTTCAAAAGTCTAAAAGGAAAGATAAAAGAGGAAAACATCGGTTTATAGAATGGTTATAAGGGCTCTACTGTTCTTACAGAACCACTAGTAGCCTAAATGGTCACTGGTAATATAGAGATTTGTTGAGGATTCCGGTTGAAGTGCGCCTCCACCTTTGGCCTTATCTTAACTTGTTACCAAGTGAGATGAAGGCCAAGCGCTTACCCGTTGTACAATACAAAAAAAAACTCCTGTCAAAGTGCAGCGCCAAACGATTTGCCGTGTTACATCGATGCGTGGGAGAGCCAGTGCCTTCTGGGACATCATCATCATCTTTGCCCTGGCCGAAAGCTAAACCAAACTAGAGCTAAGACATAATTACTTAAAACTAACTTAATTTACGGTAAACTAAATTTTCTCAGGTCATAGCCTAGGTGAAATAGCTTGTGCGTACCATGACGGCGCTTTTTCTATAGAAGAACTGATGTTGGTCACCTACAGCCGAAGCAAGGCTATCATTGAGAGTGAGGTTATAGAAGGGTCAATGGCTGCTGTCGGAGTAGGGTATAATGAGGTTAGTTTTTAATAATTATCGTTACTAATATAACTTAATATGTTACCAATATATATATATATATATATATATATATATATATATATATATATATATATGTAGCTTATTTTCTTTTGATTTATCATGATCTTCACACTTAGCCTATTTCATCCCACTGCTGGGTATACCTTCGCTTGTGCTAACCTGCTCGTTCCTGCGCCTTTTGATTAATTACAGTTATAAAGTACAATTACACTAACTATGTACAAAGGGATCAGTCGGATTATCTAAGGATCGTTACAAACAGCCTATAGGTAACTCAACTATACCAGACCAGTACCCCACGAAAGCGTGCCCAAGACAGACAGACAAGAAAAAAAAAGTGGTTACTGTCGTCTATGGACGATTGCATTATTAAGAGCATCATTCGCATTGCCAACCCATTTAAAGTAGCTCTGATGACCTTTTACTCACTGAAGGAATACAGCACTATTTAAAATGTTAGTTGGCTGCAATATTATGTAAGGTGGAGGAGTTCCATTCCTAGACGGGCTGCTCAAATAGTGAGTAAGATATCCTTCTATGATATACGATATCTCGATTGAAGGTCACGGGTCACTCAGGTGATCAATTAGTGTATCAATTGGCTTTGATGCATAGCACGCATTAAGATGGGTAGGTATCTACATTACAATGTATATTTATTGACAAATGTTTATTCGTAGCTTAAACACCAATGCCCTCAAGAAATCGACATAGCCTGCCACAACAGCTCAGAATCTTCCACAATATCAGGTCCTGTTGAACCCATGAAGAGATTTGTGAGTGAACTGACCAGACGTGGTATTTTCGCAAGAGAAGTCTCGTCTGGCAAGAAACCCTACCATTCTAAATACATAGCTAAAGCTGGTAAGTAATAATCTGATGACTGGGATATGTACAATAAGTTTTTATCTGCGCATTAAAAATGGTGCTGATTCGGCCGAGAATGGCAACAAGGAAAAACAGCGAACTAACATTTCTGTTCAGCGTGGTAATGCAGCCAGTGTCTTTGGCACGCTTCCGTCTGGTACTAGTCTGGTCAGTTAACTCGTTTGGTGCTGAGCCTCAAACTCTGTATGAAAACAAACATTGGTTGTTTTACAGCAACCAACGAGTTAAGTGACCTTGTAGATTCCGGGTGAAGTGCGCCTCCATCTTTGGCCTTTTCTCAACTTGAGAGGTGAGATGAAGTTTCCCCGTCGTACTTAAAAAAAAAAAAAACTATGTGCGAGCATACATTTATAATTGCAGTTTTGCTATTTTTGAGATAAAATGAATGAGCTAGACTGACTTACCGTGTGATCACCTCATAAATATCATAAATGAATTTTAGCGCCGGCACTTTTGAAACGTCTGAAAGAGATCCTGAGGACTCCAAAACGTCGAAGCAACAAGTGGTTATCAACATCAGTGCCCAAAGAACGTTGGGACAGTGACTTGGCTAGATACTCTTCAGCGGAGTATCATACTAATAATTTACTGGTAAGCCGATTTTCTTGCCAACAGCATCCGCATAAAACTTTTCACCAACACTAAAAACACCAATCAGCCTACAAAAAGTGGAGATTATGGAAAATCCTCCAAAGAAAAACACGAGAGCGGTAAATGCTCGACAGTCGAAATTTTAGGCCACAAAGTTTACAACGATATAGTCTTAATGTTTGACGTGAATAGATTTTCTGAAGTAAAAATTTTACTTTTTACCGTATAAAAAATTAAAAAAAGTAATTTTGTCAAAAATGGCTTTTACGACATTTGATACTCGAAGCGTCAAAATTTACTTAGACTTCTACATCTCCAATTTGAAGGTAAATGAAAATGTGGTCAAAGTTAGAAAATCAACCGCTTTTCATCAACATGACCAAAAAATCTGAAGCATATTATGTTTTTATTTTAACTTAGGTACGTTATAATTGTTTTTGTTACAAGTAGTTTTTGTGCAAGGTTACTTCCTTTTGACGCATGCAATTAATGGCATGAATTAATAGCCCAACTGTTTTAAAAAGAGGGTTCATGGCATTTTATTTTCTAAAACAACAGAGTCCAGTGTTTTTTGAAGAAGTAACAAGCATGATACCAATCAATGCTGTGGTGGTAGAGATTGCTCCCCACAGCCTCATGCAGTCCATCCTAAAAAGATCACTCCCAAACTGCACACACATCCCTTTGACCAGAAGAGGAAATACCAACGGTGTAAAGTACTTGCTAGATGCTATTGGGAAGTAAGTATTATCATCCTAATTTTTTTTATTGTACCTACTACGGAAGTGCTTGATCTTCATCTCACCCGGCAACAAGTTATGATAAGGCCGAAGGTGGAAACGCACTTCACCCGGATTCCTCAACAATCTGAGGAACTGGCCATCTTACCATTAAATGCCGGAACGTAATAACTTTAGAATTGTTGTTACGGCGACAGAATTAGGTAAGATGGTGGTAGCTATCTAGGCGGACTTAAACAAAGTCCTACCACCAACCAAACTGATTTAAGCTACCGTCAAATCATTAGGTCAACAGCCCGCAATAAACTACTATTGACAGCAACAGGACAGCCTACATGGTGTTTAGATTTTGCTTTTAACTTGACTCCTGTCAGGAGGGTATCGCATTTGATCCTGCAGTTAGCCAAGATACGTTCTTGGTGACCAGGAATACTGCCACTGCCGGAGATGATGGCAACGGTTCACTCATTATCTCATCTCTACAGCCTATCGCATTACCCTACCAAAAGGCAACAACCAAAGTCAAGCTATATGCTCTACCTGTGCTCTTACGTTTGTTGCCTCAAACAAAAAAATGATTTGGCTTAGTGCCTTCTGCAAAGATGGCGCCCCCAGGTTCAAATCTAAACTAGCGTGTAATGTTTTAAAAATAAATGAATAGTGTTATGAATTGCCAGTGGATATTGCAGCAGATGTTGCCAGCATGTTCACTAGTTGTGTACATGCTGGCAATATCTGATATACGTCGCCTGATGCGACACTTAAATATAATTAAAAAGCCTTAATTGTAGTCTAAAATTAACTTACTTCTAGGCTATGAATTTATTTACTATATTTTTAAAACTACTGTTGCTTATTCACTATCTTGTACTTGGTTCGAGTTTGACTTGGCAAAAGTCACCTCTACGGCGTAGGCCTCTGAATGTCCATACGCCCTTTGTGAATACGTTAACGTTTTTTTCAGACTTTATATATCAGGTTACAATCCGAAAGTAGATATTTTGTACGAGAAGGTGGAGTTTCCCGTGTCCACTGAAACGTCGATGCTGTCACATTTGATCGAATGGGAGCACAGCAAGGATTGGTAAGAAACATTCATATACCTAAACATACGATTTTATGTGTTCAGTACACAAATAGTACCAACGAGATCATATAAGCCCGAAAAATGTGTGTTTATTTTTATAGCCGCTTCAATTATCAATAATTAAAAAAAGATAATATTTTATAGGTCTATAGTTAATGACCTATTTTTAGAAACACGATTTTTTGCCTTGAAAAGTGTCTCGAAATTCTATAGGTAGGTATGCTATGTATAACATTGTACATAGCATTATTTGTGTTTGGGTGTTGTATTGTATGATAAATATGTAGGTACAAAATTTAATATATTTTTTTAATATTTACAAAAAAAAATTAGTATTTAACTATTCTATCCGTAATCTAGTGCACATATAACAAGCTATGCTTAATTTAAGTCTAGATGGCGTTGTGTAAAATGAATGTCCTGTAATATTTATTTTATTTTATTTATTATGTCTCCGGTTTATTTTCGTCATAGAGACCAGACAATATGTGACACAGAGTTAGCAACATAGAGCTTATCGTGCTTACATATGCATTTTGCGATTGTAACCTTAAGGCTGGTCATATTTTAACATCTGACCCCGCGCAATTACAATTGCGCAATGTCGACCAATATCATAAATGGCCAGCCTATAATAGTGTCCTCCTCCTCAAATCGTACTCCTCATTTCTGAGGGTCGTGATTCCCCTGTGGAAGCAACTTAATTCTGACAATGTTCATGAAATTTTGAATCCAAAACTGTACGAATCTGGTCAATCCAGCTGGTAGGGCTACGCCCTCTGGGTCGATTGCAATCAAGCTTTCCCGTGACCATCAACTGTTCAAGGTTGTCACCATTTTTCCTGGCTACATAGATAGGAAAAATAAAAAGCCTAAGCCTTCGTAAAGTTCGCTTTTTTAAGCTTCACGGTCAGCTTTTTTGAGGGTCCTATAATAGTGTGTTTTATTTCAAATAATTTCTTTAAATAGGAAAATAATTGTATGTGGAGGAACTACAGTCTCCAAATACATTTTTTCATTCCCATAAAAGTTTTGCATTTAATGTAATACCTACAAATAAAATTACTTTCTTTGATTTCTGTTATTTGCATATTGGCGAAAAGGAGTAGTTTGGTTGGTGGTATGACTTGTTTCAAGATTGCCTGGTTAGCTACGAACATTTTTTTCAGTAACAAAGATTCAAAATTGTTGTGTTCCGGCTTTTACAAACACGATTGCCAGTTTTTCAGTTTATTGAGGATTCCAGGTGAAGTGTGCTTCCAACTTTTTGGTCTCATCAAAACTTGACATCAGATAGAGTGAAGACAAAGTGCTTTCCCTTCGTACAATTAACAAAACCGGCTATGTTACCTTTAATACCGGATAACAACAATTTAAGGATTATTTTTATGGCATCAAAATAAGTTAAAATGGTGGTTGCTAGCCTTGCAAACTTAAAAAAAGTTCTACCACCAACCAAACCAAGTAGGAACAAACATTTTCCCCCTGAGGATAGAACTCGGAAAAGTTAGAGTAACTAATTTATAGTTCGTTATAGCTGTACTTGTGTTCTTTTTATGTTTATCTGTGCTATTTTAATTAACAATTAATTATGATTTTAATAGAAGTGGAATTTTTTTTAGGCCAATGACGAAACATGGCGTAAAGGAGAGAGTTTATTCGTCCTGCCGCAATATCGTTTTCACACTTCAAGACGATGATTTTAAGTATTTAGAAGGTTACATCAGAAATGGTAAGATTCACGATGCTTTTAAAAATGCATCCTTACCATTGTGATTCCATTACCATATATGATACTATTTTTGACTAATTCAAGATATAAGAATCAGAATTTAAAAACAAAAATATAATTAGATATGCTTGTCTGATATGCAACAAGACTCACGATTTTTACACCTCTGATGACTACTCAGTACGAGGATCTTATCAGGATCCGTTTGTAAGGGGTTGTCAGAGGCACGTCACGTCCCAACTAACATTCGGCACATGCCTAAAGTACTGTACTGTCAATAAGTGATAGTTTGCACGCTCATCGTTGCTTAGCGGAATACTAGGCAGTGACACATGCCTTTCGGGTTTTTGCATGCCGGTTTCTTCTTTAAAGTCAGAGCGTGTGCATGTGACAAATGAGAAACTTCCAACTGGACCAGACTGGATCTGGACCCACATCCTATGGATCGAAGATAGGTTCATATCCACTAGGGCACAAAACTCTACATAACCATACAAATTTAAATAATTTAAACACAAAGTCAAACCTGAAACATATTAGTGTATACACAAATAATAAATACCATTTTTTTTAAAGGGGTCAATGTGGTCCCAGAAGCAGCTCTTATAGTGTTCATCTGGAAAACATTAGCTATGTACAAAGAAATGAACTACCAGGATCTATCAGTCGTTTTCAAGGACATACAATTTCATAGAGAGATCATCATAACGACTGAAGCACCTGTGCGACTTGCTATTATGATTAGCAAGGGGAAAAATAATTTTGAGGTAATTCGAAAAATCTTACACCATGTTGCCGTTTTGTACCTTTATGTGCACATTAACTTGCTAAAGTTGAAATAACTAAGAAGAATCATGATTCTTAGAGCGATATCGTTCTTACATTGCAAAAATTGCATTAAAGTTTGATTTTTTGTAGGTTATTCATGAAAATCAACTGATAATGAGCGGTGTGGTTGTTGGAGTCAGAACTCTGAAGTTTCACCACTCGATTGATAACTATGACAAATCTTCCGATCATGTTGTCTTAGATTCTCAAGACGTCTACAAGATTTTTAACACCCGAGGGTTCAACTACAGGTAAAATAATTAATGTTTTTTTTAATAGTTTGTAATATGTTTTGCAGTATTTATTACTATAGTTTGAGATATTTTACAGGTTTAGTTTTTATTTATTTAGAAAGAGTCGGCTCTTGACCTCGAACCTTGCTCAGGCAGGCTTGCTCAGAGATGAGGTCTAAGATGGAGCGATATTACCCAGAAGGTGCCTATAAACTCTCTCCTTGACATTAGGTATGGTCGTAATATAGCGAAAATACAAAAAAAGGAACTGATTTCAAGTTGCGGTGCGCGTAATTAAATATTTTTGATAGCTATTAGTTCTTATAAATGTAATATTAACCAGGATAGCTAATTGATTCGGGCGGTATTTTTACGTAAATCAATTGTTAAAAAAAAAAGCCTGAAAATCGTTGCCGATCCGAAGGCCACGCTCGCAACACGTCGGCAGAGAGCTCGTCATTTAGCAGCAAGACTATATTTCCTGAGGATGCATGATGGTGATGAGTGACATGACGTTTCAGGTTTATTTTAATTGGATGTTTCTATCTAAATTATATTTTTTTATTCTTTTAATTTTTCAGAGAAGAATTCCAGTCAGTATTGTCAACGAACTTAAACCGCAGTAATGGGCTTGTCAAGTGGAAAGATAACTGGGTTTCCTTCTTGGATTCCCTGATACAATTGAATACCTTCTTCAAAGATTTTTATGGTATATCAAAACCGATTTTCATAAAAAGTTTGAAAATCAACGCTCTCGAACATGTCAAGGTTGATCTTAAAACATTAAATGAAACCGATTATTTTGTCGCTCAAATTAAACCTACCTATGGAGTTACCAGGTAAACTATAATGGTTTTCAAAATGTTTCAAATCCTTAATACTATTCTATCAATAATAAAGCAAGCAAAAAGTTATAATTATCATATTATATTTTAGGTGTGCTGGTGTTGAGATCAAGGACATAATATTCAAGGATGAACCGATGCAAGAAAACTTGGCAGATACGCTAGCTTTGCAAACATTTTTTCCGTATTGTCCCAAAGAAATAAGAAATGTAAATGATAATAATGACATGCAAACATAGTATCACGATAAAATACAAATATAATTTGGTAAAATAAATTATTAAGCTATTTGTTTAAATTATACTTTTCGTCTTCGTTTCAGATGCAAGAAATATTAGAAATGAATATGCAAATAATATTAGATAACAATACAGATTCAAAGCAAATTGTGTTCACAAAGATGGTAAAGCCAACAGATTCTGTAGAATTTGACTCCATTTATCAAGCTGTGGAAAAACTGAAGGCAAAGAATATTACAATACGTTCAGTGAAGTTTGATTCGCTTGAATCAGTTCCATTGAAATATGAAGTATATAATGACAATATAAAAACGCAAGTTTTTGTTACGGAAAACGTTTTTCAAGATACACAGGTATCATTTTTAAATGATTAAAATATATAACATTTAGAAAAAAAATAAAAAATTACGCCCTCCATGAAATACAATAAAATTATTGTTTCAGAAACTAGACTATCTATTAAAAGTTTCAAGAGACATGAATGTCTTATGCTTGGAAAATGAAGTTCCAAAAATGCAATCAATTAAAAATAATTTTGACATATTGAGTTGTATGTCAACTGGAAAAAATCTTTTGATTTTATTGCGAAATAAACAGAAAAATAACAAAATTACTACAAGTTTTATCCCTATTACCGATGTTGAAACGTTTTCATGGGTACCTGAGGTTTATACGAATTCAAAAGAAAAAAAGCGAGTTGTTATAGTCTCAGAACGGCAGCCTTTTTGTGGAACCTTAGGTAATACCTACACTTGAACGATGTGATTTGAATGAACATATATTGACATAGAGAAAAATATCATTCTTAATTAGATAATAAACTTTGATCTATTGAATGTTTAAGGTTTTATCAATAAAATGAAGACATGTGGTAATAACAACGTATCTGTAGTTGTAATTAATGATCTGCATGCACCAAAATTTGATCCTGAGAACGATTTATATAAGGAACAGCTCCAAAAAAATATGTCCATCAATATTTTAAAGAAGGTATATTTTAATATATTACTACAAATACACATTAATTGTATTATTTTTAACACCAACAAACTTTTCACTCCGTGTTTTTTAAACAAATGATTAACTTTTAGGGTCAATGGGGAGGCTACTACTACAAATCATCCAAAACATCAGTAAACGAAAAATGTTATGGCTTAATGAATTCGGTTCCTGGTAATGTTGAAAAAATATCATGGGTTGAGGTGCCAGATGATATGAAACTCGTACAGGTAAGTTAATTCAATAGTTATTCTTATACAACTAATGAATTTTATCGAATTAACTTTTGAAATAAACTAAGCAGCAAGCACCGTCTTGCAAAATCCTTCTGAAGCATTCACAGCGATCTTTCTTTATCCTTAAAAAAATAAGAAAAATACCTTCAAGGATGGCGCATTAGGGAAGCGGTTTATTGCTATGTGAAACTAAATTAGTTAATGGTTCGATTAACCTCAATTTTCACCGTTTTTCAGGTTCACTTTTCAGGCTTATCATTTAATGATATCGAAAAATATGACGACTGCTACAAACAAGAAGCTCTATCATATGGAATGGATTTCAGTGGAATTGTCAATAAGTAAGATAAAATATTAGTATTTTGAACACACGTATGGATAACATTATCGTTATAAATTTATCCAAAATGTATAATGTTTGAAGAATTTTATATCTAGTAAATTTGTAAATGTTATTTTCAATTAATTTTCATAAGAATTGACTATTCATTCACCTGAAGTAATAACTTATAAACTCATAAGTATTACTTTTAAAATCCTCAAACTGACTTTGGATAAGGCAACTTTTAGTCAAATTAATGATTGTGAATACGGCTTTACTAAGATTTAAATAGACGGTAACAGGTGTGATAGTAAAACGGCCCTTTTGAGCTACGAAAGGTTTAAATTATGAATTTATGCCTTTTTTTATATTTTATTTAGTCCTATATCTTTTAAACGCGTGCATAAATGAGCTATTAAGCTAAAAAACGATGACAAACACTACCAATATATATTACTTATTAATACAAACTTCGTATTTATACAGGAAATCTAAAATCATGGGTCTGGTTGCTAAAGGTTCAGTAGCTAGTAGAGTTAAGCCAAACCCTGATTTGTTTTGGCCAGTGCCAGGCCATTGGACTCTGGAAGACGCTGCTACTGTTCCGTTAGCCTACGTGCAAGCTTATTATTGTTTGGTACGTTTTCAATTTTACTTTTTTATTGACAATTTTGTTCCGTTACCTCAATATTTTCAATGATCTTTAAATTATGATCACGTGAAATATGGTCTTCGCCGTTGCCGACGATGTTACTAACAACTGTTGCTACTACATTGATATTGATCCTTTCTTCTTGTGTGGGTGTTTTTCTTTTGTTTTTATACGATGAGTTAGGTCCTGACCTTGTTGTTTCTTGGTTTGTCTAATTCTAAGCAAGAATAATGATGACGTCTACGATGGAGATATAATTCTCAGAAGGCACAAGCTCTCCCATGCACCGTCGCAACCCTGCAAATCGTTTGACACCGGATTTTAGCAGGAGGTGGTCGCTAGCCAGTTCTTCCTATAAAGGGCCCACCACCAGTGTTGTAATCATTAAGCCGTAACCGGGAGCGAATTGCCCGGAGTAGATCACTATGAGCTAGAGCACACATACCCTATGGACCTGCCACTGTGTTATTTTCAATGTAGATAGTATTGACCCTCAATATTTTTTCAGGCAATCAGAACCAAGCTGAAGAAAGAATCCAGTGTTGCGATAGTAGATGGCACGAGCAGTGCTGGTCTTGCATCAATATCTATTTGCCTACACAATGACTGTACCATATATATTGTTGTCGATAGTAATGAGAAAAAAGAGGCATTGCTTAGGCTTTATCCCCAATTAAATGGTATGTTTGTCAATAATATATTTTTCTTCGTAATAATAAATGTTTAACCCCCAAACTTAGCCCACGGATTTCGTAAGAGTCGACAAAGGGATTTTTTAACATAAGAAGGGCAACAGCTTTCTGTATACTACTCAACACCTTTACTGCGATAACTAATCCGTCCGCCAAGCGTGGTGATTATAGCGATACTCTCCAATTTTGGAGGAGGCTCTGTCCAGCAGTGGACACTGATGGGGTGATATTGATGATGACGATGAAGATTATTTATGAAATTTGAAACTTTTTTATTAATATCTACATTATTCTCTGATTAAAACACATTTACTATGTACAAAGAATAACATATTTACTATTATTTCTATTGCAGATATCAACATCATCTGTTCATATTATGACTTCGATGATCAAATTTTGATACGCACTAAAGGCATGGGATGTGACGTAGTGCTTAATTTGAGCACCAGTCCCAGTAGGCAGGTATGTGTCAATAATCAAGTAAATAAATAGGTAAATATTACAGGATGTTAATTTCACACAGCGCCTAGCCCAAAACGAATGCTTATCAACATACTTCGTTAGCATACTTGTTAACACATTTCGTTGGATGAAGGTGGCTTAGATTTGCTATTGGCAGCGTCGTTTAGAGGAGGTCTATGTTTAGGTATGTACGTAATACGGAATAAATTAAAAAAAATATGACAACTTAAAATATAGATAGTTGATATGATAGTAACTTTAATCCAATTTGTCAATAATTCAAAAAAATATTTACTACCCTCTTATACTGCAACGGGTATCAAAATTAAAAACAAATGATAAAGTATAAAATAATGTTAACACTAAGTTTCATGTTCCAAATCTATTCCAGTAAATAGTTACATACAAAGTTTTACCTCTTTTTACTCCTTAAAAAGATGGGGACGAGTAAGAGGTATCTATAGATATAACTAATAAAGTAGTTTAATTCAAATCCATTTAATAGTTTCGACGTGATGTGCGTTCAAGATATAGACAGACAGACAGATAGACAAAAATATTACTAAACCTGTCTATTATTTGTTACATTTATAACATCCATCGAAATGTGTTAACAAGTATTCCAACAAAGTAAGTTGATAAGCATTCGCTTCGGGCTAGATGGCGCTGTGTGAAATTAACACCCTGTAATATTTACCTATTTATTTAATAAAATATAACTAAAATTGGCAACAGTGTCGATTAGAATGTTTCCTTCAATTGAAATTTTCTTAACATGTTTGATGTACATAATGACTCGTACAACTTTTATTATAAGTACCTCGATTTTAATTTGTTCTTTCAGAGAGCAGAGAAATGTGTCGGTTTCAACGGCATATTTATAGACTGCTCTAACCGTGACATACACGCAAACAATATCCTGGAAATGTATTTCTTGAACCAAGACAGATCCCATATATCTGTTGATGTTTCCAATATATTCCTTTCAGAATATTCGCGGGATAGACAGGTATGTTTTCCTATAAACCTAAGCATCTTTACATAATATTTTTTAGATGAATATGAGATTTCGCGGAAGAGCTAAGAGAGATAATGAGGAACCTATACATTTGAAAACTTCTTTAGGCGCGTTGGGCATGTTTTGAGAAAGAAAAGAAAACCATTTAACTCGCGACAGCATACACCTTACCGACACCACTTTTGACATATTTGACTTTAAACACATTGTCACGCTATCTTTATGATCCCAAGAGGAACGGGTAAGGACCGTTCGAAAACTGCTTCTACCTAATAGAAGACAAACTTCACGTTTTCACCTATGCCGGCCACCCCGGAGTGCCACTGTTTTTTTTTCTTGCATTTTCCTTGTTCTTGCTATTTAATCCATCAAAATAACATATACAATTTAATCTCTTCCAGTTGTAAAAAATTAAGTAGTCGGTCAAACATAATAATGGTGAACAAATGTTTTTTTTTTTACGACGGGGAAGCGCTTGTTCTTTAAGATTCTGAATAATTAAAATAGGGCGGATATCTTAACCCTTTGGGCCCCAAAGATAATTAATAGATTCAAGCGTTCATTTGTGGAGATCCTTTATTAATAGGTATTCAAACTACATAGACCGAGACTACAGCATGGAGATATTAAAATGGGGTTAAACGATTTCTAAAATGTTTGTCAGGAGTGCGCTGCTGTTGCCTTTGGTGTTGTTATCTGCGTTTTTATGCTAACGTTTTTATTTAACTACTGACCATCCAGTCCACGGTGGGCCAAACTTATTTACTATAAAAATTACATGACAACACAAGACATTAATTTCACACAGTGCCATCTAGCCCCAGACTATAATAATAATAAAGTAGAATACTTACTTTTTTTTAAATACATAATGATCATACAATACAACACCAAACACAGAACAAACATCATCACACAAATGTTTGTTCTGGCTGGGAATCGAACCCATAACCTACAGCGCAGAAGGCAGAGTTACTGCCAACTGAGCTATGAGGCTTGTTAAACTATATATTATATTCTTAGTAAAAACTAAACGTGAAAATAGAAGTGATATATTTAGTACCAAATCCGCCAATTAATTTAGTTAAATGTCTCCACGCGAGGTATCCTTAGGAAAAATAGCTAATAACAAACATAGAAAATAGTGCTTCAACATGGTGCTTCTTAGCACCCCATACGCACGATGCCCCAAAATAATTCTTATGAAGTAGGCTGTTGATTCTTTGATTGCTTAGGTTTGGCTAATTGTAAATAGCCATAAATTGTCAAGATCAATTGGTACGTTATCAATATTCATAAGCCATAGATTGATTAGTGATTTGGTGAGTGCTGTAAAGGCGACATTATATAAGTTATTCTGCTTTCATTTTGGATAACTGCTATGATTTTATTTGATTAAAAAAGTGTCAGGTCTCCTTTAACTGTAAGTAGGTATGCATACGCATAAATGTTTTATTGTTTGAAACATAGCAGACAAAGAAAATAATTTGTGTGAACCGTGCTTTAAATTGTGGTATAAGCCCGCCCGTAAACACACTCCAATTACCTTTGCTAAGGGTAACACTGTTGCATGTTTCCATAATAGTTTTTGACTATGGCAATTCATCGCCCCTTTTTGTGAGAATGATAAAGCAAGACGTGCTCTGTAAACTTAAATCTATTATAATTCAATTTACCATCAGATATCAAGATACAACGCATTTTAATCATACACTTACGAATAGGTACTATTATTTTGACACCTCATTACCAATCGCCTTTGCCATTCTTTTGAATATTGTGTTTAATGCGTATTTACATGAGTTTGTGCAATAAGGTATTTAATAATAATAATAATAAAAATAAATATTAATAATACGTGAACAAATGTGCATAAGAGCACGAGATAGCTATGAAAGGAGTTTCACTGCGTGTTAAAATCAGGAACGTATACCTAGATATCCTTAGGAGGACCAAAGTAGCTGACAAAAACACTTAATTTGCAAGATAAACTAACGGTTGGCAGGTTGAAGAGTGGGAAGACCCCCACATGATAGATCGATGGGATTGTGGCGGTCGGGGGAGAGTCGATGTGTGGAGGCGGCTCAGATCGCTATTTGTGGCGACTGATAATGATGGATGTTAAATAATAAAGCATTACTGTACCTTCATTTATATACAATTTCATAAGCTTCAAATAGTGGCTCATTTAAACAGTCAGCCAATTTTTTTAACGTTCAGCTTATCAAAGAGGTTTCGGTCAGATCCAAAATGTGTATGTGAAAACACGAGGTGTTTTGGGTGCAAAAACAACTTACTGATTAACTCCGCAAACAGATCGAATTATATGCAGTCGAAATAACTTTTAACAGATTTTTCTTGTTGAACAAATATTTTTTTCTTTCATTTCATTACTATTCATAAAAAAATATGACGGACTCCAACTTCATCAAAAACCTATCAATACACTGCATTTTGTTTCAGTTAATTCAACAGTACGTCACACAAGGCATCAAGAGTGGGGTCGTGAAACCACTCAGTCGAGTTGTTTTCCCTCCCCTTGAAGTGGGGAGAGCCTTTAGAGTTTTGTCAGCAAACAAACATACGGGTGGCGTGTTGATACGAATCTTTGAGCCCAGTACTATGAGTAGTCCAGATTTAATGACAACTCCGAGGTATTCTTTTACACACATTTCAAATTTGATCACAGAATGATGAATGAATTATTTAATGTAAGTTCTTGTTTTGAAAGAGCAAAAATTATAAAAAAAACATTTCTTAATTTTATTTCATATCGTATTATCGTATCAATTCCTATGACTTTGTTTTGATAAAAAAACTGGTACTTAATGCGTATTTTACCTATATTGGGTTGCACCAGCCGTGGTCATGGGCAGCATGGACTTAGTGTCCATTCTGCCTTTAGATTAATGTAAATAAGGCCTTATCTAATAATCTAGGTAAAATACGCGATAAATTATTTTTTTTTCGTATCAAAACAAGTGTTCTAATCGCGAAAGTCAAAAAAATACTTCTGCTATGACAATTATTCCAAATAATGTTTAAAATATATTGAGGCTTGCCTGAACTATTATGGATAAGGTCTACGATAAAGCGAGCCATTCCAGAAAATTATGATTATTTTGTATGGTGTTACAGAATACGTCATTCGTAGGCAAACATTTTAAGATCCAAACTAAACTTGTGAAAATCAACGTGAAACATTTTGTATGAGTTTGTAAATATTCTTATTTTTCAGGATATCGTTTTTACCTGAAGATGTTCTCATAGTAGTATGTGACAGCAAGTATATTGGTCTAGGGCTTACAGATAAGCTTATAGAACGAGGTGCTCGTAAAATTGTACTCCACGTGAAACCAGATTTATCTACTGGTTATATACATCATAAACTCACGTAAGTATTATTAATTAGTTCTTTTACATTCATCACGACACGTTTGTCTCTTCCACTCACTACTATCTACCGTCAACTCTGCCTTTTATACCTATTTCGTCTTCCACACCACCCATCTCATCTTCGGCTTTTCTTTGCTCGCATGTCCGATCACGTTCATAACCTTTTAAGTCCGATAAACATTTTTTTTCTGTATCATATATGTATTATATCTACAATATTATCATTGTTATTAGCCCACTGCAGGGCAAAGTCGAGGCTTTCCTTCCATAAATCTTAATTGTTGGCTAATTGGGCCCATTCCTTCTAGTCACCTCGTCATTTTCGCCTGGGCCTTCCGCGTGACAGTTGCCTATTGGGAATCCATTATATTGTGGTTTTCGCCCATAGTTCGTTTGAGATGACCTTGAGGCACACATTCAGCCACGTCCCACTCAAGTTTAGTTGCTTTCAGAGAAACGTCTGCTATTTCATTTCTTGTTGCTTGACGTTATGAGGTAAATAGTAAGTAAAGTAAAAAACTCACTACTTTTCCCCCTTCGAGGATTCACCTACCGTCACTAAAGGGGAAAACATAAAAAAATACTCGTCTCACCAATCACACTGACATAATTTTATACGGATAATGTTTATTTTTTCCGATTTTCTAGAACAACTTTTCAAATACTTTGCGTATTATAGATTACAGATTATACCTATGCCCTTAATAATTGAGTTTTAGTTGTGGTGCCTACTTATCACTAAGTTTTGGTATCTATTAAAATATGTACAACTTTCAGAGCATGGAGCAAACAAGACGTTTTAATAAAACTTTGTTCGGGAAACCTCCAAACTGAAAACGGCAGCAAGACTTTTATGGAAAATGCGATAAAATTCGGAAAAGTTACAGGAGTTTTTGTTGTGCTTGATTCAAAACAATCTGATAACGGAATGAAGGAAGATTTTGCAAACGCCTATAAAGAACATGCTTTGGTTGCCGTTAACCTCGAAGTGGCTTCTCGGAAGTTTATTGATTTGAGGTAATGGAAAATTTTATAAAGTTAAAACGATAACAGACTTTTTCCTCGACGTACAACATTTTAATTTAGATTTCTTGCAATATACTAAAAGAATCTGAGTCATATCAACGTTTCCTACGTTTGTTGTTTGCCATAATTCAAAGGACAGTCTATGCTGAAGTGATCAGATTTATGATGGTTATTTCAAATTTTTCAGACACTTTGTAATAATAACGAACTCCTCACTGTGCGCTAGCAATGAGTACGCCGTCTCGGTAATTCAAGGGATGTGTGAAACTCGAAACGAGGCAGGTCTTCCGATGCTTGTAGTTCGCTACGATGCACAAGAGGTTAGTGACCGGATTAAGAGGCTGTAGTATGTAAGTCAGGGCTTAAACGCACCGATAATTATTGGTGCTTGCGTCCAAGCTATGCTATAATGCGTACAAGCTGAAGATTACATTTTTGGGGTGCAATAAGCTTTGATTTGTACCTTAAATAATGGGTTTTCAGATGCACAGATATTAGGGAAAGTTTTCGCGATGGACAATATTCTAAAACATGTGCGTTATGTACACATTTCCAGATGTAATCTAAATTTTTAGTAGTTTTCTGGTATAACCTATTAAGTTATGATTTTCGGTTTTTGTTTTACCGATATCTCAATTAGTTATCACGTAATTAACATAATATGTGTTACAGAGAAACAATTAGTAAGAAATTTCGCCTCAAAAAAATATCTGTGTTTTGCACACAATTCCAAATGTATATCTGCAATTTAACATTTTGAGAAGTTTTCTCATAAAATGTGGGATTTTCGGATTTTCGATACGTTACATAAGTATGTTTTTTTTTGGGATTCCATTAATCCCGCTCATCCGTTTCATTCAGCTATACTTACTAGGTACATCTATGTTTATTAAATATATGTTTAGCGCCGTACATCTCAATTTGCGCATATTTTACTAACTGCGATGCTTATTTAGGGTACTCTGTATTATTTATAGCCTGTAGTAGTATAGTTAGCCTGTATGGTAGGTTTATTATTTGAAGCACAATATGTGACCCAAAGTTGTATATAATATTTATTTAAATAATAGCGTACACTATTACGCTATTAATATTCCGTTTGACGTCGCACGGAAGTCTCTGCATAAGTCGGTGGAGCTCTTGATAAGCTTTATTTCATTGTTATGTTTACGTAGAATAATACATAATACCATGTGCCGTAGATCGGGATTCGATATCCTTAACAATCGCGGGTGTCGTCTAAGTCAACTAAGGGATCTTACCAGAAGAAGAGTGACATTTTAAAACTTTAAACTTTAGAGCGATTACCAATCATAACGTGGTAAATATAACAAAACCCTCGCACTTGAGAGGGAGTCCAGTCAAATAGTGAGCATTGATTAGCTGTTCTTGACCTAACGTAGGTGTCTATTACTTTTTATAACTTGAATATTTGTATGTCTTACAGCAGTATATAAAGTCAAATAAAGAAACGCTACCTCAGACTCTATCAGCTTTGTTCAATGCTGTGGAAACGAGTTTAAAACTCAAGTATGAAAATGTATTCTCGTCTTGTCTGAAAAAGGAAAAAATAATCGAACAAGTAATGGAAACTCACAAGGATGGAATGTATTCATTTTACAAACACGTGGACGATGAAGAAGACTATGTTTGCTCACAGACTATACAAGAACTTCCTTCTTTAGTAAACAATGGAATTGAAGTAAGAATCAGCAGTTCAGTACCTTTTTTTGTAAAAACAAGATTACACAACACTACGAACTCAATTGTTTTTTTTATGTTTCTACTTCATAATTGAAGATATATGTGCATGAAAAATATTCATGAATCCCACCCAGTACCGAAAACATTTATCACTACATTGCGCCCGTCAACTTTAGGCATAAAGGTGTTAAGCCTCGCGTGCCTATAATTTCACCAGGAACCATACCCTTCAAACCGGAACAGCAATGCTGCTTGGCGGCTGAAATAGGTACGGTAGTAGTACTTACCCGGATGAGCCCTTTCACAAGCTCTTAGGCTCTATTACTCTTACTCTAACTACCCTAGTAGGTGATCCTCAAAAGATCCACGCTCTGAGTAGTGATCAGAGGTGAATCTTTGGAGGTGATTTCCGGGGAGTCTGTTTTACCTTTATTTTCCCAGACCGATTGGGACGGAGGTGATACCTACGCTATATTGATACCTGGATTTGAAGGTCATCCCCAAATGTTCAAATCAGTGGCAGAAAGGCTGAAGACTCGTGCAGTTTCTATTCAACTCGGGCCTGATGTTCTGGCTGATAATATTTATGAAATGGCTCGCTACGCGAAAAAGGTACCTATTGTTACTATCTATTGACAAATCTGAATTACATGAAGTAAAACTTAATATCATGAGAGATGCTGGCTGTCATACCTCTGAATGCCAGAACAAAACCATTTAAGAATTGTTGTTATAACGACAGAATTAGGTAAGATGCTAGTAGCTAGCCAGGTGGTTCTAATCACTGCCCAGAGAGATTTTGAGTATTTTTTTATAAAAGTTATATGGTAAATAGCAACATCCAGTTGCTCCTGTATGTAAATAATGTCCTGTAATATCCTATTTTGTCCTGTCTTATCTTTTTTACTTGATAACTCTCCATGGCCATCTCATATATTTTTCGTGGTTTGACCTCTGGCTCAAGGCCTGAACATGGAAGATGTCTACGATGGAACCAGCTTGTAAAGCTGGTTGATGAGTCTGTGAGCCATTGCCTATTGGGAAAATAGGCAATGGTTCACCCACTCACCACAGAACATGGCAAACCGTTTGGTGCAGGGTGGTCGCAAGCCAGCTAAATAGAATATAGAACTTTAAAAAATTCAACCATCAGTGTTGTGATCATTCGATTGCACCAAAATTCCGTTTATATGTATATTATATTATGTATGACTGCAAAATTTCTTTTGCAGTCTCGATTGTTGAGAATAAGTTTAAGAGTGATATGGTTACCTTACTCTAGTTACATGTTCCTTTATATCATCCAGGTTTTTTTCTTAAATTCCTTATATCAAGAAATAATAAATATATGTTTCATAAATTCAAATTATCTTGCTATAGGTACGAAATTACAAGTAGTTAAATAATTAAAATATCAAATGGATTATCTACAAAATTAATATTAGATAACCCAGTCGTTGTTGTCACCACCAGATTGTAACGTGGCCAGAATACTGGCGGTATTACCCCGTTGGATATTCTCACTTACATCATTGATTGATTAATTTAATTGATTTGATGAATGTTTAAATGTAACGTTTAAATGTATTTCAGCAACTTGAAACAAAATTCGGAAAATACGATAAAACCAAATCGTTTATAATCGTTGGATATTCATTCGGAGTAAATGTTGGTCTTGAATTGGCTGCTCTACTTGAACAGGAAGGTAAGGTACCACACAAATTATTGTTCAACATATTTAAATTTCGTAAGCAGATATGATTTATAATGTAATATGATTTTTCAGGAAAAACTGGCGTGGTTCATTGCGTTGATGGTAGTCCAGATGCAGTGCGAGATAGAATCAACAAAGTTTTTGATAAGATGTCTAACGATCAAGTTCAAAATCACGTTCTCAATTACATGTGCCACCTTCTCACTGGAAATGACATCAAGCTCAATGTCGACTTGAAAAAACACTTCGATGAAAAAGTTGAAAACTGTTTGCAATTTACAAAGAATGTAGTCAGTTTTTCAAAAGAGTATATGAGGTGTGTCCTAGAATCGGCTTGTAAAAGAATCCTAATGGCTCAGCAATACGAACCAAAATTTGAGCTTAAGTCTCAAATCATCCTGATGAAAGGTCAAATGAAAGAGCGTAATCCCGAGACCTTATTTTTTGATGACTACGGTCTATCTAAATACACAAAAAAACCAGTAAAAGTAATGAACCTGGAATCGGACCATGAAACGGCGCTCCTGGATAACCGAGTTTCAAACATTGTGAATATGTTCTTAGACCCAGACGTTATTATCAAATTTAAAAACAGGAATTGTTGTGAAGCTTACGAATTTGATTGTTGAGTTAAATTTTAAAATACGGCCATTAAATATACTTTTTAGTTCTATGGAAAGTTTTCTTACACTAAACTTGCAGAATTAATAATTTGTGTGATATTTTTTTCACAAATGTCCAAGGCACGAAATAAACCAGCATTTATGCTCACAATACCTTTGACAATTTATTCGCAAATGTTATCTGCAATATTTTTTATCCCGAACAAACTCGTGCGTTGTAAATGTTCAACCGTTTTAAATCCCTGCAATAGATAAAAAAAAGGCATGAATCTAGCCGCAGAATTACCTTTAAGGATATTCTTTAGAAGCTACAATCAAATTATACAAGGAAGAAGAGTAAAACAATTGAATATGATTCTTTTTTTTGTGTTTCAAATAAATCTCAATTTTTTGTCACAAATTTTTTAACCAAAAATTGTTGTGACGCTTACGAATTTGATTGTTGAGTTGAATTTTAAAATACGGCCATCAAATATACTATAAAGTAGTTACTTTAAAAAAGTAGGAAGCAGAGTAACTACTCGAAAGCAGAGTAGTTACTCTGCTTCCTGGATAAGCATGAGCCTTTAAAAAAAAGTGACACCAGCAAAGTATTAGAGATAAGACTATTATAAAATAAGTATTCTAACTAATTATTAAGAATTTACCTATTTTTTTAAAACTGTCAAAGGAACCTCAGAAATCGGAAAATTTAAATTCATTCCGTTTTAATTTAATTTGAAAAGCTATCCATCCAGTTATTATTTTAGAAATGATGAATCTTGGTTTTATTTTTTTGTTTTGTCAAAATATCGTTACTATGTGCATAGCCAAAACTATGCACATAGTAACGATACGTTATTGTAAAAACATATTTTATAGATATATGTTAGGCCGTATCTCAGGAAGCTCACGCAGGCTATTTATCAGATTCGCAGCTGGTGCAAGCCGTAATACATCACATTCTATCATCTTATGAATTGAAGTATCACTTCTGGTATCTTTGAGGCATGTTTACGACGTTATCTCGTGACAATCTAATATATTTGTTAGTAACACTTTGAGCCGCGACTACGGCGTATGCGTATAAAACATATTTTTGTAATTCTTGTAATTCTGTCAATGTAGTTTTTTAAACAAAAACTTCTGTAAAACTCGATAAAATAACTTGCAGTGTGACTTGCTATGTCAGACTGGCGGCCGGCGTAGTAAAAAGTAATTCTGAAAATTTTTAATGTTTTTTTTTTTTTAATGTTAAATTATATTTAAAAATTAAGGATTAAAAAAAACACAATTCTATTACAAATGTAATTTTTCAAAATTCTTGCTCATTGGTTTAAAGTGTCAAAAATAAAATGCGTATTTTGTTATTTCCTGCATTATTAATATATATTTTTAATTTATATCATCCAATTTCACCGTTGGAACTTGACAAAAAGTATTGTGGTATTGTAATAATATTATAATACCACAATACTATATCATAGTATTCCTATGTAAAAAAAAATACTTCAGACGTTTGTATAAGAGAATGTTCAATGTTTTAAATTATTTTAAGGCAGTCCCGTTGGCTCCTTAATTTATTTTTGTAAAATTTATTGGATGAATTTTGAATCTAATCACATAATTCAAAAATATTATTAAATATGCCAAGCGCACAGCGATGGTTCTGATCACAATTTTAGACACAAAATCACGTCTCTTATGGACCCGCTTTAATTTAGATGCTTATTTTTTGTTTTTATGGCGGCAATACAATTACACACTCTGTAAAAATGTCACTAGCCTTGGGCTTAACTAGCCCAAGGTTCTTGCCTTTTTCCTTGTTTGCTGATCGCTCTTCTAAACATTGTCATTTCGAAATGATCCAAATCCTGCGGAATAAATTCTTACGTCTTTGACCTTGCGGTGCTCACGATTTAAACACATAATTTAGTTTACAAGACGTGTCAGTTTAAATATATCCACGTTTTCGAATACTTCAAATCCCGGTTGGGTATGAACCGAGCGAACAATTGTTGAATACTAAAAACGTATCTCACCGTCACATCAATGGAACGAAATCAAATTCTCAGCTCAAATGCTTATTCACCTCAGTCTTAAGACACAGTCTCTATTAGAGATAGCCACTACACTTACATACTTTCAACTCAAATGAGCACAAATATATAAATAGAAGAGCTCACTCTACTCCAGCTATCTGTGCTCTTTATTGACATTAGTCACATAACATTTGTGTTATTCGTTACATAACAATAAAATAACACACCAATGAGGTTCCAAGTCAATATTTCTTGGATCACACACGGATTTTAATAGACATGCTGCGCTCAATGTTGAACAATCAATGGTGAGGTTTCATTGTATTCTATTGAAAAGTCAATAACATAATATTGTAGATAGTAGATTTGTTCTGGCTCTTTAAACATAAGCTGTTCACGTGAGGAATCTCACCTTATCCAAGTCACGTCTCTTATCGATTCTCAGTAAATCACATGTTTTTACTGAAGGAACATCTTTTATACCGCGCTTTCGGATAGCCAAAATGTAGGTTATAGGTAAAATGGTTTATACATATTATTTTGTCCAAATTAATCACAAGAGAAATATTTGAGTCTTTCACTCCGTCAATCATGACCAGCCCATTAGTGTCCACGACTGGATAGAACCTCCTCCAACGCTGAAGGTTTTGTCATAATCACCACGCATGGCGGAATAATAACAACGCGTGGCAGGCGGATCGTTGATCGCAGTAAAGGTATAGATGATACTTGGAAGAAAGCTGCTGCCCTTTTGGTAAGATACCTTAGTCGGCTTTTATGACATTTAAGGCTTATGTTGGAGATGATTCTAACCATTCACTCCGTCACTATGCATTTCTATTGTTTTTTCTAATGTATATGTATATATGAACTGACTATACGATGGTTTTAAAATCATGTCTTTTTTTATATAAATTATGGACTGGCCCTTCGATATCTAGGCTTGTCTAGCTATGATGAGGCAAGGATGAGGTCTACAATGGAAAGAGCTTTCCAAGAAGGCGTGTTGATAAAAGTATACATTATAAATAATTACTTCAACCACCCAATACCGACCACTGCCGGATAGACCTCTCTGCAATAATTGGAGGTTTTTGCCATAAGCACCAAACTTGGCCGACGAATTAATGATTGCAAGTAATGGTGCTAGATTATACACGAAAGTAAGCTGCTGCTTCTTGCGCCTCTTGGTCAGATCCCCAGGCTTTTACAACATTTGCGGGCTGATCTAGGGGTCGATTTTTAAGACGTGAGCACCACAGATTTGTTTAGTCTTATTGCACCACGGATATGCTCACGATTTGGGCACATATGTTATGCGCGCGTTTTGCCAATGCGCGCTATCTAAAAAAGCGTATTTAAGGTAGAATTATTTTGTCACTACAAATATAGATGGCGTAGAATTTTGCTGTAATATTGAAAGTATTCCAACGAAAATTAGAATGTAAATTATAACATATGTATTAAGAAATCTTTACTTGTAATATACATATATCAATAATCAACTAAGCTACAGCTCCATTAGTATTTATAAAATAGTGAAATTTTATCGCATACGAAGTTACAATATTGCGTCACATTCAACACAATATGTAATATGATTTTCTGTATTTTTTTACCGCCTCTGTGGTCTAGTGGTTCAATCAACCTATTTCAAATCCAGAGGTCCCGGGTTCGATCCCCATGGGGATTACAATATATTGTGCTTGGTTTGGTTGGTGGTAGGACTTTATTTAAGTCTCCTATCTTACTTAATTCTGTCGCCATAATAACAATTCTAAAATTGTTGTGTTTCGGCATTTAGAGGTAAGATAGCCCGGGTGAAGTGCGCCTCCACTTTAGGCCTCATCTCAACTTGTAGCTAAGTGAAATGAAAGCCAAGTGCTTACCCGTCGTACAGTATTATAAAAAAAAAACTTCTTTCTGAAGACCTTCATCATGAAATGAAATGAAATCATTTATTTGCATTAGTACTACCGGTACTATCACGTGATACATATAATTAAGTTTCACTGTACTTGACCACTTGTCGTACAAATACCTCTATATTTTGTATTCATTATTCCAGTCAGGCTATAAAATACAATGAAAATTGAAATATAAATTAAACTTTTTAACATAAATTACCAATTAAAAATGTTATTATGTCAATTTGAATTCATACATTTAAAAACAACTAATAGAAATGCAGACTATTTTAAAATGTATTGTTTAAATAATCGTCAACTGTATAAAAACATCTGTCGCATAATACGTTTTGTGATTAAATTCATTATTATCAAGCAGCCATGGCATAACAATTTTTGTGATTTGAAAAAATGGTTGCCACACCTCTTTGGAGTGTGGAATGGAAAAAGAAGTGGAATGGATTCCTCTTATGTTTACTCGCTTATACTACGGCCACATTGACGTTTACCTAACATCCATCACAGCGGTAATTATTTTGTGAAAATAGTGCCAAAAATGCTGCGTTAAACAGAGTGGCTACACTAAAATAATTGAGCGTCAAATGCCAATTAACCGCGTTGAAAATGAGAAGTTTTCAAGATATAGGTTACAGCTGCTGCGCTATTTTGAGTGTAAATTTATATTATACTAGCTGACCCTGTGCCAACACTTGCGCCAAGTTTCATCACTATCGTTTTAGGCCATTTAATCCCACTACTAGATAATGCATTTTCTCAGAAGGCTCGCTCCATTGTAGACCTCATTATTGCCTAGGCAAGCCATCTCTTTCCACCAACTCCTCGTGACCGCCGCTCATAACGTAGCCCCAGTTAGATTAGGTCTGCTAAGTGTTGGGTTTCTGGCGAATGTTCAATTTAAGAGCTCATTCAGTACAAGGAAAAAACATACAATTAACTATACATTGCAAAAAATATTGAAGAAACAACCAGGGGTTCCCCAAATTCATATTACTTACATATTTCAAGTCAACCCAAGTACTTGTTTGTTACTGAATGTTTGGAAAGAGCATCCATGTAAGACCACTTGCGCGTAGTACACACTCTTTTTACAGAGAGCTCATTTAAGGTTGTTTTTTGATAGTAAGTCTTGAATTATCATAAACTAGTTGAATACTGAATATTTAGTTGAATGTTTTGCTAAATAAACATGGATTACTTTGAAACAATTCAAGTAACAAAAGAACATTTTAGCTAGACAACTTCACACAGTCGGTTCCGACCTTGGCGCCAAGACCTCCGAACGAGCACGTGCGTTTCATTCAAGCACACTGACAAAAAGTGCAGGTACTAATAAAATATGTAATTAAATAGTGAAAAATAGTGCCCATTAATTACAGAGATAAATTTCTTAATTCTGCCAAAAAAGACCGCCACCCAAGCTATCACGCCCAGTCATACCATTGTAAATGGCGTTGTAAAACTACCTACCCAAAGTCACAAATGTCGCAATAATTATGGTAATTTTGCGCAAGTGTGGTTTTAGCATTTTAATATATTGCAAAATGTGCACTAAGATCCTATCATCGAGGTACTTGTCCCAGAAAAAAAACAATATGGGTCGGTAACGGGAAAATAAACAAATGAGTAGATTGGATCGTGAAATTTTGTTTATTACAGGCGGTAAACAACATACACGACCTACAAAAGGTTTCATCAAAGATTCCTTGATATTTTGTGAAATGGCTCACAATATGAATTGCTTTATAAAATAACATGTACATGAGTGTTATTACGATGCTATGCATATATATTCAGCCTTCACCGTTCTTTAGTAGGAATTTTAGAACAACATTATTATCATCCCCACCTGGTTGATATTCCACCTACTATGCGCTTTATTTATTTTTATTATACGCCTTGCAAATACTAGGAATTAGCTTTTAGTATCTGTATTTCTGCAGTGTTACGACCTTAATGTCTTTATTGAGAGAGTAAATAGGCACCTTCTGGAAGGAGCGACCCTATCGCTCGCTCCTTCGTAGACCTCATATTCGTCTGTGAAAGTTTTGGGGTCTATATTCATCACACATCTATATTCATCACTGTGTTGTCGTGGGTGGGAATCGAACCTACAACCTACAGCGCAGAAGGCAGATTTACTACCAACTGAGCTATGAGGTTTGTTATTGAGTCCTGATAAACATGCATGCTTTTTTTCTTCTTGAGCCACATCTTTACACCACCCCGAACCAGCTGTTTTGGAGTATATATACATACATACACAAATCGACTTTTATATATATTAAGATTATATAGATCTTTTTTCTTGTTATTATTTTTGTGTGTACAATAAAGAATTACAGAATTAAGATTATACTTGATACTATTTTACTTAAATATCTTTAAATGTAATCGCTAGAAATTTTAAAAGTGATGAATTAAAACAAGCAGAAAATAGCTTTATTTAACTTCGTACATGGTTGAAGCTAGTGAAAAGTAAGACCACGTTGTGCTCATTACCTGAAAATTGAAACAACTTATTAAGAGTCCATTGAAATGAGTTGAGTGAGATCCCATCTTCTTAGAAATCATCTTTCTGCCCCGTTATCCAAGATTTTCAAATAGCCAACTAAAAACAACCGTGTAACAAAAACAATGTGAATTGACTAGAACAAAATATTGATAGCATATTGATGATGATTGATTGATACTATGATTGATAGGTTAGCTTTTAACCTCTAGGCTTGTGAGAGTTTTGTTTGAGACCTTTCCAAGAAGGCACTGGCTCTCCCGAGTACCGCGGATCATGACAAACCGTTTGGCGTCGGACTTCAGCAGGAGAATGTTGGCTAGCCAGTTAGATCTTTACAGGTCAACAGATATTTCAACCATAACAAGCAAATGCCAGCGATTCTGTTGCAAAGAGAAGGCCACTAAAAGGTATTATATCCTCAGTTTGTTGAGGATTCCAGGTGTAGTGCGCCTCCACCTTCGGCCTTGGGGAGATGAAGGTGAGATGAAGGACAAGCGATTCTCCGTCGTACAATAAAAAATAAAATAGACCTTTGCCCACACGCTTCCTAAACATATAATTAAGTTAAATTTAAGCTTGGAATATGATGTTTGGAGATAACTAGAAACATCAAATTATATAAGCTAGGTATAAACCTAGCTTTATTTAAATACCAAAACGTATACCTACTTCTACCACAAACATCACAAATATACTTTTACAAAATGATCAAATGTATTCTGTAAAAAAAACTTACCGACATAAACGTGCTTAGAGCTATCTTGTTAAATTTCATAGATGTCAAATAGCAGGGCTTATGAGACCTGAAATGATACACTTGTTACAAAATGGACCATAATATAAGCAACAGAAAAATACATCATGCATGGAAACATACAAAATCTGTTTTATTAATATAGACTGTAAGAAAACATTATCATACAATAAATGAACCATAACATGCGAATGTACAATTAGACTGTTTATGAAAAAATTCTTCCTGCCATTATTCCACACTAAAAATCCACCTTAGACCTCATCCCAGAATCCCATCTCCTCTTTTCCTTCTTCTTCGTGTTCCAGTTAAAAAGAGGCTACAACAGAACACAGTTGTGTCAATAGCTACTTGAGTGACCTTAGAGGTTTTCCGTTGTACAGAAACTGTGACTTTGAAGGGGCAATATGGCAGATGGCGCATGGTCTGTGCGTTGTTCGCAAAGGCGTATTGTCTCTAACGCTTTGTTTTCTGCCTATTACTATGCAGATGATGGTACTAGCAACATATGAGTTTGAGATTAAGGGAGTGTTAAACAGATTCTCTGACTGGGGGATACTTTAACCTTACCAATAATTTATCCAAAAAAGTAAGAATAAATTCACCTCTTGATGATAAACCATGCAGCCCAAAGATCTTCTCTGCTAAAATTGTACCACATGCCTTGATATAAGGCATCTCCAATACCTTGACTCTGTGAATAGTTTAGTACAAATTGGTCATAAAGTAACTTAAGAAAAGAATATAGATATATAAAAAACCGGGGTCTATAGAGATGTACCGACTACTAAAATAATACGTTTCGGTAGTAAGGGCCTAACTCACCACTATGCTGTAGGTATTGTAAGCACTTAATGCGTAGGTCCTCTTTGACGTAGCTACCCTTACGTGACCTCACCAATATGAATTAGTGAAATAATGATAAGCTAGCTAAGTAAAGTCGACTCTTCTTTTTTTCAAAGATTTACCTCTGATCACTACTCAAAGCGTGGATCATAATTAAGAGGATCACCTACTAGGGGGTAGTCCGAGGCACGTCCAAACTTACGTTTAGTACATGCTCACGGTTTGTAAGTTCCTTGTATTCAATTTAAATGAGCCAGATCTTGTACATTTAATTAAGAGGGGCATTGTCTTAGGGCTTAGTCATCTAATAATTTGAAATGATTACCAATCAACGTAATTCATATTCTCCTGGTATATACTACTCCGTTGTCTTAAGTCGTATGTATTTTGGAAAAGCTGATAGGAAGCATTCAACAGTGTAAGAGTATTGCAAAACCAATATTGCAGGAAAAAACAACCATACAACTTACAGATTCTTTGAGTAACTCTGCATTAAAACATACATTGTATATAGGGTAGGTACCCGAAAATATAGCTATAAACTCTTTTCCAGTAGCGAAAGCACCTTTTGCTATCTGAAATTAAAAAATACAGTACTAAGCTTAAAAAATATGAACCTAAGTTGGGAAAAAAACATGTAACAAATCGCAATCGCATAACGGAATCTCAGATGGACCCGTAAGGTGTAGCAATTTGTGGTAGAAGGACTTAATTTATGTCCGCCTGGCTAGCTACCACCATCTTACCAGTCTGTTACCATAACAACAATTCTAAATTGTTGTGTTCTGGTGTTAAGAGGTTTTTCAGACTATTGAGAATTCCGGGTGAAGTGCGATTCTGCCTTCGGCCTGATCGGAACATGACATCAGGTGAGTTGAAGACTGCTCTTATCTTTCATATAAAAAAATGAACCTAGTAAACGCCCTGAATTGAAACTGATTTGACAGAGCAGTTTCTCTTCTCTTCATCTTATTTTTTAAATTATCTTTGTACTCTGTTACGCTGTTTGCTGAAAAATTACATTTAGGAGCTGACTTAAACTACATTTATTCGCTAAAAGCACAGCCTGTTTTTGTTAATTCATCATAGAGTGTTTAAATAACTTGCATTTGAAACTTGATACTTACAATCATTGATAATCCAAAAAAACATATCATAATAGTTGCACAGGTCAAATTCATGAAAATTATGCCGTTAAATATATCATCCAAATCCTGGGCCAAGCTAAAAGTAACAGAGAAAGTAATTGAAATACACATAAAATCGTGAAGCCAGTCGTGTAACTGTTATAAATCTTTGTATTTACGCACTTAGGCTAAAATCATGAGGCACCCCCTCATGATTTGGGGAGGGGGGAGCGAAGCTGCTACTTTGGACTGGATGACATGTAGTAGCCGAACAGTATGCTCCTTTTAATGCCCATATACTTTGGGTGATAAGGTACCATTCAAGAATCCCGACGACAGTGCATTTTTTTCCAGTTCCTGTCCGCATCTGCTAGGAGCGTCTGAGACCGTGTATTTTTTGAAAGGACAGCGTGGGAGCTAGCTGACCTACACCGAAAGCGCAGTGACTTGACTGTGCCTAGGTACGTTATAACCGTAGATATCGCAGATGCTGAGGAAAACAGGCCACGAGGTGGGAAACTCTAAACCAGTTTTGAACGCCAGGGACGATACATGATGAAAACGAAGTGAACTCTCTAGGCTCAAAGATGGCAGCCCGCCTTATCAAAGACTAAAGCACAGAATGCTAATTGCTCACAAGCTCAAAACATACCAAACGATTATGTGAGGAAAAAGTAAATTTACGGACCGATTTCAAACCAAACGAATTTAAGTAAATAAATAAATAAATATTACAGGACATTAATATTACACAGCGCCATTTAGCCCCAAACTAAGCATAGCTTGTAATATGGGAACTAGATTACGGATAGAACACTTAAATACTTTTTGTAAATACATACGTACTATATGATACAACACCCAAACACAGAACAAACATCTATATTCATCACACAAATGTTTGCTCTGGGTGGGAATCGAACCCACAGCCTACAGCGCAGAAGGCAGAGTTACTACCAACTGAGCTATGAGGCTTGTTCATGTGACCTTCGGACGCTGTAGAGACAGGAACAGCTTGTACCGCATAGCGCAGACATTGCCACAGACCTCCTGGAAGACTACAGCTCAGATGGCTGGAGAGAGTAGAGCTGGACCTACAAGTAGTTGGATTTAGTAGTTGAAAATAAGAAGCCTGAAACTGAATTTAATGGCGGAATGAACTTGATAGCCCGCGGCTTAAGCGCCTTAGATGACAATGATGACAAGCAAAAGCCAGTGATCCCATTGATTCTAGACGAAATATATTTTTATACAATTTTGGTAAATAAAGACAAATTCTCCGTGAGTAGGTGATCTATCAACAATAGCAAGGAGTCAAGCTTTGTTTTCCGGAGTTGATTGATTGATACACTTTACAAAATGGATTCCTATTTACTAAATAAGAGACACTTTTAAACTGCCATCTATACATTAGGGTGAGGTAAGGAATGGTTGTTGCTCATTGATACTACAGTGCTTCGGTGACTTTTACTTATTTATGATTGATCGATTTTATTTATTTATGTATATTATGTTAGTAAGTAGGTTGGTACATATTCTAACAAAGTCACATTAAAATATCGTATTTATTTAGATATGTTTTGTATTTTAAATAACAATATTTACTTGTTCTCTTATGGACACCCTCCTACCATCAACCGTATTTGTATTATCCTTTCCACCCTGAGGTTGTCTGGAAAGGATCGCTTTTAAGCGATAAGGCCGCCCATTGTACTGTTTACTTTAGCTTTAAATTGAAAATTGTTCTATATGTTTTTGGTGTACAATAAATAATTTTCAGTCATTCATTCATTAATTCATTAATCGAATATAAATTGTTTAAATGAATTTGTCACTCATATATTGTAAATTTTCATGGTTATAATAATATAAATACAAATAATCGAATAATGAGTAGGTCGCAAATCTTATGAGGATAATCTCTAGATAACCTACTAGGGGGTAGTCAGAGGCATGTTAAATATTACGTTCGACACATACCCATGGTCAGCATATAGCCTTCGATACGTGACAGATTCCTCAATCATATCATAACATTTCGTTATTTTACTTATCTTCTATTCAACTCACACTTACCTTATTAATTCCTGATGTTTCCTTATCAAATCTCTCATGTTTCTATTACCGCTTACGTTATTGGTATCAGGGACAATGTTCAATAAATCGTACTGTAATAACGTGAACTCTGTGCTGAGATGAGATGATAAAACCATTAGGATGGTTTCTGTTCCCATATAGCAATAAACTGCGTGTATCACTGTAATAATTGGGGCATTATTTTATTTGCTTGTAATATTTTTAGCTTCAAATAAGCACTGAAACAAAAAAAAAAATGTATATTCTTCTTTTGTTTCAATGCTTGAGTGATTAATGAAAATATGTTCTTGAACCATATAAATTTAAACCAAAAAAAATTATATAAAACCGGCTAACCCAATAGGTTAAGGTTTAATACATTTATTCATAAAAAGACATATACATGTCACTTACTTATGAACAGTGTGATCTTATTGATAAAAAGAAGTGAACAAATAAATAGGGATTAAGTTAAATGTACTAAATGTATTTAGGTACAAAAAAATCTTATAAACAATTAACTGATACTTACAGAAATTTCTAAAATAATTCTAAACAATTTAAGTAATTAATTAATTTTTTGTTCAATTATTTGCATTACGTGTGTTATCTACACGTAATGCAAAGCATTGAACAAAAAATTTGGAAATTATGTAAACTTAAATGTACAAGGTAAGCACTCGGATTTCCTAAGGAGCGTAAGCAGTCAGATTTCCTAAGGAGCTTAGGTTACAAACTTAATGTAATCAATTGTGCATGACACAATATCTTACAATAAGTTTAAGTAGGAACTTAGTTTGTTTTGGATTGAGAGATTTAATTATTCAATCAAGGCAGATCTAAATTCCAACGAAGACATTATTATTTCCGTTCTCAGAAAATTAATACTTCAGTTGACAATAAGATTGCATTAGAACTAATTAATCATTTTAACAAGAAGTTGATTTGTGAAATCAAACTTAAAATGTCTTCATCCAAGTAATAATTTCTCATTCAATAAAGCATATTTCTTACTTGAAAATAAAACTAGGTTTTATTCAATGATGTGCAATAATCATTATGAATACCATGGTATTACTTGATATGGACGAATTTTTGTTTTGAAACGGTTCGTTTTTGTGCATATTTATTTATAAGCAACGTATTAGCAAGGTTAAATTCCGTCGGAAATGAATAATTTATTTGTTAATTTATGAGTTTATAAAAAAAAATTAGGTACTTACTTGAATACGTTTGAAACAAATACACTACCAAATATCTAAACCAAGTTTTTGTTGGATCGAATGGAAAAAGGCAGTTGAAAGGCAGCAGTAACTCCCCCTGCTGTAAGATGAATCGTTGGAATAGTGTGTCAAACAACGGCACCAGAATGTACTGCCAGGATCCGAAATTTGTCATCCAGTCAAAAACTGCAAAACCAACACATATTTATTATTATCTGAAAAAAAAACTGCATCAGTAATGGTGTGTATGGGGCGTAATTACTTATTAAACTACCTATTAAAGGCACTGGCACTGTTGCAAGTTGATGCACTACAGTGAATTGCTTGGCGCCAGACTTCGGCAGGAGGGTGGAAATTTAAAGCCTCATCCCTTATACTTCGACAGACCCTTGAAACTCTAAAGAAAAAGTTTCACTCCACTGTGGAGTGAGAATGTCTAAAGATAATAGTGAAATTACTGGGGAAGCTTCCTTCGACGGTCATTGGATGCATTTAATGTTTTCATAATAATTAATATAATAGTCATAGAAAAAACATGTGAATATGAAGCATTTGTAAATTTTCGAAGATTTGGATTATTAAGCAAAACATGAATAATATCGGCCTTACCAGTAAAACGTAAATTCAGGCCCTTGAGTAGTGTATTCTTAATATCAGTCTGTTCTTTAGATAGCTCTGTGGTTCTCTTAATGCAGCCCAGTCGAAAAATAAGGGCTTGAATATCTTTCTTTTTCGATACAACAATAAACGCGCGATAAATTGCTAAAACAAAGGTTTTACATCAATTTTATGGCTACTTAGTTACCTAAGTAGGTTTATTAGCAGAAGCATTTTTTAAGGATTATATTCGCGACTAGCACAACAACCTTACCTAACCTAACCTATGATATTAAAGATGAATTACGGAAAACATTGAAATTTATGCAAATTTTAACCGCCTCCGTGATCTAATGGTCCGCCCACCGATTTCAGATCCGAGGTCCCAGAGGTCCCGGGTTCGATCCCCATGAGGAGTACAAACATTGTGCTAGGTTTGGTTTGTATTACTTTGGTTAAGTCCACCGTCCAAGCTAACGCCATTTTACCCAATTATGTCGCCAAAACAACAATTCAAAAACTTTTGTGTTCCGGCCTTTAGAGGTATGATTACGTTCCTCGGTTTGCTCAGGATTCCGGGTGAAGTTCGCTTCCACTCTCTAACCAGGAGGGATGAAGGCCAAGCGCTTCTCCATTGTGTAATAAAAGTTAAAAAACAATAATATACTCGTAGGTGCCCATATCATGTGTAGAGATTGTAATCGGCCTTTTTTACTATTCAAAGCACGTCCAATTCTTAGCTCTATTAATACTCAACCCAGAAATTATTGGCTCTCCTGCACACCAGCAGAACACAGCAATTTTTTGCAGTCGCGAGATAGGTGGACATTTATGAGGCAGCCAGTCTTGTTATCATTCAGATGTTATTGCTATTTTCCGTATATTTCAATACAATAAGATTATCTTGTATTGTGATCAATATCGTGTATCAAAGTGTTTAACCTTGATAAAAGATGCACAGATGATAAAAGTTGTATGATCACAAACCTTGAATGCAAACCACGTATACAGAAGCAGCACGAGCCAGAGCGTCAAACGCCATAGATCCATTAAAGAACGTTGTAAAATACAGCGTCAATAGCACAAAGTAAACACACAGACAAGGTACTTTATAAGCGAAACGGAAATTCCGTCGAAAACTAGACATTTTATCGTCATTTAAAAATAAATTGCAAAAGTCTAAGACTGAAATCCCTTTAAGCAGTATGTCTTTGTATTCTGGCGGTAGGTCTTCCATATCGAAATAGCCTGTGAAGTAACAAAGGATTCTCCAGCAATAAATAAACACTAAATAATCTACGAACAAATAAAAAATGTTCGTAGAAAATAATGCGTAGATCTAGAGGTCAAGCCATATAGTGTCGCAATCCTTAGCAGGGGAAAAAAATATATTTCCCGGGGAAGTTACTCTTTGTAATCTATCACTTATTTTATACATCATACTAAATCACCATGCCATAAAATAGATATATAGTAAATATATAGGACAGTTAAATCTATAACAGCATAAAATAAAAAAAAAAACACAGTTATTATTTATAGGTACGATAGAATATTTTCTTAGCTATTGTTTTATGACATTGCCAGATTAATAACGCTTGACTTATTGATATTCCAGCAAGACCAATGATCTAAAAAATATTACAAACGGTTTTTTTCGCGCGCCAGCGCTCACGTGCATTCGCGAAAGCACTCTTCCCATGATTTTTCGTTTGCGGCGGACAAACAAGAGGTTATTTATGTAAAAGTATAAATTAGTTGTGTGTCTAAATAATTCAGTAAGCACCCAGATATTTGGTTTCTCATAAATGAAATGTCTATTTAATTTAAATTTCAGTTAAATTATATTTAATATGAAATCATCTGTGCTGAAGGTTTGCTGGCGTATAATCCAATCCAAATGTTTTGATGCATTTTTATTATTTATTCAGATAATTTCAAAGCAAAAAGTTGAATGTTGAAAACAACAAAGAACAGTAAACGGTGCTATTTGTCACTTCAATAGGGCCTTTCATTTGAAGCCATTATGGTTTTGTAATAAAAATACAGCTCTCCTTTGTGAATAATAAAACAGATTCGTGTCTAGTTATGTAAGGTTTCGGCATAATAAAAAACAAATAAAATACAATAAATTAAATATTACAGTACTTATATTATTATTTTTAACACACCGCAATCTAGCCCCTAACTAAGCATAGCTTGTAATATGGGGACTAGATTACGGATAAAATACTTAAATACATACGTACTATATGATACAACACCCAAACACAGAACAAACATCTATATTGATCACACAAACGTTTGTCCTGGAGGCAGTTACTACCTGAGCTATGAGGCTTGTCAAATATAAACATTCCAAATCATTGGGAAAGAAGAACCGATATTCATCAATATTCATGTGTGGCATGATAGTACACATTATTATATTTGTTAGGTAATAATTTATTTCTTGTTATCAATGTTCAGATGTTTGGATGTTCAGATGAACGGTTTTTTTTTTGTTTTTGCCAAAACTATAAAACGGATTTAACTGCTACTTTGCACATTATGCTGATTGAAACTGGGAACTAGACAAAGGCTACTTTTCGAAAATCAATTCCCGTGAGCTGAGAATGAGATTTCAAACATTTTTAATTTATTGCCTGATTCTTTGTTGAGGAATTATTGAGGTGACATACAGCTTTAGACCAGAGAAAAATATCCTATTTTTTTATTGTACGATTTACGACGTTTATTGTAGAGCTTGTCCTTCATCTTACCTCGTTACAAGCTAAGATAGGGCGAAGGTGGAGACGCATTTCACCCGAAATCCTCATCAAACTGGGGAATTGGCTATCTTATCATTTTAGAATTATTGTTATGGCTACAGAATTAGGTAAGATGGTGGTAGATAGCTAGACAGGCTTAAACAAGTTCCTACCACCAATCAAACCAAGCACTATTGTGCTTGTTTTGATTGAACCCGGGTCTTCTGGATCTGAAAGGTTGAACCACTAGACCACAGATAAGGCTCGCCATAATAACGATTCTTGAAACAAAAAAATGGCATGTTCTGGCATTAAGAGGTAAGATAGCCAGTTCCTCAGTTTGTTGAAGATTCCGGGTGAAGTGCGCCTCCATCTTCAGCCTTATCTCAACTTGTTTCTAGGTGAGATGAAGGCTAAGCGCTTTCCCGTCGTATAATAAAAAAAGGGATTCCATTCTTAACCAACATTAATCATAAAACTAGTGGAATATAATTCGTATGAAATATTAACAGATTAAATTTACTTCTTTCTTCTAAACAGTGCTATGATGCGTAAAATCAAAATCAAGCAAATGAGTTCATATTTCGATGTCTTCATTTATTTGTGGTAAATTATTTATTACAAAAACATAAACCTATGGAGGCAGGTAGGTGTCAAAAATATAAATTATTGTGCTTGAAAATTTATCGAAAAATTAATGCTTAGTATTTTTAATTTGAGTGCAGAAATGTATCGCATTAAAAATACATTGAAACATCATTTTCATCAACCACTTGTAAATACATGGTTAAAAACAATAATTGAAATGTGAACCAATTTATGTAATCACCTGCATACGGAGACACCTCATTATACAACGAAATAAATTGTTTTCCTAGAAATTTGTGGCGTGTAGTGGCAATCAGGGGGGTTAAGTTACGTTGGATGTCATGGCAATATCGTAGCAAGGAAATAAAAACAAAAGAACTGAGGATTGGTACAAGAATTAAGAGATATGCTGTTATTTAACAATACCATTTCAAACAACGGGTAACATTATTTGTCTTAACATTTGCAATGTTAAGACAAATAATGTTTTCTACATGGTAGGTACTGTGCTTATTTAAATGTTATAAAACTTTGATTAATTGTTTCTGGTAGTACATTCATTTATAGTTCAAAAGTAAGTCTAAATTGCTAGCATATAGAAACAAGCATACATTTCATGTCTCAAAATTAAATCTAGATACATAATATAAAAAAAAAACTTAAATGAGTAAAATAATTGTCAAAAATGTATTTTGTTATTTTTGCAAAATGTTTGTAAGTTGAAAAATATTTATAAACCTATTATCATTTTATTTTACCATTACAACTTGGTACAAAAACGTTAAGTCTATATTAATCCAAAATATCCAAATTTTATATGTACCTAATTAAAATACTCCATATGGTGGTAGTAAAAAATGCTTTATAGTATAACTTTTAAAATTTTTTCGGCAGTCCCGATGGCTGCCTATTTCGAATTTATTTATTAATTTAAGTTGTCTTAAAATATCAAAGGTTGCCAAGTAATTTTTGTTCTTCAAGTCGCTACCGACCCATGATACAACTGCTACGTAGGTACATCTGGTTGTACCAAGGGGACGTAAAATGCAACTGTTTTTATTTTAATTACAACGAGTTACCTACTGTTATGACTTTACCGACAAGTCCCTACAGTCCCTACAAAAACTGGCCTAGGGCTTCGTGCACACCGAGGTTTTCGAACCATATTTCACGGCATTTAATCACGTTTTTTGTAACGGGCCACTTATTTAAATTGTTCTCATTTTATTGATTCCCCTTATTGGTTATGTGTAGATTATCGGGCTCTAAATTCCGTAACAATAAAAGACCGGTATGGGGGCCAGCTTGAAAACTTGATTGTCAATGTGTGGAACACACATTGACAATCAAGTTTTCAAGCTGGCTGGTATCCATACATAAAACATCGTTTATAGTAACCTCGGGTCAATATGAATTCCTGCAAATTCCCTTCGGCTTAGCCAACGCTCCAGCCGTGTTCTCCCGGCTAATTCGTCTCGCACTAAATGACGTCAAAAATGACGTAGCTATTTACCTCGATGATGTCATGCTCCCAACTGTGTCGATTGAGGAGGGTTTAGGGTTATTAGAAAAAGTTTTGAAACATCTTAAAAAAAAATAGAATTAAATCTCAAAAGTGTTCTTTTTTAAAAAGCATTCCAAACTTTAAAACCAAGATTGGTAGATAGGCATGTGCTCGCAATACGCTAGCAAGTTGGGGTTAAGTGGCATTCTTACGCAACATCAATCAGATTTTTCAATTAAACCAATAGCAGCATAGCATATTTTAGTAGGGTAACAGAAGAAGTCTAGAGAAGAATAATCAATCGTCGAAAAAACTGTAAAAGAAAAAGTTTGGTTTGCTGGAATGACTCGTTTTACTCCAAATTCTACCACCACATTTGCCCTATTTAAGCTTTTATTTGCGCATGAAAACTCTCATTTGCCGGCTTACCCCACAGATAAATCACAAGAATATGTTTCTCAAGAACAGGCACTTCAGGATAGGAGACAACGTGCGAAATTGAACATCAACAAAAATATGACTGTAATGAAATCTCGATTTGACCAATCCCGTAAGAAATGTACGAAATATTCGGTAGGACAATTAGTTTTAAAGAAAAGAGGGGCTAGTATAGATACAAATACAAAAGTTTCACAAAAATTAAGAGCCCATACACTGGTCCTTACGAAGTTTCAAAGGCAGAGCAAAATATAGATCGTTACACAATATGTAGCGCCAAAGGAATGAAAGGCTACAAAAATTCAGTGCAGTGGTACGCGGGGAAGTATAAAGACCTTATAAATCTATTGCTTCAGATGCAGATAGTTCGGCAAGTGATAGAGAAGTAGATAGGGATGATTTCATTGATTTGTTAGAAAGTTAATTACCTCACTAATTATAACTATTTGTATCGTGTCGTACTAATAGGTTGTAGTTAGGTCACTATATAACTACGTATAAGTACCTACATATTTAGGTAGCTATTGCTACCAATAGGTAGCAATAATAACAATAATAATTGTTCATCGCGATGTTACCAAGAATAGATAGAGCGAATGTCACATGATTCATACTTGTCTCGATTGACGTAGGTACCTACGGATCCTTATTTATTGTAACTTAGGACTTGCTTGCTTACATAACTGAATTATTAAAGTTGTCAAATCATTTTATTACTTATCAATTTTGGTAAGATCATAACTGTAGTATGTTATTAAAAAAATTAGCACAGCTGCCGCAACCACTTCCGCGCTGCGTCACGCCACGCCACCACCCCGACACGACGGCACCGAACACGGCTTTATCTTATCTAAAAGCAACCTGTAAAATGTAAACATATAAGCACGAAATATACATAATTGAAACAGCTTCTAACTACATATATGAGTATAACTAAGTCATCTATGTGATACCATCTATCGTGGCATTGTCTGTGTGACTCACTCATTGTTTGTGTGACTCGCTCTTTGTCTGTGTGACTCATTTATTTTGTCTGTGTGACTCCATCTTCGCTGTGTGATATGCAATCTACTATGTGGTATATCGTCTGAGTGACTTCAGCAGTACTGTACTGTGAGGATTTGTTTTAAGATTACCTATATATCCATAGTTAAACCTGAATGAATATTTTGTCTGTGTGACCTTTTAGCCTAATTATACTTGTCTATGTGACGCCGTAAAATCTACCTTCTGTACAAAGTTTAGTTATCCATTGATGAACTGGGGTGAATATTTTTGTCTGTGTGACTTCCCCCTTTTTTTCCTCTCTGTTATCAACTTCCCGATACCGTTAATCAATAACCATAGAAAAATATTACGTCTTAGTGACAATGAATGCAACTTACTTCAAAAAAACAGTACGAATAATAAGTAAGTTACTGCTTTTTTTTCTCAATTCCAGGTGACTGCTGGCATGACTAGCACGATGATGGAGACTAAGAACGAGCTTTGTGGTCGAGCGCTGATGTCGGATTGCCGAGTGTCGGACAAAGACACCGCTCGCTAAGATACATCCACCGAACGACTAGTGTCACACACCACGCCACGCTACGCATCGTCTCATGCACCGAAACATCTATGTTCATTCTAAGAAAATAAGTAAAATCTTTGGGTTACTGCCCCCTCAGCATGGGCCGGGGATAAAATTTTTGTTTTGATATTTGTTTTGAGTTTTGATTTTGATAAAACCCCTGTTTTTATCCACCTTCGAGAGATAAAATTATATTCTCTACCATATAGAGCACGGCAACAGAGGAGAAAATAAATTTATCCCCTTTTGACATTTGTGGTGGAAAATGTCCCCGTATCAAAGCATGGACATAAGATAAGGAGAGGCTATCCACGATCCTATGAGGTGGGGATTAATTATTATTTCACGAAAAATATATATCTCGAGCATACTTTTATTACCTTTTGACGCGATAAATGCAAATAATGGAGCGAAAACAGTACCGAAGATATATTATTAGAGATGCCAGCAATTCGTTCGAGCTTTCGGACAACGAATTCCAGCAAATGTTTCGTGTAAATAAGGATATGGCCCTGTATTTAACAAGCCTCACAGCTCAGTTGTTAGTAGCTCTGCCTGCTGCGCTGTAGGTTTTGGGTGCGATTCCCACCCAGGACAAACATTTCTGTGATGAATATTGATGTTTGTCTGTGTTTGGGCGTGTATTGTATGATAAGTAGGTAGGTATGTATTACAAAAATATAAAAAATAAAGTATATTAGTATTATATCCGTAATCTAGTTCCCATATTACAAGCTTTGCTTAATTATATCTGTGTAAAATTAATGTCCTGTAATATTTATTAATTTATTTGAGTAAGGAGCTTAATAGCGCGTTGAAACCGTTTAATACTTGGGATGGTTTGTATGCACTGGCATGTGAAGGCTGTACCTACCTACCTACCTAGTATTATAACAATTTGTTTAATAGTTTCTAACCTTCTAACCTTAAAAAATTCTAACCTTATTCGTTCCAGCTCATAGTATAATACTAAGTAAATATCTGAGCCAAGTTTTAACTGTAACACATGTATGTAAATGATTTAGTTGTTTATTATCATCAAAATAGAGCATCATTAAAAACTGCTTCATTTAATTATACTAGACTCATGCCAAAGTGGATTATTTTTCCGGGAACGGAGAGTGCAAAGCAGAATGTATCTCATGGATTCCAACAAAAGCATGGTCTTCCTGATATAGGTAATCGGCGCTGTTGACTGCACCCATGTCAATATATTTCCTCCGCCTTAGTTATTACTCGTACCTACTTCAAATTACCACATTACTTACTTACTTTTAATCACTCATTGTAACACATAATAATACATACATACTATTACTGTATTGAATTCATTGAATTCCTGATCAGTAACATCAACATCGCCAAAACCAAAACAAAGAAGTTGAAGTCAATAATACAAAGACCTCAAGCAGCACTATACTAAAATAAAATCTCGCTTTCATGCTAAGAAACTCACATCAATGGCATCATTTTAAATTAGACGTATGATAAAATTTATTGATGATAAAGCAAATTAACGTACGATCATGAATGTAATAACATTTTGATTTAATTTTCTTTGTATGGCAAAAACGATGGAGAGAAAGGGTTTCTCCACCGTGGATATAATATCCCCAGTCTAGCTCGTGCTCGGAGAGTAGACAATTTTGTCTCAGAGTTGTCTCCAGTCCATGCTAAGCCTGCTGAAGATTAATGTAATGACAATATATAGTAACATAATTTTGATAGAAGTTAGTATTAATTAAACATATGATAGAGTATTTAAAAGCGCCATCTATGAATTATTGTATAAACTATTAATGGTGAACCTCTGTCAAATCCTGGTTTAATTTAAATTCTAAGCCAACTTACCATAATTAATATTAGAGCGTTTCCGGCATCAAGAAAAGACGTGGGTTCGAGTCCCGTCTTGGGTTGTGAATTTTTGTGTCATAATAACATCAGTCTACTTTTTTTAAGAATTATGTAGGTAGTTCCTTGTATAGTTTTAATTATGTTTTTTTTAGATTAAGATGCATGTACTGTATTGAATACCTATGAATATAATAAAGTAATAAAATAACAAATAAAAAATTATAAAAAAATAATGCTCTGGTGTAGAAACCGTGAGGCGGCGGCTTAGTGGAGACTTCTTCTCCGCGTGGCAACAATTTTAGAGGCTAGTCAATTATTTAGATCTGTTTTATACAATGCTTATTTTTTCTTTTTATCTATTGTGTTATATTGTATCCTGTTCAGTTCAAACTCTTTATGTATCTATACTCTTTATCTATACGTGAAAACCTTTAATTGGCCTTCTGTGTTATATTGTTGTGTTTATCTTATATAAATGTGCTGTTGGTTTTCCTTCAAATAAATAAATAAGCCTCAACAGTGATCATCAGCCACCTCTATCCTTTAACTCCACGTGACCGCACATCAACAACCGCGTTTATAATATTATGATATTTTGTGTGTCGGTAAATACGGCGAATCATAGCCGAGTCGATCTGTTTCATAATATTTATACTTGGGTAAATACATAGTGTTTGAAGATACATAGATAGATTCTTGAAAAGTAATTGGGTACAGAACCTATAAAACGCCAGGCTCTTATATCTTGAAGACCAAACAACCCATTGTTCTGATGTATTCAAATGAAATCTGCGAGTCGCGACCTCGGGTTTTTGTCATTAGTTTGCGTTCAATAGACGTCAAGTTTGCTTATATTTTGTGAGGTGCCTACCACATTTTTGTTGAAAATCTTACTGAATGATTCTGAATAGATATATATTATACAGATGATAGCGAGAACCTTATAAAAAAGTGAATACAGTCTGCCCGTCCAATGTCTGTCATTGGGCTGTATTTCAAGAACCGTAAACGGTAGATACTTAAATTATTCACAGAGTTAGGGTGTAGTGTGTTGTATTGTATGATAAGTACCTATGTATTGACGAAAAAAAAGCATTGTATTCGTAATCTATTTCCCACATTACAAGCTAATTCAAGCAAATTAGTTTGGGCCTAGATAGCGCGGTGTGAAATCTTCTTTTCCTCAGTGGAGAGTAGGTGAATCAACAATAGTCAAAAGTGGTCTGCGTTTAATTTAATAAAATAAAATTGTTAAAGCTTTGATAGGGCATAGTAAATGTACTAAAACAAAATCATACCTGCCAACTTCACCTGCCACTAACACATCTACTCTTAATCACATCACAAAATTATTTGGGTCAGCACATAATAATCACAGAAGTTATTCAAAATGGATGGTGAGCAGTCTTTGCATGAGGTCATACAATCACTTCACGACAGGATGGCGCCATTTGAAGGTGCCCTGCAGCAGTCATCAAAACCGCATGCAACATTGGACTCCAGCTGACTATGCCACCTTCAAATCATTTACTTTAGGAGTGTATCCATCCAGAAACAAGTGGAGATACTTGCAAGTGGGAATCGACCAGCAAGAGATGCGAAGCCGTAGGAAAATCATCCTATTCCATGGAATAACAGAGGCCAGTGAAGAAAATACTGCAACTGTTGTGGCACAGGCAAAGCTAAGTTGAGACTGTCTGGTGTTTCGAGTACACACATCAGTCGGTGTCACCGCATGGGGCGTGCTGCAAAGAATGATAGGCCTCGCCCCATACTCGTCAAGTTCAGCGATCTTGCTACGCGCGACAAGGTATGGTCTTCAAAAACCAATCTAAAGGGCAGTGATATTACTGTATCTGAGTTCTTGACCAGGCCTAGACACTTGGCATTTATGGCAGCCCATGAACGTGTTGGAATCAAGAATTGTTGGACCCGCAACGGTAACATCCACATCAATGGAAGGGACGGTGTGCGGCATCGTCTTTGTACGTCACGGGAACTCGACAGGTTGGTGCCACCGAACACACAGGCGACAACGCTCGCCGCTGCAGCTGGGACTACGGGCAATTATATAATTAATCTCCGCCCCTTCTGGATCATATTCTGGTATCTTCTATACACCATATTGCTAAGCATGGTCAATACACGGCAGATGAGTTTTGTTACCATGATCTTCTATATCTCTCCTATAAAGTCCGTCCTCCAAAACAAAAACCCAAGATTCTTGTGCAACGCAATTTGGTGGCATGAATTTGGAAAAGCTAGAATTAGATGCTATGCGTATAGATTGGTCTCCGGTATTAGAAGCATACACAATGGTTGATAAGGTTTCCTTATTTCATAAAACATTGATGCGACTTTTTGAGGTTCATGCTCCATTGAGATTAATTAAGATCAAACATCTGCCAGCTCCGTGGTTGACAGATGATATCAAAATGCTAATGCGCCAAAAGGCGGCCAGGAAAACCGTATAAGTTACGCCCGAGTGAAGCTAATAAGGAGAAATATCATCAGGCTCGAAATCGCTGCAATAGAGTGTGTAGAGATGCGCAACGACGCCACATTCACGCATCTGTTTCCAAAAATGATCCAGCTATGGTCTGGAAGTTTCTAAAAACTTTAAGAGTTGGTAAATCTCGTAATGATCCAGTCGCTTTTTCTTCATCATTCAGTATGGATCTGAATGATAAAAATAATACTTTGTAATATCTTTCATATTTACCAACTCCAAATCATCCATCCTTCTTTTTTAATCAATTCACTACGTGTGATGTTAAAAAAGCACCTTTCTATATCCTCTAATGCAATGGGCGGCGACTGTATTGGCCGTAGTATGCTTATTCCTATCCTGGACGTCATCCTTCCAATCCTTAGTCATTTACTAACTTCTAAATTGACTCTGGTGTCGTTCCTTCTGTATGGAAAAATGCTGACATTGTCGTTCCTCTTCCCAAGAAACCTAAACCTTCTTCCTTCTCAGACTTTCGTCCTATTTATATACTCCCCTTCAAAGTCCTTGAGCGTCTCCATAAACAGCTCAGCCACTACCTAATCAATCAGAACCTTTTTAATCCTCTCCAATCTGGCTTCCGTCCCGGTCACAGTACAGTTACAACTCTTGTCAAAATTACTGATGACATAAGATTGGGGATGGAGCTAAGCCAACTTACTGTTCTTACACTCCAAGACTTTAGCAATGCCTTCAACACGGTCAACTTTGATATTCTCCATGGCTTGCTACGCTCTATCAACATATCTCCATCGGTGGTTGACTGGTTTTGCAGTTATCTGCTAGGGCGCCGGCAACTAATCCACATAGATGAATCGTATTCGTCCTGGTTTAGTCTATCTGCTGGCGTCCCTCAAGGTGGTATCTTGTCTCCTCTTCTTTTTGCACTCTTCATTAATTATATTTCACATCAACTTTCTTCATCCTACCATCTCTATGCAGACGATCTCCAAATCTATACTCAATCTCCGCTTGACAATCTGAATGGTGCGATTTCCCGTACGAATTCTGACCTTAACTGCATTCGTGAGTGGAGCAAGGCTTACGGTCTCAACATCAACCCGTCAAAATCGCAGGTTATTATAGATGGTAGCTCACGTACCTTCTCTAATATCGATTGGACAACACTCCCTCATGTAATGTTTGATGGTGTAATTGTGCCATTCGGTAAGTCAGTCAAGGATTTGGGTATTTTTGTCGACAGTGGCATGTTCTGGGGTACACAAATCGTTTCCGTCAGTCGGAAGCTTTTGCAGCTAATGCTTTTCTCAGGAGATTACGCCATTTTCTTCCAACTGCCACTAAAATTATGCTTGCTCAATCTCTTCTCCCTCCTATACTAGACATATCTTTTAGTTACTAGCTAAAACTACCTATTGTGAATGGTCTGAATTTGAAAAGGTCAAAACATTTTGATGCACTAGTTCACACTAGTGGTTGTCCAGCAGAATCTAGATCTAGTCATGGCAATGGTGGTCTCTAAATCATAGATATAAATAGACGAACTACTAATCAACAGAACATCAACAAACTATACTCCTCCTAAAAAGCTCAAGTTCAATCTTTTGATTACTGCAGCCACCTTTTGGATGCAGGATTAAGAGGCTCATAGGTGAAGAGTATATTGCGAAAGCAAAGTTCGATGGCCTAGATGTCACCACAGGTAAAATAAGATACTGTATTGCATTTGGGTGACGGCATCAACTTGATGCATGCATTTCAATATTCTTATTCTGTGTGAAGGTAACCAAGGCCTGCATTGATGTGATCTTTGTCTTAACATATGTGTCGGTACCTTTGGTGTCCGCACTTGGCCGGTTTTATGATATAAAAATAATAATTTGAAAATTTAAGAAATCGCTTCATTCAGTTTGTTTCCGGTATTAAATTTTCTGTTATTTTACTCTTATGTTCATGTTAAGGGGTAAAAATCTTATTTATTTTTCAGTACAGCAATTGTGTTAGAAACATTTCGAAGTGGATTGGAGCAGAGATTCGTATACGGTTAGAGCTTGCTGCGATATGCACGTACCAAACACAGAACGAATATCAATGGATATGCTATTGCAAAACAAAATTATCATGGGGATGTGCTAGGCCTTCATCTCATCTGTTTTTTTAAGTTATGATGAGGCCGAAGGTGGAAGCGCACCTCATCCGGAATCCGCAATAAACTGAGGCACTGAGGTAAGATAGCCATCTTACCTCTAAATTCCGGAACACAACAATTCAAGAAAGTTTGTATCGGTCCTTAGGTAACCTAACTGCTTCCTCTGTACACATTTCCTAATTAGGAAATGTGTACAGAGGAAGCTTCTGTCGCCATAGCAACAATCATTGTTTGTTGCTATAGCCAAAATTATTGTTGCTATGGCGACAGAATTAGGAAATGTGTACAGAGGAAGCAGTCAGGTTACCTAAGGACCGATACAAACGGTCTATAGGTAACTGTCGCTGAGAGAAGCGTGCCCAGGACGCTAGCTGCATTGCCACGCTGAATAGCTATGCTAATTCACTGGCCTTAATACTAGCCAGCCATTGGGTCACGTGTCCTCTCAATCAAAAGCCCCGCAAGATTTTTTTTTTTGCTATTGCAATATTTTTTTTGCTATTTTTATATCCATCCATGCCCAAGGTTAAATAAAATTATATGAAAAACATACTCACGCCTATTTATCTTGGAGGATTCACGTCTGAATCCACAAATCCTCGATGTAACACATACCTTTAAGTCAAAGTTCTGTCTGACTGGGTAAAAGCATTTTTATATTTTTTTTACGAAGCATCTCAGTTTCGAGATTGGCCAAAAATGCTTTCGTCCGTTGTCTGTCGGCTGTCGGTCGGGTTTTTCTCGCCTACAGGACGCATTTTTCAACCGATTTTCATGATTTACATGATCCTTGATCCTTGATCTTGATTTTTTGTCGATCGCGATTTTTGATCGAGGGGAAAATAGGGGGGAAAGGGGGGGAAGTTTGCTGTGGCGTTATTTATCAACGGATTTAAATTCATTTTGAAGGCACACTAAGGATTTAATTCTAACACAAGATGTTGTGAAAAAAAAACCAACAATTTTAGAATTGTTGTTATGGCGACAGAATTAGGTAAGATGGTGGTTGCTAGCCAGGCGGACCCTAACAAGATCCCACCACCAACCAAACCAGGCACATATATTGTACGCCCCATGGGGATCAAACCCGGGACCTTTGGATCTGAAATCGGTGGGTTGAACCACTGAGGCGGTGCATTATCATTCTCCTGCCTTTATTCTACAACAAGAGTCGGCACAACTCTTTCTCAGAACTTTTTCCAGTCAGTTTTCTGCCGCATCTGAATCTGATCTATTTTCATATATTACTGTGCAAAAACATTTGCTTGCAGGATCTCTAACCGTCCAACTCTTTAAATCTAGATGGAAATCGAACCCGGAACCTTTTTACGGGCTGACACAACAATTCTGAAATGTTCGGATCGGAATTCTGCGTTTTATGTGGTTGTGGAATACCTAAATCATAAAATAATATATTTAAGCAATCATGTTTGGGCTTTGTTTAGTCAAGGTTTGTAAATGATAAAAAACACTTAAATATAAAGTAAATATTAATATCGCAGGATTCCTATCTCACACATTGCCCCTAAAATAAATATAACTTGACATAGGTTCCCCTAGATTATGGATAAAATACTTTAATAAGTTTTTTTTAATCACATACATTTCATACAATGCATAAAAAAATCTTTTGGTTATTCTCGTCCTTTTAATAAAACGTTATATGTCTTAAGATATGATTTTTGTTTTGTTTGTACTTTCCATTACTTGATGTAAGATTATCCGGTACCAACTGTTATTCAACATTTTTTTTACAATAGGCAAAGTGTTAATCTCTAGGCTAGCATACTTCGCAACTTCCTTCAGATTTCTGAAACACACCGACAGCCCATAAGTATCAACCGCTGGACAGAGCCTCATCCAAGGATTTTGCTATAATCACTACGGTCGGCAGGATTGGGGATCGCAATTAATGTGTTAATAATACATGGATATGCATAATATATTTTCCGGAGAAGTACCACCAATATACCTATTTCGGCCACCTAGCAGCGTTGCTGTGTTCCGGTTTGAAGTGTATGGTTGCCGGTGAAATTACGGGCACGCGAGGCTTAACACCTTTATGCCTCAAGTTCATGGGGGTATTGCAGTGCCTTGTAGGCACTCTTTGTGAATGCGACCTATGCAGTAGGGCATTGTTATAGGCAAGAGATTTACTTGCTTGTCCCGTCTCCTATAGTTGTATAAAAAAAAACATGGAAATAAGCTTCTGCCCTTTAACTGGTGAAATCCCTTAGTCCGCTTTTACGACATCCATGGGCTGAGTTAGAGGCATTTCTGAGAGATTATTCCGTCAAGTCCGTTTCCTTGGGTGGCATTAACACCGTCTTATCACCGACCCATGTGCAGACAGCCGAGTGATAATATCGGCCCACTTTTGGATGAAAGCGACTGATGCGTCCTGCCTAGTCCCACTTGATTCTGGCATTTTTGTTTTTGACAAATGTGATACCCAGCAGGAAACGCAGTATGGTATTACTGACTTTCTACTCCATATACTATTTCGGGAATTTTTTTGGTATAATCATTAATCAGGTCTGTGCACCACAAGGAATAATATACTTATCGATGAGCTGTAGTTTGGAAGATGTGTTTTTATAAGATCCTGAAGCTCTTCTTGAACATTTTGGAACTTCTGGAACAATTGATTGCCATCAATTACCGAATTTTGTGATGATATTTACGACTCAACAACCAAATATTATCCTAATTTCATCAAAGAAATGATGTTTTTGATGGATGTTTGTTATTCACGCCAAATCTATTGAATTTATTTGAGCTAAAACATTTCTCATAATATTTCTCTAGACCCGCCTCTGTGTTATAGTGGTTCAATTTCAGATCCAGGATTCCCTGATTCGATCCCCTGGGGGAAAACATCATTGTGCTCGGTTTGGTTGGTGGTAGGACTTTGTTTAAGTCCGCCTGGCTAGCTACCACCATCTTACCTAATTCTGTCGCCATAACAACAATACTTAAAATAGTTGCGTTCCGGCATTTAGAGGTATTCTCCAGTTCCTTAGTTAGTTGAGTATTCCGGGTGAAGTGCACCTCCACCTTCGGTCTTATCTCAACTTGTAACAGTAAGATGAAGGCCACGAGCTTTCCCGGTTTAAAAAAAAAAGAAAAAAAATGAATACAAATGAGAGAATGAGTAATGTACTTAAGCACATTACTGCAGCGGCCAGCAAAAAAGGCATTGAAAGACGAACGTATTATAGAAAGGCACATACGTAAGTCCATTATTGCCTCTTTTGCTGGCCGAGTCCAGAGGCTTTATAGCTTTAGGCGCACGCGGTATTTGTGTGTTGTGTGTGATGTGTGTTTCAATGTAAGTGTGTATTTTTTTTTTAATTACCTACTGAACATTCTAGCAAAATTAGCTGTGTTTTGAAGTTACAATGTACCTACTAAATATCGTTTCATGCGTTATAACGCCGCATGAAACGATCCGCCGATGAAATGATCCGGTTTTAACCGCCTCTGTGGTCTAGTGGTTCAACCCACCGATTTCAGATCCAGAGGTCCCGGGTTCGATCCCCATGGGGAGAACAATATATTGTGCTTGGTTTGGTTGGTGGTAGGACTTTGTTGAAGTCCGCCTTTCTAGCTACTACCATCTTACCTAATTCTGTCACCATAATAACAATTCTAAAGTTGCTTTGTTCCGGCATTCAGAGGTAAGATAGCCAGTTCCTCAGTTTGTTGAGGATTCCGGGTGAAGTGCGCCTCCACCTTCGGCCTTATCTTAACTTGTTACCGGGTGAGATGAAGGTCAAGCGCTTCCCCGTCGTACAATAAAAAAAAAAACGGCTTAGTATACGTAAAAACATTTTCCATAATTGATTACCCACTTTTAGTAATATTAAGCTTCGGTTTATGCATAAATCCAAACACTAAATGGTTTTTGTTTGTGTACATATTTTTTTTATTGTTTATTTTAACATTTGTGTTATATTAGTGTGATATTATCACTGCCCGTGGTAATAGTATATTGTCATACAATATCAATATCAATCCTATGGCCCGAATTACGCGATGAAGATAGTGTTAACCCTTTTCTGCAACAGTGCCATCTAGATATTATTACGCAAAGCAGGTATCAAAATGTACCTGGCGAATGTTTTGCGTGATCATGGTTTTGATATTTAGAAGTTAATAAATTATGTAACCTTGTTCAACGAAAATGTTACGGACCTATATTATAACAATAATATAACTTACTAGTAATTTTACACAACGCCATCTTTCCCCAAATATGGGAACAACATTTTTGAGAATATGAATAGGAAATATGAAAGGTACCTTTATCTTATTTGATTATTTAATTACTAAAAAGTTTTTCCGAACTATGAAACTGAAATAGTTAAAACCGACTACAGTTAAAATGTGAATGTAACTGATTAAGAAAAAGTTTTTCGAATATTTTACTAAAAGCCGACAGTTTGATACCGATTTAGTTGATAGTTTGCTGGATCTTTTTCATTTCCAGGCTTAAATAAAGGGATCAGTTTACTTTATTTCATAACATCATGAAAGATAACCTCGTTGTTCTGTTAATGATTCACGCTAGGTATGGCGCGATATCAATAGCTATCGTACGTAATATCTTTACATTAAAATGTCAAAGGTTTTCGGATTTTTAATTTGAATCGACTTAAAAGCTTAACAATACAGTCGTAGTAACGATATAAGAATCTTAAGAAAACACTACGCTTTTCAACACTTGAACGCACAATAAACGAATGAGTGGCAGAGTAACAATATAAGGTATGCTAGAGAAAAAACGGTTAAATAGATAAGTAACTTTTAAATTATATACATGGACCTACAGCCACCTCCAGGTGGAATTTGTAGTCGTATTATATGATTACCTATGAACTTTCAGTTTGATTTGGTAACATACTTTGGGAAAATTCCAATGGAAGTTTCAGTGGAAAATATAGCCGATTTGTCCGCCATCTTGATTTTTCCGGTAGGTATTTGGATGGTGGTAGGACTTTGTTAAAGTATTAATAACTAATTAATTAAAATAACAATAATCAGTGAATGCATGAAGGGTGTTCAAGGATTGTAGCAATGATAATAGATGAATAGATGGAAAACTATATAATTTTAGAAAGACCATGAGAATCGAAAATTGAAAGTGGTATGCAATATTTTGTTACAGCAATATGGGTATCGAATGAAGATTCTAGACAAATATAATAATGTGATTTGTAATGCTATAATATATTTTATTATTTGGCTTTATTTTTAGTATAATAATGAAGTTGAACATTCAGCAGTCGGGTTTCAGATTTTTTCACCCTTCAAACTAGTTTCTTACTCAAACAAAAAGGAAGGGAAGTTAATAAAGGCATCATATTGTATTCCATATATGAACGGTGAGTTAATACCGAGTCATAAACTCTTATCGGTCCCATATCGGAGAAAATACGAAATTATGCTTTAGATTTCTTTATTCATTTATTGCAAAATGAGTTTGAAATTGGGCCGGTTAAGCCCAAAACCACAATGCTCATTTTTAAGCGGGAATGCGTTATGTGGTGTAATCGCTTCTTAAAATAATTTCCTAAACATGGATTAATGATTCGGTTAAAAACAGGAAAATCAAGATTTGTTTTTTTATGAGTTACTAACATCGCGCAATAAACAGGACACCAGAGCTTTTAAAATCGGGTATTGGACTAGTATTCTGCCCGATTTTATACCAGTTAGTTGAGGATTCCGGTTAAAGTGCGCCTCAGCCTGATTACAAAGTGGAGACTTGTAACCAGGTGAGATGAATGCCAAGCGCTTACCCGTCCGTCAAACAATAAAAAAAAGGCTTTTTAAATATTTCACTGCGCCCAACCTTTTGCTGAAGTCTCCACACAAACGTGTTCCAACGAAAGTGTAGAATTGTGCGAGTATTCAGAGTTTTTTTGAAATTTTAAATTTTCTCAAGCAGATTTGCTCTAAGCAGTTTATATTTGCCGTTTAAAAAATAAAAATATGGTATTTATTAAAATTCCATTTTAATAAAGAACTTTTCCTGGCACAAACAACTTCCTTATTTGACACAATAATTCATTTTTATTTTGCGATAAATTCTCAAGTCTGTTATTTATTTCCTTCCTCTTTCTTATAATACGATTATTATGTGATAAACGATTATTTAATATTAATTTAGTGCCCTGTCTGACCTGAACAAACATTCCCTTTGTTCCAGGTTTCCAGAACGGCTCGTAGTGTGGTAGGTATTCAGTTTTTAATATATTATTATTGAACCCGTAACGATAGTATCGCTAAAACAATATGTTTTCTTTGTAAAAATGTATAGCAGAATATTTAAAACGAAGTAAAGGTATCGCCTCTGACTGACTGACAATCAATACACAGCCCAAACCATCAGTCCTAGGGACTTGACACTACATGTTGGAGTATGAAAATATATTGAAACTTCAATATTCATCAAATTTAGCGAGTATTTGTCTTGATTTTTTTTCTTGCGAATTGATCAATGACAGACAAATATGTAATGGATAAATTTATTGGTCCAATAATTGAAATTATCATTGAATTTCGTGCATTTGTGAGATTTAATCTTAGCACAGGACATTTATTTCACACAGCGCCATCTATAGCCCCAAACTATGCATAGCTTGTAATATGGGAACTAGATTACGGATAGAATACTCAAATACTTTTTACATAAATACTTTTTTTTTGTTAATTCATTCTTATCAAACAATATAACATCCAAACACAGAACAAACATCTATCTATATTCAACACACAAATGTTTGTCCTGGGTGGGAACCCACAACCTTTTTTTAGGCGCACTTCACCCGTAATCCTCAACAAACTGAGGACCTGGCTATCTTACCTCTAAAACAAACTTTAACAAGCCTCATAGCTAAAACTCTGTTGCAGTTGGTAGTAACTCTGCAATCTGCGCTGTAGGTTATGGGTTCGATTAGCACCCAGGCCAAACATTTGTGTGATGAATATAGATGTTTGTTCTGTGTTTGGGTGTTGTATTGTATTATAAGTATGTATTTACAACAAAAAAAAATAGTAGATAAGTATTCTATCCGTAATCTAGTTCCCATATTACAAGCTATGCTTAGTTTGGGGCTAGATGGCTTTGTGTAAAATGAATGTCCTGTAATAAAAAAAAGAAAGGTAGAGGTAAGATAGCCAGTTCCTCAGTTAGTTGAGGATTCCGGATAAAGTGCGCCTCCACCTTCGGCCTTATTTTAACTTATAACCAGGTGAGATGAAGGCCAAGTGCTTCCCCGTCTTACAATAAAAAAAATAAAAAAAGAATAAAACCCACTTTAAAAAAGAAAATACATTTCGTTCAAAATCGTCGCATTGTCAATCGCATTAAAATATACTGAGCCGCCTCCATGGTGCCTCCAGTGAAACGAAAATCAACGTAGAGTCTTCAATCAGTGTGAGTTGGCTGATTAAAGACTTTCGTCTTGAGGGCTTGAGGTATCTTTGATGAGAAAAAATGTCAAAGCTTCCCGAACGCTGCCTATCTGTGTTAGATTCGTCGACTGACCTCTTTATCGAAGTTGTGTGTTGAACTGTAAGTGATCTACAATTTTGATAACAACGCTTCTAAAATTGACATGCTAAGGTCTTCCAAAGATTCAACCATACTGTCTTTAATCGTCAGCAAACCGATGTTAAGTGAACTAACCGCCTTTGTGGTCTAGTGGTTTTACCCACCGATTTCAGATCTAGAGGTACCGGGTTCGATCCCCAGGGGGAGTACAGTATATTATGCTTAGTTTGGTTGGTGGTAGGAAAAGTTTAAGTCCGCCTTGCTAGCTACCACCATCTTAACTAATTTTGTCGCTATAATTAATATTCTTAATAAATTGTTGTGTTCCGGCATTTAGAGGTAAGATAGCCAGTTCCTCAGTCAGTTGAGGATTCCGGGTGAGGGGCGCCATCTAGTCCGGGACCTCTGGATCAGGTGAGAGGAAGGCCAAGCGCTTCCCCATCGTACTATAAAAAAAAACTATGTACGGCGGAAGCAGTCGGGTTATCTGAGGACCGTTACTAACGGTCTATAGATAATTCTACTATTCTATTACTAGATGGAAGCATGCCCACTACACTCCGACTATATAAATAATTGATTTCACCAATGTAGCAAGCAACTCTTTTGCACCTAACACATCGCCACCTGTCTCGATCTAGATTAATGAGTAAACCTGGCACAGACAGACAGCTTCAATGAAAAATCGCTTTGAGGGCGCAACACTTCGGATTGAAAACTTGTTACTAGGTTTTTGCTCCATTTTCGTTTTTTGCATGTTCAATCAAGACCTATTTTTTTACTATATGGGCAAGCTTATGCTCAAACTGCTAAGGTTTTAAACAAGTTTAAAGCTTACGGCTAAAATTTAATCGAATTTGTTATTCGTTACCTTTGCAGAAAGTCTTCTTCTGGTGACCAAAGAATATTTAAGAGCATTCCCGAATTCGCAGACAAATTGGAAGTTTAGATTCTTGAGGCGAGACCGGCAGACCGGTCGACGGTTAAGAATGAATCCTTAGCTGACGGTAGGACCAGAAAAGAAGGGCTGTCCGTTGTTCCAATGGTGAAAGGTGTTTATTTAATGGGCAGAGGCTCGTCAGTTCCCCAAAAGTTATTCGGGGGTCTTGTCTCAGAGTCTTCGTGTTAGTCTTGGTGAATAAGTCAGTAGCGTTGCTTTGGCCTCTCTACATTCGGTAAAGTTGGTCCAGCGTTTGGTTTGTAGTTCCCGGGTGTGATGCACGTGCAGATCTGTGAGAATTGTTGAGGGAGGGACGGGGACGGGCTTTCTGTGGTAGTTTCCGACCCTCTCTTAGTCAGTTCATTGGTGGCGTTGTTACGCAGAGACCCGTTGTGTCCCTTTATCCATTGCAGGGTCATACTGTTCTTAATGGCGACCCTTTTCAATACTAAGCGGCATTCGTGAATGAGCTTTGAGTTACACTTTTTGCTTTCCAAGGCTCTGAGTGTGGCCGTGCTGTCAGATAGGATTCGTATTCTGTAATCATCGATCCCTCGTCTGCTTTGCAGCCTTGGGCTGCGCATTCGCATTAAAAAATTGAACTGTGTGTACCTAGTTACGTGGTTTATGGTTATGTTGCGGTCCAGAGAGTGGATTCCAGTGCCTGTGTCTTAATCGGTCTCAGAACCATCCGTGTAGACACGGACTTTGTGAATTCCCGATTCATCTTTCTCTCTTAGTTGTATTTGGTATTGTTTCTTAGTTATCCCCGGAATCCTTGGTGTTTTAGTCTGATGGCGGTCATTGTCGATTCCTGTTGTATGTATAGGTCAAGTGGCGATAGACCCAGTATAACTTCAAGATCTTCACTTCTGGGTGTTGACCTCATGCAGCCTGATATGGGGAGCATGCTAGTCTTTGGAAGCGCTGTAGTTTTAACTTATGGCAGTACTTAGGTACGAGCGGGTTATAATGTCATGTGAGTTAGGTACGTGACAAAAACTAAAAGACCAAAGTGTAACATTGTTCTTAGAACATCATTTTATATTGTTGGGATGCCAGCGTTGGGGCTACGTTTAATTAATTCAATAACAATTTACAATTGTGCCTGAAATCTGATTAATTCTAAACATTACTACCTTGTTCACGATGTTTCAAATTGACGATAAAAATATATTAAAAAGTCTGAGAATAAATGGAGGAAAATATCAAAATAAATGTCAGAATCAAAAATCGAAATCGAAACACCTACCTGATTAATAATTAATAATTAAAACGGGTCTTCATCGCGTACCTTTTTATATTCCCGACAGTTTCGACCGTGTTACAACGGCCGTGGCCACGCGATGAAACCCGTTTTTATAATTAATTATGTATAATAATCGCGATAATTTTAAAAAAGCTACCTGATTATTGTAATCATTTTACTAAAAAACTAAAAAAACAGCCGCTGGCCTGGATGCTGTGTCTCCACAGCATCTAAAGGACCTGCTATCTGGTGGGTCTGGCCATGCGGGTGATGTCCTTCTTGAAGAACTGACGGCATTGATCAACCTCATGCTGTCGGGTCGAGTCAACAGCGAGATTACAGAAATCTTGTATGGTGCTAACCTTTGTGCTTTAAAAAAAAAGGATGGCGGGATAAGACCCATAGCCGTAGTCACCACCTATCGCCGCCTTGCAGCCAAAGTCTGCGGTCGCAAAAAAGCCGCGTATCTAGGCGACTATTTCCGTCCAGTGCAGCTAGGCTTTGGTTCGCGAGGCGGTTGTGAGGCCGCGGTCCATTCTTTAAGAACATTTTTAGATCGAAATTACGGGGAGGTTATTCTAAAAGTAGATATCAAAAATGCTTTTAATTCGGTTGACAGAGGCACCTTGCTAAATCAAATCAAATCCAAAATTCCCGAAATTTATCCTTTTCTTTTTCAATGTTATGGTTCGCCATCTAAATTAATTTACAAGAACCAAACTATTTCGTCTGCAGTTGGCTGTCAGCAAGGTGACCCTCTAGGCCCGGCCATTTTTAGCCTTGCCATTCACCCAATTATTCAACGCCTGAAATCTAAATTGAATGTTTGGTATCTCGATGACGGAACCCTGGGTGGCGATGTGGACTCAGTATTTGGCGATCTAAAAATTATTATAGATGAATTTCGGCAGATTGGCTTAGAACTAAATTTTTCGAAATGTGAAATATACATTTCAGATACTTGTTTGAATAGAAATTCAATTATTCAAAAGAATGAGACTATGGCTTCCAATATTACTGTTGTAGATAAGAGTTAAGTCCACCTACTAGGTTCACCAATTCTTGATGAATCTTTTCCGGGTTTCGTCGACGACAAAATTCAAAATTTTATGAAGGTTTCGGACAGACTTTCAAAAATTAACTCACATAATGGCTTTCACCATTATAAAATTTTGCCTTTTTGTCCCAAAATTTACTTATGCTTTACGATGTTGTCAACTGTGGAAACACAGTGAGCTGGTGGAAGGCTTAGACAACATAATAAAGAACACCCTTTCCACGGTTTTGAATATTGAGTTGGATGACAGAGCATGGTCGCAGGCCTCATTGCCTATTCGATTGGGCGGCTTAGGTATACGCAAAATTTCTAGTGTTGCTTTGCCAGCGTTCTTGTCTTCCGTCTATAGTACACATTCTTTGGTTGAGAAAATTCTAAAACCATCAATTTCGGCTGTTCCAGGCAATATACTCCAAATTTATTATCTTGACGAGGCTCGAAATGCTTGGCATAGTGCTTGCCCTAATACCGATCCCCCAAAACACCTTTCGGCACAACGGCAGTGGGACGGGCCTCTGTGCGAGTTGACACGGAATTATCTATTACATACGTGCTCAACCTCCACAGATCGTGCTCGTCTCTTAGCTGTTTCAAAATGGGAATCAGGTCTTTGGCTGCAAGCACATCCATCCTACAATACCGGTACACTTATGGATCCTGTAACTTTCCGTATTGCCACTTGTCTTCGGTTGGGTGCAAGATGCTGCGCCTCTCACCAGTGCCGGTGCGGTGCGGCCGTAGATCAATTTGGTTTTCACAGACTTTCGTGCGCAAGGTCTGCGGGCAGGATTTCGCGCCACGCTAGTCTTAATGACATTATCCGTCGAGCGTTTACCAGTGTCAATGTGCCAGCCGTTCTTGAACCGAATGGTCTGTTACGTGATGATGGTAAGCGGCCCGACGGTATGACTCTTGTCCCTTGGGAAATGGGTAGGCCTTTGGTGTGGGACGCTACCTGCGTCGACACCCTAGCGCCATCTCATCTGCCTGGGACATCAGTTAGGGCTGGTGCGGCGGCTGATTCGGCCGAGGATCACAAAAGGCGCAAATATAGTGGTCTCGACAGAGCTTACCTATTTGAGCCTTTTGGGGTGGAGACCTTGGGTCCGTGGGGAGCCGGTGCCCTCCGGGTTTTCAAAAATATTGCGGGGCTTTTGATTGAAGCGACACGTGACCCAAGGGCTGGCTCTTATTTAGGCCAGCGAATTAGCATAGCTATTCAGCGTGGCAATGCAGCCAGTGTCTTGGGCACGCTTCCGTCTGGTACTGGTCTGGAACAGTTGAGTTACCTATAGGCCGTTTGTAACGGTCCTTAGGTAATCTGACTGATTCCTTTGTACTTAGTTAGTTTAATTTATTGAATAAATGTAATTTTATAAGAAATTAAAAAAAAAAAAAAATATTTTACTAAACTAATTACAATAACTATTTTTTTTTGTAATGTCAAATCAAATTTAAGAATCAGATTGAGCAATAATAATCAGCATTTAAAATAAATGGCTCAGAATGTCTTCAATCGAATAGAAACATGCACATGAAACACTTTCAGCCATTATTTTGAATCGAAAAACGGGTATTTATCGCGTATATAACCTAAATTTATTCAGATGTTTCTGCGGGGCTGCACCAGCCGGGGTCTCGGGCAGACATTTTTTAACCACCTCTGTGGTCTAGTGGTTTGCCTACCAGAGGTCCCGGGTTCGGTCCCCAGGATGTAATATTGTGCTTGGTTTGTTGAGTGGTAGGTCTTTGTTTACGTCCGCCTAGCTAACCTATCACCGTATTTCCTTATTCTGTCACCATAACAACAATTCTTATCTTGTTGTGTTCCTCAGTTAATTGAGGATTCCGGGTGAAGTGCGCATCCACCTTTGGCCTCATCATTACTTGAAAAACCGGGTAAGATGTCAAGATCACATCCTAAATACTTCTCAAACGTTTATTCTTTCAGCAAAATTATCCTACAGGATCAGACATGATCAAACATCACACATGTCACACAGTTGAATTCCTACGTGCATAAAGTTGAATTCGCAGCATGTTGAATTAGGATTCATAATGCTGAATTTGCAAAAAGTTTAATTCCTTTTAAGACCTCTACACTCATACCGTTACTGTTCTGGCTTTTTAATCTCTGTAATTGTAGAAACCATTTTTCATAACAACACACTGGACTGAGCATAATGATAGTGATAGGCTTTGAAAAACTTTTCTCAAGTATAACTGCGCGTGGTCGGACTAAATAAAAACAGTCGAGGAATACAGTTGTAAAAATATTCAACTTAAAGCCACAGTAACACAACTGTCTTATCGGGTAGAGATATCATAAGCAAGCATGCAAGAATAGTCATAACCTCTCAGGGCACTCAGTGGCATGAAATTTTAAACCAGTAACGTACATAGGTTGGTCAGGAATAAACCTTAACATTTTATATAACTGAGTCTGAGTAGGTAGAGAACGAGTAATTTAGAATGTGATTTTATTTGCTGTGCTGTATTATAAAATATGAAGTTCGCAGTTATGAAATGAACTGGATTATTGTAAAGACCTGTTATCTGTATATTATGGATTATAATAATACCTTCTTTATATTTTCAATTTGTTAGTTTTGGTTCAAGAGTTTAAATTAATTTAAACTAGTTAATCAAAATTTAACTAACGTGATTAGCTTCTATGTACTTAGATTTGAAGAGTAAACATTTTTATTTGTTAATCCTTCTGTTATCTGTTTATTTTTTGTAACATTTTCTAAGGTTGCCTGTAAGACATCGATGAAAGCGATAAAGCCGCCCATTAACCTTGTACACTGTATGTTTGTAATATTTATAGTCAATCTGTATAAACAAATTGTCATTAATGTATTACTTAATTCCTAAAAAAAGCTGCATTACTACAAAACCCACTTGCATTGCCCTACGTAATAAATTTCAAAGACAAAAAGCCTTTAAATAAAAATACAGCTATCACGAACTGGTTCCGTAAGCTTGGTATTTGAACTACATTCACACAATCGTTTATTGCAATAAAGTCGGCTTGAGTGGTATTTCACACTGGGCACTACTACCGGTTGAAAAGGTGAACCATTGTTATAGCACAAATAAAACTTCAAAAATATGACGCTGGATTTTATAGTAGCATCTTTTTACAGTGCCTGCTAAATAAACCTTAACCTATTGATCTTATTTTTTATTAGAATCTTTCATGAATTCAGCTATTGAGAAACTAAGAACTAGATAAGTTGAAACTTAATTTATGCATGAACATTTTTAACAGAAAAATATCAGGCTCCTGTCTTTTGGATGAAACTGTAATAATGATGCTATCATGAGGGGCAGTTTGCTGTAGCGTTGTTTATCAACGGATTTCAATTAAATTAAAAAAAAAACTATGTACAAAGGAATCAGTCAGATTACCTAAAGACCGTTACAAACGGCCTATAGGTAACTCAACTGTTCCAGACCAGTACCAGACGGAAGCGTGCCCTAGACACTGCTTGCATTCCCACACTAAATAGCTATGCTAATTCGCTGGCCTAAATAAGAGCCAGCCCTTGGGTCACGTGTCGCTTCAATCAAAAGCCCCGCAAGATTTTTAAAAACCCGGAGGGCACCGGCTTCCCACGGACCTAGAGTCTCCACCCCAAAAGGCTCAAATAGGTAAGCTCTGTCGAGACCACTATATTTGCGCCTTTTGTGATCTTCGGCCGAATCAGCCGCCGCACCAGCCCTAACTGATGTCCCAGGCAGATGAGCGTCCCACACCAAAGGCTTACCCATTTCCCAAGGGACAAGAGTCATACCGTCGGGCCGCTTGCCATCATCACGTAACAGACCATTCGGTTCAAGAACGGCTGGAACATTAAAACTGGTAAAAGTTCGACGGATGATGTCATTAAGACTTGCGTGGTGGGAAATCCTGCCTGCAGACCTTGTGCACGAAAGTCTGTGAAAACCAAATTGATCTACGACCGCACCGCACCGGCACTGGTGAGAGGCGCAGCATCTTGCACCCAACCGAAGACAAGTGGCAATACGGAAAGTTACAGGATCCATAAGTGTACCGGTATTGTAGGATGGATGTGCTTGCAGCCAAAGACCAGATTCCCATTTTGAAACAGCTAAGAGACGAGCACGATCTGTGGAGGTTGAGCACGTATGTAATAGATAATTCCGTGTCAACTCGCACAGAGGCCCGTCCCACTGCCGTTGTGCCGAAAGGTGTTTTGGGGGATCGGTATTAGGACAAGCACTATGCCAAGCATTTCGAGCCACGTCAAGATAAGAAATTTGGAGTATATTGCCAGGAACAGCCGAAATAGATGGTGTTTAAATTTTCTCAACCAAAGAATTTGTACCATAGACGGAAGACAAGAACTCTGGCAAAGCAACACTAGAAATTTTGCGTATACCTAAGCCGCCCAATCGAACATGCAATGAGGCCAGCAACCATGCTCTGTCATCCAACTCAATATTCAAAACCGTGGAAAGGGTGTTCTTTATTATGTTGTCTAAGCCTTCCACCAGCTCACTGTGTTTCTACAGTTGACAACATCGCAAAGCATAAGTAAATTTTGGGACAATAGACAAAATTGTATAATGCTGAAAGCCATATGTGAGTTAATTTTTGAAACTCTGTCCGACACCTTCATGAATATTTGAATTTTGTCATCGACGAAACCCAGAAAAGATTCATCAAGAATTGGTGAACCTAGTAGGTGGACTTAACTCTTATCTACAACAGTAATATTGGAAGCCATAGTCTCATTCTTTTGAATAATTGAATTTCTATTCAAACAAGTATCTGAAATGTATATTTCACATTTCGAAAAATTTAGTTCTAAGCCAATCTGCCGAAATTCATCTATAATAATTTTTAGATGGCCAAATACTGTCACATCGCCACCTAGTGTTCCGTCATCTAGATACCTAACATTCAATTTAGATTTCAGGCGTTGAATAATTGGGTGAATGGCATGGCTAAAAATGCCCGAGCCAAGAGGGTCACCTTGCTGACAGCCAACTGCAAACGAAATAGTTTGGTTCTTGTAAATTAATTTAGATGGCGAACCATAACATTGAAAAAGAAATGGATATTATTTTTGCGACAGCAGACTTTGGCTGCAAGGCGGCGATAGGTGGTGCCTACGGCTATGAGTCTTATACCGCCATCCTTTTTTTTTAAAGCACAAAGGTTAGCACTATATAAGATTTCTGTAATCTCGCTGTTAACTCGACTCGACAGCATGAGGTTGATCAATGCCATCAGTTCTTCAAGAAGGACATCACCTGCATGGCCAGACCCACCAGATAGCAGGTCCTTTAGATGCTGTGGAGACACATCATTCAGGTCAGTGGCTGAGCTACTCTGAAAGGACATAACGGCACTGAGTACATCCTGACTGGTCGCCTCAACAGCGCAATCACTATCTTGAGGTGCATCGGGGAGGTGGAAATCTAGCCCCGGGGCCAGATGTTTACTTTCAAGATAAATGAGGGTTACAACGGAATTTGGAGCTATCGTGTCACTAGAAAAAAGTATACGGGAGGCACCTTTAATATCACCATCGCTAATCTTACTCTCTACAAGTTTGAAGAGAGCAGACTCGGGGGATGGCTTAAATTTAGAATTCCTAATCGGGTCCTGATCATTACACAAAAAAGGTGTGCGCTCATCGCGGGCCTTACACAATTTTGCTTTATTATATATTCTAATAGTTAATGATGTTTTTGGAAATCTTTATTTACGTGTAGTACACTATACGGAAATATTAGGAGATGTTCACAAGCCTCTTTATTATTTTTAGATACTGCATTTTTGATGGCTTGTCCGAGAGCTGTGGCGACAGAGAGACGGGCACCTCTAGGAATGCGTTTTAAAACTGGGGAGGTAATTTTGCACTGACTAATAACTTTCCAAAAAGGTTGAGGATTAGTGATAACATTGGAATTCTGTTTCAAAATATTTACCGAGTCTGCGACCGGAGCAGATGACGGTATAATGGGATTCGCGTGAATTCTAGTTTGGTGAATTTTGAGGCCTCTCTGTCCCTTAAAAAAGCGAGGCTGGGAACACAAAGAGCACTAAACTAGGTTTGGCACAGACACGGTAGCCTGTAGTATTTGTTGGTTGTGTGCAAAACGTCATATTCACATGGTTATTCTTACTAGCTAGCATTATAAGAAAAATAAAAGTAAATACAAATAAACTAATCTAGCAGCTGAGAAGAGCAGTGACAGGCGGGCAGGGCGCAAGCGTGGCCCCCGGGCTCCAAAGCAACCGCGCTCCGCTCTGTTGACATATAATAACCACAATGAAAAAAAGGAGCGGAAGGAGAAAAGGGGAGAAGTTCGCTGTAGGTTTTTTTTATATTTGGAAAATGTATTACTACGTTTACTAATCAGACTACGCAGTCCTTCAGAAAAAGAGAACGCGAGTAATCGCTTAAACTTATAGGTTGCTTAAAAATCTAAAAAGTGAAAGCATCGGTTATTGCATGGTCACAGGGGCTCGCGAGGTCTACTATTCTTACAGAACCACTAGTTTATATTGATGTTATTTATACACCGTTTTGGCTATACAAGTTAAACGGTGAAACAGCGTTTATTATTACCAATGGGAAAACAAGCTTGGAAACCTGTCCAGCCAGCCAGGGATCGCCAATGATCTAACCTGAGCCCCGCTCTCCGAGTTTGCCCACATATGTTTTAGGTCACTTTTCTAGAGCTCTGTACTCTGTTTGGATATTACTATGTTATTTTTATAGGAGTTTTGTGGAAAATATTATTATTCCAATGACAAACGTATATATCTATAATTTATCGAGTGGGCAAAGCGAACGAAATCTACGAGTTTTATTTAGAAACCCGACACTGTATAATTATATGCATGGATGTATGTAAGTGGCAATGTTTGTGACGGTATAACTCTCGAGCGGGTTGTCCAATTTTAATGAAATTTGAATTATAACGTAAATTAAAAATAATGGAAATTGCTAGTTTCGAAAGATTTTAATTACATGGGTAAATTTAGAGAGATTGGGGTACTAAGAACTAAAATTTTTTTCCCAAATTGAATGATTTGAATTGATCCAATCAATTTAAATTTGGTATATTGAATTTTTAGAGATAACTTTTGTAATCTTAACGAGTTAACTCAGTAAAGGGTTTATTTGCCTTATCAAGGGGAGTTTTCAAGGTAAAGGGATGCAAAGGTTTTGATGGTCTTTCAAGGTAGTCTTGTGAGGATAATTGGCTTCTTAAATAATTAAAACTAATCTATCAATTTATTGTTTTTTACTCATAAGGGAATACGTAATTACCATGTGTGTAGACAAATTTTGGAATGACATGGGATTGACTGCGCTTGTCCCACGTCAACGGCCCATTAATATCCATTACAGTTAGGATTTTATAAATAAAAAAAAAATGGACTAATGATTTTTTTACATAGCGCCATGTAACCCTAAGCAGCTAAGCAGAGCATGTAATATGGGGGCTTGATTACGGATGTAGTACTTATATGCTTTTTTGGATAAATACATACACATGATACGATTTTACAGCCAAACTAAGTACAAACATTAATATTCATCACATAAATGTTTGTCCTGGGTGGGAATCGAACCAACAACCTTCAGCGCAGAAGGTAGGACTACCATCAACTGAGCTGCGAATCATGTCAAAAATTTACTACAAACCTATTCGATTTGGCAGAAAGAAGCTGTTGCCTTTTTAGTGAAACAACATCCGTGGGCAGGGGACGTGTAGGGGTAGATTTATAAATCACGAAACATTTTTGAGACAACTTTTAAAACAGACACCTCTTAACCTTTCCATGTTAATAAGTGGCGTCTGATTCATCATATTTGTAATCGTCATTATTGTATTATGTCCACCTACTATGACGTACGTTCATTGCTATGGTGTTTTGCTCTCAATCTGGCTTTGCATAGAATGAGAGTTAGCAACGAGAATGAGCCTCAAAAACTCGGGGGAATAAAGAGAGATTGTGAAAAACATGCCTAGAAAAATTTGAATTAAAGCACACTTTTATTAATAGCAACCAAGTTAGGCTACCAACCGACAAACCAGGCTGTGGACCTTGTTGGACGGTTGGTATGTTTAATGTAATTAATTAATTTTACGACAAGGAAGCGCTTGGCCTTCATCTCACCTGGTAACAAGTTGAGATAAGGCCGAAGATGGAGGCGCACTTCACCCGGAATCCTCAACAAACTGAGGAACTGGCTATCTTACCTCTGAATGCCGGAATACAACATTTTTTTAAAGAATTGTTATTATGGCGACATAATTAGGTAAGATGGTGGTAGCTAGCCTGGCGGACTTAAACAAACCCTACCACCGACCAAGCACAATATATTGTACTCCCCATGGGGATCGAACCCGGGACCTCTGGACCTGAAATCGGTGAGTTGAACCACTAGACCACAGAGGCGGTTTAAAATGGAATAAACGTTTTACGGTGTGAACTCCGCCCGCCTAAGCTCTAGGGCGCAATCGACTTTTCCACTTGTAGGTATATAACAAAATTGCCAGATTAAATATTAAAAGAATAAGAAAACCAGTATCATAATTATTCTCCTGGTTTTAGAAGATATTTGGACCAAGTTTGCTTTGTACTATTTAATTTTAGAATAATATAATCTGAGATACAAATATTTCTATACGTTCTTACATTAGAGTTCATTTAATGCCTGAATAGCAAGATCCAACCCTTATAAAAGACGGGGACAAATTGTGTCAGCAAAACGTACATTATATCTTATGTTGAAGTCAACCCGAGACAAGGTATACCTAGTGCCTCAGTAAATATCTAATGTAAATACCCTGCGATCAAACCCCTCTACCTGGCTTGCTTTCAAAGGTAAATAGAGCTTGGTAACATAGTTGTCACAGTGGTTCCCACTAGTCCCATCATGACATACAATAATTTTGTTTCTTTACATTCTCAATTTAGAGATAGCAAACAGAAAAACATGTCACTTCTTCAAACTTTGTTAACGGTGTTTATTTCAAGTTACTCTTTGTTTACTTAATCTTTAATATACTCAATATAGCTACCTATATTAATGAATGTTGTGTGTTTCGCTTGCTCAATTTATAGATACTTAGATATATTAGATATTTGCTTGTCAATGACTACTAGCTCGCTAGCTTGTGCAACTAGATTTTGATTTTGTCGTTTTTAGCAAAACTTAGATACATCTTATTATAAAACTCCAAAGTTTCTAAGACAAGTTACGTAATGCATCAAATAAACTCGTTTAACACGGCAGGTGTTTCAATTTACTTTAAATGACACTGAAATTTCGAGTTTATTTACGTCCCAAGTAACAGATTATGAGTTATTATTTTGATGAACTTAGGTTGACTTAATATTACTAAAGTTGTACAGAAACTATTAACCTTTAGCCTGAAATTCCTTAACAAAATGATCACTAACTACTTTATACTTTTTTTTATTTAATATAAAGCAATAAGTATCAAATTTATTTTTGTACACAAGACCATAATAATATAGTTAGTAATGCAAAACAGTAGAAAGGTAGTTTTCTTTCTGTACTTCACAGACGAGCAGTCAACCTAAGACAGAAAGGAACAATCAATTCTAAAACATGCTAAGTCTATGAACGGCGACGACGAATTATCAAAGCCGACAGCGTGTTGACCAGAACTAGACGAAACAATTTTGAAGGCCATGTGGGAAGAAACCTCGGAACTTGGACAATGTCTTTGGTAGAAGCGTGATCGTCTTGGTATTGTTTAGTGAAACAATGCCAGCTGGATTGTAAAGCGATTTTGGAACTTGTGAAACAGTGAGTATTTTGCTGTAGAAGCTACCACACAACGCAATCACATGTGTCATCTATGATCAACCCGGACAGCTTAAGGAGATTAGTATGAGGAGGACAATGTTTTTCGAGCCAATGGCGTAATGTCGACATACGTACAATTCAATTACCAGGTTACATACCGTATTAGCTTGATAGATTTTGATATAAGGTGTCTGTTAATTCGAGAAAATTGTGGAAATAACAAAGGTCCCATTTTAATTCCCATCCCACGGGAATCGATTAATGGGATGAAAAGAAGCCGAATCAGATAAATCTCATATTTGACTTATACCAACGTGACGTCATGTGCAAAGTTTCAGCTCCACCTGTTAAAATTTAGGCGTAAATTCCAAACATATTATTTATATGTTTGGATGAATGTTTTGAACTTTTGCTTTTATAATATTTCTATGATAATACATGTTTCTTCGTGAACCCAGATACATAGCTTGCAAACTGCTGCCAAAGTCCGCAACCAAGCAGTTTGCTGTTTTCCGTCTGTGCACAGGTCGCCGTCAGTAGCAGTGCCTTAAATAGGCAGGTTCTGGAAAACATCGCTCCGTCGTAGACCTCGTCCTTGCTGCTCAGGTCATGCCCAGGCAAGCTTCATTTCAAATGAAAAGGAAGATAATCAATAAGCATGTTATTATGATGACAATGATGAAGCAAGAATAAACGGAATCGCTGGCTTTTGTTAGCAGTTGCGGCTGATGCGGTAGCCGTAACTGCGGCGGCTGCGAAATGATTTCAGATTCAGATTTCATTTATTGGCCACATTATAACAAAGATTGCTACACGAGGCAAGTCACAATTTTTTACATAAAATATGTTGAACTTTAAGATAGGTTAGTAATAGGTATCTAGTTCACGAAATTCAACGTATTTCAACAAATTATCAAATAAAGTTAAATGACAGAAATTACACAAAAAATCAATAAAAAATTAACCACCTACTAAAACAGTTCAAAATATGTCAAAATGAATTCAGAATATATAATTACATAGGTATTTCATTTTCAATTTTCAATAACACAAAACCTTAAATAAATAAAATTTCAGGCAAAAACATATATTTAAATAACGCAAGTCAAATAAAATGTGATTCTCCTAGAGACATGTCAAAAAAATTCATTAACAGTTCAAAATATGTCAAAATGGATTCAGAATATTATTACATAGGTATTTCATTTTCAATTTTCAATAAAACAAAACCTTAAATAAATAATAATGTCAGGCAAAACATATATTTAAATAAAGCGAGTCAAATAAAATGTGATTCTCCTAGAGACATGTCAAAAAAATTCATTAACAGTTCAAAATATGTCAAAATGGATTCAGAATATTATTACATAGGTATTTCATTTTCAATTTTCAATAACACAAAACCTTAAATAAATAATCATGTCAGGCAAAACATATATTTAAATAAAGCGAGTCAAATAAAATGTGATTCTCCTAGAGACATGTGAAAAAATTCATTTATATTATAAAATACATAATTTTCATAGAATCGTTTAACTTTACATTTAAAGTCTGACATGTGTTTCGTCTTCGTTATGTTTATAGGCAGTTTATTGTACATCAATTTTTTAGTATGTTCTCCTTGCTTTTGAACCTTGGTTAATCTTACTTTTGGTTTCTGTAACCTATAATGATCACAACACTGGTAGTGTCTGGTAATGGTCCATCTGGCTAGCAACCGAACCTGACGCTTTCTTTATTTATTGGACGATTCGGAAGCACTTGACCTTCATCTCACTTGGTTTCAAGTTATGATAAGGCCAAAGATGGAAGCACAGCTTCACTTGGAATCCTATGCCATCAGAACTTAACAACAATTATAAATTGTTGCTAAGGCGACAGACTTAGTTATAATAGTGGTAGCTAGCAAGGCGGACTTAAACAAAACCAAACGCACAATACTCTATTCTCCTGGGGATTGAACCCGCCGAACCCAAAGAGATGAAGAGGCCTCTTGATCTGACACCGGTGGATAAATCACTTCAATGAATGAATTAATGAATGAAAATCCTTAATTGCACACCTTAAAAAATCTAATTGAAATACTTAAAAAAAAAAAAAATGGGCGGTCTTATCTTATCAAGTGATTTCTTCCAGAAAACCTTTGGATGGAGAGGATTTATGGCTAAAGAGACTACACTACAGACTACAGAGGCAGTTCCTGCCGAAGTCCAGCACCAAGCAGTTTGCTATGTTTCGTTGATACCAGGGAGCAAATGCCCTATGGATAAGCTATTTTATACCCCATCCTTGACTGTGTGAGTTTACCTTTGTCTTGTAAATAAATACAAAATACTTTATACTTATTTCGACATATTATTCACAGCACTTTTTGTTCATCGTAAAGCTTTTGTTAACGTTACACGGTAACTTTAATTTATGACCAATTTCTAGACGTTTTGTTAAAATTATTGCTCTTCGGCGTGCCATTATTTCCAAGAAAACGAAAATTTGTAAAGCTTTTTCGTTAAACATGATTGGTTAGTATTGGCCAATATTCCTATTTTTACAAAATGTAGTCCTTGACTTTTGTCTCGAAGAAATCGCTTCTAAGCGATAAGACCGCCTATTTCAGTAATCCAGTTTTATTTTTAAGGTGTGTAGTTAAGTATTTTCATTCATTCACACATTTAATTCTAGAGGATGTAATATTCAATTTCATTTGACGTTACATAGTTTTCAACTAACGGGCTACCAAGAGGCTTCCAATAATACTCCATTTTGTCAAATTATGATAAGTAGTTTCAAAGAATTATTCCAAAGTTACGCCTAGTCCGTATAACGCTTTACATTAATTTAAGCCGATCTTAATTTTTTTTTTATTGTACGGCGGGGTAGCGCTTGGCTTTCATCTCACATGAGCCCTTATTCTGTATGACCAATCGTGTCTTAAGAGCGCGCCACATGCCAAAATTACGCAACAGGAGCATTTTTAAACACACTATTTGATAGTAACGAAAGAAGTAATTCCAATAAAAAAAATACTGAAAACTGGGAAAAATCTTGTTGAAGTACAATAATCGAATAGAATTTTGAAAACAATTAATAGATACTGCACTAAAAAAAGGTTTTAATTCAAATGCTCGAAATTATCAGCGACAACCCCATTTTTTATTTATGAATAAAATAGTTAATTAAATTAAATTTAATTTCACGTTTACATTTTGAATAATTAAATAAAACTAACAAAAATTATACCCTGGACCTAAAAGCCATTGCATTATCAACTGAACCATGCAATTTTCGACTTTATATTATGCCGTTTGGATACAAAATAGATCATGGCTTCTTGGTCAGTTGTCGGGCAGCGCTCGACGTGGAAGGTTGTTCCCGGCCGCTTTGTTTCGTAATCCAGCGCGTAATTTGGATTATGTTTTGAATATAATGATACTTATCTATTAATTAGGTTCCTACCTTTGCATAATAAAATTTATTGTAGACGGATTTCTTATATAATATTTTCAAATAAACGCAAAGAGTTGATAATGGTAGCACCCTATTCTCATACAAATTGAGTCTAAATTTGATGGGCTAGCGTTCAAACCTGGGACCGTACCGGCGACGGCGTAGCCGATCTCCATTGGCTTAAAATTAGCTTCATGAGAACTAGAAACGATTTTTACCTACCGGGTATCACAAGTGTCAAATACAAAATGGCGTTTCCCATCTTAAAAGTGAACACATGTTATGAAACCCGTCCATTCAGTACATTTTGACGTTTAGATGACAGATTCGGTACCGCGTAAGGCAGATGGGCTTCAATAATTGTTTTGCCATGGTTCGTATCTTTATTGGATGAATAACTTGAAGCCGGTTACCGTAAAGCACCGGTTATCAATACCATCATCCGAATTATTCAGCTTTCGGCACATTTAGGATACATATTTGGGTTTTTCTGGGCACTATATGTTATTGCAGTGTTCAGAGTAATTTGTGTGTGTCTTTTTCGTTTGTTTGAGAGCCATGGAGAGTGTTGGGTTGTGGGCGATTTTGGGTAGTATCTACCTACTTTATGTTACCTATTGCCGTGTTCAGAGTAATTTTTATGTGTCTTTTTCGTATGGTTGTGAGCCATGGAGAGAGTTGTGTTGTACCTTCTATAAGTGACCTACCTATTGCCGTGTTCAGAGTAATTTGTATGTGTCTTTTCCTTATGGTTGAGAGCCGTTGAGGGAGTTGTGTTGTAGGCCGCTGAAGATCTTCGAAACCTAGAGCGCATGGACAAGGAGAAACCTTCGAAAGAACAGCCAGCCTATGTGCTTCTGAGCTGGGACCGTACCGGCGACGGCGTAGCCGATCTCCATTGGCTTAAAATTAGCTTCATGAGAACTAGAAACGATTTTTACCTACCGGGTATCACAAGTGTCAAATACAAAATGGCGTTTCCCATCTTAAAAGTGAACACATGTTATGAAACCCGTCCATTCAGTACATTTTGACGTTTAGATGACAGATTCGGTACCGCGTAAGGCAGATGGGCTTCAATAATTGTTTTGCCATGGTTCGTATCTTTATTGGATGAATAACTTGAAGCCGGTTACCGTAGAGCACCGGTTATCAATACCATCATCCGAATTATTCAGCTTTCGGCAAATTTAGGATACATATTTGGGTTTTTCTGGGCACTATATGTTATTGCAGTGTTCAGAGTAATTTGTGTGTGTCTTTTTCGTTTGTTTGAGAGCCATGGAAAGTGTTGGGTTGTGGGCGATTTTGGGTAGTATCTACCTACTTTATGTTACCTATTGCCGTGTTCAGAGTAATTTTTATGTGTCTTTTTCGTATGGTTCTGAGCCATGGAGAGAGCTGTGTTGTACCTTCTATAAGTGACCTACCTATTGCCGTGTTCAGAGTAATTTGTATGTGTCTTTTCCTTATGGTTGAGAGCCGTGGAGGGAGTTGTGTTGTAGGCCGCTGAAGATCTTCGAAACCTAGAGCGCATGGACAGGGAGAAACCTTCGAAAGAACAGCCAGCCTATGTGCTTCTGAGCTGTATTGTGGGTTCGATTCCCACCCAGCAATAACATTTGTGTGATGAATATTGATGTTTGTTCTGTGTAGTATTGTATTGTATGATGATACCTACATACAATACAGTATTATTTCCAAAATCTAGTTCCTGATGAATAGGTATTGATGTAGGTTCTGTGTTGTATTATATGATGATACATACACATCAAACAATACAGTATTATTTCCAAAATCTAGTTGTCTTATTACAAGCTTTGCTTGGTTTAGGCATGATGGAAATAAATCATTATTCTCCTGCCCTTATCCCACGCTAGGTGGGGTCGGCACAACATGTTCTCTTCTTCCACTCACTCCTATCAACCGTCAACTCTGCATCTACTTTCATACCCATGTCCTCTTTCACACAATCCATCCATCTCTTTCTCGGCCTTCCCTTGCTCACATGTCCATCCACGCTCAAATTCATAACCCTTTTGGTCAAATGACTATTATCCCTCCTCATTACATGCCCATACCATGCCAACCTAGCACTCAACTTTTCTACAACTGGTGCCACTTTCAAACTTCCCCTTATAAACTCATTTCTGATCTTATCTAACCTTGTCACCCCACACATCCATCTTCACATTCGCATCTCAGTAACATGCACTTTCCTCTCATCCGTCTTCTTCATAGCCCAACCCTCTGATCCATGCATTGCGACAGGTCTGATGAATATTACAGGACATTTATTTCACACAGCATGAAATAGTCCTGTAATATTTATGCTTCTCTCAGAAAGTATGGCACTTCATCATGAAACACCCACCTTTTTATATATAAATAATAAGCAATTAAGTATAAGGTATATAGGTTTTATTTACATATTTGATTCTAAAATCTAATTAAGTGAATATGCGGTTGTCTCAATTTAACACACTAATCTGCCACTCTGCCAAATTCTTCTGATCAAGGCTGCTGAGGCGACAACCTCAGAAACCTAACTGTAAATATACATAAATGTAAATATACATAAATGTAAGATAACATATTATGATTAAAACAAAAGTTAAATTAGGGTAATTATTAGATAAGCATTTCTTAATTGTGGTAGTGTGGTAAACATAAAAGTATTTTTTACTTATTTTATTCTAATCTTCCACTATGATTTGTCCGCCATTCTCAACATTTGCTCTTCAGTTCCATTTGCTCTTCACCACCAACTCCACTCCTCAAGGGAGTGGAGGCTATAACAAGTCCTCCTTTGGTGCTATAAAAAGCTGGGTGCTCCAATATGTAATCGGTTTTCTGAAAATAATAGGACCTTATTAGAACAAGTTGGAGACAAAAATTCATCAAGCCATTCTTGTATTTGCCAAATAAGTATGTATGGCGGTGGTTTGCTTGATCTAGAACAAACAGCAGTGCACTTACTGCTGTTGTATTGCTGCTGCAATACACACCCACAAACGAATTCCAACACTTCACGCAAGTACTATCCCTCCATTTCGGGCGAAGTCTTCGTGGTCCGCGACCCTATAGAGTTAAGTCGGGATGCTACAATCGAAACGAAGAGCCGCAGTCATTTTGCAGCAAGATTTCCTCGTCTTTGGGAAACTATTCGAGGGGACGGCATATCTAAAAATTACCACTCATGACGTAAGTAAAACGATGAAAACTAAGTTAACGCACATTTTACTTATAAATTTATTAGAATTACTTACTTTTCGTGTCTACAAAGCGCTCTAAATAAATATTTAGAACATTTTCTCATATATTTGTTTATGTTTTGTGTTTACAAATACAAACTCGCATCACATTAGAGGTGTGACTAATAAATTAATAATAGTTAGATAACCTAATATTAGCAATGTATATTCGTAATAGGTATTGGAATCTTCGGTATAATATTATTTTATAATAGTTAAATATTAGCCTGATCCAAGATTCGTTTCGTGAACTTCGCCGCGGTGGCTGTGATGGCGCTTAGTATTGTCGCTCTGCTCTGCCGTTAGTGTTATGTGTTCTCGTACGTAGGTACTGAAGCGCTGTTCTTACTAGCGTTCATGCGAGCGAGGGTGAGATGAATAGTTATTCTATGATTTGATTGATATGCGTGAATGAATTTGAGTAAATAATAGTCTCTGTGATTGATATTCGTCTGCTAATGAGTGAATTTGTGCGAATGATATATGTCTAGTAGTAAGTGAATCTAAGCAAATAATAGTCTGATTGATATTCGTCTGCTAATGAGTGAATTTGTGCGAATGATATTCGTCTAGAAGTAAGTGAATTTGAGTAAATAATACTCTCTGTGATTGATATTCATCTGCTAAGGAGTCAATTTGTGTGAATAATAGCAATAAATAATCAATGTAGGTACCTACATAGGTAATTAACTTTTTAAATACGCCAACTTATCTTTATTTTCGTTCACAGTCCTAAGCCTCATAAAAGATGAAGAAAAATTTAATAACCGTTACATTTACATTATGTACGTATCATAATATACTTTTATCCGATTATGGATACCTACCCAAAGAGAATACCTGATAGAATATCTATTAAACGCCGTAAGTAGCGTTGAATACAGAATCGGAATCAGTCGAAACACTACCTATTATTTGACTATTATATTATAATAGGTATCATAACATAATCCCAGCAATTAAATAATACGAAAAATATGACCCTAATACACCATCTCTATTACAAACTCTCATCACATTGGGAACATCTTCTTCTTCTTCTTTGATTGGCCTCTGCGTTTCGTTGCGTTTGCATAACACACCATTTTTCGGTTTTATGATTAAAATAATTCGTTTTAAGGTAAAATTACTATTTTATACCTTGAAATAAAAAATAATAAGTACTACAGAGTATCAATAAATGACATTCTAATTAAAAAAATATGGTAGGTCGCATTTTTATTAAAACGTTGCGTTTCGTTTATTTAATATTTGTTTCTTATTGAAATCCCTAATCCATTGTATGCTAGGAGTCCCATCTTAACATTGACGAACTTCATAAAGAACGGCGGTACCATTGCAGACTTATCGATTGATGAAGATGGAGATGAAATCAATGGATGACAATGAACTTCGGCGAAATGCCCGGTAGCCTCCCTGTATTGTGGGTTCGATTCCCACCTAATAACATTTGTGTGATGAATATTGATGTTTGTTCTGTGTAGTTTTGTATTGTATGATGATACTTACATACAATACAGTATTATTTCCAAAATCTAGTTCCTGATGAATAGGTATTGATGTAGGTTCTGTGTTGTATTATATGATGATACATACACATCAAACAATACAGTATTATTTCCAAAATCTAGTTGTCTTATTACAAGCTTTGCTTGGTTTAGGCATGATGGAAATAAATCATTATTCTCCTGCCCTTATCCCACGCTAGGTGGGGTCGGCACAACATGTTCTCTTCTTCCACTCACTCCTATCAACCGTCAACTCTGCATCTACACCTTTCATACCCATGTCCTCTTTCACACAATCCATCATCTCTTTTTCGGCCTGCCCTTGCTCACATGTCCATCCACGCTCAAATTCATAACCCTTTTGGTCAAATGACTATTATCCCTCCTCATTACATGCCAACCTAGCACTCCTCAACTTTTCTACAACTGGTGCCACTTTCAAACTTCCCCTTATAAACTCATTTCTGATCTTATCTAACCTTGTCACCCCACACATCCATCTTAACATTCGCATCTCAGTAACATGCACTTTCCTCTCATCCGTCTTCTTCATAGCCCAACCCTCTGATCCATGCATTGCGACAGGTCTGATGAATATTACAGGACATTTATTTCACACAGCATGAAATAGTCCTGTAATATTTATTAGGTATTATTTATGCTTCTCTCAGAAAGTATGACACTTCATCATGAAACACCCACCTTTTTATATATGAATAATAAGCAATTAAGTATAAGGTATATAGGTTTTATTTACATATTTGATTCTAAAATCTAATTAAGTGAATATGCGGTTGTCTCAATTTAACACATACTAATCTACCACTCTGCCAAATTCTTCTGATCAAGGCTACTGAGGCGACAACCTCAGAAACCTAACTGTAAATATACATAAATGTAAGATAACATATTATGATTAAAACAAAAGTTAAATTAGGGTTATTATTAGATAAGCATTTCCTAATTGTGGTAAACATAAAAGTCTTTTTTATTTATTTTATTCTAATCTTCCACTATGATTTGTCCGCCATTCTCAACATTTGCTCTTCAGTTCCATTTGCTCTTCACCACCAACTCCACTCCTCAAGGGAGTGGAGGCTATAACAAGTCCTCCTTTGGTGCTATAAAAAGCCGGGGGCTCCAATATGTAATCGGTTTTCTGAAAATAATAGGACCTTATTAGAACAAGTTGGAGACAAAAATTCATCAAGCCATTCTTGTATTTGCCAAATAAGTATGTATGGCGGTGGTTTGCTTGATGTAGAACAAACAGCAGTGCACTTACTGCTGTTGTATTGCTGCTGCAATACACACCCACAAACTAATTCCAACACTTCACGCAAGTACTATCCCTCCATTTCGGGCGAAGTCTTCGTGGTCCCCGACCCTATAGAGTTAAGTCGGGATGCTACAATCGAAACGAAGAGCCGCAGTCATTTTGCAGCAAGATTTCCTCGTCTTTGGGAAACTATTCGAGGGGACGGCATATCTAATAATTACCACTCATGACGTAAGTAAAACGTGGAAAACTAAGTTAACGCACATTTTACTTATAAATTTATTAGAATTACTTACTTTTCGTGTCTACAAAGCACTCTAAATAAATATTTAGAACATTTTCTCATATATTTGTTTTTGTTTTGTGTTTACAAATACAAACTCGCATTAGAGGTGTGACTAATAAATTAATAATAGTTAGATAACCTAATATTAGCAATGTATATTCGTAATAGGTATTGGAATCTTTGGTATAATATTATTTTATAATAGTTAAATATTAGCCTGATCCAAGATTCGTTTCGTGAACTTCGCCGCGGTGGCTGTGATGGCGCTTAGTATTGTCGCTCTGCTCTGCCGTTAGTGTTATGTGTTCTCGTACGTAGATACTGAAGCGCTGTTCTTACTAGCGTCCATGCGAGCGAGGGTGAGATGAATAGTTATTCTATGATTTGATTGATATGCGTCTAGAAGTGAATGAATCTAAGTAAATACTAATAGTTTCTGTGATCGATATTGGTCTATTAATGAATGAATTTGTATGAATGATATTTGTCTAGAAGTGAGTGAATTTGAGTAAATAATAGTCTCTGTGATTGATATTCGTCTGCTAATGAGTGAATTTGTGCGAATGATATATGTCTAGTAGTGAGTGAATCTAAGTAAATAATAGTCTGATTGATATTCGTCTGCTAATGAGTGAATTTGTGCGAATGATATTCGTCTAGAAGTGAGTGAATTTGAGTAAATAATAGTCTATGTGATTGATATTCATCTGCTAAGGAGTCAATTTGTGTGAATAATAGCAATAAATAATCATTGTTGGTAGGTACCTACATAGGTAATTAACTTTTTAAATACGCCAACTTATCTTTATTTTCGTTCACAGTCCTAAGCCTCATAAAAGATGAAGAAAAATTTAATAACCGTTACATTTACATTATGTACGTATCATAATATACTTTTATCCGATTATGGATACCTACCCAAAGAGAATACCTGATAGAATATCTATTAAACGCCGTAAGTAGCGTTGAATACAGAATCGGAATCAGTCGAAACACTACCTATTATTTGACTATTACATTATAATAGGTATCATAACATAATCCCAGCAATTAAATAATACGAAAATATGACCCTAATACACCATCTCTATTACAAACTCTCATCACATTGGGAACTTCTTCTTCTTCTTCTTTGATTGGCCTCTGCGTTTCGTTGCGTTTGCATAACACACCATTTTTCGGTTTTATGATTAAAATAATTAGTTTTAAGGTAAAATTACTATTTTATACCTAGAAATAAAAAATAATAAGTACTACAGAGTATCAATAAATGACATTCTAATTAAAAAAATATGGTAGATCGCATTTTTATTAAAACGTTGCGTTTCGTTTATTTAATATTTGTTTCTTATTGAAATCCCTAATCCATTGTATGCTAGGAGTCCCATCTTAACATTGACGAACTTCATAAAGAACGGCGGTACCATTGCAGACTTATCGATTGATGAAGATGGAGATGAAATCAATGGATGACAATGAACTTCGGCGAAATGCCCGGTAGCCTCACTGACCGGGCCGCGCGTTTGCCGCAGCACTGATCATTTCTAAAGGGTGTCTCAGTAAGAGTGCACTTTGTCATTTAAAAATAAGAAATAAATTTTATGACACAGTTGTGATATTTTTATTGTATTGTATAGAAGACATGTTACGATTAAGTATAGAATAAAATATCCGGCAAATGACCCCCACGGCTCCGATGATAGGCCATTACTCTTTTCATGAAATTTTCCATGACTTTTGCACAGAGATGTGGCTGTATCTCACCGATGACGCGTTGGATTTCCGATTTGAGCTCAGGAATGGTTTCGGGTTCAATCTCATAAACGCGAAATTTCACAAAACTCCAAAGAAAAAAATCGCACGAAGTTAAATCGCACGATCTTGGTGGCCAGTTGACATCAGTATTTCGTGAGATAATGTGTTCTGGAAATCGTTGCTGCAATAAGTCGATTGTTTCATGCGTGGTGTCGCAGGTTGCGCCGTCCTGCTGAAAACACAATGTTATCCAGATTCACACCGTCCAGTTGAGGCCACAAGAAGTCCGTCATATTCCTGTAACGAATGCCGTTCACAGTCACTACAATTTCGGCCTCATTTTCAAAAAAGTAAGGTCACGCCGCCTGACCAAAATCCGCACTAGACAGTTACTCTTTGTGGGTGCATTTGTTTCTCATGGATTGCATGAGGATTTTTTTGACCACTCTTCGAATGGTTGACACATTAGGTGCACTTTCTCGGCTGAAAATTTGACGAAGTTTGCGAGCGGTTTCAGCGTAACTTTCCCAGCATAATTTTTGTAATGAGTTTTCACAATTATAACGCGTTGTTCTTTCGAAAAGCGCTCCATTTTTAATAATCGGAATAAACAGAGGTGACAGCTGTCAAATTTCAGAGTTGCCACTTGCATGGAAAAAAAATTATTCCAATTTTAAAAAGTGCACTATTACTGAGAAACCCTTTACATAATCTTGACAGTATAGGCAAGATTTTCAGACAAATCATAGTATCCTCATAGCCTCATAGCTCTGATGGTAGTAACTCTGCCTTCTGCGCTGTAGGCTGTGGGTTCGATTCCCACCCAGGACAAACATTTGTGTGATGAATATAGATGTTTGTTCTGTGTTTGTGTGTTTGTATTGTATGATAAGTATGTATTTAGAAAAAAAAAATAAGTAGGTATTCTATCCGTAATCTAGTTCCCATATTACAAGTTATGCTTAGTTTGGGGCTAGATGGCGCTGTGTGAAATTAATTTCCTGTAATATTTTGTAATATTTATATTTGTATACTCTGCATACTTGTACTACCTACATAAATTAATGTTGATTATTACAATTAGTAATTATGTAGCCAAATCCTGTTCTCATATAGAAAACTTCTTCAGACGGGTTGAGCATGAACAAAAATCATGGAACTCGCGTCATCATCACCGAACGCTTTCCATTAGCTATACGTATACTGTGTATATACATATATGTACTTTTTGGGTAAACAAAATGTGAGTAACTTGCGTCATCGTCACCGCGCGCTCGTGTGAATTGTATCGTCGAGCTATTAGATTATTATGCGCAACACTGTTACGCTAACCGACACCACTTTTGACTTTAAACACATTGGGAATCAAGTACCATCAATCTCAGCTGTTTTCTTAGGCAATGATAAACGAACTTCAAGTTTTCACTTTTGTCGGCACTCCCTATAACAAAATTTGTTCAATTACAGTTACCTGAAAGAATTAGTTGTCCTGGCGAAAAAGTGTCAAATTTCATGATTTGACTTTCTAGAATAATTAGATTATGATACCGTGTAGCGTGATGTGATATTTTAAATGAGATTATTCACATATCGAAAACAAACTATCCACAGAAAAAATTGCCGGCCAGCAAAGAAAACACATGTTTCTTGCGGCAAACCACGTCTAGTATATTTTTTACTATGGTGGCAGTACATGTTCAGTTCAGTACATGTCTGATAAAATAATAAGTTTGGAAATATCTTTACATGAGGTGACCATGAAATACAAGAAAGCTGAACAAGACTCTTGTGAGAATATTAAAAAAATTAATAATATTGTAGAAATGGTTAACAATGAAAGTATATATGTACAAGTACAACATAGTAGCTCCCAGACCGACCCATGTACCACAGACCAGCCAGTGACTCAGGTTGCTTCATCGGGATGTGTGGAACCACCGGTACCAGCAGTTGTGCAACCCGATTCCCCTGTGGTACTACTACCAGAACAACATGTGCAGGCTGAGGCAGGTCCAGTACACACAACACAGCCTCTGGTTAGGCAACCTCAAACCTGCCGACAGACCCAGAAAACTGTGGTGTACTCCTAGTAGGGTTGGGTCGGTTGCTAAGCGATAGGTTAGGAGACCAAATGGTAACTAACTACTGCTTTCCTGACTCTTCTATCCATAGGCTGATAAAGAGCTTAAATGAGGCGTCTTTTGACAATAAAACAACATTGATTGTACAGTTAGGTAATAGTAATGGTATCAAGCGCCTATATGTAAATAAATTAGTTGAATTACTGTTACATAAATTGGACATGGGGTTGGGTAAACTGATATTGTGTGCATTCCCATACTCTAAATTGCTTTCGAAAAATGAGAATGTTATATTATTAAAAATATAATATTAAAAATATATATTAACCTTATGCTTTACAACTTGACATGTCGTCATAGTGACATTTTATTTTTTGACACTAATATTTTTATTAGTGACTTTAGGTTAACACCAAATACAATGTATCAAATTATAGTAGTATCAAATCAGTAGATATAGTAGGATTATTATTGCTAAATTGTTAGCATTTAATATTTGTGACAAAGTTATAGGTACTATAGCTACAGACACTGACGGGCTTACAGTTAGTAGCAGTACTATCATGGGCGTTCAAACAGTAGGATCAGATGACAAGCATTTAAACTGACCACCAAGACAACGGGAAAGCCTAATAGGTTACACATAGTCCATCAAAATATTCAAGGCCTTTCCAGCAAAAACTTAGAAGTAGAATTATTTTTAAATAAAATGAACATCAGTGTTATGGGCATCACTGAACACTTTATATTGCATCAAAAGTTACTACCTCATTATGAAGACTACTGCATTGTAAGCGCATACAAGCGTAGGAATACCACTCAAGGTGGTTCTTTATTTATTGTAAAGAAAACTCTCAAATGTAAGGAGCGTAAAGATATTGTGAAACTCACCATTGAAGAAGTTATAGAGCTGTCATGTGTTGAACTGGAGCAGCACATAGTGGTATGTGTCTATCGTCCTCCCCAAGCAAATTACGCGCTATTTGAGTCCACTATGGAAAATGTACTAAGCAAAATATTCAGTCGTAATAAATCAATAATAGTGCTCGGTGACTTCAATATTGATATACCTGTAAATCCTCTAACTGAAAAAATCATTAACTTGTTTAAATGTTTCAACCTTAAGCACCAATTCGATAAACCAACTAGGGTAACTCTAACAACTGCCACTTGCATAGATAATGTATATTGTAGTGATATTCCCCTTGAAAAAGACGTGTTTCAAAAATTTGATTCAGACCATTATGGTCAATATGTTTTATTTGATTGTAACTTACAACAAGAGCTACCGGAAATCACATGCAGACCAATTACCGAAGCTAGCATCATAAAATTCCAAAATAACATAAGTCAAAAGATTTCCCTGATCCCATGCTTGAATGATCCAAATGAGCTTTATAATATATTGTCTAATCTAATACATAAAGAACACGAGTATACGTTTCCACAAAAAACGTGCAAAGCTAAATCTGGTTCCATGTTTGCAGATTGGGCAACAGCCGGTATCTATAAAAGTAGGAGTAGATTGTATGAACTTTATGCAGAAAGAGAGTCAAGGCTACACGATTTATCATTTGTTTCTTTTGTCAAAAACTACTCAAAAGTCTTTAAAAAAGTATGTCATGCTGCGAAATCATTGCAAATAAAAAGGAAAATTGAGCAGTCATCAAATAAAATAAAGGCTACCTGGAAAATGATAAATAATCAAACAGGTAAAGCAAAACATTTGAAAAAGCAGATAAACTTAAAAGTTGACGATAGAATTTTGACTGATAACTATGAAGTTGCTAATGAATTTAACCGTTTCTTCTCTTGTGTACCAAAAATTGTTACTCGACCATTAAACTCCTCTGTTGATTGTGCTTTAGCCTTTCTTGAAACAAGTGTTGAAAGGTGTAATGCTTCTTTTAGCTTCAGACACGTCAATGCTGATTGTATTCTAAAAACTTTTAAGTCAATAAATATTAAAAATACTGAAGATCTCTGGGGGATGTCCGTAAAGATCTTAAGCACGATTGTTTTTGAAATAGCACCATGTCTAGCATATATATTTAATAGAAGCATCGACGAAGGAATCTTTCCAGATCTTATGAAATATAGCAAGTTGATTCCTTTATTCAAATCTGGAAATGAAAAGGATCCAGGAAATTATCGACCAATCTCAATTTTGCCAGCATGTAGTAAAATATTTGAAAAACTTATTCTTAACCAGTTGTTGTCACATTTTAACGAATTTTTTACCGAAACATTTTTTATCGAAAGTCCTTGAACGTCTTATTCATGACCAATTAAGTTTCTTCCTTTCATCTAACCACCTCCTCAATCCTTTACAGTCTGGCTTTCGTAAAGGGCATAGTACTGTAACTGCCCTTGTCAAGATTACGGATGACATTCGATTGGGCATGGACAGCGGGCATATAACGATTCTCACTCTGCTTGATTTCAGTAATGCATTTAATACTGTCAACTTCGACATTCTTCTTGCATTGCTCCGTTCTCTTAATATGTCTACAGCGGCGGTCGATTGGTTTTTCAGCTACTTACATGGTCGTCGACAGCGTGTTCGCCTTGATGAAACTTTTTCTTCATGGTGTGATACGTCTGTAGGCGTGCCTCAAGGCGGTGTTCTATCTCCTCTCCTCTTTGCTATTTTTATCAATCCAATTTCCTATAATTTATCATCATCATATCACCTTTATGCAGATGACCTTCAGATTTATGCTCAGGCTCCACTCAATAATATTTCAGTTGCTGTTGAGGCTATCAACACTGATTTAAGTCGCATCACTGAATGGAGCAGCTGTTATGGATTGAAAATCAATCCTAACAAAACGCAAACCATTTTAATTGGCAGCTCAAGAAGACTCTGCGATATTGATTGGCAAACACTGCCCCAGGTTGAGTTTGATGGAGTAGTGATCCCTTACAGTGAGACTGTGAAGAATTTGGGAGTCACGTTTGAACGCACCCTTTCTTGGGAGGTGCAGATGGAGGCTACCAGCCGTAAGCTGTTTGAGTCTGCCGGCGCGTTAAGAAGACTCCGAAACTTTCTCCCTACTGCTACTAAGATCGCGCTTGCACAGTCTCTCTCGCTCCCCGTGCTTGACTACGCCGATGCTTGTTATCTGGACCTTACTGCGGATCAGCTTAACAAGCTCGAGCGTCTCCAAAATTTTTGTATTAGGTTTATTTTCGGCCTTCGTAAATATGATCATGTGTCACCTTTCCGTGCCAGACTTAAATGGCTTCCTATTCGGCAGCGCCGGAATTTGCATATTCTTTCTCTGCTTTATTCAATACTTTTCAATCCCTTTTCACCTTCCTATCTTAAGGACAGATTCGAGTTTCTGTATTCTTCCCACAACTTTTCTCTTAGGTCATCAGACACCCTGTTGTTAAAAACCCCGACGCAAAGAACTTCTTTTTATAGTGGTTCGTTTACAGCTGAAGCTGTTAGGCTGTGGAACGTATTACCTGATACTATTAAAAAGACGACATCGCAACACACTTTTAAATTGAAAGTTTATCAGTATTATCTATCAGTTTATTCTTAAATTATCATTTTTATCCTTCATTATTATTATTATTATCATGATTATTATTGATGTAATTTTATGTATGTATATTTTATTTTATATTGGTTATTCGTATAGTCCGCCATCCTTGAAAGTCGTTATCTTCTCTTTCCATCAAGCGGTTGCCTGGAAGAGATCGCTTTCAGCGATAAGGCCGCCCATTGTTTTACCAGTGACTAGATTAAGTTTCCAATATCTGTGTTTTGTTATGTTATTTGTAAATGGTGAACAATAAAGAGTTATCTATCTATCTATCTATCTTTAACTGTAACAGGCTACTTCATGAAAAACAATTTGGGTTTACTAAAGGTCGTTCAACCACTGACGCTGGTGCCATGCTGTTGAAGTACGTTTTTAAAGCCTGGGAAGGAAACAGGATGCCATAGGAGTATTCTGTGATTTATCTAAGGCTTTCGATTGCGTAGATCATGACACCTTAATCTCAAAGCTAAAACACTATGGCATTCAGAATCAGGCAATAAGCCTCATGCGTAGCTACCTATCGAATCGCATTCAAAAAGTAGACATTAACGGTAGCAAATCTTCGGGAACATCCACTAACATCGGTGTACCACAAGGGTCAATCTTGGGGCCTTTTTTGTTTCTAGTCTATGTCAATGATCTGCCTTCCTGTGTAGGGGATTTATGTGATATTGTATTGTTTGCAGACGATAATTCATTAATATTTAGAGTTGATAGGGCTAAAGATAATTATGATTGTGTAAATGCTTCTCTAGCTAGAGTTCTTGATTGGTTTACGGGAAATAACCTCTTATTAAATGAGAAAAAAACGAAATGCATTAGATTCACCTTGCCTAACGTTCAAGTCAGCAATGCTTACATTATCTTAAATGGGGAAATACTTAACTTTATGGAAGCAACTACTTTCTTGGGTTTAAATATCGATGCAAAGTTGCAATGGGGTATTCATATTAATACATTAGCTAGCCGGCTAAGCTCGGCAGCTTACGCAGTACGTACCATAAGGCATCTTACTGATGAAACCACGGCGAGGTTAGTTTATTTTAGTTACTTTCACAGCGTTATGTCCTATGGCATATTTTTATGGGGAAATGCAGCAGATATTGAAAGCATTTTTATCCTGCAAAAGAGAGCTGTACGGGCAATTTATAAATTGAAAACTCGTGACTCTCTCAGGGAACGTTTTAAAGAGATTGGTATTATGACAGTCAGCTCCCAATATATTTATGAAAACCTAATTAATAATGAACATTGATGAGTTTGTTAAAAGAAGTGATGTACACAGTGTTAATACTAGAAATAAAAATAAACTTGACATACCTAGGTATCGCTTAGGAAAAGTAAATAATTCATTCTTAGGAAACTGTGTACGATTCTATAATAAGCTTCCTCAAAGCGCCACCAAACTCTCTGCTCGTAAATTCAAATTGTATATAAAGAATAATTTAATTAAAAGAGCCTACTACAAAATAAGTGACTATATCGACGATAAGAACGCGTGGCCCGATGTTGCTGTACCAGTTGACAGTTAAATGGTGATTTCTCAATGTCAAGAAACTGCCCATTAGATAGTTATGTAGTAATCAATGTTTTAAGATAATATTAAGTTTTTAGTTTTATGATGTAGGTAACACTTGTAATGTTATTAAATTATTATAAACAATGTACCTAAATGTTAAATGGATCATCAAAAAATTAATCAGCCCGAGGTTCTTGCCTTTCTCCTTGTGTGCTGGTCGCGATTCCGAACAGGCGGTAGATTTGACGTTTCAAAATGATCCTAAAAATCTTAATGAATAAAAATATTTGACTTTGACTTTGACTTTGTGGCAAACTTGTACGATCAAATTTTGGTGTGCCCCAGCAAAATGTTGTGCTCTGAGATAACGAATTAAAATTAGTGTTCTGAGTTGTAAGTATGTGCCTAAAATAGGATTTGTGCGTCTTATACTTTCGGAGAGATTTTACGATAAGCAGATTTTGCGGGGTATGGGGCATGTCTGAAACATTACTCCAGTAAAATATTGTGTCCCATACGGGAACCAATACATCAATAAAAAGTAATTTTAAAATTTGTACAACAAAAAATAAACACCGATAATTTAAGTATGACGCCGTGTAAATGTTTGTGATAAAATTATATTCGTGTATGGTTCTGGAGATATTGCTATTGCTAACAAAATATAACTACCTACCGACTACTAACTTTCTTGAGTTATGTAGGTATAGGCAGTAGGTACATACTTCTAGTATCTATTTTGACTATCCACTGACGGCTGTCGCATAAATCTTTATTCCAAATTACAATAAAATCCGTTCGCAGCAATATTTTTCTAATGAATACTCGTAAACCCAATCGTAAAGTAATAGTACCTATATGATTTATCTAAGTGTAACGCATTTCAACAACGTCACAACCTTGAGCGATCGTGGCGCGCTGTGGTAGCTTTATGCACTAGAGCGGGCGTTGCAAGACGCGCGGGTGAAATTTATTTTTTTCCTGGCATTTTGCGCGCTCTTAACGCGCCTGCGTTAGAATATCTGCATGGAAAAATCGTATTGACATATCGTAACGCGGGCGCGTTAAAACACGATTCGTCATACAGAAGAAGGCTGCAGGTAACAAATTAAGATAAGGCTGAAGGTAGAAGCGCACTTCACCTGGAATCCTCAACAAAGTGAGAAATTGGTTATCTTACCTCTGATTGCCGGAACACAACAATTTTTAGGATTTTTGTTATGGCGACAGAATAAGGTAAGATGATGTTAGCTAATCAAGCGGACTCAAAGTCCCACCTTCGACCTTATCTCAACATGTAACCAGGTGAAATGATGGCCAAGAAAAAAAAACAGTGTTTTTACTACAATTCCCACTTATAAGTACACTCTTTGGATGCGTTAGAAGCACGTGTTGCAGTGGTTTTCGGGCTATTATTATGATTAAAAATAAAATAAATACAAGATAGCCATATTTTATTTAACTTAACTTATCAGCGATAGTAGCTGTAACACAAATTCTTTTTATTAAAGTTTTCTAAGAGTTCAGGATCAAGCATTTTGTTTATAATGTTAGACACTCTGCAGTCTTGTAAGGCGTTAGCGTTGTCTGCCTTTATATCGAACACTTTGACAGGCCTCTTGGAGTATCTCGAAAGGCCGTAATCATCACAAAGATTGGCAGGCTTTGAAATAGAAGACCTCATCAGTACAATCTCTGACTCTAATATGAATTCAGGCGCATATGTCTTCGCCAGGCAGATTCTATTATAAACAGTTTGAATAAGAGACCTCAAAAATGCTTGTGACATTGATAGGTTTTTGGAAAATTTAATAAACCAATCAATTTTTTCCGTGAAGTCTAAAGCATTTTCTAATTTTTCATTGAGCTCATTCGATGTTTGTCCAGTCAGAAGTTTAAAAATATGTTTAATAATAAAGCTTTGCTGCTCCTGCTCAGTCAAGTTTCCTAGATAAGCATTCAGTTGAGTTTTGAGAGCATCAGGGCTACTGTCTAAGCAGAATACTACTCCAGTTTTTCCTTCTCTCTCTAATAATGCAGCTAGTTCTAATGCAACATCAACTCCAAATGAATATCCAAATATATAAAACTTAGATTGTAAATTAACCCGCATCTTTGTGATCTGGAAGAAAAAAAAATGTTTTTATTATTTACATATACTTAGCTTGTATTTTGTAAAAAAAAATATAATCCATGATTTGTTTCTTCGCGAAATTTGGCTTTTGGTTCGATATACTAACCAAAAGCCAAATTTCGCGAAGTACCTGTATAATAAAACTTGTTCTTACTTCTATAAGTCTAGCCGCAATTTCAGATATGCTTTTATCAAAATCTAGTTCCAACAGCAATGCCAATGCGTTTATTTTTAACCTCTCTGCTACAACGTTCATTGCTGAATAGTTTCCATCAAAACCTGGTATCATCAGTAAATGTGCATTTTCTGGATCCCGATATATGTCCATCTGAAATTTTAAATAAGGAGTTGAATCAAGTACTCGAAAAGTTTTGTTTGTTACTGTTGTTGTTTGTGCCGAGACGGTGGCTTAGGAATTGTTCGCCTCAACTCAGCCAGTAAATGTCATAAAAGCTGACTAAAGGATCTTTTCAGAGGTCAACACCGGGCAACTGAATTACAAGCTTCTAGTAGCGATTATGGCTGAATGTTTACAACACTGTGGTAGGACCTGATCTAACTGGCAAAGACCACCCTCCTGATGAAGTCTGGCGCCAAAGGGTTTGCCGTGTTCCGTTGGTGGTCAGGAGAGCCAGTGCCTTCTGAAATTGTTCTTGTCATCGTAGACCTGCTCCTTGCTCTGGCCCATAGCTATTCTGTCATTAATAAAAAAACGAGTCTACCTGCCAAGGGTGGTGATAATAGTAAAACCCTCCAACTTGAGGGAGTAAATTTGCAGCAATTAGCACTTGAATTAGAAGTTTTAGTAATTTGTGCAGCTGGCAAACAATCGTCTTTGAATCAAAAAAGCTAAGAGTAAAAAAAAAAAAAATATATACGCTACTCTGTATTCATTTAGGTACGAGAACATACACCAGTTGCATATTATCTTCATCGTTAAATCATTGACGAGAAATCCCATATTGTGTTAATTGACTTTGAATTGTAGGTTCTGTAGAGTATACGAGGTGGTGTTTTAAATACGTGCAGCTTTTTTGAGATTACTTGGTGACTGAAATGTATCCTAATAAACCCAAATATAGGTCTTGGTGTCAGATGAAATAGAATTCCAGCGGTCTCTCTCGTGCATCTTACCAGTCCAGGTAATGAGAATAGCAAAGTCCCTTTTTTCTCATCCTACCACCATATTTGGGTATGTGTTTCACCATCGTTCATAATCGTAGCCTATTTACAAATTTCTTCTGGCTGTTTGGTTTAAATATTTATAAATTACGTAGGTACCTAGTTATGCCGAGCACTACCTACATATTTTTGCTGGTCATTGTAAATTAGGTTCCCGCTTTCGCTTTCAAGAATCTTCGTCATCGTTTGTTAAAATTTCGGATATAATTATGAATAATAATTTCTTGGTACAATTTTCGCCACTCGTTGCAGAGAATCTGTGCTTCTATGTAATTTAGTAAGACTAATGATTCGATATATATCCTTTTTTAATTCCGTTTCTTGTTTGAAGTCGAAAAGTGTTACTATTAAGCCCACTTACAAAAATCGTGCTTATTTTCCCTGCTTCTGCATCAAATCTAAGCACGTCATGCCTGTAATTGGGATAACATTTCTTAAACTAAACCAGTCCATTCTATTAATTGCTGTTTTCGTTTTCTGAGCATCTTCCTGTAAGGCTGCTACACCTATTCTGTTTCAGTTCCTTTACTATCTGTTGAATTGCACCTGTATCACATAAAGTTCTTATATCCATCAGGTAGATCGGATGTCCATATATCGTTTGCGCAAGTCTACAAATTTAGAATCATATCGTTTTTAAATTTCTGTCGGTTTTGTAACGTATTTTTTGTAATGTATTTTTTCCGTGGGCGAGGTGTTAACCCACCGCACAACCCCCAGTAATGCTGGAGGACCACACCCGTCGTTGGTCAGCGAGTCCATCGGACTTAGCCGGTAGTGTAGCTAGGCTGTACTACCGACCGTCCCCCCATCCGCCACCCGGGGGACGCTCCCCTACGCCGTGAGGGCCGGCGCGAGGAATTTTTTGAATGCAATGACTCAACATTTCTCATCGTATGCATCGGATAAAACATAAACATTTTTGTAAACTCATTTTTTATGATTAACTATTTACCCACACGATTAACGTCTCACAAAATGGGCATTGAAATCGCCACCCGCCTTTAGTCATTAGCAAAATTTTGGGGACAATTATGAAACTCGTAGTACACTATAGCCATATAAGGCATATTTTTTACAACAAGTCCTGTTTATGATGAGTTGCCCCAGATAGTTTAACATGAACTAATCTAAGTGCATGTCTCTTAAAAACCACACGTTTTTAAAACACCATATTCATATATATAATTCTTTGCAGTAAGTTTAGTTTGCGGTATCGCGGCGTTAGGGTGTTGCCGACATTAATTGCAATTCATATGAAATTATTATGCTAATACTGAATTTAAAATCTTTATGTTTTCACAAACCTCAGTAAAATTTTGCATTCTTGTTTTCATGACAATTGCAGGGTCAACTGCAGTGCTAATGTCTTCTGTAATCTGTCCAAACAATAAATCGAACCCTTTATCGATTGTGCTTTGTCGAGAACATATTTGTGAATTTGCAAAATCATCTGATAATAAAGTGCTTGTATGATTATGTTGCAGGGCTGCATCAAGAGAACTAAAAAGTTTTGATATCGATAATGTTGTGACATCCTGTAAATATACAAAAACATTAAATATTACTAGCCAAACCAACTAACTTATGACTTTAAATAAAGCGGGAATCAGAATGTTTTTTTTACCATATTTTGTACTTCATATCGAATCACGAGTGCTGGTAAATACATGTCCTTCCTATGGAAACAATATTTCTCAATATTTGTGAATGTAGTTTCATTGCAAACGTTCTGGGTTATAACAGCAAAGTATCTGAAATTCAAAAGAAAATACGATATATTTTGTTATTTTTATAATTAAGCATAAATCAAGCAATTATAATTCAGGAGTAACATCTTGTCAATAAAATACCTTAGATTATTTAATGTTCTTGATGCCAAGTCCAAATGTTTAGTCATCAGAGCATGATCCATGTCTGTTTCAGATATTATATTTTTCGATGCAGCAGAAGTATCATCGTATGCCATGAATATCCCTTCAACATTTCCCAAATTTGTTCCTTGTTTGATTAATGATTCACCTCCTGATTTCATGTGGAGATCATCAGCGTTAAAACTAATGCTTACATCTTTTTTCTTCCAAGACCTAAAAATAGTAATAATAATTACATATTAATCTATATTTACAAATGTTATGATAATACTAAAATTCACAATTCGCGACGGGACACGAACCCGCATCTTTTCCTCAAGCTGGAAATGCCGATTTTTTGTGTCATATATCAAGCCTTATAGCTCAGTTGGAAGTAGCTCTGCCTTCTGCGATGTAGGCTGTGGGTTCGATTCACACCCAGGACAAACTTTTGTGTGATGAATATAGATGTTTGTTCTGTGTTTGAATATTGTTTATAGTAAATGATGTATATATATATATAGTACCTACGTATGTATTTACAAAAAGTATTTAAGTATTCTATCCGTAATCTAGTTCCCATAGTACAAGCTATGCTTAGTTTGGGGCTAGATGGCGCTGACTTAAATTAATGTCCTGTTATATTTTTTGTTTTATTATTATTATTGTTATATCCAAATTCAGCTTTAACTTGAGCATTCGGTTGTACTTCAAGGAAAGAGAGTAGAAATACAAAAGATGATAAATGTTAACCCTAATTTATAGACAGAGACTGCTGAATGCTGAGATTGATATTTAGTAGGTATTAAACATATATGTGTTGGTATAATTTTAATATATGTATGTATATTTCATTTGTCCATTAAAAATGTATCTACTTTAATTCAAGTACTCCTCTCTCTCTCTCTCAAAGGTTTGCTGGTAGAAAACTCTTTACGGTTAAGCTCGCCTCTGTACATATGTTTTCCTATGACATGTTCAAATCATACCTATGAGTACAATAAATAGTTATAAGAATTACAAGGATGTGTGGAGTAATGATAATGGATAAGAAAATAAACGAATACATTAGCGGAAGTGTAAAAATGGCACCAGTGTCTAAAAAGTTGAAGTAACCAAGAAAACAATCACAGTTACAATTTATTTTTCTAACGAAAAAAGTCATCTCTGCCACCCGCGCTTTTCTTCGTTACATCGGTAAATTATACCTAATTATATTTGTTTTCTTACATCACACTGACTTTTTTTTTATTCTTACATGTTTTCATACATCTATGTAGTAATGAAAATTGATAAAATAAACGTGTCTGAAAAGTTTGAGAAGTAAATGGTTAACGTGGTATGGTCATGTGATAGGGAGGGATGATAATCATGTAACGAGAAGAGTGCTGAATATCAGCATATATGACAGACTTTTTCTCATGTAAATAGTTTGGTAAAAATCATAATGTATGTACTGTCTCCATATATATACAAGAGATAGATACAAGTGGATTTTAAAAGTAAAGAAATAAATGTGTAGAAGACCTTATTAATGTAGACATAAACAAAGCTAATCGAGGTGGTATGGCTTTTAACATTAGTTTTCTCATTACGAGTACAATAATAAAAATGATTTTTTTTAATCTCATTTTACTTACTGCACTTCTCCTTAAAAACTTTAACTACGTCAAATATCACACTAATATTGAATTGAAAAGTAGTCCAAAGTTCTCTGAGCGTATTAATGGATATGTTATTGAAAATATGATATAATAAATATAAAATGTATGATCCCGTAGGTCAAGAGATTGAACTTGATTTACTGAGTCAATTGACATTAAACACATTCTTATGATAGGTAAAACATTACCCCCCCAAAGCGATGTTGTGGGTTGAAACTAAATTGCAACGTCGCTACTAATTAAATTATCACAAAAAACTCAGTAGGTATCGATATATCAGTTTATCATACATGCAGACTAGCGTTCGTTTACTATGATTTATTAAAGGTCTCTCAATTGATTTTAGCGAAATATACATTATATATAATTATACTTACGCGAATTTCAAGTGGAAGAATCCATTCATTTGTTTTGGCTTCAAGTTGAGGACAAATTGTCTCCCTCCTCGTTTAATCAAGTGGTCGACCAATTCAAATCCAATTTCTCTTCCATCACACACCACTATGTAAACATTATGGGGTGAAAGCTTTAACCTAAACAAAATAATATTAAGTATCAACTAGGTTGGGGCAGTCAGTAAGTAATAAATAGGGTTAGCAGGCTGAAGTGGCAGTGGAGTGGTCATATTTACCGAAGTACCGACAGGTAGTGTGGTCAACGATTAATTTTGCGGAGTCTTCGTCTAGGCAGGAGTTATGTCAGATGTTGTAAAATAAAACAATATAAAATCTCCAAATATATAGAACTCCAGATATATTGAGTGGCGGGCAGAGTGAAAATTTAAAACCGTCCAGCAGTAGGTAGAAGGTTGATGATTAATCAGTATTGCACATAAATAAAAGGTAAGACAGTAATATATAATCAAACATGCACTTTATAGGATTCAGTCATATTGACACTGAAGATTTGGATGATGAATATAGATATATTTTCCGTGTATTTTATAATAAGAATGTATTAATAAAAAAAATAGTTTTTGTTTGCTCTCAAATTGTATTGTGCTCAACACCTCTGTTTTCAATATTAAATGCTGGGCAAGTGTCGATTGGACCAACGTAATAATATTTATAGGTATGTGGGATAATTCTAACTAGCAGCTTACCCCGAACTGAAATCTCGCTATGACCGTTTTGTATTAAGAGTTTAACCATGGAGAACTGCTCTAGTTTTAAAAACATATTTTTACCGATTTTGAGCATAATTTGTTATCTCTGCAAATAAAAAAAAATGAATTGATCAAATCTACCATTCAAAAGATACAGGCGATAAATTGTAGTTCTGTTCATCCATATATCTTAAAAACTGTCCCAGTTATTAAAAAAAATCGCGACAATATAGGTACTTAATTTTATGGAAGCTCTTTATGATATAATTTCATTAAAATCAGATAGCCCGTTAGATAGTTCTGTCGAGACAAACATTGCCACAAACATACTTACATACACACAATCAGTGTCAGATTTCCCAAGGTATCTAAGAGATCTCACTCGCTTCGCTCGCTCGATCAATGATTGCTTAAAGATTATAAAGATAAAATTATGTACCTCGGTAGAACTTTACGTTCCGCAATATTTTCTGATTGCATCATATTAACCAGTACTTTGCCTCTATATTTGTGCGATTCCAGTAGTTTAAAGGCTCGAGATATTTCATTTGAAGTGTATACGACACGAGACAGGGGCTTAACGAAACCTTTTAAAATACCATTGTACAGCATGTCTTGAAGTGCCTGAAAAAATGTCATATATAATAAAATAATAACACAGAATTAAATTGGACAAAGTCAATCAAAGATCAAAGGTCACCATGTGGCTAACCGTAACAATATATAAAAAAAGAGGAAGACGTCCGGTGTTCTTCAAAAACCTAATCTAACCGACTGTTAGTTCAAAACCTGATAACAGGGTAACTTTAGAATTTGAATTTGTCAGGTTTATTTATAAAGTCTATATAAAGTACATGTTTTGTCTTTGGTAATTTTCTTGATGCACAAAAAGAATGCAGTACTAAGGTATGAAGGACGAGACTCCATACAACAAAACTCCCGTAAAATAATTACGGGATTACCTAAGACGTGAGTAAGATAGCAATATATGGAAAAATAATTCTTCCTTCTTTTTGTACGAAGTAGCGATAGGCTGCTTTTACGTTTTTTGGTATGGCGTGACGTGGCCTTCGAATTGTTTTTATATGCCTTTAAATAACAAACTGGAAAATTTTGCTTCAATATACCTACTGGAAACGTTTATTATTTCAAGATAGAAAACAACAAAATAATTGGCAACTTTGAACAAACAAGTATTTCAGTAATTGATGGCCGGTTAAAATTAACCGTCTGAAAACCGTTATTTTTGAAGTTTGAGAGGTGGCCAACAGTAGCTTTAGTATAAACGTCCGTTTATCTAGATAATCGGGCCATTATCTTTCGATGAACATCACCCTGAGCATATTTACAATACGATGGGCAGTTATGCCTTCACAGGAAAAAAAGGGCAGCATGGTAGTTGAGCACCTCATTAAAAAAACAAGTTTTCTTTACATACACAAATGACTACGAGTATACTATGCATATGTTAACTATTAAAAAGGTACGAAACTAGGCAAAAAAAGGGGTTGGGGGGTACAGTCCTACCTTAGGTGGCAAAGATTTCTGTACACTGGTACAAGCCACACAGCTAAGTTGGTATTAGCTCTGCTTTCTGCGCTGTAGGTTGTGGGTTCAATACCCACCGAAGACAAATATTTGAGTGATGAATAGAATGGTTTGTTCGTGTTTGGGTGTTGTATTGCATGATTAATAAAATTAACCTATTACGGTAAGTAAAAATAGTATTATATCCGTAATCTAATTCGAATATCACAATCTAGCTACTACCACCTTACCTCTAAGTATAATTACAATTTTAATTGTTATGTTCTGGTAATAAGACTTCAGATAGTCAGTTCCTAAGTCTTTGAGAATTTCGATGCCTCGTCAACAGACTGAGAACCTTGGCTGTATACCTTTGACCTTGTTATAACTTGACATCAGGCGAGATAAGAGCCAAATGCTTCACCATATTAAAAAGAAAATCAATTGAATAACAATATTCTCACCTTTCTTTCAAGGAAGTTTTCTTTCAAATATATACTAGATAAACATATTGCTAAACAGTTTCTTTCTTCGGTCAGGTTCCCCATATAAAAGTTTTCGTTGTCTCGCATACCATTTTCACAGATATTTAAATGTTTGCCTGATGCGCCTATGCTTTGCATTGAAGCCTAGAAAAATAATAATTATTAAATATTTTATTTGGGAAGGTTTTCCTCGATATCAAGTCATAATTCCTCTAGACAGTAATACTTACTTCTCTAATACTTCCGCTGCTAAAACTGATAGCAATATCAACACCGCAGCATTTTGTGGCGGTAAGTATCATAGATTTAAAGTGGATGTCCCTTGAATAGCCAATATGATTTTCTAAAACAAGATAAAAGTGATTAATGCGTGGCCAAGAAGGGTGTTTCGTAATATTCACAAACGACCCAATTGACGCCACAAATAGCTTGTAGTAGTATTGATGTGTTCCAGCATTTAGAGCTAAGTTAGCCAGTTCCTCAGTCTATTGAAGATTTTGGGTGAAGTGTGCACCAAGAAATTATGAATGGTTCTATTCGAATCATTCATAACTTGAAACCAGATAAGTCGCAGGCGAAATCCTTTGTTTCCGAGCAGCTATTGGACCCACTGCTACTTCATCATGCTTATTATTTCTAAGCTACATTATAAGATGTATGTAATAAAAAAAAACTATGGTCAAGTTGGAATGGAAATATTTTTGTTTTGTTTGGACTTTGCTTCTCAGAGTTTTATATTCTGTTTGCAATTGTGGACAAAACTCAATAGTTCTATTTACCGTTTAGTTCGGGAAAGAGTCGCAACAAGATTTTTTTGCTCTTCATACTGTCAACGGTGGTAAAAACAGTGCAGTTGTGGCCAATACATATCGCTATTGCAGCTTGGCCAAATCCACTTTCTCCATCACTTATAAATACTGTGTCTCTTTCGCGGAGATTTGATCTGATTTTCTGTGAAAAAAAAATTGTTATACATTGAAATAATTAATAACTGAACGATCAATGATACCTTACCAATATTTGATTTTAAAATATAGACATACATACTCGTATATATATATATGCATACATAAAATATTAAAAATATTATAGAGATTGGCCATTTATGAACAGTCGGCTTAGCCAACTGCTTGGTAGTAAATGTAATGTTCATAATGTAACGGTCCTCAGGTAATATGACTGATTCCTTTGTACATAGTTAGTTTAATTGTACTTTTTATTTAATAAAGAATTAATACCAAAAAAATCTAGTTTATGTACGCGCGATGTGGATATTGGTGAATGAATAGCTTCCATAGCTTCAGACATCTAGGCCCACCGATTTTAGATCCAGAGATCCCAGGTTCGATCCCCAGTGGGAGTACAATATTTTGCTTGGTTTGTTTGGTCGTAAGACTTTAAATCTGCCCGGCTAGCTACCACCATCTTAACTAATTTTGTAATAACAAATCTAAAATTGATGTGTTTCGGCATTTGGAGGTAAGAAATATAGCCAGTTATTCAGTTTGTTATGGATTACGGATGAAGTGCGCCTCCACCTTTGACCTTATCTTAATTTGTAACCAGATGACATAAAGTCCAAGCACTTCCCCGTCATACAAAAAACATCTAACTATATATTTTTGTTTGAAATTGAAAGTTTAGATTCTCCATTTTGTTTTCTAAGCTGGCTGATTCCTTACTAAGAAAGTACTACGCAGGAAACCAATATGGAAAACATTAATTTTAAATAATATTGTCTCATGCGTATTTAACTCTGAGATGATATGAATATATCTGACTTAAACTAAACAAAATCATCACTATACCAAGCAATAGTAGGCTTGGATGTAAGGCAATGGAACTGTAGCTGCTTCTTCCAATGTCCAGGAATCAGGAACCGGCCAAAGGAATTCAGGATCTGCTTCAGCAATACTGCTGATTAAACATTGTGTAATAATACCCATCACTTTGTTACCCCTGTAAGAGAGAATGAACAAAATAAATAACAATAAAACGTCACATCATTTCTACATGTTTTATGATGCTATTTTTAATTGTACATATTTATTATTGTTAGAAAATTTGTTTTTGTGTCAAATATATAATTAAATACAATTTACTAGTGATATGTTGTTTTTTCAAATACTTTTGTTTCTAACTGTACTCAAACCATATATTTAGTAGGTAGGGTCCCGAATTCCTGATAAAATATAATTGAAAAAATGTATCAGGCGATTGGGACCTTGGTCCCTTTGACAGCGGTCACAAACGCCTGTCTTCTCATAATGAAATTTTCATACTTACTGTGTGTCAACTCCGCTGAAGTCCGTACCATACTTGTTTATTTCAGGATTCAAATCCAAATCATTGCTCAGAGACGCATTAGAATATAGAATCTAAAGGAAGAAAACTTTCATTAGACTGACTTCACCACAAACAAACACGAAATAAACTCAACTTATTTTCAAACAATCTCTTCATTCTTTCAAACGCAATCCCTTTACAAAACCGGAGGGTAATATCAGATAAAAAGGCATCAGGTGGTCAGCAACATATCGAGGGTGCTGATGAAATTTTCTTCCCATTATTGTATGTAGCCTACGTATGAACTTATGGCGATGAAATCCCATGTAAGGAGTGTGACAGACATATACGCGAGTGATATTGTAGGTACGTACAGAACCATAAAAGTGTACATACCTTAACCACATTCCTTGAAGGAATCGACATTTCAGTCCAACTTAATTGATTGTTGTCATGAATGAGTTTAACATTTTGCGATGAAGTTTGGATTTCAACTGGAACATATTCATGTTTGCCTGCATTTTTACTAAAATTCGATCGAATTCGAAGTGTATCGACCGTGCTTTTCAGTTTTGGTATGTCATTAAAAGCTATTGAACTTAATGTTACCCCGCCACTCCTGCAAATTAAAAAAAAAATGTTGTTATTGTTATACAAGTGAGCATATATCATTTTGAAATATGAGAGAATGTAAAAACTCAAAAATTAATAATAATATATAAAAACTAAATACTTTTAAACATACTATGTTTGAAAGTTTAAAGAAAGTTTTATTCTAACAACATTGTTACCTGTATAAATGTAGGTATATCAATAAATTACTTATTACTTATAAACTATGGTGATGCAGAGTTTTTATCATAATGTTGTGTCAATTTAACACGTTTTAGAGAACATTGACTATAGTGAGATTATTATGATTATCGTGTAGTTGACTGACTAAAAATCAATGCACAGCACAATCGAAGAGGCCCTAGAGACCTAAAGTGTTTACTGTAACTTCTTTTTATAATATAGGGGTGCATTATGAAAGGACTATAGGGAATTCCCACGTCATAATGGGTAAGCTCCGGGCAGTTTTCATTTATTAATATTTTGTAGTTAACTACCAGCTTATATCCTCTGATAAAGAAGCACTGTAGTAGGTGGCATTATTCTTGATGGTTTTTTTGTCTTCATGTTCGGAAATGTTTATTGAAAGCCTATTGATAAGCTTAATCGACGAAACGCCATCATGATCTCTGGATAATGAATTGAATTGAAACATAGAATCCAAGAAGGTTGTCCAATTGTCATCCCACTTCAACAGAACTTTGTTTCTGCCAATGTTTGATGCTTGAATGGATTGAAATTTTCCTCTGCAAAGGAATAAGCACATATTACCAAACATAAACCGTATAAGTATCGTTTTAAATGCATGTTTTATACATTTAGAAGCAAACAGTACTTTCACAAATCAACATGACTGCCTCTGTGGTTTGCCCGCTATTGTCAGATCCATAGGTCCTAGATTCGATCCCCAGGGGAGTAAAATTTGTGCTGGATTTGGTTGGTGGTAGGACTTTTTAAGCCCGCCTGGTTAGCTACCACCTAGTATCTTATCTGAAGTCTGTCGCCAAGGCAATAATTGTAAATTTTTGAGTTTCAGCATTCAAAGGCCAGTTTCTGAGACTGTTGAGGATTCCGGTTGAATTGCGCGTGTACCTTTGGCCTAACCACAAAATGAAACCAGATGAGATGTAGGCCAAGCGCTTTCCCGTCGTAAAATATAAAAATAACTTACTTGTAAGAATATCCTCTAAATTGCATAGTTTTGTAAACATTATTGATATTTAAATGTTCATCACCGTCATTAAATGTTATTTCTGGATAAGGACATATATTTTTCTTCGATGATATAGTTTTTACAGATCCTTGAGCTATTATGGTTTTATCTTGGGTAACCTTAAAACATAACATATTTCAATTAATATTTATATATTAATTCCTTCTATTATAACCTTCAGCCCACGATGTATTTTTCACGGCTCTTCACAATATCTGTGTACAATTTCAACACAAGCTGTTTTGTAGTTTTTGCATGAATCAGCAAAATAAAACGAATCAGTTTTGTATGGCAATATTTGACATTTTGTTCGGTCTAGATCAACATGACTGTGTATGAAGCTTCACCTCCATCTGTTCAGTTATTTTGGCACATAGGTACAATCTTTCATCTTTGTGTGATCAAAATCATTGTATATAAACGACTGGCGGTTCAACCAAATGATGTCAGATCCAGAGGTCTCGGTTCGATCTTCAGGGGGAGTACAATATTGTACTTGGTTTGGTTGATGGTAGGACTTTAGTCTGCCTGGCTAGTTACCACCATCTTATCTAAATTTTTTTGCCATAACAGCAACTAAAAAAAATGTTGTGTTACGGCATTCAGAGGTTCCTCAGATCATTGAAGATTTCTGGTGAAGTGCGTTTCCATCCTATGCCTTACCATAACTTAAATGCTAAGCTAGATGAGATGAAGGCCAAGCGCTTACCCGTGGTAAAAAAATAAAAATACCCTCCGAGTGTAATTTAGATCTCACCTCAAATATATGAGATGCTCTTTGTAAGGAAACTAGCAAAGACATCGTTTTTTCGTCGTCAATCTTGATCTCATTATAAAAGTTGACTTCACTAAAGGCGACTGACATTTTTCTATAATCCACTTCATTTATCATTCCTAAAGTCTGCCAAACTGCCACTAAAACGGCTGCTTCAGGAAATACATTTACACCTGAAACATAATCCAAATAAGGAAATCTGTAAACTGCTTGGTAAAGTTTAAATGATTAAATAAAAATTATTTACTGATTTTGACATACTACAGAAGCTGTTCACTCAATATAAAGGCTGTAGCCATCAAGCTATGGATTTTTACTTTACTTTGACACATCGTATGTGGATTCTAAAGTGTAAAGTGTTGATTCATCAATTGCTACAAGCTACACATTTTTTATTTTTTTATTTTTACAACTAGGAGACGGAACATGCAAGTAGCCCATCTGATGTTAAGTATATCTCTTGTCTAATGTGAACATGACCTACACAAGGTCATATTTACAATGAACTTGACCTACACTCATCGCGTTACTGCATCGCGCCTGTCAACTTGAGATACTTATAAATATTACAAGACATTAATTTCACACAGCGCCTACTAGTCCCAAACCAAGAAAAGCTTTTAGCATGGGAACTATATAACGGAAATGAGTAGTATATACATACTAATCATACAATACAACACCTAATCACAGAACAAACACCAATGTTCATCTTGCATATATTTATCCTGTGTGGCAATCAAATCCACAACCTACAGTACGGAAGGCAGAGGCAACTAAGATGTAAGGCTTGTTTAATAAGATATTGTATTAACAGTTTGTCTATATTTATTATGTCATGTTCTTATGTATGTTATTTATTAATGTTGTACAGTGCCCTTCCATTTAATTTTGTTTCTCTCTTTTTAGGTTTTCTGAAACAGAACTCTTTCTAGGGTTAAGCTAGCCTATGCTATACTTTTTAATTTTATGTTTGTAATACAAATAGGGTTCAATAGGTATGAGCATACAAAGTAATATATATTATATGTAATATAGTTCGATTAAATTAAGTCTTGTTTAAATAATCATTCTATGAGTCGTCGTAGATGAAATGTTACTAGTTGAAATATATTTTGGAAAGGCGTAATGAATCCATATCATTTTGTGTGCAATAATATTTAGTTAAATAATCAAAACAGGTAGTTACCATTACGTACGCATCCTTTTATAAATTTATAATCATCATCATGGATAGATAAGATAATTTCATTCGATTGTGTCATCACTTTTTGGACTTCGATTTCTTCACACGAATCTAGCCTGAAAGTATAATGTAATGAATATCCTCCTCTAATCGTTTTCATATCTCTCAGGTGTCAACTACCATACAGTATCATAGTAGATATAGAAATCTAGGTTAAATCTTAGGTTATAATCAAGTTTACCTTCGGCCTAATCATAACTAGAAAGAGAGGAAGGCCAAGCGTTTAACCTATACCTATATAATATATGTATACATCTATGTTCGATAAACTAATTTCATTTATTCATCCATTTATTCACCCTCTCATTAATTTATTCATCCATTTATTCATCAAATAATTCACCAAGTCATTCATCAATTCATTTATAAATTCATCCAACAATTCATTCATCTATTCATCCATCAATTAATCCATCAATTCATTCATCTATTCATCCGTCAAAGTCATTCATCCACTCATTCATTCATCAATTCATTCATGTATTTGTCCATCAATTCATTCATCAATTTATTCATCAATTAATACATTGATTAATTAATTATTTAATTCATAAATTCATTCATTAATTCAATCATGTATTCATCCATCAATTCATTAATTCATCCATACATTCATTAATTCATTCATTTTTTTCAGATTTCATCGTTTTCTGCTAAATGTTTACTGTTATAATATTTTAGTAGGTACTTTATAAGAATATTAAATAATTAAATATCTACCACTCCGTCCTGTGATCCCAACCAACAAAATGTGTAAGAACTGAGGTTTCCGTTGAGACTGGGAAACTCACTGTTGGGTACAAGGCACTTACATCAAGGTTTAGTCCAGCTTGGTACAACCTGTGTGAAGAAGACAAAAGCTTTAGTAAATTGTGACTAAATATTAAGACAATATACAAAAAAATATAGTATTTATTTATATAAAAGTAGGTTTAATCATTTCAAATCCAAATCCAGCCCGCAGAGATTTCCAATATTTTTTTTATTTTAATAGCTACTGGCTAGCTACCACCATCTTACCTAATTCTGTCATAATAACAATTCTAAAATTGTTGTGTTCCGGCATTCAGACGTAAGATAGCCAGTTCCTCAGTTTGTTGAGGATTCCGGGTGAAGTGCGCCTCCACCTTCGGCCTTATCTTAACTTGTTACCAGGAGATGAAGGCCAAGCGCTTTCCCGTCGTACAATAAAAAATAAGACTAAAGTGATTATACTACTAGACAATATTTGTCTATTTTATCTTTTACTAAAGTAATGTTTTATTTAGGAAGGCAGTACATTGCTTCTACATTTCAATTTACTTTACTGCGATCACAGATCCGCCTGTCAAACGTGCTGATTATGGCAAAATCCTCCTTTTTTGGGCCCTCTCCAACAATGAAAATTAATGGGCTGTTAATAATGTTGATGATGACGATGATGATGATGTACAAAAATGGATCGTAAGTATGTTGTAACGACTTAAAATAAGATATATTTTGGCTGTGCTAAATTAGTTTTTATCTAGTAATCGAATTTTAAATGTGTATAAGCCGTGTTTCAAATATACGAGTAGTTTCCTGACCCGCTAAAATCCAACGTCAAACAATTCGCTGTAATCTGTTGATGCGCAAGAGAGCCAGTACTATCTGGGTCGCTCTATCGTAGACCGCATCCTTGCCTGTGCAAGAGCCTGTGCATGTTCTAGGTTCTAGCTAACCCATTTGATGTAAAAATATAAAGTAAAAATGGTGGCAACTTACGTCCCTAAAGCTTTCAATAAATACAGCACACTGTCTTTCTCCCCTCGTTTGGTTAATCCTACGTTTAAACAGCTGGCGTGGGATTTTTTCACAATCGCTTGCAACAGAGCATGAGGGGCAAGTTCAATGATAATTGCATCATCAGGAATCAATCTGGCCGATTCTTCAAAGTTCACTATCCCCTGTAAATGATTTAATCATTATATAACTACCTAAACCTTGAACGCCATCGGCCTTATTACAACACGAAGTTTAAAGTTAGTCTAGGTTTAAACCTGGTACTAAACCATGGTCATAAACGTTATTACAAAACGAAGTTTTAGCACTAAACCATGGTTTGTCTTCTAAAGATAAACCTGCTAGACCCCTAGTTTATCTTTGGTTCTAACCTCGAAATGAATATCAACAAACAAACGTCAATCAAGTCATCGAGTTTCGTTTTGCGTTGCGAATATTTTTGAAATGAAATGTCTTACGAATTAAAATGGACATAAACGCCATTGACCTGATGAATTTCGAAGATCTCAATATGCAAGAGACGACCCGCGCGATGACCCTATACTCGTCATCCAGTAAACCCTTTTGAAATGAGTGATGAAGAATTCCGATACAAGTGTAGGTTTAATAATCGCTTTGTGCAAAAATCGTGGACCTATTGCGCGAAGATTATTGTCACAGTCATGATCCTCGAGGAAGCCCCCTTAGTCCAGAAGTTCAAGTTAGTTTGCGCGTTACGCAACAGGGCTCGCAACGAAGTAAGTGCTATCTACCTACTATGCTGATTATACTAGGTACTTTGTAATGTAAAATATCTAATTTACGTCTTGTTATTTCACTTTTAGATTCAAGATGATACTGCTGATTTGTATGGTAAGTCTCAGCCGGTAGTCAGCAAAACTGCACTGGTCGGCTTCTATCAACAGTTTGATTGCTTGATTCCAAAAAACAAAATTAATTGAAATTAATTTGTGTTATCTTTTCATTTAATACTAGCTTATGCGGCTTTGTCCTGATAAAAAGGAGCCTATATCGTATCTATAAGTATGCCAAAATTTACAAACAAACAAATCAATTAAAATATGGTGATGGTAAATAGTATAGATTTTATTTAAAAAAATACCTGGCCCTACAACAATAGGTTCCTTGATAGTAAGGTCAGTACCTAAACCCAATGCTAGGGCCAGAAAGTGGATGAGTTGCTCCCGTAGCTGTGCAGAATGAGATATTTATGCAAGTAAGTAGGCATTTTATACTTGGTATTAAATATTAAAGCAAGTATGACCAGTGCATCACTATCATAGTCATTGACTTCGACTATGAAGTCATGAGGAGCAATATCTAATATCGTCAAATCCTCGAGGTGAGGGTGAAGGTGGCTTTTCACTACAACCTGTCTGTAATTGCTTTCTACGATGGCTGGATGTATTTGACTTTGCAGTCAATTTCATTTTTTTCCGCACTAGTTTTATTTCTACCTCATTTCGAGGTTTTCCAGTTAGCTCATTAAATCTAGAAAATATATTCAACACGTTTATTCTTAGGTTTATCCATTTTTTTGAAAATGTAAATATTAAAATTTTGATGAAACTTTTTTCTAATTTCGCGCCATATGAAACAAACTGACATTGACATAAAATTGTGTTAAATGTTTCCAGCGACGATCAAAATGAACGAATGAATAAATTATTCGTACCAATATTTTCATATAATCTATGGATTTTATTTAAACCATGGTCTATCTCTGGTATTAAGTAAATCTTCGTAAATCTTTCTTCATAAGATCACCGTTTAGACCTGGTACCAACTTTAGTAAAGGTTTAAACCTAGACTATGTAGTTCAGGTTTAAACCTGGGATTAAGTAATTTTTGTAATAAGACCGCATAAGTTTAGCAGGTAAAGTGGCAGTAGGAACATATATGCCAGCTTTTATCTGTCCGTCAACTTTATATTCTCCAAACAATTTATCTACACCATCAAATCCTGAGCTAGCAGCCTTTTTTTAGTTTTAGGGGTTTTAACGTTGAAAGTGATACCATTTTTGATAATAGGTTTTCAAATCAAAATTCTTAGTTTATTACTTTATTTATTGAATGAATGAATTAATGAAAATTCTTTATTGTACACCAAAAACATAGAAGACTATTGACCATTTATAACTCAAGTTAACAGTACTTAAGACTTTCAGTACTTTAGTAATGGCGGTCTTATCGCTTAAAAGCGATATCTTCCAACTTTAATCTATATTTATTATCATAGTGTAAGTGTTTGATGTGGTTGGTTGTAGGACTTTAAGTTCGCCTGGTTAGATACTACCATCTTACCTGTGTATGGATACCCACATAACAACAAATTATAAATTGTTGTGTTCCGGTATTTCGGCAGGCTTTTACTGCTGTTTACTGGTATTTATCTAGAACAGTCCGATCAAGGCAAAACAATTGCAAGTCTCTAGGACCAGCGGCTTAAGCTGAAATTGCATCTAGTTGAATCAGCACGTCAGTCAAGAGCGGGAAATGGATGTAGTGGGAAAAAGAAGGCTTTTCCTTCTTTTTCCCACTATATCCATTTTCCGCTACTTCATTTAGCCCGTTATGTCCTTTTCCCGCTGTTGTAACGCACACCGAAGGTTTCAACCCACATTTTCAGACAAAAAAATAGAGGTTATTTTGCTTTTCGTTCTGAAGCCTTAATGCGGCTCCGACTAACGCTTGGCAATTTTTTTGAATTTATTGGTATACCTTTAAGGTGAGCGCTATATTCACACTAACTCAGAAATTTATAGTTATTACCATTTTTACAACAGAGCTAAAATAACAATTTATAAAAACGTTTCTTGAATGGGAACAAATAAGAGGGGTCTTATAAATATTTTTTAAATATTTTTATTATTTCTCAGGTTATTCTGTGTGATAATACATTTCCTCTGAAAATTTGAACCTGCTACCTGTTACAGTTCAAAAGATATATAACTTTAAAAGTTGTTTCCTTAAATATTTCAAACCTTACCCTATCATTTTGAAAAAATCAAAAAAAACCTTTGAACCTTTGAACCTGGAATTTTGTAAAACCCTTTCTTAGTGAATACCTACACATCACAAAGAACACACCCTCAAAATTGAACCAGCGGTTAAGGCTGTGCGTTGATATCTCACTCAGTCAGTGAATGAGTCAGTCAGGACTTTGAATTGTATATATATAGATTGTGAACCACTAGTTCGCATAGCCGTTTGGTGCAAACTTACATGCAAAATTCAAATTATTCATGTGTACGTACCATCATATTAAGTGTGAAGTATTCAGGTGAAGCGTGTTTGCTTTTAGGATTCTGCCAATCATCAGGTAAGAAACTTGTGGACATCCATTTCTCGCTTCTTGCTTTAGGATCTTTGACTACTTCATGCAGATATGCAAGGAGATTTGGTTCTGAGTGAGAAAAAAATAAAAAGTTTACTTTTTTGGATATGTGTAAGACTAAATTATACCCGTGGCTCTGTCCGAATTGTATTTGCCTGAATAAACATCTTACACACTTCAGAATCCTCAACAAACTGAGGAACTGGCTAAAATAGCCAGCCTCTGAATGCCGGAACACAACAATTTCAATATTGTTGTATGGCAACACAATGAGGATAGATGGTAGGAGCTAGCCAAAGGACATAGACAAGGTCCATCACCAAACGAATGAAGCACAATATTGTACTGCCCTTGGGGATCGAATCGGATCTGACACCGAGCAAACCACTAGACCACAGAGGCGGTTAAATCTACTAGGAACATGAACCACACGTATGGCTTATCGGGACAACAGGATGACTTATCGCGGCATTGAAAATAATAATAGCATATTTACCTGCTTTCTTTATGTATTTTGAGTGAAACGCTATGTTGTTGCTGGCAATACCTCTAGCGAATATAGAGCGGCTGGTTAAGTATTCTACGAAACTATCAACTTTATCGGCTGGACCAGCTATTGTTGATGATTCCGAGCTGTTATGGCATACAATAGCTATTTCTGGGGGGCAAATTTTACTAAGCTAAAAAAAGATGAAAAAAGCATGTTTAGATAAATATATTACAAGTTTACAAATGAAACAATAATTCACAACCCGCGACGGGACTCGAACCCGCATATTTCCCAAAGCCGGAAACGCTCTAATCAACTGAGCCACGAGGCTCCTGACGCAGATTCCGAATATTTGTGTCATATTGATACTCAGCTTGAGCGCTGATTACGCCATCTAGCAGTCGCTGAACTTATACTTATTATATACCCTTGTGTTTGAAATTACACTCAAAACCACTAGCGAGAAATGGATTACTACAAGAGGATTGTTCGCTAAGTGATTGTAATTAATAAGTATCCTAATTTTTATCATGAAGACGGCTCAAGACTTCCTAAGATAAATTGTCTAGACACTATCAGTATTGTGTGTCGCCCTCTCCTAGACTCGTATTGGGTCAATCTTGAGCATAACCGAAACCCAGTCCACTCGCGCATCAAAAAAGTGGGTGCGGAAAGAAAGAAGAAGAAGAAGAAGAAGAAGAAAGAAACTTATATTCCCAATTTTTGGCGCTGTCGATTCTGCGCAAGGTTGACTCAGTGCGAGGTTGCGAGTCGAAGAGCTACTGTAAAGGTGAAATTTCTAATAAAAAAGAAACAGTAAATGTCATGATGAATATACCATATAAGCAATAAACACCCAGTTTTTGTATCAAAGTAATAATGTTTTGAATAAAATAGTTACATTCGTTTGTCCGAGACCAACAGCTGCCATTTTCCCCTTAATAAACTCTGTTTCCGCTATAACCTGTGCTCGGTAGTACGAAACTAGAATGGTTTCTTCAATAGTAAAGCAACCATCAGCGTACGCGCATACTATTTCACCTGCGCTGTGACCTGAAACATGAGGGAATGAAATAAAAACTGTTATTTTACCGAACAAAGAGAATGCTAGTGATAAAGCCAGGATAATTTACGGATTGATTAACAGTTAAACCAATAGAGTAGGTATCGATCGGATTTGTAAGATCACAAAAAATGTGGTTTATTTTTTTTTAAGATTTTCCATACCAGACTGAATTTTTACAAGAATAGTTTGCATTTTTTTTATTTTACGACAGGGAAGCGCTTGGCCTTCATCCCACACGGTTTACAAGTCATGATAAGGCCGAAGGTGGAAGTGCACTTCACCCGGAATCATGGTCTGAGCAACTGTCTATCTTACCTCTAAATGCCGGAACACGACAATTTTATGTTGTTAAGGCAACAGAATTAGGTAAGATGGTGGTAGCTAGCCAGGCAGACCCAAAAACTAAGTTGTGCAAAACCAAGCACAATATTATTTTTCCTCTTTGCTTATACAAAAGTTAATATGACATCAGTGTCTCGTTAGCTTATTATTATTTTTTTATTATTTTTTTGCGTCAAATAAACCAATTATGTCAGTAATAATAAGAAGCTTAATATAATCATTCAGGGTTTGGATTCAGTTGTAAAGAAGCATCGTCAAATTGCAAAAAACGACAATTGATATTCATTGATAGGGTCGTTTTATGAAAACCTTCATATACCTAAATTTAAGTTTGCGATTTCAAGACTGTACTTACCAATGATGTAGTCAGGTGAAATGCCCATAGATTTCATAACATCAGTAAGGGCAATCTGAATTGCAGTTATACCCAAAAAACTGTGTGTTATATGGTCAAATATTGATGGATCACTTTCAGTAATAATTTTCAAAATGTCCACTCCTTTAGGCCTTAGTGTTTTATCACATCTAAAAGGAGAGAAAAAAGGTTTTAATTAAAAAAATATCTTGTTACTTTTTGATAGTCAAGTGTTTTTTAAATGTTTATGAAGCCATCACCCCAAAATAACTGAACAGATTGAGCTTTGACATTTTTAACAGGATTTGATTGACCTCCACCTTCTCGGTCTATCCCTCATTACTGAGGATCGTGACTCCTTTGTTGCAGTCTGTTAACGGCCTGTCTTCATCGGTTTCTGTCTTGCTCCTCATGGCAAACACTCTTGGTAAGAAATAACAGTTACCTTTCAATCGCAGCAGCAAATATGGGAATTCGCATGAGTTCTTTTCCCATAGTCGGCCACTGAGAGCCCATCCCGCTGTATAAGAACACCACAGAACGGGCGGTGCCTGGATAGTACTCAAACCCTTTAGCTAGACTAACTGTCTTGCCATCTCCGTTTGTATCTAGAAAACAATGTTACCGTTGTGGTCAAACAAGCTACGGTTTATGCAACAAATGTTGTATTCATAAATATTACATTATGCATTAGGTAGTCATCACCAATATTATAATAACAAAAGTTTTTTTGGATGTTTGGATAGAACTTTAGAGTAGGGGCTGACCAAGGAAGAGGTGTATTGTGTGAGTGACGATATACATGTGACAGGAGTAGATGCTGAGTTGACGAGAGGAGATTGGAAGAGAAGAACGTGCGTGCTAACACCACCTAAGTGTAGGATAAGGGCAGGAATAAAGAGAAATCAGGTGGATAGGAATGGGGCGTTTCTTTATTCTTTATTGCACACAGAATATACATTAGGGTGTCCCGAAATATTTTTTTTTCTATTTTCCCTACGCAAGACCCCTCAAAAGTTGCGGTGTTATGTATAGATCACTGTAAAAATATTTAAAAAAATATAAAAAAATATCTCGAGGGCTCTACCATTCTTTTTATATATAAAAAAATCACCTAAATAACCTTCTGGACAATGTCTTATATTTTATATTATTAATATTATTCCAATTATATTTTTTAATTATTTTGATAGTAGAACCCTAAGTTACGATTTACAAACAACGACAGGTTGATTTCTGTTAAGAATTGTTTTAGATTGAACTTGTGAAATTCATGTTTTGACATGTTTTTCTCAAATTCTCTACTTCTACGGTGAGGCAGTTTGTCTCATTTCTATTACGGTTTTACTGCTGTAAGGTGTCGGCTGCGGTTGCTTCGGTAGTCTTAGCTGACGTAGGATTGGTGTCTTCGGAAGATCTTAGTCTTGTTATTGATAAAAATAAAATTCATAGAGCTGTTTCAAAAGTAAGGACCAAGGCCAGCAAAGATATTGATACAATGGAAGTAAAAAGTATCTATTTTGATGGAAGAAAAGACAAGACACTCATAAATGATAAAATAGGTGACCAGTACCACCGCAGAGAAGTCTTGGAAGAGCACATTTCAATTCTTACAGAGCCAGGATCGATTTATTTGGGACACACAACGCCAAGTCGTGGCACTGCCACTTATCTTTGTTAGAAAATCAAGGGTTGAACTTGAAAGAGTTGATCTGTGTGGGGTGCGATGGTACTGCTACAAATACAGGTTGGAAGGGAGGTGTCATTCAATACCTGGAAAATTGTTACATGCTTCACGCGAATGAATTAGCGCTACGCTATTTGTTTGAGTCTCTCGATGGTAGCACGTCTGGACCAAAGGAATACTCTGGACCTATTGGAAAACAGCTAGCTATATGTGAAGGTAAACCTTTGACGTCCTTTAGTTCAGTGGCTGGCTTTTGCTTGAATTACCTGATAATATAGTGAAGGAACTAAGCACGGATCAAAAGTATCTCTACGAAATGTGTCATGCTGTGATGACTGGTTCCTGTTCCCCCGAACTAGCGAGCCGCCAGCCTGGAAAAATGGCGCATTCGAGATGGATCACTACTGCCAATCGTATACTCAGACTTTACGTAAGTACTGTTTCACCGTCAAATCATTTGCAGCTGCTTGTGAACTACGTGGTAAAAGTTTACGATCCTGTTTGGTTCCTCATCAAGCAAAACTCATCATTTAAAGATGGAGCCAAGCATATATTTCAAATGATTATGTATTCTCGATTTTTACCCGATAGTCAGAGATCTATTGTTGATTCAGTGATCGAAAGGAACGCTTTTTTTGCGCACCCAGAAAACTTGCTAATTACCATGTTATTTGACGATAGAGACCATATTCGAGAGCTTGCGTCTCGTAAAATATTAAAGACCAGAGAATCAGAAAAGAGCAACTCTCGAAGGGTATTTAAAGCACCAAAGATTAACTTTTCTGCACAAGATTACATTGATATAATATATTGGCAAGAGTGTGAGATATCACATCCACCAGTTCTGCGACACGTCTCCAACGACGAACTAAAAATTAAGACTAAACAAAATAACCTCAATCTTGCTGATTTTCCGTGTCACACACAGTCAGTGGAAAGATGTGTGAAACTAGTGACGGAGGCTTCTCAAAGCGTCACAGACGCAACATCTCGGGATGGCTTCATTAGAAACAAATTAAAATCCCGCGCGGAAATGCCTAATTTTGGGCACAAAAACCAGTTCCGTTTTTAAAGAACCTATTGATTTTTTTGTCTCATAACTGTTGCCAACCTTTGTTTTACTTAATATTTGTAGCTTTAAATTAATAAAAACCATTTAAAAGTTATTTTTGTATTATTTATAGTTTATGTTAGGAACCTCTAATATTGGTCATTTTGAAAATTTTCAAGGACCGGTAGAGGCCTCAAGATGATTGATAACTAATTAAATTTTGTGATAATCGTAATCTTTGTGTCAATACGCAAATTTTGACACCTCTTGCGTAGCCGTATCTCAAAAAAAAAATATTCCCATACAAGGACGGGACACCCTAATATACATATTATAAACATACTTATAAAATTAAAGAGCATGGCACAGGCGAGCTTAACCTTAAAAACAGTTCTGTTCCAGCAAATCTGAGAGTGAAATTTAAAAAAATAGTAGGTACGTGCAAATAGCTGATATGCCAAAATAAATTATAAGTTAATAAAGAAAGTACAAAATATACGAACAGATAAGTAATAACAAGCATACGTAATACAATATTACGCAACGAATTCCTACTTATTAACAAAATATACATATAAGTACATAATGACATTACAATAATCTTAAAAAATACTTATTATTGCTATACATATTCATATACTTGTATGACTGTATAAATAAATATAGATAAATACTTACATAATAACTATACATGTATAATTCATAAAGAGAGATAATCTTTGACTCATCATATAAACGTCAATTTGATAACTGTTTTTTTCTAATCAGCTCGTTCACGCAATAACTACTGAATTTTGATATACTGAAGATTGAGGACCTTTGAATGTACGTTGTTGAAACGAATCATACCTATAACAGTAAAGCCACGTCCCGTGTGTCCATCGATGTTTTGTTTGAAAATGTTATGCAAAAGTGCGATTTCTTCAACATCAATTTGAGCTTCTTCCAAAATATCCAATATTTTGTTCACGCAGTTTTCTTCTCTTCCGGAGGCAAGTATTAAATATGGGAGTGTTGTTTTTTTTACATTTTTCTGCAAATTAATTCGATTTATTTTAATGGTACAAAAGTTTTTATAAACTTATTAAATTAAATCAATATTACGAGACATTTTTCAACACCATCTAGCCCCAAACGACTACATCTGTATAGAAGAAGTTGACCTTTTTATAAGGTATCATATTAATAAACATGGTTCCAACTGTTAGGACACCAACCTACTATTGACTCGTGAGAGCTAACGTATCCACCACGTAATCCATTCCAGGTCCATTACGCGGACTTAATGTGAATTGTTTAGTACAAAATGATCATGGACCAAATTATATCACTTACCTTAGGAATATGATGTCCTTTGAGCAGCACGTGGAAATTGGCACCTGTGCTGGAAAAATTGTTGATTGCAGTATAGCCTCTTCCAAACAACGTATTCTCTGTAACAACTTGAATTTTTCCTTCTTTTACCGCAACAATATGATTTTGTGGATCATTGTAATGTAGATTTGGTGAGATCTCTCCTCTTTGGTACGCTAAACAGACCTGAAATTTTCAAACATCGATTTCAACACTATAATTATTGTAAGCAGTAAAGACTCGAAACGTAGCAATGATGATGACCAACGTGAATGGGAAAATCGTGAATGGGGCGTTATTGCAGCAAAAAATTGAAATAAATGAAATGAAAATCATGAGTAAGCAATTTTTTGTGCGGTAAGAATACCTTGGTTAAGGCACAAGCCCCAGATGCAGCGAATGTGTTTCCCAAATTTGATTTAATACTTCCAACTTTTATAGGTTTATTCTGTCCGAATACTTCAGCAAGCGCTTCGAGCTCATTACCATCAGCCTCTGATATACCTAAAACAAATATTTTCCGTTAATCGTTTGTGCCAAAATAAATAACTGGAAAATAACCGTTGTGAAGAAGAAACTGTAATCGTTGTGAAATAAATATTAGATCTAGAGGGATTCAAATGAAAATAAAAAACAAATTAGATTTTATCGTATTTTTTTTTTTAAATAACACACTCCTCCGCGCACGTTAATGTAATTTAATAATGATAATAGCCTTTTACGATAACATATATAGTTCATTTTAAATTGGTTAAAGTATAAACATTAGTATAGAACCGATGCATATATTTTATAGGCATAGGTATTATACTAATCTTTATACTTTAACATATTGAAAATTGAATAGAAAACATTATCTTAAGCAGATGTACTTGTCATACCTGTAGCATTAGCTTCAACAAATTCTATCTCATTTGGAGATATATTTGATTCCGAATAAAAATCTTCCAGAAATGTTACTATATCTTTTGGATTGCGTGTCGGTAGAAACAAGGAATCTGGTTTTTTAAAGAATTTGCTCTTTACATTGCAAACTTCTGCATATATTCTGAAAAAGGATGATTTTAGATAACCTGAAATGGTGGGTGCAATCACATACCTATTTTCTTTTAATTATCATACTATCGGTAAATTTGATTTGATTTGTAGCTGAGCAATTTTTATTTGTATGTTAAAGAAAGGTATAAATTTAAACGAACAAAACATCTTGTTTACTTAGAACTAAAAAAACATTTTTGACTTGTATACAAAGCTGCAAAATAATCTTAAAAAAAGCTTACACAAAAACAATGTGCTTCTGCTTGCATTATGACATCCATATGAATGTTTTTGACGACATAAATATTAGTATTTTTAAACTTCCGCGAATAGAACACATTCTTTTGATTTGAAAAACGAGTATTTATCGTGTACCCCTGCCAATGACCAATATTTTTATTCCGACTATTCGGCGGGGACGGCAACCCCGTAAAATACGCGATAAATACCCGTTTTCCAAATCAAAATGACATAAATATTGATTTCTTAGATACATGCTTGTAATTCATTCAAGTAAATCTAGAAAAAATATATTGAAAGTGTTTCAAGAAAGTTTATATGGCTGGCTTTTCGAATTTTTATACTACTTTGTTGTATTTTATGACAAGTATGTAGTAAAAAAAAAGTATTATATCCGTAATCTAGTTCCCATATTACAAGCTTTGCTTAGTTTGGGACTGGATGGCGCTGTGTGAAATAAATGTCTCGTAATTTTTATATACTTTTTAAAAATAGATCGAAATCGGAAAATAGCATAAGATCTACTATGATGGAGCGAGACTACCCCTAGAGTGCCTTTAAATTTACTCTTGAAGACATTAGGGTCAAACTGCAAGCTTCAAAACGCTGTATCAATATTTATGAAAAATATGTATCAAAAGTTCATTTATTCAATCAAAAGTACAATTGAACTAACTATGTACAAAGGAATCAGCCGCCGCGCCAGCCCTAACTGATGTCCCAGGCAGATGAGATGGCGCTAGGGTGTCGACGCAGGTAGAAGAAAAGGCAAAAGCGTCCCACACCAAAGGCTTACCCATTTCCCAAGGGACAAGAGTCATACCGTCGGGCCGCTTACCATCATCACGTAACAGACCATTCGGTTCAAGAACGGCTGGCACATTGACACTGGTAAAAGCTCAACGGATAATGTCATTAAGACTTGCGTGGCGCGAAATCCTGCCGGCAGACCTTGTGCACGAAAGTCCGTGAAAACCAAATTGATCTACCGCACCGCACCGGCACTGGTGAGAGGCGCAGCATCTTGCACCCAACCGAAGACAAGTGGCAATACGGAAAGTTACAGGATCCATAAGTGTACCGGTAAAGAGACGAGCACGGTTTGTGGAGGTTGAGCACGTATGTAATAGATAATTCCGTGTCAACTCGCACAGAGGCCCGTCCCACTGCCGTTGTGCCGAAGGGTGTTTTGGGGGATCGGTATTAGGACAAGCACTATGCCAAGCATTTCGAGATTCGTCAAGATAAGAAATTCGAAGTATATTGCCAGGAACAGCCGAATTGTGTCAAAAGACAAATTTAATTGAATTTTAAAATGTCATTTCTGGATCGAAATCAGTTAGGCTTGCGCCTCTAATCTGAACGGACTCAAAGTAGAGTCCGTTTATTTGAAACATAGGTCATGAATGATCTACGCCACCAAAAACCTAAAAGAAACAACATTTGGGTAATTTATCAAGTTTTGGGGAGGATACTGTCAGAGATCATAAACAGTAGATATAATGGGCTGTGGATACGTGCTTTAAAAACATGCTCTAAGCCAAATTTGGATCTTAGTGACGCTTTTAGCAATTAGCATTTATTAAAAACAATATGAGTAAATCAATAAACAAGGTACCTTTATGAAAAGGAAGACAAATTCCTTCACATAAAAATCCTGCAAGTCTGAGTAAGTATCTTAATTTCTACAGACATTTTAATTTAATTTAACTAGCCTCCATTTATTGTTTTGTAACATTTGTGTGTGTAATGTGTGACACTGAATTTTAATTGAATTATTTTACAAATTTAATGTACCTACTCATCGTAATAAGTTGGAACACTAAAAAAAAGTCAAGGTGAGATAATTGTTTCTTTCAATGTCTAATCCGTTGATTGAAGCTTCTTTAAAACAAATTTACCTCTTAGCATCCTTCGCTTTTTGTAAGAAAAATGCATTTACAGCATCGGATCTGACATAGCCGTCACCATTTACGTCGAAACATTTTGTTTTTCCATCCATGCACAGATTTCCAGCCCTGTCAAAAATCAAGGTTAATCAGGCACATAAAGCTAATGAATTAATGTACCTAAAGGAAAAGCTGCGGTACCCGTTAACGTCTGCAGGATGCTATATAAAAATAGTTTCCTCGCAAGGTTTTCAGCTCCACGTTTGTGAATCCACTTTGTGTTATGCAGGCATAATATAACAAAAACCAAATACCTACCTACTATCGAGGAACAATCATCATATAAGATGGGTTAATTAATTCCCTGCTACTATTACATCATTGTATATATCCTGTTATTATAACAAGCCTCATAGCTCAGTTGGTAGTAGCTCTGCCTTCTGCGCTGTAGGTTGTGGGTTCAATTCCCACCCAGGACAAACATTTGTCCGATGAATATAGATGTTTGTTCTGTGTTTTGGTATGTATTGTATGATAAGTATGTATTTACAACAAAAAAATAGTATCTGATTCCCATATTACAAGCTATGCTCAGTTTGAGGCTAGATGTCGCTGTGTGAAATTAATGTCCTGTTATATTTATTTATTTATTGCCATCTTCCTGCACTGTAAAACTTGGAACGAGCGAAGGAGCTCACGAAGATGTAGCCAGTTATTAATCACTGAAAAAAACAGACCGTGGCTGCTGTACTATAATGATTCCGGACAGATATCGGACAGATAGCTGGAGAACCACGCTCTGAAACCTGTTATTTTCACATTACCTCTTTAAATTGATGCCTAAAACTGGATGCGTACTATGAATACAGCCACCAATAATAGCACTGTCGCACTCGCCCGACTTGATTTGTTGATAAGCTGTCTCTAAGCATGCCATAAAACTGCAGCAAGCGTAGTCAATGCAAAACGATGGTCCTTTACCATCCACCCAAAAGGAAATCCGATTCGCGATCATTGATTTGTTGTGCCTGAAAATAATTATATGGTGAAAATAGGAGTCGTGACTTTTTCCCTCCGATTCGTGGATCAACAACATTTATAAGAAAAAAAACAGATTATCTGAGACCAAAACAAACAAACAAGAAAAAATACCAGTCTGGTACCAGAAATATGTTTTGGAATCAAGTATTTATCACAAAGAAATATTTAAACTTAGCCATCAATGGTACAAATCAATGGTACTACTGACACAAAGAAGGACTGTTTTTTTAATATTTTTATTGTACTACGGGGAAGCTCTTGGCTTTCTTCTCACCTGGTTACAAGTTGAGGTAAGGCCGAAGGTGAGGGACCCGGAATCCTCAACAAACTGAGAAACTGACTATCTTACCTCTAAATGCCGGAACATATCATTTTTTTTTTATTGTTTTTTTTTTGTAACACGGGTAAGCACTTGGCCTTCATCTCACCTGGTAACAAGTTGAGATAAGGCCGAAGGTGGAGGCGCACTTCACCCGGAATCCACTACATACTGAAGAACTGGCTATTTTACCTATAAATGCCTGACAATTATGGCGACAGAATAAGGTAAGATGGTGGTAACTAGCCAGGTGGACCCAAACAAAGTCCTACCACCAACCAAACCAAGCACATTATATTGTACGCCTCATGGAGATCAAACCCGGGACCTCTGGATTTGAAATCGGTGGGTTGAACCACTAGACCACAGAGGCGGTTGACTGAAGCTGAGAGTCTTGGAATGAAGTGATAAAAAGTACAACATCATTTTCATTTAATAACGTCAAATAAAAATTGTTGCAATTTAAATGTTATTTATAAAACAAATATAAGTAACAGTTTATCTGCTATTCAATCATTCGGAATCAGCTGCCACTACCAGTGTCCATTTTAACAGTTAACTTTGTAGTTGAAGCTTAGGGGTTGTTCCCTAAACCTTCAAAAAGAGATTTATATGCATTTTCTGGAATGATTTGCTTCATCTTAAATCTCATCCTTGTCTAGAGCATCAATGCCAAGAATTGATTCATCGAAAGCTTAAAAAAACCTAGGACTTTTTTCTCAGTGAGTACAATTTTTTTTGAACCGGGGTTACTGCTTTAACGTTTTAAGTTTACATTCATTTTAAATATCTCTACACTTTCTGTTTACTTATTTACCTTATACCTAACTACCTATATTCAATTCTCACAACGAACTTAAAACTGAATAATTGCCTATTTATACTATTTATACCCATGTAACCCTACCTTATTTTTCTACATTTATATCATAAGTATGTTATAGTCAGCAATAGATGTATTAAATTATACATAAGTATTTTCTGTTTGTTTAACGTAGTTTAAGGGACCGGGATACAGAATCTCTTGTCCGGAACTCAGGGCACCAAAATTAGAATTATTTAATTACTTTTCACCAACAGAGCTCTTATTGTTTTATGTATCCTAGTATTTTAAGAAATAAATTTGTCAAAAATTCAAGTGGAGAAAGAGAGATTTGACATACCCTGAGATCGTATGTAAAACGCCTTTCGTTGCATCGTGAATTGCAAACGCTGAAGCATCGGTAAAATAGCTGCCCATGAATACGCCTACTTTTGTACCTCTAATGTCAGCTGGATTTATTCCTGGAAAAACGAATTTCAAAATATACAATCTTTAAAATAATGATATATATCTATACAGTAAAAGTACTTTTCACCAGAGGACATGTTGAAAAGCGTCCATTAAAATATTCTTACTAACATTCATTCAAATTCAAACTCAAAATTCATAAATTTTATTTCGGACGATTTAGATTCTTATAGGTTAGAATCACTTAGTGAATGAATGAATGAAAATACTTTATTGCACACCTTAAAAATAAAAACTGGATAACTTAAAAATAAATGTATATACAATGGGCGGTCTTATCGCTAAGAAGCGATTTCTTCCAGACAACCGTTGGATGGAGAGGATTTCATGGCTAAAGAGGTGGTTGGTGGTGTACATATTAATTAATTAGGGTCTAGCTAAATTACCTTTACGTATACGTTATAGAATAATAACATTTAGTAATAAACAAAAAAAAAAAAATTCCAAGGTATACAAGTACGTATATCAACACAAATATCACCGATCCGCTCGCTAAGTATGAATATTATTGTCAATTCTATAGGTAGCTATAGAATATACTACAGGCATGCATTAAATGATTTTTGTTAACATAATGACTTAATTATAATCTTTTATTTTATTGTACGATGGGGAAGCGCTTGAGATAAGGCCAAAGCTGGAGGTGCACTTCACCCGGAATCCTCAACAAACTCAGGAACTGGCTATGTTACCACTAAATCCCGGAACACAACATTTTCTTTTTAAATATTTGCTATGGCGACTTAGTTAAAATAGTGGTAGCTAGCCAGGCGGACTTAAACAAAATCCTTCCACCAACCAAACCAAGCATTAATTGCTCCCCCTGGCGATCGAACCCGGGACATCTGGATCTAAGATAGTTGGGTTGAACCACTAGACTACAGAGCCGGTTAAAATCTATTTTAGTTTATGCTTATTTTTTAATTAAATGTCCGATTTGATTAATCAAACAAGGTGCTTAATCAGCCTTGAATACGAAGTCATTTATTTCGATAAGGGCTATTACCGAGGTTAAAAGGTAAATACATAACGTGGTATACTTTCCACCGGCGTTTCTATTAACTTTTTAATCATAAAATGGTAGTAATAGTGACATTACTTTAATAGATGGGCATATGATAGTAATCTATATTTTTTAAAGAAATTGATGAATTCTATAAAACCCTAGAAAATTACTTTATTCTATCAATAGTCTTTGAAACTCACGCAATGTAATGAATTTTGATCGACCATTTTCATTCACCTAGGATTCCATAATTAGAGTTTTTGTAAGGATCCAAAATATAGCCTGATAAAAAAATAGCCTGTGCTATTCAGTGATACTATATAATTGGTAAAAGAATTGCTCAGGTCAGCTTCGGGATCCAGGGCTCCTGTGATTGCCTCTATCCGTCAACTCCACGTGGCTGCTAGCCACAACACAACCGACGATGTGGTTACACCAGTTCTTTTTTTTTTGAGAGGACAATTCACTTGCCTGGTTTTAAACCACAGCTTTGCGTAACCTGGCAGGCCTGAAGAAGTGAGCCCAAAAATTTATGGAGCCTAAAAATTTATGACGCAGCCATTTCGTCTGCTGAGTGTAGCTTTTATCGCCAATGTTATATCCAGTTCAAGAGCACACCAATTTAAAATGATAAATAACGTTTTATAATCGGCCATTGAATCTTATAGGTTAGCAATATACCTACTGCAAGCACTTTTAAGACACAATTGGGGGTTTTTCTATATTCATTTATATTTTATGTCAACCTTAAGCTTTGCTTAGTTTGGGACTAGATGGCGCTGTGTGAAATTATTGTCCTGTCTTATTGATACATATTTGTAATTGAATTGAATTTAATGTACAGAAAGTGTATCAAGCTAAGACCTCTTGCGCGTTGCAAGCTGTTTGTACAGAGAGCTCATATTAGGTTGTTTTTTTTTAAAGCCTATAAAACGATGGTAACCATTAACTCGTAGAACAAATGTTTCATAATTTACTTGCTTAGTACTCATATAAAAAATGGATGTTGTAATCTGAATTTTATGATTTGATTTGATATTGTCGTTTACTATAAAAAATATTCACGAAGTTTCGTATTCCAAATTATTTACAATAAAAAGTTACATTTAAAACTTTTAACCCCTTTTCATCCCGTCAGAAGGGGTGAGGGTAGATAACAAGTTGACATGATCCTTGCCATTGATATCAGTAATAATTATACAAAGTTAAATTCAAATCCATCCAGTAGTTTCAGTATAATGTGCGTTCACAAGATAGACAGACAGATAGACTGACGGACAGACAAACATGCATTTAAAAATGTTGGTTATATATTATAACTAACCCTTTGAAACATGTGCCTAGTAGGCATATACTAAGGTTTTAGGCAAGCACTCTTGATTCCTTTCATATCATGTGTCTACAAAGACACATAATTCAATGTCTAATACGTTTAACTTTTTAGGCAGTATCTTGTTTATTTGTCAGGACCTTTCTACTAACATGTATGTAAAAGTAGACAAGATAAAATTATAATGTTTTAGTAAAAATTTAATGTAAAAATACTCACCAGCATCAAAAATAGCGCCATATGCTTGTTCCATAATTTTCTTGGCAGCTGGCTCAATAGACTTTCCTAGAGAGTCGCCGACTCTGAAGAACTGGTTATCAAACTTTTTCCACCCATTTATTTTCCCAAAATATGGAGGCACTTGAGGGTTCTTTATGCTGGGGCTATCAGTTTCACTGACCATGTCAATCTATAAATAGATTACGTTATAGGAAACTGTAAGGTGTGTATAGTGGTGGTCTATTCTGGCATTCTGCAGAGACGAATAACTGCCCAGGACTTGATGCTGCCTAAGGCTTCTATAGTCAATTAATGCGAGCCAGAGTGGTATTTGGTAATCCATAACCTTTTCTATCATAATTTTCATAGCTAGTAACTAGCAACACCATGAACCACTGTTCATGATGATTTTTGTAAAAAGCTTGTATAGTGACATTGTTAGTACCGCTATACATACTTTATAGAAAATATCTACCACAAAGCACGTCTCACGTTGAACATATGACTAGAAAACAGTTAAAATTAAAAGAGGAGTAAGACAAGAAGATGTAATAATTGTTCACACATTTTTAAAACCAGACTGGGAAAAGCGAGGTCTTATGAATATAAATCTTAACATATCTGAAAACAGACTAAGTTATTTAAGATACGCGGATGACATCGTTTTATTCTCGGATAACGCTCATGAAACTGAGTGAGTGAGCCTCTGGTAAGTTTGGTTAGGAAATTAATCTAGACAAAACAAAGGTCTTGACTACCTTGCCTAGCACAATATTGTTCTCCCCCTGGGGATCGAGCCCGGGATCTCTGGATCTCTGGAACTAAAATCGGCGGCTAGACCACAGAGGTGGTTAAACCTACCTGCACGGCTGTCAGCTCGTCAATCAAATTGAACCAGATTACCATCGAGAGTATAGACAGGTATGTGTATCTTGGCCAAGAAGTTGTAATGGGTAAGGACAACCAGACGAAATAAATTGCGAGGCGCATAGGATAAGCGTGGCTAGCCTACTCCAAAATTGAATTTGCTCTCAAGATGAATATAAGAACTACACAGAGAGCTTGCACGCATGACCAGTGCATTCTACCAGTTCTTACGTACTGATCTGAGACCTGGGTTTTCAAAAAAGACATCTTAACCAAACTAGAGTCGCACATAGAGCAATTGAAATAAAAATGGTAGGTATCACGATGAGTGACAGAAAAAGAAATGAATGGCTAAGGGAACAAACCAAAGTTACCGCGCCATTAAGCGCATTGCCTCAAATGGCAGTGGGATGGCCACGTCACCCGTAAACTAGGCCCGTGTTGTAAAAAGTTGGCTGGGTGGAGACCGTGGGGTCAGAAGCAACCACCAGATGGGCACAAATGCGTTGCTATGATGAAACCAAGAGAACAGCTGGAATTAAATGGATTGATACTGCACAAGACCGTCAATAGTGGCTATACATGAAGGTTTTTTTAGTGTACCACGAATGGAAGGTACCTTCAATCTATAAGATCTCTCTAGCTGTGTGTTGTTGTCAGTCAGTCAGCTACACGACATTTATAATAGGTAAAAACACAATTTCTATTGCCATAAATTCACATTTATCTTACTGTATACTATACTATATCACACTTCGAGTTATTCCGAGAATATCCCCTTTATCCCACAGTGGACATTAAGGGAAATTTTAATTTAATATTCTTGATAATCGTAAGAGATTTAATATTTATATTATTGAGATTAATGTCACTTTATGACAGTAGAAGTTGTGTTATTCTTACTACTTAGTCAAAATCTCTCTTTAATAGAAACCAAATAGTTGGTTCTAATGCTGTTAACAAGTCTGAGGTTTTCTACATAGTCGCCTTAAAATTAAACATATGTATTTTAACTTATGTTTTATGAATTTTTTATATTTAAGTTTAAGGCATCAAGTATGGTGGTTGATCATCGTTTTTTGATATAAAACTTACCTTATTATAAAGATTATGAATAAGTTCTTTGGTGTTTTCAGAATTTGGGAACAGTCCAGATATCCCACTTATTACAATTTCTTCTCCCGTCATACTTGATTCATCAATTTCTGAATTTGAAGCCATGATTCTAACATGTGTGTCCTTTTTTTCTTAAAAAACTGCAAAAGAAAAACCAAATCAAGTTTAAAAAAGATTTGTTGATGGTTTAAATACATTATTTCAGCTACTTTACGGATCCCGGCCATCTTGTGCCGATGAGTCCTTATAGTGTCTTAGGTCATAGAAAGTATTTGGACAATTATGACGAAAAAATAGTATAATCACTCGGTGTATGATTTGGAAAAATGTAGCCAGGTGGGGTATTAGAGACTCTTTGAGAGTACAGTAGCTACGTGTGTCTTTGCCATCACCATCATTCGCCCGACATCGGCCATCAGAGTCGTGGAGGTTGCTCAGTTCTGACCGAGGAAGGTTTTAATAGACAGCTAAGTATGTGTTGCCAATTTGGTAGCACTGTGAATGTGCGCAGGGTAATCAAGTACAGAGAGTTCTTGATAGGACTAGAGATTTTGATCGACACAATATACCTCGCATATTACTCAACATCATTCACGGCACTTTATTAAGGAAAAGTTACGAGACTTTCTATAATGTTGCCTAGTTACCAACACCAACATGGAGCTCGATCAGTTTATTTGTATTTTTTTATATATTTTATACATTACTTTTCACATTAAGCTCACTCGTAACGATGCGCGTTCATTTTTAGTTCTTTTAAAATAGTAGATGTCCCGAATTTTCGGTAACGTACTTTAAAAAACTTTAACAAGTACAGTCATTACTTACATGGCCTCATATTAAAACCACGACTTACAAAAAAACCGTGTGAAATCTAATTTATTGTCTATTTTGGAATTATATTAGCATAACAATTTTATGCGAACGCCGAAAAAGAATAAGGCGGTAAGACATTTTTATAAAGTTAAAGCATTCGTATTCAAAATGTAATTGCTTGTTTGGAAGAACTTTTAAGTTTTAAGACTACCCGTACTGTTAACTCTAGTTATAACATTTTCAATTGTTCTATAAAATTCTGGTACACAATTTTTTTTTTTTATTGTACCTTAACAGTACATTAATGGCCTCTGCTGGATGGAGCCTCCTTCAAAATTCATATTCAGATTCAGATAATATTTATTGCAAAAATGGGTTTACATTGATCTTAATAAATAACATAGTTTTCCATATTTAGCAAAAATCATGCAATACAAGCCCTAAAAACTAAAATGATGTAATGTCAAATTAGATAAAGTAGATATGTCTACTTAAATACAAGCAATAATTATCATAGATTATAGATTGTTCTACTATATTATACATCTCTGAGTATAGTTTCCACGTATAGACTGCACGTAGATAAATTTTATGTGGTAATATTTATTTTTTAAAACTTTCGTTATAAAACTAATATTATTAAAAAAAATAGCGTGGTTCGTTTATCGTTTATCTCTCCTGGTTTCAATTTATGATAAGGACAAAGGTGGAAGTACACTTCACCTGGAATCCTCAACAGATGGAGGAACTGGCCACCTTCCTCTAAATGCTAAATGATCACAACAAATTAGAATTGTTCTTAGCCTGACTTAAACAAAGTCCTCCCAAACAAACCAAGGTCAATATTGTTCTCCATTGGGGATCGAGCTAAACAGAATATAAACTAATCGTATTGTCGATGGAAAAATAGATGCTTATTCAACTTGCAAGATTGACCTTTACAGACTTACATTATATAGATTGCAAAATTCATAAAATAAACTCATTTATTTCTTTGAATCTTTTGGGATCCAGTCCATAGGCAACAAAAAGTTTGAGTGGTTTTTTATTGAAGCGACCCGTGAGCGTGACAAGAACTGGCTCTAATTTAAGCCAGCAAATTAGCATAGCTATTCAGCGTGGCAATGCAACCAGTATCTTGGAAACGCTTCCTCGTCTTACTAGTCTGGTGTAGTTGTGTTACTTATAGACTATTTGTTCATTGTACCTAGTTTATTTATTGTTATATACTTCTAAGATTTCTTTGTGAATAAAATGTTGCAAAAATATATTCAATTGAAAATTATCAAAAACACACTTACATCATTTTAATTTAAATCAAGTACAGCATACGTCGGTAAATGATTTATACAAGCAAGGTGAAGTGTGAAGGTTGGTATGTTTATATAATTTTCAGGACTACATTACATTCTTTCATTTGTAGGAATATATGTGTGTAGCCGTTATATTCAAATCATTAAAAATTTTAAAAATGGTCTTCACTCCTTTTCTATATATCGTTTCTTGGCGATAATATACATAGGACTGACCCTATGTATATAATCATGAGCCTCCATCATCAATAATCACCATCAATTCTACGTGACCGATGAGGTTGTGGCCAATACATCTGTTAAGTGTTGTGTTTGTGGCCAATACATCTGCTAAATGTTGTGTTTGTGGCCAATACATTTGCTAAGTGAGGTGTTTATGGCCAATGTTATACCCAGTTCAAGAGCTCACCCATTTCAGATGAAAATAAAACATTCCTCTGCTACTGAATCTTTGGTGAGCTGCACTGTTAACATTTTGAAGAAACAGCTGGAGACTTTCCCATACTCATATTTGAACTCAACCCTGTGTAGTACTACTTTTTTATTGAATTGAATGAATGCTAGGAGGATCCAGCTAAGACCCCGCGCGTATATTAATCTTTTTGTACAGAGAGCTCCTAATAGGCTGGTTTCTTTTCGATGATGGTATTTTTAAAGCCTATAAAATTATGATTATTATAAACTCGTGAGACAAATATTTCATAGTTATTTTCTCTTTGCTTAGTACTTCTAGCAACTTTCAATTCGATCCGTCAATATATTTAATGCATTAAAAATTTGTAACTGTCAAGAATTTTATGGATTACTCGCATACTGTACGTCAATCTGCGTAAACAATATATAGCAATATTGATTACGCAGATTGACGTACATGCATATTGCAGACTTACACGCATAATGACACACACTTTTATTGATGGTGTATATTATCAATGTTACAAAAAGTTAGCATTTGCTTTTTATTTTAGTAAAAAAAAAGCCTCAAGAATTAAAAAAATAACAAAAAATAAGCCACATCAAAAGTGTGACTGAGGCCATACTTTTGACTGACTTGGGCGCTGATCTGACCACGCTTTCGGCGGCTGGAGTCCAGTAGCGTGGCAGAATAATACTTATAGGATTAGCCCAGAACAAGTTTGCAATAATCACCATGCAGGGCAGGCGGGTGGTTGAATAAATGAATTATATTAATAAAAAATCCTTTTATTGAACACCTTAAAAATAAAACTGGATTAGTTTTGAAAATGTATATGTAGTGGGCGGTCTTATCGCTTAGAGGCGATTTCTTTCAGACGACGGTGGAGAGGATTTTATAGCTTAAGAGGTGGTTGATGGTACATATAATTAATAGGGGTCTAGCTAAATTGACTTTATGCAACATATTATGTAAAGCTATGCAACAAAAATACACACTACTTATTTAATATAAATATCTACATATTATACACTATGTACCTATATACTATACATATATAATACACAAATAAAATATAGATGTATATCTAAATATAAATATGTAGGACTAATAAATATTCTAGAAGTGCCATGATAAAAAATATGAAACGGTACAGAAAACAGCAAATACTTGTTGCGACGAAGGATGAGATAGACAATTTAAACAAGTTCATTTAAGTAAAAACATTTAACCCAGAGAAGGTGATTGCCTGATTGAAAACGGCAACGCGTTCCATAGGCGTACAGCCTCCACAGAAAAATAATCATTGTTAAAACTAGTTTTGATTGGTTATGGTTGGTTGTAGTAATATAATTAAGTTCCTAGATAGATAGGTATTCTTACCTGGTTGCCTTTTAGGACATTAATAGCATCATTCCATTTCTGATTTACTTGCAGTAGCCCTAATAGGTTGTACTACTGATTCTGTGGGTATCGACACTTACATTTTTTTTTTGCCTGGACCATGCGCTGACCTAGGTTTGAACTGAACGACAGTCATTGCCACTTCGATAGGTACTTAATTTCAGGTACTAAAGAAGAGATGTTGTAAGCTTTCTTTTGTGGTGTCGTTTTTGGAATTTGCATCTTAATCATAAACCGAAAATTTACTGGACATAGACCACGCTTGGCAAGTGATTCGGTTATGGTATTGCTCAACCAGATAGCCAACAAGAGTAATGGGGGATTTTGCAATTTGGAATAGCCACTATGATTGGCAGGTGAGTCGGTGATCACAGTATCAGTGTTAGGTAGGTACTAAGATAGATAAAAGTTGTTACTCATCTCCTGGTGAAATCCCAGTCGAATCGTATGAACTCCACGAGCGGTTGGCAGAGAGAATCATAATATTTGCGGAGAGAATAACAGATTTGACCAAAATATTTCACCAGGAGACAGATAGCTACTTGGCATTGTACGGTCTTGTGAAAAAAAAATAGTTTTACACGCCTATACATACAAAATCTGTTGCACCACCTAAAAGGGCTACATCAAACGCGATGCAGAAGTGATGCAATGAGATGAGATTACAGTACGTATCTTTCGATGAACTATAAAGGAGCAAAATCTAGGTGATTATTTGCCCCTGCCTGTTGAAAATGGTGGACAGAAGCTTTTCACAGAATATTTAACTTTTGGCACATAAATGTTTTTAAATCCTCCAAAAAACGCCATTGTGCGACAACATAAAGAGTAGAAGAGCCCCTTGTGAAAGAGCTCGTCCGGGGAAGTACAACCACCATACCTATTTCAACCGCCAAACAGCATTGCTGTGTTCCGGTTTGGGTAGGGTATGGTTGACGGTGAAATTACAGGCGCGGGAGGCTTAACACCTTTATGCCTCAAGTTGACGGGCGCAATGCAGTGCCGTGTAGGCTCGTAGGCTTCTTTGTGGATGTGACCTACGAGTAAGGCAACATCAGGTGGACTACTTGCTTGTCCTGTCTACTAGTTGTATAAAAAAACGCAGAAATCAAGCCAAAGGCTGTTAATAACATATTTATCATGAAAATACAAAAAGTTCATTCCAATAGCATAATAGAAGGCAACGTATTCCACCCAAGTATAGTATTGTGTATACATTTTTTTGTATTAATATTTATACTCCTATCTAGTGAGGTGGTAAAGAAAGGAAGTTTAAGTAGACAAGGTAGTAACAATATGAAACATAAAATATTTCATTTTATTCAATAAAAAGTACAATTAAACTAACTACGTACAAAGGAATCAGTCAGATTACCTAAGGACCGTTACAAACGGCCTATAGGTAACTCAACTGTTCCAGACCAGTACCAGACGGAAGCGTGTCCGAGACACTGGCTGGATTGCCACGCTGAATAGCTATGCTAATTCGCTGGCCTAAATAAGAGCCAGCCCTTGGGGTCACGTGTCGCCTCAATCAGAAGCCCCGCAAGATTTTTGAAAACCCGGAGGGCACCGGCTCCCCACGGACCCAAGGTCTCCACCCCAAAAGGCTCAAATAGGTAAGCTCTGTCGAGACCACTATATTTGCGCCTTTTGTGATCCTCGGCCGAATCCGCCGCCGCACCAGCCCTAACTGATGTCCCAGGCAGATGAGATGGCGCTAGGGTGTCGACGCAGGTAGCGTCCCACACCAAAGGCCTACCCATTTCCCAAGGGACAAGAGTCATACCGACGGACCACTTACCATCATCACGTATCAGACCATTCGGTTCAAGAACAGCTGGAACATTGACACTGGTAAAAGCTCGACGGATAATGTCATTAAATAAAAATATATCATGAAACATAATAATCTCCATTTTATCCATGCGTGTATGTCAATCTGCTTGAACAATATCTGTCGGACTGAGTTGGACAGCAGATTTTTTTTATTTTACTTATTTAACATATTTTTGAACTTCAAAAAAATATTTGTTGATAGATAGCGTAAACTTCTGTTAGCTACAAACGAAAACAATTAAGCGCTTAAACTGGTCCCAGATAGTCGGTACTGCAAACTTTACTGAAACTCATTGTGCAGTACACGGAATCGGAAGACAATTTCTATTGTGGATATGGTACTTTTGAATTCAAACAAAATACAGTCTGATATGTCAGTTCAGACTAGACTTGTTTGACTTGAGTTGGGGATGAAAGAAGAGAAAGAAAGAAAAATCATTTATTTGACACTTACGCAAGTAGGCAGCACATGAAAACATGATAAGATAATTAGGTATATTTAAATGTAAGAAAAAGTACAATGATATGTGGAAAAACACAAACAATACGAAAATACAATAAAAACTCAGGCACAAGAAACATTTTACAAAAAAAAACCTACCTACTGTTATGCTCATGTGTCAAACTGGCATCCAACTCAGTGTTGTTGTGTTACATAAAATGCAACGCAACGATCTTCCGTTGGAACCAATAAGGTGCGCCGCGATACATCGAATCTATACTGCTGTGAAGTGAAACGTTGAACAAACATTCAATGTATATCCTCATCCCTACCTCAAGAACCAAAGTATGATAATATTCCTTGAATATGGATATATAAAAAAATATACTAGCTGACCTCGCGCAGTTACACTTGCGCTAAGTTATTGCCTATTTTAACCAGGCAAAAATAAAGAAATGCAATAAACAGGCCGCGCCGGTGATCAACACAGCCTCTGGTGAGGTCGAGGTCAATTGGTCTGCTTAGTGTGATGTTTATATGGTGTTCAAGAGCTAATCCATGTCAAATGAAAAAAAAGTATTCATGCCTCGGCTACTGAAATATATGTTAGCTAAAAAAATACCACTTAGCCCAAGTTCGGCATGTCTGGTGGGAGTGGAGGGAGTCCTTCACCCAGCAGTTATCTTTACGGCTTAATTTAATAATATACTCCAAAAATATAATTTAGTAACAATTGGAGGTTTGCCCAGATTCCTATCATGAACTTCCTGTCCTTATCCCGCTTGCTAGGATTGGTACCACATTTTATTCTCTTCATGTCATTCACTTCTATCAGCCGCCAGTTCATCATCCCCTCCTATCACATGCATGTCCTCTTTAAGGCCATCTATCTCTTTTTCGACCTTCCTCTGCAGCTCCTATCAAACCTTCCACAACCTTCTTACTCAACATTTTCCTTACATGTCTTTCCACTATGGATGGAGTGAATCTACACAGAAAGTGAATTATAAAAATATTACCCTCCTACTGCGGCAGTCAGGAAAAAACCATTATATACTAAATGTTTGTAAGGGCGCGTGTGTTTGGATGGAACAGGCGTCTGATCATGATTTTGTTCCTGCTCCTTTAGAACAATTTCTATAATACGTGCCTTAAGCTCCATTTCAAAGCGGCGTATATATTTCGTAGAGCCATGTAACAAACCACAGGAGTGCAGAATCGTAGTACGTAGTACACTGAAGAGCAATTTATTACTTTTAACTTGTTCCCGCTAGTTTTGGAATAGAGCCGATTGCAATTCTAATTGCTAGGTAGTTAAAGCTTTCTCGTTTTTTTTTTCTTACCTACTCAGTCAGCATAACTAGGTAAGTTTGGACATTTTTGTAGTGACGTAAGCTTGGTTTTTACCAACGAGTGGATAGGTACGTTTTATTTGTTATGGGTTGTTGGGTAGATATGGTAAGCAGGGTTTTTACTGTTGTATTTAGGGAGCTCTATGCAGCTAAAATCGCGGCAGTAACGATTATGAGAGTTGACAACGGCAAGCTGTAGGTGGCGCATGCGTATCGTAAATAAAACCTTTTGATAATTCTTATTCTGAGATCGCTTTGCCGGTATGTAGGTAGGTAATGTGACCATATGATGGTAGCTTTACTGGCACAGAACAAATAACTTATTTACAGTCGTCCTAATATTTATTCAGAGTCTAGGTGTTGTCTGATCGCTGCGATGACGTGAAGCACACGTCCGACGTCGACAGTGGTCACAGAGGTACTGATTGAAAGGCGGGTGCGCGGTAGTTTTTCAAATAATTCATGATTGAAATTAAATCAGAATTCTTATCAAAAAACTAGCTTACCTTTAATGTAGATCAAAATGTAACCTATCATTTAAAATAAATCGTAGGTCAATATTAATTGTAGGTATCAAAATATTTAGCTTGAAAGTTAGAAAATATTTTTATCGAGATTTTTTTCTGCTATTATGTTTTCAGCTTACCTTTAATATAGATAGGTAACTGAAGTAATATATATATAAATTAGACTCGTGACTTGTTCAGAAGTACTTCAGTAGTTCTGAACAAGTCACTACTAAAGTTGGTTACGATCGTAACCAGTGTGCTTCAAGCGGATAATTTTCCATTTGAAAAAGAGGAAACGTCTACTGACAGGGCCCTGTGGCCGTTTGAAGTTTAACAACTATCATTGAAAATGTAGATCTTGATCTTAGCTTTCATTTGAACTATAAACGGAAAGTCTTGGACGAGTCGTTTCAGAGATATGGCCATTTGAAGTTTGACGTCGACTTCGTCAACAAATATATTATATTAATAAATTACAATTAGACCTCAAAATTCAGAGGTTTGTGTTACAGTTACCATGCTTGGCAGGTGGATTGGTGATCGCAGTAACACGCTGTTATATAATAAAAAGACGAAAGCTAGTCTTAAAACGAGTAGTTTCAGATATATGGTAATAACAGTCAAAATAATAGTCATTGGAATCGCGCCATTTAATGAATTTCTATGGTACTACTATCATTATTAATTATGTAATCACAAGATTACGGATTAGGTACACACAGATAAAACGTATCTAATTATTTTGTTTTATTTATAATGGTATCTAATGTACTTGTTACGAAATAAATATTTTTGTATTTTGTGTAATGGAACACCCTTAATAATGTACCTGATGTTACGTCGTTGCCGACTACACTACGACTACGTTACAATCCAAGTGATGAATGGGACCACGGGTAAAAATCGTGTATAATCAAACATACCCGTGGACCCACTGAAACTGCCGATTATGTAAGAAAAGTTCAAATCTAGTGCAGTGGGACAACGGGGAAAAAATATTACCCATGTACCCCCCAGGGGGTTAAAGCAGTGGGACCACGGGAAAAGGTATTTTAACCTCCAATTTTGGCGCTAGAAATATCCCGTTTTTGTAGCTAGTAGAGCGCGATACGGTGGATTTCTATAGTGTTATTCCAAAACGATACCTAAAGCTTATAGCCCGTTCTTGCCGCAAATGAGCGAAATATTATGCTTGGTTTGGTTGATGGTAGGACTTTGTTTAAGTCCGCCTGGCTAGCTACCACCATCTTACTTAATTCTGTCGCTATAACCACAATTAAAAAAAATATATGTTCCGGCATTTATAGGTAAGATAGCCAGTTCCTCAGTTTGTTGAAGATTCTGGGTGAAGTGTGCCTTCTACTTCGGCCTTATCTCAACTCGTAACCCGGTGAGATGAAGGCCAAGCGCTGCCCCGTCGAACAAAAAAAAAGAGGCTCTGCCTAACAGTGCTCGTGATAATCATGTGTACTAAGTTAAAACTATATCCAGGTAGGAGGGCGGTCGCGGTTTAAGAACTACCCCTACAAATAAGCACGTGCATGTCGTAAAAGCCGGCTTAGGGATTTCACTATAAACAACAGCTACCTTCTGTGTATCTACAGCTTAACCGCGATCACAATACCGCTTACGAAGCGTGGTGACTATGGCAAAACCTGTTAGATTTAGAGGACACGAATGGGCAGTTGATGTTATCAATCGTCTGACGATGCATGTGAAGAAAATCTAACTAATTTTGATCATCATCATCATCTAAGGCGCTACAGCCGCGGGTGGGCCTTGGCCTTGGATTTCTAGTTTCTTCTTTCCATTCTTCTCATTCCTATTGTTTTTAGATCTTGCCCCACTCCATCCAGCCAACTGAGCTTTGGTCTTCCAGGGGGTCTGCGGCCGTCGGGTCTGCCATGTAGGAGACGCTTTGGTGTTCTGGCATCCTACATTCTCTCTACGTGGCCTGCCTACCGAAGACGACCCACTTTGATGAACTTTACAATATTTGGCTCTTTGAACATACTGTCGTAATTCCTGTACTGCTGTAATGTCTGCGCTATGCAGTGCGAGCTGTTCCCGTAAAAGGTGGAAGCCTGCTGGTCTGTACAGCGTCCGTAGGTTCCAAGGACATAGCTTAAATTCGTTAGCCGTTTTAGTGTAGCGGGGTCGTTTGGTTTGAAATCGGTCCGTAAATTTACTTTTTCCTTTCATTATCGTTTGGTTTTATTTCGGGCAAGTGAGTGATTAATCTGTGCCCTAGGTCTTTGATGGGGCTGCCATCTTTGAGCGTTGAGACCTCACTCCGTTTTATTTAGGTATCGTCCCTGTTTAAAAAACTGGTTATAAGGCTCCAGTTGCCCTCCTTGTGCCTTTTTGTCATCAGCATCTGCGATCTTAAGGGTGATAACGTGCCTAGGCACGGTCACCGAAGGTCCCAGGGGGTACGGACGGGGACGTGGACAAATCGGACTGGCTGGTACCTGCATTCTTGAATACTTTATCACCCAAAGTATTGCAGTGAGTATCTGGGCATTTTATAGAGGTAATATAGTTCGGCTTCTACATGTTACCCACACAGCTCAAAGTACCACCCCCCCCAAACTAATTTTGATGATAACTATCAACTATGTATCTTTCCTATGGAACTGCAATTAAAGCCATATTTGCTCGTAAACAAAGCCCACTCAGATGATTGCACTCCAGCTATGAGCCAAAATCGGTTTGAGTACATATTCTGGTAAATATTCCAAATCTTATATACGGCTTTCACCTTCTCAACCGCCTCTGTGGTCTAGTGATACGCCTACCGATGTCAGATGCAGAGGTACCGGATTCAATCCCCAGTGTGGTACAATATTAGGCTGGGTTCGTTTGGTGGAAGTACTTTTTTTATGTTCGTCTGGCTAGCTACCACCACCTCACTTATACTGTCGCCTTAACAACAATTAAATAATAAATGTGGCCAAGCATTATTGTGAGGTACCTAAGACTGCCAGTTCCTCAGAATGTTTAGGAGAGAAGACAGGCGTTTGGGACCACTGTCAAAAGGGACCACGGTCCCAATGAACTGATTCATTTTTTTAATTAAATTTTATCACGCATTTGGGCCTACTCGCAATATTACCACTAAATATATGGTTTTAGTACAGTTAGAATAAAAAAAAAATGAAAAACAACATATCACTAGTAAATTAAATAAAATTATTTATATGACAACAAAGAAAAATATTCTAACAATTAGAAATATGTACAGTAATAAAAAAAAATATATCATATGTTATACGTGATGAGCAAACGCCCCAAAAATTTAAAAAGTGTTTAAAATCCTACTTAACAGAAAAATGCTTTTACTCTTTGCATGAGTTTCTGGGTGATACATAAACTAAATAATTAGCATGTAAGAAAAGTAAAGGTATAATGAATAAGAATAGTAGTTTATTATTGAATTTAGTATTATGTATAGTTTTATTTAGCTATTAAGTTTAATGCGCCTCCTAGTGTGATATTGCTGTGCCCTAACAGGGTTTATGTTTGAAACTTTTATCCTCACAACACCTGTATACCTAATAACAACATAAGTGCAATAAATAATTTGAATTTGAATTTGAATTTGAATTTAAAATCAAAGTTTTTTTGTTACGACCGTAGGTAGATATGGTATATATAAACCTCATGCGTAGTTTAGTTACGTATCGAATCGCATTCAAAATGTGAACAATAACGGTAATAAAGTCCGGGTGAAGTGCACTTCCACCTTTGAGCATATCATTACTTGAAAAAAACCTTGAACCAAGGGCTTCCTCGTCGTACAATAAAACATCATGGTTTGATGAATTTGAGAGATCAGAGGTGTCGTTTGGTTTGTCTCAATTGATTCTAATACGCTTTTATTACTTTGAACTAGCAATGGAATAATAACCAATAAAATAATTATAGTGTAAATTTTAACCTTCTTTTAGTTGTCGAATAGAAATAAAACTTTGTATAGGGGATGACAAAACTGTTGTATAGTATTTAGAACCTAATATAATGATGGTACCAAATGATGGATAGTGGAACTCTTCAGCAGCTTCTAGTAAACCCCTATGGGGATGACAAAACTGTTGTATAGTATTTAGAACCTAATATAATGATGGTACCAAATGATGGATAGTGGAACTCTTCAGCAGCTTCTAGTAAACCCCTCAAGTTTAGGCTCATATGATACTTATATGAGTATTAACCGCAGTGTTAGCATCCGTAGAATTAAGTACTTCTGTGAAGTCTGATGACTCCATCTCAGTAACTATATTCTGTACGTTAAGACGACGAGTCAATTGGGCTGATTTACGCGTCGTAACAAGAGTGTCGAGTGCAAAAATAACGGGAGAGTGATCTGTAATCTTTGAGTTTAGAATTAGGGTAATAGAATCGCTATTGGTACGCAATAGTACATGATCTATACATGTATTTTCTCTAGTTGGAAGATAATGAGCAGGGAGCATACCATGAAAAGCGATCATGTGGCGATCAACGTTGTTTGGGCCGATATTCATGTTCCGATTTGAATTCTTTTAGATCAGTTAGAACTGAATCTAGACTATTAATAAATGTATCAATTTTATCATAAGAGGGTGAACGGTATACAACGACTAAAGCTAAGTTTGCATAATTAAATGTGGGATATGCAACTGTGCAGTCAAGGCTTGATCTAACATAGGCTACAGCACCATTATTTTGATTTTCAAATGTAGTAGAGTGGGAGTCATACCCGCTAAGACGTGGGAGATTTGGACACTTGCTTAGCCAGCATTACATTAGCAGGATGATATCAAACTGGACTTTGGATATATGCAATAGTATTTGTAGCTGGTTGAAGTTGCAATTAATTCTGCGGATGTTGACATGTATTATTTTAAAATGTTTTTTTTTTATGTAGTTTGTAAATGATTCAGGATCACAAGAAAGTGAGTCGGATACAGAGACTTCTCTATGTCGTCAGAAACAGTGTTTATATCATTCATTATGGTTTAATCGAATGAACGCGGGAGCATGATTTGTTGGTGGCCAAATTTCAATATAATTGGACACAGAAAAAAAATTAACTACGGGCAACAAGTTTGTATGTGTGTAGCTTTGAAACAAAACCGAGCAAGAATAATTCCTAAATTATACAAACCAAGATTGATAAGTAGAAATCCAATTAAAGTGTACCAACGAATAGATAATAATAGTCATTTCTGTCGACTGGTTTGGAGAGATCGGCTTCGGAGGTCACCCGGATGTGAGGACCCTTCTGCACTCTACAACCTATCCACTCTGCGAAGAAAGACGCGTCCGCTTGTAACCCAGCAGTACTTATATTAGTTAACTTTCGCAAAGTTTCGAGCTAGGAAGAACAACCTTTTCATTTTTGTAGTCAGGTTTTCGGAGATAAATATTGGATTTGGGGGTCCTTCGATCCTCATGTGTTTAGTAGTGAGCCTTCCTTACCGTGGCGTCTGTACATGTCAACGAACTTATCCCGAAGAATGTCGTTCATGAGTTCAACTATGATTGTTCAATTGGCGGGTCTTTCGTATTTATTCTATAAACATCTCTTATATCTGATACACGCATATCAACTTTGAGAACCATAGCAACTTGCATGACTGTATTTACCAGAATTGTCATGGACTCGTAGCTTGGGGCAGGAATATTTAGGAGCTCTAAACAAGCAGATCTAGAGCGACGCTCAAGCATTTCAATTTTATCTTCCAGTAACTGAGTACGCTGGAGAGTTTCCATTTGTTTAGTTTCTAGCTTTTCGACTCTTGTCTTAATTTCATCATAACTTTTGACAGCATAATCAATAGAAGCTCGAATTTCGCTTAAAGTCTGGCATAATTGTACGAATTTATTATTTTGTTCTTCTTTAAATTCTTTGAACATTTTGATCATATTGGCCATGAAGTCTTGTATATCGTCATCACATGAGATTTTGCGTTTTGCGTTTCTGAACCGGGATACGTTGGGTAAGGGATCCTGACTTTGCCAGACACCACTCCAACAGAAAGGCTGGGTTCCGAAGATGCGTGATGAAGCGGAGATAAACAAGAAGGCGTGTTGAGGGTTATTTCGAGTGGCAGATTGTGCACTGTCCAATACCGGCGGAGAGCACGGCATTCTTGTGTATAGAATAGACGCAAAACCCGATCAGTAGTAGGTAGTGCTTCGAGAATCGAATTACCAGGCGAGCAACAAGACCAAGGAGTACGCCCGGTAGCGGGATAAGGTGTGAGCGTGAATGAATTCCTGTTGAGTTTGGCGTGTACGCTCACCTCGTTTGTTGGATCTTGACTTGACAGGTGTGGTTCGCGCGCGTAGCCGAATTGAGAACTCCTTCTGATTTATGCTGATCTGTTTTTTTAGCCGAATAATCTTGTGAACAATTTTAATTAATTTAGATAATAAAGTAATGTGGACTAAAGACGTGTACTCATTTATTATTATGATTAATTTAAATTTCGCTTAATCGTTAAATCAAAAATGGAATCGATAAAACTTAGAGTTGTAATATTAATTATCTTGATGTGCAACACAAACCACAATAAAATGACTTATCCACATGCTTTATCCAATGCACACTCGGAATTCGTGTGCGACTCGCACTTGGCCGGTCTTTTTATTCTTATTCGGTTTTAATTTGCCCTTATATATGACAAAATATAAAATATTATAGTAGAATAGAAAAAGCTAATAAGCTACCTTTACGAGGGCGATCCCAATGAACTCGTGACGATATCGTTGCGACATTGCATCTCAGAATCAGCCGCGACGACAACGGCACACAAATTAATTAATTTACCTTCCACATTCAGAGTAGAAGACAAACAGACCCTGCATTCGTACTCACCGTTTACCTTTGTACTTCTATTTGAGTTAAAGAATACACATGTCCGTTCTATTTTTGAAGAAATCATCACTTGATATATTTTTACGTTTTAAAAACTAAAAAGAAAACCGACTTCAATAAAGAATATGTTACAATTTCGTTTACATAGATGATGCATTTTTACCAAATATCTTGATGACAGATGGACGGACAGACAAACAGAAGCGTGATCTTATAATGGGTCAGTTTTATCCGTTTTGTCATGGGAACACCTGTAATGTATACCCTTTCAAATAAAAAAATATTTTCCAAATCAGTCTAGGTGTCTTCAAATAATCGGGGAACATACATAAAAAATAATTCAGACGAATAATTGTGAACCTCTTCTTTTTTTGTGTCGGTTAAAAATAAGCCATCTTCTTTTTTTGTTGTCTGTTAAAAATGAGCCTCATAGTTCAGTAACAAGCCTCATTGCTCAGTTGGTAGTAGCTCTGCCTTCTTCGCTGTAGGTTGAGGGTTCTATTACCGCCCAGGCCAAACATTTACGTAATGAAGAATTCACAAAAAAATTTTTTGCTACACAATCGACCCCTCCAACTCAGCCCATGGATAACGAAAAAGCCAACTACGGGATCTCACCAGAAAAGGGGCAGCAGCGTTCTGTTTAATTTTCAACTTATCTATGATCACCAATCCACCTACCAAGCGTGGTTAGGGCAAAGCCCTCCAGCGTTGTAGAGGCTCTGTCCAACAGTGGTCTCATGCCGGCTGTCTATCCATTTGTCTGACACTTATCTAGCCAAGAACAAAATTATGAATAAGTACACGTACAGTTTTTTTTAACACATTAAATAATGTGTGCATAATATACAATTATGTACAAAGGAAAAGGACCGCTACAAACGGCCTATAGGTAACTCAACTGTTCCAGACCAGTACCAGACTGAAGCGTGCCCAAGACACTTACTATATATAATACCTATGTATATATGGCAGGTATAATTGGAAAGAGATAATTTATATCTATGGTGCGCTTCTTTTTCTTAAAACGCTATAACATTGAAAGGAAAAGAGTGTTTGTATGGAAAAACTCATTTCCATATACTTTGGTTCCATATATTATTGATTTTTAGAAAATGTAACGCACCACACACAAAATCCCTATCGGATTATACCTGCAAAAAATCTTTTGAATCAGACTTGCCATTTCGAAATGAAAATGGAACTACGTTTGTATGGGAAAATGAGGCTAGAGCCTTCTTTAGTGGAATTGGGCTGGACACTTGGTGAAAGGGAAGAATGATAGATGTAAGGCTATTACGGAATGGTTTCTAAGAATCGGGTATCCAAACTTCGGGCTTTTTAAAATGTTTTTGTTGCATGTCGTGTAGGAAATATAGAATCACAAACAAAAGATCATTTGGGAGCGGAGACCTTAGGTCTGTGGGGAGCCGGTGCCCTTTGGGTTGTCAAATATCTTGCGAAGCTTTTGAGTGAGGCGACACGTGACCCAAAGGCTATCTCTTATTTAGGCCAGCGAATTGCTATAGCTATTCAGCGTGGCAGCGTGGTGAATGCAGCTAGTGTCTTGGACACACTTCCGTCTGGTACTGGTCTGGAACAGTTGAGTTACCTATAGGCTGTTTGCAACGGTCCTTAGGTAATCTAACTGGTTCCTTTGTACATAGTTAAAGTTAGTTTAATTGTAAATTTTATTGAATAAATCTATGATAAATCTGCGAATGTCTTTTGGAATATTTTACATGCCTAGGTGCCCCTAAACCTAGGTACATCCATCCGTAAAGCATCCAGTGAGATGGGTGGGGTATAAGTAGAAACATTCTGCTATGGTATAGTCATATATACAAAACTATTAAGTTTTCGTTTATTTGTTGAATATATTGAATATCACAGCTATCATATTCTGCCGACATAAACATCGCCATTATACTGTTACAGTAAATAACAAATCAGCATAACAATAACGTCAGCTAATCTCAGGTTGTAGACACCTACTTACCTGAGAATTATTGCCTCGGGGCTATTCTGCTGGGTGTCGCGATTTTCCAAAGAATAAAACATACCAAAATGGTATCCCTTTGTTTCGCATTACATTTTTAATACTAATTTACTTTTGGCAGAATGAGTTAGGCATAACTTGAATTACATAATATAATAATAATTTTACATACACAGTATTTGGCATAATGATCTTTAAGGCTATATTTTTTTTTTTTTTTTTAATATTTATTACATTTATTCAATAAATTAAACTAACTAAGTACAAAGGAATCAGTTAGATTACCTAAGGCTATATTGTTTTGGACTATATAATAAGAGTCCTTATTCGTTTTTTTTACTGTACGGTGGGGAAGCGCTTGGCCCTTATCTCTTCTGGTTACAAGTTAAGATAAGGCCGAAGGTGGAGGCGTACTTCACCCGGAATCCTCAACAAACTGAGGAACTGGCTTGATATTTTCCATTCAACATTTAGGCATGCATACAGGTTTAAATAAAATTATAAGTAGGTTACGTTACATTATCAACTTAAGTATATTTATATAAATATATATATATATATATTTATTGGTGATGGACAAGCGTTTGTCAACCAGCTTACATGTAAAACAAGTAAAGATGTGGCCTAAGATGGAGCACGCTTGCCTAAAAGGAACCTATTTACTCTGGACTCGAAGACACCAAGAATAATAGAAAAATAGACGAAGGCAAGAAATTCCATTCTTTACCATTATTAATGATAAAGGTAGAGGCAAAACGATGTGATCGGCACAATGGCACATTTACAAGGTACGGGTTGTAGCCAGTCTGCTAGTCCGGTGGTGGAAAGGGGATGGAGGGTTTAGGTCAAAGATATCGTAACATAATAAATACTATCTAAAAAAATATGATTACCTAACTACTTTTTAATATTGCGAAATCATCATTTTGCTCTCTTATTCACTCTGCTGTTTCCCCGTTAAATTCTAGATATATGATCAGTATCCAGATCAGTGGGTTAGATGTGACCTCTCTCCTTGGGTCAACCCAGGCCAACAAAGTTCACCCCCTTTATAGGACTTATCCTTGATCTGGCCGAGAGCTAAAAAATTCTGTTTGTTTGTTTTATCAAAAACAAATAACATATAAACATATATAATAAAACAAATGTAAAACAAATATCGTGGACCAATCTCACACCTTAGAGTTTAGACCGTGTGGTTTAGTATTTTTTCCGTTCTCTACTTAACCTCAACTTTTCTTTGACCATTACTATATCCATGTTCCCACTTGCACCCGGATCTTCCTAATTAAGTGCCTGCAGTTAATGTCCCTCAGATTTATGTGAGAAGCCTCGAGGTTGACCACAAGTGGATGATTTATAAGTACTTTCGGTAAGGACTTGTCACAATACTAAAGATTTATTCAAATTGTTTTGGGATCTGCAGATGTTTGTACTATATTAATTGTACGGTAACATTTATTACTATCTTCAGCTTGCTGCTTTGTTTTGGTGGTACCTACCAAAATAAAAACAAATTTGCTAATTGCCATGCTACACGATAGATGAGAAAACTTTTTGAAAATATGTAATACTTGGGAACTAAATGCTATGAACCATTTTCTTTCGGATAGCCTATTTGTATGAATATATATATGTAACGTATGTACCGCTAGGTATATATATACAGCACAAGACTCCGATCTTAGTTTAGGTTCAACACAAATAAATGTATAAATCATCAATAATATCTGTGTCATATATATGTATAATATGTATGAAACCGCCACTGTGGTCTAGTGGTTCAACCCACCGATATTAGATCCAGAGGTCCCGGGTTCGATCCCTATGAGGAGTACAATATTATTGTGCTTGGTTTGGTTGGTGGTAGGATTTTGTTTAAGTCCGCCTGGCTAGCTACCACCATCTTAACTAATTATGTCACCATAGTAACAATTCTTAAAAAAAATGTTGTGTTCCGGCATTCAGAGGTAAGATAGCCAGTTCCTCAGTTTATTGAGGATTCCGGGTGAAGTGCGCCTCCACCTTCGGCCTTATCTCAACTTGTTACCAGGTGAGATGAAGGCCAAGCGCTTCGTCGTCGTCCAATAAAAAAAAAACAATTATTCTGTATAATAAATAAAATAATAATAATAAATAAATAATAAATTATTAATAAATAAACTATTCTTATTCCTAAACTATTCTTATATGTTTTTTTCTGTTTAAAATAAGGTACCAGAAATGAATTGTGTGTTATAAATTTACGTAAGGAAGACTAGTGACTGAGGACGCAAACCAATATTGTTTGAGTGTCTAATTAATTATGCATATTTTTGTTACTTTGCATAGAAATACCCTATCGTATACAATTTACTTACATAATGAATACCTGATCTTAATTCTAACAGACCATCCCATCCAAAAATGTTTGAGATTGCTTATTAAGCAATAAGACCGCCAAACTGATTTAATTGTATTATAGTTTTCCTTGTATGTTTATGTGATATGATAAGGTAAAAAGTTTGCTTTTTAGTAAAAAAAAATACCAGACAAACTTTGATTGATTGAGCTTTATAGGTAAAACAAATACCGTAAATCGTATTGCACTGCATTTATTCTAAAAGGATGTACTGTACCTACTTTATTTTAATGCTTTAATTTTATTCCCGTTATTCTAAAAATATGTAAGAGTGTTGATCGAATTCAATGAACTTTTATTTATTAACATTAACCGTTTTGTATTGTAAACGTAGACATTTTTGGGGTTCTTTCGATAGAAACGAAGATAATGCAACTCACGAATATTTTCCCTTCGATAGTTATCGAACCTCTGGATATGAAATCGGTGGGTTACCACAGTCACTAGACTACCAATAGTGGTTCAAGCCACCGATTTCAGATCCAGAGGTCCCGGGTTCGATCCTCATGGGGTACAATATATTGTGCTTGGTTTGGTTGGTGGTAGGACTTTGTTTGAGTCCGCCTGGCTAGCTACCACCATCTTACCTAATTCTGTCGCTATAATAACAATTCTAAAATTGTTGTGTTCCGGCATTCAGAGGTAAGAAGCCAGTTCCTTAGCTTGTTGAGGATTCTGGGTGAAGTGCGCCTCCACCTTCGGCCTTATCTCAACTTGTTACCAGGTGAGATGAAGGCCAAGTGCTTACCCGTCGCACAATAAAAAAAAAATGGACTCGATTGTGCGTCGTGCTGCTGCCTAGAATGAGCCTAGGCTCATCCGCTTATTAGGGCCAATTTGCAGAGTCTAGAACATAGACGGCCTCTTAGACATAGACTAGACATAGACACATTCCACTTCGGCGAGTGTGCGCACGATATCTTTGACCTAATCCCTCCACCCCCTTTCCACCACCGGACTAGCAGACTTACGGCAGTCTACAATCCGTACTTATTTAATGTTCCATTGTCAGGAATTCCATTCCTTGCCATCATCTGTTTTTCCGCACGAGTACAATCTTGGAGTCTTCAAGTCTAAGGTAAATAAGTTACTTTTAGGCAGGCGTGCTTCATTCACATCTTTACTTGTTTTTCAAGTAAGCTGGTGGTTATACGCTTGGCTGAAACAAAAAAAAAAAAACAAGGTATTGCCTGCGACTTTACCCGCAAGGTACTTTGATTAAAAGGATTCGTCGCCACTAGTACCATTGTCAGTTCCTGATTAGAACTACTGATGTTTTTTTTTTTACTATTCTCAAACGAATTCATTACTCTGTACCAAAATTTCATGCAACCTATGCAATTTCATTCAGCTGTAAATCCAACAGCAAAGAAGTGTAATAAATAGAGCTAATTTTGAATAAATTATATTATAATAATGAATAAAATGAAATCAAATTAAATGAAAATGCCTTATTGCAAACCCTATAAATAAAATTGGATATTAAAAAAAAAATGCTTTTATACAATAGACGGTCTTATAGCTTAGGAGCGGTCTTAGCAGAGGATTAGAAAATATTTTTTATACACCAAAAACAAATAGGACAAGAGTAAATGGAATAGTAAAATCAAAAGTGAATAATGCGATTGGCAGTCTTATCGATAAAAAAATACCTTGACAACCTTAATGGTATGGATGATAATTGAAGATAAATAAACTAAAGAACCCAGGTAGCGGCCTCAAAGTCGGACAACGGAAGTTTGGTAGTTCCGAAAACTATTACTATACGGTGTTAAAATTATACTGACGGCTGACAGATATTTTTTTTGTACAGTGATACGATCATGCTGATGATTAGGAATTAGCTTTATACACAGCCTAGGTCGAATTTACTTAATAAAACAGAAACTGAAGGTCATTTACAAAATAATATATTTCAACTATATCAAAATAATAAGTAACTTGTCAAGAAACTTTTTAATTTTAACTGTCACCCATGATTTTTCAATTGATATATTGATTTATATTCAGCAAATGTTGTGTTACTGCGAAGCCACACCAGTTTCAGGCTTTTCTGTTTCATGTTTCTGGGCCAGTGTGGACGATTAACCTTACAATTTATTTAATCAATGCATCTAGGTAAAAAGTTCACCTTTCATGAGTCAACTTAAAATGCACATAGATAAGTGAATTTAGTATAAATATTCCCGTACCAGGAAGCAAAGGTAAGTGTATTTGAAAGTACAGTATCGAAAATGGTTCCCACCCCGCAAGGAGTTGTCAGTGAAGAGGTGCCTTCGAAGATGAGACCAGCACCTGGAGAGGAAGTGGTGATCAGTGGCATGTCCGGGATATTTCCTATGTCAGACAGTGTGGAGGAATTCTCGAAGAACCTGTATGATAAGGTAGGTTTAAGATTTTACTAATGTTATTATGACACAAAAATTCACAACCCATACGGGCCTTGAACCCGCAACCGCAACCCCAACCCTTTTCCTAAATCTTCTTTTTTTTATGAAATAATAACATTTGTAAAATGTTGTAACCAAGTGCAATCACTTGAAATAAAAAAATATAGGTTTATAATATCTAAAACGCGTCAAATAGGTACCAACAACCTTAATTCTAATTCATGTGTACCTATCTTACTTACTTTCACGTCTATTTGTTTTACAATACCTATATTTATGTGCTACCTACCTATTAGAACGACCTACTTTTAATTTGTTCTTAGATCATTTTTTTCTCATGTAAGTGACTTGTATGTCTTTTTGAGAATACATTATTTTAAACCGATGATAACTGTGATCAAAAACCTCACAGCTCAGTTTGTTGCTTAGCCTTTTGCTTTGTAGGTTAGCAAGAATGAAATTGAAATGAAGGCTAAAAACCTCCCAGTAAACCATAAAAAAAATAGCTTGCTATTATGTCTATTATTATTTATGATTCTTATATCACAATATATACACCAATATGCAGGTAGACATGGTAACCACCGAAAACCCACGCTGGGTGTTTAACCACCCTGAAGTACCGAAGCACTTGGGCAAAGTCAACGGTATGAGCAAATTCGACGCGCAGTTCTTCAGAGTCCATCACAAGCAGGCAGCTACCATGGAACCGATGAGCAGGAAGCTGATGGAGCATGCTTACAGCGCTATTTACGACTCTGGTGAGTATGAGAAATATAGTTCTGGCTTTTACCTTCTTGCCGATTTTTTACATTCTACGACGGGCAAGCGCTTGGCCTTCATCTTACCTGGTATAGTCATGCTAAGGCCGAAGTTAGAAGAGCACTTCACCCGGAATCCTCAACAGACTGAAGAACTGAATATGCCAAAAGATAACCCTTAAGAATTTTTGATGTGGCGACAGACTTAGATATGGTAAGGTAGCTAGCCAGGCCAACAAAGTCATAGCGAAACCAGACACATTTTTGTTTCCCTCCTAGGACTTGAACCCGGGACCTCGTAGGTGCATTGTGAATTACTAGACCACAAAGGCGGTTAAAGTACTACGCCAAGCAGTTTGCTTTGATATTGATGAAGACCAAGTTCATTATCATTTTGAACTTGCGAAACGCCCGGGACACTCATGTATTCACAATAATTTCTTAGTGCACCCCTATACTCCAAAAAAAAACTACCCCGGCAATTTCAAGTCTCTTAGAACTCTGGTTTGAGCTGTGCGTTGGTTTTCAGTTAAGTCCGCTATTTTAATATATACATTAATAAATAGAAAATGCCTGGAGTTTAATGAATTATAAAGGAAGAATTATGTGGCCAACTGTATAGGCCCGCCTTCTGATCCGGAGGTTGTGGGCTCAAATCCAGTCTTGCATCTTTCGGGGTTTTTCGTGTTCATGTGCGCATTTGACACATGCACATACTCTGATGGCCTGTCACATCGTGAGGACCCAGAATGTCCCTAGGACCAAGGCCGATCTGCATATTCCACTAAGCGGCGATGGGCTTGCAACCTGTCACGAATTGAATTCTAGCTACTTGCAAAACGTGGGCATGTCCCGAACGTAAGTTTGGACGTGGCTCTGACTACCCCCTAGTAGGATTTCCTTAGGAGTCTGAGTCGATCCACGCTCTGAATAGTGATCAGAGCTGCATCTTCGAAGGGGATTGTGAGTCTATTTATTTATTTATTTTTTATCGAAGGTATAAACCCTCTGCAACTGAGAGGCAAGAAAGTTGGCGTCTTCATCGGTTCCACCTTCTCGGAGTCTGAGAAAATCGTCATTTACGAGAATATACAGCGAAATGGATTCGGCATTACTGGGTGAGTTACTAAGTATAGGCATTTTTTTGAATTTTCGCGATTATTCTCATAGTTCGGATATTATTGTATGCTCTGTAGAAAGACTCGTGTCTAGTAAATAATGGTTATAGTTTAAACGGTCAGCTAATTAAACAAGTTTTGGTCAGCTAATAAATTAAATTATAAAAACAAGGGTGCAACAAAAAAACTAACAATTTACGTACTGACCTACTCCGCCATTAGTTGGAATTACATTCTGTCAAAACTTGTGTCTTAATAACTTTTTCGTTGTTTTTTCTTGCCTTAAATAGTTGCAGGACATTAATTTCACACAGTGACATCTAGACCAAAACTAAGCATAGCTTGGAATATGGGAACTAGATAACGGAAATATTACTAGTATATCTTTATTTTTTATAAATACACACTTATTATAAAATACAACACCCAGTTAGATACTATATACCTATTCTCTAACATCTCAATTTTTAACAAGAAAGCTTATAGTTTATTAACGACATTATAATGTTGTTCAAAAAGATTTACATTGTGCATTATGCTTATGACAAAAGTAGGTATCCTATCAATAAGATATTGCACTAATACCTACACTAGGTCAAGCCTGTATTAAAGATTATTAGTTAGCTACGTTGAAAATCTTTTTTAATTCTTCTAAGTAACGGTTTTGGTCACATCAAAACAACAGAAGCGACGTTACCGACTCGGAGTTAAATTGGAAGCTTAATCAAATTTCGAGCAAATTATTTTCTAAAGTCGATTTTAACTCGTTTAGTGTTCGACTAACTCAGTTTGTGTCCATTACGGTGTAGCGATAGATACCATTGTTACTGTTTAAAACTCGTTTTCGTGGACCCGTAGCATTTTTTGTTCCATAACAAAAAACAAATGTTCAGCAAAATCCCATTATTTTGCAAAAAAAAATAGCGAATTTACTTGCCCGTTTTACTCATGGGTATTTGGTTTTAAATAAAACCAGTTGTAATTGTTACATCCATTGAGGCAAAAAAGTTTTTTTTAATGTAACCAACCTCCTTACAAAATATTGGCTTGGTATAATAGGTTCACAGGTGTTGCCATAAATCTAACCCTCATCCGGTCGTAATTTGTGGACCGGATGACCTTGGGTCTTGAACGTGCTCTTTTTTGTTTGCAACATCTTGATAAAGCTCATAAATATCTGAATATCGAATTTTGATAAGAAATACAGATAACAGAAATGATTTCTTGTTTAACTTCAACAATACATCTTTTAAATATTATTTACGTGAGCAATTTGACTTCATGTAATATAGCTAAAATCTTGTCTGGAAGAGATCATTCGAACCTTTTATTTTATTACTTAATTTGCAAGAGAATAATGTATGTACCTACTGAAATTATATCGGGTTATTGAACCCGATATAATTTCGGGTATTGACCCAGGGGAATTACAATATCGTGCTTGGTTTGGTTGGGACTTTGTTTGAGTACGCCTGGCTAGCTACCGCCATATTACCAAATTCAGTCGCTATAACAATTGAAGAAAAAAGGCAATTGAAGATTCCGGTTGCAGTGCGCTTCCACCATCAGTCATAACATGAAAAATTAGGTGAGATGAAGGCAACGCACTTCCTTATTGTATAATAAAAAAAAATAGTAGCTGTATATTCGGAAGTTTATGTGCGCGTTAGATACATGTCCATGCTCTGACGGTAAAGGTCACCGCCAGTATGTCGCTAGATCCATAAATACGAATGGCATATGGTTAGTATTAAGAGGCGATGGACTTGCAGCCTGTCACATATCCAATACCAGCCACTTGCAAACTGTGGGCATGTGCCGAACGTAAGTTTGGTCGTGCCGATGACTACTCCGTAGTGGGTCATCCTCATAAGATTGCACATCATAAAAATACGTAAATCTGTTACTTTTTTAAAACAAACGGTATTTTTTAAGTCAGTTAAAAATGTAGGCAATCATTACTATATTAATGCTTAGGTACTAATTATTTGATGAAGCTATTTTTGATGATTATAAATAATAATATTGGATCAATGTAACTGGATTTTATCTGTGTAGATTAAATTAAAATAAATTACCATATGTCACGAAATTTTTAAGTTCCTATTTTACATACCTATTTCTTAAATCTATCTCACTAATATTTGCGAACACAAATCACAATTTAAAATCCCAAATAATTTGGAAACTGCAGTAGCCCTTACATGCGTCTATTTGTGATTACTATTTGTTAGTGCCAAGTTTCTTGATGTGTTTTTGTTTGCTCCATCACCTTCTTCTCAACACATTTAAAGGGTTGATAATGGTGTTAGTCCTAACTAATTTAGTTTATTTGGGAGTTCGCCCGTCTAGCCTTAGGCGCAACTTGATGACCCTTAAGCAAATTATATTTGGCTAAACTAAGGGGTAACTCTATATTAAATTTTGTGCAATTTTGATTTCAATTTATTTAGATTGAGTCTAGTCTCAGTATACTCGTATACAAAATTTGATAGCGGCTCGCAAACAATGAATTTTAACAAAAAATATTGTGATAGAAAAAACACTTGGATCAAAGTTTGTGTAGGTACTACAATAGTAGGACAGTCAAAGACATTATTATTATCGTATTTACACCCAAGCTATAAAATGTTCTAATAATTTTTCGCGAAGAACTTTATCTCATAATTGTGGAATGTTGTAATAATGTAAAGTTTATATATTTTTCACGAGCTGAATAAATAAAAACTAATAAAGAATATTATGGATGAGTTTTGTAAGGCAATGATGTAACTGACCGTACCTTCACCATTTTAAAAATTACTTTAATTTTCAGTAGACTAACAACTTAAAATCTTACGAGCACCTACATAACTGTTGAAATTTAGAATTTTTAATTCTGTTGTCATGAACCTGAGTCGGTTGTTAATTTTTTATCTTTCAGTATATATTTAAGTTTTCTAGTTTACATATTCTTTCTTTTATATCTTTTTCAAATTATTACTTTTTCTTAACATGAAAATAAGAACCTGTAGGTCCTTTGTAAATACGATGAAAAATTCAAACCACTCCCATAAAAAAATCACTTCAAAAACTAATAGATGGGAAACTACATGTATTATATTATTTTATAATAGGTGTGATAACCTTTTGATTCTCGCTCAGCACAACTTTTCCGATCATGTGCCATGCATATGGTCGTGATGTCATGTGACGTTGGCTATTTTGGAACAGGCTGACGAAATATAAATAGATAAGGTAAACCGAATTGTCAATGCACGATGCAGTGACAAAACGCAGAAACCATTATTACTTAATATACTTCGAGCCAATTGAACGTACTACCCAACTTATAATTAGATTCTCTCTGAGAAATGAGCGTTAACGCGATGTATGTAGACGGTAGGTATTCTCAAAGTAAACGACACTTTTAGTGACATTATAATGTCGAAGAATTCGATCCCCAGGGCGAGTACAAGGTAGGACTTTGTTTTGTCTGCCTGGCTAACTACCACCATCTTAACTAATTCTGTCGCCATAACAACAATATTAAAATTATTATTGTGTTCAGGCATTAAGAAGTCAAATAGCCAGTTCCTCAGTTTGTTGGGGGTTTCGGGTGAAGTGTGCGTTCGGCCTTATCTCAACTTGTAATCAGGTGAGATGAATATATATTTGCCAGCACATTTTTACATAAAATAAGATAATTCAATTTAAAGTTCTTAGATGATTGCCATTATTTTTTATATAAACGATTGGTAAAGTCTTGTCTTGCTCTAGGTTAAAGCAAAAATGAGGTGTATGATGGAGCTACGACTAGGAAATCACACCCACCCCCAACTTTCACTATATATATTTTTTTTTGTCGAAACCGACTTACATTTTGTTTCACATGCAATGTCCTTTTTTACCCAAAACCCAACTATTACTAAGACCGCCATAACTGTAAGTTTTTCATAATTATGTATGCTGAAAAACTCCTTCAATCCATAGCACCTTCACGGTGATCTCCAACCCAGTGGTAAAGCGTGGTGATTATGACTAAACCCTCAATTTTTTTTAGAGACCTCTCTGGCTGTAGACGTTAATGGTCTGAAATGTATAGCAATCATTTTTTCTCTTTTTATTTCCAAGCATGTTTTCGTCTTCCGTAATCTATGATATATATCATAATTCAATTTTAAATATTAATATTAAACTCTCACCCATGTCGCTGCTTTTAAAGATCTTTGAGACAATTAGCGTCGCTGAGTTTCATTATTTGGAGCCAATTATTCGGTTTTTTACATGCATAGCTTATGACTACTAACATTATAATCCGTACATAAGTTATTGAGATTTGTTTATCGTAGTTATATCGATCGGTATTAGAATACTCTCCCAAAAGTCATACGTAATATTTCCACGGTTTTGCACACATTGAGCGAAACTTGAACATATTTAGTAGACAGACTTTGTAACTTCATCGAAGTTTGCATGAACTACTAATGTAAGGATGATAATGTCTGTGAGCCAAAACTATTAAGAGAGCTGTATGTAGCTCTAATATTTTACATCAAATGCACCTAATACTTTTTTTTCAAACATTGCGCTTGGCTTTCGTCACACTTAAAAGTATTACGAGTTTGCCCCAGTACCAGGAACTTCAGGAGAATTTGTAAATTCCTCTACCCGATAATCAGGTTAACAAAGAAAGCTATTTTAAAGAAGTGTCATGCGGACATAGAATTTGATAATTAAATGATAATAAATATTACAGAACATTAATTTTACACAGGGCCATCTAGTCCCAAACTAAGAAAAGCTGTATGGGAACTAGATTACGGATATAATACTTCTTTACTTCTTTTTGTAAATTTATACTTATCATACAACACCCAAACACAAACAATATGGTGGCAATATACATTTTAAAGAGGGATGAAATGTTAACGACAATTGAAAGAGTCACAAATAAACTCTTCGAACACTTAAACATTATTTTTCACATCAACACACAAAAAACATTGCATAACTATGGCAATAAAAACAAGAGGGACTCTCAGAACTATTTTGTCATAGCCCTAGCACAATGATACTGGATTTGAAATTAGAACACAGAATAGAAACAGAATTTGGAAAAAAGGTCGGCAGTTACAGGACATAAATTTCACATAGCGACATCAGGTCCCAAATAGCATAGCAATATGTAAACTAGATGACGGATATAAAACTTTTTAGTTTTTTTTTTTTTTAATACGTACTTATCATACAATATCAACAATAGGTTCGCATTCATTAATGAATGACTTTTTCATTACGTAATGTTTATATTTTGGGACTAAAGAACGCTTGATCATAGCATTTTATAGGCATTTGGTAGAATTATTTTGTCCGCCTGGCTAGCTACCACTATCTTACCTTTTATTTTATTGTACGACGGGTATGCACTTTTGCCTTCATCTCACCTGATTATGAGTTGAGATAAGGCCGAAGGTGGAGGCGCACTAAACCCGGAATCCTCAACAAACTGAGGAAATGGCTGTTTTACCTCTAAATGCCGGAACACAACAATTTTAAAACCTAAGTCTATCGCCATTTAAACAAATCGAAATTTTTGTGTTCCGGTATTTAGAGGTACAAGTAAGATAACCATTTACTCAGTCTATTGAAAATTCCGGGAGGGATGAAGGTGGAGAATGCTTTATCGTTCAATAAAAAGCCTTTTTTTTATTAATAAATGAATAAGTCCTTTTTTAAGCTTAAGGCACGCAATGGACGATTGTTAGATTTGGCAAAGTTGAAGTTCATACAGAGAAGGGCAGAAAGCAGTTTTTGTACATCATTTGTTTTTTACGGTCAAATTTTAAACAGCTTCTAGTCAAAACCATTTAGTCAGTCTATTGAAAATTCCGGGAGGGATGCAGATGGAGAATGCTTTATCGTACAATAAAAAAGGCTTTTTTTTATTAATAAATGATTTTTTTTATTTTTTTATTTACGTTGGGTCGGCTCTTGACCACGAAACTTACACAGGTAAGAATGAGATCTACGATGGAGCGAGCCTACCCAGAAAGTGCCTATTAACTCTCTTCTTGAAGACATTAGGGTTGTAGCACAGCGGAAAAACAGACGCTGGGAGCTTATTCCAATTTCTTGCAGAATAAGTTCTTTTTTAAGCGTAAGGCACGCAATTGAGGATTGTTAGATTTGGCAAAGTTGAAGTTCATACGGAGAAGGGCAGAAAGCAGTTTTTTGTATATCATTTGTTTTTTACGGTCGAATTTTAAACAGCTTCTAGTCAAAATAATACCCCAACTGCTTCTTCAAATAATCTGATGTACCAAATAACTCGTGCTATAACAGTTTCTTGCTATCACGATCGCCAAATCGTCTCTCATAACAGAGATTTATCGGTGAACATCAAAAATAAAAGTTGCCTCATGTCACGTGACTCTCGCTACGGGATACCATTGGCCGGGACAAACGATGGTATACATCAATTTAACGATGGTAAGGGGCTCTACGATATCAAGATAATGACTACGTGTCTTTGGAAAAGTCTTGCTATAACACGTATTAGTTGGTGATCTAAGATAAATATTCGTCTACATTTTTTTTATGGTTTAGCTTTTGCCCTCAATTGGCTACCTACGTGCTTGAAATGACTGGGATAGTGTTTAATATACTTGCACATGAATTAATGAAATAGATGTGTGGGATTGTACTGCAAGATCACAACAAAAGTAAGCAAAAAACAAGAAGTTCGTTTTTTAACGTTTATTTGTGTTTAGTTTCATGAAGGCGCCTTTCAAAGACAGAATCCGGGAAATTTCGCTTCCTCTAAACCACGATTTGCCCATTGCCCAGTCTATGGCTACACCGTATGCCTACTATGTGTACTGTACTATGGCGTATGCCTAGGCAAGCTTCTAGATCAAAAATTACCCACATTTTATAAAAAAATAATATTTGGATTTATTTTGAACTCTCTCTAAACGATATCGTTGTAAGCCGATCGAGAAAATAGATAAGTTTACACTATGCTTTCATATGTTATACGTAAAATCGGCTAGGAATCTGACACTCAAACTCACTTTCCTGTTATAGATTTAAAACGCGATTTCGCACATGTAACGTTTTTTTTTATACTACTAGGAGACGGGACAAGCAAGTAGCGCACCTGGTGTTAAGTGTACTCTTGCCTATGATAAAGCCTTACTGCATAGGTCCACAAAGAACATAGCCTACACGGCACTGCTTTGCGCCCGTCAACTTGAGGCATTAAGGTGTTAAGCCTCACGTACCCGTAATTTCACCGGTAACCATACCCTTCAAACCTAAACACAGCAATGCTGCGTGGCGACTGAAATAAGTATGGTGGTAGTAATTCTCCGGACGAGCCCTTTCACTAGGGGCTTCTACTACTCTTATTGGTATAGTTCCATTAGCGTCTCAACATAATGCTTCAGGGGAGACTCAAGACCTTCTTTTGGTCCGTAGTACTAGAGGATGCTGATGCATTTATTTTATTTGATACTCATTAGAGAAAACAAATTCACATTACTCAACAGCCATACGAATGAAAAGGCAAAAATGAGAGTGTACTTTTTTGGTTAAACTATTTTGTGCTAACATAGCAAAGAACCTTACAAAAGGAGCTGTAAAGTAGCAGTAAGCTTTTTTAATACTCATGCAAATATTTCTAGACATACTTGTATGATAGTAATAGTAGTAGAGGACTTTCCTCAAACTAAGCAAAGCTTGTAATATTGCTTTATAACGGAGAATAATGTATAGGTACTTATTTAATAATAAAAATATTACAGGACATTATTTTTTACATAGCGCCATCTAACCCCGTACTAAGCATAGCTTGTAATATAGGAACTAGATCACGGAGAGAATACTTAAATACTTTTTTATTTACTTTTGTGAGTACATCCGTACTATATGATACAACAAACACAGAACAAACATCCATATTCATCACACAAATGTTTGTCCTGGGTGGGAATCGAACCCACAATTACAGCGCAGAAGGCAGAGTTACTACCAACAGAGCTATGAGGCTTATTTACTTTTTTTACTGTAAACACATCAACGCGCCGTGTCGCCTCGCTGCCACTACCCCGTCTATGTTTTAATGATTCGCCCACCATTATCAGATCCAGAGGTCCCGGGTTTGATCCCCATCGGGATTACAATATATTGTGCTTGGTTTGGTTGGTAGGACTTTGTTTAAGTCCGCCTGGCTAGCTACCACCATCTTACCTAATTCTGTCGTCATAATAAAAATTCTAAAATTGTTGTGTTCCATTTAGAGGTAAGATAGCCAGTTCCTCAGTTTGATGAGGATTCCGGGTGAAGTGCGCCTCCACCTTCGGCCTTATTTGTTACCAGGTGAGATGAAGGCCAAGTGCTTCAATAAAAATAAAAAAACAGACACCCAAACAAAAATATTTGTATTAAAAACACAAATGTAGGTGGGCTGCTAGCTTGTTCTCTTTCCATGATGTATAAAAAAAAACTCGGTTGGGCATCAACCCATGTTCATCAGCTCAGAAGGCTACTAAAAGAGCTGTCAATCGAAATATAATCAGTGACGCAGAATTTTGGGAAGGCCAGTAAAACTTAGAAAAGTCGATACTTTATTTATAATTATGTAAGAGGTCTGCCTCAAATAGGTATTTGAGACAGGCTGAATTGCTACTGAATAAAATACATTTTAAATGTTTTCGTCGAAATGCATTAACCAGGTGGCGTGCACTTCTGAATATTAATGGTATTGTTTCACCGGTTCAATGTCTGTCTGATGGAGTCAATAAAACGGATCTGATTGGTATTAATAAAAATCCAATTACATTTGCGGAACTAAAAAATAATATAATACAGATCATTTACATTGTTTTGAATGCATCATATATTTTTTTAAATGTACGACGGGGAAGCTCTTGGCCTCCATCTCGCCTAGTTACAAGTTGAGATAAGGCCGAAGGTGGAGGCGCACTTCACTCGGAATCCACAATTAACTGAGGAACTGGCTATCTTACCTCTAACAGCCGGAACACAACAATTTTTTGAATTATTGTTATGGCGACAGAATAAGGTAAGATAGTGGTAGCTAGCGGACTTAAACAAAGGCCTTGCTAACTCCATCGAAGACTTAAGACTTGTTCGGCCTAGAGCCACACAAACTTTCTAGATCAAATCCTCTAGTCTACAGCTAACCTGCTCTTCTACAAAGTAAATTGACAGTACTTTTTGTCAAGCTTCATACAAACCTAATTCACATCTAATTCCGTAATTGAATAGGACTATGACAGGACTAACAAATATAACCATATGTACTTTGGGTGATCTTATCGCTTATATAGATTTCTTCCAGGCAATCTTAAGAGAAAAAGATAATACAGAGGACAGCGCAAATACAGTTAATTTACATTTGTGCTTTCAGAATAGAGTATATTTCAGAATAGGAATAGTAATCTCTTCATATAATTGTTGATTCTCATCCCCTTTCTAAATGTTGCTATGCATCTACTCTAGCTTGCCACACCCACATTTTATACAAACCAAACCACCGTACGACTAAATCCATCAAGCCTTTAAGGCTGCATACATAGGTACATACTCTCGAATAATAAAACCTCCTTCCAAGGCAGACGGGTAATTAAAAAATTACACTATAAAATGCCCGAGATTAAAACTGTAAAACAACCGAAGATTTAAATTATTGTTGTTGGCTCCTACTCGTATAAATATTCATTTCTAATGTATAGGTTCTTGACAACGATCGGACATTAAGTTCGATGAATCGTAATAAGTTTGACCTTTGGGGTATTTTGGTAACTTGGTGATTACTAATTAATTTTAGTAGAAGTATAATAGAACTTCGGAAATAAATACTTACAATGTAAATACATCTAATTATACGGAAAGCAATTGTTTGGCACTGGCTTCATTGCCACACTGAATAACAATCTTAATTGTTTTAACTTCAAATAAAAAAAAAGTGGGATGATAAAAGGCTGTGCGTCTGAAATTTAGATAAAAGAACGGCGAAAAGCGGTAGAAAGTTGGTAAGATAAATATGGTATATAATATGATATGGTAAATAAGAGCTTATACGAGTATTACGTACAGATACGATATCACTTTTTGATAAGCCACTGCCTTAGGTACGCGAAATCTGTTTTTGGTAAATTGTCACTTCAAAGAACATCGTGGTTGAATTTAAGGAATGCATATTCATTTAACAATCAAACAGTAAACTAAAATGGAAAATTATACTTTATTGCACACACAGAAATAATAGTACAATTTAAGTAAGATAACACGAGCTTAACCCTAATAACAAACCATAGTAATTTTTGGGACACTAGCCATTTAATTTAATAGTTTTTGTTATACTACGTAGTCCGTATGTAATAGTCAATTATTATTTTGAATCTACTTTGTGTTCAAGCTTCACATTATGAATAACTGTTTTTCTGACATAACTCAGAGGACTCCTCCCTAAGTGTGCTAACGTAAGAATGTTTTAATTATTTTAAGCCTATTCTAACTGATAAAAACAGATACTTTAGGCACTAAAGGCCTTATCATTATAATAATTATAACTTCGGTACGATTTTATAGGATATGTATTTATTTTATTTTATGACTGGGATGCGCCTTTTTGATTGCGTATTTAATAGTTGTAATTCATGTCATGATCATGCCAAAAGTGAATGCGCACTTCACCCGGAATTTACAACAGTCTGAGAAACTGCCTATCTAACCTCTCAATGGTCTCAGTGGTAGCTAGCCAGGCGGACATAAACAATGTCTTAAATTCTTTGATAACTCTTATTCATTTATTTATTTCACAGTGGGCTCACACAATGATTCCAAACTCTCAAACGTTACACATATGTACATATATAATATTATTCTTACATGCCAATATTAACAACCATGCCATGCCAACAGCCCAAGCCGAGGTCCGTACCTAAGTGGTGCCCTTGCGCTTGTTGCCTCAAAAATCAATTATTGGGCTCGCGCCTTCAGCGCCAACCAGGTCAGCGCAAAGCTGTCGCCCTCCAGGTTCAGAACCAGGCCAGCGTATTGTCCTTTCATAAAAAAAAATGACAATATTAAAGATTTCAAAACTATATAAATGGAGTCACAATATTACAACTACAAACACAAAATAAATATCTAAAGAATCATATGTACCTACCTAGGTAGGTACATATAGTTCAGGTTGTACGTCTTTGGAAGGACTTGCCCATTGAATTAGGACCGGCTCCGTCTGTGTATACTTTTAAATTGGGGTTAAAACATCACTTTCTTGAGTCTGTTTGATTCTGACCCTGTACAACTACATATCTTGATATAACTTATTGATATGAGTAGTTGATTTATTATTTTATTTTATTGTTGTTGTATGTATTTGTCTATAGTTTGTATTATTTATTAATGTAACTAGTGTTTGTTATGATTTCTTCTTATTGTTGTGCACTACTTCTGCTATTTCTATTTTCTACTGATTACATGTTTTCTTCTAAGGTTGCCTGAAGAAATGGGTACCTCGGGAGTGACCTATGTCAAAAAGATTTAATTTATTTTTAACTTCATTTTTACGGTCGAAACCTTACTAGTTTAATGTTTTTAGGATCATAATAATTACAAAATCAGTATGTAGAATAATAGGTGTTATGGCTCTCTTCTAATCCAGGTAAAAAAAATCGAATACAGGCAGTACACTTCTGAAATTTAATTTATTCTGATAGGACAGTAAAAATATTCTGTACATGTTTTTTTACGACTCAAGAAAAAGGTTGATGATTTTTGTAGTAAAGTAAAGTAAAAGTGATTTATTTCAGGAAAACAACAAAAAAAAAATCTTAACTGGTTAGTTTAGTTAAACTAAGTCCTAATTATCAATATTTACTGTAGACACAATAAAGATAGGATAAAGAAAGCCGTTATCTTCTCTGTCCATCCAGCGGTTGCCTGGAAGAGATCGCTATCAGCGATAAGAACGCCCATTGTTTTACCAGTGACGCTTAGATTAAGTTTCCACTGTCTGTATTTTGTGATGCTATTTGTAAATGGTGAACAATATAGAGTTATCTATCTCTCTATCTCATATGCAGACGTGGAAAAAAACTCTCTTTTTCCTGCTTATCCCGCACTTACTCGGGGTGAGCTACGCTCGCTTTTCTCTTCCACTCTCCCCGAGTAGAAGAGAAAAACTTCCATTGACCTCACATTTATCAGACTCACATAATCCATTCATCTCTTTCTGTACCCCTACTCACGTCCGTTCAAATAAAGAAAATTAAGCAAAACCTTTTTTTTTCTTTTACAGATGTAACAAGGCCATGTATGCCAACCGCATCTCCTACTGGATCGATGGTAAAGGACCTTCCTACTCTCTTGACTTAGCCTGTTCTAGTTCAATGGCCTGTTTGGAACACGCGTACAGAAGCATTAGTTCTGGACAATGTGAGGCGGCCATAGTCGGAGGCTGCAATTTGTGCATGCATCCAAATGTTTCTCTTAACTTCAAGCGGTAAGTCAGCACATTACATTTTTGTATTTCAAGTGATAGCATTTGGCCACAACATTTACAAATGTTATAATAACACGGAAATTCACTACTCGTGACGGGACTCGCACCCGCATCTTTTCCTCAAGACGGAAACGCTCTAACCAATTGAGCAACGAGGGTCTTTCTATCGTATTAAAACTCAGATAGAACGCCAAAAAAAACGCCATCTCATGCTAGTTTGTATTTTGAATGTAATTTTAGACACTAGAGCAAATCACATAGACTAGTCGACTGCGTAGCTAGAAAGGCTCATTTCTTAAGGGATGTCACAATTACTGAACCCCCTCTGTTCAATCAAACAAGTACATATAATGTTATTATCATGTTGTTTATTTTAGAGCTGGATTCCTCAGTCTCGATGGAAAAACAAGGTGCTTTGACAAACACGGAGATGGCTACGTCAGGTCGGATGCGATCAGTGTACTGTTCTTGCAGAAGGCTAAAGATGCGAAAAGGTATTTCTAACTTACTGATTCACTTTATCAAATGTCATATGCCAACGCAGTCGCGGCTTAAGAATCGACCCCTCCATCTCGGCCCATGGATTGTAAAAGCCGACTTAGGGATCTTAATAGAAGTATTCTTTTGTTCCTTCTAAAATATAAATATAGAAACATTTTATTTGATAACGATAAGAAGCAAGATTAATACAAACGAGGAAGAATTGAGTAAGGAGATTTTTTTATTTTTTACAATCACTTTGAAACTCAAAATCTACCGCCTGTTCGGAATCGCGATCAGCACACAAGGGCATAGGCAAAAAACTCGCCTGATGTTCAGCAATGATGCAGCCTAAGATGGAGCACGCTTGTCTTTATGGAACCTATTCACTCATGACTTGAAGACGACTTGAGAGAAGTGGAGTGGACGAATCTTGTTTACCGATGGTAAAAAAGTAACAGACTCACGAGTTTCCCTTCGAAGATTTACCTCTGATCACTCAGAGCGTGGATCTTATGAGGATCACCTACGAAGGGGTAGTCAGAAGCACGTCCAAACTTATGTTTGACACATGCCCATGGACTTTAAGTAGCTAGTATTCAATACGAGACAGCTTGCAAGCCCATTGCCTCTAAGCGGGATACTAGCCAGTTACTCATGCTTTTTAGTTGTTTCCTTACTTCAGAGTCAAAGCATGTGCCTGTGTCAAAAGCGACTGTATTTCAGCCTCTGAATCGGAAGGCGGGACCATACCCACTTAGCCACACAGCTCTTACTTCACTCTACTTTTATAAGGACGTGTTGCTGATGTTTTCAAAACATTATATACACTGCAAAAACTTGGAATCGGCTTCCAGAGTATCTATTTCCGCTGTGTTACGACGATAGTTTATTCAAGAAGAAAGTTTATCCTTACCTTAGCAACTTTACATGCTACTCGTAGGTAAACCTAATACTTGACTGTGCAAGTTTTGAGGAGGAAACTAAATCAAGAAAAAAAAATCGATGTGTTGCTTCATAGCAAGAAAGGGTGATATCCATAATCACTTAAGTAGGCGAATTATTTGTGATATATTTGTTTGTTGTAGGTACTAATAGATAAAAACTACTGCCCAACTCCTGGTATAATTCTTTATTCGCCTCTGACCAGACCCATGGGAAAACGAGCTTTTTCTGGTACTCCAGTATCGACATTTGTATTGCAGGATTTACTCTGAGGTGTATCATGCTAAGGCGAGCTACAGTCCATTGTCAGAACAATGGCGGCCAGTGAGAGATGCAAACGACCTAACCAAGTTCTTTGATACATTCTACAAGGAGATCGGAGTGTCACCAGAAGATGTAGAATATATCGAAGCCAATGGAGCAGGTACGATTAATATTAATTGTATTCTATTTTGAAGAATTGTTCCTTAAAAACCTTCATCCTACATTATATTCTTTGAACAAAGTTTCTTATGAGCGAACTCAAATGGGTAGTATTTCCGTTTGTTCTACTATTATATCCTACAAGTAAAACTAACAAGGATAACTATCCCCATATATTTTTTATTATTATTCTTTTGAATAGTAAATAAGACAAAAAAGAAGTAGGATTAATAATACATACGTAAGTATGAATAAAACTATCCCTCAGGTTTGTTTGATTTAGTTATACCTAAAATACCATAAAACCGGCTAGAAAGAAGTGTTCTCATTAATTTAAATTATAATGAGCTTTTGATTAAAAATTACATTAGTTCATAAAATTTCTACATTTTATATTTTCCACCAGCTTTTGCTGAGGCTGACTCAAATGAGCTGGCTGCGATTGGCAGAGTTTTCGGTAAAGAAAAGCCTATCAGAATTGGATGTGTCAAGTCCAATATGGGGTCAAGTGAACCTGCATCTGGAGTTTGTGGTCTCACGAAGGTAAGTCCCATCACATACATCTCGAATTAAAAAAACTACAGCGTGGTGAACATTAATGTTGCGGCTAAAAAAAGAATGGATTTTGACCACAATTACTTCTAGTTTTTTTTTCTTATCTGACATTTGACATGGACTTTGGTAATATTGGCTGTGATTATCTTCAATAACTTTGTTGCCAAAAGTTATAATAATATGTAAGGTAACAGCAAAACGCAGATCTAACTAGTTAGCCAGGCTTTTTATGAATGATGGGTTCACGGCCTCCAGGCTTGTCTGGCTCTGGGTTAGAGCAAGTATGAGGCATCGTAGGCCTGATTCGAGCTTTCCCAGAAGTAACTTTTTAGTTACGTTAGTTACTTTCCCGCTCTCCTGCGTACCTACGGAATGCGGCATACTGTTTGATGCCAGATTTCGGCAAAAGGATGGTCGTTTGGCAAGTCGACCGTTACTGGTAATACCAGTAAAGGTGTTCATAGTCAAAGTGAAAGTCAAATATTTTTATTCAGTAAGAGTTTTTAGGATCATTTCTACCGACTATTCGGCATCACAAGGAGAAAAACAGACACAACGGGCTAGTTATTTTTATGATCCGACATCACTGTCATAAAAAGCCAGATATTAGAAAGTAAATGATTCGTGCTTGAGATTATTAACGCTTACAATTTCTCAGGTTTGCCTGGCATACCATCATGGAAAACTTCCTGGAAATCTTTACTACAATGAGCCCCTAGATATCCCTGAAGTGAAAGAAAACCAAGTTCAAGTGTTGACTGATACAACTAACTTTGACCGGGGATTTGTTGCGCTGAACTCTTTTTCATACGGCGGCACTAGTATTCATGTTCTATTGAAAGGGCACTACAAGGAAAAAGTAAGTAGCCAAGGAAATGTTACACAAGAGATTAGTAGAGCTTATTGTGTAAGGGCTCGTCCGGGGAAAAACTACCACCATACCTATTTCAGCCGCCAAGCAGCAATGCTTTGTTCCCGTTCAAAAGGTATGGTTGCCGGTGAAATTACAGGCACGTGAGACCTAACACTTTTATTTCTCAAGTTGACGGGCACAATGCAGTGCCATATAGGCTATGTTCCTTGTGGATGACACCTGCGCAGTAAGGCACTGTTATAGGCAAGAGTGCACGAGTACTTCAGTTGGGCTAGTTGCTTGTTCCGTCTCCTACAGTCCATCAAATCTAAGAAGTACATTTTGACGTTTCGCAAATTTTATTTTGCTATAACTTTGTTCAAACGTAGACACAAAATATTACAAACAGTAATTCTTATAATGTCAAAAAATTATTTACTCAGATAAATAATTATATTTACTAAACATTCCTGTACATTAATCTATACTTGAATCTCGTAAAACTAGTTTAAAACATAAACAATCTGTAAAATTGTAAATGAGGTTCACGTTTATACAATGTTATGTCATTATGTTGTTTACAGTAGTGCTGCGACAGTTTAAAATTCACGAGTTTCCAAATAATCGGTAAAAATATTGAAATAATTTAATTAATCGAAGCGACTTTTTGGCGGAAATTCAGTGAGATAGAGTTGTGTAGTGCGCGAGCGACCGAAAGAGCGCTCCCACGGAATAACTACGCAAGCTAGTTCCATGCGCGATCGGTCCGAAGTTTAGTTCAGTAGTTCTTCGAATTACTTGTCTTGAATAAATATAGGTACTTAAATAAATAAAAAAATATAATTATCTTCTAGTAGTTTGCCCCGAACTGAGATCTCGTGATGTCAGGTTTGTAACGGAGATTAATTCTCAAATAGAACGTAATTAACAAACGATAAAAGTGTGTTATCAATATACCTTTCTCTTTAATTAAGCACTTTTTCTCGAACTCTCTTTAATCACCTGAGTGTTCGAGGTTCTCTTGTTGCTAACGTAATGTAATATCCTTTCTTGTTAGAAAGGATATTCCCTTTTCAAATCGACATCAACCTTTGTTTTTTGTTAAAAACTCTCTTTTTATTGAATATCTCAAAAACTACCCCAGTTTGCAAAAATCCCTCGCCATAATCAAAATCTGTTTACGTTATCTCTATTCAGTTTGAATTTCATGAAAATCGTTCGAGAGTCATGCCGTCACAAACATACATACATACACACAGTGCCGGATTTCCCAATTATCTTTGTCGCATTTGCATTTGTCTTTCGAAATCAATCGCTTTTAAGGAGTCTCTCTCGATATGTTTTTTACTCATAAGCTTCACACTTGCAATACGGTCCTTGTTACTGGCAGAATCGGTGAAATGGTTGCAAGCTAAAATACAGAAGTTGAATTTGAAGTTCACTCCGTAGACACAAGTAGGTACAATACAACCTCCAATTTAGTCTGTCGTCTATCTGTGGGTATTAAAAAAAATATTTGGTATTAATTAAGCGCTACATATTTATTTTACTTCTATCTGAGTTTATAGTTTTATCAAAAAAGAAAGCGATTGTTTCCTACCTATAAAGTATCAATATCGATTTTTCAATTTCTCATTAATATCGGATATTTTCGATGGCGATTATTTGGTTAACATCCCTAGACAAGTTGATCTGACAGCTGTCATAGTGTACTTCTTAGATTTGATGGACTATAGTTGTATACAAAAAACTCTACAAAAGATAATGTTTTTTGGATGGCTGTTTGCTCCTTTTTCAAGCAAAAACTGCGAAATGTATTTAGCTGAAATTTTGACACAGTTATTGTACTACATATAAGTAACTAATTATTTTCCGGGTACCATGCAGGCGAAGCCGCGGGCATAAGTGTGTGTACTATAAAGTTTTTAACCAGCACAAAATCTGTCGTGGTTTTGACATCCTGACGAGATTCAAACTTTCTATGTGTTTGACTCAGCTCATATTTTACTATTTGTTGTATGACACCTCTAGCCACCTGTTTACGTCATCCGATGATAATTTCTTCAAATCCCTTCTTAGTGCACCTTTGCTTTACAAAAGAAAATTACGCTGAAAAATCAAGTTTCTAGGACCTCTCGTTTAGTTTGTGCATTGATTATCATTCAGTCAGGCATTTCCACAAAAAATACACTAGATCATTTGCTATTGATTTTTTTCATGAATATTCAATAAAAAATTTGAGGCACGTCACGATTGCCTAGCCATTCCGAGGGACGTAGCAGTGATATACATTTTCTTCTAGGATGACGCCCGCTATAGGAGTAGTATCCCCTACCTAGTCCTAGTATCTGGCAGACAAGAAAAAAGCATGAAGCCTCTGATGGAAACTCTGAAGAAAAAAGCGGTTGACCCTGAAGAAATTGGTCTGCTACACAGCATCCATCAATATGACATTCCTGGTCATATGAGCAGAGGATATAGCATTATAAGTAAGATATTTTGCAATACTAAAAAAAATTGGGTTGGCTTACATAAGATAGTCAGTTCCTCAGACAGTTGATAATTCCGAATTGTTACCATCTGCCCCCACGAACGACTCCCACGTTCCGGGTGAAGTGCGCTTCCATCTTCAGCCTTATCATATTTTGAAACCAGGTGTGATGAAGGCCATGCGTCAAACCTTGTAGGGTGTAGGTTGACCTTTACAGGTCTTACCAGTGTTGTTATATTTCAGCCATAAACGTTAGTAAACGCCAGTGATTCTATTGCACAGGCTACTCCAACTTATTTTAAGGCGGCCATTGCCTGAGAAAGCTTTTTTTTTTGTACGACGTGGAAGCGCTTGGCTTTCATCTCACATAGTAATAAGTTGAGATGAGGCCAAATGAGGAGGCGAACTCCACCCGGAATCCTCAACAAACTTAGGAACTTGCTATCTTATCTCTAAATGCTGGAATACAACAATTTTCAGAATTGTTGTTATGGCGACAGAATTAGGTAAGATGGTGGTAGCTAGTCAGGCGGACTTAAACAAAGTCCTAACCACCAACCAAACCAAGCATAATAATGTACTCCCCCTGGAGATCTAACCCGGGACCTCTGGATCAGAAATCGGTGGGTTGAACCACTAGACCACAGAAGCGGTTAAAACTATTAAAACATTTATTTTACCCGATATTTTGGCGACCTGCTGTGATCGCGAGTGGACTTAAGTTTTATTCTTCTCCATTCACAAGATAGTTTTCGTTCAAGGTACAAATGCCAAGAAAGAAACGGTGTGTCTAGCAGAGGGCTCAGAATACAGTCCCGGTACGACACATCCACTTTGGTTTGTCTACAGCGGCATGGGGTCACAATGGGCTACTATGGGAGCTGATCTGATGCGAATCCCCTTATTTGCTGCTGCTATTCAGAAGTAAGTTTTGATCTCTGTCAAAATTTATTTCACGATCTTCTGAGAAAATTTGTAACGGCAATATCGAATACCTTTTCACCCCAAACTTAGATCTCGAGATGTCAGGTTTGTGTTAGATATTAAACCAAGGAGCTCATTTTTTTTTTTTGTTCAAATAGAACGTAATTAACAAACTATTGACTCATGCTTCAATACACCTTACTAAAGCACTCTTCTTCATACCGATTGATGAGTATTCATATATTCTTTGTTTATTTTTGGTAATTTTGAATTGATCGGATCAGTCATTAAAATTATATGGGTGAAAAATTTTATTTCTTTTCACCCCAATATCTCAAATACTACCCCATATATCTAAAAATCCCCGCGACAATCAATTTTTAACAGCAAATTCTTAACAGTTTCATGAAAATCAGATAACCTCTTCGAGAGTTATGCCGTCACAAACATTGCCTACATACATAGATACATTGCCGGATTTTCAAACTTAAGTCGGAGATTTTGTTTGCTTCGCTCCCTCGATTATAATATGACATAATTAGTCATTTAATGGAATTTTTCGTTTTAATGTATTTTAATGTATATATTCTGTAAAATTGTTGTTGGAGCAAAAAAAAACCTACGAAGAATTGTGATCCTCGATCTCTGCTTTAACTGAGAAGAAAAGTCTGAAATTTAAGCTTAAAGCTATGGTCGGTTTCTTTCAAACGTCTATCTTGACGCTCTGATGCACATTACAGGACAGGACATAAATTTCTCATTGCGCCATCTATCTTGTAACTAAGAAGCGTACAAAATTTGTTACTTAAACTAGATTTCGGATAGGATATGTACTCAAACACTATTTTTATTTTCAACCAATGTAACAAAACACGACACAAACACAGAATAAACATTTATATTCATTACACAAATATCCCGGGTAGGAATCGAACCACATCCTACAGCCAAGAAGGCTGGGCTAATTTGAAAACTAGATTGAAATAATGTACTGAAGATTGTTGTTTTCCTTTTAGATACCACAAGGTTTTAGAAGTTGTTATACAAAACACAACACAAACACAGAACAAACATCTATATTCATTCTGCAATTCTGTAATTCTTTGATATACACATAAATATGATTATAACATGTCATAAGAAAACATGTGTACAGAGGCGAGCTTAACCCTTAAAGAGTTTTCTACCAGCAAACCTTTGAGAGAACGATAGTTGCTACACTGAAAAACACAGAACTTCATTGCACAAATGTCCCGTGAAGGATTTGAAACCACATCCTACTGCGCAAAAAGCTGGGCTAATTTGAAAGCTAGATTGAAATAATTTACTGATGATTGTTGTTTTCCTTTTAGATGTCACAAGGTTTTAGAGCCAAAAGGAATCGACATTGTTCGGATTCTGACGGAGCCTGACAAGACTATCTACGACAACATCCTCAATTCATTTGTGGGCATTGCTGCAGTACAGATCGGTCTTACAGACATCCTTACGCATCTTGGAATAGTACCGGATAACATTATTGGTGAGTTTTTAACAGTCCACTACGATTCCGGCATTGTGTTACGGCATTAAGATGTAAGTTAGTTTTTTAGTCCTTTGCGAGTTCCGAGTGAATTGCGCTTTAACTTGATATCAGGATAATCAAAAACCAAGTGCTTGCCATCGTGACTGAACCTGATCCTCGGTCTTTTTCATTCAACCACCCATTGTACGCAGGTCATCACTCTATCTAGCCGGAAGTCATCCTTTTCTACGCTTGCTTAGATCTAGCAGGTTAATAAATTGGGATAAGCTCTTGCGCGGTGAAACGTCCATGGCCCATGTCCTGCATTGATCTTGTTTCGGCTGTTATTAAGATGGTGATAACAAAACACTACCATTTATTTTAGGTCACAGTGTCGGGGAACTTGGATGCGCGTACGCTGACGGATGCTTCACGGCCGAAGAGATGATCTTGTCAGCGTACAGCCGTGGTCTGGTATCCGTGCAGACTCCGTTTATAAAAGGATCCATGGCTGCCGTTGGATTGGGATACAAAGATGTGAGTAAACCAGGGATAGGAGACTTATTGGTAAAGAATCTCTTGCCAAAGCAAGGCTCGATAGCTTAAGCCACCATTTTGAGTTCACCTCTTTGTTTGTCGGAATTTATCTGGTTGTACGGAGAGTGTGCGCGGTAGCTTCATGGTTTTATTCCACCATCACTGTTCTATAGAACAGTGATGGTGGAATAAAGCCAAAGAGGTAGAAACAATCTTAGACGCACAACTCTATTCACATATGGTTGATATTCAATTTATTGAAACTATGCGCAACTAAAAAATATTTATAAGCGCAACTAAAAAATGTTTATAACATTTGCTCAATGCAAAAAAAAAAATCAGCTGCTAATGTACGTTTTTTCATAAACGTACGGGTCGTACACAAAAAACCATCAAAAAGAGTTCATAGACATTTTCTGGAAATTTCTGCTTTAAACACCCAAAAAACATTCAAAAGCGACACAATGAAGTGAATTGCGTTTTAGAAAAATGATCAGAGTGAATTTAGGTAATCTTTTTGTTTGTTTACATTATAAATCATTATAACATTGTTATTTGGTTAGTTTTGTTTTGTTACGCTAAATAATTTCAGCTTCTTCTTACGTGCGTACATTTGTGTCCACACACACGTTTTCTTAATCTACAATGTGCTTTGAAGCTAAGCTTATCGATTGTAAAATATCTAGCTGAGGAATAAAAAAATAGTCTTGGTCATAAAAATATCTTACAACTTCCAGATCCTACCCCTGTGTCCACCAGGAATCGAAGTGGCTTGCCACAACAGTGCGGAATCAGCCACCATATCTGGCCCAGCAGATATCATGAAAGAGTTTGTAGCAAAGTTGACGGCACAAAGCATCTTTGCTAAGGAGGTGCCATGCTCCAATATTGCTTATCATTCAAAATACATTGCAGACGCCGGTAAGACATAATTTCATAATAAGGTCCGCCATATTGCGCGAGTGCTAAAAATTTTTTTAAGACCAATTTGAAATATACCTTACCGCTGCATTTATGATAGTCTAAGCTACCTCTACTTCTAGGACCTGGTCTATTGAAGTACCTGAGTGATGTAATCAAAACGCCGAAGCTTCGCAGCAAAAAGTGGGTGTCAACATCAGTACCTAAAGAAAAATGGGATGAACCTATTGCCCAATACTCATCAGCTGAATACCACACCAACAACTTACTGGTAAGATTGAATTTAAACATTTTCGTTAAGGTAAGAATAGGAACTCAGTGATTTCAAACCTTATGTATCAAGTTATGATAAGGCCGAAGTAAGAAGCGCACTTCACTCGGAATACTCAACAGACTGAGAAACTATGGCTACCTCTAAACAATTGAGAATTGTTTTTATGGCGACAGACTAAGATTATAGCCAGCTAGACGGACTTAAACAAAGTCCTAATATCAACCAAACCTAGCTGAAATTGTACTACCTCTGAGATTGAACCCAGACAATACCTGTGGTTGAACCACAGAGGCAGCTTATTGATAAGATGTATTTTTTATTGGCAGAACTCGGTGCTTTTCGAAGAGACATCAAAACTAATACCATCCGACGCTTTAGTGATAGAAGTAGCTCCCCATGGATTACTCCAAGCTATCCTGAAGAGGTCTATGAAAGAGTGTCTGCACGTGCCGCTCACTAGACGAGGAGCCAAAGACTCAGTGCAATTCCTTTTGGAAGCTGTGGGAAAGTAAGTCAATCTTAGAACATTAAATTATTATAACAGCCTACTATTATAATGCCTGCATTATTTTGTTTAATAATTTAGGAGTAAAACACAGTATGGCATATTTAAACTGATTCTTGCATACGATTTTTTTTAAATTGATGAGTTTATTCTGGACCTCAAGGCATGTTTTGCTCTAGCAAGATTGATGTTTACCATGCAGCTTTTCTGGAAGGCACCGGCTTTTCTGTGCACCAACGAAACACGGCAAATCGTTTGGCGTGGCTAGCCAAACCTAAACAGAACGAATAAATTATTTTTACTGGCTATCTTACATCTAAATGCCGGAACACAATTTTTTTTTTAAGAATTGTTATTATCGACAGAATTAGGTAAGATGGTGGTAGCTAGCCAGGTGGACTTAAATAAAATCCTACCACCAACCAAAACAAGCAAAATATTGCTCCCCTGGGATCGAACCCGGGACCTCTGAAATCGGTGGGTTGAACCACTAGACCAGAGGCGGTTATATATTTTGTGGTTCTTGATTTGAATACAAGCAGAGCTTGTTTTAAAAGGGATCGATGAAGTACCACGATATTTTATTTTTTTACAATGATCGTAAAAATATTTACAGTTCCTTTTAAGCTTATTATCATGTACAACTTAGTAAATGTTTCATTTTTTGTTCCAGGTTATACCAAGCGGGTCTCAATCCTAAAGTGGATGTATTATACCCTAAAATAGAATACCCTGTTTCTACAGGAACTCCCTTACTCTCTCAATATGTAGAGTGGGAACACAGTGAAGACTGGTTTGTATTTTTTTTCCATATTACCCTAATAAATTACTCAATGTAAACGAACAGATTAAAAACAAAGAATTTTAGCCCACTCTTTCAAACTGATTGAGCTAAATTTAAAAAAACAAGTAACTTTGATGATAAAGTTTAATTCTGACAACGTGTTGATCTTATGATGTACTCAGAGCAGAATATGTTCAACAGAACTCCTCAGCAAAACAAGCCAAAACAAGCATAATTATATTGTTATCCCCATGGGGATAATCGGTGGGTTGAACCACTAGACTAGAGGCGGTTAATATTGATAGGATTTGAAGTCTTACCAAATTATCTTCTTCTTTTCTCCTTCTTATCGAAAAGTTTAACAATTTTTGATTACCAGAATATATTGTTTGTTGTTAATTTGTAAAATATTACATTACATTCTTGTGTCTTATCGGTTGGGGATAAAATGTGTTTTATGTTCGATTAAATTATTTTAAAATATTTATTGACAGGGCTCAAGCAAAATACAATAGCCGAGATCGTAAACTGACAACGATTCGAGAATTTGTGATGTCAATCTACGATGACGATTATTCCTATATGAAGGGAAACGTGAGAGATGGTATGATAACGTTAATATTATTTTTATTTGTACGACTAGGATACGCTTGGCCCTCATCTCACATGGTGTCAAGCTATGATATGGATGAAGGTAGACGCGCACTTTACCCCGAATCCTCAACAGACTAAGTAACTGGCTATCTTACCTCTTTTTATTGTATGACGGAGAAGCGTTTGGCCTTCATCTCACCTGGTAACAAGTTAAGATAAGACCGAAGGTGGAGGCGCACTTCTCCCGGAATCCTCAATAAACTGAGGAACTGGCTATCATACCTCTAAATGCCGGAACACAACAATTTTGGAATTGTTAATATGACGACAGAATTAGTTAAGATGGTGGTAGCTAGCCAGGCAGATGTAAACAAAGTCCTACCACCAACCAAAAACCTCTTAAAACCTCTTAATGCCGGAATACAACAATATTTGTTGTTCTGGTGAAATACTAAGGTAAGATGGTGGTAGCTAGCCAGGTGGAATTTGGCCCCCTTGGGGTTCAAAACCGAGACTTCTGGATCTGATGCTGTTTGGCAAATCACTAGACTGAGACGAATAAATCTTCATGACATACAAATATGTTATGTCGTTGCTGTGGCCGGCGTGGCCTAAGAATTGAAAACCCTCCAGCGTTTAAGAGGTTCTGTCCTGTTGTGGACATTATTGGACTTAATGCGATGCTGGTGTTGTTTTATTGGTTATTGAAGCCAACTGAAGCAAAAAGCAGTGTAACCCTTCAAATGTCTTGATGCATGATGGTTTTATAAAATGTACTTGTGTTATTTTATAAAAGAAATTATATTTTCAGGAAACAACGTCTTCCCAGAAGCAGGATTCCTCTATCTAGTCTGGGAGAACTTGGCCATGTACCAAGGTGTTAATTACAAGGACTTATCAGTTATGTTTAAGGACGTGCACTTCCTTAGAGAAGCAGTCATCAACCCCGAAGTTCCGTTGAAGTTCGAGATCATGATCAACAAGGGAAACAACCGATTTGAGGTTAATAAAATGTATATTTATCATAGCTTACCCAAACTGACATTGGCATACCGACGGTACATGAAAAACTGTTTGGCGCCGGATTTTGGCAGAAGATCGAAGCAGGCATAAGTACTACCAAAACCTGGCAATTCCGTTGCCTCGGGCAGACGACTAGGAGACGATGGATTAAAAATGATGTGCTCTATGCACATCGTTTTTAAGCCGCTCCTACAATTTTAACAAACAAAACGACACCTCTCGTGTCAAAATATGTCAAGCTGTCTTAACCGCAAAAAAATACACCTATTATTCAGACAATGTTCATTCTCTTAAAAATAATAACCCATTTTTTCAACCATTGATTGGGGTAAAAATGCAAGTATTTATTTTAATAAAAATGTTAATAATATGTGTAATGATAATTATCAGGTGACTTATGAAAATGAAGCAATAGCCTATGGATATATCACGGAACTAGAACCTAAAGATAAAGTTGAGCATGATGTCAGAAAAATAGACGGCGCTGATAATGTCACACTAACGGCTAAAGACATTTATACTATTATGCGTCTCCGAGGGTATTCACACAAGTAAGTGAGATTTTATTTTAACAATTAAACAATCTACAATAATTTACATTTACTTAATAATGTACACATTTTCAGGGAAGAGTTTCAATCTATTCACTCGATGAACACAAATAAAGTACAAGCAAAAATTCTGTGGAATGATAACTGGGTCACATTCCTTGATGCTATCTTCCAATGCAATGATTTTGCTAGAACATATGAGGGTGTTTCCACTGCATCACATATAAAGAAGCTTATAATTGACGTTCAGCTTCAAAAGGATACTAAGAAAGAAATCAGTGAAGGTTTGACCTACGTTGATGCTGAGTTACACCACATTTATGAATACTCAAAGTAAGTCTGAGCTAGGAATACATTGTTTAGTCACAAAAAAGTATTATAGACTCACGACTTTTTTCCCCTCGAAGATTCACCACTGACTCAGAGAATTGAGCTTATGAGGATCACCTACTAGTCTAGTCAGAGGCACATCCAAACTTACGTTAATACGTGACAAGCACATCACCAATAAACGGAATACTAGCTTGTATGTGTGACACATGTCATCGGACTTTTGGTCCTAGAGACATGCCGGTTTCCTTACGATGTGACCTTCACCGTCGGAGTATGTGCATGTGTCAAATGCATACACAAACTTCTGAAAATCCCGAGAAATTAAGGAGGTTGTGGGTTCAAAGCCAGTCGGCTTTGAACCCACAACCTCCGGATCAGAAGGCTGGCCTATAACCACTTGGCAACACAGCTCTTAATATATATATATATATATATTTTTAAATAAAATATCGTGTTTTTAGATGCGGCGGTGTAGAAGTTGAAGGTTTGGTGTTCAAAGATAAACCTGAGATGGCTATAAAAGAAGACGTTTTACTTGCTCAAGAATTTGTGCCACACTTTTTTACGGGGATTCTTCAAGTGGGTATCAAAATCGAAATATTGTTACACAAGTCATATGATTTTGTTGATGTTAATACTGATTGTTAATAATTTCAGCTCAAAACAGCTCTGCAGGTAAACCTTAATGTGGTAGCTGATAATACAGCAACTGGCAATGTAAAAATCACTGATTTGCTCTCTCAAAAATTTAAAAAAGTCTCAAGTCTTCTCATGGAAACTGTTTCCAAATTCCCAGACTTTAAGTTTGTAGTGGATTCACTTAAAGATGACAGTGTGGTGATCAATAATTTTCACAGCAAATCTGACTTATTGGTGTTAGATAATGTTCTCGGAAATGAAGAGGTAATTTATAACTGTTATTAAATTTAAACGAAAAAACTACTTTCATATTGATTAATAATACTAAAATTCATCAATTTATTTTAGAAAATGAAGAACATTTATGAATTGGTTCCAAGCAATACATTTATCTTGGCTTTGGAGGATGAAACAACTAAAATCCACCCGAAATATAAACTATTTAACATAATAACCGCGATGTCTGTGCAGAAGCAAATTCTAATATTGCTGAGAAAGGCTGACAAATCTGTAGACCCCAACATATTGTATCTTCCAATCACACATGATCTGAAATTTTCATGGATAAGCAAACTTCAAGAAGAATTGGCAAAGACTCGCAAAGTGGTTTTGGTATCTGAAAGGCAGCCTTTCTGCGGCTTACTCGGTAAGTAATTTATAAAGCCATTCTTACAAAAATGTTGGTAAAATGCAAGTTGCAGCCTAATTTGGCTGTAAATACATAACATTTTTAACTATCTTATTTAGATAATACTGACCAGCCATACTGGTTCAGTTGCAGAATAAAGGAATTTTAAGTTTTTGACGTTACTATCATTAACTTCTTGCCCGTTATCCCAGACTAGCTGGGGTGCGCTCAACATGTCTTCTGATATATAATTAGAGTTCTGGCTGAAACTTGAAGACCGGCCTCAACGCTCTTTAGGAATACTCTTGTGTGGGATTAAGGGATAAGGATAAAGCTAATTATGTTAGCAAGGAAGAGAGATATATATATATATGGATAACAGGGTGGGTTTAAAACGAGGCCAGCGTATTGTCCTTTCAAAAAAAAAAAGAGGGTGGAAAATGATATTAATATCTCGGGAGGATAATGAATCAGTCCGGAGCTACTTACCCTTAAAATGTACACATAAAAAAAATATACCTATTCAGTAGTTTTTTTTCTTCTCAATATTTCTTTTCACGGAATATAACAGGACAGGATACGACACTAACTTCATACAGCGCCATCTAGCCCCAAGCTAAGCATAGCTTGTAATATGGGAACCAGATCACGGATAGCATACCTTATTAATGTACTTTTTTTTTGTAAATACTGACATACTTACTAATACAATACCCAACACACCGAACAACATACGAAATCTTTTTTGAATATCCAACTTATCCGTATCCCTCGTATCTGTATCTGTATCTGTGACGAAACGGTCGAAATGATGAATGATTCTATATGATACTCGAAATAGAAAACAACGTATTTTCTTAATTTCAAATCCATTTTACAGGCATGGTGAAGACACTTAGAAAAGAGTATGGTGACAAAATTGGACTGATTTTAATAGATGACTACCATGTGCCAACGTTCAATGCAGAAAATACAGTATTTAAAGACCAAATCCAGAAGAATATGGCTATCAATATTTTGAAAAAGGTATTTTCTGTTTATTACAGCGATGGTGTTTTATGATCAAAATATATATTTTGATCTCAAAAAAACACACATATTGTTAATAAAATACTCCTTTAATCCTTTTTAGGGTCAATGGGGCGGCTTTTATTGTATAACTGGATCTGCCAACATCGATGCTCAAAATGTAATGCTGGCGTCTACTTCGAAAAACATAGAAAGTTTGACCTGGGTAGATCAACCGAGTATACCTTCCAGCAATATGATCGTTCAAGTAAGTTTTCTGTAAAATTTAGGCAAAAAGAAAAAAGACTCCGTTAAATTTCTACCATCACTAGTTTAAATTAAATTTATTGACGAGGTGATAATTAAAATAATTATGAAGGTATCTGTGGTGATGAAACTGGTTCTAGCAAAATGCCAAACGTTATGGCACTATGCTGAGCTAGGACCACACGCAGCAATAGTCTTCCGCTAGAGTCAGTTGGCATCGCAGTTCGCCCTGAACTGAGATCTCGTGATAATCTGGTTTGTGTTAGGTATATAACCATGAAGGTTACTTCTCAAATAGAACGGAATTAACAAACGATAAGTGTGCTCAGTGAATATTAGGTGGGTAGAAAACAATATGGGAATAAATCACCCCTTACCAACATGAAAAGTTTTATGTCGTTTTGAAAAAATTGCTCTTAAAATCGTTACCATCGTGGTTTCAGCAGATAAAAGAAAAAGTTAATTGTGATGACAACCCCCTTTAATATACTACAAGTTATACCAAACAATGTTTCCTTTTATCGCGCCCCTTTTTTACAAAAAACAGTTGTAAGATAATATATTTATTTTATAAATGTGCAGCCGATACTCTTTCAAACTTTTCAAATATATTTCTTAAAAACTACCCTAGTCTCCAAAAAAATCTTCATACCGATCGATGAGTATTCATTATAATCTCTGCATGTGTTAAATTTTGAATTTTTCATTATATTTTTCATTATATGGATGAAAAATTGTATATTCTATTACCCCAATATCTTAAAAACTACCCTTTAATCAAAAAATAACCGCAACAATCAAATGTTATCTTTTAAGATTTTAATTCCCAAGTTAACTCGGAGATATCGAACAATTACACTCAAATTTCATTACACATAAATTACTTTTTTTTGACCGAATGTGGAATCGCACTTCACCCGGAATTCCCAACAGTCTCCGGACTCTGGCTATCCATACTTACCATAAAATGCTTAAACACATAGATAAGATAAGATAAGATAAGATAATTTATTTCTCTTAACTTAAGTCTACATATACAGTACTTATCTACAATTCAACACATGTTCTTTTTAACCTAACTTATTTAAACTAAAAAAATAAAATTAACATTGAGTAGCCTCAATAGGCATATTGTAGGTACTAAATAAGGGGTTTTGTTATGTGGGTAAGTTAGATAAGTATGTAATAATTAGATATGTAATGGGTTAGGGTAGGATGAATTAGATTAGGGGTTCTTCGCTAACTTTGGTCTTCACACTAGGATTCCCTGTGTTGTGAAGACCAACATTGAGTTACATAGTTATGTACCAGGTTCGGTTATGGATTTCTAGTGGTTTCATAGAATAACTTATTACCATTGCCTTGCCATTGGTATGTGTGGTAAAGTAAAGGATGGAGTGTATAGCAAAGGTTTTTTTTTTTTTTTTCATAAGTTTAAATGTGAATAACAAAAGTAGGTTGATAATTAAAATACATTATGTATATATACTAATTACTAAATTTTCATCTATTATATAGCAAGAATGCCTCAGTCTCTTTATAATCTTTGTGAAGAAGCCAACTATGAAGAGTTTTTTTGCATTGGTTCCTTGTTTTGGGAAAATAATTCAACAATCTGTTCAATTTTGAATATAAGAAGGGTCCTAGCCATGGAAAGAATCTACAGAAAAATTGAGTGCGCCTAGTGGGAGGTCTCCATCTTATGTGGCGGTAGGACATTATAATTTTAGATGGTGCTATTTTATGGTATCTCAAAATTATGGATGATATAAATAGTTGTCTAACTGTAAGGTGGTTGCACTCTATAAACAATTTTGCAGTTGGATAGCGGCGAATTTTTTTATGTGCCACTTTTAGTACTGATCTTTGGGCTTGTTCTAGTTTTATTAAGTTTGTTTTACATGCTCCTCCCCATGCTGCGATACAATAATTTAAGATAGATTGGCAGAGACTTAGATACATTAGTTTGATCAGGTTTGCATCCGCTACTGCTCTTATCCGCTTAAAGATAAACATAAGCTTTCTAACTCTGCCAGTAAGAGCTCCTATTTGGTGAGTCCATGTTAATTTGTCGTCTATAATGACGCCAAGATATTTGATAGATTGAACTTGGTGAAGTGCTGGACAGTTGCAGATGTCATTTAGGTCGCTACGCGTGCAATTGTGAATTTTTACACTGAGGGGGTGTGATGGTGCTGAACGCTTAGAGATACTAAAAGGTATGAACTTTGTTTTGTTTATGTTTAGTGTAAGAATATTTTTTTGTAACCAAGAGTCCACTGCATTGATTCCTTTTTGGCTTTCCAATTTTACCGCCTCCCAACTATCCCCATAGAATATGAGGGCAGTGTCATCTGCGAAAGTGAAAATTTGACCCTGGGCAATGTTCAAGGTACAAAGATCATTAATGTAAACCAAGAATAAAGTTGGACCCAAAACACTACCCTGGGGCACTCCAAAGTCAACATCCAGGTAACTACTACAAATATCCTCCACACGAACTCTCTGTTTTCTACCTGTGAGGTACGAAATAAACCAATCTAGCGTATTGCCTCGTATTCCCATTAATTCCAATTTTTTTATTAGTATTTGACGGGATATGGTATCGAATGCCTTGGCAAGGTCAAGAAAAATACCTACACATTTTTGTCCTTCATCTAGCTTGGCGGCCACGAGGTCACATAACTGTGTTACAGCATCTTCAGTTGATTTTTTTGACCGAAAGCCATATTGATTTGTTGAAAGGAGAAGGTTTGTTTCAAGGTATTGTAGTATTCGATGATTTACTATCTTTTCCAGCACCTTGGATAAACAGCTTAAAAGTGATATTGGTCTATAATTTGACGCAACAGTAGGATCACCATCTTTAAATATCGGTGTTACGTTAGCCAATTTGAAACTGTCTGGAACAGCACCGCTTTCCATACTGACGTTACACATATATGCAATTGGACTTGCTAGGGCATGCTTGGCTCGCTTTAATACTATATTGCTAATATAATCATGGCCTGAGGAAGGTTTCTGTTTTAGTGAACTGATTAATCGAATTATTTCAATTTCATTAGTAGGTGTAAAGAAGAAGGAGTGTGGAGAATTATTTTGTAATGGTAGAGTTTTAATGTTATTGGCTAGCTGGGATTGTGATTTTCCTATATTGTGCAGTATTTTATTAGCTAAGTTTTCTCCGACAGTACTAAAGTACTTATTCACAGTATCAAGTGATTCTGCTGGATTTGAACATAATTTGAATAATTCTAGGTGAGACGATTTTTTAGGGTTAAGTCCACAAATCCGTTTAAGCGCCTTCCAAGTTTGCTTACTATCGCCTAAGCTATTGGCCAATTCAGTTCGATTGTAATTATTTTTAGTGTTTTGTATGGTATTGTTGCATGTATTGCGGTAGTCCTTGTAAATTGTCAATAGATCATTGTCGTCTGGATGTTTTCTTACTTCTAGATGCAAAAAGTCGCGGTGTTCTACACATTTTAAGAGCCCAGGAGTCATCCACGGTAGAATGCACTCTTGCCGTTGTTTTCTTTTACGTGTGTATGAATGCTTAGAGATAAATAAGTTCAATCGCTCTGAAAGAAGGTTTGTCACCAAATTTATATCTGTGAGCCTATACAGATCGTTCCAGTTAATAGCATGTAGATCTTTTATGAGCCCATCATAGTCTATTTTAGTCATGACTTTGGGGTTCAGGATATTCTTGACTGATTTATCAACTGAAATCACTAATGTGTAGTGGTCTGTTAAATCAGTTGTGCAAATGGCAATTCTACTAGACAAGCGTGATTTAATAAAAAAGTGGTCTAAGCAGTTAGGTCCTCGAGTTGGGTAGGTATGACCCGGTATGTACCCGTAATGCGCCAAGAGATCTATATAGTCATCGACGCTCGGATGTATACTACCGGGTTTTATATCAATGTTAATATCTCCTGTGATCATACAACATTCACCTTTACAAGCAGTCACAGTTCTTTCTAGATAATCTAGGAAGGTATTAACATTAGTATATGAAGGTGATCTATATAGGGCAATTATATTAAAAGTTTTATCTACATTAATAATCAAACAATTAGCTTCTTTAAATGGTGGCTCCGTTACATTTATTTGTAGTTCTTTCTTATAGTAAACTACAATTCCATCGTTTTGGTTCAGAAAGCATTTGGAAAAGTGACAGTCATAGTTATTTAATGCAATAGGGGAGAACGTTATATCTAAACGGCATTCTGTTAAAATAATTAGGTCCGGTACAAAATTGAGCCGTGACACGAATACCATAAAGCTATCAAGATTTTTATTTATGCTCCTAATATTTTGAGATACAACCGTTAACTGTTTCGTCACATCACCTAGGTAAGGTAGACATTGATCTGCCGAGTTCAAGATAATGTTTGGAACTAAACACATGCCATCCAGTTCTTGTGCCATATTCATACAATCCATATTGTTTTATTAGTATAAACATAGGAAATAAGTGCGGATGTTCTTAAGAATTTGCATTTAGTGTACGGTAGGTATTTTATTACAGATCGTATAGTTACGATGATTAATTTATTTGTGTAGGAATAGATGTGCATGTATTTGCTATAGTAGATATCGTATGTAGATACGGTACTTACGCTTTTGTCCAGCGCGTGTCTCCTTTTACGAGAATTTATAACGATTTGTACTCTCAAGCGTACTAGTGTAAGTTCTATGACGTGATTTATAATTTTACTATGTGTCCACACGCTACTTGATAAGAGTAATTTTATAAGAGTATTTGTTATCAAAAACATGCACACTGTGGTTGAATTGTTTACAGTATTATATGACGTCAGTTTGTAGTAGTCTTGCGATAATAGACCCAGGTAATAGGTGATATAAGGTTGAAGATCTTCTAGTTGCAATTGTGGCAAGAGACAGGAATGCAACTTGTTAGAAATTATTATTTTGCGAAAGGAGGCAAATGAACGTGAAATGTTAAACTGAAGGCTTAGTGCACAGATTATAACTAGTAACAGTTTAAAATAAGTGTGGGTAATGAGTTTATAGCTTATTTTTGTTACTCTCAAAGGGTAATAACGTGGGTTGTAGCTTGGACTAGTGTAGTAGTGACGACAACGTGTATTATGTATTTTTATAGTAGAAATAGTTGACCATCGATTGTTGTGTAAGTTACAATTTACTAGGTAATGGTACTTGAGCATTATTTGTGTTAGTAATGGGTGAGAAAATAGGATAGTGTTATTGAAGCAAGCGAGTAGTGTTAGGTCAACAATGGTTAGCACACAACGGCCCATAGTGGGTAGTCAAATTGTTTTCTTGAGATCATCAATTTGGCTTTCCGATTTTATGCACACGAAGGGCTGGTTCTCCGCTTTGCGTACAAATACTCGTCCATTAAGGGTCCAACAGTAGGCGTATCCGTGAGACTTTGCCAGTTCACGCGCTAGGTAATGAAGGCGTCTCATCTTCGGAGTGAGGTGATCAGATATGTAGATGGGACTGTTCTCAGTCAGCCCTAGACAGGAAGCCGTTAGCTGATTGCTTGGGTTTGTGCGATTATAAGTTTTGATAGTGTTTAGAAACTCTGCTTTAACGAAGACATTAGAAAAGTCGATTACGACTGTAGATACATTTTGTTCCTGTTTGCTTGGAAGACGGTACGCATCGCGTAGGCACGAAGAATCAAAGTCTTTCTTGACGAAGCTGAAAGCCTTTTGGATAAGCTGGCTTAGGTCTATTTTAGTTTCACGTCTTCTCTTAGGTACACCCCTGATTTCTACGCAAGTTTTATTAGAGTCACGCTCGATGTTATCAATTTTGGCCTCCAGTATGGCTAGGCTGGTTGCAATAGTCTTTCGGTCCTGTTCCAAGGAAGTTATCTTACTCTCAAAGCTAGCGAGTTGTCCAGACATGAAGTCAATGGATTTTTCTATGCTTTCGTACGATGAGCGTAGATCTGAAGTTTGATTTTTTATTTCAACTCTTATTTTTTTTCTCAAAAGCTGTTAGTCTCGCGTCCTGTTTGGCAATAAAATTATCAAACATGTCTCGCATTTCGGACTGGAATGATAGAAATGGGTCACCTGGGCTTTGTACGCGCTTGGTTTTCTTGGAACGACGTTGTGCTTGAGCACACTCAACAGACAAAGCCATTGACACACTGTCTGTATCAGATGCTGAGGTTAGAGCCTGCAGTTTCGGTGATGAACGTTGTGATTCACTCATTTTTTTTTTTGTACGATTAGCCAGGCACTTAGGTACTTAAAATTTACTTAAACACAAGAATAGGTACAGAGAATAAATATTGGTTACAACACAAACTAGTTAGAACGCGTGCGAACACTGTCAGCGTGAGCGGGTAACTGGACATCAATTAACAATTGTTGTTATGACGACAGACCTAGGCAAGATGGTGGTAGCCAGGCGGACTTAAACAAAGTCCTACCGCCAACCAAACAAAAGCACAATATTGTACTCCCCCGTAGAACGAACCTGGGAGCTCTGGATCTGACACTACACCACAGACGCGGTTAAAACAACTATAACCTTACTTATCCTACGAACAAGCAAGTCTTGGAGTCTTCAAGTCTATAGTCAATAGGTTATTTTAGAAAAGGACAGAATTGCTTCATTTTAGGTCACATCTTTACTTGTTTTTCAAGTGAGCTGGTTTGCAAACGCTTGGGTATTACCAATAAATAAGAGCATGTACACCTGATTTTGCCTAAGCCCGGAAATATAATAACTAATAACTAATGGACACTTATTTGTTTTTTTCTAGGTTTGCTTCGCTGGACCTTCGTTTAGAGACACTCAAATTCACGGTTCTAAGTCTAATCAACATTATAATCTGTATGGCATGGACTTTAGTGGGGTTAATAGCAGGTACGATTATAAGAAAGATTCATTATCCTGGTATTTTCGTTTTCTAAGTATACATATAGAGCTGTTAATATATTTTGAAAAAAAAAAACTTTCACGCAATGTACGACGCACCAAAAACGCTTCAGACTTCCTATCTCGTTTTAATTTATACATCTATTTTATTTTCAGATATTCAAAACACTTTTTTTGAAAAAGTTAAAGCTACGAGTAACTAACGGTTACGAGTTAGAAATTTCATTTGAAAGTAACAAAAGTAAATTAAATCCGGTTTTTTTAAATATAATGTACATGCTATTTTAATTTTACAGAGGTGAGAAAGTTATGGGTCTTGTTCCCGGAGGAGCCATCGCTTCTTCAATTGAAGCTGATCCAGATCTACTTTGGCCTGTACCTGAGCACTGGACGCTTGAAGATGCCGCTACAGTGCCTCTACCATATATCCTCGCTTACTACTGCTATGTATGTATAATTGGTTCATGTTTTTGACCGCCTCTATAGTCTAGTGGCTCGCCCATCAGCGTCAAATCCAGAGGTACTGGGTTCGATCCCCAGGGGGCAATATTGTGCTTGGTTAAGCTGGTGGTACGATTTGTCCGCCTGGCAGCTACCACCATCTTTTTAGTTCTGTGGCCATAATAACAATTCTTAAATTGTTGTGTTCCGGCATTTTAGAGGCAGAATAGCCAGTTAATAAAATAAAATAAAACTAGGATGTGTTTTGAAGTGTGTGTGTGTGTGTGTGTGTGTGTGTGTGTGTGACTGTTAGGGGGATGTGTGTGTCTATGTGTGTTTAAATATGCTTTATTGTTTTCTGAAGCAATTTCATAACTAAAAACCAGTATCTTATAATGTTTAATAGAAAAAAACGGAAGTTAACATCATTTTTTGTCCCCAGGTTAAATCCAGAACCATTACAAATAAGAACATGTTCATACATGGAGGTGCCGGTGCTTTAGGCCAGGCAGTCATTGCTGTGTTCATGTCGCTAGGACACAATGTCGTCACATCAGTAAGCGATTTGAAAAAGAAAGAGTTCTTATTGAAACTTTTTCCAAATTTAGATGGTTAGTACTTATACTAGTAGTTCTAAAAACATAATTTGAAAAAAATGTACAACTCTTTGTAAGGTTGTTCTTACTTTAGGCCCGATTGTCTGATACGTAGCAGAATATCATATTTACGCTTAGATATCAAGCCTCATAGCACAGTTGGTAGTAACTCTGCCTTCTGCGCTGTAGGCTGTGGGTTCGATTCCCACCCAGGACAAACATTTGTGTGATGAATGTAGATGTTTGTTCTGTGTTTGGGTGTTGTATCATATAGTATGTATGTATTTACAAAAAGTATTTAAGTATTCTATCCGTTATCTAGTTCCCATATTAAAAGCTATGCTTAGTTTGGGGCTAGATGGCGCTGTGTAAAATTGATGTCCAGTAATATTTATAATTTATTTATATTTATATGGATATCGGATGCATATGTGTAGAGTTACTTCAATAATGCATCCGATATCCATATTGCAGGACAATTGTTGACGTGCCTCTGACTACCTTCCTAATGGGTGATTCTAAAAAAGATCCACATATCAATAAAAGATCATTAATATTCAATGTTGGACAGAGCCTCCTCCAAATCTCGGGTTTGCTTTTTCACCACGCTTGGCAGGCGGATTCATGATCCCAGTCAAGAAGATTGCGAAAAGACGTGGAGTATGATGATCAGAAATGATCAGAGGTAAATCCTCGAAGAGTAAAAAGTCAAAAGCTTTTTTATTTTGTTTTATATTTTTGTAGAAAAAAATGTCGTAGTATCTACGGACGATTTATACTCTGATACGGTGCTGAATGTCACGAACGGAGGTTGTAATTTGGTTATCAACTGTTCGAGTGGAGCGAGGCGAAAGGTAAGATACTTTTCTAGGAACTATTAAGACTACTAAAAACCTTGTTGAATTTGACACATTTTTTTCAAACTGCTATTTGTTTTGCGATGTGAAATCCTCAATAGGAAGCTGTCGTTCTAAAATAACCGTAATGATTTCTGTTTATTCTATGTTGTATCATTAATTATAACGTCTGAATTACAGTTTGTGAGACGTTTATGATTTGAGATACCTACATTTACTTTGTTTATTTACCCAATTTTCAAACTGCAATTATGCCCGAGATCCTTTTTTTAAACATTCCAGTTTCCAGTATTTCCTTATTTCTCCTTGCGTCCGCCGCGGCAAATAGTGGTGGCTAGTTTTGTTGAACGAAAATTGTTGAATTCCTCCAAACAACACTCTCTTATAGTTCTTCTTTTTGATGGTATTCAAGGTGAACTCTTTCCGCGCTTGCATCGTCGCTATGAGACGTAGAAGTAACAGTACCAGACGGAAGCGTACCCGAGACACTGGCTGCATTGCCACACTGAATAACTATGCTAATTCGCTGGCCTAAATAAATATTTCATATATTTTTCAGGCTGCGATTAGATGTTGCGGGAATTCACACTATGGTTTTTTCTTAGACTTGGATGAGAGTGATATGATCAAGGACGAGATCTTTGAAATGAGCTTCCTTGGCTTAGAGAAAGCTTACGTATGTGTCAGATTATGCAACATTTTTAAGCCTGAATTTGCAGCGGACAAGAAGGTAAATAATTTACTACCCACCGAAAAGTATGTACAAGATTATAGCGAACCAGAGCCACCTCCATCCTTCGATTCCCCGCGACCGCCACAATATCACAAAATTATGTCAGTGACTTTGGTTTGGTTATTATCTTCACATCGTCTATATGTATAAAGAGTAACAGCATACAGTGGTGACCCAGAACAATTAAAGAATTTTAATTTTATTATCAGCCATCAAAAATCTTGAGCTGATACAGGTTCGGCTTTTCAATGTTCTATTTTTAACGTCCTATTGTATATATTCTCTTTTGCGTTGATTGGCCTTCTAGTAATCAATGCAATGAAATTAAATTGTTTAACATTGTAATGTTTTCTTTCCTCTGTGGCCATAAAATACCCATTAATATTCGGTTTATTTATCCTCCCTCGCTTGGGAGTATAACAACCTCGTATATAATGGGTAATTTTGTTTCTTGTGAAACCATCTACTATTTTAGTTGTTACCTTGTGATTTTTTATTCTAAAACTCATGAAATTTTTAGATACTTCAGCAGCTGCTTTGCGAGGGTATTGCTAAAGGTGACGTTCGACCACTCAGCAGAGTTGTGTACTCACCAGCTAACGTGACGCGAGCCTTTCGATTACTGTCTACGAGAAGGCATAGGGGCAAGGTCCTCATTAGGATGAAGTACCCTGAGTCTTTAAATGAAGACAATAAAAAAGTAACCTTGAGGTACGTACCTACCAATTATTATTTGTTAATTTTCATAAAAAGCTAATTTTGTTACGTTAAGCTATTAAATTTATGGTAGGTAAGGTGTTTTTTGGCAATATAGCATATATAAAAAAAAACTAAATAAGTATCTAATAAAACATTGGTATTTTATAAACATGGCACTCAAAGGCATGGTCAATAATGGAGTCTTTTTTTATTATAGACAGACATTTAATCATATAAATAGCATACTCGCTTGTTTTGCGCTAACATTTTATCGTCTAAAATAGTATACTCGCTTGTTTTGCGACAATAATGTCCCACCGTGGGACATTACAAATGGGACACTCTCGGAATGACTCCTCATAGTGCAGTTGGCACGCGTGCGACTAATTATAGTTATTTTCTCATAGGAACACCACGTATTTGGTCTTCTTCAAATTTCAATAAACCAGGAATTATTAATCTATCAATGTCATAAACAGCATCTACGTAAAAATATTCGAGAAAATTAAAACAATGTTCACAGATGATGTGAGCTACAACTACACTATCTAAGACTTCATGGCTTGTTCATTAAGTGTCTTCGGTAAATCATACAAATAAAGAGGTGTCTTCATGTAAGCCAAAAAGTAAAAGAAGTAATTTTTTTCTTATTCAATCATTTTCATCAAGCGTTACTGACATCATAGCCAATACTGTTACAAAATTTGTAAAACACCCTCACACGAAACATTCACCTTGGATAATAAAAAAAAAAGTTATGTCTTATTTATTTACAGAACGACCTTCTTATCAAGAGGTACCTACATTGTGGTGTGTGATGACAAACCTGTTTTGGGTATGGAACTGGCTGATCGCCTCGTCAAGCAGGGCGCAAGGAAACTCATAATCAATGTGAATTCAAATACCTTAGCGGGATATACCTACTTGAAGTTATTGTAAGTATTTATATCATTATTTGTTATATTGCTTGCTAGTAATTTACGCTTCCGTCTGGTACTGGCCTGGAACATTTGAGTTACCTAAAGGCCGTTTGTAAGGGCCCTTAAGTATAGTTAGTTTATATGATTTTTATTTTTATGATAAATAAATAATAAAAATTGTTACCTTAGTACTTAGTTGTTAAAAAACAAAACTCAAGGTATTAAACCTTTATCTAAATCCTAAATCTAGGTTTATCTAGATATGGCGTGCGTTTACCTTTCTTTTGATCTATTATGGTAGTAAAACATTTTTTGTATCCATATCCTTTTTTATTCCCCATAACATTTTAGACCCACACCCCGCATTATATATCACACGTTATGTATCATAAAGATATGAAGTCGCTTTGGCTACAGAGTTTACCAATAAAAATATATACCTACACACATACATACTAACTTTTTAAAAACATAACACTTTATCTCAGTCAGTCGGGTAACAATGCTGAAACTCCGAAAAAAAGCTAAATTTATGGTTACACTATCTGATGCGCCTATCTTGCGAAAAGTTTTTCAAAGTTTATCATAGCAATGGCAAATGTTTTTAACAATTGGTAAAATAATGTATCGTGGAGAATATAGCTACAAAGCCGATGAGCTATAACAGTGTGATGTCCAGACGCCATCCCCACCCAAGAATGTAGAAGTTGTTGTTGCAAAATCAGTGTTGAAGAAGGGGTCTCTAAATGATCTCGAAACGTCAGCAAATCGACGTAAAAAATTTTTGTGGTAATAACCGTTTCATTTATTTAAAATCAGTGTTACACTTTGGTTTATTAACTTTATCTCATATCTAATTCTCATTACATTTACACCGGTTCTTACATACCTATATTCTGTTGAAAAGTACCTCCTCTTAAACGATGTTGAAATAACTAGTGTTTCCCATAAACACACATCATACTCAAATCCACATCAAGCAAAAAAAACTCAATATGTACTCTTGAAGCTTCTGCTATGTGAGGTGTTAATGGTTAAAGTTAAAGTCACTTAAAGTTTGTTGCTACGCGTAGTTTGAGTTTTGTACAGAGAGCTCTTATTAGTTGGATTTCCTAAACTTATAGAAAAAATGTGTCAGTATTTGCTTTGCTTAGTATTTATAAAAACTTTCAAGACTATTCGTCAATATGTTATTCAATTTATTAAAACAACTATGCGATACTTTAGCAATCCAACGTGACAAAATTTATCAACAATATGATATGGTACGTAATCGTTTACTACAAGTAATATTTGAACTAATTAATTATTGTTCAAAGTTACAGTCAATTCAAATCCATGTTATAGTTTGTGCGGTAATGAAACAGACAGACAGACATACCTTAATGGAAAATATATAGTTATGGTTGTAGTTCCGATTAAGGTGTTTCCTCTACTTAATATTTTCAAAATATATTTAACGTACCTACAGATTTTGACCCTTTACCGTTTCATTATAAGTAGACATAGATAAACGGTGTTTGAAATTAATTTACTGCACTATTACAACAGCTTTTATATCCAAGCCATTCAGTTTCAGTGTGTTCAGTCAATAACAGTTTCTTAATAAAAATAATAAATTCTTAATAAAATTTCGATCAGGAAAACAAATTGAAATGCTGTGCTGTGCGTTTACCATTACAGAAAATGTATATTTATGTATAAATCTACCATTCTTCACACATGAATGTCTGTATGGCATCTACTGTACACAATAAAATCCCACTCCCAATAAAAGAGCTCAATGACTCCCAATTTAGGTCAAATCTTAAAAAGTTTCTATTAGACAAATGTTACTTTAGTATTAATGATTTTTTAGATGACAAACTGTGATTATTATAAATTTGACATTTGACACTTAATTTAATATGATTTTATTTTGATTGCTGTATTTGACATTTTTGATTAACATTTAAACTAGCTTATTTTTAATTATCTTGTAGATGCAATTATGTTTAATTTACTTTCTTATAAAATTTGCATGCTCTTTAAGGCAGAGCATAGTATCTATCTATCTCGTATCTAGTATAATAAGTATCACTTATTGATAACAACTGTGATAAAGATCTATGTTACATTATGTTCGAGCAAATAAAAATATCTTTATCTCTTTATCTTTATCTTTATGAAATATTTCAGATCCTGGAATAAACTCAACGTGAACGTCAAAATGACAACCGAAAATCCACAGACAGAGAAAGGTTGCGTCAACTTGCTCAAAGAAGGTGCAAAATTAGGTCCTATTCTGGGAATTTTCATAGTTCAAAACTTCGGTGGCACAGAAAGTTTTGTGCCGGAGAACGTTGCTGCGAAATTCAATAATACAGCTCGCGTTGTTGCCAACTTGGACTTGACATCGAGAAATGTCTGCAATGAAATGGAGTAAGTATTTTTGTTTAGGATCCGCTGCACATTGCTTGGAAGTTGACCTTTTTCTCGCCTATGCAAGTTTTGAGGTCAATAAATCTTCTGTTCAATAACGTTAAACTTTTACTTTTTTTTAAAGTCAATAGCAGAAAGCATTACAATGCAGTACGTTGATAAAAACATTAATGAAATGAATAATTACAATACACCTTAACAATCACCTTAACAGCACTGGTATTGAAGAATTTCATTGATCAAATACAGAAGTTTCTTGAGGCATTAACATGACTGCTTTGAGAGCAATCCATGTGCTAATTATAATTATGAATTTATTTTTGTTTCAGCCATTTTGTAGTTCTAAACCATGCTAGCCATAATGTAACCGATGCATACATGGTATCAATAATTGATAAAATTTGTGATTCACGAAAAGAAGTCAACCTACCGGCCTTAACGTACCACTTCGGACCGCTGAAAGAGGTAAGAAACCATCCCAGTCTTAGTAGGAAGAGGATATTCATGGAAGATGATGATTATGATGACAAAATTTATTCACACAATCAAACTAGTAAAACACTCCCAAACAGTTTCAAATGAGAGTTAGTTTAGATTAGTTGGCATTTTCAGGGAAAGCTTGCTCCTTCTGATGAATGAATCAATGTTTCATAAAACATAATGACGTTAATTGCTGTACCTTTTTTTACTTAATTAAATAGATTTGGAACCTCTATTTCATCAACTGACAACTTTTACTAGTCAGTTGGAAGGTTTCTAAGTATACTAAGAAGTTGTGTGACTCTATTCCAGTTTGAAGATGACCCAGAAAGGACGAGAACATCACTATCAGCGACTTTAGACGGCTTGGAAGCTAGTCTGAATATGAAATACTACAATACTCTAATCTTCCGAGTAAGAGCAAACTCAACTGAACAATTCATTGATAGATTATCTAATATTATGGGTTAGTATCTATAATTTTCATATGAAAATGAAACCGTTTACTTTTATCTGATCGTTAAAAAAGTTAACAGTTTCATTATTAGTTTTGTTTTTTATAAATTTAGTTAATAATCTCAAAAGTCGATATCCGACAAAGAACTAACGGTATTGACATAGCTCTCAAAATTAACAAGCTCATGTAGTAAAGTAGGCATCAGGCAAAAAGAACAACGCAGAACCTATATCCGCAAAGGAGTAAAGGTTCTCGTATGGCGACCATGATAACGGGAAACGGAGTGTGGAAATATACCCCAGTCGATGAACCAACGATATTGTGGCGGTTCACCCGAGATTCTATTTGTGGCGTCGATTGGGGAACGACTAGGTTCAGCAGTGGATGATGGAACCTTCACGTGACCTGATATGATGATGAAGATCAATCAAAGCTTAATTTAGTTAATTATTAGCGTTTTACATGCATATGTAGGCACGCTAATATGTGTATATTGCACTTTTTATTGTAATTAGTTTACTTTTTAATAAGGTACTAGTGAAACACCCGTGACTTCTCGGATACTTTTCCTAAAATCTATTTTCCTATGTATTTATATTTTAGTCAATTTTATTAAACTACGGTGAAGTGCTTGGCCTTCATCTAACCAGTGTTAAGGTAAGGCTGAAAATGGAAGCGCATTTCACCTGGAATCTTCAACTGATTGAAATTTATCCTCTAAATGCCGACACAAGAATTTAGAATTGTTGATATGTAGCCAAATCTTAGGTAAGATAGTGCCAGCTAGTTAGCCAGGTGGAACTAAATAAAGTTCTACCACCAAACCAAGCAATAATTTATACCTTTGGGGGTCCTTTGGGTCTGATACTGGTGGTTGAACCATCAGACCACATTGGCGGTTAACTATAATTAGCTATGCAATGTTATTCAGAAAATCTTAGTAAAACTTAAGTGATTCTCATATTTCAGGACTTGGAGACATAAGCTCCATCAATGATGAAATATATTTAAAGAGCCTACTAACAAGTGACGCCATGGCAGAAGAAATCATTTCCCTTATCATAGAAACCTATCGAATCAGCTACTCAATAGAGAAAATTCAAGATATGACCTTTGGGGAGTAAGTTTATTATACCAATACCAATACTTATGTACAAATTTAAAATAATGCCTGTTGTTGGATGTCAATAGCTTTAGTTGAGTAAAAAATCATGCCAATGTAATAGAAATACAAACATGCATATTCTGGAACAACATCCCGCTTTCTGATGCAGTCAAGTATAAAGCTATTAAGCTCTTCGAGCCACTTCACATCATCATCATCATCATCATTGTCAGCATCTTGTGTTCCAATATTGGATGTATGCCTCCCCTAGTTATTTCCACTGCGCTTTCTATTCTGAGTGTCACGACTCAACTCGTGGCCAGCTACGGCTTTTATATCGTCGGGCCATCGTGCCCTCGGCCTGCCGGGTTTTCTGCGACAATCCGGGGTATCCGAGCCACTTATAATAGCTTAAAATTATTCCCAAGAGAAAACCACGAGAAATAGATAGCCCTATTTTTAGCGTCCTTGGTTCGGATGGGTTCCACCTTATTATAATATTATTAATATTCTTTCTAAAACATACTTGGTATTCATTAACTTTGGTTTTAACCTCGTTTAAGGATTAAAAACTTGAAAACAACTGTGTTACATGGGAAGACAGGAATCGAAGACGGCTTAGGAGTCTTCTTTACTAAAATTGAAACAGATGAGTGGATGGCCGGTGAACCTACCGTCACAATGGCTACAACTTTCAGTAGTGTCACGGTAAGATGAAATGTTAAATGAATTCAAGTCCCAATTTCCAGCCCCAATTTTGTTTGAGTGCTGTATTGTTATCAAAAGTATGTATTTCCTTTAAAAAATTGTATATCAGTATTCCATTCGTATTATTGTTATAAAATGTGAAATTGAATATCCCGTACTATAATTTTATAAAGCATTGAAACAAATATATCTACGGGATTGCATACTAGTATGATGTTTTTTTTACATCAAATGGGTATTAGTACTTAAAACTCTTGGCCGCAAAACTTACCTAGGTATATGCATAGCTAAGGATAAGGTGTATGATGGAGCTTTCTAAAACATAATTATATACCCCCTCTTGGACATGGACTGCGCTACGCATGCAATTTTTTTTAGTTTTTTGTATCACTTGAACTAAGAAGATAACTTAGAGCAATACTAACTAAGAGCAATAAATAATACTTTACTTTACTTTACTTTTACTTTAAGAAGTACTTACTCTTATTAACCAAAGTTTCATCGTTTGGAGTTTTTTAATACTGTTATAAAATTTATATATACTTTAGGTTTCAAACATAATACTAGAAGAACTCATCCCGTACCAATCGTAACGCAACCTACTGGGTCAAATTGTAAACCTTAAAAACTCCCTCGATGGTTTATATGACCAGTAATACGCGCTCAAAAAAGTCATCAATATCGGTTCAGCCGCTTAGAAGTAGTTCTATGAGAAACATGTAGATACTGAAAAATACATACATACACTGTACAAGTTTATTGAATAATGTAACAAAGGATTACAAATGTTAAGAAGAAAATGTAAATGTAAAAATATAAAATAAATGAGCAATGAACCCATAATTAAAATGTTTTTGTATAATATTAGTATTTCATCTCATTATAGGAAGAAGATCATCTGGATCCAAAAGCAACCTTCCTAATGCTGGCCCCCGGATTTGAAGGTCACCACGATATATTTACGGATGTTTGTGAAAGACTCAAGGTTCAAGCTTTTGCCTTCCAGTATGGAACAGAACTCATGTACGCCAATGTTCCTGAAATGGCGGCTAATATTGACAAGGTAAATAATGCTTTTAATACTGAAACTGACAAGGACCCAACAAATCTCTTAGTTATTAGGTAATACTTAAAACTAAGAGAGTAATGAGACTAGATCCAACTGACTTTTATTTACCGCTGCTTGTTATTAGAATATTTGTTATACTCGTTGCTTGGAATCGAATTCCATTCCCTGTTCCTTGATATTTGCCATTTACTTTTATTATAACAGATTGAATTAATTCTATTGGTACTTCCGTAAGCAACAAAATTCCGCAACTGAGTTTTCAATTTCGACGCCAGTATTCTGTATGGTTTTATAAAAAAATGTAACAAGCTCTGCACTATTTAAGAATATATTGTCCAGTTAGAAATAAAAGGTGCAAACATTTCTTATAAACTGTAATTTTATCATCATCATTAGTAACAGCAATTCAGCTCTCATACGCCGACTACAGATCGGCTCTTTTACGACAAATAAGGATTTTAAGCTGCCTTCATAGAAGCTATCTAGCATATTATAATATATTTATATATATTTTTATTGTTTCAGTTCATTAAGAGAAGGTTCCATTTAAAGAGCAAATTCTACCTATTAGGATATTCGTTTGGAGTCAACGTGGCCTTGGAGCTGGCTGCTCTATTTGAAAAAGAAGGTAAGTAAAATCCAAATGCGCAATTTGTTTTGGTTTCCTTGGTATTTATGTTAACCGCCCTTATGGTCAAGTTGTACACCTACCAGTATAAGACCCAGAGGTCCCGGGTTCGATCCCCAAGGGGTGGACTAATTTGTTTTTGATTTGGTTGGTAGGGCTCTAGGGTGTTGTTTTAATGGTTCTCTGTGTTCTAGTGGTTTGCCTACCGGTGTCAGATTCAGAATTCCCGGGTTCGATCCCCAGGGGGAGTACAATATTGTGCTTGGTTTGGTTGGTGGTAGGACTTTGCTTATGTCCGCCTGACTAGCTAGCCACAGTCTTACCAAATTCTGTCGTAATAACAACAATTCTTAAATTGTTGTGTTCCGGCATTGAGAGGTAAGATAGTCAGTTCCTCAGTGTATTGAAGATTCTGGGAATAATACGCTTCCACCTTTGACCTAATCATAACTTGAAAATGAGGTGAGATGAAGGCCGAACACATCCCGTCGTACAATAAAAAAAAAAAAAACAATTTATTTTAACATTTGCTGATGAAGACCACCACACCATTGTAGAATTAAAAAACTAACGTCTGTGGTCTTAACAACTATTCAAAAAACTAATTCTGATTAATTTAACTTTCCGCTTCAATAAATATTATCTGTGACAAAAGTCTCATGTAAACTTATACTGCATAGTATGCCTCAGTTATTAAGGCTTTAGGAAGTAGTAAGTACATCGTACAATCGGTCACGTACCTATTATGAAGTAATCTAGTTTACCTCTCATCTCCCACAGGGCATGTCGGCGTGGTGTACTGTTTGGACAGCAGCCCTGACGCATTGCGGGCTCAATTAGACGCATACGTGGGCCACCTTTCTGACGTGCAACTGCAAAACAACCTAATCAAACACATGTACGGTCTTATGAACGGACAAAACAGCGAAGGTTTGATGAAGAAACTAGAACAAGCGAAAACATGGGAGGATAAGATTGAGATATGTGTGGACAACCTTAGAGGAAAGGTCAACTTCTCGCATGAGTACCAAAGGTGCATCCTCCAAGGGTCGTATAGACGAATGATGCTTGCTAGGGAGTATAACCCCGATTTCAAACTGCAATCCGAACTGGTTCTGATCAAAGGAACACCTCATCCGAAAATGGAAAAGATGGCTGATGACTATGGCTTATCTAAATATACGACAAAACCTGTGAAGGTGTTTAATATAGAGACAGACCACATGTCGGCACCGTACGATGGTCATGTGCCAAATATTGTCAATAAAATGCTTGAACCACAACTTCAGGAAACTTTTAAGAATCAGAATCGATGCTGGAGCTACCTACTCAATTTGCATAACCATTTTTAGAAGCAATGTTGTTTTGTTTGATCTAGATCCTAATGCTTAAATAATTTTAGGTCATATTTTTTCTAATAAAGTTTTGTAAGTTATCTTGAATTTTATTTGATAGATGCGTGCATCAATGGATTGATTGTTGGGTTTCAGTAAGCACAGGTAACATCTAGGTCAGGTAACATCTAGGTCAGGTAACATCTAGGTAGTGCACACTGGTAATACGTTAGAGACGCGTGGGATCTATTTTATGATACCTGACACATAGATCCTATCTGCGTGCCTTTGAGACAGCAGAGGGCACAAGGTAATGATACAGGGTTCCAGCCATAAAACCATAAAGGTAAGCGCATAAAGCATAAAGCAATGCGTTCGCCTAAGGAGGGATGATGAGGCGAATGCGCCTTCAGACCCCGTCATCTGAACCCTTGCAGAAGTCGAGGTCCTTCAGCGTCACGGGGAATGTTAATTGCTATACTCTCTCTCACCGGTTGCCGATAGAAGTATTAGCTATCTTGCGATAGAGAAGAGACAAATTTAGGTGGATGGATGGATGGAAGGAGATCCGTAGATCCAAAAAAAAAATAGGTAATATCTAACCGCCTCTGTTCGGTCTAGTGGTCCGGTGTCCGATCCAGAGGTCTCGGGTTCAATCCCCGGGGAGTACAAATTTGTTCTTGGTTTGGTTGGTAGGGCTTTGCGCGTCTGGCTAGGTAGCTATCACCATCTTACCTAATTCTGTCGCCATAACAACAATTCTTATATTGTTGTTTTCTGCCATTTAGAGATGAGATAGTCAGTTCCTCAATTTGTTTGATTCCGGGTGTGTTTCCATCGGCATTATCATAATTTGAAAATCAGGTGAGAATGAGGGCGCAGCACACATACAACAATAAAAAAAAAGATTCACAATCCCTTCTACTTCGCGTAGTTGAATATGTACTTTCAGCCGACGTGGCTCGCGTAGTGATGGATATTATAGCGCCTATTCTTCGGGGTGTGGAAACTGGTAGCTAGGTGGGTATAGAATCTCACTTGCCCGCTCAGATAGATGGTACAGGAATGGGGCAATCTGTTTCAACCGCCCTACTTATTATATTTTCTTATGCGGTATCTCCTGAGGCCCCTGCGCGTCAGATACTTTTGGATCTGTGGTAATTTAGGGTTATGGCTCTGACTGACGTTAGGTATATGGATCCCGAGAAGTAAAACGGTACGAAACCAGGGAAGTAAATGGTGATATACAGAGAGGTGGAACTGGAAGTAGTTTAAACAAACATCCAGGAACCTGAGCATTGAGGAGGTTTTAGAGAGCCCTGAATCGAAGCCTCGATAACCTCACATAACCTCTTCGCATTCTCAATTTGGTGGGGTAAAATTTTACGATTAAATTGCTAATAACCATGAAATGAGTAAACTTATCTCATTATGATATTCATCTTACCAAGTAGAACAAAATATCAAATAGGAAGTTTAAAGGTGACTCTTATTACCCTCATTCTCTAAGTGCTTTGGTGAGAGCCCATGTTTCGCAACCATAGTTTAGAGAAAAGCTTGCAACGTGCCAAAGAGCGATGGAAAGGAGTATGACTGGCTCAAAAAGACAGGACAAAATAAGGAACTTTGACATAAGAAATAAAACAAAAGTAATAGACATACTGAGCAGAGTTGACCAACAAAAATGGCGATGGACAGGCCACATGATAAGTGATAATAAGGGCAAGTGGAGCAGAGCAGTAACGGAGTGATACCCTAGCGACAGCCAAAGGAATCGGGGAAGGCAACCGAAGCGCTGGGAAGGTGACCTAGGAGGGTAACCCATAACAGAAGGCTATAGAAAACGTTGGAGGAGGCCTATGCCAAAAGGCACACCGAGACTAGAGATATTTTATAAGTAATGTTTTTATATTTTTTGTAATTTTGAAATTATTTGCCCCAAATATGTAATTTGTATGATCTCGGAATAAACGGCTTTTTATTATTATTTATTTATATATTTATTTATTTATTTATTTATTTATTTATTTATTTATTTATTTATTTATTTATTTATTTATTTATTTATTTATTTATTTATTTATTTATTTATTTATTTATTTATTTATTTATTTATTTATTTATTTATTTATTTATTTATTTATTTATTTATTTATTTATTTATTTATTTATTTATTTATTTAATTATTTATTTATTTATTTATTTATTTATTTATTTATCTATTTATTACCCTCATTGAATAAGTTCAATAGCACACAATTGGCTATGAAGAAAACGAATGACCATGCATGGAGTTCAAATACTGATGAATATGCATTAATGGTCATATCTCTAAAATTTTTCAAGCTGACATGCCACCTAGCTTGTCTTTGCAGAACTGATAGTTTCTGAGAAATAGTTAAGGGGCCCCAGTGTACCACTGATTTTCGTTACAAACGTATAACGTAAACGTTCTGTACAAACATGCTATTTTTAAATATTCAACGATCGATGTTTGTATGGGAGAGCTACTAATGCTACTAAGCCTCTGTGGTCTAGTGGTTCAAGCCACCGATTTCAGATCCAGAGGTCCCGGGTTCGATCCCCATGAGGGGTGCAATATATTGTGCTTGGTTTGGTTGGTGGTAGGACTTTGTTTAAGTCCGCCTGGCTAGCTACCACCATCTTACCTAATTCTGTCGCCATAATAATAACAATTCTAAAATTGTTGTGTTCCGGTAGCCAGTTCCTCAGTTTGTTGAGGATTCCGGGTGAAGTGTGCCTCCATCGCCTTATCTCAACTTGTTACCAGGTGAGATGAAGGCCAAGTGCTTACCCGTCGTAGAATGAAAAAAAAACAGCTTTCTAAAGTTTTTAGGACGGATCAGTAAACACGTTTCATAACAGAAAGTTAAAAGATCTGTGACTTGATTATTCAATGATCTTGCAACACAAAAGGATTACATTTATATAAAATATGAGATAATATTATGAATGTTACTTGAATTCACTCAAGTAAAATACACCTAGTTTAGTATCTAGTTATTATAATTTACAAACAAACAACATTTTAAGTAGGTACTTATGTATAATTAAACTTACTATGTACAAAGGATAACCTAAGGACCGTTACAAACTGCCTATATGTAACTTAACTGTTCCAGACCAGTACCAGACGGAAGCGTGCCCAAGACATGATATTCCCCATCATATTTTCTTTGAAAATTCTACCTAATACTACAAGGAAACAGTGTTTAATAAATATCTTCTTTTATCTTTACGTAAGTAAAAATGATTTACTAGACGCGAGGGCTCTTAGCTGTCTGGTTTATTAGTACTACATTCAATCAAATTAAATTATAAATGTATTTCTGTTTAGGTACCATAAAACATTTGAACAAAATTTAATATTCCAATTTATTTACAAACAGTTTCCCCTTCTGTATAAGGGAATATTTTAAGTTTACTTGAGTGAACGGGGTAGATTAAAAAAAAATATATTATTTTACTGTCCACTATCATAAAATAACAAAATTTCATATTCCAGATCCTTTACAGTAAAAAGTTGCATACAAACGTTTTTACCCCTTTTTATCCCTTCTGTAAACGTATTAAGGGTATATATTAATTTTACTTGATCCTTTGGTAAGGGCCAATGGTATCAGTAATAATTCAATAAAGTTTAAATCAAATCAATCCAGTAGTTTTAGCGTCATTTGCATTCATGAAACCGGCAGACAGATGGACAAAAATGAAAAAAAGCTATACTCATGGCTTCAGTATCTTTTATTTTCATTTTATGTTATTAAATATGACACACTAAACAGAATACAACCAAACAATAAGATATAAAATAGGAACATTATTATATTTTTGATTAGGTGGTGTTTAACCATATTATGAAGTCGGGTCAAGGCTTGCATATAAATTCAAGACTTTACCAATAGATGGCGTTGTTCTCAAATTCCTAGATCGCGCTGACGAAAATTCTCGGCTTGACTCGACTACCCATCATAACATTTTAGTTTTAGATCTGCTTTGAACTGAATATACATACATAACACGTATACGAAGTTTCTTTTTTGATAACCGTACTGGTTAATAACCAGACCCATAGGTAAAGGGAGGGACCGGATAGTTCGTAGAACATTTTGGTCCTCCTGAGCCGGATACGTAATTACTTACGAATATCCGACACCTATTTTTTGAGCGGTTCCCTTCCTACCTACTAAGGGTATAGGGTAATAAGTTTCGGGCCACGGCAGAGGGCGCTATCGGTTCAGTTGGGAACTGAGGAGCATTATCACCACCACGATCAGGAGGGATCGGGGTGCAGCCGTTCGGAACTACCAGTACGGGACAGCAGCAGAGAGGAGCAATCGATCCGGGCAAGCAGCACCGGGGTTGCCAGCAAACCAGCTCAGGCGGGAGCTTGGTCAAGCAGCCATAGTGCCGACTCAGGAGGGAGTAAGGCACGCAGCAATCAAGCAGTATTAGTGCGGACCAAGGAATTTGGTGATGTTATTAATTGGACTTTTTAATTAGTAGAACTTAACTTAAAATTCAGTAGTACCGTAGATTAAACTAACTTAAAATAACTTGTAAAATTTTGTAGCTAAAACTAACATTAGACTTAGAATAATTTTAAGAATTTGGTTCTGACGGGGAACCTATGCCCGATTTTTAAAAAATTGCAAAAGACTTAGAATATTTTTGGCAAAAGTTTGAACTTGTAAAATTTAAAAAATCTATTTACTTAATATATGTAATATTTTGAAGTTTGTAAACATTCGAATATAAACTTAGCATCATATTATTAAGAATTTAAAATACCTGTTTAATCATATATTTTGAAAATGTCAATGATGGACCAACTCTTGTTTCTCCAAGAAGACACAGGGTCTAGAATAGCGAAAGGTCTAACTAACTTTAAAAAGTCTCCTAAAACTAGAATAACCATAGCATACGTTCAGTCAAACCTCGACTCGTTGGAAAAGGGGTGGAGTCAGTTTTTGGAGACACATGTCGAGCTTTGCAAGACGGCAAGTCTTGGTGAGTTAAAAAAAACTGATTATTGGTCTAATGATGTGTATGATAACATTTCGGAAACATATTTGGAATTTAAATGTATTTTGAAAGATGTGTTAACTAAGATGACAGGACCATCGCAGTCACCTAGGCCGGTAACCGATTCTCATGATGCCAACTTAGGGGGGAATAGGAACAGTTATGCTAAATTACCTAAGATTGTAATTCCTAAGTTCACGGGAAACTACACGGAATGGAGCACCTTCCGTGATCTGTTCAAGTCTTTAGTCCATGATACAGATATGGATAAAGCAATAAAAATGCAATATCTCAAAGGGTTACTTGGAGGAGAAGCTGAGCAGTTGGTCAGAAACATGAGCATAACAGCAGCAAACTATGACCAATGCTGGGCTACTCTGATTGAGCGTTACAACAATAAAAGATATTTGTGCAACACTATTTTAAAGAGGTTGTTCAGTCAGCGCAGCAGCAATATTGAATCGGCTTCTTTTCTTAGAGAAATTCTAGACAACACTACTGAGTGTATGGGAGCACTAACGAATATGGGAGTAGATGTATCTACATGGGATTCGATCATAATATATATGACTGCATTGAAGTTGGACCCCGAATCCAGGAAGCAGTGGGAGCTTCAAAGCGCGGAAGGTGGTCAGGATGAATTACCTAAATTTAAAGCTTTTCAAGATTTTTTAACTAAGCGCTTCCGAGCTTTGGAATTTGTGGTTTCGGCATCCAACTACAATAAAACCAGGGCTCCAATAAAGTCATTCCATGTGGCACAAGAGCCTAATGTTTCTGTAACATGTAAATTTTGTAAGCAAGGTCATAAATTGGTGCATTGTAAGCAGTTTGAGGCTGAAGAGGTACCTAACCGAAGGTTGTTTGTCGAAAAACAGCGTTTGTGTTTCAATTGTCTGGGTGACGGCCACTCGGCCAATCAATGCCGGTGTAGGGTATTATGCCGCGTGTGCCATAAACGACATCATACTTGGTTACATGCTCAGGTATCAGACTCAAAATCAGCAGATAGTGGCGGATCACTTGCGGGAAAAGATTTGGGCGGAGAAGCCCCGGTAGTATGTTTCGCCTCAGGTCACGCCGCATCTTCTGTCCAGGTACTGTTAGCCACTGCTCTCGTCAAGGCACAAACTGAAAGTGGAGATTCGCGTATCATCAGAGCTCTGCTCGACCAAGGCTCTCAGGCATCCTTCATTACAGAAGCAACAGCACAACTTTTACGTCTCAAGCGGACACCTGTCAGAGGTGTTATTTCAGGAGTAGGAGGTGGTCAAGCTTTAGCGTCCAAATCAATGGTCAAGATCGATATCTCATCCATGTGTGAAGGCTTTCAGGATGTTAAACTGTCTCTAGATGTCTACGTTCTAAAGTCTATCACTACCTTCCTACCAAGCAAGAGGATAGTCGCGTCTGACTGGGTGTGCCATTTACCGTTGGCAGATCCAATGTACAACACGCCCAACAAAATTGATCTACTGTTGGGAGCTGAAGTAGTCAGCCAAGTTATGAAGGAAGGAATTCAAAAGCAAGGATCCTTATTAGCACAAAATACATCGTTAGGGTGGATTTTATCAGGAGTGGCTGAATCAAATGTAAGCAAGCAATCAACAAATATCGTAGCCATGCATCAAATATGTATCGAAGAGGATAATCAGCTGAAGAAATTTTGGGAGCTGGAAACAGATATAAAAGTTAGCAACAAGCAAATACTTACGGAAGAAGAAAAACAATGTGAAAAGCTTTTTGCAGAAACTACAACAAGGGATCAAGATGGGAGATACGTTGTGAAGCTGCCTTTTAAAAATGAAGATCCTGAAATAATCACAAGTAATTCAAAGAGAATTGCTGGTAAAAGATTGTCATTTCTAGAAGGAAAGTTGAATAAAGCACCAGAATTAAAAGCGAAATACACACAAGTCATTGAAGAATACTTACAACTGGGACACATGGAGAAGATTCCTGAAAAAGATGTACCAAACGCAAAAGGATCATACTTACCGCATTTTGCAGTTGTCAGAAATGACAAAGATACCTCTCAAGTCAGGATTGTTTTTGATGCGTCTTGCAAAGGTGAAGATGGCATTTCCCTTAATGACAAAGTGATGGTAGGACCTACCTTGCAACCAGAGCTGAGAAGCACACTGATGAGATGGAGATTGCATCGCATTTGTCTATCAGCAGATATAATCAAAATGTACCGACAAATAAAAGTAGCACCTTCAGATGTAGACTATCAACGGATTATGTGGAGAGAAGACAAACTAGCAGCTACTGTCATCACCAACCAGCATCAAGCATCTGAAAAACCAGAAGAATTTCGGCTACTTCGAGTTACGTTTGGTACAGCATGTGCACCGTACCTGGCAGTTAAGGCACTTCAGCAGGTAGCTATAGATGAGGGGTCAAACTTTCCGGAAGCATCTGAAAAAGTAAAGCAGGATTTTTATATGGATGATTTGTTGACTGGTTGTCAGAATATCGAAACAGCAATAAGGCTTCACAAGGAGATGAATGAACTACTTGAGAAAGGAGGGTTTAAACTACAGAAGTGGTCAAGCAATAGTCAAGAGTTTCTGGAAAGGATTAAGGAAACCGGAGAGGAAATAAGCAAAGAGAATGGATTGAACCTTAAACTGGATGAAGTAATGAAATTATTAGGACTTACCTGGAACAGAACACACGACGCATTTCAGTATTCGGTGACACTTCCACAGCTTAAAGAACCTGTAACAAAAAGAAAAGTTATATCTGATATATCACGCTTATTCGATCCATTAGGATGGGTCGCACCTACAGTAATTATAGCAAAAATGATTATTCAGAAGCTTTGGATATCAGGAACTGAGTGGGATGAACAAGTGCCAAGCAAAATATTAGATGAATGGCTCGCTTACCGTAACGAATTACCAGACCTATCCACGCTACAAATACCTCGGTGGGTCCAATATTCTCAAGAAGGTACGCACGTTGAGCTTCACGGGTTTTCGGATGCGTCAAAGTTGGCTTATGCAGCTGCTGTGTATATACGAGTAATTGATGACATAGGCGACATTCATGTCAATCTTGTCATAGCTAAGACGAAGGTGGCACCCATAAAGCAAATATCTATCCCAAGGTTGGAACTGTGCGGTGCTGTTCTCGTGACAAAGTTGCTCGTAGAGGTGGCCGGAGTTCTAAATATTGAGAAAGAAAACATTCATGCATGGACAGACTCCACAGTAGTACTGGCATGGCTCAACAGTCATCCTAGCCGTTGGCAGACATTTATAGCAAACCGGACATCTGAAATATTAACAACACTTGATTCGCAGCAGTGGTCACATATTTCATCTAAACAGAATCCAGCAGATTGCGCTTCGAGAGGTTTAAAACCGTCTGACCTTCTTCAGAATACCTTGTGGTTCAATGGTCCAGAAATCCTGCAAAGAGAAATGGTGAGCTATGATAGAATGAAGGATGAAGAAACAAATTTAGAAGAAATTACAGTCCACATAGTAACAAAGCAAGAAGGAATTTGGGAAAGATTTTCAAATCTGGGAAAAATGATTAGAGTAATAGCATATTGTAGAAGATTTTTAACTTGGAAAACGAGAAAACATAGCAAAGATGAAACATTTCTGAAGACACAAGAACTAAGAGAAGCATTGAACACTTGTATCAGGCAGTGTCAACAGGAAAACTTTAAAAATGAAATTGAGAGCATTGAAAAAAGACAGAATGGAAAACTCGTAAAAATCAAAGGGCCGTGCAAGTCCCTAAATCCATTCATAGACCAACAGAACATTTTAAGAGTTGGAGGGCGTCTGGAATTGTCATCCTTAGATGACGACAGAAAGCACCCTATTTTGATTCCGAAGAAGGCTAGTCTCACCAATCTGCTCATAGCGGACGCACATGCAAAAACACTGCATGGAGGACCACAGCTAATGTTAACCCATCTGCGGTCCCGATTCTGGGTGTTTGGAGCCAAAGAACTAGTTAAAACTTACGTAAGAAAGTGCGTCAGGTGTATTCGCTATTCTTCGGCATCATCAAACCAATTGATGGGACAGTTACCAGCCGCCCGAGTAACACCAACGAGACCATTTAGTAGCAGTGGAGTAGATTATGGGCAACACTCATACAAAGGCTACATCTGTCTTTTCGTGTGCATGGCTACAAAAGCTGTGCACATCGAAGTAGTGAGTGACTTAACCACGGAAGGATTTATAGCAGCATTCAAGCGATTTGTATCGCGAAGGGGGTTCTGTTCGGACATATGGTCTGACAATGGAACTGGGTTTGTTGGAGCTTCCAAACAATTGCTCAAAATGTTCTCAGCAGAGCAATCAACTCTGCAAAGTGAAATTGCAGCGAGCTTAGCCAATAATGGAACGAGATGGCACTTCATCCCACCTCTATCGCCCAATTTCGGTGGTTTATGGGAGGCAGGTGTCAAATCTGTGAAACATCATTTAAAGCGCATTATTGGAGACTCAACTTTGACGTATGAGGAGTTGGCAACAGTATTGGGTCAGATCGAAGCATGCCTCAACTCAAGGCCGATGTCAAGAGTAGACACAGAATCAGAGGGCTACGAGGCTTTGACTCCTGGACATTTTCTTGTGGGCGAGCCGCTTCTCACTGTACCAGATTATTCCTTTGAGCAAACCAACATAGGGAGCTTGCGTCGTTGGCAGCTTACGCAAAAAATGACACAAGACTTTTGGCGACGCTGGTCTCAAGAGTATCTAACATCTCTCATGCATCGGTATAAGTGGTCTTTTCAAACTCCTGAACCCGAAGTAGGTGATTTAGTTCTTGTCAAAGAGAACGGTTTACCTCCCTCTCGCTGGTTGCTTGGCCGAGTGATCATCAAACATCCTGGTCCAGACAACATCACTCGGGTGGTATCTCTTCGCACCAAATCCAATGTCATGAAAAGACCCACATCTAAATTATGTGTATTACCTATAACTAAGTAAGATATTTATCGTTGAATTTGTTTATATCGTTAATCCTCTAAAAATGTAATTAGCTAATAAGAATGTCATAGTTGTAAGCTTCGCCATGGCTCATGGTGGGCGGTATTAAGCCCAAATAAAGTCAATTTGGCCTTGGTGGGCGGTAATGTTTAACCATATTATGAAGTCGGGTCAAGGCTTGCATATAAATTCAAGACTTTACCAATAGATGGCGTTGTTCTCAAATTCCTAGATCGCGCTGACGAAAATTCTCGGCTTGACTCGACTACCCATCATAACATTTTAGTTTTAGATCTGCTTTGAACTGAATATACATACATAACACGTATACGAAGTTTCTTTTTTGATAACCGTACTGGTTAATAACCAGACCCATAGGTAAAGGGAGGGACCGGATAGTTCGTAGAACAGGTGGTATTCCAAAATATGGAGGTATTCCTCGTAGCTTGTGCTAAAAAAATGCCAGATAAAACGTACCAAGATAAAGCGCACCAAAGTACTTCGATATAGCGCACCCGTTTTGATGCGCTTCATTCAGTGGGTATAAACGTTATCTTTTTTTTCCTCGTTGCGCACCAATGATAATGTAGAGTCTAGTGATGGGGTTGTTTTGCATCTAATTAGTAACCTATAAGTGGAAACTTCTACTTGGCCTTCACCTGACATGTACGCAGCATTTGAGTAGCTGTAAGTTTTTTAAGTACAAATTTGGACCAACATTTTTTTTTCTTTATAGACCGACAGCGGTAATCACCTGGCCTTCAAATCCAGCATGATTGAAAAATATTAGGTTCAAGCATTACGAAAAGGAAATTAATTATAAAACACAAGTGGTTTGTTAGTGCTGCCACTCATACTGTTAAGGCGACATAAATACGTTTCTTAAATTTATGAAGATGACTAGCATTAAATACCTACTTATATAATTGAGTCACCATTGCTATTCAGTAAATCATTATTAAAGCGGTACCTACATTACTACAATTAGATTATAGAAATATGTGTTGTTTTTATAGACATTAGACATTTTAAAGAGAATCTATAATAGTGTTTCCTCCAATTGAAAATTTCTAACTATAATTAATATACAAACACCCGTTACAATTTTATATCAAGTATAGATAGATAAGTATAGATAAGACATTGACTTATTCAAATGTGTTCAGCATGGGTCGGTACCTCATGAATAAACCAAGCACTTTGTTATAAACAATAGAATCAATTACTCGTGAATTTTGTACGTTTCAAAAAAATATCATTCTGATTTATTGTATCACGAAATTAAAATGGAAATACTACCAACTGTTGTAAAAGAAGACATATGGTTAAATGCCAAACCTTTTGTTGTAATGGAAACGCAATTGAGCAGGGCTTCAACAAAGGTAAATAGCATATTTTTTGAAAATCTAATATATTTATTTTAATCTGCTAATCAGTGTAGCAATAGCTAATGTAGGTAGGTAGTAGTCTAGGGAAAAGATGGCGTTACATTCTAAGCCTTAGAATCTAAGGCAAAAGTACATTACTGCAGCGGCCAGCAAAACAGGCATTGGTGTACGAACGTGTAAATGGGGGCTGTGGCGAAGCCGAGGCATACATACGTAAGTCCATCAATGCCTAGTTGTGGCCAAGGCTCGTATAGTATTTTTTTTTTGAATGATTTGCGGAAATTAAAATTTAGTAGTAAATAGGCAGAACTTTTTACAATGACGAACAACGAGCAACAATATTTCTCCCGCGTTTAAGTGTTAATTTGTTTTTTTTTTTCAACAAACAGCTTTCTATTTGCAAGCCAGTTCGAAATTAAATACAATCTTTGATATGCGACCTCCTTAGTTGCCATGTATCGAAGTAAAATAACGTTCTTTTTTAAATTACACAACAGATATGACTTTTCTATGTAGACGGTAACAATTCTTATTTATGTGGCCGCTAAAGCACGACTGATATGGAATTTTATACAACTTTTGCCGGCCGCTGCTCGCATGTATTTGGCCAACACAGCAATTTCGATTTATCTCAGAGGTTGTCAAAATAATGATCAAGTTTCCAAGCATGTTTTTTACTTTTATGTATGATATTATATAATACCAAGTTATTTATATTTAACTCATTACATTATAGTTTATTATATTTAGTTCATGATAATTCATACATAGCTAAAAATATTATGTGCGGCCAAGTGGGTAGGAGCTGCGTGGCTAAGTGGTTATGAGCCCGCATTCCGATCCAGAGGTCAAATCTAGTTATGCACAAATGGACTTTGCGGTGTTTCGGATACTTTGGGAACAGAAAGTTGAATTCCTATCATGTTGAGTTTTGACATATTTAATAATTCACTTGCTCTGATGGTAAAGGTCACATAGTGAAAAAAACAATATGACACTAAAGGCGCTATTCCATCAGGCAAGTCATGCATTCAAGTATAAAGTCACATTTGCGTACATGTTTCTGGCATTAGAAACATGTTTTCGAGAGTGTGCAAATTGCATGCAGGTTTATTTGCATACATGTGGACATTTTCACAATTGATAAAAACATCATGCGTGGCTGAAGTGTTGCTGTAGTCAACTGTGTGTGCAACTTACGTTTGCGCGCTCAATTTGCGCGTCACTTGAATATAAATGTACAAGTTCAAACTACCTGTATGCAAGATGTAGCTTGTATATATACAGGTTGCATGCAATTTTTATGCAATTTGCAATTTACATACAAGTAATTTGCATAATGGAATCGCGCCTATAGATAAAAATAAAATTAATGGCATGTGTCATTGGCATTCTTCTAAGCGGCGATGGGCTTGCAACCTGTGGCGTATTTAGTGTTAGCTACTTGCAACCCGAGGGCATATCTCGAAAGTAAGTTTGGTCGTGCCTCTGACTAGACTCCTAATAGAAGATTCTCCTAACATCCACGCTCTGAGTCATTAGTGATGAATTCTCAAAATAGAAATAGTCATGACTCTAGTCATTTTGTATGTTTTTAACATCCCATATCACAAAATCAAACCTTTTAAAATTGAAAAGTAGCCTTATTTGCTTGATCTAGCGTCGTTACTTTGCTCTATATTTAGTATGGGGCTAGACGGCGCTGTGTTAAATGTCCTATAATATTTATTTGAATGCGTAGTCAAAACGCGTGGTAATTCTGTATTTCTCAGACTACACCCCTATTCATAAATATCTCCCTTAATACGGAAAAAAAATATTTTAAAATGATAGAAATCTTGCTCGCTTAGCTTGTTTGATCAGTAAAATAATTCTTGATTCATAGGTATATATTGAATTGTAATAACAATATAGATATTTATTTACTACAATTAAAAATAATATGTGCAAATAAACCAACTATGTACACGGAAACAGTCGGATATGGCCTACAGGTAACTCAACTATTCCAGAACAGGTATGAGACAGAAGCGTGCCCAAGACACTAGCTGCATTGCCACGACGAATAGCTATGCTAGTTCAATAATATAAATAAATATAACATCATTATCATGTTTTTATAGCACTTAAAAGACGTCTACGATGGTTTTACATTAAATTGCGTATGATTTTGATTTAGGTGGATGGTGAAATAGATACAAATGATACCTACATGATTTTAATACCAGGGTACGAAGGACATAAACAAGTATTTGAATCAATTTGCAAAAGGTTGAAAATTCAAGCTATAACAGCACAGTTAGGACCAAATGCAAAGATGGAAGGTATTAACGATATAGCTCGGAATATTTTGTCTGTAAGTAATATAAAATACGATATACAACTTGATCATACTTTTAGTAAGTATTTTATTGTTTATGTTTATGATTTTATTTTTGCAGGGCATAAAAAAACTATTGGAAATAAAAAACAAATTCTACATTTTAGGATTTTCCTTTGGCGTTAACATTGCTTTAGAGTTAGCAACATTGCTTGAAGAGGATGGTAAGAAAAACATACTGAAAGTTGTTTATATTTTTTCAAATGTGTTAGTTTCATCTTCCTCAGATTTTGTCTCTTTTTTTTTTTGAAGCTTCTTATTATCATTTTACTTTAATAAAAATACTGAGCTCATGAAAGATCCAATAACAACAGCTATTAAAACGTTATTTATCATTTCAGGTCATCGAGGAATAGTTTTTTGCATCGACAATAGCCCTGATGCACTAAAAGTCCAACTTGATGCTTGTTTTGGGTATCCAGAGGAATTAATGCAAGACAAAATTATTAAACACACTTACTGCCTACTTAGTGATGCACACCAAATAACTAAAGTAGACAAAGCTCTGGATCAATGTGAAAATTGGTTTGAAAAAGTTGAAACATTAATAAAAATAGCAAAAGAAACAGTTACCTATAGTCACGGATACATGAAAGATGTTTTGAATAGTTTGTACCATAGAATCGTGTTAGCTAAGGAATATGAGCCTACTTACAAACTGCAATCCGAAATAGTGTTAGTAAGGGGTAAACCTGAAATGCTCAGCATCAATCGAGACTATGGGCTATCCAGATATTCGTGTCAACCTATTAGAGTGTTCGATGTAGATTCAGACCACGCGTCAGTACCAGAAGACTGCAGATTACCAACTATCATAAACAAAATGCTAGATCCAAAGTTGTTGGAAGACTTTAAACGGAAAAACTTGTGTACATCGTATTAAATTGATAGTGCACCCGAATAGGTTGTTTTTGATAAGTATTTCTGTGAAATAAGGGGTTATATTGACACAGTTTTTATGCAAGCGGTGGCTAGCTGTGTGGTAGATAGAGGAGAGTAGAAAGGCAGAAAGTCCACCTATAATCTTTTGACTCTACTGTTTCTATTTGTTACGTTTAGTTATGTAATTATGTAATTTCAGGTAACTTATATTAGTTGATATTTTAATATTATCAAATTGGAATAAAAAAAACAGTACAAAATTATGGTCACCCTAAATAATTAAATAAATGAATAATTATATAAATATTACAGGACATTTATTTCACACATCACCATCTAGCCCCAAACTAAGTATAGCTTGTATATGGGAACTATATATGATTACGGATAGCATACTCTTTTATTTTAATACATACTTACCTTTTGATACAGAACAAACCTCTATATTCATCGCACAAATATTTGGCCTGGGTGGGAATAGAACCCACAACCTAGCGTAGATCAACTAAGCTATGAGGCTTGTCGTTGGTGTTGGGCGTTTGTATATTTTTCCAGTAAATTCCTTGTGCCCAGTCAATAATTAACGTGTGCATACGTTAGCATCAGTTAACGTGTAAAATTGGAATATATTGCATGCTCCACTTGCTAAGCTACATAGTGGAATGGACACATAACAACAACTAAATTCATATCTCATGACTAATTCTAGTTCTTCTTTTCTTCCATTAATGTATCTCTGTTATTTTTTCATCTATCTATCCTTTATGTCTGTGTCTCCAAAGATTTTATTCAAAATTTAAAATAATATCCAAACCAATGTTATGTAGTTAATGAGTAATTTAATTATATATTTGTTTATTTTTGAACATAGGCTACCTATAAAGTTTTCATATATATTTCGGATTTTGCATGATTTAATGCACATCCAGTAACATATTTTAAGTAATAAGTATATGAACGAATACTAATACCGCTGACCACACATAATTAAGTCAGCTCGCGCGTATCAATTGCAGTTGCGATTTTTTTTCAATACGAGTTGTTTGACCTTCATCTGACCTGATTGTTCAAGTTATGATAAGGCCAAAGGCAGAAGCGCACTTCACCCGGAATCCTCAACAAACTGAGGAGCTGGCTATTCTACTTCTGAATGCCGGAGCACAACAATTTAAGAATTGTTGGTATGGCGACAGAATTAGGTAAGATAGTGGTAGCTAGCCAGGCGAACTTAAATGAAGACGTACCACCAACCAATCCAAGCACAATATTATATTCCCCATGGGGATTGAACCAGGGATTTCTGGATCTGACACCGGTGAGCGGACCACTAGATCACAGAGGCGGGTAATGTGATTTCATACAGCCAATTCCAATATACACGTACGGTGCTAATAAATACCTATAGGTTTCATATATATTTGCAGTTTCCATTATTTCATTCACATTCTGTAATACATTTTAGGTAAAAAATATATGAACGAATTCTAATACCATAACACATAATTACGTCAGCTGGCGCATATCTATCGCATTTGTGACGTATGATTTCATACTGCGAATTCCAAAATACGTTGCGTACAGTGCGTGCTTTACGTACGGTGCTTACATAATATTAATATGTGTAGTCAGTTAATGTACTTTTTGGATAACCTTAGATACTTTTTTGTTCGTAGCCTACAACATGACCTTTCTACACTAACCTTATACCTATACCTACCTCTTTTGTTCTTAGCATACAAAATGACCTTTCAACACGTATGAAGTTTATTTAAATATTTATTCACCGATTCATTTAAACATACATGTATTATATAGTATATAAGATGATATATATCAAAAGGTATAGAATATGAAATAAGAATAAACAAAATGCAATTCAAATATAGAAGAACTTTATAAACTGAGATTTACAAAAAACTGAAAATCACATCAGATTATGATTTTTCTAAAATAATATGTATCCATAAAAAGTTGTGTTGATTATTATAATATTAACCTCTTGTCTTTTGTTGTGTAAGAATGCGTAATATCTTTTTTATTTATCACTGGATTGTAATATATTAAACACAAGATTGTAGCCCAAATATTACCTAATCTACTATCAAACATTTAACTGAAATCAATTCTGTATTATCAGAGTTTTGCGTGGTCAAAGTTCGGCGTGACGCGTGCTTCGATCCTATGATAATGCAAAACGTAGATGACTAGTGACGAATTGATGATGATTTTGTTAGTACTCGTTGGAGATTTAAATTTCAACGTTAGATTATCTGCAATATCATAACAATTAGGTACATATTTTAATAAAAATGTAGAACTGCTATGTTATGTTGTTTATAGGAGAGATATAGACTTCGCTATGGAACATCACGATACATCCTTCTAAAAGTTAGTTATTATGTTTGTATTTCTTATTAAAATGTTAGTTGATCATTATTTTAAACTGTTATTCTCCTGCCCGTCTTACTCACCTGTAAAGTTGAGGGATACAAGAAGCATCATCTTCATCGAAGCCGGTAAAAGTTTGTTATAAACTCTATGCTGGACAGGCGGATGGTTGATCGTAGTGACCGCCTTTTATGACATTAGTCCTTCTATCATCTCATTTCATTACATTACTCACGTTGCGTTCGTAGTAGGCCATAGAGGTTGTCAAAGTTTTGTCAAAGGGTTGTGTGGGCAAAGGCACTTTATTTTACTAGACCATGCCATGGCCTAGCTCTGAACCATACGTAACCGTAGGTAGGTACTAGATTTATTTTGATTACGAGCTATTGCGGGGGTTATTTTTGGGATCATTAGCATAGCCCAAAACGTACCACTGCAAGACATGGGCCTCGCTTGGCAAACGATTTGGTAATCGCAGTGTTGGTAATTAATTAAGTGAATATTGCTGCTCAATTAGATAATGTGAAAGTAATGCGTAATTAGGTGTAGAGCCACTACGTAATAAAATACTTATTATCTATGCTTGGCAGGTGAGTATCACATTATCAGTAGCTAATTGATTCAGGCGTTATTTTGCGGAGATCCATATTTCAAAGTAAAATTTGAAAACAGAAAAAATATTTGGTATCAAATCCGCTAAATCGCTGTGAAAAAATCGACACGTGTTTTGCCTCTACATGAGGCATCCTCAAGAAAAAAAATATCTTGCTGCTAACCTGACGAGCCCTCTGTGGACGTGCTACCGCTCCGAGTTCAGCGCTGCTAAATATTTTTTCTGTTTTCAGTTTTTTTTTTCACTGTATCAGTGTTAGGTTGGTACACTAAGATGGATGGAAGATCCCTCCTTCTTTTCTTTATCTTTGTGAAATCCTTTAGTCGAATCTAATGACAGTCTGGGTGGTTAGCAGAGGGACCTATGCCCTTTGCTGCGCCGCCATGGCCGTAAGCTAACCGCCTCTGTGGTTTAGTGGTTGACCCACCAGTGTCAGATCCAAAGGATCCAAGTGTAATATAGTTCTTAGTTTGGTTATTGCAGGATTTTTATTTAAGTCCGCCTGGCTAGCTATCTTTCCTAAGTCTGTCGACATCACAACAATTGCATTCGAGCATTTAATTTAAGATAGATAAGATTGTTCCTCACACTACAGAGGATTCTGGGTGTAGTGCTCTTTCACTTTCGGCCTTATTACTTACTACCAGGTAATATGAAGGCCAAGTACTGCCGTACAATAAATAACAGCTGGTGATACTATAGCGACTTGCATCCTGCTAGCTACAGGAATTTGAACGTCAAGTGCAATAAAGCTTTGTGTTTGCGCGACATGGATATTGTAATATTAAAACTTAATTGCAAAGATCTAGTCAGCTAGGGAACAATATCTTAACATAAAGTTTTGCGTAAAAATGTTGATGTTACTAGTGAAATGTAGCCTTTGGTAGGAACTGATTTCCCTTTTTTTTATCTAGAATGTGTTTTCAAGCAAAACTTTACCAAAAATTCTAAAACGCGTACTTGTGTCTGAAGAACCACCTTGAAGAGCTCGACTGTTTCTGTCTCTTATATATACTCTTCTTTTTGTTTCTTGTTGCTCTCCACTACTAGAAATTATCCATCAGCTCAGGTGATTTCTACTTCACACTACTTCTTACCTTATCCTGCAGCATTATTCTCAAATCCTTCGCCTGAGTTTACTGACTGGAATCCTGTCTACTGTGTCAAGCTGCTGTGTTAGAGGCAGGTAAATAAGAGTTTAAAGTGAGCTTGGGCGTCTTAATAAGCCACTTTATAGCGGATACAGGGAATGCGTGTGCTATAACTTTGTTAGTCTGTAACCTGCCCTACAATGATACCTTACTCGATAAATGGACCAAAGCTATAGAGCTTGTCCTTTGAGGTGTGTTCTAACTTCTACAAGTTAAAATAAAATCACTGCTCCCGGCAACGAAATAAATAATTGACAAATATCACAGGACATTTAAAAAATCACAGGCTTTTGCCAGCGGATACGGCTAATTGATCACTAATTTTAAGAGTAGTAGAGCACCCTTGCCAGGTTGCCGGTGAAATAACGGGCACGCGAGGCTCAGCACATTTATGCCTCAAGATGACGGGTGAAATGCAGTGCCGGTCATGTTTTTTTGTAGATGTGACCTGCGCGGTACTGTTTTGTTATAGGCAATGGATGCCTTTTATATGAGGTGTGCTCCTTGCTTGTTTAGTCTACAAGTTGTGTCAAAAAATGTGATAGGACAAATAAATGTAAAGGTCCACCTGGCACCCTCTTGCTGAATTCCGGCTTTTTTTTTTTTTATTGAACGACTGGTAAGCACTTGGCCGTCATCTCACCTGGTTACAAGTTGAGATAAGGCTCAAGGTTAACCTAATGGTTATCCGTGTTCCGTCAGTGCGTGGAAAGCCAGTGCCTTCTGAGAAAGCTAACTCCATCAAATACCTGATTAAGGATCTAGATGATAGATATAGATTCTATTTTTTTTTTTATTGTACGATGGGGAAGCGCTTGGCCTTCATCTCGCCTGGTAACAAGTTGAGGTAAGGCCGAAAGTGGTAGCGCACTTCACCCGGATTCCTCAACAAACTGAGGAACTGGCTATCTTACCTCTAAATACCGGAACACAACAATTTTAGAATTGTTGTTATGGCGACATAATTAGGTAAGATGGTGGCAGGCAGACTCAAACAAAGTCCTACCACCAACCAAACCAAGCACAATATATTGTACTCCTCATGGGGATCGAACCCAGGACCTCTGGATCTGAAATCGGTGGGTTGAACCACTAGACCACAGAGGCGGCTTTAACATATTTAGAAGTTAAAGTTAACCCACCGAGTTTTTAATATATATTAAAAACTATATTTTTCGCGCTGTTCTAGAAAAATTACAAGTGAGTGTTAAACTGTGTGACGACTTTTACCTTGCAAGTTGTCGTCATGTATTGATCCTACGCAGGTTTGTTTTGTATTTGAGGTCAGGTACGTTCAAAAAAATTATATTTAGTTGGTAGTATCTTTGGAGTCCGTCTGACTAGCTACCGCCATCTTATGTGAGTACCTGTCCAGAACAACAATTAAAACTTTTGTGTTCCGGTATTAAGAGGTAAGATAGCCGTTCTTCAGTTTGTTAAAAAATCTGAGTGAAGTGCGCTTCCATCTTACTTGACACCTGGTGAGATTAAGGCCAAACGCTTCCTTGTCGTAGAAAACATCAATATCATAACATCAAGCACTCACAGGTCACACAGGTTGTTATATATATAATATGAGATTCGATTCCCACCCAGGACAAACAATTGTGTGATGAATATGTTTGTTCCGTGTTGGGGTGTATTGTATGGTAAGTATGTAAGTATTAACAACAAGAAAAAGTAATTATTCTTCTTATTTCCCATATTACAAGCTTTGCTTAGTTTGGGACTAGATAGCCTTATGTGGAATTTATGTCTTGTAATATTTATTGTTCTGCACCAGGGCTACACAATCGAAACTGTTCCACAGAACTACTGGGAAGAAAAGGAATTGTTAAGGTATCATATTTTATAATACACAACTGGAAACCTGTGTTTATTACATGTAACTACCAAAACTACAGTTGGTTCAAAACCCTCTTGCTTAAAATTCACAAACGCATATAAATGCTCGCATTTTCCATTGTTGATTAGCTTATATTATACAGTGACATCTATGTCAAACACGGATAAGTTATCTGTCGAGTAGCAACGTCATCTGTCGGCTCTCATTGAACTAAGATCTGACCGAGTTTTCCCTTGATTCCACCGAGGCCAAGCGTGATTTACAGCGTTGTAGCCAGAGAACTTTGACTAAATAACTACTGTGTAAATTTAGGAGGACAGATTATTTCATGGCAGGTTCATTCTTCTGATTTTAATGGTTCATTTAAATGTCTTATAAAAATATCTTATAATATGCCTAGATTTATACTTTTTACTTCATTTGTAGGATTCAATTGAAAAAACCTTACTACCATATATTTATGTGTGAATTATTTATGTTCTTTTTTGAATAAGTATACACAGTCGGTAACTACGTTCAGTTAAATTAAAATAAATATTTTACATAAAATTATAAGCAATGTTAATGTCGCCGCTAAATTTATAATACCTACTATGTGTAGTTTCAAAACATTTCTTGGAAATACAGACAAAGCGTTTATCTTGAAATATTCGAGTTCCCAAGCGTATGTTCTTTGCATATTTGTTACTTAGCAGTAAAAGCAAATAACTGCATTTCTTACATAGAACTGTTTAAGAGCGATAATATATAATATTTATGTACAATTTATATGTAAATGTAAAAGTTATTTTATTTTGTTTCTACCCAGCATAGCAGCCTATGCTAGAAGGCATAACAATTCATTATATTTTTATCGATAACAACTCAGTACACTGCTTAGTGCCGGCTCAAAAGCCAGGAGAAAATTTACAGTTTACCAGCAATACTTTTTTTATGATTGATAAACCATCGTTTGTCCACAATCTCAATGTTAAGTGAAGATGTGGCCGACTATGTAGTACGATGGTCTAGGAGACTCCTATTCACTCTTAGCTTAAAAGTCCCAAGTTATACGTAGTACGATCATTCAGCCGTTACCGTTGTAACGGAATCGTTGATTAGTCAAAGATACTACTACTAGGTAGAAACGGAATCTTTTAATGTAGTATTGACCTCAAAACAAACATTATATTTGAAGTACATACAAAACTCAATTTATTTTGTATTCGCGAATCTTTAATCTTTTTGATTATAATAATATAATAACATTTATTGATTACATAAAGGTTTACAGAAGGCTTACAGAAGTAGGTACAATTTATTAACTTATCTATTACGTAGGTACATTGTAACCTTTGAAAAACCTTTCTCGAATCAGAGCATTGGTTCCTGTTCTAACTAAGTAAATAAATACTTGTGGATAGACACAGGCTCTCAGTCTCAAATCAAAGAAAGATTGGAGTTTGTTGCTATGACTATTTAATATTTTTGAGGTTTTTAAGTTATTTGGATCTAAATAGATATTTAAAGGTAGTTAAGTTAAATAGGTAGACAAGTGAGTTTGTGGATGTGGGTATTTGTGTGGGTGATTATGTACATATGTTTTTTACACGGTGGCGACATGCTGGGCCTTTATCTCATCTGATTTATGATAAGGCCGAAGGTGGAAGCGCACGTCACCTGGAATCCTTAACAAACTGAGATGGCCATCTCACCTCTAAATGCCAGAACACACACATAAGATGGTGCTATCTAGCCAGGCGTACTTACACAATGTCCTACCACCAGCCAAGCCAAGCACAATATTATACCCCTTGGGGATTGAAAATGGGACCTCTGAGTCTGACCACAGAGGCGGTTAAAAAGGAAGACAAGGGAGAGAGTATTAAATCAAAGGCACCAGTAATATTCTTACCTTAGTAGCTTTCTAGGTAAACCAAACTCTAGTTCAATTACTTACTGGCAAAGCGAATTGCGAATCTATGCATAAGTTTTGTATTTTATTGTTCACCACTTTTTGGTACAAGTTTATGCTAAGTTCACACATGAAGTAGCATAATTTGTATGTTTGTGCTGCAGTGAAACATTGCAGCATTACAATTTGATAACAAATGCAGTAAGTTATAACCGTATTGTTAAAGTGCTGCTGTGTAGAGCTGTGTCGCCAAAAGCCCGCCTTTCGATCTGAAGATAGTGGGTTCAAATTCCAGAGCCAAGAAACAGAAATGGTGCATTTGCATACATTTAGGTACCTTTGTCTTTATATCTACAAACAAATTAGTTTTAACTTTCATTTCTTACTAGCCCATATGGATTTTTAATATCTGAAATAAACTTTTTTTTTAATTTTATTGTAAAATTTTTGGACTTGCCAGTCAAAAACGGAGGTTTTTCGGCACTATATGTGCGCATTCGAACCGGTGAAGGTTGGAGAAGTTGGAATCTCTGCAATTTGGTTCAAATATCCGATTAGCATGTGTCACTGGTAAGTGTACCGCTAAGCGGTGATGGGTTAACTTGTGAATGAATGAAATGAATGAATGAAAAATACTTTATTGCACACCTTAAAAATAATTGTGAATGAATGAAATGAATGAATGAAAAATACTTTATTGCACACCTTAAAAATAAAAACTGGATAACTTTAAAATAAATGTACATCCAATGGGCGGTCTAATCGCTAAGAAGTGATTTCTTCCAGACAACCTTTGGATGGAGTGGATTTCATGGCTAAAGAGGTGGTTGGTGGTGCACATATTAATTAGGGGTCAAGCTACATTACCTATAAGTATATCATACATTATAAGTAAAGCTATGCTACGAATATACACACTACTTATATATAAATATCTACATATTATACACTATGTGCTTACATACTATACTATACAAATATAATACACAAATATAAATATATATTTATATATTACATTATACATTGAAAACAAACTACTTGCAAACCGTGGGCATGTTCAACGTAAGTTTGGTCTTGACGCTGACTACTTCCTAGTAAGTAATCCGCATAAGATCCATGCTCTGAGATAGAATCAGGGTAAATCCTCGAGGGAAGAGTCATGATTTTTATGTTGAATTACGTGACGTTATCATATTATAAATTTACGTATATAAAGTAAATAAAGTAAATAGGTTTTTTTAAGGAAAGAGTGGTGGTCAAACACTTGACTATCACAAATAGAAAAAAAAAGTGTACGCGATTTTTTTTTTTGAATGACGGTGATCTGCTTGACCTTTATCTCACCTGATTTTCAAATTATGTGGAAGCGAACTACACCTGAAATCCTCAACAAACTGAGGCACTGGCTATCTTTCCTCTAAACTGCCGGAACACAACAGTTTTTTTTTTATTATGGCGATAATATTTTTACGTAAACGATTTCGAACTGTAAATTCCATATTTTGTAGGGATGAGGATCTTTCATTTAAACGGGCACATCATTAAACAAAATTGTCGTTATTGGTCTCCAAAAACCCGCAACCCACATCTCAAGCATCAAAAACCATTGCATTGCACTGTCACAAAGGTGTCAAAGGTGCGGCAAATGTGAATAGTGAGAATTATGGAAGCATGATCACGAATTACTTTCGCGTCATCTTCACCGAACGCTTTCCATGACATATATGCTGTGTATAAATGAGCACCATTTGGGTAAATAAAAAGCGTGAAACTTACGTCATCGTTATTGCACGCTCTTGAGAATTGTATCGTCGAGCCATTAGGGCTCACACATAACAATATTCATGGATTCAAGGAGATTATAATTTTCGAATTATTTTTGGTTAATAAAGAAGAAGACTTATATAAAGTCATGAAAACATTGTTATGAAATTCAATCCACATAATCACCATGTATAAACATAGGGAATAAAACGTAGGGTTTTTTTTTTTTGTTAATTTCAAAAACATAAACCTGCTGACACCCTGTATCAACTATGCACACGTAAACGTGTACCGTTATTTACGCTAGTGCACCTAAACTAGCGTAACGTCAGTTAAGGTGGTCACTAGTATAATTAACGACCAGTAAATTCTGCCCCGAAAATCCACAAATCGACTCTCGATGCATCCCTCTTAAAAATAAAATAAACGCTGAACAAAGGAGCTTTTTCGCCGAGCAGAATAGATGTAGAAATAATGTCCTGACAAAAGATTTAGTTCGAGACATATACTACCTGCTTCTAATAATTGCCCGACTTTACTTTTTACTTTACTTTTACTTTTTTTTCGTATTGTTGACGGGGATATGCTTGGCCTTCATCTCACCTGATTTTTCTAGTGATGATAAGGCCGAAGGTGGAAGCGCACTTCACCCGAAATCCTCAGCAAACTGAGGAACTGGCTATCTTACCTTTGAATGCTGGAACACAAAAATTTAAGAATTGTTGCTACGGCGACGGAATTAGGCAACAAGATGGTGGTAGGTAGCCAGGTTTCACTAGAATATACGGCTGAATGAACACAACACTGGAAGTAGGAACTGTAAAGGTTATCCTGGCAACCTCCTACTGAAGTCCGAAGCCAAACGACTTGCATGTTCCGTGCACGTAAATGCCACTGCTATGTGGGAAACCTTACTCCATAATAGACCTCATTCTTGCTCTGGCCTAGAGCTCAAGCCTATTTTAGGCTTCAGGCATAAGTCAGGTGATGATTTCTGGTCTACATAATGATTGGATTAATTTATACTAATATTCAATAATTACGTTACTAGAAATTATATGTGCTGTTTTTCTACAACATTCAAAAAATCGAATTAAATAAAATGGGATTAATTCAGTCAGGCAAACTTGTCTATATATTTTTTTTCATTATTTTCTGTATCTTAGTCCGATCTACTCAATGATGTAGGTAATTATTACTTTGCATTTCTATCTAGTGATGCAACCGTAGAATGTTAGGCTTTATTTCATCTCCTCTGAACGCTCCCATTCCATTGTTGGCAGTAATATACGGTCTTCGGGCGATTCCATTCATTGTTTACTCCTTAATTAATCAATTGAGCTATAACACGATATTTTAACTTAAAAATTGGCATTGGATATCACTGTTATGTTAACATATTAGATGTTACAGGACTTTACAGGACTTTAATTTCACACAGCGCCATCTAGCCCCAAACTAAGCATAGTTTGTAATATAGGAACTAGAATACGGATAGAATACTTTTGTTTTGTAAATACTCTATATTTTTATATTATTTTTTTTATACAACTAGGTGACGGGAAAAGCAAGTAGCCCACCTGGTGTTAAGTGCGTCTCTTGCCTATAACAATGCCTTACTGTGTAGTTCACATCGACAAAGAACATAGCCTAATCGGCACTGTATTGCGCCCGTCAACTTGAGGCAACCATGTAGATTTCACCGGCAACCATACCCTTCAAACCAAAACATAGCAATGCTGCTTGTCGGCCGAAATAGGTATTAATTATCCGGACAAGCCCTTTCACCATGGTTATATGATACGACACCCAAACACAGAACCAACTTCATTACACAAATATTTGTCCTGGGTGGGAATCGAACCCACAGCCTGCAACGCAGAAGGCTGAGTTACTACGAACTGAGCTATGAGGCTTGTTTGTTTTTAAAGAACCTTGAAGTACGATAATATACTCGTAAGCTTTTAAGATATAAACTCATTTTTTGTTGGGTTTTCAGTGAGTGACCTGAATCTATAACACAGCTTTCGACTTGTTTACATAACAGTAATCAAGAAGCAAATGAACTTCAATCTTCATCTGTCGTTAGTAGCAAATTCAAACTTGAGTTAGAATTTGCAAATTCAAACATGAGTTTGAATTCGCCACTGAAATTCATTTCAGCATAGCACAAAACCAAAATATGTAGTTCCATTCATGCGTTAGGTTAGAATTTCGCGCTAACTAGTGTTGCCTATGACAGTCAGTTAAAATTCCCTGGTAATCGATTTCAAGGCAATGTGAACAATTATTGTTGATATTCTATCTACCTATGAAGCTGAAACAGCTTTGACACTATCAACAATGCAAATGACCGCAAGAAGATCTTAATCATAAACCCACTGTCGTAGATATCTGGATAAAAATACTTTTTGCGGTTTCGCCACAATATTTTCAACAGACATCAATTTGACAAGACCCCAAATTATACCAAACAAGGCTTGCTTTACAATTATACTTTGAATTAAAAAGGGCCTCAAAAGAGTATTCTCATACAATTTTTTATATTGGAAGGCTATTGGAAAATTTTAATGTTGCATTTCGCTACTAGTCCAAGTTATTTGTTTACGATTTCTATTTGTTTTCTTTCATATTATAACAATAAACTATGAGTGTAGTGTCGTTTATTTTTGTGATTTGTCAGAACTTACTATAATACGAAGATATAAGCAATATATAGTCCAAAAATGCATAGGCACGGTAACAATATAGATTAAATTGAGTTTTTGCTGCAATTCAGCTAAAAATAACGCTGTATTGTCTCAGGTAAGAGTAGTTTTAACCGCCTCTGTGGTCTAGTGGTTCAACCCACACGATTTTAGATCCAGAGGTCCCGGTTTCGATCCCCATGGGGAGTACAACATATTGTGCTTGGTACAATATATAGTTCTTGGGTCCAAAGAATATGTGCCATTAGGGGTTTCAAAACATTTGCGGGGTAACGCATGAATGGCTATTATTTCGGCCAGCGAATCAGCAAGAAAATGATGCGATGCGACACTTCTGTCTGGTCCTAGTAGTACACGTTTGGTTGGTTGAAACCCTATAAATCGTAACTGTTCTTAGTAAAAAACATACAAATATAAAAAATATTTACTCCCGTGTAAATAGGTGTGTATTATTTGGAGGTACCTATACATTTTGTAAATTAATGTACATTTACTACATTCTATATAAAAAAATATTAAATTTGACATGTTTAAATTGATTAATAAGGCAACTACAGTAGGTTCCTATTTTAAGAGTATGTTTTATGCTAAAAAGTTAAAACCCATTTTCAACGTCACTCAATCAAAGTCATTATACGACATAATTATGTCCATTTGCAGTGCAATTTTGTAAATATTCTGATGAAATGCTTAAATAATGTGTAAAGGCTGACAAAAAACCTCTTCGACTGCGAAATTTAATGGCAAAGTAAATTATTCCGAACCCAATTACTTACGCTACATCAACCATCGACTGAAATTCAGCGTTTTACTTTAATATTGCAAATCCTCGTGTGTTGTGGTGAAAATGTGTATTTACTTGCATTAAATTTGTTTTCAAGCATAGCAAATAGTTATCAGGATTTTTAAGAGACTTTTTCGGTTTTCTTGTTCTGTTATACAGGTTAAACAGCCTGCAAAGGAGATGCTTTTGTGTATAAATTAGTAATTACATTAGCGTTAGTTGTTTTTTATATGGTCCGAGTAAGCTTTTATTGTTACCTAATATGTATTTTGATTGAGTGTATTCTCCCGCACGAAACATCATGATCATCTTCATCTTCTTGCTCGTTATCCCACGCTTGGTGGGATCGGCAAAACGTGTCTTCTCCCTCCACATCAAAACTATGAAGTCAGTTTGACGTAAACGTTTTATGTGTGGATAAGGTGATATGGATAAGAACGTACATTATATGAGTATACTAGTGCTGTTGCAATACATCGACTTGCAATCGACAGTTTCGCTATCGATAGTAGACCTTGTAAAACAGTCGATAGTGCGATAGTCGTATCGAAAATATCGAAATGCTGTAATATTATCAATAGGAAAAAATTGTCGATATTATTAGAACTATGTGGATAGTATCGATTCTATATATATTATCGAGATTCGATACCATCAATATTATCAATAAGATTGCGTAAAAATAGTCGATACTTTCGATACTATCTATGATCTATTGCATATAGTATCGATAGTTTTGTTTTAGAAACTGTCGACGGATTTTCGATACTATTGACTGGGAGTAAAAGAACACCTGGTCAACACTAAAAAAATAGGACAAAATGTTTAACTATCGATAGGGCAATAATATCAATACTATCAATAATATCGATATTATCGATAGTGTTTGTACTGATACTATTGATAGTTTCGATACTATTGATCTTTAGCAATAGTATTACTTATATTTTTAAATTATTGCGACTATAGTAGACTCAGTCTACTCGTGACCACGGCCGTTGGAACACGGTCGAAACTGTTGGGAATATAAAAAGGTACGCGATGAAGATCCGTTTTGTTATTAATTTAGTATTACTTATTTTTATCAATCGATACTATCGATAGTATCGATGGTTGTGAAGGGTCGTCGTTTCGATAGGACTGTCGATAGTATGACTGATTTTAAAGGCCACTGTAGTATCACGATACTACCAATAGTCTATCGATATCACAACAATACTAGATACACTGTCACGAGATATTGGTTTGTGTGACAATAGCAGCTAGATCAGTCTGGAGTTGAGTTCCGGCCAGATATCTGGGGAACCACCCTTTTTTTTTATATGACGGGTAAGCACTTGGCCTTCATCTCACCTGGTAAGTCCTACCACCAACCAAACCAAGCACAATATATTGTACTCCCCATGGGGATCATTAAGCTCATTTGGTAGTAACTCTGCCTTCTGCGCTGTAGGTTGTGGGTTCGATTCTCTCCTTCTCTACTGTACAAACATTTGAGTGATGAATATCTGATGTTTGTTCTGTGTTTGGGGGTTGTATCATATAGTACGTACGTATTTACAAAAAAACGAAAAGGATCTAAGTATAATATCCGTAATCTATTACATATTAGTTCCCATATTACAACCTATGCTTAGTTTGGAGATAGATGGCGCTGTGTGAAATTAACGTCCTGTAATATTTATATATTTATGTAGGTACGAGTATTTAAAAATAAAAATAATGCAACTGCTACTGTAGCAGCATTATTGTGTTCCAGTTTTTGTAGTTGCCAATGAAATTAGGGACACACTTATGCCTAAAATTACTAGTCGACTGCCGCCAAGGGTCTTTGTGGATAGAGGTCTAACCTACACAATTAATAGTTGGTTGAAGTTAATATTTGAGAGAGAATCTTATCATCCCATCTATTTGAAACAAAAATTAGCAACCCTGTAGTCCTCCAGGGACGTTGCTCTAAATAATAAGCAAAGTAAATTAAGTGATAAATAGTAATAATAGGTTCCTTAAGGCACATGCCCTTAGGGAACCTATTATTACTATGCTCCATCTTAGGCCACATCTTTACTTGTTTTACATGTAAGCTGGTGGTTAAACGCTTGACTATCCCCATGGCCATAAACACCACACATAGCAGATAAATTGGCAGCGACTTCATCGGAGGCAGTGTTGTAACCGGCGGTCACGTGGAGTTGGTGGATAGTGGTGTCTATTATTAGAACTTTAGAACTTTATTAGAACTTTTCGCGGAATCAGCTAGTATATTTATAAAATGCATGTATGAGCGCCTCTTATTCTTTTTTCAAAAGGGGAAACGAAGAGAAAAGAAGCAGAGACTCGGCCGCATCATATTTTTTCTTCGGGCGACGTACATCCTCACATCTTTACTTCGTAAACAGTTGAGAAAAATAGAGGTTTGTTTACCCAGACCAGGAAATGCATTTTCGTTTCGAATCAAAACTCACATACGTTACGAACTGAGTGAAACGTGCGACCACGTTTCGAATTGGAGATCAGAGGGTTTTACTGTCAACGATAATGGATCTGATGACATGATAATTCTAGTTGTTCTGCGAACCTCACGATCACAAGCTTTTTTGAAACAATTGACTTCTTCTTTGATTTTTTTAAATGTTCGTCCCCGAGACCACACGACTTTAACAACCTCTTCGCTGATTTTATTTAAAATCGAAAATCTTGATAAGAATTGCATACATGTTTCTCCCAAATATTATCTTTCCAAAATGGCCGAAGCCAATAAAAACTTTGACATTATTCATCTGTATAATAAAATTCTTCAAGATAAGTTGATGAATACGAGTACACAAGAACAAACATCCGAACAGATGTAACGTTACTGTTTTTATAAGAGAAACAGTAAGAACAATAATAAGAAATACTAAAGGACCTATCCTACTAGAGGTGTTAAAGAGATAAGAAAATAAGAGGTAAAAATAAGAATTATGAAAGTAAAAGAAAATAAAAGTATATTAAAGAAAAGAAAGTCCACAAGTACAATCAGAGACTTCTACGTCCAACCAGTAAGAGGGTCTTCAATGTCCAGCCAGTAAGAGGGTCTTCAACGTCCAGCCAGTAAGAGGGTCTTCAACGTCCAGCCAGTAAGAGGGTCTTCAGTTAACAGTAAGAGGGTCTTCAATGTCCAGCCAGTAAGAGGGTCTTCAACGTCCAGCCAGTAAGAGGGTCTTCAACGTCCAGCCAGTAAGAGGGTCTTCAACGTCCAGCCAGTAAGAGGGTCTTCAACGTCCAGCCAGTAAGAGGGTCTTCAGTATCCCGTACTGCAGCTTTTTAAAGACAGCCAGACAAATATATTGAAGACCAGCAACTTTCCCGGGCCACTTGACCCGGGAATGGTCTTGTATTTAATTTAGAGTTCTCCGATTGGGAGCTAATAGATGTAACTTATCTCCGCTCCGTTTGGATGCTAGATATCAATTTTCTTTCCTCAGCCACCAGCTTTCGCAAGAAGACTTTGGTGGAACGCTAGGATTCTAAATTTGATTAATTCAAATATTATACATGGCCAAAGATAATTGCTAAGGTTTTAATACAAGTTCAGATAAAAATGTACGTGTTAGACAGAGATAGCATATAAAATATAAAGGAAACTTACGTCTATGAGTTTTTTTTGACATAAAAAAGATAAATGACATTTGCTATAATTGACAACCTAAAATAATATAAACAATCTTTGAAAGTCTAAGGTCTATTGATTTCAGCTAAATATTATATTTGAAGAAAGAATAATAAGCTTATCGTAATAAGATAAATCCAGAGAATCTATAGATGTACTTTTGAAAGCAAAACAAGGGATAAAAATGAAAATATTAATGTACGAATTGTGAAGCAATAACACAAAAAGGTACTGTTTTTAGAACTAAATTAGAACTATACGATAAAGAAGTACATGTTTTAATGTAGAAAGTATAAAAAACATGTAGATAAAAGTACAAAATCATGCAGGGAAACACAGTTTTCCTACACAGATGAAAGAAAATTGTGCCAGTTGTCACTTCGTTTGATCGGTCAATTATAATTATAGTATTTTTTTACTTATGTTGGTGTTAAGGCCTTTACAAGTCCGATGTTTCCATAAAGTTACACAGTACATTTTAAATAACCAATAAGTAAGGAATAAAAAAATGAAATATAAAATAAGTGTAAAATAGTTATAGCATAGCAAAAAAGTTAAACTACCTCTTCGTATGTTTCAGACAAACCTATAAAAATAGGTATGTAGGTAATATTTATGTCTTGTCCTTACTTCACACAATAAAATACCATAGTAGATAACCGAATGACCCGCTGCTTAAATGTGTTCTGAAGCAAGAATTCAGTCGTGTCGTCTGTTGTGAAAAGGTCCGCAGTCGCAAAGCCAAAAGTGCGGAAAATAGAAAGAGTGATAAATAAAACCGCTCCCAGCTAATTGGAAAGCCAACATATAAATCAGGGGCCACTCTAACAGCGCCACCTAGTGGTGCCAAAGCATAAAAACAATTGCTCGGCGGTCTGGCAAAGAACGCAAATGCGATTTTGAATTTAGAAAGCTTTTACGTTTTAAATTAGGAATATTGATGGCCAGTGTCACGAGCATGCAGTTGGAATTCTCGGTTAAAATTCGAACTAAGGATGAACGAAAAATCTGAAATTTAAAATGTTGAAAGTCATTGCATTTTGAAAAAAAGAAATGTTATTACAATCTTAAGAAGTAGAAAATTTAAAAATATAAACCCGACTGCTAAAATTTAATGTTTCCAGCCGCCTAACATCCAACCATTCATACCATGTATAGGTGATGATAGTAACAGTTAGCGACTACAAAAAACTGGAGGTTTTCATCTTACACTCATAGATTTACTTAGATGAATATTGTGAATTTCTAAGTTGCATAGCTCTCACAAATCAGTAAGCGATCAAACTTAAATTTGTCTCCTCTCCCCTTTATTTTTGGCACCGCCCATTTTTTTTTATGACCTTCACAATACCTGGTAACAAGTTATGATAAGGCAGAGATGGAGGTGAACTTTACCCGGAAACCTCAATTAAATTCAAACATAAATTCAAACAAAAAAAAGTCAGATCACCACAATTTAGAATTGTTGTTATGGCAAAAGACTTAGATAAGATGGTGGTAGCTAGGCAGAACAAAGTCCTACCACCAAGAAAACAAAGCACAATTATTGTACCCCACTGGATCTGATATGTGTAAATGTAGTCCAGTGGTTACCCGACCTATATCAGATCCCGAAGTCCCACGTTCGATCCCCATGAGGTTACAGATTTGTGCTTGGTTCGGTTGGTGGTAGGACTATTTTTAAGTCCGTCTCGGTAGGAAATGTGATAAAAATAAATGTGGTTTAAAATAATTATAATACATTAGGAATAGACACTAGCTTTCATTTGATACCCATATTAATGAAATATATTTTTTTGTATCCATCCATCCCTCGTTTTGTTTACGTGTAATTCACACCCCCATATAAGAATTATATAACCTATACTCCCACAATTCAGGCGAATCAAATGCACATTACAAGCCAACTTTCATTAAGACGTTAAGGCTGCAGAGTGGAAATTATAAATCATATACAAACCTAAGTACTATACTCTCGAAAAACATAACCCTCCTTCCGTGGTAATTTGGATAAAAAACGGTGAAATGTATGGTTAAAGTGGATTGAAATAATATTTTATTAATACTCACCTACACATTTTATAGTTACTACATGGCATACCATAGCCCCTTTAGTTATTGGCCCCCTAGTGTGTTTTAAGTGTAACAGGGTTTGACCCGCCCAACCGAGTCGAACAAATGGCCCAGCTAATATATTTACTTATTTATTATAGAACGGTAAAGTTTTTCTCTCCTAGGGTTTTATTACTTTAGCACAACGGGGTTTTATTGGGTACCTAGGTTTACATTTATTATTACTATGTTGGTTTTTCAGCTTGGTATACATATTGGTATGTATGAGCTATTAACAAGGCTCATAGCTCAGTTGGTAGTAACTCTGCCTTCTGCGCTGTAGGCTGTGGGTTCGATTCCCACCCAGAGCAAACATTTGTGTGATGAATATAGATGTTTGTTCTGTGTTTGGGTGTTGTATCATATAGTACGTATGTATTTGTAAAAAGTATTTAAGTATTCTATCCGTAATCTAGTTCCCATATTACAAGCTATGCTTAGTTTGGGGCTAGATGGCGCTGTGTAAAATTAATGTGCTGTAATATTTATTATCCATTTGGTACAACAGGTATTGCGTATAATAGACAGATTTATTGTATAAGATTTAATTAAATTAGTAGATACTAATTTGGGCGTGTTTGAGAGTTTATTTATGGATAGTTGATATCGGTCGGAAACGTACACGTTTGCCTTTGTGTCAGAAGTACCATTGATTTGCACCATTGATTGTACAAATGACACAATTTTGTATCCGTAGTACCAGTAAATAAAAATGAGGATATTCCCCCGTAATGTTAACCGATGACTATGGAACTAGTGATACAACTTTGTATCTCAAGTACCATTAAAGAAAAGTAAAGATATTCCACGTAATTTAATTTTTGACATGCATTTATTATTAAAAATAAAACCGAAACTTCTTAACGCAAATAAAATAAAGTTACACAACTACCGGCGTAATTTTTCTAGAAATAGTGTAATAAATAAATAAAAATAATGAATGCATAATAGTGTCAGACTGACGTAAACCGAAATGTACTTCAAATTATAAGTGTTAATACAAATATTTATTCAATAAAAAGTACAATTAAACTAACTATGTGCAAAGGAATCAGTCAGATTACCTAAGGACCGTTACAAACGGCCTATAGGTAACTCAACTGTTCCAGACCAGTACCAGACGGAAGCGTGCCCAAGACACTGGCTGCATTGCCACGCTGAATAGCTATGCTAATTCGCTGGCCTAAATAAGAGCCAGCCCTTGGGTCACGTGTCGCCTCAATCAAAAGCCCCGCAATATTTTTGAAAACCCGGAGGGCACCGGCTCCCCACGGACCCGGTATGTGGTAAAATTATAAGTGGTCAGTGCTTGGCGTATCGTAAATATAGTATTTATTAATTGCGACAATTCACTTCCTGGGCCCACTCCACGGTACTTTAATGTTTAGTTTACCATTCATGGTACTAGCGATACATCAATTTTTATGATGGTACTACTGATCCTAAATAATTGTCACTATTACCATTAATGGTACTAAGGATACAAAGCTGTGTCACTTGTACAATCAATGATACAAATAAATGGTACTTCTGACACAAAGGCACACCTTTAAATTAAAGATGAGTGTCATCGTGGAATCGTGGAGGAATCTCACCCGAAGAAGGGCGAAACTCTTTTGTGTATATTATCTGCAATCACTAATTCACTTGCCGAGCTCGATTTTGGCAAAGTACAGTTTCTAAAGAGGCTCTATCCACCATAGGCTTTTGATGTGTATGATGCCTGTATTTGAAATTATCGGAGACGTGAAAGACCGCGGTATCGTCTTAGATTTTTGAAACTTAGTTTTTAAGGTACTGAGACTCAAAATAAATCAAGGGCTACAAGGGGACCAATTATTAAGTCCCACGTTAAAATAACCATACTATTTAGAACATTAGTGTACATGGAGCTAAAGTTATTGCTGCAGTTGAAGCATGAACTTCAAAACTCTCCCTTGATGAGTTTCACACAGCACCAAACTTCACAACCAGCAGATGGAAAGACAACTCAATTCTGACAATGCTTTGTGCAATTTGCAAGCAGTTCACAGTTACCAGTGTATTTGAATATGGTGTTTGAAACGGCCTGTTGGTTGTTTCTATCAAGAAATAATGAATACACTCTCTATGCAGGTGACTGACTGACTGACAATCAATACAAACCCATAACCAGAAAACCTAGTCAATTTTTTTTACGTTACATTCTTAAATATACAGTAATACTTCGATCTCAATTTTATATCCATGAAAGAGCTGATAAATGGATTAGCATTTATAAATATTTGAAAACAGCTCTTGAAATATTTATCTTCAATGCGTCCACGCGAAAGGAATATTTTCAACCGTGAAAAAAATATTTGTACAATCATTTTTAAGTCTAAGTCATACTGCTTGTGTATTCAGATTTACAGAATTTATGAGAGAAGCGTTAAAACAAAAGAAAATACCTATTTGCTTTCATCTGAGTTTAAAATTATTGATCATTCAAATTATTGAGTAATGTGTTTTTGGCTTGTTATTTCAAGGAAAAGAGGTCTATTTATTGATTAACTAAATAAGACTTGCACTGGGTCAACCCTGGGCTGAAACGACACTAACTCCGCTCGCGCGTCAAAAGGTAGGAGTGTAAGGGAATAAAAAGAAAGAAAAAAGAGTAAAGCAGAAATTAAAAAAAGAAAGAGGACGAACAAAAAAATAAAGAAAAAAACTTCCACCCTCCACTAATTAGAAATGAACATCTCTCAATAGGATTGCTAAGTTAAGGGTGTCTAAGAGAATTAAGATTTTTTTTTACGACCTCTGTGGTCTAGTGGTCAACCCACCGATTTCAGATCCAGAGGTCCCGGGTTCGATCCCCGGGCGTACAATATTGTGCTAGGTTTGGTTGGACTTTGTTGATGTCCGTCTAGCTAGCTACCAATATCTTACCTAATACTGTCGCCATAGCAGCGATTTAAACATTGTTATGTCATGGCATTTAGAGGTAAGATAGCCAGTTCCTCAGTTTGTTGAGGATTCCGGGTGAAGTGCGCCTCCACCTTCGGCCTTATCTCAACTTGTAACCAGGTGAGATGAAGGCCAAGCGCTTCCTCGTCGTACAATAATAAAAAAAAACAGCCCATTATTGTTCACCAATGTAGAAAGCACTTCTTCCAAAACTGTGAGGTTAACCCAAACTCACCACGCTAATATTTTTGTGAAGCCCCTTAGTTGAGTTTTTCGACATCCATGTGCTGGAGGGGTAGATTTTTAAATCACGACTACGAAGGCAACGGTTTAAAGTGCACTTTTCAAAAACTAAACAGCATATGTTTCATATTAGTAAGGGGTGACTAATTCAACAAATGTATTCTACCCACCTTCTATTACGTTAATACGCTTTGGTGAATGGAATGAGAGTTAGTAGAAAGAGAGAGAGCCTCGAACACTTGGGTGAATAAATAGAGAGATACCTACGTCCAGTAGTGTTGCATGATGATAATGATGGTGATGATAATAAGCTTCAAAGAACATTTAAGGTCATGCTACTGAGTCCACTTGTTTAGACTATGAGTTGATTGTTAGTTCGTTTTTTTTATTATATGACGGGAAAGCGCTTGGCTTTCACTTCACCTGGTTTTAGGTTATGTTAAGAGCCAGTTGAAAGAACACTTCACCCACAATCTTTAACAAACTGAGGATCTACCTATCTTACCTCTGAATGCCGAATAATTGTTGTTATGGTGACAGAATTTGGTAAGATTGTGGGAGCTAGCCAGGCGGACTTAAACAAAGTCATACCACATACCATAGTAACGATTTTTCTACGATCTCTTAACCTTTAAAAACTATGTAGACACTATTAAAAAGTCTTAAAAGTCTAAAAGTAGTTCAGTAATAGTAACTGCAATCGAACAACATTATAAAACAAACCAGCGAGTAAACAACTTTTAGAACTTGTAACTAGTTATTATCAGCTTACTTTTTCAACCCAGCAACTTTCAGCAAAAAGAAAAAACCAACACACGCATCACTCCGATGTTTGGTATACCGGATACCGCGATGTATAAGTTTCCCGAAGGAATGGGAAAGCGCAGGTAAGGAAAACGTCGGATACGGGTTCGTGAGAAATAAAGGTGGGGTGGAATGTGTAGAGACTTATACGATTATATTTTTTGTAAATCTCTTAGGGCCCTACATTAAATAATAAATAAATATTATAGATACAGCGCCGTCTAGCCCCAAACTAAGCAGAGCTTGTAGTATGGGAACTAGATTACGGATAGAATACTTGTATACTTTTCTTTTGTAAATACATACGTACTTACTATATTATATGCCCACAGAACAAATATATGATCTATATTCATCACACAAATGTTTGTCCTGGGTGGGAATCGAACCCACACCCTCAGAAGGCAGAGTTCCTACCAACTGAGCTATGAGACTTGTTAACATTACCTCAGATTCGCAACTCAACGCAACTTTACTCTAGTTTCGAACTAAGATGTCGTTTTAATAAAGGTGACATTGCTGTGCGCTCAACCACGGTGCTAATGACCACCAGATGACAGAAATACGCGCGAATTTCAACATATTATTTTTTATTGCAAAACAAACATTAATTTTGTTCCTATTAAACTTTGTTTATTAACTGTAAAAATCGACAAGGCCTAATTGGGCGTAGGTATTGAAGGGCGAACATTTTTGGTACAAATAAGAGTCAACAATGTAATTTTTGTCCATCAAGGAAATGTTACGTAATCGTGTTTTCGCAACATAACAAGCGTTCTAGCATCAGTCCTGAACATTATATAAATTTCAAAGTAAATGCTACAGTAATGTGGAAGATATGATCGCTGAAGATAAGGCATTTCAGGTATTATAGACTCTTAAGCGTTAGACTACATTTGTCTGTGTTTTTCTTTTATTAAAAAAATATATTTTATTTTTTTAATCAACAATGGTGCCAAATTATTTTGGTGACAAACAAATAATTTTCATATTTCAAGAATTCTACTGAAGTAAACTTAAATTTAGTTTTTATAACGTGCCAAGAGGAAACATGTAATTTTTAAAAGATTGTGTGAATTAATATATGTTTGAGTGAAATTTCAACGTCTTAGACTATTTGTTTTCACACACACTTCTACTACAGGTTACTAGATTTTATACAGAAAAAGAGGTTATTATAAAGTTTTAAAGACTTATCTCAGCTAAATAAAGACGTCAGTGTAATAAAATTTGCTAATCTAGACGGTGGTGGTTAATAAAACGTAAAACAAACATGGTTGTTTTACCCCTCATCATCAGTACTCTAAATTGAAAATACTACAGACAAGTGTAGTACAAATGAAACGGCTCTGAAATGTATTTAATATTGTCACACACAAAATTACATTTTTTTTTATTGTACGACAGGGAATCCTCTTTATCTCACCTGGTAACAAGTTCAGATAAGGCCGAAGGTGAAGGCAATTAAACGGCTAGGCGTTGTCATTTAAAAAAACAACTATTAATAATTATACTAAGATTTATTCAATAAAAAGTACAATTAAACTAACTATGTACAAAAGAATCAGTCAGATTACCTAAGGACCGTTACAAACGGCCTATAGGTAACTCAACTGTTCCAGACCAGTACCAGACGGAAGCGTGCCCAAGACACTGGCTGCATTGCCACGCTGAATAGCTATGCTAATTCGCTGGCCTAAATAAGAGCCAGCCCTTGGGTCACGTGTCGCCTCAATCAAAAGCCCCGCAATATTTTTGAAAACCCGGAGGGCACCGGCTCCCCACGGACCCAAGGTCTCCACCCCAAAAGGCTCAAATAGGTAAGCTCTGTCGAGACCACTATATTTGCGCCTTTTGTGATCCTCGGCCGAATCAGCCGCCGCACCAGCCCTAACTGATGTCCCAGGCAGATGAGATGGCGCTAGGGTGTCGACGCAGGTAGCGTCCCACACCAAAGGCCTACCCATTTCCCAAGGGACAAGAGTCATACCGTCGGGCCGCTTACCATCATCACGTAACAGACCATTCGGTTCAAGAACGGCTGGCACATTGACACTGGTAAACGCTCGACGGATAATGTCATTAAGACTAGCGTGGCGCGAAATCCTGCCGGCAGACCTTGCGCACGAAAGTCCGTGAAAACCAAATTGATCTACGGCCGCACCGCACCGGCACTGGTGAGAGGCGCAGCATCTTGCACCCAACCGAAGACAAGTGGCAATACGGAAAGTTACAGGATCCATAAGTGTACCGGTATTGTAGGATGGATGTGCTTGCAGCCAAAGACCTGATTCCCATTTTGAAACAGCTAAGAGACGAGCACGATCTGTGGAGGTTGAGCACGTATGTAATAGATAATTCCGTGTCAACTCGCACAGAGGCCCGTCCCACTGCCGTTGTGCCGAAAGGTGTTTTGGGGGATCGGTATTAGGGCAAGCACTATGCCAAGCATTTCGAGCCTCGTCAAGATAAGAAATTTGGAGTATATTGCCAGGAACAGCCGAAATTGATGGTGTTAGAATTTTCTCAACCAAAGAATGTGTACTATAGACGGAAGACAAGAACGCTGGCAAAGCAACATTAGAAATTTTGCGTATGCCTAAGCCGCCTAATCGAATAGGCAATGAGGCCTGCGACCATGCTCTGTCATCCAACTCAATATTCAAAACCGTGGAATGGGTGTTCTTTATTATGTTGTCTAAGCCTTATATTACTATACTTAGATATAGTATAATAATGTACATGGGTCTCATAGAATACACTTCCGATATTGTCAGCTTACAATCCTGCTAGAGTTAAAATTACAATAATCCAGTGACGAGAGTGTATGTTTTAAAAAGATTAGTTTTTGCCAATAATTATTATGTTCATCGACTCCACGGCTCCCAGTTCGAACCTACAATCGCATGCGAGCAAGCACAAGAATCATGCCTGCATTATATTCGTACAGAACTTTTAACAATCTCGCGAACAAGAAATATTATTCATGAAAAACATTATGAATACCTCTTACCTTCGGTGACTTGTTAAAAAGTAATAATATTGCTCTTGTGAGTTGAGGAACCATATAAATTTATTTTTGTTGTATGTATCATTTTACTTTGCAGATAAAATATGCATGGAAAAGTGGGTAACAAGCCGCTCATGAGTAGAAGCGAGGCCTGTTTTTTCATATACCTAGGGTCAACGCTGGACCTCGAGGTTTGCCTAGTCAATTATTTCACCTGCAAAATGCTATAGTATCAGTAAGTAACAAAATATTAATAATTTATAAAATATCAATATTATGGATCCTAAATTTCAAACTCTTATTATTTAATCCTAGGTTAAGGAAATCTACCATCAAAATTCCTTATAACTATTGATGATAGAACAGAGTAATGTTATACAGTATTAGAAAACAGGTCACAATATCTACAAAAAAAAAAACGCTATACCATAATGTCCTCAATACAATAACGATTACTACTATTTTTTATTGATCACTATACTACTTTTTAGGTTAAAAAAGTTAAACGCCGCCGGTAGAAACTACACCAGGTATTTTTACCTTTTAACCATGTTAGCTGTCAAACCGAGCAAAATTTGTCTCTATAGAAAAAAATCTAGATGCACAGTATGATAGACTAGTCCATGTAAAACTATGAGAGCGCGCCTCTTGCCCGCTCCCACCAAAAAAACTGACCAAGCGCGAGTTGGAGACGCACACCGAGGGTTCCAACACATTTTTCGAAACGGTTTTTTGTTTATTTTGTTGTTTTTGCCTTAAAAAGTAAAATTAAGCCCAACGCACACTTGACCAGTGTCTGGTATTCCTGGTATTCGCTCATATACATTATGGTACTTGTGTATAGGTATTTATAAATCGTTCAGATTATATCCAATAAGTATTAATACTTATTGAAGAAGCATAACATTATAATACAAAGTTTGACTCTATACATTAGATCATTAAGTTAAATGCATTTAGTTTCTATGATGTAGCTTGATTAAATAAATTAACTGTAATTGGCTATCTATTTCTGTTATGTTGATTAGAGACATTTAATAATATCAGCTGTAGTTTTTCCGGTAAGGTAAGTTATTTATTTATAAACCTTACTGAATTTATTGACATTCGGTTAGGATTGCCGAATTAAAATTAATATATTAATTAATTAAATGTTTTCATCAAGACATTATGAAAATTGGCAAAATAGTGCATATATGCTAATATTTCAGTGCCTTTTACATTTTATATATTTTTTTTGCGCTTGAACGGATAGACGGACAACAAAGTTTTAATAAAAGGTCAAAGTCAAAGTCAAAATTTCTATATTCATTAAGATTTTTTAGGATCATTTTGAAACTTCAAATCTACCGCCTGTTCGGAATCGCGACCAGCACACAAGGAGAAAGGCAAGAACCTCGGGCTGATATACAATTTGAATTTACGAGCAGAGAGTTTGGTGTCGCTTTGAGGAAGCTTATTATAAAATATATATTAGAAAAGGTTCCGTTTGCAATTCTAAACAAGCCCCTAAATAGAGCGGCGGTGGAGGCTATTAGCATGTTCGCAAAAAGTCGACGACGGCGGTGGGTTGTGCAGGAAGAAAAAGTGTACGTTAACTCATCCCATAACAGAGTTAATGGCACCGCCACCTACACCTAACGTTGGGGCGTTGGTGCAAGTGACACATTGTTAGCAAAAGGCAACTAGAACTCACCAAAATCTCGAATGCATCTGAAAAATCGTTACATGTCCAGCTATGTGCTGCCATTTGGCATACATTCTCCAACTTGTGCAGTTTACATAGTGGATCAGTACCTAGCTAAGATAGTGCTATTTGGTATTTGTTCTCTAGCTAGCGCAGTTCACATATGAAGCAGCTGAGATGGTGCTATTAGGGATACATTCTCTAGCTAGCGCAGTTCACATAGTGAAGCAGCTGAGATGGTGCTATTAGGCACTCATTCTCTAGCTAGCGCAGTACACATAGTGAAGCAGCTGAGATGGTGCTATTAGGGATACATTCTCTAGCTAGCGCAGTACACATAGTGAAGCAGCTGAGATGGTGCTATTAGGCATTCATTCTTTAGCTAGCGCAGTACACATAGTGAAGCAGCTGAGATGGTGCTATTAGGCATTCATTCTTTAGCTAGCGCAGTACACATAGTGAAGCAGCTGAGGTGGTGCTATTAGGCACTCATTCTTTAGCTAGCGCAGTACACATAGTTAGGCAGCTGAGGTGGTGCTATTAGGCACTCATTCTTTAGCTAGCGCAGTTCACATAGTAAAGTAGTACACAGTAGAGATATTGCTATTTGGAATTCGTTTTCTAGGTAGCGCAGTTCATATAGTAAAGCAGCATAAATTTGTGATGGTGCCATTTGGCATATATTCTCCAGCCCACTTAGTTCACATAATGGAGCAGCACTTCCTTATACAACTTAGTAAGCCTTATGGTCCTAAAGGTAATAAATAGGTAGATGGAGGCACCAAATTGAATAATTCTTCGGAACTCGACCTTATAAAAGCGGTAAATACACTCGCAGAAGAGAAGTCTCTTCTGAGACTCAAATGCTTCAAAACTGCTGTGAGCACGGGACTTCCAACAATTATCACAGCTTTTCTTTGCAATGAGACGCAATGTGAAAAGACTAAGTTGGTGTTTTGGTTTTCTTGCCCAAAGTTGACAGCAGTACTCCATATGTGGCGAAAAAAAATATAGTTTTTTATGCAACACTCAAGAACCAACTTAGTGCTATTGAGTACACTAAGCTTTTTTACATATACTTACTCTGCAAATGATTTCGAACCGGAATGTCGCTGAAAATGTCATCATCGAGAATCCCTATGCTCTTTGAAATAAAAGGTAGTTCCTGGAATTGCGGAGCCAAAGTAACCGGTTTTTTTGTAGTTATCGTGCAAACTTCTTTATTTTTAAAGTTACTGAGTGTAGGGAAAACTGAATAGCTGAGATGGTACCATTGAGCATAAAGACTCCAGCCAGGGCAGGCTGACTACCCTGGCTATAAAGGTAGTATAGCAGGTACCTATAGGCAATTAGAACCTCTTTGATGTTCTAGTAGCTAGGAAGCTACGTATTTTGTTTGGGCCTACCTTATTCATGTAGGGTCTGTTTGTACTAGTTACGTAACTACTTCGTTTGTAAGTTTGATGTTCGTTGTTTGTAACGGGTTGACTTTACCTACCCACTGTTACTAAGATACTATGATGTTAATACCTATGATACGTAAATGATTGCAAGTTTATATCTAGGTTCTGTACATACACTGGGTTGTTATGCATGCTGCTTTTATTACTGTCCTAGATAAATGTATATCTTTAGTTTTTCCTTCCTTTCTATTATTACCCATATGTTGAGGAAGTTGGGTTAACATGAATGGTTTGGTCGACTCAACCAAGACATTACGTATAGAAGATTATATATAACCTCAATACCTTGTTGACTGACTTTCAAACACACGAAAACTTTTTTTATCCCGATTATATGCGTGGTAATAATTATAACGGGTGTCGTACGCGCGTAACTTGTTTGACTTACGCGTGGCTACGGTCGTCGTTACACGGTCAAAACTGTAGGGAATATCAAAAAAATATAATATTTATTTATTGTAAAAAAAAACCCGTTTTCATTATTACTAAACTTATTTACAGTGCTAGTTTATTTTTGATTCCGTTCTTTTTCAGACTTTGGCAGGTTGGCGCTGGTCAGACGGGCTTTTGCAGGTCCTGCCACCATAGTGGGGATTATTCAGCCCTAGCATAGCAAAAGCCAGTGATTCCTTTGCCTGGGAAGACAACCGAGATAGATTCCATCTACACCAAACTACTGCGATCACCAACCCTAACCGCCTCTACTGTTTGTGTAGCCGCTAAATCCCAATACTTGAGAAAAAAGATTGTAAATAGTAAAGATAAAATTAAAGCTACTTGGAAAATTATTAATAGTGAGACTGGAAAAGGGAAAAGCAGCAACACTAACGAATTTAATTTAAAAATAGGAAATCTTAATATATCCCAAAATATTGATGTTGCGACAGCTTTTGAAACGTTTTTTACTGATATACCTGTTTCTACCACAAAATCATTGAACTCTTCAAATATTATGGCAGAGTCAATACTGAAAAACAATGTACCATCATGTAATAAACCATTTTATTTCAAATATGTTAATAATAACGATATTATTAATGCATTTATACTTATAAATGAAAAGAAGACCTCTGACCTCTGGGGCATCTCTGTAAGCATTGTAAAACCAATAATAGGCGTTATAGCGCCTGAATTAGCTTTTATTTTCAACGAATGCATCGACTGCGGCGTATTCCCTAATTTAATGAAATATAGTAAAATAACTCCTCTTTTGAAATCTGGTAACAGTTCTGATCCAAAAAACTTTAGGCCGATATCAGTACTACCGACATTCAGAAAAATCTTTGAGAAGATTATTCTTATACAGTTACATAGTCATTTTTATACTAACGCCCTATTTCATGATAAACAATTTGGATTTACAAGAGGTCGCTCAACTGCTGATGCCGGTATTAGTTTAGTATCGCATATTTTCGAGGCCTGGGAGTAATCACATGATGCGTTGGGAGTCTTTTGTGATCTGTCTAAGGCTTTTGACTGCGTGCACCATGAAACACTGATTATGAAATTAGACCACTATGGTATCAAGGGTGTTGCACTAGACTTACTCACGTCTTACCTAAGTGATCGCATACAGCATGTCGACGTAAACGGCCAGCGTTCTTTAGGATCTTTGGTTACCATGGGTGTACCTCAGGGTTCAATAGGGGCCTTTCTTGTTTTTAGTATATATTAATGATCTGCCCCAAATAATTAAAGATTACCATGAGATTGTACTGTTTGCAGATGATACGTCACTTCTATTTAGATTGAAGCGACAAATGACTAACTTTGACAACGTAAACAATGCAATCTCAAAAATTGTTAACTGGTTTAATGTAAATAACTTAGTACTCAACCAGAAAAAGACCAAATGTATTCGATTTATTTTACCAAATGTAACTGAAGTTGAAGCTAATGTAAAAGTTAAAGAGGAAAACATAGAATTAGTCAAAACCACTGTATTTTTGGGATTAACTTTAGATAATAAACTTCAATGGGGCCCACACATAGATAAACTGGCGAAGAGACTTAGTTCTGCAGCATATGCTGTAAAGAAGATACGTCTTCTCACAGACGTTGCTACAGCAAGACTAGTTTACTTCAGTTACTTTCACAGTATTATGTCATATGGCATAATACTGTGGGGAAGTGCTGCAGATATAGACACCATATTCGTTTTGCAGAAGAGGGCTATTCGCGCTGTTTACAAAATGGGTCCCAGAGATTCATTAAGAGACAAGTTCAAAGAAATAAATATATTGACTATGCCCTGCCAATATATTTATGAAAATATTATGTATGCGCGTAAAAACATAAGCTTATTTGACAAAAACTGTGATAAACATAATTATAATACTAGAAATATGAATAAACTCTCTGTTCCCACAACTAGACTCCATAAGGTTAATAAATCGTTCATAGGGCAAACTGTACGCTTTTATAATAAATTGCCAAGTGATGTGCTAAGCTTGTCAAATAATAAATTCAAAAAATTTGTAAAACAAAAGCTATCCAGGAAAGCTTATTATAAAATTTCAGATTACCTAGAAGATAAGAAAGCCTGGCATTAAAAAAATGAATTTGCTCCAGTGAATAAATTGTAATTAGTATTAGATAATTTTAAGCTATTGTAATGGATCATGAAAAAAAAAACTAGCCCGAGGTTCTTGCCTTTCTCCTTGTGTGCTGGTCGCGATTCCGAACAGGCGGTAGATTTGACGTTTCAAAGTGATCCTAAAAAATCTTACTGAATAAACATATTTGACTTTGACTTTTGACTTTGACTCTGTGGTCTGGTTAAACCCACCGATTCCAGATCCAGAGGTCCCGGGTTTGATCCCCAGGGGAAGTACAATATTGTGCTTGGTTTAGTTGGTGGTAGGACTTTGTTTAAGTCCACCTCGCTAGCTACCACCATCTTACTTAATTCTGTCGCCATAACAACAGTTCTAAAATGGTTGTGTTCCGGCATTTAGAGGTATGATAGCCAGTTCAGTAAGTTGAGGATTTTGGGTGAAGTGCACCTCCACCTCAACTTGTAACCTGGTGAGATGAAGGCCAAGCGCTTACCTATCCCCCGTCACACTCTCGCAGGAGGCCAATGTCCTACAGTACACTTTTCCAAGCTTGTTAAACCTTGACTAAGGCCTATGCCTTAGGCTTGTAACTTGTACCATTCCAATTAATAAGCTCACGTTAACCTGGCCACACAGAGCGTTGCCCTAAGGATTAGCAATTAACTACAAAAAGTTTTTATAACTGCGGGGTATCGACTTTGTTCTTTTGCTATAAAACAAACTACCTACCTTTCCAGATGTAATGTGAAATTGGATAAAATTAGGAAGGACATATAAAATTCCTTTCGCCCCTGGTACTTGTGTTTATAACCGTATAAGAAATAGTCAAATAGAAATTGTCGTCTTGTCTCGCGAAACTACGAAAATCCATCTGGGTTTCCATATAAAACGCCAGAACGAAAACGTGGGAATCAAAAACCTGCCGTGTTTTCTTTTGAAGTATCTTCCCCATATACATAATGAATCCTTCGAGTAGTTTCTGCAGTGCCGGTGCCCCAGTGCAACTTATACATGTAATTAACGCAATATTTTAGTTTACGTGTAGCGAACAAAAATATGTCAAAGAAACTTCAAACGGCGCAAATGCAAAATGAATCACTAAATTCGAATCACAAATACTTAAGCGTAAATTTGAAGTAAGTACCTAAATTGGAATTCGGAATTCTTAATCAAACGATATATTTTGTAATGACAATGTCTTATGTAAGGACCCAGTTATTTGTGGTAGAACTGTACATCATAATAGTAAATTGTTACACAAGGAAACTCTTGTAACCATTGCCTAGGACGCCAAAATGTGGCAGTTTGATAATTTATTTGTGAATAAAATCTTCAACCAAAATCATAATTTAATGAAACTGAACATTAAAAAGAATGAATAATAATACTTTACTGCACACCTTATAAAAAAACTGGATAACTAAATAATAGAATATGTAAACGATAAATCGCTCCGTCTTAGAAGTCATCTTAAAACGATAAGACGGTTTCGATATTTATTCCAGACAACCTTTAGATGGAGAGGATTTTAGGGATCAAGTTTTATGGTAAGAACATCTCATAATTCATTGCTCTGTAATATTAAGAAATTCTTGGAAGCTTCAACATTAATTTGTATTAAAATAAGACAGAGAATAGCAATAATGTACTTAATCCAAAAGCCCAACCGCCTTCTGAGTATTCCAGTTGAACTATCTTGCTGCAGTATGAATGCTTATTGAATTTTACATTGTACGACATGACTAAAAACGAAATAAATTACGACCGGTGGTTAACTTTTTGACAAATTGAAATCAATCGAGACAAAAAAAAACTTTTTAGTGGCATCGTCTCCATCACCACGCGTGACAAATTGTTGGTGTCAATAAGTATCCAAAATAAACCTAGAAAATGAGAACATAACCAAAATAATAAACGTCCATTTTGCTATCTGGCGTCATCAATTCTTTCAATTCTTCTGGTCGCGATGTACATTATAACGTCTCTGTTTTCACTTTTTTTTTACAATTGTTAGTCGGATATGACGGACACCCTGATGATGAGCGCATATTTTGCATCCACGTGCCCGTAATTTCACCGACAAGCATACCCTTCAAACTGGAACACAGCACTGCTGCTTAGCGGCCGCAATATTTTATTTTATTTTATTGTATTCGGAGAACAAACAGTTTTACACACTTTATAAATAAACTTACACAATAACTATTACATATATACCATACATAACCATTTAAGAGTCCTGGAATATAAAAATATGCGAGTATGTATATGGTGGTAGTACTTCCCCGGACAAGCTCATTCATAAGAAGCTCTTAAAATAAATTAAATAATTATTATAGTGAAAATACTCAAAAGAACTAAGTAAACCTTTCGTGTTAATATGGTTTCTACCTAAAAACAAATAAACCACGTGAATACCTGCCTAACTTCAAAGAGTACTCTCACTTAACCCACATATTTTCTAACACGCCTCATAGCTCAGTTGGTAGCTCTGCTTTTTGCGCTGTAGGTTGTGGGTTCGACTCACACCCAGCAACAAACATTTGTGTATTTGTATAGATGTTTGTTTTGTGTTTCTTATGTTTATCATATAGTACATGTATATACACAAAACAACAAAATATTTATGTATCCATAATCTGGTTCCCATATTACAATCTATGCTTAGTTTGGGGCTAGATGGCGCTGTGTAAAATGAATGTCCTGTATAATTTATTATTTTATTCCACTCAAGAGACAAGTTCTTCTAAAATATGTCTAAAAATTAAAAAAGTGTAAAAATTGCCAGCGGAAACATTCTCCAAATTTGTCTAAAAATCGTTGAATGTAAAGACCATTCAGACCCAGCTGTGGAAACGGCTCGTAATAGTTCCAGTAGAGGGCGCCATCAAAACAAAACACAACACAGATAACCGCACTTCGTGGATGGTAAAACATAAATGTTTATTGCAGTTGTATGTTGTATTATATTTTTAATATGAACATAAGCTCTTGTGAAACCCTGCTGCAACAACACTGCAGGTTCGATAAAGTAAGCTCTTTAATTTTAACGTTTCTGTGCTGTTAAACTGGAAAAAGGTTTCAACATATATTTTAGCCTGACTGCCGCGGAAAGAGGGTATTGTTTCTGGAGAGAATGAATGTCTACTTAATTGTGACTCTGAAGAAGAATGCTGAAGACGCTTAGCCTTCATTTTACCTGGCTTTAAGGCCAAGCGCTTCCCTGTCGTACGATAAAAAAAGTTTCAAGTTATCATAAGGCCGAAGATGGAAGCGCTCTTCACTCGGAATCCTAAACAGTCTGAGGAACTGGCTATCTTACCTCTAAATGGTGGAACACAACAATTTTTGAATTGTTGTTATGGCAACAGAATTAGTTTATATGGTGATAGTTAGCCATGTAGGCGGTTTTAAATAAAATCCTACCACCAACTAAACCAAGCAAAATATTGTACTCCCCTGGGGTCGAACCTGTGACCTCTGGATCTAACACCGGTGTGCGAGCCACTAGACCACAGAGGCGGGTAAATAAGATAATAGTAAATCTGAGAATAATAAAAAAAAAAAATATTCTCCTTGTAGTGCTTACGATGAACTGAATCGAGACAAATCAAACGTTTCTCATATAACTAGGAAATTTTAATGCATTTGACATACAATAACTAAATCTATTAATGACATTTATTCAATAAAAAGTACAATTAAACTAACTATGTACAAAGGAATCAGTCAGATTACCTAAGGACCGTTACAAACGGCCTATAGGTAACTCAACTGTTCCAGATCAGTACCAGACGGAAGCGTGCCCAAGACACTGGCTGCATTGCCACGCTGAATAGCTATGATAATTCGCTGGCCTAAATAGTTAATAATAAAACTAGTAGTTCGCTCCAAACTGAGATCTCGTGATGTCCTGTTTCTATTAGGTATTTAACCACATAATTCTTTCTCAAAAGAACGAACGATAGAATTGTGCTTTCATTACACCTTACATACCTCACTTTAGCGCTCTTTTTCTCAATCATATATATCAGATATAGAAAATATCTATATCTTTTTGAAAAGTGCTCTCAAAACCGTTGCCTTCGTCAAACCAAGGGGCTTCACGAAGAAGGCAGCAGTTTTTTTGAGTTAGCATAACTTTCACTGTGAGTGCAATCTGTCTGCCAAGCGTGGTGATTACGACCAAACCTTACAGTTTTTTAGCAAGTTTTTTCTACATTGTGTTGGACAGTAATGTGGGATATGCGCAGTCAAACCCCAAGCAGTCAAGCCTCACAGCTCAGTCGGTAGTAGCTCTGCCTTCTGCGCTGTAGGTTATGGGTTGGATTCCCACCCAGGACAAACATTTACGTGAAGAATATAGATGTTTGTTCTGTGTTCGGGTGTTGTATTGATAAGTATGTATTTACAAAAAAAAAGTATTTATGTATTCTATCCGTAATCTAGTTCCCATATTACAAGCTATGCTTGGTTTGGGACTAGATGGCGCTGTGTGAAATTAATTTCCTGTAATATTTATATATGTTTTATATTTAGCATAACATACCAAAAGAAAATCTTGGATTTTATCGACTCCCTTGGCTTAGCAATCCTTATGAGTGAATAACAAACTAAATACAATAAAAAACTAAAATAAATACAGTGTCTTATCTTGCAAGACCTGATCACCCTTTGCCCCTTCATCTTAAAAACAACACAATATTGGTATTGATTTCCACCCTTATATCTCAATAACTACCCCACTTGGAGTTCACGCTTAAACATCGAAGCGAAAGGACGCGCGCGTTACTACCAAAAATATATTGTTCTACCCGCGCCCTTCATAATGGTCGTTAAAAAGTGTGTAAGATGCAAGAAGAATATTACCAAGAAAATACCTGGATTAGAGTGCAGTAGATGTAATATTATAGTGCATGCAGATACTGTGTGTTCAAAACTGTCTAATAAACAGTTGAATACCCTCCGTAACTCGCCCGGCATAGAATGGAGTTGCGAAGACTGCTTGAAAAATATTTCGCGTAGGTCTTCCTTCGTGATACCTGAAGAAGACGGAGATGATGACGACTACGACACTGCTGGTTCCGTGGAAATGGCTCCGGTTGTTGATGCCAATAAGCTGGTGCAGGATATCAGTCGGGAGGTCAAGAAGACTTTCCGGCAAGAAATTAAAGGTCTTGAAAACTCACTTGAGTACTTCAGTGAGCAGCTGACATCCCTGGAACAGTCTATTAAAACACAGAATAATAAAATCAAGGACCTTGAAAATAAAAACAATGACCTTCAAAACAAAAACAAGAATCTTGAGTTGCGAATTGAGGTATTGGAACAAGGACAAAAAGATTTTGAACAAAATTCCCTCACAATGTCCCTGGAAATAGCTGGATTACCGGAGATTCCATCCAATGATGTTGGGAAAGTAGTACAAACAGTGGTCTCAAAACTGAACGTGGAAGATAAAGATGTCCAAGCATCGCGACGCTTGCCTGGGACCAAGGAGAAACCGGGGACAATCCTCGTGGAGCTAAAGTCAAAAGTACTCCGGCAGCAGTGGATAGACGCTGGCAGGGAGCAGTGTCTCACCGTGGGTCTGCTGGTACCTGACGTCCCGAAGGAAAAAGCCGAAGATCGCGTGTACATACGGGAGGCCCTAACTAAGTACCAAAAAACATTACTATATAATGCTAAATGTAGGTTATTAAACAAAACTTGCCAATATGTATGGTGTAAATATGGAAAAGTGTGTGCTAGGAAGACCGGAAATAGTAAAATTTATTATATCCGCACTATGCATGACATCAATCAGGTGGAAAAGTTGTGCTCAGGTCCAGTCGATAAACAGCAACAAGGGCCTACTTTACTGTAAAGTGATAAATAAACCCTTAATCCGTTCGGTTTGCTAATTATATAAATATGGATATAAAAATTAAAGAAATCCATAACTGTAGTTCTACTAATCATTTTCTCAAGCACTTACCACCAAAAACTTGTATAGGTTTATCATGTTTACATTTTAATATCAGATCGCTAATAAAAAACTTTTCAACACTGCAGCAAACTATTAAAAATTGCGCTTTTCCATTAGACCTTATCATTCTAACAGAAGTAGGTATCTTAGATAATATTGTGAGCTTATTCAACCTATCCGGGTATAATATGTACTCACAACTACGGACAAATAAAAAAGGCGGCGGTATAATTGTTTACGTACGAAATCATATTAAATTTACAGTTTGTGAACACAAAACTAAAACATTCGAAAGCCTGACCGGCACCCTAAAACTAGATTCACATCGCGACGTAGTTGTGTGTGCAGTTTATCGACCACCATCTTCAAATAAAAATCTATTTGTAAAGGAGCTAGGTAATTGTATAACTAAGTTTGACTTAAAACAGAACTTTCTCCTCATCGGTGACACAAATATTGACCTGAAAACTAGTTCATCATACAAAGATTCGTACCTTGTAGCACTGAGCGAACATGGATTAATGTGTGGAATAACTGATTACACCAGAATCGAAACAAAAAGTGATATTGTCACTAAATCTTGTATTGACCATATATTTGCACGTTTTCCCACATTACATCCATTCGCGGCGGTGCTTGATGTCGTACTGGCTGACCATCGCGGCATTATCTTGGCCTGCATTGATGAATCACCTCTAATGCCGTGTATACAGAGTGTACAAAAAAATATTGTTAATATTGATATTCTATATAAAGAACTAAAATGTGTGAAATGGACACAGACTAGAACTATGAATTCTCCTACCGATATTTTAAACTTTATTTATAACTCTTTTCATAATGCAAATAAGTCCGCAGAGAGTAAAAAATCCAATAAAATATTACGTAAGCGCTCCAATCAGATAAAGTTACCCTGGATCGATGACAATGTCACTCGGCTATGTAACAAAAGAGACAAATTATTTTCCGATTGGAAAAATAGTTTGAATGATCCTAAATTAAAATTAGAATTTAATAAAACTAGAAATAAAGTTCGTAAAATTATTGAAAATAAACGTAACACATATTATATAAAACACATTAATGATAACTTTAAAAACACTAAAAAAAATTATAAAATTATTAATCAGATGTTAGGAAGAGTGTCATTGTCAATAGACGCAGCTATACACAGGGCTTTCGACGCGCAAGGAATCACCACCAAACAAATTACTGATAACTTTGCGAATAGCTTTGATAGAGCGGTAAAAGAAATTGTTCCTAACTGCAGTATACAATTATTAGAACCAAATAGTATGCGTAAACCGACAGATTCAAGTATTTTGTTCAAAAAAGCGTCAGCAAGCACTGTACACAAAATAATTCAAAAATTAAACTCTAATAAAGCACCAGGCTTAGACCATGTTAAGGTTTCAGATATTAAAATGATAGGAGATCACATTTCGACATCTATTGCTGATCTAATTAACTGTAGTGTTGAAACTGGTATGTATCCAGATGACTTAAAGGTAGGTTGTGTAAGACCGATACATAAAAAGGGAAAACGTAATAATTATTCAAATTATAGGCCAATAACTCTGCTTTCTTCCATAGATAAAATTGTTGAAAAATATGTTTGTGAACAAATACATGCGTTTTATACGAAACATGAGGTAATTAACCCATACCAATTCGGTTTTCAATCTGGTAAAAGTACCTCGGGCTTGTTGTCACTATTCACCGATGAAGTTAATTTGCACTTAAATGACAAAAAACATGTCCTTGCTCTCTTTATTGATTTCTCTCGTGCCTTTGACACATTGGTGCATAATCAACTAGTTAAAAGACTGGATGACTGTGGAGTACGCGGCCCATTGCTAACCTGGTGTGAGAGTTATCTTAACAACAGAAAGTTCTCCGTTAAAGTCGATGACACGTATAGTGAACCCATATCTGTGACTGAGGGAACAGCGCAGGGTTCCGTCCTAGGGCCCCTCCACTTTTTATCATACGTGAATGACATGAGTAACTGCATTACTAACAGCACATGTTATCAGTTCGCAGATGACACATGCTTAGTAATTGCAGATAAAAATCCACAAATCGCATGCGCACGTTTGCAAAACGATATAGATGTTTTAACGAAATGGTGTCATGATGCAGGATTGGTACTTAACTCAAGCAAAACAAAATTATTAATTATCAAATCTCCATACATTAAGCAATTACCCATTCATAATTTAGTAGCCCATGACCATTACTGTCTACATACTGTGGGCGTGACAAGTTGCAACTGCCCATCTATTGAAATTGTCAACAAGCAAACATATCTCGGTTTGATAATAGATGATAAGTTTAACTGGAGCCATCATATTGAACGAGTCTGCAATAAACTAAGGCAATTTCTTGCAAATATCACATTACTCAAAAATCGCATTCCGTATAAAGTAAAACTTATGCTATATAACGCACTTGCAGAATCATATATACAGTATGGCCTAAATAGTTATGGTCGCACATATAGGACGTATCTGGATGACATTTATAAACTACAAGTTAGAATTCTTAAAGCTTTAGTCTCACCTCATATTAAAAATAAATTTCATGACAATGAAAACGGTCTCTTTAAACATTGTAAAGCTTTACCAGTCCATACTCAAGTAACATTTTTATTACTTAAAGATCAATTTTTTAATGAATCTTTAAGAACTGTTATAAACCATCCCATATACACCAGAGCTGTTGCTAAGGATCGGCTTCTCACTCAGCGCGCTAACAACGCGTATGGTGAGCGAACAACCGGTTTCATAGTTCCTCGGCTCATCAATAACTTACCTACCGATCTTTGTAATAGTTTGACGCATAATAACATTAAGTTTAAATTAAAAAAACATTTTTCTTCACACTTATGAATAAACATATACTTACTTAATTACCCATGTACTTTTATATATATTTACTTACCTAGCTCCCGTGTAACAGTATGTACCTACAAGTTCTTACCTACCTATTTACCAAATTATTTGTACCTACTTATGTTCTTTTATTGCTTTACCTAGATAATTATTGTGACAAAGTGACTCAAAATAGCGCAATTTATAACCTTTGTGGTTTTTTAGTTGCTATTTTTAATTTTATATTGTATTTTGTTGTGTGTAAATGGTAAATAAATAAAAAAAAATAAAAAAAAAAAAAACTTATTGAAAATCCACCGCGACAATCAATTTATATTTATCTTGACTCTTTACATTTTCAATTTTATCATAATCGAATAAACCGTTAGACAGTTATGCCGTCACAAACATTGCCACATACATACATACATACATACAGTGCCGGATTTATTAACTTAACTCGGAGATCTCGTTTGCTTTGCTCATTCGATCAAAAATCTTATTTAAATCGATAAAAAAAATGGTTTTTATTAAGCTCCCTCTGCAGGAACCTATGGTGAACTGAATCATGCAGTCTCGAATCGGTGGTTCAACTTTTTTGAGGAAAACGGTCAGAGAACAGATAAAACTAATCCCATCAATATACGAGTATTAAGGTATCCGCAAAGCAAAGTAAATTACTTTCTCTTACCCCACGTAAGCGGAAAAGTTGCGATTCTCTAGCCCCTAGAGGATAGCTGGATTCTCTATAAGCTCGTGAAAGATTAGTTGGTTCTTTTTTGTAAACGACGGAGAAGCGCTTGTCCTTCATCTCACCTGGTTACAAGTTGAGATTAGGCAGAAGGTTGAGGCGCACTTTACCCGGAATACTCAACAAACTGAGGAACTATCTTACCTCTTAATTAAATGCCGGAACATAACAATTTTATGTATGAATTGTTATTATGGCGACAGTATTAGGTAAGATGGTGGTAGCTACCCAGGCGGACTTAAACAAAGTCCTACCGCTAACCAAACCAAGTACAATACTGTACTCACTCTGGGGATAGAACCCGGGACCTTTGGATCTGAAATCGGTGGGTTGAACCACTGGACCACAGATGTGGTTAAATCTAGTTCCAATAGTATCCGTTATCTAAAATTAATCTGTAGAATAAATGTAAAATAACGTCTTGAAATCGTAGAACACAAGTGTACAAGTGTACTCTGTTGTATGATTAGTGGTACGAGGAGGATGTAATTCCTTTTCGTACCACTGGTGGTACGAGTCGGTGGTATAACGTGGAGTGAGTGGTATTTAATTCGTAATCTATTTTCTATAATACATGTTTTGCTTCATTAGGGGCTGGATGGCGCTGTGTCAAATTAATGTTTTGAAAAAATATGTAATTTAATGATAATTCTTTATTATTACCACATAAAATCGTACATGACAATTTAATGTAATAATTTAAGCTTAGATTACAATGAGTTCAAGGCTTCAGTGACTAATGAGATAACTTTTTACGATGTGCTGATAATCTGTTGGGCAAAGAAATTTGGGTACTATAAAAAGAGGATGGCAACATAAAGTAAAGTTTTAGGATGGAGCCTCGTAAAATTACATTCATGTGCGGTTTTCCACTAGACGTTTTGTCTCCGGCATCGTCACGGCGATGGCTGTTCACGTAAAAAAGCCGTGACACAACCGAAACGTGACGAAGTTGAGATGTTATTCCTGTATGAACTACTTGCGTTACTTATACTAACCGGAGTAGTTATTACAATAATTGTAGAAAACCTCTCGACTATGAATCATTAGCTTATAATCATGTAATTCTGCATCATCGGGATTGAAGGATCCTGATTCTCACTATCCCGTGTGGTTTTGAGGTGTTTTTTTAAGGGAGGGTTTTGTAATTCTGATTCGCAACCATTTTGTGTGACGAAAAATTATGGGGCTTTATGTCGGGTAGAGTGGATAGGAGGGTTTTGAAACTATGAACTACAACCTTTTTGTGTGACGAAAAGAAATGAGGCACTGTGTCAGGTAGAGTGGATGGGAGGGTTTTGAAACTCTGTACCTTAACCTTTTTGTGTGACGAAAAGTGGTAATAACCGTGTCGGGTAGAGTGGGAGATAATTAAAATGTTTTTCTGTATCGCAAAAAACTTTACACACAACCTGTTTTTTTATGTCTCATTAGAGCAGATACTACCCAAGAAAGTCCTCTTAACATCTGCTCCCTCAGCACGAGCCGGGGATTGTCTTCTGTTTTTACCCACCTCCGAGAGAATTTTGTCTCCCGATGGTGAATAAAAACAGACGACAAAATTTCAGCAGCAGTCAGTCAGCTACATGACTATTTTACATAATTAATGGGTCTTCATCGCGTACTTTTTTATATTCCCGACAGTGAATATAAAAAGACCAGATAAAGAAATGACATAAGACCCGTTTTTGTTATTAATTATGTATAATAATCGCGATAATTTAAAAAAAATCTATTTTATTTAAAAAGTGATATGAGAGCTAAAAAAAATTAAAATTTTACTCAATATGTAGCTAAATAGATTAAACATAAATTTCTTTATAATTTATTAAACATATAGTACATGAAATCAATATTTGGCATTAGAAAATATAATGTACAAAGGCGAGCTGTACACTGAAAATAGTTTTCTACCAACAACAAACCTTGTAACAAAATAAAAGTTTTGTTACGCGGAACCCTTTATTAAACTAACCTAAGTTACTCCGTATACGAGTAGCAACAACTATATTACAGTTTGGGGACTGCCGACGTAAGTGAAAACTAAGTTACTGGTGGATTGTATCATCGAACTATACAATTAATATTTTTTAATTACTTTTGGTTTGTAAAGAAGCATTATTGACTTATTTTAATTTTAATCTTTGATCATAAACTCTTCTTTATTAACCAAAAATTCTTGTAGCGCGACAATACAATTCACAAGAGCGTGCGGTGACGATGACGCGTATTTCACGCTTTTGTTCACCCAAATAGTACACATATGTACAAGTATACATTTAGCTCATGGAAAGCGTTCAGTGACGATGCCGCGAGTTCCATGATTTTATTCACGAAAAAAGTACACAAAGTTTAATACAAAATTTACATATTGCTCATGGAAAGCGTTTGGTGACGATGACGCGAGTTCCATGATTTTACTCATCAAAAAAGTACACATAGCTATTTACAAAATTTACATATTGCTCATGGAAAGCGTTCGGTGACGATGACGCGAGTTCCATGATTTTATTCACCAAAAAAGTACACATTGTTATATACAAAATTTACATATTGCTCATGGAAAGCGTTCGGTGACGATGACGCAAGTTTCATGATTTTTGTTTATCCAAAAAGTGCTCAACGCGCTTAAAGAAGTTTTCACTTCAAAAACTCTCCCAATAGAGCCATAACGCCACAAGTCGCGCCTCTGTACATCGACTTCTTGCGACCGCCACAATGTCGTCAGTTCATTGAATAGAGGGTCTTGACACACTAAGTTTCGCGTTTTATCGTGGTCACCATGCAGAACATTTGCTCACCAGTGAATCAGTAAATCGGAACATACTCATCTCATATTTTAACCAACTTTTGTCTTGAACCATGAAAATCAAAGTCAAAATAATTATTTTTAGTCATTAAGATTTTTTAGGCTCACTTAAGCGTCAAATCTAAAGCCTGTTCAGAATAGATGAAGATTCCAGAATGGATAAGTTTACGCATAAATACATAAACATTACGTAGGCCTAATCTTTTCCATATTCTGGTAAAATCTCTTTAGGTTGGTACAGACAAAATTCATGCAAACTCGTACATAGATATTTACATAGGACAGGCAGATGTTTCAATATTGAATGTTTGTGACAATGTTAAATTAGATTGAATTAACACAATACGCGTTTCGTTTGGACCGCTTAGTGAGCAACTTATTTATTGATAGATTAATATTCTAGTGGTATTTTTTTTTCATAATTATTTTATTTCTGAACACACACATGATTAACGGGACTGTTTTTTTTTTATATTTATACGTTATATATAAATACTAATTAACTCAGGGCTTATCATACGATTCCACTTTATATAATTAGCCCTGCGTTAATAAGTATTAATATATATTATTGTACTATAAGCTATGTGTCATTTTCCTAAATTCTAAAAATAAAATCCAGAAGTCATTGAAGAACTAGGTTAATGCAATTAATGCCGCCATCAATCACCTAGGGCCTCTGTCTAGTAAATAAGTTGATGAACAAATCGGAAGCTCGATTGGAGTTAAATCAAATTATCTTGTAATCAAATAGTTGCCGGCCCAAATTCACAATCGCTCAATATAGCTCCCTAATCTGGGCCAACAGGATTCGGCTTATTTGTATCAATTGGGGAAGGGGCGTTCTACTTCTTAGTGGCAAAAGATTCACTGGCTTTTGCCACCTGTAACAGTTGAACGATCGCACCAGTCCATAGTGTCTGGTTCAGAACCTTTACAGGTAAACTTGGCTAACGACCAATCAACCTCTGTTGGCGACTTTCGCAAAAAACATGCCGGCTTTGGTCTTAACAACACCCGCAATAGACGAAACTTTACACTTGTTTGAAGCCGTACGACAGGTAGCTGCTTGGCCTTCATCTCACCTGATTTGCAAGTCATGATAAGTTCGAAGGTAGAAGCACACTTCACTCAGCATCCTCAACAAACTAAGAAACTGGCTATCTCACCTCTATTTAGAGGTGAGATAGCCAGATTATAACAATTACAGAATACAACATTTTTTTGAATCGTTATTATGGTGACAGACTTAGGTAAGAAGGTGTTAGCTAGCCAGGTGGACTTAAATAAAGTACTACCACCAACCAAACTAAGCACAATATATTATAGTCCCCATGGGGATCAAACTCGGCACCTCTGGATCTGAAATCGGTGGGTTGAACCACTAGACCTAAAAGGCAGTAAACATACATACATTTATACATCAATAAATAAATACAGGGTATTAATTTTACACACGCCATCTATCCCCAAACTAAATAACATATTAACTAACATACTTGTATAATATAACATAAAATGCCTTTGAAAAACTTTCTTACTTCTGAGGCAGTCCTATGCAGTTCATGAGATGCTAAAACGGCGTATCTAGATCTTATGCTCACAAGCTTTTAGCTTCCAAAGACTAGAATGCATGCATAGCTCAATCTGCGTTTATATACAGAAGTCACCAAATGCTGATATTTACTTCACTTGTATTCTCTATCCATTGATTTTACAAAGTTACATGCCAAAATACAAGCGGAAACTCCTCATATTCCAAAAGCATAAGGTTCTAATCAACTGTATATCAAAGTTTGTATGTTTAGATGCTCGGTGGTGAATCTTTGAATAGTGATGCGCTGTGTATCGATTCAAATGATGCAGATTATTTACGCCATGCGCGCTGAGGTGTAACGATTCTGATAAACGAGTGTAGGTATATCTACAGGTATTTAATCCTAAGATATCCGTTGTGCACTCAGGTGAATAGACTTAGATTATGAATATGTTCTGAATTCATAATCTTCGAGGTTTTTGCCTTTCTCAGCGTGAAGGACGTGGTTCCAAGCAGAAGGTGTAATGAATTTACACTATTGAATGAACACATTTGCGTGACACAATGTTTATAGTGCCTTATCGCTCAAAGTTTCCAGATAGATTTGATGATACAAAAAAAAAAAAACATCATATATATAGATGAAAAAAAACCTTTAAGGTTTCACCGATATATTGGATGCTGCAAAAAAAACTCACGAGTTGTTTTTCTTATAAGGGCTCGGCACTCAGCAGTTTGTAGAGCTCAGCACCCAACGTTAAATCGTTACTCGATAACTTTGCAATTCCACAAGTACCTCACTGTTTCAGTTCATCGATAAACACTTGACACATCACTATTAGCAGAACGCTCGAGCCCAGAGCATATCTTGATTGTGCGCTCAAACACTTCTGCGTACATTTGCGTACCGTTTTGATTCAATTCCGCTTGTTTACTGATAGCAAAATTAACTTAATATAGTAGCATCATTTGGGGCTTATTATGTTATGATGTGGCATGTTATGAGGGTTTTCAATTACTACGGAAGTGAAACGATGGTTGTATAATTAAACTTGTAGTTAAGGATATGTACTGGTATGGAAAATGTTACAAGGAAACTGGCATATTATATTAAATTACACATAATCCTAGTAACAATGATACCCGACCTACATTCGACTAGCTAGAGTGATTTCTACGTGGGTATAATAAATAATAAATAAATAAATAATAAATAAATATTACAGGACATTAATTTCACACAGCGCCATCTAGTCCCAAACTAAGCATAGCTTGTAATATGGGAACTAGATTACGGATATAATACATAAATACTTTTTTTTTTGTAAATACATACTTATCATACAATACAACACCCAAACACAGAACAAACATCTACATTCATCACATAAATGTTTGTCCTGGGTGGGAATCGAACCCACAACCTACAGCGCAGAAGGCAGAGCTACTACCAACTGAGCTGTGAGGCTTGTTTAATATAATAAAATAAGTATATATCTGGCTGGTGAAGAAGGCATTTTATGACCGTATTTAATATATAAATAATTAATTAATTAATATTTCTAAATGATTTAATTGAATTTATCTGCAAGGCTGTACCGGGAATCCTTATTATTGTGTATGCTGATGATACCAACGCCATTATTTCCTGTAAGAATATTGACGATCTCAACAGAAAAATCATCTTAGCATTGGAAAAATTCAACAAACGGTTTAGCGTTATAATTTAATTTTGAAATCTAGGAAAACGAATGCAATACTTTTTAAATCGACTACTTGTATTGGCAAATGCCTTGAAGTTGCATATCAGGGACATAAAATAATCTTCGTATTATAATATTATATAATTAATTAATATTATATAATAATATTCGCATTCACGTCGATTTATTCCTAAACTGGAAGAATGAGCTTAGTGCTACAGAAACTTCAATTGGTTCAGCTTGCTATGCTCTAAGAAGTTTCAGGGAAGAAGTAAGCAGTTAAAATTGGTTTATTTTTCATTGTTTGAAGCAAAAATTAGATACAGCGTAAGATTCTCGGGTTAGTTATAAGTACAATATGGAGAAAGCATTAATTTAAAAAAAAAAGGGCAGTACCTACTGTTTTTTGAATTCCTCCGTGGGAATCGTGCAAAGAACTATTTGCAAACATAGGCTAAACGTACTGACAATACATACTTGCCTCTTTGATAATTCTGACGGATATCTTTGAAAATAGACATAAATATGAAAGTGATGCACAGATGTTTGAACGGCTGGCCACCATGAAAGTATCTTAATTTACCTTTTCGTTCTAGTTTAAATACTGCTCAGCATTGTAGCAGGTACCAAGTGTCAAACTTTTTAACTGTCTGCCCATATGTTTAAAGAGACAAGGAATCATACTAAATTTAAATTGGACTTATAAACAATTTGACCGAAATAATGTTTCTATTCGATTGAGATATAGTCATAGACATAGACATTCATTTATTTACTATTATAACACACATACACAAACATAACAGAATGAAATTGTCAAACAGAAAAACAAGAGTAGATAATAAGTGAATACAGTTTGTGCTGTGTGCTACAGCAGCAAAAGGGACACAACTCAGCATTATGCCTCACTGTAATACACACACACACACACACACAAACACTGTTATTCTATTGTGATCCAGCCCAGTCAATCGACCTCATGAAGTGAGAGAACATTTAATATCAATAAATCGTAGAATATTATTTATTAAAACTCAACCTTAATCTTTATATCGATTTGACATTCGTAATTGTAATAAGGTGATTAATAAAAAAAATAAAAATAGTGTTATATTAACTAGGTATTTCGTTTCTATTCATTCTTCTTTCCTCAATTGATTCATTAGCATTTTAATTTATTTACTGTTCATTTGTAATGTTATGAACTAAGTGGTATTAATGTATAAAATTATCCAATTTCAGACAAAATTGTAAATTGTTATTGAATAAATGAAATAAAAAATAGATATTATGTAATTTGATTGTTACATTTCCATTGTGTTTTATGTTTATTGATTCTTTATATAGATACACATATATTTATTAACAAACATTAAAAATAATACGTAGAAATTAAACTTACTATTTATTTTTTATTTTTTTTAAGACCTTAGCAAAATGCTTAGAGACCTCAACATCGCATCCCGACAGGTGGGTCTAAAAATGAATATGAGTAATACGAACACCATGTCAAATGGTCGCTAACTATAGGCCTTATGAATAAATTCCAAGACGCACAGCGAGCTATGGAGAGGGCTATGCTTATAATTTTACTACGTGATAGAATCCGGAATGTGGATATCCGTAGGAGAACCAAAGTTGCTGACATAGCTCTCAGAATTAGCAAGTTGAAGTGGCAGTGGACAGGCCACATAGCTCGTAGAACCGATTACCGTTTCTTGCAAGACGACTACGATTAAACGCGAAACGGAGTGTGGGAAGACCCCCCACTTGATGGACCGACGACATAGTGGCTGTTGCGGGGAACGCTATCTGTGGCGTCGATTGGGGGAGGCCCATGTTCAGCAGTGGACGTATGTGAGCTGAAATGATGATGATGAAACTTACTATTACATAAATAGGAAGCAGTCGCATTACCTAAGGACCGTTACATACGTTGTATAGGTATCTCTACCAGTTCCAGGTGGAAGCGTGCCCAAGACACTGGCTGCATGGCCACGCTGAATATAATATCAAAAGCCTTGTAAGGTTTTTCAATAAAAAGTACAATTAGACTAACTATGTACAAAGGAATCAGTCAGCTTACCTATAGGCCTATAGGTAACTCAACTGTTCCAGAAATATTCAATAATTAATAATTGAATATGTCGTATCTTAATTGTATAATATCTATTGTGTTTTATTCATATATTAATTAATGATTTTTCATTAAATAGATCAAGATTTAGCTGATGTGTTCAGTTGCCTCCATCTACTGATTTCTTGCGGCTGCTACAATGCATTAATTCCATCGTATGAAACTTGGTATTACAGGGAGGTAATTTATGAAGGTCGCTTTGCTTTACTTTCGGATTCCCACACTTTTTTTTTTTTATCTAAATTGATATTTAGATTGTTTTTTAATTATTGATTAATGATAATAAATTCTGAATATAGTTCTTTGCAATGTCAGCCACAGGTTTTAAAATTCAATCAACTCAAAGCTTGATCCTATAATTTTGGACGAGGATAACTTTTTCTGTGGTGTTGAAAATGCTGAGCTTACAAAGAACTTCATCTTTTTTTTGTCTGGGTGCTTTTCAGTCAGTCAGTCAGCCAGTGAGTCAGTCAATTAGTCAGTAAGTCAGTCAGTTAAACAACGATTTTATAATATTTGAATTTCAGATAGATTCCTTGTATACTTTTACAAAAGGCCTTTATGTAGCTTAAGTGTTCAATTTCTAGTTGATTCCATATTTAATTAGATGATAGTAGTATTCTAATTTATCAGTGTAGATACCACAGGCTTATACCAACTAGGTACAATCGCAAGTGATAACAGTCGAGTACATGAATGAAAACGTCCACGCTTTTAGCACATACAGAAGATACTAAATTTTACAGTAAAGTCAGTGAAGTATACTGAACTACGTCACAAAGTAAACTACTGCGATCCGGTGGTAGACATACAGATCTATATCGGTCGCCGGCAATTCCAAATTCATGAATATGTATGAGACGAACGCAAAACTGCGTTAGGCGCGAGTTATTCATGGGGAGGTTGTGCAGGCATCTATGAAGATTGATGTTGTAAATCCAATGTACGAGAATTGCCGGTACTTTTAGAATTTTCTCGCAAAAACCAGTTAAAAATTCAATCGTTCCTCGAAACATTTTACAGAATAGAAAGTTGGGGTACAGTAAGAATTTACGTACCAAGAACGCCATCTGTTAGATGGCGCTGGAACTTCGACGTAAGCGCTGGCATTAAATTGTTTAGGCGAATTACGATTACTGCAGCGACACTTTTATCGTCAATGTTTTTTATCGTCAAAAATTTAAAGTCAAATACCTTACAAGTTATTCACGCACAGAGGTGGTAGAGGTACTTTGTGGTACAGGTCACAGCAAAACGCACTCAGGAAGTGCGGAGAATGGTATAGATTGGATGGAGAGTGCATTGGGTTTGTGGTGGACCTTGGGAGCCTATTACTAAGCCTCCTCAGTTCATCCGTCTATCCGTCTGTCTGTATATCAGCAGGCTGTATGGGGCCCCATACAAGAACATTTTTTTTTTAGCTCCATCGTCAAAGCGGTAATACAATAGACAAGAAAGTTGAACTATTTGGGTTTCTTAGTGTGATAGTAATACTTACTTTAAAGTATAAATAATTAAATAGGCCAAGCGTAGGTCGGACCCACACGAATGTTCCAGAATAAAATGCAAAAACAGAGTTTGCCTTTAGATGTGGGTAGACCCTTGATGTTCACGCTCAGCCGGTATTTTTAAATTTAATAGGCCTACGTTTGACAGCAATCTCGCCTGATGATAAGCGATAATGTAGCCTACGATGAAGTAAGCTTGCCTAGAAAAACCTTGCATATATCTGTATTTCACGATTTCTCTTGCTCTTTTGCAGAGCACATTTACTGTGTTCATTATGTGAAAGAAAACCACTTAATAATCTAATACCATCTCACCTACGTCTGTCGACATAGCAACAATTCAAAATTGTTGTGTTGAATTCAGAGGTAAGATAGACAGTTGATCAGACTCCTGATGATTCTGGGACAAGCGATTTTTTTTTTATTTATGATGTGTCAGCGCTTGGCCGTCATCTCATCTGGTTACAAGTAAAGATAAGGCCGAATGTGGAGGGGCACGTCACCCGGAGTCCTCAACAAACTGAGGAGCTGGCTATTTTACCTCTAAATGCCGGAACACAATTTTTTTTAGAATTGTTGCTATTATTAATGTTGCTCCACCTGCCACCGGTGGGTTAATTTTTTTGTTTAAATCCTTATCAAACTCACATTCACCAACCTATAACCAGCTGTGCTCAATTGCTTATAACGGCAGACAAGGTTGCAAGCTTGCAGGTGCCTGATTTACCCACAATACAATAGAATTTTACTGTTACGTAAGATTCATAATCCTTTTAGTTTTAATTAAAGGCAATGATGAGTACAAACAAGTAAATATAACAAAGTTGAGCTTATGTATGCTCTTCCAATATAGGTAAGGTAAGAGTAGTAGAGCCCCTTGTGAAAGGGCTCGTCCGGGGAAGTATTACTACTAGACCTATTTCAACCGCCAACTAGCATTGCCTGAAATCTTAAGGGGGAGTCCTATGCTATTCGGGAAGCCGGTCATAAGGGGGATTCCTAAGCTATTCGGGGAGCCGGCCATGACAGGGGGCCAGTCTAAGCCCTTGTCACTTTGAAATGATGTTTGACAGCATAAGGAGACAAGAATAGATATTACAATAAAATGAATTGAATCAATGCATAAAAGTTACACAAATTACGGGCACGCGAAGCTTATCAATTTCATGTTGACGGGCGCAATGCAGTGCCCTGTAGGATATACAGGGCAGATATACATTGAATGTAATATGTAACAAGCCTCATAGTTCAGTTGGTAGTAGCTCTGTCTCCTGCGCTGTAGGCTGTGGGTTCGATTCTCACCCAGGCCAAACATTTGTGTGATAAATATAGTAGTTTGTTCTGTGCTTGGGTGTTGTAGTACGTATGTATTTACAACAGTATTTAAGTATTCTATCCGTAATCTAGTTCTCATATTACAAGCTATGCTTAGTTTGGGGCTAGATGGCGCTGTGTAAAATTAGTGTCCTGTAATATTTATTTATTTATTTATTTATGTGACCTACGCAGTAAGGCATTGTTATAGGCAAGAGATGCACTTCACATCAGGTGGTCTACTTACTTATTCCGTCTCCTTGTTGTATAAAAATATGGGTTTCCAGTACCTGCATCCTTAATCCCATTAAAGTCGATCTCATAAATTTTATTGGGGGGCGCTCGAAAAGCCTTCGAATTGGCTTATTACAATGCTAGTTGATACTGATAGTAAATTACACAGATAAAGAATGGTATAAGGTATAAGGTACACAAATTGACTTATGATTCTTTTTACCCTTTTATCAAGCCTCACAGCTTAGTTGTTAGTAGCTCTGTCTTCTGAACTGTAGGTTGTATTGGTTCGATTCCCACCCAGGATAAACATTTAAGTGATGAATATTATATATTTGTTTTGTGTTTGGGTCTTGTATTGTATGGTAAGTTTTTATTTACAAAAAAAAAACATGAAGTAATATATCCGTAATCTAGTTCCCATGTTACCTAACAAAGCTTTGTTTAGTTTGGGACATGATGGCGCTGTATGAAATTAATAACATCATGTAATGTTTATTATCATTTATTTAACGCCTCCAATTTAACCCGTGGATATCGTTAAAGCTGACTAAGGTCACCAGAAGAAGGGAGTTAACTTTTGTGTATTATTTAACACCTTTATGCGATCACTAAACCTAATTCTGTCGCCATAACAACAATTCTGAAATTGTTGTGTTCCGGCATTCAGAGGTAAGATAGCCAGTTCCTTAGTTTGTTGAGGATTCCGGGTGGAGTGCGCCTCCACCTTCAGCCTTATCTCAACTTGTTACCAGGTGAGGTGAAAGCCAAGCGCTTCCCCGTTGTACAATAAAAAAAAAAAGCTGTAGGCTAACCATGGTATTATGCCGTATTCAATTCAAATTTTGGAAGAGCTAGTTGATTTCTCCGAATAGTAAAGATAGTGCCTGCCTACCTTTTCGGTTTCCTACAGCTGAACTCTATACCAAGTGGGAAGTGTTGACTGTTAGGCAATATTTCTCACTTCAAACAATCCTGCTGAAACACACTAAAATGACCTATGATCCAAACTTCTTAAAAGACAGAAGAAGAGGAGGAAATGACACACAACTCCTGCGTACAAACCAAGCCCAGAACTTCTTCGTCTTCTAAGGTCCTTATTGTTGTTAGATAAATTATTCAATTTATTTAACACTTAACTTTCCATTTACCATAAAACTAGAGTAAGCTGTAAGTACACTGTCACTCAGTGGCTTAAAACCCTCACCTATGAAGAGACAGAAAACTTACTTACACTTAACCTATGCTCCTAACCTTAATTAGATACAATACATTTATAATTTCCTGCATACGTGTGATATGTGTATGTGGGCAGTTCCTGTTAATTAGTTAATTCCTGTATTATTTTTTATTTATTTTTTCCGCATCTCATAGCACACACTCAACCCTACTTATCCACACCACACCACACAACCCCACTTACACCTTGAGTCATAAATTACACACTACACACTCCAAATCTGATAGCTTTTTAAATTTTTTGTTGCTTTTACTTTAATGAGCTTAATTTTTTTTATTTTATTATTTTATTTTACCTCCTCAAAAGCTTTAAAATGCAGACGACTTGCACATATAGATTTTTACCAGCTTTGTGGGTGCCCTTGTGACCTGTATTAAAAGTTTTTTACAAATATATCTCAGGCACGAATCTCTCACGAGCGGAGCTACTATGTTCGCAAATATACTGTTCTATTTAATTTTCCTTAGCTTAATACCTACTCAATATAATTTATGAAATAATTTGTAGTACCTCTGTGAGAGAAAATAAACGGCTTTTCTTATTATTATTATTATTCATCTGTACTTCCTTTAACTTTATTAATTAGGCATCTGCGTTGAAAGATCCTCCTTCTAAGTCAAAACTTGTATAGAGGCGAGGGCTCTTGCTTTGCCTGGCTCCTGACTGAGTAATACCTACCTAAGACATATGTACACCAGTAAATTTTTGCAATCTTTGCAAACAAAAAAAACTGTATTTAATATTTATGAATAAAGGACATTTATTCAATAAAAAGTACAATTAAACTAACTATGTACAAAGAAATCAGTCAGATTACCTAAGTAATGAATAAATGTATTGACATATTAAAAGATAATTATTTGTTGTTACAAATTATTTAGGAACGGATACAGTTGTATCCGTTCCTAAATAATAATTTAAGAATAATAAATTATTTATTTGTCTTTCAGACATGTCTAGTATAGTGCTATAATATAGTGTATAATGGTGATACCATTGTTAAACCATCTTAAATTTATTAGTCCATTATATCCAAATGTTGTGTGATAGAGATTTCTCATATAAGCGATAAAACCACCAACTATTACACAGTTGAGTTACCTATAGGCCTTTAGTAACGGTCCTTAGGTAATCTGAATGATTCCTTTGTACATAGTTAGTTTAATTGTAATTTTTTCTATTACACCGTTTATAATGTTTTCTTGATTTGACCATAGTGCAGGAATTTTCTATCGAAATTGTACCAAGAACACATTGTGAGTATTATACAGCACACGCCGAGTTAAGTCTTATAGAAAATGAAATCTCTTGACTAGAGACGTGGAAAAAAGCTTCCGGATAATTCGATAAAATAAACCAGAAATTTAATTACGTCACTACTTTTACTTCGCGCAGTCTATTTTTATTTGCTCGAGTGCACTAACCAAGGAGTAAGATATCATGAAAGAGCTATTTGCGAAACTTAGAAACTTTGTTGTCAACGCGGTCCAACGTGCATTTACTATTTATACGCAACACCACTTTGCGGTGTTTTTGCAGTGCACCAAGCGTGGTGATTACGGCAATGCTTTCTAGTTTGAGGAGACTCTGACCCACAGTGGACATTCATGATTGCAAACTGCTACCTACAGTACCAGCTAAGGTGTTACTGATGACAATGTATGACATTTTGAGAGTTCTGTACCAAAAGGGTGCCAACGTGTCACAATACAATCCAATACAAGATATTGTTTTGCTAAATAAATACAAAGAACATACAAAAGTTTTCCTTTTATAAGTCTGCGCTTTCACGTCAGGATTTCTTATTTACCTGAGGTTTTTTTTTTTTATAGTACGACGGGTAATCACTTGGCCTTCATCTCACCTGGTAACAAGTTGAGATAAGGCCGAAGGTGGAGGCGCACTTCACCCGGAATCCTCAACAAACTGAGGAACTGGCTATCTTACCTCTGAATGCCGGAACACAACAATTTTAGAATTGTTATTATGGCGACAGAATTAGGTAAGATGGTGGTAGGAGGCGGACTTAAACAAAGTCCTACCACCAACCAAACCAAGCACAATATATTGTACTCCACATGGGGATCGAACCCGGGACCTCTGGATCTGAAATCGGTGGCTTGAACCACTAGAACACAGAGGCGGTCATTTAACTGATCAATGACACTAAATGAAAATAAGCACGTTTACAATGAATTTTCTAAGACTCTAACTACTACATAGTTTCCCATCCAGTACAAGAGTAATTATGTTCATTCTGTCTCATTTCTGAAAAAAAAGACAAAGGCATGTCAGAGCAAGTAAAATATATACGTGTTTTTAAGACTTGAAATGTGGGTCGGAACTATTGGTATGAGTATCGCACTTGGCCGGATTGCTATAGTGTTTTATGCATAGTCTTTTGCTTTGGGTCACACACAACCTGCGATGGCGAACCAGCCTTCATCTGTATTCCATTTTATACCTCTACTTTAGCATGGACAATGCTATTCGACTCCAATAATAGAAGAGTGAATTTTAATAGATTTCACCATCTCCGCTTCGTTGGACGTAAACCATTGTCGATATCTGGTTCGTAGTTCAATGACTATACTAATGAATAATTATGAATTTCGGCAGATTGGCTTGAAACTATTTTTTTCGAAATGTGATATATACATTTTACGAGTAGATACATGTTTGGATATAAATTCAATTATTCAAAAGTTTGAGACTTTGGCTTCCAATATTACTGTTGCTGATAAGAGTTCACTCCACCTACTAAGGTTCACCAATTCTTGATGAATCTTTTCCGGGTTTCGTCTACGACAAAATTAAAATTTTTATTAAGGTTTCAGACAGACTTTCAAAAATCAACTCACATATGGCTTTCAGCATTATAAAATTTTGTCTTTTTGGCCCAAAATTTACTTATGCTTTGCGATGTGTCAACTTGAATGTGTCAACTGTGGAAACACAGTGAGCTGGTGGAAGGCTTAGACAACATAATAAAGAACACCCTTTCCACGGTTTTGAATATTGAGTTGGATGACAGAGCGTGGTCGCAGGCCTCAATGCCTGTTCGATTGAGCGGCTTAGGTATACGCAAAATTTCTAGTGTTGCTTTGCCAGCGTTCTTGTCTTTCGTCTGTGGTACACATTCTTTGGTTGAGAAAATTCTAACACCATCAATTTCGGCTGTTCCTGGCAATATGCTCGAAATTTCTTTTCTTGACGAGGCTCGAAATGATTTGCATAGTGCTTGTCCTAATACCGATCCCCCAAAACACCTTTCGGCACAACGGCAGTGAGACGGGCCTCTGTGCGAGTTGACACGGAATTATCTATTACATACCTGCTCAACCTCCACAGATCGTGCTCGTCTCTTAGCAGTTTCAAAATGGGAATCTGGTCTTTGGCTGTAAGACTATCCATCTTACAATACCGGTACACTTATGGATTCTGTAACTTTCCGTGTTGTCACTTGTCTTCGGTTGGGTGCAAGATGCTGCGCCTCTCACCAGTGCCGATGCGGTGAGGCCGTAGATCTATTTGGTTTTCACGGACTTTCGTGTGCAAGGTCTGCCGGCAGGATTTCGCGCCACGCAAGTCTTAATGACATTATCCGTCGAGCTTTTACCAGTGTCAATGTTCCAGCCGTTCTTGAACCGAATGGTCTGTTACGTGATGATGGTAAGCGGCCCGACGGTATGACTCTTGTCCCTTGGGAAATGAGTAGGCCATTGGTGTGTAACGCTACCTGCGTCGACACCCTAGCGCTATCTCATCTGCCTGGGACATTAGTTAGGGCTGGTGTGGCGGCAGATTCGGCCGAGGATCACAAAAGGCGCAAATATAGTGGTCTCGACAGAGCTTACCTATTTGAGCCTTTTGGGGTGGAGACATTGGGTCCGTGGGGAGCCGGTGCCCTCCGGGTGTTCAAAAATCTTGCGGGGCTTTTGATTGAGACGACACGTGACCCAAGGGCTGGCTCTTATTAAGCCAGCGAATTAACATAGCTATTCAGCGTGGCAATGCAGCCAGTGTCTTGGGCACGCTTCCGTCTGGTATAACTGGTCTGGAACAGTTTCCTACAGACCGTTTGTAACGGTCCTTAGGTAATCTGACTGATTCCTTTGTTAGTTTAATTGTACTTTTTATTGAATAAATGATTTAAAAAAAATGTTAAATAAATAATGCTTCATGACATAAATTTTTATACAGCGCCATCTAGCTTCAATTTAAAAAAGCTTGCAATACATTATGGGAACCAGATTACCGATTAAATACTCACATACATTCATTTCTGGTAATTAAACATTTTTATCCACTATTTTTATTAGAAAACCAAAGCAAAATCAACCCAATAAAATGAATAAATAATACAGAATATCAGTAAGTTAATAAGAGGTTTACACGACAAAAAAATACAACATACATTAGCCAAATATAGAACAAACTATGTTCATCGCACAAGATAGTTGGCTATCACTGCCTTTTTTTTTTTTATTGTGCGAAGGGGAAGTGGTTCATCTCACCTGGTAACAAGTTGGGATAAAGCCGAAGGTGGAGGCTCACTTCTCCACTTCTCCCGGAATCCTCAACAAACTGAGGAACTGGCTATCTTACATTTGAACGCCGGAACACAACATTTTTTTTAAGAATTGTTATTATGGCGGTAGAATTAGGTAAGATGGCGGTAGTTAGCCAGGTGGACTTAAACAAGATCCTACCTCCAACCAAACCAAGCACAATATATTGTACTCCCCTGGGGATCGAACCCGGGACCTCTGGATCTGAAATCGGTGGGTTGAACCACTAGACCACAGAGACGGTTGAAACCTCCATGGGCATGGGCATGGGCATTTAATCCGCGTACGGTAAAGCACGACGATAGTGGTCAATAAGTCAGTAAAGAATAAATAGGTATTTATTTTCATAATTAATTGTAAAGAAAAAAAATTATATCGTGACTTTTTTAAAATTTATTTAATAATGTAATGTATAACATTAGTAATTTAAATATTGTACCCTATTTACCTGTCTAGGTTAGTCTGAGTACTCATATTCTAATAGGTAACAAAAACAAGTAAGTTGAATACAGAAGTAGGTACGCGCGTAAGTACACGTAAGTATCACAAAAACGCAAAAACGAGTCTTGGTAGGTATGCATGAACACGCAGAACAGAACCGATGCTTAGCTGGCTAACTAACGATAGGTATGTATGATTTACTCACACTATCACAGAGATAGTAGTGTAGTATCATAACAATAGGGCTTCGTTGTCGATCGTCAGGTCGTCACTCGCTTATCGCGCGACTATATAGTAAGTGATATTTATTTCATTTATTTAGGTAGGTTAATTAATTAGAGAACATTAATGTTTAATTTGTTTTACAACTTATTAAGATAATACTCTACCAATTTATTTTTCCATTTCCTGAATAATTTCATAGCACACAATGACAATATCATTAAAATGTTATGGTTCAATTCACGTTAGGTCTTACTTTGATTGTCAGTCTTGTCAAACAGCCCCTGAAATTTTTCTTTTCATACAATTGATAAATGAGACTCAACTAATGGAATTTAATAGAAATTATAAGATTTAGTTACTAACTAATAGTAGTTATGAAAAATTAAAACTTGCTTAATTTTAAATGGAAACTTGAGGATTGAAGGATTCGATTTAGAATGGAGTCCCAATCCTATCCAAATGGTGACTTCTTGAAGACATTAGGGTCGTCATACAGCAGAAATCCAAACGTTAGAAGCTAATTCCTAGTCTTTGCAGTGCGCTTGTTTCAGATTAATATAATATAATCTAAGGTGAATCAGTGCGTCTGAATTTAAACGAAAGCAAATTTAAAGATTAAAGCAAGTAGATATTTCTTAATCATAAATTTTGAAACTTCGGTTCGTCTGTCTATCCGTCATACTTTAAAATTACTATATCTTTTGAGTCGTCATAGGTAGCTCATGTAAATTTTCAGAGTATATGTGTGTGGGAGATTAAGTGACAAATAATAAAACGAGGGAGTAAATGAGAGGGAAACAACCATTCATTCATAAAAGAAACTTGTTTCAATAAAATCTGTTTTTAAAACTGAAACCCTGAAAATTCGAACGTCAAACTTACACTGATGTTTGACAATAAATAAAAAAAAACAAACCACAAAAAGCTAAACCCGCACAAATTCTCCAGATGTAACATATTTTCAAGCATTTTCAGTCGTTTGACTTTCACTGTATGTTGGTCGGATCGGAACACTTGGTGTGAATGAATGAAAATTCTTTATAGTACACTTTGTTTTTGGTATATTGAAAAGTTGACAATTTAAAACTAAAGTAAACGGTACAATCGGCTGCCTTATCGCTTAAAAGCGATAAGTTGATGGTAGGAGGGTGGGTGTACCTACATAATAAAAGAGAATAAGTAAATTTTGATTTTTCCAATACAAAACATATCTAAATAGATACGTTATAATAATTTGACTTTGTTAGAATATGTAACTACCTACTTACTAACATAATACTTATACATAAGTCTATAAATATATGTACCCAATTATTTATACGTGTGATGTGTGTGTACAATTCGCACTTGGCTAGTTCATTTTCAACATGATTTGCGGGAGCTGTACTTTTTTTAAAGCGCAGCACAGAACACAACGCACTCGTGGCATGGCCTTTATAGGTCATCGTCGACGTGAGATGTCACGTAAAAAAAAGCTGCGCGTACCTAGTTTACCTATCCTATCTATTTCAGTGACTGCCCGAGACATGATCCAAGGAATTGGGAAACTCCTTTCCTACACCATAAATATTGCTACCCGAAAATTCCACATCACTAGGTCTTTTCAGTTGAGATCTGCGTTGATTATCACTCATGTTAATCAGCTACGAACTTTTTTCACCATACTCCTTAATACCCATAATCATTTGCAAAAGATCTTGTAGTTCAGAAGGGCTTTAATCTCTCTTGGTTTCGATTAAGGTATGTTTTGTTAGTATAAGGCCGAAGGTGGAAGCGCACTTAATCCGGAATCCTCAACAGTCTGAGGAACTAGATATCTTACATTTCAATGCCAGAACACGACAGTTTAGAATTGTTGTTATGGCAACATGTCGACATTATAACAATTCTTAAAAAAATTGTTGTGTTCCGGCATTCAGAGGTGAGATAGCCAGTTCCTCAGTTTGTTGAGGATTCCGGATGAAGTACGCATCCTTCTTCGGCCTTATCTCAACTTGTTACACGTGAGATGAAGGCCAAGCGCTTCCTCGTCGTACAAAAATACCTACTAGTTAAAAATACCTACTATTAGTTATAGTGGTATAGCTAGCTATACCACCAAACTAACTAAGTCCAATCGGACTTAAACATAGTCCTACCACCACACAAACAAAGAAAAATAATGAACTCCCCTGGTGATCGGTGACCTCTGGATCTGGCACCGGTGGGCAAACCACTATACAACAGAGGCGGTTAAGTATTATTTGTATCATATTGTTATAGATGGTAGGTCCAGAGGATGGATCTCCAGATATCAGTTCAATATCAAGCCGAATCTTTGCGGGTACGCACTCAGGCTGCTCTAGCTGCTTGTGTCACGCTCACAATTATCCCGGGACTTTAGTACCTATCTCTCATTATCCACTTAATATACTTAAAGGTAATAATAATCCCCTTACCCTACGCAACCGATTATTCTCAAAGAGTGTTGACGTTAAGCAGGCGGCCGGTCTTAAAAGTTCAGCCAAAACCAAATAAATATTACAGGACATGATTTTCACACAGCTCCATCTTGTCCCAAACAAAGCTTGTAATATGGGAACTAGATTACGGGTATAATACTTAGATACTTACTTCTTATTTTCTGTAAATACATACTTATCATACAATACAACATCCAAACACAGAACAAACATCAATATCCATCACACGAATGTCCCGGGTTGAAATCGAACCCACAACCTACATCGCAGCAGTAGTTACTACCAGCTGAGCTGTGAGGCGAACTGGAAGCTTGCTAACATGTTAGAAGACATGCTGCGCCAACCCCATCTAGTGAGGGACATTGGGCAGGAAGATGATGATGGATGGATTAGAAATTTCCTAACTATGTTAGTTTAAATACAAATTCAGTGAATTCATCCAACATTTCGCGGTCCATTGAACACGTCTGCAGACTTCCAACTCCTACCGCATTTGTTGTGCTAACGATTTCACTGTAACTTACTGCTCGTGGCTGCAACAAGCTAGCAATAGGAGTTACAAATTACTAGTCTACAGAAAAGTTACACGCCATTCATAACATTTTGGATAGTATTTCAGTATTTTCGATATATGTTTATTTCTTGAACAATTTAGAAATCGTGTTTGAAAATATTCATTCTAAAAATAGTACACAACTAATTACAGTTTTCATATATTTTTGTCAAATTCAAATTTGTCATGATTGTCAAAGAATTGACTATTATTTTTCAAAAAATCGGTCACAGAATAGAAACACCCTTTCAACACCATTAATTGCACGATCTATTATTTTTATTTCAGTGGATAAGGTATTATATACTTTGACATGCTTAGCGATGTTAGGCGTAGGTGGTTGAGCCTTGTATTAAAAAATGGATCGATGTCTTAACGTATTATTCTTTGATCAGTGTAGCTATTTATAAACATTCGGAAAGTATCAAATCCTTATCGGGTCAAATTCGGAAGATTCCGATGGAGATTCCGGAACGCTATTTTTAACTCCGAAATCTATTTTTTTTTACATTAGAATTCGATGCTACCCACAGAACATTTTCAGAAATAGTGTGAGAATAGGGTTGAAATCTATCGGATTCTATGTCGGATCCGACAAAAAGTGACGTTTCCGATCCGAAAACTTTCAATGTATTTTAAAATCTCTATGCAGATGATTCATAGTGACGGGTGCTATACACGTCATTTAAAGTTATGATAAATAGAATATACTGAAACTTTACAGTTTTTTTTTTTAAATATACTACATGTAGACGGAACAAACAAGCAGACTACCTGATGTTATGTCAAACTCTTGCCTATAACAAAGTCTTCCTGCATAGGTCATATCCACAAAGAACTGAACTACGCTGCACTGCATAGTACTTGTGAACTTGAGGCATAGTTGTAAAGCCTCGTGCGATGGTAATGTTACCGGCAACCGACTTCAAACTGAAACACAGCAAAGACGCTTGGCGAACAAAATGAGTACGGTAGTAATACTTCCAAGGACGAGATTTTTCCAATTCACGCAACAACTTGGTTAACCGTAGCAATGAATCTAGGCTCTTTAATAATAATAATCATAATAAATATTACAGGTCATTTATGTTTGTATATATTTCATATCCACTCCCTGTTCATCAAATGACGTAAAACGCAACAAAATAATAATTCTCTGGTATTTTTTATTGTGCGTCGGGGAGGTGCTTGGTCTTCATCTCACCTGATTTTCAGGTAATGATAAGGTCGAAGGTGTATAAGGCGCATTTCACCCAGAATCCTCAACAAACTGAGGAACTGACTATCTTACCTCTAGATGCCGGAACACAACAGTTTAAGAATTTCTCCGGTGTCAGATACAGAGGTCCCGGATTCGATCCCCATGTTCAAAATTGTTCTTGGTTTGGTTGGTGGTAGGACTTTGTTTAAGTCCACCTGGCTTGCAACCACCATCTTACCTAATTCTGTCGCCATGCCGTCGCGTCAACACAACAATTCAGAATAACAATATTTCAGAATAACAGAATTGTTGTGTTCCGGAATCTAAAGGTAAAGGTAGCCAGTTCCTGAGTCTGTTGAGTATCCAGGTTAAGTGGGATTTCACCTTCGATCTTATCATATCTTAAAACTGGATGCGATGAAGGCCAAGCGCTTCCCCGTCGTAGAATAAAAAAAAAAATCACACCAATGTTTATGGAAATCGAACCCTCTCAACCTACGCAGAAGCATGTGACAATATTAAGGGTAGCAGCATGCTCTTCAATTAATAAAATAAAACTGCAATCGTCATACTGCTAGCCAATCGTTGTGATTATAGCTGATTCTTCTATTGTATTCTTTTGGATGCTACAGGAGATCTTAAGAGTAGTAGAAGCCCCTTGTGAAAGGGCTCGTCCGGAGAAATACTACCACCATACTTATTTCGGCCGCCAAGCAGCATAGCTGTGTTTCGTTTTAAAGGCTATGGTTGCCGAATGGAAATTATGGGCACGGGAGGCTTTAAACCTTCACGGGTGCAATGCAGTGCCGTGTAGGTTAAGTTCATTGTGGATGTGACCCATGCAGCAAGGCTTTGTCATAGGCAAGAGATGCACTTGACACCATCAAGTGCGCTACTTGCTTGTCCCGGCTCCTAGTAGAATAAAAAAAAAGATTCAACACAATGGACTTTTTCGTACTATATATATATATATTATGATGACGAAGTATTTTTTTAAATGCATATCTATCGCAAATTACTCAGCTGGACCGCCTCCATATCTAACCGTACCACATCAAACGTGCATGTACCTGCGGACCTTTAATGAATGTTTTTCTTTCATCCATTAAGTTTCAAGTTCTCAGTTTATAGCGAGGTTTTTTGCGAACATTTCTCACATTGCGATGTTATTTCGATTTTTGCTACGCTGCTTGCTGACTTATGTGCTAGAAAAAGTAAATCACACTTAGAAAAACTATATGACACTTACTTATGGCTTTTTGCCGCGAGGATTTACTTCTGATTCTGACTCAGAATGTGCATCTGACGAGCATCACCAACTAGGGTAATCAGAGGCATGTCCAAACTGACGCTAGGCATATTCCCATTTGCAAGTAGCCAAGTATTATGCCAAGATATGCCATGCCGGTTTTCTCACGACCTTTACCGTCAAAGCATGCGCATGAGTCAAATGAGCATATAAACTTCCAAAAGAGCAAAATGTCCTTTGGTGCACCATAGGACGCGAAACCATTTTATACGGATATAATTGTTATTTTGATATGAAAAATTGGGTACCTTTGTATGCGCATTTGACCTATATTTATTCCAACGTTTCTACGGGGTTGCACTAGCCGGTTACCCGGTGGTCGCGGACAAACCGAAAAAATAGATAGAAATGGTTTGTTGTCGTGATCTGGTCTAAGAACCCTAACCAGCCCAGCTTATAAATGCAGCTATCCATTATCTGGGTCATTCAAAGTTCTAGGACTAGTCCTATAGAATAGAAATAGACCTAGGTCTATTGAGTTGCCTGATGGTATGAAATACTTACACTTCACGCCTAAATTATCAATAAAACAAACCCTCCCAACAACATTCATAAAATAATTTGAAAAGCCGATACTTTTTATTTGAAATAATTATTAAATGATAACAAAACTAATCAATAATGTTGTTTTTATAGCTATTTTTTTTTTAACCTGCGTGCAGTAGCTCGATATACTGGATAATTAACTATTAAGTTTGACTATTACATATTATGTGAGGGTGATGCGAAAAAACGAGTGTCTACACATTATACACTAGCATCAATAGTACCATTGAATGACCCTTTTAGCTTGACATTTGCAAGCGTTGGACAACAGACAGCTAACGAACTAGTAGATTGCTCAGCTAACCTGTTAATACCAACGCGAACTAGTTTTAACCAGTTAAAACAGTTACATTATTCAACTGTTTTGAACAAAAGCTAAATCAGAGACCTACTTATGAATACGAAAACGTACATAAGCGTTGTTTTGATAGGAGATTGCATGTGCCTGCCTTTTAGTATAAGACTAGTGGGACTCAAAAAATCATTCTTAGTACAGTAGTAGTTTAGTCAGTCACTCAGACACTCACGACTGCTACTTTATAATTTTTAAGAAATATTTCTTTTTAAAATTATAAAGTAGCAGTCGTGAGTGCCATACTAATAAGCTGTTTTTACTAGACTGGTAAATTTTGATGTATATTAATTTTATAGATTTTTTATAATGTTTGTCTAGTGCGAGTTTTCTACATGCTCCGTATCTACTCTAACGCGATTGCGTTTACTACGATTCATTTTAAAAATAAGACCTATTCACCATTCACAGTAAGTAAACGCGAATCGAGTGAACTTCGATAGCAAGTCTCACTTGGCTCTAAGGACGATATACCTATAAATAATATTTACAATTAATATTTATATTATATATAAATAAGGTCGAAGGTGAACACGCACTATTTCTGGATTCCTCAACAGACTGAGTAACTGGCCATCTCACCTATAAATACCAGAACACAACAATTTTAAATTGTTGTTAAGGTGACAGATAGGTAAGACGGTGGAAGCTACCTAGGTGAACCCTAGCTAAACTTGTCCCACCAACTAAACCAAGGAAAAATTGTTATCCCTGGGGATTTAACCAGGACTGAGGTCCCTGGTTAAACCGGGGTTAGAACCCTCAGGGTCTGATACCTGGTAGGCCATGGTAGGCGAACCACTAGACCATATAATCTCGTTCGCTATGCACTCAACTGGTTTCGACGGAAGACCAGCGTTGTGTTATAATTTATATTACAACACAGCATATTGCTGAGTCGAACGCCAATTCGATGCATTTCTATGCCTCAAATAAATGAATTTTCTTTCTTTCTTTATTTACTTTATAATATAGCATACGAAAGTCTTTGAGACTTGATTCTTAAGAAACCGTTACTTGCATATTTAAGTTTAATTAAAATATATTACAGGATTCTAAAACCTGGCTCGGTTTTCTCATAAACAACCTCAACTAACGAATCTCAGTTATTTAGCTTCAAAATTTTCGAATATATTTTGAGGGATTAATCCCGGCCTGCTCAAAATAGTGTAGAGGCAATGAACAGTGATGAGGGTTGTCCGTTTGATGGGGTGATGCACGTAGAGGATCCTTTGGTTGTGTAAAATTAAATCAGAGCCCCTAAGCATGTCTGAAGGGTAGGGGCTTAAGATGCGATAAACGTGTTTAGTCGTTTTTACAGTGTGTATTTTGTTGTAGTAGATGATAATTAAACTATGACTTCGGTTTGGCTACAAGAAATTATGTTTCCTAGTGGCCTAGTTTGGTATTCTAACAGGGTAGTACGAGTAGTACGAGGAAACGGCCGTAAGTATTGTTAATATAGTCACCACTACGTCTCTATACATATGTATGGCTGTATGAGTAACAAAAAGGTAGACTCGCTCTATCGTAGACCTAATCATCACCTGTGCAATTTTAAAAGCCAACAGCACATACTATTTAATAAAAACTATTCAGAGAAATCATGAAAAACTTCTTATTTTGTACGACGGGGATGCACTCACGGTCCCCTGTTTTTAATTTACGATTTGTCCGACGGTAGAGGCGTATTTCCCTCGGAATCCTTGATAACTATCTTAACACGAAATCCCGGAACACAACAATTTATAATTTTTATTATGGCGGCAGACTTGAGTAAGATGGTGCTAGCAAGCCAGGCGGACATAAACAAGTCCTTTCACCAACCAATCGAAGCATAATATTGTTTCCCCATGAGATCGACCGGGACATCTGGAACTAATACCGGTGGGTGAAACATTAGACAGCAGAGGCGATTAACTAAGTAGGTTAATTTTATGATTTAGTCCTGTCTTTTGTATTGTTGATATAAACGGTTGGCACTGGAGGTTTATTGGTTGATGATGCTATGGTCGAATATCTTTGCAAGAGACTTTGACCCCTATTTAATGGGTATTTGGCTCCCTAGGAAGGACTGCGGTATCCATTAAATAGTTTAAGCTTAATATTTTATAAATGGAGGAGTACTGCAGTAAGGTAAGATTTCCTGTTTTTTCTTTTTTATACCGACCACTGGTTTTTAAAAATCATCGTCACCATTTTCTTATACCAAATTCCACAAGAAATCTCTCACTAGGAAGCCTCCATTTAATGGCCGCCACATGCTCCACAACCCTGCGAACCTATCATACAATTGGCCGCACCCATTAAACTGTAGAACCATAATTTTGATAGAAATAAAATCCCCAAATTTCGGAATTAAAAATACTTTATACACTACTGAGAAAAACGATGTTGCCTTTTCTCTCAACCACCATAGTGATGTGCCCTAGGGTATGGACTTATACTATGGATACTGTTTTTATCTTGCTAGAGTAGGTAATACTGCTAAGCGGTAATACATTATGCATTTGGTCCTGTACTCGGTCAGATATAGTAGGCCTTTGTTTCGAAACAATGCATTGCATTAATCAACAAATGGATTGTTGATAAAATCGTAGCTACTACCTATTTTATTATATTAAAATCTATTTGTTGGCATAAAGCGACTCTTCATAAATAAAACACCATAAGATTTTTTTTTTTAGAAAATGTACACCATTATCTTTATTCATACAAAAAAGGCCTTGTCAAAATACTTTATACAACGTTATATATTAATCATGAACGAATACCCATACACATCAACATACAACTAACCTATCACTATTGATTTTCGATATTAAATAATAATAAATGCTAAAATTCTGAACATAGTCTTTTTTAAACTCTCAAAACTCGTACACAAGTGTTTTTTGCGTTTATTGTTGGAAAAAATAAGCTGCAACGGGATAAAAAATATTATGTGAGACATTTTTTTCCCGACGAAGCTTATTGTTAAAAAATATTTAACTTAATTTATGTACTCAGTTTATAAATGTGTGAACATTTTAATAAAATAAACCAGCCAAGCGTGAGTCAGACACGCACATTATAGGTTCCGAACCACATTTCAAGGTTTAAAATGCGGATTCACCCTAGACAGAACCCTAAAAGTTTAAATATTTATTGCGACTCAAATAAATAGACTAGATTTGTGTTTATAACAATTGTTTAAAGGGCACAAATATTATCATAATCAAGTAAAATATTATCTTTGAAATAGGACATTATAAATCATATTTTAGTTGTTCATATCAATCCCTTAACAGTCTCAATACAATTTTAATTCGATTTAAAGACCCTCTTTACACAGGATAATAAAGCACGTGACTGAACTTTGGCTTGCACTAAAATGTAATCACTGACTAGGGGAACATGTTTTATTGTTTTGAGACAAGCCAATTTGCAATATCTGAGATCTTCCCTCTTTTTCTAACATTTAGTCTTAACATTGCTGTCCTTATCACACGTCTATGGGGACCCCTTTTGCAATGATTGCCTATCGTAAGGGTTCATGGTTTAGATAAATTAATTAATTTCAGTTTATAACAAACAATACAAGTAAATGCCTAAAATCCTCTAAACACTAGGTATTTATTAAAAATGTTATTTGCTTTAAGATAGGTAACGTAAAAATACTTAAAATACTATTGTTAAGTGTTTTTTTATAAATCGGTACAGTAACACTATTGGTGATATTACATCTATCATTATTTTATATCTGTAATATACAACATACACTGTGTAGCTTAGTTATGTTAACAATTTGCAAAAATGTCTAAGTGCTCTTAATATAAGTTTCACAAATAAGTAATTAAATTTCCCATACAAAGTTGAATTAATTACTGGATAGTCAAATAAATGTTTACATTCCTATTCCTTCTGTTATATTACTAACCTTTCGGTACAGCCCCCTCAGCACGGAGAGGAGATAAAATTTTTGTCCTCTGTTTTTATCCACCTTGTCAGAGCATTTTGTTTCTCGGTGGATAAAAACAGAGGACAAACATTTATCCACGCCCCGTGCTGAGGGGACAGGTATATTAATTAAAACAACAATACCTACCATCGCTTTGTATATATTACATTGTTTTACAATTTGTTTTTGCAGTTTAGGTTCGTTTTAAATGGGTTTACGCAAACTGTAGCTTCAAAACACATAGTGAATTCGAAAATGCGAAACTACCTTCACGCGCAGGCTACATGTAACATCAATATTTTAAACTAAATAATTAAAACTTCCATTATGATTCAATAACTGACGAAACCTTAACCAACATAGCTCAATTGTGGAACTTTGCTACCAATATTTGTAGGAAATTTACCCATCAAATTTTTAAAATATGAATGTTTGGCAATCATGTTAGATGGCGTAATCAGCGCTCAAGCTGAGTATCAATATGATACAAAAAATCGAAATCTGCATCAGGACCCTCGTGGGTTAGAGCGTTTCCGACTTTAGGAAAAGAGGTGGGTTCGAGTCCTTTCACGGCTAGTAAATTTTTGTGTCATTATAACTAACATTTGTAAAATACAATAAATTACAAAAGTGTGTTTTGTAGCTACAATTTTTAAAAAACTATGTTACGCGTACTTAAGGCAGAGGATTTTTTTTTTTTACCGCGGGTAAGCGCTTTGCTGAAGACAGTATGGTGAACTTGGAAATAAATTTCGACTATCATTCATCGGAACTGTAACTTTCTCTACTTATGTATATTGTAAAGTCATATTGAGAATGCTCATGTCAGTATAGCACAGAAGTTATTGCGGTAGTAATTATAAACGAACCTTTTTTTTTATTTTATTTTACGACGGGGAAGCGTTTGGCCTTCATCTCACCTGGTAACAAGTTAAGATAAGGCCGAAGGTGGAGGCGCACTTCACCCGGAATCCTCAACAAACTGAAGAACTATTTTACCTCTGAATGCCGGAACACAATTTTTTTTTTAGAATTTTTATTATGGTGACAGAATTAGGTAAGATGAACCCGTTATTGTATTGTATCTCTCTAAATCTGTGAATTTATTTACTTCAAGAATGTGCTATGTTCACTCACTAATTTTATTTTCATATTTGCATATCTAAAAATTATCGTTTCACTGAAATACACTGGGTAGCAATCAACATCAACCAAACTATCACATTCGTTCAGTTGAAATGCGAAATAGGTATGTAATCATTTTGCCATGAAATAAATGGAATCCAAAAACGATGTCTAAAGACCTTAATAACTATCTAAGTAAAGAAAAACCTCAGACACATATTCCATAACACTATCACACATAAAGTTATGTGGGAGTGTAGAGGCCCTTGACCAGAGCTAAGGCCATGGAAGCCAAAAGTCTTCATCTCATTCTGGATAGGTATGATCGGGTCTCCGAGCGGCAATGGCGGTGCCTCTGTCGTTTTCTTACTCTCTCTTGGACAAGGTAATGTTTCAGGTAGAATTTTTAAGACGTTTCGTTTAAGTTTTTTTGTTGCTATATCATTTGTGTTTACGTCAGCTATTTCTTCGGGTACCTTCTTTTCAGTGACGTTCGCTTTGTCGTTGAGTGTTTCTATTGTGATCCCGGCGTAGAGGATGTCTTGATTGTAATCCATTTTATGGTCTTGTTCAGGCATTTTGTTGTAAGCCGAGCTTACGATGGGTGGGTCCATTTTGCATGTGACTCCGTCTAGAGAGTCCTTTGTGCCTTGGCTTTTTGTCTCATTGCGGAGTACATGCATCCATTTCAGTCGACAGTCGCATACAAAGTTGTTTTCTGAAAAAAATGCAACAAAATGTTAGGGAGGTTTTCATAATTTGTAGAATTTTAATTTTAAATTTAACTTGTGCGCTGTTTCTGCTGTCGATTTATCTGTGTAAATTGCAAAGCAAGTTTATGCAACTGTAAGTAATCATTTCTATAATTATATTTGATGTATTATACATAAGAACCGTGAAGATACATTAGACAGAACATAAACGTTGGCAGAGATGTGTATAAAAAAACTTATGGATAAACTATGTAAACTGTAAAGAAGTTTATAGAAACAAACAACAGTGCTAGTATATAAATTGTCCACTAAAAGTCTATCCAGGAGATTTAAAAGCAAAGTTTTTGATGTACGCTTCCATATTTCCGGGGAAACATTAAACAACAAGTATCAACCAAATAAAAGAAATTATACAACATTTTGCACTCCTATCTACATCCCGCGCCAACTAAGAACACCCTGAGGGATCATAAAAACAAACTTTCTAAGTTAAAGTTAATAATAGCGACTCCGTTTCCACTCATTTGATATTCAACGTGTGTTTTAAGTTTATCAAAGCGGAGATGAGGAAACATTATACGGTATGTCCGCAGGGAAGTTCACTTTTGAATCATACTGATATCGTTTTTGTGTATGAGAGTTGAATAGTTTCACACGAATGAATACGTTATTTGCGTAAGCCAGCAACTAAATGGCCATTTAAAATGACTTGTATGTGTCTTTTTAACAAAAAAATATACGTAAAGCAATTAAAAACATACAATAGAAAGAAATATCATCATCAATACCATTGACAAATCTCACAGTTCAGATGAAGTAGCTTTGCCTATCGTTGCACCTATTGTGTAGGTTGTCTTCGATTCGCACCCGAGAATTGCATTTGAGTTATGTTTGTTATTTGCGTATAATATGCATATACCTACTTACAAAATAGATGTGCATGCCATTACATGGTTCAAATTGGGGGAACGATTATGTTCTATTTTTGGGTTAGAAGCTTTATGACGACATCTCGATATGACTAGGTTGTCAAAAATACTAGATCGCTGTAAGACTAAAGCTGAATAGAACAACATCGCGGTAGAACTGTATTGATATTTGACTAGATCGTGATAGGACTAGATAGCGTTGACGTCTGAATAGTCATTTGTCATTTGAAGTACAGCTATCTACAATCTCGGTCTAACTAGCCCTGCCGCTTCTGTTTTTTAATATGCAAACGTAGGACTACAAAACTTATAATAATAACCCAATGAAATGAATACCTATGAAGAAATGAAAAACGTTGTTTAAGTTTATTTAATTTACTTATATCTACGTTTTAAGTCACAAATATTTCTTAAACACTTGATGGCCGTGACTTCATTCGCCACAAGTTTATTCAATTCTCGTGTATATTTGCGATTGAATACTACGTCATTCCTTTTTTTCCTTTGAACTTTAAATAAAACGTGTAGAAGAACTTCATTATTTTTTTTATTTTTTAGCAGTGAAATTCACAATAATATGTCGAAGTGACAATATCAAAGCTATAGAAAAAGTTTTATCTATGTCCGTACTCTACGTTAAGTACCGGCCAGCATTATCTTCTTAGATAATAATTAAAAAGGTGAGGTATTATGTACACACGTAAGTACCTACTCAATCTACCTACTTATAAGGGTAGTCCTTTATTTTAATTCACAACTTAACTATACGACATATCGCTATGTAGACCAACTGAGACTTAGTCAAATATCGATATATTCACTTTGCTATTTAGTTAAATCAAGATTTAGGCCAACTAAGACTTAGTCCAATCGAGATCTAGTCTATTCAATACCTAGTCTTATCAAGATGTCGTCATAAAGCTCCTAACCCGTATTTTATAATTATTATATTTTCAATAATTTTATCATACCCTATTTCCGCAAAGCTCTACTTTGTTTTATATAGTATGATAAGTATATAATAATATTCTCTGTTATTTAGCTCTCGTTATACAAGCATTTGCTTGGTTTGGGGCTAGATGGTGTTGTGTAAAAATGTATCACATCAAGAGTCCATTAGTATCCACTGCTGGACTGAGCCTGCCCCAAAGCGGGAAGATTTTGCCATAATCAACGCTTGGCAGACGGATTGGTAATCGCTATAAAACACAAAAGGAAACTGGTACCCTATTTCTAGTGGTAACCGACTAGGGGGTCTCCTTAGTTGGTAGGGTCGATGCGTGCCCCTCGGCAAAATCTATCTATCTATACTTCTTTTTATATCTAAATATAAAATATTTATTAACCCCTGTCATCCAAAAAACTCTTAAAACGTTTTCCATAATTACCTAACTTCAATGGTTGATTTGTGATCTTATTAAAGGTTTAAATCATTATGAATGCAGCCCTTTTCTTGATCTCACCATAAAAGGGGCAGTCGCTTTCTACTATTAACTTTTCTTTTATTTGTTACTTGGTAAACTTTTACGACACCTGATACTTTAACGGCTGAGTTAGAGAAGCCGATCCTTAAGCCGCAACACACCTTACTTGATATTGCACATTATGCACATCCTGTATAAACATAAGTAATCAGTGTTATTACCTTCGAGTAGCAAATTGCTGTTCTGGGGCCGTAAGTTGTCCAATATGGGTTTGATATTGTCAAAAGTTAATGCGTGTAGCTGGTTTGATCGCAAGTCGAGAGAGTCAAGCCCCCTCACTCCCTCGAACAGACCTGAAGGGAGCGAAGCCAGTTTATTCTCGTCAAGGGACAGCTTCCGAAGCTGGGATAAGCCGTCAAAGGCGCGCTCTGATATGAATCTTAGATCATTTTTACCAAGTAGAAGTTCCTGCAAGTTCCATAACTCAGCGAAAGTGAACTCTGTCAAATTGTGTATTCGGTTCTTCCTCAGATCCAATTTCCTCAAGTTCGCCAATCCATCAAAAGTCCGACGGTTCAGATGGTTGATGTTGTTTTTATTTAGGTCTAGCTCAAGTAGATTATACGTGTGTTGAAACGTCCCGTTCCGAATCGTCGATATATTATTTTTCGTGAACACCAACTTTTGTAGTTTCGGTAAATCGATAAACGCTTCGGTATCGATGTCTATAATCACGTTATCTTCCAGGTTGATCATCGTTATATTCGGCAGATGAGCGAACGCGTATTGCTGTAGGTTCTCTATTTGATTCTGTGAAAGTACAGATTCATTTAAATTTGTCAGATTCGCGAACGAGAATTGGGTAACGTCGACAATGTTGCCGTATTTTATGTTGATAGTTTTGAGCCGCGGTAGGTAGTACAAAGCCTTGGTAGGTACGTAGTTTAGTGCACCGTCGACCCGGACGTTGAAAGACAAAGTTTCCAAAGTAGGTTGTGAAGCGAAACTCTGCCAGATGGGGTCGTCACGTGGTATCCCGCCATTGAACACCCAGCATTCCGCCTTCGTAGCATTCTTTGGCTCTCTTGTGTTCTCACAGTAGCAGTGAACTTTCGAGTCACGATCCGTGATGTCGCAAATGTTTTTCTGGAACCCGCCTATTTTATCCTTTGTGCGACGCTTGTTTTCGTTCTGTCTAGCTTGAACGTTCGACATTTCGTTTACGAGAGTCAAAGTGAAGATGATATAGATGATCCCCGCTATCCTCCGCTCCATTTTCATGATCTGTAACAAGAAGAAAAAGGTTGTAGTCAATGTGAAGGATTTTTGATTACGTTTGCAATTAGTAGAGGCACCAAAATGCTCTGGTCACCAAAGGTTTTTTAAGTTACTATCATCTTCATAATAAAGGACGATAAAAAAAAGAAATATACGCAATGAATTTAATTATATACCCTACACTTTTATCCACAAGCGTAAAATTTGCGATTACATTCTTCTACGTAGGTAATACAATAATACAAGTTGCATATTGCAAATAGTTCGCCATAACAAATAATAAAACTAATTTTGAGAGTGGAACGTGTATCCAACACTCTCTACAGTATCATTACAGATTTTCTTGTTATTTTCTTAAGCAGGGTATAGTAATTACACGCGCACTGCGGTAAGTTTGACTATGAGCGTTAATTTTGTGGTTTAATAATCAAGCGATGTAAAATTAAGGCATGTTATTATGGTAAGATGATTAGGGCTTCATAATTTAATGTTGTAATTAATATAATAAGACCAGGATAGGTATTTTCAAACATTCGGAAAGCCTTATCGGATCGAATTCAGAAGCTTCCAATGGAGATTCCGAGAACGCTATTCTTAACTACAAAATCTAAATATTTAGATACGATGCTTCCCACTGAACATTTTCAGGAGTGGTGTGAGAATAGCGTTGAAATCTATCAGATTATATGTCGGATCCGACAAAAAATGATGTTATTTCGAGTCGGAAACTTTCCGTGTGTTTAAAAATGCTATACAGATCACGGAATATCAAAGTCTGCATATTTTTTTAATTATTGTACGACGTGATGTGCTTGGCCTTCATCTCACCTGATTTTTTAAGTTATGATAGGAACGAATGTGGAAGCGCACTTCCCCCAGAATCCTCAATAAACTGCCTCTAAATGCCGGAACACAACAATTTAGGAATTGTTGTTATGGCGACAGAATTAGGTAAGACGGTGGTAGCTCCTTAGACGGACTTAAACAAAGACCTACCACCAACAAAACCAAGCACAATGTTGTACTCCCCCTGGGGATCAAACCCAGGACCACTGGATCTTACACCACCAGACCACGGAGGCGGTAAAAGGCTATCTCTTGAGACCACTTGTGAGCATGGGATCGTGGACAACTCTCGTCTTTGAACCAGTTCGTCTGATTACTGAGAATTCCGGGCCTAATCATAACTTGAAAAGATCATATGACATGAAGGCTAAGCACTTCCCCGTATTACAATAAAAATATATATAACTTTTCTCCATGTCTGTGATCTAACGCTCATATAATGAGTTTTGTTTTGAAGAATTGTTTGATGTGGTGCATGCAGCCCCTTTATCACAAAAAAACCATCAAACACTTTGGAAGACTATACCTTTGCGCACCGTAAGGTTTAATAGGAATTTTCTCTCGCGAACCATTACATGTGAAGTGCCGAGATTTTTCCTACTAGCTACGGTAAGAAGTATTTCAAAAATGGCATTTTGATTTTGTGTAGCATCGCGCGAGTTATGCTTCTGCGAGCATCCAAAGGCGATGGTAACCGCTTTCCTTTATCGGGGCCATATACATGATAAAAAAAACAAGCATGTATTTATTGCTTTACAAATAAAATAAAATGGGATGGGAATTCTTCCGTTAAGTTTTGGAAAACCTGTGTTAGAAGGGTCCACTCTTTCTTGAGGTATTACAAATTTGAAATAAATTTGAATTTAATAATAATGCATTTCTAAATCTAATCTTATTACAAATTTATAGGTAATGCAATCCCGAAAAAAGGTAATTTAGTCTAAAAAATACTATGTTATGTAATATAAATAGTAGATGGTACTCAAGTTGTTTTAAAACGGTGTTTTAGCAGATATTAAGCATTTGATAAATAATGTGATAATGTAAAAATAGTAAATAAGCAGGTACATAAGCAGTGGTTCATTAGTAATTAATAAGTTGTTGACAAGTGGTTGATAGGTGGTTTATAAGTAGTTGATAAGTAGTAGGTATGAAGTTGATATGTATTTAATTTATAAGTATCGTTGAATAAAAGTTGATTTAAGGGAGATTCTTGTTTTAATAGTAGTATATCTTCGGCTTCATCATACGTGAGTGAAAAAAAGAAGATTGCCACCGGATATTATAAAAAATTGAATGCTCAAGTATAATCATAACAATATGATTAAATAATTCCCTTGGTTTGGGACATTACGTTTAGCGTCCTTATTATTGTTTCAAACCATCAAAATAAGCATGAATTATAAGTATTAATTTTCTCAAAACTAATTAAAACAAATACGAGGCCAAGTTTTTAAATGATTTCATCAATATCGAAAAAGGGATCAGATTGGTCTCAAAACAGGAATCCATACACTGATATCCTATTGGAACTATAATTAACCCCTAAAATTGTTTTGAAACTATAATTAAACCTTGTTGGCGAGTAGCAGTAGGTATCGAGTGGATAACAAATACGATAAATCTGTGGGAGTAAATGTAAATAAAATACGCCCATTACCAAGTTTTACACGAAAAAAAAAGATGTAGGTTTTATTTATAGCTCCAGATACTTTTTTCTTTCAAATAAAAAACTAGTTTATTTTTGTACAACAAAAACAATACATTAGGCGATCACAATTGAATCAATATCATAGACTTACAGACTGAATTGTTAACTTGCTGTTGTGTTCCATCATTTAGAAGTTATATAGCCAGTTCCTCAGTCTGTTGAGTATTGTGGATAAAGTGTGCTTCCACCTTCATAATCATAACTTGGCACCAGGTGACAATGAAGGCCAAGTGCTTCCACGTTGTATAATAAAAAAACTGACTGAAATTTCATCAGTACAATAAGTGAGCTGATCATACACATTATAATAATAAAATGTAGGTACCAAAAATTTAATATACATACATTGACTCAAAAAACAAGGTTAGAATGAAGAGAAATATATTTTTTCGTGGCTTACTAAAATAGTCTCGTACAAAACTCATTACTCGGAAATGTACAAGTCAATTTGGTTTCGTTACCAAAATCTGTACGAATAAAGGACTTCGAAGAAAATTCATAATTAAAAAGCTTTTTTGGTATGACCTTAAAGAGGCAAAGCGCAGCGGAACCTTTTTTTTTTTGATGAATCAACTCCTGACCTTTTGAAGGGGTATTTTTGACTAGCCCATAATTTGCTCCTATTATTATTTTAATGATTATTTCACACAAAAATGCGCTTATATAGTTGTGTTGTCGTACTATAATGCAGCTCAAGATTGAAGTGATTGGAAGAAACGGCCTTTGCCAATAAGAGGATGACAAGAGCTGATAGTAAAAATATATTTTATCAATATCACTTGTAATATACGTTGTCAATATCATTTTCACCAACGGTTTCGACTGGCATGATGTTAACATGACCACATTAAACGAGTAATTTAATTAGAAGAAGGAATGCGAGGCCGTGTACGACCCCCAGTAGCCTGGACACAAACCACAAAACATGACCTGAAGGCCACAACGATGGTTACAACCCATAACCGCACTATGTGGTGCAGGCTTACATGGAGACCCGGCCCCAATTAAACTGCGAACAAAAGCCACGAGCAAAAAGAATAATAAGATTTTGTCAAAAATACGATCCACCAAATCCAAGTCGTTTTACTCCACTCAGGGATTAGCGGCTTCGTGCGCTTTGAGGCAGCGGATGTTTTACTCCGTCCGCTAGAAATGTGTAATTTGAACACGGCTGGTGGTGCCCGCTAATCCTTATAGAGGATTACAACACATTGCGGGAACAGCTGAATGTAATTTAATGTGCTTAATGAGAATGCAGACACGCCAACGTAATCTAAATGGGTTTCAAATATTAATTAAATTGCAGTTAGTATGTTACATTATACTTTTATTAACTACATAGTAATGTAATATATTTACAAGCTCTAATTTATATATTTAATTTGCCCATTAGTACGAGTTTGTTTAAAATTTTAAAGTTATGAAGGTAAAAGTTTAATTTTATGTTTCACAAAAAAGAAGTACCTATTAAAGTATTATATCTATAATCTAATTCCTATATTACAAGCTTTGCTTAGTTTAGGACTAGATGGCGCTGTGTGAAATTAATGTCCTGTAATGTTCATTTATTCATTTAAGTACCTGATTTTGTTAGTTCCTTTATAATTCTATTCGAACCATAGATAAAAAATATGTGGTCCAGATAATTATACAGCACAAACATTTATATTTTCGTGGTAAAGAGCGTTTTCACAAGTGTTTTATGTAGTCCAATATTTGACTTTATATTGCGATAAGAACGACAAACGTATATGTTATATCTTTTGTTTAATTTCTAATTTGTTTGTTCTGTATGTGTATAATTTATTAAGTCTAAGCACGTCCAACCGGGTTCTCACAGGCCCCAACGGAAGACCAGCGCAGGCTTCACAGCCTGCATTAATGCTGAGTTGGGACCTTTCTGGGATTACCCGCCTTTAAAAATTTTATTGTACCTACCTATTTTGTGTTTTGCAATATCCCAAATAAATAATTTTGATTTGATTTGATTTGATTTATATATGTATAACGTTGTATATAAATCATAATATTTTAGAGTATTCACACTTTCCGCTACCTTTATATCGTGCACTTTCGAAAAACTCGGGTTATTTTCACAGCACTAAATACTGGCGTAGGTTAAAAGCCCACTTAACCAGGGTACACACCAAGAAAACGTGATTTTGGAGAGATACTCATATATATTATTATAAATATGATTATTCTGTAATGACAACGCGTGTTTTGTTTGGATAACAAAACGGGTTGAGCTGAAATTTGACATTATATTGTACGACCATGAACGTAGGACATTTTATCGGATAAATTATTTTACCGAAAACAAACCTTAAAGTACGAAGCTGAATACTCTGAATGCAATGTGATGGCTTCATATATCATATTACCCGATAGACCTATATATACCTATATGCTAAACCATTGCTGTATACTTACTAACACATTCTTGTACTTTGAAGTATTATTATTTTTGACCTGGGTATACTGATAATATTTGAATAAGTAACTATAAATACTAATGATATTTTATCGGATAAATTATTTTACCGAAAACAAACCTTAAAGTACGAAGCTGAATACTCTGAATGCAATGTGATGATGGCTTCATATGTCATATTACCTGATAAACCTATATATACCTATATGCTAAACCATTACTGTATAACCGCCTCTGTGGTCTAATAGTTCAACCCACCGATTTCAGATCCAGAGGTTCCAGGCTCGATCCCCATGGGAAGTACAATATATTGTGCTTGGTTTGGTTGGTGGTAGGATTTTGTTTAAGTCCGCCTGGCTAGCTACCACCATCTTACCTAATTCTGTCGCCATAATAACAATTCTCAAAAAAAAAATTGTTGTGTTCCGGCATTCAGAGGTAAGATAGCCAGTTCCTCACTTTGTTGAGGATTCCGGGTGAAGTGCGCCTCCATCTTCGGCCTTATCTCCACTTGTACCAGGTGAGATGAAGGCCAAGCGCTTACTCGTCGTACAATAAAAATTAAAAAAATACTTAGTACTTAGTTACACATTATTGTAGTTTTAAGTATATTTTTTTTGACCTAAGTATAATGATAATATATAATATGAGTGATATAAATACAACTAGTACGTAGTATCTTCAAAAAGTCCACGCTCCAGTTAATAGACATACTGCAATCGCTATTTTGAGGTCAGCAATGTAACATTTCTGTCCATAAACATGTTGTCTAGAAGAAATCGCTATTAACCTTTAGTTTTAAACATATTATTATTGTAAATCAGAGTTTGTTTATTTACTCTACGACGGGGAAGCGCTTGGCCTTCATTTCACCTGGTTACAAGTTGATATAAGGCCGAAGGTGGAGGCGCACTTCACCCGGAATTCTCAACTAACTGAGGAACTGGCTATCTTACCTCTAAATGCCGGAACACAACAATTTTTGAATTGTTATTATGGTGACAGAATTAGGTAAGATGGTGGTAGGAGGACTTAAATAAAGTCCTACCACTAACCAAACCAAGCACAATATATTGTTCTCCCCATGGGGATCGAACCCGGGACCTCTGGATCCGAAATCGGTGGCGTAGTATTAACGTTTGCGGCTATATTCCATTTAAAAGTTCACTTAACAGGCTACAAACCCTTTCAACCGTGAATGTTTACTTCCAGAAACTTTTAGCTCAAAAGTTTACTAGCATACCTATATATAATATTATCTTAGTCGGTCAAACATTTTTTTTTATTGGTGATAGTCAAGCGTTTGACCAACAGCATACATTTAACAAGCCTCATAGCTCAGTTGGTAGTAACTCTGCCTTCTGCGCTGTAGGCTGTGGTTTCGATTCCCATCCAGGACAAACATTTTTGTGATGAATTCAGATGTTTGTTCTGTGTTTGGCTGTAGTATCATATAGTACGTACGTATTTACAAAAGATTTTAAGTATTCTATCCGTAATCTAGTTGCCATATTACAAGCTATGCTTAGTTTGGGGCTAGATGGCGCTGTGTAAAAAATAATGTCCTGTAATATTTATTATTTAAAACAAGTAAAGATGTGGCCTTAGATGGAGCACGCTTGCCTAAAAGGAACCTATTTATTCTGGACTTGAAGACTCTTTACTTCAACAGCACATGAATGTCCACTGCAGGTCAGAATCACACAGCCATGTCACAGCCTATTTTAAAATTTAAAGTCTGCCGTAGTCACCATACTAGGCAGGTGGATTTTATTATTTGAAATCGGTTGGCTTATAAGACCTTGAGGCTCACTTGGTCCTTACCTGGGTGAGGATGAGATCAATAACGGAGCAAATTTTCCACAAGCTGCCTAATGATGGTGCTGAGACTACCGTGTTTTTTTTTCTTCGTTTCACTTTCACTTCACCCGGAATCCTCAAGGAATTGAGGAACTGGCTATTATACCTCTGAATGCCGGAACAAAATAATTTTAAACGAAGTCCTACCACCAGCCAAACCAAGCACAATATTGTACTCCGCTGGGGATCGAACCCGGGACATCTGGATGTGACACCAGTTGGCGGACCACTGGACAACAGAGGCGGGTAACACCACTGGCACGCAAACCGCTTGGTGTCGGGCTAAGAGTAATAAATAAACATTACAGAACATAAATTTTACACAGCGCCACCTAGTCCCAAACTAAGCAAATTTGTTACATGGGAACTAGATTTAGAATTTATAATTAAGAATTCATCATTTTTATTTATTTCTTAACACACTAGATTACATAAATTAACTGTAGCTAGGTTGGTAAAAGGTAATTAAATAATTCTAATTTTGGTGCCCTGAGATCCGGACAAGAGACTCTGTAATCTGTGAATGCACAGATAGATTATATTTTATATATTGTAATAGAGCTCCTTGTGAAAGGGCTCGAATGGGGAAGTACTACCACTATACTTATTTTGGCCGGTTCCCGGTAAATTAACACCTTACTGCCTCAAGTTGACGGGCGCAATGCGGTGCAGCGTAGATCGTATTTTTTATTCTACTACGGGGAAGTGATTTTATGATATATGGTGATGAGGCCGATGGTGGAAGCGCGCTTCATCCGGAATCCTCAACATTCTAAGGAACTGGCTACCCTACCTCTAAATGCCGGAAAACAACAATTTTATAATTATGGCGTAAGAATTAGGTAAGATAGTGGTAGCTAGCCAGGCGGGCTTAAAACAAGTCTTACCACTAACCAAACCAAGCACAATATTGATCCTCTGGGGATCGATATATATCCCGTGACATTATTAACCTCTTTTCCTTATCCATATAATTATATACTCATTCCTTATCCACAAAACTTTCTACATTTAGTTTTTCGCTTACGTCAGGCAGGCGGCCGGTCTTAACATTTAGCCAAAGCTTTGATATTTTAATTTTTTATACAACTAGGAGACGGAACAAGCAAGAAGCCCACTAACTAACATTATGCCTTGAAGAAGACATGTTGTGCGACCCCACTTAGTGGGGAAAACGGCCTGGTAATGATGATGTAAGCTGCTATCCTTCGACTGATAAGATGCCTTAAAGAAAAGTTTGTGTGTGTAGAAAAATTCATTACATTTTGATAATAAGGCTCACTAAAAGACAAAAGACAGCACTTATTCACGAATGTTTCGTAAGCGACATAAAAACTTGTAAGAAACTACTTGTTACACCATAAAACCTAATTCTAAATCTGTGCCAAAATCATATAATATGTCAGCCATGTTCATGGAATAGTAAAGAAAAGTAACAGGCTTACGATGTTTTACGATTGAAAATGTCGACTTTGGTCATAGCTTTCATTTGAACTAAGAACGGAGAGTCTAAGATGAGTAGCTTCAGAGAACGGTCGTTTGAAGTTTGACAGCTGCCATTGAAAATGTAGCTCTTGGTTATAGCTTTCATTTGCTATAAATTATTACATTTCAAACATTATGTATTCTAATTTTCGGTATTTTCAAGGATATATTTTGATTTTACATATTGTGATATAAAATCGTTTCGGTTTTGCGGATAATCCTATTCTCGTGGGAATATCGGCATAACAAGTATGCTACATCATGTCTACATTCCAAATTTGGTAGCCAAGCACATACTTTCTGTATTTAAAAATATAATATTGGAATTGAATTTACTAGATAAAATTTACTTATTTTTTCGTAGTAAATTATTGGGAAAAAAATACAATTAGTTCAACGAGTTCAATTTTGAGTTGGACTTAGTGGAATAGACGTTAGCAAAATACTAGCCAGTGACACATGCCATTCAAATTTTTGGTCTTAGGGACATGCCGGATCTTCACCGTCTAAACGTCTGCATGTGTTAAGTCCATTGGTGCACGACTGCATTTGAACCCACAACCATCGAGATTGAAGGCGGACCCATACACACGTGGAAACTCAGTTCTAATTTATCTATATAGATATTACAATTTGATTTGTACTTGTAGATGAAATAAAATTTACTTTTATTTCGTCAGTTTGGTTGTTTAAAAGCAGTAGAGTTCTTTGCGAAAAAGCCTCATCGAAGTACGAACAGGGTAATCTATTTCGGCCGCAAAGCAGCATTGTTGTTTCTGTGAGAAGGATATGATTGTTTTAACATAAGGTGGGATGCTTGCTTGATCTCCGCGTTGTTTAAAAAACTTTTTAAATGGTGTACTCTTGACATAGAAATTTGCGTGCACAAGGGCGAAGATTTCAATAAACGGAGATTTAAATGAAAGAGAGACAGAAACAATTTTTTTTATATACCGTTTTACCAAAATACGGTAAACAGATTTTTTTGCAAAGAAAAAAACAAAAACATCTCGACAAGCAATAAACAAATTGCAAAAATTCCCTGTGAGGCTTATCAATCTAAATAAACGACAAACCATGGCCAGTAGTGTTGTTTCCACTAAATACACCATAGGGAGATGAGACAAAAATCATCACAGTGCAACTATTGGAGTCTACTTACTTCTACCACACAGTAAATTATACTGTTGAATACTTGTTTTTTAGGTTCTGTACCCAAAAGCATCTGTTGTCAGTCCACCCGTCTGTCAATCAGCGGGCTGTATCTCATATCTCATCTTACCTAGTTATGTCGCAATTTTAACAATTCTAAAATTTTTGTGTTCCGGCATTCAGAGGTAAGATAGCCAGTTCTTCAGTTTGTTGAGGATTCCGCGTGAAGTGCGCCTCCAACTTCGGCCTTATCTCAACTTGTTACCAGGTGAGATGAAAGCCAAGTGCTTACCCGTCGTACAATAAAAAAAAGAAAAAAGGCCATTCGACCCATAGTCGTAGATCGTAGGATAGATAGTGAAAAAAAAACACATTGACATTTCAATCTATATGTGAACTTTATTTTACTGTCCACGAATATTTTCGTAGCAGTTGCTTATGACGTTGACAGATGAATAATGCTTGACCTCTTGACATTCAAATAAGACCAAGTTTTTGCTTGCGCGCGGTCGCTCGCTTGCATTCGCATTCATCCCTATTTTTTTCGTTGGCATCAAAACAAGCGGATACTTATTTAAGAGGCCATTTAAATTATGAATTGAGGATTTTATAGTTTTCATAAAAATCATTATTTAATCACCATAGCAAGCCCAATATTGTGCACAGTTTCAAAACAAAGTTAAAACGCTATTCAAATTGAAAAACATCAATCACGCTTTTTGTCTCTTTGGACACTGGAATAAGATCCTCAAACTTTCCATTCACAAACTTAGCAACAAAAGCTTTGAGTTCCAGTGATTCCGTTCTGGTGAAACTGTGGCTTCGTTTGAAGCCAAGATCTTGATAAAAAAACAAACGGAGGTCTTTCATGATACAAAAGAGATTTATTGCTTGAAGTCTCTAGAGAACCAGATATATTCTTTGAGAGTAGAGATTTAGGAGCAATGTTTTACACTGTGGTGTAATTCGGCTTTATACATATTTACCAGAGCTAGGGAGCTAAATTAAATGGCAACCATTTCACATAAAAAAATATTATATGCTTAAGGTATATGCTATGTGCTATGTATACGTGTGATATGAACTTTAGTTAATTATGTAATAAAAGTAGAGGTAGATATGTTTGTTCTGTGTTTGGGTGTTGTATCATAAAGAATGCATTTACAGAAAAAAAACCGTTATCTAGTTCCTATATTACAAGCTATGCTTAGATTATTGCTAGATGGCATTGTTGGTTTCTGGCCGTTGTAAACGAAAAGCTCTGCTCAGGCTACATGAGACACAGGTTGGCTGTACCTAAGAACAGCCAACCAGTGTCTCAGTGCGAGGCTTGGGCCTCGCACTCCACTAGTGTCTCAATAATTCTATAACAATAATTATAAGTAGGTTAAAATTGATAATATTTTGTGTTCTTAACTAACATAGATAATAAGTAATTTAATTGTTACTAACATGGGCATAATATGGATCAATGGTCTGAAATAAACGTTTTATTATTGTTATTTATGTGTAAAATGTCTAGTAAAGAATGGTACATTCATCATGTTGCTACAAGTCAGTGTAAATCCGTCTCAAAAGAGTTGACTCCCAGTTTCACAACCAACTAGTGACAGCCTCTTTGAGATTCAGATTCACAAACACTCACGTAAGATCTTATCTGTATTCTCTCTTCATACACGTCAGTTCTGTAGACTCTGGCTTGAATATTTTAGTAACTAATCATAAAACGTTTGATCTACAACTGGAACCGCCTTTGTAGTCTGGTGGTTCGCCCACCGGTCTCAGATCCAGTGGTCCCGGGTTTGATCACCAGGAGAGTACAATATTACTGCTTGGTGTGTTGGTTGGTTTGGTTTGGTTGGAGGTAGGACTTTGCTGAAGTCCGCTTGACTAACTAGAACCATCGTACCTAATATCCAACGCCATAACAATGATTCTACAATCGTTTCATTTTCGTATTTCAAGTGATTGATACGTTATAATTGTGATGTTATAATGACATAAACCAGCTTGAAGATAAGATGCGGGTTCAACTCCCGTGGTGGAATGTGCACATTAGTCTCATTATAACATTTGTAAATTCTATAATTGTTGTCTTCCAACATTTTAAGGGAAGAAAGCTTGAAAGATTCCGGGTGAAGTGCGCTTCCACTTTTAGCTTTATCGAAACTTGAAAACCATGTGATACGAAAAACGAGTGTTTTACCGTCGTACAATAAAAAAAAACAACAGAAGGCAGAGCTGCCAATAGTAGTAACTATCATCATTCTCCTGCCCTTATCCCACCCTAGGTGGGGTCGGCACAACATGTTCTCTTCTTCCACTCACTCCTATCAACTGTCAACTCTGCATCTACACCTTTCATACCCATGTCCTCTTTCACACAATCCATCCATCTCTTTTTCGGCCTTCCCTTGCTCGCATGTCCATCCACGCTCAAATTCATAACCCTTTTGGTCAAATGACTACTATCCCTCCTCATTACATGCCCATACCATGCCAACCTAGCACTCCTCAACTTTTCTACAACTGGTGCCACTTTCAAACTTCCTCTTATAAACTCATTTCTGATCTTATCTAACCTTGTCACCCCACACATCCATCTTAACATTCGCATCTCAGTAGCATGCACTTTCCTCTCATCCGTCTTCTTCATAGCCCAACCCTCTGATCCATGCATTGCGACAGGTCTGATGACCGTCTTGTAAATTTTCCCCTTAAGTTTAAGAGTCATTTGTGGGTCACATGTTGATCCCGAGACCTGTCGCCACTTCATCCATCCCGCATTCATTCATTCTGGATTTGAACCCACAGCCTCCGGATCGGAAGGCGGGTTCATACTCACTTGGCCACACAGTTCAATCAAAAAACAATTATCGTCTAAAATATATCACACATACATCTGAGGACGTGTCATAGTAGATATTTTCCGTAAGAGCTACTCTTGCGAATGCAGAGATGCGTGAATTTCTAACATCAGCATCCGGCCAAACTTTGAAGCTGTACAAAGTTGTTAAAGATAAGCGTTGAGACGTTTCTTAGAATAAATCCTCATTTCAGACAGTAGCTTACTTTTGGGAACAATTAGGGTACAACATTTCTTTCCGCTTTGTTTTCTCGGTAGCTTGCAAGTAGTTATTTTATTTTTATTTACAAAATAAGTTGAGTAACAAATGTTATGACTTATTTTCGAGCCACTAAGAGTTTTTAAGGACCAAAGTTCTTGACTAAAAATGTGTTAAGTGGTAAAAAAGAGCGTTAAAACCAAATGATCAAAATCAGAATTTTATGCAGAGGTCCCGGTTCCGATCCCCAAGGGGAGACAATATTCATTTTTTGTTCTTTGTTTGGTTAGTGGTGGAGCTTTGTTTATGTCCGCCTGGCTAGCTATCACCATCTTACCTAATTCTGTCGCCATAACAACAATTCTGTAGTTCAATAACTTATATTAGCCGGAAATTCATTATGATAACACAATTAGTTTTAGAGTCCACCATGATAGTTACAAAAGTTAATTCATGTGTTTCGGCATTAAGAGGCCAGTTCCTCAGACCGTCAAGGATACCGGGCAAAGTGCGCTTCCACCTTCGGCCTTATCGTACATAACGTGAAAGTCAGGTAAGATGAAGGCACTACTCCGTCGTCCTATAAAAAAACATATATTCAAATAATCTACTTTTAGGTATCCTCATAGGCATTTTGATGATGACTCAACTGACTCCAGAACCTAAACAATTCTGCCGGTTGGCTGAAATAAGTATCGTGGTAGAACTTTCCCAGACAATCCCTTATTATAACGAATTCCTACAGTAGTAACTCTCTAAGAAGTAATAAATTGTCTACTAGTGTATAGTACCTTATTGGTATTTTTTTGTGAATTATTTTTTATCTTCTTTATCATCACTTAGGTACAGATTCTTTGTACCTACACCTAATTTAAAATTGGTTTATGTATCATTATTATTATTGAAATATCTAAGTTAAAAATTTTGATTGAAATAAATAAAATTATTATTTCACTATAATGTATTACTATACTACTCATAAGCTGGAAACGTTTATTTTATTGAGTATCTTTAAAAACATAGGATAATAATCCAAAACAAGTTGTCTTCCGTTACAGGTACTAAATAAAATTCACTTACGATGAAAGAGACACGAATCTCATCTCATCAATATATTTCTTATCAAATTAAACCACATCCAAAAACAAATTAAATAAAAGTACGATAACCCGACATCGTATCGAAAACGTGACAGTAATTCGTAATACCTCGAATTACAGGAGAGTCTTTATCGGAAAATGCTTATTTTGTGTTTCTGCTGGAAACTTTTGCACACGACCCTGCGACGAGATGCGACGAGCCGCAGTCGCCTTGTCGTATGCAAATATTTATATTAATGTATAGTACGTACGGTGACCTGTTAAATTAGTTATTATAAATAAATTTGTCGTCCCTAGTTTCTTTAAGAATGTTCTTAGTGCACCGCTTTTTTACAAAATGAAGGCCAAGCGCTTCTCCGTCGTACGATTTAATAATAAAACAATAAAGTTGGGACTATACACTTGTTTTAGTTTGTCACTAAATAGCATCATTGTCAAGTTACAATCTATATTTTGTAAATCTCTGAAATACACTGTAATCAGTGAATTTCAGGTGAGACTTTTATGTACGGTAAAAAATGCAAGCACTGCCTTGCATTTTTTCCGTTTTTATTTTTCCGTGAGAAGATTGCAAAAGAAGGAAGAAAGAGCAAACTAGGAAAACATCTCTTTTAGCTGTTACAAAATAACTTAACAAATACAAAGATAATCATAACATAAACACAAATACAAAAATACCAGTTTTACATACAATATTATTATCAAAACAACCTCTACCTACACTGTAGTAGTAGTTTTTTTATTAAAAAAAAATACAAATGTTATAATAACACAAAAATTCACACCCGCGACAGCACTCAAACCCGCCATTTTTCCTAAAGCCGTAAACACTTTAACCAATTGAGTGACCAATTGATTTTTGTGTCAATAATACATTAGTAAATGTTATTGCCGCAAGTGCATTCACTTGAAATAGAAAAATAAAATTAAAATAAATCTAGTGCCCACGTATTTTAAAATTACATACCTTTTGAGAACAGTTTATTCAGTGACGGTTCGCACCAAATGAGGAAATGTAGCCATGTAAATACATTTTTATCACGGATTTAACTTTTATACACAAACGATGCCTTAAAACCATAAATTCGTTAATTCAATAGTACCTAATCCAGCCCATTCACTTAAAATACAAAAAAAGGTCATGGTACGTGATACGTTGCTCATTTGTTTCCAGCAGCACGAAATCTCGCATGCGACTTCGTTTGCAAGAACACTAGCGATAACCCTCTCACAAAATTTACATTCAAAGCGCGTATTTGGTGTAAATTTCTAAGGAGCACTTCAATGGCGCTACTTGTCCTTAAGCTTTGACTTGTTTAACAGCGGTGACCGTTGTATTACGGCCGTTTTTCACGCTTATGGAGTGGAGTGAGGATTATTCCTTTATTTTATTACAACGGTCTGGATTCGAGTATTGGCTAAGAATCAATAGAATATTTTTTTTTGGGAATTTAACACAAAATTTACGCTAGTGGAAAGAAATTAGCTGACAGCTCCGTTTCTTGGAGATTATAGACCTAATTCATAGACAAAATAATAATATAATATAAGCATGTAAAAGTAGTTCAGTAAGTAGAAATCTGTAGTTTTTGTCAAACTCTCTTAGAAATAGGCGTGAGTTCTTGCTCAACATTCAGGCAAATTGTGCAAATGTCATAAATATTTTTTATTAATGATTTGGGAAGTAAAATTAACCATGTAGCGATTCGAAAACATATATCTTTATCTTACATTAATATCCTATTAATGTCAACGGTCGGACAAAACCTCCAAAGCTGCTGGAGTAAAGAGGTATAAGATGTTAATATACAGATTGATATCATATTTCATAGAGCCGTTATCAACATCCTTGGTAGGCGGATGTGTGATCGCAGTAATGTTGCTTGAATACACAAAAGGATGCTGTGGCTCTTCTTCAGTTGAGATTCCTTTGTCAAGCTCTATGAATTCCGTGTACTGAGTTGGAAAAACGTCTCGCTTAACGACGCCCATACATTTAAAATTATCGAATATAGCTTGTATACCTATAATCATCTATAATTAACCGTTATTTTGTGGCTAACGTCAATTCCAAAGCTAACCTTTACCATCGAAATCGGTCACGATGTAATTCTTGTAGTATAATTCGGAAAATATATCAAGGAAGTCTTTCCTCAAAGGCATCTCATATACATTTTGCGTCAAACCATTTTGGTTTGTAGTAGGACTTTGTTTTAGTCCGCCTGGCTAGTTACCACCATCTTACCTAATTCTGGCGCTATAGCAACAATTCAAATTTGTTGTGTTCCGGAATTTTAAAGGTAAGATTCCTAAGGCCGCCTTTTAACCACCTCAATGGTTTGCTCAACGGTGTCAGATCCAGAGGTTCCGGGTTCGATTCCCAGGGGAAGCACAATATTACGCTTGATTTGGTTGGTGGTAGGATTTTGTTTAATTCCGCTAGGCACAATTCTTAAATTGTTGTGTTCCGGCATTTAGAGGTAAGATAACCTCAAACAGTTGAGGTTTCCGGGTCAAGTGAGTTTTCATCGTGGCCTTATTAAACTTGTAAATCAGATGAGACGAAGGCCAATCACCTACCCGTCGTACAATAAAGTAACAATTCTTCAGTCTATTGAGGATTCTAGGTGAAGTGCGCTTCCACCTGCGGCCTTATCTCAACTTGTAACCAGGTGAGGAAGGCCAAGTGCTTACCCGTCGTACAATTCAAAAAAATGTGCCAAACGTAAGTTTAGTTATTTTAAGATTCACGCTCAGAGATGAGTCAAGATCAGAGATGAGCCCTCGAAGGGGAAAAGTCGCGAGTCTGTTTATTTTGGTGTAACACTTAGACAGTTAGTATGATAATGCGCAATGGATAGAAAATAAAAAAATCAGCTTAGCCGTAACAGTCCATTTCTGGATTTAGGGATAATAGCTTAGAAATGGAATGCCAAGGTCTAGTGAGGGTTAGAATTGGAAAGATAAATACAGCAGAGTGAAAATATTCAGTATAGTGCGGCTTTCATCCTCGTGCAGGAGGTGACTCAGAGTTAATAAAGACATGCGGGCAAGTCTTAGGAGACTGCTGATAGAAGTGAAAACTAAGTAACTTGTGAATTGTATCGTATCGCACTGTTTGTGAGAACAAAATGTGTGAAATTCGCGTCATCGTCACCGCACTTTTTTGTGAATTGTATCGTCGAGCTCTTAGATTATTATTTTTAAATTATTTTTGGTTTGTAAAGAAGTGTTAATGACCAATTCAAACATTAATCCTTGATCATAAACTCTTCTTTTTATACCGCGACATCCATGATTTTTTCACCCAAAAAGTGCTCAACGCGGCTAAAAAAGTTTTCATTTCAAAAACTGCAACCACGAGAATTTAAATTTAGAATCGAAGATGCGAACTTTTTTCATTATAAACTTATTCTTAGTGAAGTTACTTCTGAAGTGAAAGCCATGTTAGTCCCTATCTATTATATAATTTGCGTGGGTCGTAATTGACCATGCGAGCGAAGCGAGCTAAGCGTCTCAGTTTCGAGATTGGCCAGAAATGCTTTTGTCCGCTGCCTGTCGGCTGTCGGCTGTCGGCTGCCGGTTCGTTCTCGCCTACAGGTCGCGTTTTTAACCGATTTTGATTAAAATTGGCACACATTAAATATTCTTAAGTCAATCGCGTTTTTTGATCGGGGGGAAGTGTGAAGTTTGCTGTAGCGTTATTTATCAACAGAATTCAATTAAATTTAAAAGACACACTAAGGATTTAATTCTACACAAGATGTTGTGAAAAAAACAAACAGCCACTCCCTGTTTGGGAGAAATGGGAGAAGTTTGCGGTAGGATTTCAATTTTAGTTTTTTTTCGGAAAATGTATACCTACGTATATCAATTAGATTACGCAGTCCTCTCCACCTTTGCTAGACAAACTCGTAGACACCAGATTTAACATCCAAGGACCAGGGGAACACGAGTAATCACTAAAGCTTATACCCGCCTCTATTTACTCAAAATTAAGGAAACGTGAAAGAGGAAAGCATCGGTTATTGCATGGTTATACGGGCTCACGAGGTCTACTGTTGTTACAGAACCACTAGTTATAATGCTTGCGTTAGAATAAAAAATGGTTTAAAGTTCTAAAGGTCTGTAAAATCATTACACACATATATACAGAGAGGTAGGCTTATGACAGTTCACCATTACAATGGACTGACCAGATAAAAGCTGCGTTTGATGGTCCCATAGACCAGGGCACAAGCAGCAGTGGGAGAATAATGGCGGCTGATTGTTAAATGTGCTACTAATCCGAATAAAAAACGCCTTTGTGGTCTAGTGGCTTGCATTCCGGTGTCAGATCCAGAGGTCGCGGGTTCGATTCCCAGTAGGATCAATATTGTGCTTGGTTTGGTTGGTGGTAGGACTTTAAGTCTGCCTAGCTAGCTACCACCATCTTACCTAATTCTTTTGCCATAACAACAATTCTAAAATTGTTGTGTTCCGGTATCTATAGGTAAGATTGCCAGTTCCTCAGTTTGTTGACGATTCCGGGTGAAGTGCGCGTTAATCTCAGGATAAGGATTTTTTTATTGTACTACGGGGAGGTCCCCGTAGTACAATAAAAAAAATCATCATTGATGATCACGACCACTCTGCTAAAAGTGACAGCGACCAAGGAAAAAAAAAAGGCAATAATTAAGATTTCTTGATTCACTAATTCATAACAGAATAGCTTTACGACAAAAATACTATCTCTCATTGTTATTAAGCTCAATAGAAGCAAAATATTCGATCTATTTTCATCAGTATTGCAGCCCTACAAAATGTTCACTCTGTGATTGACTAGTGTTTTTCCCAGACCCTTTTCTCGGTCAATTGCACATAAAAAGGTGTTCATTTTATTATTTGAATAGAGCTATGTTTTCACCGACGTCAGGTCGTTTAGAGGTTAGGATTAGGAGTAAGTATGATTTTTTTGTATGTCATGGGTTAATTTTTACCTCAAGGTTTGCCTGGGAATTTCTGTTATAGTATTATATATATATATATAATATATTATATTGTATATATATTATATTGGGTATAAAAATATTGTTTTTCTTTTATTTTGTGCACCCTTTTACCATCAACCGCATTTAAACCATACTCTCCATATTAAGGTTAGGATACAACTTTAGGATCGATGAGATCGTTTTAAAGCGATAAGACTGTCCACTGTTCTATAAACTTGAGTTTTAAAATTTATTATTGCTCAATAGGTATGTTTTTGGTGTACAGTTAATCATTTTCATTCATTTATTCATTCAGTCATTAATTAATTAATTAATTAATTCATTCATTCATTTTTACAGTTACTACTATAATCCTGGTAGCATTAGGTTTATTCAGCTGTTGCAAAGTTCCGAGTTCATGAAGAATACTTTGCCTGGTGTAGACCACTAAGAGTCTACCTCCTAGTGGTCACAACCGCAACAAACCGTGTAAAGTTATATATATATTATTTAACTTAGCCGTTACAATAAAATACCATCCTGACTTTCAATCAAAACATTTCACCCATGCTCGCACCTAAAAAACTCCAAATCGCATTACTAATTCGCCGAGGTCCCATGTCAATCAGGCCTTTACGACTCACGGGGTGAGATGCCACCTTGTCAAACTTAAACCCGAGGACATTTCCGTAATTACTTTCTGTGACGCATTCAATTATTTAAACAGGAAGATTCCGACGACAAATTAGCGCGTGGTTTCTTTGGTCCCTGCGCAGTATTTGAGAAATTTGTACCGAAAACGAAAAATTGCTCCGGGAAATTTCAAGGGTTTTACAAAATAAATTATGAAAGTAAATAGCACATATACACGACATAAAAAGGTTGTACTTGGTTTCAATGTGGAGAGATAATATGAGCTTTGAAATTGGATAGTTTAGTGGGGATTATGACATTAACTTCGACAGTCGTATTATTTCAAAATCATAATTTTTGGTCATGCCGTATTGCGGCGATATTTTTGTATTATTCTCACATCCACAAAAAAACATGACTTTCGTGGTACTGCATTGCGTCCGTTAACTTGTGGCACAAAGTTAAGCCTCGTATGCCCGTATTTTCACCGGCAACCATACCCTTCAAATCGGAACGAAGCAATGCTGCTTGGTGTTACAAATAACATTAGGTATGCATCTTATTTCAATCATATTTATGTATCGTGCAGCAGTGACATCAATAATGGTGATTTAGGAATTTGTTTTGGTCCTGCTTTCTAAATTGCCATCGTTGTTGGATTGCAATTGTAGTCACTGTGACTGTAATTATTTCGAAGGTAGTGTTTTGTTTGTTTTATCTGTTTTTTAATGTTTTATTTTATGTTCGACGTGGATGAGCTTAGCCTTCATCTCACTTGTTTTTCAAGTAAGGATAAGGCTGAAGGCGGAAGCGAACTTCATCCGGAATCCTCAATAAACTGAGGAACTGGCTATCTTACCTTTAAATGCCGGAACACAACAATTTAATCATTTTTGTTATGGCGACAGAACTAGGTAAGATGGTGGTAGCCAGGTGGACTTGGATACACCTAATACTAATATATATATATTTTAAATACATAATTATCATACAATATAACACCTTAACACAGAACAAACATTCATCACACAAATGTTTGTCCTGTGTAGAAATTGAACCCACAACCTACAGCGCAGAAGGCAGAGCTACTACCAACTGAGCTGACTATATTAATTAGCCTTACATACATTTATTCTTTCCCGGACGAGCCCTTTTGCAAAGAGCCCTACTACTCTTATCATAATTTTAGAAAGGTTTGCTGATACCCTCTCACCTTAACAGTAAGTAGCACTTAGCGGAGGGTTTGACCACCAGCTCACTTGAAAACAAGTAATATCTGGCCTAGGAAGAAGCACGCTTGTCTTAAAGGATTCTTAGTGGACTTGAAGACTTCAAGATTGTGCTGATGCGGAAAAAACAAGAGTAACGAGTTCCATTTCTAACCAGTACCTAATGATAAGGCTGCTTTATGTGCAATGGTAGATTTTATGTATTTAAACTTCTAGATGGACATAACGTCATAACGTGACACGTCATTTAAAATATATATATACACATTTATAGTGATAAGATACGCAAATCATAATAGTTATATAGTTTAGTAGTAAAGGAGTAAAGAGTAGTAGAAGCCCCTAGTGAAGGGGCCAAGCAGCTGAGGCTTAGCACCTTTATGCCTCAAGTTGACGGGCGCAATGCAGTGCCGGGTAGGCTATGTTTTTTGTGGATGTGACCTACGCAGTAAGGTTTTGTCATAGGCAAGAGTACACTTAACACCAGGTGCGCTACTTGCTCGTCCCGTCTCCGAGTAGTATAAAAAAAATAGTTTAATTAGTTCTGATATTGAATCAAAATTTAAGCTTCTAGCCCTTTCATGTAGGTATTAGGCACCCATATTAAAGGGCTTGACAAAATATACATTATCCGCCATTTTGTGGTGACAAGACTTTGAAAGTATCTATTGCATAGAAAAAAACCAATTGGATTTCAATTAGTGATTCTAGTCTAACTGGCAAGATTTGACCTGAGCTAACTATTTTTATTTTTATTTTATTACATTCGGAGAACAAACAGTTGTAAACACTTTATAAATAAACTTACAGTAACATATAACAAAATAAGTGTCCTCACATATAAAAAGCCAAGAAATACTGCTATCATATATCATTTCAAGAAAATTAAAAGTTTTGATATGAAACGTTATTTTTACGCTCACATCTTACCCCTTATATCTGTAGGTAATCTTCAAGTATATGTGAAAACATATGTAGCTCAATATTACTTGCTCCTAGAGGCTACATCAAATTTTGCTTTGATAAAAATCCCGGAAAGGACCGTGCTTTTATGTGATGACCGCTACTTTTATTGGGTCTCATCAATTGGAACGAGATATAAAAGTAAATAAATGCATAGAAGTAAAACTCACCAAAAATATGTTGTGAAACGCGATACCGAACGGGAGTATAACAAAATAAGTGTCCTCACATATAAAAAGCCAAGAAATACTGCTATCATATAACATTTCAAGAAAATTAAAAGTTTTGATATGAAACGTTATTTTTACGCTCACATCTTACCCCTTATATCTGTAGGTAATCTTCAAGTATATGTGAAAACATATGTAGCTCAATATTACTTGCTCCTAGAGGTTACATCAAATTTTGCTTTGATAAAAATCCCGGAAAGGACCGTGCTTTTATGTGATGACCGCTACTTTTATTGGGTCTCATCAATTGGAACGAGATATAAAAGTAAATAAATGCATAGAAGTAAAACTCACCAAAAATATGTTGTGAAACGCGATACCGAACGGGAGACCTGTAAGCTCCATTGTAATTTTGCTTTTGTGAGTTTTCCATTTATTATACCTAACAGCTTTGTGTGTACTTGAAACATCATAAAATAATGTCCCGATGTGATACCATATAGATTTTCTGTAACAATTGGCTTTTGATTAAAAGAAATCGTTTCCACGCATTGATATTTTAAATTAGTTAACATTTGTATGAATTTATATACTCACATTAGGAATCGTTACTATGTATTTTTTTTGTTTTCAACAGAAAAAATAATGGTATAATATTTAACAATGGTTTTCCGCGAAGTAATGCCTGAATCAAATAGCTACTACATACTCAGACTTTTAAATATATTATTTTTATGGAATGAAACAAGGTATCTTGATCTGAGAAATAAATTTGAGCATACTGATTTCTAAAATTCTAATTTAATATAAATAGCATCTTTATATAAAAAAATCATGCCACATTTTATATTATTGGAAAAATCTACTTGAACACTTTGAACTTTTGTTATGACATAATCTGTGGGCTCAATACATATCGGAGCTTCAAAGCACAACAAAAAATAACATCCATCAAGTATTGCAGTTTTTGTCTATGGTGGCCTGTCAATTATGTAACTTCATAGGCGTCCGTTAATTTCCTTGGCACGACAAAAACTCTTTTGAGTTTCACTTCCAATGCTATATTGTTATTCTGTTACGTTACCATGGGACGAACCTTATAATAAAATTGACATTCACGTCAAAAGTAATGATTGATCGTAGTATCGAATGAGACACGAGTACCTTACATAAATTGAAGAGTAGACGGAATACAGACCTATTGGCGTTTTTAATATCTCTTGTGGGACAAATTCAAGTCGCTGATAGTGCAGATAAAGTTTCAAGCTCTTATCTTTTCAGTTCCTAAGCATATTGAATGCCTGCTTTTGTGGAACTGTCGGCATTTTCTTTATAAATAGCTGAAAAGCAAAGACACATTTTTTTATTTTTTATTGTACGACAGGGAAGAGCTTGGCCTTCATCTCACCTGGTTACAAGTTGAAGGTGGAGGCGCAATTCACCCGGAATCCTCAACTAACTGAGGAAAATATCTTAGATCAGTTACTATTTGTAGGCTCTACCTTCTAAACCGTAGGCTGGTTTCCATTCCCATCGAGACAAACGTTTGTGCGATGATTACATTTGTTTGAGATGCATTGTATGATAAGTATTTATTAACAATAAAAAACAAAAACGTTTGTATTTTTGTGAATAATTTCCAACAAGCTTTGCTATTTCTGACAATAATATCCTTTGATATTTATTTGTTAGTACATTTTTCATTTCTTGCAATTTAAAATAAAACGTGAAAAAAAACAGCTTGCAAGCGACATTTCAACAGTTCCGTGAAATTAAAAATATTTTAGGGTAAAGTCATTAGCAAAGGCTTTTCATCATAAAACAAAGCGGATTGTTCGAGAACAATGAAAAACATCAGTACATTAGTTTAGATTAATGTTGTCAAGAGATAACAAGTAAGGTGACCCTGCCCATATTGGCAACAAGACTTTCACACAGTTCACTTTTTTCAGCTGGTTTAGTGTAAATCCCAGGACTTTGTTACCATCATCCTGTGGGAATTAACCAAAATCCTGTATTATTTAACCCCTAATTTTCATAAATAATGGGTCAAGGTCAAATTCAAAGGTAATGATAGCTCTTGACCTTTGACTTTGACCTTGACCTTTGACTTGACCTTGACTTGAGAAATCATACATATAATCTGCCTACTGCCTAGAGACAGACAAGCCAGAAACTATAATGATTATATATATGATGGAGTGAGCTTTTCCAGAAAACACTGGCTTCCGCGCACCAACAGTGCATAGCGTTTGGCACCGGACTTCGACAGGAGGGTGGTTACCTATTTAGACCTTTACAGAGTCTTACCACCAGTGAGATGATCATGCAGTCAAAATCGCTATCAAAAGCCAGCCAGCCTTTGTTGCCCAAGGTAAATATAGTGAGATGAAAGCCAAGCACATCTCCGTCGTAATATACAAAAAAATAACTCTTATATTTCAATTCACTAGAACAGATGGTTGAGAGCGCACCTAATGCCAGGAAAAAATCTTATTTCTTATTTCGAGCATTTGAATTAAAAGCGTTTTTTAGTTACTTTCTTAAAAAGAACTCAGTTTTTTTTTAATTCTATTCAATTATTGTACTTTAACAAGATTTTTCCCAGCTCTCAGTATTTTTTTTATTGGATTTACTTCTTTCGATACTATCAAAGAGTGTGTTTGAAAATGCTCCTGTTGCGTAATATTGGCATTGGGCGCGCTCTTAAGGCAATGCGTTCTATTTTTAACCAACTTTCAAAATAAGTAGGAGGTACTCAATTCGTCAGAATCTTTTTATTTTATGTATGTTCTCACACGTAAGGGTACTTCACAGGTGGTCCCATTGACATTAGGTCAGGATCTGATGATGGGATCCTAAAAAATCGAAGGAACTCTTCAAATATTATAGGCATACTTAAAGCAATCAGGGTGTATTACCTCAAAAATAAGGATTTAACTGACCCCATATAGGATCACGCGTTTTTCTGTGTGTCTGTCCGTCCACCTGTCATCAAAATAATTGGAAAAAAATACGTCATCAAGGTAAACGAAATTGTATCATATTCTTTATTGAAATCGGTTTTCTTTTTAGTTTTTAAAACGTAATTTTAGTTACTCACAAACACCAGGTTTTTTTACAGTAATATCATATATTATATTTTAGACAAAACCTTGATAATTTAATAAGGAAAATCAATTGTGGGTATTTATTCCGTATTTTACCTTCTGTGGAATGATAGGAACGGAAAGCGTTTCAGCTTTTGTGATTGAGCTTTCATCAAGAAGCTGCGATTTGGACTGAAGCCAAATAAGTTTTTGGAACAGTTGATCACGCAATCAGAGGTTTGTACAATTTGGATAGGAAAATGGACGTGCGGTTGTTTTTTGGCTGTGGATTTTGAAGTGTAAACAGTTTTAAAGCACGATTTGTACACCCTGGTGTCTCAAAGAGTGCAAAAGGTATTTTGTTGAGAACACAAATCTACACAAATTTTATTGATACAAATTTTATTCAACTACATACCTAATATTTTTAAACGAATCTGTGGTCTAAGTGGTTCGCCCACCGGTTTCAAATCCAGAGGTCCCATGTTCGATCCCCAGGGGGAGCAATATTGTGCTTGGTTTGGTTGATTTTGTTCAAATCCGCCTGCATGGCTAGCTACCACCATCGTACCTAATCCTGTCGCCATAAATAACAATTCTTAAATTGTTGTGTTCCGGAATTTAGAGGTAAGATAGCCAGTTACTCAGTTTGTTGAGGATTTCGAAGTGAGCTTCCAGCTTCGGCCTTATCATTTTTTGAAAATTGGGTGAGATTAAGGCCAAGAAAATCCCCGTTTTACAAAAAAAAACGCATGAAGGACACTTTGTTTGTACGCTTTTTTTGTCATCATCAACAGGTAGGTTTACCTTTAACCATACCTTTGAAATATGAAAACCTGGCAGATGGGTACGACATTTCTGATAATTTACTAATTTCCACCTGTGAAGTTTTTTTGTTTTCCACGAAGCTGATTCCGTTATGTTATGAAAATATACAAATCAATTCCGCTAGAATTTTCCCCAGTTATATTAAACTGAGCAAACTTTGTACTGTAAGCAGTAATTAATATTTTATATGTTATATCCTGGCTTCATATTTCGGTGTTTGTTAATCAATATACTTATACCTAAGGCGAAATGATATATTAACATAGGTGCAAGTATTATTTTATTATAAAAAAGCTTTCACTCGCGACTTCGTCCGCGTATTGGTTTTTTGAAATAGGTGCAAGTATTATATATATACATATTTATTAGATATCTGGACAAATTTGACCGATTAGATCCTACATGGTGTGCAGACACGCACACCGAGGGTTTTGACCCACATTCCCAGACAAAAAATGCAAGCTTTTTGAAGTCTTAGTGCCAGTCCGACTCACGTTTGGCCAGATTTTATTATTCATTAATTTATTTACCACAAAGTAAGCACTATACTCCCACCTACTTTGTTATTATACAGGTTGAAAATAACAATTTATAAAAACTTCATGTATGAGAACCCCTATTTTTTATTTGTTTATTATTTGTCAGGTCCGTAAATTCCTACCTGACAGTTCGCAGTTCAAAATAGTTCTTTAAAAGTTGTTTCCTTAAATATTGGACCCTTTAATTTTGAAAAATCAAAAAATCCCTGAAATATGAAATCGCTAATTTTATATGGGCAATCGACATACGAATTTTCAAACGTCTATCAGGTACGGTTTCAGAGATATGCACCATTTCACTCCAAACTTTGAACCCCAATTTGAACCCTTGGTTATGAATTTTCAAAATTCCTTTCTTATTGAGCGTCTGCACACCAAGACAAACATACCCTTCAAATTGCATATCTCTAGGACCAGCGGCTAAGGCTGTGCGTTAATATATCAGACAGTCAGTCAGTCAGGACTTTATAAATTTAAATGAAATGGCCATGTAATTATTTCCGTATTTTTAGTTTATTTTCTAGTCCTGACAAAATAACCCAATACTAGTTTGGCACGCAGCATCTCTCAGGCTGCCAATCCCGTGTAGCTAGACCACGCACGCCAGATGCACATAACTGTCCTATGTATATATGATATAAAATAAACTTAAAATACAACATTTCGGAAATTTGAATTTGATTTCATGCCTCTAAAATAAACAAAATATGAATCGAACCTGGTATTCAATGTTTGATTTCAAACAACATATTTTTGACTTTTTGAAGAGCTGTAGTGAAGAGAGAGCCAGAGTTTGTGGGTCAAATCCAGTAGTGAAACAATGGACTTTTCGGTTTTTCAAAGGTTTGTATGCGTTTTTGACACATTAACATGCATTGACGGTGAAGGTCACATTCTGAAGACATCGGCATGACCAAAAATCCAAATGACATGTGTCATTAGCTAGTATTTCACTATGTGGCTATGGATTTGCAACCTGTCACGTATTGAATACTATGTAGCAACTTGCAAACCGTTGGCATGTGCCGAACATAAGTTTTATCGTGCCTCTGCCTATCCCCTAGTAGGATAAGAACTACCCTCTGAGAGTGATCAGAGTTGAATTCTCAGAAGGGAAAAGTTGTGTACTTACTCATCAGTACTTATATTTTTAAATACAATAAGTTTTTCTCCGTTTTCTGGTAAGTCTACCACAGTAGCTTTCTATACGTGACGGAGTAAGTATTATTTAATGATTTTGTTCTGCTAAAATTAATACTAATTCCGTACGCCAAGAGCACTGTATACGTTATAATACATTTACTCTATAATCCTTTTTGTCCACAAGGAATTCTAAGGCATTCAAGCGTACCTACGTCATTTCATGCATCTCTAACGAGACTTTTTATTGATATTGATATTGCAGAGTGGGGTAGTTAAACCGTGGAAATAAATGAATGTAGCCAGAATAAAAAGGTTTCTATTAGAAAAGCGTGCTCCATCTTAGGCTACATCGCTCCTTTTGTTTATGAAAAGGAAAAGTCTTCTAGCTTTATTGACTTGTTTGTAAATATTGATATTTTTATGCGTTTAAAGTGCAACAGAATAATAATATTGTTTCAGTACATAACATTACAAGGATAATGCTACAGAAAATACCGAAATATTTTGATTGCAACATTCTTGTAAAGGAATGCCAGTATTTTATGCTTCACTTCACTTTCACACAATATGGAAGGCTATGCGTAGAGGAAGATATAAAAAGAGATTGATGGATTGCGAAAAAGAGGGCTATATGTATATGTGAATAACGAGTTGATAGAAGTGAATAAATGAGAAGAACATCGTTGCGCCGACCTTGCCAAGAGTGGGATAAGTAAATAGTGATGATGTAATAAATAAAACCTACGGATTCTAGTAACACTACTATATATTACCTTTCGTCGCCAAATGATTACATTTTAAAAAGTAAAAAGAAAACTTAAATGAAGAATGTGATACAATTTCGTTTATATTGATGACGTATCTTTTCCAATGATTTTGATGACAGATGGATGGACAGACAGACAGACGCGTGTGGCATAGGGGGTCCGTATTTTCATTACTTTTGAGGTAATACACCCTAAATATACCCAAGTCGCTTCAAGTGTATCTATAAAATTTGACGAATTGAGAACCTCCTCCTTTTTTTGAAGTCAGTTGCAAATCAATGTTTCACGACAAGGTCCGAGTTCAAAGGCGGGACTTAACCCATTCAATAAAACCAACAATACTTTACAGAAAATTTGACAACCTTAACCTTAAAGCTATAATTCTTGCTATTTCACTTGAAACAATCTCGACATCCAAGAAGACATTGTAAATTCGCATTCTTAAGTGAATATATCATTCAAATATAACGGCACTGAAGCATTTTTGGCATACACCCATGCAACCGAGCCAACGAGGGCGAAGCTTTGTGATACCGTCAAGTGGTTATTACAAACAGTTTTAGTCTGGTATAGAAAACACATGCGCGTCTCGAATTCAATACCATGAGGAATTCATTAATGAAAATAAATTTTACCCGCCTCTGTGGTCTAGTGGTAAGCCTTCCAGTGTCAGATCTAGAGGTCCCGAGATCGATTCCCAGGGGGGGTACAATATTGTGTTTGTTTTGGTTGGTGGTAGGACTTTGTTTATTTCCGCCTGGCTAGCTACCACCATCTTTCCTAATTCTGTCGCCGGTATCGTTCCGGCATTAAGATGTAAAATAATATGAGAATGTGAGATTGTAATAAAAAGAAAGTAAAATGTAAGATTAGTGATAAGTTCTTCAGTTTGTTGGGTATTCAGAGTGAATTGCGCCCCCACATTTGGTCTCATATTAACTTGTAACCAGGTGATATTATGAAGGCCAAGCGGTTCCCCGTCGTACAATAAAAAACAAATTATGGTTAAAAAAAAAAAGATTAGGAAGATACTCAAAAGAGTCATACTTATGTCTTATTCACAAACATCTATGGAACAATATTAGACTTTATCTATGATATTAAGGGGCGTAATACAAATCTAAGGATACCTTAAGCATGATAAAAATTATGTTGATAATGATGATGATCAAAAATTCCTATCAGCTAGTGCATATTATATATATAACCAGAATTATATACAAAATTAACGGAACTCCTGTACTACTTTTTTTTATAAATGTTGGATTAGGTTAGACTTCCTGGCCTTTTTTGCTTTAAAGCAAGTATGAATCAATAGAGCGAGCATTTCTAGAAGTCAAGCTGGGTCTACACCAGACGATCCAACGCGTTCCAATCGCGCGCGGCAGTCTTTTGTCGGTTTTTTGGTCTGACTCAAAGATGGCTCGCGTGCGTGGAGCGCGCGGTGTGGACGGTTGTGCGTGGATAGCGCGATCAGCCATGGAAATCCCGAAAAGTCACCGCTTAACCGCTCTTTACAAGGAATATTAAATGTGTATACAAAACAATTTCCTTTAGGGGTGTAAGAGACGATGCTTGACATTTGATTTTAGAAATCAAATGTCAAGGTCACCAATAAGAAGTACCAAATATTTGAGCAAAATAAATGTTGCTGCTGCCAGGGCAAGTCGAACCCGCCGTTGTACGTGTGACTCCATCTCCAGCAAGAGTTCGACTGAATCACGGATCGCCTGAAGATCGCTTGGAGCGCAGTTAGGATTGCAGTTTCATCAAACTTGGATTTGTCTAGAGAGATCTACGCTCCACGCATCATGGTCTTGGATCGCGGAGCGCGCGATCACTGGAGCGCGTTGTATCGTCTGGTGGAGACCCAGCTATAGCTCTCCGGGGTTTTGCTTTGGTGTCCCTACTGCTTTGTTTCACTGCTGTTAGATTTCCATGTAGCATAAAAAAATAAAAAATAAAATAAAAATAAAGAGACCAAGAGGATTTCCAAGAATTTGTTTCTCTAACACGACGTGTTTGACGCACAGTTTGTGTTGCCGTGGCGATTGCGGCTTAAGAATAGACCCCTCTAACTCAGCCCATGGATTTCGTAAAAGCCGACCAAGTGATATCACCAGAAGAAGGGCAGCAGTTTCTTTCTGCTTATTACCTAAACAAGCCTCACAGCTCAGTTGGTGGTAGCCCTGCCTTCTGAGCTAGGTTGTGGGTTCAATTCCGTAATAATAATATAATAATACACCTTTATTGCGATCATCCATCCGTCGGCCGAGCATGGTGATTATGGCAAAACCTTTCAGCTTTGGATGAGGCTCTATCCAGGAGTGAACACTAATGGGCCATTGATGATGATGATGATGATGATATGTCTTCCCTGCTTGGCATGAGTTAGGATTTATACATACCTACTTTTGTCTTCAAAAGCAATCCAGCGCAACGACAAAGTACTGCAAACAGCTTGGCGCCGGATTTTAGAAAAGTTTGTAATTGTAATTGTAATTGACCTTTACGGGTCCTATTACTAGTGTTTTGATTATAATTACTGAAGATATTACATTCTTCGTTGCCTTTTACAATTTCCATGGCAAAACATGCGTAATGTAATATGTGTAATGAATTATCTAAATAAAAAAAGACATAAAATATACGATGCGACGGTTCCTTTCTTTTTGCGGATCTTCGGAAGTATTACAAAGTGCGAGTAAAATTCCAAGGAATTCTAAGCTCCTCGTAAAAGGCGAGACATTACAAATCATAATATCATAACCTCCTCAATATGCGATAACTGAAGGAGAATTCAATAAAGAACAAAAGAAAATCCGGCACAAACAAATTCTTGGCGAACATTCATCACAGGCGTTCGAGTTTAAAGGGAAGGGAAATTAAATAATACTTTTATCGATAAAATCTTCACACTCCAAATATTATGAAAATGGAATGATATGAATTACTTTTGATGCTAGTCAATTGATACAGACGATACATTTGAAGAGAAAAATCTTGAGGAATGTAACATTGTACCTTGCATTTGTTGCATTTTTTTTTTTGTTCTCACGCTTATATCCTTACAATTTGATATACGTACATGAACCCGCTTTATTAAGCTAAATACAGGGGTGGTCCTAATTGACCCTATTTTCTTAAAGTACAACGGGGAAGCGTTTGGACAATAACAATAATGGTTGCTATGGCGACAGACTGGGGCAAGATACATGGTAGTAGGCACGATATAAACAAAGTTCTATCACCAATCAAACCAAGAACAAATATGAACCCACCTGAGCATCAAACCCGAGACCTCTCGAACTGATACCGCTGGGCAAGCCACTAATCCCTAGAGACAGTACCAATTAAATGTTATTATTCGTTACCGCAAACATAATACTAACAATGTCACTGTGTTGACACGTTCAGTATTTGCGTTATCTTATTAATTAACGCATCCGACTTGATTATCAGTGATTAAACCAATAAGGTATAATTAATTGTAGGTATATAATTCAGATCCTACCTAAAATAACAAACAGTTTGATAGGTGTTATGTAAATATTGGGTTGACCTAAACCTATTAGGTATATTAGGTAGTCTTAGTTTAGTTTTGTATAATGTACTATGCGAAAAAAAAAACTATTTCTTTTGTACGTGATTTTTTTTAAGTTGATAGAAACAGTTAACGATGAATCTCAGCAGTTTTGTTTATGCTTTTTTCGAAGGTATCGATGATTTTAAATCAAGATTCACAGCTCTAGTAATCATTTTCACCCCACGCTTGTAAAGAAACACGCTGTGTCCGCAGGCATCCGATCCCTATTGATATCCACTAAATCATATGTAGCAGGAATTCAATCAGACGGGATCTGCTCGATGTTTTTACGATTATCGATACGAATATCGAATTACCTGCACCACTAACAAAGAGTGGGTATTAGTTAATTGATTGCGAAAAGGTTACACTACTTGGTGGGGTTCTATGTAATACCGTATGAACTCCAACCTTTTATGCAACAAGCATAAAATAGTCTTACAGCTCAGTAATATAGTCTCTCTGCGCAGTAGGTTGTAGGTTTGATTCCCACCCGAGACAAATATTTTTGTGATGAACTAAGATGTTTGTTCTCTGTTTGGGTGGAGCTTTGTTTTTTATTTATTTACGTATTTAAAATAAGTTTATTAGTATTCTATCCATAATCTAGTTCCCATATTGCCCATGATTTGTACGAGTTGAGATGGTGCTGTTTAAATATTCAATGTCAAAAATGCAGAGATGTTTTTAACGAAGACTTCTTTTGTATCTTGTAATGTATGAGTTTTTTGACTTACGCACATGAATGCTTGATCTCTCTTTCTTCTTTTTGTTAATTAGCACAAAAAGAGATGGAAAATCGCAGGGTAACTAAATTTGTTTTACAATGGCGTCCAAACTCGCAAAATTACGTTGACTATGCGTTTTGCGTACACTCGATACCTAGAATTTTGTAAAGCTAACGCAAGTTCGTACTTTAAAACCTACTCGCTCAATCGTTTCCCTGTAATAAAAAAATATTTATTGATCACAAAAATGTATAGTAATAATAAAGGTGACATTGCTGAGCGCATAACCACGGCGCTTATGACCACCAGATAACAGAAATATGCGCGCGTTTCTACGTTTTGGTTTTTTACGGTAAAACAAATATGAATTTTGAAAATCTAAAACACAGATCGTCTGCTGTATACTGTGTTGATTTACTGTATAAAGTTTCAATCCCTAATTGGGCGAATTTATTGAATGGTGAACACTTTTAGTACAAATTAGAGTCACCTTTGAATTTTTTTTCTATCATTTTTTTTTATGTAATCGTAGCTTCGAAACACAAACGTTCTAGCATCTATCCTGAACTATAACATATATTAATTTCAAAGTAAATGCTAGAGTATTGTGGCAGATATGATTGCTGAAGCTAAGCCATTTCACATATCATAGACTCTTAAGTAGAGACTTCAACCAATCAGAGATAGATATTCTCCTTTATTTTCTTAGGCACTACCGCTTGGCACTTTTACTAGAGTGTAGGGAAGTTTTACTTTCCCGTGCCACTACTGCGGATGCTCAAGCTTGAGCGGATTTTTAGAATCCGGGTATGAGAGCTATGGTATGATAGCTCTCATGATCAGTAATTTAGGAATGATAGCCAATTCCTCGGACTGTTAAGGATTCTAAGTGAAGAGCTTCCACGGCTTTATCATAGCTTAAAACCAGGTAAGATGAAGGCTATGCGCTTTCCAGTCGTACAATTAAAATTAAAAAGCGTAATTTTGTTCACAAAATGCAACTGAAAGGTGTTTTTTTCGATGAATGGTGGGTATGCTTTTGATCTTTAGGCTCGTCTAGGTATATGCCAGAGAAAGAATGAGATCTACCACGGTAGAGTGAGGTTTCCCAGAAGGCATTGGCTATTACACGCACTGACGAAACACGGCAAACGATTTGGTGGCGGACTTCGGAAGAATTGGTCGCTAGCCAGGTGGTCGATTATAGGTCCTATACTACCAGTATTGTGATAATTCAGCAATTGCTATCAAAAACTAGGAATTTCGTTGCAAGAATAGGCCACTAAGAGGAAACCACAAATTAATTTGTTCGACCATTTAAAACTTTTTTATCATATCAAAAAGTCAAATGATAAAAGTTTCTAGTATAGAAGTTTATGTGTACCTTTTGTGAGTTGGTCGGTTTTTCGTTTTTATAGTAGGTATAAGGTCCGTGGCGTTACTTAAGCCCTGTCGTAAAATCGCGTGACGGCTCTCCAGAGACGTCTTTCGGGCAAGTTTGCGGTTTTTGATGGAAAGGTATATAATATTAGCATATCGGTTGGTTTACGACGAGTTAGTGTTTTTGGCTTACTGGTGCTGAAATAAATGTGATTTGCAGAAAATATTTTCCATCATATTTTACAATATTATATTTTATTTGTACAATATAACTATGTACATATTCATGTTGGTTAGCCACAGATAGTTAAACAAAACTTTTCTTGTGTGGGACGAACGTAAAAAGTTTTACTTTTAGCGTAACAAAACAAAAATACCTTATTTTTATTTTTATGCTTAGTAGACGGCCAATTAAAAGTTTTCGCAGATAGGTACAAACGCAAATATATAGAAATGTAAACCAAAGGATATTAAAATGAAAATCCAGTACACATGACAAGAAATCGATAGCTAAAACTTTATGCTTAAATCATTATTGCAAAGTAAGTGTTTATGCATAGGTACTTGTTTTTGTATCTGTTACTAATTATCATTTGAATTGTAAACAAATAAAATGAATACATACTGACAGTTAACCTCAAAACTATTTTATGTAGTTATAGTTTTTTAATATGAAAAAAAAACACTGATTTCAATCACGACGTGTTGTTTAGATTAATGTATATTTGGATAACTACCTAAATCGTTACTGTTATACTCTATGAACTACCTTGAATACAGTATTATGAGTTCTTACGAAAACTTTAGAGACAACTACCAACCAACTTCATGGTATCACTTTTAGGTGTCAGTATGCGTGCGCATCGTAAAAAAATCACTCTCATATTTTTTCTCAAACGCGCCAAAAGAAGTGTAGCTTCAAAACATTACTCTAATAACCGTTATCATTTTTCTACCGACCACAAAACCTGGTATACCACTCATAAAAGGTGAAAACTGTTAAATTAAATGTGACATACCATAATCCGGCAAGCATCCAATTTCCAGTTATTCTCGTACCAATCCGTTTACAAAACTATCACAGGTAATTGAGAACACCTACTACATTATAGTTTATCTGCGTTTAAAGTTACGATTGTCAGTGAAATTATAAGTACAATTGCGTTTTTTTAATTATCTCGATTATTATACATAATTAATAACAAAAACGGGTCTTCATCGGCAATATCAAAAGGTACGCGATGAAGACCCGTTCTTGTTATTAATTATGTATAAGTACAATGCCTTAATTTGACGAAAACAACGTAGTTGCAGAGGAAGGTGTCAACTACCTCCTAGGGTCTACCCTAGGCTAGAGAAATGCTGGTTTTTGTTGGTAGTTTATGTCTGAATGACTACTACACACTGGTGGTAGAATCTGTAAATTACCACCTGGCTAGCTACCACTCTTCTGGCACCAAACGAATTGCCGTGTTTCCTCTGATAGAGCAGGCAGAGCGAGAGAGCCAATATAATTTGGGAAAGCTCGCTTTATCGTTCTAACTGCCTCTGTGCTTCGTTTGGTTGGTTGCACCATCTTACCTAATTCTGTCGCCATAATAATATAACATTTATTATATTGTTGTGTTTCAGCATTTAGAGGTAAGGTAGCCAGCTCTTCAGTTTATTTAGATTTTTCAGATTCCGTGTAAATTGCGCTTACACCGCATTATCATAACTAGAAAAAGCAGGTAGGATGAAGGCCAAACCTTCCCGACGAAGGATTAAAAAAAAACATATATTTTGCCAGACCAAGTTTCAGGTCTACGATGAAACTTCCCTCAAAGGCTGTGGCCTAGAGATATATAAATATATATATTACAGGACATATATATTACACATGTATGTATATATTACAGAACATTAATTTCACACAACGCTATCTAGTCCCAAACTAAGCATAGCTTTTAATATGGGAACTAGATTACGGATGAAATACTTAAATACTTTTTAGGGCATGTGCCCTACTTTTTTTTGTTTAATTTATCCAAAAACTTTTGGGTAGACTTAAATCGTTTTTTTTTCAATTAAACCATTTCAGTGAGGTACCCCTAAAAACATGTATACGCATTGGTGCATAACTTGTTTCCACAATGTACTGGCTGCAATCGCCGCTTTGCTGTGTCCATACTAAAGGATTTATAGCCAACATGTTGTGTTACAGTAAAACATTGGACATTGGCGGTCGGTTAACTTTGCACGGATACCTTTTATACCGAGGATGAAAATATACGCGTTCATGAATCTTTTCAGTTCCAGTTTGATAAAATAAAATAGCTGCCGTTGTAATGCTATTTTGATTCGAATTTTAAAAATATGTGAACTACCTTTAAAAAAAAAATGTTTTTTTTGTTCAGCTAATATTAATGTAGGCTACTTTTCCTCTTGTCTATGTAATGAAAAGTTTGAAGATTTTGTTTAAATCAAGTTATCGTTTCGCATGTAGGGATTTTTGTTTCCTATATGATAGGTTACTCTTGGCATCTAGGTTTGTCTAGCTATAGGCCGGATCAAGGATGGTTGCCGTGGATTAGCGGCTTCAGGATCGACCAATCCAACTCAGCCCGCGGATGGCGTGAATGTACCACGTGTGTTCATAAGTTTTGAGACGATGTTCAATACTCGATAAAAAGAAGATAGTAATGGCAAAATTTTTCAATTTAAAATTTCGAGTAACGTGGATTTCAAAAAACATAATGAATATCCTTTTTTAGTCTTGAAATGGCGCTAAATAAAGATTCTCTTGCAAAAAAAGTAAAAAATAATCAAGTTTTACCTTGTCTCAAAACTTATGAACACACGAGGTATACTGAAGGATCAAACAAGATAAAGGCAGCAGATTTATTTGTGCATTATCTGGTATCATAACTGTGATCAATATTCAGCCTAACGGCTTGTTGATTATGACAATACCCTCCAGCTTTGAGGAATCTTAAAGATTAATGGAGTGTTGGTATTATGTGCGATACATAAAAACTAGTGATGTTGCATAGCCAATAAAATACTTGCCTACTGACTACATACAAACTTCAATCTGCACCTTTAATTAGGAGAAGTCGGTTTCTGAAGAAGAATGTACTGGAGCAGTATAAATCATGTCAAAAACTCAGTATATAAAAGAACCATTAAAACAATTTGAGATTGTTAAAACCTCATTACAGGACAATAAAAAACTTAAAACTGTAGGAGCAAACTCTGTCTTAACTTGTACCTGCAGATAATTAAGTTCAAAAGTACTTAAAGTTTCAAGATTGCTTATTAGGTTGCTTTAAAATAATTAGGCTTAAACTTGGCTGGGCTTTAGCAGAATTTATGGTATTTTTATGGTTCAAAAGCGCATTTCAATTATTATATGGTAATTTTGTGATTTTGATTACTTAATTTATGTTTTAACGTTAGTTACCTACAAGTATTCAATAAAGAGTACAATTAAACTAACTATGTACAAAGGAATCAGTCAAATTACCTAAGGATCGTTACAAACGGCCTATAGGTAACTCAACTGTTCCAGACCAGTACCAGACGGAAGCGTGCCCAAGACACTGGCTGCATTGCCACGCTGAATAGCTATGCTAATTCGCTGGCCTAAATAAGAGCCAGCCCTTGGATCACGTGTCGCCTCAATCAAAAGCCCCGCAAGATTTTTGAAAACCCGGAGGGCACCGGCTCCCCACAGACCCAAGGTCTCCACCCCAAAAAGCTCAAATAGTTAAGCTCTGTCGTGACCACTATATTTGCGCCTTTTGTGATACTCGGCCGAATCAGCCGCCGCACCAGCCGTAACTGATGTCCCAGGCAGATGAGATGGCGTCGTAGGGCTAGGGTGTCGACGCAGATAGCGTCCCACACCAAAGGCCTACCCACTAAGTTAAGTTCTTATTGTACCAGCTTTTGCTCAGCATTTTTTTACGCTATGAATAATAAATATAGGACAGCGATGCAATAAGTGACCTTGTTTTTACCCGATTTCAAATTTTGATAAGGCCAAATGTGGAAGCGTATTTTTACTCTCAACAGACTAAGGAACTGCCTATCTTGTCTGTAAAGGTACCATCATGACACTGTAAACAATACCCATAGGATGTTTACCATAGTTTGATGGTGGATGACTTCTCAGATAGTCAGTGTATCCATGATCATGGCGCTTGCTGTTGCGTAACTAATCATGGTAAATTCTATGTAAATAAATTGCTTATTGACCGAGCGGGCGAAGCGAGAAAAGCGTCTATGTTTCGAGACTGACCAAAAATGGTTTTGTCCGCTGTCCGTCGGTTTGTTCTATAGGTCGCATTTTTCAACCGATTTTGATGAAAATCGGCACAGATGTGCCTTGGTTTATTAATTTTTTTTAACCGGTTGCGATTTTTGATCGGTTGGAAAAGAGGGGAAGTTTGCTATCAACGGATTTAAATTAAATATAAAAATACACTAAGGATTTAATTCTACACAAGATGTTGTAAAAAAAAACCAAAAAGGCGTAGAGGAGGAAGATAAGGGGAGAAGTTTGCTGTAGAATTCAAATTTTTGTTTTTTTTTTTCGAAAAATTTATACCTACGTATACCAATCAGATTACGCAGTCCTCTTCGCCTTTGCGACACAAACTCATAGACATCAGATTTGACCTCCTGGGATTAGGGGAACACGAGTAATCACTTAAGCTTATACCTCTTTTTGCTCAAAAGTCTAAAATGAAAAGTGAAAGAGGAAAGCATCGGTTACTGCATGGTTATATTAAATATTAAAATTCCAGGACATTAATTTCACACAGCGCCATCTAGTCCCAAACTAAGCATAGCTTGTAATATGGGAACTAGATTACGGATAGAATACATAAATACTTTTTTTTTTGTAAATACATACTTATCATACAATACAACACCCAAACACAGAACAAACATCTACATTCATCACATAAATGTTTGTCCTGGGTGGGAATCGAACCCACAACCTACAGCGCAGAAGGCAGAGCTACTACCAACTGAGCTGTGAGGCTTGTTTGTATAAGGACTCGCGAGGTCTACTGTTCTTACAGAACCTTAGTATTAGGTATTTTCATAAGTTTAATTTGTACCTGCTACATAACAGTAAATTAAAACTCAATTTTCTGGCGTAAGTTCATATTAAGATAACCTATGTTTTGATATTTACAATCGTAATGCAAACGTATTTCATAGGCCTTTATTTCATTAGGGCTATTCGTGTCGTTGTTTGTCGATAAGACTTGATTAGTTGCATGCAAAACATTAATGAGCGGTTCCCACGCAAACATTGTGTTCATATTTATTTTGATAAATTATTTTCACATAGCTTTTAGATTATATGTAACCACCTCAGGTATTTTGTTAATTTTGAAGTTAAAGCAATTATATGAATCAAATTTTTAAAAATGTCAAAATGAAAAGTTTGTTAGTTTGAATTTCCCTAAAACCCCTTACACCCCTAAACCACCAAAGGAAACCACGCTAAAAAAGACAATTCTATATTTGATTTCATGGGTTTGTCATTTTTCTAAAACGACTGTATTTTTTTTTAACTTTTAGGTACGACGGAAGATCTGCGTTGTGTTATGAAATAACTAATTCATAATCCAACGAATGCTGTGTCAGACGCCTACTAATCAGCTACTGGGTATCCACTTATCATTTTTTTTCATGTATATTTTGTATGTTTACTTATGTAGAAGTTACCTAGGTATTATTTGTTTTATGTCATTGTTTTGCAAGATGCTTGATACAAATAAAAAAATATTTTCTGTATACACATTTATAAATATAGGTACATAGAAAAAATTCTCTGCCGCGGATGTTGTAAGAAGCGAATAAGGGATTATACCAGGAAATGGGTAACTGCTATTGGTTACTTTTTAGGTTATACTTTTTAATGCCAGATATATGATTATGAGATACACTCCAGCTATTTTTACATAGCTTAAGGTTTGGTCCTTTTCAACAGTCAACAATGAGCGGGTATTAATGAATGTGATATGGCTATTAGACCTAAGTGTAACATTTTGCAACAGCTTGTTACATTCTTATTGTGTTGTATTGTATGATAAGTGCCTATGTATTCACAAAAAATAAGTGTTTAAGTATTCGATCCGTAATATAATTCCCAATTCCCAAGCTTTGCTTAGATTGCGCTGTGTGAAATTAATGTCCTGTAATATTTGTTTATTCTTGGATGTGGGTGGCGTCTGGGCTTCACACTGTTATAGCTCATCGGCTTGGTAACGTCACACTATATTCTTCACATTCAATTATTTTCCCATTCGTTAAAAACATTTGTCATAACATCACACTGAGCTGGGCATCGTGTTATCTTTGAAAAACTTTGCGCAAGTAAACTGCGCGAGGTCAGCTATATTTTCTTGACTATCATCATCATTTTGCTTCTGTGTCTTGCTGTCCATCTTACCTAATTTTGTCGCCATAACAACAATTCTTAAATTATTGTGTCCCGGCATTTGGAGGTACGATAGCCAGGTCCTCAGTTTGTTGAGAATTCCGAGTGAAGTGCGCTTACACCTTCGGCTTTATCTTAACTTGAAAATCAAGTGAGATAAAGGCCAAGTACATCCCTGTCATACAATAAAAAAAACATAAACATATAACAGTCTACAGCTGGACATAAGTCACTCCCAAGTTTTACCACTCAGCCTAGTATTTGGCTCTCTATGGAGATGGGTAGGTTCTGCCAGCCACCTTGCGAAAGTCGTACCTCCATCGATTCAGTAATCGTCCAACTCTACGTTTGCTGAGACTTGATTATTGGATTTATAAACTCGGAAGCAGCTACCAGCATATCCTTTGTCTTACGACCTTAATGCATTTGCCTCGGTGAAAGCTCGCACTATTGTACTTTATCCCTGCCTTGGTTTTGCGTTCCAGAGCTAACACACCACAAATTAATAGAACCACGTCACTATTTCATGGAAATTATAGTTTGTGTTAGAATAATTAACACTCAACACAGTCTTGTTCCTTATCCATCTAAATTATTGGCCAATTATCACCGTAAATCTGTAATTTTGACGGCTTGCCAACTACGATCTTAGGATCTTTATAGCAGTTCCAGAGCTAACACACAACAAATTAATAGAACCACGTCACTATTTCTTGGATATTATAGTGAGTGTTGGACGAATTAACACTCAATACACTGTTGCTCCTAATGCTAGATGTAATCCATCTAAATTATTGGCCAATTATCACCATCAATTTGTAATTTTGACGACTTGCCAACTACGATCTTAGAATCTTTTTAGCAGTTTCAGAGCTAACACACAACCAATTAATAGAACCACGTCACTATTTCTTGGAAATTATATTATGTGTTGGACGAATGAACACTCAACACAGTCTTGTTCTTTATGCTAGCTGTGATCCATCTAAATTATTGGCCAATTATCACCGTAAAACTGATTAAATTTTGACGACTTGCCAACTACAATCCTAGGATTTTTTTAGCAGTAAACAGCGCATCTAAAGATACACGTTCGCAAATTTATAAATGGTAAATTAATTGAGCTATACAAAGGTAATTACGTCACCTTAGAATATGAAACTCTAGCTACTTAGGTAGAGTATCATATTCTAGGTGACGCATATAAAATTATGCGTAATTTAAGTGTGCAACCGTATTTAGCTTTGGTGGTTCCTCTGCGATACTTAAGCTACTAAGATACAAGGTTTTTTGTAAATTATAATTTCAAAACACAATAAAATTCCATTTCAAACAGACTATACATAACTTTATAATAACGACAGCATTCTAGCCTGGGCAACACCATATTACCTAATTCTGTTGGCATAATCACGATTCTTAAAAAAATGTTGTGTACCGGCATCTAGAGGTAAGATTGCCATTTCCTCAGTTTTTTGAGAATTCCGGGTGAAGTGCGCCTCAACTTTCGGCCTTATCTCAACTTGTAACCAGGTGAGATGAAGGCCAAGCGCTTCCTCGTCGTACAATTAAAAAAAACTGGTGGTTGGACTTAAAAAAGATCCAACTGGCTATTGTCAGGTATTTACTTTACAGTTGCGAAACTCTTTTTTTTCGTCCAAAAGCGCCATGCTGTGAGAAAAAAAACAGTTACGCTTCTACACCCCGCTTACTTTTAATGCTAATAACTTGTGATATAAAATTGATTTTAGCTGAGCGGGCAGTGCTGTGTTTTTGGAAGTCTTCCAACTTCAGAACTGTTGGCCTTTTTGCTTCGTGACACTCATTTTTATGGAAGCTCCAGACGTTGGATAATTTTCTTAAATAAACATTCTGGCGGTATTCTTTGTGGAAACAGAAGTTAATTTCCAACCCTGGAGTCTTGTAAAAATAATTCAAAAGGTTTTAAATGTTACTCATCATTTCCTTGGAGATAATGGACCTAGTGAAAACTACGACTTATTTTAAAACCTACTCGTTATTGCGTCGTTTTACTTGAAAGAACAATTTGATGGTTGAAAAAAACTAAAACCCGACTGCAAAATATAGGGTAGATAGACATAAATGCTGTACCTGTCGCGGCTTGAGGACCGATCCCTCCAACTCAGCCCATGAACGTTGTAAAAGTTGACGAAAGGGATCTTGCCAGTAAAAGGGCAACATCATTATTAAATGCGATCACCAATCTACCTGCCAAGCATAGTGCTTATAATAAACCCGCTTTCAAAACCAGCTTTGGAGTAGGATTTGTCCAGCTTACAGATCTGGACACTAATGGGCGTGTATGTGTGTTGTTGGTTATTCAACTATTAACTTGTTACACTGTGAGTTCATAAAAAAATGTGTAACATAAAAAAAAACAATTTCAAGACCTATCTTCTTATCACGGGTGTTACGAGTAGTGACCTCCTAAGCCGAAATTGAATTCTATTCATGACTGTTTATCGGTTTAGTGAAATACGAGACGCGGTCAGGTTCATGTTTATTTATTAGGGTTTATCGACCGTGGCCTATGAAGTCCAATAATATGTTGACGGTTTGGTTTGTTTTTGTGGCGTGTATGGCCTTCCATTTTCTTTTTCAAGTAATTTTTTGCTAAACATGAGTGTAAAAAATGCTTGGTTCTAAATGGAAGACTTTTATTTTATTTTTGTGCTTATTTTGCATGTAACGTGACAAAATTTAAAACATGTGTCGTAACACATATGAAGTAACACTTTTGAATAAAAGAAAGACGTTTTAATTATCTCCCACTCTACCCGATACAACGCCCTACCTCTTTTCGACACACAAAAAGGCTTAGAATGTCAAAACGCTCCAATAAAAAAGTTTCACATCAAAAACAATGTTCAATACATCCTCGAATTTTCAAAAGAGACAAGAATAAATTTTGCTGACGCGAGAGTACTGATACATTTTATGTAAGGGTTATAGATGCGAAGATACAAGTAAAGCAAAACAGAATCACTCAAACTTCAATTACAAAATTAGAATAAAGTTGGTTTTATTAAATTTCTGATGACAGAACTGAAAAATGCAAAATGTTTTTTTTTTAAATCTCACTTTCGAGAAAAACTACAAAAAATATTTCCGTTAATGCAGAACTTATTATATAATAAATCGAGCACGTAGCTCCTAATATAGCTCTAATGGTTTTAGACTCGGCCTCAGTGGCCCTGAAAAAAAACTCACCTATATATATAAGGTATGATCTTTACTTCAGGTTTGTCTAGCTTTGAATGGTTTAACCCATCGATTTAAGATCCGGAGATCCCGGGTTCGATCCCCAGGGGAGCACAATATTTTGTTTAAGTCCGTATGGATAGCCATACGGACTTAAACAAAATACTTGCCTTGCCTCAACTTGTAACCAGGTGAGATGAAGGCCAAGCGTTTCCCCGTCGTACAATAATAAAAAAAACATTTAATCTTTAAAACAAATGAATACGTTTTTCTCACCTTTGTTGAGCTCGCTGGAGCGATCACAAATTTTCTGAAACAAAAGAAGAAACTGTTAAAACTTCTGTAAAACTAGTATTATAAAGGTTAGCGCTCCATAAACAGACACCAAACGGCACATAAAAGTTCATTTTCACCAACCCAGTAAACTTGTAACCCTGTCTGCAACTTCAAGCAATAATATAACACATAATGGACGGGAGCCACACGGGTACTAAACATTTTCTAGACCACCGCGTATTCCCAACTGCACTGTTATAGCTATGACAAACCTGAGCACACCAACTCATTTTTTTTTTATTGTACGACGAAGAAGCGCTTGGCAATCATCTTATCAGATTACAAGTTGATCTCAACTTGTAATCAGATAAGATGATGGCAACACTGCATGATAACAGTGCAGTTGGGCCGAAAGAAGAAGGCCGAAATTGGAGGCGCACTTCACCCGGAATCCTAAACTAACATAGTAACTGGCTATCTTACCTATAAATGCCGGAACACAACATTTTTTTAAGAATTAGGTATTATGGTGGTAGCTAGCTAGGCGGACTTAAAAAATCATACCACCAACCAAACCAAGCACAATATTGTTCCCCTGGGGATCGATCCCGGGACCTCTGGAACTGAAATCGGGGGGTTGAACCGCTAGACCACAGAGGCGGTTAAAACTTAAGTTTAATTCACTTACAGTAAATAACACTTCAAAAGTTAACAAATGTAATGTAAATGTCGCCTTAGTATTACTGTTATGACAATGTAAAACTTAAACATAGTAAATATATATAATAAAAAAAAAGTTCGCCCCGAACTTAGATCTCGTGGTGTCTGGTTTGAGTTAGGTATTTAACCACGGACATTATTTTTCAAATAGAACGTAATTAACAAACCATCAAAGTGTGCTTTCATATTTACTTACCTTACTTAAGCTCAATTTTTCTTGTTGCTGTATGCAAAGCCAGAATGAAAGCAAAGCACCAAACCACAAGTACGTTATGACGTACTTGTGGTTTGGTGCTGTGCGTTCAAAGTTTTTTTTTGTGTCTTATTCATTTACCTTTTTATGGTGTACTTATATTATACAACCTACTATGGTAGGTGGGTAGAAAACAATAAGTGAATAAGTCACCCCTTACTAATATGAAACATAGGTTGAAGACGTTTTGCAAAGTGCTCTCAAAACCGTTCAGTAAACGTGACTTAAAAATCTACCCTTCCAGCTCCCGGATGTCATAAAGTCAACCAAGGGGCTTCACCAAAAAGGCAGCAGATTTTTAAGTGTAAACAAGACTTTAACACCACATGGTGTTTATGGCGAAACCTTGCAGTTTTAAACTAAGTTTTTTTCCAAATTGTGGTGAACAGTAATGTGCGGTTGTTGTGGGATATGCGCAGTCAAACCCCTTGCATGACATCCTGAAAGTAGTTCTTGGATTTAATCAAAACACTTGGCAAATTCGCAACCCTATTGAGTGAGAATTACAAAAAACGAATAGACCAGTTGTAACAAGATATCAAATACTCTGTCTTATCTGACAAGACCATATTTTGCCCATCAATCTTTAAAAATACCCCTAGTGCGGGCAAAAATAAACTTATTTTAAAATGTGTAGTCTCAACCCCCATTTGAAATTATATTTCAAGTTTACACACATTTTCAAGATTTCAATCTTATTCACCCCTCTTGCAACCCTTAAAGGGGTGGTTTCAACAAATAAAAAACAAGCTTATTGTGAAGTCAACCCCAGTTTACAGTATTTCCTACAAGACATACCAAGCGTTTTATACCCGTTATAGCGTATATGTTATATATTTATTATATATGTACGTTTTATAATATTTCAAAAACTACTCTACTAATCAAAAATCCTCAGCAAAAATCAATTTCTTTTCCCGATATCTCTTTACAGCTTAAATTTCATGGATATCAGATAACCCGTTCGAGAGTAATGCCGTCACAAACATTCCCACATACATACATACATACATACCTACGTACAGTGCTGGATTTCCTAACTTAACTCGGAGATCTCGTACGCTTTGCTCACTCAATCAATAATAACATTGAATTTGGACTGGTAGAAATGTTCAGTTACAATAGATATTAGATATCATGGGTCTGGTACATGGTATATAGACACTACTGAGCTACTACCTATTGAGCTGTGAGGCTTATAAATAATGTTAGTGATTATGATGATTAATTACTGATCTTGTGTTATTTTTAGGCCATTCGAACACATTGTTCACTTTTATTCCTCTTTATTACAATCTTAAGCAATAAATCCGCTAGATAGATATTTTTAATTAATGAGTTACCTAGTAGATTTATTACTAGGTAATATTATAACTCATTAATATATCAGTTTTGTACAAGTAATTTGCTCCGAGTATACGTAGAATAAGCTTGGGGTACCACAGTTTTGCTATTACGCCTGACTTGGGGCTTTGAAGTACGGATCGCATCAGCAAAACTCCAATTTGGAGGCTCTATTCAACGCCATGTTTAGAATATGATGTAAATGCTATGTGAACTTACGAACAGGGTTTCTTGTGATATTGAAATTAAAAAGTTGGAATTATATGTATCATGTATCAATAAGATATGGCTTTCTCCATTTAACCTTATCCTTGCTGTAGCCTATAGTATAAGCCTCTGATGATCAAGAGCTAAACCATTATTATAAAAAAAAGTTGAAGACAATAATGGCAAAATAACATTCATCAATAGTTTTAAAGTAAATATGCTTCCGTCTGGTACTGATCTGGAACAGTTGAATTACCTATAGGCCGTTTGTAACGGTCCTTAGGTAATCTGCCTGATTCTTTTGTACATAGTTAGTTTAATTCGTTCTGAAGTTATACCTAACCTAACCTAAATGTTGATATCGTTAAATTTAAGTTAGGATAGTCTGGTAGGTACAGTTATTTTAAATGAAAAAAAACGTTTATTGATATTGAACATAAAGCATAATGGATAGTGTACATGAAAAACAGTGGTAACTGCTAAAGTTATATAAAACTGTTATGCAGCACCACTGCCTACCTCACCAATATATTTTTTTATGGTTCATTAAACTATATTAAGAATAGCATAAAACTGGACCTAATAAAAAAAAAAAAAAGACAATTATGGTTAGAATATTTGTAAAGGGTGTATGTGATGTGGTAATTGTGAATCTTCAATTACAATGACAAGCCACATAGCTCAGTTGATAGTAACTCTACCTTCTGCACTGTAGACTGTGGGTTCGATTCCCACTCAGGACAGACATTTGTGTGATGAATATAGATGAATGTTCTGTGTTTGAGTGCTGCATCATAGCACGTATGTATAAAAAAAAAAGTATGTAAATATTCTATCTATATTCTAGTTCACATTTTACAAGCTATGCTTAGTTTGAGTCTAGTTGGTGCTGTGTGAAATTACTGTCCTGTAATATAAAAATATAGAGTTTCCCTTGGCTAACATATCCCTCGACAAAATAATTTGGTAGTCTAACTGAAAACCATGTCAAGCAGATGGGTTACCAAAGGTGAACTTACTATAAATATTTTCCCTTGTTTATGTTATTTTTCCATTTTCCCCCGCCTGATGCTTGGTAAGACAAAAAATGAATTTTGGTTTTTCCCCCAAGATTATCATCAAAAGTGCTTGTAAATTTTTCATTTATGCTCGGCCCTACGATTTAAGTGTACCTACCCTCGCTGTGAGGAAGTCTTGATCCTCCCTTCGGAATTGTTGGGGTTATGGAAAATCGTTTTTACATCAAGTAGCAAGTAAAATGGAAATTTTAGGGCGTGAGTAGTGGTTTGGAGGGAGTGTTTTGACAATAATGGTTACGCAAAATGAAGGTATATTCATAATTGAGTTAAAATAAAAATAAAATTACTATAAAAACCTATTTGGAGACGGTTTTTTCTTCTAGATAGATGATAGACCCACGTGCTACATTGTAGGCCACAAAATGTATACTGATCCGGTAAGATCTTAGTCAAACTAAGAACTGTAATTTTGTAACTGGTATTATGAAAGCAAGAAGAGTTTCAAACTCTTTTTAATATAAATTTAATAATAATTTGTCCTGTCACCTTGCATCACAACTTTGGGCAGGTGAAACAGAATAAAAACATTCTGTTTTTGCTTACTTATCTTGCACGGAAACTACTAGTATTGCCGTAGCATATCGTTGTAGTGTAGTATATTACAGTAGAATTGACAGATATTTTTTTGCCCATGACTGGTTGCATTGCCACGCTGAATAGAATAATATGCCAATCGCTGGCCTAAATAAGAGCCAGCCCTTGCGTCACGTTTTGTAGTAGAGTTATACGTTCTTCTTAAAATTTTACGATATTCGTAGAATTGTGCTACGATTTTCGTAGAATTGTGCTACTATTTTCGTAGAATTGTGCTACAAATTTTGTAGCAAAATGCTACGAAACAATAGCGTCTTGGCAAAGCGTAAGCCACCTAAATGGTGTACCATTATTGTATCATGGTAAGGTCGAATGGGCAGTCGATTGTTCAACACGCGGAACTGTCTAATAGGCGTGAAGACCGCCTGGAGCTTACTGTCCGAAGGATTTCTGCTATCACAATTCTATGATTATCTGTACTGTAATGATTAAAATTGTTCTATGAGAACGTTTAATGCATTTAAACGCAGGTACTTTACATATAAAAAACGATTTAGTTACAAATATAGATTTACAACACGGAAACGTCTCTTGTCGCAAAACCAAACCAACAAATTGATTGTAGTTTAATAAGTATAAGGCAATTATGATGACAATTTTAAATATCGTTATCATCATTATTATCACTTACATAGATGACAAAAATAAACGATTTCTGATTCTGATTCTGATTCTGACGACTGGCAGGCCAAATTTACCAAGGATAGACTACCTGTAGGGTCAATGAGTCCATGAGTGGAGTCACGTCGAGGCAAACGGAGATGCCGTTCTTCTAGATGGAGTAACCGGATTTGAACTGGCGGCCGAGAAGCTGGATCAGTTATTTTTTTCTTGCCTAAATAAAATATAAGCATGTTGGTAAAATTTAAACATAAAATTATATTAGCGCACCTGCGTCCATCAGTGAACTGTGATAGGTTGATGATGATTATAATGATGATAAGCTGGAGAATAGACAACACGATAGAAGTACGTCATCGTGATGATTGAGTCATTGTATAGATGTGGTTATTTTGTAAGTCATCTTAAGATCTAGGGATCGAGATTGACGATTTATTAATCTCTAAAGAGTGTTTAATCCTATTTCTTTCGTAAATTCACGCCAAGATTCATTTTACAAGCATAATTAAGATTAGAATTCAAAATGATATTACATTTTGTCCTTAATAATATCAAATCTATGTTTTCTGTAAGCTGATTGAACATTGTTGCTGCTAAGCAAATGACAACCTTATTTTATTAATGTATAGTCTCACAATCCTTGGATGAAAAGCATAGCGCGTTGTTTTACTAAATTGGAGTAATTCATCAGGTCTAAGTACGATTTTCTTGTATCTTCAGTCAGACAGCCCTCGCTTGAAGGGTCCGTTTCAACCCTTCCTCCCACATTACCTTTAATAAATAGGTCACTACTACGAAACGTGTTGAACCGAGACTTGACAGAGCGCTCATTAAAAAAAACTTTAAAGTAAGGTAAGTAAGGAGCGCTTATTTCTATAAAAAGTTGAAGGACTAGGTTTTATGGTATTTTTGTACTCTTGATTATGTACTAAATATGCTCAGTAAAAACCAACCCGGTTTCTCATAGGCATAAATTCACGATCCCATACATAACTAATCCAATCAGTAGGATAACTATGAATTGGCGCGCACAAAGACTTGCGAAAAACCTTGCAGTCATGCTTTCTTCTTATTTATTTAATTAAAACTTGATTGCACAAAACTTTAAATAATATGTTTTTTAGAAAATTAAAGCTCTAAAGCAGATCGTGTGGATTTAAACTTGCTGACACTTTTCCTTTTAATTATAAAAAATTTACATGTTCAAAAAATTTGAGTCTTTAAAACCCTTCTTCAAATGCACGTATGCATTGTAGTAAGCTGTTTTTCTGCTCACTCATATTTCTTGTTTGACTCGTACACGCTAACGTGTGGATCGACTCTTGCTGACACTTATCCCTTTACTTATAAAAAATAAACATTTTCATAAAACTTAAGTGTTTTAAAACCTTCTGCAAAGGCAAACCAGTATCGTAGTAAGCTGTATGTCTGCCCACTCATATATTTTGTTTGAGTCTAACTTCTAGTAGAGTTTTGTTACCTAGTGTAAGTTAAGTAAGTAAAGGTATCATGTGAAGTTAAAACTATTTAGATAATCAACTATCTACCTATAACAGGACAGGACATTAATTTCAAAAAGCGCCATTTAACCTCAAATAAAGCAAAGCTTGTAATATGGGAACTAGATGACGGAAAAGATACTGATATACTTTTTTGTAACTATATAATTATAACACGAAACAACACTCAAACATAAAACAAACATTTTCTATTCATAATGAATAATCTGAAATTCAGGCGTTATTTTGAAGATTTCCGCAAAATAACACCTGAATCAATTGCTCATCAGAAAAATGTTTGTCTTGGAAATCAAACCCACAACTACAGCGCAGAAGGAAAAGCTACTACTAATTCAGCTGTAGGTGTGGCTACTCTATTACGGTTCATAACGGAGGTTCAGTAATAGGGTCCAAAGATCAAAATATGATAAAAATATAATGTATAACAACACAAACAAATCACAGACACAACATACAGACACTACACTTATCTACATAATACTAGAATGCGAAAGTTTAACTGAATTGAACTTTTTCCGGACGTTTCGTAGTTTCTTTGTGAAGCTCAAAGTGAACAAAGTGGACAAGGAACAACACACTTTTACCTGAAGTTCTGAAAGGTGACAAAAATAGTTACGTAGCTTTAGTTTAAAAGGGAAATTTACAGGTTTTTTACTCCAGGTTTTCAGTATAAGTTTGCATATTTGAAAATGTTCCTATTATGAATATCATAATGCTGAGTTTTGTTGAGGTAACGTTTTCCTCATCAGTTACAAAATACAAATGTTACATTTTGATAATGGGGATGCTTAAAGTAGGTCGCAGAGACGTACGTAGAGAGAATGGAAGATGCCAGAACACCAAAGCGTCTCCTACATAGCAGACCCGACGTGCGCAGACCTCCTGTTAGATCAAAGCTCAGATGGCTTCTTATTCTGATATTATTGAGTTCCGGTATTTTGAGATAGTTTTACCTCAGTGTGTTGAGGATCCCGGGTGAAGTGCCTATGGTCTTACATAACTTGAAAATCACGTGAGATGAGGCAAAGCACCTTCTCGTCATAAAACAAAACAAAAATGGAGCACTAGGAGGTAGTTTACTTATACCTCAAATATGCTATATCAGAATCCAACTTAAAAGTTAAGTTTAGGTGCGATATCATAAATGAATCGGAAATATGCGCTAAGACCGAGCTTGCAGAAACTCCCAAAAACCATTCATCAGAGCAAAGTCAATCAGACCTTCGCGAGTGCAGACCCCTTCTTTTTTCGGTTGCCCGCCTTTAGAATTCCTGATATATGGTTGTTCTAATTCCGGTCGCTGGCTTCCGTCCAAACCGGTATGCACCTAACTTAACTATCGCACATGTAGGTTTGTCTATTGAAAACTATTTAAAACAGGTTGAGGCTTGACATGTGATAAAGCAGCTTGTGTTGTTATATACATAAAGCTTGCTGCATTGGAACACTGAATTGGTCTTACTTTAAGGGATACTGTACCTTAAAGGTGTCAACGGGACCCTATTACAAAGCCTATGCTGTCCATCCGTTCAATTAATTATGGGCATGAACTGTTATAGCTAAGGTAGTTAGTTAAAATTTTCACATAAGTCGCGTTTTTTTATTGTAAGACAGGAAAGCGCTTTGCCTTCTTGCCTTCATCTCCTGGCTTTAAGTTATGATAAGGCCAAAGGTGGAAGCGCATTTCACCCGAAATCCTGAACACTCGGAGGAACCGTTAAATATGGTTTCCGTTGTCCAGCACCCAAAATACTTAAATGTATCGAGCCAGCAATATATCAAATATGTCAAAATTCTGTTCATTGTTGAGTCCGTGATAAATCGTGCTTATTTCGTTTTCTTATTCCCTTGAACACCACCTTTGGCAAGTAGTGAAATATTTGACACATTCGTATTTTGTCGAAAATCCGCACGCGGTCGTTGACCTTTACTCTGAATTTGTCTTATTTTTCATTCAAAAGAAGCTACGAATTATTTTAAAATTTTGTAAAATATAATTGTGCACTGCGGCTTAAGTTTTAAGGGGCCCCGGTTTTATTTTTTTATATATTTTTTATTGTAATACGGGGTTGGAGAGGGGGGGGGGGGGAATCGCTTGGCCTTCATCTCACCTGGTTACAAGTTGAGATAAGGCCGAAGGTGGAGGCGCACTTTACCCGGAATCCTCAACTCCTCAACAATTTTTAGAATTGTTGTTATGGCGACAGAATAAGGTTAGATGGTGGTACTAGCTACCTGGGTGGTAGCAAGTAGGTGGACTTAAACAAAGTCCTACTACCAACCAAAAAATAGCGGTAATAATCATATACTTATTTAATTATTTTACTGCCTCTATGATCTACTGGTTCACCCACCGGTGCCCCATCGTAGACCGCAATATTGCCCAGGCAAGATTCGAGCTGTCTCATCGTTTACTAAAGAGATGCTGTTCCCTTCACTCACAGAGCAGTTCACTATGTTCCGTTGGTGTACGGGATGTGCCAGTGTCTTTAACAGGCAGTTTTTGGAAAGGTTTGCACCGTTTTAGACCTTTCCTCTTCTACGTTCTGCCCATTTCAAATTATCGCTTGAATATAAAATGTATGATAATTATTATTGTAACGAATCAGGGTTCGAATATGTCACAAACATCAATTTAATACCAAATAAAATACTGAATAATGAATTAAAATAACTATGGACTATGGAGATAGATATATGAACTTCGGCATGACTAAAGTTAGTATTGAGGAGGATTGCCAGTTATAACTTTCTTATAATATTTGACTTCTACATCATACAGTTTTAATAATTACGATAAACAATAGATAGCTCAACAGCGGCTAGATTAAAAAATGTCTTTACATTTTTAGGTTTCAGAATGAATCTAAAGCCTTACATAAAACCGTCAGTAGCACACAGTGGCACTTTTGTGCACAAAATTAATCCCCTGACACGCGAACCGAGAAACTTCTCCCAGTGTGAATAGCTTATAGCTTCCCGTAAGGAATACATTGCGCATAAGCGACGCGATTTCTTCAACTACATCATCATCTAATAGGGTTTGGGAAGAAAACAGAGCCGTAGTGGTAGGAGATTGATTTATTACACAGCACTCAACTGTACACAAAGACTTTTAAGTCCGCCTGGTTGCTACCACCATTTTACCTAATTCGATCGCCATAACGGCATTTACCGGTAAGATAGCCAGTTCCTTAGTTTAGGATCGCGGATATAGTGTGCCGCCACCTTCGGCCTTATTTGAACTTGTAACCAGGTAAGATGAAGGCTTCCCCGTCGTACAAAAAAAAAGTAGTCTGCCACTTGGTCAAAGGATTGGCCATAGGACAGAAATACATTAAACAGTTTATCATTATATGATGGGCAAGGAATTTGGTCACGTAGTCTTAGTACGTAGAACATATTAGTAGAGCTTTGTGAAAGGGCTCGTTCGGAGGAGTACTACCACCATACCTATTTCAGCCCCCAAGCAGCATTGCTGTGATCCGGATTGAAGGGTATGGTTGCAGGTGAAATTACGGGCACGCGAGGCTTTACAACTTAATGCCTCAAATTGACGAGCAAACTGCAGTGACGTTTAGGCTATGTTCTTAATTATTTATTTATTGAATTCGGAAAACCAACAGCTGATATATAATGTCACCAATAAACATAATAGAAATAGATAGCCAATAGTATAAATTAAAAATGTGAAGTAAATGACAAAAAATTATATGGATGTGACCTACGTAAGGCTTTTTTATAGGCAAGAGATGCACTTAACATCAGGTGGACCCTTGCTTGTCCCGTCTCCTAGTTGTTAAAAAAACTTCCACGAAAATTTTTTTTACCGAAATAAATATAATAAAACGATTAAAGGTCACTGCTATCTCCTTGGCGCCGCAGGTAAGGGCCATGACAATATATGTTTTGTATTCTAAATATGAAAACTAAAATATTGAAAAACATCTACTGGTTACACCACCTATTCCTTTGAATGCAGTTTCTAAAACATCATCCTATAAATACGTTCTATCCCATCGTTTTAATAAGAAAGACGGATAAGGATGCATGCAATTTCTTTTATCAATACATGCATGGAATACGAGGGGATTTCACGGGGATTATACAACCCAATGGAATAAAGATTTTGTATGTTGAATTTATGGTACATCATTTTCTTTGAGTTTTTTTGTTAGTTTGAAGACGCAGTTCACTTGAAAGCCGCTGCAAAGCTTTCAACTTAAGGTCTTCGTTTTTTTTTATTTAACAGGTGTAGGTTGAGGTAGGTAACGAGTCTATCCAAAAAGTGCCTATAAGGGATGAGCGGACTTATTTCCAAAAATGTATACATAATCTAGTGGAGCCGTCGGGACCTAATTGAAAACTCAACTACAAAAAAATATATAAAACCAGTTTATTTATTTATTTATTGCCATGGTAGTCGCAGTTTAATAATCAACCCCTCCAACTCAGCCCATGGATGTAATAAAAGGTAACTAAGGGCGCTTCCTTCTGTGTATTATCTACACTTTTTTTTAAATACGATTACCAATTTGCCTTCCAAGCGTGGTGAGTATGACAAAACCCTCCAGCTTTGTAAGAAGCAATAGACAGTAATGAGCTGTTGGTGATGATGATGATCTTTATGTATTTATTATATGCACAAAAAAGTTCAGTGACAAACACACGTAAATACGAATAATATTTGTTAAGTCACTTTCAAATATGTTATAGTTATTCCTATATTTTGATTCATGAATGTTTTTAGACGAATCTTCCTTGCGTTTTTAAAAACCCACCCATTTACAATTTCCAGCGCACAAAACAGTACTTCACTAAATGACTGCAGTGCACAAAAGTACTGCAAAACAAGCCAGTGGCCCTTGAAGCTAACATGTCTGTGTCATCTTGAACCACAAAGAAGGAGAGCCAGGTACACGACTGTTCAAAGATAAGGTGCGCGACCAATGTTGATAATATTACAGAAATAGCCTGAAAATGCCTGCCCTCTCAGGCTATTTCTGACAGCTCTTTTTTTTATTGTACAACGGCGTTGTGACACCTGATTTTTCAAGTTATGATGAGAAGTTATGGCCGAGGGTGGAAGCGCACTTCATCTAGAACCCTCAACAAACAGAGGTTTATCTTACCTCTAAATGCCAGAACACAAAATTTTTAGAATTATTGCTATGGCGACAGAATTAGGTAAGATATAGGCTCAATTGGCAGTATCTAGTTCTGCCTAAGATAAAAAGTAAAGTTCTGTCTTTGCTGTTGACTGTGGATTTGATTTCCATCCGGGACAAACATTTATTTGTATTGTACGACGGAAAGTTAATTGCTTTTATCTCACTGATTTCAAGTTATGATAAACGGTAAAACGTTAAATTTATATTATTAATTTAAGTGATAGATGTAGGTGTCTCTGTGTTTGGGTGTTATTTTGTATTATGTGTATGTATTTACAAAACTAAGTAGGTAAGTATTAAATCTGAAATCTAGATCCCTTTTCATAAGCTTCGCATAGTTTGGGGATAAATATAAGTAAAATACGCGGTAAATACCCGTTGTTAGAATCAAAATAATAAATTATAGTCGTATAATATTTATTTACTTATTTATTTTAATTTCTGGGCTAGATTGCTTTGTGTCAAATGTACAACACAATTTCGTTCTTTATTTTATTTCAGCTTTGTTACGATTGGTCGCCGACTTTGAGTCTGAAACCTTTTTCCTTTCCATCGCTTTTATGCTAATGTATGAGAAATGTTGAGCACATTCTTACTTGGGAAGCAGAGTGCAACTGGAAATGAGATTTTGTTTTATGAAATGTTTAGAGGCAAAAATTAGGGCAAACGTTATCTTTGTTTGTCTTGACTCACCAGCTTTTGTCGGTTATGTTTTGTAACGAAACATTTATGATGAAAAAAAAATTGTGGCACTCCGGGAGTGCCGACAGAAGTGAAAACTAGAAATTTGACGATCTTTGCCAACAAGAACAGCTGAGATTGCTGGTACTTGAATCTTAATATTGTTAAATGTTTTTTTCAACAAAACGGATACAATGACTCTTTGAACTGACGTTGATAGATACCTACCTATCTGTCATGGCTGTCAACCGTCTATCTATAGGAAGAGGCAGTCTTCGCACGGTCCTTACCCATACTTCTTAGGATCGTAAAGATAACGTGACTATGTGCTTAAAGTCAAATGTGTCAAAAGTGGTGTCGGTAAGGTGTCGCGAGTTCAATGGTTTTTTCCATTCTCAAAAATGCCCAACGCGCCAAAATATATTTTTAATTCAAAAACGTGGTACAAGACCACATCCATAGTAACATTAAAATCCTCTCTATAAGCAGGGTTAAGCAGTGACTTATTCTATACCTATATTTATTATTTTTACTCATGTTTTCTAATTTTTAAACAGATCACGCAGAAAAAGGTTGAAATTTCCATACCAAGCAGATATCGTTGGAAAAACAACACGGAATTTGTTTTCGTTCTAAATCCAAAAATGCTCCAAACTGGAAACAAAATGATGCTCCAATTCGGTGTGAAGATATTACAATACATAAAAAGATTTACGTGATGCGTGTTCGCAAGTTTTCGTGCAAATTCGTGAACTTAGAATGTTCATCTATAATAAATAATTTATCTTGACTGACTATCAACGCAAAACTCGCATTACATACATTTATTGTTAATTTATTCCGTGGGTAGCCGGTGCCCTCCGGGTTTTCAAAAATCTTGCGGGGCTTTCGATTGAGGCGACACGTGACCCAAGGGCTGGCTCTTATTTAGACTAGCGAATTAGCATAGCTATTCAGCGTGGCAATGCAGCCAGTGTCTTGGGCACGCTTCCGTCTGGTACTGGTCTGGAACAGTTGAGTTACCTATAGGCCGTTTGTAACGGTCCTTATGTAATCTGACTGATTCCTTTGTACATAGTTAAATTAATTGTACTATTTATTGAATAAATCTTTGTTTTTATTGTTAATTAATAATTATTTTTTAAACACAAAAAAGGAAAACGGACTTCAATGAAGATAATGATACAATTTCGTTTACCTGTATGACGTATTTTTTCAAATTATTTTGTTGACAGATGGACAGACGCGTGGTTCGATTTTTCCTTACTTTTGAAGTAACAAACACTAAAAATACCCAAATCGCTTCTATTGTGCGTATACAATTCTAAGAGTTCCCTCGATTTCTCCAGGATTTCATCATCAGATCCTGACCTGATGACGATGTAACCATATGTAAAGTATACCTGTTCAAACAAAAAAATAATTATCTTAATCGTTTTATGTGTCTTCGAGTAATCGGAGGACAAACATAAAAAAAAAATTCCGACGATGTGAGAACCTCCTCCTTTTTTTGATGTCGGTTAAATAGGACCTGTAGGCACACAAAAAATATTTTAAGTAAACAAGATAAAAGAGATAGAAGCAAACATTTTTTTCATAAATCTCTCAAAAACATGCAATGTGTTTTGTACCTAAAGGGGCTACCTAATAAACTAACGGCACCTTTTTACCTTATAATGAAATTATTGTGTACTGTAGAGGTTAAAATTTTAGAAAGAGTAATTTCGGATTACCTAACAATTATATTACACACACAAACATTTTTTAATATTAAGGAAAGTCCTTCAACAAGATACGTATTTTTAATACTTTTAATATAGGCTCTATCGTCAAAACGGTTATACCTACCTACAAAATTTAAACATGTATTGCGTAACTTTAAGGAATACCTTTGAGAACTTGGGGCAACTATACATAAAAAAAAACATCATTAGTATTTGCTCTTAGTTTTTTTTTGTACGACAGGGAAGCGTTTGGCTTTTGTTTAAAACCTGTACACAAGTAATGCTAAGGTTGAAATTTGCATGTGATACCGAAGGCAAAGCACAGGATTACAATTAAATAGTAAAAGGATCCCGTTAAGGCTGCAGATAAATATATCCGAATATGTTTAATTTCTTACGTAGTAACATATTCGAATATGTTTATCTACCCTCGATGGTCGTTTCCAATTCACACTTGGCCGGTGTATTAATATAAAGTAGATTATCTTATCTACTCTATAATGTTAACACAGCAATACAAACTGGAATATTCTTACATAAAATTTGTCTCCCCGGAAGAATCAAGGTTTTGATTGTATTCGGGTAGAATTTTTATATACGAAAGTTGACATGTTCGCATTTTTTTGAAGCAATAAGAAAAAACACTCGTATTTCTGAATATTTTTGCCCCGCATTTTACCCGTCCCTGTCACAGCCTGGACGCGAGGGTACCATAAAGGCTGTCCCAATTTTATTCCCGAATCATCGGCCCGAGAATGACATGGAACAGTTTATCATTCTCACGTCATGTTTAGACTTGTTCGGGCACAGAAATGCGAACGAAATATACACGTGCTTTGAATGGTTTACGAATGGCTGGATGTTTGTGTTTAGGGTTCTACACTCAAAGGGAGCCAACAGGACCTATTTACTTAGCCTCCGATGTCCGTTCATTCGTCATACTGTCTGTTTGTCACCGGGATGTATTGTATCTCATGAACCGTAATAGACCGTAATAGGTGGCTAGCTATCTTACCTTATTCTGACGCCATAATATTGTAAAAAAAAATTGCGTTCCTGCATTTAGAGGTAAGATAGCCAGTTCCTCAGTTTGTTGAGGATTCCGGGTGAAGTGCGGCTCCACCTTCGGCCTTATCTCAACTTGTAAATGAAACTTTGTGTTATTATTATTGATATCATTGGCAACAAATAATTTAAGCTTATTATCTCCCCTCATTTCCTCTGAAGGGGTGACCAGAGATAAAAAAGTTTGTATGTTACTTTTAATACATTTTCATGGTAAATGGTTATATTCCTCGTCATTAATGTTTTTCAATATTCACCTTTGAATTTTTTTTTATTGCATTGAGTATATTGACCTAGGACTTTATCTACTACGTAAGAAATTAGAGATCCTAAAATTTTATTAAAGATAAAGAAGAGAAGAAAAAATGAAAAAGTGAATATTTTCTCAGTACCAGTATTTTTGACGTATTTTAATGAGATTGCTAAAACTAAAAAGCCATCTACATCAATTAGTTTAATTAAATTAAATGTATGATAAAACGATGTTTTATTTCCCTGCATTCCTTTGAAATAATTATTATATACCTCGGAGAAATGGCAATTGCCTGTCTCGTATTAGTGAAGTCCTCGCCTACGGCTCGACCTGCAATTGCCTATTTCGCGGCTTTTGTAATAATGTAATATTGCCCAAGGGCCTGAAATGGCATTTTAGGCCCGCTATGCTAAACTATTATAACACATGAGCAAGAGAAGTGAAAACATGTTTTTTATTTCATTTGTAATGGGTAAACTCTGGAACTGGGTATATAAAACCGGGGGCTGTGTTCCGGCGGTCACGTGGAGGCTGCGTGGAGGAGTAGGAAGTTGTAAACGTAGGGTCAGCTTTAGATCGCGAGGCTTGCCTGGGCAAGAATGAGGTCAAAAATGGAACGAAAATTCGAATAAAATGCTTTGTTCAGCAGTGGGCAAGTTTCAAGTTTCAAGTTTTCAAGTTTATTAATTCCAATAACAAAATAATTTATATACGATGTCACAAAGAAATAAAAATACACAATTCAAGTCAGATGGGTAGGTATAATATAAAATAATTTGAGATTAATGTCCAACGCAAAAATAAAAACAAAAACATAAACAAATAATAAGTACTCAATAAAAATGTCAGTACAAATTCTAAATTTAAATTTACACAAAAGATATTCAATTACACATGTCAAACATAAATTAGATACAATAAACAACAAAATTAGGCATAATAATTATATATATATATATATATAAAAGTTGTTGAAGTTGAGTGGGCTTATATAAACTGAACTGTGGAGATGAACCTAGAACCTTGGCGTAAAAGTGACTACGCGGGTTCAGCTAGCATACAAAATAATTATTTATTCCGTATGTGTGAGGTTGTTGAAAGGATTTCTTATTTTTTTTATTGTACGACGGAGAAGTGCTCGGCCTTCATCTCATCTGATTACAAGTTGAGATAAGACCGAAGGTGGCGGTGCATTTCACCCGGAATCCTCAACAAACTGAGGAACTGGCTATCTTACCTCTAAATGCCGGAACGCAACAATTTTAAAAATTGTGTAATAAAAATAATAACTCTTTTCTACCTCATAATATTGTCCGATTGCGGTGATTTTTTTTTTCATGTAGTTCCTCAGTTTATTGAGGATTCCGGGTTAAGTGCGCCTCCACCTCAACTTGTTACCAGGTGAGATGAAGGCTTCCTCGTCGTAAAATAAAAAAAAAAAAAAATGTAATCAACAAATTATTACCTAGGTCTAAGCGTCTTATTTTTGCCAGTTTTTTCAATCACTTTATCCACCAGTATTTTTCTTACACTGAAACAATGACTATTAAAAGTCAATATTTATCCAAAGCCAAAAACTTATTTGAATATAATAAAACGCTTAAACCTAAAATACATTATTAATGTTGGTCGGAACCCGCGTTGTGCGAGTTCTTACTTGGCCGGCTTATAATTGTACGTGATACATTTACAACAAGTCTGGGAAGTTGAGCTTTCAATGATCCAGGAGGTATTTGAACAGATTACTATTAAAAAAGTAGGCCTACAATAACAAGCAGATGCGGTGGGCAGACCACATAGCTCGCGGAACCAATAACCACTCGATAGTAAAGGTTCGCATGGTGACCATGATTAAACGCGATTCGGAGTATGGGAAGACCCCCCTGCTCTAATGACCTTGTGACAGTCACGGGCTGTCATTAGACGGAAGAGAACAGTAGGTCGACTACGAAAAACGAAACAAAACGGATCCGTTGACGGATTGCACGTTTTTCAATACAAAAATGACAGAAGTTCTTTCGGAACGTTCGACTTTCGTAGTAGGCCCCCAGAATCGCTATTTGTGGTGGTGATTGAGGGACTATGTTCAGCAGTAGACGTGTGTGATATGATGATGATGACGGCATAAATGTTAAACCTGCTTTTCACAGTTTCATTGACATACAACGAAAAAAAATTGATGTGTAGTTTGCTTCAGATTTGAGCAAAATAGTTCATGTAATAGTAGTCGGTACCTACTCTATTAAATTCGGTTGATTTTCCAGGTTCATACGATGAAATTGTCAGTAAAATTGCTGATTGTATTTAATTAATAGAAGTTTTAATTGAATCATAAACATTTCAAATATGTAGAATCAAACTATTTATGTACAAAGGAAGCAGTCGAATTACCAAAGGACCGCCGACAAACGGCCTATAGGTAACTTAAATGTTCCAGACCAGTAACAGACGTGCTGTAGACACTGGATGCATTGCCACACTGAATAGCTAATACTATAAATACTAATTTGCTGGTCTAAACAAGAGCCATCCCTTGGGTCACGTGTCGCTTCGATCAAAAGCCCCCACGGACCCAAAGTCTCGACCCCAAAAGGCTCCAATAGGTAAGCACTGTTATAAAATAATAAAATTGAATAATCTATTGAATTTTTTGTGGTTATCAGACATTATGAGATGATATGAATTTGACGTACCTAACAAAGATTTGTTTGTATTTTTGTCTTAACGATCTGACCCCGTAAGCATTTTTTGGTGACGTAAGCGCAAATTGAAGATCTGTGCATTGCAAGATTGGGTTATTCGGGATTCGACCGAAATTTTTCTTCCGATTTGGTCAAATCACTGAAATGCAAGATTACACGCAACTCCCGCTGGGTAGGTGTTTTTTTTTAGACGTGGAAGCGCTTGGCCTTGTTACAAGTTAAGATAAGGCCGAAGGTGAAGGCGCACTTCATCCGAAATCCTCAACAAACTGAGGAAATGTGCAATTTTATTTAGTTAAGCAGTAATGTTTGCTTCTGTAAGTACAAATAGTGAGACTTCCGTTCTTCTTCTTTTTGTCATTGGCTCAGCTATGAAGCGACACCAGAACTTGAGCAGTGTATGAGGCTGCTCAAGTTCCGTTAGAAAATAGCATTTAATTTACAATTTATTTCCTCTGATCACCCGTAAAAGAGGCTTTGAAATTTGCTCATCAAGAATAAAAACAAGTTTAAAAAGTAATCTTGCATAATTAGCGACCCTTTACAGAACACAAGCTTTTCTCTTCGAGGATAATTTTCGGATTTCCAAAAGTCTTTGCACAAAAGTGGTTTCCATCGCGTGTTAAGCCCTTTTCATGTTTCCTTTTGCATGGAGATTTACACCCTCTGGGAATGTATGTAGGCGTTTGTACCTTATAAATAGAATCCCTCTTAAGTTGCTTCCATCTTTAAACTGTCAGTGTTAAAAATCAACGATTTTGGCCTTTTTTTGAAGAGAAAACTGCTTTTGGCGTGTTGAGCATTTTTTGCGATGGGAAAAAACAATTGATATCGCGACACTGCTACGGTTACCGACACCTCTTTTAAGTGAAAACTTCTTCAGGCGCGTTGGGCATTTTTGAGATGGGAAAAAACCATTGAAATCACGACACTGTTACTGTTACCGACAACTCTTTGAAGGGAAAACTTCTTTCGACGCGACTCTCAATAGTTTAAGTACCAACAATTACAGCTGTTTTCTTCGGCAAAGATTATTTTCAAATTTTCACTTCTGTCACTGTTTTTTTTACATAAAATGGGTAAGCTCTTAACCTCAAATGCGGTCTACAATAGAGCGAGCTTACTCATGGGGCAGTAGTTCTCTTGCGCAGCCACGGAACACATTGAACAGCTTAGCCCTGGACTTCAGCAAGGGGCTCGCTAGCCAGGCGGGCCTGTGCAACAAGTGTTGGGGTCATTCAGCCGTGACTGCTAGCAAAAGCCATAAATTCACTTTCCCGGTGTAAACCACTAGGAGGTAGATCCCACTAACCTCAAACCTGCCTTAGTGGCTTATTTATAACTCCTTTGCTATGAACTGATGATATTTTAACCGCCTTTGGGGTTCTAGTAGTTCAACCACCGGTGTGGGTAGACATAGGTCCCTGGTTCGATCCCCTAGGGGAGTACAATGTTGTGCTTGGTGTGGTTGGTGGTAGGACTTTGTTTTAGTCCGGCTGAAAACAACAGTTCTTAAATTGTGGTGTTCTGGCATTAAGAGGTATGATAGCCAGTTCCTCAGTTTGTTGATTTGTTGAGGATACCGGGTGAAGTACGCTTCCACCTTTGTTCTTGTCATAACTTGAAAATCAGATGAGATGAAGGTCAAGCAACTCCCCGTAGTACCATAAGAAAAGATTTACTGTAACGCCATAGTATTAAATAAAAACACTTATCTTTGACATTAAAATAATGTCCTGTTATATTAAAAGAGAAAAAAAAAACATCAATGGAGGCCATGCGCTTCCTTTTAGAGATAAAAAAAATGTTATTGGTTAAATAACCACTTTTTGTTACATCTTCTATCCAATATCAATAATAACAATTGATTGAAAAGTAAACGCGAGTGAAATTCAAAATTCTTGCCCTTTGATAGTCCTACGCAACTTTTTTAATATCAATTCGATTTTTTATATTAAAAATGTAGTTGTGAGCTTGAAAGTCCGTTTCAATAAATGTTTAATATTTCAACCGAGGATTCTCGCTCGAGCACCGTAGGATTTCGCTGTTGAATTTATGTTCGTAATAGTTCGTTGCTTTTGAGCTGTGATTGAAAACATCGAACGCAATCAAGTAGCAACACTAGAGGAGGGACTTGCGAATCATGCGCCGAGCTAAGCGAGGGGTCCGCTAGGTGGCAAAACATTGATGAATGAATGAATGAAAATACTATACCGCACACTTTAAAAATAAAACAGGATTACTTAAAAATTGCTGAGTTCCGGTTTGAAGGGTATGGTTGCCGGTGAAATTATGGGCACACGAGGCTTAACACCTTTATGGGTTACATGCTTGTTCTGTCTCCTGGTTAAAACAAAACCATTACAAAAAAAACATCATTTACAAGATTCCCGGGTCTTATTTTCTTTTCACGAGTGAAAATTTCTTAATGTCATTTCTATGCGCATTAATTGATTCTACTATTAAAAAATTAAAGTAAATTTCGAATTGCTTATATTTTTTTATTATATATATATATATATATATATATATATATATATATATATATATATATATATATATATATATATATATATTATAGTACGACGAGGAAGCGCTTGGCCTTCATCTCAGAAGTCACAAGTTGAGATAAGGCCGAAGGTGGAGACGCACTTCACCCGGAATCCTCAACAAACTGAGGAACTGGCTATCTTAAATCTAAATGCCAGAATACAATTTTTTTTTAAAAATTGTTTCAATCATGGCGACAGAATATGGTAAGATTGTGGTAGCTAGCCAGACGGACTTGAACAAAATCGTACCTCCAACTAAACCAAGCAATAAGACAATATTGCTCCCACTGGGGATCGAACCCGGGAACCCGGTTTATATAGTCAATAATTGGCCTTTTTGTCTTCTTCAGACTATTTTGGTAATAGGATCTAAAAGTTTTCACTCTGAGTAATCTCGCAAGAGAGAACTTCAGGTTAAGGTGCCTACCTATAAATATTGAGAATTAATAAAAGAAATCTAATTTAAAACTTCAAAACTTTAAATGGATACGGATCCCGTAGAACGTCGGCTACGGCCGGGATCGGAAACTTCCAAACTTATTAAATAACATCGTAATATGTGACAGTTTCATCAAAACATTGAAGTACTTTAATAAGCTGCGGTACCCTAAAAGTTTTATCCAGTTTCGTCACCCGAAGACTTTTATAACTAAATGTACAATATGGTTTAAGACCATGGTCTGTGATCTAATAAATATAAATTATAAATAAATATTACATGTCATTAATTCACAGCGCTATCTAGCTTTTATCCAGGCGAGGTAAAGGCCAAGCGTTTCCCCGTTGTACAATAAAAAAAAACAGTGGCACTCTGGGAGTGCCGACAGAAGTGAAAACTTGAAGTTTGTCGTCTATGGGTAGAGGCGGTCTTCAAACGGTGCTTACCCGTACCTATTAGGATCGTAAAGATAACGTGACAATGTGTGTAAAGTCAATGTGTCAAAAGAGGTGTCGGTAAGATGTACGGTGTCGCCCGTTCAACGGTTTTTTCCCATCTCATAAAATACCCAAAGTGCCTAAAGAAATGTATACTATAAAAATTGCTTGAAACTATAAATAGCTAAATTACTATGGAAATTACGGGAAGATTATGGCTAGACTACATTATACACTTTTGTTTTGTATTAAAACCTAAACAATTTTTTAAACCTAATTAATATTACATACTGACAGTACAAATAAAAACTGCCTACCATCACCAAACTTGAACTTAAAGGAAATTATTTGGAAGATAATCCTACTAATTGTTCTGGATTATTTTCGGAAAAATACATAATTTTCATCCATAAAACATTTTTTTATAATTTTTGAATGAGTAGTCCAACGAAACAAATCGATATGCATACATGTTGTGTGGGACCGCCTAAGGCTCAATCTTCAACAAGTCTTGATTCAACAAGCATAATTAATCGATTTGGTTCAAATATAGAACCGTCGCAGCTATAGGTACGCTCATGTACCCTTTTCGACATATAGGTAATCGTTTACAAGGTCAAGGGTTCAAAAAAAAAAGAAAACAGAATTCTCGACTCAATTGTAGCCGAACTGATCCAAACAAAAGCATATTTTATTGATGATAGCCAAGAGTTTTTCCACCAGATTACTTGAAAAACTAGATAAGATGTGGCCTAAGATGGAGCACGCTGGTCTTAAAGGAACCAATTCACCCTGGACTTGAATACTCCAAGATTGTACTCGTGCGGAGAAAGGAGCTCCATTTTCTATCAGTATTATTGATAAAGGTAGAGCCGAAATGATTGAGTGGGCAATGGGACATTAAGAAGGTCCGGGTTGTAGCCTGCCATACGTCTACTGGTCCCGGTTATGGAAAGGAGATGGAAGCATATCTGAATCCTGACAAAGCTTTGCTGAAAAACATTGCAAAAAAACAAATGCAGACTACGATCTCTAACCTTACATTCGACCCTATAATCCCCAACTAAATAACGGATTTCGAAAAGTTTCGGGCACTTCAGGTGAAGTCACAAAAAGATAATATATTTCTTAAGGTCCAATGGCCACAGCAAAAACATGGGCAAGAAGTTTTGACATACGACGATATAAGGAAAACGTGTGGTTTATAGCTTGTTTTTCAGAATACACGAAAATAGAGTAAACGATTAGATATCTTGAGCACAAAAAATATTTTCTACATGCTAAAGATGCATTGATGATGTTATGGTATTGTTTTGTTTGTCGAAAATCATCACATTTCGCCAACTTTAAAGGTAGAGATTTATATCAGGACAAAGAGAAAACTTACACGTCTTCAAGATGCCATAGACAAGTTTCAAAACACTTCAATTCAAAATCTATACATATACGTTTTGAATAAACAAGGATCAGGATAGCTCCTTAAATTATCCGGCCAAGTGACTCGCATACCGAGTGATTTGACCCGCATTTTAGGGCAAAAAATCACGTTACTTGTATGGGCACAGATGTAGAGTGAATGTAAATAGAGTTTAAGTACTTTTTCCACTTTATTCTTGTTATTTGTTGTTGTAAAGGCAAAAAAAGTGATCACTTTGTAAAAATTATAACGGTTTACATATTACAGTTTATTAGATACAGCCCGCTGACAGAGGAAGGACGGATGGACTAAGTAAGTAAGTAAAGTAAGTAAGTAAAGCAATTAAGTAAAAGCCGACTAAGAGATCACACAGAAGAATCAGTGCCAGCAGCGTCCAGCAGCGTAGGTATATTATCTACCCTTTTACTACAATCACAAATCCGCCTGCCACGCGTGATGATTATGGCCAAACCCTCCAACTTTTGAGGAGGCTCTGTCCAGCATTGAACACTATATTAGGCGGCTTATGTGATGTAATTAAAAGAAAAAAAAAAATAGAATAAAACTTTTTTTATTATTATTGAACGACGTGGAAGCGCTTGGCTTTCATTTCACGTGGTTTACAAGTTATGAAACGGCCGAAGATGGAAGCACACTTCACCCGCAAAATCCTGTTATGGTGACAAAGTAAAGATGGTGGTAGCTAGCCAGGCGGCCTTCTAACTCAGAAACCATGCACAATATTGTAATCCCCTGGAGATCGAAACCAGTACCTCTAGATGTGACACCGGTGGGCAACCCACTAGACCACAGAAGCGGTTAAATCTATAAACGTTCCACTTTCTATAAACTGAGACCCCATCTAAGTACTTAACAAGGTCAAAATAAAATAATGGCAAAGCTTTACCGTAAATGTGTTATAAAAGAAAATATGCCCAAGAAATTCAACCCAAATGCAAACAGCTATTTCTTAAGAAACATATTGACGTAAAAAGGGTAAAAGGTAGGGATCTTTATTACGGGCGAAAGTTTTAGCAAGTTTATCATCGACCTATTCACTCCCTGACCGCACGGTGGCTGAAATGTTTTATTAGACTTTGAGATTTTCTTTTCAGCGTTAAATTTATGTTCCTTTGTGCTCTATGCAATACCTTTGGATAATGTCAAAGTGTCACGGAACACCTTAATATAAGCCAAACTGATAGGACTTATCTTACCAACCATAGTAGGTACCATTCTGCGATAACCGGGGCCTCTATTCTACTAAACCAATCGCTTCAATGACAATAGTGTTGTAGCATAATGGCCACTAGATTACCAAAAGACACCTATAGTGGCAATCATTTTCGTAGTGAAACGATTGATTAAGTAAATAGGGGCCCAGTTACGTGATTTCAGGTTACAGTATTCATTAATTTAACAAGCCTCATAGCTCAGTTGGTATTGGTAGTAACTCTGCCTACGTACTACGCTACGTATTAAATATTCGCAGTGTTATAAGCAACACATCTTTGCCTGTTAGATGTGGGCCATGAAGCTTCAAGAGCGTCATACAATAAGTTTTATTTTTATAGTGTGCCATAAAGTATTTTTATTCATTCATTCATTAATTCATTAGTTCGGTCATTCATCTGTTCATTCATGGATTCTTTGGCTAGTGAACAAAACTTGTTTTATAGATCGCGATTTCCAAATAATATGCCCAGCCTTGTTTTATTGAATAAGTCCAAAGATATTTGATTTTCATTCGATTATCTACCGGTATAATAGACTATTATAAGCATAAAACCACCAATAGTGGCAAAGGGATTGGAAAATGTGTAAGGTTAAAGCTGGTGTCCATATACTGGCGTAGGATAACTGCAGACTAGTACTTTAACATAAAAACTGAAATGGGAAGCCAAACAATCAAAGCCTTGAAAACAAAACTCAATCCTATTGAAAAGCATCCGGTTTTTGTTTACCAAGAAAATAATGGAGCTACCTCAACCGACTACAAATAGGCTGTGGTCATAGTCGATAATTTATGCATAGATGATGATGGAAAGAGTCACCAGCGTGCGAATGCAGAGCTGTAGTACAGGACATAGCGCACATTATCAAAGATTGCCTACTTACTAGATATCACGGTAACCCAGAGTTTAACCGCCTCTGTGGTCTAGTGGTTCAACCCACCGATTTGAGATCCAGAGGTCCCGGGTTCAATATCAATCAAAGATATTAATCCATCCAAATATCAGGGGAGCAATATTGTGCTTGGTTTGGTTGGTGGTAGGATTTTGTTTCAGTCCGCCTGGCTAGCTACCACCATCTTACCTAATTTGTGTAAAATTGTGTTGGTAAGAGAGCCAATTTCTCAGCTTGTTGAAGATTCCGGGTGAAATGCGCCTCCACCTTCGGCCTTATCTCACCTTGTTACTAGGTGAGATGGAGGCCTTTCCCGTCGTTAGATAATAAAAAAAGTTGTTCGCCTGTGAATATGACACGATTCAATGGATTCAGCTTGAGAATACTTTTAAAAAGGCATCTACAATACGAACAATTGTGCTACAAATGCCATACAAATAAATAAACAGAAGTCTTATCGTTTTAAGGAGTCCGCTAGTCACCTATTGCATAGTTTTCCCGCCTATTATTAAAGGAGAAATCACACAGCAGTGGTACTTAATAATACAACACCCCATAATAGGCATAGAGTTGTATAGATATGATCGCTTGAACAATCATTTTTTTTTGCAGTGAGTTACGCACTAGGTACCATAAAAAGATATTTATAAAAGCTGAATTAATATGTTATATACATTATATCAGTTATTTATCTCGAGGTTTGCCTAGGCATCATTTGTCTGGTTTATTATAAAGCAAGATTTCCCAAAGATTAATAATAATAATATATATGCACTAAAAATACCTGAGCCTGCCCGGAATTTAAAAATTAGGTATACCTAATGTTATAAACCGATACTCAGGATGGGACAGCAGGCAAAAGTTAAATTACGCGGATCAAATTTCGTGTCAGTTTAGAACAGTAACTGTATAGCAAGGTAGTGTCGATAACCGAAAATGCTTATAGACATTATTTTTGAATGTGTACGTAGCTGGAAAAACATACGCTGATTCCAAATTTTGCAGTGCGTAATATAAATTATTTTTGGTAACGCTAGTTCCTAGTAAATGGAATATAAACCAGCTGTGGATGACAAATAGTTGTGCGAATGAAAATAATATAATGACGGCGGAATAATGTCATGAAGCTCCTGGCCACAATGCTTTTAAAGATGTGCAATATACTGAAAATATAATAAAAATAAATATTACTGGACATTACTTTCACGCAGCGACACCTATCCCAAAACTAAGCATAGCTTGTAATATGGATACTAGATTACGCAAATATTACTTGCATACTTTTTTTTTGTAAATACATTACTCATCATAAAATACAACACCCAAACACAGAATAAACATCAATATTCATTAAACAATTGTTTATCCTAGGTGGGAATCGAACCCACAACCCACACCGTAGAAGGCAGAGCAACTACCAAGACTTGTTATGAGACTTGTTATTGTTGTAATAAAAACTAAATAGCGGGTGATTCAGTAAGTTTTCAAAATAACTAGTAAATGAAATACAGCAGTCTACCAGTTTGCGCCGCGCGACCGACGAACGTGCACGCGGGCGAAGCTCGTGAAGAAGGGGTCTCAAAATGATCTCGAAACGTCAGCAAATCGACGTAAAAATTTTGTGGTAATAACCGTTTCATTTATTTAATTATACAGCAGTCTAGCTTAGTGCTAAAATCATGAATACAGTATTGCGTCCAGCATTAGTAATATAGATCTATAACAGTAGGTAGGTATCACGACAAAGACTAGGTAACACGTTAGCTGGAACTTGATGTACGATGTATTGTGCAGATGTCTATGTTAATTTGATCACCGAGATCATGAGCCGTGGCTTAGAATGTAGGACACATTATGCATGAAATAGTAGACAGTAATATAATATTGAGATTGAGATAAATGTTGTAGCCTGTGTTATGTTTTGTAATATTTGTTGATGGAATATACTGTGCGCTTATGACAATCATAGATCAAATATAGAGTGATATAATTTTGGCATGTAGTATAATGTTCTTTTATATATGATCAGCAAGAATAAGGTTATAATTCGAACTTACGTCGTACGTCGACGTCGGTATGTTGTTAGATTTTTTTTTACCAAGAAAATTCTTGCGTAACTAAAACTTGCGTGGCCAAATATCAGTACTATATCTGGCCGGAACCACTACGGGTTCGCAATCCCCACAACTTGGCATTAATTTCCTTATTATCCTATCCCTCTCCTCAACCATCTTCCTACCCTCTTTCCCCAACACTACCCTTTTTTCTCGAGTTTTGGCTGATAGTTTTGTAACCGGCTGCCTACTGACATCAAGTCTTCTAGTTTTGGGTCTAGGCCATGAGAATGATGACCCCTAGTCTTTGGTCCAGCACAAATGGCAGTCCAAAGTATTAAAAATTAAGAGCGGTTGGTCCAGACGGCATACCAGTAGTTTCCCCTTGGAATCGAACCCGGGACCTCTAGATCTGAAATCGGTGGGTTGAACCACTAGACTACAGAAGCAATTAAAAAGTTGCCAGTAATAGAAGAGCCCAGTCAAGTGACACCTTTTTTTTTGAATAACTCGTATCGAAATGTTCGTCTAACATTTAAATATTTTGGGCCGAAGGTAAATTGGCAAGACTTTATGATATAGTTGTTTCAAAATATCGAAGCCAACGCAATTAAATTTAACTACATCTTCATTAACCGACAGGTTACCGCTAACGAAGTCATTACGTCGGATGTCAAATACAGCCTTACCGGAGTTAGAAAATTTAATAGGTGCTAAAACTGTTAAAAAACCAGCCAAGTGCGGACACGCTAAAGGGTTCCGACCCACATTTCAAGGCAAAAAAATACGTTCCTTCTATGGAAACATAACATTAATAATTTTTATTTATACGATTTGATGCCTTAGCAGCAAAACAATTTATTTACTTGAATTACGCAATCTATGAAAATTATTTGTGTACTTTGATGGTTCATCAGATTTGCCCGCTAAAAGACAAACGAACGGACGAACTGCGGCGGCTAATTAATAGTGTCCTGTTGGCACTTCTATGGTACGGAACCCTTAAAGATTTTTAATTTTGAAATTCGGTGAACTTTTACTATGTGACTGTTTACTGTAGATTTAATGTAAAAAACTAAGCTCATAATCATACTTGTATATTTAATACCTGCTTTCACAGCCTATTTTACTTAAACTTTAAGATGAAAATATTAAAATGTTGTACTTTTAACAAGCCTCACAGCTCAGTTGGTAGTAACTCTGCCTTCTGCGCTGCAGGCTGTGGGCTCGATTCCCACCCAGGACAAACATTTGTGTGATGAATATAGATGTTTGTTCTGTGTTTGGGTATTGTATTGTATGTATTTAAATAAAAAAATGCATGTAAGTATTCTATCCGTAATCAAGTTCCCATATTACAAGCTATGCTTAGTTCGGAGCTAGATGGCGCTGTGTGAAATGACTGATCAGTAATATTTATTATAAATTTAATTTTATTAGTAAATTTATTATAGCGTTCACATACGTTTTAATACACAAAATGTTATTGAGTCATAAATTGTAATGCTTTAACCGGCTTAGATACGTCATAACAAAACAAATACCAATGTTGCGTTTTATGAACGCAAGATGAACAGAAGCCAACAAAAATTTTCTTCTATAGCTCTTATAGAAGAGGGCAGATCATTTATACTCACATGTATTATCTAGCACCAATCTACACTGCAATCACTTGTCAAACGTATTGATAATAGCAAAACCTTCCAGCTTTGGATTAAGCTCATTGCAAAAGTGGTTTGTTGATGACAATGATTTTCCTGGTATACTTCTAGTTTTTCAAACGATTTAAGATCTTACAGCATGATATGTAATTCATGTATGACGATGAAATTCGATTGAATAGCTGATATGGTATAATGAAACGGGTAATGAGCCGATTTGTCTAACATAATGTGGTCTTTACCTGTGTAAAAATGCAGTACCTAGAGATTACTTACCAGATTAAAAACTCATCCGTCTTATCCTTCAATTCCTTTTAACTCTCGTAGCATATTCATTTGTTTGTATACAGATATTCTAGATAGATAGTTGACTAAGGGATCTCCCCAGAAGAAGGGCAGTAGCTTCCTTCTGTGTATTATCAACACCTTTACTGCGATCCCCAATGCACCTGCCAAGTGTGTTAATTAGGGAAAAATCGTCCAGCTTTGGAGGAGGCTCTGTCCAGCAGTGGACACTAATAGGATGATTATGATAATGATGACAATGATGACGATGAATCAAATACCAGGTACCATACATTATGTTACTGACTTTCCAGCTTGAACAATATTTGAGGCAACACGTGACCCAAGGGCTGGCTTATTTAAGCCAGCGAATCAGCATAGCTATTCAGCGTGACAATGTAGTAAGTGTCTTGGGCACGCTACCGTCTGGTAATCTAGAACAGTTGAGTTTCCTATAGGCCATTTCTAACGGTCCTTAGGTAATCCAACTGCTTCCTTTGTACATAGTTAGTTAATTGTAGGTAAGTACATAATGTTTGTTAATTATAACAACAACTCAACTCGCATCAACCAAGACTGAGTCAACCTGTGTTACCGCAAACTATCAACCTCTGAGTATATCAATGTCGACCAAAGACAGGAAGCACACAAATTATAGCCAAATATAATAGTTTAGGTTAGTGTGATCCGCCACCAAGTTGTCTACACTGGGTAACGGAATCGCCTTTGTGGTCCGGCGGTTCATCCACCGGTGTCAGATACAGAGGTCCCAGGTTCAATCCCCAGGGGGAGTACAATATTGTTCTTGGTTTGGTCGGTGGTAGGACTTTGTTTATGTCTGCCTGGGTATTTACCACTATCTTACCCAATTATATCGTTAGGTCCAGCGCCAAACGCTTTGCCTAGTTCCATCGGTGCGCTAAGAGCCAGTGCATTCTCAAAAAGCACGCTGCATCGGAGACCTCATCCTGGTTCTAGCTTAGAGCTAGACGAGCCAAGAGATATATGTAATCTAGCTATCGAGCTATCTTTAAGCGATATCGAGCTATCTCTAATGACCTAGCTCATAATTATGCTTCGCGCACATAATAAAAAAAAAAAACTATGTTTTGTCACATACATTTCAGTGTTTATTTTGAGTAAGACGATATAAATAATACTAATACCGATATAATCGAGATGATCTATATCTGCGGTGCGCTACTTTTTCCTAAAACGCAATAACAATTAAAATATATTGAAAAGAGTGTTGGTATGGAAAAACTCTTTACCATATATTTTTGTTCGTATTAGTTTTTTAGCAAAAGTAACACACCTCATGTCATACACAGATTATTTCTATCCGATTATACCTGCGAAATTTCTTTAGAATCAGACCTTCAATTTAGAAATTAAAATAGTACTTCGTTTGTATGGGAAAGTGAGACTACTGGGCTTTTTAAGATACAATTTTAATAGTTTAAAAATATACGTATACCTACTTTAAACTGGCTACTTATATAGAATAGGCTTTAAGTAGGTTAAATTATTCAGCCACAAAAACTGGATCATAATATTGTCTAACTGGTGTAACAGCTTATCTGGTAGTGGCTCTTTTGCACTGTAGGTTGTGGGTTTGATTCCCAAGCGAGACAAACGTGTGTATATTGTATTTGATATTACTGATTGGGTGTTGTTTTTGATAAACGATATACAGTATATTTTGTTACATTTACTCGTAATTTTGTTCAAATATACAAGCTTATCTACGTTTAGGGCTTTGTGTATAATATCTAGTCAAAATATTTATTATCTCTTTCGGGAAAGTTACATGAACGAACAAAAAAGGTCGTACTTTAAGCCCAAAAATAACATAAAACTGTGTTTTCCGAGGCATCAATAAGCTGTATAAACTTCTCATAAAACCGTTTCTGTACAACTCTATTACTGAGAAACTAACCATTTTCGTAACGCACACAATGAAATTCGCTGTTATTTAAGCGCCCGTTATTTCTGGTACAGGCAGTTCTCATAATGCAGCTATTTGTTATATCTTTTATAGTTAGTTAACTGATAACAAAGGAGATTTGGCATGACTGTTCATTCTTTTTTGGTGCTGTGGGTATTTTTGAAGATACAGTTATATACTTTGTCCCTGAAAACACATAAATAACGATATTTATTTAAATGGCTATAATTTAAGCGGTTTATTAAATCAACGATATAAACGGTTATCTGAAAAAAATTATGTTTGTCAACAAACAAAGTGAATTAAATATTAAGACATTTTTGGGTGCAAAGAGTACCTAGCAACTATATCGTACAAGTTAAAAATAATAATGAAATATGAAATAGAATTAATGCAAATATTTCAATTCGATCAATACATAATTCAAATTGAATGAAGTAGGTTAAACTAATAGCTCGCCCCGAACTGAGATCTCGAGATGTCTGGTTTGTTACGATATTACGAGATTATTTCTCAAATAGAACGCAATTAACAAACGATAAAAGTGTGCTTTCAATACACCTTTCTCACTTTACTAACGCATTTTTTTTTTCGAACTCTCTTTATTCACCTGTGTTCGAGGCTCTGTCTTGTAGCTAAAGTAAGACATCTAAAACTTCCCTAGTGTTAAAAAATCCTTGTACCGATTTATGAGTATTAATGTTATCTCGGATTGTTCTAAATTTTTAATTGATCAGATCAGACATTCAAAAGATATGGGCAAAAATCTGTATTTCTTTTCACCCCAATATCTTAAAATACTCCAATTATCAAAAATCCCTCACGGCAATCAAATTATATTTTCGTTATCTCTATTCAGTTTAAATTTCATGAAATTCGGATAACCTCTTCGAGAGTTATGCCGTCACAAACATTGCCACATACATACAAACATATTCCCCAAGAGGCCTACCATTGCAAAGGCGTTTCGGTTCAATAAATCAAGTCACTTCCCGAGTTCTATTCCGATTACGCACCAACCAGTTGTAAACCAAACCTCAGATTGCTTATGACATGATATAATATTGACGTTTGCTGGGACGCTCATCGGAAGTGCAATATCTGTGATGTCAAAGGGAATAAAATGTTCCGTAGAAATGTCTGTTTCAATAATACCCCATTTTTTGCTCGGTTCTATTTACCATGCACTTCAGTGTGTCTGTTTCAATTGGCTTCCCATTTTTCAAGCACTTTTATCCAGTATGGCTTTAGTAAGGCATACATGGGCTACCTTGGTGACATTGCAATAATATGGTACCATCGAGCTGTTCTGATGATGCCGGTCTGTTTCCATTTGCTTGCTTCCCATTTTTCAAGCACCTTTATCCAGTTTGGCATAAATGGGTGACCTTTACCTTACCTTGGTCACATAGTAATTTTAACCTTTAGTTAACCTGCATTCGCTCATTTCATCATATATCTTCTACTAGCCAGCCCGCTGATGTCATACAAGCCGACAACGGAATCTCACCAGAGGGCATAAAGCAGTATTTTTTCAATAAAATTAAAAAAAAATTAGTAAAAAGTGAATGACACATAATTTCCTGCTTAGTGCAACAGCAACTGTGTGTGACTAAATTAAAATAAAGATACACTGAGTGAATACTCATATATCAATGCTCAGAGACCTCAACATCGCATCCCGACAAGTGGGTCTTAAAATAAATATGAGTAAGACGGACGAACACCATGTCAAACGCTCATGTTGCACCCATGCCTGTCAATGTTGGAAACGATGTTATCGAAGTGGTAGATCACTACCACTGGGCTGTTGCGGGGAGTCGATGGATGGAGGCGTCTCAGGCTCGCTATTTGTGGCGTCGATTGGGGGAGGCCTGTGTTCAGCAGTGGACGTATGTGGGCTGAAATGATGATGATGATGAGGTTGATAACACTTCTAAATAGTAGGTAGATCAGATCAATAATGCTTGTTTAATCTTAGCTTCTCTTAGCTTTGGATATCAGATATTGATGTAAATTCACAAACGGTGTTCAGTGATCGATCATGTGAAACGGAATTGAATTAGTATCTAGTAATGAATGCTGCAGCGACTTGCAATGGCGGTGCGCATTGAAATTAAATTTTGTGCTGGCAGAATGTTAATTTAGCGCGTGTTGGGCTTTTGTAATTTTGAGTTTTATATATAAAATAAAATAAATATTACAGGACATTAATTTTACACAGCGCCATCTAGCCCCAAACTAAGCATAGCTTTGTAATATGGGAACTAGATTACGGATGGAATACTTAAATACTTTTTGTAAATACATAAATATGATACAACACCCAAACACAGAACAAACATCTATATTCATCACACAAATGTTTGCTCTGGGTGGGAATCGAACCCACAGCCTACAGCGCAGAAGGCAGAGTTACTACCAACTGAGCTATGTGACTTGTTATATGACACGCTTGTAAGTGCCTGTTACTATGGCCACACTGCAAGCACCAACTTTTGCAATAAATACCTTTTTATACTATAAAAATAGATACAGAGATAATATTAGTCAAGACCTTGGGTCCTTAGGGAGCCAATGCCCTCCGGGTTTTCAAAATTCTTGCGGAGCTTTTCATTGAAGCGACACGTGACCCAAGGGCTGGCTTTTATTTATGCCAGCGAATTAGCATAGCCATTCAGCGTGGCAATAAAGCCAGTGTCTTGGGCACGCTTCCGTCTGGTTCTGGTCTAGAACAATTGAATTACCTATAAACCGTTTGTAACGGTCCTTAGATAATTGCTTTTGCCGATTGCTTTGTTTGTACATAACTTAACTGTACATATTGTTTGTAAAATACGTGTAAGTTGTTTAAATAAACAGATATCTACAGTATAATGTCTGCTTTTATCTGCCAAGCCCAATAATACCCACGATACAGATTTTATCCAGTGTGAGAATCACAGTACATTCTATGCTATTTAAACTTGGATGCAACTTGCAAACTAGACACCATAACTTTCTTTCATTTTTTTCGACTTGGCGAACAAAATATATGAGAGTACGTAGATACAATACAATACAATATTATTTAATAAAAACTAAAGTTAAATACATTATTAATAAAATCTTATGAAATTAAATGCACAAATGGGTGATCTACGTAAGTATTCTAAGAAACAATGAGTAAGGTACGCATATTAAGAAATAGTTTCGGAATCGCCTCAATAATGGTGGTATAGCTACCGGCCATAGGTCTGACTGGGTAGAGAACATCTTACTGCCAAAGTCCTCAGCCACACGGTTAGCCGTGTTCGGTAAGAGCGAGAGAAAGGCAGCGCCAAAAGCGAAAGCTCACCTTTGCTCAGGTATGCTAAGATGTCAAGGATTAACCCATCTTCTTTAAAAAATAATCCCTCTTAAACCAATACTAATGAACTGATTGAGCTGATGTTTTACAAAACATACAATTTTTTTTTTTTTTTATTGAACGACGGTCTAGCACTTGGCCTTCATCTCACCTGGTTGCAAGTTGAGATAAGGCCGAAGGTGGAGGCGCACTTCACCCGGAAACCTCAACAAACTGAGGAACTAGCTGTCTTACCTAAATGCCGGAACACAACACTTTTAGAATTGTTATTATGGCGACAGAATTAGATAGCTAACCAGGCGGACTTAAAGTCCTACCACCAACCACTTTTAATCCAATTACCACGTGAGTGAAACCGTGAGTAGGAGTACGTTTTTCATAATTTATTATAAGATAAGCATGTATTTACATAACTATATTATTTTGAAAAAAACATCATTACAGTTTTTTTTGTTTTACCCTCAGTCGATGCTTAGACTAGGCTGCGCCGGCAGCTCCGCCGGATGGTTCACGCACTATGTCTTCACCAACGCCAAGTCTCTCCGCACCGACAGCGTGCAGTACCCTACCATACCCAGCACGAACAGACTCGGGTACATTGTAGGGTAGACCCCATTTTTTTAAATAAATTTATTTTTAAACTTTTCTATCATAAGTTTTTTCGACTCATGGGGATGATGATGGCATTCGTTTCTAGGTGGCTTCTAACAAGGGCTTTGTATATAATTTTAATAACATTAATGTTCCTTAAATTTGCACTCTGCCTAAAAATGAAACCCGGGTTTCTGAAAGTCTTTGCACACTTTTTTTAACCGCCTCTGTGGTCTAGTGGTTCAACCCACCGATTTATGATCCAGAGGTCCTATGGGGAAAATAATATATTGTGCTTGGTTTGGTTGGTGGTAAGACTTTGTTTTCCGCCTGCTACCATCTCACCTAATTCTGTCGCCATAACAACATTTATAAAATTGTTGCGTTCCGGCATTTAGAGGTGAGATAGCCAGTTCCTCAGTTTGTTGAGGATTCCGGGTGAAGTGCGCTACTACCTTCGGCCTTATCTCAACTTGTAACAAAAACTTACTTAAAAAAAACACTCGTTTAAAATAATGGTGTCGGAACCTCAGGTCAGGCACCATTTCAAGGTCCAGGTCTCGGACAGACATTGCTCTCGGCATCCCTAGTCCCTATCATAAATGTATATAAGCATTCTATCTGTAATCTGCATATTACAAGTTCGCTTAGTTTGAGGCTAGATGGCGCAGTGAAATTAATGAATTTTATTTAAAATTACAAACACTGCTCTGGCATATTCTTTGAGTGCATGATAATAAGAATGCTTAGAAATAAACAATACATAAAATGCGTTTGACAATTATGAAAGCGACCTTTGTTTAAAATTTCAAATGGAATTAGTTACAGCAGGAGTGGGCACAATGTAATATGTATGCATAAATCGTAATAGTTCCACTCATGTCAGGCAGTGGAGACACAAGTACCTACTGAATATGTTTTTTCTTGGAAGGGGAACAAAACAATGTGGACACGATAGCGAAACCGAATTGAAGGATGTACCAATGTAGCATAAAAAAGTCGATGTATTTTTGTGGGTAAGCGTGTATATTTCATTATATTTCCAAAACCGCTGGACCGATTTTGATGAAACGTTCAGACAATATTTAGATTAGCCCAGCGGGTAATCCTGTGAGCTATTTTATTTTGGCAACTTTGAACAAGTGCTACTGCCTTGGTTCAGTTAGAATCGAATAAAAGTATATTTTATTTAAGTGGGAAAACACTAAGTTAAAGTAAGCTAGAAATATGACTACCACTTATTATTCTAGCACTCATCACCTCCTTTATAGCCAAATTTCGTGGAAGAATAAAAATGCCCATAATGATACAAACACGAAACAAAGTGTTGCGAAATTGTCGTACATTTTGTACATATTACTGTAACATGCTGCGAAAAATGGCGTACATCAGCTCCCCTTGTTTTTATGATGTTAGTATAATATTAATGCCATGACCTAGTTAGGGCGGGTACGGCATCTTATGGATATATACAACGGAAAATGTCAAGTCACAGAAAAACAGAAAAAGGAAATAAAAAATGTGGTTAGTGGTTAGTGATATCTTATTTTCTGAACATCCACGGTCCCCCCTGATCCCACATTTTGTTTTCAAAACTAGCAACATAAAAAGAAAAGAAACCGTCATAGTTAAAGAGAACAACTTAATTTTAAGCTATCAATTCTAGAATATAACTAAAACAGATTTGAATTTTCATTTTTATTGATTTTAAATCATAATAATGTGTGCAATAAATAGTACTTTGAAAATTAATCATTAGAAAATATCAATAAGTTAGGGATGGTCTCCGTCCAACCGTTACAGTTAAGGCCTTGACTGTCCCGTCTCAAAAATCCACCTTTTATACTAGACCCAAATTATTTTATATCCTTTTATTATTTTATAAAAAGTGACACATAGTCACTTTTTATTTATTAGTCAGTTCTTAGAGCCTAGGCTTGCCTTGTTCAGAGCAAAAATGAGGTCTACGAGGCGAGATTTTTAAAGGCACTGGCTCTCTCACGCACTGACTTTTTAGCTAGTTATCTATAGAGAACTAGCATCTGGGACATTATAACACCTTGGACATTATGACCTTTGCACTAATACCCCCCTATTTGGCGTCGAACGTCGGGTCTAGGTCCTTCCACCAGCATTGTGATTCTCACAAGATGATGATGAGCTGTCTCGCAATAAATATCCCTGACTTGTGACGTTTGAGCCGATATATTCCTCAAACGTTCAAGCGTTATCATAAATTAGTACGTGTGGGGTAGGCATAACTGTGGAGAAACGAAGTATCGGTAACTATTATCGGCTATTATCACGACACTGTTGATTTTGGGCAAGCTCAACAATATTTAATAGGGGTATAAATTACTTTACCCTATTTCCAGTCTATTGTTGGAGTTATAGTCTATCATGGAATTATGTTATTAACCATGGAATGGCTGTATCTGCTCTGGCCCGATTTATACCAATGTTGCTAACAAAAAAATATAAGGTCCAGTATCTTGACCTGAGATAGCTGTATGTTGATGATGTTTGTTAGTCAGTCACAACGAAATATATTTAATGTATTCCCATTTTTTTTTTAATAATTATGTAAATTAACCTAACTATATACCTGCGAGAGAAGCAGTCGGGACCGTTTGCCTCAAGGTAACTCAACTGTTCCAGACCAGTACTAGTCGGCTTCTTTGACACGCTGAATAGCTTTGCTGATTCGCTGGCAAAATTAGGGTCTTTATTTTCACAGAAAACATCTAGATTCACCACACATGTTTGCTCTGGATAGAAATGGAACCCAAAACCTGCTGCGTAAATTTACCAACCGTTAAGCCTATTTACACACACATAACCACAACAAATACATACTTAGATTAGATAGGTACCTACTTCATGGAATACTAGTAATTAAGTCAATTATTTTTTCTCTTGTCTCTGCCAACTATTTTAGTATAATTATATATCTTGTTAATTAAAATTTACTTAATAACATATTTATTATTTTGCAGTGTCGTCAGTCATCACATCAATAATTTTTATCATGTATAGCACGAGCCTAAGCAGAGATCCATTTGTGCCTGAATACAAGTTTTAATAACTTAGTTAGAAAAATAGTATCAAAGTACTGGACCGTTCACAAATTGAATACATAATAAACTTTTAATAGTAATAAACTTAACTACACATATGTACTTACCTTCTACAACTTTATGAAGACAAATTGAAAGTTTATAAATAAATAAAGATAGGTACCTACTCTTCCTCTAGTACGTATAATATTTGTACGATTATTTTTCTTAATTTTTTTTATTTTTTATTTATTTATTATCTATTATATTTTATTTCTTTGAGCCTTCTTAATCTATCTCGGGGCTTTGATAAAAGATAAGCGTGTTCTGAATTTCACCCTCTAATAAAGCTGACTTGAAGGTTTCGCTGACTTGAAATGCAATAATCGTTTTAAACACTCAATATATACACAATAAAGCATATTATATCACACAAGAAGTCTTTCAAAAGCACTGGACAAGCACAGCAGTCACAAACCCGGAAACTTTGCAACTAGCAAGGCAACGTTGAATACGTGTACTTAAGCAAATAAGCTTTCAGTTAAACAGTGCATGTGAGCATGAAAGAAGTCTCATTTGAGAGAGTCTTCGTGGCGTAAAGGTTCCATTTGTTCGAGTGCAACGGGTTTCTGAGGATTTAGGTGAGTATTCAAGGATATTTAGAGGGCTAGGAACGCTAGGAATACAGCTATAGGCTACTTTTACGGTTTACATTTTTTTTTATTATTGTATGACCTCACCTGGTTCCAAGTTAAGATAAGGCCGAAGGTGGATGCGCACTTCACCCGGAATCCTCAACAAACTGAGTCAAAAAGTTTTTTTTTAAGAATTGGTATAATGGTGACAGAATAATGTAAGACGGTGGTAGCTAGCCAGGCGGACTTAAACAAAATCCTACCACCAACCAAACTAAGCACAGTATTATTCTCCCTGAGGGTCACTGAACCGGGACGACTGGATCTGAAATCGGTGGGTTGAACCACTAGACCAAAGAGGTGGTTAAAATGCGTGAAATATGACAACGGGGACCTATTACTAATCCTCCACTCTCCATCCGTCCGTCTGTCTATCTATCTGTCACCAGGCTGTGTCTCTGTAACCGTAGGCTGTTTCTTTTGAAGTGAAAACTTCTTGACCATTCGAGGACTGCCTCTACCTATAAACAAGACGTCAGTTCTAAGAAGTAATTGTGTAAGCTGTGTTGCAAAAACAACCCTCTTTAATAAATTTCGCGCCCAACGCGACTACGTTGCGATTCAAGTACCAACAACCTCAGCTGATCTCTTCGGCGAAAATCGACAACCTTCAAGTGAAAACTTGTCTTCTGTTGGCACTCCCAGAGTGCCACTGTGTTATTTATAGTATTATTGGTTGTTATAGCGATCTTTATTGCGACTACAACAAACAATAGCAATAAAAATGGAACTGGAAACGTGATTATTTGCCGTCAGATGTGGGTTGGAACCCTCAGTGTGCGTAATTGGCTGGTTTAATTTTATTTAGAAGGAAAAAAACATGTTTTATAATACTTATTGGCTTATTGTAAACCTTATTTATACTATGCTTAGTTTGGAGCTAGATGGCGCAGCTTAGACGTAGCAGCAGTTAAGACGTAAGCTAGCCTGTAAATGGTTCATAAACAAGCATGCTCCATTAAAGATCACATCTTTACTAATTTTCAAGTTAGCTGGTAGTCAAACGTAAAGATATCACCGATAAAAAAACTCCGTCGAATTCTGATCTTGAAGCTTGGCTAGCAAAGATAAGTTCTATGAACCAAGCCTTAAAAAATCACAAAGTCTGCCATAAAAATAATTTCATTTATATCACAAATAATTTAAGTAGATTTTTACCAAAAATAGATTAAGACACTTAAAACAAAGTCAAACATCGTCTCCAATCCTCACTCTCACCTCATTTAGAAACATAGCGAGCATTGCAATTAAGCTAATTCGCTCTCGCGTCACATTCAAAAGCTTTACATACCCACATAACTACAAAGCAGAACTTTTAACGCTATTACATAATGTGCTTAAATCTCATTTTCACATTTGGGGCACTGCACAAAAATGGACGCGACTTGTGTATTTTTTAGTAATTTCAAAAGTGTTTTTCTCTGCGAACCAATCCATATTTTTCAATTGAAACGTTTTTGTATCCGATGAAGTTTTTTTAAGACGGGGAAGCGCTTGGCCTACATGTCATCTGGTTTCAAGTTATGTTAAGGCATCTCGCATGCTGGTGGAAGCGCATTTCACCCGAAATCCTCAACAGTCTGAGGAACTGGATAAATTACTTCGAAATGATGGAACACAACAATTTATAATTGCATGTGTGATGTGTGATAGTAACAGATTTATGTAAGATATTTATTCTCATTAAGAAAAACAAAGTAATTTGAATGAGAATTAATATCTAACTTATTTTTAAGTTACGTCGTAAGGTATGAGTAGAAGGAAACGTAGGTATAGCAACTATACCTACGGATAACTAAATTAACAGTGTATGAAATTAAAAAAAGTCCTACCACCAACCAAACCATTTTGAGATATTTAAACACAAACCAGTCATCACGAGATCTCAGTTCGGGGTGAACTACAGATATATACTTCTTTACTTTCTTTACATTGAAAAATAATACAACACGATCAATGTGGGCTACATTTTGTAACCTTATTCAAAGGGGACCTCGCGTCGTGCCCTCAATTTGTCAATTTCCAATATTTTCCAAGCTTGACTTGACTATCCAACCTCATTTCCGGCTGTCACGCCAGTGCAGCGCAAGTAAACGACGGTCATTTGACAAAATGGATGAATGTATACATAGGTGCGGTCGCCAAGTGACATTGTAAAAACGAATTGATTCACGATTTCAAATAGGACAATCAAATTGGTTTATATAATAATTACTTTTTAAAAACTAAAAAGAAAGTCGACATCACTGAAGAATGTGATACAATTTGTGACATATTTTTTCCAATTAGTTATTTTGATGACAGATGGATGGACAGACGCGTAATCCTATAAGGAGTCCGTTTTTCCTTACTTCAAAAGTAGTACACCCTAATAATACAAAAATCGCTTTAAGTTTACCTATAAAATTTGATTAAGAACATTCATAAAAAAAAAAGATTGACGAACTGAGAACCTCCTCCTTTTTATGAAATTGGTAAAAATTAACAATTTACTGTTTAAATATCTGTTTCATTTATCAGATTCATACATTGTTATGAAATCAATGGAATCACGAGTAATAATTCATACTCGTGGTTCCATTAATTGGACAAAATCACGAGACCACGAGAAGACATCTTCACCTTTTTGATTTACAAGCTAATTCTTAAATGTACATTTGTATTAATTATGCTATTAAAGAAACCAATTACAGATGATGAAATGCACCTTTGTAAATATATGGTGTAATAAAAGTACTAAGTGTCAAACGCTTTTCGATTGTCAATTTTTTTTATTATATTCAGTAAAACTATTAAGAAAACTCACATACCAACTTAAAGATTAAATATATAATTTTCGTGCGGAAAAAGACTGTAATTAAATTATACAAAGAACCTATTAGTGAAAACTTGTAATTGCCTTTCGTTACCTACATTTTTTTATGGTATCTGTAGGTTTTCCGATATCTGAATAATAAAAGAAAATAGTAGGTACTCATCATATTTAATCTTATTAAAATAAATTAACGAATATTTACAAAGTTTCCATGCATCCGGCACCACTTCAGATATAAGTTTACAAAATAGGTACACCCAAATAGAAACAGTTGGTACTTACATCAATATAATCCTATACGTGAGTAAAACCCGCGATAATATTTATCTGTACATATTCTGATTTGCCTACATTATTAAACGATTCTATCTCAAGAAATAATTCTGTTTCACCTTTAGCTGATTAATATTTATAAGTTTAAGTGACATGGAGATTTAAGATTTGTAGAGCCCCTTGTGAAAGGGTTCGTCCAGGGAAGTACTACCACTATACCTATTTCAGCCGCCAAGCAGCATTGCTGTGTTACGGTTTGAAGGGTATAGTTTCCGGTGAAATTACAGGCACGCGAGGCTTAACACCTTTATCACCGCTTTACTCACCGCCTCATGGATGCAATGCAGTGCCATGTAGGTTATGTACTTTGTGGATGTGACCTACACAGTCAGGCATCGTTTCAATCAATCAAATCAAATATTTTATTTATTTTCTCATACAAAAAGGTCAGTAACATAGTAGGTTTAGCTAAAATTATAGATTAGAATAACCTGTTTTGTGTGAGACTGGTGCCTATGGTAGGTTTGAAACAAACCTGTAATACAGGTCACCAGTGCCCGCACTCCGCTGATTGAGCTTGACGACATAATTTCAACTTCTTAGAACAATATGATTTGGGCTCGTGACCATATAACTACAACTAGTTGAAAATGTATACAGTGGTGGATGTGGATGGATAGGTGTATGTGTGGGTGAGGTACGAGTGTATTGGTATGTGGAGAGTAGTTTGTGTAGTTTAGTGGATGGAAATGTAAATGTAGGTGAGTGTAAATTCATGAATTATGTTAGTAGTGAGTGTGTGAATGGGGAAAAGGATCTCGTTTGAGGGTAGTTGGGGAGAGTGCAATATAATAGGCTTCACTTAGTGACTTCATTCAAGCCACACTAGAGGACAGTTGTTGTAGTGGTCTAAGGAGTGTAAACAAGTGTTAGTTATTACTCAGGAGGAAGGTAACATTACAGCTTCTGTTTCGTCATAATTTAGTGATTTTAGCCAATCACTTATCGACTTTTTACATTTGTATTTTGGAAGAGAATATATTGAGAGAGAGGCATTGAGCATGTTGTAAATAAAGGGGCCTAGGAAGCAGAAGAAGTTCTGAGCAAACCTAGTTCTAAATGGGGTAGTACGACAAACCGCACCTCTTCTACGCCTGCCTTTGTTAGTCTGTGGGTCGAAAACAAGTTGCCCGTGTTGTTTAAGCAAGACGTGTAATAGGAAAGTTTGCCTGACAGTCAGTACGTCCCACTCTCTGTACAGGTCTACCGTGGGGAACTGAAAGGGGTATCTAGCGCTAACTTTAAGAATAGCTCGTTGGGCTCTCTCGAGCAGGAGGAGATGTGTCTTGGCTGCGCCACCCCAAGAAGAGACACAGTAGTCCACAATTGATTGACAGAGAGCTAGGTAGACAAGTTTAATAATTCTGCGGTCGGCAACATGTCTAAGGGTTTTAAAGACAAAAATTAGTTTACGAAGGCGGGTCACTAGTACTTCAATATGAGGTTTGAAGGTAAGTCTTTGGTCGATGGTGATGCCAAGATACTTAATCGACTCTGTCCTTTCAACGCAGGGACATTTACAGTCAATAGCTTTTGCAGAACAACTGTGGGCCCTGATGGTCAGAAAAGTTGGAGGTAGCAGGTTTTTTTTATGTGCAAAAGCAATATATTTGGTTTTAGAAACATTTAATGTCAGAACATTACTCTGTAGCCTTGTTAAAACCCTCCTGAGCACTCTTGAAGACTGATTGCCAGCTATCACCAGTAAAAAGCAGCGCAGTGTCATCGGCGAATGTAAGTATGCTCCCATTACTTAATGACATGTCACAGAGACTATTTATGTAAATGAGAAATAGTGTGGGTCCGAGAATACTCCCCTGTGGGACGCCATAGTTTACCTTTTGTTCAGAGCTATACCATTGTTCAATTTTGACAAATTGGCTCCTGTTGCAAAGGTAGTCCCTAAAAAGATTGAAAGGGAGTCCTCTTACACCAACTTGTTCCAGCCTAGACAGCAGAAGGGGAATATAAATTGTGTCAAATGCCTTGGCCAAGTCAATAAATATTGCAAGGCATTTGTTGCTCGTGTCAATATTAGTTACAATTGAATTAACGAGTTCATGAACAGCATCGTTTGTTGATTTACCTAAACGGAAACCAAATTGCGAAGAAGAAAGAAGACTATTCGATTCGAGATACTTAATTAAACGCTTGTTCATGATGCGTTCGAGTATTTTGGACATGGCCGGAAGAATAGAGATTGGCCTAAAGTTGTTGACACAATTTCTATCGCCACCTTTGTAAATAGGCTTGATGAGAGCGGTCTTGAATGCACGCGGAAATATTCCGGTAGACAATGAGAGGTTGCAGATATGCGTGATTGGTCCAACAAGTAGCTCTGAATATCTTTTTATAATCATACTAGATATTTGGTCTATGCCAACCGCGGAGTTTTCCTTTAGATTATTTATCAATTGACTTACTTCTATCTCGTCCGTAGGGAGAAGAACAAGTGATTTACAAGGGATGGATGAAGGAGGGCTTACGATATAGTTATTTGGGATTAGACTAGGGTTATGAATGCTGTTTGTTTGCATTGCAAGTTTTCTACCAATGTCAGCAAAGAAGTTATTTACAACATTTATACTGCCCAGAGGATCGGAAGAAGAGAGGAGACAAGATGAGTGATCTGGGGCTCTATGCATACCCCCAATATTTTTAATTACCTCCCAGAGCTTTTTTTTTGTTGCCTTTAGCAGACTCTAACTCCTGTTTTTCAAAGTTTATTTTAGCCTTTTTTAATTGTGATGAGCAAAAGTTTCTGTATCTCCTATAGGTTATTGCTAAGTTTGCATTATCAGGGTCCTTTTTTGTTTTTCTATATAAATTATCACGGTTTTTCATGCAGCGCAATAAGCCTTTTGTCAACCATGGCTTAATAATTCTTTGGCGGTTTGGGGTATTTACAATTTTTGAATTTTCTTTAATGGCTCGCGATAGAACATGAATAAGATGGTCTGTGGCTAGGTTCGCATCCTCACACGTGTGGGTTCCCTGAAAGCTTAGGTTTGAGACTGATGTATCTAGGGATGTGAAATCTATGCGAAGAATTTGTTTATTTAGGGAGTTAAGTTTTGAGGTTAAATTAATACTAAGAGCTATGCATTGGTGGTCAGTAACTGATGAAACAATCACAAAACACAGGGCATCCATTTTGGTTTTTACCATCATATGGTCGAGGCAAGAACCCTTACGGGTTGGTTGTTCATGTCCTGCAAGTAGGCAATGGCTGGCTAAGCAGTTTAAGTATTCAAAGGATCGATCGATGTCGCTACTGGGAAAAATATTAATATTAATGTCGCCACATAGGAATATGTTTTTGTAAATACTGAGATCTGACAATAGTTTGTCTAACGAGTTGACAAATCGGGTTGTGTTTGATGTTGCTGGAGGGCGGTAAATACCTATGATACAAGTTTCCGTGCTAAGCTTAAGTAGCAGACAGTTCGCATCACTAATATCTGGTTCCTCATATGTAATTTTTAGCTGATTTTTGTAGTAAATTACGACTCCTTCATTTTGAGTTTTGTTCCTAGTGGTGGCTATACTATAATACCCACTTATTATCGGTATGTTAGTAGTTGAAGGAAGCCAACATTCAGAGAGAATTAAAATATGCCAATCAATTTTAGATCTTAGGAGCAGGCCAATAAAGTCGTGGATATTGCATTTTATGCTTCTTATGTTTTGAGATATAATGTTCAGTCTGGTTTTGCTGTAGTCTAGGTGGGTTATTACGTTTTCTATGTTACATGTAATTGTCTTAGTTACAGATAGGGTATCCAGGGCTAAATTAATACACTCTAGGTCACTGTTAACCATTATGAATTATATAGCAAAAGGGTTCCCAAATGACCCACGGGGTACAAGACCCTAAAATTAAGAGATACTTAAATAGTTTTATGTTTAGCCCTGGTTCACCATGGAATGGTAACAACTTGTAACTACAATGTCGCATTGGTTGCAATATTACTGTAAAATAAATGAGTTTAGAAACGAGATAACGCACAGTTAGTTTATAGTTTGTGTATAGTTGGATGTTGTGTTCAGTGTTTGTGAGTGTTGTGATTGTGAGTTTTGAGTTTGTGAGTGTTGTGTGTGGGAAAGGCGAGTTGTAGAAGAAAGGTTTAACAATTGACAAGTAGGTATAAAGTAAGGTTATTTTATGGTGGGCATGCATAAAGAAATAGGTAAGAAGTACTGACGTATGAACCAATGATAGTCATATTACTAGTTTTATCAATTCCTCTTCTTCGGCAATGCGCTGCGGAATGGAGCTATCTGTCTTCTTCACAAACACCTTACCAAACGAGGTCCAAGTCGCGAATATTTTGTTATTTTTTACATTCTCACGGGCAACATAGTAGATACGTCGAGCCTTGCTTGTCAGCGATTCTGAGATGTAGATTGTACGGTGGGAGTCCTCTGCAAGGTTCAGATGGGAAGTATTGAACTGGGGTGCCTTTTGTTCTCGCTTGGACTTATTGTATTTTCTAAATTGAGAAACTAGGTCCTCTTTTCTGTTGGTGCAGGTGAATTCAACCAATATGGCACCGGCTTTGGTGCGATATATACTTTTCAGTTCGGTACTTGTAATCGGTTCCGCAAGGCCCAGAGAGCCGCCTATTTCACAGACAATTCGAGCCATTTTCTGTTTATTTTCATTGACCTGTTTAGGTATATTACGAATTTCTACCGTGGAACTGCGAGCTTGTCTATCGAGTTGATCGAGCTGAGTTTCAAGGTTCGAGACTCGCTTCTTGTAGTCACAGTTTTCTTTCTCGAGACCGGTTACTTTACTCAGCAATCCTTCATATTGACCGGTCATAAATTCCATCGATTGTTTGATGTCCTGATTTTGCGCAATTAGAGTACTCATAGCACTGGAGAGAGTTTCAAATTTTTCATCCTGCTGTTCTTTGATCTCAGTAAACATGGCTCTTATTTCATTAGTGTCCGGAGAGGAATGCGATGGGAAGTCATTTTTACGTTTCAAGCACTTGGCTGTTTTAATGTAGTCGGCCGTTGATTTGCAGCTAATTGCGGGATCCGATCCGTAGTGTGACATGGGAGGAGTCCTCAATTGTGTATTGGAGTTCGAGGGAGACCTTTGAACCGCCATTGTAGATAGCGGTAATTTGTTTCAAAGCAATGATCGAAAGGTTGTAGAAATCTAGGCCTAAATATTCCGACGGCTGGCACGCGAGACGAGGTGGGAGTTACTCTGCGTACCCGCAACTTAAATTTAGTGGGCGTGACTTTGAGGTGAGTTAGAAGTGGTATGGACTTGGATTGGGTGTGTCCTTGAGTTACGGCGATAATGGGTCTCGATCGAAACTATAATTCTGCACTTTCACACTGCCGGCTTCTCACTCACTCTCACTGAGCCGATTTGAATTTGTAAGCGTCTGCGGTTAAAATAAAAACGAGCAGCGAAATACACGTCCGTTCCATTCGGAGTCCGCGGAGGAAGGCTTTCCAAGAAAGGAAGGTTTGTTAAAGGCAAGTGATGCACTTGATATCAGGTGGGCTATTTGCTTGTACCGTCTCCTAGTTCTAAGAAAAAACATGATCATGATCAAAAAAATTAAATCGTTCCTTTTTACGACTTGAATGTGGCTTCCGGTTAGATGTGCAACTTGGCTATTAACCCAAGAGTCACCTTAGTGGCATAGTACTATATCGCGTCGTGTTAGTTCGTGATGTATGTGAGCTTTTACACAGACCAAATGCGCAGACAGAGACGAATCTAGGAAGTTTTCGCCTATACTACCCGAGCAGGCTATTGATTGACCGCCTCTGTTGGTTCACATACGTACATAGTTTTTCAGATCCAGAGGTCTCTGGTTCGATCTCCAGGGGGAGTTCAATATTGTGCATGGTTTGGTTGGCAGGACTTTGTTTAAGGCCTTGTTCTACCACCATCTTACCTAATTCTTTCGCCATAACAACAAGTCTTTCTTCATTCTTTATTGCACACACAAATTACATCCTATATTATAAACAATCTTAAAAAAATAATGTGCATGGCAAAGGCGAGCTTAACCCTGAAAAGAATTATCTTCCAGCAAACCTTATGAGAGAGTGAAATTTTTAATAATAGTGGGTACCTACAATATAACTTCGAAAATAATAGTTATTAAACAAAATAAAAATGATACGGACAGATAAGTAATTACAAGCATACATAATTATAATACAATATTACATAACTAATACTAATAATATAATGTACAAGTATACAGGTGAATTTTTCAAGTGGGCGTGCATGGCCAAATCTGAAACCATGAGGACTATCGAAAAATATTGAGTATTTTTCGATAGTCCTCATGGTTCCGGAGGAGTCCTGGGCCCGATTTCGGTGAAAACTGAAACGGCTTCTTTCACATCTTTAGATTTTTTTAAAAATCAATATTGATCCCAGGAATCGCACCAGTTCATTTTGAAAAAAAAACACTGTTTTTATACACTATTCGATAGTGTCGCTAATAAGAAACAAATTCTAGGAAGCAATGATATACAGGAAACTTAAGGAAAATGTTGAATTTTAATAACCTGCTTCATATTTTAAAGTATAATGTCGTTTAATGACGTATAACGACTTTATAAATCATACCTACATAAAATACCTTCCTTGTTTGAAATGATGCTGTTTATTTTTTTTAACTCGCACCCGCAGCGCTATACAGTTCAAAACACTAAGTTCTCATTTCAGTTTTTTTATACATAAGTATATCTTCTCTCAAATAAGGCCAAAGGTAAAAGAAAAAAAATACAATTGATTATTTAGATTTTTTTCGACGTTTTGTTGATTACTACAAATTGTTTGAGTACTGTTTTGTATTTTGTTAAATAATTTTTAAAAGCAATACCTATTTGAATTTTGGGATTTAAGGTTGGATTTAACTAATGAACGATTTGATCTGCTGGAAGCTTATTTTATCAATGGGAGAAGTGCCGCTCACGCTTTGTTCTGGTACCAAAACAAATATCCTCAACGTGATTTTCCCACTGTTAAGCGTCTCCAAAAATTAGTTAACAACCTATAACAAGGAGGTAACTTTGTCAAAAGTAAACTAATAAAGCCACATTTTTGTAATGAAGATGTATAAATAGCTATTTTGAGTCATTTCCCGTTAATTCCACCCGCAATGCAGCAGAAAATATTCATGTGTCTCAAGCTATGATATTTAACGTTTTAAAAAAGTACAATTATAAAATTTACCGTTCCGGACGCATTGTGCAAAAGTTACATCCAGGCGATAACTTAAGACGTCTTGATTTTTGCAACTGGTTAAATCAGATACCAGTTTGTCAGTTTGTTGAGAATTCCGGGTGAAGTGCGCTTCCATCTTTGGCCTTATCATAACTTGAAAATCAGATGGAATGAAGGCCAAGAACTAAGAAGACTTAACCATCGTAAAAAAGTGGACAAACTTTCCCGTTAATAAGTTCGTTCTGGTTTTATCAAAATGACGACATACAAAGGATAGCTACGATTTCAACATTAATTTAATGTGTTTTAGATTTGGAATTTCCGACAGACCACGGTCACAACCCTCCTCCCAAATACCCGATCTGTGGGTCCAACAGAACACTTTTGTTTGTATTTATTTTCTCAGTAATTTTTAATTTACTTTTAATTGACATTATTTTATGTATCATATTAATATGTTGCATATTGAATAATTAACTATTGTTTATACAGAGCTGTAAGTTTTCTTCAAATTGTAAAAAAAAATGCAAATTAAAGTCCATTGCTGGACAGCCACTGCCTCCGCTTTTTTTTTTTATAGTACGACGGGTAAGCACTTGGCCTTCATCTCACCTGGTTACAGAATTTGAGATAAAGAAGGTGGAGACGCACTTCACCCGGAATCCTCAACAAACTGAGGCGAAAGTGGATCTTTTCTATAATCACCACGCTTGGCATGAGTTGTATTATGCATGCCCAAGGGCATCAAGTTAGTCAATCTAACTATTAATTGCCCACCTCGAAGCCTTACGTCCAGCTCTGCCCACGCCTTGACCCTCGTCATCCATCGTAATGGACGATTAAATGGTGTTTTCTTGCGATAAACATGTTCACAGTAAAAAATACATTAAGTTTAGCGCAAGTTACTGCGTGTTTTTGTCGTCTCTTGATAGCTAATTTGTGGGAGTGTTTGCCATTTAGCTGTGGTGTATTTTTTCGTGAGACTGTAGTAAAATTTATGTTCGCTGCTACGTGGTCTCTCTGAAAGGTGGAACGAAAATATGGCGAAGAAATTTTTGTTCTGCGACAGAAATAAACATTCTTTTCGCGGAGTATATCCTCCATGTAAATAATGTTTATTTCATGATATCGAACTTTTTTGCGATGGCGGCAAATTTGAACAACAATTCCTCAGTACATTTTTTATTATTTTAAGACCAAATAATATTTGGTCTTGAACCTGCATGTTATGCAGGTTAAGTTTTCAAACAGCCAAAAAATATTCACAAAACATCTGTTCATATAGATAACAGCCAACTAATACAGCACAAGTTACCGCAAGCTCTAGCAAGCGGTTACTGGTGGGGTCGTCATACAAAAATGATGGTATCTTCCATATTCCATGGTACCTATAAATTCCCTAACAATGTATGTAATTCCCTAAAAGTATGTAAGTATCCGTAATCTAGTTCTCGTATAGCTATACTTAGTTTGGGCCTAGATGGCGCTGTGTGAAATTAATGTCATGTAATATTTATTTAAAAAAACATATATTTTTACCAGAGTAGGTACAGCAATATTGTAGCACTTTAAATTAATTAAACACACGCATATCCTATCACAAAGCACTTAAATAAGTAGTACCTACAAAGCAAGATCTACCAAAAAACTGACGCATAATTTGATATTATATATAAAATAATTATGCTATTTTTTTACAACTTGACATTACGTAGAGATCTTATATAATGATAATGGATGATGTTAATCATCATCCATTATCATTATGTAAGAAGCTTTAAACCTTAAAAAAGAGCTTAAGTGCTGAACGTTCAGGAGGTTGTGGGTTTAAATCTAGATAGATAGATAATTGACCGAGCGAGCGCAAAGCGTCTCCGTTTCAGCTTGGGAAAAATGCTTTCGTATGTCAGTCCAGCGGATGTCCGGCTGCTCTACTCTACAAGTCGCATTTCTCCACCGTTTCTCGTGAATTTTTGTGAGCAGATTCTATATATATATATATATATATATTTTGATTTCATTTTTGAATTTGATTTCAAGATAGCAGAGAACGTAAAACATAATTTAACCGCCTCTGGTCTACCGGTTCACCCGCTGATATCAGATCCAGAGGTCCCGGCTTAGATCCCCAGAGGGATAGATAACACTATTGTGCTTTGTTTGGTTGGTCAAACTACGTCCTACTTGTTTAAGTCCGCTTGGCTAGCTACCACTATCTTAGTTAAGTCGCCTTATCAACAAATCGAAATTGTTGTTTTCTGACACAGAATGTTAAGCGGGTCTGGGTGGAGTGCGCCTCCATATTCAAGTTTATCTAAAACTTGTAACCAGGTGAGATTAAAGTCAAGCGCTTCCCCGACGTACAAAAAAAAACAAAAAAATAAAAATAACAAAGGATTTCGCACCATCCGTTCGAAAGGGCGCGGTGGAATTTTAAAGACAGACTCGCGAGGTCTTAAGCTCATTGAGCAACTAAATTTGATGGCAGATGTGTCTTGTATTCTGATGGGCAGCCATTGGTTTGCAGCTGGCCTCGTATTGCATATAAAGCATTGCTCAAGCCCTTTTTGTGAGAGAAAATCCCGTTTTACATAGATAATGTCAGATGATACCTTCTCTCTTCATCTAGGTAGATCATCGAACTACACATCCGACCTGCCCGTCGTATAAAAAAAAAACTTCATCATCATCAGAGCTCAAAAAGTTTACCTTAAATATGTGCCTACCCCAAAGATGGTGATTGAAGAGATTTAACTAGATCATCGAACTACACATGACGTATCTGTCAATCATATAAAAAAAACTTCATCATCATCACAGCTCAAAAAGTTTAGGTACCTAAAATAATGCCTACCTCAAAGATTGCGATAGAAGAGATTTAACTTACCTACCTAATACTGTAACCATAAAAACAATTTTTAAATTATTGTGTTTCGCCATTAAGATGTAAAATAGCCTGTTTCTCAAACAGTTCAGGATTTCGGGTGAAGTGCGCTTCCACCATCGGCCTTATTATAACCTGTAAATCAATTGAGATGAAGGCCATGCACCTCCCCGTAATAAAAAAAATCTGGACTTGCCCAGAATTACCAAGTTTTGTTTAACAATTGAAAGGCCATTATTGGTACAAAGCTGACCACACTAGCATAATATTCAAGCAAGGCGAATATGACCTCTTTTTTTCCAATTCAAAACCCCAGAGTCAGTTACAGTAGTAAGTTATTATTCAGAACGCATCACCGTTTTCACACTACGCCGCGTGTCCCTGATGGATATTTGTATGAAACTGCACGGGAACAACGGATTTCAGTTGTTTTGTTGGCGGTTTGTTGGGTAGTTATCTAAATTACTTACAATTGACACACCATTCCGACGCTGGGGATTATTCGAAACAATGTGATGTAGTCAACAGATTGAAAATACAAGCTAGGTATATTGATTACAAAAACATGCTTGTGCTTATGCTATTTTGTTGATTATTGAAAAATAGTTATTTTGAGTCTGCTTACTATGTCTTATCTGTACACAACCTACAAATGGTGCTTCAATGCTCTGTGCTTATGCTATATTGTTGATCATTGCAAAATAGTTATTTTGAGTCTCCTTGCTATGTCTCATCTGTACACAACCTACAAATGGTGCTCCAGTGCTCTGTGCCTAAGCTATTTTGTTGATCATTCCAAAATAGTTATTTTGAGTCTCCTCGCTATGTCTCATCTGTACATAACCTACTAATAGTGCTTTAATGCTCTTGTGCCTATACTATATTGTTGATCATTGCAAAATAGTTACTTTGAGTCTCCTCGCTATGTCTCATCTGTACACAACCCACAAATGGTGATTCAATGCTCTTGTGCTTATGTTATTTTGTTGATCATCGAAGAGTAGTTTTTTTGAGTCTTCTTGCTATTTCTCATCTGTACAGGACCTACAAATGTTTTTTCACATTATGGTGTTGAAACAAAGCTACCATGGTCGAATTTATATGCTAACCATATTTCCACATTGTAAAAGTCCTTGAGATCCATTAGCAATTCCAATCACCTTCAGAACACACTTCAGCACGCCAAATGGACCTGTAATCTCCTGGCTTTACAGCCAATTTGCCGTGCATGTAATTAGCATGCATGTACGGGGGCTTTTATTTACCATTATGACGTATAATAAGGCTGTCAGATACGAAGCCGGAAGTGGTTTGGAGCCACTTATATTTTTTTCCTGTGGCCTTAGTTCTGATTTTTGAAGTCATGAACTGTGTTGCATTCAAGAAATGAAGTGTTAATTAAACCATTTCAAAATAGTTGATCTGTCTGTCTGCTTGTATGTTTTGGCTAATCTCTGAAATAGAGACTACATTGATTTTGGCGAGTTTTTACTGGCAGATGAGGAGAAAATAACGATACAATTATCTTATATAAAAATCAGAGTAAAAATAAATAAACGCCATAATATTCAAAAAAATCAAGAGGTGCAAAAAAAATAATTTGGGAATTCCCACGGTGTGACAGGAACGAAGTCCCGGGCGTTTGCTAGTAAATAAATATTTACGAATAATATTCATTGTATTTTGTGTCGTCAATTTGCTAGACCAAATGTTCTGTAAAAAGCGTGTCAGCATAAACCCCAGATAGCGTAAAATTCAAAAATACATAAATATCTGGCGACTGACGCTCGACAATTTATGGTGAGATTCAATGCAGTAAGTCCCGAGTTATCGGGTTGCGGCTAAATTGTTTTCGGTCGAATTGAATTTGTTATTGTTATCTTTACTTGATGAACGTGACTAGGCCTTATCTAAAACATGGGTACGGCAACAAACTAACTGAAATAATGACTAGTTTGTTCACATTTTGTGCTTAAGGCTTAGTTTTAGTTCAAAATAACCTTGTATCTATATTGTAACATCATTATATCTTATCTTTTTGTTAGGGAAAACAAACAAGTGCATAAATCATTACATTTTGTATTGGTGAAACTTCACTGGTTCGATTATGTATTCCCTAAACTGTCGCAAAAATCAAAAGGTATGCTCGAATATTAGCCGTTTTCATATATCCCTTGTTAGAATATAATTACGTTTTAAAAACTAAAAGAAAACCGACTTCAATGAAGCATAAGATACAATTTCATTTTCCTGGATGATGTATTATTTCCAATTATTTTGATGACAGATGAACGGACAGACAGACGCGTGATCCTATATGGGTCAAAGTCAGTCAGTCAAAATCAGTTTTCAGTTTTTTCTTACTTTTGTGGTAATACAGCAAAATCACTTCAAGTGTGCATATAATATTTGAAGAGTTCCCTCGATATCTCCAGGGTCCCTGAAAATGGGACCGAATTGAGAACCTCAACCTTTTTTTAAAGTCTGTTGATATATACAATGGATAACGCATAGAAAAAATTGTTCTTAGAAATCTTGTTATTAAAACAATTGTGATTTGGAAGTGATCTAGTGAAAACGCTAGTAAAACTTATAGGATTTTTTGTGTCGATGAGTGAAAATTATCTAGCGAATCTTTCATTGTACACATTAAATTGTACTACTTACATGCTTAAGATAGAAATATATTTTTGCTTTTTTTTTTTTTTGTTATACGACGGGGAAGCGCTTGGCCTTCATCTCACTTAGTAACAAGTTAAGATAAAGCCGAAGGTGGAGGCGCACTTCATCCGGAATCCTCAACAAACTGGGGAACTGGCTATCTTACCTCTGAATGCCGGAACACAACAATTTTAGAATTGTTATTATGGCGACAGAATTAGCTAAGATGGTGGTAGCTAGCCAGGCGGACGTAAATAAAGTCCTACCACCAACCAAACGAAGCACAATATATTGTATTCCTCATGGGACTTGAACCCGAGACCTCTGGATCTGAAATTGTTGGGTTGAACCACTAGACCACAGAGGGGGTTAAATTGGTGGCTTCAAAAAAGTTCTGGATTTTGGTTTGCAGAGAGTTTTCGTTGTTTTTGTGTCGACGATGGGGACAAATCCCATCAACATTTTGTAAGGATAATTCGCGATCAAAATATTCCTTTAAAGGTAGGACAGATCGTAGGATTAGGCACCTATTGGGTACATAACGCTAAACAAAAATAATAGGATTGCAAAAAGGATTGCTTAAAATATTTTTACATTTCAGTGCAGTATCTCTAAGCAAGGTTTAATAAACTATCTGTCGTACATTAAATTCCACGGAATAATCTTCGTTTTGATATTTCAACCCTGAACCAACGCTTCCGTAAAGGGCACGTCCCGGATTATGTCAAACGATATTTTTATGTCAAATGTCATCCGTACACGTACGGGCCACATTTTATTTTTATGACAGTGTTTTTTCAAGCCTTCGAGGAACATGTTCCTTTTTTTGCTGGTAAGTTCACGTAGATTATGCAAAACGGCTTATAACTGCCAAACCCCTTCGTATCCGTAAACCGTGCTTTTAAGGTGAAACTATTTTGAAAAAACTTTTTTAAACAAAACTATTACACTAAAAATAAAAACAAACTCGCTGTTTACATCAAAAAAAATTCATTGAGTTAATTCATTATGAAATATTATGTTTAAATTATAAATCACCAAATAATGTGACACGAAAAAATATGCTGGTTCTTAGGAGATTAAGCTTGACATAAAATAAAATCACAAATTTTGCTAGTAAAAAAGCTTACTTTTAATACAATTTCCGATTAACTAGTAGATAAAAAACCTAGCACTAATAATAATATGCTCCAACGAGTGAATTGTAATTACATTGTACTAACTTATATGGAAACACATTTAAATTCAAAACGAATGTTTTGAATTTGTAAAGAACAGGTAGCCTGAGATAGTAATTGTAGTGGATTTTTTTTTTACTTTTGAATCCACGTTGAGTTTTGAAACTAAAATTTACTAAAAACCATTACATGCTGAGGTTCCAAGTAAATGGGGAAAATTTTGTCCACAAATATTTTTTCTTGGTATATCAAATATACATAATTAAATAGGTTTGTAGACATTTTTAAGGTAACATAGCACATAGTTTTTTCACATACGTAGAAATACTTTTCACAAAAACCGGCCTAAAGGGAGAGGATAAAACGTTGAAGGCTATTTCTCCAACATCCGCCCATGCCTCTTCAAGGGTTGATTACGACTTGGGCGGTATGCCTTTAACCGTTTAACCTTACTATGGGCGGTCTCGACCAATACATTACATTGGGTTACTGAGTATAGTTGGGTAGCTAGTGCATTTTGATTTTTGTCTTTTTCATCTTAAGTTCTGGGTGAAGTGCGCCTCCACCTTCGGCCTTATCTCAACTTGTTACCAGGTGAGATGAAGGCCAAGTGCTTACCCGTCGTACAATAAAAAAAAAGACCAAGAATAGTGTTCTCACTGTACGTGTATCATTCAAAATATAAATCAAGTAACCAAGCAAAGCAGATAAGAACTTACTACGGATTTTTTTACCTACATCAAAGTCAAAGTCACAATGTGCTGCTAGTAAGATTCAGTAAGATTTTTAGAACCATTTTGTAACATCAAATCCACCGCCTGTTTTGAATCGCGACCAGCTCACAGGGAGCTTATTAAAAGTAAGCTGTTGCAAAGACAAGAACCTCAGGCTAACTAGTTTTTTGATATACCATTCAATAGTTAGGTGTAACTGCTTACAGGTTTGTAATAAACAAGATATAATATACAATATTCGAGCCTCATAGCTCAGTTTGTAGTATCTCTGCTTTCTGCGCTGTAGGCTGTGGGTTCGATTCCCACCCAGGACGAACATTTGTGTGATCAATATAGATGTTTGTTCTGTGTTTGGGTAAAGTAAGTATGTATTTACAAAAAGTATTGAAATATTCTATCCGTAATCTAGTTCCCATATTACTTTTGCTTTAGCTTTGGTTAAGTTGGGGCTAGATGGCGCTGTGAAAAAATAATATCCTGCAAAAAAAAGTACTACCCGTTAAAATTTGTGAGCTCATTTGTTTTATTGTACGACGGGGAAGCGCTTGGCATTTATCTCATTTGGTTACAAGTTGAGATAAGGCCGAAGATGGAGGCGCACTTCACCCGGAATCCTCAACAAACTGAGGAACTCGCTTTCTTACCTCTTTGCCGGAACACAATAATTTTTAGAATTGTTATTATGGCAAGTTTAGGTAAGATGGTGGTAGCTAGCCAGGCGGACTTAAATAAAATCCTACCACCAACCAATCTATTCTAGGCACAGCTTTCTAAACATATTGTTGAAACTACCTGGTAAATGATACCTGGGTAGTCTAGTAGGTAACTGTCTAGACTATCTAGTACCTACCAACATAGATACAATGAATTAGCATTAATTAAACGAGGCAACGTACGTATTATCATTCTTAGAACGATGGGTATCGACGTATCAACTCAATAAAATTGTTGCAAATACCATAAGTTAGAATAGATGAGATTAGAAATCCCTCTTCAATTATATTGTGAACTGTTTTTTTTTTCTGGTTTCATATATTAATTTTTGTTTGTAATTTTGCAATTTGTCCACTTCCTTTCGTACAAAATACTACTTAAAAGTTGAATCTTTCTTGGATAAGGAATTATTAATTACCTTTTTATGAATCGTATATCAGGTTAGTTTGGTTCAAATAAATTGTTTTCTTATATATCCTTACATATCTTAAAAAAATTGGTAGATTTAATGGTTTGATGGGATTTCAGATGAAGTGCGCTTCCACGTTCGGCCTCATGATAACTTTAAAATCAGGTGAGTTGAAGGTAGTACAATAAAAAAAATGACTACGAGTACAAAAAACTACGCAAATAATAATAAGATTTATTTAAGTCTTTTTTCTGTTGTCCTCAACAATACGATAACTTAACCAGGTATTTCAAATTAGCTACAGCGTACCCCTCCCAGGCGTGCTATCTCTGAAACTACGGAATCTATTAAGATAAAAGTGATTTAAAACTTCCGCGATAGCTTACTTAGTCTAGGATTAATCAAGGGGTTAGACTTGCTCTCTCTTACAAGGATTCTGATTAATTGAACCGAAGTATTTCACCTTGGTCGGGAGCGGGTTAAGACGTAGTTAATATGCGATTTCGGAATTAATCGCCTACGCAATAAGACAATAAGATCAACGTCTGGGAATTTTGATGGGATCAAGTGACACGGTTTGAATCTGTAGGCTTGGTGCATATTTGTCAATACCTGCTAAAGAAAAACAAATTAGTAAAGCTAGAATATTATGTTGAAAGTGGAATCCTGTTAGTTATACGTGACAATCTGGTATAACCACGAGTCCTAATATAATGCCGTAAATCTAGAATACAAACATAATAGATTTGGAAAACATAATATCATACTTATATTAGAACTTGGAAAATAATTTATTCGGAATGAAACCCTGACACCGTTAATTTTTGTATGTTGTTATTTTGTATTTTGTAAATTTTGTTGCTTTTCAAATTTTTCTTCTTCTCATTTGGGATATTTTCTTTCAGACTGGAAATTGTGTGTCTCTGAGTACCTGTTTACACCTACGCCTAAATAATAGGTCATTCCAGTTCATTATAAAAATATCAAAATGAAAACAATTTGAGCTTTCGGGACTCCTTTTTGATTTCAAAATTACTATGGTCAAATCTACGATTCCCACTGCTAACGCGCTAATCTGTTAGATTTAAAGATAACAGGTGATCTAACCAACGACAATGATAATCTTGCATTACTGTCTATGATGATAGTTATGACAAAATGATAACATATTATTCATAATATGTATCAAACTGCTAATAGTGAATACGACTGTATTATACTAACTGTAAGCTTCATAATATATATTCTGCCAAATATTTCTTTTTTCGTTTTCGTACTTTTTATGCAGTTGAGTAAATCCCTCTTTAAGAACATTGCCAAAAGAGCCGAACATATCGGTTTGAATCTATCTTTAACATTAGTACTGGTAAGGAATGGAACTCCTTGCCCTCGTCTGTTTTTCTCACCATTAAGTCTTAAGTGAATCGGTTCTTTTATACAAGCGTGCTCTCTCATAGGGCACATTTTTACTCTTCAAGTGAGCTGGTGTTGATCAAGCATTAGCTTGTAATATGGGAACTAGATTACGGATAGAATACTTTTTTTTTTTTGTAAATACATATTTATCTTACAATACAACAACCAAACACAGAACAAACATCTATATTCATCACACAAATGTTTGTCCTGGGTGAGAATCCAATACTGCCAACTGAGCTATGAGGCTTGCTAGTATATTTCATATTTTTATATTAAAGTTTATGTCACTGTCAAAAATGAGCTTATTCAACAAACAGACTAATATAACTCTTAAAGATAACTAAACTCCTTAAACTCTAAACTCATTCTAACGAGTTCGTGAACCGCAAACTGAACGTAGAACGTGCAGAGACGTAATGTTGTCATAATTGCACGGTCAAGCGAACTTGGCGTCATGTGGTGTCATACTCGGGTTTACTGCAGCCAATTCGATGGCATTATACTCGTAGTAGAGCAGTAGCGATTTGTCTTTGCGTAGTTATATTACGGGACAGAACATTCATTTCAGTCCCAAGCTAAGCAAAGCCGTAAAATGGAAACTAGATTACGGATATAATACTTAAATACTAATACAGAACAAACATCAATATTCATCACATTAATGAAAAATTGTTTTTGTACGGGGAAGCGCTTGGCCTTCATCTCATCTGGTAACAAGTTGAGATAAGGCCAAAGGTGGAGGCGCACCTCACTCGGAATCCGCAACAAACTGAGGAACTAGCTAGTTTACCTCTAAATTCAATTTTAGATTTTTTTTAAAGCGACAGAATATAGATAAGATGGTGGTTGCTAACCAGGCGGACCCAAAAAAGTCCTACCAGCAACCAAACCAAGCAGAATTGTATTCCCCATGGGGATCGAACCCGGGACCTCCGGATCCAGACCATGGAGGCGGTTGCTTGTTCGTGTTCACACAATGCTTGTACTGAGTGGAAATCGAACCCACAACCTACAGCGCAGAAGGCAGAGTTACTACCAACTGAACAGTGAGGCTTGTCGTGCACATACTTCTTAATTCAATGAGCTTATGTGCTGTCCAGTTTCATTCATTCTACGCTGGAAAAGCATCTCTGCGGACCAGTGATTCGCGAATCGGTATTAGATCCAGGGGTCCCAGGTTCGATGCCCAGGGGGTACTTATTTGTGCTCAGTTCGGCTGGTGGCAGGACTTTGTTTAAATGGTAGCTACCACTATCTTACTTGAGTATGTCACGATGACAACAATTATAACTTCACCCGGAATCATCAACCGAAGAACTGGCTATCTTCCCTCAAAATGCCGGAATGAAACAATACAAAATGGTTGCTATTGTGTCATACAAAGGGAAGAGGGTGGTAGCTAGCCAGGCAGACTTAAATATATAAAGCCCTTCCTACTAATAAAATACGTATGTATTTTTTTATCTGTGGCCTCGTTGTTCTTATTTGTACTGTTGAGGTTGCCTTAAAAATACGCATAAACAACGTATGTTGGTAGTGTGCTTGAAATTACACAATTATCGTCATCATAATCAATTAATGGGCATGAGGCTCCACTTCCAGTCCCTACTCTAAATTAATTTCTGGGTCTATTTACGTCAGGTTTTACCCTATACAACAATATAATTTTGATAACCATTTGGTATTAAAATACTACAAAGCGTCAGTCTCATTTTCTAGAAAACCAAACGAAGAAAAATACTTTAAAAATCTAAATTATATTAATCATGTTTCAGACGGAGAGTGCTTTGTAAAGATCTTATGTGTTAAGCAAGTAATGCAATGTTCACATTTTGATTCGAAATTCTCGCGATACCGTATAATAGCAAGACAAATGATATCTGCCACACAGGTTCGTTGAGTCACAACCACAGCTTGAAACCTATACAGACCGAAACAGGACAACTATTGTGGTGGAACGCAACACAGCAGGGTCTTTGTCTAACGGATACCGGGGCTGGGACATAAGTAGGCCACAGGCACAGCGGGGAGAGCTAGTGGGACGCAAAAATGAATGGATGGAAGTCGGTGGAAAAAAATAGCTTTCGAAAGCAACTTATTTATTCTCTTTATGGGCAAAGCTGCCAAATATCATCGATATATCGACGGTCGAAAAACATAGCTGTGCCAAGTGCACTGTTATGGTAGATGTGAAATTGTCAACGAGTAAAAAATCTGTGACAAAACTCGAGATCAAAAGTAGCCTGTATAGCTTTTAAATAGACTAAATGATATAGAGCGGTGGGTTTGATTTGGTTTGGGTATACGCACGTTTGTTTCCCAGAGCAGTGGTAGAGAGACTACCGATTTTCAATGTTACGATAGTCTAATGTCCAGACAAATACTTACGTATTTGAGTGTACTTATATGCCATAAAATATGTACGCATCACTATTAAAAGTAGGAAAAACATCGATATAAATTGCGCTGGGAGAAAATCCATAGACATGAGATCAGTTTTATTACAGAGAATCTAGGTTTACGGGTGTTAAATATCTTATGGAAAAACGTCAACGCGTTTGTAGATTTCCGAAAAATAGGTAAACTGATCAAATGCAAAATCTGAAAAAAAAGAAAATGTAAACGTGTTATCTTTGAAATAACAATGTCTTCTTGTTGACATATACTTTTAAAATATTGGCAGTACAACTTTTTGTTGCGTTTAACCGTCGTTGCCGTCGTCAAGTCAAGCAACGCGTCATAGTGGATGACGCGTTGCTCGACTCGAACGCCCTCTTTTAAGTACTATTAAAATACATAGTACTAATATTTATTCTAAGGGAATTTCCATATGTTTATTTTAAGTTTAGGCGCTCGTATGCTGGAACAATCAGTCAACTGCTTTGCAATTTGATATTCTTATCTACCTGTGGGCGCTTCTTGCAACTAACACCCTACATTTTTCGTATCAAAACTATGTGTAGGTATAAAGTTGTGTCAAAAACATTACACAATAAGTACAAACTATAAATTTATTATGATTCGATATTGTTTATTGTCTTTAAAAACACATTTGTTTGATCATATCATAAGATATACCGTAACTAGCTACTTATTTTCCAAATATTACCAGCGACCATATCTAAAGGCTAAATTGATAATAAATAATTACGTTTATTAAAAACTAAAAAAAAACTGACCCCAATGAAGCATTTGCTACAATTTCGTTTAGCGGACGACGTATTTTTTCCAATTATTTTAATGACAGATTGAAGGACAGACAAGCATACAGACCAACGCGTGATCCTATCTGGGGTCCGTGTTTCCTATACTTTTGTGGTAATACACCGAAATCGCTTCAAGTGTGCCTATAATATTTTTAGCATTCCCTCGATTTTTCCAGGAGTATACCGACCCTAAAAATATCCAAATCACTTCAAGTGTGCATGACCCATTTGAAGAGCTCCCTTGATTTCTCCAGGATTCCATAATCAGATCCTGACCTGATGACAATGGACCTGTGAAGTATATATATCCTTTCAAACAAAAAATAGTTTTGAAAACGGTCCAGGCGTCTTCGAGTAATCGGGGAACATACATAAAAAAAAATTATAAATCCGACGAATTGAGAACCTCCTCTTTTTTTTGAAAGTCGGTTAAAAAGAACCCAATCTGCATTTTTTTATATCGAACTTTAATCTGCATCTATTTCCAACGAATCACAGAAATCCGGGAGTCATACAACATTACCTGTTCGACAGGCAACGAATACGAAATTGAGGTCAAATGAGACCACTGTCATAAACCATCGCCATTAACCCACTCGTGTCAACAGCAAACTTTACTGCAACGCAGCAGTGACACAGCTGATTGGAAACAGCTTACGATTTCTGGAAGATATTGCTTATGTGAAATGTATCGAAATGAATTGCAGAGATGAAGGCCAAGCAGTCCCCCGTCATAGCATAAAAATGAGATGAATCAGATTTGTTTGACTGAGTTACAGAAATGAAAATAAATATAAGTAGAGTTATTGAAAACAAGTAATAATTCTTAAAAAAAAATTGAAAGCACAGCCAAACGGTGCCTACATAGATCTGTATTTGGCATTAGGTATCTATTTAATACGATATTGACCGCGACTATATAAACTTATAGGTCATTAATACGTTTATGCCCGCGACTATATATGGCGCGTGTATTTGCTTATATCATATGGCTCACGGTTCAATGTGATCACAATTCTGAAATAGCTTTTACTAAATTTCAATCCGGTTGTCACTGTATGTATGTACACACAAAAAAAATACGTTAAAAAAAAAATCCTCCGTTTGAGGCATTCGGGTGGTCAAATTTGTTTAATGTGTGTGTTGCATCGTTTTAATTGGATTAAGTTAAAAAATTATCAAACTCGAGTCAGAACTGTAAATTGGCGAGTTCAACTCACATTTCACCGTTTTATAATTCTTTAAGTGTCTAGTACGAGTTTTATACTTGATCACTACTTGCTCGAATTTAACATTATAATATAATTTATTTTTACATTTTGTATGAAAAATATTACTCACCATTCACGGTGAACAAACGCGAATCGATTGCATTTCGCAATAAGCACCAGAGTGCTTCAGTGACAACGACATGTACAGATACATGTCGTTGTCACTAAAGGCATTACCGATTTTAATGTTTTTATTGTGTGCGTTTGAGTCGGTCCCATGATGGATTAGAATTATAATTGGTAGGTGGCGCTGCGATCCTCACGAGATGTCGGGAACAAAGTCATTGGCGTTCTAACTGTACAGGACGTAACACTTAGATCGGTCAGTATGGGAAAGTCTGAAAATATAAGACTCACAAAGATCTGTTCTTAGTAACCATGTCATCGATTTTAGTAGCAAGAAAAACTGCAGTCATACATTAAAAAAAAAGTTTTACTCAGCTCGGGAATCGAATTTGGACCATATTTAAACCCCTTACTTAAATAAATTAAGGGCTAATAAAACAACGCATTTAATTAATTTTATACAACAAGTTTTAAAGTAACATTTACTGCGTAAGACCTGCACAATCGATATCTAAATAGTAAAAGTGTTATTTTAGTTTTATTTTTCAAGACGTCCGGGTTCGATTGCTAGCTATGTACTTATTTTTTTATAAATGTATGAATGCAGTTTTCCTTGTTACTAAAATCGACGACATGGTTCCTATTAACAGATCTTCGTATGTCTTATATTTTCAGACTTTCCCATACTGACCGATCTAAATGATACGCCCATTATATTTCATCCAAGTCCGACTTTCCTCAGAGCGTTGAGGATTCCGGGTGAAGTGCGTTTTCATCTTCGGCCTTATCATAACTTGTAAACCAGGTGAGATGAAAGGCAAACACTTCCCCGTCACACAATAAAAAAATAAAAAATATATGCAAAAATTATAAATTTACGGTCTAACCTAATCTTTCTATACGTCTGTTTGTAATAATTACAACTTTATAATTAGCCTTGAGTATCTCCGTTACATGTATAAATAACAATACGCCCTAAAATCACGAAGTATTTTGTATAGAGTCGATTACAAATTCTCTCAAAACTTCTCTTCTTGTTTTGGATATAACAACAAATCCGATAATATCAACATTTGTGTCGGAATTGAAAACTGTACCCGGCTTTCTTGTTTATTAAACAACTTTGTTATTATTTTCGTTTGCTTATTAATGCTGATCTTATTCAATTTTGTATAATAAATACTCTGCGATTATTCTTCAAGTCTTCACTCGAGTTTAGAAGCGCAAAATGTGCTTTTAACAAAGGCTATTCCATTATATATATATCTATATACATATATATATGTATGTATGTATATATTTATACCTAGTGCTTTATACTATACCTACGAAGAAAGTAAGAGACAAATTCTTAAATTTAATTCTATATATTAATTATATATTGTTAGCTTTATTTTTTATTAATGTTCTGAATATATATATATATATATATATATATATATAGAAAAACATATACGAAATCATTATTAACAAAAACGGGTCTTCAACGCGTACCTTTTTATATTCCCGACAGTTTCGATTCGACCGTGTTACAACGGTGGTTACGGGTAGACTGAAGTACGTCAGTTTGTTGACGCCAACAATACCTACTCTTCAAATTGGATCACAACAACGCTGCTTGGCGGCTGAAATAGGTATGGTGGTAGTACTTCTCCAGACCAGCCCTTTCACAAGGCTTTATTACTCTTGAAATCTTAAGAACTCTTCTTTGTTTTTAAAATTTCAGTAAATTTAAATAAAACCAGGAGAAATTAATTGTATAATCTTGCTTGTGTCGTGCACAAAAAGCTGTTACTTAGTCTATTTATTCAGTAGTATTTTGTATACCTTGCTGAAATAAGTACAATGTAATTTGTAGCACAGTTTCAAAATATTAAACAAAGATAAGCTTTACTCAAAAGTATCAAAAACGCCTCACAATGGTGGAAGCTCTAATAAAACGACGTAACTCACAAAGTTTCAGGGCAAGGCAACAGGAAGAAGAAACATCACTGTTATCTATTCTGCAGCTACAGAATATAGGGACTAGTTTTTAAAAAGGCGGTCTCCGTATTACAGCGGTACCATTATTTCCCGGGTACATCCTGATGACGGGACAAGCGTGTGCCGTTCTAGAATTTCTATATATCTTCTGCTAGAGCGTAGGTTACAATATATTACCCAAACAGAACTGTATTGCCACCACATTTGATTAAGAAGATGATTATTATTATTTAAAGTATCTGGTATTGTTCATCGTTCATATATCGGGTCCCTAAAATTTCCAAGTACCAACAATAATACAAGTATGATGAAAGTGAGATAAAGTCCAAAAGCTACCCCGTCGTACAATAAAAAAAAGTAGCTTTGCTGGTTGAAGTTTGTCGAATATGTTTATTTTTTTGTGTCTATGGTCAAACACTAACATATTTTTTTTACGACGGTGAAGCGCTTGGCCTTCTTCTGACCCAGTTATAAGTTAAAATAAGAACGAAGATGGAGGCCCACTTCAACCGGAATCCTCAACGAACTGAGGAACTGGCTATCATACCTTTAAAAAGCGGAACACAATTTTTTTTTTAGAATTGTTGTTATGGCGACAGAATTAGGTAAGATGGTGGTAGCTAGCCAGGCGGACTTAAACAAAGTTCTACCACCAACCAAACCAAGCACAATATTGTACTCTCCCTGGGGATCGAAACCATGACCTCTGGATCTGACACCGGAAGGCGAACCACTATACCACAGAGGTGGTTAAAAAAGGCATAAATAAGTTGTCAGAACCGTGGCTTTAGAGATCCTATGATTCAGACACCACAGACAAGTCTTACTTTGTAGGTCTACAAAGGACAAAGGAATAGATACATTAACATGCTTTGTATTGTGTTGGGGTTAAGACGAGTCGCCGGTTTTGAGTATAACAATTCTAAAATAAGGCCACGCGTATACTTAAGCAAGGAAACACGCTCATAAGCTGTGTGTGTCCCAGCACTTAGAGGTAAGAAGCCAGTTCCTCAGTTAAAGTTGAGGAACGGGAAATTAATTTCACACAGTCACCAAGTAACTAGATTACAGATATATAATACTTATGTTTCGTAACCGTCCCTTCCTGAGTTCAAACTGGTCTTGTTTCGATTGATGTCTGTTCTGATCTTTGAATTTGAACCAATAGCAGAGCCGTATTTCAAAAGTTCGTACGTTCTGCTGATAAAACTACTCGTGAAATCATTAACTGTGGTGAAGTGTAGGTACCTATCAAGTGTATGACGAACACCTACCTAACTTTGCAAGTGCTTGCAGTCCAAGAAGATCCTCATCTCCTCTCGGCGTCCTCATCAGCTGGACGAACGTATGTATGCGAAAGGTAAGGATTCCTGTTCCAGGGCCGATTCTTAATCGCGTCAGCCCCCAGGTCGAATCAGATGGCTGTTCCAAATGTGTCATAGCTTGGTCTGTGCACAGTTTATATACCTATTTTTTTTGTAAATATATACTTATCAAACTATACAACATCCAAATACAGAGCAAACATCTATCTATATTCATCACACAAATGTTTGACCTGGGTAGGAATCAAACCCACAACCAACAGCGCAGAAAGCAGAGCTGTAAGGTTTTGTCAATCCGGATCTTCGGATTTATCATAACTTTAATCTTGAAAAAGTGAGATGAAGGCAAGAACTCTCCCGTTCCCGTATTTTACCATAGAAACAAAAAAAAAGAGTTTTTTATTTTATTTTTCTACAGTATGACGGGGAAGCACACTTCACCCGGAATGCTCAACAAACTGAGGCATTCAGAGGAGAAAAACACATTTTTTTTTTTTAAGAATTGTTATCATGGCAACATAATTAGGTAAGATGGTGATAGCTAGCCGCGCGGACTTGAACGAAATCCTACCACCAACCAAACCAAGCACAATACTGCTTCACCTGGGAATCGAACCCGGGACCTCTGGATCTGAAATCGGTGGGTTAAACCACTAGACTACATAGGCGGTTAAGAGTCAGGTGCCTACTTATTCACAAAAAGAAAGCAGCGGTTAAACTAGAAAAATATGTGTAAGCATGTCTCCTACACATATAAGCGTCTTAATATCTTCTAACCACAAATGCAAGTTCCATGTTACGGAACAATGTTACCTGCGATCTACCGCGTTAGAACAGTCTGCATCAAATTACATTGTTCTGAATCCTTTGAATTGGGTCACGATCTAAATGTGCACTGATCGTGGTACATCTACCTTTATCATCAATACTGGTGAGGAATGGAATTCCTTGCCCTCGTCTGCTTTCCCGCCAGAGACAATCTAAGAATCTTCAAGTCCAGAGTAAATAGGTTCATTTTAGGCAAGCGTGCTCCATCTTAAGCATTCATTACATGTTTTTCAAGCAAGCTGTCGGTCAAACGCTTGTCTTTCATGTTCAGACAAGTCATTAAAGCTGTAAAATTTAAACAACTTATATCGGTACCTATATAACATTCAAATTAATTTAAATGAATAAGTAAATAGCTGAGTAGCACTCAGCTATTTCCTATGGAATATTTTATAGATAACGATGGAAAATATTTTTGAATGCATTATTATGAATGCAATTGAATTTGTGTCAAATTGCAGCCTGTGCACATTTTGCACAATTACGCGAGTTAAAATACTATAAACATTGATAATGGTGTAAAAATAAGTAAAACTATTGAATGTATTATCAAAAAATTTACTAGCCCGAGTTCCGAACAGGCGATAGATTTGACGTTTCATAATAAAGTTATATTATTTTTCTATGTATTTTTACTGACTTTTGAATTAAAATATCAAATTTCTTTCTTTAGATATTGTTCCGGTTGACACTTGTGGTCGAAAAGCCTCCGCCCGTGCGACGGAACACGTACAGCCTTCCGTGGTTCCGTAATATTCAAAGTAGTTCGTTGCAACTTCACTGAACTGTGATGGTTTGAGAGGTCGAATTTGTTCGTGTATATACTCAGAATTGTGATTTACACATTAGTACACTAGTGTCTTTCCAATTTAGGTAAGCATGAATTTTGGTCTTAGTATTATTTAAAGAATATTACAGGACATTTATTTCAAACAGCGCCATCTAGGCCCAAACTAAGCATAGCTAAGTATTATGGGAACAAAATAACGGATAGAATACTAAAATCTATTTTTTTGTAAATTCATAACGTACTATATGACAAAACATACAAAAACACAGAACAAACATCTATACCTATTCATCACACAATTGTTTGTCCTGGGTGGGAATCGAACTCACAGCTGCGCAGAAAGTAGAGTTATTACCAACTGAGCTACGAGGCTTGTCGTTGTAATTTAACAGTATATTATCACGTATAGTGTATGCCAAAAATCTGAGGATAGGCTTGCTCCATCTTAGATTTTTTTTTATTGTACGACTGGGAAGCGTTTGGTGGAGGTGCACTTCACCCGGAATCCTCAACAAACTAAAGAACTGGTTATACCTCTAAATGCCGAAATACAACAATTTTAGAATTGTTGTTACGGCGGCGGAATTAGGTAAGATGGTGGTAGCTATCCATGTGGACTTAAACAAAGTCCTACCATCAACAAAACCAAGCACAGTACTCCCACTTGAGGATCGAACCCGGGACCTCTGGATCTGAAATCGGTGGGTAAAACCTCTAGACCAGAATTAGAATTTAAATTTAAATTGTTACAGTTATTTAAATATTTAACTAGTAATTCTTTTTTTTACATTTCAGAAAAAGTGGCCAGTATTATTTGCAAACTTGAAGATAAAACCTCTATAATATTCATCACATTGTTTTTTGATATCATATAAATAATATCAAAAAACACAGTTCAATACTGATATGACCCAAAATAAAAATATGCACCTAATAACTAATAATATATAGACTTTTTTCGCTAACAATGTGTTTGCATAGGTACACTTTTCTCGCCTGCATATTAGTACAAAATTAATTACGTGATTTCTGACTCATTTTTATAAAATAATAAGGCACTTTCCGAGGTATAGTATATATCAATTTCTTAACTAGTCTCCAAGATTTTACATTTCAATTCCCATTTCTACTCAAATGTTCAGGAAAATAAAATCACATAAATCAAAATATAAGATAATATCACTAGGATCACTATCAAAAACAACTTGCCATAACATGTCCCAAACTAGAAGAACGGGAAAGAAACTCGACCTGGCTTTTTATAATCCTGATGGACTTTTCAGTATTCATTAAGAGCTTACTATCAACAAAAAATCGTAAGCCTACTTTTAAAATTAATCATGTATCTTCGCTTTGAGGACTATTTATATTAATGTATATTTATCGTAATGTTTTAAATGTTGATCATGTCTTGCTGTTTTACTATATGATATGTATTTATTAACAAAAAAATAAATGATCTCTTATCTAGTGTATTTACCCATGCTTTATTAAGCTTTGCTTAGTTTGGGGCAAGATGGCGTTGTGTGAAATTAAAGCCCTGTAATTAGTAACAATATTCATTCAAATTAACAAATTACAAATTTATATTATTAGCGCAGAATCATTTGGCAGATGAACATAAAAGGTATTTCTAAGAGCAAAAATACAATGAGGCTTACTATGAATTTATTTCACACAAAAACTATCGACATTGTTTCACATGCCACAAAACCCTTAGCGCGACGTGTAACCTTTGAACCCTGTGTAGTCAAGATACATTATTCAAATTGATTTCTTGTTCCCACAGGATCTCGATCAAGGAGCTGTTTACCCTATCAAAAGGATATTAGGAACTGCCGTTCATGGTTCTTAGAGTGGGTTGGTAACTTGTGGCACTTCTTTAGATTGGGTTGGTAACTGGTAGCTTGTGCCTTATGATAGATTATAAAAATGCATTTTTTTTATATTACATGACATTAATTTCACACAGCGCCATCTAGCCCCAAACTAAACACAGCTTGATTACGGCTACAATACTTATATAGGTACTTACTTATATAGGTTTTTTTTGTAAATATATTATAATACTATAATTATGATCCAACACCCAAACACTAAAAAACATCTATATTCATCATACAAATGCTTGTCCTGGGTGGGAATTGAACTCACAACCTACAGCACAACCGCAGAAGTTTACAATCAACTGAACTATAAGGCTTGTTTGATTTTTATTTCGTGCAAATTGTTGATAAAGGTTCTTCTCTTCTCACTTCTCTTGTTTGAAAAGTGCGTCAATAAAGTTTAGCGTAGCGGCGATTAAATGCTATTTTAAGCCCTTGAGCAAAAAAGTTATCTTGAATATTACTTATCAGCTTATTCAAATATTGTGCTCATTATAACTTTTGTGTTATATGAGCACAATATTGTAATTAAAACGTATTAATTAAAATATTGCAATGTATTTAAAATGTGGGTTATTATGGCCTATTATGGTACGATGGGACTGTCATGCCATTTTTGGCAAAAGTCACTGATAAAAAAGAAAAAAGAATTCTCTTATTTTTCGCGGTGCTTTAAAAAAAATAGGGTTTCATGGAAATTAAATTCTGTACGTACATTTTCATATTATATAAATACCCCAGTATTGACTTGTCTCTATCCAGTCTTCATTTGAATCATTGAAGAATTTTTTAAATATTAAAAATGGAACTGAAATAGCGTTTTTGAGAAAGGCGATACATGTGTTCATTGACAAAGAAATTTAAAAAATAAGTTTATAAAAAATACTTCGTTGTAAATGGAGGTGAAGGTGAATGTAACTAATTTATGTGAAAATGTCATCGCGGGAAAATAATGATATTAATCCTATTATAGAAATGAAGCTAATAGGCAGATAAAATTCTGACTCCTACAAAATATCTCATTCAAAATTGTTCTAACTGTACATTTAATCAGATATACATAAAAGTCAATGTGTGTATGTGGATATGTGTGTATGTTCCATATGTACTTCAAAAGGGCTGGGCCTATTTTAATGAAGTTTCAGACAATCTTCAGATTAGCCCAGCGGGTGATCCTGTGAAGCTTGGTAGCTATAGGATCAACTGTTTTTTTTTTTTTGATCAACGTTGCACAAGTTTAACTGTGTGGGGTCTGCTTATTTTTCAAGTAAATTAATTACAAATTGTTTTATTTTGTACTGTTCAATTTTTGCGCTGTCAAAGTGAAAAGAAAAAATTTAACTCTGCCCAAACATCCATTGATATTCGGTTTCTTGATAACAATATATCATATAATTTGTACCTTGTGTTACAATATAGGTACAGTTTTTCACTGTAAGGCTATCCAAATATCCCAGCAGATATCAGTGCTCCGTGAAATGGCGAGTTAGATCCAAAATTGTGGCCGAATTGCAGAGTACGTATCAATCCATTCACAGACTGTAACCACTTGCGGGACGCGTTTAGATCAGACAAGTAACTGACTGCTTACAACCACAATTACTGCTAAACGAAGAAAGCGGTTTCATCAATTATACCTATTAGGTAAATTTGCGTTGTTGTCGATCCATTCACTATTTATATAAAAAAAAATCAGTAGTAATAATTTCTAATTGAATTAAAAAAAAATACGCAAATCAGTCATATGTCTTGAAAGAGTGAATAAATATCGCCCTCTTTGACTAGTAATAGTTTTTTTTTTATTTAAATAAACGCGTTCACAACCGCACTTTTTGTCCGTGCTCTGAAGATTTTGTTTATTTATTGAGCTTACATAGGTTACGTAATTCATTCTTCTAAATTACTAAGTTGAGGAAACCTAATTTATTTTATACATTATTAGAGTTACATTAAGATTTTGCTTAATTTAATCAATTTGTTTTTTTTTTAATGTAACATACAATGAGGTTTATTCCTTAATCTGAGGGTGTCAGTAACTATGTTAACTTTAGGATGAAAACTCGTGAACTAGATACTTACGCATCCAATAAAATTTATCTGTGAGTGAATCAAACCTGATAAAACGAAGCCCGATAATAACCGAGTGGGTATTATTATCGTAGGTAGATTGTGTACCTTTGTGGCTAAGTTGCCATCGCGATTGCATTATTAGAAAGGGTTTCGCACTATCCTCAACTAAACAGTCTTCACCAGAAGCGATCAAGCCAACGCTCAAACGTTGGTGTAATCGGTGGCCCATTGTGTGACTGACATTCTACTGCAGTTTTACCACAGTAGAAAATAATAGTACAGATTACCACTGAAATCGCTTAACTCTGGTCTCTTTTGCCCTTAACATCAGGATTTAGCGCACACCTGTACTACAAAAGGAATGTTTCATGTCGCTTTGATCTCTGATCTAAATTTGCGTTGTGAATGAGTCAGTCAGCTTAACAACGATTTTGTATTTCGCTTTGTTTTGTGTGTTTTTTTGCATGGATGACTTGTGTCTAAAATTGTATTCTCGTAGTTACATATTGGCCATATCGTGGAGGTAGCTTTGATAAAAAGTAACGGAGAAAGATCGTCAAAAAACTTTACATGAATTAGATGAAAAAACGATCATTGTTATACTGTTGTAACTATACTACACTTTACTTACACAAACATTATGATCCTCTAGTATCGTTTTTTTTTTTTTTTTGTACGACGGGTTAGCACTTGGCCTTCATCTCACATGGTTACAAGTTGAGATAAGGCCGAAGGTGGAGGCACACTTCACCTGGAATCCTCAACCAACTGAGGAACTGGCTGTTTTACCTCTAAATGCCGGAACACAACAATTTTAGAATTGTTATTATGGCGACAGAATTAGGTAAGATGGATGTAGCTAGACAGGCGGACTTAAACAAAGTCCTACCACCAACCAAACCAAGCACAATATATTGTACTGCCATAAGGATCGAAGCTGGGACCTCTGGATCAGAAATCGGTGGGTTGACCCACTAGACCACAGAGGCGGTATCATAATAATATGACTGTTGTTCAACAACAACATCAACAGTCCATTAGTGCCCAATGCTGGAGCGAACCTCCTCCAAAAATTGAGGGTTTTGCCATAATCACCACGCTTGACATACGGATTGGTGAATGCAGTAAAGGTGTTGGGTAATACAGAAGCTACCCTTCTGTTGAAAAAATAATATATACAATTGTTATATTTATCTAATAGACTTACTTATTTAAATTTATTTTATATTTGGACATTTAGTTCTTATTCAAAAATGTACACTTCATTTACCTATAATGTAAATAGCCTTTTTCATGAAAGTTTGCTGGAAGAAAATATTTCACAGGGCTCGCTTCTGTAAACGTTATGCTTTATTGTTCAAGGTCAAAATCAAAGTCATTTTGAAACTTTAAATCTACCGCCTGTTCGGAATCGTTATTATTATTATAATTGTTTAAATATTAATTTGTATAGTTATTAGAATAACATAATGAAAAAAATACAGATTTTTTTTATCATATACTGTATCATATTTAGTTATAGGGACCTACTTTAAGTTTATTCTCTTTCTTCTACATTTTCGTCTTAATGATAAATTATTTGACCGAAAAAAATAAATTTTTCGAATTTCTCGTCTACATTATAAAACTGAATGTGTTCAATTATTAGAAACTAAATGAGAAGCTAAGCCTTGATTTCTCTTCACTTAGTAGGAAGTAAAAATATTGAGTACAGGACCTACAGACTATACGCACAAAGCTTATTTGCTGTTCAAGTTTACTGCATGTGACCCGTACGCTTACCAGTGCCTATAAATAGTTATTTTACGCCCATTGTCTGCCATTCGTTGCGTTTTTCGACCAATTTTATTCGAGTTTTAATGCCACTTTGCCATTTTTCATTGCATTTTCATGGCTTTGTACAAATGGGACTTCAAATTGATAATGGGTATTTTATGGCATTCTGAAAATATTTAAATATTCGGTCGTTAAAATTTTTGTGTAACAAAAACACATAAAAATTGAAGAAAATATTTTCGTAACTCCAGAGCTGGCTCTTATTTAGGCCAGTGAATTCGCATAGCTATTCAGTGTGGCAATGCAGCCAGTGTCTTGAGCACGCTTTTCTAGTACTGGTCTGGAAACGATGACTTATTTATTTACTATACCGTTTGTAACATATTATGTATTTTTTAATTATTAAAACCGTTTATATACATTGGTAACTCAACTCCCGTGTAAATAGTTTAAATGACAAGCTTTAATTTTTTAAAGTTGTATGCAATAAAAAAAATACATAGTTACCTAGTTATATCTTATGATTCTAGAACTTCAAGTTTAGTTAAGGTTGAGTGGAGTAGTCATTCAATCCTAGCAACGATTTTATTAGCGACATAAAATCTTGTTATAGTATCCATTACCTTTGCCTGACCATAACTTGAACAAAAATCATCCAACTTAACCATAAAACCAGGTTAACAAGGAGTAACAGCCGAATATTACGCTTTCGTGGATTGTTATGTAGATTTTTGCGTTGCGTCTATGAAATAGATATAAAGCAACTAAGGCACTTGCTATGCGTATTGTCATCAGTTTATGTTATAGCAATGACAAACATAGTCGTAAAGCGATGTACGTGTAAAAGGCGACTGGCCTGCTAAAATCACCATCCTCAATGTGATTTTACTTATTATGATTGTTGTATTTATTGGACTTATTGGATTAGGTACGTATCTACCTGCCAAGTGTGGCGATTATAGCGAAACCTACCAGCTTTGAAAAAAGCTCTATCCAGGAATCGTCATTCATCGTCTGTTGAAGAATATATAGCGTCTGATTCATAGCAAATCATTATAGACAAGTTTCAGATGGAATGTTTTGAATCTTTTAATATTAACTATTTATTAATCAGTACGACTATAATACGATATATCATACGATACAATATAGTATGACCACATACAGTAATAACGACATACAGAGAAACTTTATACCTGAAAAACATCGAATTTCGCACCATCCGCCCGAATGGTTCGAACCGAAAACTCCTCCAAAATGCACCCGAGCAATTACTTGTCATTCAATTACTCGTTGCCTGTCTAGGTTGTAACGGAAAGCAGCTTAATTTCAGTTTCTTCGAACTTAAGTTGATACTCTTTTGAAAAGCAGTAACTAGTAGTTCGACCCGAACTGAGATCTCGTGATGGTCTTAGGTATTTAACCACGGAATTATTTCACAAAAAGAACGTCTTGACACTCTTTCTTGTTATATGCACTGTTATATGACTCTCATTATATGCAAAGCCAGAGTGAGAGCGGTGCACCGACCGTACGTCATAGTAGGTGGGCAGAATACAGTAAGTGAATATGTCACCCCTTATTAACATAAACATGAAAGACATCAGCATTTGATGTCTTTGTGGAAAGTGCTCTCAAAACCGTTGCCTCAGTAGTCGTGGTTGAAAGATCGGCCCTTCCAGCCCACGGATGTCGTTAAGTCAACCAAGGGGCATCACCAAAAAGGCAGCAGCTTTTTTCTGTGTGTAAACAAAACTTGAACTGTGAGCACCAATCTGCCAAGCGTGGTGAGTATGGCAGAACCTAACAGCTTAAGGAGAAGTTCTTTCCATATTGTGGTGGATAATAATGTGCTGTTAATATGGGATATGCGCAGTCAAACTCCTTGCATGACATCCCAAAATATATTATTGGCTTTATCGATACCCTTGGTTTGGCAAAACTATTGAGTGAATAACAAATAAATAAAGATACCAGTTTGAATGGGATTCCAAACACCTCTTATCCTGCAAGACCTGATGATCAACCTTTGCTCCTTCATCTTAAAAACCACTCCTCATAAGGGGTAAATAAACCAATTTTGAAAACTGCAGTCTATGTAAACGTTCATTTCATAAGATATTTCATGTTTTCACAAATATTCAAGGCTTCAATCTTAATTACCCCTTTATACCCCTTATGCAACCCTTAATGTCAATATAGGGGTGGTTTCAGAATATGAAAAAAGGTAATTGTGAAGACAACCCCCTCTAACAGTATATCTTACAAGACATATTAAGCGTTTTACCCTCAAAACTTGCCCCTTTGTTACGAAAACCACTCCTCTTAAAAAGTATAATATGACTGTATTTTTTTATGTGCACCCGATACTCTTTCAATGACACCCCACAAGCCAAAAATCTTCTTGTCACTTCATACTTAACACTTAATTCCTCAAATACTACCCTGGTGTCAAAAAACCTTAAACCGATTGATGAATATTAACATATCCACTGCATATTCAAAATGTTGAATTGATTGGATTAACCATTCAAAGATACGGGTGAATAATTGTTTTTCTTTTCACCTCAATATCTCAAAAACTACCACATTTAACAAAAATCCCCCGCGACGATCAATTTCTATTTATGTTATCTCTTTATAGTTTTAATTTAATCAAAATCGGACATATGTTCGTCAGTTATGCCGTCACAAACATTGCCACATACATACAAACATACATATATAGTGCCGGATTTCCCAACTCAACTCAGAGATTATATAAGTTGCTATCTCATACTAGCATCACAAGAAAAAAAATGCCACTATTTTTATTTTGATATATTTTTTTAAATATGTACAATTAAATATTAAACAAGTTGAAAGTTGAAAAAAGCTAAAACCCGACTGCAAAATATATATATATATATATATATATATATATATATATATATATATATATATATTTTTATTATTATTCGACGGGGAAGCGCTTGGCCTTCATCTCACCTGGTAACAAGTTAAGATAAGGCCGAAGGTGGAGGCGCACTTCACCCGGAATTCTCAACAAACTGAGGAACTGGCTATCTTACCTCTGAATGCCGGAACACAACAATTTCAGAATTGTTATTATGGCGACAGAATTAGGTAAGATGGTGGTAGCTAGCCAGGCGGACTTAAACAAAATCCTACTAACCAAACCAAGCTCAATATATTGTACTCCCCATGGGGATCGAACCCGGGACCTCTGGATCTGAAGTCGGTGGGTTGAACCACTAAACCACAGAGGCGGTTAAAATTATGTAAGTGTTCATTAAAGGGATTGAAAAAAGTAGGGATTAAAAAGTATGTAAGGGTTCTAGCCGTAATCTTGTTCCCATATTACAAGCTATGCTTAGTTTGGGACTAGATCGCGCTGTGTGAAATGAATGTCTTGTAATATTTATTTATTATTATTATTCATACTCTCTAAAAACATAATCTTCCTTATAAAGCAGTTGGGTAATAACGCAATGGTTATATGCTATATTGGAAACGTGCATTTTTAAAGGTTTTGATCTTTTATTTTGAAAGAAGCTGGCATAGATTCGAATTAAATATAAAATTTATTTAATTATCTAAGCACAGATAGTGAAAATACAATGACATTATCTAAATGTCCTAGCTTGGTATTGTCCGAATGGAATGGTGCCAAGAATCCACTGCATTCCACACTAAAGACTATTTATATCTTAACTGGTGAAATAACTGGAAATGTATCTGTTGGTTAATTATTATGTAGCTAATTCAGCTTACAGTTACAGTGGTACATAAAATCAAGTTTTTTTTAGACCTTGGGTCCGTGGGGTGCCGGTGCCCTCCGGGTTTTCAAAAATCTTGCGGGGCTTTTGATTGAGGCGACACGTGACCGCTGGCTGGCTCTTATTTAGGCCAGAGAATTAGCATAGCTATTCAGCGTGGCGATGCAGCCAGTGTCTTGGGCACGCTTCCGTCTGGTACTGCTCTGGAACAGTTGAGTTACCTTTAGGCCGTTTTTAACGGTCATTAGGTAATCTGACAATCAGTCACCTTTGTACATATTTAGTTTAATTGTACTACATGAATAAATAAATATTACTGTCTTTTGACAAATGTTAACGACATAGAGATTTTACTCAAATTCATCTTGATCATGATTTTTATTAAAAAAAAATTATACCTAACTGGTCAACTTGTTTTGTTTTATTGTATGACTTGGAGTTGCTTTGCCTTCATCTCCTAATTTTTCAAGTTACGATAAGGCAGATAGTGGAAGCGCACTTCACCCGGAATCTTTGCCATACTGAGGAACTGGCTATCTTACAACAATTTAGGAACCGTTTTTATGGCGCCAGAATTAGTTATAATGGTGGTAGGTAGCCAGTAGCGGTTGAGCAAAATCCTACCAACAAAACCAAGCTCAATATTGTATTGTGAGAGATCTGGAGATCGTAGGTACCCGGGACCTCTTGATCTGACACCGGTGGGCGGACCAGTAGACCACACAGAGGCGGTTAAATTATTATTATTGATAGACCATCGCTTGACCACAATCTCACCTGATAATGTGGCCGATGATGAAGCACGATGACCTAAGAGACACCTATACACTCTCTCCTTAAAAATACCTAAGCTATAAACAGCAGAAGAAACTGATCACGGCAAAGAGTTCCACAGCTTGGCTGTTCTTATAATGAAGGTGGAATTGGATTTGAAAGTGGGTCGGCTTGGATTGTTTATGGACATAAAATGTATTCTGTAAGTAGTACTTCGTTTTCAATTTGTTTCTTTAAAACCTCCAACACTGATGTAACATTTTGCTTTTACGTGAATCCATTTAAGGGATCTGATATACGTACAGTTTGCTCTTTCGTTATTTCATTTACAAGAGTGGACAGAGCAATCAGCGGAAAAGCGAAATGGAAGTAAAACAAATCACTTCATCCGGTCGATCTCTCTTTGTCTCGCGAATATGCGAAGACATTCATAACTATACAGAGAAAATGTGAAAACTATGAAAAATAACAATAATACTGCTGATATAGTAAGATTGTTCTGTCTTAAAAAACTTCGAGCACGTAAGTCCTCATCATATGAAAAAGGTCATGTTCATTTCATCATCCTCCTGCCTTTATCCCAAGCTAGAAGAGGTCAGCACACGTTTTCTTCTACCACCAGCCGTCAACTTTATATCCACAGCTTTAATACCCATGTCCTCTTTCACACAATCCATCCATCCTTCCTTCAGCCGTCCACTACTCACATTTTCAACCAGGCTCATATTCATTACGCTTTTAGTCATATGGCTATCATCCCTCCACATTACATGCTAGGTTAGTGCTTGGCTTTGTGCTTTGTGCACCATGCTTACCTTGAGTTCTTTGTCCAGTAGTGGACTGCAATAGGATTGCTTTATGTCAGAAAAAATCATCATTTGAGCTTTTATCTTGAGTACACTTGAGTATAATATGAAATATATGAAGCTCTAAGCCTGTAAGAGAAGACATCAGATTTTTAGCAGGTGAAGGACCTTCTAGAAACCTAATGGCTGTTATAATAATCAAAAGGTATCGCAATTCCGAACAGGCGGTAGATTTAACGGAAAAACCCGTGACTCTAGTAAATATTTATCTAACTAAGAAGTAGCTCAGTTGATACTTTTTTTTACACTGGTGGTTATGACCTGCAAAGGTCCACTTGGATAGCAGCACCCTCCTACCGAACTTCTGCGCCTAAAGGTTTGCAGTATACCATCGGTTCAGAGAGAGCCAGTGCCTTCTGGGAAAGCTCTATCCATCACAGACCTTGCTCTGTCCTAGAGATAGAGAAGTCTAGAAGTTTAGAGATAAGATTGCCAGTTCCTGAGACTGCTGATGATTCCGGGTGAAGTTCGTTTCCACCTTCGGACTTATCATAACTTGAAAAGCAGGTGGGATAAAGGAAAAGTGCTTCGCCATTGTTAAAAAAAAACAAGAACCAACCCATGTTTAATTACAGATAAAAATATTATAAAGCGTGTGATGGTCAAGAGTAAAAAATAGTAAAGTTACGTGTTCAACTGATTCACAAGTGAATCTTAGGCAGAGTTTACTATCTTTATTACATTTTTCAAAAAAATAATTATGGGAACAATCGAATTACATCACTGAAAACGTTGCGAATTATGCTCAGGGTTGTCATTTGCTAAATAACCATTTTTGAATGAATGAGTGATTGTATGAATTAATGACAATAAAGTATTTATTGTTTACAAATTTTATATAACATTAAATTTTAGAAACTTTATGTGATACAGTGTATAAGTATTAGGTTATACAACTGCATTTAATATTTTTTACTCTGTTTACGTCGCTAACTTAAATATATCTAATCCTACATAACTTATACCAAACAAAAAAGTAAAAACTCCCAGGCGGATTTTTTAAATAAACAATATTAAAACGCTAAGAAATAAAGTAAATTGCAATTTTTGCAAAATAATATGTACATAATCCATATTTTCTTTTAGTTTTGGTCGTAATTGTAAAATGTGTAGATGGAATACACATTATGAAATTATATAATTACAAAGACCTCGAGTTGTTAGCCTTCAGGTCTTTTGTTATCAGATGAAGACAATGATGGAACGCGTCTTCTTAAAAAATCTGTCAAAAAGAATTCCTGCCCTTAATCCCGCTCTGGGCATGGTCAGCCAGTCGTGCACTTCTATTCCACTTAAATCATGTTGATCTTCGAAGATCTTTTCATTTAAAGACCCTTTGACTTGGGGATTGAGGAGAGGTAAGAATTCTTAATGAAACGAGATCATGGTGAGTGTGATACTAGTTCGGACTCTGCAGTCCGAGGTTGCAAACCCGTAATGGTTCCTGATCACCTCTGTGGTCTAGTGGTTCGCCTTCCAGTGTCAGATCCAGAGGTCCCGGGCTCGATCTCCAGGGGGAGCATAATATTATGCTTGGTTTGGTTGGTGGTAGAACTTTGTATAAGTCCGCCTGGCTAGCTACCACCATCTTAACTAATTCCATAGCCATAACAACAATTCTAAAAAAATGGGGGTTTGGCATTTAGAGGTAAGATAGCTAGTTCCTCAGTTTGTTGAGGATTCCGGGCGCTACCACTTTCGGTCTTATCATAACTTGAAAAATCGGATGAGATGAAGGCCAAGCACCTTCCAGTCGCACAATAAAAAAACTAATAACAAGTTAATGATGATGTCACTGCTGTAAAGCATGTTTTGTTAAGATTATGAAGAAATACAAATCAATTTATTTACCTACATTTCTTATACTTTTGATATTTGTGTTACTATTAACCTTTGTTACTGCTGTCAAATGAACACCGAAGCCAATGTAACGGTTCCATTAAACATCAGCCAACAAAGCGGGTTGTACATCGAACAAATAAAGTATTTACCAAATTGGCCATTCGCACAAACGTGCCAACCCTAAGGTACCGAGAGGGCTGTAAAACTTTTACCGCCTCTCAGGTATTGCCAGAAGATTGGTTTATGAATACCTCTTCGCCAATACAGGTATCGCTCGACTCAATTCAACGAATTTCATTTGTCAAAGCAATTTCGTAAAAGGTATAGAATGGACGAATATGTTTTGGCGTGTCTTATATTGTGTACTTGCGTAGTGTATCACTCGAACAGAAAACATATTATAAATAATTGAATAGCTTGAGGTTTAAGCACGAGACTCATTTTTGGACGTGTGCAAAGGTTTTAATCTGGGACTGAATCTCATATACGTGTATACGCGTATCACTTGCACGTCGTCTGCACGTAAAAACCTACCGTGGGCTCTGAACGTCACAAAATAATTCAGTTTTGCTGCGATTTCCATAGATATCAAAAGTAATTATAACATGTTTATAAATATCACTTTACACTTATTTTGATGTAGGTTGCAGTTCAACAGGTTTTTTTTTGTTTATTGTACGACGGGGAAGCGCTTAGCCTTCATCTTCGCGATCGTAGCCGAGTCACAAAGATCCTGATGATGATTACGGGTAAGAAAGCCAGTTCGTCAGTTTGTTGAGGATTCCGGGTGAAGTGCGCCTCCACCTTCGGCCTTATCTTAACTTGTTACTAGGATATGAAGGCCAAGCGCTTCCAAGTCAAGTCGTACAATAAAAAAAAAATAGAATATAGATCTATGGTCAGTGCCTACCTACTCGTTATTCTTATACGTTTCCAACTATAAGTTTAATGAGAAATAAATGGGAAACAGCTATTAGACTGAGCCCAACTAAACCAGAATGGCAGCCATCCGCCTCCAGCATAGTTTGTTCGGGCCATTTCGTTGACAGCGATGTGTACCTAACAAAGCAAGGGCTTCGTCGAATAACCTGGACTAAATACCAAAAAAAGGTAGGTACATGTACACCTACAGCGAAATTAATTAATAACTGGACTTACAGCTCAGCAGTTCTGCTTTCGATGGTCTGTCCTGGGTTCGATTCGCACCTAGGACAAATATTTGTGTGATAAGTATGTATTTACAAAAAGCGAAGTATACTTACTTAAGTATATGCATTCTATCCGTAAAATCGCTCCTTTATTACCTACCTACTTCATGAAATACGAATTTTCACATAGGTACGTGTACTAATAGCTACCTACTTCATTTTTTAAAAATATATACCTACATAACGATAGCGGGAAGCGTTTGGTCTTCAACTCACTTGATGATAATTTATGTTTTAGTCAATGTTGAAAAATATTCTTGGACCAACTTTTTTTTAAAATTTCATATTCAAACCATTTCGATAAATTTTCTAAAATGTCTATATTTACCTTATCCTCCATCCTCGAACAAACATTAATTTATCACACAAATGTTTCTCCTGGGTGGGAATCGAACCCACAACCTACAGAGCAGAAAGCAGTGTTACTACCAACTGCTTTGAGCAGCTATGAGGCATGTTTGTCTAAAAAGATAAGAAAGCCCTTTATGCAATTGCATAAATGGCTTTTTAGGAAAGGTAGAATATAGGATAGAAGACCTCAATAAAACATTTTTGTTCACATGACCTTGTTCTCTTTTATTTACTTTCAAACCTACTTAACAATAAATTAAAATAAATCAAAAATACTGTCTACAAAAACCTGTAGAAATAATTAAATATGATTAGGTTTGAATCCTAGAGCCTCTAAGAAAGTGAGCCGTCGTCATCGAGACCAAAAAAGGAAATGTTTAAAATGAGTGAGGAACGGCCCTTGAACCTATAAATGTTCTTTACTTTGTGATTATAAAAGCGTATTGGTTACTTTGTTTGGTGTCTGAGCACTATCACACTAATAAGTAATTGTTTGAAATTTTATACTAGTCGATTTACCACACCCCACATTTTTTTTATAAACCGGCAACACTGACTGACTCATACATCTTACAAAAAATGGTTACATTTTAAACAATGCCTTACTGCATAGGTCATATCCACAAAGAACATAGCCTACACGGCATTGCATTGCGCCCGTCAAATTGAGGCGGCGAAAGGTTTTAAGCCTCGCGTGCCCGTAATTTCACCGGCAACCATACCCTCCCATATAACAAACCAAAATGCAGCTGCTTGACGGCTGAAATAGGTATGGTGGTAGTAATTCTCCGGACGAGTCATTTCACAAGGGCCTTCTACTACTCTTATGTGTTACTTGAATCATGTATTATGTTCTACTAAACTAACTATGTACAAAAAAAAAAGCAGCTAAACTGCTCCAGACCAGTACTAGACGGAAGCGTGCCCAAGACACTGGCTGCATTGCCACGCTGTAAAGCTATGCCAATTCACTGGCCTAAATAAGAGCCAGCCCTTGGGTCACGTGTTGCCTCAATCAAAAACTCTGTAAGATTTTTGAAAACTCGGAGGACAGCGGCTCCAACCCAAGGAATATTATATTTAATATTTGTGAACTATAATATCTATTGTTGGACAGAGCCTTCTCTAGAACTGGAATCACTATGCGTGGCAGGCATTGGTCACTATAAATGTGCTTCTTAGTTTCTGTGTGATATCAAATAATTCACAAGGTCAACCATCAGCTAAACGCAGAAATACCGACAGCAAAAAACACGTGTTAGGGCAAAAAACAATGACTTATGTGTTTTCGGAAGGGATATATACAAAAAGTCGTCTGTTAAATTAATGGTGTAATCCGCACTTGATACGTAACCTAGCCATCGTGATTTATAAAGGTCATTATATTATCTGCTGTTAGTTTTCGCTTTTTCACCCTAAAGGGAAGGTCTGGTGCTTTATTGGGTGATAAAAACCTAATCCTTGGTTAGAATCCCTTTTCAAGTTCATGAATCTTTCTATAGTATGCAGTAATTTCTTACAGACAGAGAATTAGGTTAGATCTTAGCCTCTTGGTTTATTTAGCTCTAGGTCAGAGCCAGGATGGTCTACGATAGAGTGAGTTATCACAGAAGGCACTGGCTCATCGCATCAATGGAACATGGCAATCAGTTTGACTCCGGATCTCTAATTTTTTTTCTGTGCGGTGGTGACAAAAAAAAGCTAGCCCGAGGTTCTTGCCTTTCTCCTTGTGTGCTGGTCACGATTTCGAACAGGCGATAGATTTGACGTTTCTAAGAGATAAAGAATCTTACTGAATAAAAATATTTGACTTTGTCTTTGACTTTGACCACGGTCTTCACTGACGTCCTGCTGATAGGTACTTTGTGTTATGTGCTCCATGATATTAATGGCCTCTGCCCCAGCCAGCTCTTCAAGTACCGTAGCAGGAGTTTGGGTTGTTGGTGACACTTATGGAGCGCCTGAATTTGTGACAACAACACTGTGATTGGCAAAGATGCTTGCTCCATGGCCTCAAGCATGGCTCTCCAGAGCTTTAGGGAAATGCATTTAAGGCCCGTCTTCTTCCTGATGCTGTAGCCAAGCAGCTAAGGAACACGTGTTCTTTTGTTTCCACCTTTCGTAGGCAGCCCCGGCAAAGAGTGCTTTCCGTGGCTCCAGTTTTGACCAGGTGGAAGTTCAGGTCGCAGTTTTCGGTGATGCTGCCCACCATTAGTCGTAGATTACTGTGTTTAATTTTGAGAAGAGTATTCGCTATTTTTCTGTTTAGACCTGGGTACATCATCTTCGATATGCTTCAAACCTTCCCTTAATCATACTGCCTTTTGTGCTCATCGGAGTGCTGCTCGTTTGCTTTTCTTGATTTTTATTTTTGATAGTCTTGAAATGCTGATGTCTGAGTTACCGGTTTAATATTTTCTTCCGCTCTGGCTAACTGCTTCATTGTTTCTTGGGCAACTTGTCCATTGGATTTCGTAAGTGACCTCATGCTTTGCAGCGAGTTCCTGCAGCGCTGAGTAACCCTTCCTGACCTTGTGTACGAGCTTGTAGCTCTGGCAAGAAGGATCACCTTCTGGTGGACGCTCGGTGTAAAGATCTATCTGGCTAGCGAGATCTTTATATGATGATCTTTTGCTGTGGAAACTTTTAATTGGCCTTCTATAGGGAGGGTCGAAGTTTTTAAAAGTCATATGAGTTGTGTACTTAATTCACTTTTAATAGTTTGCTAAAAATCGTTACACTGGTTACATTACACGTTAGCATAATAAATTTGGACTGCCCGAGCGCACTAAAGTCAACAACCAACCTCGAAGCGGGCACGACGCGAACTGTCCCACCCCAGTCGCCTAGAGTGAATGGGAGCAAGGCATATCTGCTTTTCGTTCAGTGCGCTCGAGTAGCCGAGAAGACCGCCGAACAGTGGAGAGACGTTTTGTACAATAATTCTCGCATGCTATACTTCCTTATTTGTAACATTTGGTTTTCCAAAAATTGTTTAAAGAAAATAAATTAAAATAAAGTATGGGTTCAGCTCTTGATCTCAAAACATGCCCAGAACGAGATCTATGATGGAGCGAGCCTAACCAAGCACCTATTAACACTTCTTAAAGACATGAGGGTCATAACACAGCGGAAAAACAGACGCTGGAGACTGTTTCTGCAGTGCGCATAATAATTAAAAGCCCTTAGTACTTATGAGTAGAACATCAACCAGGTGGGGATGGTAATAAGCTGTGCTGATTTTTTTATTGAAGAACGGTGAAGGCAAAATTATATAATGAAGCTTGATGAAGGCCAAGCACAGACCCGACGTAAAAAAAAAACCTCGTGTCTGGCTTTGGCAAGATTATTTTCACCTATAAGCCTCCCGGCTCTGCGCTCTCCATATCAAGCGTGGAAAATCGATATTGTACCGTTTTATTATGGAACGAATTCCATATGCACTTAGCGGTCCATAGATTTTTTGTTTGTCTATGCCCAAACCAAGATAAGTATAGAGTACACAGATTATTAAATGATGAAACAGTTTGGCCGTTTGTGCTATATGAGTTTGGCAGAGAGATCTGGTTTTCGCTATAACAGGATACCTTTGACGTCACGGTATTTGCAATTCTCGTTTCAATAGTAACGAGAATTGCAAATACCGAGAATAGGATCATCCTCTCTTGTAATTTAATGAGGGTTAATGTCACAAAGGAGCGAAATCTGAGTTCCTGGTACCTGCATAATACTGGCAACTTATTTCCAAGAAAACAAGATTAACTACTCCTTTGGTTTTCACACTTCACACAGACACAAATGATAAGCTTCCTGGTTATGAAACTTCGTGGCCGAATAAGGCGGCCCAGTAATTCCGCTCTCCCAAACAAACAGACGCCGGACGCCACTAGTACCACTAGGCAGTACAATTTATGGTACATTTGGCATCAATTTGTACGAACACAGTTTTTAGCATTTTTTCAGGTATAAAAATAATTTGTGGTTCTGGTGCATGACTTTTTAATTTTCGACTGTTTGTATAAAAATGAGGTTTCTCACAAAAAAATAATCTCATTTTTATTTTTTAAGAGTAGTACCTATTTCAGCCGCCAAGCAGCATTGCTGTGTTCCGGTGTCAAGGGTTCTGGTTGCCGGTGAAATAACGGGCACGATAGGCTCAACACCTTTTTGCCTCAAATTGACGGTTGCAATGCAGTGCTGTGTAGGCTATGTTCTTTATGGATGTGACCTACGCAGTAAGGCTTTGTTATAGGCAAGAGATGCACTCAACATCAGGTAGGTTACATGCTTGTTTCATCTCCTAGTTGTATAAAAGAAATATTTTTAGAAAAAGTACTACAGACACATATTGTCTTATAACACTTGAAAAAAATATTTGAATCAGACTTGCTATGTCAAAATTATTTACAATCTACGTTTGTACTGGAAAGTAAAAATGAGTAGTTCTTAGGCCTTTCTAGAAGATAATCTTGTGCTCCTCACTCATATTACAATTGAAAACTAGAACAAAAAATGTCGGTAGCTAGATTTTTCGAGTAGAGAACACGAAAAGTTTGCAACAATTCTTGTTTTAGCAACTTTTCGTATTTCGTAATTGGGAACGCTTCAAAACAAACTAAAAATATCTGAGGATTCAATACCCAAAAGTTACAAAACAAGTTCAATTAACCGTTTTGTTCGTTTCAATACAACGTTTTTTACCTTTCCAGTTCGACTATCGTTCCTGTTGTAGAGCCATCCGCATAATAAAATTAGCGTTGGCGCACTCTCTTTTTTAAAGATTTTTACGGTTGCATCGAAATACTCAACGGTATAAAAGCGGTATGTAATAATATTAGTACGCAATGCTAATAAATTTAATACTAAATCGAGCGTATATTCAACTTTAAAACTGTAACTGAAAAACTTTAACCTAAAAAAGTATCATGGATGGTCTTGTCTTGTCTTGTCTTTTTAAGACAAAGATGGATAGGATTTTATCAATAAAGATGTGGTTCGTAATGAAAGTTACCAGTTATTGTTATTTTATTCGGGAAACATACAGATACAAGATAAAAAGAAAGCCTTACAAAACTTCTTACACTTAAGAAAAAGTATTTATGAATGCTACCCTTTGTAATTCCTATATTACAAACGTGCTAAGCTTGGAGCTATATAGTGTGAAATTAATATCCGCCAAAAAAATATGCCCACAATAAAAATATCCATGTGTTATGAAGGTGTTTAAAATTAACTGACCTCACAATTTAGTTGGTAACACCATTCGTGTTTGCTTACGGGTGTAGGTTTGTTTCTACTTTTGTCCTGCGTAGAAATCGAACCTATGACCTACTAAAATGATTTTTTTTTATACTACTAGGAGACGGGACAAGCAAGCAGCGCACCTGGTGTTAAGTGTACTCTTGCCTATGATAAAGCGTTACTGCATAGGTCACATCCACAAAGAACATAGCCTACACGGCACTGCATTGCGCCCGTCAACTTCAGACATAAAGGTGTTAAGCCTCACGTACCCTGAACACTTAACATATATTGGATGCTATTTTTCTTACAGCATGAATTTTAAATATGCGTCAACAAAGTTCATTTTGACCTGACACAATGATGATTAGATACTGTAGTCAAACCTTGCAGCTCAATTGGTTAGTAGTTCTGCCATCTAAGTTGTGAATTCAATTTCCACCCGGTACAAACATTTGTGTTATTAATATTGATGTTTGTTCTGAGTTTCGGTGCTATATTATATCTTATCGATCGAGTGAGCGAAGCAAACGAGATCTCTGAGTTAAGTTAGGTTATCCGGCACTGTATGTATGTCTGTATGTATGTATGTCTGTATGTATGTAATCACCTCAATTTCCGCTTAACCAGTTTGAAACATTTTTGCTTTGCGTTAGTTTTGGATACAAGTCACGCCTTTGTAAAGATTCAATTTAATGACTTCCATTGCGAAGTCCGGCGCTGAGCTGAGAGCTAAGAGCTGAGAGAACAAAAAAACCCTAGTCGCACATGTTGACTAGGTGTAGGACCAGGTCTTTGCGGGGTCCGGCCTTTTGTAGTTTTGTTTTGAATAGGATTAAGCCGGCCATAAACAACGTTTTTTTTTTGTTTTGTTTATAAGAAATGTTTGAAGTGTGGCCTATTTTGGATTTTGGAATAAAAATGGAAGTTAAGCTCCTATTGGCCTTTAAAAATAAAAGAAATCGTGCAAGTCGGTGGTGGCAAACGGTCGCTTCACAGAAAAATCGTACTTGTGGTGTCAAGCCGGAAAGTTTGATGATGGTACATTATGGCAATGTTTGTGACGGCATAACTCTCGAACGGGTTATCCGATTTTCACGAAATTTAAACTGTGAGGAGATAACGTAAAAATAATTTTAGTTTTAGAGTAGTTTTTGAGAAATCGGGGTGTTAAGTGAGACAAAATTTTTTTTGGCGTGTGGGGTATCATATGAAAGAGTATCGGCTATTAAGCATTAATAAAAATATAGATTTAACTTTATAATAAGGGTGGTTTTGATAAGAAGGGGGCGTGTTATAGGGTAAAACGCTTTATAATGTACTATAGCATAAACTGATAAAGCCTTACAATTAACTTTTTAATTTGCTGAAACCACCCTTGTATTAACATTTAATAATAATATTAATATTATTATTATTTTTTTATTTTTTTTTATTTATTTTAATTTATTCATTATTAAATTTAATATTAATATTAAATTAATATTAACATTTAGGGTTGAAAAGGGGTGAATAAGATTGAAGTCTTGAAAATGTGTGAAAACTTAAAATATCATATGAAATGGGGGTTGAGACTGCAGATTTCAAAATAAGTTTATGTTGCCCTTAAAACGGTGGTTTTTAAAGATTAAGAGGCAAAAGGTGATCATCAGGTCTTGTAAGGTAAGAGAGGGTATTCGAAATCTCATAAAAACTGGTCTATATATTTTGGTGCGTTGCTCTCAATCTGGCTTTGCATTAGAGTTAGCAACCAGAGAGTGCCTCGGATACTTGTGTGAATAAAGAGAGATTGAGAAAAAGAATGTTTAGGTGAGGTAAGGTGTAATGAAAGCACACTTTGATTGTTTGTTAATTTCGTTCTATTTGATTAATAATCTCTGTGGTTAAATACCTAACTCAAACCAGACATCACGAGATCTCAGTTCGAGGCGAACTACCAGTGTATTTATACACAAAAGGAAAGGGATACCTATATAATCCGTAATTTATTGCTTGCTAAGATTCGGGCTAGATGGCACTGTAGGAAATGAATGTCCTGTCCAGAACACGACCAATGAATTCCGATGTTTGTTACGAACATGTTCATAACACGGAATTTTGTTTTTCCAGGACCGTTGCATACTGATGCAGGTGAAGTTTTTTGTGTAGAATAATAGGTCCTGTGTTTTTGCGTCGACGGTTTTTTTTGCCTAGCCACCGGAAATTATACGCGTGATATGCAAGCGTATATCTTTTACTGGCTTCTGACCGCAGCTTCGCCTGTGCGACACCTGGATAAAAGTTGCCAATGTATTATTTTTGGTCCATAACAATATCTGTGCAAAATTCAGCTTAACCCGTTCAGTAATTTTATTTTCCTCCACCAAATAGATCGAATCAGATTTGCATGGCAATATTTGACCTGTTTACATTCCAGGGATTATTTATGATGACTGTGATTTACCATTTATACGATTAAAATACATAATCTCCGGTCTCAAAAAAACAAATAGCTTCTTACCTTACGTGAAAGAGCAAATTAGAACGAATCAGTTTTGTAAAGCGCCCCATTTTTATCCCACGGCAACAGATTTATAGGATAAAAAGTAGTTTTTGTATATTTCACGGTCTAAAGCACCATTTTTCAATGTTTTAGTACTATCCATTCATTAGTCTTGGAACGAAAAAGAAAACATCCAAATAAACTTTCGCTTGTCTAATAAGCATATGATGCATGATGAAGCCATCGTCATCATTTCAGCCCATATACGACCACTGATGCACATAGGTTATATTCGTTATTATATATATTATTATATATATAGTTATATTCACCAATATAGCACATTAACAAACAGGGATAATATTTATGTAGCAATGGGTGGTCATATTGTTATAAGAGAGATCACAACCACACACCTTTCGGTGGAATAGACTGTTTGATTTATGGGGTCTTTCCCAAACGACGCCACAAGTAGCAAGCCTGAGCTGCCGATATCCATCGACTCCCCGCAACCACTATAATGTCGTCGGTCGTTGGAGCAGTTTCAACTGCTTATGGCGCGTTCTAAAAAAACTGAGAGTTATATAAAAGCGACACCACAAAGTTGGTTGCGTTTTGGAAAAATGTGAGAGTGAATGTTTACGATGCGCACACACACCGACACCTAAAAGCGACAATTGCGATGTTGGTTGGTAATTTTTGACAAGTTTTCGCAAGATTTTTTTTATTTATTTATTTGAAGAATTGATAAATAAATTCAAAATAGTTCAAAAGCATAGCAGTAATGCTATGCTTTTGAATATAACTAAAATAGTACATTGGTAGTTATTCAAATATAAAAAAAAGTGTTTTTTTAACAGTTGAGATAAAAAACATACATTATGTTAAATACATTGTGGGTGATTTTTTAAAATATTTATGGTGGTGAATGATACTCGTAATTTATTGTGAGTTTTCTTGATGAAAGACACTAAAATGATTATAATATAACAAACCATTGTTATAGATATGGTAATTAAGTGTAAGTTTATAGATATGAGGTTAGCTGGCGGTATGTATTATTTTTATTTGTTTAATTTAGTTTGTGTAAATTAATATTATTGCATGATTAGTTTGTTACCTATTTTAGCTTTGTTACGCCAAGGAAGTATAGCTTCTTACGTACGTACACACACACTTATTTTTTTATCTTTGAGATGATATAGGCAGCTCTTGACTACTTGCGTCCCGACCAGTTTTAAGAAAGACATTTGGCCGTATTGGTAATAATTTAAGGTATAATACTAGTACCTTCTCGTTTCTCGTAATTTGTACCTCTTAAAGAAGGTCTGCAAAACAAGTCATCAATTTGCAATCTAATCATTCCCATCTTTCCAGAGGATTATCATAATGAATTTACGCCCAGAACTCCAAGAAATATAGAAGGGCTTGTCATCATGCTCAAGGCCCTTAATGAAGTCCTTTATGGGAATTAGTGTGATTGTGTTGAGTCAGTGTCAATATACTATTTACAATATACAATATACTATATTACCTTAATAGCATTGAATATTCTGAGCTGCAGGTTGTAGATTCGTTTTCCACCAAGGAACACCAGGTTGCACGGGAACTAAAGCGGTAGTATTATTGAATAGTATTGGTTGTATTATTCTAGAACAAAATAAAAAGTTTAGCAAATGCAAAAAAAATAATGCAAAACACTTCATAGCCCTCTTGGACTGAACATAATTCTGATTCTAATATAAACGTATGATTTATCAATTAATTAACAATATAGTACATTGATAACTGAAGGGGGAAGTAAACAATAACCAACGAGGCCTGAATACACATGAGTTAGGAATAGCACTTTCTGATGAAACAGTGAAGGAAATTACCTTTCTCGTAGTTATGAAAAACAGTTATGAAAAAGTACCAAAGGGATTATATAGGTAGTGCTTATTACTATACCCACAAGTAAAATAAAATACTCTCATTCTTTGTTTGAAATTTATTTAAATTCTTAGTTACTTTTTACTCGTTATTCTATTTTTAAAATGTCTGTCTAAAAAAAGTGGCCAGTATCATTTTGCAGACTTAAAAAAAAAATATTTTGGTATTACGTATACTCGTACTAGTAGTTAGTATAAACAGGCCTTTTACGAATATTTTTTTCAAATACAGAACACGTTGCTGGGTTATTTGTTTGCGTCACTACGTTTTTCACAGTTAAACAATTTGCTACCTGTATCGAGACTAAACTGCATGTCAACTACAATGGTTGATCCGAATGATTGATACAACAGACGCGTCGCTTTTGTTTTGTTTTCGTTACGCTTTTGTACGTTTTACTGATAGGTGGCGCGCACCGAGCGTAATTCTTTATTGTTATAGTCATAACGATGACTGTGAAAAAGGTTACAGATCATCACCATATTTAAAATATTTTTGATATATTTTATCATATTTTTTTTATGGAGAATATTCCATTTGCACTACATTTCTTAAGAATTCATCACTATAATTTTAGTTCATATTAGCCCACTACCGAACAAAGCATTTTTTGGGAAGGCTCTTTTGTAGATCTCATTTTTGCTCAGGCAAGCCTCGAGTTCGCAGATCTTGGACTTCACGGCCAACTTGTCTGCTAAGTGTGGGTGCTCATGGCCAATATTATAAGGTTCAAGAGCTTACTCATTTTTTTTTAGGTGAAGTGCGCCTCCTCCTTCGGCCTTATCTTTACTTGTAACCAGGTGAGATGAAGGCCAAGCGCTTCACCGTGGTACGTAAAATAAAAAAATAAAAATAACAAGAAAAAACTTTGCTAAGTCATACTCCCAGCTTAGCGAGCGACATGCCCGGCATCGATACACAAAATAACCAGTATTTTTGAAACCTTTAGCATTTTCCCGACAATAGCTCAACCGGTATTATCCGGTCATAACCGGTGTTTCGACGGGCGCCTGCAAAAAGATAAACGTGTGCTCTCGTTCATTAATATTAATGATGGCCCCAAAGCCCAGCATTGTATTGGATACCTTACCTTTACAAGCTCAGCAGAAATATTACAGCTAGATCAGTAACATCACGGGAGGATAAAACTTGCTAAGAAACTAGCTATGAATGAATAAAGGGATTTGTGGAACTTTTGTCCTAAAATTCCTTTTGCTTATTGTTTGAGAGCCGGAAGGAGATTTCTGGACAAAAAAAAACAAAAAATCTCCTTCCCAGGGGGTCAATGCAAGGGATTTCTGGAATAAGCCGTCGGAAGGCTAACAAATAATGCTTAAAAGGTAGTTGTGAATGGGCTCGTCAAGGGAAGTACTACCACCATACCTATTTCAGCCGCCAAGCAGCATTGCTGTGTTCCGGTTAGAAGGGTTTGGTTGCAAGTGAAAATACGGGCACGCTAGGCTTAGACTTTATGCCTTAAGTTGACGGGCGCTATGCAGTGCCGCGTAGGCTACGTTCTTTGTAGATGTGACTACGCAGTAAAGTCTTGTTATATTTGTAGATAAGAATCTATAACAAGACTTTACTGCGTAGTCACATCTACAAAGAACGTAGTCTACGCGGCACGGCACTTAACATCAGGTGGACTACTTGCTTGCCCCTCTCCTAGTTGTATAAAAAAAAATAGAAGATGAGTTTAAATGTAATTATGTCAATAGATGTAAGATTTAGTGTCCAAGCTAAATATTTATATTGAGCTTGTGCATTTGGCTATTTGTTAATCGCCAAATACACTAGGATCCGATGACTCGTGCTTGAAATGGGTGAAGCTCGTGCGGTCAGGCAAGCGTGCAAGCGGGTCGACTTTGTGGGTGGTCAGAGACCCATCGGGATATCAAGATGCCGGTGGAGCGAATAAATAAAGGATTTGCATGAACTGCAAGTTGGAATCGACAAGACTAAAGCGGCATAAACAAAGAAACCTACCGATCCTCGTATCGGGTAGGGGGGATTTGGGTCGCTGCTTCGCTGAAACTGGTACACCTATTTTAAAAAGTACCTTGTATGATAATGCACTTACCAGTGCTGGCACGCCTAGCCTTGTGCATGTCAGCTGGGTCTAGGCCCGTTTGGCTATCCACACACAATTTAATCGTACTATATAAAATATCTTGTATTGTTTTTTTTTGTCTTGTGATTCTTACGTGCTACTTTTATTTCAATTTCAGTGCTGTTGTGTAAAAAAACTTTTTTTCATTTTGATTTCATGTATAAGTGGTGAAAACAAACTGATCTGATGATAGAGCCAGGAGCTGTTCAACAGGACTACTCACAAATCTCAAATTCTAAAGACGGGCTCAAGTTCAGTGGAACTCTGTGAATATGAGACAAATATACGTTTTTGGACTCATTATAATCAAAATTTAGAAAAAATAGTTTTCAACCAAAAAAAATCTCTTGCGTAGTTATTTTGGAAGCGTTTAAGGCTTTTTATCAGTGTGGCTAAAATTTATATTATAATAGTAGTGAATAGCAAATTTCTCCTTGCACCTACGATTACAAAATAATTTGAATATAATTTTGACTGACATTTTTCCTTATTTGATTCTTAATTAGTTCTCTCTTCGTAACTATTTCTAAAGATATAAAATCTACATAAAACTGTTTGACTGTCAATAAGCGTACAACCGAAACCAGAAATCCTAAAGACTTAAAAATCAGGGTCGTTTCCTTTTGTAGTGTTGAGGTGTACTAAGAAAGGATTTTATGAAATTCCCAAGGAATAATGGGAACGAAGTTCCACGCTTTTCTGTCGTTATCTGATAAAATGCTGATTATCATAGCATGGAGGAGCCATTTGATTGCAGCTGTACCTTGTGTATTATGAGGGCACTTATCGCTCGTTTGTAAGATGTAGCTTTACAAAGTGCCCTCTCATTGTATGAAGTTTCAAGAAGTAACTCATCTTAAGTAAAAAATGAAATCATCATATTTCATCATGCTTTTCTCGGCTATGATTCAAAACAGATAAGAAAATAGGTTTGGCAGTTCAAAGATCCTATTAAATGAATACCTATCAAAAATAATATAAATTCCCTGGCTAATTGTTGGCACTTTATTCTAATCGATCAAACAAGCACTAAAATACAATGCTCAACAAAAGCGATTCAAATATACAAAATAGTTCAACCTTTGGATATCAAAACACACATGACCCCAATTAGACTGCACAAACAGAGCCATAACTCTCATTCCGCAAGCTGAACAAAACCGGTACAACCAAAATTCTCGTACACAAAAGCACTCGGTTTCTTCCAAAGCGAGTGTTCGAATTAAAATGTGTCACCGGCAGCCCAATCTCGATTCGTGTCGATACAATACCACTGTAAAAAGTACCGGTAGGCTTTGACCGGTACATCGGGACATATAACGAGCTTTGTAGTTCCATTCGTGTCCAAGTGCGTATAGAAAATAGATTGGGAATAATTGAATTCTTTCGGAACATGGCTTCATTGGTTATTTTTCGCTTTGTTTGAATGGAAGTGTGCGGAATTGAGGTCTTTCACGCGAAAGATACGTAAATATTGCGGATTTGGTATTATTATGAGAGCTCTTAGAACAAAATGTGTATCTCAGAAGAATGGCAGGTCATAAATAAAGGGGGAGTGCGCCTCTTCGCACGTTCCTGATGTTGAGCTGTAGTGTGAGATTCAGGATTATTATTGTTTATGGAATTTGGGCTCTTATAGCATCTTATATCAAGCTGAGTGTTCTATAGCGATGTGCCAAAGAAAGTAAAGCCAGTTGTCTTTTATCAATGTTAAATTTCTCCTGTAAAAAAAGTGGCTGGATTAAATAAAGTAGGGCTCAATAATTATTTTCAACTCTTGACATATTAAAGTACATAATATCACAAACAGGTAAGATAGCCCGTTTCCCGATCTGTTGAGGATTCTGGGTAAAGTTCCACCTTCGGCCTTATCATAACTTGAAACCAGGTGAAATGAAAGCCAAGCGCTTGCCCGTCGAAAAATTATAAGAAGTAGATCATACATCAAGAAAAAATTACACATATATGAAATATGACGAAATATTTACTGTCCATCCGATACAATAAAAAAAAGGAACAGATTAATGCAATGTATTAAAAACAAATTTATATAAAAATGATCCTACTAAATTAGCGGCCCAAGATGGAACTTATTTATGTATGATCTACAAAATAATGGCTAAGAAAAGGTAGGAATAAATTAATATCTTCATTATTACAATTATTATCTCATTAAGGCGTATATTCATTTAATTTCCTTACTATCACGACGGGGCCTTCATCTCACCTGATTCTCAAGTTATGATAAGACCGAAGGTGAAAGCGCACTTCACCATAGGATTCCTCAATAGTCTGAGGAACTGTCTATCTATAATTTTAAATGGTTTTTATGGCTTCAGAATCAGGAAAGATGGCGGTAGCCAGGTGAACTTTAACAAAGTCCTACCACCAACCAAACCAAGCAAAATATTGTAATTCCCGTGGTGATTGAACCCAGGACCTAGGAGATCTGACAGCGGTGGGCGTACCAATCACTCAGAACTTGGGCCTTTATTTGCCATTCCCGAAGAACATCATCCAGTCGCAGGTTTGCTGCGTCCCATCTGGGCCCTAATTCACTATGACCGTGTCGTGTCTTAAAGCGCCCGAGATACGTTACACCCGTTACGTCTGGGGCCCAATTTTAAATCAATTGTTTCACAATGACAAAGATTTCATCGCAGAATGGCCATCATAGATGCCTTCTGGTATTCTACTAACCCAATCTATTTTCTATGACTGTCATTGAATTGACTTTGACGATCATTGAAAAAAGAGTCAAATTTTCGTATTCTGCTAATCAATGGCATAGCAATCGTTCTGCTATTTTTTGACAACTCTTCCAATCGCAATTTAGTCTATGAATTAATCATAATGGTATCAGAGTGCAAAGGTTGCTTTTTACGTATATTGTTGCAGGGTATCGCAACGTCATACAAAAAACTATGTATGAAACAAGGCAGAATTTGAAAGGCGAACATTGTTATCTCACTCACCTTCTAGGTAGCCTCGGATTTTTAGTATGGGGTCCCGTCTCTTCTTACGTAGTATTTAGTATTATCTTTGTTTATCTTTAGCACGGACAAATATAATAAGTTTTATAATACGCAGGCAAAAGGGCCCTTATTCACTATGGCCAATACGGGCCCTCGATCGTATCAGAGGCCCACATTGTTGTCAACTTGCCTATCAGTCGTGTTGCAGATATTTACATCAAAAAAACATTATAAACATTTCTGAAATTGAAGCTACTATAGGATACTACAGACTATAATATCCCGTACAGACACAAACAAACCGAAACCACAACCAATAAAACCTCGAGCGATTCAAAATCCAATAAACATTTTAAAAAGTCAAATAAAAAACAGCTCAAATTCCCGCTCAGCAAAAGTAGCGACCCAAAGAATCTAATTATACTTTTGTACGTACGGTATGACGGATTTCCGGGCTGAGCCTTAAAGGAGTATAAGCGTTCACGTCAAAAGCGTGACTCACTCTCAATGATGGGTATAAAATAAACTTTTTTAGACCTCTTCTATATATATATTATAGTAAAGAATAGAAAGAAGTAGAAAATAAATCCTCGTGTAGCACCACGTGCTATTGCAAAATTTGAACACCTTATTTATTATCCTTACGTACCCTACTTATCCTTCAAGTATCAAGATTAGTTTCTTTATGCATAAAGTCGGGCGTAAATTGGTTTCGATGTGCGCGTGGGCTCTTTGCTGTAGTGTGCTGGCTTAGATACCTAAATTCGAGCGTGTCAAAAATGTAGTTTCGTCCTTAATCAAATTTAACATACCAGTTTCTGTTCACGCTTGTGTGATAGGTATCAGCACAATAAGTAGCATTCATATATTAAATATTACTTTGTTCAAAAAAATGAATCTAATTCAAATACAATTTCAAATTATTTATTGCGCGATAAATGGGTAGGTACATTATGTAGGCCTTAAACTAATTATAATATTGTGTCACCATTTTCAGCGTTACAAGCATGCAATAAAATAAAAAATAAAATAATGTGAATAAATCAATAATAATACCTGATTTGCAGCATATATTACAATGTCAGGGTTGTATATATAGTTATTTATGTCCCTATTACAAAGAATTACAATGTCAAATATTTTTTCACTTCATCAATTTAATATAAAGTCATGTTACATTCATTATAAATTATCATTCAAATAGGCACTAACACTATAATACACCTTTTCCGTTAGCAGATTATTTACTCTAAATTTAAACATGTTGTCAGAAGCTATTTCCAGTACAGATTTAGGCAAGTGACTATAAATCTTTGGTGCCATAACGAATACGCTGTTGCCAAATAAGCTTGTATTAATTGTAGAAAACTAATAATAATAAAACAAGCTAACTTGTATTAATAATAATAGTTGGACACGCGAATAACATCAATAATATATCAAATAGACTGAAAATTCAATAACACTTCGTACCCTCCATAATAGTCAGTCAGGATTTTTTATTGTGATATATCTTGACTTCCTGGCTAGCTCTAGACCAGGCAAGGATGAGGTCTACGGCGAAGCGAGTTTTCTCTGAAGGCACTAGTTTACTAACGCATTGACGGAATATGCCCAAGTCGAAGTCAAAATTTCTTTATTCCTTAAGATTTTTTTAGGATCATTTTGAAACGTCAAATCTACCGCCTGTTAGGAATCGCGACCAGCACACAAGGAGGAAAGCAAGAACCTCGGGCTGGTTAATTTTTTGATGATCCATTCAACATTAAGATACACCATTTTAATTACATTTTAAGTAGATCCTAAATACTTACGTGCCGTTGGACGCCAGGCTTAAGCAAGTACTACAGGTACTGGTAGGGTGTTACAAGTAGTAGAGCCCCTTGTGAAAGGGCTCGTCCGGGGAAGTACTACCACCGTACCTAGTTCAGCCGCCAAGCAGCATTGCTGTGTTCCGGTTTGAAGGGTATGGTTGCCGGTGAAATTACGGGCATGCGAGGCTTAACATGTTTATGCCTCAAGTTGACGGGCGCAATGCAGTGCCATGTAGGTTATGTTCTTTGCGGATTTGACCTACACAGTATGGTATTATTATAGGCAAGAGTGCACTTAACATTAGGTGGGCTACTTGCTTGTTCCGTCTCCTAGTTGTATAAAAAAAGGTAATAAGCTTTGTAATTTACCCCAGTAAGTAAAATACAAGTTAAGAGCACCTGTTATATATCTAGCAATCAAGATAGCAATATACTTACTACAGAATATATTTTTCAACACACTTGCTCAAAAAGTGGTCTATGGTCACCGCAATTAGGCACAGAATGACACCCATAATCAAACTGTGACTTTTTCATTGTTATAACTCTCTAGTGAGTTATAGATTTTTTTAAAATTTTATTGGTTGATTTTCTTTGTTCTTAAAAAAGTTTTTAATCAAAAAAAGATCGTGTTCAATAGAACAAATAAATTAATGTTCCTGTTGCTAGCTCATTCCAAGCAACTTCTTATTTAAATAGATCATTTTTACTTGTATGTGTTTAATAAATAAAACTTTCACTCAAATATAACTTTTGTTTTATCTACAATAAAAGAAAACGTTAAATTCCCCATTTTGTACGTGGCAGAATAGGCGCAAACCCTATGCGCGGAAAATAAAAAAAAACCTCATCCCTTTAGTCTGTGGCCGATCGCAATGCGCGCATAGGAAAACTGATTATTTTTTTCCCGCCATAGCGAAACATTTTTCAGAACTCGTTTTCACTGTTGAAATTATAGTTTTTATTGTTATTTATTCACAATTGTGTTGAAAAACGTCGTATGATACATGTGTGTATTGATGATTACCGTCCTCGGTTCTCTTATGACTCAATGGTGCCTCGGCGGTAATCATCAATGTTACACACTAGTACCATAATGTACTATTACACTATTTTTTTAAAGATTATGATTATATATTGTAATATTTATAATTATTACTAATAGCATGGCAAAAATATTGTCTAACATAAAACAATTTAAAGGCTAGTTTTCTGTGAACCTTACGCTTTCAGCATGTGTTCTCCCTCAAATGATTTTGCTTCTTGAAATCTGTCTCAATTTTGCTCCGTTTCAAGTCTCGACGCAATTTTGTTCATATTATGTGAGACCGACTGCAAGCCCCGGGGGCGTAGAATTGAATATTGAAAAGTTTTTTCAGTCGTGCTAAGGTTTGTAATAAAAATGGGGAAGAATAATTATATATCTACAGTACTGACTACCATAAAAGATGCATAAGCATACTTTGAAACGTCTCTTAGGAATTTAATGAATCATGTATAGCTTACCTCACACCTTACCAACTGCATATTGAAATTATCGTTGCATTTTTCATATACATACATTTAGTAACCCAAACCACTGGACGGATCGGGCTGAAATTTGGCATGCAGGTAGATGTTATGACGTAGGCATCCGCTAAGAAAGGATTTTGATTAATTCTACCCCCAAGGGGATAAATAGGGAATGAAAGTTTGTATGAAACTTTGTCAATTTTAAACCGATCGGGCTGAGACTTTGCATGCATTAAGCTACTATGACGTAGGCATCCCCTAAGAAAGGATTTTGAGATTTTCGGTTAGACTTGTTTAAAATGGCTTAAGAAAATCTGAACGTTAATGGAGAAGTTGAAGAATGTACTGTCGTTTTGTAGGCCCTAATTATTTACACACGCTAAACAAAAGTAAAACTGCAAAAACTATACCTAATTAGTAATAATAGTTCTTTACGCGAGCGAAGCTGCGAGCAAAAGCTAGTTGTACGTATAATCGATTTAAATTTGCTTTATATCAATTTAAAAAAAATATTAATTGCACTTATATCAGTTAGGAACTCATCTGTAGATTATCTGAAAATTTCATCATTGTCGATCCAGCCGTTTGCGTGTCCATAAAATACACACACACAAACATTGTCTTTTGTATATTTTATATACGCTCTGGTAATTTTGTTAGTCAACACTTTTATCAACACACGATGATTTTAAAACTACTATATGTCAAACACAATGTCGCACGTACTTACCGTGGACCATCCACCATAAGTTGATGCAACGTCGGTCGGGCGAAGTATCATGTGTATTGTAATCGTTATAAAGTTTTTATGCCAGAAGATTGCACGGGATTTACAATATTGAAACAGGTGCTACCACGTACATAGAGACGTGGTTATCTTTTAATGTGTTGAAGATATAGGCCGAGCGCTACTTAAAGAATACATTTTTTTTTAGTTGGGTGATCTGCTTGTTTCACGATCCGCTTTAACGACCACTTTTATTGGACAGTATCTGAGACATAAGGCCGAATTTTTGTATCGGAAAATCAGATGATTCAAGCAATGTCCTAACCACCCGCGATTGTAACCCAGCAACCAGATCGAGAGAAAACGAAACCAATAGACCCCGGAGATGTTTTACATACATTTCACACTTTAATAAGCCACAAAGGAGGTAAGCGTCCCACCTGATGGCAGTTACCGCCTATACATGCTCACAACACCATGATACAATACTCGCGAGTGCCAACCCTTGAAATTATAAGCTTCTAAGTTAAACCTCGGTAGTGAGACCATTGTCAACCTTATGGTTCTCGGAACTTCCCATACCTATATTGATAAGCCTATTAATATAATGTGTGTTTTTTTGTTTATATTATTGGATAATTACAGGAAGCAGTCGGGTTACCTGAGGACCGTTACAAACGGTCTAAAGACAACCCAACTGATCCAGACGAATACCAAAAGGAAGCATACCTAACTGCCAGCATTCCCATACTGTGATAACAATAGTTCGTTGGCCTTTTTGGAGGTTTTAGGAAACTAAAACCTCTATCTCTATCTAATCAATGCTCTGAAACATTTTGTTATTTTTTTTATTAAAGGTGTTTAGGGTTTGTTAAAAACTGAACATGAAACCCTGTTGGTACACAACAAGAAATATAAATCATATGTTATATCAAAAACAAGTAAGAGGATAAGCTAGAAAGTTGCTACAGCCTCCTATCTGCCAGCAACTAGGGTTTCCGGTTGAAAAATTGTTTTCAACCTCATAATAACATTTTTTTTTACGATGGGTCTGCGCTTGACCTTGAAACTTACATAGGCAAGAATGAGATCTACGATGGAGCGAGTCTACCCACAAAGTGCCTATTAACTCTCTTCTTGAAGACATTTGGGTCGTAACACAGCGGAAAAACAGACGCTGGGAGCTTTTTCCAAGTTCTTGCAGTGCGCACAGTAAAAGATTATTGAAAGCGTTTAGTTCTTATGCGTGGGATATCAACCAGCCCGCTCAGCACGGGGCGGGGATAAAATTGTTGTCCTCTGTTTTTATACACCATCAGGAGACAAAATGCTCTCAGAGGTGGATAAAAACAGAGGGCAAAATTTTTATCCCCTCCCCGTGCTGAGGGGGCTCATAATAGGCGGTGCGTCTGAAATTTCAATTGAAGAACGGCAAAGCCGGTGTTTGCAACATGATCGTCAAATGTCAAATGTGACATTCTAAAACATGGTTTCGTTTTTATATATATTTTTTACGTTCTTTAGATACTTATCTTCGACGACCTTTTTGCTACTTTCGCTACTTACTTGTAGAAATATGTTTATGTTCCAGAATCTATTCGATTCGGAAGTCTTTATTAGATTATGAAGCTTTTTTCCAGTGAATGGGGACATTCATTTATGTCGAGAACGTTGAGAGCAGGTGAATCAAATTATCTGTATCATGTTATTGTACCTGCGCATTACCATCACCAACCGGCGGTAGAAATATCCAAAAGATGCATTTATTTTTGAATTTTATATTATTTTTTATAAAAAATTGACATTGATTTAACTAATTTTGGTGCTAGATGGCGCTGTGTCTACTCGTGTATGCCCTCAACTGCCGTGGCGACTGGGGCTTGAGAATCAACTACTCCAACTTAGCCCGCTGATATCTAGAAAGCCGACTAATGACTCTTACCAGAATAAAAGCAGCTGTTTCATTATCTGTATATTTTAGAAAATAATTATTAAAATCACCAATCTGCCTGCCAAGCGTGGTGATTATCGAAGAGCTCTTACATTTTTAAGCAAACACTGTCTATAAGTGAAACATTATGGGCTAGCTAATTGATTCAGGCGTTATTTTACGGAGACATGCAGCGCCGATCTCGGAGCGGTAACACATCCACAGAGGGCTCGTCAGCTTAGCAGCAAGACTATTTTTTTTCGTGTAGAGGCGAAACACGTGTCGAATGGATTTTTTCAGAGATTTGGCGGATTTGTTACTAAATATTTTTTCTGTTTTCAGATTTCATTTTGAAATTATGGGCTGTTTAATCTCGCTCCCTCGTAGGACATATTCTTCCCTTACATTATACATATTATCAGCCCGCTACGTGCGCTGCTGAACATAGGTCTCCTGCAATCGACGCCATAAATAGATATCCTGAGCTTCCTTCATCCCTCGACTCCTCGCGACTGTCACTATGTCGTCGGTCCTTCCCACACTTCGTTTCGCGTTTAATTGAAATCACCGTGCAAGACCCTTTACTCTCTAGCGTTTATCGGTTTTGCAAGCTATGTGGCCTGCCCACTGCAACTTCAGCTTGCTAATTCTGAGGGCAAGTCAGTGATTTTGACTATTCTACGGCTCTCACAACGTTTTGTATTTATCACGTAGTGAAACTCCAAGCATAGCTCTCTCCGTAGTTATTCACCACGCCATAATCAGAGGCTATATTCAGCGATAGATCCTTAGTCATCATACACTGATTGTAGACTTTTGTGTTGAGGCCCATCCGAGTTGAATTCGTCAATTGACCTCTGTATCAAAGTTGGATTTACCTAGTTGGTACATCTGGCCTAGGTAAACATAATAATCTACAACTTGGATAACAATTAATCTTTACAGTTATTGTAAAAATAATTAAAACGGTGCGCAAATAATCAAGTCAAAACTGGGTTCCCAATAAAACTGTTGCACATTATACGGGTAAACAAATAAATTTATGTTCAAATAAAAGCGGTCATGGTGAGGCATCTGAACAATTTACTGCCTGGCAACGGCTTTATTTTATCTTAAGTACCTGCGCATTTGCGTCTTACAGTTTGTTTTTATAGATTAACTAGCTTTTGCTAGAGGCTTCGCTCGCGTTAAGATGTATTATTATTAATTAGGTATAGTTTTTGCGGCTTTACTTTTGTTTAGCGTGTGTAAAAAATTAGGTCCTACAAAACTTAAAAACGACAGTACATTCTTCAACTTCTCCATTAACGTTCAGATTTTCTTTAGCCATTTTAAAAAAGTCTCAACCGACAAAACCTATACTCAAACCAAACGAAAACAAAACAAATGCCAAATACAAAGCAGAGTCTATAACCAAAACTACTAAACCGAAACAAAACAAATGCAAAATCTCAAAATCCTTTCTTAGGGGATGCCTACGTCATAGTAGCTTTATGCATGCAAAGTCTCAGCCGGATCGGTTTAAAATTGACAAAGTTTCATCCTCTATTTTATCCCCTTGGGGGTAGAATTAATCAAAATCCTTTCTTAGCGGATGCCTACGTCATAACATCTACCTGCATGCCAAATTTCAGCCCGATCCGTGCAGTGGTTTGGGCTGTGCGTTGATAGATCACTATGTCAGTCAGTCAGTCACCTTTGAATTATATATATTTAGAAGATAGATTTCATACATTTATTCGACCTTAAGTTTGTACTTTTATTCGTTTTGTGATGTTCACAGAACATAGTGGACTCCACTATCATCAGGCAAGACATGAAATAGCTATGGACCCATGTATATATGGACCATAGCAGAGGTGCAATTAAAACGTTATAATATGAAGGTTATGACAAAAATCTTCAAACAAAAAAAAATGTCCGAAACACAGGTTTATTTATTGGTCGAAGGGAAAACTCTTTCATCTCACCTGGAAATTACTTTCCCGTCTATTGTTAATAAGTCCGAAGTAAGTATTGAACCTGGAATCTTCAACAGGCTGAGGACCTGGATTTACAACTAAAAGCTGGAAAACAACAATTTAGGATTGTTGTTATACCTTCATTCGTTTGATACCATATCATGAAGGTTCTAAGGTTCTGGTTTTACAATAGCTTAGAAGATTCAAAACCTTGAAGACACAAAGAACACAAAGAACAGCATTAAAAAATATCAAACTTTCAGCACATAGCTTCATACTTGAGTGAAATTAATGTCCTGTAATATTTATGTAATTTATGTAATACTATTTCATAAATTATATTACAAATTATTATTATAACAAGCCTGATAGCTCAGTTGGTAGTAACTCTGCCTTCTGCGCTGTAGGCTGTGGGTTCAATTCCCACCCAGGACAAACATTTGTGTGATGAATGTAGATGTTTGTTCTGTGTTTGGGTGTTGTATCATATAGTACGTATGTATTTACAAAAAGTATTTAAGTATTCTATCCGTAATCTAGTTCCCATATTACAAGCTATGCTTAGTTTGGGGCTAAATGGCGCTGTGTAAAATGAATGTCCTTTAATATTTATTTGTTTTATTGTTCTAAAGAAAAATATTTCAGATGCACAGGTCCAAAGATCACTTTCACTTTGAACACTAACAATACCTTATATTTTACACTTCTTAATTGATCTCTGTTGTTTTTTTTTTTAATTTATAACATTAATAGTCTGGAGCTGATGCAGTCGGCGGGCCAAAACCAGGTCCGTAGCTAGGAAAGGGCAGAGTAAACTTCTAAGATCTAACTGAGAGAATTAAGTTATTATAAGGCCGGTAATATATGATATAATATATAAGGAAGCGCACTTCACCCGGAATCCTCACTGGCTATCTTACCTCTAAATGCCTGAACATAACAATTATAGAATTGTTATTATGGCGACAGAATTAAGATAAGATGGTGGTTGCTTGCCAGGCGGACTGAAACAAAGTCCTACCACCAACCAAACCAAGCACAATATTGTACTTCCCCTGGGGATCGAACCCGGGACAGATACCGGTGGGCGAACCACTACTCCACAAAGGCGGTTAAAAAAAGAAGTGAAATGAAAAACCACGTTTTTGTTAAAAAATTGATGTACAAGTGCTTTGGAAGAGGCTCTGTCTAGCAGTGGACACTAGCAGGCTGTTGATGTGATGATGATGTATACAAACCGATGTTGTAGTATTACCAATAGGTTCAGTATGCTCTAGCGAAGCGCTCAAGCTCTGCAGTGATTAATTGGTAACTAGTTGGTTTGGATAGCGATATTGAATTGATGCGTCCAGTGACGTAGTATTACAAGGTACCTAGTGCTTGATGGATTGCTGTCAATCTATATACGTCTCACTAAATATGTGACCGAATTACAGAGCTCGAAATAAATCATCCACTGCCATAACCAGAACAGGACTTGTCTTTATGTTTATTCAAAAAATAAACTTATGCAAATTATATATATATATATATATTTTTTAAATACCTTTCTGTTGATGTATAATGTCTTAACTGTTACTGTCATGTCTGTTGTTTATTTTTTACTGTATGTGTGTTTTGTGTTTGTGTGAATAAACGTTATATCTATCTATCTATCTATGTTCTTACTAAATGTCTGTCACTTATGAATAAAAAAAATATTGAGTTTAGATTGATGCGAATAGTTTATTATGGGTTTATTTTTTTATTTGGGTAATAATTCGCAAATAGCGATTCAAAAATCTTGTATGTGATAGGTTAAAATAAATATACTTGAGCAACGAAGGAACATTCCAAATGAAAAAAAAACCTGAATTATTTGAAACTTATTAGTTTTAGTATTTAAATTACATAAATGAGATATTTTAGATTAGATTAGATTAGCTCTCAAGAAGAAAACATTATTATTCTTTCGAAAAATAATGGTTTCCTTTCTGAAAAACAATGGGAAATTAGTCCCATTGTTACAAATACTAAAGCCTTTGCAACCTTGTAATCTAATTTGGGCCGTTTTTGCCATTAACAGGCGCTAAATGGCTAATTAAAAATCGATTTGTAACGAAACAATTAATCTTCGTTACTTGGCCAGTCGGTTTTTACAACTGGATAGGGCATAGGCTTTCATTAGCAGAGCGATACGCTCGCACTATCGCTGAGATCCTTTGAAAAGTTGCAGGTTTTCCCAAAAGCTGCGTACAGGTGCTGGCACTCCCGTGGATCAAGTGAAAACCACTAGGAGTAGATCCCAACCACTCCAGATGATTTAATATTTTGTTTAAAAATACGCTCCGAAAAGTTGTGTCTCAGTTCTGTGTGAGATAGAATTATTTACTACCAAATTTTCGACAATAATTTAACTGCCTGGTCTAGTGGTTCGCCTACCGGTATTCGATCCAGACGGGAGTACAATATTGTGCTTGGTTTGATTTGTGGAAGTACTTTGTTAAAATCTGCCTGGCTAGCCAACTTACCTCAGTCGCCATAAATACAATTTCAAAATTGTTATACTCCGGTATATAAGAGGTAAGAAGATAGGCATTGCCTTAGTCCGATGGGGTGAAATGCGTTTCCAACTTCGGCTTTATCATAACTTGAAACCAGATAAGATGAAGGCCAAATGCTTCCCCGTCGTAAAATAAAAAAAAAACAAAATCACAATCAAAACTGTTATTCTTATCACAAACCACACTACCTTAATTCGGTTTGGTAAAACATTCACTCATTGTGTTTCGATTTATAAGCTAATTATATTGTTAACTCTTGTCAGTTAATGTCCAAAGTGGTAATAAACAAAATGAACTGTTGAAAGACTTAGTAAGTTAATTACAGTGAGCGCAGTCTTTTTTAGTTTAGAAAATGAAGTCTTATTTCTTAAATAATCAATTCTACCTACTCATCAAACTGACTCTTATGCGTGATTCAATGATTAACTTGTTCTCCCTCATAAACGTTGCTTTACTGTTATCTAAGCTCCCAAAATAATCGATCATAGAACGAACGATTGTCGTAGCGACGTTTTTTGAATGCAGTAATCTTATTTTTACAGGTGACAATCTGAAGTTAGCTGATCAATGTAAAGTATTTATGTATTCTGTTCAGTTTTTTTTTATCGTACGACGGGGAAGCGCTTTGCCTTCATCTCACCTGGTTACATGTTGAGAAAAGGCCGATGGTGGAGGCGCACTTCACCCGGAATCCTCAATAAATTGAGGAACTGGCTATCTTACCTCTAAATACCGGAACACAAAAAATTTAGAATTGCTGTTATGGCGACAGAATTAGGTAAGATGGTGGTAGCTAGTCAGGTGGACTTAAATAAAGTCCTACCACCAACCAAACCAAGCACAATATATTGTACTTGCCATGGGGATCGAACCTGGGACCTCTGGATCCGTAATATAGTTCCCTTATTACAAGCTATGCTTAGTTTGGGGCTAGATGGCGCTGTGTGAAATGAATGTCCTGTAATGTCCTGTAAAATTTAATGAAATGCCCGCCATCTTGCTTCGTAACAGTTTTAAACAAGCATTTATATCTAATCAGTAAATTTAAATCCCTTCAGCCACTTTGGTAGCTAACTGGTTCGTAATTCAATTGATTAAAATTTAAGTAACCTTTCTAGGAAAACAATATTGAGGTAAGATAGCCAGTTCCTCAGATACTTGAGGATACCGCGTGAAGTTTGCTTCCACCATCGCCCACTTAATGCCAAGTGAGATGGTAGCCAAGCACACAATTAAATAATTGACCAATAAAAAAGTAGTAGATATTTTATTACTCTTATTAGTCGTCCATACAAATCGCAGCGTTAACGTTGAACGCGCTCATCTAATTAACGCATCTGTCCTCGCTCAGACACACGGTTTCATTAATCACTTGTGCCGACGACTGTACAGGCTTAATCAGCGTTCGCAGCTGTCTTCGTGTATTGCAATTTCTTCGGTTTGGTAACGTCTCTGTGATATATTAAAGAATAATGTGAGAGTGCTTGAAATGTACGACTTGTTTCAGATCCTGTGTTGTGTTTACGAGTACATTGCTTACAATGATGGATACATGCCAAATTTTGCTGAAATGCGCCTAGGAACTCTAACCTGAAATGCAAAGTACCCTATTTTTTTTATCGAAATGTTGGTCAGTATAGAAAACCTTTGAATGCGCGTCGGACTCACAAATAGCTGGTTAGTTTAAAAGTGACCAATCAAACTTCAAAGAAAACGGATAAATGAGCGAAGTTAAAGCATTTACACTGGGACGTCCATAGCACATCACTACTCCTAACCTTTGTCAACTGTTCATTAAACGTGGTAGCTTTCTGCCTATGAATACAAATTTTCCCTTAATCAAAAACTGCCCTTACATTGCCGCCTTTCAAGCTCCCAGCCAAAGTGAACAAAAGTTTACTCTTAAAGTTTCCTTTGTTTTATAAAAGGGTTCCATTTATACTAATGGCAAACGCATTACTGTATCTAACTCGGGAATCGCTTTGGGTCAGTAATCGAGAGTCTTGTAAACAAAGTTCGGTTGAGTTTACAATGCTTTTTGTGAAGGCTTATGTCTATATACAGGTTTATAGTTGTATAGTGATGTAATGTTTATTTTTTCATTTATTTCTATTCGCTCATGTCTCAATACCCTACATTTCTCAAGGGCATAGATAATGTCTGCCATGGAGTCAACAAGTCTATACTATTACCACAAAATGTTATAATATTGTCGCAAACATTAAAACTTAAATACGAAGTGACCTTACTCTTAAACTTTCACTTTTTACTTTTTTGGTTGGCTCTTATTGAAACCAGCAAATTAGCATAGCTGTCCAGTATAGTACCAGAACAGCATAGTATCCATAGACCGTGGCAAAGTGGAAGTGTTTTGGGCACTCTTCTGTCGTCTGGTAGGTACTGGTCTATAACAGTTGAGTTACTTAAGGCACGCTACGCAGCTGAAATCGCGGCAGAAACGATTATGAGAGTTGACAACGGCAAGCTGTAGGTGGCGCATGCGTATCGTAAATAAAACCTTTTGATAATTCTTTTTCTGAGATCGCTATGCCGGTATGTAGGTAGGTAATGTGACCATATGATGGTACCTTTACTAGCACAGAACAAATAACTTATTTTAATTCGTTCTTATATTGATTCTGAGTCTAGGTGTTGTCTGACCGCTGCGAGGAGTTTCGCAAGTCATTCATGATTAAAATTAAAGTTGAAATGGTATCAAAAAACTAGCTTACCTACCTTTAATGTAGATCAACATGTAACCTATCATTTAAAATAAATCGTAAGTCAAGATTCGTTGTAGGTATCACAATATTTCTCTTGTAAATTTTGAAACGTACCATTTTCAATAAATATTTTTATCGAGAACATTTTCAGCTATTATGTTTTCAGCTTACTTTTAATGTAGATAGGTACCTGAAGTTATACATATATAAAAAATAGACTCGTGACTTGTTCAGAATCACTATAATTTTCCTCTGGAAAAAGAGGAAATGTCTACCGACAGGGCCTTAAATTCCGTTTGCAACGGTTCTTAAGTAAGCCGGTTGTTTTCCTTGTAAACAATTTGATTAAATGTAAATATTGTTAGAATGAATAACACGAAGTTAATACAATATTACATAATCTGACAACCTATTTATTTAAATTTAAGTAGTAGGGATTCGCCGGTTCTGGCCCACTTTCAAAGGTTAGGTTAGGTTGTAGTAGTAGGTATTCACCGTTTCTGGCTCAAGGGGGTCGAAAAATTTTTTGGAAATTGGGCACCCTGGATTGGTCTGTCGCATGATTCAACGTACCTGCCTCAGGGGGTGCGAAAAGAAAAAATAAAATAATAATTTGAAAATTGGGCACCCTGGATCGGTCTACCCAATTCTTTTTAGGCTTTCTCAACGCTTAACCGAGATAGGAATTTTAATTGCATGCTCCTAGTATGTCTCATTAAGTCATTACTAATGACATACTCGGCACTAATCATCGTCGCTCTAATTATATTCATACCAATGAAACCACACTTTCTATTTTCACATTATTTTATTTCAACCAAAATAACATCTAAACATATTATATACCAATATATCATTTAAAATACTATTGCTCCTGAATAATCTCACAAATTCTGTTAAGGATAAACCATTGAATTTGTGGTAGATATACATCAGACTGTACTCGCCGCATACTGAGGTCCAATCATTTTGCAGTCGACATCTATTGTAATCCCATTTTCTTGCGTTTCTTTTTAAAAACCTTAGGTGATGGCCGGTAGGCGGTCTACCGTAAGAATCAAAGTATTCCCCGACGCTATTATCGTCAATGTGTATAGCAACCCAATGAGATCCAGGTTTTGAGTCAGGATCTAAATTGCTTATAAGGTATGTAGGGGCTTGTACGCGTATTGGCAATCTGTTAGCAGCATATACGTTGTATTGTAAGCGTGTATGAACATTATTTAAATGTTGTTGTATTTCTAAAATGTGTATAAATAATTATGTAAATACGGTAGTTTTAGTATTGTAAATTCATGTTGTAATATGTAATAAATGTTGAATGGTTTAATTAGTTTTATATAAATATGTTTAATGAGTGTAAATAAAAAATGATTTTTATCAGAGAATGTGTTATTTGTTACAATACCCTCATAGAATCTACACGTCAAACAGAGATAAAATGAATCAATTTCTTCATCCATTTACCGCAATTGTTGCTGGTCCAAGTGGTTGTGGAAAATCAAAATTTGTTACAAACTTTATAAAATACATTACAGAGATATGTGACAAGCAATTTAGTCAAATAACTTGGTGTTTTGATGAAATGCAACCTTTGTATAACTTACCAAATGTAAACTACGTTCACGGGATACCAGATTTAAGTATGTTTGATGGCAAGGATGCTAACCTGGTAATTATTGATGATCTTATGAGAGAATCTGATGGTAGAGTGGTTGATATATTTACCAAAGGAAGTCATCATAGAAACTTGAGTGTTTTTTACATCACGCAAAATTTGTTTCATCAAGGAAGGGGTCAACGAGATATTTCATTAAATTCAAGCTACATCATCTATTTTAAAAATCCACGTGATAAGACACAAATTCGATACCTAGCTCGTCAGGTATCACCAGAAAATACCAAATTTATTCAAGATGCTTATAAGGATGCAACCACAGAAGCACATGGATATATAATGATAGATCTTAAGCAAGGAACAGATGATATTTGTCGAATTAAAACTAAAATATTCCCTGAAGATGGTTATTGCATAGTGTACGTCCCAACAAAGGACTTTAAATATTCGAAGACTCAACAAATCCCGATCACTTTTAAATAATGACTCGTAGTCTCAAGACGCATCAGAATTTATTAAACGCACTAAATACACTTAAACCAAAATATCAACAAGTTATATTAAAGGTATGTGATGATGATGAAATAAATTGTATCTGTGAGTGTATTCACAACGTTCTTCAGGGAAAAGTTCCACTCGACAAAAAACAAAAGAGTAAATTGAATAAATTCAAATATTTACTGCGGAAATTGGTTAGAAAAGGATCAAAAAAAGAAAGAAAGAAAATTTTAATTCAAAAAGGTGGAGCTTTCCTCCCAATCATTTTAGGTTCTATTTTAAGTGGATTGATAAGTTCACTTGTTTAAAAATGGAACATGCCAAAAAAATGGTGCTCGTGGAACCCAGCTTGATTGATAAATTAAACCGAATTAACACTCAACATGGGGTTGACAATCCAAGAACACGATTGGACACAGAAATGCAGAATATTTTAAATAGTAATATAGATGATAGAAAGAAATGTATCCTGTACTTACAAATTTTGCAAAGATTTCTACATTTCACTGAAGAAGATCGTCGACCTGTTGAATTACCGATAATAACATCAAATCATTCACCTGTAATAAGTAAAGATTCAAATATAAATAATACCATAAAAAACGAGCACGTAGTTGACTCTCCGACTTCGAGCGAGGAAGGTAATCATCAAGAAAGTCTCCTCACCTCATTTGAGTCTCCCAACGAAAGCGTTCCATCCCCTTTGAAGACTCCATACTCAATAAAACAAATATTAAGTTTAATACCTAAAACTTATAACAAAAAGGGTGAGTTATTGTTAAGTTCGCTATCTCTGAGTAAAAATAGAAACAAATTTCATTGGAGAAATGATGGCACAGTTGTGATTGATAATAAAGCAATTCCTGGAAGCAATATTATAGATCTAGTGAACGATATACTAAGACCATTAAAGAAATGTGATCCAATAGGCTGGAAAGAGTTCTCTCAAGGATTGAAAGATATAAAAATACCACTTACATACATTGGGAATCCTAAGAGGAGTCAGTACATCAGTGAACTGCGGCTTAAAGATAACAGTAACATTTCAAAAGTCGAGGAATCGTATTCAACACCCACTAGTAATTATGCGAATAAACTACGCAAGAAGATCGATTGGGAAAAATGGACCCCTTATTAGAAATAAATAGAATATATTATGATCCTGCACATCCTGCTGGATATGGAAGCATTCATAAATTAACTAAAGCTATGAAAGGTAAAATGAGTATAAAAGAAATTAAAAAATGGTTACAGGACCAAGAGGCATACACACTCCACAAACCTGTTCATAAGAAATTTCCTCGTAATAAGTATATATTATCAAACCTAAATGAACTTTGGCAAGCGGATTTAAGTGATATGAGAACGTATTCTAAACTAAATGATGGTTTTAATTACATTTTGTGTGTGATCGATGTGTTTTCAAAATATGCGTTTGTTAGACCTATGAAAAATAAAAACTCTGAAACAGTTAAACAATGTTTTGAAAGTATTTTTAATGAAGCTAAAATCACTCCAACACACATTCAATCAGATAAGGGAACAGAGTTTGTTTCAAAGGAGGTGCAAACATTTTTAAGAAATAAAAATATCAACTATTACACAACAAACAATCCCGATATTAAAGCTAGCATTGTTGAAAGGTTTCAAAGAACACTTAAGATGAAAATGTGGCGTTATTTTTCACATAAAAATACTCACAGATATGTAGATATTTTACAAGATTTAGTTTATGCATATAATCACAGCTATCATTCCAGCATAAAAATGTGTCCTTGTGATGTAAATTTTAACAACATAATGACTGTCTGGAATAACCTTTATGAAAGAAAAAATTATCAGTCAAGAATCTCAGATACCACCTTACCGAAATTTCATATTGGTGACCATGTACGAATAACTAAATATAAACATATATTTCAAAAAGGATATGAATCGAATTGGAGTGATGAAATTTTTATTATATCTTCGATCATAGAGAGGACACCATGGGTAGTATACACATTGAATGATTTGCAAAATGAACCAATAACAGGTACATTTTATGAAAAAGAACTACAGAAAGTAAATTACAACCCCACTGCAAGTTACAAAATAGATAAAATCATAAGCACGCGCTACTCTGGGAACAGAAAGCAATTGTTTGTGAAGTGGAAAGGTTATCCAAATAAATTTAACAGTTGGATTTTGGCTTCTAGCATAAAATAACTACAAAATGAAAGAAAGTTTTTATATTACTCTACTAAGCAACAGCTCTATGGAATACTTTCCACAAAACACTACATCTCTTTTTTCTACTAAACTACCAAAATCAATCATTTTGGAAGGATCATGGACCGTTGGTATTGTTGAATTTCAATATCCAAGCACAATGTTTACTGTTCAAGAACATGAAAACATAGTTTATGTAACAAAGTGGATGCTGATGCCTAACGAACAGAAACCATCAAAAGTGTACTACAAAACGCACATACCAGCCACCAACTATGATGATATCAATCATATCTTATCAGCATTAAACAACATAAAAGAACATGTCAAATTCCGTTATGATGAGTTATCAAAGTTCGTCTCCGTTTCTGTAATGGATGAATCAATAACATCAATAACGTTATCACCTAAGCTGTGTCTACAACTCGGGTTTGAACCTTCTAGAAACTTGGTAACTAAGGGCATAGGGAAATGTCCAGCGAATTTGCATTTAGGGCTACCATCTCAATTATTAGTTTACTGTGATGTAATTGATCCACAAATAGTTGGTGATGTGATGACACCTTTACTTAGAATCATACCATTAGACCCTTCAAAATATATTTATGGAGCTAATAAAATGCATGTATTCTCACCACCTCACTACCTACGTGTCATGCGTAGAGAGTTTGATACTATTGAAATAGATATAAGATCAAACACAGGTGAAAAAATACCATTCCAGTTTGGAACAGTCTGTGTTAAACTACATTTCAAAAAAATATAATGCAATCTTTACAAAATAAAATATCTTGTCCTTATGAAAACTATTACTCTCACCAAGCGGGTTCAGGTATTGGAGTAATCTACAGAGGTGCACCATATCAACGGGGGCATGGAATTGGTAGCTTTTTAGGAGGGCTGTTTCGATCAGTTTTACCTCTATTCTCCAGTGGAGCGCGAGTGATTGGTAAAGAGGCTTTAAATGCTGGTGTGGGGTTGCTGTCGGATTTAGTTAGCGCGCGACCTATGGAAGAATCAATTAAAAACCGGTTGAAAGAAGTTGGTGCAAATTTAAAGCGAAAAGCTGATGATAAAATTGATAGAATCAATATGTCTGGATCAGGATATATAACTAAACGGAAACAACTAGCTTCGTTCATTCCACAATTAGCTGCTAAAGTAAAAGCTACAAATAAGAAAAAAAAATTGAATCGTAATAATATCAAAGATATATTTTCATAACAAAAATAATATTAAATTAAAAATGTCTTTCTTACATAGCCATTCGTGTGAGTGTATTAAATCAGAATTAGACTTATTTGCCTTACCCTCAACACAAACAAGTATAGAAAATGGATTGTGGATACATTACAAACCTATTTCATCTTTAGCTGACGATGGCCCCATCGAATTTCAAGTACCAGGAACTGGAGAGGATTATATTGATCTATCGCACACTTTGCTTCATATAAAAGCTAAAGTACTAAACCAGGACTCAACGAAACTTGCTTCTACAACAGTAGTAGCTCCTGTTAATAATTGGTTACATTCTCTGTTTTCCCAACTTGATGTTTACTTGAACCAAAAGCTTGTATCACCACCGAACAACACTTACCCTTATCGCGCATATTTGGAAACTCTATTGAACTATGGTTCAGCAGCTAAGAAATCTCATTTGACTTGTGGTCTTTGGTATGAAGATACCGCTGGAAAAATGAATGCTACAGATGACAAAAATGGAGGGTTCACTAAACGACAAGAATTTGCTTTTGAGAGTAAAGAAATAGAAATGATTGGACATTTACATGGTGATATTTATAATCAAGAAAAATTTTTAATCAACGGTGTTGAAATGTCTGTTAAACTAGTGCGTTCTAGAGAATCATTTAATTTGATGGCTTCCTCGAATGATATAAAGTTTAAAGCATGCATTACAGACGCCACACTTATTGTTCGCAAAGCACGAATCAATCCATCAGTTTTACTTGCACATCAGAAAGTGTTAGCCTCTACTACAGCTAAATACCCTATAACTAGAGCTGAAGTTAAAGTTTTAACGATTCCATCGGGGGTACAGGGAAAAACGTTGGATAACATATTTTTGGGACAAGTGCCTAAGAGAGTTATAGTTGGTTTTGTTAATAATACCGCATTCAATGGTAGCCTCACTAAAAATCCATTTAACTTTGAAAATTATGATATAAATACATTTTGTTTGTATATTGACGGACATCAAATACCTTCAAAAGCTTTACAACCATCATTTCAAAATAATGTTTATACTTCAGCTTATCACACGTTGTTCTCTGGAACAGGTATACATTTTCTTAATGAAGGTAATGGGATATCTAGAGAACACTATGCTAACGGTTTTTGCCTACTAGCGTTTGATCTTACATCTGATTTGTCAGCTCATTCTTCGACACATTGGAATCTTATTAAACATGGTAGCGTAAGACTAGAAGTTCGTTTTGAATCAGCACTTTCACAAACCATCAACTGTATTGTGTATGCAGAGTTTGATAATGTTATAGAAATTGATAAAAACCGTAATGTAAATGTAGATTACAGTAGTTAATAATGATTAGTTTTAAGATCGATTGTATCTAGCTAATAATTTCTTGTTAAAGATAAGACATTGAAATAAAGTTAAAAATTACAAAAAATGCATTTATAATTTACCTCTACGTTGATCAAACCCATCTTATCCTACTTTTAAAGAATGTAAGTATCAATATTTTGTCACTTGTATCTGACACTTGCAATCGATACGACATAAGATGGATACTTTGGAAATACAGCAACATTTAAATAATGTTCATCCATGCTTACAATACAACGTATATGCCGCAAACCGATTACCGATACGCATTGAACCCCCAATATACCTAATAAGTAATTTGGACCCTGATACAAAACCTGGATCTCACTGGATTGCTATACACGTAGACGTGAATGGTATTGGGGAATATTTTGATTCTTACGGTAGACCGCCTACCAGCCATCACCTAAGGTTTTTAAAAAGAAACGCAAGAAAATGGGATTACAATAGATGTCGACTGCAAAATGATTGGACCTCAGTATGCGGCGAGTACAGTCTGATGTATATCTACCACAAATTCAATGGTTTATCCTTAACAGAATTTGTGAGATTATTCAGGAGCAATAGTATTTTAAATGATATATTGGTATATAATATGTTTAGATGTTATTTTGGTTGAAATAAAATAATGTGAAAATAGAAAGTGTGGTTTCATTGGTATGAATATAATTAGAGCGACGATGATTAGTGCCGAGTATGTCATTAGTAATAACTTAATGAGACATACTAGGAGCATGCAATTAAAATTCCTATCTCGGTTAAGCGTTGAGAAAGCCTAAAAAGAATTGGGTAGACCGATCCAGGGTGCCCAATTTTCAAATTATTATTTTATTTTTTCTTTTCGCATCCCCTGAGGCAGGTACGTTGAATCATGCGACAGACCAATCCAGGGTGCCCAATTTCCAAAAAATTTTTCGACCCCCTTGGGCCAGAAACGGTGAATACCTACTACTAATTTATTAGATATTGCTATGCTATTTTATACTTAGACAAACATTTTCTTAGCCTTGAGATTTGTAAACTGGCGGGTCAATGAGCATTTCGTCCGTAATTGGATTCACCCAGTTTGAGGTTTGTCTCTCTTGTATCATCACTATTATCATCATCTTTAGCCTTCCTTCAGGCTATTTCAAATGGTAAATCTATCTTAGAGACAAATTTCATCTTTAAAACATCTATCCATGTATCGATAGAGCAGAATTTTCTGATCCCATACATAATTGTTATTCTAGCTCTATATTTTATCTGAAAACCTGATGTTTTGATATCTGATAGATTTTGACATGTTTATCAATGATAGAACATGTCATATGGTTCTCCGTAACGTTACAGAGTACAGGGCCGCAAGAGGGGTGGGGGGGGGTATTGGTTGGTAGTAGGACTTTGTTTAAGTCCGCCTGGGTAGCTACTTAGGTAGCTACCCATAACAACAATTTCTATCGCCATAACAACAATTCTGAAATTGTTGTATTCCGGCATTTAGAGGTGAGATAGCCAGTTCCTCATTGAGGATTCCGGGTGAAGTGCACTTCCACCTTCGGTCTTATCAAAACATGAAAAATCTGGTAAGATGAAGGCCAAGCATATCCCCGTAGAACAATAATAAAAAAAGATGTATAATATGACCAAATGCATGTTGACGTAATTTGTGTTGGTTAAAATGCCTGTTGGAGAAAGTGAGTTTTGGACCAAATATATGTTGAACGTAATGCAAAATAATTTCCATTTGGACATGCTGCTTATTATATTATATTGGACTGACAGCTAACCAATTCTTAGAAACAAGACGATTTCCAGGTAATCTGAATGTACAGGGGTAATGCTCTTAAAATACTACCTATCATAAAACTAACAATCTGAGGTCAAATAATCTTAGATTGGTTTATATCTCCTTTGATATGATGAACCCAGAATTCTAGAAAGAAAACTTAATCTTCCTTTAGGGTTTCTTCCTTTTTTCTTCTTTTAGGTGTATTTCAATGCAATATGTTTTTCAACTCATCTATTGTAGACGATATTAAAGAAGTTAATTTAAAAAGTTTGTCAAGAGATTGTCGCGAGGTAATTATTAGTTTAAAGGGCAATGGTTAGTTAAATTGTAGTAAAAACTTACCAAATGTATTAAACTCCAGTTACATCGCTGAACTTTTCCGAAGAGGATCTGTAACAAAATAATCTAATTAATAAAATTATATTAACTGACTGACTGACATATAACGCACAGTTAACCGGTAGATATGGAAGTATTTTTGAAAATTCATCGCCTGTCTAAGTGAAATAGGGGTATGTAAGTTTGTCATCTTTGAATTTAGGATTTGAAATCAGGTATTATGTGAAATCAGTTTTTGTTTTAAACAATTTTATAAAATGAAATTACAATATAAAATAAAACATATTAATATTTATTTAGAAAAAACATTTCAGGTCAAACAATAATTACTGGTTTTTTTATTTTACTCTAAGGCAATGCTAAATACTGTACATAAATCTAACTATATACACAGTAAGCAGTCGTGTTAGGACAATAACAAATGGTTTATATATAATTAAAATATTCTAGACGAGTACTGGACGGTAGATTACTCAAGACACTAGCTGAATTGCCACGCTAAATAGCTATGCCATGTCGCTGGCCTAAATAAGAGCCAGCCCTTGGGTCACGCGCAGCCTCAATCAAAAGCTCTGCAAGATTTTTGAGAATCCGCAGAGCTCTAGGTCTCGACCCTAAAATTCTCAAATAAGTAAGTTCTGTCAATTCCACATTACTATAAAAATATATAAACTATACGCCATAAAATTGGGGTGAAAAATTGTGTGGAAGATCCATTTTATTTCAGTGTCAGTAACGTAGTTCATAAGGTAAGTCAGTAAGTAACGTAGTGTTCGGGCATTTTGTTTGTAGATATAAAAATTGAATGGTTTTTATTTATTATGCAACTATGTTCTATTGAATCGAAAATATTTAATAATGAATGCGGTACACAATACAATACCATACAATATTCTTTATTGACCACCAAATGTAAATAAAATGATGAACTAATTCATCATACAAAAAAAAAAAATGCAAAATGGGCGGTCTTATCGCTAAAAGCGATCTCTTCCAGACAACCTTTGCATGGACAGAGGCAGGAGGATGTTAATATGGACATATATTCTCTCAATTTGTACACCGTCGATATCGGTAAAGCATGTTGTGGCTTATCCACTATTATAATAGACCCCATCATAATGTACACATGGCTTAGCAAATAAATAATCTTTATCTTCTTTAGGTTATTAATCTTGATGGTATTTCAGGAGTAAGTTTTCAAGAGTAGTTTGCTCGTAAAGATGCAGTTTTTATGGGTAATAAAATAGAAAATCTAAACATTGATCAAAGCTATTGCTGTTATTTGGAAAACAAGGTTCATTCATTAACAAAAAATGTATATGAACAATCTAACAACTATTTATATGTTGTATCGTGTCGTGCAATACTAGAGAATTACACTTTTTTGAAACAACGATGTGTTATAAGAATTTGTGGATTTATATACCTTCACTGAAAGTTGAGGTAAAAACACAAACTGAACAATATAACGCAATACTCTTAGCAATTGACCCCAGAAAGAGCCATTCTGCCCTCAATCCGTCAACATTCTCGACACAATAGGTTATTACGTGGACTTGCTTACCATGGCCTGTTTAAACACTGCAAAGGTATTGTATTATTCATATTTAACCGTCTGAAACAGGGTGATTAAATTCAGCTATGCATAAAGCTGTAATTGCGCTAAATTTAATCCATAGTTAAGGAAACAAACTTTTAACGTAGTTTAAGAGTAGTAGAGTCCCTTGTGAATCAATCAGCATTAATGTGTTTCAGTTTGAAAGGTTGCCGGTGGAATTACGAGCACACGGGATTGAAAACGATATGACTTGTGCAGATGATGGCCACAATGCAGTGAAGCATAGGTAGTGTTCTTTATGTATATGACCAACGCAGTATGGTTTTTTTATTTGCTAAAGTTGCATTTGACATCAGATGGGGACTGCTTGCTTATTCCATCTCTATGTAATATCTAAAAGAAAACTTGTAAAAAATGTTATAAATTTTTAACCACGAATTTCTTTCACATTATGCGATAGTTTGTGTTAAGCGATTCCATCCGGTAATAACACTCACCCTGATGTTGGTTCCCTGGGAAAACCGAAATAAAGTTGGTGCTTTCATCGACTAGCGTAAACTGGTGCTCAAATATGTATTTTGAAACAAGATTTGACGAGTCAAAAGTACAACTAAAACCAAATAAAATGTATAAAAGGCATTTTTGGTAAAACTTCCTCAGTTGAAGATCACATTATGAATAAAAACTAACCTTCCAAGTTTTCAAAAATATTGCAGTGCTTTTGATTAAAGTGACACGTGCCCCTGGTTGGTTCTTATTTAGGCCAGCAAATTAGAAACGACATTCAGCGTGGCAATGCAGCCAGTGTCTTGTACACGCTTCCTGGTACTGGTCTAAATCAGTTGAGTTACCTATTGACCGTTTGTCGGTCCTTAGTTTATTCATCTACTTGCTTTGTAAAAAAAATCGAGTAGTTCAGTCTGCTCGCAACCATGGTGTAGCCCCGCTTAACATCGGGATAAATATTGGTAAAATACACGATAAATGCCCTTATTTCGTATCAAAATAATAAATCGGTATCAAAATCAAATTAACTAAGACTTAAACTTTAACTTAACAATATAAGCGTACTCCATATACAAAGTGTAGTAACCCGTTAATACAGACCTTACTTACACATTTTTACACAACGCCAAAACTAAGCAAAACTAATATGAGAACTAGTTGCGAAAAAAAATATGTATACCCATTATAAATAATGATGAATACCCAAACACTGAACAAATATAATACTTTTATCACACATAATAATCTTGAGCCCATGAGGGAATCGTAACCATAACCTGCAACGCAGAAGGCAGAGCTACTATCAACCCAGCTGTGACACCAGTAGGTCTACTAGGATATTTTTTTCGGAAAATGTTCAGTACAAAAATAAAGAAGTTCTTTCGGATCCGATGACGCTCGATTTTTAATAGGGTGTCATTAGTGTCGATTCAAAGTGATCCTGGTGATTTATTGAATTAAGTACAAGATTGGGCGCACCCAATCTGTTAATAATTTATTAACAGATTGTTCTTTTGCAGAGCTGCTTAGTGAGTTATAGTAAGGCCCCTGTAGCGACAATACCCAACGAAAGTTGCACATCATAACCAGACAAAGGTAACAATGGACTTAGTCTACACCCACAAAGGGTTTGCAGTGAAAAGAAATAAATGACAACTCGGGCTTATCTCAGCTAAAATTACTTACTTACCGACGTTGTTTGGGCATTGTTCCGTATGGAGCAAGAATGTTCGAGAAAAGAGAGTTGTCTTTATTGAAACAGACTTTGTTTGTGCATAGTTTGCTTAGTAATGCCTGGGATCCTGCTAGTCCTACCACCAACTAAACTGTCTTCCACTAGTTCAGTTGCGGCAGACAGTTCTTTTTATTTTTTATTTTACGACTGGGAAGCGCTTGGCCTTCATCTCAAGTTGAGATTAGGCCGAAGGTGGAGGCGCACTTCACCCGGAATCCTTTACAAATTGAGAAACTGGCTATCTAAACTATAAATTCCAGAACAAGTGTTCAGATTTAAAGAGACTTTTATCGCCTCCGTGCTCTAGAAGTACACCAGTGTCAGATCCAGAGGTTCCAGGTTCGATACCCATGGGGAGTACAATATTGTGGATTGGTTGGTGGTAGGACTTTGTTTAAGTCCACCTGGCTAGCTACCACCGTCTTATATAAGTCTGTCGCGATAACAATCATTCATAAAAATTGTTGCGTTCCGACATTTAGAGGTAAGATAGCCAGTTCCTCACTTAGTTGAGGATTCCGGGTGATGTCCGCTTCCACCTAAGCCTAGTCATAACTTGAAAAACAGGTGAGATGAAGGTCAAGCACATTACCGTCGTACTATAATAAAAAAGAAACAAAGATTGGCCAGTGATGTCTCTATATCTCATGAAGGCAAATTAATAATTTGAATTTTTCAGTTGGTGTAAAATACATCGGTTATAAAATCTAACTTTGCGCATAGCATCCTCAGGGTAGAGAGTTGCGACCTAAGCTCGAGTCCGAAGCTCATTGGTTGAAGAAGTTGGCGGATTTGTTCCGTCCAGCTAATAAGACCGTACCGACCTTAGGGCCAATTTCCTTAAATTTTTCCATCGACAGTTAGATTTCAAAGATGTCTCTTCGTTCTTTTTCTACCACCACATCTTTAAAGTATCGTACCTTCTATCAGTGGTTTAAAAGTCTACGTTTCAGCGTTGTACAGGTTGTAAAATACGTGGGTTGTTAAATACCGGGTAATGTAAAATACATGTTTAGAACTTTGTAAGTTACGAAAAATTGTAGACAATTTGTCAAGTAACGATAGATTTTTTTTTCCTTGAAATGGGTATTCACTAAACTCTGAAGCATGCCTGGATGAGATCTTCGATGCGATTTTGACGAAAGACAACGATACTACGAACGAGACAACGATAAAATGACATCAAAAAATATAATAAATTACCCAAACAGATATAAGATGAACAAAATAACACTACCTTCGAAAATAAATTAAAATACCTACTAATACAGAAATACTATTTTAATTTGAACGACGTTTATATTGATAAAATAACACTTTTTGAATTTAATGAACATTTTACTACTTTTTTTTTCTACTTGTTCAAAGCGTTGCGTCGGTCCGCTATCACTCAATTGCTATGCCCTAATATTATGCATCAAGTTTTCAATCCTATGACCATTGTACCTCTACATGCAATAAATGACTATGACTATAACTATGCGACACTAGGAGCCTGACCCGGCCCAGTTTAATAAATAAATATTCTTGGTCAAAGGCTTTAACTTGGCTTCACTCCATATACGTCTATATCATCTAAAACGAAATGGTCTAAGCAGCAACAAAAATACAATGTATTTTTCCGACGTGCAACGATTATGCAACTCTTTACAACAATGGCCCTTTGCGAGCTTATCCACGTGTCCCAAGATCCGTTTCCAACGTCTTCTGACCTACTTTAAGCTCTCACACGTACTAGATGCTCTGCAAAGTGAAAGCACTGTTGGTAAGTATTGTTGAACACGGGCCATTTGAATAAAATTCCTGCACATAGCGTGTAGGAATTTTATAGAAATGACCGGTGTTCAACTTTACTTATCGATAGTAAAAGATTAAGATAAAATTGTATTGATTTCATAAAAATGTTCTCATAGATTAAAATACCTTCTTACAATCTAACCGCCTCCGTGGTCTAGTTCAACCCACCGATTTCAGATCCAGAGGTCCCGGGTTCAATCCCCAGGGGAAGTACAATATTGTGCTCTGTTTGGTTGATGGTAGGTGGTGAGATGAAGGCCAAGCGCTTCCCCGGCGTACAATAAAAAAAATGGTAGGACCTTGTTTAAGTCTGCCAGGCTAGCTACCACCATCTTACCTAATTCTGTCGCCATATTAACAATTCTAAAAAAATCTTGTGTTCCGACATTTAGAGGTAAAGTAGCCAGTTCCTCAAATTGTTGAGGATTCCGGGTGATGTGCGCGTCCACCTTCGGCCTTATCTTAAATTGTTACCCAGGTGAGATGGAGGCCATGCGCTTCCCCGTCATACAATAAAAAAAACGGAAGTCTATACTATGATATTTTTGTGTAGCGTCGTAAGAGCCTGTGTGGCGAGGATACAACGATCCGTTTTGGACTCTCACTGGGATGATAATATAATATATATGTGAGAGTTTAATTAAAGTTACAATTGTGTATGGCTGGATATATGTAGCGTGTTATAGATTGTTTGTGATAGTGTGTGTAGATGTGTGTAGATGTGTTAGATCTCTGGTGATAGTGCAGTAATACTTAAAGACAGCGACAAGTGACTATATTGTATTAGTATAGGGTATCTAGTATGTATTTACAAAAAAAAAACAGGGTGCATCGTAAAGGCACACGATAAATGTGAATCTTTTGTCAGGGAAACATTTTAATTGTCTCCCATTCTCTACCCTACACAGTGCGCCACCACTTTTCGTCTCCCAAAAAGGTTGCGGATCAGACTTTCAAAAACCTCCCATTATAAGTTTCAATAAAAAAAACATTTTCCGTTACCTAGGTCCACATTATTACAGCTATGCTTAATTTTATGCAAGATGGCGCTGCGTAAAATTCAATGTCCCTTGTAGTGTGATGTATTTACTTACTTATCGCGCGTACATTTTTTGTTTTAACTTGAAATTTTGAAATGGGAAAGCTCTTGGCCTCAAGGTTTGTCTGAGCAAGAATGAGGCCTACGATGTGGCAAACTCTGCCTATTAAACTCACTGATTAACAGTTGTTTTTGTTAGGACCACAGAGTTATGCTATCAAGAGTTGTGATGCTCAATGTGGACCTTGCCCATATATAAGCGATGAAGGAATTTTGTTGCAAAAGTAGGCAGGGTTTTTAGTTGTTCTTGGACATATCATTGTCGTTGCTAGAGATATAGTAGTTGGTATACACATAGCGAATGTCGAACAAGTATTCTTTTTAGTCCTTTCCATTTCCCGTCATCTGTGATTGACTTTCCTAATCATGTGGCGCCAATCTTCTCGATGGTATACATCTTCTTCTTCTTCTTTCCAAAATGGCGCTTAGTTTTATTTCAAACTGGCACTTCTAGTTTATATGCAGTTAGGAGGAGATACTTTAAAAATAAACTGAATATGAAACAGACACTTCCCACGCTTACACTCTTTTCCATGTTGGCATTTTGATTTTTATTATGATTTGACATGCCATTTAACTAAATTAAATTTGGAACTTCGTTTGTATGGAAAAGCAAAAATATGCAATGGTAATGGGCTGTTGTTTTTGTTTCTCTATGGTAACCAACCACACTTATGATACAAGTAGTATTTCAAACGTTTTATTTTTACAAGCGTTTCAACGACGTAGGACACCACTCAACATATACGGTAGCACGTGTGTAAACTCCTTTGTAGGAAAAGACTTGTGTTTTATATGGGTGAGGTACGTTTTATTCAGTATGCGTGCTGATATTTTTTCTATGGAGACAGGAAAATAGAGATGTAACTTGTTTATTTCTAAAACATTGCAACATAACGGAATTATATAAAATAGGACAAGAAAATACAAAACTGGACGGAAAAACCAAATATTTACACAATTATTACAGAATTATGTTTTTCTTTTATGAGTAAGCTTATGTTAGCTTGAGGTGATTTGTTGCTCAGATGCAACGGCTATTTATGGTTATCATTATTATTATTAGGTAGATATATTCTAACATAGATATTGCAAAAAAAAGAGCAAACAAATTGAAATTATATTAAGATAATAGTCAAGAAAAAACAGAACTGGATGTAAAAACCAAGCATTTACACAATTATTACAGAATTATGTTTTCTTAAGAACTTTGGATTGTACAATCGATATTACAGAAAAGTCGTCTTAGTTGGCTAGGCAGTTCATCTTGGAAAATGTCCAAGGCAACATCAGATTTTAATATTGTATTAAGGTGGCGTTGGTCGCAGCAGACTGGGGATTAATGACGATTTAAACTAAGATGAAACATCAGCTATGTTAATACAATGTAATATTCTTTATTGAAAACGATAATGTAATAAATTATAATCGAATTCATATTATAAATAATTCACAATCATATCTTATCGCTCAAAACGATATCTTCCAAAACCTTTTGAACAACAACATATTCATAAGAACAGGTAGCATGCGTGTAAAGCCTCCACAGTATAGGCTCAGCCTGAAGCCCATAGGTTATTCTTAGGACATTTTCAGGGTAGCGTCCTTTTGTAGCGTAGAGCACTAGGAAAGGGTTTCTATTAGCACGGGATGACGAAAATGAAGCTTCAGGCACTAATCTCTATTTGTTAATGTAATAAAATAAAACTTAGGACGCCTTTTCCGGCGCGAGTCGGCGATGACACTTTCATCGGAGGCCGTTATGTAAGTTCCTACATGCGGTTAAGCTTATTGTGCCTACGGAGGAGTACGAGATATGGCACAGTTCAAGTGTATACATGTAGAGGAGAAATATAGAAAGATATTTAACTCTCAGTTAAGCTATGAAATCCGGCACTGTACACATATGTATGTGGCAAGTTTTGTGACGGCATAACTCTCGAACGGGTTATCCGATTTTCATGAAATTTAAACTGAAAAAAATATATATGTGGTGTTATATTGTATGATAAGTATTATAATATTTACAATGAAAAAAGTATGGAAGTATAATATCCGTAATCCAGTTCCCAGATTACAAGCTGTGCGTAGTTTGGGTTTAGATGGCGTTGTGTAGCATGAATGTTTTGTATAATTAAAATTTTGATGTATAAGGTTTTGCTTCTAGTCTATGTTAATCATCATCAACCAACTGTCGTCAACTGCTGAACTATCTCTCCTAGGTTTCGCCACTGAGCCACTGAGCTCTTCGGCTTAAGCCATCCCAGCCACCTTGCCGCAAGTGATGGCTCCATCGTGCCGTGGTCGAACACTACGTTTGTCGAGACGCGGTCTCCACACCAAAACACGATCTGGAGAGGAATGAGGAATGGGGAATGTCCGCACTGATGTCCCGCTTTGGGTGGATTTAACATTTCCCTTGCTATCCTGAATCACCCTGGGATGACGCCTCAAAAGGTGGGTCAAGCTGCTTTTGCAGACCAAGCTTCACTCTGGCTTCCCTTGAGGTGCTATGAATAACCACGTGCTTCACCATTTCTTCCTCTTAAGATAGGTAAAATAACCAGTTCCTCATAATGTTGAGGATTCCGGGTGAAGTGCGCGCTACCTTCAGCTAAAGCTGAAGGTAGAGGCGCACTTGACCTTTGAGGATTATTTTTGGGAAACAAAAAATAAAATATCAAGAAGATGTCAGGACCGAAAATTAACCCGATGGTCAAAAAGTTATATTGATACTAAGTCTATTTTACTTAAGACCAGGCTGTCTAAAAAAAATTCTATGCTAGCTCCGCCCATGCCCCCGCAATCCTACCGAAGCGAATATGACGCGTTGACGTTCCTAGAAAATAGATAGCATGAAAACTTATTTTTTTGTTTACATAAAAATAATTTGATTTATATGTTATTAGTAACTTACTTACCTTTTGTTATTGTTATCGAGATGAAAAAACTAAACTTGCATATATTTTTGAGTAAGTATCGCTCCATGGATAAATAAGAAAGAGAATATACTATTCGCAGAGAGAATAGTATATTTCACAGCATTGCTGTGAAATATACTACTCAGCATTGCTGTGTTCGGGTTTGAAGGGTATGGTCGCCGGTGTAATTACAGGCACGTGAGGCTTAACACCTTTATACCTGAAGTTGACGGGCGCAATGCAGTGCTGTGTAGGCTGTGTTTTTTGTGGATGTAATCTACGCAGTAAGGTGTTGTTATAGGCAAGAGAAACACTTAATATCAGATGGGTTTCTTGCTCGTTCCGTTTTTCTTGTTCTCCTAGATGTATATAAAAAAAAACTTACTTAATTCTGCCACCATAGTAATAAAAATAGAATTGTTGTGTTCTTACATTTATAGGTAAGATAGCCAGTTCCTCAGTTTGTTGAGGATTTCGGGTGAAGTGCGCCTTCACCTTCGGCCTTATCTTAAGAGGTATCATAGTACCTGAAATAACTTAGCTTCAGCGATCATATTTTCTACAATACTGTAGTATTTACTTTGTAATTAATATATGTTTTAGTTCAGGATTCTGCTTTAACGCTTTGTTGCGAATACACGACTCCATAAAATTTTCTCTTTAGAAAAAAAAAAAAACAAAGTTGACTCTAATTTCTCCCAAATTCAAAAAGTACGCCAAATTAGGCCTTAACACTTTGTACAGTAAACTTTGTACTATTAAACACAGTATACAGCAGACGCTCTCTATGTTTTAAGATTTTCAAAATTAATATTTGTTTTACCGCAAAAAGTTAAAACGTAGAATTTCGCGTAGTGCTGTCATCTGGTGGTCATAAATGCCGTGGTTGAGCGCACAGCAATGTCACCTTTATTATAACCATATCTATATCTAGTTTGAAACTAGAGTAAAGTTGCGTTGAGTTGCTTATCTGAGGTAGTATAGGTTAACTTGTTAACTTGTAACCTGAGTGCCTAGTGCGAGTTGCGATCTAAAAATGGTGACCAGGTATTATTTATTATACAAATCGCCGTAAAGTGAAACGCGTTCGAGCCGATATTGAGCAAGAATAAAACTCGCACTAGACACTAAGGTGAGATGAAGGTCTGTCGTACAATAATAATAAAAAAACATCCCAATATCTAAATAAACTACCCCATTTATCAAAAGTCACAATTTATATATATGATATATGCATTTTTAATTTAATCAAAATCGAATAAGCCATTCAAGAGTTTAATATTATATATTATTAGATATGCCGTCACAAACATTGCCACATACCTACATACATCATCATCATCATCCTCTTCAGCCACTCAGTGTCCATTTATGAGCGTAGGCCTCCATTTTTAGTGGACGTCCTCTGGGCCTGCTGTTTCCCCAAGGTCTCCATTCAATCAATTACCTCGCCCAGCGACTTCTATCCAGTCTAGCTACATGTTCCGCCCAACTCCACTTTCGTTCAGCGACCACGAGGACCACATCTCTCAGTTTCGTTGTCCGCCGTATCCACTCATTTTGTTTGTAATCCCGTAGCGTAATTCCGAGCATAGCTCTCTTCATGGCTCGTTGCGCGACTCTGAATCTCACGGCGGATCGTTCTATGAGTGACGCAAGGCAGGTCTCAGCTCCGTACGTGAACACCGGCATAATGCTTTGTTCGAACACTTTTGCCTTGAGCTTGAAGGGCAGCTTGCCGCACATTACTTTCTTGTTTGCTCCAAACGCAGCCCAGGCTTGGGATATCCCACGTTCTACCTCCGCTGTTTGGTTTTCGATGCCAAGCGTTATTTTGTGTCTCAGGTAGATGTAGTGGTCGACAACTTCAACCGGCATATGGCGGCTTGCTGTTTCTGGGATGTTGCTCATAATCTTAGTTTTAGACAGGTTCGTCTTCAAGCCAACTATTTGAGACTGCACTCTAAGGTTTTCGATCATGGCCAACATATCTTCCACACTTTCTGAGAAAACTATATCGTCGGCAAATCTAATATTCGTCAGCATTTTCCCTTCCACATTAATACCCTTTCCATCCCAGTCTAGTTTTTTGAAGGCGTTTTCTAGAGTTGCGGTAAAAAGTTTGGGAGAGTTTCGCCTTGACGAACTCCACGTTCCAAGTTGAATCTCTCAGTTTTCTCGTGCAAGTTTACACACGCAGTAGCTTGGGCTTGTAGATGTTTGATCATGACAATGTATCTTTCGTCCACTCTGCAGTCTGCTAGGGCCTTCTCTACCGCCCATTCGATATAATCAAATGCCATTTCATAGCCTATGAAAGTAAGTATTTTTATATTCATGGTACCTACATACATACAGTGCTGAATTTCCCAACATAACTAGGAGATCTCGTTTGCTTCACTCACTCGATTAATAATACAATGTTATTGTAAACAATATTTTTCATTACATTAAAATATTATTTAGAAGTCAGTAAAGCCGGAACATACAAATTCACTATAACTTTCTTCTTCGTTGGGTCATTTTTTATCACAAATGTATGCTGGAATTAATTCTCAAAGAAAAATCTAGTTCGACCATTATCAAAGACACAAATTGATAATCCGTGAACACGTATAGTAAAACTAACATGATCATAAAATAACATTCGATAAAAATATTATAAAATATAAATAGAGTTACCTACTAACTCATCTTAGTCAACCACTGGAACAGAAACAAAATTAAATAGTTGAGGAAGCGACTCCACTGGATCTCCCTGTTTCGACAAGTCAATCAACACTTATTTCTGTCATTTTCGCGCGTACACGTGAGCTAAAAAATATAAAACCAGAGCGTGAGGTCTGCTTACGTCGGCGCATAGCGCTATACTGACAAATCTCCAGCGCGCATTGCCTTTAAAACGTAAACCGGAGCGCTATTAGGTTGAATATCGCTTGCGCTTCTTTATCCTATTCCTGCTCGGAAGTAAAGACGTAAGTACTTAATCTAATTTCGTTAATTTTAAGAATTATATTAGGTCTAGAGAATTTTTGTCTTAGCACTGGAAATGAAAACAAATTTTCTTATTGTAAGTATTTATTTTAGTCTTCTAACTCGAGTTTTTCAATAGAAAATTGCAAAAAAGAGGTAAAAAGAGCATAATTTAAAAAAGAAAATGTATCGAGAAAAAATATTTCAATTATATAACCATCTTAGTGCTGGACAGATAAAAGTCTGAAAAATAACATGCTTTTAGATTTACATTCATTGAATATTTGGTTGAATTACTGTGACACGGCAAATCATGACAACATTTTTAGGGAGCCTCCTCTTAATAAAGTTAATAAATTAAAATGCAAAATAAAAACATAATTTCTAAAATTGCATGCCCCCCAGTTCTACTAATTACCGTCAGAACTCATTCTTATTACGCACTTTCCATACATTAATAGCAGCTACTCATCAAACGTTGATCTTTTTAATACGCCGCAAAACATTTTTAAACACATTATTGTCAAAAACTTTTTTCTCGGTGAGTAACATACATTATGATATACACTATTAAACACTCATAATACACTTCTTATTTTCATTGGTATATATTTATTTTTGTTATATTTGGTTTCTTTAGTAGGCATGCTAGTAGGTAAAACTACTTGTCATTTGTCACTTTGCAAGCGATGCATCAGTACCTAAGCATGTTAGAACACTAGAATTTAATACATTTAGAAACAAAACACGAAAAATAATAGAAAAACGTAGAAATAAATATTATTATGAACAGATTGAAGAAAATAATAAAGATCCGAAAAAAATATGGGAAATATTAAATAATCTCACTGGGCGCATCAAAAAATCTGTTGATGAGGCTATTCTTAAAGCCTTTATGAAAAGCAATATATCAATCAAACAAATTGCAAACAATTTTGGGAAAGAATTTGATGAAAGTGTGAATAAAATCTTGCCGAATTGTAATAAATACCTTATTAATGAGTCTTTATACGTTTTTCCAGAAAATAAATCAATTAATATCAAAAAAGCAACATGTAAAAATATTACAAAAATTGTAAAAAATCTAAAAACAAACAAATCAGCGGGTATTGACAGCATACGTTGCATTGATATAAAATGTATTGGTAGTAAAATTATAAATGTAATAGCTAAATTAATAAATAGAAGCATTGAAAAAGGTAAATATCCAAACGAATTAAAAACAGGTATAGTAAGACCTATCTATAAAAAAGGAAAACATAATGAGTATGAAAATTATAGACCAATAACAATACTTCCCGTTATAGATAAGATCGCAGAAAAATTTATATGTAGTCAAATACAAAATTTTTATGCTAATAATGAAATCATATCAAATGCACAATACGGTTTTCAGCCTAATAAATCAACAGCATTGCTCCTATCTAAATTTACTGATGATGTCAATAAATACCTAAATAATAAAAATCATGTATTGTTGTTATTTATAGACTTTAGTAAAGCCTTTGATACGCTTAAGCATGACATATTAATAAATAAGTTGGACAATACGGGAATTAGAGGTCCAATTAAAACGTGGTGTGAAGATTACTTAAAAATAGAAAATATTATGTTAAGGTTGGTAGTGAAATGAGTAACCCGGTGGATGTATCTACGGGAACAGCCCAAGGATCTGTACTAGGACCGCTTCATTACTTAGCGTATGTTAATGATATGGGCAACGTACTAAATAAGTGTTCCGTATACCAGTATGCAGATGATACATGTTTAATGGCCGCTGACAAAGATATTAAAAAAGCAGGTCAATATCTTCAAGATGACTTCACAGAAATTTGTAAGTGGGCTCATGATATAGGTATTGTTTTAAATGCAAGTAAAACCAAAATCATTCACGTACACTCTCGTAATAAAACAATTAATGATACGTTTAATGTAGTTGCACACAATCACGACTGTCTACACAATCCCGCAGCAGGTGGTTCTAAATGTTCATGTGATGCTATACAAGTAGTATCGCACTTTCGTTATTTAGGACTTATAATCGATAATAGATTCAATTGGCGTCATCATGTTGAAAATGTTTGCGACAAGTTAAGGGCTGTATTAGCCAAAATAAAGATAATTAAATATAAAATGCCAACTAATGTACTACTGAATCTATATAAGTCACTGGGAGAATCAATAATATCATACGGTATTACTTCATACGGCCGCACATTCAAAACATATCTAGATAAAATATATCATATACAATATAGGATCATAAAAACCATAACCCCCCGTTTTATTAAAATTAAATACGAAGATAAACCATCAGGTCTTTTTAAATTCTGTCACATTCTGCCGGTTCAAGATAAATTCAAAGTACATTTATTGACTGAACAATTCAATAATAATGAAATATTAGTACCAGTGACACATAAAATGATCACTAGAAAAATAACTCAACGGAAATATGATATTCCTAAAACAAGCAATTATTACGGTAGACGTACAATTGAATATACTATACCTAATATGATCAATGCGATGCCCCGTAAAACTTTAGATGATATAAATTATAAGAACTGTAAATATAAATATAAAAAATATTTCTTAGACTCCCTATAGTTAGGAATAAAGTGAACAACCTGTATGTGCCATTTCGTGTTTGTTTTATGAGTTGATTGCATTTTTGTGGATAGGAACATGTATTTGTTTAGCTTTGTTTTTTGTTATAATGTGTTCTTTGCTAGTAAGTAAGTTAGTAGTAGTATTAGTTTATCAGTATAAGTACCTAAATATTTAAGGAAGAGTGTCACAGTGGCGACTAAGGATACTAGCACAAACCAATATTGGTTTTTTAGTGTCTACATATTGTTATTGTTTGTAAACGTTTTAAATAAATAAATAAATAAATAAATAAAAATGTATTTTTAATAATCATTCTCAATTTTTTCTATCATTGTGCAGAATGTTATGTTATTATATTATATATATTATTGTAGTTATTAAGAATTTATTTTTTCTCCACATCTGTATTAATCGGTATTCTATTAGTGAAAACTGTATTCAGTACTTTACTTGTTCTTAATGTTTCAGTTTACAAGATGTTAGCTATAAGCTGTTTGTTTTCCATGTAACACAAAAAATAAAAATAAAATAAATAAACAATTTGAGCCTTTCCACAATGATAACTCCATCTGCCAATAAATTGAACTAGTACGTAAAGAAAAGGACATGTCTATTGTCTAGATTAGCAATCACGGAATCAATCTGAGACGAACCATTTGACGGGGTATTGACGTATCTGAGCAATACATTTTATGAGGATTGCCTTGGGCGATATAGCTCATCGAATGCAGCTATGGCATTTAATTATGACTTCTTTTATCGCAATCACATTTTGCTATATTTTACAAACATTAAATATTTTCAGGGAGTCTGAAGATCTAGCTCGCACCTTGGGAGAGACGGAGATCGTAGTTCATTCGTAAACGTGATTTAGAACTCTAGATCTAGCATCTATATATGATGAGTTTAAAAATGTTGTTATCTTTAAATTACCTTTCATTTAAAACCTGCTACATTGGTGAAATTACGGACACGCGAGGCTTAACATCTTTATGCAGTTGTCGTGCGCAATGTAGTGCCGTGTAGGCTATGTTCTTTGTGAGTATGACCTACGCAGTAAGGCATTGTTATAGGCAAGATATGCACTTTACATCAGGTGGGCTACTTGCTCGTTCCGTCTAGTTGTTTAAGGAAAACCCTATTAATAAGACGGATTTAATATGAGATTGAGAATTTAAGACCTGACATAGAGTTTAGGACGACATACAAATGAATGGATCGACGATATTGATGAGGTCTTGGGGTCTCCATCTGTGGCGTCGATTCGGGGAGGCCTTAATTTAGCAGTGAATAATGATGAATGATGATGATTAATTTAAATTAATTTTTAGAAAACCTTACCCGACGGATTTGTTGTGGTCGCAGAGTCGATAATTTATAACGTTAGCTAATTTCAATTCATATTTGAGAGATAATATGCACCTTTTAGGTAGGTTTATCCTAGTATGAGTAAGTTTGGAGGTCAAGCTTACTTTACCTACTCTAAACCTACTAGAGTACCCACAGGGTGCCAAAAGTACCCTATTATTATACTAAGTCTCCGATGTCCGTCCTGCCGATCGTCTGTTCATTTGTCTGTCAGTGTATCTCATAAGCCGTAATCAACTGTAGATATTATACAGTTGATTTTTACCATATATGTATTTTTTCACTGCTATAATAACTAATATTTCAAAATATAAAGGGGGCCCATTATATCTATGATAAACGTGTTTTTTGCCTTGAAATGGGGGTCGAACACTCAGTGTGCGTTCAGCAATGAGCCACCATTTACTATCGAAATGAATTAGCTGTTTTAAATGGGCCACGTTTTCTTTGTTTGTGACATCTCTAACGTTTCAGCTTTAGGTATACTTGTGAAAATAAGGAGAGTATTTTTCCTTCTGTATCCGTATCATGGCTATTAGTATTTATATGTAATTTTGTAAAAGTTATGTTACTTTGACCAAATAGGGCCATCGCGTATACTTTATCTATTGTGTCTGTAATGTATCTTCACAGAATCAGGCAAAAAAGATGGTATAAGTCACGATTTGCGATTGAGCATAATTCCACAATATGGACCAAGATGTTTTCTTCTAACCGTCAACATCCCATTTACGTCCACTGTTTTATCACAACCACCACGTTTGGCAGGTAGATTGGTCATTGCTCATAATTTATAAAATCTGCTGCCTTTTTCCGGGGGAGATCCCATAATCTGCTTTCAGCGAATCCGCAGGCTGAGTTGAAGCAGTCAATTCCCAGGCCACAATCGCCAAGGAAATTAATCAAAATAGAAGTCAAACCCTCCAGATTAGCAGTAGCTTATTCCCAACAGCTAAATAGCTGTGTACAGTTTGTACTTACAAAATTAACTACAACAAAAGTTTCTTAAATTGCTGACTTAGCCGACTTATGGATAATAATAACGCTAAACGTTCAGAAACCGTATGTTCCAGTGCAAAAGTAATCCAAACTAGCTTAAAAGCCATTTAATCTTAGTTTGTAGTCAATAAAGCTAAGCCTAGATCAGCGGTGTGGGAGTCGAAGGGATTATGAGCTATCATCCTAATGAAAGAATGGGCCTATGATATTGGACCTAACCTGGAATAGTAAACTAGTATTGGAATAGTTAAATGATTACAAACATAGTCACTTTTGCCATCTACCTTATCAGTGCCCAGGCAAGCTTCGAGATTAGGAAAAGCAAATATACCAGCCAATTGCGGACACAAGCCGCCAAGAAGCTAAATTTTCCAGTTTGATGGGTTGCTGGTGAAATAACGGGCACGCGAAGCTTAAGAAGTTGACGGGCGCAGTGCCTCGTGTTTTTTGTGGATGTGGCCTACGCTGTAAGGCTTTGTATTAATCATAATTATATTTATTCAAAGAATAAATACTAGATACGGTTTGTTGAACCTACACGAAGATCGGAGTCTTATGCTGTAGGTCCGCCTTTCCTTAGTATCTCGGAGTTTCTAGTGGTGAGTAGATTTCGCACTCGTAAATTGATTCGAATACAGGTTATCTCACCAATATTATAAATGCGAAAGTTTGTGTGAATGTTTGTTACCACTCATCTCCGTGACTACTTAACAGATTTGGATGAAATTTGGTAAATAGATAGTTGAAGTTCTAGAATAACACATAGGCTAATCAAATTTGAAAATCATCCCCTAAGGGTTATAGGTACAGAGTGGTTTCGTTTCTGTGAAAAAAAAATCTTTGGTCCGATTCACTTAAAACTCGGCTTAAATAAACAATGAAGTAAACAATGAGAATAGTTTTTTTTAACAAAACTTATCATAGGAGGCGTGCAATAAAGTTCTGAAATTTGTATGGAAAAAAAAATCCATGGTTCGATTCACTCTAAAGTCCGTTTAAATAAACTAAGAAGTATATAATGAAAACAGTACTTTTTTCTACAAAACTTACCATAGGCGAGCAAAAAAGTTCTGAAATTTGTATGGAAAAAAAAATCCTTAGTTCGATTCACTCAAAAGTCGGTTGATTAAATAAACGGTATATGTAAATGACCAAACATGTATGTATGTGTGTATGTATTACAGCTTGACTATGCAAACAAATAACCATACACAGATATATCTAAGAGCGTCTGCTCCCCGCCAACTCTCAAATTCAATTCCATATTGTACATTTGACACATAAATTTAGACGCGGGCGAAGCCGCGGGACGCAGCTAGTTGTATATAAATAAAAATACTTTGGAGGGAGTGGGGGGAGGCTTTGGCCCAGTAGCGGGGCACTGACGGCTAAATACAATAATAAAAAAATCTTTGGCAATAACCCCATCATTGTAATTTTGAGAAAATGCGTTTTAGCGCTTATGAAATCGTTTTCTTGCGCATCAGTGCCAAATGACATAACCTTGATGACGTCATTACAGCATTATTTGCATAATCGTCCTTCACTCTGTTCCCTTCACGTTTACTACCGATAATAAAGCTTATTTCGAGGTCTTATGGTTTAGAATCGTTTGCTTTTTGCGATGCTAGGTTTACAGCCTGGTTTGAAACGGCTCTCGTTACTGAATACCCTATATTTTGTTAATTTACATGGAACATTAAGGGTTTACAATTTAGATAGATAGGAATGGGTCGGTAGCGCGCAATGATGCCTTTGTTGTAAAAAGCCTCCATGGGCTTATTGGAACCACTTACCATCAGGTACTGTATGCGTTATTATATTTATAACAAAAATTTGAAATTCTTTTGAAAATATCAGAAATCAACCTCATTTTTTTTATTGAACATAGGTCTTTCATAAATCTTTCAAAACGTCTCTCTTCTTGATATAATCCAACCACTCTCTGGTAAAGGAGTAAAATTCGGTGGTTCACAATGTTTAAAAAAAAAAAATTGTACAGGAGTTTTTTATAACATGAACTTATTGGTAAGTTATGATATTTGTTAACATTACATTCACAATCAAAGATCATTTTTATCCCTTTTTGTATTACCAAAACTAAACGTGAAAGCGATTCAGCAAAAACAAATAACACCAGCACTTATGATCGTATAAGTTTTTATTACGGGTTACAGTATACGTTATAGTATCTTTGGTCTCCGAAAAATACTTTTTTGCTTTATTACGGCGGTCCAATAACTCAATTTACAGTAAAGCGTAAAAGTATTCGCGTAAACAAACACATTCTGGGCGTGACTCGAGGGTAGCTGGGTCAATTCTGATCCCAAATGTGGGTAGTTCGAGAGTTTGTTTTAATACACAGCAGATAAGGTCCATTTGACATTGCCACATCCAACTTCTAACGCTTTAATTGAATTTGAAATTTCAAAGTGAAAGACGTGATGGCATCAGCTATTTGAACGTAAAAGTTAACCTTAATTTGTTAAAAAGTCTCCAGTAGTTCAGGAATTAAGAAAATTATGCACAGTTTTTGGAGAGAGTTTTTGAGGATTGTCGCTTGAGGATTGTCTAGTTAGATCAAGAATTAAATGCTTTCTCAGAAGGCACTGGCTCAGCCGCGGATATAAGACCATGCCTTTCTATGTCCTCCAGCAGATGTCGTAAAAGGAGACTAAGAAACTGCACCAGGAGTTGGGCAGCAGCATCCAACAGAGTACTAAACACCTTTGAACAACAGCCTGCCCAGTGTTTGATTTTGCTTTAATCACCAAAGAATCAACCAAAAAACACCAGAGAATTGAGATCCAAATCACATTTCGAGGCAACAACCGCGGGTTGTTTGCATTTCGTTCTGGTGGTTTTACGTTGGACTGGCGCTTGGCCAGTTTTTTTAATGTAATAAATACACTGAGTGAGTTATAAGAGCTAAAATATTAATCGTTAAAGGTATCTTGTGCTAGACGCTAGGTGATCCGCCGTAATAGCACATGTCATTCTTTCTAAATTTCTACCAGAAACCAATAACTATCAAAAGATACGAGCACAGCCCTTTAAAGGTAGGATAGACAGATAGATGAACCGACATTTTTTGGATAGGGAAGCCTAAAAATGAGTAGCACCTAACTATATTTTATATATATAAACTCTTCATTCGCGGCTCGGATCGGAAACTAATCCGGGAAATACAGATAGCGTGCTCTACATCAAATTGTGGCCTCTTTGTACTCTTTTACTTTTTTATGCACTCAATGTTTGCGCTATCTCCCACAGACTGTGTAAGAGACACACTTTCCAAACAATGTTCGCGAAACAAATACAATACCCTGGGCACAACGAAATTTGTTTATCCCATTATTTGCGTTAGCGAGTATTTTATTTATGAAACTGTCGAATGTCAGACGCCAGACGTGCGCAGATATTTTCCTATATTTGAAGGGCACGGTGAACATTGTGTTACTGAATAAAAAGAAGACATATTTTTACCTAAAGGTTGATTAAAAAAGTAGTTTTTTTTTATTATTGTACGACGTGGAAGCGCTTGGCCTTCATTTCATGGTTTCAAGTTAAGATGAATCCGGTGGGAGTACATTACACCCGGAATAATCAACAAAATGAGGAACTGGCTATCTTACCTCTTAATGCCGGAACACAACAATTTAGAATTTGTTGATATAGCGACAGGCTTAGGTAAGATGATGGGATTAAAACAAAGTTTTACTGCAAACCAAACCATGCACAATGTTGTACCCCCCTCGAGATTGAACCCGGGACCTCTAGAATATTTTAAAACATTTTCGAATACTGGTCTCGGCTTACATTTTTTTTTTATTGTACCACGGGTTACAAGTTGAGATAAGGCCGAAGGTGGAGGCGCACTTCACCCGGAATCCTCAACAAAATGAGGAACTGGCTATCTTACATCTTAATGCCGGAACACAAAAAAATTTGAATTGTTATTTTGGCGACGGAATTAGGTAAGATGGTGGTAGCTAGCCAGACGTACTTAAACAAAGTCCTACCACCAACCAAACCAAACACAACGTTTTAGTATGATCATTAATGGTGTTTACCAGCGCTTTGCTGTGTTTAATATGACAAAAGAATTCGTGGATCCTTAGGGTCCTGATGATCTTGGCTCAATAAATAGCATTTCCAGCTTAAAGAAAAGTAGCGGATTCGAGTCCCGCTGTGGGTTGTGAATTTATGTCATATTATTTCACTGTACTTCAAGTGTGAAAATACTAAATTTAAAAACACGAATTATTTTAAAATAGATTTAACTGTAAAGTTCTTATGGTAAAATTTAATTATATTATGTTAATCAATAATAAGTTAGCAAAAATATCTAAACACGAATTTTGTTTCTGGGAATCATTTTGAGAAAATAAATTTGCCCTCATCTTTTGTAGAATTATAATTTTCAAATCTGTGGCGAAAATCTATCGAACAACAAGAAAGCCGTTTTACCACGCTGACTGCCAGTCTGGCACAACACGTCACATTAGCATGTCGGTGCCGTGAACGTAAATTTTGCCCCTAAGAATTACTCAACGCGGTTAAAGAAGTTTTCATATCAATTAAAGACACAATGTTCTTTGGCTGTCAGTTTTCAATTAGGTATGAATTCGGTAACTCGGAAGATAGATTAACTATCAATACACCTTTTGATTGAGGCGACACGTGACCCAAAGGCTGGCTCTTATATAGGCCAGCAAATTAGCATAGCTATTCAGCGTGGCAATGCAGCCAGTGTCTTGGGCACGCTTCTGTATGGAACAGTTGAGTTTCCAATAGGCCGTTTGTAACTGTCCTTAGGTAATCCGATTACTTTCTTTGTACATTGTCTGTTTAATTGTACGTATACATTACCTAAACCGCGACAGTACAAGCAATCAGATTTTTAAAATGATGATTCTAACGATTTCAGAAAAAGATGGCTCTATGCGATAAAATACATACAATAACTTCGGGTTACCTTTGTATTGTTTTAAGGTAAATAATATAGAATAGTATTGTTTGTATTGTGATGTATGCTTGGTTTATTTTCCTTTTTCGTTTTTTGTACAGAAACATCGCTCTAACAAATGTTTAGTTTCCATTGTAAACAGTAATATCTAAACAGAACCTAGCACACCTGACACATTTATCATTAAAACGAAATGCAAATAGCTGCCCATTTGTATATCCTCTGCTATGGTCGAAAACTATGGTTTGCTAAATAGCGGACAGATTTAAGGACCTATCCCTAATGATCCCTATTCTTAAGCGTTTCTATCCATTATCCGTTAGTTTGGACGTGCTTCTGTGTACCCCCTAGTAGGTAATCCTCATAAATTCCACGCTCTGAGTAGTGATCATAGATGAGTCCTCGAAGGGGAAAAGTGTTGATTCTATTTATTTATATTATCCGTTTATTCTAGTTTGCCTGTTGCAAACTGTGTTGTGTTGTAGTTTCCGTCCATTAAAGGATTATGATTGGGCGCTAACCTCGACTGTGAACTGTATGAAGCATGATACGCACTAAACAAACGAACGTTTTACATTTGAAAGCATCTGACAAGTCCTTTGTACGGATATAACATGCCTAAAATGTACGTGTGGATGTTCAACCATGATAAAACCCAGAGCCGCTGTGAGCCTTTTCCAAAACGAAAAACCACCTGTCTTGATAATCGAATCTTCAATGTGACTGTCTTAATGAACTTTAATCAATAACAAGCCTCATAGCTCAGTTGGTAGTAACTCTGCCTTCTGCGCTGTAGGTTTTGGGTTCGATTCCCACCCAGGACAAACATTTGTGTGATGAATATAGATGTTTGTTCTGTGTTTGGGTGTTGTATTGTGTGATATATGTATTTGCAAAAAAAATAGTATTTAAGTATTCAATTCGTAATCTAGTTCCCATATTACAAGCTATGTTTAGTTTGGGGCTAGGTGGCTTTGTGTAAAATGAATGTCCTGTGAAATTTATTTATAATTAAATTAGTTCATCTTCATTCTGTACGATGGCAAAGCATTTGACTTTCATCTCACATAAGTAGCGATTCTCAAACAGACGGAAAGTTTTCGGATAGACAACAACACTTTTTGTCGGATTTGACTTAGAACTCGATAGGTTTCAATGCTATTCTCAAACCATTTCTGAAAATCTTCTGTGGAAGTTTCGGATACTAATGTAAAAAAAAAATGGATTTTCGGAATAGAATTCTCGAAATCTCAATCGGAAGTTTCCGAATTCGATCTGATAAGGCTTTCCGAATGCTTGAGAATATCTGGTAGCATGTATAAGGCTGAAATACAAACCGCACTCCACCCGGAATCCTCAACAGACTGAGGAACTGGCTTTAATCATCAAACAATAAGAATTGTTTTTTTGTCGTCATATTTAGGTATGATATCTATGATAATGATAAATCCTACCAAACTGTTTTTGATTGGGTTGTCCCAATAGGACTTGCGTGGTACACTATTTCATCGACTGCCTCTGAAAGTGGGTTATGTTTTTCAAATGTATGTATGTAAGTATGAACCTACCTATGTATGTCTTTGCTATTGACATGCTTTTTTTAACAAGCCTCATAGCTCAGTTGGTAGTAACTCTGCCTTCTACGCTGTAGGTTGTGGGTTCGATTCACACCCAGGACAAACATTTGTGTGATAAATATAGATGTTTGTTCTGTGTTTGGGTGTGTATTGTATGATAAGTATGTATTTACAAAAAAAAAAAAAAGTACTATTAGTTCTATTCGTAATCTAGTTCCCATATTACAAGTATGCTAGATGGCGCTGTGTGAAATTAATGTCCTGTAATATTTATTATTATTATTAGTACAGACTATTCGGCTTGCTGCATTTTAATTTGTGAGGTGTTGTTTGGTTTGTATAAATTGTGGAAGTGGTAAGTATATTCTATAACTTTAGGATGGGATAATTAATAACAAAAATGGGTCTTCATCGCGTACCTTTTTTTAGGATGGGAGTGCATATCAAATATTTTTAACCGCTTCTGTGGTCTAGTGACTAGTCTAGTGTGGTCAGCCCACCGATTTCAGATCCAGAGGTCCCGGGTTCGATCTCCATGGGAAGTTCGATATTGTGCTTGGTTTGGTTGGTGGTAGGACTTTTTTTAGTCTACCTGGCTAGCTACTACCATATTACCTAATTCTGTCGCCATAATAACAATTCGAAAATTGTTGTGTTCCGGCATTTAGAAGTAAGATAGCCAGTTCCTCAGTTTGTTCAGGATTCCGAGTGAGGTGTGCCTCCACCTTCGGCCTTATCTTAACTTGTAACCGAGTGAGATGAAGACCAGCGATTCCCCGGCGTACAATAACATAAAAAAAACATTGGGATGATTACTTTTAATTACAATATTACTATGACTAATTATTGGTGATAACGTCCCAGTATGTTATTAGATTCTTAATCTTTATTTTGATAAAACTATAGAGAAGAAAATTGTGTAGTGGGGTTTAAGTTTGTTAATTTCCACTAGATAGACTTGGTGAAACTTCCCCTTCTTTTGCAAGGGACCTTTCAGATCCGTGATCACTTGGATTGTGGGCTTTGGTCAGCCAAAGCCCTCAATCCAAGTGATCACGGATCTTGGATCGGAGTTGCTCTTTCCGGGATCCTTTTGTTGTCAGCCACAAAAGGATCCCGGAAAGAGCACAGTGGTATGTATTATTGCAGACTGTGCTTATGAGGGCAGTTTAAATGCTGCCCCAGGGATATACTTGGGCAATATGTAGGGAGGCACTGAAAGAACCTTCTTAGCGTCGAGGCTGGAAACCGGGGGGTTTTGGTGAGTCGTAGTGGAGTCCCGGCAACCTCACACCTCAAGCTTGAGAATGTTTCCAGAATACCTTAATCTTGATATAAGAAACGAGAAACCACTCTAGTATCTAGTTATTTACCCATCATTTGCACTCATATCTGTTAAGAAATAAAACCAATAAACGGCTATTTATGAAGTTGTACCGCCTGACTAATAAATCACCGTAATAACTCCGGACAAAACTGCTGCTAATTTCATAGTAACTCTATTTAGCGTCCTATTGTATGACCGTGACTCGTGGTCAGTGACCGAACTAATGATATGATAATGGAAGGAACTGGCTATGTACATCTAAATGCCAGAACACAACAATTTGGAATTGGTGTTTTGGCGATAGACTTAGGTAAGATGGTGACAGCTAGCCAGGTGGACTTAAACAAAGTCCTACCACCAAAGGGGATCGAATCCGAGACCTTTGAATCTGACACCGGTGCGTGAACCACTAGACCATATAGAGGCGGTTAATACCTACCAATAGTGTTCTGGGCATTCAGCCGTAACTGCAAATGCCAGTGATTTCATTGCCCGGGGTAAAATCTTATTGTTAAGTCCTACTGGCTTTTTGAGGATACTGTACCCTTAAGATCACTGTATATCATTTTATTGAGTGTTTGCCTCACGATGTCCAAGTAAAATCGGTCGCAGACTCAATTATGAACCATGTAAAGCTTCTACTTAGCTATCGGCAGCTTGGTCCAACTTTGCAATTCACAGTTCTGAGGCTAGTTAGTTAACAGTTCTACTAAATGACCAAAAGTTATAGTGGCTGAATATTGTAAATATTTTGATATTATTTGAGTTCATACTCAACATATATAATGTTAAATATAATACTGTTTGAGTTTTTATTTAATTTTATACATTCATTTAAATTTTTTGAAAGCTCACAGCTAGGTTTGTACAATATATAATTTGAATAAGATATGCAACCAAAAGCTACATAGGAAGGCTAATTAAAAGTTTCCACAGATAACTAAAACAAATTATATACGAACATAAACAGATAAGGTAGACGATAGTTATATAAAGCAGTAAACAAACATAATAGAAAAAATAAAACTTCACAACATACACAAGAAATAAAATTAAGTGCCCAATCTAGCCAACATAAAAGTAGGTACTTATCGCTATGTAAGCGCTTCAGCTTACTTGCTTTTTTCAGCACCTTTCCGACTCGTATATTTGCCACCAAGCAGCATTATGAGTTCTAGTTTGAAATCTTTATACTTCTTCCTTGTATAATTTTTACATTTTCCAAGAATATGCGATGAAGATTATTCACAGCAATGTTTTAAATGGCGAAGACCAGGAAATACTGTGTATTGCACATAATATTTCCTTGTTCCGTCATCAAGTTACGCAGCGCTACGACGTAGGTGGTGCTACGTCGTAGAGGGTAGTGCTACGGCGGTTGTAACACGTTCAAATTAATGGATGAATGTAATGTACTCCTGTATGATATATTTTATCAAAGAGTTCACGTTTAAATAAAGAAAATTACAAACTTATTCGGATATCCCGCCTATAGTAACGGATATTGGCAATACCCAATATAAACTTACCATAAATACATAAATATTACAGGACATTAATTTTACACAGCGCCGTCTAGTCCCAACAAAGCGAAATATAAAAAATATAACAACATAATTTCATATCTTTTATTCTCTTTTCTTCTGAGGAGACGCTCTGTCTACTGCGCTGTAGGTTAAAAATTGATTTCCACCTAAGAAAAACAGTTTTGTGTGATGAAAATAAACATGGATGTTTAGAATTTTTGTGTATGAATCAACAAATAATGTATTGAAGGCTTATCCTCAATCCAATTCCCATCTTATAACCATTGCTTAGTTTAAGGCTAAATGGATGGCGCTGTATAAAATATAAAAAAATAACTATTGGACATCACATGACAGTGGCTTTAAAGTTTTATACATATATTATTTGACGTGTAATAAGCGAAATTCATTTTAATTTTGTAATACATTGTAATTAAGTTTTAAACGGTTTAGTTAATTGCGTGTTCATCGTAATTAATTTGATTTCATTTGTATTTTACTACCTTTTAAAGCTCGTTGATGTCATATCTTATTAATCGCAATAAGTATAATAAATAGAAAAAGACTGAACAGGCATCAGTCTTTTTCTTTTTAACTGTACGACGGAGAAGCGCTTGGTTCATCTCACCTGGTAACAAGTTAAGATATGGCCCAAGGTGGAGGAGCATTTCACCCGGAATCCTCAACAAACTGAGGAATTGGCTATCTTAGCTCTTAATGCCGGAACACAAAAATTTCAGAATTGTTATTATGGCGACCGAATTTGGTAAGTCATCATCATAATTTTAGGCTACATCCACCGCTGAACAAAGGCTGCCCCCAATCGGTCCTCCTCCATCCAACGACTCCCCGTGACCGCAACAATGCCATTGATCCATTGAGAAGGTGTCTTCCCACACTTCGTGATCGTGGTTCCCATGCGAAAACATTGACACTCCGGGAGTGCCGACAAAAGTGAAAACTCGAAGTTTGTCGTCTATAGGTAGAGGCAGTCTTCGAACGGTCCTTACCCGTACCTCTTAGGATCGTATAGATAACGTGACAATGTATTTAAAGACAAATATGTCAAAAGTGGTGTCGGTAAGGTATCGCGAGTTCAAAGGTTTCCCATCTCAAAAAATGCCCAACTCGCCCAAAGATGCTTTCACTTTAATAAAATAACCATGAAAGTGTCCCGTACAAACATACATTCAGCCATCTTACACATATACAAACTGACCAGCGTTTCTCGGCTGAAATTGAAAATTTTAAAGACACAAGCATCTGTCGACACTCTTTGCAGCTTTAATTTAGCTCATTCCAGTGCAGTGTTGGAGGTAGTTCTAGTAGCTAAACTAAATTGCTGGAACTAAAGCACGTTCGTGCCGTTTGTAAAGCGATGGTGAAGTAGAGCTAGTTCATTCTATTTTAATTTTATACTTAAACCTTTTTTTTTTTACTTTTTTGGTTTCTTCAAAGAGAATTCTTCAGCAAACGATTATTTTGACATTATCCTAAATTTGTTGTACGTATATACCTGATAATATAATAATAATAAAGCCTTTATTCAAACTACGTAATAGAAACATACTAATTCTAATAATAAATTATATAATTTGCAATGGCTACCTACCTAGTTTTTTTGGCTCTTGGCAAAGGCCTCCCCCAACCTATTACATTCCTCTCTATCCTCCGCATTTCTTGTTCAGGTTCGGCTTGCCACCTTCACAATCGAAATACCTATCTGAAACGAATTATTGATCTATTTTATCTTAGTACTAATAGTGCTTTTTATATTTATTTTATTTATTTATTCACAAAAAACAGAGTATAAACAAAGATTTGTCGAATAGTGTTTTTAAACTTAGATTAAGAATTAGATATATGTGTATGCCTGGAAGATGGCGAGACAAAGATGCACTAATTTAGAGTATTTGTATAAAACCTTTACTGTTCCTATGTTTTGAACTTTTAAACATATTGAATTGAATTGAATTGATACGTTCTCTGATCAGGACGAAATCGGGTTGTCTCTGCCTAACCTTCCAGAAAAAACTGGCGTGAGTCTTTGTATTCATTGATAGGTATGTATTTGATATCATAAATATTTGTTTATATAATTATTTATTTACTTCATTGCAGCTAAAATTGGATAATAAATTCTTATGTTAAACAACCCACGTGTGAGATTACCACAAATCAGAGGTGGATTTTACAGAGTCTCTTCTAAATTATGGCTTTTAAAGGAAGGCACATTTGGAAGAGGCTCTGTCAACCAGTTGATTTGAATTATCTGCACATGTATGTGTTGTCTTTACAATATAAACTAAATCAATACATGAATTTTTAAAATTGATAAACTAAAACATACCAAACCAATTACCAGAATAATACCGGTAAGAAATATGTAACATAGTAGATAACAATTGGTAACGCGCCGAAATTAGACTAGCTGTCTCATTACTACTATCAAATAGCCTAACAATGAACCTTAAATGAAAATGTTTTGTTTCACGATAAAGTAATTTAAGTGAAATAAGTAGCTTCTTGTTGAGTACAAGTTATTTCCAACTCAGTGGAGGGAATGAGAGGGATTTCAGTTGAACGGAGTTCAGTAAACAACACTCTTTTGGACCTCCTTGAGACATTTGAGCATTACGTGACTTGTCGTGCCATGATGCTATAACTTATAACGAGAATAACCACGTTTATTGTAGTTATATATTTTTTAATTGGGACATATTATTTTATAGCGTGCCGTCTAGCTATGGGGAAAATAAATTATGGATTTAATCTCACTTATAAATGCGAAAGTTTTGTGTGAATCATGCCACAAAAAAACTTCTCTGGCGGACGACCTCAAGAACAGTCTCGACTCAAAGTAGTAAGGAACGTCAATTTTCCAGATTCATTACTTAATTACTTCTCCTTAAGCTGTAAATAGCTTTTCTTAAAATAGCTGATACATAATTAGCTTATAGGTTTCTAAACTTTTTTTTTTATTGTAGGACGTAGATGTAGATGTGCTTGGCCTTCATCCCCAGACTTTTTAAACTATAATAAGGCCGTAGGTGGAAGCGAACTTAATCCGGAATCCTCAATAAACCGAGGAACTGGCTATCTAACACAACAATTTAAGAATTATTGTCAAGATGACATTTCTAGGTAAGATGGTGGTAGCTAGCCAGGTGGACTAAAACAAAGTCCTACCATCAACCAGTCCAAGCACAATATAGTACTTCCCCTGGGAATCAAACCCGGGACTTCTGGATCTGACACTTGTTGGTGAACCACTAGACCTCACAGGCGATTAACTAAACCACAGAGGCGGACCAAAAAGTTTCCTTTTAGAAAAACTTAATGTATATCCTTTAATTTAGGCCACATCTCCACTAGATATTTCAAGTATACTGGTGTCAATCGCTTGGCAATATCAGATTTGATAATATTCAATTTTAAAAAAGCAACTAAAAGTATTTACAATTATTTATTTACAATTAACCAGTAAATATTAAATCCTGTACGATTCAGTGGGGTTGAAAGTGATCTAGCCGCCTTAATGTGCCTATGTTAATACTTCAGCACGCTCTTAATCTTGAGACAGACAATTCGTCAAGCAAGCCAGGGCAAGCTTTCAACGAATGCTTGAAAAATCCTTAGCTTTGTTACGCACTCTAAGGATTAGTTTTTAGCCTTCTGGCAGATTGAAGAGAGCGAAGATAAAAAATAAATATGTGTGTGTGTGCTTACGTACAGATATATATAAGATGTGATACTGATTTTTCGTAACAAAACAAAAATAACTCCACTAATAAAGTCATATATAATAGTTTATAAATAATGTAAACACTTAATAGCAAACGTATTTATGACACAAAAAATCACAACCAGCGACGGGACTCAAATAGTGCAATCAATTGAAAAACAAAAATATTATAAAAATACATACCTCATTATAACCTCAATAATACAAAAACTAACCTGATAAATTATTAAACTATTTTATTACAGATAAAAACAAACCAGATAAAACTACTTGTATTACACAGATACACAAACAATCAATGTGTTTATAGTTATTTGATATCTATCACCACTGTGTGGAACAGTTAAAGTCACATAAATAGTTTTAAACAAGCCTCATTGCTCATTTGTAGTAACTCTGCCCTCTGTTCTGTAGGTTGTGGGTTTGATTCCCACCCAGGATAAACATTTGTGTGATGAATATAGATGTGTTTTCTGTGTTTGGGTGTTGTATTCAATAGTACGTAAGTATTTACAAAAAAAAATGTATAGTAAGTGTTCTATCCGTAATCTAGTTTCCATATTACAAGCTATGCTTAGTTTGGGTCTAGATGGCTGTGTAAAATTAACGTCCTATTAAATTTATTTATTTTATTCAAATAATATGTATAGGTATATAATACACGGAATTTGTATATATAAATACTGGAATAAATATCTAGAACATTGTTTTAATATACTTCATACTTCAAACTGTACAACGGGGCGATTTATTGACTTACTTCATGGAGTAAGTAGAGTAGAGTGTTGATGCTAAGGCACTGTGCACGCGCATCTTCAAAATTCATAAGGGCCATTATCTCACCTGAGTGCCTAGTGCGAGTTGCAATCTTAAAATCACTCTATTTTAAGAGTAGTAGAGCTCATTGTCAAAGGGCTTGTCCAGGAAACTACTACCACCATACCTATTTAAGCCGCCAAGCAGCATTGCTGTGTTCCGGTTGTAAATTGGTGTATTGAGCAAGTCTAAAACTCTCACTAGACACTCGGGTGCCAAGTTATGATATTTACTTATAAATGCCTTTGTAAGTATATACTCGTAGTAATTTTAGAACAAAAGAAGGGAAAAATGATTGCCGGTTAAAAAAAGCTGCTACCAATATCTTCAGCACATAAATCTTAAAATACGCAAGGAATATTTCACGCTGACAAATAAGACGGCTATCCCTTGCGCTGACATTCATAAAGATTAACAATACCCTCTTTAAGCTACAATTCATCAAGCCTTTAGCTAAGAAGCCTTTGGCGATTTTCTTACTAGTGACAATTTTGGGACCACTTGTGTTGAATTAATGAGAGCGGCAACTAGGCACAACTTTCAATAGTTGCGATTCCTTAAAAGCCATATAGGGAGTGTTTTAAGAAAATTAAAAAATATGTACAATTTTTTTTTATTAGCAGGTTAATTAAAATAACTTTTTTATTGAGATATTATTATTTTATGTTTTTTATCGTTTCTTTTAAAATTTACTTGCTTATTTAAATTATACATTTACTAGCTGATGAAGTAGTTATGTATAGAGACCGTGTATTAGTAAGAGACTTATCTTATAAGAATTCAGATGTGGAAATATTTGAAGGAGAGATACTGTTTATTTTGTTATGTTATTAACATTACAGGACATTAATTTCACACAACACCACCTAGCGCCAAACTAAGATAAGCTAAGTCTATGGGAACTAGATTACGGAAGTCTTGTATACTTTTTTTTTGTAAATATATACTTATCATACAATACAACACCCAAACATATTTTTGATGTTGAGGAATTTGGGTGAAGTGCACTTCCACCTTCGGCCTTAACCTAACTTGACACCATTTAAGATGAAGGCCAAGCGCTTCCCTGTTATACAATATAAAAAAATCACATTAAAATATGAAATAGGTACCAATATCGAATAATAAATAACGAATATTTCATAATCTGTCATTTCTATGATAAGGTACTTTAAAATGTTAAATTACGTAAAAAACTTATCAGTATCTCTCCTATGAGTATTCCCTCATCTTGGTAAAAGCCTAATCGTCTAAATCGGGCGTTGTCGGCCAAGCTCGGGGTGCGTCGGCAAGCCTCGGCTCTCTTTGTCGCTTTGATTGATTGATCCCGACGCAAGAGTACCTACAGAGTACCTACTATATAGCAACAGATTAGTTTCGGGTTCCGAATGTTAGCGGAAAGCGATTGGAATAACAGCGTGATCACAGAGAATAGTGAACGCAGTGCTGATTGCAATTGTCCTGTTGGATAACTATGCGCTGGATTAGTAGACATATGAAATATATATAATGACAGATTTTGTTCACGCATATTGACGCACACGTATATTGCCGTATACACATATTTACGTTCTCGTACATTGACGTACACGCATATTGACTTACACGCGTATCGGATCTGAAAACATCGTATTTCTACTCATAAACATTGTCAAATGTCAAAGTAAATAATCGTTTATTTAGTTAGATTTTTTACGATGATTTTGAAACGTCAAATCTATCACCTATTCTACCTCTCCACTCAAGCTAAATTTTTTTTGTAATCCATGCATTATTTTAACTTAATACTAAGGAATGTGTATTTAATTAAAATGTATAATACTTAGTGCTAATAAATATAAAAAATAACGCGCTTAAATTACTTTTAAATACGCATTATCATTTACAGTGCTATCCATGGTATTAGCATACCAATGTAACTTGAGCACTCACTCGCTCTCTCTTAATTAACTTACATCGGTTTGCAGCGAAAAATAAAATTACCAAATAACTTATGTTTTAACCCTTTATAAAGTAGATTTAAAAATAAATATACACCACAGGATATTCATTTCACACAATGCCATTTAGCTAGATGGCGCTGTGTGAAATTAATGTCCTGTTATATTTTTAATGAGGATATGGGTAAGAAAAGATTGAGATGAGAGATGAACATCATACATAGAGCTATATACAAAAAATATATAGCTCTATATACTTATCATATACAACATCAACAACACAGCAAACAAATGTCTATATTCATCACACAAATGTTTTTCCTGGTTAAAAATTGAACCCACAATCTACAGCGCAGAAAACAAAATAACTACCAACTGAGAATGAGGCTTGTGAAATATTTTACTATTAATTTGTCTGCTATGCAAACGATTTTAATAAATTAATAAAAATGAACAGCAGCTGTCATATTCCCAAAGAGTTATCAAATTACTTCAAGGTGTCACGAATTTAATATTTCATTTTCGCTTTCACTACGTCCAGGCCATATTTCATCGCAATATCGCCACCGAAGTAAACAAGTTGTTAAAGAAATTGAAAGTGCCTAAAAAGGGACGATAATAAAATTTTATTGCTCCGTTTCCCTTTGATGTATTACCGTTGACAGTTTTGGCCTTGTCTTTTTTATAAATAAAACGCTTCAGATAAACGTTTTGTCACTAAACGGGTTAATAATAAATACATATGTACCTACTAACTGATACAACACCCAAACGCAGATCAAGCATCAATATTTATCACACAAGTTTTAGTCCTGGGTGGGAATCGAACCACCTACAATAATTACTACCAACTGAGCTATAAGGCTTTATAGGGTAGAGCGTAAATAAAAAACCGGCAGATCAAAGCTCTCCTGCACAAATTGAAGAGTCTCATTGAAGATCACAGAAAAGGTATAACTATGTTCACAGGAAGATGCTGCTGCCATCTTAATTTTATTTTTGTTTAATTTTATTTTTAAATCAAACAGTTTAATGAGCGTAAAAATAAACAAAAATTACATAACTAACCATTACAAGGGTTAATGGTCTGCACGTCAGCTACATTTTTCCTAAGGGTAGCAAGATTTGAAAATAAAATGGATGACCAATATGGATGTTAAAAAAAATGATATTTTGAACTAACTACTACATCCATCAAAAATTCAAGAACTACAGATGAATCTTTATGTAATTTCCTTTCAGAACCTTAATATATCACATATTATTTTTTTAAAGATCTAAGGTATATAACTTGTTAACCACGTACGTAATCACAATCAACAAACGTAATCCCACATACATCATTCCACATACATAAAGGACCAGATATGCGTGAAAAACATTAACCTATTTTAGTTGCAAAGAGGGTAAATAACGAGATAAACGAGATAATGGGTTAAAAGATTAATTATAGTAAAGGTTATTACTTTAGTGTCTACTGTTGTCACAGCATCAATAAATTGATACTGATTAGTTGGAATAGCTGAATTTATTTAATTTTCCATGAAATCCAATAAGTTATTGCATTGATAAAGGACAATGTCCACAAAGAACAAAAAACCGGCCAAGTGCCGACGCGCACACCGAGGGTTCCGGGTCCACATTTTAAGTTTCAATTTTCAATCACCTTTATTTTGAAAGTGATTTTATTTATGTTTAATAATATTATAGCTGCAATAAAATACACACTGTGTGATAATCTCAAGTACTTATATAACTATTTATGTATTCAATACGGAGACGGCGATAGGGTACCGTTGGTGCACTTCGGGTACGATACCCTAAAAAATACTTTTTTGCAAACCTTTTTGGCTGACAGTGGACACAGAATGATACATCATGTGTTTATTTTTGATAAATAAATAAATGTTACAGGACATTAATTTTACACAGCGCCATCTAGCCCAAAACTAAGCATAGCTTGTAATATGGGAGCTAGATTACGGATAGAATACTTAAATACTTTTTGTAAATACATACGCACTATACGATACAACACCCAAAAACAGAACAAACATCTATATTCATCACACAAATGTTTGTCTTCGGTAGGAATCGAACCCACAGCCTACAGCGCAGAAGGCAGAGCTACTACCAACTGAGCTTTGCTTGTTTATAAACAATGGGTAAGCTCTTAACTTCCAAGCTTTTCTAGCTGGAATTCGGGACGATGATGAAAAGGCAGTCGTTTTAAGATCCTGAAGGTAACGTTGAATTTTTAAACCGATGGGATCGTTTTCATTACTCAGGCAGTTTCAGTAAGTTTACAAAAATATCATCCGGCATCCGAATCCAAATGCAAGTACTCACATAATTTAGTTTATGGTGCTATGATAGCCACCAAGCTTTAATCTAACATTATGAATGATAAATTGAACGTTGAAATCACTGACACGAGAATGAATAGAGTAATGAAATTCTGAATGGAAATATATTTGGTGCATTAGGCCATCTACACACACGTGCGACCCAATAAGAGGCATTTGATTCATTGTATATAAGTTCGACTACTATCTATAGCAATATTTAGTAGCTCTGTAGAGACAACTATATTCGCGCCTTTTGTGATCCTCGGCCGAATCAGCCATCGCAACAGTGAACATTGACACCGGTTACAGCTCGATGGATAATGTCACTAAGCCGGCAGACCGGGTGCATCCAAGGTCTGTGTATACCAAGTTGATCTACAGCTGCACAGCACTGGCCCTGGTGAGAGGCGCAGCACCTTGCACCCAGCCGAAGACAAGTGGCATCACAGAAAAAGATAGTTACGGGATCTATAAGAGTACCAGTACTTTATAATGGATGTGCTTGCAGCACCTAGCACCCAGCAAATACCTTATTTCCCTTTTGAGCTAATAAATAAGCACGATCTATGGAGGTTGAGCACGTATGTAACAGTCAAAGTCAAATATTTTTATCAATTAAGATTTTTAGGATTATTTAGAAACGTCAAATCTACCGCCTGTTCGGAATCGCAACCAGCACACAAGGAGAAAGGCAAGAACCTCGGGCTGGTTAATTTTTTGAAGATCCATTTAACATTTAGGTATAGTGTTTATAATAATTTAATAACATTACAAGTGTTACCTACATCATAAAACTAAAAACTTAATATTATCATAAAACATTGATTATTACACAACTACCTTATGGGCAGTTTCTTAACATTGAGAAATCACCATTTAACTGACAACTGGTATAGCAGGTAGTTCCGTGTCAACTCGCACAGAGGCCCATCTGGACTGCCGTTGGGCCGAAAGGTGTTTTAGGAGATCGGTATTAGGACAAGCACTTTGCTAAGCATTCCGAGCCTTGTCAAGATAAGAAATTTGGAGTTTACTTGAATCCCCTCAACCAAAGAATTTGTACAAAAGACAATAACGCTGGCAAGGCAACAATATAAATTTTACATCCCCTTATTAAGGCCAGCGAATTAGTATAGCTGTTCAGCGTGGCAATGCAGCCAATGTCTAGGGCACTGATCTGGAACAGTTGAGTTACCTATAGACCGTTTGTAAGGGTCCTTAGGTAATACGACTACTTCCGTAGTACATAGTAAGTTTTATTGTACAAATTATATTTATTCACAAACATTAGAAATAATTTGTAGTTGCATTTATTAGTTCATAATTGATTGACTTTGGTGCTCAATGAGGAAAATTGTATTGTATTTTAAATTAAAATACAGATTTGCATATAAAAAAACTAATAAATTCCACACATTTCCTACCCCAGCTCAACCACAAATAGCAAACTACCCAATGCGAAAGTTTTTTTTTCACGGAAAAGTGCTTGGCTTTTGTCTCACCTGGCTGCAAACTATGATAAAGGCTGAAGGTAGAAGCGAATTTCACCCGGAATCCTTAACAGACGGAGAAACTGGATATCTGAACTCTTAATGCAACTCAATGCACAATCATTTCAAATTGAAGGTGTTGTTAGTGCTACTTTTACTTTTTTTTTTTTCTCAGAACGTGTTTTTAATAAATATAAATGTATTTGTAAATAAATAATGACACAAAAACAAACAGTGTTTTGTTAGCCAAACAAACACATGCCATGTTTATTTTGTTATATATTAAAGGATTTTAATTTCACATAGCGCCATCTAGCCCCAAACTAAGCAGAGCTTCTAATATGGGATTAAGTATAATTAATAACAAAAACGGGTCTTCATCGCGTACCGTTTTATATTAGTCTACCCGTGACCACGGTCGTTGTAACACAATCGAAACTGTCGGGAATATAAAAAGGTATCTATGCGATGAAGACCCGTTTTTGGTATTAATTATATATAATAATCGCGATAATTTAAAAAACGCAGTTTAAGTATATATCAATAAGTTACAACTTAGAGTTATCAATAAGTTATTGTATAAATATATAATATTTATATATATATATAATATTTTTAATATATTGACCTACAGGTCACAAATGTTAAATGCAGCTACAATATAATAATATTATACATTTTTTTTAAATATACATTAAAAAGTAGATATTACAAACTTTTTATATAAAATACATATCGTACAATACAACACCCAAACACAATGGCCTTGAGTTATTCTTTCTCACTGTAATATAGGTCTAGAAGAGACAAGACAAAAAAAAAAAATTTTAAGTCCAATATTACAATGTCATATTTCTCGTTCCAAAGCTTTTGTCTGAATATACCCTTGCACAGTAGAGTTGAACTCGAGTTGGTAATGATATCAAGATAAACGGAATTGGGGTTATTAATGTCACCAAAAGGGTCTAATTGCGTTTGGTACTTGAAGACAAGGGAGTTGTACTTATGGCACCATAAAAATGTCAAGGCTCTCAGAATGCCTGGATTTTAGTTGTTAGAGAAAATAAGTTACAATTAGTAGCCTACCTTTTATACCTTGACGTAAATAGAATGAGTGTAACAATATATACCCGTGTCCTTATGACCGCGTAATATAATGATATATTCTGTTTTTACCTGACTACGGCAAAGCAAAGAAGAAGGTTATGATTTTGACCGGTATGTAGTAGGTATGTTCATCTGTTCCGTCATAATTTCTAAACCACAAAATGATTTATGGCTAGAAGCGTCTTTATTGTCCGCTGGTTAGACAATAAGTTTTAATAAAATAATATGGCTTTCTACATTACGTATAAACTAAAGAATGTGTTAAGATGCTGTGTTTGGTATCGAATAAAAGGGCTACGGGCTATAATAACTTAGATATCCTCTAAGCATCTTTGTGAAAACGAATTAGATACTATAACGTAACTTGTTTGTTTTATACACCATACACCATACACCCAGAGATTCATTACGAGACAAGTTTAAAGAAAAATATATTGACTATGCCCTGCCTATATATTTATGAAAATATTATGTACGCGCGTAAAAACATAAGCTTATTTGACAAAAACTGTGATAAACATAATTATAATACTAGAAATAAGAATAAACTCGCTGTTCCCACAACTAGGCTCCATAAGGTTAATAAATCGTTCATAGGGCAAACTGTACGCTTTTATAATAAATTGCCAAGTGATTTGCTAAGCTTGTCAAATAATAAATTCAAAAATGTTGTTATACAAAAGCTATCCAGGAAAGCTTATTATAAAATTTCAGATTACCTAGAAGATAAGAAAGCCTGGCATCAAAAAAAATGAATTTGCTCCAGTGAATAAATTGTAATTAGTATTAGATAATTTTAGTAGTAGATTTGACGTTTCAAAGTGATCTTAAAAAATCTTACTGAATAAATATATTTGACTTGACTTGACTTGATATAATAGTTTATACGTAACGATTTCATATGAGACTATTTTCTAGAGTTTACATTTTTTTGGAGTGTATTTTTCAGTAATCGGGTTATAGTGTTAGGCTTCCTCGCCATGCTTAGAAGCTTCAACACCTTTCTCATCCCTTCCTTATGTTTGCCTGTGCAAGATCTTCGATGGATCGGAGAGATCGGATTCCTTTATTAATACAGTACAGTTGATGGTAAAAAAGTACTTCGTGGGTAAGTGGAACCTCAGTGGTATGTACGCATGCTATAGCTTCAAAACCGCCCGCTATCAAGCGTCACTTTACAGCACGTTATCACACAGCGCCATCTAGTTTCAAACTAAGCAAAGCTTGCAATATGGGAACTAGATTACAGATATAATACTTACATCCTTTTTCTTGTTTTTGTAAATACATACATATCATACGATACAGCACCCAAAAATAGAACAAAAATTAACATCCATCACACAAATGTTTGTCCTGGGTGGGAATCGAACCCACAACCTCCAGCGCGGAAGGCAGCTACAACCAACTCTTGTTAACGGCATGTTAACTTGACTTAGCGTCACTGTACAAGCACATATAGTTCTCTTGCTCTAACTCTTGCGCCGCCTCTATCTATCGACTTCCCACGACCGCCACACTGTCTATCATTTATTATGACACTTCTGGACGAGACCTCTAAGTAAACGAATCCTTATAAACATACATGCAATAACATTTATTACTTGTAACAATTAATATGCTCGAATTGAATGTTTTTCATTCATGCTTTTATCAAGTCGAACAACATTTCAAACTATCATCATAATTTATAATTTCAGCCAACATACGCTATAGCTAAACCTGGGGCCCAATTCTACTAAATCAATTGATTCACAATAACAATGATTTCTTCGTAGAATGGCTATCATTGATGCCTTTTGGTATTCTACTAACCCAATCTATTTTCTATGACTGTCATTGATTTGACTTTGACGATCATTGAAAATAGAGAGTCAAATTTTCGTACTCTGCTCATCAATGACATAGCAATCACTAGCGATAGTAGACAAAATTTGGTATTCTGCTATTTTTTGACAACTGTTCCAATCGTAATTGCGTCTATGAATTAGTCATAATGGTATCAGAGTGCAAAGGTTTATTTTTACGTAAATTGTTGTAGGGTATCGCAATGTCATAAAAAAAAACTATGCGTATTTACAAGTTATTATTTATTATTTACAAGGCAGAATCTTAAAGGCGAATATTGTTATCTCACTCACTTTCTAGGTAGCCTCGGTTTTTTGATGTGGGGTCCCGTCTCTTCTTACGTAGTGTATATCTTTGTATATCGTTATGTCATAGCACGGACAAATGCTATAAGTTTTTCTCACCACCTGCTCGACAATGCCAAATTACATATCATGCCAACCTTACGTAAATCAAGTCAATAAAGCCCTTGGCTTTAGCCCGGGTGTAATGTTGGACTGAATATTTTTACTTTTCATAGTTCTTATTGCAATGGCCTTAAAGTCTAATGTCGTAATAATAGATCAACAGACTAACACTCGAAGGGCGGGGCGGGCGCCGCGTCGAACTTATTTAAAAATCGAACTTTTTCTAAAATCGAGCTGGCCACGGCAAGCTGAATGGAACACATTTGAAATTAAACAAAAGCCACGAGTATTGTAAGACGCTGCAATAATATACGTAATAAACTTCAAAGATTTTATAAAAATATATCAAAATATAAAAGTTCTGTTAAAATGACAATCTCAAGGACCATCTTCCCCAACCTTTACAGTACAAAACGACCCTCAGACGCAAGTTTCTGAAGCTGGTAACAACACTCAAATAAACTCTACCTCAACATCGATAAACGTACCAAATAAAAATATAAGTTTGCGTTACCACAACTAGACTAATGTCTCAAACATCAATTTTCACTTTTAATTTTAATTTACTATTATAAAACGCTGTTTTTAGAAGCCTTGCTTTTTTATTATCTCGGAAAAGGTGAGAAAAGTAAAGTACACTCCTCGGGGATAAAGCTGTTTTGGTCTTGGGCGCGCTTGAACCCCTCACTGCGCTCAGGACTCGTCTTAATTCCCTCGCTTCGCTCGGAATTTAACTCATAACAACCTCGCTTGGGAGTTAAATCTGGAGTCCTTCGTTACGTTCAGAATTCAATATCGCGCCCGTGACATAAAACAGTGCTCAATCCCCTCCATGTATAATCTACTATTATAATATGTACAGACAAAAGGCTATTATGCTAATATTAGGTATCAGCAACGTCGGCTTTGCTAGCGCTGACATCGTCGACATTGTTGGGCTGTTTCGCAAAGCACGCTGGATGGACCCTTTTCGAGATCTCCAAGAAACGAAAGATCTTGTCAAAGATCAATCAGTATATCCCAAGGGAACACCGCCGTGATGGAATCTCAGTGGCAGTAGGCAGGTAAGTAATGAAACATTTTGTGTTCTCGAGTTTGCTAAGTTGGTATAGCTACAAATCGCACAATTTATTGATCAATATAACAAGCCTCATAGCTCAGTTGGTAGTAACTCTGCCTCCTGCGCTGTAGGCTGTGGGTTCGATTCCCACCCAGGACAAACATTTGTGTGATGAACATAGATGTTTGTTCTGTGTTTGGGTGTTGTATCATATAGTACGTATGTATTTACAAAAAGTATTTAAGTATTTTATCCGTAATCTAGTTCCCATATTACAAGCTATGCTTAGTTTGGGGCTAGATGGCGCTGTGTAAAATTAATGTCCTGTTATATTAATATTAATACTGCACTACCTAACACAAACATCGAAGCGTCCCAATAAAGAATTTCAATTTCTACAGACTGAAGAAAAATTGAGAGCCAATGCTAAGCACTGGAGATTATTTCGGGTTAACCCAGAGCTCATAACAGGTGGAGCATTGCAGCAGGATATTGTTGACAGGTTATGGATGGACAGGAGAAATTAAATGCTGATGTATAAATAAAACTTAAACATTTTCTTATGTAAATATATCATGTTAGGTAATATATACAGAGGTGACGGTAACAACTTCTTTAGGTTGAAGGTTCCAGTTTTGTTTTACTCTATTGCAGAGAAAACGGTATACAGCGTTCATATTCTTCTTGTTATTTGAATTAACGTGATTTAAAATGATTGCAGGAAAATGCTGTGTAACGCGTCGCGACTCCAAAGACCTTATTTGGAGTCAGAAGTAGATATCACCCGCCGACGTCGACATCGTTGTCGTTTCTGCAAATATAATTATGTATGAGTTATAAATAACATTACCATCATAGAAGTGTATTTACTTCCGCAATCTTTATTAAATATAGCATAGAAAATACCAATTAAAATGTAAAATGTAAAATGTTTGTTGTTTGTGAGTTTTTATTGTGTTTTTATATGTTTTTTTTCCTATTGTTTGTGTTTTCTCACATACCTGTTGTATATTTTCTTTTTTTTTTATTATTTGTTATGTCCTGCCTGCTTGTGTAAGTGTCAAATAAATGATTTTTCTTTCTTTCTTTTTCTTTCTTTCAATTAGATGTATGTAAGTAATGAAGTATGTTTAACTCACTAACCTTTTGCGCCATAATACTAATAAGTTGCCCAAGCCTGTCTGTCAGAAGCATCAGCACAAGCTAGCTTGAGAAATTGTGGCCCTGTGGACGTGACCAAGCGCCAACTCTTGTGTGGTCACTTCGTGGAGTATATATCCTGAATTCTCGAAAGAAAAGAGTTGAAATAATAAACAAAGAAAATATTTGTTTGTTTTGCATAGGTATTGACTTGTAAGTTAACATGACGTTGACACTTTAACTTTTTAAAGTCTATTGTCTATGTAATATAAGGTCCATCTCGCGCGTAATATTGTGATTTAGATGCGTTGGCTACACCGGAAAAACCATTGTCATTGGAAGTCATAGTCAGAGATAAACCATGTCATTGAACATTTAGCAGAATACCAAAATAACAACAATCTCAATGATCAACCAATAGTATGGTGTCACTATGATTATTTCATAGAAAATAGCAGAATTGCCCACCAGGTCTGCCCTAATCGACGCCACAAATAGCGATCTTGAGTCTTTCCGTCCATTGATTACTACAAAGCGATTGCTGCAATGTCCTCGGTAAATCGAGTCGGAGGTCTTCGTACACTCCGCTTTTTTTGTTTGCCATACGATAATTTGTACTCCCCAGCGGTTATCGTTGAATTTTTGGTCCCCAGTGGTTAACGGTAAATTTTTGTTCCCTAGCGGTTATCGTTGAATTTTTGCTCCCCAGCGGTTATTGTTGAATTTTTGTTCCCCACCGGTTATCAGTTCTGCGAGCTAACGGCCTGTCCACTGCCACTTAAGACTTACACAAAAGAAATGTGACGGCCATTTTGGGTTTTCATATTTGCACGTTACATAATGCTCATTATATTTGTTCACCAGCAATAATTTCGAATGTAATCCTTTTAAAGGTTTGTGTTTAACTTTAATGTTGGAACAAAGCAAAATTCGCAACAGTGTTTACAATATCCGCTGGAGCGTGACCTTTGAGTGCTTGAGTTGCCAATAATATGGCGAAAATAAATAGAATTTGGATACAAGTTTTATACAAGTTACAATGTTGAGTAACGAAGTAGATAGTAGATTGAGAAAACTTAACTTCTTAATGGACAATCTAAATTAATCTATCAACGCTTAAAACCTAGCCGGACCATAAAAATAACAATTATTGACGGTTTTAGGGGTACGTACCCAAAGGGTGCCATCGATACTCTACTACTAAAAATTGTTGTGTTCCGGCATTTATAGGTAACATAGCCAGTTCCTCAGTTAGTAGAGGATTCCGGGTGAAGTGCGCCTCTACCTTCGGCCTTATCTTAACTTAATTACCAGGTGAGATGAAGGCCAAACGCTTCCCCGTCGTATAAAAAAAAGAAAGTAGGATCGAATATCTAATCTTTAAAAAAAAATAGTATACCTATCAGAAACTCTAATTATATGACGATATCTACCTTTCTGTGGAGTTCTAATGGTGAAATATAAGTATATAAGTTTATTCAAAACAGTTTTGGTAAAAAATAAAAACACGCAATTTTACATAATTTATTAACTTTCTAATCCACGACAACACAAAATCTGTTGTACCACGCCGACCGCTTGTCTGACGCATCATTTCACATCAGCAAGGCGGCGACGCGAACCCATAACTTTTACCCACACCAAAAATCTCTCAACGCATCTAAAGTATTTAATTCAATGAGTTATGCTCATTGAATTGAATTAGTATTAGTATTACTTTTAATATTACTATTATATAATTCATTGTAGCACCCAAATAAAACGCATCAAGAGGCATCAATAAAAATGGCATGATTATCTCATTTAACATTCTTATTTCTCAAAAACCACCCTAGTTTAAAACTAACTTCGCACCAATTAATGAGTATGTATGCAATCTCTGCAAATAAAACATTTTGTTCGTCGATCTGTTCAACTATTCAGAAGATACAGGCGAAGTATTGTATTTTATTCAGTATAAAATAAATAAATAAAAAAAGCATATATGTTAAGTTTTTATTCCTCGTTGCGCACCAATTATTATGAAGGGTCTAGTGATGGGGTTTAAAAATCGCGGTATATAATAAATGTATTTCATTTGTATGGTCTCTGTAAGGAATAAAATATCGCCTTAAGTAGGCTTAAAGTACATTAGAACTCGACAATTCTCGAGTGACGATCATTACGCAAAGTAATGCTTCAAGTTTTCGACAAAAGGTAACTAGGCGCAGTGAGATATTTTAAATGGTATTTTAATTATAAGTCCAGAGCGAATAGGTTCCTTTTAGACAAGCGAGCTCCAGCTTAGACCACATCTTTTCTTGTTTTTCAAGTAAGCTGGTAGTCAATCGCTTGGCTATCTCCAAATAAAAAACTACTTGTAGCCGAAACTGTTAACAATTATATAACAATCTCCCATAATTTACTTTAAAAACATGTTAAAAAGAACGTTTTTCTATCTTAAGTATATTTGTTTGGTTTCTTTAGTTTTTAGTCATTTATAGTATCTACGTGTAATCAACCATATAAGAATCTCGATTTTTTAATATCAAAAACATAAGAGTGCATTACCTTGAGTTTGTTAATAAATACTTATTTACAAACATTACAATAATATATACAATTAAACTAACTATGTACACTGTAAATGAATATTTAGCTGATGACCATAGACATATACACTATGCTTGCTGACATTTCATTTTAATATAATTAGATTTATGTTTAAATTTATGATATTTATTTAACTTCATGGGTGCCTTACAACACTCACTGCTTGATTTGCATAGAGAGTTTTGTTTGTTGTTTTTTACTATTTTTCATGCCATATTGATATCATTAGCAGGACCAAAAAATATCATCATTCCCACGTAAAACTAGTTCATAGCAAATAAATATTGCATTTATTGATTGATTGACATTAATTTAAGACAACGGAACATAGAACGAACACAGACACCGGTAGCCGACTTCCAAGTCTTTGCTGTGAGAATTAAAAACGTCTTATAGGTCTGAAAAATGCTTGTATTTTGAATAATTCATTTCATACCATATACGCCTCACGCTCACGGGACGAGCAGATTAATCAAACACACGTTCCTCTGCTGCTAATAACGTTATGAATAGCCAACGCGGTCCATCGATCACGTATCCCCAACCCATAGAACCACATCACTTTCCATTAGAAATCCGCGTATGACTACGATGCAGAGCAAACCATCCTTTCCATCAATTTAAAAAATGGCTTTTGGATATAATTTTGAATAAATGAATGAATGAAAATACTTTATTAGTGTGTAAGTATTTTGATACAAAATAAAACCGGATTACTTTTTGTTTTTTAATATAGAGAATGGGTGGTCTTACGCTTAGAAGCGATTTCTTCCAAACAACCTTTGGATGGTAGGGATTTTATGGCTAAAGAGGTGGTTGATGGTGCACATCATTTAATAGGGGTCTAGCTAAATTTACTATAGGTATATAATACTGCCGTCCTAAAGAAGAAGGACGCATCTAACATTTTTTTCGAAAATGAGTTGTATACATATTCGGAATCAGCAAAAAAAGACGCATCTACTGGTACTTGAATTGTCTTCCTAAAAAAATCGCAACCCTATTATTTGCACTAATAAATGAGACTTAACTGCTATTAAGTCTTGAAGATTACTAAATAAAAAAGGCTGTTCTGACTTATACTACGTTAAAAAAACGTATATACGTAGAAGCGTCTTATTTGTCAACAATTTTTTTACTCAATAAAAGATAGAAAAGACATATCTGATTTATCATAAGAAGGAAAGACGCTTATGCGTTAAATATGCTTTTTCATCTTAGTATTATTAAAAATACTCAGACGCAAGTGGCAGAAGCGCCTTTTTTACCTAGTATTACTACGTTGCAAAGGGGATGTGGGGTTCGCGGTCACTCTCTGAGCATTCAGTTGCGTCCAAGCGGTCAAGGTGTTTGGCTCTTGATGTCTTTTATCCACAATCCGAAGTACAAGTAGAAAAGGTAAAAAAAATTACAAAAAATGCAGAGATTACGATAGACAATTTGGAAAAATTATATATCAGCCAGGTCAGCGTATAAAATAGATGCTGAAAAACAAAATAACGCAATTATTAATTCAGTCACGGCCTATTTTGTAGTTGATTTGAAGAAAGTAATTATGCTGCCTCATATGGATGAGTTCAAAGTTGTCATGTTTTGTCCCAGAATGATTGTATTTAACGAAAGTTATGTGCTAATAGGTGACAAAAAGAACAATCCCACTCTTCAAACCTATACTGCTATCTTGAAATTTGAAAAATGGGTGTAATAACAAGCTGCTTTAGAGCTTTCTTGCAAGCAAATTGACACCTGAAAAATGTTGTCATCTGGTTAGATAACTGTGCCAGTCAGAATAAAAACTGGACCTTATACTCATATTTTCTGCATCTTATCAATTCAGTTGACGTTAATTTTGAGACGATATAAATATTTAGAGGCAGGTCACACCTACATGGCTGCAGAAGAATTTGACCATCAGGTAGAGCTGTCCATGATACGCAATAAATACCCGTTTTACGAATCAAAATAACATAGGTATCTATGATTTTGAAGATTTTTACTGTGAAAGTAATGAATGTGGAAGATTTTTGTAAGATTGAAGACATGCCCGAAGTAATGCCCGAGAACAGAACAATCGTTTTGGAACAATGTACCAAATGTTCAATGTTCAAATGTTAGTGATTTGTATTCCTGTTATTTTTTATATAGGTAAACTTTTGTGTTGTTCTTATAATGTTTATTCATGATTTTCTATTCTGTCTTGATAAACTGTATATAAATATATATTAAAAAAAACTGATTAAAATACTTGGTTTTACGTAATAGATAATAATATTATTTTCTTCTATTCCGTTTAGAAACAGCTGATAAGAATGTATACAATTAAATTTAAGAAGGGCGCATCTACTAGTAGTTTATAAGTTAATTGATTAAATTGTTCAACATTACAAGTTTAAAAAGCAGTAAGTGGCTAGTAACGTCTTTTTTATATAGTTGAGTAGAATCTATTATCATTATTTAATGCTAAGCAAGAAAGACACTTACTAGATTACTAAATAAAAAGGACGTTTCTAGCCAGAAACGTCTTTTCATTTCAGTATGACATATTTTCTCGTATTTTTTTTACTAAAAAGAAAGTGAAAATGTTTATTTTAATACAAAACGTTAAATTTATTAAAATAAGTAATTATATTTCGATAGGTCAAATCATAATACAAACCATCGCTTAATAAAATCATTAATTTTAGTAGTATTTTTCACACAGCGAATTTTTTAATTTTCGAGATAAAAAACATTTATTTTCTCCGTTTTTTGTTTTATGTAGAAACGTCTTTCTTCATTATGACGGCAGAATACATTATGTAAAGCAATGCTACAAATACTATACTATTTACATAACAAAAATACCTAAAAATACACTATATACCTAATACAACATATACAATACAAAATGTATTAATATTAGGATTAGTTTAGGACTTGATGGCGCTGTTTGAAAATCTATGAAAATAATTAATTAATATCCTGTAATATAAATTTTGATTAATTTATAAATTGCCAACGTATGGAAAAGAAGATCATGACTTTTGTGCCTAGCCGGGCGGTTAAAATTTCTACATTAAAAGTGATTTTGAATCCCTTTTTTTATAGTATGACGGGGAGGTTCTTGACCTTCATCTCATCTGATTTTCAAGTTATGATAATGCCAAAGGTGGAAGTGCACTTAACCCGGAATCCTCAACCAATTGAGAAACTGGCTATCTTACCTCTAAATACCTACTGTTCATGAATTACGTTGCTACCCGTTGATAACATTTTGTGTTTATTTTATACGTTTTAATGACAGTTCAACATTTTAAAATCATTAATAATGATTGTTTTACTTTCGCCTTCTTTCGGTATGATGAATTGCTGACAATTTACAAAAAAAAATTCCATACACCTCAATGTCTTTGGCTAGCTACTACCAACTGAGCTGTGAGGTTTAGTTTAGAGGAGTTAACATTTAACAAGTAAATGTTAAAACCAATTGATTCCAATTAGTTTCTTCTCCAACCTACAAACATTTTGATAAAATACTTATTATATATAAGACCACAACAAATGTGATCGCTAAATATCTATTGCAATTAAACGGGGTCTTACTATGACAAAACTGCGTGATACGTTGTTATACGCAAAATTACATTAACCTGCTATAGCCGCGATATAATGGATATAATATAGGTACACATTTTTATTCCACATTATATTCAGACAATAGCAAAAAATATGAGACTGTAGACCACAAACCAGAAGACATCACATTTATAAATGTAAAGGAACTCCAAGATGCCCTGAAATCTTCGAAATTACCAAGGCATTAAAAATTGACAAATCAGCACCGTTTCCTCATATCACCAATTTGTTCAACACTATTTTGTAACTGCTAAATGAACGCTACAAATGTGCCATTCGATCATTTCAATTTGTCTGGACATCAATACACAACCATCACTTTGAAAACAAACAATGAATTACAAAGGCAAGTGGACACAGTAACACTAGAAGGTTTCCAAGTCAACAGATGCCTCACGTGGGCTGATCATATAGACGCTCTTTACGATAGGCTAGGCTGAGCGTGTTTTGCACTCAAGCGAGTTGCTAAAGTGCTGTCGAAGATGGCAGTACGGGATTGCTATTTTGCCTCAATACAGTCTCTGCTGACATACGGCATAGAATTATGGGGTTAGTAGCCCCATAATTGCCCCATGCTGAGTGGCACAAAGTTTTTGTCATGCAAAAGCGGGTTGTTCATTGTGTTGCTGGATTTTTAATTGTCTTAAAACTATGACCCTATCGACTTTGTGATGCCTATACATCTATTAAAATGAACATTTGGTCCAGAACACATGGTGACTCGCAGTCGCATAGCACTAGGAACCTACTAAAGCTTCGAAAACCTGCACATAAACTTACTAAAAAAGGTAAATAAAGTAAGTAAAAGGCACAAGAATAGTGTGTTTAAGGGTCTATCACGCTGTCACGGATGCTTTATTGAAGATTTATTTATTCATTAATTATAAACAATAATTTTAACATTTGTTTTAAGACATCTTAGTAGTGAGGAATGTATTCCAACATATCTCTAACGGTATAAAAATATGCGAATCGATATGGCAATTATTTAGGTATACAACTATATGTATGTACATATCAACATGTTTTGTATCTCTATTTATAAGTTCCTAAGGTATTTTTTTATACCTTAGCCATACATTTTTTACATATTTTTATGTCATCATAGATCAATCTATGATGTGTAAATTTAGACATTTGTATTAATCAATTTACTTCTGACTAATTTATTTTCTTACTAAATCAATATATTCACATATAATAATAAAATAATAATAAAATCATTTATTTGTCTCTCACAAAAGGTGAGGTATCTTAATCCTAACACAGTAACATAATATATTATTTTCTATCTTTTTAATACCTGCTTTGTGAGAGACTGGTGCCTGAGATAGGTTTAATAAAACCTGTATTACAGGTCACCAGTGCTACAGTGCTACATATCAAAGTCAATATTAAATAACAGTCGACCAGCAAAACATTTCATTTTTAGAACAGCGTTAAGCAGGGAGACCAATTTTTTACTATTTTGTTTAAGAGTATGCTCAAACAAATGTTTAGCTAATTATGTCACAGGCAAGCGGTTGACCAACTTGCGCTTCGCAGACGACATCATCTTGTTTGCTTCATCAGCGGCAGAGTTTCAAAGAAACTCTCCAAGATCCAAGTAGAGCAAGTCTTGAGATATAACTTCAGATCAGCTAGTTAAAAACGCAGGTCATGACCTACGTGACAAAGCACAGGATTGATGTAAAAAGGAAAGAGATACAACATGTCCATGTGTATAATATACCTGGTTCAGATAGCCAGCTTCAAAAACAGACGATACAAAGATATCGACCGTCTTATCGACAACGTCTAGAAAAGCTTCTGGTCCATGATGGGATAACATTGAGAAGATAAAAAGAGTTGAGGGAAGAGAGAAGGGAGACCTTCCTCTGACATACAAGTGCAAACTCATGAACATGTGTAACCTGCCCGTCCTTACCCCAGACTTGGTAACTCATTGTGTTAATTAAACCCAAGCTCAAAATTTGACAGATGATGGAACGTAGTATTCTTGAACTCAAACGCATCGACAGTCTACAGAATACGGTGATACGTTCTGTTACTGGCATTGTTAATGAAGGTCAAAAGACAGCAAGACTGATGTGGGTTTGGGCAGGCTACGTAAACCGAATGTTTATAGACAAATGGGCAACCGCTGCAACTATTTGGACACCTTAGGATAGACGGAAACGTCGGAACTGGACATGCAAGTGTTAGTTGGCCGGATTAACCGCCTCTGTCGTCTAGTGGTTCAACCCACCGATTTTAGATCCAGAGGTCCCGGGTTTGATCCCCAGGGGAGTACAATATATTGTGCTTGGTTTGGTTGGTGGTAGGAATTTGTTTAGTCCGCCTGGCTAGCTACCACCATCTTACCTAATTCTGTCATCATAATAACAGTTCTTGAATTGTTGTGTTCCGGCATTTAGAGGTAAGATAGACAGTTCCTCAGTTTATTGTGGATTCCGGGTGAAGCGCGCCTCCACCTTCGGCCTTATCTTAACTTGCTACCACCTGGTAGCAAGTTAAGATAAGGCCGAAGGTGAAACTCTTCAACTTCATCTTACCTGAGATGAAGTTGAAGAGTTTCCCCGTCGCAATATAAAAAAAAATTAGCATCGATCACTTCGCCATGAAATAGTGGATGTGCGCAAAAACCGCGATTAAGATAGGATTAGGGGATACCTTTGCCTAGCAGTAGGAGAGTATATGTTATAATTATACAAAAAAATCTTCAATAAACAATCTGCTAAGTTTATGATAGACAAACTTATCATCTTACAGGTTATTTTGGAAACCTTAAAAGTTATCAACACAGTTTATATCAAGTTCTGAATCAGGAATTGTTGTATAAGTGCCTCGGGGCCTGATAAATGGAATCGCTAACGGCCAATAAATAAAATCCTTCCCTCAACGATGCTTCTAAACGGCTCTTAATAAAATAAAGGGTAATAGGTATCTGTACATTTTGATCGTCGTGTTCAAAATTGGAGCTGACTTTAGGTATTTAATTAAAACGAGATTTTGAGAATGGAAAAGAATAGAAGAGATCTTTTATATCCCAGGTTTTTTAGTTCTGAAACAGGGCTTGGTTAATAAAAGCTAATCAAATATTTTCACCACTAGTAAGTGTAGCCAAGAGTAAGTTGGCTAACCAAGGCATCAGATGTAAATTCAAAAACACATTGACGAAATGTGGGTTAGAATGCACTTGTTAACCATTTTAGATATTCCACAATAAAATAAATAAATCGTTTAATTTCTGAACAATTAATAAATTGGTATTAATAATAGAAAGTGAAGATACGTTTAATTTTAATATATCATCCACTTGAACGCTGGCGTGGCGCGGCTTTTATGGATACTTACGCCCGTTTGCTTCTGAGCGCAACCGACGGCCAGCGCCGCGCGACCTTCACCAATAAAATGTGTGCAAAAACAAAAGTATTCGAGTAATTTCAAAACATGATATCACATTGTTTATAGTAATTTATAAATAATAATCTTAATTAATAATCTAATCATTTAAACTACACCTTGATACATAAAAAAACAGGAGACAATTTTCCGGTTTGAGCACCATTTTTTTTCAATTTTTTATTTTTTTGACTGATAAAAAGTTTGTTTCAAATGTCACTGTTCGACGTTGTTCAGTTTGTTTGGTCGTTATTTCCGCTTCCGTTAAACCATAAGACTAGGTGTACAAGAGCCACAGGTAAAAAATGTGAAATCATTTTTTCGAACGGTCGGTAGGGTTGCCTGCCAGTGGGTAGTAAGTACCCAAAGCAGTTGTTGTCATAAAAAATTAGGTACTACAGTTACTAACAGAATATTCATAACGTAATATAAAAAAAATAAAAATCTTGTGAGTCATAAAGAAGGCAATATACAGAGTTTTTTTCAGGGCCACTGAGGCCAAGTCTGAAACCGTGAGAGTTATCGAAAAGTCATGTTGGGAGTTACGTGCTTGATTTTAAAAAAAAATAAGTTCTGCATAAAAAAACATATAGTTTTTTTTAAAGTATATCTTAAAAAGTGAGAAAAAGTGAGTTTTTGAAAAAATATTGTTTTGCATTTTCGCGTTCTTTGTTTGATAATTAAATAATAATGTATGATGACCATGTGGCCAAAGTTTTTGGAACACTTTCAAAATAGAAAATTTATAAATTCTACTTTATGAATTTAGTAATAGTTGTACGTATAGTGTGAAATGTGTAAGCGAAGCAATTAAATCCTGTTTTGCTGTTCGTGTAGAACTTTTGAAAGTCGGAACGTCTTCGAAAAGCCGTATATCGCCGAATGCGAAGATACAACTTTAGCGTTTGAAAACAGAATTACACTCATAAATTTCAAAATCAGAATAAAGTTGGTTTCATGTCATGGAGCAAGTGCTTGGATTCTCCAATTTTGGAGAATAACTCCATAGTGCAAAACTGCAGGATAAGCAATACTGATGAAAAAAAAATCTTTGCTATCTGCAACTATACGGTGGGTACGACAACATTAAAAATGTTCAGCCTATGGTGTCCGTGCCTTATCATCAGCTACATTACCACAAAAAGCGAACGTTTTTCTTAATCTGATGACGATGAAATGTAAGCTCATCACGAACAGAAAATACAGCAAAAGAGGATTTAATAGCTTACGTAAAGTCTGAACTGAACGTACAACTCAATGCATATAGATGAATTAATACATTTTAAAATTTTGAAAGTGTTTCAACAACTTTGGGCACATAGTCATCATACATTATTTTTTTTATTATCAAACAAAGAACCCAAAAATGCAAAAAAAAAGTTTTTTTTTTTTTAAACTCACTTTTCCAGAAAAACTATAAAAGACTAGATTTTTTTTAATGCAGAACTTATTATTTGTAAAAGCGAGCACGTAACTTCTAACATGACTTTTCCATAACTCTCACGGTTTCAGACTTGGCCTCAGTGGCCCTAAAAAAAAACTCAACCTGTACAAATAAAAACGATACAGTTAATGAAAATGAAAAAGAAATAAAATATCTCAAACAAACAAATTAATAATGCCACGTAGGTAGGTATATAGGTAGGTGTGCATAGTGTAGAGTAAGTGTGAGTAATTGCATGTTTAGTGTAGTGTTTGCAAATAGCATTGCCACTATAACTTATAAGGGCCAGCTTTTGCAATATTTGCAGGAAAGTGTGTTAATAAAGTTATGATAATAAAGTTTCAATGCTGTTTCATTTTACAGTTCAATCAAAAATACTATCACTTGCCCTTGAAGACTTTCTATTGTCAAAACTCAGATCCATTTTCATCTATTGTTCTGCCATACAGTCATCAGTTCCTGTCAGTGCCAGAGGGAAAGCGTTTTTCAAACGGAACCAACTAATGCATCTTATTCACCAACAAATGTCATAGATCATCAGTTGAGGCAGTCGATATGTAAAATTAATGGCTCGTTAGCACATAGCGCGGGCCATCCGTCGGGATTTGCGGGTGCAGAAAATAACAGGGACAGATATGTCAGCATTGAGAAGTCGAAAACCAAAGCTTGATTGTTTGAAATAATTTCAGAACCGCTTCTGTGGTCTAGTGGTTCAACCCACCGATTTCAGATCCAGAGGTCCTGGGTTCGATCCCCATGGGGAGTACAATATATTGTGCTTGGATTGGTTGGTGGTAGGACCTTGTTTGTACAAAGGAATCAGTCAGATTACCTAAAGACCGTTACAAACGGCCTATAGGTAACTCAACTGTTCCAGACCAGTACGAGACGGAAGCGTGCCCAAGACATTGGCTGCATTGCCACGGTGAATAGCTATGCTAATTCGCTAGCCTAAATAAGAGTCAGCCCTTAGGATCACGTCTCGTCTCAATGAAAAGCCCCGCAGATTTTTGAAAACCCGGAAGGCTCCGGTTCCCCACGGACCCCAAAAGGCTCAAATAGGTAAGCTCTGTCGAGACCGATTGCCAAATCAGCCGGCGCACCAGCCCTAACTGATATCCCAGGCAGATGAGATGGTGCTAGGGTGTGTGTGGACGCACGTAGCGTCCCACCCCAAAGGCCTACCCATTTCCCAAGGGACAAGTAAAAATAAAATGTCTAATCGGCACAATCATAATCAACATAGTAAAACTCTAAATTAAGTAAAACTCCTAATATATTAAGTATTTTTTCTCTTGGAAATCACTGTCTTATTACATACAGTATATTATATATATATATATATATATATATATATATATATATATATAGTATATATACAGTATACTTCATCATCTTTTCTTACTAGACTACTAACCTAGACTAGCTTTCTGATCTAGATGGTTACTAATCTAAGCTAGCTTACTAATCTAGATGTTTACTAATCTTGACTAGCTTACTATCCCCCATTATTGACGCAGACATTCTATCTTGACTAGCCTTCTGTGATGACTCGCTTAACAGTTTGTCAATGTCAGATGCAAGTTCACAACTCCAAACTTGCTGGCAGAGATTGCTTGTGTAAATATGGATGCTAGGATATAGGCAATTAATATACGAGACCAGCTTAGCCTCGCACGCTAGCCTCGCACGGTACAGAAGACTAGCTAACTCACAACCTACACAGGGCATAGAGAACAGCTGATAAGATATGACTAGTTACATCAGTATACCATGGAATTTAATTCATCATCGTGGCATGCAGATTGATAACTGTAGTATTGGTATTGGATACCAATGATGAAGCTGATTCAGATGATTTATTATTGGTATAAGGGAGGCATATTCTTTTCTGAAGCTTTCATAGACCAAGTTTGATATTGAGTTACATATATTTTTATGAAGACAATAGGTAAAACACAAGTATTTTAGCAGTACAAGACATTTATCTTCTCTTAGGTCAAAGACTAAAATCTCTCTTTTTTTGCATTTAAAATGAGAATTGACAAACACGTTCGGGAAAAGCTCACTTCATGTACATCTAGCCCAGACAACTTTTATATCTAAAAGCTATTTGATTAAAGGTTCTCATCTGGTAATATACGTAAGTACCACTTCTGGTCACAGTGATTTCTCAATAGACTTAACTGCAAATAATGGTATCAAATGTAAAAAGTTATCTAGCTATTTTTATTGAGCTAGAATGCAAGCTAAGCCATGGTGGCCAGTGGAGTATTCAAGTCTAAATGGGATCTACAGAGGCTATTTGCAATGGAGTTATAAAATCAGCTTAAAGGCCTCCCATGCTATTTATGGGTTTAGTGTCAAATGAAACACACACTCACATGAAGCTGTGCAAAGCCACTTGCGAGTTTTCAACACATTTCAAAGTTTTAGGAGGAATACTTAATGTTATGGGATTTTATTGACTGTGGTAATATTTCTTCTCTTTTTTTATGAGTATTAGTTCATTATGAAGAACTAAATATGGGACATTAATTACATACAGCGCCATCTAGCCTAAAACTAAGCAAAGCTTGTAATATGGGAACTATATTAAGGACATGCTACTTAATATACTTTTTTTGTTATTACATACTTACCATATGATGCAACACCAAACACAGAACAAACATCTATATTATTAATTAATCAAATGTTTGTCCTGGGTGGGAATCGTACCAATAACATACAGCGCAGATTCCACGTATACTAGAGAAAGGAGTACTATTACTGGCATACGAAGATGGCAAGATAATGGCAAATTATTAAATGGCCTATTTTTTTCATGATCGTTCAGCAAATAAAATCCGAAGATAATTTTAAGTGATGACGGAGTACGTAGGTTGTGAGATTTATTTTGTAACCAGAAAACCTTTTTCTTTTTAACTTCTTTGTGAAGACAAGATACATTTATATGCTTCCTAAAACTATTTTATTACGTCTATTACCAACCAACAAATCCACCATTGGTATTTTTGTTTTCTTAACCGAAAACCTATCCGGTGAGTTCGTTAGTAATCACCCTTTTTTGTACTAACCGACCAACTATATACGGATTAATTAATGGTTTGTTGGTTGATAACACATAAACATTGTTAAATTGGGTATGTTCAATTCAAATTCAAATACTATTTATTTGGATTTATACAATGTACAATAACTGATGCAACGATAATGCTCGCAAGAGTTTTACAAAATTTGAGTCGCTAACCATCAAATCCCTCCGAAAATGTGTATGTTCGTTCGGCAACCAAATTTAAAATGTGTACATACTCTGGACATAGCACACTTTTTAATCCCAATATTTCCACGAAAACGGGATTAAATTATAGCCTCAGGTAATCAGCGGGTAGAAATCGTTTGACATACAAAAAAAAACATTAATGTCTCAGACAGGGCTTTCTTCCAAATTGCAGATTTTTTTTCCACTAGTCACCGCGCAACGTAAACGAATTGGCACTCTAATCTAGTTTTATTCTAAGGGCTCCGATTCTAGTAAACCAATCGCTTAACAATGGTTATATTACAGAATGGCGGAAACAATACAATAAGGCACCTAATATTGGCCATTCTGCTAGGATACCATTGTCTAGTGAGGCGATTGGTTTATGGTGATTGGTCCAGAGACGTTGATGCCGTGATTGCTATGGTGACTTGTCATTCTTTGTTAGTGTATTTTAACCTTACATTAAATAACTCAGGACAGGGATGATCACAAATCCGATTCGGCTCGCGATCTCGTCTCTTAATCCTTAAACGAACTGTGACACTCTTGCATTTACACCCGGCACTGAGTTGAAAAATTGAATCAATACCCTTTGTGTCCAGTACTGTTACCATACATTTTAGGGCGGCGCTAAGCTGGATCGAACTGGGCATCAACGTGAACTGTACGTACAAACAAAATAGTTGAATTTGTATGTATTGATATGTATACTTTTGTATATTTATGTATCTATCGTATGAAGTCGTCCTTGTTGCATGGCGTCACTTTGTTAGGGCTCAGACTTAAAAACAGCGTTACTATGAAAAGTGGCATAAAGGTTGTACCAGCTTGACCGCGTAATAGGGAAAGGTTAAATTAGCTTTCTGTAGTATTTCGTATCGTTTATTTTTCTAATTTGCATGCCTTGTTCAGTTTAATTTTCTGTTATTTGCCAAATATCTGTTGAATATGACTGGAAATAATTATTTTTATTACTAAATATGGGCCTGAAAACTACCTGTTGTTGTGATTATAACAACTTACTTGTAAGGGATTATTGATTTGATAATAGGCACATACTCTAAATTAATACCCTTTACCTACTAATCTCGTAAGGGTTTCACTGCAAATCTCTGAGATGAAATCAAAATCAATTTGACGTCAACAATAATTGTCATGCCATGCGTTGCGTTGTTTTCTTAATTTTAGTTACTCTCTATTGACCACAATCTCGCCTGATGGAAAGCGATGATGTGACCTACGAGGCAGCACGCCGGTTTTAGACACCTATTCACTTGAACCTTGACTAACGCAGGCGGTACGCTTCTGAGTTCGGGTGACCTAACGAGATAGGGATATATACCAATTCAAATCAATTTCAAAAGATTTATTGATTACTATTTTTTTTCATGTCAGTCGGAGAAGCTCTTGGCCTTCATTTCATCTGGCTTTTTCTAGTTATGATAAGGCCGAAGGTTTAAGCGCGATTTGCCCGGAATCCTCAATCTGAGGAGCTGGCTAACTTACCTCCAAATGCCGAAACACAACAGTTTATTGAATTGTTGTTATGGTGAAATAATTAGGTTAGATGGTAGCTAGCCAGGGCTTAAGCAAAGTCCCTCAGGAAGTACAATATTCTTCTGAAATCGGTGGGTTGAACCACTAGACCACAGATAATTTATATTTATCAATGGAATAGTAACTGCGTGTAGTAAAACACCGCAACGGGTGCTTCGACGTGCGAGTGTCAATGCTCCTCCAAGATTACACAAAATAATTCCCATAAGATAATGATCACGAGCTTAATTATAGCAACGCACTAATTGGTTTCTCAAAATGTATCAAAGCGTTTCTAGTGAACTTTACATTTGAAATGAATTAATTTCATTCGTTCCCACTGCTGACAAGTTTATGAAAGTTCGTTAATTTCAGTGGTAATTTAGAATCCACAAAACAAATTACTTTTGAGTGGTTTGGCGAAGACCGACGAATAAAATAATCAAAATGTCGCGACGAACGCGGCTGTTGTGTGATATATCAGAATAAATTTTTCGTTTATTTAAGAAATTATAAATAAATTCAAATATTAAAATTACTTTAGAATCAAAAATGTTGTCGATGTTTTAAAACGCTATAAAAACTAAGCAATATTATAGACTAACTATACGGTACTAAAATAAATTATTATGTTTAGAAATAAAAAGAAAACTGACTTCAATTAAGAATATGATACAGTTTCGTTTACCTTGATGACGTATTTTTTCCAATTATATTGATGACAGATAGACGGATAGACAGACAGACAGACGCGTGCTCCTATGTAGGGGCTGTTTTTTCATTACATTTGACCCTAAAATTACCCAAAACATTTCAAGTGTGCCCATTAACATTTGAAGAGTTCCCTCGATTTTTCCAGGATTCCATCATCAGATCCTGACCCGATGACGATGGGATCACCTGGGAAGTATACCGACCCTAAAATTACCCAAATCACTTCAAGTTTGCATATAAAGAAAACTGACTTCAATTAAGAATATGATACAGTTTCGTTTACCTTGATGACGTATTTTTTCCAATTATATTGATGACAGATAGACGGATAGACAGACAGACAGACGCGTGCTCCTATGTAGGGGCTGTTTTTTCATTACATTTGATTTAGTTTATTTATTTTTTCATTACATTTAGTTTGCATATTATATTTGAAGAGTTCCCTCGATTTCTCCAGGATACCATCATCAGATCCTGACCTCATGACAATGGACCACCATACCACCTGTCAAGAATATCCTTTCAAACAGAATAAGAATTTTCCAAATCGGTCCAGGCCTCTTCGAGTAATCGGAGAAAACAAAAATCACGGCTTAAGAATCGACTTCCACAACTCAGCCCATGGATTGCGTAAAAGCCGACAAAGGTATCTCACCAGAAACAGGACAACAGCTTCCTTCTGTGTATTATCAACACATTAATAACAATCACCAATCCGCCTGCCAAGCGTGGTGATTATGTCAAGTGTTTCCCCGTCGTACAAAAAATAATAATAAAGATACTCGTTGAGAGTTCCTATAATATATATAACCCAATGTACTTACTTAATTTAAGATATTTAATATCACAGGACATTAATTTCACACAGAGCCGTCTAGCCCCAAACTAAGCTTAACTTGTAATATGGGAACTAGATCACGGATAGAATACTTAGATACTTTTTTTTGTTGTAAATACATATACATACTACCTATATAATACAACATCCAAACACATAACAAGCATCAATATTCATCACACAAACGCATGAATGTAATATTGCATTTAACTAATTTGAATTTAAATTGTAAACCTATTTATTTATTTACACTTGAAATAGAAAACTATGATATTATATAATATGATATAAAAAAAATGTGCGTTTAAACTAACTAATTACTAGGGAAAAAGTCCTCGTTAGCCATAAATTCCTCTCCATCCAAAGGTTGTCTGAAAGAAATAGCTTTTAAACGATAACCACTTCGTGTATTTAAACTTCTTTTTCATATTTTAAAAACATATTTTAAGGTGTTCAATAAAATATTTTCATTAATTAATTGATTCGGTTTACCTAAGGAATGTTACAAACGGTCTAAAGGTAGCTCAATTGTTCCAGATTACAAAAAATATTGCATAAGATTAAGTATATCTAGACTATATTAAAGCCAGCCCTTGGATCACGTGTCGCTTTAAGTAAAAGCCCCGCAAGTTTTTTAAATTCTTACGTTTCTTATTTATTAATATATGTCTATAAACCTAGTCTAGGGCTAGGCTAGTAAACCTATCTCATATGATATTATCTCAATTCCATCAGCGCTAATAATATACTGATGTATATTATGAATTTTGTTACAGAGAAACAAGGTTTCAAACTAATATTTTAAAATTATACATTAAACATTCACAAAACTGAACGCATGTAGTTCATAGGTTTGTGGTTCTAGGTACAGAGTCTAGACTTGACTATCAAGAGCTAACTCCAACCTTACCGGACTTTACTAATCTTTTGAGCCGCTTAACTCCAAGTGGCAAGAGTGACCAACAAAATTGACTGCAGTCTAAGCCTCATCAAGCCGCAATGTTGTGGTGTAAATATATACACAGTATACATTTTATCTCATACTGACTCAGAATGTCGACAACAGTTAGACTTACAGATTTTTGTAGAATATCTAGGATGTAGAATATATAATATAAGACATTTTTTAAGAACTTACTTTACTGAGATACAGCTGGCTCTTATTATGGCCACCAAATTAGCATTAAGCGTTGCAATGCAGCCAGTGTCTTGGGCGAACTTCCGTCAAGTACCAGTCTGGAACAGTCGAGATTTCTTTAGACCGTTTGTAACGGTCCTTAGGTAATCCGACTTTTTTTTTTATGCACGTTCCCCGATTGCTCGGAGACGCCTAAACCGATTTTTTTTTTTTTAACTTGACATGTGGTCCCATTGTCATAAAAACAGGATCTGATGATGGAAGCCTGGAGAAATCGAGGGAACTCTTGAAATATTGTATGCACACTTGAAGTGATTTGGGTATTTTTAGGGTCGGTATACGTTTTAGGTGAACCCATCGTCATCAGGTCAGGATCTGATGATGGAGCAATTTGGGTGTATTACCTCAAAAGTAAAGAAAACACGGACCCCATATAGGAACACGCGTCTGTCTGTCTGTCCGTCCATCTGTCATCAAAATAATTGGAAAAAATATGTCATCCAGGTAAACTATATAGTATCATATTCTTCATTGAAGTCGGTTTTCTTTTTAGTTTTTTTTTATTATCTAATTCAAAAAATCATGGTAAATAGCCCGGTAATTTTAATTTTAGTTATAGTGTATATATCATAGCCATGATAGTTTCAAAAGCTATATCAAATTCAAAGTCATGGTCAAAAAGAGTCGAAATGTAACTCGGTAAGATTTTAAGGACCATTTTGAAACGTCAAATCTACCGCCTGTTACGATTCACAACCAGTACACAAGGATAAATGCAAAAGGGATGCCTCGGGCTAATTGGTTTATTGATGATGCATACAATGGTATTTATTAAGCTTTTGTGATTAGAACACATAGTTTTGATACGAAAACGGTGATTAATCCCGTATTTTACCTATAATTATCCCGGCTCATTCGGCTGGTGTAAAGCATTACTCTACCGTGACCACGGCTGGCTTTGTATTAAAATAATGTGATTCATACCTAAAAAATTAGGTACCTACAGAGTTTTTAATGTTGTACTATAATGTTACGCTTTTGATTATCTACTTTGAAAGCTTAAAGTTTTTGTATGAATAGGAACTTATTTAGCTTAAGGACGGAATTACATTTTTGACGCGCTCGAATTTAGGTATCTGAGCCAGCACACTACCAGCAAAGAGATAAGATAGATAAGAGATTTAATGCAGAAACAAACTTATCTTGATACTTGAAGGTTAAGTATGGTACATAAGGATTTGTTTTTCAGATACTTAATTTGTAATTGAATCAACAAAGTAGTCTTAATGTATAGAATTAATAAAATTTCAAATACTATTTTAAATTGTTATTGAATATATGAAATGAAATTAACTTGCGTCTTTGAGACTCCAGAATAGAAAAGTGAGAAGTACCTTTTTTATTGTACGACGGGGAAGCACTTGGCCTTCATCTCACCTGGTTTCAAGTTGAGAAAAGGCCGAAAGTGGTAGCGCACTTCACCCGGAATCCTCAACAAACTGAGGAACTGGCTATGTTACCTTTAAATGCCGGATCACAACATTTTTTTAATTGTTGTTACGGCGACAGAATTAGGTAAGATGGTGATAGCTAGCCAGGTGGACCCAAACAAAGTTCTACCACCAACCAAACCAAGCACAATATATTGTACCCCCTTGGGGATCGGGCCCGGGATCTGAAATTGGTAGGTTGAACCACTAGCCCATATAGGCGGTTAAAATACTATAACCGCCGTATAACTAATGACACGCCTCCCAAAATGACCATCAATCCTGCGACAGATCGGCAGCATGTCACCAAACCTAATTGAAACGACGAAGCCGACACTTCTGCCAATCAGTACCGACCTCTCAGGAATTCGCCTCTGTATTGAGTTGTAGCTAACGAACCAAACAGACAGACTTAGGCCTTTGTAGATTGTAGCCTACTTTACTCAATTAAGGTCCTTTCATGTGAGCTCTTTGATTTAATGGCCGTTTTTACTTCAGTGTAATTGTCTGTCATAATTTGCTTTCGTTTTGTGTAATTTGCCCGTCGCTCTGACTGAAATGTAATTTGGATTTTGGTTTCGAGGTTTTAACGAGTAGTTTGGATCGCAAAGTTGTTTGCTTTACAGAATATGTTTTCTCTTTGTTAAAAGACTTGTTTACCACAGAATTATGTCAACTTCAGTCGCCAGTGAGGACAGAAGAAAAATATATTAACGCAATAAAGTATTTTCATTTTATTCCATTTCATATGATATACCTACACAAATTTGGTATAAATAAGTGTACCTATAATGTTACGTCCAAGTTTTTGTGTAAATGTTTGAAGCGCATTATTTTGACAGTTCGAAACACGCAAGGGGCGTTTCAGCCCCCTGTCGCATCTAAGAAATCTGATTCGGCATACAAAATATGATTAAACGATGATTCCACGCAGATATCGTAACGCAAGCGCGTTAAGATTTGCTTGCTCATAGAGAATAAGGGTCTAATAATGACACAATTGATGAAAAGCTGATAAAATGGCTTCATTTTGAAAATGTAAGGTGTTTAGATACGTATGATAAGTGTAGAAAGCTGTACATATGTAGCTGAATAAGTAATTGAACCAACTAGATTAAAACGGTTGGCTTCTCTTGGTTCCTTTATAAGTTTTTTTTTATTGTACGACGGGGAAGCGCTTGGCCTTCATCTCACCTGGTAACATGATAAGATAAGGCCGAAGGTGGAGGTGCACTTCACCCGGAATCCTCAACAAACTGAGGAACTGGCTATCTTACCTCTAAATGCCGGTTCAGAATTGTTATTATGGCGACAGAATTAGGTAAGATGGTGGTAGCTAGCCAGGCGGACTTCAACAAAGTCCTACCACCAACCAAACCAAGCACAATTTATTGTACTCTCCATGGAGATCGAACCCGGGACCTCTGGATCTGAAATCGGTGGGTTGAACCACTAGACCGCAGAGGCGGTTAAACAATAAAAAACCGTTTTCTTACCCATGCAATTTTTATTTTAAAAGTTTTTTTAGCACTTCTATCCCCAAAGACTGCCCCACATGTTTTTTTTTTATTGGGGAAGCGCTTTTTGAAGGTTGATCTCGCTAAATCGTAGACCGCTACTTGTGCATAATATGATAACGTCACCAAATTTGTACTTAAATTTCATCCTTTTTTGCTGTGTAGTTATGGAAAAAATGGGTCGAAACAGACATTATAATCACATACGCATGTGATTTCAAGAGTTCCGTTTATCGGAGGTACGGAACCCTAAAAACAGGGTTGTTGAAATAATTATGAATCATTTTTCTTTTCTCGTAACCTTCATTGTCGAAGACTTCAATCAATTCGTCTCGACTTTCTGTTAATGTGTAATCTACCTCATACTGGCTCCTAATCTACCCCGAGCAATGAAATTGCTGGTTTTTGCAAGTCGTTACGGCAGAATTATCAGAACAATGGTGGTAGGACCTGTAAATATCTACAGTGCGCTGGATAGCTAGTGCCTTTTGGGAAAGCTTGCTCAATCGGTAACCAACTGCCTCTGTGGTCACCCACTAGTGCCAGGGGAGTACAATATTGAGCTTGGTTTGGTTGGTGGTAGAACGTTGTGTAAGTCCTAGCTACCATCTTACTTGATTTTGTGTTCCAGGATTTTTTTTGAAGAGTAGTTGAGCCCTTTTTAAATGGGCTCGTCCGGGGAAGTACTACCACCATACCAATTTCAGCCACCAAGCAGCATTGCTGTGTTCCAGTTTGAAGGGTATGGTTGTCGGTGAAATTACGGAAACGCAACGCTTGACACCTTTATGTCTCAAGTTGACGGGCGTAATGCAGTGCCATGTAGGCGCTGTTCTTTGTGGATGTGACCTACGTAGCAAGGCATTGTTATAGGCAAGAGATGCACTTAGCATCAGGTGGGCTACAGGCTTGTTACCGTCAAAGCCGTCGAGGCCGTCTCCTAGTTGTAAAAAAAAATGACGTAAGATAGCCAGTTCCTAAGTTTGTTGACAGATTTGGGTGAAGTGCGCTTCCATCTTCGGCCTTATCGTAACTTAAAAATCAGGTGAGATGAAGGTCAAACACCTCCCAACACCTCCCGGTCATTATATGACAAAAACATCACCCTTGTTCTGGCCTAGAAATAGACAAGCCTAGTGGAAACCCTGCAGCACTTGCTATTTATTTTATATTCAAATGTGTACGAGCCGAGTTTCTTCCAAATAACACCACAAATTAAAAAGCTTCGAAACAAGCATCGTCCGTCAATTTTGCCCGATTTTGAGATTATTTGAAAAAAAAACCTGAAATACGAGTCTATTTATTTTACATTTTCTTTATCAAAACCGAGTTACAAGCGAATCGTATCGCAAGAGGTAAAAAGAAAGCTACTTACCGCTTCTGTGGTCTAGTGGTTCAACCCACCGATTTCAGATCAAGAGGTCCCGGGTTCGACCCCCATGGGGAGTACAATATATTGTGCTTGGTTTGGATGGTGGTAGGATTTTGTTTAAGTCCGCCTGGCTAGCTACCACCATCTTACCTTATTCTGTCGCCATAATAACAAGTCTAAAATTGTTGTGTTCCGGCATTTAGAGGTAAGATAGCCAGTTCCTCAGTTTGTTGAGGATTCCGGGTGAAGTGCGCCTCCACCATCGGTCTTTTCTCAACTTGTTACCAGGTGAGATGAAGGCCAAGTGCTTACCCGTCGTACAATAAAAAAAAAAAATACTTTCCAAATTTCAGATTTCGAGCTTCAGTGCTGCGCGTTAATACCAGAAAAATGCTTGATAAATTAAAAATGCAAATTAACATAAAAGTTTAGTGCTTGAATGCGACAAAAAAATATTGGATTTATGATTTACCTTTAGTTTCCAAACTATCATAACTTAAACCAGGTGAGTTGAAGGCCAAAAGATTCCCCGTCGCACAAAAATCGCTGTGCAACTGAATACTTTGTGCACGTGTTTCTGCAGCAAATTTTTACATGCTGCAACGTTCAGTGGGAAATTTCCACTATAAAATTTACTGAACCTGGTTTAAAACGTGTTTGGCGTTGTTTAAGTTGTGCGAGCTTGCCTCTTTAGTGAAACTTTACTTTGTAGCGAGAAGTTCAAAGAATATTTTGCTAACTTAATACCGTCACTACAGATATGGAAGAACACATTTTCATTTTACATTTCATCTTTTCATTTACTTTCATCATCATCCACAGCCAGATTTCTCCCATTGCTGGGTATAACAAGCCTCATAGCTCAGTTGGTAGTAACTCTGCCTTCTGCGCATCAGTGCCTGTGGGTTCGATTCCCACCCAGAGCAAACATGTGTGTGGTGAATATAGATGTTTGTTCTGTGTTTGGTTGTATCGTATGTATTTATTAATACGTATGTATTTACAAAAAGTATTTAAGTATTATATCCGTAATCTAGTTCCCATATTACAAGCTATGCTTGGTTTGGGACTAGATGGCGCTGTGTAAAATAATGTCATGTAATATTTATTTATTTATTTACTTATTTTATTTATATAGGCCTCTCTATGCATATGCCAATGATGGTTACCGTCTGCCCGTAATTAAATGTATTTACAATGAATACCTTGTCTATTTTCTAGATACAGTTAAAGTGCACCTAATATCAGTATTTAGGTACCTATACATATTTGGGGTAGGTGAATTTTACCTCCTAGTGGTAGGTCACACTAGTCGTTGTAGTCAAATCTGAATGGAAGAAAAATAATTATGCCTTTTAAGGTTTCGTGCAACGGAGCCCTACTAATCCTCCGTTTTCCATTCGTCCGACTGTCAACGGGCTGTATATCGTAAACCGTAATAGGTAGACTGTTGAAATTTTCGCTGTGTGTGTATTTTATTGTCTTTAGTTATTTATTAACCGACATCAAGAAAGGAGGAAGTTCTCAATTCGTCGGAATCTTAATTTTTTTATGTATGTTCCCCGATTATTCAAAGACGCCTGGACTGATTTGAAAAATTATTTTTTGTTTGAAAGAATATATGATGGTCTCTTCGTTATCAAGTCAGGCTCTGATGATGGGATATTGGAAAAAATCCAGGGAACTCTTCAAATATTATAGGCACACTTGAAGTGATTGGGGTGTTTTTAAGGGTCCGTTTTTTCGTTTTGTTTTGTCCGTTTTTTGTAGACAATAATTAGTATTGCATCTATTAAAATTAAATGCCGTTAAACCAACAAACAATAAAATTAAAGGAAACCATACAAGAAATATTTGTTGTTATTAATACGTGTTCATTAGTCTTTAGAGCATTATATTTGCTAATCAAAATTCCAAAATAACAGATATTCAAAGTATCCGATCCCGCTGTGTAACCACATTACCAAAACTAAGTAACTTTATTAGAAAACTTAACAATCTGATCGAGATATTTAATGTTTATGAAAATTGTTTCGGGTAGTTGCCAGAGTTATAACAAAATTACTTGAGCGCGAGCGTCGGGTCGAATTGAATTATTACGTGGTAGCACTCCGCAGATCACAGGTTGCCATAATTACTCCTGTATCAGTTTTCGAACTTGTCATATAAATTTAGCCTTATTACCAAGGCCAAGGCAGATTATGCGACTATTTTGCATTCCAGCAAATCAGGATTAATTTATCTTATTTTTACGCAACTAGTAGTTCACCCCGAACTGAGGTCTCGTGATGTCACGGGTTTGTACTCCCCCTGAGGACCGAACCTTTGGATCTGAAGTCTGGGTTGAACCGCCAGACCACAGAGGTGGTTAAAATTATCTCACAAAGAAAAAGTTAGATAGCAACTATACACGATAAAGGTGATTTACTCTGAGCAGACTTCATCTCAATCTTTCTTTTTTTCTTTGCCAGAGTGTTCAAGGCTCTGCACGTTGCTAATTCTCATCCATTGCAAAGCCAGAATGAGAGCAAAGCACCGACCGGTCGTAATAGTGGGTGGGTAGAATACATCAAGTGCATGAGTCATCTCTTACTTTTGTTTAAAAAGGTTAAAATCTGTTAAAATCTGTTCAAGTATTTCAAACCCGTTGCTGTGGTAAATGTACTTTAAAAATCGCCCCTCCAAGCCACGGATGTCGTAAAAGTGGAAGATGTTTCAGCAAAAACGTAGAGGCTTCATTCTGTGTATACACAAAACTGTAACTTCTAACACCCAATCCTTCAAACATTTTGGTGTCTCACAAGGTTGCCTGGAAGAAATTTCTTTAAGCGATAAGGTTGCCCTCCAATTCATTCCACCAATATGACTGCCAAGCATAGTGATTACGGCAGTCACAGCTTTGCAGAAAGTTCTATATAGTGGTGGAGAATAATGGGCTTTCATTGTGGTATGTACACGGTTAAACAACTAGCTTGACGTTCCAAAAGTAATTCTTGGATCTTATCGAGATCCTTGGCTTGGCAATCCTATTGAGTGATCAATAATCAATAAATAGACCAGTTTTATGTTAATAAGAATCAAAATATATACCTTTATTTTGAAAATCACCATTAATACGGACAAAAATAAATACATTTTAAAATCTGCTGTCAAAACCCTATCTTACCTATAAGTCTATAGAGCGTGATATATAAGATAATGGGACTGGGAATAAACCCTACAATTATGAAGTGGTATTAAATCCTCCAACTCTCTTACGGTAGACATTTAATGGGCTGTAGATGATGATTGCTTATCTATACCAGCCACTCCCAGGAACATTTCCAGACCGTCGCTATGAGGAAACAGCCATGAATTAAATTTCCGGTCACAAATCAAGCACTTTTGTACACGTCCTCCATCACAACAGTTCTAAAACAACTCCATTGATTTATATCGCTAAGTTTTACGTTACAAAACAACAAGCTTTATTTATGCGTGTCACAGTGTAATGTAATAATTACGTTTTAAAACTAAAGAGATAACCGACTTCAATTAAGAATATGATCAAATTTCGTATTATTTACAATTATTTTGATGACAGAAGACGGACAGACAGACAGAGAGACGCGTGATCCTATATGGGGTCCGTGTTTTCTTAACCTTTGAGGTAATAAACCAAAATCGCTAGAAGTGTGCCTATAATATTTGAAGAGTTCCCTCGATTTTTAGAGGATCAGATCCTGACCTGATGACGATGGGATCCACTGGGAAGTATATCAAATCTTAAAATACCCAAATAACTTCAAGTATGCATATAATATTAGAAGAGTTCCCTTGATTTCTCCAGGATTCCATCATCAAATCTTGACCTGATGAAAATAGGTGAAGTATAACTTTTCAAACAATAAAAGACTTTTGAAATCGGTCCAGGCGTCTTTGAGTAGTAAACTCGAGGCTGTAAAGACAGAATAAAAATAAAAAAAGACATTCCGACGAGTTGAGAACATCCTCCTTTTTTTTGAAGTCGGTTGAAAAGCATTTTGATCATAACTTTGGGGAGCCAGTGCCTTTTTAAATATTTACTTATTTCTCATCTCTGGCCTATCACTAGACAATGAACAAGAGCTAACCCGTTTATTCAAAATAAATAACAAAACTTAGAATGTCAATGTATGATTTCTTGATTCGATTTCACGTTGAGTAAATGAGTGGTATTGCAGTGAAAAATATTTTATTCCAACAATGTAATACGAATATTACATTTTCAATGCGATAAATGATTGAGATGTTTTAACAATTTAGTAAAATCGGATGAAACAACTATGTATCCTAATAGTACGTATGTATTTACAAAAAAAGTATTTAAGTACCTATTCTATCCGTAATCTAGTTCCCATTATACAATCTACGCTTAGTTTGAAGCTAGATAAATTAATGTTCTGTAATATTTATTATTAAACTAAATTCATAAATAGACTCGACATTTTCCTTCGAGTTCCCGCCTCTACTCAAAGCGTCTTAATGAAGATCACCTACTAGGGGGTAGCCCCTAGTAGGTCAGAGGCAGTCAGAGGCATATCCAAACTTACGTCTGCACAATATTTACTATTATTTATAATAATATGCATATATTATTATCGTTTATGTTTGCTATAATCATCATTATCATCAACCTCGAAGTCCGCAGCGAGTATGTTTCTCCCCAGGTGCGACACTAAGCCCAGCCTTCCGCCTTTCGCATTCACTCTCTGCCCGCCTAGGTACGGAGGTCGTCATTCCATCTAGCCTGAGGGCATTCTACACCCTCCGTTTTAACCGCCTCTGTGGTCTAGTAGTTGCCTACCGGTGTTAGATCTAGAGGTCCCGGGTACGATCCCCAGGGGGAATACAATATTGTGCTTGGTTTAGTTGGTGGTATGATTATGTTTAAGTTCGCCTGGCTAGCTGCCACCATCTTACTGTCGCCATAACAACAAATTCTTAAATAATTGTGTTCCGGCTTTTAGAGCCAGTTCCTCAGTTGGTTGAGGATTCCGGATGTAGTGCGCTTCCACCTTTGGCATTACAATAACTTAAAAATCAGGCGAGATGAAGTCCAAGCACCTCCCCGACGAACAATAAAATAAAAAAAAACACTTGCCTAGACAATATCGTTGGTTCATTGTCAGTTAACAAACGCCAAGCATAGCTTTTTCTTTAGCTAGCGAAGCGAATTAAATTTGTATACCAGCTTTATAATCAGTGGCCTTATTGATCTATAATAATATAGCGTATCTGAGGAAAGGCTTTTGCTGAAGGTCAACGCCCACCTTGAAACGACCTTCCAGCTGAAGTCCGGTGCCAAACGGTTTGCGCCAAAGTCCGGTGCCAAAAAACCGTTTTCCAGTTCCGTCGGTGTGCTGGACGTTGACCTCATCCTTTCTTAGACCTAGAGGTCAAGAGCTAACCCATGATTTATAAAAAAAAATGTATCGTGAAGCTTCGTAGCCCTTTACGTATTCGTAAAGGAAAAGATTAGACGAAAAGATTGAAGGATCGATACCTGGACCATCTCGAAATGGAATCGGGCTATTTCGTCTTACCTGGAACAAAATAAAAGGCTCACTTGAGATTCGGAAAGTAAAAACGGTATCTATAATACGATGAATTACGTCTGTATTTTGTGACATAGGATATTTTCATTCATGAGACCTATTTTTAAACATGAAGATGGAACAAGCAGTGTTTTACCTGACTGTCAGTTGCCTCTATGGTAATCTCTCTGAGTATTTTTTTGTGATAGCGTTTGGCCTACAACTCACTCTGTGTCAATTCATGAAGAGGCCAAGGTTGGCAGCACACTTCACCCCCAATTATCCATAGACTGAGATACTGGCTATCTTATCTATAAATACCCGATGTGTCCGTTATGGTAGCGTACACATAATCGAATTCACGTCCGTGGTTATGCCACAGAAAACTATTTGGACAAGTAGTACCTAGTTCTAATTAAAATGAACCTACACGTTTAGCTCTGCTTTGCTTAATACGTAGCTAAATATGGGTAAAAGTACTCATGAAAGCTCATCTTCTCTTCAAGCAAGTTCATATAAAGTAACAAAACTACTAATTTTTACTACCTACCTAAATAGTTCGGTGTATAATTTTACTAACAAACTATTTTTTGTGTGCGACTGTACCACAATGCATTTGTTCCTAGAATTTCATATAGACATAAAGTATGACTACTGGCAGAGGCAGTATTTCACACACTATTTATACGTACAGTACATTTGTGATAAGAAAAGCTCGTTTTCATAAGAACTATTACGTTGTTTAATTGGTACGCTGCCATAACGCCAGCTCGGAATGTCATTAAAAAGTCTTGTTCAATATCTCTGTTCCTATAAGAGCAATAATTATAAAATTTTATATAGCTCGGGCAGTATTTGTGTTCTTTTTTTGTTTGTAAACTTCGTAGCTATAGTATAAGCCGTTTTTGAGTATGGTCATATGTACGCTAGCTTGGTCGTTATGCTGGCGTACCCACTAAGAATGGTCATTATTTCTTAAACCAATGAGGCACTATTTATTTTATTTTTGTACTAATTATGCTCTATTTACGCAGAATATTTAAGGTGTAACCACGAAAGTGAATTTGATTATGTGTACGCTACCATAACGGACACATACCCGATCTACCATTAACCAAACCAAGCACCAATTTGAATACACCATTCGTTGTACCTAGCAACAAGATGGAACTGTAACTACACTTCTCTACAAGCAAGCAGTCTTTCTTAGTTTTTTATACGCTAGGACACTTAAATGGTTGAAAGTTATTATGTAAATTTATTAAAATGTGTAAGACTGTTTGTTCTGTTTGCGTTATGGTTTGCGTTATATATACACGAAACTCTTTTAGGTGAGCATGATTTGGTTAATATTGGTTTCCAAACTGATTGACATTGTGCTAGCAATGTTTGGTGATATAGATAACCTTCTATAAATATGTAGTATAGAGGTGTACTAGTAATGGATGTTCTGATGACGGAAATGAGTCCCAGGATTTCAATTGCATATCATCCTTTTTCTACAGTCAAAACATGACTGCAAACGTGAAATGAGATCACTAACGGTGTATCTAGCAAATGATAAACCGCAAGCAAAATACTAAAGTGGCTTGTGCTGACTAGTATTCCGCTCAGAGGCAATTGGCTTGCAACCTGCCACGTATTCAATGCTCACTATTTGCGAACCGTGGGTACTGAACGTATGTTTTTTTTTATTGTACGACGGGGAAGCGCTTGGCCTTCATCTCACCTGGTTACAAGTTGAGATAAGGCCGAAGGTGGTAGCGCACTTCACCCGGAATCCTCAACAAACTGAAGAACTGGCTATCTTACCTCTAAATTTCGGAACACAACAATTTTATAATTATTGTGGTAGCTAGCCAGGCGGAAACCAAAGTCATACCACCAACCAAACCAAGCACAACATATTGTACTCCCTATGGGGATCGAACCCTCTAGATCCTCTTAATCTGAAATCGGTGGGTTGAACCACAAGACCACATAAGCGGTTAAAATGTACGGCAAAAAATGGAAAATAAATGGTAAAATTTGTGGCAGTATGTTTGTACGTGCCTTTGAATACCCCCTAGTAGGTGATCCTCATATGATCCACCCTCTGATTAGTCATTAGAGGATATCCTTGGAGGGTAATTTAAAACTCTTTTATAACTTTATTACGCTAACCTGAGCAACGTCGACCACGGGTTCTTAAGCGTTTAATAAAATTTAACAAATCAAAACCAAATTAAATCTACACTCAAATTATTTGGTTTATTGACAATAGGGTTCATTATATGAATTAATGCAAGATAAAAGTAAACTTGCTCATTGAATTTGATTGAGCCAGCGAATATCATTTCACCTGTGAAAACAAACAGATCCAACCAAAGCGGTAAGCCAACGTAAAAATAAACATTTTCATAATTCCATGATAACATTAGCATAATCTCTCAAAGCAAGTGAAGTACAAAAGTTATATACGACGTTCACACAATACGCAACGCGAAATGATATATCATAAAACTTGGCGAACACATCAGCATGGTATTAAAAGGGATTTTTTCCTTCCTCGGCCTATTTTTGCTCTTCAGTGCGTTTGGAATTACGTACATACAGATGCAAAAATATATTATTTTTACCCTGTACGCTCGCGTGTGACTGCGTTGTATTCGCTGGCAATGTAAGTAGGCCTTATAGCACGTGCAATCATGACGAAGCCTCCAAGTGACCAGCCGCAGCCTCATGGAGGGTTGGGTTGGTGGTAGGACTTTGTTTAAGTACTCCTGGCTACCATCGAAGTCTGTCGTCATAATAACAATGCGAAAGTTTTTGTGATCATTTAAAGTATTTAGATTTAGATTATTATTTAGATTATATTGTACATTTAGAGGTGAAATAGCCAGTACTTCGACAGTCGAGGATAACGGGAGAAGCGCGCTTCCACCTTCGGTCTTATCAAAACTTTAAACCAGGTGAGGTGAAGACAAAGTCTGGCTAGCTACCACCATCTTGCCTAATTCTGTCGCCATAGCAACAATTCTAAAGATGTTGTGTTGCGGCATTTAGAGGTAAAATAGCCAGCTCCGCAGTTATTTGAGGATTCCGGGTGAAGTGCGCCTCCACTTTCGGCCTTATCTTAACTTGTAACCAGGTGAGATGCAGGCCAAGCTTTTCTCCGTCGTACAAAAAAAAAGATCATCCTCTCGATATGTCCAAGCCAGCTAGGGCGGTGATCTTTAGTCTCGCCGATGATGTTGGGTTCCGCAATAAGCTCTGTAACAGGTTTAGGTGACAAAAGTAGTAGGTACTCAACTGAATTGTAATCTTCTATTTCTGCCCGTGGATGTCATAAATCCTGACAAAGGGATCTTTCCAGAAGGGCAGCAGAACACTTCTGTGTATTACTCTATTAAATTTAAGGAGACTGCCTCATTTAGTAAACATTCATTGAAATGATCTGGAAAATTCTTAAATAGACGCGAGTATCAAGTTCTTCTCTTTACTCCTGTGTTTTTATTGTATAAGTGTTTATCGAGGTGGTAATAAAAGGTTGTATTTTGTGCTGCGAAGGTGATTTGTGGAGCTGTGAGTTGGGAAAGGTGTACTGATTGCGTTTGAAGATTTATGTGTTGTGTGGATTTTCAAAGGCAAGGATTTTTATTTTTGTATATTTACTAGTTCAGACCGGTAGGTTGGTTATATAGTGTAATTATTCTGCATTCAATCTGTAGCATAATGTTTGAACATTATATTTTTGTCCTAAGAATTAATCCGGCTAAATATGTTCTTCTGATCGGGTTCTGATCCACATTTCAAGACAAAAATCACATCTCAATTTTGTTTTCCTTTTTTTTTTTATTGTACAAAAGGAAAGCGCTTGGCCTTCATCTCACCTAGTAAAAAGTTAAGATATGGCCAAAGGTGGAGACACACTTCACCAGAAATCCTCAAAAAACTGAGGAACAGATTATTGATGTAAAATTGCCATTTGTTGTCATATCGGCAAAACCATGCACACTCTGTGATAATTTCAACTGTCGACCTATTACAGTTCAAGAGATACAGCCCACTAACAAACATATAGACGGAAGAACGAACAGATAGCGAAGGATCAGTAATAGGGTACGCTTTGAACGGAATCATAATAAATATCACAGTAATATAAACACAGAAAGTATTTTCTGGGGAAATGATATTCAGGTATATAATTCTTGTTACACACTTTTTTACACTTAATATAATTAAATAGATATCTACCTTTTTGATACAATTTAACTTAATACGAATACAAGTAAAACTATTTTTTTCTTTTACACGCAATTATTATTATGATAAAATACCGTTTAGTACTTATAGCCAACACTTCTGTTCAGTTCTATCAGAATTTCGTTTTTTCTAGTCTTAGATTTGAAACCTATAGTACCTTTATAAATGTGTTAGCTTGACCTCTAGGCATGTCTAGCCTTGGACAGAGCAGGGATGACGTCACGATGAAGCGATCTTTCCCAGACTACCTTGGTTCACAAACAATAAATTAATATAAAACAAAAAATCAGGAAATTAATTTCACACAGCGCCATCTGGCCCCAAAATAAGTAAAGCTTGTAATATTGAACCTAGATTACGGATAGAATACTTAAATGCTTTTTTTTTAAATACATACGTACTGTAAATGATACTTGAAAAGTTTGTCCTGGGTTGGATTCGAACCCACAGCCTACAAAAAAAAATGTGCGCAGAAGGTTAAGATGGCTACGTTTTTGCGTTGAGTTTTTAATGTATAAGTCTTATTTAAAAGAAAAATATAAAATCGTCACGGACTTTGCTCAGAGTAGCATGTATTCAAAATTAATATTGTGAGATTTACGAAAGAAAAACGTATGTAAAGTCGAATATGGTACCAGCAACGGTAATCTGCGAAACTGTAGCTTTGCTGGTTCCAACTCATCACTGATGGTACAAAGCAGAATAAAAGGCGTTACAAAATTTTCAAACAAGCCTCAAGGCTCAGTTGGTAGTTGCTCTGCCTTTCCGATGTCAGTTATGGGTTTGATCCTCACCCAGGACAAACATTTGTGTTATATCTATATGTTCTTCATTTGATCTGTATTTGTGTGTTGTATTGTATGATATGAGTATTGTTTGTCATTGCAAAATTTAATATGTATTTGGATTATCCGTAATCTAGTTCCCATGTGCCCAGGTTGTGTTGTGTGAAATTAAAGACCTGTAATGTTTATTTATTTATTCTTTCTTGTTCTATTTTCATACACCTTATGTGGGTTTGTTTATTTATAATGTATAATAATACCAACTAGGTGCTTTAAAAATTTTAAAATCTTTGAAGTATTTTTTGTGTATTTGTTTTTTTATGTTAAAATGTTTTAACTATTCTATGTACATTATTTAAATTACAAATGTAAATAGCCTCATGATGGGTTCGAGACCCTAGCTAGGTCCACGGAGAGCTGATGCCCTCCAGGTTTTCAAAAATCTTGCGGGGCTTTTGATTGTGGCAACAAGTGAACCAAGGGAGCCTCTTATTTAATAAATATAATTAATCGGTTTATATCAGGAGCGGTACCCATATCATAAAATTAAAACATTATCAAATTACAAAATATTAAAATAAAATTGTTTTAAACGCTTATATATATGTGTTTCCCGAAACGTCAACCCGCTTTCTTCCACAACTTATACTAACAGGAAATTTAATCCGCTGCCTCCAACTGAGATACAAAATAGCACAGGCCATTTCATATCTACGAATCTAACGTGCAACCCAACCTCTATACGAATAAACACAGAGGCGATATTCCCTTGACAAATTAGACTCGCATGGTTTGCGGTTCCGGAAGGATTATCAAAGTGATGAAGAGTAATGAGTTTTGACATTTGTTCCGGATCGTAAGGTGACATTAGGAATGGCAGGATTTCCTAGGACATTAAATCAATAAAAAACGACATACAGTTAAATATTCGGATGACGGAGCTTATTTATTATCTTTGATTAGAAGTTTTAAGGTCATGAGCATGGCCAAAAAATTCGCTGGCTTTTGTTAGTGGTGACGGCTGAAAGATGACATGATCACATATATTTTAACCGCCTCTGTTTTCAAGTGGTTCACCCACCAGTGTCAGTACCCGAGTTCAATCCCCAAGGGGAATACGAAATTGTGCTTGGTTTGGTTTGTGGTAGGACTTTGTTTAAGTCCGCCTGGCTAACTTCCACCGTCTTACCTAATTCCGTCGCCATAACATTTCTTAACATGGCCAGTTCCTCAGTTTGTTGAGGAACTGGCTAAATCTTCTGCCCTATCATAGTTTGAAAATTCGGGTTCGATGAAGGCAAAAAAACTTCATCGTAAAATAAAACAAAGGTCGTAGGGCCGGTAAAAGCTAGCGAACACTCTATTACCGAAGTCCGATGACAAACGGTTTGCCGTGGTCCTTCAGTGAACGGGACTTATGAAAGCTTAAAAGTTTACCTTAGCGGGTTTAGATGTTTAAAGGTTATTTGTGACATTTTACTATTTTTAACATAGGGTTATCATAATGTCAAGATTCGTGTTAAGAGTTCTTCAAGCTTATGGAGTGTCATTAGTAAAATTACTGATACCGAGATATGCTTGTACTGTGTAGAAAATCTGTTTAGTGGTTGTGATTTGTAAATAAATATGATAATACGTGGGTTAGGTTCGCATGGTCAGGAAATATGGAATGGAAGTATACAAATGGTCTATCTAGGTGGTAAATTTTTAAAATGCCACCGTATTTTATATTGTATTCGAGGCTAATTGCATGCCAAAATGTAAACCATTAAAGGCACAGTATCTAAGATCTAAAGAAAAAAAAATGAAATTTCAAACGAATTCGTGCAAAACTCGCGTATATCGCGTCCTTTACGTTCCGTAAACGTTGAAAAATGCGCTAAGCTCGCTTTTGTTTCGAGTTACAAATACCAAGGGAGCGCTGAGCCGCGCTTTATTTTGACTGTTTTAAAGGATTTGCGTGACTAAAATGAAAATAACCGCAGAAACTCATAATCAAACTTAACATTTAAAACTAAACAAACGCCTCTGTGGATTAATGATTCACCATTTTTAAACCTATGAGAGAGTATGGTCTCGGCTCTTTGGTCCAAGACGACGGCTATATTGACCGCGACGTGAAAAATTGAATAAATTTGGAATAGATGAAATGGCGTCAGGTCACCGGGAACTACGATCCCGAATGCACCTTAAAATAAAGGTAAAATTCTATAAGATGTAAGACTTGTCGTAATGTATGGATCTGAGTGCTGGGCAACAAAAAAGAGTCCTGAAAGAACAGTAAAAGCAGAGATAGAGATGGAAGTGTGGAGTAACGAGAATGGATATAATAAGGAACATTAGAGGTAATCTTACCACCTTACCTAATTATGTTACCATAACAACAATTCTTTATTTGTTGTGTTCCTGCATTTAGAGGCAAGAGAGCCAGTTCTTCATTCTATTGAGAATTCCGGGTGAAGTGAGCTTCCACCTTCAGCCTTAACTTGAAAATCAGGTGAGATGAAAGCAAAGCACCTCCCCGTCTTAAAAATAAATAGTAAAAAAAGATGTGAAAATTAAGTAATAAGAAGAATTTTGAATTTAAGTGTAGAGGAATATTATAAAAGAGATATACCAAAAAAGAAATGGATGGATAATGGATAAATATGGGCAAAAAAGAAGTGAGTTATAAAATGAAGTCTGATATAGGAGAATAGAGGAAGAAGAAATGTTGTCCAGACCCAATTAATCCACATTAATTGGATCGGCACAACATTTATATAAAGGGCAGGAAGATGATGAGAGATTATTGTGGTAGACTTTGAAGGAGATGATTCATGGATGTTAAGAGAAATTTGAACCTTGGGAATTATCTAATTGAAAGGCTGCCGCTGAATGTAAAATAAAGCACATGTACTATTTAATCAAGCACTACAATGTTGCCAGCGCATTTTTAGCACTTTTGGCGCAACTTTAGGTAGTTTTTTACCTACGGTACGGTAGTACGTTAGTATACGGTAAAAACACCGTTGTGAAAGAATATTGAGCAGAGATATTCGAAAAAGGATTTTAGTTACCGATTACGGCCTTTCTAGGAATAAAACTTTTTGATAACTTAACCTCTTCAAGTAGCCCACTAAGCACCTTGAGTACTCAATCACTCAAGCAACAACTCCTCAAATACATTTTTGTTTATTTGCTAACAACGAAAAACATGCAAAAACGTATACCTGAACTCCTTTGCAAAAGTATTTTTATAAATTTCAGTGCAAAATATTTTCCTCTTCAACATTTACGCAATTTCATGTCATCTTTGTCTCAAAGTTGAAAACGTGTTTCAGTATAACGCAAAGGTGCACGCGAAAAAACACATTTTACGAGGATAATGACTTTTGCCAGCGACGCTCACAACCAGAACGTACTTTCTTGCTTCATATAGTGTAAAGCTGAGGTTTTGTTATAATAAATAAATTGAACTTGTTTTCTGAACATATATGAATAAACTACAATATTCATAACAGTATAAATAAATCATATCTGAGAGCTATGGCTATAATATTATATATCTGAGAGTATATTATATCTAAGAGCTGTATATCAGCAACGGATATCCACATTACGGATTTAAGAATATAATACGCATATTTCACAACAAAAAATATAAATGGATTAACAAATGAACAGAAAAAAACTACAATTTTATAAGAACTGTCAATAACTTAAAATCTGAATAAACATTGATGGTAAACAAAATAACTATAATTTAAGCGGTCCGCTAGTACAAGAGGTTTTGATCCGCTCCAAATGTATTTATGTCAGCAAACATAGTGAATTAAAAAAGCCATTAATGAATGAATTAACGAAAATTGTTTATTGTACACCAAAAACCTATTAGGACAATTGACAATTTTAAAACTAAAGTTAATGTTTTATAATAAATTGTATAACGTACTAATAATTGTAAAATGTACTGTATTTATTATTATAAAATACTAAAAATAATTTTATAATAATAAGAATAAAATTTAAAATCAAATTATTACATATAAATATTTTATAATAATAAGTACAGTATTATGGGCAGTCTTATCGCTTGACAACCTTGGGATGGAGAGTATAGTACCTGCAAAAACGGTCGGAAGGTGCTTAAAATAAAAGAGACTAAATAAATATTTATCTTAACAAAACAAAACATATCTAATTTAATACAAGCAAGGTGTATTAAAACAAGGTGTTTCTGAATGCCAAAAAATAACATACTCTCTAACATACATCCGTACTCCATAAATGTATTGCAATAAATTCAAATTATAAACAAAAAGCATCCAAAAGGTAAGAAGCTGATATACGTTTTACGGCCCATTATCGCTTAGAATAATATATGACATTACTTATTATCTGTTTGTGTACGCGGGGGACAATAAAAGCTGTTTTGATTTACTTTGCTATGTTATTTTGCATGGCTAGGAGCATCTACATTACGTAATTAATAAATCGCAAATAATTAAGCTGCTATGCTTAATTCAAATTTCAGCATCCGATTATTAGCAACAAAGACTCAAAAAATCCGTCAGATCAGATAAGAATGTATTGAAAATTTGTATTATTTGTAGATCTATCTAAAATACTTACTTTGCCATGTATGGACCTTTTTGTGAATCGAACAAGTAAACGGCACTTCAATAAAATATGTTTTCCTCGCAATAACACAGCTCTGTGTAGCAAGAGTAGAGTTTTGTGTATGGCCATACGAATCTTTAACCACCTTCCTCAAAGTATACTTGCGGCACCCAGTTCATTCGTTTTTAAAAGTAGACTAAAATATATGTTAACAGAAAAAACATATACAAGCACTCAAGAGTTTCTAATTGTTAAATTACAGTTACATTGTATATTATACCGATTTAATAACTTACTAACATTTTTTGACAAAAATTGATGATACAAATTTTCTTTGGAGTACATTATTTTTTAACATACTCAATAATAATATCAGTGCTTTATATAAAACTAGCTTTTGCTCGCGGCTTCGTTCGCGTTAAAAAGTATTATTATTAATCAGGTATAGTTTTTGCGGCTTTACTTTTGTTTAGCGTGTGTAAAAAATGAGGGCCTACAAAACATAAAAACGACAGTACATTCTTCAACTTCTCCAACTTTCTCTGAACGTTAATCAGATAAAAAGAGATTTTTTTTAAAATGGCTAAAGAAATTTAGCCATTTTAAAAAAGTCTAACCGACAAAAGAATACTTAAACCAAACGAAAACAAAACAAATGCCAAATACAAAGAAGAGTCTATAACCAAAACTACTAAACCGAAACGAAACAAATGCAAAATCTCAAAATCCTTTCTTAAGGGATGCCTACGTCATAGTAGCTTTATACATGCAAAGTCTCAGCCCGATCGGCTTAAAATTGACAAAGTTTCATACAACCTTTCATCCCCTATTTTATCCCCTTGGGGTCTACCCCCAAGGGGATAAAATAGGGGATAATTCTACATTAATCAAAATCCTTTCTTAACGGATGCTTACGTCATAACATCTACCTGCATGCCAAATTTCAGCCCGATCCGTCCAGAGGTTTGGGCTGTGCGTTGATAGATCATCATGTCAGTCAGTCAGTCACCTTTGAGTTATATATATTTAGAAGAAGAAGAAGAAGAAAGATGTAAGTTTGATTTCTAAATGCTTAATCTGAAATGTATATTGCACGCGTGTGAACGCTGAGTATGGCGAAGTGTACTATTACTGTTGCAACTTCCACCTGTTAACTACCCATAGTACGCAATAAATTAATTATGAATTATGAATTATCTCTCCTGGTAGAGACAGTCCCCACCTGAGAGATAGATCTACAAACTGCAGTGGGGACTGTCGGGGATACATAGAATTTACCCCATGTCGATAGATAAGGCTCAAAATCCACAAAATAAATCAACCTTTGAACCGTCTTTACATCATTTGAAACAGAATACACAAATGTGTACAACAAAATATAATTTTACACATTTGTGTATTCTGTTTGTACAATTTTATGCATAAGCATAATATACAGGCTATAATTTAGATTCCAATTTCGCTGCACGCTATTATTTTCATGCAAGTACACCTACATACAAACTTTATCTCTTAAATTGCCATAATGTTTGCTTGCAAAATACTATTATTTGTCTAGTTAATTTTAACAACCTACCATTGGGATTGTCAGGACCAAAATGATAAGTTTTTATGGTTCCTGAAAATAAAGATATGACAGATAAAGCCCTAGCTTTTGAAGTGTTTGACAGTGTAAAGCATGGTTCATGGTTCTGTTTGACTGTGTGTATGCTTCGGCGTAGAGTGTTTGCTACGGCGTAGATAGTATGCATGGTGGCGTAGAGTTTTTGCTACGGCGTAGCGTTTGTTGTTGCGTAGTACATTTTAGCTGTGAGAGAAACTAACGGCTAATTCAATAAAATTCACTCACCATTTATTTGTTTTTAATGGACCAAGGTACAATAGGTGTTGAATGTTAAGCTTTAACAACTAGGTTCTGCTAAAAAGCAAACAAAAATTACAATTAGTACATAATATCTTACATAATGTATGAGCACGCTTCCGCCTGGTACATACTGGTACCTTAAATTTAATTTAATTAAATAATGTATGTATTAAAATCTACATAGAAACAATGGACAAATTAATTAATTTGATTTGACTGATGACTAAATTTAACAATTAATCCATATTTTCCTGCATACGTATTGCTGTCGAGGAATATCAAAAAGTTCTGTTGCGGGCATTGTAAAAGGTTCTCACTAAAACTTAAAGTATATTTTTTGGCTAGCATACTTTAGCGGCGCAGTAACCTTAGCCTAAGATACAGAAAGCTTTAGAATTTAATTCTACCTCTGCGACGCTAGCACACGGTGCAAGAAATATAGCCTCCTTCCGCCGGAAACAGAAATTTTACGGAGACCTGTGGTTCATTTTCGTAACTGAGATTTTGTGACCAGCAACAAAATATAATTTTAATCTTTCTTTCGTAACCGGTTATTAAATCATGTACTTTGTAATCTGTGTTCCTATTTAAAGGGTATGGTTGCCGGTGAAATTAAGGGCACGCGAGACTTAACACCTTTACTGCCGTGAAAGCACTGCATAGCGCAGTCAACTTGGCTATGTCATTTGTGGATGTGACCTACGCACTAAGGCATTGTAACAGGTAAGAGATGCACTTATCATTAGGGCTACTTGATTGTTAAGTCGATTGTTAGTTGTCTAAAAAATAAGGTTAAAACATCAACCCTTTTGGTTGAAGTTTTTACTCAGATTAGGTATTTTAACACAGGCTCGAGTTTCACTGCTCTGTGATAAACTAAATCTGAATCGTGCATTTTATCAAAAGCCTGGATTTTTCCGACCATTGCCAACATCGTTAAAGTTTGTTTAATTATGGAGGACGATTATTCGTTTTATTATTTGTTTTGGCAAATGAACTGAAAATGAAGTGAAATAGTCTGGCTCTGTGGAGGTTTAAAAATAAACAATATATATTGTGTTTCCCATTTCGTATGATTTTGTTCAATTTTAAAATCAAATTTACTTGAAAAGTCAGGTGAGATGAAGTCCTATAGCAACTCCCCGTCGTACAATAAAAAAAATGTATGCATATGTAAATGGTTGCTATGTAATATATTATAATTATGTTTGTTTTGATATCTATTTATTATATAAACTGTATAATTACATGTGTAATTTAATGTAGTTCATCATTAATGCTAGATATGTTATTTATTAATGTTGTACACTTTTCCCTTCAATTAATCTTGTTTATCTCTCTACTTAGGTTTGCTGGAAGAAAACTCTTTTAAGGACTAAGCTCACGTTTGCCATATAATGAATGTTCCTTGTTTGAATGCTTATTTTATATTATGTGTGTGCAATACAGCTTAGAAATATAAAGAATTATGATATGTATTATATATAATTGTATATAAGTGGTGAGCAATAAAAAGTTATCTGACAATCTTCAATGACGGATGTCGACAACATCTTTGATGTCGGAATATTCTATATCCAAACTTAATTTAAATTCAACACCTAACCATTTCATGACATTTTATCTGAGATATAATATACAAGTGTATTTCCCTAAAGACGCTTGCTTACCTGCAAGCGCTGAGCGCGAACTCTGGTTGGAATATGATTCCGATCGTAAACGTTGATTATGCATGCTTTTGACATGTCTCCATGGAGGTGGAAAGGAATTTAGTTAGTAGCACAAAGAGGGCGACACCTGCATTCCAGTACGAGTTTGTTTTCGAACCTTAAGAAATTCGATATTGATAAATGATAATTATTACAAGACATCCATTTTTACACAGCGCCATCTAGCCCCAAACTAAGCATAGCTTGTAATATGGGAACAAGATTACGGATAGAATACTTATATACTTATTGTAAATACATACGTACTATATGTTACAACACCTAAACACAGAACAAACATGTATAATCATCACACAAATGTTTGCCCTGGGTGGGAATCGAACCCACAGCCTACAGCGCAGAAGGCAGAGTTACTACCAACTGAGCTATGAGGCTTGTTAAATATAAATATTACGTGTCAATTTCTATAAATTAATTTGAATCAAATTAAATTTATGAATAAATCAAACAAATGTGGCCAAAATAGGTGTAATATCCATCTTACCTAATTTTGTCGCCATAATAACAATTCTAAAATTGTTCCGGCATTTGTAGTGGTAAGATAGCCAGTTCCTTAGTTAGTTGAGAATTTCGGGTGAAGTGCGCTTCCATCTTCGGCTTGTTACCAGGTGAGATGAAGGCTATGGGCTCGTAAAAAAAGCGGCTACCTCGCCTATGGACGCTTGCAATAATAAAAACATCACGGGTTTTTACTGAAGCGAGTATTCCTTTAACCTTGTTGTCAGATCCAAAGGTATCGGGCTCAATCCCCAAGGGATAACAATATTCTGCTGGGTATGGTTGGTAGTAGAGACAGGGATAACGAATATCCTCTATTTTTTATAAGGCATGGACGGAACAAGCAAGCAACCCGGCTAATTTTAAGTGGGACTCTTGCCTTTAATTAAGACTGGATCTGATATTGGTAGGTATAACCACTTGACCACAGAGGCGGTGAGATCAGGTGGACCTCCTTAGTAGTATCATCATCTTCCTGTCTTTATCACGCTCGGCACAATATCGTCGTTGCGAATCTAAAACCTCCTATGTGACACTTTTGTCAAAATTACTTTTATTGAACCATCGTGTATAAAATTTTGCGCTCTATCGTTTAAAAAAACTCTCATGTGTATACGATAATTTATTCACCGTTAATATATTGATTTTAAAATATCCTATGTGATTGCTCCTCATAAGCTGCTATTTTAAAAAATATTATGTGTAAAATGCACATAAGAGGTTTTAATTAAGATGACCAGACAAATTATAAGACCGAGACCACCGTTTAAAATGTACTATGTGCTAAGTGTTATCCATCAATATGAGGGTAGTTTTAAATGTTTTACAGTTTTATGGAGTGTTATATTCACAAATAAAGATACTGATTGCAGTGCGTTGTTAGCTGATGGAAATAAAGTTTTATCGAAGTTATGTGTTAGAAAAATTGTTTAAAATGAGTAACCAACTTCGTTTAGATTCAATCGAAGAATTAGTGAACCAAGAAGATGATTCAGGTACCTTTTATGATCCCCAAGAATCCGCAACATTGGGATTAGATTCTGATTTCTCCTTGATAACACCATTAGACCTAAATCTCACCTCTTCGATTGTGAACAGCCTAAATTATAATTTAGAAGGAGATCCTGATTACTGTGCTACAGAAGAAATATCAGATCAGAGTGCCAGCTTGCTAACTACTACTGAGACCTTTGATTTTTTTCCTGCAATTTCGGGGCAAGTATCACCATTGCCACAGCCAGATTATGAACCATACGGTAGTGACGACAGTGAAGACGATCCAGAATGGACTCCAGATCGATTGAATAGGAAAGAGGATTTAGTTCATTCCTTAGATTTTGAAGATTTTGTAACGGCTAATGAGGTGGTTATAAATGATGAAAATGATAGTAACACTGATTGTGATAACACATTTTCTGTACAAAATTTGAGAGAAAGAAGGCACTTGTTCCTGAAACGAAAACGTCTGATCAATACTTCACTAGAAAGTGACGAAGATGAGGTAGAGGAGGTATCCATGATCGAAAACATTGATGTGAATTCTTTAACTCAGCCACAAGCAGTACTTCCCGGTACCGCTAAACTTAACAAGAATGCCCGTGTTTTAGGACAAGCATACCTTGGATTAAAGAAGGTTGACGATAAATTAACCGTGTGCATAGAAAAACCGCCAAGACTGTTAAAACCACGCTGTCGACATACATGCACGGATCCAAAAACAAATAATACTTTCCTATGTGCTCTTGTATCTGACTTAGAACGGGAAAAAATGAATGAAGAATTTTGGAAGCTGAATACATGGGCAGCCAAGATTTCTTTTGTGAAAGCATTAGCAGTGCGCAGACAAATAAGGCGAAGACGCAAATTTAATCGACCACGACCAGTAAAAAAACAAGGTGGACACGATATCTACATTAATAAAATGGACGCCCAATGCACTAGAGTGAGAGTTTGTAAAAATTTTTTTCTCAATACACTCTGCATAGGAGAAGATAGTTTTCGTCGGTGGACCCGTGAAACTTTAGAAGAGAATAGAAACGAAGATAACAACGAAAGCTCTGCTATAACTAATACTCCAAGGATTCGTAGAAACTCTGCCTTAAGAGATACTGTCAAAACTTGGTTGGATGAGTTGCCAAAAGTTCCAAGCCACTATTGCCGTGCCTCGTCGACAAAATTGTATGTTGAGTCAACTTTTCGGTCTGAGCTGCATATGCACCAAGTTTTCAAAGAATGGTGCGCTGAAAAACAGTTTAAAGCTGCATCGAGAAAAACTTTTTTGAATGTTTTGATTGAACAAAAAATTGCCATTCATAATCCGCGCAAAGACCAATGTGACACGTGTTGCAGCTATAAAACTGGCAATATTTCAAAAGAAGAATATGATAATCATGCTTTGAAGAAAGATGAAGCCCGTCAAGCCAAAAAAAATGCTATAGCTAGTGCTAGCGAAAATACTGTTGTCATAACAGTTGATGTTCAAAGCGTATTACTAGCTCCCAAGTTGTTAGCAAGTGCACTTTACTATAAGTTGAAATTACAATGCCACAATTTCACAGTCTACAACTCGCATTCTAAGGATGTAACTGTGTACTTTTGGCATGAAGCAGATGGTGCTGTTACAGCTAATGAATTTACGAGTTGTGTGATAGATTACTGTGAGACTGTCCCACCTTCAACTGAACACATTATAATCATTTTTGATGGATGTGGACACCAGAACAGAAATCGGATTTTGTCGAGCGCACTCAGTGATTTTGCGCAAAGAAGGAATATAATTGTTGAGCAACTGTACCTAGAAAAAGGGCATACCATGATGGAAGTTGACAGTGTACACTCTACTATCGAACAATATATTAAACCACCGATATACGCTCCCAACGACTATGTCACGCGAATGAGACAAGCACGTCCACAAAACCCTTATGAAATAAAATCGATTCATTATGACTTCTTCCGCAATTTCGAAGCAATGGAGTCAAATCTGAAGTTTATACGTCCAGGCAAAAAGAAGGGAGATCCCGTAGTAGTAGACATTAGAGGTCTAAAGTACTTGCCTGATGGATCAATATTTTATCGCTTAAGGCATGAGGAAGATTGGGCTACACTTCCACAGCGAAGAAACAATAACAATCAAGGTTTAGTGACACCAAATCCTCTGTACACAAGGCCGTTGAAAATTACCGAAAGCAAGTACAAACATTTGCAAGAGCTAAAAACTGTTATAGATAAGGATTATCATCCTTTCTATGATTGTCTGCAGTATATTGCTGGTACTTGATGGTGTTTTTATTAAGTGTTTGCATAATTTGCGTAATTGTGAATAATGACTTAACTTTTTGTAATAATATTTTGTGTTGATAGAAATAAATTCTGTTGATTTTTGAAGTACATAATTCGTATACTCATAATATTCCCCAACCTAAGCAATAAACAGATTCCATTTAAATACTCTCATGTGCTATGTGATGCGCAACCAAAACCTCTTATGTGCAAGAAATTTGATAAAAAATTTTTTTTTGTTATTTCCTGCTTTTTCTTTCAATTTATTGTAGCAAACTATACCGTTTATTTGTTTTAAGCTTAAAATGGCGTTATTTATTATTAAGGTTCTCCTTGATTTTTTTTCAGTGTTAAGTTTTTATCGTTTTCCCAAAACTTTTTATTTTTACACATAGGAGGTCTTTGATTCGCAACGACGATATGTTCAACATGTTGTTAAGAATTGAAAATGAAATGAGATGAAAAAAAAATGTAGATAAAGAAAAGAACAAACCTTCAAAAATGTAATCAAAATCTATTTTGCCGTATAGGAAGAGCTCAGTGACAAACACTATCATGTACAGACGATTTATAGATATATGTAAAAATAGGAAGAATAAGTTTGTTCTGTGTGCTGGATGTATTTACAAAAAAAAAGTGTAGTTATTTCCGTTATCTAGTTCCCATATTACAAGCTTTGTACTTAGTATGGGACTAGAAGGCTGAGTGAAATTAATGTATTGTAAAATGTATTTAATAGTTAGTTTTGATAGGTAGGCAGGAGTTAGTAGGCATCGTTCAGTTTTCTTACCTCTGTGGCGAGATTATTGGTCGATATTGTTTGGCTTTTGTTGCCTTGGATTATTGCTGTCTCTATTGTTGTTATGTGGCATGAGCTGGCTGCACCAAGGTTTGCCTGCAGTGCTATTCCGTAACTGCCTTACATGAACTGATATCGTTTTGTTGTCCCTTTTCATTGTGTGGTTATTTTGTATAGCCGAGGACCGAGTCCATTCGATAATTATAGCTGAAGTACAAATAATGATTAGTTTTATGTTGTTTGTGAACGCGTAACACATTCCACGTCAAGTTTCCTATGAATTTCTCGGTTGTTAGTTCTGACATCACATAAAAGATAAGCTAGTACAGGATGACAAAATGGATCCCGATTCTACTTAACCCATGCTGTGACGATACTATTGCCATAGTAAGGGATTATTTTAGTAGAATCAGGATCCTAGTGTTACAGGCCTGCGTACATAGAGCAATTGTAAAACGAGCTCTTCCAAGTAAAAAAATACAGATTAAAGGTTCTTCTATTTCATGGTCAGGGACCTTAGTACGGATTCGACTTTTGGTTAGATTTGAAAAACTTTTATGTTACTATTATGTTAGTATCTTGGGGTAAAATAAAGTTATGTACATTTTTTATTCCAGAGAAATTTCGAAATTATTTAGACTCAGTACTAAACATTCACCGAGCTTAAGAAGGCACCTGCGTTGGGTGTTCCTCACTATAGCTAAGTAAAAACTTGGATGTAGAGAGGGCTCTTGCTCTGCCCGGCTCCTGACTGAGTGAGACTAAAATAAACATAAAAAAGTCCTTACTATTAAACGCTGGTTATGTTTTTAATGAAATAATATTTACAATGTAACGAACTGTGTACAAAGGGAGCCGTTAGATTAGATACCTAAGTAACGTTACAAACAATGCTTGTTGGTTGTTAGTTATGAAAATATGCAGGTATATAATTATATATATAGATAAGGTAAGATAGTTCAGAGGACTAAAATAATGGGTATGTGTTACAGGAGTACTACTGCATAAGACTGCGAGTATATCACTCGTAAAACAGATGTTCTGTTTGGTCGTTCGTTAGATATTGGAGGTAGTGGTTTTTGCTTTGCATTCCTTGAATGTTAGCTCGCGTAATCTATATTTTTGCTTATTTTATTATGTGGGTCTACAATACATTTATAAATTGGTAAGCACTACAACAAAATACAATTTGATTGTAATATCGTAAATGTATAATATATTTTACTTTATTTGTATATTTTGGAATGGGTAAACTCTAGACTTTGAGGTTCAGAGTCTCGAAACTTGCCTGGGCATCACCTAGGCTAGGATACGATCAAAGATGCAAGTATTCCCAAAAGCTGTTTAAGATCATTCAGCATTCATTAAAGGTCAATGATTTATTTTAACCGTATCTTTGGTCTAGTGGCTCAATCCACCGGTTTCAAATCGAAAGGTCCCGGGCTCAATCCCCAGGGGGAGTAAAATATTGTGCTTGGTTTGGTTGGTGGTAGAACTTTGTTGAAGTCCGACTTGCTATCTACCACCAACTTACCTAAGTCTGTTGCTGTAAAGTGCGCTTCCTCTTTTGGCCTCATCTTAACTCGTAACTAGGTAAGATGAAGGCCAAGCGCCTACCCGTCGCCCAAATGAAAGCAAATGAAGTCCCATAGCCACCCCTTGTGCACGGAACCTAAAAATAACATTTGCGTGAATGAAGACACAAATAAAACAAGCGTAAAGCAGATGCCCACCAAATGCGCATAAAAAAATATCTTAGCAAATTAAAATCGCGGAACTCTGAACCAGGAACCTCTCAAATCACCCGCATTTATTCCGAGAAGTTTGGAATACACAGTCTGCTGAAAGTTGTGCTAATTAGATTATGTTCAACTTCATGGAAATAAGAGCCACGCTACACGCCCTTTAATGTTAATGTTATTGTGTCAACTTTTTTTTGTTGACACCTAGCCGACAACACTTTTTTCACATTTGACTTTAAACATATTGTCACAATCTGATATTAAATCAATAACGATCCTGAGAGATACGGGTAATGACCGTTCGAAGGCTGCCTCTACCTTCTGACAAACGGTTGACAGCCGTGATAGATAGGTTTCTATCAACGTCAGTTCTAAGAAGTCATTGTGTCAGTTGTGTTGCAAATACAACCCTTATTAATAAATACAACACGACAACATTGAGATTCAAGTACCAACAATCTTGTCTGTTCTCTTCGGCAAAGATCGATAAACTTCAAGATTTTACATCTGTCGGCACTCCCGGAGTGCCACTGCTTATTTCGTTTTTTTTTTATACCTTCGGGGATGGGTCAGCTTTTTACCTCGATACGTTCTTAGGCAGTATGAGGTTCTCGAAGTAGCGCAACAGATAAGAATTATTTTTCCCAAACAAGGTAGTTTACAGAAAGAGCAAGCTACAATAAGGTTATTCAAGAAATCATCATAGCTTGTGGTAGAACATAGAACTATTCTAATAAAAAAATACACAATTTCAGTTTATAATTTTTCTTTTTTGAGTGACCGGTAAAGTTAAGGTAAAAAAAAGTACGATAAAGTTGTATTTTTGATGTATACCTAATACATCAAAAATACGACTTTATAGTATTTTTTTTAAAGATATTGATGTAATTTCTAATAATTAACATCGTCAGTATCAACAGCCCATTAGTGCCCACAGCTGGACTGACCCTCCTCTAAAGCTAGAGGGTTTTGCCATGTCACCACGCTTGGCTGGCAGATTGGTGATCACAGTAAATATGTAGATAATACACAGGAGTAAGCTGCTGCCCTTCTTTTTTCGTAAGAGGAAATCTTTTTTTTTCATTAACAATATGAGCCTGTAATAATTGCTTATGTTAATGAATATTGTTATCTATATTGAGTGAATCAATGCTTTTTAATCTTATTGAGGTACCTACTTATTTATTTCACATGGTGAGATTCCTTAGTCGGCTTTAACGACATCCATGGACTGAGTTGGAGGGGTTGATTCTCATGCCGCGGCCGCCACGGCATATAATAAACGTGTATTTGGAGAATTACTACTACCATACTAATTTCGGCCGCCAAGCAGCATTGCTGTGCTTTGGTTTGTAGGGTATGGTTGCCGGTGAAATTACGGGTACGTGAGGCTTAACACCTTTATGCCTCAAGTTGACGGGCACAATGCAGTGCCGTGTAGGCTATGTTCTTTGTGGATGTGACCTATGCAGTAATAAGGCTTTGTCATAGGCAAGAGATGCACTTAACACCAGGTGCGCTACTTGCTTGTCTCATAGTAGTATAAAAAATATGTATATATAGTAGGTAGATATTGTTTTTATCATTTTTATCTTAATTCAAATCTTTATCGATCTGAAATCCAATACTTTGTGCTACAATGTAATGTTGTCCTAATTAGCTGTTTTTACGACGCCTAAAAGTATATTTTCCACTTTGGGTGCACGAATCTTTCGCTCATAATTACGTCTGCCTCACTAATTCTCGCTATTCATCCGTCGAGAAAGCTTAGAGCTGAGTGTTTCTACGGTGAGTCTGACTCAGTCCAATAGTTATGTTGATTTAACTGCTGCCGAAGCTAAAACGTTGATTGCATTGGGATTTGTGGGGATTAGTTTGATACTTATGTAATGGGACTGGAAGAAAATGGGGATGAAAATTAGTCTAATATGGCAATATAATTTACACATCCTCTTTTTAACTCTTTTTGGCCTTGCATTGCACCACCAGAAAGAAAAAATCTAGTAGATAAATAAATATTTTTTTAATTAATAAATTTTACAGGACATTAATTTCGCACATCGCCACCTAGCCCCAAATTTAGTATAACTTGTAATATGGGAACTAGATTCCGGATAGAATACTCAGTACATATTATTATTTATGTAAATACATACTTAACATACTACGACACCCAGACAGTACAAATATCTATTTTCATCACACAAATGTTTGTCCTAGGTGGGAATCAAACCTACAATCTACAGAGCAGAAGACAGAGTTACTACTAACTGCGCTATGACTTGTTAAATGATGAGGATGGCAAAAATGAAAATATGAAAATACGGGAACGCTAAGATAATTTCTCAAACATAATCAATTTGATCACACATCCAACCATGACTTTCACAAAACTACCTACTTTAGATAATGTGGCTATAATCTAGATATACGCCTTTAATAGTTGTTCTAAGCCACCTTCATCCATCGACTCCCTGCGACCGCTAGGTACAATGTTGTCGGTCAAAAGAGTGAGGGGTCCCACACTCCGTTTCGCGTTTAATAGCGATTTCCGTGCAAGAACTTGTATTACCCAGCGGTTATCGGTTCTGCAAGCTACGGAGCCTGCCCACTGCCTTTTCGACTTGCTAATTGTGAGGGCTATGTCAGTGACTTTGGTCTCTACGGATGTCTATATTTCGGATTGTATCACGTCGTGAAACTCAAAAGATAGCCCTCTTTATAGCTCGCTGTGCGACTTTGATCTTATTCACGAGGCCTAATTTCAGCGACCACGTCTTAGATCTGTAGGTCATCACTGGCACACACAGATTGGCAAGTCTCGACTTGAAGCTCTGCGGTCTATGTGGTGGATATTTCGTACAAAATAATAACTTATATCAAAAACTTTATCATTTACTCGAGCCCTTTCATTTTGATTGAGAGGGTTGACAGAAAATTCTTTGTTAACAATTTGTGACTTCGGCCTTTTTGAAAGTTTTTTTTTTGTTGATGACAGCCAAGCGTTCGACAAATAACTCACTTGAAAAACAAGTATAGATGTGGCTTTAGATGTGCTTCATCTGAGCCCACATCTTTATTTGTCTAAAGAGTACAACAATATTATGTGTTGCATATTCTTGCATAGTGTCACCAGAACTTAACTTAGAATGCCAAATTTGTAGGCATTTAGGGGTAAGATAGTTCCACAGTTTGTTGAAGGTTCCGGGTCAAATGCGCTTCCACCTTCGGCATTACCTTAACTCGTACCTGAACAGGAGAGATGAAGGCCAAGCGCTTCCAAGTCGTACAGTTAAACATAAAACATGTCAAGAAATTATTTTAATATAGCTTGCAAGATCTGACCTAAATAAACATAGTGCATACAAGCTCTTTTTCTATCAGAGGAAGTTGGAAAGCTGTATAAACTTAACAATTTAGCAATGAGGAATCGTAGTTAGTATCTTAGGGAACTAAGAATTTATTTGTTTTGTTATATTACATGATTTATGTTTTTTTTGTACCTACAGGGTGACATTTTCAGTTTTGAAAAAAACATTCAATAAATAAGAAGAAGAATTATAAGTAAAATTATAAGGAATTATAAATAAAACTTGCAATTTACTTTACATTGCAAGTCAAATAAAAGTTAGGTTATTATATTGTATTAGGTTGTTAGTAGGCATAGGTATCATTGAATTTCAAAAACACAGTACCAAATAATCTTCGGAATTCTCGGCGCATTAGATACTTGCACCCTGGCAAAATTTAAAGTCTGTAGTTCTTACAGTTTCGGCGCTAGCGTGATTATACCTACCAACCTACCTATCGAGTTGAACTTAGTGGAATAGGCTATCACGTCAGTGGTAATTTTTTTACAACAGAGATACGAATTATGCTCTACATTTAAGTCTTTTTTGGCTTGTCTTGAGTAGGTATTATTAAATTAAAATTTTCGCCCAAAGTTGGCATTCGCAGCAGCTCAAACTACTTAAGGAACTACGTGTCTTTGGCGCAACTTTGACGCGACTTTGAACTATGCTTTGAACTTACACGCGGACGTACGTATCTAACGGGACGATAGATTACGAATAGGAAACGTGTTTGGACAGCTGACAAAGGGACAGATTTTAGGGTTCCGTGCACAAAAGGTGCCCACAGGACCCTTTGTAGAGAGGTGATCATCTTGTATGCTCTTTACTCGCTCATAACCGAAGTTTGGCAGGACTATGGGTGGATGGTGGGATAGTAGTAGAAGTCCTTTTTAAAATGGACTGTCCGGCTAAGTACTACCACTATACTTTTTAACTGTCTCTGTGGTCTGGTGGTTTGCCTACTGGTCAGATCCAGAGGTCCCGGGTTCTATCCCCAGGGGAGTAGAATATTGTGCTTGGTAAGATTGGTTGTAGGACTTTGTTTAAGTCCGCCTAGCTAGCTACCACCATCTTATCTAAGTCTTTCGCCATAACAACAATTCCTAAATTGTTGTATTCTGACGTTTAGAGGTAAGATAGCCAGTTCCTCAGTTTATTGAGGATTCCGGGTAAAGTGCACTTCCACATTCAGCCTTATCATAATTTGAAAAATTTAGTGAGATGAAAGTCAGCCACTTCCCTTTTTTTATCGTACGACTGTAAAAAATAAAAATAAAATACCTATTTCGACCGCCAAGCAGCATTGCTCTATTTCAGTTTGTAGTTTATGGTTGCCGGTGATATTTACACACACGTGGCTTAGTACCTATTTGCCTCAAGTTAATGGGCGTAATGCAGGGCAACGTAGGTCATTTCTTTGTGGAAATGACCTACGCAGTAAGGCTTTGTATAGGTAAGAGTTGCATTTAACTTACTTACTTGTTCTGTACCTATATTGTAAAAAATAATTTGTAATATTTTAACCTACCGATACATTTATTTTTAAGAATGAGACATGTTGAGGATTCCAGGTAGTATAAAATTCCACCTTCGGCCCTTTTATTTTTTTTTTTTTTTTCGAGGGGAAAACTTTAACAAGATACCCAACCGCATTGAGGGTGCGATGAGGTCATGGGAGGTTTACGGGACTCCGACGACTCACTAAAACCCCCCCGGTGGCCGGCTTCGATGCTAAGTAGCCCTGGGTAGTTGTTAAAACTTCTTCCTGTGCCTTCATCTTCAACTTGACACCAGGTGAGATAAAAACCAAAGTCTTATACATCGCATAATAACAAAAAATAGAAAAAAGTCTCCTTTGGATTACTTACATACCTACCATATACTTACATTATAACAAAAAAAAAATTACTAAACTCTACCCTAAAAATTAACAAAAATACAGGAAATAATGCTATTAGAATACAATTGACAGTCTTATCGGCAGGAAACCTTTAAATGGACAAAAGCAGATGACTGTCAACAATTGGTCACACAATAACTATTTTGATGGAGAAAGAAAATGTACAATTAAAATGTAATATATACGAGCTTGAAACTATTAATGACGTTGATTCTAGGTGAGCTCAGGTTTAATTTGTTTATATGTCATCGGAGCCACAAGAATGCATAGCAATATCGCATAGAACCTCATATGAGCATATGACATTTCTAGACGTATTTCAACTTAGACGAACAGTTTGGTGTCTAGCTTTCACATTATTGCGTTTGTCGCAATGAATTATTACTGTGATATAGTCACATTTAAAAGTCCACTTTATTCTGTATGACTTTTCCTTAAACGACCTATTGATACATAAATTTAAGGTTTTATTTTTTTATTAATTTTAATAAATACCTTCTTTACACGTAGGTCTGTACAATTAAATATATAAAATTAAAGAATATGCCAATGTTAGTTTATATAAAAACAGCTTTTAACGAAATGCATATGAAAGTACATACTGTACTTGTAAAATATAGCAAAAAAAAAACTATATTTTTATTTTTAGTCTGTTTTTCAGTGTGTTTCTTCCGGCTTATCTCTAAAACAGCCGAGTCAATTAGTATGAAAATTTCACTGGCACATTGATTTAAATAGGAGTAATTTAAGCTATATATTATATGTTAAGCTAAAATTCGTAAATATTTCCGCGCGAATAAAATAAAACACATTAAATCGAATAAGTATACCATTTTTTCATATCCTTTTATAGCATAGAGGTGCATACATAGACATAATAGCACTGTCAGTTGTGAATTTATATTCACAACCTACAGTGCTGCAGTCCTGAATGCACTTCGCGGACCGGATACAAGGTTGACAACAGTTGTAGAGTGTCACTCAGCGCTGCAGAAACTAGCATAAGCAGAGCATAAGGTCACCATCCATTGGACTAAGAGCAACGGTACGTGCCCAGAATATAACTAAGCTGACAAGTTAGCTTGAGCTGGAGCAAATCTTGCACTAAGCGACCGTGACCTCAGCTTACAAGACCATCAACGATGGAAATAAAGAAAAAAATAAAACAACACTCCGATATGAAGCACAAAAGGCCATGGGACCAAAGAAAGTACTGTAGGATATCAAAATGATGTTCCTTAGCTCGAACAAAAAAATATCTGTAATATTTTCATCAAAATAAAAACACAGCAGTGATCTACGACTGATTGTAGGTAGCATTACAGGACACTGAGACCTGAACTACCAGTAGTTCAAAACTGGAGTCACGAATAGCGTTCTGTTCCGGAGCTGCTTACAAGAAGAAAGAAAAGAGCACGTGATCCTTCACTGCTCGGCTACTGAATCAGCAAGGGAGAAGACAGGCCATATTATGGAAAAAAATAGGGAAATGCTTGGCCCTGGCTTGGAGCAAGCATCATCGCCCACAACATCTCTGTCATTTTCATTGTCGCTGTCGCGAACTCAGGTTCTGAATAAGAGTCACCAACAACGCAAAGTGTTGCGCTGGTATATAAGGAGCGGGGCTAGCTGTGCTTGGTCACCCCCACTCAGAATAACAAAAGGAATAGGAAAAGATTAAAGGAAATTCCCTCAGGACGCCCAGGACTTAGTCCTGGGCGTGTGATAGTCATATATAATAATAAGTCAGGTCTTAGCTTCGAATATCGCAAAAACAGGCCAAAGCTTACAATGCATAATTAAAAACGAATCTCAAATTAATAAATTGATACAGATATTTTTTTATATACCTATTTATTATTTGCTGGCTATTGAATTATTAATAAATCGCTTCACTCATTTTCAAATTATTAAAGAGAAGCTCAAATTTGAAAATAGTTGAGTAAAATTACGAAATACCTGTCGCACGGTAAATATTAGAGCCTTAATTCTAGGAGTGATGACTTATTCAAATCTAACACGACGGTATTCCTTTAGACAATTAGGCATGGTCTCTGAACAAGTCGCAAGCTACGAGATAAAGCGGACATGCAGACACATTTAAACTTTAACCGCCTCTGTGATCAAATTTTTCGTCTACCGGTATCAAAGGTCCCGGGTTTGAACCCCTGGGGAGTACACATTTGTGATCAATTTTATTCATGCTAGGGCTTGTATTAAGTCCGTCTTGCTAGCTAACATCGTTTTACTTAAGTATGACGCCATTGCAACAATTCAAACTGATGTGTTCCGATATTAAGCGGTAAGATAGTCAGTTTGTAAGTCTCTTGTGTCAGTTTGTCAGTCTGTTGCGGATTCCGATTAAAATACGCTTATGCCTTTGGTTTTATCATTTAATTGACACCAGGAACCTTATTCGGTATGTCCAATCGTGTCTTAACGTGCCCGTGTTACGATATCTGCATGGAATCATCGTATTGACATATCGTAACATGGGCGCGTTAAGACACGATTATAGTCATACAGAATAAGGGCAAAATGAGAATGCAAATCAAGATGTAGGCCATGCTGCTTCTTCGTTGAAAAAATATATTCTACATAGCAGGTAATAAAAATAAACTCTTTTTGGAAAAAAATGGAACCTACTTCACCACTAAAAACTTACAAATAACTCTTAGGGTAAGTTCATATAATTTGAAGTTGGTGCCGAATTGCCAAGCACAACAACATGTTTATTGTATAGCACCGCCATGTGAAGTCGGTTCCATTTTTTTCCAAAAAGAGTTTATTTTTAGCTTTTTTTCGTTGTAAAACCAACGACACCACGACGTCTCCGACACACTATTTAAGAGTCGTGTGAAATAATACGTTATTTTTTAATATGAAAATATATTTTCCAAATCGGTTGAGTAATAACGGAGTTCTGAGGTAGTGCAGTAGTAGTCGTTAAAGAGTCATCGATCACCAACACGCCTGCCAAGCGTGAGTATTATGGCAAAACCCTCCATTGCTTTCTTTAGCATTAGTGTGCCCATGTCCCATACAGTTGACTTTTATGGGCTGTAATGATGATGATGATACATGTATAGCCAGAATGCGTCAAAGTCAATTCCACTTACTACTACGTATCATCATTACTGCGATCAACAACATGCCAAGCGTGGTGATTATGGCAAAACCCTGATGATGATGATACTGGAAGGTTAGCGGTTCAAAAGGTCTACTCTAGTGAACGCAATATCGTTTACTTGGATGACATAATATTTTCCAGTTATTTTGATATAAAAACCAAACTACAGAACCGATTTTGATAAAATTTCTATGGGACCAATTCGCAAGTATGGCCTACCAAACTTAATAAGAATCATCAAAATCTAATTCGAATTGGCGGAGAAATCAAGTAACAAACAAACAAAAAAAAATTTTTTTCAAGTCGGTTAATAAATTAGTAATTATAAAACGTGTTATTACGTATTACGTATATTTTAATTTCTTAAGTGCTTAGGGTAACATGAAAAAAAAAGTATTTAGTTTTTAATGTGGAATAAAGCATTCGATTTTGTAGATACCTGGAGTGAAATAATACGAATTTATTGCAAGCATAGAAACATAATACTTTGTATAAACATCGGTGGTTATCTAAAGTTGTCACGTGCACATTTTCATAGAAAATATAATAGTAGTACTACTCTCACTAATGTATTTTAAATATAATTTATTTATTTAATATATACATTGCCATTACAGTATAAAACCAAGGCGACAAGGAAATAGAACAAACAATCTCACAAAACATGCTAAAAACATGAACCATAACAATCAATAATAATTGGTCTTACTTAAAAATAACAAAAGAGTTTCTGTGAATTTCGTCAACGTAATATTGAAAATAATAATGTAATAATGTTATAGTTAGACATTTTCTCTAACATAACTTATCATTCACAAACATTAAAAATAATACTTACAATTAAACAAACTATTTACAAAAGAAGCAGTCGAATTACCTAAGGAACGCTATAAACGGTAACTCAACTATTCAAGCCTAGTAGTATGAGTGCCCAAGATACAGGCTGCATTGCTACGCTGGATAGCCATGCCAAATTGGCTGGCTTAAATAAGAGCTAGTCCTTGGGTCACGTGTTATAGTAGTAGTATGAATATTTTAATTTCTGCATTGGCAAATGGGAATATTTGTGATAATAACATGACATTCGCTTCACAAACGAAAAACTAAGAAGCAGACACTTTACAGTCGTAATGTATGGATGTGTTGCCATGTTTTCGTAATTAATCTATGAGGTATGTATGATCTTATAAATGATGCTGATTTCAGACCGTTTTCTCCTCCTAATGATACTAAAATCATACATCCCAATTTTTTTTTATAAATATTACAGGACATTAATTTTACACAGCGCCATCTAGCCCCAAACTAAGCTTATCTTGTAATCTGGGAACTAGATTACGGATAGAATACTCAAATACTTTTGTAAATACATACGTACTATATGTTACAACACCCAAACACAGAACAAACATCTATATTCATCACACAAATGTTTGTCCTGGGTGGGAATCGAACCCACAGCCTACAGCGCAGAAGGCAGAGTTACTACCAACTGAGCTATGAGGCTTGTTAAATGATTTATCGTTATAATTATATATACCTGCTTCATTGGAATTTCACAAATCCCATACTAAACCGCTGTCTGCTTATCCTTTATTCCAATACACACCTACAAATTGTGTTATAGCTAAATTAGATTCTCATTCCCTTGAGCTGGCCCCAGGAGCTAAGCTGTAACAGCCAACAACCCATAAGTGGGATCCTGTGTTGGCGAATTTGATAACGTTAAAATTTAATACGTCAGTATTGATAGGCTCACAATATTTTACAAATAGGCATCTTATCACTAGGGAATAGGACTGAGATTCCTTTGTATCGATTAATGGCTCGGAAATTCTGAGGGTTGGAAATCGGTTGTTTGTATGAAATTTGAAATAGAGTGAGAGAAGAAACCAAAAGGTATCGTCGACGAAGCTCCAAGTACTGGAGAGGTCCCGGACCTCCCATAGTCCGTATAGTTCTCTACTGGCACTAAATAGAAACTGATGGAGACAGGCCATAAATAGATTGCATGAGTCTCACATTCCAGTAAATTCACTACATACCCTTCAAACCGAAACACAGCAATGCAGCTTGGAGGATGAAATAGGTGTGGTGGTAGTGACTCCTTTCTACCAAGAAAGGAGTCACGATTTTCAGTCCGGTGGTCAGATAAAGTCCGGGATAAGTCCTACCGTGAGAAGCAGAGCTACAGTTACAACCTTCTATTACTGGTCTAAGCTAAGCCTATAAATATAAGCCGTAATTGTAAGAAATGTGTATTATTCACTGGTAATCTTTAATAAATAAATAAATAAATAAATAAATAAATAGGTGTACGCTTTCTTAAGATTACTTAACAAGAAATTTATGTTATCAATAATGAGGGAACGACAAAGGAGGAGATATGAAGTGTACCCCAGGGGAGTACAATATTCTGCTTGGTTGAGTTGGTGGTAGGACCTTGTTGAGTCCGCCTGGCTAGCTATCACCATCTTATCTTATCTTATCTCATTATGTTGTCATAACAACCATTCTTAAATTGTTGTGTTCCGGCATTCAAAGGTGAAATACCCATTTCCTCAGTTTGTTGAGGATTTCGGGTGAAGTGCGCTACTACCTTCGGCCTTATCGTTATTGAAAAATAAGGTGAGATAAAAAATGCTCGTATATACTATAGATCCCACATCTTGAGCGATCACGGCAAAAAAATCTCATAAACCTCTCTGTGTGAGAACGTTTCTTGCCGCTGAGTACAATTTGCACTCACGATTTATTTCCGTAGACAATATTACATATTTAAAAAGAAACAAGGCGCAAAGATACTGCGATTAACAGGAACTTCAGCACAATACAGCAGCTTTATTTTAAACTTTATCACTTGGACACAAAGTTGCAGATTGTTTGGCAAGTTCGCTGAACGTAAACATTGTTAATAACTAAACCTGGCCTAGCAACGTGAGTTGGTAAAAGTTTTCAAGTAAAAGGAAACGAATGGATATCTACTCTGGAAATAGCAGTTATTACATTTTAAAACACTGTTTATGGTTTACTATGTCGCTTTACAAAACAATTTATCCTCAAACATTCTTACGTAAATTACAGCCTATATAGTATTACAGCTGCTGGACAGAGTCTTCTTAATAATAATTAAATAAACATTACTACAGTGCAGAAAGCAGAGTTACTACCAACTGAGCTATGAGGCTTGTTGATGGGAGGATGGGAATGGAAAGGTTTTGACATAATAACCACTTGACAGGTAGAATGCTGATCGCAGTAAAGGTGTAGCTATACATTACACAGAAGTAAGGTGTCCATCTCCTGGTGAAACCCTTCAGTCAACTTGTACTATACCTACCATATATTTACTATATATTTGTTGTTCACACAGGCTGAAAACAGCGTCCTCTGTGCAACTGTAAGCAAAAAAGTGCCCGCTGTACATACGCACCTGTTACCATTATGTGTTTCATTTGTTTTTTTTTTTTTATTGTGAGATGGGGAAGCATTTGGCCTTCATCTCATCTGGTTACAGGTTAAAATAAAACCAATGGTGGAGGCGCTCTTCACCCGGAATCCTCAACAAAATGAGAAACTGGCTATCTTATCTCTAAATGCCGGAGCACAACCATATTAGAATCGTTGTTTTGGTGACAGAATTAGGTAAGATGGTGGTAGCTAGTCAGGCAGGCTTAAACTAAGTCCTACCACCAACCAAACCAAGCACAATATTGTACTCCCCTGGGGATCGAGCCCGCAACCTCTGGATCTGACATAGGACGGTGAACCACTAGACCACTGAGGCGTTTAGTACTTTATTTCCTGTTGCTTAAAATGATGTTATGTTGTGAATAAATGGTATCTATCTATATCCAAGAGCTAAGTTGGAGGATCGATTTTTAAACCGCAACAGTTACGGCAGTCCAACCATCACAAAATCGTATTATCAGCAGCCAGTATCAACTGAAAATTTTGCAAGAAACAGCACATTATTACAAGCTTTGCTTTGTTTGGGGCTAGATGGCGTTATGTGAAATAAATACATTCCTGCAAGTTTATTTATATGGATAATGTATAACATTTTCAAACATTGTTGAATTACCAACAGCATGAAACTAAATGTGAAAACAGAAATGTGTAGTAGATAATCTAAAGTTCAAGTGTGCAACTTTAAGCTATTGGTTTGAAAATAGCCGCTATTGAATGCCTTTGTATCATAACAAGCAAAACAGAAAACACTACACACATTATGATCTAGCGTAACCAACAGTTCAATGAATATTCTGATTATTAACCGCTGGTATCAGATCCAGAGGTCCCGGGTTCGATCTTTAGAGAAGTACAATTTGTGAGTAGTTTGGTTGATGGTAGGGCCTGTTTCAAGAGCACCTAGCTTACTAGGTACTGCTATCTTACCCCACCCAAATCCTCAACAGTCTGGATATCTAATCTCTATATGCCGGAACACAACAATTTAGAATGATACTTATAAAGACTTAAGCCAGATGGTAGCAGCTAGCCGGGCTCAAACAAAGTCCTACCACAAACCAAACCAAGAACAATTATTCACTCTCCTGAGGATCGGACCCCAATGCCTCTGAGTTTGACATCGATTGGCGAACCAATCGACCACAGAGGTCTAAATTCAAATTTTTGTGTTCTGGCATTTAGAGGTGAGAAAGCCAGTAAGATCCTCAGTCAGTCGAGTATTCCGGGTGAAGTGCATCTCCACTTTTAGCCATATCATAACTTGACACCAGGAGACATGAAAATCAAGTGCTTCCTAGTCATCTAATAATAAAAGTGTCAAAAAAAATACCAGAAGAAGGGAGGGATCTTCCTTCTGTGTACCTTTACTGCAATCACCAACCGTGGTGATAATGGCTCAACCATCCAGCTTAGTAGGAGACTCTGTCCAGCAGTGGACATTAATGTCCTGTTGATGTGAAAAGCTACTGATCTTCTTCCGCCTTTTTTTTTAAATACATGGATATTAGTTGGACCTCAAAGCATTAAAACACCTAATCGGAAAAATCGTCTTTACTCGTAAAAATCTATTATTAGCTCACTGTGTAATCTTAATTAGTTTTATACCGTAGTTTTAGTTTGGTTTTACAATAAATCAATAAACACTATTTGAACAAGAATGCTTTCAGAGGTTGTGGTTTCTTTCTGAGCAAACCTTGCACTTAACGACTCAATCAGTAAACCAATATAGAAAAGATAACCACATTAAATTATTAAAACTGAAATTAGAAAAGTGCCGGGAAGCGTCAAATAAATACCTCCTTTGTTTGATCTTCTTCGAAACTTTACCTGAAACAGATGAAAGGAAATTAATTACTTTCAATCGGATACCACCCAAATTCATTAAAATCAGACAAGTTTCATAGAAAATAGACGTTAATTAATTCACGGATTAGAAAATCCTCAATTTTCATATTCATTTATGTTTACAATATTGTTTCTGTTAAAATAAGTGGAAGAACAGCATGAAATTTTCTTTACATCAATCTATAGCCCGTAAGTACGGTCCCATGTCCTGAATAGTCGTACTTATATTATTTCCCCATTTCGATGGAGGTAAGGTACACAAAGCTTCATTGCCAAGACGTGACGTGAGTTTGGATATTAGTGTTCTGTGCATCATATGTCCCTGTTCGGTAGGTATGTGTGTATTGCGATATATTTTGTGTTTTCACTTAGAGTAAAAATCAAGATTTCTTTACATCACTCCATTGTATACCTTTAATTAATTACCTATGCAATATTTTGTATTTAAATTATGGTTTTTAATTTCAGCCCTCAAAATAGTCTCTTCTCTATAATACTTCATTTGACTATGAGACTTTATAAATGCAGTTAATTTAATTTATGATAAATTGTAAAACTTCAACAGTTGCGCCAATTTTCAACACAATAAATATTCCAGAAGTTGCAAAAACTAAACAAAACGAGGGGCAAAAGTTTCAAATATATTTCATACTATGCGTTTGAACTGAATCAAAGTCCACACTCAAGTTTTATGAAATGTATTCTTTTAAAAGATTTATTACTAAAGGTTCGTTGCACTGAATGTTTTTCGAGATTTCGTTTTGCGAACAATAATAGTTTGCTTGTTGTATCTACTAATAATAACCTTTAAATATGAATCGATTGCCGGGCTGTGTGTTCTACATTTTCCACATAGGTGAATATTTGACTTAATCCTTCCTTTCACTTACCGAGTGGCAGACGAACGCCAGGTTACAACCCGAACCTTGTAGTCTATCTATTGTGCGCAACACATCGAATCAAATAAAATCAAATTGTGTTTTTACGTACCAATTACTTGAGGATACTTTTAAAACAACTAGTCTAGTGGTTCAACTCGGGTTCAATACCTAGGGGGAGCAATATTGTGCTGGGTTTGGTTGGTGGTAGGATTTTGTTCAAGTCCGCTTGGCTAGCTACCAGGCACCATCTTATGACATTTCTTAAAAAAAATATGTTCCGGCATTTATAGGTAAGATAGCCGGTTCCTCATTTTGTTGAGGATTCCGGGTGAAGTGCGCCTCCATCTCCGGCCTTATCTCAACTTGTAACTAGGTGAGATGAAGGCCAAGAGGTAGAACAATAAAAAAAAACAGTTACACATACGAAAAAAAAAAAATGTCATTGGCTTTTATTCACTCAACATCTGGTTGAGACATATCAAGTTTATTATAACAATTCAGATTACCTAGCATGTATTGCAAAACTCTTGTAATGGATCATCAACAAATAAACTATCCCGAGATTCTTGCCTCTCTCCTTGCTGGTCGCGATTCCGAACAGACTAGATTCATAGTGATCGTATAAAATCTCACTGAATAAATTGATATTAAATTGAATTCAATTGAACACAACTACAATAGTTTCAGGATTAAATTAAATTAAATTGTAGTAAATAATATTAGCTTGACATGTTTCATGTTTTGCATTTGCAAAACATGAAACATGCTGCTGAAAAAGAAAGGGCTCAGCTATGCTGGTTTTCGGCCCCACCCAGCAAAAAAACTGTAAAAAATATACATACTACTCACGCCTGTTTTTACAGTTTTAGACAATTAACGGATTTCCATTTACTACGCTCCTTGAACACCTCTTTTGCCTCATTCTCTTTTTTGTAAATACATACTTATCTTAAATGTATGCCGGATGCATACAGTTTTTTTGTGAAAAAAGTAATGCGGCTTGTTTTTGCAGGGTCCTATGCTTGGCTTATGCATATGCCACAAATTGTTGAAATATTCAGTTTTCTTAAATACTCAATCGGTATCCTCATCATTTCAGTTAATCCACCTCTACAGAAAGCCAAGCGCTTGCACGTCATACAATAAAAAATCCGTATCCTTAAACACAGAAAACAGTAATCAAGGCATAAAAAGTAATATCGTTAAAATTTACTGTTTAATACACAGCACGCGTGCGTGAACGAAAACAGTATACATATATAACAGTATACCTGCTGCATGTTAAAGAATTCCAAACTATGCGACAAAGCTTGGATAACGAGATTTAGAAATAACTGGAGTATACGTATCGTAACATGTAATGCGATCTCGTTCGACGGTGGAATGCAAAGCAGTTGTACTGTTATATCAATTACTATTGTTATTGCCTATCTCCATGTAATGTCCGCATACAAAATTGGATCCTCCCGTTATGTTCCAAGTGTCAATAGCAACTATTTCACTATTCTTTCGAGTTTATTAATTTTCTTCACTGAACAAAAGTACGACTTTTCATCTGATTATTTTTTCGGTTTTATTGAAAAGGCAAAAAAGGACGCAATTGTGATTAAAACCCAAATGAAACAGAGTTAGGATAGGTATTATATACAGCGAATACTTACTAGGCGGGAAATAAACCGCAACATTTCTGATATATTTATTAATAACAAAACAGTTATTTTGGTTATATTCGATTTCACAACACGTCATCATCTGAATAAACCTTTATAACTAAAGGTTTTGACATATTGAAAGTGCTAGCAATAGTTTGCAGTTTAACATTAGAAAATTCTAACAGTAATGGTAAAATTTGGCACAAAACACATCATTATAATAATTTCCGTATTCCAAACTTTCAATGATAAATTGGTTACCATGGAACACAATGGTTATTCAAATTACACCTTAAGGATGGAATTTCATTTCTGACGCGCTCGAATTTAAGTTAAGTAATTACATGAGGATAATAAAAATAAATAAAAATTGATATTTCAGATACTAAAAATCCATGTGGGTTAGTAAGAAAAGAAATCTTAAAACTAATAAATTAGGTGTTCAAATTTTGCAATAGCATGTGGTGCTTCACGAGTAGGTTATGTATAATTTCTTCTTCTTTCTATTCTATACCATAATCTATATTTATAAAATTTTAAGTCCTGACTGACTGATATATATTATCAACGCACAGCCTAAACCACTGGTCCTAGAGACATGAAATTGGGATGGTATGTTTGTCTTGGTGTGCAAACGCTCACTAAGACAGTAATTTTGAAAATGTTTACCCCAAGGGGCTTAAATTGGGGCTCAAAGTTCGGAGTGAAATATTGCATATTTTAGAAACCGTACATGATAGATGTTTGAAAATTCGTATGTAGATTGCCCATATGAAATAAGCAATGCTAAATTAAAGGGATACCCTTATATTGAGTATATATAGCATTCAAATATTTAAGGACACAACCTTTATAGAGGTATATCTTTTGAACTTTAACAGGTAGCAGGTTCAAATTTTCAGAGAAAACGTATAATAATCACACAAAATAAGGCCAAGCGTGAGTGGGACCCGCACTAAAACTGAAAAAGTTTTTTTTGCCCAGAAATGTGGATTGGAAAAGTCAATGTGCGTGGCTGACTCGCACTTGGTTGTTCTGACAATTAAAGGATAGCCGCTGTAGGCTGGAAAGTCCTAGACTTGAAATTTTCTAGATTTTAAAATCCATATCCTTCTCTTTGCGCCTATTTAAAAAACCACATATAATAACGTCACCCTCAAAAACCCCAGAAATGATATACATATAGATTTTTTATGAAAAAGTGACATACAGTTTGAACATTGAAACGGTGATGTTTGTCAAAAATAATCCTGATTTGTTTCGTCGACCCTCAGATATCGTAATACGTAATAGAAGAGACCAAAGTAAAATATCTGTACATTCATCAAAGACCACAATGATGCGCAAGAGAATATTTTGCATGGAACCTTCCATATATATTAATAAGCCAAAAACATTAAGGGAACTACCGACCCCACTGTTTCAGAAAAAGTTAAAGGTCACATTAATAAATAAATGTTATTATAAAATAGCACAATTTATGAATGATATACATTTGAAATATAATTCTGATGCATAATTTTATTCTGATTTAATTTAGATTCTTTGATATATTAACTTGTGACATTGACAATTTTATTTTTTTCTAATATTTTATCTTTGACATTTATTTTATTCTATTAACTATGATTTTTGATTGTTCTATATAAAAAAAAATTATTATACACTGTTATACGGTACAATACATTGATGCACATTCTGACATTGTTACCATCTCTATTATTCACATGTATTCTTGCAATAAGTATTACTTTACTTTACTTTACTTTACCATTTCTTTCGATATTAATTAGCTATATCAATGAAAAGTATAAAGTTATTGACAGTTCTATTAAAAACTTTTTTCACGCACGCACACCATTAACGTTTACGAAAAGTATTATATAAACTTTATTTTTGTTCAATAGTAACCATGACCGCGTCTGAGCGCGGTATGGTGAACCGAAACGTAATCGAGTCTATAAAAAGCAGATTTCCTTTGAAAAATGTATGGAGAAATTTTAGTGCGTTTTTGACTGCCTATTTTTTCTCATAGTTGGAAAATTTATTTATTTGAATACAAAATCTTAAGATAGACATATAGAGGACTATAAAAGACCCAGTTTAATATAAAATTCACTATAAAATAGGCAGCGGATTTAGCTATTTATGTACCTATCCAGACACAATTTTTCGTTATTTTCATCGATTCTTGCGACGGTGAACACGTATTTTTGTGAAAACTTTGTATAACACTGCCCAGTTTTTATTAACTATCTTTGTAGATGAATATATAAGCTTTAAATTTTTACCATGACATCTCTGCAGTTGTGTTTCCTGTTTTATTAAATGGAAACGGTACCGGCCTAGAGTACCTCAGATTTGCAATTCATCGCAACTTTATTCTAGTTTCGAACTAAGGTGTAGTGATAATAAAAGTGACATTTCTGTGCACTCAACCACGGCGCTTATGACCACCAGATGACAAAAAATATACTGAGCGCGTATTTCTACGTTTTGTTTTTTTACGGTAAAACATACCTATATGAATTTTGATAATCTAAAACACAGACCGTCTGCTGTATACTCTGTGTCAAGGCTCATTGGGCATATTTATTGAATGACGAACATTTTTGGTACAAATTAGAGTCAACTTTGGATTTTTTATCTTTGGAGAAAATGTTATGTAATCGTGTTTTCGAAACACTAGCTTTCTAGCATAAATCCTGAACTATATTAATTTCAAAGTAAACTCTACAGTATTGTGGAAGATATGATTGCTGAAGCTAAGATATTTCACGTATCATAGACTTTGAAGCCTTGTACGGAATAGGCGTTGCAATGTACGCAAACAAGGCACCTTCTGCATTGGGTGATTATGATCAATAATTATGTATGTGAACTAGAGCTGTCACCCTAAAGCCGGCTGGTGACGACTCGCGAGACGCGTGCTCAAAACGTATACGTACGTTACTGTATACGCGTTTAAGTAGTAGAATGGTACGTTTAAGTTTTTTTTTTTTGTACGACGGGAAAGCACTTGGCCTTCATCTCACCTGGTTACACAAGTTGAGATAAGACCAAAGGTGGAGGCGCACTTCAAGCAGAATCCTCAACAAACTGAGGAACTGGCTATCTTACCTCTTAAATGCCGGAACACGACAATTTTATAATTGTTAATATGGCGACAGAATAAAATCAGACATTTCAATTAAACGCGATCAATAAATATAAAATTGGAATTCTCGAGACCGGTAGATGCGATGGTAAGATCCCAACCACACCGGTGAACAAGAACCAATACATCACGAGATGGTTGGATTTTTTTTCTCAACTATCCTGGACGTCCGATGGAAATAAGTCGTCGTCGGTCCATCACGCATCAATTGTTATCTGCCCATTAGTAATCATATACCTAAACAGCAAACATTATTATATGATTTTATTGTTAAAGTTTCTAGTTATGTATCACGAGTTACTAGTTACACTGAATTTAACTACATTTCGCCCCTAAAGCAGGCAGTCCATTACAACCACCAATTTGAGTATTTCTAAACGACCACTTCAAACTTTCCACGGCCACTGCTAAAATATCACCACTCCAACTAAAACTAAACCTCTATGCAAATTTCTGAACGAAACTAATATACGGAGTTTTTATAATGACGGGTATGGCTGTTTGCGGTTTACTTATATGAGAGTAATTATTTCCGAAGCAAAAATATATTTCCATTGTATCAGTTGCTATATTGGTTGGGGGTTGGTATCGGTTCTTGCATCAAGCAACTGCGGCGGCGGACGTATAGGACGAGTATGAATGAATGAATGAATGAAAATTATTTATTGTACAAAAAAAAAACATATATTATTGTCAATTTACAACTAAAGTAAACAGTACAATGGGCGGTCTTATCCAGACAACCTTAGTATGGAGGATATATAAAGGATAGTACAAATACGGTTGATGGTAGGTACCTACCTAAATATTGATTGGAGCACGTGGGAGTGGGCTCGCCTTCCGCTTACCGGTTCAAATCCAGTTGGGATTTCTTGATTTTTTCGGATTTTTGATCTTACTGTTAATGACATAAATTGTTAGCTGTTAGTGTTAGCTTTTGATTCTTCCGGCGACTGTACAATTACGTTGTCCCAAATGCCTGAGAAAATGTTATTAAATTTATGAATCTGGCTATTGGGACCGTGGTCCCTTTTGACAACTATCCCAAATGCCTATCTTCTCGTTTTTGACATTTGACACTGTCATGCACAAGCGCTGACGGTGAAGAAACCGGCTTGTACCTACCAAAAATCGGAATGACATGCATATGGCATATGCCATTGGCTAGTGTTCCGCGAAGCGGCGATGGGCTTGCCACCTGTCACTTACTGAACACTATCTTTCGATCCTCTGATTAACCAGTGGTATTCATGGGGTTATTAGTAGGTGATCCTCATAAGATCCATAAGACGCTCTGAGTAGTAATAAATGATAAATGTGTTTTTCTGCGATGGAAAAAAAGACATGTGTCTAGTTGTTACTTTTAAGATATTAACGCAAACTAATAACAAATAGCATTGTGAAATTTTACAAAATGTAAATATGTTTTTATAAACATATCTGCCGTAATATGACGTTCACCGATTTCTGGTGAACAGATGCTATAACTAAACATTCGCTGAAGTTTGAAACCACGTGGTATAGCCTGGTACAACATCGATGCATCGTCCAATATCAAAGGTGGTCTTTGATATCAGACACAAGAACAAGTCTTTTTATAATTGAGCATCTGATCGGTCCCTGCTCGATGATTAGCTACAGAAAAATCTTAAGAACAGACAAGCTTTAGATGAATACATAGCCTAGACCAGGATTCAGGCAAAAATTTTTGCTACCCTCAATTTTTTTTCAGGAATACATTTTACTCAGATCCACTCCAAGCAAAGCAACACTATTGATAAATCATATTTTTATAGTATAACAACAGTTCTTAAAAATGGTTGTGTTTCGGCATGAGGTAAGATAGCCAGTTCTTCAGTTGGTTGAGGTTTCCGGGTGAAGTGCGCTTCTACCTTCGGCATAATCATATATTGAAAATCAGGTGAAATGAAGGTCAAGAACCTCCCAGTCGTACAAAAAAATGTACTATGGAGACGCAATAGGCAATCTGACCAGGCTTCAAGTTAGCTAAATCCTCAACAGTCTAAGGAAATGGCTATTATTACAAGACGGAACGCATAACTCGTCATCAATCGCCCAGTGTCGTTTAGATTAAGTTTTCTTTTATCAGTATTTTGTTATGTTTTTATGTAAGTGGTGAACAATCAAATCTATCTATCTAACTATCTTTAGCTTACAATACAATGCCCAAACACAGAACAAATACCTATCCACATTCATGTCACAAATGTTTGCACTGTGCGGTTTTCTTCTTGTGCATTATTATAGTTGTCACAAGCTCCGGCGCTCTGTCACCAACAACCCAAAGTCCTGCTCCGGTATTTCAAAGAGCCGAAGTGGTTGTGCTGAGTTACTGAAAATGCATACACCTTTTTGACGTTTCAAAATAATCCTTAAAATGTTTACTGAATAAAGAAATTTGACTTTGACTTTGAACCTACAGCGAGTCGTTGACGAATAAGAATATGTATTACTAGTTAATAGCCTCATGATTATCATTTCAGCTAACTTACGTCCACTGCTGAACATAGGCCTCCCCCAATCGACGCCACAAATAGCGATTTGAGCTGCCTCATTCCCTCAGCCAAAATATCGTCGGTATCATGGAGTGGTCTTCCCACACTCCGTTAATAGCCAAACAATGTAGAATATAATTGATAATTTATTTTGAGCCTGTGTTGTATCATTGCAGGACAAAGGCCTCACCCCATTTTTTCTGCTGTGGTGGCTATTTCGATAAATGCACGTCTTAATCGTCCCGCTATCTTTGAGGTGGTCTGAAGGTCTACTACGATTAACGAAACATGACGAATTCGTTGACGAATTGCAGTTTTTCAATACAAAAATTACAGAACTTCTTTCGGATTCGACGCCGTTCGATTTTAAAGTAGGTTCGTTTCTAGTTTCCTACCTACCCTGTCGCGTGGGTGCCTATCGCTTGGAACCCACTCATTGGTAAGTAATTTTCGCAGATGGGTCTTCATGCGTACGGAATAACAATCTAGAATACTTTAATAGTAGCCAAAGCTATCATTTCAGCCCATGGAAGTTGTAAAAGCCATTTAGGATCTTCACCAGAAAAGGACGGTAAGAAAGAATGGAAGAAATTTATTTGACATACAACAATACAGAGCATTACGCATAGGTACAATATACGACAATCTTTGACACATGTATTTTTAATATTATAAATAGGTATAATGTATAGGATCCACTCTGTGCTGAGTCCGTCAAATTGGTCCTGCCTCAGCTTAATTAACACTTAATTAACAGATTTATACTTCTGTGTGTAATCTTACTTTACTGCGATCTCCGATACAACTAAAAAGCGTGGTAATTATTGCAAGACACTTCGTTGTAAAATAATTATTACAAATCTAATAATAATTACACTGTGTCGCCAAATGGATATGGCCTTCAGATCCGATGTACTTTTCGGAACTTTATCCGCGCAGTTGAGACATCCACATGCTCTGACGGTAAAGGTCACATCGAGGGAAAACCGGGATATCCCAACACTCCGCTAAGCGGCAATAAGTTTGCAACCTGTCACGTGTTGAATACTAGCAACCGTGGGCATCTGCCGAACGTAAGTTTGGACGTGATCAGTAATTAGAAGTGAATTCTCGAAGGGGAAAAAGTAGGGAGTCTGTTTCTCTTACTTTATAAATAATTAATTATGCCAATTCGCTATAGCAGACACCCAGTACACAATGGCTTTAACATTCATTCGAGAGCCCGGGAGCCCAGCTGAGCTTAATAAAGTTCCTGTGAAATTTCTAAGCTCTAACATCCTTTGTCATCGGTGCTACTACTAAATAAAATACTTCCTCAAAGGGGTGTATACGTTAAAAGGTTTTTTTATACCTGCTTTTAACAGGCATGTTGTGCCATATTTTTTTCAGATTGTTTATGTATGGTATTTTTAAAGGGACATTTAGAAAGAACTAAAATCCTTAAAAAACCTCTTATTTTGCAAAGTCAGTTACATCAGTATAAGTTACTTTTTTTTTTTTTTTATTGTACGGCGGCGTAGCGCTTGGCCTTCATTTCACCTGGTTATGAGTTAAGATAAGGCTGAAGGTGGAGGCGCACTTCACCCGGAATCCTCAACAAACTGAGGAACTGGCTATCTTACCTCTAAATGCCCAAACACAACAATTTTTAGAATTGTTGTTATGGCGACAGAATTAGGTAAGATGGTGGTAGCTAGCCAGGTGGACTTAAACAAAGTCCTACCACCAACCAAACCAAGCACAATATATTGTACTTGGATCTGAAATCGGTGGGTAGTGGTATGTTTCCTTAAGTTACTCTTGTTTAAAGTTCACCTCATTCTCATTCTTCTCACTGATTTGCTTTGTAAAACATTAAAGGTAAATAGCATACATAAATAAAACGTTGCCGTGCCAGCCGCGGCTAATGAATTGAATCCTCCATCTGAGCCCGATGTCGAAATATTTGACAATGGAGTCTCCTTGTGTGCCCAGGCAAGCCATGAAACAAAGTCGTGAATATGGCTGAACTCGCCAGTTTTGGAGAAGGCTCCGTCCAACTATGGACTAATAGGATATATGTGATGCTAAATAAGTTATACTTCATAGAATTTACGAAATATCGAACAAAAACTCTCTCAACAACGCGACTATGCGATTGATAAAACTGACAACTGGAGTAAATTTGTATTGTTTTTTTTTAAGTATTTATGTAGTCCCAAACTAAGCAAAATTTATATTATGAGAACTAGATCGTAAGATATTATACTAACATACTTTTTTTAAATACTCAAAGACTTTTTATACAATACAACACCCAAACACAGAACAAACATCAATATTCATCACACAAAATTAAATGCATGTCCTGGGTTGTAATCGAACCCACAACCTACATCGCAGATGGCAGAGATATGAGAGATGTGAGGCTTGTTAAAAAGTTTCAATAGTATTCCGTTCATAGCTTTTTTATTTGAGTGTCGAAGTTTTTAAATGCTGAGTGACACTTAGACAACACTCTCCGAGCACAAAAAGAGAATAGATATATAGATAAATAGATAGATAACTCTTTATTGTTCACCATTTACAAATATCATAACAAACTACAGATAGCAGAAATATTATCAAGGCGTCACAGTAAAACAATGGTCTGCCTTATCGCTGAGAGGTAAGATTATTAAACAAAAAAAGAAAACTACAAATATACATGAAAAATACCTAACTTTAAATATACCTAGTAGATTGGAGTTTGTATATTTAATAAATATCTTATGTGGAAGTACTGGTTATATTTTCATTACGCCAGTATTAGTTCAACATTCACTTACATTAAGATTTAAATTAAGATTTAAATAAATTAAGACAGCAACGTGCTTTAATATAAAAGAAGATTCAATATTTAGTTACATTGTAGACTTAATTTTTGCTGTAGCCTAGAACTAAACGAGCATACAGGTCAGTTAACTAAGCATTAAAAAAAATTTGCATCGACATTCAAATTCTTGTTGTTAAAGAGAATCAGTGGAGAATAGTAGAATAAAACAAAAAAGTCTGTAAGTTAAGTCACTATTATCATCATCAATACAGAATAGTTTTTTTTTAAAGACTTTTACACCTTCTGCTATGCAAGTTCGAATTTAAAGTGTTCCAACAACTTTGAGCAGCATACATTTTTTTTTAATATCAATCAAAGAACTCAAAAAATGCAAAAAAATTTTTTTCAATAATTCACATTTGCGTATAAAAATTGTAAAAACAGAACTTTTTTTTTAAATCGAACACGTAACTGCTAACATGACTTTTCGATAACGCTCACGGTTTCAAACTTCACATCAGTGGCAATGCTTAATTCTAGCTCTCATGTAACATAATCATCAAATAGATCGCATTTCGCGCTGAGTTCTAAAAATGTGAGGTCTATTTTTTAGAACATTTCCTCAGTTTGAAGTCAGTTTTAGTTTAATAGCAGGAACACTCATGTGGAGTGTCATTCAGCTTTGCATTCAGAGTCGAGTCTACCGTCCTTTAATAAAAGCTGCTACATGGTCTAGCACCGCGGTCTCTACACAAAGCAACACTTAGGATATTAAATAATTTATCCTAGAAATGTAATTATATACTATGTGTTTGTGGAAAGAAATAGAGATTGAAGGAGCTTATATGGCTGAGCCGAGCCAACACTTTTCACTACGGAACTTGTGGTTTTAAATGATAATATTCACACTCATAACACTCTCCAATCTCATATAAGCTGCTAAATGGTTAGAGCCACGGTCTGTGCACAAAGCAACACTAAGGATATTCAATAATTTATTGTATGAGGTAAATATTGATGAAATTATAAAAAAAAAGAATGAAAGAAAGAAAGAAAGAAAATTCATTTATTTGAGGCATAGAAATGCATCGAATTGGCGTTCGACTCAGCAATATGCTGTGTTGTAATATAAATTATAACACAACGCTGGTCTTCCGTCGAAACCAGTTGAGTGCATCGCAAACGAGAACACACTTACTTACATTAAAATTATACAAACAAATAACAGAACATAAAAAAAAAATTAGTAACATATTACTAACAATTAACTAGATAGATAAAAAAGGTAACTATACAACATAACTAAAAAGAAACAAAATAAAGATACTTGACCAAAACAAAAATTAAAATAAAATTTTTTTTTTTTTTTTTTAATTAGTTTAATACTAATTGTTACGTTGAAAGATGTGGAGATTGAAGGAGCCTTTATGGCTGAGCTGAGCCAACACTTTAGAGCATGTGGTTAAAAATGATAACATTTAACTCACCCCAATCCATTATATTTACTAAAGAACCACACCTAATAGTTTAGTATCTACCTATGTATCCTCTGAATCTTGTTGAATATGTATAGAAAGTAGAAAGTAGGTACATGGAATATTGTGATCTGTAGAAATTTTGAGCAATTGAATTATTTAGGAAAAACTGTTAAACATAGACTATAACGAACTTTCTGTTTTCATATAAATTGCTGGTTGTGCTGATAATCTGTAATTTAAATTACAGATTTTAATATATTTATTGTTTTAAATTCTAGATATAAGTGTGCCAGTAGTAAAAATGAGCCGGTCTTGCTCAAAGTTTTGTAAATAGACTTTAGTTGTTAAGTGTTTCTTTTATTCTACTACTGATAAGCGCGTGGCCTTCATTGCATCTGGTGTCTAGTTATGATAAAGCCTATCGTGAAAGCACACTTTAACCAGAATCCGCAACAAACTGAGGAACAGGTTGTTATACGTCAATAGGAACATAGCAAGTAGAAATTGTTGATAAGGCGGGAAATTTGAAGATGGTGGTAGCTAGCCAGACGCCACCAAACTACCCATGGTGATCATTCAGCCGCAACCGCTGAAAACCAGCAATTCTTTGCCCGAGTTAGACCAATAGGAGATAGAACACCTCATGTTTTTTTCACTGGGAAAAATGCATTACGCATACCATCGGGTGTGAGAGAGTTATTTGGGACTCTTCAGTTGCACCGGGCAGGTGTGCGGAGAGGACTGGGAAAACGATTCTTTACATCCAGTCATCCTACCCTACCTACCCCAAGCTACACAGGATGTAGGTCCTCAACCGTGTATGTTCAACTCGTATTAACGAACACATTTTCGTCCGCATTTCCTCGAGTGTTGCACATTAATTTAAGTTGCATCCATTTAGGCTTAATCCAGTGATAACAGAGCGCTAGATTTAGGCTGGTAAAATCATTTTGTGAAAACTAAATATAGCAAAACTATTTTATATTGAATAAAAGAGTTAGTTAGCCAACGTGTAGTCAAAATGAAACATAAATCTTGCGGGGTGATTCAGTGACCCAAGGGCTGGCAATATGTATTTTATGTATTTATTTAGGCCAGCAACTTAGCATAGCGATGTGTAAATGTGGCAATGCAGCCAGTGTCTTGGACACGCTTCCGTCTGGGATCAATTCTTTCTTTCTTAGTACTGGTCTGGAACATTTAAGTTACCTATACCTAGTAAACTGACTGCTTCCTTTGTACATAGCTAGTTTAATTGTATATATTATTAAAAACAATAAAAGTATATTATTTTCGTGGCAAGTAGAAAATGAAAAAAAAACAGAAATAAATGACTGCAATAAAGTTAAATTTATGATACGAGCAAAGTCAAAGCGTTGTTGGTACGGAATATTACAAAATGAATTCATCTAAGTCTCCTCAACGTCATACGTCTGGTGTCATAAAAGTTATTGCCATATTTATTAGCATTTTTGAGCATAATACGGCGATAAGCAAAATGGAATCACTTTGCGTTTTATTAACCCCTTTGTGACGTAATTTTATGACTCAGAGTTATGGGGAATTGCATATTTCAGGTGAATTATATCATCGCTTTTGATATCTGCGGCTCGTTTGGTAGATCAACCAATTTAGCTGAATAAGATTGATTTTATTCCACAAGTTCATACAGGACGTTTGAACAGGTTCAATAATATGTTATTACCTAATAATAATAAGATTACGTTGCATGTCCATCGATATGTCTAACCAATATTTATACGACCATATATTAAAAAAAAAATATTATGTACGAGAGAAATACCTCTCCGGATTCTTATAACTTGGTAATATAATTTACATATTCAATTGATAAAGGAGATTGCCCAAGTGACTATTCGATTTAGTATCACTTTCAAACTGGTTGTGTCACAACGAATTATAGCTTCATTTAAAGTTCAATAATAGAATTCCGTTGCCTCTGCCTACCCCTTTGGGAAACAGGCGTGAGTCTATGTATGTAATAGGACTTTTAAATTTATTCAACAATTTGATGATAATTCTCCTTGTATCCCAGCAATTTGTTAATGAAATATTAACGAGTCTCTACCTCACTGTTCACAAAATGTTTATCGGAGTCCATCTCACTACTCTCTCGTTACAAACTGAGTTTCTATTTCACAAAATGTACTACAAAGTCTCGTTTCTCAAACGAAACTGTAGAAAAGAACAATTACGAAAATAAACTAAAATAACCAAAACACCCAAAAAAAACATATTTTTTTTTAACCTTTAGGGAAGGCTTAAGTTTTTCAACCTTACTTTAATATACCACACACGTTATATATTTTCATTCGTAAAACAATCCATTCATGTGCTACGCACGTCAAAATCCCAAATAATCGCTAATCAGAAAAGGACCGCCTCTGTGGTCTAGTGGTTCAAGCCTCCGATTTCAGATCCAGAGGTCCCGGGTTCGATTCTCATGGGGAGTACAATATACTGTGCTTGGTTTGGTTGGTACTAGGACTTTGTTTAAGTCCGCCTGGCTAGCTACCATCATCTCACCTAATTCTGTCGCTATAATAACAATTCTAAAATTGTTGTGTTCCGGCATTCAGAGATAAGATAGCCAGTTCCTCAGTTTGTTGAGGATTCCGGGTGAAGTGCGCCTTCACCTTCGGCCTTATCTCAATTTTTTAACAGGTGAGATGAAGGCCAAGTGCTTACCCGTCGTACAATCAAAAAAAAAAAAAAAAGGAAACTGGATTATTTTGGATTATTCCAAACTCAACTAGATAAAATGTTTTATACAATTTTAAGCTGCGATACAAATAAAGCCTTTATTCCGATGTATTTTCTTCGGTGCATTTGATTGCTAGTTATCGGAGTTGGTTTGTATTTTGCATATAAAAGTTGCAGAAACAGTGATTGTTTCACACAATTTGCAGGAATCGCGGTGCATACCTAATGCAAATAATAGTGCAGCTGTTTGGATTCCCTCGGTTCTGAAGTGAATTATTAACACAATTTTAATTGAAAATTAAGTAAAGCATTGCATTGAAATTAACTGCCAATGTACAGCAGAATGGAAAAAAATAAGCAGCGATGAGTTTGCAACCTGTGACGTATTGAATACTAGCAACTTGCAAACTATGGATTTGTGCCAAAAATAATTATCGACGAGCCTTTGACTACCCCTTAGTTGGTAATCCTCATAAGATTTAAGCTCTGAGTAGTGATCAGACATGAATCTTCGTAGGAGAAATAGTCGTGAGTCTATTATTTAAATGATTATTTAGACAGCTAAATGAGTCCAACCTCATATTTTGGAGCGGAAACATCGTATTTTGTGACATTAAACTTAGGATCCTATATTTCAACGCTATTTGAGAATATATTATATAATATCCATTACTGAAAATCTTCTGTGGTAGTCTTGAACACTGCCAAAATGTTTAGATTTTGGAGGTTGGAAAAGCGTTTACGGAATCTCCATCAGAAGTTTCCGAATTCTATCCGATAAGTTTTGATGTTTGAGAATAGCTACGTATTTAATGACAACATTTTCAGGTGCCTTTTGCATGTCCGATAAAGAAAAAAATGACAGCATACATCTTGCTTACAATTGTTTTAAAAAAAAGAGATTGTCTGACTGACGAACTCACATATCATTTACGAGTTTATGATATGCGTCTATCTTGGGCAAAACCGTACTTGGGAAAACTTAGAATAGCGGAAAAAGTGGCAGTCTAGGAGTTTAGAGGTTTCATACTAAAGACCTCCCGCGAGTTCAGCAGTACAATTTGACTAAGAATATTGTAGGTGGAAGTCATATCCTGCTACTGGAAAGTGCTCTAGCTATTACAGACGGGTGATGGCGAGGTGGTTGGACGATTGGTTGCGTCAGTGTATGTATAAATAATCTCTATTTATACATACACTGACGCAATGTCGAGTATGGGTATAGATATATTTTAGAGGCAGTACATTCAGGACATCCGAATGCAATTTGGCCGAATAAGTTGTAGTAAATGCAAATTCACATAAAATTAGAAACAAACCTGTAGAACATAGATATATGTGTAAAACAATGGGAGTTTTGAAACTGTTAGTAGGTTTTAAGCTTGATATACCTACCATATCGACACTAATCGCAGAACAATAAACTATTGATATATCAGTGAATTTGACGAGCACTATAACTTAATAAGGTAATAACTTTGCCTAAATTAGCCTAGACAGACCTCCAAACTTGTCTAACTTCGCCCCTAAGCTTTTAGCAAAACTACTGACTTTAAGCAAGTTACCTAACAACTTTACTGCTGGCCGTAGAATGGACGCAAATGGCAATACAGGTAAACAAAGCGACGGGACCTGAATGACTGACAGACAAACTACATTGAATGACCATTTATTGCAGATACCAACTGAAAAAAATGATTTTTACCAATTGTTTGTTATTTCTTCGCCTGAATCTGAAACAGCTAAACGGATGTAGTTGAAACTTAGAATACACATAGTTTCTGACCTGGATTCACACCTAAGTTACTTTATATCTCGAAAAATGAAGTAGGTATAGTAAACGTGACTCATAGTATGTATGTTAATAATTGATAAAATATCATCCAGGTAATCTAAATTGTATCATATTCTTAATCGAAGTCGGTTTTCCTTTTAGTTTATTAAACGTATTATTTATGTAGAATCCCTTGTTTATACTTGTATATCTGAACAGTTTGGACGTGCCTCTGACAACTTCATAGTAGATGATCCTCATTGGATCCACGCTCTGAGTAGTCAAAAATGAAACAAAAAATGCTCAGAAATGAATCTTCGAAGCGAAAAAGTCGTGTCTATTTATTTTTTATTATCGGAACAGTTTACTGTGATCATCAAATTGCCTGCTTAGTGAAGATTATGGTAAATCCCTCTAATTAAAGAGGCTCTGTCCAGCAGTGGACATTAATTAGCTGTTGAAGAGAGAAGAGAGTGACTTGATTATTGGGCATCTAGTCAGCTATCTATACAATGATTATTAAAGAGAAGGCTTCGAGGAAGTGAATTGGCCACTTTTGGTCACTTAAGATCTTTGTCAAGGGACGAAACCCTCCTATAGGGCTGTTGTCGACCATCTATGCCACTTCCAGTTTCCGTTATCGGACCTTGCGAAGTAATTTGAATTTGGAACTTTTTAACTGTAATTGAATAAGTTTTGTCATACTTGGTGTAGGTTTAATAGATAAAGTTTGCCAAGTTGTATTGGCGTAATGGCCAATGTACCATATTACCATGTAAAAAAAAAAATTACAGGACATTCATTTCACACAGCGCCATCTAGCCCCAAACTTAGCATAGCTTGTAATATGGGAATTAGATTACGGATGGAATACATATTATATACTTTTTTATAAAAATACATACTTATCATTTAATCCAACACTCAAACACAGAACAAACATCAATATTCATCACTCAAATGTTTGTTCTGGATGGGAATTGAACCCACAACCTACAGCGCAGAAGGCAGAGTTACTACCAACTGAGCTAGCAGGCTTGTTAATAAGTGAGTATAAACTTAGCTACCTAATAATTATACCCTCCACGCTCACGACTTACACTAATAAATGTATGCTTCTAAGGAAGACTTCACTTTTTATAGGTTTCAGACCGCAGTTGCTGTGCATCCTGCGCTGTAGGTTAAGGGTTCAATTACCACTTGGGACAAACGTTTGTGCGTAATAGGTACATAGATGTTTGTTATGTGTAATAAGAATGTGTTTATACAATTCTCTAGTCAAACCGCATTTACTTTACCTGATAGAAAACTAGGGCAACGCCGTTAAAACTAAATGATCAAATCTTTAAGTTTTACAAAATAAAATAATTAATTTACTTTTTAAATACCCGTACTTAACATCAACTTCTAAAATATATAAAGAGAATAAACTAATGAACTTAAAACAGCTGTACAAATACAATACCTAAAAAGTCAGGAAAATATTAAACAAAACTTAATACTAACATAATTATCATTCGTAAGAAAATCCGAAATAACAAAGCGAAGTATGCGACGAGCCAGCTATCTTGTTTTACCTAGACCTTGGACGAACTATGGCAAACTAATTATTACCTTTGAAGGCGCAAAGCTATACAACATCTACCCTCTGATATAAAAATATTACACGCATTTAACGCATTTAAATCTAAACTCACTAAACATAATATGCAAGACCACTCATTACTAATGAAATAATTGCGTTAGATATGTTTAGCCGACGATATACCCAGTACCTACTGTATATTGCTACAAGATCGTAGGTACTGTTCATAAGTAAGTGACATGTATTAGTCTTGTTATGAATATATGTATTAAGCCTAACCTTTACAAGTTTTATAAGCTTTTGATTCGTACTCTCGTTCCAATATTACTTAATCATGCGTGATAGGTTTAACTTAACAGGACAGCGTTTCTTAATCACACCACTTGCTCACACAAATCTGCTTATTCTTCCTACATTTAAGGCATGGTCGGCACAGCACGTTCTTTTCAAGTCTCCCCTGTCTCCCGTCATCTCTGACTTGAGGAGACTTACTCCTCTTACATGCTGAGTCACTCAGAAAACGCATCCATCTCTTCATCAGTCTACCCCCTCCTCAACGTCCGTCCGCCCACACATATCTATCCGCACTCAATTTTTTTTTTAATTTTTAACGCATTCTCATTGTTAGCATAGTGCATATGAACCCTCATAATAAAAGGTGATTTAACGGTTGCCCGAATGTGTATTTTAAACAACCTATTGTAGTCTTTGAAAGCTCATTATTTTTTCACCGCGTGAAAGGCACTCACCGAAAGCGCGGACTTAAATAATAGCACTAAAAGCTTCATTAAGCGTGTGTGGCAGTATTATTATAAATTGCTAATCATCATCACAACCTGAATGCGTTTCAATTAGTTTGATTTCTATATATTACATATAGATTACACATATATTGGTGGAAAATGATTTTTAATTTAGAATAAATGAATTATATTTATCAACATAGAACCATTCAAATTAAAATTAAAAATGAAACAAACTAAATAAATTAAATGCATGTATCAAATTAAATTAAAACTGTTATTAAATAAATAAGGTAGGTAGGTATAACAAATAACAATATGTAAAATGTCACCTGGCTTCATAACTACCTCTATATGTAGGTATTATTTTGTATTTGGCTTGGTCGGTGGTAGAATTTTGTTAACGTCTGTTGCCATAACAACATTTCTAAATTGCTGTGTTCCGGCATTTAGAGGTAAGATAGCCAGTTCCTCCCAGTCTCTGCCAGTGTTGAGCATTCCGGGTGAAGTTGGTAAATAACATGATAATAGGTAAGATGAAGGCCAAGAGTTTCCCTGTCGTACAATTAAAAGAAAACTTCCACTGCAGAGAATTGTCGAACCCCAAAGAGTGCTAATGGAGTGAATTTTAATGTTGCTTGGTAGTTGGTAGTCTGGTGGCAGTCTTAGTTTGGGTTTGGTGTCTACCCCAGCAAATAAATTTCTTGCTTTTGCTTGCGGCACTCCAGCTTTGGAGGAGGCACTGTCCAGCAGAACAGATTAAAAATTAAAATATTAAATATTACAGGACATTAATTTCACACAGCGCCATCTAGTCCCAAACTAAGCATAGCTTGTAATATGGGAACTAGATTACGGATAGAATACATAAACACTTTTTTTTTTAAATACATACATGTCATACAATACAACACCCAAACACAGAACAAACATCTACATTCATCACAAAAATGTTTGTCCTGGGTGGGAATCGAACCCACAACCTACAGCGCAGAAGGCAGAGCTACTACCAACTGAGCTGTGAGACTTGTTAAATATATAGATATAGAACTGGAACTGGTTACGTGATCACAACAGAGTGAGTTCTAACGTACCATGCCCTAGCCAAGAGCTAGACGAACCTAGAGCATCAAAGGTCGAGGGTCAAGGGCTAACCCTACATTTTATTTTTCATTAAACAACATACAAGGCATATTAATCGCAGAGATAGAATAGTAGTGTACGTGCTGCTCATTTTCTGATGTTATCCCTTAGTCACCTCTGATGATATCCACGGTTGGATAGCGAGAAGCCACATATATAATAAAAACAAGTATTAACTTTATATTATCGACTTCGTTTTGTGCGTTCAGATATCGTTTTCCAGAAATGTACTTACACAATAAACTGTTGGTTTCATGTGATCATTGGACAGAAAAGTTACAAGTGAGCTTGCAAATACATTGTGTATTTTATTGAATGCTTCTTAGAACAAGATCTCCCAATCGGATGATACTTCTCTGAGCATTTATCTGAAGAACGGGATACGATTTTATTAATTTGAAAGAAACATTTTCCTAGAAATGAGACACCGGCAAACATTACACACCGACACCTTACATTTGTTCACTATAGATATATTGCGAATTTTACTTTTATGACAGAAACTTTTAATAAGAGTTACAGGTACCAAACGCCTTGTATGAAAATGATTTAATACAAGTTGAAACACACAGTGAGTGAATTGCACTTAGGCTGTTTAATTTAAGAGATCCAGTGCGTGCAAGTACCAAGCACTAAAGTAACAAAGGTTCGATCCCCATATAAATATATTACTACAGTATTATTGTGCTTGGTTTGGTTAGTGGTAGGACTTTGTTTGGGTCCGCCTGGCTAGCTACCACCATCATACCTAATTCTGTCACCATAATAACAATTGTTGTGTTCCGGCATTTAGAGGTAAGATAGCCAGTTCCTCAGTTTGATGAGGATTCCGGGTGAAGTGCGCCTCCACCTTCGGCTTTATCTCAACTTATAACCAGGTGAGATGAAGGCCAAGGGCTTCCCCGTCGTACAATAAAAAACCAAAGCTTACAAAAAAATATAAATATACTCTAATTTAAAAAAAGACGAAGAATCGTCTTCTTCGTCTTTTATTTTCAATATAAAGCTTAAAGGGTTAAAATTCACATAAACGCTGTCACTATTCCAGTCAACTGTATTGCTGTCTCACTCTAACTAAATACAAAGAATAGTCATAGAGAGATATTCACGTGGCTGATCTGTTTATGAGCACTCACACAACTTGTTTGTAAGACAATTTGTGCGTTTTTGATCGCTTACTTTATAACATAGTTATAGGCTTAATAATATTTTTTGATGCGAAGGGTGACTTTTAAGGGCCCTAACATGTTTTTGTCGCGTAGTTTTGAAGTTATGGGTGACGGTTATCGTTTATTTTATTAGACACTAGCTTTTGCTCGCAGCTTCGCTCGCGTTATAGCCGTATAAAAGGTAGTCTATGCTTTTTCTTTTCCCGAACAATATCTCTGATTTGTTTGAAAACAATCCGTGCTATAGTTTTTTTGCGTGAAGTAGGAAAAGTATCTATCAAAATATCCATGCTTATGTAATTATTATTTATTAGCTGTTTTCATAGTATCAAAGTATTTTGTTGCGTATGATCACAATACAATGATGTATACTCATTGTACAGGAAAAATTAGCACGCGTTGTCAAAACATTTCGGCTAACGTAACAGATCATACAAGAGTATACTTTATTTTCTACGGGACTTCTACTTTATTTTCTATGGGGATGGATAAGAAGCGTATTCACCTGGAATCTTCAATAGACTAAAGAACTGGCTATCTTAACTCTGTAAGCTTGAACACAAACAATAAAATTGTTGTAGCAGTGTTTTACTTAGGTATGACTTTTTTTTTTGTACGACGGGTAAGCACTTGGCCTTCATCTCATCTGGTAACAAGTTGAGATAAGGCCGAAGGTGGAGGCGCACTTCACCCGGAATCCTCAACAAACTGAGGAACTGGCTATCTTACCTCTGAATGCCGGAACACAACAATTTTGGAATTGTTATTATGGCGACAGAATTAAGTAAGATGGTGGTAGCTAGCCAGGCGGATTTAAACAAAGTCCTACCACCAACCAAACCAAGCACAATATTTTGTACTCCCCATGGGGATCGAACCCAGGACCTCTGGATCTGAAATCGGAGGCTTGAACCATTAGACCACAGAGGCGGTTAAAACCCTTCACAAATTTGTAACTAGGGAACCAGAACCTATGGGTCTGATACCAGACGGTGAAACAGAAGACAACAGTGGTAGTAATATAATAATATATATATAACAATTTTAGAATTGTTATTATAGCGACAGAATTAGCTAAGATGGTGGTAGCTAGCCAGGCGGACGTAAATAAAGTCCTTCCACCAACGAAACCAAGCGCAATATATTTAACTCCCCATGGGGATCGAACCCGGGAATTTTGGATCTGAAATCGGTGGGTTGAAGCACTAAACCACAGAGGTGGTTAAATATGTTTGTATCTCCAAAACAAAACAGACGAATTAATAACTGGCAAATTAAATTATATTAAATATTGAACGTCTGTTTGTACGGCTTCAAAACGTAATGAGCAGACTGAACACAAACATTAATATGTACGCGCTTCATTTTAGCAAACAAATACTTGCTCCTCCGAAATCAGAAACCCTTGTGTTTTCTTGATTACATTAGGCCAGTTGCTTAGAGATACGTCTCATTTTATGTAAATTTCAATTTTTTTTCAAGCAACTACAACAGTAACATTAATTGGATATTAATTTAATTCAGCACCATCTGGCCCCAAACTAAGCACCTTTTAATATGGGAGTCTAAATTATAGATAGAATGCTTACTTATACCTATTTTTTGTAAATATATTCTAACCATTATGATACAACACCGAAACATAGAACAAACATTTATATTCGTATGTATTTCGTGCTGCTTTTTTCAAGTAAACTGATGGTCAAACGCTAGGCTACCGCCAATAAAAAAAGAGCATCACACAAATGTTTGGCCTGGGGCGGAAACCCACAACAGTGTAGAAGGCAGAGCTAACCAACTGAGCTATGAGGCTTGTTTACAATGGGTTCATAAATGTACTTGTTCATAAGTGTGTAACTTCCTCAAAAAATTAACCAGCCCGAGGTTCTTGCCTGTCTCCTTGTGTGTTGGTCGCGATTCCGAACACGCGGTAGATTTGACGTGTCAAAATTATGCTAAAAATTAAAGAAATTTTGATTTCAACTTTGACTTCATTAGGACAAGGCTTGCCTGAGCATTTTTTTTTATTGTACGACGAGGAAGCGCTTGGCCTTCATCTCACCTGGTAACAAGCTGAGATAAGGCCGAAGATGGAGGCGCACTTTACCCGGAATCCTCAACAAAGTGAGGAACTGGCTATCTTACCTCTGAATACCGGAACACAACATTTTTTTTAAGAATTGTTATTATGGCGACAGAATTAGGTAAGATGGTGGTAGCTAGCCAGGCGGACTTAAACAAAATCCGGTAGGCTTGGTTTGGTTGGTGGTTTGTGGTCTTGGTGGTAACCAACCAAACCAAGCATAATATTGCTCCCCTTGGGGATCGAACCCGGGACCTATGGATCTGAAATCGATGGGTGGAACCAGTAGACCACAGAGGCGGTCAAAACTTCGTAACAATTACTTACTGTAGTACTGTACCTATTTACCAAAATTTTTGTAAAATTAATTAATATTGGTCTACATTTTTATACGTCGCATTTCAACTGACGCTGAATACTAACACTCACGGATGTGTATGATCGATCAGGTAATTATTCGTGAAATTCTTGATCTATGTAACGATCATGAATTTCACTTTCATGACCGATCACAATACTAAAAAGCGCTTATCATTTCACGGTGTTCCGTCGGTACGTACGAGTGCCGGTGCCTTCAGTAGGCTGCTATAGGCAAGGCTGGGAAAGCTCACCCAGGTAATGCCCTGGTAAAATTTAACCGCCTCTGTGGTCTAGTGGTTCAACCCACCGATTTCAGATCCAGAGGTCCCGGGTTCGATCCCCATGGGGAGTACAATATATTGGGCTTGGTTTGGTTGGTGGTAGGATTTTGTTTAAGTCCGCTCGGCTAGCTACCACCATCTTACCTAATTCTGTCGCTATAACAATAGATTTTTTTTTTAATGTTGTGTTCCGGCATTTAGAGGTCAGATAGCCAGTTTCTCAGTTAGTTTAGGAATTCGGGTGAAGTGCGCCTCCACCTTCGGCCTTATCTTAGCTTGTTACCAGGTGAGATGAAGGCCAAGCGCTTGTCCGTTGTACAATAAAAAATTAAAAAAGGCGTCGTCTGCGAATGGGTCCTCACCGCTCGATGCACTCGTTTATATGCAGCTTGAGAACTTAGTACATGGAATTCCGTTGACTCTGCCTACCCCTTTGGGAAACAGGCGTGAGTCTATGTATGTTTGTATGTATGAGAGCGCCTTCTGCAATAAGAAATGTGTCGATCCAGGCTCGCGATTTAACATGGTGTCATTTTATAGATTTACAGAGTTTATAACTATTAAACCGGATATTTACTATGATTTGTTGTTTTATGAGTTATCTGATATAAATGCGCCATGATCACGGATACACTGAAGTCTTTGCGAGGAGGAATGAAGGTAGTTAGGATCGCATAAACGATCTACCCTCTTCCTCGGTCTTTTACTGCGACTAGCGACACTACCACTTTGTGGTAATTTTGAAACTATACCACTATATATTAACACTATAACTAGTCTAGTTTGTTCTAAACCATGATTAGTTTCAAAAGTTATAAATCGAGTTTCCTTCTAACATTGCTATGAAACGTGTCAAATTACGGATTTACATTCCCCAACGATTCCAACAAGTTTCTAACAAACATTATTTCAACACAAACAACCATGTTAGTCAGTGGGTGAAACAAATTTTATATCACCTAGATTTCAAATCAAGATAAGGATCCTACAGAATTACGACTGTTGCATATCCTGTAGGGAATTCGGATATTTTGACGCAACACAACCCTGATCCCTTAATTGTCCCAGTCACCACGAACTTCCACCTATCCTGGCTGTAATAAATCCATTTACAATCATAAAACAATATTCAGAAGATACGCTAAACATTATTAATTGGCAAGGGCAGTATTTATTATCTTCCCAGTCCATAGAATCAATAGGCATTGAAAATTGCCGACGATAGGATAGAGGTAAGCCGCGTTGAATTATTCGACGGCTTCACGTATTTTCATACGATTTTGGGGACAGCGATAAGGCGCCAGGGTATTTAGGGGAATCCCCAAAAGAAATTAGATTCTTCAATTGATTTCTAGAGTTAAAAGGTTTGGATCGAAGCTTGAGTTATTTATTGAGGGCGCACGAATTGGAAAACTTTTATTTATGCATTTTACAACTAACGACATTAATCATCATCATCATTATTATCACAACTTCCACACCACAAGAGGTAGTTTGTATGCTTGTATGTAGAAGGTTGTTACAAGTCTTATAGCTCATTTGGTAGTAACTCTGCTTTCTACGCTGTAGGATGTGAGTTCGATTCCCACCCAGGACAAATGTTTTTGTGAAGAATATAGATGTTTGTTCTGTGTTTGGGTGACGTATTGTAAGATAAGTATGTATTTACACAGGGTATCCTAGTGTGGGAGCTGGTGTTTGATACTTTTTCTTTCATTTTGTTTAAATTTACCTACCTACTAAGATAATGCTAGATTTTCATGCGCTAGCACGCATGTTTGATTAGTTAAATATAATGACATATTAATTAATTGTTGGCTACAAATAAATAAAACTTGATTATTATATATTAAAATATTATTACTTACACAAAGTCCTACCACCAACCAAATCAAGCACAATGTTGTACTCCCCTGGGGATCGAACCCGGGAGCTCTGGATCTGACTCTGGTAAGTGAACTACTAGACCACAGAGGTGGTTAAAATTAAACACACATATTACACTCACATTGAATAAAATTTTACATTTTAGATGAACTTTCATATGTTTCATATTTCATAAATATAGCTATATAATTCGCTGGATTACATTAAAGTTATATATACCATACTACATTAGAATAAATTAAGGCCAGCAGTTGGGTCACTTGTCGCCTCAAACAAAAGCCCCGCAAAAAATATTTTTTGAAAACTGAGTAAATTGTAACCTTCGTGTATTATATTGAAATTCATGTCAAATACTGAAATCTATAATACCTTTAAGCTATAACGAAATCAAACTACTATGTTAACGCAATCAAAAGAAACAGCAATTTATGCCGCATACTATGAAACTCGCAACTACTCACAATGGAATCAAACCCTAAAAACATCCAGTCGACCTAGAATCTTGAAATTTGGCATGAAGCAACTTTTTATAGCACACATAAAGGAAACATTCCGAAAACCTTAAATGTTTTGCTACATAATATAATCATTTTTTTATAATTAGAAACAATAGAGATACCTTTGTCTTAAATGTATACTCCTTCAGCTGTCCACATTGTAATGTTATGAATTTAATTTAGCAAAAAAAAATACCATAACTCTAACATCACACCAACAGGTTTGTACGGAACCCTCGGTGCGCGAGTCTGATTAGCACTTTTTATTGTTATTCACGCTCGAATCCAACCGCGTGTTGCGTTCAAAACTGTGACCCCAATTCTAAACATGAGCGTACCCACCTCAAGCCATATTATTTGTTGTCCTGAACTGACTGACTGCCTTATCCATTGTTTTAATCACGCTCGAATCCAGCCGCGTGTTGCGTTCAAAACTGTGACCCCAATTCTAAACATGAGCGTACCCACCTCAAGCCATATTATTTGTTGTCCTGAACTGACTGACTGCCTTATCCATTGTTTTAATCACGCTCGAATCCAGCCGCGTGTTGCGTTCAAAACTGTGACCCCAATTCTAAACATGAGCGTACCCACCTCAAGCCATATTATTTGTTGTCCTGAACTGACTGACTGCCTTATCCATTGTTTTAATCACGCTCGAATCCAGCCGCGTGTTGCGTTCAAAACTGTGACCCCAATTCTAAACATGAGCGTACCCACCTCAAGCCATATTATTTGTTGTCCTGAACTGACTGACTGCCTTATCCATTTTTTTAATCACGCTCGAATGCAGCCGTGTATTGCGTTCAAAACTGTGACCCCAATTCTAAACATGAGCGTACCCACCTCAAGCCATATTATTTGTTGTCCTGAACTGACTGACTGCCTTATCCATTTTTTTAATCACGCTCGAATGCAGCCGTGTATTGCGTTCAAAACTGTGACCCCAATTCTAAACATGAGCGTACCCACCTCAAGCCATATTATTTGTTGTCCTGAACTGACTGACTGCCTTATCCATTGTTTTAATCACGCTCGAATCCAGCCGCGTGTTGCGTTCAAAACTGTGACCCCAATTCTAAACATGAGCGTACTCAACTCGCGCCAGATCATTTATTAACCTGAACTCTTAAACCTTGAAAACCTTACAAGGTCTCTATAATGAGAATCCATTTCAAGAGCTTCGTCCACTTTCTGGAGCCTTTTAAAACTTTTTCAATCACGACAAAGTGAATTACAACTTTGTCATAGTGATGGACTTGAAATGTTTCAAAGCTCTTTATTTGAGATAAACAACCTCCTTTGATGCAGATAAGGTATCTAGCAGTTCCAGCAAGTAAGATATCCAGTTCCTCACTCTGTTAAAGATTCCTGGTGAAGTGCAGTTACACCTCCAAGGCAGTGCTTTATCACAACTTTAAACCATGAGAGATGAAGATAAAACGCATTCCCGACATACAATAATAAAAGTATCTGGAGTGTATTTAAAACATATAAAATACTGACTGACCCTACACTTGCATAATTTTAACAAATATCTCAAAGGCAAATCGGAAACAGGCTTTCAGGAGCTTGTGGGAAGTCAATAAAAATACATTTACTCTATGAGCGCTCAACGCTCGTTATGTAAATATCGCTACAAAAATCACGTGGAAGTGAAAATCACCAACGCGTTGTAAAGAACATTAATAATGTTTCTCCTAGATGATTCTTCTTTATTTATAGATTTAAATTATATCATTAGGTGGGATCTACTTTCTTGTAGTCAACCCGGGCAATAAATTCACTGGCTACTAGAGGTTACAGCTTACTGAACACAATACTGGCGGTAGGACCATTAAGGTCCACTACTACCCTTCTACGGACGTCGGTTTGCACCAAACCGTTTGCCGTGTTCAATCGTTGTGTGCGAAAGCCTTTTGAGAAAGCTAGCTCCGTTGTAGACCTCAGCCTTACTCAGACCTAGAGCTATACAAACTATTCAAGATCTAGCACTCAAAACAAATAAGAATAATCAGCTGCTAATAGTAATTTAATTTAGATACCAACGCGTCAAAAAGACAACCACATGACTTTTTGTCAGTCAGTTAAAAACTATGACAAACGCCTATAAATTAGGATCGTGAAAAAAAAAATTGTAGGCAATTTCCGACCTCTTTGCAAGGCAAAAATTGACGTGCTCTCAGTGTTTTTTTTATTTTATTTTGTTATTATTATTTATATTTTGTATTTTGTGTACCTATTACGGTTCATGACATAAAGCCGGCTGACATAAAGACGATTGGACGGATGGACTTGGTAAAAAGGTCTCTAATTCCATACCCAAAGGGTGCCTCTGGGTTCGGAACCTCTTAAAACCTTGAGAATCTTCAGAACACCGAAAATATCATCCAAAGCACACTTACGCGCCTCATTTGATTAATGATATCGTCTTGGCATCTTTCAGTCTGGGGTCAGGAGTGCTTTCACCGCTTTTTTATCATAATTATGACAGGTTAGGTGTTCAATCTTGGCAAAGTCGGTTAAGAGGTTCTTGTTAAAATCACGTACTAATGAAAAAATATGTACTTATTTATGAACAATGTCACATTTTTTTTTGTAAAAAGTTGGCGTCTTTCTACGTTTTCAGTCTTTATCTTAGATCGTAGGTACACGTGAATAAAAGCCTTCAGCAGCCAGGTTTTCTCAGCCCTATTCCTTTTAAAAGGCTACTTTAGGTACCCAAAATAAGAAGGACAGCGCTAATACTCGCACATAGCTAAGTAAACGAGAGAGCTGAGAGCAGTATTTTATTGCAATTAAAAACACAAATTTTATCTAGACATAACATATAAATAAAAGCTACTTATTTAACTGAAAACTAAACAAACTTTGCGCTATTTCATATATTATTTAAGGAATGTGAGCAAGCAAATTTTAGATATTCTTTCTTCAGATTTTTCTGAAATTGTGTTTCTGGAAACCCAAACTGAAGCGAAAACACCAAAGTTTCAGAACTTTTAGAAATAGAGTTTTTACAAGATCTGAAAATTATCGATGTTATTATTCCAACCTACAATAAGTAGACTATGTACATACGTCCTACCAATTCATACGTAAAATACATTTTCAACTTAATTCTGTGAAAAAAATCACAAACCTACAAAGAAATGGCTTAACGGTGAACGAGTATAAAGGTTAGAAGCTTGCGATAATTGGTTTTCCATTCGCTTATACAGCAGCCGCCGTATGTAACTGTATGTTTTCTCGCATTGTGAATTGAACTTTATGTCTATGCTGATAAAAGTGAAATTATAAATCTTTGAACGTCTTCATGAATCCACGTTGAAGCGAAGAATGGTTGTGGCAAATCAAGGACATTTTGCGGAACAAAATACGTGCTTGTTTTTTTGAGACGTCGTCACCAATTATAATTAAAATGTAATTACACTGAGTTGTCAAAAAAATGGTAAATCTTGTAAGAGAGTTTGTGATAATCTGTAAGACAAATCAATGGCCATCATGAGAAAAATCTGTGCGTCACTAGTGATGACTAATACGCTTGCACTATTTAATTTGACAGGTTACAACCCGTAGGTACCATGTAGATGTTCCAATGATAAATTTAGAGGCAAATAAATGGCACATTGGCAGTGCCATCTATTTGCCTCTAAATTTATCATAGCTTTAACTCGCGACTTCATCCGCGTATAGGTTTTTGAAATAGGTGCAAGTATTCTTTACAAAAATATATATATTTGTTAGATATCTGAATAAATTTGACTAATCCTACATGGTGTGCAGACACACACACCGAGGGTTCTGACCCACATTCCCAGACAAAAAATGCAGGTTTTTTGAAGTGTTAGTGCCGGTCTGACTCACGTTTGGCCATATTTTATTATTCATTTATTTATTTACCACAAAGTAAGCACTATACTCACACCAACTTTGTTATTATACTTTTAAAAACAAAAATATTGTCGTTGAATGCCTCTATTATATACCATTCAGGAGTTCCGCTGTTATCATCGTAAGATACCTGGTTTACATGGTTCGTAGAAGAGTATCACACATACAATCATTTTAAATAAACGCTCGTAATATGCAGTACTGTTATTTAATGAAAAAACCCCTTTATATTGATTCCACTCCATCACTTGGTAGTTTTGTCATTCATCCATTGCATAAAGAGAAATTAAAATACACCAGTTTATTATAGAAACCACGTGTACGTCGCGTTTTTTCTGTTAAATAACAATGTTTTTTGTTTTTTTTTTCAATAAAAGGACCCCCTGCCCTTCAATCATTAAAAAATAGAAAACCATGAATCGCGTTCTTATCTATTTTGTATGAGGAATCCATAACGATAATTTTGTTATGTAATTTTGATAAAAATCTTTTATCATGCCCGGTTTCAGAGTAAGGGCATACTTTTAATGAAAACCTTCAACCCCTTTTTGAACCCCTTAGGGTTCGAATTTTCAAAATTCCCTTCTTAGCACTCATTTTTGCATTAAGACAAACATACCCTCCAAGTGTCATGTCTCTACGATTAGCCGTTTAGGCTGTGCGTTGGTATCAGTGAGTCAGTTAGTATTTAATGTTAGTACTAGCATTTGTTGCTCTTTCTAGATTTTCTTTAGCCATTTTAAAAAAGACTAACCGAAAATCTCAAAATCCTTTCTTAGGGGATGCCTACGTCATAAGTAGCTTTATGTATGCAAAGTCTCAGCCCGATCGGTTTAAAATTGACAAAGTTTCATACAAACTTTCATCCCCTATTTTGTCCCTTTGGGGGTAGAATTAATCAAAATCCTTTCTTAGCAGATGCCTACGTCATAACATCTACCTGCATGCCAAATTTCAGACCGATCCGTCCAGTGGTTTGGGCTGTGCGTTGATAGATCACTATGTCAGTCAGTCAGTTTACCTTTGAGTTTATTTAGAAGATAAGATAAGGAATGGAACTAGTTGCCTTCATCTTTTTTTTCCGAGCAATCTGAGAGTTTTCGAATCTATACAGTGAAGTATTTATATTTTTATATAAAATTGTAGTCAAACGCTTGGAAAATCAAACCAAAAAAAAACCTAGGCACGATTTGCTGGCACACTGGATTCGCTTACACATGAAGGCTGTTTGTATCAACAAAGTTTAAGTACCTTTTAGGATTTGTTGCATAGAAACTATTTGGTAATCTGTATCGGGGGCAGTGGTGCACGGGGGCAGGGGTGCATAACCACTGATACCACTGACTATATTTTTATAATTAAATTCTATTTCCCATGTATTTTCTTTGCTAGATTTTTTTGCTTTCCTACGCTTCTTATTTTTTTCGAAAGGTCTATTTTAACAGAGCGTCAGAATTAATAACCCGCCGCCATTGAAGTTTGGCGAGGTTCAAATGATTTCAGCCTACAATGTAGTAATCAAACTGGTAATAAACATGATAAAGATGAGCTCCAGCCGGGATTTAAACCCAGGACTTCCAAATCGAGAGCAACATGCCTTACCATTAGCCCACAGAGGTGTCTCACTCGCATAAAATAATTTTATTGTGAATTGGTAGTTATTTGTTAAGTCTATCTCAGGCCCCAGTCTTTTACAAAACAGGTACCTACAACTACAATAAGATTTTCTAGAAATTTTATTTTCTAATGACATTATATCTATATATATGTATATACCTTTGTATGAAGGCATAAGGGTTGTAACACAGCGGAAATACAGACGCTGGTAGCTTATCCAAGTTCTTTGCAGTGCGCACAATAAAAGATTCTTGAAAGCGTTTAGTTCTTATACGTGGAATATCAACCTGGTTGTGGCATTGATTTCTCCTATTATTTTTCTCCAGAAAATTTTTACTTCTATGGAGGTTTTGTCAGTTGTTTTGTTCTCTAAAAAGACGGCACAATGAGAGTAGTTCTTATGGTTTTGATTTGCTTGTTTGCTAGTTTGATCACTTTTATCATATCAATCACAAAAAGTACCATTAGTCAGTTTGATGATGATGATGATGTCTTAGCCGTTTTCGGTCCAGCCACTGCTTGGGCTGGATAGGAGGGCAAATTTGGATTATAAAATAATTAATATTTTTTTAGTTGGTGGTAGGACTATGTTTAAGTCTATATGGACGCAGAGTATCTGGTTATAGCTAGTACAACCAGATGGTCTGAGTCTGAGTCTATTGACATAATAAAAATTCTAAATTGTCCTGTTCCGGCAATAAGAGGTAAGCCAGGATAGCAGCAGGATATGTTGAGGATACCGGGTAAAGTGCGCCTCCACCTTCGGCCATATTTTAACTTGTAACCAGATGCAGGCCAAGCACGTCCCCAAATTACAATTAATAAAAATAAAACCTTTTATCACTCTCATTTAAATGTTGACTCATTGAAACCGCAAGTTAGTTCCCAACCACCCCGGTGAACAACAATTCTTGAGCCACCAGGGTGGATTGGCCGGGCTCGATGGGAATGAGTCAACAATATTGTCGGTTCCAATAAACATTTTTATTATAGTACCTATTTTTTTAAACTAAAACAAAGCCCTGATTCAAACAAGCTACCTATATTTCAATCTGTGACAAAGGCAACATTTACCGACTGTCAAATCAATCCTCAGTTAATTTTCTGATTAGCATATAGAGAGATTTTTCAAAGCGCCATCGCCATTGGTGGCTGAAATACTGTGCCGATGAAGGCATCAAAGCTTCCTTTTTAATCGGGCAAAAGAGCTTTATTTTTGCTCAGTCAATGCTTAGCTTAGGTAGGTTGCATGTTGTTTTTATTTTTTTGTCGTTTCAAAGAAATGTTCACAGACGGTTTTATTACTTAAAACGGTTCTCAAGTAATTAAAAAAACAACCATGGTGTACGGTATGGAGCGCTGATGTCAAAGAAACTTTAAAATAGATGCGTACATTTGTTTTGTTCGGTACCGAATCAAGTCGCTTTTGCTTCTCACGTTGGTCTTGGTAGAAGTGTAACCCATTCAGATAAAAGATAATTAACTTAAATAAAAAATATATATTTAAATGTTTAGTTAATAAGTTAAACCAACTATGCACAAAGGTAACTCAACTGTTCTAGACCAGTAGAAGTGAGCCCAAGACATTAGCTACATTGCCACGCTGAAAAGCTGCTAATTCACTGGCATATAATCAAAAGCCCCGCAAGATTTTTGAAAACCGAGTCAATAATAAACGAATGAAAGAATGAATGGTTGAATGAAATAACAAAAGAATTTGTTAGGTACTGAATGGAAAAAAGAATGAATGAAAAACTATTTTAAAGGATGCATTAAATAACTAATTAATAAATGAATGAGCTCTTTATTGATCACATAACATCAAACAATACAATTATTCGGTTTCACATGTACAATGGGAGAATTAAAATAAAAGAGGTGCCGTGTGGAATATTATGCACTTGCAATCAACGAATTTTGTTGAAAATTGGTAGCCCCTTCTGAGCTGGTCAGAGCTTCAATTTACGATTCAAAACTCTAAAATGGATAATTGAACCCACCGATAAAGTTTACGAACGATTAATTGATCAAGTAAAAAATAACAAGTTTTAAACTACAGCAATCAGGTTGGTTCCATTTAAATTTAAACAAGCGGTACAAGACAATTGGATTTTTTAAATAAAGTCCATACATTCAGTATAGTCTAGTCTAGGTTTTTTTATCGTACGAAAGGGTAGCGCTTGGCTTTCATCTCACCTGGTTTCAAATAATGATAAGGCCGAAGGTGGATACGCACTTCGACCGGAATCCTCAACAGTCTGTGGAACTGGCTGTCTTACCTCTAATTTCGAAACACAAAAATTTGGAATTGTTGTTATGCAACGTAGGTAAGATGGTGGTAGCTAGCCAGGCGGACTTAAACAAATGCCTCATACCAACCAAACCAAGTAAACTATTGTACTCCCCTTGTTATTGACCCCGGGACCTCTGGATCTGACACTGATGGGGAGACCACTAGACCACAGAGGCGTTTTAAATAATAATGCTGTTCGTTATGTGTAAAATAATTTGATAGTGTAAAAGGGCTGAAGATTATTTTGATCCCGTAGATGCTTCACTATTATTCATGATTGGTTCAAAGTTAAAAACCTGATACTATTTGAAAAAAAAAACAATAGGATCCAATTCACCTTGCCTAATTTGATAGTACGTAAGACTCATTTCTTGTCTTATCTTTCTTGTCCATTTCACCACACCTTAATATTAGCATTTCACGTGCACAATCTTTTTGTCCGTATTTTTTAATTGATCGTCTATACCTCAAAATATACAGATAATTCGTCATCCAAGCGTGGATGCAAGCATTGTGTTAAAACCCAACCAATATTTGGAGCAGGCTCTGTCCGGCAATAGGTATGTACATAAATTATTTTATATAGTATATTAAGATGCTGAAATAAAGAAAGGTGAAAAAAAATCACATTCTAAGGATATTTTTTGTTTTTCTTTAGCTATATCGAGTTAAGTTTATGTGAAAGTTATGTCTCATAAAACCCGAAGAAGACATTAAAACTCGCGTGTTCCACGAAAAAAAACTAATTTATACCGCAATCCAAACAACATTATTCCGAACAAAGATATTCGTTGGAACGTCTGTTCGCCCCACCTTCCGTTTCCGGTCGGAAATACCCCTATTGTTGGGCGATCCGGGATAAGACCCAGCCTGGGTGAAACACGGCTTCTTACAAAATGTATTATTGCTATAATTTTTGTGCACGATATTGTCTGAATGTTGAGGGTATTCACATTTTAGTTTGTGTTAATTTGAGGAAATGGACGTAGAAAATGAGACAAAACCTCTACTAATCATTAATTCACTTGAATGTACCTTCGTTTTTGCAGAATTTTAAACATAGTAGTAAACTAGGAAGACTATTACCTCCTGAAGATGCCTCGTTTAGAGATTTAGCCTCTATTAGTAACTAATTTTTAAGATGAAAATAATCTGTTTATAATTATTTTTTTATTTCAAAACAAATTGGTTTGCATATACGCATAGTGACGCATAAATCAATAAGCAATTTGTATCTTTTGTTTATGTAAAAGCAAGCAAGATAAGAATACTCGTAATATAAATAAATACCTTAGATTAGATTTTATCAACCAGTATAAAGAGATTGATAAATTCAACTATTATCCTTATGATTGCTAAACTAGCCAACGATTACTGGTATGTAGGTAAAAGTGATTTTTTTATTGAATATAAGTAAACTCTAGAGCCGTGGCGTCGTAGTGTGTCGTAAGAGTCGTCTAAGGGATAATTTCAATAGAAGGAGGGCAGCAGCTTCTTTCTGTATAATACACAACACAATTACTACGATCACCAATTTGTATGTCAAGCGTGGAGATTAAGGCAAAACCCTTCAATTTTAAAGGCTCTACCCACCATAGTGGACACTAATGGGCTGTTGATGTTGTATGTTGAAGCTCTTGACCTAGAAACTGGCACATGCAAGGACCATCATCCTTGTCTATCTATCATCCAGCCAGTCTATGATAGAGCAAGCTTACCCAAAAGTTCCAAATAAAAACTACATACAGTGAAATTCATTAATTTATGGTCGGGTGCCAAAGATTACCAGTTATTAGTGGGCATCTACTATCAGTTTCAACTGTGTTAATTTATTTAGTGGAAGGATTGAAGAACTAGTGTATACGTTAGTAAAAAAATCCGAAATTTTCTTAGATTCATTTTGGCATTGCTCGCCAAGTCCTAACTTTGTACCTGAAGCAAAGTTTCGTGTTGCATTCACCAAGGAACAGGATTGGATAAAAAAAGTTAAGACTCTAGTTACTAAGCTCTTTGTTAGGAAACCTTTTTGGTTTTAAAACATTTTCTTATTTAAAGCAAGTGAAATGTTTCTGCCAAATTCCAAGAAGTCATGTAACGGGAAGAGAGTTGAATATGATTGTGGATCTTTTATTTCCTCAAAGTGTCGGTAACGTAACTATTTTTTTATACAACTGGGAGACGGAACAAGCAAGTAGCCCACCTAATGTTAAGTGCTTTTCTTGCCCATAACAATGCCTTACTGCTTAGGTCACATCCAGATAGAACCTTGCCTACACGGTACTGCATTGCGCCCGTCAACATAAGACAAAAAAGGTGTAATGCCTCGCGTAACCGTAGTTTCATATTTATCATATTCATTTTGATATTTCGGAATTTAATTTCATTCAGATTTTATTAATGAGAATGGGAATAATTTCCAGCAAATCAGAAGCAAATCAAGTCAAATCAAACAAGCCTCATAGCTCAGTTGGTAGTAACTCTGCGTTCTGCGCTCTAGGTTGTGGGTTTTATTACCACACAAGACAACCATTTGTGTGATGAATATAGATGTTTGTTCTGTGTTTGGGTGTTGTATCATTATAGTACGCATTATAATATAATATGATATAATATAATATATATTATAGTATATTGTAAATACTATAATATATATTATAGTATTTACAACATAAAAGTATTCTATCCGTAATCTAGTTCCCATATATGGTTAGTTAGGTATGCTTAGTTTGGGGCTAGATGGCGCTATGTGAAGTTAACGTCCTGTAATATTTATAAATCCAAAATACTCATGTTAGATGAAACGAGTCAAAAATAGCAATAGAAAACTGAAATGCAGAGCGCCTATTCTAACTGTAGGTACTTTTGTTAAACGAAATCTAATTCACTCCTCATTCTTTTCCAGCGACATATAAGAATAGCACACAGAAAGTATACACAAAGCTTGCGTGAGCCAATTTCTTCACACCCGGCATCGAGAAAGGTGATTAATACAATTACTCAACTCGGTGAAAGAATTCAGAGTCACAGTGTAGCGAATCTAATTAAATCAACACTGCCTCTGTGTGCTTAGGGTTGTCGTATAGGCTTATAGCAAGAACAAAGAAAAAATAAAATATTTATTTTGCCAAAATACATAGTAGACAAATGAGGATATATATTGTGTAAGGGTTTACTCAGCATAACGCTATGGAAGGGTATTCCAAAGCGCTGGTCTTTCATGGTACCATGATCGGATAGGTAGGCTAAAATTAAATAAAAGTAATTGAAATAATAAAGCAATAAAGATTGGGAGTATAAGACTTTGTTTAAGTCCGCCTGGCTGCCACCATCTTGTCTAATTCTGTCTTCATAACCACAATTCTTAAATTGTTGTGTTCCGGCATCTAAATGCCGAGAGGCTATTTATATATATAGCTATATCCTCGGTTTGTTGATGATTCTGGGTGAAGTGCACTGCACCTACGGCATTATCATAACTTTTCACCAGGCGAGCTTCGACATTGTACAATAAAAAAACAAAGGCTTTTTCTACTCAAGCGTGCTCCATCGTAAGTGGCATCATCGCTGCAAGATAGGAATCAAACGTAAGCTTATCAAATATATACAAAAAAATGTTAACATCGTCTCTCACGCAATGTATCACACGAAACTTTTAATATCAGAGGATATTGCAGGTTTCAGTGTCTTATTTGTTTCAAAGCTTTCACAGGATTATAAACTTTGCAGATCCGGCAACCCTACGCCAAAGTTAAGAAAGAACGAACGAAATCCTTTCCACGCCGGCGAGCGTTGTTTTCTCCACGATTTCCATTCACTCAGGGAAGTGTGAGATTTGGATTTCGTGCGCAGTTGTACCACCGGTTTAAATTTCAAACTTACTCTAGTTTCTGCAAATTCACGGGAATTTCTTGGCTGTTTCTGCTATGGACATCGAGTAGTGATTTTCGTCAAGCAAATATAGTTTTTCTTTCATATAACCAATTTTTGCACTAAATTCAGATATCTTAAGATATAATAATCCTTATGCAGCTGACTGACAGTGTAAGAGGTTCTAGAGACTTTAAATTTTAATGTCTTCTTTTAGTGTGAGATCTTAGGCAGTAGAAAGGATTTTAACCCTATACTTGGCAAGAAAAATTAAACTTGAAATTTTATTATTCAATGAATGAAGTGTGTTCTTATGGTTATATAGAGCTGGTTTTAGTAAATAAAAAAAATCTTTTTGTAATATATATGTTTTTATTAATAGTATCCCACGGGATACATTGCCAAGTTGACCATAAAATTACGCAAATAATATTAGTATACCACAGGATACATTGCCAAGTTGACCTTAAAATTACTCAAAAATTATTAGTATCTACCAGGACACACTGCCAAGTTTTTTATAAAAATATTTTTAACTATAACAATATCACATTTTTAATGAAAATTAGACAAATATAATAAGTTACTCCATAATCGTTACTTATTTTTATTACTATGCAGTTTTATATTTTAACTCTATTAAATTAGTTACCTTATCTTTGGTACTATTTAGGAGGAAATATTTTAACTCAGTCTTAATTTCAAGTCTTGTCAATACTAAGTCTTAATTGTCCCAGCATTCATTTAGTGTGGTAAGCTAGGTAGCAATTGCGCTCTGGCACTAAACACAGCCTCACTTTACATTTGTGGCAAAATAGCCTGCTCTGTCCTTTGGTGCAATACTTGCATCTTCCTTTCGTAAAATATGTTGGGATATGACCAACCTGATCATAACGAATGGCATCGGGAGGTCTTTCAGCCAACGGAGCCTTTATTATTTGGGCTGAACCGATCGGCACATTCCGAATAGATGGAGTTCTCCCAAACTTGAGTAGGCTTTCGTGAATCTCCATCCGGAACTGTTTCAGGGCAATTGATTTCGAACTCTTCAGGTCACGTCTGTACAAAAGCCAGGCATTATTTATGCATATGTCTATCATCTGCGAAAAGAGAGGTAAGTACCAGCGATGTCCTCGGAATGGTGTTCTATATAAAGCGATTAACATGTCTGCTAAGTCCACGCCTCCCATATTTGTATTGTATTGCCTGATTATGTTAGGGCAAGTGACGGGCACTTTACGTCTCTCTTCTTTCTTATATCTCATAACTACCTGAACAGGACGTGAGTCCAGATAGGTGCTTGCAGCCGTAACACATTTGTTGTCGTGCCACTTCACAACAGCAACCTTGATCTTGTTGCAGACCACTTGGGCGTGAGATCCTCGGCCCTTTTTCTTTAAATTTTTGTCCGATGGTAATTTTTTCTCTGCTCCTCGTAATCTGTTTTGTCTTATTGTCCCCACTGAAAATATACCATACTCCTTTCGTAAATGCTGCAGCAGCTCAATAGACGTAAAGAAGTTGTCGAAGCACATAATTTTGCAAGCGGGTTGGTGAATAGAGTGCGCCAAGGCTATTACAACTTTTGCTCCCAAACCCATGTTGTTTTCTTCGTCAGAAAAGGTGTTGAACCGGAACGTATCTTCACCTCCGTAGACGATAAAATCATATACAATTCCTGATACTCCCGCGCGCACAAAGATTTTATATCCCCATTTTTTGGGCTTGTTTTTGATGTACTGTTTTCGACTACCTGCTCTTGTGCCTTTATGAGGGACCATCATCTCATCGACGCTGAAACGTGTTTCTTCTTCTACTTTTAAGCAGTTTGCTCGGACCATTTGGAGAAGTGGTCTGACCTTATAGTACCTATCACCGTCATCTCTCAAATTATCGTTGAAGTGCAAATACTTCCTTATCAATTGAAATTTCTTCAACGGCATAATTCTAGCTACTTTATCGTATCTACAATTTACAGACCAGTAATCGGTGTAAGCGGGCATTTTCACAACCCCCATCAGCACTATAATCGCCAAAAAATCATTGATGTCATCTTCTGTTATATTTATAGATGACCCTTTTATCTGTGTACTGTAAATGTTAGTTTGTTGCACTAAGAGCGAGATGATGTCATCTGAGAAAAACATCTTAAAATATTCAATAGGCGTAAATCCAATATTCGTGCTTTCAAACAAACCATCTTCAATTTCAGCTACACCGCTGAACTTTTTGTTGCTCCAATTTGGTTCCAATCTTGTGACTTTTACAACTTTTCTTTGCTTAGCCACAACTTTAGCTTTTTTAGACCGAGTAGCAGTTGCGGGTGACGGTACGCTTAGCGGCGAAGGCACTTGACTATATGTTGTCAATGCAGTGAGTCGCGGTGATGGCCCAGATACGCTTAGCGGTGATGGTAGCTGTTCATACTCCGTAAAAGTAATGGGTCGCGGTGATGGCACAGGCGATGATAAAGCTAACGGCAAAATCGATGGAGACGCGGAGTCTCTTGACGGAGACTGGAAGATTTGTATTGAATTGGACGCCAGAACCACATTCAATTCTTCATCATCCTCATCCGAATCAAGAATGTTCATCCTTATCAGCGACGACGGCAATGATGGAGGTGGTGAGCTGCTGTCCGATGCGTAATTTTGAAATGCGCGATCATGATGGTGATGTTGAAGCTCGTCAGATGATGATTCGCTATCTAAATCTGATTTGGCTCCTGACCTCGGGACAAGAGCGATGATTCTGCGAGCCCTATTTTGCTGCTGTAGTTTTAGTGCTGATAACTGTACCTAAAATATATATAAACATTAGAAACGAGGCTTTACCTCGGGCAGGGCAGGGGGCAGCGGAATAGCACGGACTCATAAAAAAGTATTGAAGGAGGCTTTTGTTCAGCAGTGGACGTCGTTCGGCTGAGATGATGATGATTCTCAAATACTCATCCCAAAATTTCCTAAAAAAATATTATTTACAACTAATTATCACTGATAATTATTAGTTTTCTATTTCAATACATTGCTGGCAGTGTATCCACACAGATACATAACAAATAAAGTAAATTCTATGGGCAAGCTGGCAATGTGCACCTGTGGATACTATCACAAAAACATGTTTATAGCATGCTACCTCACAATATTTTCGCTTGTAAAGTAGCTTTTAGGTACAGTGAATTTTATTATCCATAAGGAACGTGACTTATATTATCTAAATATAACGAAATTTCAATATAAATCTCATTTTCTTACCTTGCGAGAAGTAGACGCACGCACCCGGTCCGCCATCTTGCGTTCTACTGACAATTTGGGGCTGCCAGCAACATGAAACTATTTTTTTACTAACAGAGCACTAAGTTATCTACCAATACAGAAGTTTCTTTTTATGCGATTAGGCTACAGGTACCCATTAGAATTTTCTAAAGTTAGATGTATCTGTCAAAGCACAGTGCCAAGTATAGGGTTAAGAAATGTTCGTAAGTTTGTCGATTCAAAATGTTGTGATCCGACATTTAGAGGTAAAATAGCCATTGAGGAATTCAGAGGAATTGCGCACTTCCACCTTTGGCCTTATCATAACTTGAAAAACAGGTGAGCAAAACAAAAGGCAAAGCACCTCCCTGTCGAACAATAAAAAAAAAAATAACTTCCACCTACGGCCTTAACGTGAAACCAGGTTCTTACCTGGCAATACTCGTTGTGCAAAAGATGTGTGGAAATAAATACATTCAGCGATGATTTATAAAAAAATAAATAGTCTAGGATTTTTTTTATATTTAATACAGACAGACAGACCTCACAGCTCAGGTGGTAGTAGCTCTTTCGTAGGTTCCATTCTCAACCGGGACAAGCATTTGTGTGATGAATATATATGTATATACTGTATTTGGGTGTTTTAATAAGTAATAGTCTCACGACTTTTTCACCTTCGAGGATTCACCTCTGATCACTACCCAGAGCGTAGATCTAATGAGGATCACCTAACTAGGGTTACAAGTTCCTAGTATTCGATACGTGATAGGTTGCAAGCCTATCACCGCTTATCGGAATTGTTGTTAAATTTTATCCTATATTTATAATGTATTTACAAAAAAAAAACAGAGTATTATATCCTAAATCAAAGTTATAAAGTTATTTTATAAGCTATGTCTTGTTTGGGGCTAGAGGGCGCTGTGAAATCGGAACGTCCGTAAATTATATATACCTCTATATTGCCTAGTTCATATTGTACTGTGTAGTGGCGTAGGAAACTAATCTCAAAGGAGAACAAAAGAAGTTCCAACTAATTGAAGTAAATAAACTGTGAATCAAATATAACAAAGTAACCGGAGACCAAACTTGGATGCATCGGATTCGCTGCAAATAAAAATATATTATTTTCTACGACGGAGAAACGCTTGGCCTTTATCTCATCGTGTCAAGTTAGATATGAAAGAATTTGCTATAATCACTACGCTCAGCAGGCAGGTTGGTGATTGTAGTTTGGTGTTGAATACAGATGGATGCTGCTGCCCATCGGAATAATTCCTTAGTCGCCCCTTACTTAATCCACGAGAGGATAGCGAGAAAGCCTTATTCGCTGCAGGATTCGCCACGGTGACAGTACAGATAACATTTAAGTATAATCATTTTTTTTCTTACTCCAATTATATAACTTTTATCAGCATGTAAGCCATGTTTTGTAGTGTCACCTAGTGCATTTTTTTTAAAGCGTTGTGGGCCACAGTATTGCCAAAACTGTTGTGTTTTAAGGATTTTGTAATTATTTAGATTATGTCAGTTTGTTGTTGCTTGATAAATAAAATAAAATAATCAGTGTTCACAATGTTTCATATCGTGAACATTATTTTCACAATTGGTGAATGCGTAAATATCATAATTCTCAGTATAATAGTATTATGTACCTATAGGTATTCCGGGCAAAGGAATAGCTGGCGTTTACTTGTGGTTATGGTTGAATAATCACAATACTAAGGTAGAACACAATACTGTAAAGGTCACCCCCACATGGCTAGTGACGAAACTTCAGCTGAAGCCTGTTTCTCGTATTCATAACCAGTGCCTTCGGAGCTAGATAGCACTATATAAAAAACATATAAGCAGAAAACATATACCAAAATCCAATTCTGCTTCAACAAAATATATTAATCAGGCGTCCTTTTTATCAGAAAGCTTTCAGATAATATTTTTCCATTTTCATTCCGGACCCAAATCAGAGATGGCATAATGACGCGATTATAAAGCAAAGTACGGAACCCTCGTAAGGGACGGTCGTATAACTTAAGATGTTTGGAACTGCCCAACCAAGGAGATTAAAGGGCCGTGGGCAGATGCCCGGCATGTGATCATTTTACGACGGGCAGGTAATGTTACTCGGAGAGGGATGTAGGATGTTACTTGAAACACTTGTATGCTTAGTCATGTTCTTTGAGAGGATTAAATCTAAAGTATCTTTAAATTGTTGATATAAATAAGAAGCAGTAAGTATGAAACATAATGTAAACAGGCAAGTGTGAGTCGTACTGAAGGGTTCAACCACGTTCAACCCACGTTTTAAGGCAAACGTGCTAGTTTTTTGCATGTCTTTTTGAAGCATTCGGTGGTCCGAGTCACACAGTGTTTGACCTATATAAACAACATTAAGTCAAAATAAAATCATGCCCAAAATTACAATTACTGTATTTAGCCCCACTGATTTTTTATACGTCTTTAGAGCGGGAATAGAAATACTCATTCTGTGAAAATTCCACCTGTCTAGGTAGAGTGTAACGGATCATGACATAGAAAACCGCTGATGAACAGAAGGGATGAACAACAGAGGCTTTGTAATAGGGTCCTCTTGGCACCCTTTGGGCCCTTGGTATTTAAACCAGTAAACCTATTTAAACCCGGACCAAACTTACCAGGCGCCTTTAGAAAATACTTCTTTCATATATAACATTTTCGGACCAAGTCGAAGATATTCTCTAGAAGGGCGATATCAGAAGAACCCTTCCCCGATGAGTATGTATGAAGAATGTGATGAGAACGAATGAGGCAAAAGAGCGTATTAAGTGAAAAACCGTTGCCTCAACCTACCTCTCTGGGAATAGGCGTGAGTATGTGCATGCATGTGAAAACGGCTGAAATTTACAATTTTGCTTCCATCCAGCATTTATATCTTCTATTCAATCATTTAAAGAACCTCAACAAGATTTTTGCATTTCTTTCTTGGAAATGCAAAAACCGTGTAACACTAAGTGGCACTTACGGCGTTCTGCTTCAGTGTCAATACTCAACAGCTAATAATGTTCCGAGTGTTTCTTGTGGGCTTTGAGATACCGTGGAAAGTCTTGATTGGATCTGCTTACGAGTTTTAGTTATATAATGTTTGCTTATATGAAATTTGAGTTAAATCATTGTCTTAAAAAACTATGCTTGCGCCACAAAATAAAAAAATACATTCAATTACCAAAAATAATGATGAAATATGAATTATTTTTAAAACGTCTAAAAACGTCGAATATTTTGAAATTCAAGGGACATTTACGGAGCATAAACTATATATCTGAACCGCCACAATGTCCTCTACCCGTAGGTATCTGATTATCCATTCATTACACCACACCCTGCATTTTGTAAGCGCTGCTGTACGCTATGCCACCGCCACTGTCATCGTATAGAAACGGTCTGGAATGGTATTTGTTCAGTCGCAGTTTTCGTCGGTGGTGGTGAAGAACTGGTGCAAACACATTGACACCTGACCGCTTGAATCAGAGAACTGGCTTATTTGTCAAAATTTTAAACATGTAGTCTAAAACATTACAATTATATCGCAATTTCTAAAACTTAGCTTCGTAGTTCTAGGTGGTAGGACGAACGAGGCGGTTTTCGGTAAGAAGTAAGAATAAAGCGATACCGATTATAAGCGATATTTATGCGATAAAGCATTTGTGAGCTTATAATTAATATTACATAATATATAATATATAATAGCTTATAATAATATTACATCGTTTCCTTACGTTTATCCCAAACAGTTGTTCTTTAGAATGTTGTTGATTTCCGATATGATTAGAGCGTTTTTGATCATCTATTAAAACATTTACAATAGCTTCGCCATTTTTGGTGTCGTTCATCCCAGATAACCGATTCAAACTCTAGTTATGCTTTTTACTATTTATTATAATTTATACTATTATTTTATGTTTATTTCTATTTGTTATTTTTTACGCCGCCAGTACTGCAATAAATTTGAGTTTCTTACGACAAACACACATCAAACAGTCAAAAAGTAGGTAGTAGGTTCATAACGAAAATATTTTTAAGCAAAGTCGCAGGCGGAAACATGTTATACCAAAATGTTTTGCAAGCACTGACCGTAAACCGGATTCAACTGCAGAAATTTCACTTGCTAACACTGCACAAGACATCTGAGCACCAGATTTTATTCAAATTCCACTTCCCTCGTATACTTTTACGAGGTTTTATTTCAAAAACTCTCTCTGAAATGTTTTTGTGTACCACGTGCCATCCAATTTAAACGTAACAAGATCTCACAAATGACTTATTCCATCCGTGGAGTACTCCATAAAAGTCACATTAAATTACACACGTAAACCCAAAACCAAAACAGATTGTTGGAGTTCCGCATTGTAAAATAAAAACGCAATATTTTCACGGACCCATCGTTAAGATGGGTCCCGTCAGCGTCACCATCATCATCACTAGCATCATCATCAATGATGAACAAGTCCACTATAGAACAATGGTCTCTCCCAAACCATCCCGAAAAATATAATGTAATATTAAGACCTCCCGTCCTCTCACACCAAATGTTCAATAAAGTTGTTATTTTTTTGTTTACCACTTTTACGTAAAGAATGTTGTCAATTCTTATTAGAATCATGATGATGAACTAATAAGATTCTAATGGGTTTTTTTATGAAAATTCATAAAATCATGTAGCTTGGGATGTTGAGGGTATTTTTTTTGTTCTTAACGATTTTGATGGCCATCATAATTATTATGGGCCATTTTCATCCGCCATTTTTTTCTGACTACTCAAATATAGAGAAGATCTACTTTATAGTAGGGAAAAGGAGAAGGGGTCAAATCACAAAACTACAGTCTTTCTCACCTAAGGTTCATATATTTTGTGTAGTTCTGCTACATCAAGGTTGTATATTTTAAAATAAAATAAGATACAATCGTATCCTATTAATATTACAAATATGAAAGATTGTGTGTAGTAATGTTTGCTTCCACGTATCTCTTAGTTTTAGCTAACATAAGTTTCAAAAATCTTCTCTTATAGAGTTAAGCAGGGTGCAAAGTTTATATTTCATTTCAACATTTTCCGTTCCCCTTGCATGTTAAAAAATACTTTAATTAATGGAACGTATATTAATAACTAGCTTTTACTCGCGACTTTGTCCGCGTATTGGTTTTGTGAAGTGCAAGTATTATATTATAAATATATTTATTTGCTGGATATCAAGATAAATTAGCTCCTACATGGTGTGCAGACACGCACACCCAGGGTTCTGACCCACATTCCCAGACAAAAAATGTAGGCTTTTGGAAGTCTTAGTGCCGGTCCGACTCACGTTTGGCCAGATTTTATTATTCATTTATTTATTTACCACAAAGTAAGCACTATATACTCACACCAACTTTGTTATTATACAGGTCAAACATACCCTCCAAATTTCATGTCTCTACAATTAGCCGTTTAGGCTGTGCGTTGTTATCAGTGAGTCAGTTAGCATTTTATATTGGTAGAAGATAAGATAAGATAAGATAATTTAACTACTAAAACAAATATCTGCGAACAAACAGAGCTCAGCAGAACTCACGTCCGCTGCCCGCCAACTCTAAAATGCAAAAGCCCGTTTTTTTTAAAGGACAATACGCTGGCCTGGTTTTTAACCTGGAGAGCGATAGCTTTCCGCGAACCGAACAAAAGCCCGATTAAATTGTCATAATATTTTATTATATAGTGTAGATATGGACAAACTTTGATGTTTTGGGAAAGACAAAGGATACTTTTTGTCAACATACCTACGAAAGCTAGGTAAAAATATTTACGAGTACAATAAGTACCTAGTACCTACCTGACGGTAGTTTCAAACTTTTTTTTAATTGCTATAGATACTTGAAATGACCGCTTTGAGACCTGAATTTAAATACCACTATTTATTGACAACGTTGACATTATATTTATAACAAAGATTACATAATAGTTTGCATGTTGACAAGAATCAGATGAATAGGCGCTTAGGCTTGTGATGCTTAAAATACCTTTTCATTGGAAACATAAATACTTTCAGTGCCCCTGATTTAGATGTTTTTGCTTGAAAGTTGAATAGAATGTTTACTATCATTAGATGAATAGTTTAGCATTAAGGCTTAGTGGTATTTGAAATGTCTAACCTATTCATTGGTAAATAAACACTTTTACTTCTAGAGGCCCGGATTTAAGTAGATATTTTTGCTTCAGAGTTGAGAGAGGCTTTTACACATCAATAATACATAAATAGAAATACATAAAGCAATTAAAAAAGAATACACGTCATTAATGCAACGGTCAAACCAAATTTCTAAAAAGAAGAGTTTACAGTTCCGTTTTAAAATAGATTGGATCAATAATGTAAAAAAGTACGCGATGAAGACCCGTTTTTGTTATTAATGATGGATCAATAATGTTTTAGGACGTGCCTCTGACTACTCCTTAGTAGGTAATCTTAAGTCAAAGTCAAAGTTTATTTATTTGTTTTATATATTTATTTATTTGTGACGAGCTGAAATTTAACAATGGTAATCGAAATTTTTTTTTGGAGCAATGATCTACTACATATTTCCCTGTCTGTTTCCACGTTTTTCTTCTTATTGCCCTAATTGTGTAGTAATTTGTGGGCAGGTGAGAGCAAACCAAGCTCATAAGCAATGTCAATTTACTAATGGATATTATTCTCGTGTTTCTGTTTATTGTACTCCAATACCAATTAGACAAGCAATTATATATAGTCATAATAGCACGTATCGTATTACGTTTACTTCGACGAATCTCAAGGCCTGATATCAGGTACTAGGTAATACATTATAATGGTTTGACTTAGTTATTATATGGGTGGCAATTTTTGATTCGAATCGAGAGAGATCTCTGTACAAGTTATGTGTGTGGCAATGTTTGTGACGGTAAAATAATCTCTCTCAAGGTGCTTTACCCGTTGATGTTGCGGGTAGACGACGGATACTTGTATACTTTTTGTAAATACCTTATAAACATACAAATGTATAAGACGTATGTATTTACAAAAAAAAAATGTAGAAAGAAATATTACAGAAAATTATTTTCACATAGCACCATAACCTCCCAAACTGAGCAAAGGTTGTAAATGAGAGGTAGACAACGGATGCCTATATACTTTTTCGTTGAGAAGTATGTATATACATAAAAGTATATAAGTATATCTCCCTCCCATATACAGCCTTTGCTTTTTTTTATTGTACGACGGGTAAGCGCTTGGCCTTCATCTCACCTGGTAACAAGTTGACATAACGCCGAAGTTTAGCTTAGTTTGGTTCTAGATAGTGATTTGTGAAAATAAACGTTCTGTTATATATATTTCTACAATCTGTTGAGGATTCGGGGTGAATTGCGCTTCCACCTTCGGTCTCATCATGAATGAAAACCAGGTGAGATGAAGGCAAAGCCTTTCCCCGGCTTACAATAAAAAACAACCAACTATGTTGCCCTACTTGAGGCATTATGAAGTAAGATTTTACTTCTGCAGAACTCTCATCTCGTGACTCAGACTTGCGCTCCTATTTCTTATTTCCTCCAAAGATAAGCTGCGGAACCAATTTCCTTACGAAAAAGGCAAATGTGTTTCCAGTACAAGTTTAATAGAATGTCGAGAGGGTTTTGAATTTGTATTCTGAGTGATAACGGGTTTCAACACGTATAAGGTGATTTACTCACATTTTAAAGGTCAAATTACACAATTTAATGAAAATATATTTGAACAAAGAAGACTGAAGTTTAAATTGGAATGCCAATCATTTGTCGAAGTAGGTTAAGAATCGTCAGGCCATAGATGTCGAAAAAGCCGAATATGGGATCTCACCAGAAGGGCAGCAGCTTTTTTCTGTGTATTATCTACACCATTTTAACCGCCTTTGTGGTCTAGTGGTTCAATCCACCGGTTTCAGATCCAGAGGTCCCGGGTTCGATCCCCATGGGGAGTACAATATATTGTGCTTGGTTTGGGTGGTGGTAGGATTTTGTTTAAGTCCGCCTGGCTAGCTATACCACCATCTTACCTAATTCTGTCGCCATAATAACTATTATTAAAAAAAAATTGTTGTGTTCCGGCATTCAGAGGTAAGATAGCCAGTTCCTCACTTTGTTGAGGATTCCGGGTGAAGTGCGCCTCCATCTTCGGCCTTATCTCAACTTGTTACCAGGTGAGATGAAGACCAAGCGCTTTCTCGTCGTACAATAAAATAAAAAACATTACTGCGATCACCAATCCCAATGCCAATGGTAAAACTCTCCAGCTTTGGAAGAGGCTCTGTCCAGCAGTGGACACGAATGGGCTGTTGATATGATGTAATTATTATTGATTATTAGCCTGACATGTCCCAATGTTGGGCAAAGACCTTCCTCTAATTTCTCCAATCGTCACGAGCTCATTCAACCCACACGTTGGCCATTTTTGTCTCGGTCTGCCGTGGCACCGTTTTAAGTTTACTAGAAGACGAAACAAGTAAGTAACCCACCGGATGTTAAGTGTATCTCTTGCTTATATTGCGTAGGTCAAATCTACAAAGAACATACACGATACTGTATTAGGCAAAATGCCAATAAAGGTGTAACGCCTCGCGTGCCCGTAATATCACCGGAAGCCATACTCTGGAACACAGCAATGCTGCTTGGCGTCTGAAAAAAGTATGGTGGTAGTACATCCCCGGACGAGGATTTTCACAGGAGGCTCTACTACTCTTAAATATCTAAAATACAAATATCGTGGCGATATAAGCTGTGAATAATAGAGCTTAAAGGATAAGATAATAAGACTAGAAAAAGAGTTACTGTGGCCGACTTTGACCACAGTGAATGTTTTTATAAAAGACGACAGAAGAAAACAACACAGTAAAATTTAGTTATTCTAGTTTATGGTGCATATTAATAATAATGTTTTTGTTGTGGGTTCGTTTGTGTGATGAATATGGATGATTAATAAATATTATAGGACATTAATAAATAAATATTATAGGACATTAATTTTTACACAGCGCCATCTAGGCCCAAACTAAGCATGGCTTGTAATATGGGGGCTAGATTACGGATAGAATACTTAAATACTTTTTTAAATACATACTTACTATATGATACAACACCCAAACACAGAACAAACATCTATATTCATCACACAAATGTTTGTCCTGGGTGGGAATCGAACCCACAGCCTACAGCGCAGAAGGCAGAGTTACTACCAACTGAGCTATGAGGCTTGTTCTGTGTTTGGGTATTGTTTTATATAATGCGTATGTATTTACAAAAAAATATATATTTAAGTATTCTATCCGTAATCTAGTTCCCATATAACAAGCTGTGCTTAGTATGGGCTAGATGGCGCTGTGTGAAATTAATGTCCTGTAGTATTTATTATTATATCCATAGCATAAAAATTGTTTAACAGAAATAGTGAAATTGAAATCAACTTTTCTCTCATCTATATAACAGATATATTATTTCAAGATTTCTTTTAAATCTTGTGGGCCCGGTTCATATCCGTTTCCATAAGACAATGTTTATTTGAAAGATAATTAAAATTTAGAAGTAGTAAAGTTCTTTGTGAAAGGGCTCGTCCTGGGAAGTACTACTACCATACTTTATTCTGCTTGGTGGCTGTTTTTCGCTGTGAAGGTTATATTCTAGTTAAATTAAATACGTTATGACTAGACATTTTCATTGATTCGCCAATAACGAACGAACACTTTGATGTACATTGGTGATTGTATCACCAATATACACGTCAATGTTATACCCGAGCCGTCGTCGTCCAGTGGTCAAAATTCAACCGTATAAAATATGGATTAAAAACAGCTTACTGTTCTTTGTCTGTAGACTTAAACTAGCCAAATAAATAAAAAACCCGCTTCTTAACCGTGGTACGGTTGTGTAGTAAAAAAAATGATTTTTTGACTGTACGGTGACAATAATGTTTGGTCGATTGTACATCTGCATATTGTACCTTGGTCCGTTCGTAATTCAATGCCTCTATCTATGACTAACAGTTTATTATTTTTCATGAAGCGGTCAACTGCAACAAGGAAAAAAATAATTCTATAATCATACTAACCGAACTACACTTACGTTTAGGTTAAGAAGCGAAAACAACAAATAATAATGTTTTATTTTTTTACATCTTTTTATATTTCGATTTAGAAAAACTAGTAGTTCGCCCCAAATTGAGACCTCGTGATGTCTGGTTTAAGTTAGGTATTTAACCACGGAGGTTTTCTATCAAATATAACGTAATTATCTAACGATCAAAGTGTGCTTTCCTTAACCCTTACTTACCTTACTTAAGCACTCATTTTCTCAATCTCTCTTTATTCACCCGAGTATCCAAGGCACTCTCTTGTTTGTAACTCTTATTGTATGCAATAGCACCAAATCACCGACTGTAGGTAAGTCATAGTAGGTGGGTAGAAAACAGTAAGTGAATAAGTCACCCCGTACTTAAATGAAACATAGGTTAATGTCGTTTTGAATAGTGCTCTCAAAACCGTTGCCGTAGTAGTCTTGACTTTAAATTCAACTTTTATTAATCTAATTGACTTTATGACTTTTTTGGGTTGGAACCTACGGATGTCGAAAAGTCAACCAAGGGGCTTCAACGAAAAGGCAACAGCTTTTTTTCTAGTGTATAAACAAAACATTAATGTGCGCACCAATCTGTCTGCCAAACGTGGTGTTTATGGCTAAACTTTAGTTTTGCAACAGTTTTAGAGAAAGTTTTTTCAACATTGTAGTGGACAATAATTTGCTGTTGATGTGAGTTATGCGCAGTCAAACCCCTTGCATGACATTCAAAAGTTATTCTTGGATTTTATCGACACCCTTGGTTTAGCTCATTGATTCAGGCGTTATTTTTCGGAATTCCATTGTTCAAAATAAATAATCTGAAAACAGAAAGATATTTAGTAACAAATCCGCTGAAATCGTTTGTGACTTCACGTCACTTGCAGCGCAATGCTCGGATCGGCAACACGTCAAGCAGAGGGCTTGTCAGCTTAGCAGCAAGACTATATTTCATATGGATGCCCCAAACACGTGTCGATATAGAATTTTTCAAACAATTTCAGCGGATTTGTTACTAAATATCTTTCTGTTTTCAGATTATTTATTTTGACCATTGGTTTGACAACCCTATTGATTTTCGATTGAACATAGAGCATTTAGACTGATAGGTGAGCACTTCATGGCGAAAACTAAGATCCCTTAGAATCTTAGTTTTTGCCATTCTTAGTTCGAGACTTATCTCGAACACCGCCGAAAAGTCGCTTGCCTATCTATATTGTATAGGTTGTATTTTGGTGATTGTGCACAGGACTTGCACGATCTGATTCCGTCTTCTCCTTTCCACAACAGGACAAGTAGACGCACAGAATACTACCATCCTTACCTAGTTAGTGTACCAGCCATTCGGACTAAGCGGTTTCAATCCACCTTTATTATAAGAACAGCGAAGGTGTGGAGCTCTTTGCCGTCATCAGGCTTTCCTGCTACGTATACCTTGGGTATTTTTAAGTCAAGAGTGAATAGGTGTCTCCTAGACCATCGTGCTACATTGTCGGCCACATCGTTACTTAACATCAGGTGAGGTTGTGGTCAAATGATGGTCTATCTATCATAAAAAAAAAAGAATTACTAAAAATAAATAAACCAAATAAAATTGCCACATACATACATACAGTGCCGGATTTCCTAACTTAACTGAGAGATCTCGATCGCTTCGTTCACTCTAATATGACGTTTTAACGTTTGTAGTAAATGACACATACCTATGAATACCTGTGATGAAGTTTAAAAGGGTTCAATGTAAATGATACATTCAATGAGGCTATATCTTAGGCAAAATGGTCAATAAAACCATCCCTAAGGTTAAATAAGTGTTCAACTCCACCCTCAGTCCTTAAAGACCTTTGGATATTACGGAAACCGCATCAGGCAGTTAAGGGCAAGCTTATGCGAAGCCATAGTCTTACCCAGAACAGCTGACCAAGTAACTTATCAAATAATCTATAGGTACCATCAATCTATCAACCTGTTAACGAATGCAAAATATATCTAGCATTGGAATCTGCTGGTTAAAAGGTTTTTTAGGGTTCCGTACCCAAAAGGGTGCAAAAGGGACCCTTTTGGTACGAAATGGTTGGGATAGCTCTAACCGTTCTGTGGTGTTGTGGTTCGCCTACCGGTATCAGATCCAGAGATCCATGACTCGATCCCCAGGGGAGTACAATATAGTGCTCGGTTTGGTTCTTGGTAGGACTTTGCTTAAGTCTACCTGGACTGCTACAGTAAGATTATGTTAAATAATTGATCTCCACGTTGAGTTGGAAAATCTGGAACAGTATGTATGTGGTAAAGTTTGTGACAGCTTAACGCCCGTACATACAGATCACAATCCAAACATCGAACACATCGAACAGATACTTATCACAATCCAAACATCGCAAGATCTCAGTTCGGGGCGAACTACTAGTTATAGATGAAATCATTGTGGCATTTAATGGAGGAGGCTTATGATGATTGCGATGAAACTAGATTTTGTCAGTTCAAAATTATAAATAATAATATTTTATACAAAATATATATTAGCTTTTGTCTAGTTTTAGGCCAAAGCAAGGATAAAGTCCTCGATGGAGCGAGCTTTTCCAGATGGCGCTGACTTTCCCGCGTAACACTGTTTGGCACCGAACTTCGGTAGAAGGGTGGTTGTTAGTCAAGACCTTAACAGGTCATACCAACAATTTTCATAATAATTTATTCACAATTTATAACATTACAGTATCATGGAGAGCAAAGCGTTATAAATACTAGTCATAAAATATAACATAGTCAGTGTTGCGATCAGTTAGCTATAATAGTTATGATATATGTGTATATATTTAATTAATAGTTTTAAATAAACATCACAGAACATTAATTTCACAGAACGCCATAAAGCCCCAAACTAAGCATAGCTTGTAATATGGTAACTACGGATAGAATACTTAAATACTTTTTTTTTTGTAAATACATACTTATCGTACAGTACAACACCCAAATATAGAACAAACATCTATATTCATCACACAAATGTTTGTCTTGGGTGGGAATCAAACCCACAACCTACAGCGCAGAAGGCAGAGTTACTACCAACTGTGAGCTATGAGGTCTACTTGTCGAAGTGTCGCTAGCAGAAGCAATGCCTCAGTTTGTTGAGGATTCCGGGTGAATTGCGCTTCCACCTTCGGCTTGAAAAGAAGGCCAAGCACCATTTGTCATAAAAAAAACAAGCGTTTCCATTGCTCGAAGTAGATCCTATACCTTCCCCAAAAAATAAACAAATATCTATGTTTTTATTCATAATTCATTTTCATTTATTGCATTCCATACGTACATAAGATGTTCAAAAAGTTACTGGTAACATTATTATTTTAGCGATAAGGCCGCCCATTGTAACTAGTTTAAGTTTTTTTCTTGCTTGTTTGCATATCGGTGTACAATAAAGAGATCTATCTATTTAGGTATAGTAAGTTATTATCAATAAACGGTTTTATTAAGTTTTAATAGAAAAAGCAATACCAAAGGTTCTCTGATCAGGGGGTTTCATGTTCACTGTAAAGTAGTTGTCCATCCCTTAAATTGATATTATCAGTGGAAGGCAAGGCAGTCTCCATTAAATTAATTAAGGGAGCCCAGTAAAGGCCGACATGGTATTTATTCAGTTCTATGTAATAAAACGTTAGGGCCACCTTACCATCGTTAATGGCCTAGGTGACGTCACAACATTAGCTCTATGTAGAAAACGTCAATTGTACAATAAACTGCAAATAACCGCCTCTGTGGTTTTACCCACCGATTTCAGATCCAGAGGTCCCGGGTTCGATCCCCAGGGGAGCAATATTGTGCTTGGTTTGGTTGGTGGTAGGATTTTGTTCAAGTCCGCCTGGCTGCTACCACCATCTTACTTAATTCTGTCGTCATAATAACAATTTTTCAAAAATTGTCGTGTTTAGATTTACATTTAGATTTACATTTACATTTACATATAGAGGTAAGATAGCCAGTTCCTCAGTTTATTGAGGATTCCGGGTGAAGTGCGCCTCCACCTCCGGCCTTATCTCAACTTGTTACCAGGTGAGATGAAGGCCAAGTGCTTCCCCGTCATCCAATATAAATGTACAAATATGATAATATAAACCGGGGGCCCAATTCTATTAAACCAATAGCTACACTATGACGAAGGTAACGTCCAAAATGCCACTTTATATTACCAAAAGGACATCCTGTGGCCATTCTGCGATTACATCTACCATTGTCATTGTGAAGCGATCGGTTTATTATAATCGGGCCCAAGTGGTCAAATTCTACTTAACCAATTGCTCCACTACGGCAATGGTGAACGTAGAATCTAAAATCATAATTTAAAATTCATTTATTGTTCGTGAACCTATATATAGGCAAAGTGACCACTAAGAAAATAAAATTTGCGGATGAAAGTTTGTATGGAAATCTGAGATTTAGCCGATGGCAAATCCAGCCAGGTATGGCTTGTGTTCATACAAAAAAAAATATTTTCATATCGTGATGTTTTCGTTTTATATACTGCCTTTAACTTGAAGTTTTACGGCTGTATTACGGGTGTATGAAATTTTGAGATTTAGCCGATAGAAAATTTCGTCTTGTAATGGCTCTTCATACAAAAACCTAAATTTTCATAGAAAGTTGCATGGAATTTTGAGATAATCTCGTCGGGTATATCTTCATACAAAAACCAATGTTTCCATATCGTGACGTTTTTCGATACTTATACGGTCTTAAACTGGAACGTTTACGGCTGTATTAGGGGTCTTCTGTCATTTCGCTGAAAGTATTTATCCTAAGTATTAATTTTATGAGCCAGCGTCACTGTAATCCTTTTTAAATGCCGTTGAAATGGCTTTACGCTGTAGGCTACTCCTAATCTTTACCATATCTTCAGAACGACGTCATATAACCCGATTAAAGAAAAATTTAAATGAAGGGTAATTTCTCCTTCTTAACAATTCCGAGCTAATGATAGTTTATAATTTTTAATGAAACAAAAAAATCGTTGTTGAGATATAAATGTCACTTTTGAACTTGGAAAAACGCAGCTGTGGCGACGCTACGCAACGCGACGTAAAGCATTGCATTAGGTTATGAGCCACACGGATCTCCAATTTTCATCGTCATCCCAATTACAGAGATCTCATAGTCACCCCTCACACAACAAAAGGAAGCTACTTTGCAATGGCACGCCTTTGGTTTGATATAATGTCATCTGGCCCGGTGGACTTGGCCCGGTACCGGGGATGAAGGGAAAATTTGTGTCAATTTACTGGTATTTACTGGTACCGGGGACGGTACCAGGCCAGGTCTGCCGGGCCAGATGCCACTATATCAAACTAAAGGTATGCCAATGCGTACTAAATTCACAGTATGGGTGTTATTGCAATATACCTTCCGGTAACGTATTTTTGTTTTTTTTTGTTGCTGAAATAGATTTTCAACACTTGCAAACACAAATTTCATCACAATGTGTCAGGTTAGTCATAAAATAAATGGGTGAAATAATCTAATCTCAAGCACTACAAGTATTCTCCATATAAAATACAAGTCAGCTAGTATTCTTGGCAGCTGTATCTAGCACACCCAATAGTGAAATCGAAATGGTATCCAGTGAGCAAAAATACATATTACTTAATAAGGTCTTAAGCAAATGTCAATGTACTCAGCCTGCATGCAGACGTGCAAATATTACATCAATATGTTTTAAAAATTAAAAAGAAAACTGACTTCAATGAAGAATATGATACAATTTCGTTTACCTGAATGACATTATCTTTTACAATTATTTTGATGACAAATGGACAATCAGACAGAAAGACACGTGATCCTATATGGGGTCCGTTTTAACCTTATTTTCGAGGTAATACACCCATACCGCTTTAAGTGTGCCTATAATATTTGAAGAGTTCCCTCGATTTTTCCAGGATCCCATAATCAGATCCTGACCTGATGTCAGTGGGACCACCTGTGAATTATTTTTCTAAATCGGTCCAGGCGTCGTCTAGTTATCGAATTCAGAACCTCCTCTTTTTTGAAAGTCGGTTACAAATGGCATGCTAATGTCAAATCATAACAATCATATTTACTGTTACTTAATTATGAATGTTATATGTGCAGCTTTTTTCTGTGTATTTTATCACCAATTCGCCTGACGTGTGCATGCATTCAATCAGCGTGGTGATTATGGCAAAACCCTCAAATTTTTGAGGAGGCTCTGTCCAGCAGTGGACACTAATGGGCTATTGATGTGTTGTGATGCTTATGTTCAAATATAAGTGTATACTATACATCAACATAAGTATTTACGTGAGTAAATCCAGTGTTTTGGGATAAGTTACAAGTTCCAATAACATCTTTAAATATCAAAATTCACAACGCATAATAGTTGTTATCTAACAAAACGCCGGTTATCAAAGACATTTTTAAAGGATTTAAAACACTGATTTTAGTCACGTATATAAATATGTAATATATATAGTGTTCAAACAAGTGTATACGATACATCAACATAAGTATATACGTGAGTAAACCCGTGTTTTAAAATGCACATTTCTAAATGATCTCGAAACATTAGTATAATTGATAAGTATGAGTAAGTATAAAACCTATAAAATTTACTGTTTAGTCAATAAATAATTAAATAGCCACAAGTTTCAATTTAGTAACTGCAAAACGGTACGCTTACCAAACTAAAGCCGATGTCAAACAATCCATTTGACCCGAAAACCACACGAAGGGTTACCACAAGACGCGTTCGAATAATACCTTCTGGAACACGATTTTAACCTTACGACAGGAAGTTCATTGTAGCAGTATAGGGACCATTAATAGTGTGGCATTTAGGATATGCGGACCATTATGCCCTTTCGCCCTGTTTGAATGTCCCTTACCTTGATATTTGTATGAATTAAGAAATAAAAGAAACCGGCTAAGTGTGAGTCGGACACTTACATCGAGGGTTCCAACCCTCATTTGAAGGATTTTTTATTTTCATTTCGTTCTAAATCGTTCATGCGGGTCTGACCAATGCTTGTCTTGTTTTTATTATTTATCGTTACATCAAAGTGGAACTTTAATCACACCTGATTGATTTACCATATAGATATTATTTTTTTCAGGCAATCTATAACCTTTTTAATTTTCAAGACATTGGTTATTAGTCTTAACCAAAATTTAAAAAAGTTTTAGGCTATTTCAATGTTACATTACATTGATGTGTTCTTTAAAATAGCACTATCACTAATACTGACACTAAATTATTATATTTAATAGTACACAAACTCAAAAAATACAGTTCTTCGCAGTCTTTTCCCCTGTGTTTTCTTTGTCAAGCAGCTGGTTTGCCTCAACTTTCACATGTTTATGAAGTTTTTTTCGTTAGCTTCTGCATGTTTTTGAATAACATTATTGGCAAACCACATGTTAGGGTCCCGTTTTTTTTTTATTATGAAAGGACAATACGCTGGCCTAGTTCTAAACCTGGAGGGCTACAGCTTCGCGCGGACCTGGCTGGCGCTGAAGGCGCGAGCCCAAAAATAGATTTTTGAGGCAACAAGCGCAAGGGCACCACTTAGGTACGGACCTCGGCTTGGGCTGTTGCCATTTGATGGGGGAGGATAGGAATGGCCAAAGGTGATACTGAGGGTAACGCTTTGAGGCGGAAAGGTTCATCGACTCCGCCGGCGGAGTCGGTGTATCTGTGTAGTGTTTTCTCTGTGTGACGAGATAGTTAATGAATTGATGCCGTCACCTCTGGGTTTGTGGTGGTGAGTGGGTCCGGTCATCCGGGTCTCCAAGAACGTGTCTTGGTCTATGGAGGGACCGGTCTGTCGGTGGATCGGTTGGGTAGGTAGGGATCACTCGTATCAAAGGATTCGGATGATTGGCAGTTACTTTATATTGCCGCTGGGAAGCGCGCTTCATAAAGCAGGCGATGGACTCGAGATTAAGGTCTCGGTGGAGATCGTTATTACGTATGTACCATGGCGCGTCAGTGGTTTTGCGAGGGAAACGATTTTGGTAAATTTTTAGGCGTGGGAAATTTGGACTGTGAGAAAACGGTACTGAGGCGTATGTCATTATGGGGATGACGCAGGCTTTGTAAAGTGTCACCTAATTTCTCAGGGACATTTTACTTTTTGCGTTGATCATGGGGCCTAGTCTGCCTAGGATGTAAAAGGCACGGTTACGCACCGTCCTAATATGGGCTTTAAAGTTTAGACGACTGTCAAGTTCGACACCCAGATAGCGGGCGGAAGGGACCCAGGGTTCGGGCTTACCAAAGAGTTGGACAGGATCGGGTTTATGGAGAAAATTCTTGGAAAAAAGCACGGCTGCGCTTTTCGTAGGATTAACCTCAATTCACCACTCTCCTAGAGTGGTGAGGGCGGAGTTCAGTCTTAAATAGATCCGATCGGTATTCCGATCAGAAGCATACAAGGCTGTGTCATCCGCAAAGAGGGCTAGTTCTACAAGATTGGTACGGGGGATATCGCTGGGTACACCAGCGATATCGTGAATAGAAGGGAACGAGAACGGAGCCCTGGGGGACTCCGGCTCGGATTGGTCTGGGGGCACAGCTTGTAGATCAAGCCATTGTGCCAGACTTTGTCTCCCCCACTAGGGAATTGTTATAGGCGCGCTTTGCTGCGCGGAACCCTGTCATCAACCGTAAGGGTCCCGGTGTAGCCGTCATGCCTGATATACTGCATCTGTGTTCAATTTGGTCTATAGTCGAGTGCTTTTCCCTAAAACCAAACTGGTGATATAGAATAATCAGTCTTGTTTCGATGGTCTTAAGTTTTTTGAGAAGTAATTTTTCAAACAGTTTGCATAGGCTGGGTATATTGTAGGTACACACTGTTTGGCCTGTGGGGTTGGTAATTGGCCTGTATAATATGTCATTGCTATCATTATCAATTAGGAAACTTTTCATAGGTCTAGCACCAATTTTGGCCTAAATGCCGCGTTGATAAACTTGTTAGTTTAACCAAAGATTTTCTTGGAAGGTTCTTGTAATAGTTTCACGTGTAATAAGGTCAAATCTAAAGAATCTTTTGGATTGATATTTATCTTGGAAGACTTAGACTTGTAGACTTATTTAAGTCTTCCAAGAGAAACATCAATCCAACAAAGACTACCCAGAGGGGTGAAACATGATGTTTAATGCATTGTTCGTTCAGTTCAACTTCTATAAAATAATCGTCTGCTGTTTGGGTTTAACCTTCATTTGGTAAGAAGCATTGGGTTCGTTTTGGATGTGGCGGTGACAGATTCAGAATCGCCCCTTCTAACTCAGCCCATGGATGTCATAAAAGCTGACTAAGAGATCGCGCCAAAAAATGAGCAGCTGCGCCCTTCTGTATTTTTATCAACCTTTCACCGTTCACCACCAATCCGCCTGCCAAACGTTGTGATTGGCAAATCTCTCCAGCTTTAGAGGAGGATCTGTCCAGCAGTGGACTATAATAGGCTATTGATGTGTCGTTGAAAAATATTTTCCAGGTGCTCTCTATATATATTATCCTGTTCTACATTACTGATGGCCCGTTTACTATTCCCCTAATCGAATGGAAGATAACTGTCATGGGTTTTCATGTTTTTAGTGGCTTTCCAAAGCAAGTTACGTGTACCTACTTCGTTCAGTTTAAACATTTTGATTGGAGGTTTTTTGTAGAAGTGTCATTAGCGTTTTGTATGATCTTATAAAGTTTTTTGCCTATTTGCTCCATATGACGAATCAAAACCTTCATAAGAATGATCCCGTCAGCCGCCTTTTGGTGCGGAACCCTAAAGCACGTTCCAAATGGATTTTCATAAAATTATGCATTTTTAGAACAGCTGCCTCATTTTCATGAATGTTTTTGTTTATCTCCGAGCAGGTTCACATCGCTATGCCTTAGTAAGTAATCAGTAACTATGAATGACATTGAATAGTTAGATCATAGGCTTTAGAAAATTCCTTCAAAATGAACAAATTTATCCGAGCACTTAAAATCCCTCAACTGAAGACGTATAACGCCTGCAATAAATTAAAATAAATTACCTCCATAAAATTTTAATAATTTCGCGGCCAAACCACTTCCCGCCAAAATGGCCGCGAAGAACCAAAATGAAAAATCCGTTGACTGAAATAATAACCTTACTTTATCTTAAACTCTGGACATTAATATCCCTTAGACCCCTAATATATATTCTTCTAAATAAATTAACTAAGTAAATAAGTTAAGAGTTTAGGAACAACCATAAAATGAAGGGCTCGAAAGTTTTGAAATATATTCCTATTAGAGCTTTACATGTTCTTAATTTAGGCAAATGAAATAAAAATCTAATGCAAATTAAGTGTCTACCTATTTTGTTGTACAAAACAAATTTCATATTTTTATCAACAATAAAATAATTGGTTATGTTAATTAATATTATCTAATAATGCGCGGTTAAAGTCAAAGGCGTACCGCCTGTTCGGAATCGCGACCGGCACGCAAGTAAAAAGGCAAAAACTCAGTACGTTTTTTGATGATCCATTAAATAGTTAGAGGTTCTCGTTTTTATAGATGATGGGCTAGAGATCTAAGCTTGCCTAGCTTTCGGCCAGAGCAAGGATGCAGTTTATATTGGCGATAGTTTTCCCAGAAGCTATTGGCTCTTCTCCGCACTGATGGTACACGGAAAACCACTGAAGCTCGGCATCATTAAACTTTTTTAATCGAGCACATGCTGGTACATACAGATACAATTATATAAAAGGTTAAATGGTTTTTTATTATTATTTATCTAATTTTAATGTAATGTTCTTAGAATTAAAAATTAAAAGTTATTTTTAATGAAACGTTCTCTATCGATTTTTGTTTGGAAAGGCTGTTTCTGGTAGGTCCAAAAGGAAAATATCTAATTGATACCTGTAACTTAACAATAAGCTACGTATCTATGCAGCCTCTGGGTGCGTAGACAAATGCAGTCAATATTGGAATGATAAACAATGAAAATGTGTGTCAATATAATTACAATGATATCTGTTGTGGAATTCGATTGTCAAATTATTTTTTCTAGAAAATAATTGCGTGAAATGAAATGGTATTTTTGGTTTCCAAAAAAATCTGCTATACTAATATTGCCTTATAATACGAATATAGTGGCGGAGTTTGTTAGGTTGTTAGGCTATTTATGAACACTAGTTACATTTTGGCTTCAAATTATCGGGTCTTGCATTATTGTTTGTATAATACTTTGTTTGCTGACAAAATACATTTTTGAGCCGACCCAACCCTCATAAATAAGCGAACCGTTTAAATGATAGCCGAAAAAAAGCATAACAAAAGCTTTCCACACAAGTGGCCCTTTTGATTAGGGTTCCTCCAAATTTCAATACACCATCAGCTGCCAGCAAGAGAATTCCAGAAATCTTTCGACACAACTTTTTTCACTTAAAACTTTATTCTCTGCAAATCCGTGGTAGCTTTAATTAAAGATCGGCTTTAATCAGAACCGTATCGTAAAGTCTGGGATCTGAGTGAAAATAAAATATTCAAGACCCAGTTGAACCGATTTACGAGTCAAGTTTTTTTAAGATCAAAATGAAAATGTCTTTCTTTATATTTTTGTATCACTATCTCTAATGAAGTTTTTCGGTTCTATACCCAATTTTAGTCCATTGTTCCAAATGGTATCTACAATCAAATTTTTGAATTTCAAGTGATTGAACTTGGTCACAACATTTACAACGTCGTGGGTTGTAAATTTTTCTAAATTGGTGTTATTATATTGTTTTCCTTAAAAGACCACTGAATTTTTGACTTCATGTGATTATAATGCTTGCCTGGGAGTAAAAGGAAAGGAAAGCCTTCGGAGTACCACTAAATTTTCGACATCATGTAATTATAATAATAATAATAATAAACCATTTTATTTTCAGATAATTAAATATAAATTATTTACTAATAATGTAGTGTGTATTACTAACATATTTATAAGTCAAACTACTGTTTGACTAACAAAAACACATTTTAATTTTATATTTATAACATATTTATAAGTCGAACTACTGTTTGACTTATAAATATGTTAGTAATACACACAATTTAATAAGCACATCTGTGTTTATATAGCGGACCATCAAGCTTGTCCGCTATTATCATCAGGATAATGTAGGTACTCCGTCGGACTCTGCTTAGCAGTGCTTTGATGCGCATGCAGGCGACGAACCCGTCCGTCCGCGCTTCCACAAACATACCGGATGCGCTGCAGAACCTCGGGAGCCCCAACAACATCCTGAAGGCATAGTTATACTGGACGCGAAGAGTGTTGACGGATTTTTGAGTGTATGTGAACCACAGGCTGCACGTTTACATAGATTGACAGAATGACTTCCAAGCAGCGCGCAAACCTGCGGACCAGCATGTTAGCTCTTACCGTCAACGCTCTTCGCTCCTTTTTTAAATCATCTTCATCCTATATTTTTTTATTAATTTTGTGTCTCAAGTATTGAAATTTACTAACCCTATTTAGTGACAATCCATCCAAAACAATGGGAGGTATTTTTTGCCACCTGGCCCAAAAACCATAAATTAACTTTTTTTACATTATACTGCAAGCCATGGCTCGCAGCATAAGTCTCACAATAAGCTAGTAGGGTTCTTAGAGCCCCGATAGATGGCGCCAGCAGCACCATGTCATCAGCATAGCTGAGATTGTTGACGGTCACCCAGTCTATGGTGCATCCAACTGACATTCTGCTGAGGCCATCTATCAGTTTGTCAACAAACAGGTTAAAAAGCTTAGGAAAGTAACTCCCCCCTGTCGTACGCCACACTCTAGCCCATATGCATCAGAGTGGGCCACAGCCCATTTGACAAAGTTACTTTGATGTGCATACCAATACTCAAGAACAGAGCAAAGCTTCTTCGGTGAGAAAGACAGAGAAGTGTCACGAAGCTTCTTCCACAGTATGTCATAACATACCGTGTCAAATGCCCGCGACAAATCAAGGAAGCACGCATAGTCCTGTGTATGTCTATCTACATAGTACCTGCTACCGTATGCTTAAGACTTAGTATAGCGCTTTCGGTGGACAATCCGCTAAATAATGCTTACCCCGGAATAAAATCAAAATAAAAGCCACAGAGTATTTTTACTATAAAATAAATAAGCCTTTATTTAAAATTTCACAGTGTTTAAATGTAAAGTGATCTTTTTTTGAACCTCACCTAGGTTTTCCATCTAATTATACCTGAAAAGTTTAATTGATATGGACAACCCGTTACAAATGAACAACAAACGTATGGGTTGTATGAATTCGGAATTCTTTCTCAAAAAAATAGTAATTAACAAACCTTACCAGAAGCACTCTTTTTCTAAATCTTTCTTTACTCCCCTGAGTATTCGAGGTTCTCTCTTGTTTGTAACTCTCATTACATATATGCTTAGCCTTACGTCATAGTGGGTGGGCTTAATACAATATGTGAATAAGTCACCCCTTAACATGAAAATGTTAATGTCTCTTTGAAAATTTCTCTCAAAATCGTTGCCTTAGTAATCGTGGTTGAACTAATATGGCAGCAGCATTATTCTGTGTGTAAACAAAACTGATACTGTGAGCACAATCTGTCTGACAAGCGTGGTGATTATAGCCAAACCTTGCAGTTGGATGAAGTTCTTTCCACAGTGTGGTTGACAATAATGTGCTATTTACTCGTATATGGGATTTTGCAATTGTATTGCCACATACATACAGTGCCGGATTTCCTAACTTAACTCAGAGATCTCGTTCGCTTCGCTCACTCGATCAGTTAAGAAAAAAAAATCTTGTCTGTCTGTTTGTTCCGGCTAATCTCCGAAACAACAGGTGGTCCGATTTTGACAAGACTTTCACTGTCAGATAGCTGTTTGTTATAAGTAGTGACGAAGGTTATACTTTAAACCTACGAACTACGAAAAAGAACGAAGTCTCAGGTGTTTGTTAATCAATAATACTCGTAATAAAAATTAAAAAAAAAACATTTAAACATATTTTATGGTGAAATCTTGGGTTGGAACTTGGAACGTGTAGAATGAGTGTCAGAATCGCGATTTCCAGGTTAATATTGTTCAGGAGTTCCCCAATTATAACAATAATGTTCCTTACCAGACTTTTATGTAAACTATATTTAAACGAAAGGCATGTCTTTGAATTTTGAAGCATGGACGCAATTGAAGCCCTTAACCCACTTCAAGGAAGATTCTTTGACACAAAATAACAATTTCACAAAATCACACCCCACTTGAAGCTTTCATTTACGTGCTTAGAGATGTAGGATAAAGGGCCAAGGTAGATTCTCAAGCAATCTTATGTCAAAGGACTGTTTTGTTCAAGAAAGCGATATTCCCAATGGAGTGAATATATTCTAAATAAGATGGAGTTGACAAGAACTGAGAGGTATAAAACCATAGATAAAAAACATTATACGATTTATCACAAAACCCCCACCTAATTAATAAATTAATTTCAAATTCAAATTGTGGACGTATCACCGCGTTTAAAGTCGCTCAGCGAGCAATGAAGATGGCTATGCTCAGATTTTCTCTATAGGATAAGATCCGAAATGATTATAAATATTCTTCATAGAATTAAATTCTCTGACATAGCCCAAAGGATTAGCAGGCTGAAGTAGTATTGGGCCGGTTATATTTGCTGAAGAACTGATAATCGCTGGAGGAAGCGAGTTTTGGAGTGGAGACCGCGTCCCGGCAAACGTGGTGCTTGACTACCAGTGGCATGATGGAGCCATGTCTTGGGCAAGGTGGCTGGCACAAGCTGGATGGGAAGAGGGGAAGTCCGTGCTCAGCGGCGAAAATTGGAAGAGACGAATGTTCTGCAGTGGACTGCTATAGGTTACAGATAATGATGATGATGACATGCCTACATAATACCGAATCATTGAGGAAGTCACGTGACTTCCGATGAGGTCGTTTACTCGTTTAATGCTCTGAGTTTTATGAGGTTCAGAGAGGACTTAATAGGGTTCCTTTCTCTATTTTTCTTACTCTGTTCCCTTCCATTTCCGTAGCTCGAGTCAACGACATCTATTGAGCTTTATGGAAACTTAAAGATTGTTTTTAACAAATTACGAAAATTTCTCATTACGAAACTCATACAAAATAGACACAACACAAAACAATTGAACTGAAATGGTTCAACGGGAAAGAGAGAATATTTTTAATACTTATTCGATTGCGTTTACGTAATAAATTGCTTATAACCTTCTAGAACCATATATAATGATACAATAAAAGTTTCTATGTAATCTAATATAAATCAGCACAGGAGTTGTGATAATGTACTTAGTTAGAATTGATACATAAATATTGTACAAATTCAGGAAGAGAGTAGCTATAAACATTTTGTTCTGACATTTGGTACCCCAAACCCAGGTGTAGTACACCTAGGTTTGGGAGCTGCCTCGCTTGGATTGACGTTTCTTTGTCATGGTAAGTATACCCTTCTAAAGTTTGACGAAGCAATAAAATATTTTTTGTACTAGTACTGAAGTTTGTATCACTTCTTAAATTTAGTAGGCAATCTAGTATTTATTATGAATTAAATCTACATTACATTCTTAAATTAACAGTTCCTACGTGGTAAACATTGTACCTAATATAAAAAAATACTTGTGCTTGTGCATTGTGCAAGTGCTTGGCATTTGTCACAAGTCACAACCTGCGATGTACCTACTGAGCTATATCGAACTTTCATATTTATATATATATATATATATATACAATAAGAGTAAGACATAACAAGGTAATCTCAAAAGATATTTAACCCCATAACAATTTCGTAAGCCGAGGAAGGACGTAAAGGCTCTTATCTTTAACATACCTACTTAAACTTGGATTTGCATTAACATAAATGGGACGAATTTAAGGGATGAATTTGCGCGGATTATAATTAAGATTCAACTGTTTGATAAACACATTTTTGGGTAAAAATGGCCCTTACAGAAGTTAATCCCTTCATTTTGAAGCTTTACATTTTTTATGTTAATACGACAGAAAATTAAGCATTCAAAAGTTTGAGGATATTTTTTTGTTGTAATTAGTCGACAAAGTAGTTCTTACAGTAAATTAGTTTGCAGTGAGACGATGTTAGGTGGCAATGTGTGATAATTATTAATTTAATGAGCATATATTTTTGGTATTCACTTGGTGATGCCTACTCTAAATTTCGATTTTGAAGTTTTCTCTGAAGGCATTTAACATACATATACTCGTTGTAGGTACTGATTGATGTGAAAAAATCGCTCCAACGATATAGGTATAAAAAAGCGTTGTATTTTAGCATGTAGTCCTATTCACAAGAAAAGTTTATAACTTGAGAATTCATTACGGCTTCACAAAACCGCGAAATTATTTTTTAACAGCCTCTGGTCTGTGGTCTGGTGGTTTGATCAGCTGTGTCTGATCCAGAGGTCCCGGGTTCGATCCCCATCGGGAGTATAATATTATGCTTGGTTCGATTGGTGGTAAGATTATTTTGTTTAAATCCACCTGGCTAGCTACCACCATCTTACCGAAGTCTGTCGCCATAACAGCAATTCTTAAAAAATGTCGTGTTCCGGCATTTATAGGTAAAATAGCCAGTTCCTCAGTTCTTTGAGGATTCCGAGTGTGCTTTCACCTTCGGCCTTGTCAAGCACGTGTCCCCCGTTGTACTAAATAAAAAAAATCATGGGCAATCTGATGATGACTTCATTATATCCCACCTTTTTTGTATTAAGGGATTCAGACAATTGACTAGACAAATACACGTGAATTCCGATACGGATCGTGCTGAAGGTTATAATTTCATGCTATTTGAACCAACGTCTGTGCCTATAATTTGGGCGATATTCTTATCTTGCGGGATGTCACGTTCTTAAATTTTCGAAGGAAGACGGTCGGTTTAGCGCATTTAAAATGCTGAGTGATCAGCAGAAATCTTCAGAGAAAGCTCCAGCCCAGGCAAGGCCTCCAAGTCATGAGCTTCTTCAACAGCCCAATAAAGTTAGTTCAAGGTATTTACTATACCTATATAATAATAATACGCAAATATAGTGGTCTCGACAGAGCTTACCTATTTGAGCTTTTTGGGGTGGAGACCTTGGGTCCGTGGGGAGCCGGTGCCCTCGGGGTTTTCAAAAATCTTGCCTTCAGGCAGTCTTGGGCACGTTTCCGTCTGGTACTGGTCTAGAACAGTTGAGTTACCTATAGGCCGTTTATAACGTCCCTTAGGTAAGCCAACGAATTCCTTTGTACATAGTTAGTTTCATTGTACATGTTATTGAATAACTATTCATATATAACCTACATAGCTTATTACCAAGAGGTGACAAATAATGGGACCCGCACCAGGAAATATTATGTATCATAGAATACCGATACCAATACAGAAATCATGATAAAGGTGGCAATTTTCAATGTGATAAAGGTGCAGCTTACTTTTAAAATAAGAGAGGGAACTGCAAGATTACAATACAATTCAGTTTAAATAACTGAAACTGTACCTACCTAATACGATAGGTACTAAAATAATTAGCATACGATTGAAAAACTAATTTGTATAGGTTACTTAAGGTAGAATTCAAGTACTCTAATAATAGAATAATAGTTTAATTACTGATGATAGGAAACACAGGTCGTAATCATAAAAAGTACTGCGACTACGACGGGGAAGCGAATATGAAGGCCAAGCTTTATCTCACCAGGTTAAAAGTAAAAATAAGGCCGAAAGTGGAAGCGCACTTCACTCGAAATCCTCAACAAACTGGGGAACTGGCTATTCTGATAGCCAGTTCCCCGTTAGTCCGTTAATTTCGAAGCTATGATCATATATTTTCGTGTATACATACATATGTGCATACATATTTGTTGATTCCACCACCAAACAGGTGATAATGGGGATGAATTGTCAATGGAAAGTCCTTTAATTTCAAAGTATCACTAAATTTATTATTTATTTTTTTCACAAATTTAAGATTTTAGATTTTAGATTTTATATTAAATATTAAATATTATATTATTTATATTAAATTTATCATCATTTATTATTCAAATAAAAAAACACACGTGTATCGTGTTATTACGAAGCTTAGACTGCCGCCCGTCTATTTGTCTGTCTGCCAAAATAACTAGCCACGTAATCTCTACATCTTGTAGCTTGCCCTCACCTAATATGTTCCAAGAGTTGGAGATAAACTCACAGGAAATGGATCACCTAGAAAACCTTCTAATTACCGATTAGGAAAAGATACCAGGAACCACTTTAACAGAATTGACGCTGACGCAAGCTATAAAATATGCGTGCTTATACGAGTGGAATAAAGCACTATTTTGTAATAATAATCATTCATATCTATAACACAAAACACTACGCTGACGAAGTCGTGGGCTAAAGCTAGTAATATTATATTACAGCTATGATAATTATGAATACTGGACATAGCCTGCTCCAAAATTGAAAGGTTTGTCATAATTAACACGAAAAATCACCCTGCGGATTTCTTAATAAGCGACTAAGTGAAAATTTAGCTGAAAAAAGGCAGTAGATTGCTTCTGTGTATTAACTTACATTTGGCTAATTTTTTTGGATGTCTCTATCTATTGGAATAGTTGATGATGAAGCTTAGCAACAGTGATAAGCTCGTAAAAAGCTCAGTACCGTTTTTGGAATGAACAATATCATTCCGTAGCCCTTTTGTTCCATGAAAATGTTTACCTGTTTTTGTGTTGGCAACTTTTGATTGACGAATGTTCTGCGAATGGGCTCTGGGAGTTGGATTAGGGTAAAGAATTTATTGACAGGCCTTGTTCAAGCCTTGTACAAGTTGTACAATTGTATTCAAATAATGTCAGTGATGAGTCACTGGAAGCAGAATTTAAAACCAAGAGAAACAATATAGAATATAGCTAAATCCATCCGGAACACGAAAAATGCCTACTACTACAAAGAATTTATAAAATGTACAAATAAACCAAAACACATATGGAACTTGACAAATAAACTAGCAAATAATAAGATCGAAAACAGCTGTGCACCTCCAAAGCTAATGGTAGATTCCAAACTTATATCAAATACAACGGATGTCTGCGAGGTTTTTAATCAATACTTTTCTACCATAGGACCCACTTTTGGCTAATGATATACACAAAAAGTTTCACGACAGTTTCATAAACGCCCTGCCCCAAACCTATAAAGAATACTATTGAACTAACTACCTTTAAACCATGTAGCGCTGAAGAAATCAATAAAATTATTGGTAATCTCGATTCTAATTCATGTGCAGGTCTTGATGGAATTAACACTAAAGTCATTAAATGTGTACAAAATCTGGTAAATAATAAACTATCCCAATGTTTTAATAAATTATTACTAAATGGTGAATTTCCAAACACATTAAAATTTGCAAAAGTTACTCCTATTTAAAAATCAGGTTCAAAAACAGACCCCGGTAGTTATCGACCAATTTCAGTTTTACCAATATCATCAAAAAATCTAGAAACACTTAAAAATCTACTTAGATTCAATAAACTTTATTTATAAAAACCAATACGAGCTTAGATCCAAAAGCAACACCCTACCAGCAACAATCAATCTAGTAACAAAAGTTAAATCAAATATAGATAAGAAAAAAAATGTTTTAGGCTTATTTATCGATATAAAAAAAGCCTTTGATACCATTAGTCAGTTTACTACTTAAAAAGCTAGAAATAATAGGTATTAAAGGCAATTCCCCAAAAATGTTTAAATCCTACTTAATTAACCGATCTCAGATAGTTAAAATCGATGATGTCCAGAGTAAGTCAGCTCCAATAACATGTGAGGTACCACAAGGCTCAATTTTAGGATCACTACTTTTTTTAATTTCTATTAACAATATCCACGAAATAGGTTTACACGGCCAAATATCATTATACGCAAATGAAACGTGCTTTGTTTTACTTTGGTACCTTAATACATAACTTAATTCCACAAGCTCAGTCAGATTTAAAAACCTTAGTTTCATGGCTCCATCATAACTTATTAACAATTAATACATTAAAGACATGCTATATCATTTTCAGGGCAAAAAATATAATAATTCACCGCATGAACCTCTTAAAATTGATAAAGATATTCTACAAGAAAAATGTAACGAAAAATATCTTAGCATAACAAATAACTTGACGTGGAACACACACATTGAATACATTAAAAAGTAAACTTTCGTCACTAGCTGGATCATTTCGTAACATGTAACATAACTACCACTATTTAATCTCTCGAATGACGTACTTTACTGTAATACCTACTCCAACGTTAATATTTTTCTCATGTGAGTGACATTCTTGTCTTTTTGAGAAATAAATGTATTTAAACCGATATGAACCAGACAAATGTTACAAAAATGTGATTCGTCACTTATTTGTGTGATACTTTTTCAATGAAAGCAGATGAAAGTTAGTTAAAGTCAGCGCAGCGTTTAGAGTGACCACACGTCGGCCCAAGGATCTCTCGTGTAGAGGCAAAACACGAATCGCTTTGATTTTTACAAGGAACCTGGCGGATTTAATACTTAATGTTTTTTTTTGTTTTCACATTTACTCTTTTTATTTTTAAGTTTTAAATATTACAGGACCGGACATTCGGTTGGGAACAAGATTACGGATCGAATACTTAAATTTGTAATGTAATTTTTTATAAACAAACTTATCATACAATACAATACCAAAACACAGAACAAACATCTATATTCATCACACAAATGGTTGTCCTGGGTGGGAATCGAACCAACAACCTACAGCGCAGAAGGTAGAGCTACTACCAACTGAGCTATGGGGCTTGTTATCTGTTCATCATTTCTATGTATTTTTATGTCATTTTTGATCACCATATTTGTATCTGTGTGTACACATAGGTAGAATAAAAATAGGTGTGTGTGACGTAGACGACTGAGAGTAAAAGAGTAAAATTTGTAAAAAATGTAACAAATCCGCTTCCTATGATTATTTCATAAGAACTTAGCGGATTTACTGAGCATTTTTATTTATGCGCTACCCTCCTGAAGCGTAAAAAGATATTTCCAGTCGTTAGTTTAAGCCCAAGCCAGGCCACGAGCGCTTTATAGATTATCATTTTTATAAGTCTTAAGCTTATTAAAGCTACTTTGTCATCGGGTAGCGAGATGTTATTTATTCAAACTAACAAGATGCGACGTTATTCCCGAGATTTATGGTTTTAATTTATTTTTCAGTGAAAACTTTCCTCTTTCTGGAGACACGAGACGGACGGTTTTAAATTAAAGCCGTTGCTATACGGTTTAAAAAGGTGGCCTGGGACCAATAACATATTGACACAAATTAAGATTTTTATTTTGTACGATGGGGTGTAAGTGCGTATGAGCATAAGTGCCTTCATCAAGTGAAGATGGAGGCGGACTTTACCCAGAATCCACAACACCAGAAGAACTGGCTATCTTACTTCGAAATGTTGGAAGATAACAATTTGGAATAGCTGTTAAAGCGACAGACTTAGGTAAGATGGTGGTAGTTAGCCAGGCGTATTTAAACAATTCCTACGACCAATACCAAGCCGAATATTGAAATCCCCTGGGGTTCGAACCCGGGACCTCTGGGTCTGAAACCGGTGGGCAAACCACTGATCCAACCGCCATTAAAACGCTGATCAACTCATTTAGTAAGTTTAGTTGTATGTCACACAGCGTCATGTTGTACTCCACTTGGATGCAATAAATTTATATTTTATTGCCTTCCCTAAACGCGCTTAAAGAGTCTAGACACTAAAACAACTTACCCATGCAGGGGTAGCAATAGTGTGGTGTTTGCTGAAATTCTGAAAAGGAAACACAGTCACAGTAAGAACATTTCAAAGAAATAGGTTACTTTAATGTGAAAACTGACAAGGTCTTAAATATCATCGTCATGGATACATAATATAAAAAAAAACTTGTTTTTTTTACAATATACATATACAAACACAAAACGTAATATAGCACGTGCATGATATTTATTTATTCATCAAACCAAGTAATTCTATAAATACATTTTATCAACGGCCTCACGACAGGCTCTAAGCATGTGTCATAGGTACTAAAAACGATTATAATTAACCGATATATACGAGTCTGAAGTTATCCAGAATTTTCTTTTTTTTTTATTGTACGATTGGGAAGCGCTTCGTCTTCATCTGACCTCGTTACAAATTTCTATATAACCATATTTACAGATAAGTTTAAAAAGAAAATTAATTATGAATGAACTAGCTTTCCACTTCTACTAGCCCTTGTGGTAAAGAGGTCAAAAGTGCTCGTATCACGATCCCAAACCATGTAGCTGAAGCTTTTTACCGAGAATTAGCTTTTTTGCGTTCGGTACACTCCGCGAGATTAGAGTCTCCTGTTTTGGTTGTTGTCAAATTGGTAAGACATTTCGGCGAGATACAATGAGATTTACGAAAATTGTTTTTGTCTAATGGATAGAATTTCAAAGATAGCTCATATTGTTTAATGGAAGACAAATCTTAGTACAGATGCTTAATATATAGATATTAAAAGATTTGTGAAATTTTAACCACTTTTGTGGTCTAGTGGTGCAACCCACCGATTTCAAGAGGTCCCGGGCTCGATCCCCAGAGGGGGCATTTGTGTGCTTGGTTTGGTTGGTGGTAGGATTTTATTTGAGTCCGCCTGGCTAGCTACCACCATCTTACCTAATTCTGTCGCCATAATAAAAATTCACAAATTTAGAGGTAAGATAGCCAGTTCCTCAGTTTGTTAAGGATTCCGGGTGAAGTGCGCTTCCACCTTCGGCCTAATCTCAACTTGTAACCAGGTGAGATGAGGGACAAGCGCTTCCCCGTCGTACAATAAAAAAATATATTTAAAGAGGTCTAAACTCCTTCCGTGGGTAAAATCTCTTTGCCTTTGTTAGGTATTTTAAACTGAGTAAATGCAAAATTTCAGACAGTGAAATTGATATATTCTAAGTCATTAGGACTGAAATCAAATGTACAAAGACGACACGTTGCAAGATGTGCAGGTTTGGCACGATTACCACTAAAGAAAATCTTGTCCGGATACAAATATATCATGCAAAGATTACCTAAATGCGTGGCAGTCGAACAATTTAACTCCTATTATAATAATTATTGGTTAAACGATATTCAATTTATGAAGAAATGGTGCTGTTATAAAGAAGACATAAGAACCACCAACCACCTTGAAGGGTGGTATGCAAGACGTAACAAGTATATGGGGCGGAAAAACCCATCCTTATCTCAAGTGTTACAATTTTTAGTCAAGGAAACAAAGATCCGATTACGCAGTAAGTCTATCAAATCCCGCAATTATAAAGAAATTGATACAGAAATAAATTCCGCAATTGAGGACCTAGAAAAAAATATTATTACTGTTGGTTACTGCCTAGAAATAATTTCTCCATTTAAAATTTAGTATGTACAAGTTTGAATCTCTAAGAATTTTGTTTTTAGGTTGGCATTGTGTTGTCCTTGTTATTTTATTAAAAATAAATATATTTTCTGAGCTTACGAATGTGTTTGTGGTCAAAGGAGGCAGGATATTTCCTCGTTTACTCTTGTAAACGACAATTCCCAACATTGTATTATGAGGGCAAGTATTTCACTACAAAAATCGTTTGTCAAGACAAACACGTGATTTTTTCTCATATTGACCATACACCATAACTTTTTATGTAGTTATGAAAAGTTTTGAAAAGTTGATATTTCCAGGTTATGAAACTCGGCTACGAAAGTGGATAAAATATTATTAATTAATAACCAGTTATGAACAGAGATAAAAAAAACACATTCGTAGCTGGCTACGAAACATGGCTACGAAAACGGCAAGAACATTCCGTTCTCGTAACTGGATATCAAGCAAGAAAAAAATTCCATGTTCGTAGCTGGTTATCAAAGATCAGCTACGAACGTGGACTAAAGGGAATAGATCACAGAAAAACTTACTAGCCCAAAGTTCTTCCTGTTTTATTAGTGTTCTGACCGCTATTCCAAACATAAGCTAGATGTTTCAAAACGATACTAAAATTCTACTGAATAAACGAATTCTGATTTATGGTATGATTTATGGAGTAGTAGGAACCCAGCTCAAAGATACCTATAGAAATTGGTCGAGCTAGCGAAGCGATTAAAAACTCCGAGTTATGTTGTATGTGCGTATGAACTACTAGTTATTATAGTTTAAGACGCTAGATTCCGGTTCTCTCTTATCTTTCATAAAATTGATTATCCGAATTTAGCAATCCATAAACAACCTTTACCATAATAATCAAAATTCCGAAACCTATTTTGTCGACTTTAATTTTACCGAACATCACTTGTTCGTATTGCAAGTTCTATAATAATCAAAATCCCGAAGGTGTTTTGTCATAATCGACATAATCCCGAATATTCAAAACGAAAAAAGAAATAACCACTTTATCCATAGTTTGGTTTATCATAACAGTCATGTTTTACTTAGTGCAAGCAGCATGCAAGCACCATGCAAGCAAGCATGTTTTCTGGGACGAGCTCCCGCCAGAAAGTTCGCTCGTCGCCCCTAAGAATCACTTTACCCACTCAACCTGCGCTATACTCCAGAGGTCAGTGGCTCGCTTCGCTCGCCACCTCCCCCCTTCGCTACGCTAGGCTCGCTCCTCTCTTCTTTGCGAACTTCTGGCGTCGCCTTTTTTATATACACACCCCAATGTCACGCACAAGACCAAGTAGAGTCGGGGTTGGCCGTGTCGGTTTTGTCATTTATTCGCTACGCTTTTTTCACGAGCTTACTCCTCCCAAAACTTATTGTGTTTTATCATCAATAGGATATATGAGCTTAGTAATATTGAAATTCGAAGATGTGTATATTATGTATTGCTATATTATAGCTGAAGATCATTCGAGAAAAAAAGTATTATAATAAACAAAAATTTTTTTTTTTTTATTGTACGACGGGAAAGCACGTGGCCTTCATCTCACCTGGTAACAAGTTGAGATAAGGCCGAAGGTGGAGGCGCACTTCACTCGGAATCCTCAACAAACTGAGGAACTGGCTATCTTACCTCTCTCTTAAATTTATTAGAATGTAGCATTATAGCAAGTGATGATTATGAGATGTCTGTGTTATGAATTGCGTTCTCGGAATATCCATCGGATACTTCCGAATTCGATTCGATAAGGCTTTCCGAATGTTTTGAAATAACTATCCGTCATCAGAACCTTGTTCACAAATATAATCATTTGGATACGTCAAAACAAACTAAAAGAACCCAAACTCGAGGGATTTCCTAGTAGCTACTAAAGTTTCATTCATCCTGATGTTGGTTCCTCGGGAGAACCACAACAAAGTACGTGCCTTAATCAACTAACCGAGCGTAAAATGTAAGTATTGTTTTATTTGACGCTCTGTGAAATTAATGTTAATTATTCAATTTATCGAACTTTATACAAAGGAAACAGTCGGATTACCTTAGGACCGTTACCAATGGCCTAAAGGTAACTCAACTGTTCCAGACCAGACCAGAAGGAAGTGTGCCCAAGACACTGGCCGCATTATTAAATTTATTTCTACTGAAGTGTTCCGCTATACGTCTGCTGGCTCCATCAGACCTTCGGTAGCAAAATGTATAGGACTCGTCAAAATAAAACAATGGAGCGAAAAATGTAGAGGTATATTATAGTTTGATAAGGAGAAAATTGGTGGAATAGTGCGACTTTTTGTTGTGACGGACATGTGTGTGGAGGTGTCTGATACTCCTCCACATTTTCTCTATCAAAGAGAGTTTTTTGAAGTACGACGGAGATGTGCTTGATCTTCATCTCACCTGACTTTCAAGCCATGATAAGGTCGAAGTTGGAAGCGCACTTCACCTGAAATCCTCAACCATTTGAGGAACTGGCCAAGAAAATGCCGGAACAATTTTTTAAAATTGTTGTTATGACAGACTTAGGTAAGACGGTAGTAGCTAGCCAGGCGGACTCAAGCAAAGTATTTTCGAAGTTTGTTTGGAGTTATGTAGATGAATAGATGATACCCTGATTCGATAATAATTGTTTGATTTATCATGGTGATTTACTGTACTGTAAGGTTTACATAATGCAAAGGGAAATTCCCTGGGTGCATCAAGTCTATACTATTCTAAATAGTGTGCTCAGTGCACCCAGGCGTATTACCCTCGGTAAATTAGGTATAACGACCCGTATTTACAAACGAGTGAATAGGTACGTTTTAGGCTTAGCTGAGTGTTGGGTAGGTATGGTGTACAGGGCTTTTGATAATCACTGTATGCGTCTTTTGTTTTATTATTTGCTTATTCTTCTTGTACATACTTTTTTTTAATGTAACAAGGCTGCAAATAACAGATATCCTTACTATGATATTTTTTACTCGGAGAGGCAGGAAATAGAACACAGATAAATTAGCCCGCGATTACAAACATGCGATCCTAAAACTCTTTTGTGATTTTTAACCGACTTTCAAGAAAATGATGAGGTTCTCAATTCGTCGGAATCTTTTTTTTATGTTTGTTTCCCGATTACTCGAAGCCTGGACCGATTAGGTGATCCCATTGTCATCAGGTCAGGATCTGATTATGGAATCTTCCGAGAAATCGAAGGAACTCTTAAAATATTATATGCACACTTGAAAGGATTTAATACCTCTTGACGACAATTTGTAACAAAATTGTATCATATTCTTCATTGAAGTGGGTTTTCTTTTCAAAACGTAATTACTTTACTGCGGTAAGAATTTAAGCATAGAAGGGTGTACATTTTGTCACGAATAGAAAATGACGGATCTTCTCTTCATTACTAATCTTCATTACTATTCTAGGTTCGTTTCGGCTCGCATTAATTACACTCGTAATTATTGAGTGTTTAAAGCCTTGAGTGGAATAATTATTAGACTGAATCTATACTACTTTATTCATCCAGGTATCGCTTTTTTCATAATTATTATCATCAACGGTTGAAAAAGTATACTGTACGTAAAACTTAATGAGGTACATGTGGGATTCTTCATGATCTCCAGGATTAGCAGGCGGGTTGGTATTGATATCAATCAATGTTGGTAATAAATGCGCTTGAGAATGCTTCTGGACATCTCACCACGAAAATGTGGTGAAAATAGCAAATGTGAGGCCGATAGCAAAATAATTTAAAAATAAAACACTTATTTGATAACTTGCGTGCAAGTTTGAACGTGCGAATGTCATCGTTAAAACCTCAGAACCATTATTCCAATTCTTATCAAGCGTTCATTCTCGTTTTTCTTCGTTCGACAAAGTACAAACGAAGTCAATTAAGTGTCGTAAACTGCATTTGTCACACAAATTGGAAATTTCCAAGTGAACGGACCCCACAAGCACAAGGGCACAAAGAAGCATCGTTGCACGCGAGCCTATGTCACTACCAAAGACAACTTTGTGGCTACCACAGGCAAGTCAACTACAGTCGCTGGTGTGGACATAAAATAAATGTACGATAACTTATACAGCGCCTTTATTTTTAAAGGAATTAACTTTAAAACTTTCTTATGTGACAATGACAACGATGACAATGGGATCACCTTATCAGTCCAGGCTTCGAGTAATCGGGAAACAAACATAAAAAAAGTAAACTTTGGTTCGGTTTTGTTTTTTAATCTTTTAATAAAAATATTTTGTTTAGATTTTAAATAATGACATAATTTGTAGTTAAAGAAACGTTTTAGTGAAAGAAAAAAGAAGTTAGTTTCCTACAAATTGCTACCAACCTGCGCCTCTACCGTATCTATTTTTTTCTAACCTAAGGTTCCCACTTCGGTTCGGTTTTTTGTAAAAAAATCTTTGAACAAAAATGCTTTGTTTTGTTGTTCAATAATGATACAATTTTAAGTGAAAGAAACTTTTACATTACTTTTAAAAGTTTTTATGCTTCTTTTTTACGTTTCTTTCACAAAAAATATGTAATTTAGATAAATAATTAACATATATAATTATTACGTAATTTAGATATAGAATTATCATGTAATTAAGAAACGTAAAACGTTTCTTTATCTAAAAATTATGTAATTATTTAACAACAAAACAAAGCATTTTTGTTTTAACATTTTTTTATTAAGGTGTGAAAGTAAAAAATACCTTTAGATTTCCTACGAATTGCACAACCTATCGAGATCAATCTTTAAAGTTATCGATGAAATTCGAACACAAAGAAATAGTCATCACAAATGCCATTAATACAGATCGTATGAAATTTTTCCTAGATACTATAAAACAGTAACACAGTATCATTATTTATAAATACTTAGAAATTCCTGAGATACCAGCGTTTTAAGGCGCTAGGTTTCAGAACGTAGATTTGACAATCAACAAAATACATCACAATTACATTACGATCTAGCCAAGTGGTAGGCTAACGAGTTATATGACGTTGACCTAGATTTATACATCGAGCTACCGTTAAAAAAATAATAGATAATAATGCACATGAATTTCACACAGCGCCATCTAGCCCCAAACTAAGCATAACTTGTAATATGGGAACTAGATTACGGATAGAATACTTAAACACTTTTTTTCTTTATAAATACTTAAATACTTATCATACAATATCATACATACCCCAACATAGAACAAACATCTATATATATCACATAAATGTTTGTCCTGGGTGGGAATTGAACCCACAACCTACAGCGCTGAAGGCTGAGCTACTACCAACTGAGCTATGTGGCTTGTCCGTTGTCCTTGTCATTTTTAAAAGCAATTTTGCACTTACATTACATTATCACATTATTTACACTAGATTAACTCGCAGCGAGACTTGTGGCTAAGTGGGTACGGGCCTGCCTTCTGATCTGGAGGTTGTGGGTTCGAATCCAATCATGTGCATTTGACATATGTACATACTCTAGGTAACATCCGGCATGTCAGTAGAAATAACAATTCAAATGGCATTTGTCATTAGTCAGTATTTCGTTACGTGGTGATAAACTTGCAACCTGTCGCGTATTGAATCCAACTTGCAAACTATGGTCATGTGCTGAGCGTAAGATCCAACAAGCCTCATAGCTCAGTTGGTAGTAGCTCTGCTTTCTGCGCGGTAGATTGTGGGTTTGATTCCCACCCAGGACAAACATTGTGATGAATCTTTGTTCTGTGTTTGGGTGTTGTATTGTATGATAGGTATGTATGTATGTTGTCAAAAAAAAAAGTATTTTAGTATTCTATCCGTAATCTAGTTCCCATTTTACAAGCTATGCTTAGTTCGGGACTAGATGGCGCTGTGTGAAATTAATGTCCTGTAATATTTAATTAGGGAAATTTGAAAAAGGTTGGAAGAGGCCTTTGTCAAATCTGACAAACAGGTAGCTGTCGACAAGAAGAATGAGAATACATAACTTGTGTAAAGTAATGTAACAAAGTATTAAGGTACCTGAAATAAAGGCTCTTATTATTATTATGATATTTTTTTATTATTTAATTAATTATCCATGCCACGTGTAGTAATCAGATTAGACTTTCGGATACGGAGGAAGGAGAAAGGAAGAGGAGGCGCACATAACCCGGAACACAGCAATTTAGAATTATTAATGGTGTCATACTTAGGTACGATGGTGGTAGCTAGCCAGGTGGTGGGCAAAAGTCCTACCAGTAACCAAACCAAACACAATATTGTACCCCTGGGGATCGAGCCCGGGACCTCTGGATCTTGAAGTACATTCTGGAAAAAACCGACAAACTGCCACCTCACGCGATTTGACCTGCATCATCCCGCAGAAAGCTTTTGCTTCCCAGAAAATAATTTGTAAAACGTTATACAGTACCTTAGTAAGAGGGTGATGGGTTCTCTGAATGTACTGTTATACTATTCTGTAACCTCACACAAGATGTCAAGAACTCACGCTCTCCTAATGCCCTTTGTTAAATTTTGGGGTGCCTTTCCCTTAAAATCCTTTTATTTTATTATTGAGGGTCGGGGGTGGGGTAGGTACATTACTATTAGATTTAGATAAAGTATGGTGCGTGGAAGTAATTTGATTTGTTTTGAGTAGTTTTTTCCTCGGAATAAAAGATAAATATATAATAGCCTGTTCATTTTTGTGTGTGGTTCAAAAGGTTATTTGTACGTTCTGTAATCTCTTCAGCACGCGTGACTATTCCAGGAAAATGATTACACGTGGAATTATTACGTATATAGTTAAATTAAGGTTGATATCCGATTACTCGTTTTTTCAATAAATTTGCCTCGAAACCAATATGTTTTATGTGAAGTACAAATAGTACATATTAAATTATTTTTTGTTAGAGCCAGTTCTCATACAAGGACTGTGCTTTTTATATATCTAGAAATGAGTTTTCAACTTCTTTTTCGACAGCTCCTTTGCAGATGATCTGACATGAAAACTTGTAAATCCGCGCGTTGCAATTGACAAATAACACTCGGCCAGCTTTTATTGGGTGTCCTAAGATTCATTGTTTTACAAAGAGCCTCCATTCTAAAGAATATTTTTATACGGTATTTTTGCATTAAGAATAAACATCATCATCATCATTACATCAGCCCACACATGTCCACTGCTATGCATAGCATAGCCCTCGCCAAATCAACGCTACAATACGCGACCTGGGACTCCTGCATCCATCGACTCCCCGCTATTTTTTTTATTATTTGTACGTATACGGCGGGCAGCCTTTGGTCTTCATTTTACCTGGTTACAAATTGAGATAAGGCCGAAGGTGGAGGCGCACTTCACCCGGAATCCTCAACAAACTGAGGAAAAAAATCTTACCTCGGACTGATCGCAGTAGAGTTAGTCAGATTGGTGTTACGTACTCAGGCGTATGCCGCTGCTGTCGCCTGTTGTATTTTATTCCCTTGGTCGCCTTTTACGACATCCTCAGAAGGAAATGGAGGGGTCCTATTCGTTAGCCGGAACCACCTCGGCAATAATTACATACCTGCCTTATACATATTTTTTTTACTGAAGATAACCGTTTTACCCCAAACCCACTTAGTTTGGGGTAAAACGGTTATCTTCAGTAAAAAAAATCGGCAGAACTTATTCGATTGTCTTTCGGACGTGGACAATCGAATAAATTCTGATCCTAATTTCCGGTGCTTCATCGGATGCATCCGCAAATATAGGAAACCGAGCATTAAATAAATGTTGCTTTCATTCCCTTTAAGTTGTTGAGGGAATATTTTTGAATAAAACATACCACTGAACGATTAAATCATAATGTTATTTGTAAATTTATTGGGTCAATGTCTTTATGAAGCAATAAGCAAATAAGTCGAATAATAAAAAATAAAAAATTCATTCAATAAGTAATAACATTTGTATTTATAACAATAATAAAAATAAATAGTTATAAATATGAAATAAATACTATAAGTAATAAGTACTACCAAACTAAGCAACGCTTTTAATATGGGGACTAGATTACAGATTATATAGATGATTCCTTAAAGTTTTTCTATTGCCATTCCTCAAAATAGTTAACTAAATTATTTATTGACATACTAAAATACCTACACAAACATATAGAATATTGTACATCTAAGATATACAAAAGTAATACAGGGTGTATTACTGGGTAGCTGGGTAACCTTAACTATAGTTTAGTTTTGGAATATGTACCATAAAAAAACCTGAACGTAAATTATGTATGCATGTGTCTTGCATTTTTACGCACCAGTACAATATTGCAGCCAGAGCAAAATGTATAGATATATTAGTATATCTATATATATCTTTATATACTATATATATATATATATAGAGCACGCTTATCTAAACGGAATCTTGAATAGATTCCGTTATTAGATAAGCGTGCTCTATAGTCACATCTTTACTTGATTTTCAAGTGAGCAAATTTCAGATTCAAATGCTTATCAATAAAAAAAACAATCTAGCATTGAAAAAAAATAACAACATCTATCTAGCGCCATACTAAGTATATCTATTTTTAACATTGGAAATATTTATTCAATAAAAAGTACAATTAAACTAAACTATGTACAAAGGAATCAGTCAGATTACCTAAGGACCGTTACAAACGGCCTATAGGTATCTCAGCTGTTCCAGACCAGTACCAGACGGAACGTGCCCAAGACACTGTCTGCATTGCCACGCTGAATAGCTATGCTGATTCGCTGGCCTAAATAAGAGCCAGCCCTTCGGTCACGTGTCGCCTCAATCAAAAACCCCGCAAGATTTTTGAAAACCCGGAGGGCACCGACTCCCCACGGACCCAAGGTCTTCACCCCAAAGGGCTCAAATAGGTAAGCGATGTCTGATCCTCGGCCGAAAAAGCCCTTACTGATGTTCCAGGCAGATGAGATGGCGCTAGGGTGTCGACGCAGGTAGCGTCCTACACAAGGCCAACCCATTTCCCAAGGGACAAGAGTCATACCGTCGGGCCGCTTACCACCATCACGTAACAGACCATTCCAGAACGACTGGAACATTGACACTGCTAAAAGCTCGACGGATAATGTCGTTAAGGCATGCGTGGCACAAATAAGTATATCTTGTAATTTCGGAACTGGATAATAAAATGCTGCATCGAAATATCGGATAACTCATTTAACAACAAATCACGGTGAAATTCCGTTGACATTACAGGGTTCATAACCATGACAGTTTCAAAAACTTCATACCTACGCTAAAAATTACATACAAACATAGAACAAACGTTTCATAACACAAATGTTTATACTGGGTTGAAATGGAACCCACTACCAACGTCGCAAGGCAGAGCAATACCAACTGAGCTGCAGTGGCACGTATGGCACACATGTTTGAGTGTATTTCTTTTTTACAGGTCAGTCAGTTAGACTTTATTATGGGTGGTAGTGACTAATATACTTCACTGCTCTATTTTAATAAAGAGCTTACTAATTACTTTCATGATCGCCAGAAATGGCATCGCATTGCGCCAAAATGTTGTGTATTCAAAAGTTACATTTTTAACATTGTAGCTAAGTAAAAGCTAAATTAAATATTTGGGTGGAAAATTTATTTTTTTCTTGAGCTCTATTACATCAAATACAAGATGGCTACATTTTAACACACGGTATTTACTCACGTAGACACCAACGGTAGTCATTTACAAATCTACATAATCGTATACGTGAGTAAAACCGCAGTGTGTTAAAATGTATAGTATAACTCACGCGCCTCCACCTTCGGCCTTATTTCAACTTTTAATCAGGTGAGGTGAAGGCAGAGCGCTTCCCCGTCGTACAATAAAAAAAAGTTTTGAAAGGTATGAACTCCTTCATTCCATTTCGTGCTATGTAAATCCCATTAAAACATGGGATTGTGTTAGTACTACGTGCTAATCCCGGTCCTAGGAGAAAAAAAAACAATACGTCATTAGGACCGAAATCGTGACAAGTCGCCATCTTGAAATGGCAGTCATGTCCAGTCATTTATGTAATTCAATAACGGTAATACAAGAATAGTTCGAAAGCACATTTATTTTGAGCAAACTCTCTTCCGCGTAAAATGATAATTAAATGACAGGTACTTTAGATTAGGTTAAACGCCTACCTGCCCGGCGTTAGACACTTTCAAAGCACACGACACCCGCTGGACTTTTACGAAAAAGGTACCTAGTAGGTAAATAAAACTTGAAAGCAATTCGCCAATAAAAATCATAGAGAAAATGAAAAGAGTTTTTAGACTACGTACTAAATTTGATAACGTGAATGTTAATATTGCACAGAGTTGGAAACTGCAATAAATGAAAACTTTTTGATGGTTTTTGCATTCCCCCGAGATCTCTTTAATACTGGACCATGCGGGGAGTTCCAAATAAAATACAGTTCACAATGAACTTTACAATCAAGCCAATATAACTGAGAGGCGTGTAGTTATAAACTGCTGGACTTTTTTTTTTGCTTTATTTTTTTTATTGTACGACGGGGAAACGCTTGGCCTTCATCTCATTGTCTTATCACAAGTTAAGATAAGGCCGAAAGTAGCGGCGCACATCACCCGGAATCCTCAACCAACCGAGGAACTGGCTATCTTACCTCTAAATGCCGAAACACAACAACTTTAGAATTGAGATGGTGGTAACTAGCTAGGCAGACTTAAACAAAGTCCTACCACCAACCAAACCAAGCACAATACATTGTACTCCCCATGGGGATTGAACCCGGGACCTCTGGATCTGAAATCGGTGGGTTGAACCATTAGACTACAGAGGCGGTTCAAGCAAAAGAACAAAATCAACATTTTTGATGTAAACATTCTTTAACACCGTTGTTATTTAATACACAATGAAACTAAAGAACTAATGAAACTGCAGAGGCAAATCAATATCCTTGGAGAAAATGTTTAAGCGCATAGCGAAGCTTTGGGGAAAGTTCGTATTGATCACGTGAGTATTAGTATTTTTATAAATTTTTCACTTATTCTGTATGTAACATATATTTTTTTATATGATAGACCCATATATTTTTTTATTCCATTTAGCCAAATGGAGTAATTTAACATTTCTCAAGATTTGCACTCTATTTCTCTATCTGTCTCCGTCATAAGATGCTATAAATATCTATCACGAGTCGCCTTTATCAATATATTCCCAAAAACGATAAAATAAGTCATTTGTAACTGTTACACATTAAAGGAAATTAATTTCCCACAGCGCCATCTAGCCCCAAATTAAGCAAAGCTGAAATAACTTAATGCGATCCAGATTACGGATATAATCATTATATTTAGAAAAAAATGTAAAAGTACATAAACTTATCATAGAATCCAACACCCAAACGCAGAAATAACTTTTATATTAATTACACAGATCTGTGAGGTACTTTCTTATGATTTTGTCCATCGAGTTTGGAATTTAAATTGGGTTTCATTGAGGCGTTCAAGCGTTATTATTAGGTAATATTTATTTTAAATCCTCACAATTATTAACACACAATAGTACAGGTTATTCATGATAGTGTTAATGGAATTACATCAATGCCTATAGTGTAAGCCGTTATCGAATATAGTAAGCATTCAGTTGTTTCATTCATACAGTAATACGATTTCAATCAAAATCGTACAAATTCAATAAACGGAATATTGGGAGAAAATTTTGTGGAAAATTTGCATGAATAATGTTGCTATACTGTGATCGAGCAAACATTGAATTATTAGCTATCCCATTGCTGTTACTATAGGTGCATTGCTGAGAGGTAGCACGTCCAACACATTCATACATTGCGCTTATTATATATGTAATGCCTGTGATAAAGTGTGTGTCATGTCATTGGCGATTTAATGTCTGGGAACTGTCTTTCATTAAATTAGGGTTCAAACAAGTCAGTGATAATTATACTAATTTATTATTCTTCCAACTCTAAGTTAATATATAATTTAGCTACTAATTTAACACACTGCTTCATTCTTTGCCTGTGTGGTGGCGACTGGCAAAGCTATACACGAGTTGCTAGTAGAGCAAAACACAAGTATGTCTGTGGAACTATGTTTGCAACAACACTATTATACAGAAGCTGCATTTGTGTGAGCACTGCAAGCGTTTCAGCTTTGAACTACCAACCTATACTCCGACAACAATAAAATGGTAATAAAGTTGCATTATAAACAGCTCGAAAAGCCGGAACCTATAGTTTTCCAATATCCTGCAAACGGACATGCTTTAAATAGGTTACTATATACTAATGGATAGGGTGTATCTTTAGAGATGAGAGTTTCATTTGCCTATTTATTTGACTTGAAGACAAACGGCGGTTGAAATCAGACCGCATAACAAAAGAAATTATAGTTTTCGGCATTTTTTCATAAATAAGGTTAGCTCTTGACCTTGGCTTATATAACTTGATGGTGGAGCAAGTTTGAATGGTCCAAATATTTCACTGAGCGTAATAATACAGGAAAAATTTTCAAGCGTGCATGGATTCTAAACTATTGAGAATTATGAAAAATGTTCAAATATGTCACGAGGCCAAATATAATGAAAACGAATTCTGCATTAATTTTATTTTTGCAAAATGCCTGGGCCTCGATTCTACTAAACCAATCGATTCACTAATCTCACAAATGTTGGTGACTATATTTTTTTATTGGCCACTATTGGTGACTATTGTATTCTAATCAGTTATGTAGAATCGGAGCCTTGACTGATTATTGCGCCATCCGATAGTGTCGCATTAAAGGTTCGGGAATGTTATGTCAAACGGCAAAGCCTACCTAAATAGACCTAGACAAATAATTACCTATTGTAATCCTAGCAATTATTCCTTTACGACTGACCTCAACTAAAGAGATATGTTTTCGCGGTGCGCTCAATTTATGTATCGGTATCTCTGTCATATTATTGATGAATGCGTTGTATCCGCGCGTGTAAGTACATATCTAAGTTAGTTACTATCATTGAGACTAGTTAGTCCTAGTGTTTAGTCAAATCTTAAATAGGCTATATTACGCTACTGATTTGTGAGTACTGTTTGTAAATAAATCTATATATCATCAGCCAAAAAGTTAACTGCATGCTTGGATATTATGTATGCCGATATCTTCCTCATCAACCATATATTCACCATCTTAACTTGAGTAGTATACAGGAAACAAACCTCGTTTGAAGCATATTAAAGCGTCTTGATGCTTGCTTGAATGGGTAATACCATTTAGAGTCCCTTGGTCACCGCTTACGACATCCACAGAGACAAAGTGGAGGCCCATGAACCGAATTACAGGATATTTTTTGTGTGATGAATGTTTGTTCTGTGTATGGGTTTTGTATTGTATGATATGTATGTATTTACAAAAAAAACGGTTTAAAAGTATATCCGTAATCCAGTTCCCATATTACAATCGTATATCATATATACGGTTGTAATAAATATTATTATTATTTAATTATGTTGCATGAATTAATTTAAGTATTTATTCAGATAAACTGGCTCTCCGCTTCCTGAATTAAATGCATGTTTCCAACAAATTAGAGCAAAGGAACTATCTAATTATGCAACTTTTGGTGGCAGAGTCGGTCCAGTTTTGAATAATGCACTACCCGAAGCGTCCATACGAATAAAATAGTTGGTACATTTTAGTGTGAATAAACTTTTGGCAGCCACTGAGCGGTCTATGGAAAGAGCTATGCGTTTCTCTGAAGGATGGACATAGCTCAAAGAGTTATTTGTCAAACACCCAACATCTGGTGAGGTCAACAAGGCCTTCAGTGTAGACGACGTAGACTTGGCAAGCGTAGTGTAGGGCGTCCTCCGGCTAGATGGAGTGACGACCTCCGTACAGTGGCAGGCAGAGAGTGGATGAGACGTGCCAAAGATCAGGCTCAATGGCGCATCTTAGGAGAGACCTACGTCCACTCCACGTCCACGGACTGCGAGTGGTTTTATACTACTAGGAGACGGGACAAGCAAGTAGCGCACCTGATGTTAAGTGTACTCTTGCCTATGACAAAGCCTTACTGCATAGGTAACATCCACAAAGAAAAAAAAAAAAAAAGCCTTCACGGCACTGCATTGCGCCCGTCAACTTGACGCATAAAGGTGTTAAGCGTCACGTACCCGTAATTTCACCGGCAACTATACCCTTCAAACCGAAACATAGCAATGCTTCTTGGCGGCTGAAATAAGTAGTTTGTGTAGTTTTAATATGTTTTTTGTTGATTAAAATACTGGGAAGCGTTTGGCCTTCATCAACTTGACAACAGTCAAGTTGTGATAAGGCTGGGTGGAAGTGCACTTCACCCAAAATCCTCAACAGACTGAGCTGGCTATTTAACTTATAAATGTGGAATACAAAAAAAATGAACTTTATTAATGTCGACTTAGGTAATATGGTGGTAGCTGGTCATGCGGAATTGAAACAAGTCCTATCACCAACCGAACCAATCACAAATATATACCACTCTGGGTATCGAACCCGGGACCTCTGGGTCTGATACCGGTGGGTCTGATCACAATGTTTTCTTTTCAACAGTTATTTTATTAAAAGCGCTGTTTCGCCAGATAAGTAGAAGTCTGCAACAGATTAGTTACTACAGGCGTATGCAACTGTTGGAGACAAAACGTATCAAACTACAGTTGCTAGCGAGGACAGCAGAGAATAATGTATGAAAACTTATACAGTGCCACTAGCGTATAGAATAGGTACTTAATTTGTCAGTCAAAACAGAGTCATTCACGATACGTTACATACGATACGATACGTAAACTACTGCGGTCTAGCGGTAAACACATTTTTTTTCATGGTACAACGGGAAAGCGCTATGCATTTATTTAGATAAATGTATAGCCCGTCGTATAAGTGCACTTCATCCGGAAACCAAAAAATATGCTAGGTATTTTACTAGTTGCCGGTTCACGATGCCATAGTAAAATAATATAAGGACTACACAATTCGAAACGCATTTAGCAATAATTTGCTAGTCTACTATTTAATTTTATTGTTACTAACACATAGTTCTTAAGTTTGCCTATTTACACTTCAATATGGATCTTGGTCTGAAATAAATACAATCATTTTTTTTATACCTAAATTATTCTAGTTTTTCTCACTGATCGTACTTTTTTAAATAATTAATAGGGCAACGAACAGCAAAAATGTGAGTATATTCAATGGTTTCCGATTGAAGTAATGTTCAGTAATGTAATTGCCTCTCATGCCCAGTTTAACATGCAGTTTGTTCTATAAGTGTCCCACGGCTGGACAAAGTACACACCTCGCCCAGTTTTCTCGTACCCGAAAACGGTAGCCCTGTAATGGGCTTTGAAATTATATCAAGAAACACTCAGCGCGCGTCTTTATTGAAATCATCATGACGTATGTAAAGAAAGTTGTGAATGCCTTCTATGTTGTTTTATATTTATTTCCTAAAGAATTCAGTGAATACCTAATATTTAATAAATACAAATCAAATCTTAATTTTAAAGAGGAACAATCAACTAAAGACCTAAATTATACTAAAGCACAATAAATAAAAAATATGTCAAGAGCCAAGAGTACTTCCCTGTATTCTTGTGTTGAATTATTTTGCTCTATTTATTTGGTTATTAGTTTGTATTGTTTATTTTACATGTTAATTCACAATCATATAGATTCATAAATTGTCAACAGATTTTGACGAATTCTTGAATTTTACCGTAAACCGGTAAAAGAAGATAAATATAAAATCAAATACTTTTAAATTACCGTTCAAGCTGCTTCATAATCAAAGTCAAAATTCGTTTATTCATTATGATTTTTTATAATGATTTTGAAACGTCAGATCTACCGCCTGTTGGGAATCGCGACCAGCACACACCAAAAAAGGCAAGAACCTCGGTCTAGTTTTTTTTTTTTATGATACTTTGTGAAAGATCTCATTTGTTTACATTCTCAAATTAATATTTTCTGTACAATATTTTTCAGTTTTCAACGAGCTTGATATTTTACCGTACGATTCGAAATATTCCGAAAGATCACACAATTTACGACTTACCTCAAGAGCACTCAAGTCAATCCTTATAACAGCACTTAAACAAAACAATTCTATAACAAAAATATTATCCGTACATTCACGCGCTTTATCGCGAGGGGTGAAACAGACGTCTCTCCCCCACCACGGCTATCGAAAGACTGAGCTATGCACGGCGCTGGTTCATTACGTTAGGTACGAAGTTAAATGTATATGCGGGGCCAAAGCTTTGTTTTTCGGCTTTTTGTGAGCGCTGAATGCTTAAATGTTATTTATTTGTTTATTTTTTCGAAATGGGTCAATACTTGACCCCAAAACTTACTTAGTCTAGTCTAGGAGCGAGAATCCTCAGAAGATTTGAAGGTTTCGGTCACAAAACTATATAAATACAGACACTAGTGATTCTAAGCTTTTTTGACTCTATCAAACTTTTATATCATTTAGTTAATTGGTATTTTTTAAAGGCTTGCTTTGTCGAAGATATCACATTCACCCAGCCAAGCTTCATGATAAATATATTCGATAGTGGATCAGCCTGATTTAAATTAGGAGGTCAAGCTATTCAAGATACTTGCGTCTTCCGTTTTTAAACTTTCACAGTCTTACAGTCTGATAAATGGTGATTTTGGGACGATACCTCAGAGCAGTAAAAACATACCTGTCGCTATCGCTTCGTAGGTATGAACCTAGGGCTTCAATCATTTTTTGATGTGAAATTGGTAAGCTCAACCTTAAATCTCGCCTGGACATTATCTGGGATAATGATCAGTTATTTTTTTTTTGTCCAACGGGGATGCGCTTGGCCTTCATATCTCCTAGTTAGGTACAAGTTATGATAAGGCTGAAGATGGATGCGCACTTCACCCGGAATCCTCAAAAAACTGAAGAACTGGCTATCTTACCTCTAAATGCATGTAAAAATATCTGACTGTCAATCTTAAAATTTACGCTAGCTCTTACTCCATTATGGCTCTGCTGCACAAACACTTCAGGGATGTTTACTTCTAATTAAAAAGTTTCGTTCCAGAATATTGTATTGAGGTGAAGCTCTTACTCTGGGGTAAAATTATCTGTTAAGGGAATTTAGTATTTTTGGCCGAACACTCGGTTTTTTTCGGGTGATTTGTAGAAATTACTTAAACTGAGCAGAAACATTTCTTAGGTATCAATTTCATTAGTTTCTTTGTTCATTAGTTAATTTATTAATATGTAAATACCACCGGACTGGTAGATTTGTGTCATCACGTTGATTTATAACCACCTCTTTGGTGTAGTGATTTGCCCACTGGGATCAGATCCAGAGGTCCCAGGTTCGATCCAAAGGGGAGTTTAACATTGAGCTTGTTTTGGTTGGTGGTTGGACTTTGTTTGTCCGCCTGGCTAGCCACCAACCATAACACCATTATCTAAAATAAAATAATAGTTTATTGTTTAAAAAAGTCTTACATGTGTGTTAATACATTTATTTAGTAAGAAAAAGGGTTTTTTTATTTAATCTTAAGGCGATGCTAAATCTAGGTAACTTTTATTAATTTATCTGAGGTACAAATACTATAGTTATTACACATAAAACAAAGAAGGTACCCCATCGATAAAGTGGACTAATACCTAAACTAGGCCTAGCCTGTATTGACAGGACTTAAAGACTCAAAGAGTCTTTAAGTCCTAAATGAATTGGTTCCCAATAGTCAAGCGTGGCCTTTCTTAGGCCACATCTAAACTATCTTCTATCAAGGCTTGTTTATTTATGAGAACTGGTGGTCAAGCGCTTTACCGGAAACCAATACAATATTAACACGTACCTACTTGCATGCTTACTTTCACTCCAATATGACTTATGGTATCTTAGCTTGGGGTAATGCGTCGCAAATTGAAAGAGTGTTTCTGTTGCAGAAGCGAGCTATAAGATTTATACTACAAATCTCAAAAATGGAATCTTGTAGGTTAAGGTTCATAGAACTCAATATCATGAACCGTCATGATATTGAGTTCTATGAACCTTAATTTACCTTAATTACATTTTGGAACACAAATTCACCCGCTACCGAGCGGGTGAATTTGTGTTCCAAAATGTAATTTATGCAAAAACTACTTTTCATAGAGCAAGGCTACAGAGTGATGTACATAGTTATAATACGCGGAATAAAAATGACATTGTTATACCAGTTCATAGGCTACTAGTACATAGGCTTTTACCAACCTTAGTAGGTTGGTAAAAGTTTCTTGTGTACTAATGTTAAGTTATTTAATAAATTGCCATTTGACATACGTAATCTAGAAATGAATGAATTTTGTTATAGAATTAGAAAAATGTTATTGGACAAATCATATTATAAAATGGACGAGGCTATTGCTGATGACTGGAATACCATTTGTACGGAGACTTGATTTATATTGTATTTTACACTGAACTATTTATTCTAAGATCTATGTTTTTTTTAATATTTTTTATTATCTTTAAGTATTTGTGAACTTATTGTGTGAAATATTTATATTTTTGACTTTTCCCAGTGTACATTATTGTATAAAAACGGAATAAATGACTTTTGAATTTGAATTTGAATCAATCAATAGCCCCGCAAGATTTTTGAAAACCCAGAGGGCACCGGCTCCCCGCGGACCCAAAGTTTCGACCCTAAAAGGCTCAAATAGGTAAATTCGGTCGAGACCACTATATTTGCAACTTTTGTGATCCTTGGCCTAATCAGCCGATTTATATCTATTGTAATCTTCCAATCAAGGAACAAATTATGTAATTAAATATTGAACAAAACTATAAGCCTCGAATACATTACAAAGGACAACTTAACCTGTATTTCCTTTGAATTTAGTTTTCCTTTCCCTTTGTTTCCTAGAAGATAATTAACAGGCACCTTCTGGATAAGCGTGTTCTGTCTTGCTTGTGCAAGTTTCGTGGTGCCGACAAATTCTGCATAAAAAAAAAAACCATTTGCCCAAATTATTCCCTACCGCATCGTAGAACATTTTTTACGCTACAAATACTTTTTACTAGTCAATTACTTAAAAAAAGCTACTTAAATTGGGCCATATCGTTCTTATCTGTCTCTAGGGTGAAATACCTTCAAGGGCCGATGGGTTCCTTAGGGTTCCTTGGGACCCCTCTAATGACCTTTACGGATGCCTCATTAATTAATTCTTCGGTCAATCCTGATAAATAAGGGATGGTGCTTTTTCCAGTACCTTTTTAGCGAATTGCGTTGCAATCTTCAACCCTATGCGCCTAGCAATACGTGTGAAACTTGAATTATTCTCCCACTAAAAGGCTTCAACATTTATCTACGTAACCGACAACCAGCTTTTGAGCTATGGAATAAGGTTGAAAATGTAGCTATTAGTTGTGGTAGATGATTATTTTGAAGGGAGATTGGTAATTGTGTGGATGATTTTGACAGACGTCTCATGAAGCTGACGTTTCTTGATAGTTTGGTAAATGTTGGTAATTAAGCCTGGGATACACGTGCCTGTGAAAATCGTGAATCGCTGGTTTTTATAGCTGATTTACTTGTACCTAGCGAGATAATAATTAATTAATGAAAAATTATCAGAAAAGTAATGCGGAACGATTGATAATTTAAAAACTAATGCTCAAAGTACAGCGTGTGCTCTAAACGCATGACAGCGATCGACACTTATCCCTTGTGGAGTTTTTAAATATATTTTTTTTTATATTATTTGAAAACAACAAACAATAATATTAACCGTTTTCTAAAGTAAACGGTTATTGATAAGTATTAAAAATGTCAGCGCTGAAACATTTTTTTACAAATACCTCTGGGATCTCACCTTGCTTATTACATGATATCTTAGAATAATCGGTTTGTATGAAAGGTACAGAAAATTTCTCTGAGTGCGTGTTTTACATAATTTGCACAAACATATTTTAACCACCTCTATGGTTAGTGGTTCAACCCCCCACCAATTTCAGATCCCGGGTTCGACAGAATATTGTGGTAGTAGGACTTTGTTTAAGTCCGCCTGGCTACCTACCACCATCTTACCTAATTCTGTCGCCATAATAACAATCCTAAAAAAAATTTGCGTTCCGGCATTTAGAGGTAAGATAGCCAGTTCCTCAGTTTGTTGAGGATTCCGGGTGAACCTTCCTCCACCTTCGGTCTTATCTCAACTTGTAACCAGGTGTGATAAAGGTCAAGTGCTTACCCGTCGTACCAGAAAAAAAAACATAAAATAAGCGCACATAAACTTCAAATTCAACGATAACTGATCAACAGCTCATTAAACCACCAAAAGATATTCTGAGATCTCATCAGAATTTCAATCTTAGTACACAAAACCCGGATAAAAACGTAAGCCTCCAAAGGCCGGTGACAAGGATATAAAAATACTGAATACATCTGATTGCCTTGGACGCGACTTCTTTAAGAGTCAGAAGACCTCACTTGAAAAATCCTACAATAGGGCAGGCGTAAAATAAACCTATTCACTTTAGGCTCGAACAATCCATGATTGTTTTGGTCTGTGGTGTGTTTATAAAAACAGAGGAAGGCAACGACTTCCATTTCTTACCAGTCTATCAGGGAACAGATCATTCTCTTGCCGACCTGATGTAAGGTTGGGACGCGGGGAGTAAATGAAGATATCAGCTCAAAATCTATTTTTGTGTTGTGGTTTCGTATACCAGTATACGATTTTTCATCAAACAAATACTTGTCTCTGGTGGCAATCGAACCGACAACCTACAGCACAGAAGGTAGAGCTACTACCAAATGAGTTGTGAAAAGTGATCCAAGGTATATGTATCTTATCCAGAACATCCATTATCAATGGTGGTCTTTAGTTGGGTAAAAATGGCATTTAAAACGAAAAGATTAACGCGGCGATTTAAATTTCTAACAAATAGCAACGGATGGGGCATGGAATTCTGGTTTGTTTATATTATGGATTTATGCGATTTTCGTTTAAATCGAGTAGACACGACTCAGAACAGACAACCGGCAATTTTGACTGTACAACCCGCGCGAATTAATTATGCACCTCGTACTGTGACGTCACCGTAGCGGAATCGTTTGCAAAAAAAATTTAATTAAATTAATTATTAAATTTTACATTCCAGTAACTACTTAGTAAAATAATCCCTTGGCTATTTCGATACGATTCTTAACAAAGATTAAAAATCGAAAATTGTTAAAAATCGTACCTATCGTATTATTAGATCTTCATCAAAGAAGTTGTGTTGTACAGAAACAGAAATATCAAAGGGCCATTCAAAACGGAGACTCGAGCAACGGTAACAAATGTGCTATCGCTACCCCTCACGCGGTCAGCGTGAGGCAAACGCAGGGAAACGGGAGAGGGGTCGCATTCCAGGAAAGTGCACAGTTAAATCCCGTGGACCGTAGATACCATTCTAAGCAAGCGTAGTGTAGAACGCCTTCCGGAGCGAAGACGTCCGTAAAAAGGCTAGAGAGAGTGAATGAGAAAGGCCGAAGATTAGGTTCAGTGGCGCAACATAGAGAGGATGAGAAAGGCTGAAGATAAGTTCAGTGGCGCACCGTGTCATAGGTCACTGCAGTAAACTGTCTAGCAGTAAACTGCTATAGGTTAATCATGATGATGACTGAAGAAACTGCCTGTGTTAAGAGCCTTTTTATTTATGGCCGCTTTATTGTATCTGTACCTTATTATTGAATCATAATTATTTATGTACAAAAATTAAGTATTAAGCATTATTTTCCATCCTAATCTAGTTCCCATATAACTTTAACCGCCTCTGTGGTCTAGTGGTTCAACCCACGGAATTCAGATCCAGAGGTCCCGAGTTCGATCCCCATGGGGAGTACAATATATTGTTCTGGGTTTGGTTGGTGGTAGGGCTTTGTTTGGGTCCGCCTGGCTAGCAACCACCATCTTACCTAATTCTGTCGCCATAACAATAATTCTAAAATTGTTGTATGATGCCATTTATAAGTAAGATAACCAGTTCCTCAGTTTGTTGAGGATTCCGGGTGAAGTGCTTCTCCACCTTCGGCCTTATCTCAACTTGTAACCAGGTCTTATGAAGGCCAAGCGCTTCCCCGTCGTACAATAAAAAAAAAGTATATAGCTTTGCTTAGTTTGGGACTGGATGGCGCTTTGCGAAATTGATTTTATTTTATTTATTTAAATCCAATAACAGAAAAACTTGTGACATTTTATTATTGAATATTGATTCTGTTCGTGGTTTCGCCCGCGTATTAACCGGGTACAAAGTAGCAAAATGTTATTCTTGAACAATAAATGCGCATCTGAATTCGTTTGGCAGATTTAGCAGGGAAGGGCCTGAGATCCAAACTTTTTTTACAGTTCAAATTAGTAGGATTCATAAGAACAATTGGATCAGTCAATATCATTTTAACTAGATTAAAAATGAAGGCCAAGAGTTTTTCCGCAGAATGAAAGCACACACGAAGGTGAACTGAAAGTTTTGAAGTATTTTTTTAGTGTAATTGACACGAAAAAAAAAATTTTTTTTACATACATATTTTGTTACATAGAGTTTCAAATTCAATTCAAATTTCAAAATCCAAAACAATCGTGCTAATGAAGCTACACTTCAAGAGAATAAAAAATCCTAATAAACATAAATAAAATAAGAAAATGCGCGTAAAATACGCTTAATAAATCCACACGTAGCCATAATACCTACATTAAATGTGACAATTTGGTCGGAAAGCTCACGAGCAGTCGTGCTAAACGAAAGGCAATCGACAAAACTCGTAGCACATACCAGCGTAGCACTTCGTAGAGCCTCGTAGCACCTCGTATTTCCTCGTAGCACGAATAGGAATGACTAGCGTTACCTGACGAAGTCGAGATATTTTTCGTACAATAAATAGTAGTAACAGTATGTACAATTTTATACAATTTATACAGTAGATATATATTAATAAAATAACATTAATTTTATTTCTCTTCATGTTATGCATAGATAACGTCATTTTTTTGATGTAAGGAAACGCGATATTAGATATATATATAAAGAAGGTTCCAAAATTTCTAAAAGGCTCCAAATATGTTTTAAACCACCATTTAATACCAATACCAATATTCCATCCGTAATCTAGTTCCCATATTGTGTGAAATTAAAGTCCTGTAATTTATTATTATTATTATATTACAAGCTATGATTAGGACTAAATGGCGCTGTGTAAAAAATAAATTCCTGTTATATTTATTTACATAAGAAGTTTTTTGTAAAAATAAGATTTGAGCAAAACCATTTTAAAGATTTAAGAATAACCTTGTTTTGACGCAATTTTTCGATAGGAACCTCTTACTGTAGGATTTCTTATTTTTATTTAAAATGGGTCAGCTTGAAAGCTACACTTGCAGCAAAGTACCATGAATTATATCTACAATGAAACAAATATTGGTTAGTGACAGGATTTTATTTAAATCCGCCTGGCTACTATTATCTTACCTAAGTCTGTCGCCATAGAAACATTTCTCAAATGGTTGTGTTCCATCATTTTAGACGTAAGATAGCCAGTACCTGAGTTTGTTAAGGATTCCGGGTCCAGTGCGTTTCCATTTTTAGCTTTATCATAACTGGAAATATCTGGTGAGATGTAGGCCACGTAAATCCAAGTCGTACAATAAAAAAAAGTTGACTAAGAAGTATCTACTGATTCTTTGAAAGCATTACGTTCCTAAAATAACGGAAATACAGACTACATACATAGCTGACTTCGCTTATAATAAGCTAAATTATAATTCACAAACGTACAATTCTCAAGAATAATTTATTCTATTTTTAATCTTTTGGTTTGGCAGCACATTTGATACGTCATTTAATATATTCAAGAGGTGAATAACAAGATGAAAACCAGTTAATAATTTAATTATATACATTATGTAGGTTTTTCGGAGTGAATGTAATGCAAATACCTACGATAATTTATCTGTGGCTTAGTATCAACGCTCGCTATTGCGAACAACCACACGAAACAAGTTTTCCCGATCGATGTGAATCTGACATCTCCCGACGTGTATCTGACATCTCCCGACGTGTTAGCTGCTACAAATCCCAAGACAAAACCCAGTTGATAATTTAAATAAATAAATTATGTTTTATGGAGTGAATGTAACGCAAATAGGTATCTACAATAATTTATCTGTGGCTTAGTATCAACGCTCGCTATTGCGAACAACCACACGACACAAGTTTTCCCGATCGATGTGAATGTGACATCCCCCGACGTGTTAGCTGTTACAAACTCGATAGAACTTTTAATAGGACCCCATCAAAGACGTCAAAGAAAAAATAATTGTCGTGATAAAGAGACTTTTTTTACTAACCAACACGATATCGGTTGCTATAATGCTATCAACAACCATGCTATTATCTCAGAATTACAAGACAGAAAAGAGAGAAAGACAAGAAAAGTATACGGTATGAATCAAGGAGAACCTGTAAAGGTTGTTTAGGTGTGTATTTTTTTTAATTACAAATGTTGTATTAATTGGATAAAAAAAATGCATGCTTAAGAACAAAAAGTAGGCCATAAGGTTCGCAGAACCGATAACCACTGGGGAGTACAGGTTCTCACTTTATGACCACGATTAAACGCGAAACAGTAAAGTTAATTATCGCCTGTGATGAGTGTTTGTCACATTTACATTATTCCACACTTTAAAATAAGTGTAGTACAGATTTATTTTAAGTATAGATAGATATAATGACACAAGAGTCTTGACTCTTTTAAAAATCGGATCCTGTGAATGGTCGCCAAGTTTTTAGAAATAACGTGGAAAAATGAGAGGTAATCCTGAAGAGCTCATGATGAAGTAACTGTCGAAAAGTTTTCGAGAACCCATTTTGGTAAATATATCATTTTTATTCCCGTTTGAGTTCTGCGATCTAATAGTCATGTATAATTTAACACATTTAAATAGCTGTAATGACGTATAAAACTAACTGCGATGACGTTGACTACAAACTATAAAAGTATGTCAGTATGGGTTAGATAGATAGATACATAGATAGATAGAAATATAGATAAATAAATAGATAAACACTTTATTGTAGGGATAGGTGGAATCTACTCCTAGTGAACTACTCCGGGTGACGAAATTATTGACTAAGGTATCGTATTTGGTGGTAGGATATGTAAAAGTCCTTCTGGCTAACAACACCAGCCTCCTGTCAAAGTTCGGCGCCAAGCATTTTGCAGTACTCCGTCAGTGCGTAGGAGTGCCGGCCTTTTTAGCATGCAGCTTCTGGGAAAGCTAGCTCTATCTTAGACCTCATCCTCTTCCAGGTAATGCCCAGACAAGCCTTGAAGTCAAGAGCTTTTTAAAAATAAAATTATTCTTGATTTTAATGTCACATTCGTTTGCATGACAAAAGAAACCCAATACAATACAGATTTAAAAAAAGGCGGTTTTCAAGTTAGTGTTTTTCCTAATTCTGAGCAGGTTCTTATTCACTTCTAATTCATGGTTTTACGATAACATTTTTAGATCAAAAGGTGCCTTCAAATCTTTGCGCTTTTTTGACCGGAAATCGTTCCATTTCATTTATTTCATAAACATTTTTTACAATCGTATTTAAAAATTACTTAAACTACTTATAAACAACAAATAACATTATAATTATTAAAAGTTACAGTTATGGAATATAAATACAACTAATAATCATTAGAAATAAGATAAGTGAATTTAAAAAGGATAGTGATACATAATTGAATAGGAATAATAAACAAATGTCAAGGGTAATTTTAGTCATATGTAAGTGTTTTACAGATGACTAAAATTACCCATGACGGTTTAAATGTCAAATTACAAAGACTCTTCATTTTTATAGGTCAAAAGTATTTTTGTGTGTCAAAAAATCATTTACAGTGTAAAAGCATCCTTTTAGCAGCATCTCTGTGAGTTTTTTTTTATATTTGAACGGACTGTCAAAAGATTTTAATTCCACAGGCAACGAGAAAAATTTGACAGTTTGATAGTGTGAGCCATGTCAACATCAAGCTTTGGGGACAATGGTGCCTGGAGATCCCTGCGTCTAGTCATTAACCTGTGGTTCCGTTGCTTTATAGTTTCTTATTTCAGGGGATTTTTCGCCACATCCATAAGAACTACCAAAATATATAGGCTGACTGTTCCTAAACAGTCAGAATTTCCGGATTCTGGAAATGTTCTTTACATGATATTCGCACCATGGTACGTATAGCGCGTTTCTGTATTATAAAAGCTTTATTAACATGATATTCGTAGCAGTTACCCCAGAATTTAATGCTGTTTCGTAGTTTTGACTCTACTAATGCATAGTAAACCATTTTTACTAACTAATAGATGCTTCTATGGATTCCAGCTCAAGCGTCCAGTTCAAAAATTGGTCAAAATGTACTCCCAGAAACTTTATATTCTTGAAGACATCTAGATTATGCCCATCGTGATAGACCTGCAGTGATTCCTGAGATTTGGCGGTAGTTCTGAATAGTATAACATTGGTTTTCTTGACATTTAGGTTAAGGTTGTGAGCGCTGAACCAATAATTAAAAACACTAAGTACACAACATATTTTGTGCTGTAACTCCTGTAGGGATGATGCTGGGATAACTAACTGCATTTGTGTCTTCTGCATACAATACTAGCTGTGTATAGGGTAAAGCATTCTTAACGTAATTAACAAGGTCATTAAGAAAAAATATAAAAAATAAGGGTCCTAAAATACATCCTTGTGGGACTCGGCGTTTGGTATTGACTGCCTTAGACTTTGTCAGAACTTCCTTTCTACCGATAACGTTTTTAACTTCTACAACTTATTTCCTATTCGTAAGGTAAGATCTTATATAAGCCTCATAGCTCTTCGCTGTAGGCTGTGGGTTCGATTCCCACCCAGAACAAACATTTGTGTGATGAATATAAATGTTTGTTCTGTGTTTGGGTGTGGTATCATATAGTACGTATGTATTTACAAAAGTATTTAAGTATTCTATCCGTAATCTAGTTCCCTTATTACAAGCTATGCTTAGTTAGGGGCTAGATGGCGCTGTGTGAAATTAATGTCCTGTAATATTTATTTATTGATTTATGATGGTCAGCGCATTTATCACTGATGTCAATGAATTACGTCAATACATACCAATACACTTTTAGAATGCTAAAATCGATTCTATTGTATGTTTGTGTACCCGTGAGCTGTCTAGGTTTTGCAGCTTAGCCCATGTTTATATATGTTAAAGCGTAAGAGGCTATAAATAATTTACCTTTAGTTTTCAGTACAGAATCGAAAGAGCTTAACCTAAAGCGAATATTCGTGTATCCCAAGTGTGGCCAGTCTCAAGTATCTCTGAGTTTTATATTCTCAAACCGTTTTAAGCTGTCACGGGTTTTTAGCTTATAGCTAGGTTTGTGGTAGTCTTTAAACAGCCACCGTCTAAGTAAACATTTTTAATAATTTATTTGTTTGCTTTTGGCCTTTAGGTTTGTATAGCTTTAGAGCTGAGCAAGAGAGATAAGGTTAAAGATGGAGCGAGTTGTCAGAAGTACTGGGAACCGTGAACCGACGAAACACGGTAAGCCGTTTGGTGCCGGACTTTGGCAGAAAAGTGAGTGCTAGCTGGGTGAATCTTTATAGTTCTGTTAATATTATTGTGATCATTCAACTGTTACCACTAGTAAAATGCAGTAATTTACGGTGATGGTCTTCACAGAAAGTACATCACACCTATTCTTAATCTAACCTAACCACCAATCTTTTTAATGGCTCTTAAATATCATTTTTTTTATTCTAATGACACATTATTTTTCTTCTATACTTACTTCAGTTTACCTTCTTGGCTCATATAACAATTTTAGTCACAGATAATGTATGAAATGAAATGAAAATTTATTTGATAACAGCAAAGATAAGAGTAACACATTTCTTACGGCGGGGAAGCGCTTGGCCTTCATCTCGCCCGGTAACAAGTTAAGATAAGGCGCACACATAAGGCGATGGAGGCACTTCACCCGGAATCCTCAACAAACTGAGGAACTGGCTATCTTACCTCTGAATGCCAGAATACAACAATTTTAGAATTTTTGTTATGGCGATAGAATGAAGTAAGATGGTGGTAGCTAGCCAGGCAGACTTAAACAAAGTCCTACCACCAACCAAACATTTAAATTATACAAAGAAGTGATATTTCTCGTTATAAAATTTATCCTTGATGGTTGCTTTGGTACTCAAACTAGGTCAACCTGTGTGATGGCGTGAATAAACTTAGTCAACATATCAAGTTTTGATGAAAAATTCGTATGAAAAAAAGCAGAAAATCAAATGCATTTACAACTACAGCGTATGAGGGCAACACTGTAGTGCACTGAAAACCCCTTATCTCAAAGTAAAAAATGTAGACACATCCGAGTGTAAGCAACAACCGAACAACAACTTGCACGTTTGTATTCAAATCTTGTGATTTGCATTCTGGAGGCGTTGCGCTGTGTCGTTGGAGCTCGCTATCCAGTAGGCTCAAAGTGAATCGTCTTTGGACTTTGCAGTTAGTTATTATGCGGGAATCAGTTGGAGTGAACCGTGAACTACTTGAAATAGTTCATACAGCTCTATTATTACCATCATCATAGCCCACACACGTACACTGCAACCGACGCCACAAATATATATTCTAAGCCTCTTTTGTCTAATGATTGGACCTCCAATGTCCAATGTCGTAGCTCCGTCGAAACTGAAAACGAGTAGAAAGTATTATCGATTTATATAAAATCATCGTTTGGCTGAATGACTGCTTGTATTACTGACAAATTACGCTCAGCCTAAATGAAAGATCCTAGCGGAAGCCTAAGGGGTAGCCTCCTTAGCCTCCTAATGCAGGGGTTCATCCAGAAAGGATTTCTGGAAATTTATACCTAGAACTAAGTACCGTTTCAGTCGTTCAAAGTCGAAATGTTTTTATTCATTAGGATTTTTTAGAATCATTTTGAATCGACGAATCTACCGCCTGTTTGGAATAATAAAATAGTTTTAAGGGTTTCACACCCAAAGGGTGTCAACGGGACCATATCAACAAGCATCCGCTGTTTTCCGTCCGTCTGTGTTTCAGCAGGCATGTATCTTATGAACTATAATTAGAATACAGTTAAAATTATCACTGAGTGTGTGTCTCTATTGCAACTTTATCACATAATAAACATAATACGTGATTTTGAAACGATATTGTAGAAGCATTGATGTCTAAATAGTTCAAATTTGGTGTAATAATAGTTTTTACTTTGATGAATATCAACATGTACTAGAAATCGACCAAGCGTGAGTCAGGCGCATTTTTTTTAATGTACCACCAAGAAGGTTAGGCCCTTATCTGCCCTGGTTACAAGTTATGATAAGACGAAAGGTGGAAGTGCATTTCAATCGGAATCCTCAACAGTCTGAGGAACTGGCCTAAATGCCGGAACACAATAATTTAGAATTGTTGTTATGGCCACAGACGGGTGAGATGGTGAAATTTACCAGGTGGCTTTTCGTCATTAACAAAGTCCCAACTCCAACCAAAGCACAATATTGTACTCCCCTCGGTATTGAACCCTGGTCCTCTAGATCTGACACCATTGGGCAAACCGTTTGACCACATAGGTACGATAAAATCCACTCGAATTCTCCGGAACAAATTTCAAAAAAACATTATACCTGTTTACAATGAGCGTGTCCGCGCTTGATTGAAATTAAAATCAATTATCGTTTATTTCGTAAGATTTTTTGGATCTTTCCTGAATCATCAAATCTACCACCTGTCGGAATCGTGACCAGCGTACAAGAACAAAGGCAAAAAACTCTGGCTAGTTTTTAAAAGATCCGATCAATAATCAGATACTTATTAAATTTGATATATTTTTAAAGACATAGCATAATTAATTCTATTTTTAAGATAGTAGTTACAATTAACTAATGGGAAGACACTGTGAAATCACTATTTAGCTGCCAATTTATATAGTTTTTAATAAATCTCCGCGCTACGTCAGTGGATCACACGACCCGCTTGCACCCTAACACGTGATCCGCAACCTGTAAAACGCTCACACTACCTGTGTTCAAGCCATTACATTGAACGTTGGAGTCGATACTTAAAGAAATATCACTGACTCGCCAATTCACTCCTCAACTGCGGGCGCAGTGCAGTGAAATCCTATTAACAACCGAACTTAGCACGAGACTTTATTGCAGAGCTTGCGTGACCTTACCCTAAATTTTAAAAGCAAATACTGATAGGTTATTGTCATGGCAATAATAGTTCAGTAATTATCAATACTATTATAACTATAACTTGAAACCAGGTTAGATGAAGGTCAAGTGCTACTCCGTCATTCAATAAAAAAATCTGGAAGTAATACTACTAATTGTCCGTAGTTTTGGTAGTATGATTAATTTTAATATTTCTATTGCATCGGTCAAAGTGCGTAAAAGTAATATGAAATACATGGTTTTCTGCACTTCTCCTTATTAACTTTTGTCACTATCAGTCCAGTGTAGAAAAAACGGGACAAAAGTAATGTAAGATCAAAACGAGAATGTTATAAGATGTTGTAGTTAGGCCCCAGATCTCACTCCTACATGCACGCATTAAGCTTTAAAAGGTGTGTAAAAAAATCTTAGCATTTAAAAATACAGAAAATACGATCTCCAACCATATAACTAAGCCTCTGTTTAACCGCCTCTGTGGTCTAGTGGTTCAACCCACTGATTTCAGATCCAGAGGTCCCGGGTTCGATCCCCATGGGGAGTACAATATATTGTGCTTGGTTTGGTTGGGGGTAGGACTTTGTTTAAGTTCACCTGGCTAGCTACCACTATCTTACCTAATTCTGTCGCCATAACAACAATTCTAAAATTTTTGTGTTCCGGCATTTAGAGGTAAGATAGCCAGTTCCTCAGTTTGTTGAGGATTCCGGGTGAAGTGCGCCTCCACCTTCGGTTTTATCCCAACTTGTTACCAGGTGAGATGAAAGCCAAGCGCTTTCCCGTCGTACAATAAAAAAAAAACTAAGCATATTTATACATAAATAAATATTTCTATGGGTACATTTTATGCAACGCCATCTAGATAAGTAATAGTTCAGTCACATTTAGCAAAGCTTGTATGGGAATTATATTACTACTAACTCCCAAACATAGAACAAACATCTAAATTCGTCTGATGGAAACCAAACCATTACCTACACAGCACGGAAGGCAGAGTTACCACTAACCAAGTTTTGAGGTATGTAAGTTTTACCTGGTAAAGAGCTGTCTAATTTGCTTGCTCTGTATGTGTGAATAGTCCATGATTTACCACAGCTTCGGCAGACTCATATCTTGTGGATAATCTGGCAGTAATAGTTTGGCATATGTTTGACTTGACTAGACAACTTCTCTTATCACAGTTTACGCCCTCATTTCTGTAAAGGGTATTTATAAGCTGCGACTTTAAAAACAGTGATAAAATTCCAACGCAGCATCGAAATATGTGAAACATTGCAGAAATACATTATGCGCGTTACACTTTATTGATAAATGTTACTTCTCTAACGGCAATTTGATCGTTTCGGCGGTTTTGAACCACAAATAAAAATAACCACTTTTAATACACTAGTTAAAATGTCCAGTACTCAACTTTTAACAATATTACTTCTAACATTACCCACCATGAAATACATTATCATTTCATGGACACGTCAAGTTTCAGCACATTTCGTTACATATGAGAAAAAAAAGATGTCACAACTAGAGGAGAAGGAGAGTTGGTAAAAACAGTACCTACCACGTACCTACCATTAGCGGAAGTGTTTGTGTGTGTTAGATGTGTACAGTGAGTACTAATAATTTATAATAGTGATATATTTTATTGAAAAAGAAAACAAAAATTTAAATCCTACAGCAAATTTCTTCCCCTTTTCCACATCCACTCCCCCTTTTTTTTACCACATCTTGTATAGAATTAAATCCTCAGTGTGTCTTTCAAATTTAATTGAAATTCGTTGATAAATAATAATACAGCAAACTCCCCTCTTTTTCCACTTATTCTCACTGCGATCAAAAATCACGATCAAATTAAAAACTTTAAAAAATAAGGAACATGTATGCCAATTTTTATCAGAATCAGTTGAAAAATGCGACTTGTAGGCGAGAACAAACCGTCAGCTGACAGACAGCGGACAAAAGCATTTTTGGCCAATCTCGAAACTGAGACACTTCGCTCGCTCGGTCAAATAAGTTTCACTTCTTTCACAATTTGTATCTAGGAAAACTTATGAGCTTGAGGCTTGCCTGGTTATTTTATAAACGAGAATGTGATCTGTAATGGAGCAGGCTATCCCAGATTTGCTCCTAATATGCGCCCACATTACAAGCGTGGAAACCAATCTGCTCTTCAGAATTATGCAAAAAATGAAGATTCCCAAAATAATAACCACCTTAGTGGTCCAGTACTTTGCCCACAGTTATCCAGATCCTAGATATTTTTTTGGTGGCGGTTTGCTTCAAATCTATGGCAACCTGAGTATGCTTCCATAAAAACAGTTGTAATTGTTGTATTCCGGCTTTAAGAGGTAAGATAGCCAATTCATCAGCCTGAGGATTCCAAATCAGGTGTTACCAAATCCTGGCAAAGTTGAAATGCTAGCCAAGCGCTTCCTTGTCTTAGAATTAATTAAAGCTCAAAATGTATACACGTATTCGTCTACTGAGTTTTCTACCAATCGCTCGCTAGCTTAACCCTAAAAGAGTTTTCTACCAATAAACCTTTGAGAGAGAGAGAGAGAGAGTGAGAGAGAGGTGATACACTGAAAAGATAAAAAAGTATACCTGAATTAAAATAAAATTTGAATAGACGTATGAAATATGCATACATATATCAAAAGTATACTTACACATATAATGTGTTATACCTACTAAATATATAAATATAAGGCAAAATAATTATAAATAAACACGATGTTTTATTCATATTTATAAAATATAATTTTACATATTTTATGCATACACTCATAAATAAATGGAATAAAAATAAATATACACATATTAAGATGAATTTACAAGCCTCATAGCTCAGTTATTAGTAGCTCTACCTTCTGCACTGTAGCTTGTTGGTTCGATTCCCGTCCAGGACAAACATTTATGTGATAAGTATATACATACAAAAAAAGTATTGAAGTACCTATTCTATCCGTAATCTAGTTTCCATATTACAAAGCTATGCTCAGTTTGGGATGAAATTAATGTCCTGTAATATTATTTTGAATTTTTGTTTGTGTGGAGTGAAGTCACAGCTTACATCAACCTAACTGTTTTGGTCTAAATGTCACAGAGGATAAGTTATTGCGCTACGAGAACTTAGCCCGTACTGCAATCCACATTGATTGACGCTGTACAATAAAGGCACCGCCACAAATCCACAGACAGACGAGCTACGACTTTGAATTGCAAATGTAACAAAGAAAACAAGACAATTAATTCTGTTACAGCGAGGTTGTTTAATCAGCTAAGTAGAGTTGTTTTCGTGACGTGTGACTGTAGTTCGTTTTTACTGTGACTTTGCTCAGAAAAAGAAGGTAAAGCTTTTTTTTTGAGACCACTTTGAGATGGGACAAGCACGCTGCCCATCTGATGTTAAGTCTCTTTATAACAAAGCCTTAATGCGTAGGTACAGTATTGGGCCCATCAAATTGAGGTATAAAAGAGTTAAGCGTCGCACTTTCAATCGGAACACAGCAATGCTGTTTTGTGGCCGAAATAGATATGATGGTAGTACTAACCCGGACGAGCCCTATCACAAGGGGCTCTACCAGTCTTAAGTTTAAATGTGAAGTGATAAAATGAATTAATGATTAAAAGAAACAAGAAAATTGAATACAAAAGTTGCATCGCATAATACAAACACAATGGGCAACTGTATCTCTAAAAAAAAATATACTCGTAAAAATAATAATATCTTATTTTAGTAACCATAATCGTAATTTTTTTCAACTTTCTGTTTTGTCTCAACAGCTGATCTGTTTTAGTAAATACTCTACCTACTCGATATGTATTTATGTTATAGCAGTACGTACCTACATATGTTTATGTTACAATCAAGATTTAATCTACCATAACATATACACAAATAAATAAAAGCGTGTTTTCAGTGTAAGCACATGCTAGTTACGTGATTTTGTAGATACGTATGAAATAGTTTTTAATTATTGTTCTTTCTAAATGTGAAATACAGGACAAAAGCTATAACATTTGTAAGTTAATTATGTCTGGAATTTCAAAAAAGATATCAAAATAAATGAAAAACTATACAAAAACCGTCGAACATATAAAATGCCTCACATATTGAAAAAAAACGTTTAATTTTATAGATTAGCTCTTGACCTCAATACGCAGCGGTCATAATAATACGCAATACATTCCACATTAAATAATATTACAGGACATTAATTTTAGCGCCATCTAGCCCCACACTAAGCATAACTTGTAATATGGGAACTAGATTACAGATAGAATACTTAAATACTGTTTTTTGTAATTACATACCTACTTATCATACAGTACAACACCCAAACACATAACAAACATCTATATATTCATCACACAGTTGTTTGTCCTGGGTGGGAATCGAACCCACAACCTACAGCGCAGAAGGCAGTGTTACTACCAACTGAGCTGAGGCTTGAAAAAAAATTGTGTTTCGGCATTTAGAGATAAGATAGCAAGTTCCTAAGTTTGTTGAGGATTCCGGGTGAAGTGCGCCTCCACCTTCGGCCTTATCTCAACAAAAAAAATTGGTTGATGGTTGGATTGCACATAATAAAGGATAACCAATTAATTATATTAGAGCCATCTGTGGGCGGGAAAGATGGAAGTTTCGGCGATGGCCTTTTTAAAAGTCTTAGCTTGTTGACAATAGCATCACTGTATATATTTGAGATGGTACTTCATTAAGTCGTCATCCTCATGTCTTTCCAAGAGAGTTTACGCTGGTGCGATAAATTACAGACAAAATTAAATGTTATCTACAGCACTATATAAGAATAGGAAGGAAACTGTTACCAAATCAAAGGTTTGTACCATAGGGCGGGGAGTCCCACAAGGCTCTATACTAGGACCAATATTCTTTGTCATATTTATGAACGACCTCATCAACTTTATAAATAGCGCCGTTCCATGTATAAGGCTGATTTTATATGCAGATGACACGAATGCAATCATACCTGCCACCTCCACTCAAGAACTTAAAGATAAGATCGACGTTGCACTTGAGGCTTTTAATAAATGGTTCTATGCCAATAACCTAAAATTAAATATTAGTAAGACTCAAGCAATTCTTTTCAATACTACGGCACGAAATCATGAAACAATCGATGTATGTAATAGCGGTATAAAAGTTAAATTTGAAAAATGTGTAAAATTTTTAGGAGTTCATATTGATGCATTTTTAAATTGGAAACCTGAATTAAAAGAACTTGAAAACACGATTAGTTCAGCTTGTTACGCATTGAGGAGCTTAAGAGAAGAAATAAGTCTTGACCAGCTTAAATCGGTATACTATGCTTTAGTAGAGTCGAAATTATATATATTAATTATATAGATACAGTATCAAGTTCTGGGGAAATGGATATCAATACAATATTGACAAGGGTTTTGTATTACAAAAGAGGGCTATACGAACAATGATGCGGATTCCTCCTTGGGAATCATGTAGGGAGAAATTTAAAATTCTAAACATTCTTACCCTTCCTAGTCTCTACATATTAGTGGTCCTCATGGACATCGCTCGACATCCGCTTAAATACGAGTCAGCACAACAGAGAGCCTTAAGACTAAACACAAGAAGGAGAGATATTATGTGTCCAATGCATCCCAGGTTAAATGTAGCAATGCACGGCTGCCGGTACCAAGCTATTAAACTTTTTAATCTCTTACCCCTAGATATGAAAGTGATCGATAGTCCTATTTTATTTAAAACTAAGTTAAAGAAGCTTCTGCTGGAGGGTTGCTTTTATTCAGTGAATGAGTTTGGTGTACACTAGGGTGACATCATTGTTGTATTTATGTAACTAATTTAATCTCATTTTGACATTTTGTAATTTGACTTTGATTCTTTATTAATTATCGACTTATTTTTAATTTATTTTATTATTAGTACCTACATTCAAATACGATTACTGAAATTGTTTGTGAATAAATAAATTGAAATTAAATTGAAAAAAATTAAGCCATGTTACCGATTGACACAAGAAAGTGCTAAGACTTTATGACGAATTTTTTGACTGCAAGAATTAATTAACTTTGATTATACTTTGAGTGTTGAAATTTTGTATATGCTTAACTGAAATCATTATTACTTTAAATTATGTTCGAATTTAAAAAAATATTTTGTTAGCAAGAAGGTTTTAATTATTTTAAATATTGCACATTACCTGTAATGATAAGATCTTATTTACATTTGTTTCACAATTCATATGAATGTGTTTTTTTATTGTACGACGGGGAAGCGCTCGAATAATTACTATGAATGAATATGAAACATTTCAATAATGTTTTTACTTATTAAAATACACCACAGATTTATACAAAAATATTATAATACACAAAAAAAAATCGGTTATTCTACAAAAGCGTGCGCCTCCACACAAAAGCCTCAAAAGTAAAGCCCAACGCAATCAATGAAGACTTCATTCACAACGAAATAACATGGAATTGTAAACGATAAATACACGTCAGTAATCACCAATCGAATACTGAAACGAAAACGCATTATGTACCCATCAGATATTTACCGAGAGCCTGGAAATTGGGAACTCAACTAGATCATCATGAAAATTACACAGAGAGAGGTTCTCGCTTACTGCGAAGGTGAATGACCTTAACGTTACCTAGTACTTGTTTATATCTTACATCCATAATTATATACCTATTACTTCTTTCGTTTTATCACTGTTTTTTTTTTATCACTATTATATTTTTAGTAATCTAATACCTTGATGTAATTAAAAATAAACATTATTCATAATTTATTATTACACGCATCAATTAAACAAAACATTAAATCAATATTCAATGTGTGAGAACAAAAATATATTTGCTTTGGGACAAAAAATAAGTAAACCTTTAAGAAGCGCTGAAAATTCAATGCTATTTTTTGACACTAAGCTACTCTACCTTTTTGGTGAAGCTTCTAAGTTTAAACCACTACTAAGGATATATTTTTAGTGGCTTCGCATAAAATGAGAGTTGCCAATGAGAGAGAGCCTCGAAAACTCAGATGAATAAAGAGAGTATGAGAAAAAGAGTGCTCAATTAAGGTAAGTAAGGTGTAACGAAAGCACATTTTTATCATTTGTTAATTTCATTATATTTGAGAAATAATCTACGTGCTTAGATCTAATACAAAGCAGACATCACGAGATCTCAAAATTATCAACAAACTACGTTTGTATGAAAGAGTGGTACTACTGAGCCTTTTCAAGGTGTCGAAAAAATCGCTTTGAGATTGGAATTATTTGAATTGATTTTCAATGGCTAAAACGCATTACAGCTGCTAAAAAACAACTAAACCGCATGGTGGCTTGAAAGCTGAATGCCTACAACGCATTACGGATGGTAAGTCAAACCACTAAGGCTAGGCTTAGAAGCAAAATACCTAAAAAAAGTTCGAATCGCCGCTATTAAACGCCGTTTCATACCTCTATGACGCCTCTGAAACACGCCGACGCATTTGCAAGTCTGATTTGACCATTTTCAATTTACAATCAACAGAATAAAATTAATTCAAAGCGGTGACGTTAAGAACGTTACTTGAATTAACACAAAAGGAAATTGTTGGGATAAGAAATGAATTTTTAATGTCCTCGATTTATTCAGCGAGTTTATTCAAGGGACTGAGATACAGTCGTTTACGTTAAAGGCTTGGTGGGAATTTTAAGTAGATCTCATGGATAAGAGCGCCTTTGACGTAATTTGCATAAAGTTACTATTTTTTTTTATTGGGTGCGGCTTTTGACCTCAAAACTTGCTCTGTAAAACGAGCTAACTATGGAGCGAGCCTACCCAGAAAGTGCCTATCACCTCTTTTCTAGAAAACGAGGGACATACATTTCACACAGCGCCATCTAGTTCCAAACTAAGCAAAGCTTGTATTATGGGAACTAGATAAGAGTAACTGATAAGCATAACACAGGTGGAAGAACCGGTGTCCAAGTGGCTAGCGATCACCATCCAGCCGAAGTGCGGCGCCAAACGGTTAAAATTAAATGCAGGCTCGATTTTCAATTAAATTTAGCGGTTTTTTTCCAAAACATTTTTATATTATCAGGTTAAGATTGAAAAATTTACTTGGTAATTAAAATAATTACGATATTGTCCAAAACGGTTCGGTCGCACTACACCTAGCATTTTATTCTATTTCATACATCAAACAAGAAATCGTTTGGGAAATAGCGAATTATTGTAAAAACAAGTAAGATACAAAACCCTCTTAAGTTTGGGATAAGAGCAGGAAAATGATGTCAAAAAGCCCTTTGTTTTTCTATACCATATTCTAACTTTTAATGGACAACAAACTTGATTCCTTCAGAGTAGACTAACCAGGGTTACTTCGGCAGAAGCTATTCGATAAATTGGAAGAATAATTCATTTCTCCACTCCATGGCACATAAAAGAGGACGTTGCGTTGCCATTGGGGCCTATTTTGAAAACACACAGACACAGATATTTTATCATTCTAACTTTGCGGTAAACTTAAATATCTAGATATATGTTTTTTTTTTATTAAATTGGTCTAGTGGTTCACCAGGTTCCTTAGCCTCAGTTGAGGAATCCAGGTGAGGTACGCCTTCGGCCTTATCATGATCACTTTAACTCCTTGACAACGCAATCTAGCTTATAACTAAACAAAGCTTTTAATCTGGGATCAGTTCTATGTGTCTACAGAAAATGTGTTTTTGATTGTTAATACATACTTATGATGCAATATAACACCCAAACACGGAACATACTACAACAAATGTTTATCTTTGAAAATTGCATGCTGACAAGCCTTACAGTACAGTTGGTATTAGGTCTGTTTTCTGCACTGTAGGTTGTGGGTTCGATTTCCATCCGGGATAGACATTTTGTGTGATGGATGTAGGTGTTTGTTCTGGTGTTTGGCTGTTGTCTTGTATGTTAAGTATGTATTATATTTATTTTAAAAAAGTATTAGAGTTTAGCATATAAACTAATTGATAAAATAATAAAATTAAATATATAGTTATCTAAATAAAATGAAAAATCATTTCCAGTAATATTTATTATGAAAATAATAAACGATATTAATAAATATATTACGCTCACTTTGGACACTTTAAAAAAAAAACTATTATATATTGCAAAATGTGACCAAGCACAATATATTGTACTCCCCATGGGGATCGAACCCGGGACCTCTGGATCTGAAATCGGTGGGTTGAACCACTAGACCACAGCGGCGGTTAAATGTATGAGTCTCTACACATCACAGTAAAAATAAAACGCCAGCTGTTCTTCGACGTTGAAATTGAAAACAACTCCCCGTGAACTGTTCCGCTTCGTTGATTGTTCTAGAATCGACCAGGCGAATGTTTGTTATTGCTTTTTCATCAAATTTCAATAAAGCTCTAATTTTTTCATAGAGCCAATCAGTTCATTTGAAAAATGGAAAACTTTTCCACGGTGGATTTATTGCGAGCGTTAAATGTTTGTTTATGATACAATCAAATGTTAATTTAAAACAATAAGTGATACAAACATAGCTAACATTCAACACACATTTCAAGAAAAAGACGGTATTTGAGAGCTTCTTCTGCATTATATTTTTGATATATATTACAGGTATATTACAGAACACTAATTTCACACAGCGCCATCTAGTCCCAAACTAAGCATAGCTTGTAATATGGGAACTAGATTACGGATAGAATACATAAATACTTTTTTTTGTAAATACATACTTATCATACAATACAACAACCAAACACAGAACAAACATCTATATTCATCACATAAATGTTTGTCCTGGGTGGGAATCGAACCCACAATCTACAGCGCAGAAGGCAGAGCTACTACCAACTGAGCTGTGAGGCTTGTTATTTTAAATATTAATAATCAAATTTAAACACATTTAACATTAAAAGAACACAAAGTGTATTTTTTAACATTATAAACTTTTTTAATGCAGAGTGACTATACTAAACACACTGTCTGTGTTACTCAGCACCCAAAGAGCTGACTTTTTAGGTAAACATTTGACTCAAGAAGTTTTCCGCTTCAACGACACACCTGAGTAGAAATGTTTTACTTTTAAAGTTTTAAAAAACCTAAAAGGTGAAAACCTGTTCATGCATCAAACCTAGTTCTTCTGAGGAATGAACCTACTAAGACGTAAGAGGTCTAGTCCAGACTTGTTTTCACAACTGTAACAAAACGGGGTTCATACCTATGACTCACAAATTTCAACTCAATACAAAATAAAATGATTGTTTATAATAACCATGGAAAACAGCAAGATGATATTTACGTAACAAAACTGAACAAGAAAACAAAGTTGAAGCAAGAAACAGTAAATACCTACTCCTGATAACAATGATATCAGGTTGAAACGTAATTCAATTCCATGGTTCTATTAGACAGAATAAGTCAGAAAAATATAAGACAGGAGAAGATAGTTTTGGAGAGTCATGTTTTGCTGAAATTGATAGTTTCACAACAATGTTATTAATAATTATCTCGGAAAAAGGAAAATTATGCCTGAGTAGTATTATTTTATAAGTATACTAGCGTTTCGATGTGAAGACGGCTTCAGACTCACTGCCTCTTGGAATCCAGTGGTAGCACGGTGCACTAGGCGTGATCCTAATGAAAATTGTGTTGATACTGTCAGTGGTGTGTGGCGTCCTAGTGTGAATTGAATGTGGCCTATTCTAATAATCAAGACCAAGCTGAGGGTAGTTGTTAAAAACGCCTTCACTTCTCGACGGTGGCTAAAGTTCCAGTCTGCCAGCGACCACGGCTGGTGCAACCCCGCCGAAACGTTGGGGTAAATAAAGGTAAAATAGATAAAAACCCGTTTTTTGAATCAATATAATGTGTTCTAATCACGAATGTTTTAAAAAGACTATACTTGCGTTGTTAAGCTTTTAAGTTTCATTTTAAAAACGGGGAAGCGTATGGCGCTTGTGTCACCAGAGTCCTAACCACAACGTCATAAAGCTTTCTCGTTTTGATCTTACATTACTTTTGTCTCGTTTTTTCTACACTGGATAGATAGTGACAAAAGTGAAGTAATATCAAAACAAGAATGCTCTAAGAGGTCGTGGTCCTCCCCCCCACCCTAGTGTTAATTATTATGCGGATGTAAGTATGGAAGGCAGAAGCGCACTACACCAGGAATCTTCAACAGCTGAAGATCTGGTTTTTTTACCTCTACACATACTTGGATAAGTTAGTGAATCTGAAGTACATCCTTCTATAATAAAATATTGTAATAAATTGTAATATTGAATACTGTATATATATAATTTGTTTTGAGTGGTTTTGCCCACCTGGTACTCCGATATAATTTTATACTGGTACTCAACGACACATTTGCAAAATATCAGCTACTGACCTGAATGTTTGGTCAGTAGCTTTGTTGTGAAAGTCAAACAAACATCCAATCAAACTTTCACATCTTCCGTAATGGGTTTATTCGCATTATCAGCCAAAGATATAAAAAAACTCAATGTAAGTCCGAAAGCCTCGAAAAAAGCATAGTTTGTCCTTGTATGCGCGATATGGCATTTGGGAGATTCATTTATAGGTGCCTCAAATGAGCAAACTATGCTCGTAATTCATTCAATTCGCAAAATATAATTGGTACATGTAACCTGAATGTAGTGGTAAATTTCACCTGTGTCATAAAAAGGCCCACGCTTCTATAAGACATAACCTAAGACAGAAGTCATTGCTTAGCTATTTAATTCACGGAGGACTAAATATTCCATATTTTACGGGATTATTAATATATCCATTTTTATTTACAGATAGGTAGTTCCAGTATGAAATATTGTTTTTTTTTATTGTACGACGGGGAAATGCTTGGCCTTCATCTCACCTGGTAACAAGTTGAGATAGGGCCAAAGGTGGAGGCGCACTTCACCCGGAATCCTCAACAAACTGAGGAACTGGCTATCTTACCTCTGAATGCCGGAACACATTTTTTTTTTCATAATTGTTATTATGGCAACAGAATTAGGTAAAATGGTGGTAGTTAGCCAGGCAGATTTGTATGTAATTGAATGTATAATAATATTTTACCATACGCAAACGAAAGTTTTGCATCTTATTAAAAACCACGGTAAAAAAGTTTTCGACATAATCCAAGCTTTCGTTCTTTCCTAACGTCAATCCCAATTCCAATGAAAAGACACTCGCTCGTTATAAAAGTAACCAATATTATTAAGAAAACCCTGAAACAAAAACCAACTTTACTACACTTATCATAAGGTTGCAATATATTCAAAGGATAGGGCGCTTATAGGACTTAATCAACCAGATATTCTCATACTATTTCGGTGTAATGAAAAATTGTGACTTGTTGGAAGAAGTAGATTAACTTGTTACCATTTATTTTAAAACGAAGACGTTTACAATAATAATGATAAAGTAAGAAGGTATTTAGTTTTTTATCAATATAAATAAAAAAAAAATAAAGACATTAACGAAGAGAACAAAGAGACACCGTTGCGACCTCGCCGAGACATGTGGAGAGATGCAGACGAGTGAAGTGTTAATTTTTCACAGCATCATCTGACATATTTTATGTAAATACATACTTATACAACTTATAATAATTAACAGCTTATTTACGAAATAATAGCATCACTAAATACAATGACAAATAAGTATTTTGTCATTGTATTTAGTTTTGAAAAGGTAGAAAAGTGTACCTACTTGAATTTAAGTAAAATTTTAATGGACAGATGAAATATACGTACACTTTATCAAAAGTATACCTAGACATTATATGTTTAATACCAACTAAATATATAAATATATGGCAAAATTATTATAGATAAATACATTGTTTTATACATACACATTTAAATATATAGAATAATAAGTATTGAAGATATACATATTAAGATAAATAAATATTTGGATGAATACATCAATTATGTTATGCTATGGATAACACACTATAATGATAGAAAATACTCTTTTACTTTAATCTTAAAAATATTTAAAGATTTAGATGCAAAACAATATACAAAAGTCTAGTTTTTTCACTAACTACATATTTCGTTTATGACAAGCGTGATGAAAACTCCCCATAATATGTCAAAGATAGTTTACATACACACAGATTTGCAAACATTATACACGTACGTAATTTAACGTGTGGGTTGAGCTCTTAGTAGGTGGTTTCGTCGCTTTGGCGTAATATCGCGTTCACCCAAACATCGGATCGCAATAACCCCTTCGTAAATAACACTTGAAATAGATGCTTACACGGTGAAATCTCATAAAAACTCTATAAAACATTGTTCAATTTAGTCACGGACACAGTGGCGGTAAAACAGCGGTCTCATTTAGAACATTTATCTATGCTGAAAGTATTAGCTTCCTGTCTGTGTTTATTTTGTGTCTGCGGCTCAAAGGCATGTCAGGATATCTAGAAAAAGATCTATTAGCAAAATCGTGAAGTATCTTTGACGCCTAAAAGATGCGATATTAAAAAAAAACAACTACTACTTACTATTTTGTCAGTTATATAGATTGATATTTGATATCTCTAGTAAATAGCTGTGATTTATTCGTCTAACGTCGCGTTTGTAAAGAAGCGTGGTTTTAAAACATCAGCTATTATAATTCTCCTGTGTCATTACAGCCTGGAGGCGCCGTATGAAGAACCGAGTGAAACGATACGGAAAAATAATTTCCTCTAAAAGGGGTATCTCAAGCACCAGATGTCGATATCGCAAACGAATATAAACCTTAACCCGTTGCAACAGAGTTTCAAAAATTTTACTGTTTCTGAATACGGGTGAGATTTAGGGATGTTTCAAGATTTCGTAATTATGTAGGAGTTTGTTAATAATTGTTAATTTATCCCTTTAATTTGAATGTACATGTATTTTAGGCCCTGGAGGTTTAATTTTTGTAGCTTATTTTGTAAAAGAGCGTTAGTCAATAACATAAGATGTTTATTAACAAGCCTCATAGCTCAGTTGGTAGTAACTCTGCCTTCTGCGCTGTAGGCTGTGGGTTCAATTCCCACCCAGAGCAAACATGTGTGTGATGAATATAGATGTTTGTTCTGTGTTTGGGTGTTGTATAATATAGTACGTATGTATTTACAAAAAGTATTTAAGTATTCTATCCGTAATCTAGTTTCCATATTAGAAGCTATGCTCAGTTTGGGGCTAGATGGCGCTGTGTAAAATTAATGTCCTATAATATTTATTTATTTATTTATTTATTATTAGCATTTAGACTAGAAACCATGTAGTGGTCGAAATGTTTCGAATTCACTACTCCATACTGTGTCTCGTCCACCTCAGTAGGCGTTTAAAATGGTTTCCAAAGTTTTCTCTTGGGAGCGTTTAAGTAGAATATAATTTTTAAATTCTCAGAACTATGTATACCACCTACCCATAAATGTATTTTAAAGTTTTTGTTACGTCGTTTCAAATTTACTTCGTATCTACAAAAAAAACGATTTTATAGTGAAATAGTATTGCGTTTACATACAACTGTACTGATGTACAGTATAGTACATGAAATAGAATAAATCAGTGTACAGTACATCAGTACTGTACACAATTTGCCACCAAAAGTAATTGGTGTCCGGCTGGAATCGATGCCAGTACCACTAAATTTACTTGAAACTACCATTTATCACATGTGTGTTTGTTTTTCTAATTTGACGAGTATCTTAATCTAAATTGGACCTCAACTAGCGAAGAATTCATATAATTATATGATTTGTTGCTGTCCGTTGAGGAAATTTGGTCCCGAGGGGCCTAACACATTCTCGTTTTTTCTACACTGGATAGAGAAAACTACTGGGAGGTCCCTCCCAGGTCTTTGGACATCTTCATCCTACCTACCTATGTACCTACCTCTACAAATAAAAAAAATATGTTGTTATCATTCAAGAACTCGCGAAGAAATCTGTACTTATATCATACATAGAAGAAAAAAAAAAATAAGAGGTCCCTCCCAGGTCTTTGGACATCTTCATCCAACCTACCTATGTACCTACCTCAATAAATAAAAAACTAATGTTGTTATCATTCAAGAACTCGCTCGAATAAATCGGTACTTAGTTATAAGTACCGATTTCTTCGCGATATTTATACATAGAAGAAAAAAATTGGTCGTTGAAAAAAAATACACCTTTTTGGGAAGTTGGTTAAAACTTTAGTGTCTCAAATAAAGAAAACAACATTCAATTCTACCTTTTTAAATAAAGCTCTATCACAAAATAAACACAAACAAACAAAAAACCCACCCCACTTGTAGTTGGAGCCCGATAGTTCTTCTATTTGGTTAGGACGTCAAACGAAAGCCGCAAATCAGATGACAGCACTGATTTTGTACCATTTCGTGTTTGCACAAACAGACAACACTATTTCGTTTGTGTAGTTCAATTTATCATCATCATTAACACAAACCAAATTATCTCACTGCAGGCTATTTTTGTTTTATTTCACAAAAATATTCAGTATGCAGTATTAATTTATTTCAAGAACAATTTCGAATCGTGATTTTAAATGTTAAATCTAAAAATAGTACAGTTTCCATATAATATAAATACATTTTTGTTAGAATTGTGCTTAACAGAACGATGAACACCTAAGTTGCACAAAGTATTAGTCAAATTAGTAATTATTAGTCAAATTTGTGATCATTGTCAAAGAAATGCCTATTATTTTTCAGAAAATCATCTGTAGAATAGAAACACCCTTTCAACAAAAGTTTTTCAACTTGTGGTTAAATATAGTTCCACTATCAATTGTTTTAATTGTTTATTGGTGATAGCCTAGCCACCAGCTCTCTTGAGTAACAAGTAAACATGAGGCTTAAAATGGAGCACGCTTGTCAAAAAGGAATTCTTGTGAAGGCGAATTGTTGTGTTCAGCACAGTGGAACATTTACAAGGCACGGGTTGTAGCGTGCCGTACGTCTGTTAAGCTTCCCAGATATCCCTAAAGCTGCCTAAAAAGCACTGTTACTTCTGCACTCGGAAGACTTACACAGCAAACTGCTAAGCGCTGGACTTCTTCCGCATGGAATTATGACCATAACCGCCTCTTTGGCTTAATGGTTCGATCCCTAGGGAGAGTACAATATTGTGCTTGGTTTGGTTGGTGGTAGGACTTTGTTTAAGACCGCCTGGCTAGCTGCCTTTATCTTACCTAAGTCTGTTCCGGCATTTAAAGATAAGATAGCCAATACTTTAGACAGTTGAGGATTCTGGGTGAAGTGTGCTTCCACCTTAGACGTGACCAGGCGAGATGAAGGCCATGCGCTTCCCCGTCGTATAATAATAATAAAAAAAAACAAGTCTGTAGGACTTCTGGATTATGCTGTGTTGATTCTCAATCAGTCTCGTACGATAGCTTTATACATTAAGATTTCGATGTAGTTGCGAATTATTGGTCGAGTGACCAAAGCGAACGTGATCTCCACGTTATGTACTGTACATCTATGGTATGTAAGTGGCAATGTTTGAGACGGCATAACTCTCAAAAAAAATAACTTCCGGGATCAAACTCCAGTAGGCGTAGAGGTAACCATTAGACCACAAAATTCTCAGAAGCACATCCTTTTGTAGTATAGGGATGTAGTAAGAATTGATTTTAAGAAATTTCCACGAAATGACGAATGTTTCACCAGCTTAAATATAAAAACATTTTAAGGTCGGTTGTTCATTTTAAATAAATATTTTCAAATCGTTAATTTAATATTTACATTCAATAAGTCTCCCTGGAGGGAAGTGTTTATTCGCATACGTTTGAGCCTGCCCAGAGGCAACAGTGATTCAATATTACTTGTATTTGTATAGTTTGGTAGCACTTCGCTATTGGGGTCGTAGGGGGTAGTACGCTGTTCATTTGATCGATATTATTCCATAATAAATGTGTTAAGCTCTGGGCTTGGTAGAGAAATCTGTCAAATATCAAACAATCTTTTTTTTTGCTTCCAGGTTAGCTCTTGACTAGGTCGAGGTTATCAGGTCTTTGATGTCTTTCTAGAAAAGTTACTTTGCGTTAACATTTGATTCAATTATATAAATGTTAGAATTAATTATAACATTGTCTTGAGTTAAAGTTTACAACTAATTGATAGTTACATATTTATTCACAATCAATTAAAAATCGATATGGATATCTTTCATTCTTTACATACACTCAAAAAACCTTACCTACTGAGGCAGTCGAGTAAAAATGGTTTTTCCTCAATAAAGCCCCAAAATAGAAAATTGGGACTCACTTTCCTCCAGCTTCCTTGGTCATTTATAACTATTATCTACGCTAAGCCTTGTGATGACGCAGTATGATTACTAAGGTATCGAATTCCGCAATCGGTTATCCTCTTCCCGATATGTACATTGTAATATTATACAATAATTTAGTAATATTGGATAGGTTTAAAATAAAAAATACAATGGGCGGTCTTATAGCTTAGAAACGATATTTTAAAGTTGGTCGTAAACTTTTGACATCATAGTAAAAAATATTCAAAATATTGCTTGCCGTAGGATATTTTTTTTTTCTTTACTTGCCGGCGCTTTCATTTTTGCGTGTAATTTGAATATCTTTTGATATCCATATTGTTTAAATGAAACATGTTTATATCAAAATCTAAGTGAGGGGCACTTAATTTTTGATTCGTACCCCCATTTTTAAATTATAAAGCCAATGTCACACAATTTAGTCAAGCCAAACACATCAAAATCTATAAACCGAGTAGGCCGCAAACCTTGCCAATGAAATAGACATACATACGCACATACATCTCACTCACGAAAAACCTAGAAAATGCTTCTGAGATAGTTGGATTTACTAACTCAAACCAAAACAAGATCCTCAAAACACTAACATCAGCACTCTCAGCCAGCTGTTATCCAAAGATTGTTGATTCAAATCTGGCATCTTGAAACTGTGATTTTAACGTTGTATAAATCAGAACCAGCCAACCAGGTGAATAACGTGGTTTTGGTCTACAAGACAGGTAAGTACAGTCGCCTGCACTATATACCTACATTTATTGTTGGTATATAAAATGCGCATGAGCATGGCATAAGGTATGCACAGAGGCGAGCTGAGGCAGTTAAGTATAATAATATAAGTGAGTAGTTGTCTTTTCTAGATACATGGGACAGGTAGATAAAGTGAGCATATGTCAGAATGATAGGAACCATTCTTGAATATTCCTCAAGTTCAAATAAATAAAATAAAATCTACTCACATAAACTATACATCACACAAAGCACAACTTTTACAAAAAAAATATAAAATACACTCTATTAGATTAATACACACGTATATTGTTATTTGTTCAACCAATTTGAATTTCTTATTTTTTATTGCTATACGACGGGGAAGCGCTTGGCCTTCTTCTCACATGGATTCAAGTTATGATAAGTAATGGAAATGCATTTCACCCGGAATCCTCAACAGCCTTAGGAAATGGTTATCTTTCCTCTAAATGCCAGAACACAACAAATTAGAATTGTTGTCATGGTGACATACTCAGGTAAGATGGTGGTAGCTAGCCAGGCAGAAGTCATACCACCAACCAAACCATGCTCAATATTGTACTCCCCTAGGGATCGAACCCGGGACATAATGAAGAGTAATACGCGTCGACGGCGAATTGTTCTTTACTAATATGTAAATTCCTCTTAATTTGGAAAATTAAGCCATTTCTTTCATATTACGTCTGGTAAATTTTGTCATAATATTTGTATTCAGGCCTGATATAAAATAATAGCATTATAAGAATACCAAATTTGGATAGAAAACAATATTAGTGTAGACGACTGTACGTCATTCCTTAGTAATTATAAGCTAAATGCTGGTTAAACCTCTAACTTATTATCTTGATTAAACTTTACTGTACCTACCAGCATTACTAATAAGGGATTTGTTTTCAAGTTTGAAAACGGGTTGGTTAGAAGTACCTAGGTAGATGGTAAGTGTATAATGCCTATCATGGTTATCTGTCGTTTTATAACTATCTGTTGGTAATATAGTAGTAAGTTACAAACAATGATGTGGTGCTGGTGTACCTCAGGGATTAGTCCTATGTTCCATGCTGTTTCTGCTTCACATTAACAATCTGTTAAAGCAAGGTATTACATTGGGTACAAAGACGACAACACAGTTCTGGACCGATACACCGCCAATGACCGGGTAAGTCAGTATTATCTAGAAACAAATATATGCTGCAGCGTCCAATTTCAAGACTGAATATGGTGTCGGATTGGGATGACGAATTTTGTTAAAATCAACGAATCAAAAATGCATGCATGTCTTTTCTAGGCTAAATAAAAGTCAACACCAAAAAGTCTTGGTGTTTTATGTTTTAATATCACCAGACCTCAAATTTATTTCATACATTTGAGTTGGAGTTTAATTTGATTGTAACCAGAGCGATCTGCTTTGATGAAGTTGGGTATTCGGAATTAGGTAAATAAATATTAGGACACAGGACATCAATTTCACACAGCGCCAACCAACCCCAAAACTAAGCATAGCTTATAATATGTTGTATGAATAAATAAATAAATGATTAAATTATTATTATAAAATATGGAAACTAGATTACTGATAGAATACATATATCCTTTTTTTTGTAAATACATACTTATCATACAATGCAACACCCAAATACAGAACAATCATCTATATTCTTCACAAAAATGTTTGTCCTGTGCGGGAATCTAACCCAAAACCTACAGCGCAGAAGACAGAATTACTACCAACTGAGGCTTGTTATATGAGGCGACGATACTTCACTCCAGGACTGCTTCTATGTCCGGTCGAGAATGGTGTATTGTCACCTCGGCTATAATCAACTTGTAACCAGGGTTGATGAAGGCCAAGTACTTACTTACCCGTCGTACAATAAAAAAAAAAAATCGCTACATTGGATTTGGTTGAGCGCAGAGCATTCAGAATTGTTGGAGAGAACTTTATCTCTAAGACGAAAATGCAAATCCTTGAGCACCTTCGATCGACTACGTCACCGTGTGATGTAGTAGCACTTGGCAAATACTTAAAATAAAAAAAAAAAACGTTAAAATTATCAATTAACCCATCTGATGCCCGCTGCCCATTATTTTACGTTTCTTAATTTTTAGTGATCCATACCCAAAGGGTGTCAACCTGATCCAATTCTTCGAATCCCTCAAGGTGGCTGGTTCAAGATTTTATGTCACTTTAATTATTAAATGGTACAGTGTTCACCGAGGGGTTAAAGTGACCGATTACCAAAGAGGGTAGTTCGAGGGATTTTTCACGTAGCCATCATATAAATAAAGCACTATATATGAAGAAGAAAGAAAGAAAAATATTTATTTGGCACCAAGAACAAACACAGCGCATAAACACACAGTAACACATAAACACACTAACTTAAATCTAGTAATATAACAATAGGTAAAAAATAAATAAATAAAATAAGTAGGTAAATACGTAAGTAAACACATATTATACTGCGCCGGGCGGCCTGGGCCAAAAAGGTACCACCTCAGCAAAAAGCCACTCCACCATGGAGTGAAGAGGCGCTGATTTTCAGGTGGAACCCACTCGAGCGAAATCACGCATAACAAATAGCAACTAAAATAAGATATGAATAGGTACATTTAATTACAAATTAATGTCCTGTGATATTTATTTATTATTTATTTATTTATAAGATATTTTTACTATAATTACGATAATAATAATAATAAATATTAAGAAGGAGTTTGGATAGGATTGAATAGGTATGCTATATGAATTCAGCTTTAATTATCTGTGTTTATTGAAAAAATAATGAATAAAATTTATAGTCTATGGTCGTGATCGTGGGCATCACAGTCACAGTCTCATGTGCAGTGTAAAATATAGATTCTGATTGAATAATATTATTAATGTTATTGATCTGAGATGAAATTTAAGAGATTGAAAATTAGAAAAAGAGCTTACGAGGACTTTTGTAGTAAAAGAAAGTGTTTTTTGAGTGCGAATCTAAACGTACTAATGGTCCTTATTGAACGAAACGGAGGATCTAGGGAGTTCCAACAATGCGTAGCAGCATACCGGAAAGATCCTCGGAAAGCAACGGACTTGTGACGTGGCGTAAGAAAGACGTTAGCACATTCTCGCTTTGAATAGCGTGAGTTACTTTTAGCGAAGGTAAGTTTAGAGTACAAGTATTGAGGTAATTTATTTTTAGTGAGGTTAAAGAGAAGAGTTGCTAAATGGATTTTTCTACGCACCGCCATCTTTAACATGTTTCCCGAGTTAAGGAATGGTGTGACGTGTGTGCGAGGCGGAATATGAAAGCAGAAACGCGCACAAGCATTTTGTACCCGTTGGATCAGCTGTTTGGTCCTACTCAAGAGACACGGCCCATACACAACATCACAATAATTGAGGCAAGAAAGTATCAAAGATTCACACAGCATTATTCGAATACTTTCACATAAATAGGGGCGAATCTTGTAGAGCAGTTTCAACCTATAAAAACAGTTTCGTACGTTTTCTGCCACATGACTCTCGAAACGAAGGTGGCTATCCAACGTAAGACCTAGGTTTTTGGTTTCCTTCACATATTCCACTGACTCTCCATAGATATTTATGTTAAGGTTTGACAAGTTAACCTTTTTAAGCTTAGCTTTAGTACCTAAAAGCATAAATTTTGACTTCTTGGGGTTCAATACCAAGGAGTTACATTTTGACCATTTGTATATGGAAGCTAAATCAATATTTATTTCATTTACAGCGCTAGTAGCCTCCGTAAGCAGAAAAGAATGATATAATTGCAAATCATCAGCATACAGATGAAAGCGACAAAATGAGATATTCTTGATGATATCAGCACTATATAATATAAAGAGAACTGGCCCTAGTATTGAACCCTGTGGAACTCCTCTTGGCACTAATTGTAACTGTGATTTTAGACAAGCACCATCTGGGGACTTTACTTCAACGCACTGGTACCTGTTACAGAGGTAACTTGAAAACCATTTAATTGTTTTTGTGTCGAAACCATAATATGCTAATTTGGATAATAGTAGAGGAACATTAATTGAGTCGAAAGCGCGAGAAAAGTCCAATAGCACCAGAATGCTGCACATACCATTATCTTGTGCTGCAAGAAGATTATCCACCACATCAAGGAGAGCGGTAGAGGTACTGTGACCTTTGCGAAAGCCGGACTGCATCTGGGGCAAGACTTGGTACTCCTCTAGAAACTTTATCAGCTGCATGCTGACCACCTTCTCCATTATTTTGGATACACTAGAGAGCAAACTGATTGGCCTCAAATCACCAAAAGTAGACGGCTGATTATTTTTAGGCAAAGGTTTAATAACCGCCAGTTTCCATGCATCAGGGCACATACCACTATACAAAGATTCATTGATTATAGCAGTTATCGCTGGCAATGATTGAGGTAAAGTCAGTCGCAGCATTTCCAGAGATATACCATCCAGACCCTGAGCGTTTGAATTAAATCCTTCAATAACCTTTAACACTGTGTACTCTGTAACCGGTTGAAGTGTAAAGATTCCACTACCAAATCTGTGGTACTCATAGTAAGTCAGAAGTGAAATATTAACCTGTTCAGAACCAGGCACTTTAAGAAAATGGGAGTTTATCATGTCAGGATTATTAAGATGAGAAGGTATTTCACCAGCTTCCTTCTTGTTTGGTAAAATATTGTTTTTTAAATTTTTCCATAATTTTTTCGTATTTTTCCTATAATTATTTATGTTATGTGTAAAGAAAGCGGTTTTTTCACTTTCTAAGGCTGCATTGACAATATGCTTCATGTTTTTATAACATGCCTTAAGGTTGTCAGTCTTATTTATCCTATATCTGTCATGATAACCGTCCCTAATCTTCATCATCTCCTTAACAGTATCTGTTATCCATGGGTGGGGAGAATTTTTGAACCGAGATGTTTTAATTGGTGCATGCAAATCAAATAGAGTAGTAATAGTACTGGTAAAAGTTGATACTAGTTCATTAATATTTTTTGTAGTGGAGAAATAGTCCCAATTAATAGAGTTTAGATCGGCAGAAAACAATTCCATAACAATGTTATTTAGAGGTCTGTATGTTACATAGCGAGCTGGGATTTTTTCTTTTTTAATATGAAATTCCACCATTATCATTGCATGTTTACCTAGCTCTGGTTTATATTTTACTGTGATCTTTTTAGCTTTTGCATCGGTACACACAATATCAATTAAGGTCTCTCGATGAGTAGTAAAGTGGGTTGGTTCTGTAATTAATTGATTAAGACTAAGAGAGTGTAGAAATTGTTGTAAAAGCCGAAACTTTGCAAAACCTGTTTCCAGCATATTAATGTTGAGGTCCCCCAACAGTATTACATTATCGCATTTAGCAATAGAGGCAATGGACTCAGTAATAATATCAAGAAAACCGGCAACGTCTCCCTGGTCTGGAGGTCGATAAGCAGTACCTATAACCACACACCTACCAGCCACGCTCAGCTGAAGCCAGAACTGCTCCACTGAATTGTCAATTGGGTAGGGGCATGATCGAGCTCTAATACCTTTTCTTATATAGAAACCAACCCCACCACCTTTGCCACCCTTAATACTGCTAGGTCTTGGCTGATAGATTAATCGATAGCCAGGCAGCTTCGGAGCTTTATCACCTTCACCCAGGCCAATCCATGTTTCATTCAAAGCTAAAATATCAGGTTTCAACTCCTCCATTGCAACAATAAATTCCTCATGCCCAGTATTAAGAGACCCTACATTAAACAAACCAACTTTTAAATTTGTCAGAGAAAGTTTTGTTTGAGTGGTTGGCATTTTCTGGATATTGATACCTGGGGATAACTATTAGTAATAAGAGCAATAAGTATAATAAAATAACAAATGTCATGAATAATATTGAATGGGAGAGTCATAATGTAAATAAGTTTATGGTAAAAATATATAATAAAAATGTAAGACATAATTGAAGCATTAGTTAATAAGAAAATGTAACTAATCAATAATACTTGTTTTTTTTCTCTGGTGAAAAAATAACAAGAATAAGCAAATTTATAGATCAGGTACTTGGTAATAGTAATACAATTTTGTGATTTAGTCATTAATAATAATTGTAAGGATTGATGTGATTTGTGATAAATATTATAATAATAAAATATGTTAAGAATATACAAGTTACATAATGATACTTGAAAATATAAAAATAAATATGAATAACCAATCAGCATCACATATACATATACATCAGCATACACAAGACAAATACAGACAGACATACAAAATAACCAGAATGCAAAAAAACGTGTTACATAAACAGAAGTTAAAATTCTACAAGAAAGTCTTAGTAAAGCTAAATATAAATTAATACTATCATAGAATAGCACAAAACAGGTATTCCTTTCAGATCGAGTGTTCAAACTCAAGATTGCCCAAAAACCCTTCCAAGATCCGCTACCGAGCGTATAGGATATGCGTCCTTCCCATCAGCTTGACGAACGTAAACTCTGCCGCGCTTGGTCCAAGCGAATCTCCACTGTAGCCGGCGGCACTCCTCGCGAGCCCGGTGGAACAGCTGGCGGTTGTGGCGCGACAGTCGCTCGTTCACAAAGATGCGAGGACCGACGTCAGCACGGCCAGCCTCCCCAGCGGCCAGCGTCCGGCGCACGCGCGCACCCTGCAGTAGGCGGTCGCGAAGGTCCCGCCGCGCCAGCCGCACCACAACGCGGCGCGGGCGCGGCCCCTCGCCCCCACCCTGCGATGTACCGACGCGCTCCGCGAACACGATGTCGCGCTCCTCCAGCGTGATCCCCAGCCTGGCCGCCAGCACCGTGACGGCATGTAGAACGTTCTCCCCGCGCTCCTCAGGCAACTGCCCGATCTCGAGGTCCGCGAGTAGCGCGTCCTGGTCCCGGTCGTTGAGTTCGATCTTCAGGTCGGCGACGACGCGTTCGAGCGCGACCAGGTCAGCGTCACCACATGTAGCCCGGGATGCGGTGTCAGCGGCGGCAGCGGCCTGTCGCTGCTCGACAGCCTCCACCCGCTTCTCCAAAAGTCCCACGCGAGATGTGAGCTCCGCGACAGACGCTCGGAACTCAGCTGCCTCCTGACGATATTCTCTCATATCACCACGCATCGCCCGCAACTCATCCTTAAAGTTTAAAAACTCTGCGAAGAATCGGTCTTGCATCCGGCCCAGCTCCTCCATCACCTCATCGTGGCCCCGGCGCGAGTTCAGCTGTAGCTCCATTTCGGTGAATTCGGCCGTTATGTTGAGCGCCGTGTCGTCGAGCACCATAGCCTCCTCGCCGGTGTCGGTGCTGAGCTTCGTGGTGGCCGGCGGCGGCGGCGGCGGCGGCGGCATCGGCGGGGACGTGGACGTTGGCGGTGGCGTTGGCAGTGGTACCGAGACCTCGACCTGCAGCTGCGCGGCTCGCACCGGGGTCGAAGGATCTCTGCCTTTGGGCGCCTTCACCTCGCACTCTGGACAGCGCCACGACTCGGGGATCGTCGCTCCGGCTGGGACCCCGAGACACTCGTGGTGGGTCCTTGAGTCGCACTGAGGGCATGTAATGCCGCCTCTAATGAACTTGCCGCAGGCTAAACACTTTGCCATATCTATCGGATTAGGCTAGTAAAATGTTTTTCACTACTCGACGCTAGATGGCGTTAGGCGTCGCGGACAGGCAGTTAATTATTAGATTTAGGTCGCAATTTAAATTGATTCCAAGTACAACTGTTCGCGCCTTGGTATATGTTGTAAATATACTTCAATCACTCTAGAATTAGTATTAGTAAAGTATTGTTTACAAACCGTACAAGTTCTTTTATTTATTTTTTAAAATGCACTATAGCGGGTATCAAATCCGTATCACTTAGTAAACTTGGATGATCTGTATCGATAAATACGAGATCCCTTGAATGTTATTGTGCGTAAATATTCATATTCGACACCAAACACTTATGTAAAAAGGCAATTATCACTTTGAGCACAGAACATTAATGTCGTGAATTGTTATTAATTAATTTCTATCACTCGGCTGTGCATTCACCGGCACGCGTGACGTCACTCTATATATGCTTAATTTATACTATAGCCACGTGGAAAATTAAAGACAATTTCTGTTTTTTTTTCAGTTTGTTACAACTTTATTATAATTTACCAACCTTAAATATAACAATGTAGAATTAGACTAACTATGTAGGTACAAAAGAAGCAGTCGGAATACCTAGCATACTTCAGCTATTATGTGCTCGGTAAGTGTTTTTTAATGAGGCATAATGCACGTCATAACTGTTGTCCTATGCGGGCGGGAAATGTGTATCGAAATCTATTGAGAACGCTGAGCGGACAGAAAAAGTCTATGGGAAAAAGTCACAGGAAAATACACCATTCTCGACCGGACATAGAAGCAGTCCTGGAGTGAAGTATCGTCGCCTCATATAACAAGCCTCAGTTGGTAGTAGTGCAATCTTCCAACAAAATCTTCAATCTCGGTATTTGCAAGATTTAAGAGGCTAATCTCGCAAGATCTCGGTATTTTGCGAGATCTCGCAAATCTTCGAATTATTATAGGAATTCTATTGAAACTTGGAAAAGTTATTGCTCTAGGGGCGAAATTATGAAACATTATAATACCTAATACATATAGGTACAAAAATACCGAATCATTTGTTTAAAAAAAATACAGATTATTCTGAAAAAAAAAACTCCATAAAAAACACAAATATATCTAGAGTGTCGTCTGCTAACCGGCTTTAGATGTTTTGTGCCAAATAGCCAGTAGCAGAAAAGACCCGTTCCGCATCTTGACCTAAGTTTTAGATGGCAAATTGATGGTGTTATAGTTAATCAGGGATTTGAAATCTTCATCATATTGGGCAGGATCTCTCGAATATAACAACGCAGTCATAATTTTTCAAAAAAAAGTATTGATTTATTCTATCCGTAATCTATTTTATTTATTATTTTTGCCGCTATAACAACAAATAATCAAAAATTAAAGAGAGTCCCCAAGAAACGAAATAATTTGACTTGAAATGTGGTTCTGCATCCTCGAAGTGCATACGAGATACCTCCTTAAAAAAAAAAAGGTATCTCCTTTAAAAAAAAAACTATTACTTCACTTGATATATACAAAATATTTTTCGAAATCGGTCCAGGCGTCTTCGAGTAATCGGGGATACATACATAAAAAAAAAGATTCAGTCGAACTTAGAACCTTCTCCTTTTTTTAAGTCGGTTAAAAAAGCCTTATTTTATTGGGGCTGGAACAAAAAGAGCAACAGTAGGAAAAAAAACTTCAATTCATTACAAATTCCTACAGTCTCTTTGCTTAGTTATTGAATAATTCGTATTCTTAAGTAAATCCGTAGTGACTTCGATGAATTTACATGCAAATTGGGTTTCCGAATCGATCTAACCGAACGCTCATAGAGTTAATACTATGACCAATTAATTCACTCCAAGTGCTGTTTTATCATGATCCTTATTATCTGATCACTAAAGGTTAAAATAGCTCAAATCATCTCTAGCTGATAGCAGAGATATCTTTGCCTCCGAATTAGTGAAGCCAACATACAGTATGGCTGTGAATAAGTGAAAATTGTCTTTTCAGCCAACGGAATTAGATTTAGTTTCCTTTGAGCGCCAGTCCACAATAAGTTTGTCGCTTGTAAGACGAAACTTTTCAGGCAATCTAATATGTGACAAAGTGATTATGTGATGTGTTTGTGCTCCTGTTGTTTGACTTAACCATGTTAAAGCCTTGCAAATCAAATGAGTTTCACTTCACCTAGCCACAGACATCAGAAGAGATACTAACGCGCGTACCTAGACCTAGATTCAGCTATTATCTTCTTATTTGCAGCACAGGTAGGTATATCTTGTTTGGAGTAGGTCTAATGTACTAGTGGTCTACACTGGTATTGCTGGCTTTTGCTTGTGGGTGTGGCTGAATGAACGCAACACTGATGAAATAACATGTTAATGTCAACCTGGCAACCCTCCTGCCGAAGTCAGACGCCTAACGGTTTGCTGTGTTCTGTTGGTGTGCGAAGAGCTAGCGCTTTTTGGAAGAGTTCGCTCCATCTTTGACGTCATCCTTGCTCTGGCCAGGCCAGAGCTAGACAAGCCAAGAAGTCAAGAGCTAGCTGTCATTTTATTGTACGAAGTGGAAGTGCTTGGCCTTCTTCTCACCTGGTTTCGAGTTATGATACGGCCGAAGGTCGAAGCGAGCTTATGCACGTTGTTATAGCAACAGACTTAGGTAAGATGGTGGTAGCTAGCCAGGCGGACTCTAAATACTACCACCAACCAAATCAAGCACAATATTGTACAATTATGGGGATCGAACCCGGGACCTCTGGTTTGGACACCAATGGGTGATCCACTAGGCTAGATCACTGAAACGGTATAAAAGTGTTTAGTTGTGTTGTGTTAGGCTCTCTCCCTTTATTCGCTAATAAATCCAGTCTCTGTTCTTTCGCTACTCGCAAGAGCAAAAGTTTAATAATCCAAATTCTACAAATATTAACAAAATCCAGTAAATAGCACTGCAGCAATCTTCCTACTTTTTCGGGGTAAATATCCAATCAGAAATCGCCGCGAGAATCTGGTAAAATATGAGATTTTAAAGCCGGTATACCAAGTTTTATCAAGATACGTTGGAAAATACGACCAGTACTCGAGTACAAAGACCTGAACAGGTAAAAGCAAATTTTCCAGTTGTTTCAAATACGCATCGCTCGCTTCGCTCTCTTGGTCAATGATAAACATTACATTAGCATACGTTGTGGAAAATTAACTTTGTTTTCTCACGTCTAATTCTCATCATCAATTCTGTTTGAATGCGATTAATTAGCCTAATCTCAAATGATGTATATGGGACCTTCACACGTTGTCATAGAGTTCAGATTATGAAAAGTATTTTACACATGGCATAGTTTAGGTATATGTTGGGGTAGTATATGTTAGGGGTATATGTTGAATGAATGGAAAACCATGGGGAGGCTATCATCTAATATGTCTCAATGACGCTGTGTTGAAATTGGTTAAAAAATTGATGAGAGCACCAAACTATAAAAGCCATGTTCCTATTATGGTACTAGTTCGAAGCATCGCTTAGTTTGGGGATTACGAAAAATACGACTATTTACTTATTATGTACTATATTTATACAAAGAAAACATATTTAAAACCGTAATTTATATTTCATTTGTTAGGCAAATTGCTTAACAATTTACAGATATTCAATAGAATTCGCAAAATTAATTAGCTTAAAATCTTACAAACTCGAATGGTTTCTTGATACAAAATTCAAGCCGTTAATTATCCACTAAGTAACCTTCATAATCATGTGTTTTCCTCGTAAAACATCACCCACAAATTACTTACTATTTGCTAGCTACGTTACCCTGCTTCGTAAGGGTAATTTATTAGGGAAAAACTGTCCCTGAAATCGTCCTTAAAATAAGTGAAAATCACGTTTTCAATTGCACTCCACAAGGGAAAAGTGATAACGGCAAAACAAATGGCCCTGTTAAACTTATACAAAAATGAATACTTACTTACCAGAGGGCTTATGATGCATGCCGAGAAATGTCTCTCTTATACAGATAAAAAGTCTTTTTTATCAATTGCAAAGCCTATTATGACCTATCATGGAATATAGTAGTTCTTTTTGGTCCCCAAAGTCAAAGTCACAGTCAAAGTCGAAATGTTAGCACTAAGATTTTTTAGGATCATTTTGAAACGTCAAATCCACCGCCTTTTCGGAATCGCGACCAGCACACAAGGAGAAAGTAAAATCTAGGTCATCTTTGGAACTAAACTTGAAAGTGAATATATATTAATATAAGTTTTTATTTAATAATGTGTATTAAAATATAAAATTGAACGCAAATTTGCTTTGTTAAATCTTTTTTTTCCCACGAGTTACCTCTGTAACTGTAATAACTTAGAGGTACCCGCCCTAAAAACCTATTTAGAAAAGGTACCTCAAACTCGTCTTCTCTTCTTTATTCCCTCATCTTCATCATTAATTTCAAGCGTTGCTTAATATGGGACTAGATGGCGTTGTGTGAAATTAATGACATGCCCACTATTATTTTAAATATTTCCTGCCCGGAACATAATAAAAGCAGCTTTATTGAATATTTTTTTATACCAGATTTTAGCAAGAAAAAAGTTATTTTGACACACCGATAGCATATACTATTTTTTACACTCAGAAAAACCTTGCTTTTGAAATTAATTAAATCACTTTGTATTCTGACAAGATACATTTTGCAGTTAAAAAAAATCTGACCGTTGAAATGATTGCCTGACTCAATTATATATGGCTCCATCAAAAATATCTTCATTAATTAACTCGCATTCAAACCAAATAATTGAATAGATGTCTAAGCCTATTCACGCTTGTAAGAGAGTATTAATTGGAAACTTTTTTGTCTTTTATCAAATTGCGTCGATAAAGATAGATGATGTTGTAGGACTTCTTCCATTAATCAGTATTTTCGGAACAAATTGCTTAGTTTTCAAATTTGTAAGGACGAAGCCTTACAAGACGTTCTTTTGGCTAATTTATCATTATTAAACGTGATACAAGCTCAGTAGTTAGTAAACCTACACAAAAAAACTGCTCTAAGATATGCCAAGTCACCACACTCTGCTAGTTCTTCGGTTATAAGACATAAAATATAAATTAAAAAAACATCGAATGGGTCCCTTTTGGCAAGCCTCGTACCTAAAGATGGCAGACAAACGCAACCCTGACAACCATAAATTGGTTACGTTTGACCATAATCTCGCCTTATTTGAAGCGATTTGGTCTATGGCCTAGGTAATGTTTATTATGACAAAGCAGCGCTTGCACTACATCTCACCTGGTGTCAAATAATTATAAGGTTGAAGGCACACTTGACCCGGAATTCTCAACAGACGTGGCTATCTTAACTCAAAATGACGGAATGCAACAATTTGAACTTGTTGATAGAGTGACAGACTTTGGTAGAAGATTTGGTAGAAGCTGGCTAGTTGGACTACCATCCAAAAAAGTGAAATATGGTCAGTCTAGCTGTATGGTGTCCAACATTGAGGCGAACAGTTACTCACGACTATTATACAAGGCGCAGGACAGCTTATTTACTTCATTTCAACTCTTATTTTATTAAAATTATAACGATACAATTTTACAGCAAACTCAACTATTGTCCAAGGGTATTCGAGATATTTCATCACCTGCTGCGGTAACGCCTTCATTTAAATTATTATAACAACATTTTACAGCAAACTTTTTTTTTATCCGCCTCTGTGGCTAGTGTTTCAACCCACCGAATTCCGATCCAGAGGTCCTGGGTTCAATCCCCAGGTGGATTACAATATTGTTTTCGGTTAGGTTGGTGGTAGGACGTTGTTTAAGTTCGCCTGGCTAGCTACCACCATCTTACCTAATTCTATCGCCATAGTAACAATTCTAAAAAAATATTGTGTTAGCCAGTAAGATAGCCAGTTTCTCAGTTTGTTAAGGATTCCTAGTGAAGTGCGCCTCTACCTTCGGCCTTATCTTAACTTGTAGCCAGATGAGATGAAGGCCAAGCGCTCCGCAACCTCCGTCTTAAAATAAAAAAAATGTGCGACTTAATGTTTTCTCCTGCTGCTTTTCTGTACTTCTGAAGGGACAGAAACATGGTGCTAGTAACAAAAAATTAAAAACTGCTTCAATGGGACTCAAGAACCTACTTGAGTCCCATTGAAGCAGTTTTTAAGGAACTGCTGTGACAAAAAGGTTCAGTAATTATACCAAAGGCACAATTGAGAACAAATAGTTTTTATGGATATGGAGTTACATTGGATTTGAGTTATACATGTTATGGTGTAAAAGAATAAAAGCAGATCATTGCCAAGTCGTCGTCTGTCACCAGACAGCTACCTGGCAACAACTTTATGTATTCATCTTCTGCGCAAGTGAAAATAACCTCTAATCTTACCCACATAAAGCCTAGAAAGCTAGACAGCTTAGCCGCTATCACACAAAATTTGCGCGTAGTTTATGCAAATAAACGCAAACCTTATTCGGCCGAGATAAGGTTCTAAGTTATAGCAGAGGTAAGTTTGTTAATGTAAGCTTGAAGTCACATTCTGAAGTTGAAGATAAGAAGCAAGACAAACGGACCTTTTGTGGGGTATAGTTCGCAAAAAGTTATTAAGCGAAGCGAAATTATGTTGATAATCGGCTAACGTTCAAGTAAGAGTATATCAACACATGACAAACCACGGTTTTCACGTACTATACAATACATTTATTCAATTAAAAGTACAATTAAACTAACTATGTACAAAGGAATCAGTCAGATATATATAGGACCGTTACAAACGGTCTATAGGTAACTCAACTGCTCCACACCAGTATCAGACGGTAGCGTGCCCAAGATACTGGCTGCATTGCCACGCTGAATAGCTATGCTAATTCGATGGCCTAAATAAGAGCCAGCCCTTGGGTCACGTGTCGCCTTAATCATAACAAGTTTTTTGAAAACCTGGAGCTAACCGGCTCCCCACGGACCCAAGGTCTCCATCTCAAAAGGCTCATATAGTTAAGTTCTGTTGAGACCACTATATTAACGCCTTTTGTGATCCTCGGCCGAATCAGCCGCCGCACCAGCCCTAACTGATGTCCCAGGCAGATGAGATGGCGCTAGGGTGTCGACGCAGGTAGCGTCCCACACCAAAGGCCTACCTATTTCCCAAGGGACAAGAGTCATACTTTCGGGCCGCTTACCATCATCACGTAACATACCATTCGGTTCAAGAACGGCTGGAACATTGACACTGGTAAAAGCTCGACTCACAAAACTCCAAATTTTGGAGGATGTTCCTCCAAGTTTGTACAGCAGTGGACATTATAGGCTATTGAAATAACTGAAATAGTTATTACTGCCTTAGCGTTTGCCTGTTTGAATGGATAACCAAAAAAGTTGAAAACCTAAAATCCGAAATTTCAAACTCAATTGTTGTATGAGAACACTGCCTTAAAAAGTTATAGAATCTATTTATATTTGGAATCAGTATGCTACCTTTCAATGAATTCCCATAATGTTTAGGTAAAACATTTTATTGTAATCTCTAATTAAAATGTTTAATAATAGCAATTTTTGTGCCATATTTAACTCAGCTTAATCGCTGATTAACGCCATCTAGCAGAGATTCACCAAACTATGTGAAACTGCCATAGTGTCTTAAAATTCGTTTAAAATCACGAGCGAGAAATGGCGTTTTTGCTTTTTATCTTTTTACATTACGTTTGTAATCCGAGTGACTCGTTGCTCATATCGTATGTAGGTGTGTTTGTCTTTTTTATTGCAACTCTCTGCAGCCTATGAGATGGTTTGATGGATTTTGACATTGAGGTGTCTTGCTTAGTTCCTCAAGATTGTGGAAGTATATAGCTGTGGTGGATTTGATATTTCATTCAAATTATTCTATCCTAAAATTTTTACTTATTTATTTATTTACTAAATACACTTACACTTACACTTACAGCTAGGTCTTAAAAATAGCTACTTACATAATACAGGCCGGTATATAAGGTTTCATTGATGACCGTGCGAAAAATAAAACGCCATCTACTTTAGAAAAACCGACATTAACACTTCTTCTGGGTTAACTATGTATTTATTAGCATTTTTGACACATTATTTATTCAACATGGTAGCAGAGCGTCGCTGAATAAAGCTATCAAGAAAGCGCAGTGAGAACAAAGAAACCGGGTGGCGTTCGTTTTCTTTGTCCACAAGTATCTAGAGGCTCCCGTATGTTAATTAACCTATTTTTATTTAACCGCCTCTGTGGTCTAGTTGTCCGCTCTTCGGTGTCAGATCCAGAGGTCCCGGATTCGATCCCCAAGGCACAAAGCGCAATATTGTCCATATTGCGCTTTGTTTGGTTGGTGGTAGGACTTTGTTTACGTCCGCCTGGCTAGCTACCACCAACTTACCTAATTCTGTAGCCATAACAACAATTTTTCGGGTAAAGTGCGCTTCCACATCAGCCTTATCATAACTTATAAAATCAGGTATAAGGCCAAACAGGCCAAACGCCTGTATGGCCTTCATCTCACTTTTTTTACAAAAATCTTTAAAAAAACCTCTATAGCGGCGTGCTTGTACACTGATAAAATTTAAATCACACGCTTTAAAGATGTCTTAGTCATCACAATCATCTTGTATTCCACATCGACAGGCTTGTTGGAAGAGACAACTACGTCAGCTGGAAATTTGCAGTGCAGTCTGAAGAAAACAAAAGTTATGTCACAGCATTTACAAGCCTCATAGCTCAGTTAGTAGTAACTCTGCCTTTGCGTTGTAGGCTGTGGGTTCGATTCCCACCCAGGACAAACATTTGTGTGATGAATATAGATGATTGTTCGGTGTTTGGGTGTTGTATCATGTAGTACGTATGTATTTACAAAGTATTTAAGTATTCTATCCGTAATCTGGTTCCCATATTACAAGCTATGCTTAGTTTGGTGCTACATGGCGCTGCGTAAATAGATGTCCTGTAATATTTATTTATTTATTTATTTTCGGCATTAGTGCAATGAATCCGGATCTTTGGAATATGGACATATGCAGCATGCACATAACGATACACTAAATCAAGACACTAAATTGCAATAATACTGCTGCAAACCGAAAACTAAATATATTAGACATTCGTTTACACTTTCTTTGAGATAATATTGTAAATTCTAAAGTTGAGTTCTTATTTGTAAATGATTGTCTGACCTGACAATTTGACTAAAAGACCCGTGATTTTAAACATTTAATATGTACTATTACTATAATTAATGGGATATTTACCATGATTTGTTGGTGAATAAGTTATCCGATATTTCGAGTTGCATGCGCAATGATCACGGATCAGTTTTTTTCGTGAATACATATAATTGAACACCCAAAAACAGAACGAATATATATATTCATCAAACAAATACATTTCCCGCGTACGAATCAAACCCACAACCCACAGCACAGAAGGCATAACCAACTGAATGTAGAACGCCTTTATGCTACATTGACAATACAAAAGACCACATCACAAGGTCTGCTGGTGTTACCAAAATTGCTAATTATTGTCTCTAGAGACGAAGTGCGTGCTACCTCTATATTAACGCTATCAGTCTGTACAACCGCATCCTGTTTTATTTAGTAAACCTTAAACACAGCTATACTCGACACAAATCCGCGCCTATCTCCATAATCGACAAGACAAATCGCACATATATATTCTAAGACGAAGCCACAGGTAATTGTAAACGGCTAGATAACTGGGAATTAACTTCTCAGTAGTCTACCCCGGGCAATAAAATCGTTGACATTTGACAAAAGTTACTGATAGGACCTGGATAGCGACCGCTCATTCGGAAGTACATCGCCAAGTATTTTGTAGTGTTCCGTCCGTTTGCCCGTCCCTTTTTTACTGGGCTTCTGGGAAAGCAAGCTCGATTCTAGATGATTGCTATTTGTTAAAGCCTAAGGCTGCTCCTATTAATAACTAGTAGTTCGCCTCGAACCGAGATGAGGTTATTTCTCACACAGAACGTAATTAACAAACGATAAAAGTGTGCTTTCATTGTACCTTTGTTACCTGACTTAAAACACTTTTTTCTCACATTCTCTTTATTGACCTGAGTGTTCGAGGCTCTCTCTTGTTGCTAACGTAATGTATCCTTACTAACATGCAACAAAGGTTGATGTCGTTTTGAAAAGTGCTCTCAAAATGGTTGCCTTAGTAGTTGTGGTTTAAAATCTATCCCTCCAGCCCACGGATGTCGTAAAGTCAACCAACAAGGCAGCAGCTGTTTTCTTTGTGTAAACAAAACTTTAACTGTGAGCACCAATCTGTCTGCTTAGCGTGGCGATAATGGTCGTGGGTACCGTACCATATTGAGTGAATAACAATAGATAAATGGACCAGTTTTAATCAAATTTCGAATACCCTATTTTATCTTACAAGACCTGATGATCATCCTTTGCCCCCTTCATCTTAAAAACCACCCCTAATAAGGGCAAAAAAACTTATTTTGAAATCAGTCCCCTATTTCATGTAATATTTAATGTTTATAACACATTTTCAAGACTTAAATCTTACAGGGGTGGTTTGAGCAAATCTAAATAAAGTTAATTGTGAAGTCAACCCCCATTAACAGTCAATCCAACAAGACATACCAAGCGTGTTAACCCCTTAACGCGCTCTTTTGTTACGAAAACCACCCCTTATAAAAAATAAAAATAAATATTGCTGTGTAGAAATTAATGTCCTGTAATGTCCTGTAATATTAATGTGCAGCCGATACTCTGTCAAATGACACCCCAATAATCTTCTCGTCTCACTTAATTCCCCTATTTCTCAAAAACTACCATAGTGTCAAAAAAGTCCTCAAACCGATTGATGAGTATTAATATAATCTCTGCTTGTTCAACATTTTGAATTGATCAGATCAGCCATTCAAAAGATATAAGCGAAAAATTTTTTTTTTCACCTTAATATCTCAAAAACTATTCAATTCTATTTACGTTATATCTATTCAGTTTAAATTTCATGAAAATCGGATAATCCGTTCGATATTTATGCCGTCACAAACATTGCCACATACATACATACATACATACATACATACAGTGCCGGATTTCCCAACTTAACTCAGAGATCTCGATCACTTCGCTCACTCGATCAAAAATAAAAAACGGATAAACAATACCCAAGGTATTTTTTCGGGGCAGACTAGGAATTACACAGAAAATAACGGTTAAAATTGAAGCGAAGTATTTCAATATTTTTTTGTTATATTGGGTGCGTCGACATTGCATAAACAGCATATCTTCGCATGAAAATGTATCCACTATTTTTGCAGTGCGTGTGAGTAGGCATAGGATATCGCATACTTTATAACAAATAACAGGACACTAATTTCTCACAGCGCCATCTAGCCCCAAGCTAAGCATAGCATATGTAATATGGGAACTAGATTACAGATAGAATACTTAAATACGTATTTTTCGTAAATACATACTTATCATACATTACAACACCCAAACACAGAACAAACATCTGTATTCATCGCAAAAATGTTTGTCCTGGGTGGGAATCGAACCCACAACCTACAGAGCAGGAGGCTTTTTAGATATATACGATATCGTTTAATAATAATACCAACGTTTATTGTTCAAATACACAGTCATTTTTATAATGTTGGGAATGTGTGCACCCATTACCAACTTTATTTTTTATTTTTTATATAAATAAATAAATATTATTACAGAACGTAACCGATTCTGTGGTCTAGTGGTTTAACCCACCGATTTCAGATCCAGAGGTCCCGGGTTCGATCCCCATGGGGAGTACAATATATTGTGCTTGGTTTGGTTGGTGCTATGATTTTATTTGAGTCCGCCTGGCTAGCTACAACCATCTTACCTAATTCTGTCGACATAATAACAATTTAAAAATTGTTGTATATATAGAACAAAATTGTCAATTTAATACTAAAGTAAACAGTACAATGGGCGGTCTTATCGATTAAAAGCGATCTCTTCCAGACAACCTTAGGATGGAAAGGATAGTACAAATACGGTTGATGGTAGGAGGGTGTACCTACATAATAAATAAAATAATATCGCCTCTGTGGTCTAGTGGTTTAATCAACCGATTTCAAATCCAGAGGTCCCGGGTTCGATTCCCATGGGGAGTACAATATATTGTGCTTGGTTTGGTTGGTGGTAGGACTTTGTTGAAGTCCGCCTGGCTAGCTACCACCATCTTACCTAATTCTGTCGCCATAATAACAATTCTAAAATTGTTGTGTTCCGGCATTCAGAGGTAAGATAGCCAGTTCCTCAGTTTGTTGAGGATTCCGGGTGAAGTGCGCCTCCACCTTCGGCCTTATCTTAACTTGTTACCAGATGAGATGAAGACCAAGCGCTTCCCTGTCGTACAAAAAAAAAACTACCTAATAAAAGAGAATAAGTAAAAATTGATATTTACAATACAAAACATGACTAAATAAATAAGTTATAATAATTTGACTATGTTAGAATGATTACTTTTTGATTAGTGAAGTGCGCTTCCAGCTTTGGCTTTATCATAACTTGAAAAACATGCCTTATAGCTCAGTGGGTAGTAACTGTGCCTTCTACGCTATAGATTGTGGGTCCGATTCCCAACCAGGACAAATATTTATGTGATGAATATGGATGTTTATTCTGTGTTTGGGTGTTGTATCATATAGTACCTAGATAATGTATTTGCAAAAAAAATTGTATGTAAGTAGGTATTCTATCCGTAATCAAGTTCCCATTTAACAAGCTATATATGCTTAGTTTGAGGCTAGATGGCGCTATATGAAATTAACATCCAATAAAAAACAAAAACAAAAACAGATGAGATGAACGCCAAGCGCCATCCCGTCATACAATAAAAAAAACTTAATAAGATCTAAGTTTTAAGTGGCAGGAATGACTAAAAACCTTGGCTGTTCTAATTCTTGATATGAAAAAAATGTTATACACTGATGTATGATGTTAACAAGCCTCACAGCTCAGTTGGTAGTAGCTCTGCCTTCTGCGCTGTAGGTTGTGGGTTCGATTCCCACCCAGGACAAACATTAATGTGATGAATATAGATGTTTATTCTGTGTTTGGGTGTTGTATTGTATGATAAGTATGTATTTACAAAAAAAAAGTATTTATGTATTCTATCCGTAATCTAGTTCCCATATTACAAGTTATGCTTAGTTTGGGACTAGATAGCGCTGTGTGAAATTAGTGTCCTGTAATAACATAATAATAGTGTCCTGTATATACTGGGGTGTATTGTGCATTATCCATTATTACCCAATCCTAACAGAGGAAGACCTTGGAATCCAATCTATCAGTTTTTCAGTGACGATGCTGTATACATACCACTGTGACATCATTTTGGCATATCGTGAGGCTCGACATTATATCTGTATTTATTAATATCCGTATCCGTACCCGAGTGAGTGATATTCGGTCACATTGTGCGTGATGGAATAGTTATGTATTAGGTACTATGCAGATCTTGTTACCACGAATATAATCACGAGCATTATTGCTTAGAGCTATTACCAAGTAATTAGTTCAGACGAGTCAGCTTTGCTGAGGTAAATGTAAATGTATTAGCTATTTTTGTTTTTTTTTTTAAAATAAATAGATAACTATATTACAGGACATTTATTTATCAAGCATTGAATTAATTAAATTATTTTAAACTTTTTTCATTGTAAAACCTAAGAAACTACGTCTACAACACCCTATTTAAGAGTCGTGTAAGGGTGCAATAATACGGGATTCTGGGAAATATCTACGCAATGATGGAACAAAAAAAGGATTCTATCCGTAATCTAGTTCCCATATTACAAGCTATGCTTAGTTTGGTACTCGATGGCGCTGTGTGAAAGAAGTGTCTTGTAATATTTATTTATTATTTATTTATATGCCTGGGGGTCTTCAGATTTGTTGGAGTATCCTCGGGTTATTGATGGTTTCCTTGCGTTGGCTTGCGTGGGCTAGCTGATTCTTCTTTGGTTTAGTCTTCTTTGGGACACCCTCTGCGTAGGGAGCTGTCCGTTACTCCAGTAGTGAATAGGTTCATTCAATGGGCAGTAGCCCGTTAGGGTCTCAACTATTATTCGAAGGTTTTCCTAAGGTGAAGGAATTGTCGTGTTAATAAGTCTTGGTGAAGTAGTCGGTAGCGCTGTTCTGGTCTGTTGACATTTGGAAGAATTTGTTCAGCGTGTGGTGTAGTAATGTTTGTGTGTTAAAGTACTCAATTTACTTTAATAATATCTTTCTAAATACCACTGTGGTTTTATTATTTAAGAAACAAGGCTGTCACGTTGTAGGGGTGACCAATAAGATGAGGTTCAGGTTACTGATAAAACTAATGTAAATAAACACAGGTATCTATTTTATTCAGGTATTATATTATGATTTAATAAGTTAGTAAATGTACAAATACTTATCTCGGCCACTGAATTCGGTAGTAGACTAGCTATTATAGCACTGCAATACATTTTAGAAAACAAACACCCACTGGGCACTTTCTCATTTTCATAAACATACTAATGTATTTAAAAAAAAACTATTGAATATTTGTTTTTTTTTCATATACAATTAGGAGACGAAACAAGCAAGTAGCCTACCTGATGTTAAGTGCATCTCTTGCTTATAACAATAACTTACTGCGTAGATTACATCCACAAAAAACACAGCCTACATTGCGCCCGCCAACTTGAGGTTTATAGGTGTTAAGCCTCACGTGCCTGTAATTACACCGGCGACCATACCCTTCAAACCGGAACACAGCAATGCTGATTGGCGGCTGAAATAGGTATCTTGGTAGTACTTCTCCGGACGAGCCCTCTTACAACTTTCAACGTTCGAGCAACGCAACTCATTTATGGACAACATAATAATATAAAGAGCAAACTTATGCTTGAAAATATGATAGTTTAAAACCCTCTGCTAGCTACGTGCAAGCCTGCGTGCAACCATATTTGCCCGCCCTCACAGCGCCCTCTATGATGTCATGTCAACCCTTATTTTTAATTAAATTTAATTGAATGTATGAAGAACCATCCAGCTAAGACTCCTTATAGTAAACTCTTTGTACAGTGAGCTCATATTACATTGGCTTTTCATGCCATTAAAACAATGATTACCATAAACCCGTTAAAGAAATGTTTTCAAAATCTTTGCAACCCTGTGGTTCTAGCAATGGCGTAGATTTAAAAAAAAATATGAGATCTATTAAATGTTTACCATAAAAATATTTTCATCGTGTTACATATTAATTACATTAAAAAGTTACACTCAAAATTTTTTACCCCTTTTCACTCCTTTACCCCCTGATTTTTTTTTTGATTTGATATTGATTTTTTTCTGGTGAGGGAAAATAATAAATTAACATAAATCTTGACAACGATGTCAGTAGAGATTATAAAATATTTCATTCGAATCTATCAAGTAGTTTCAGCGTGATGAGCGTTCGTGAAACAGACTGACAAACAAAAATGGTAAAAACTATTGTTTAGGCTTACGGTTGTGTTTTTGAACCCGTTACATTTTTGATAATAAGTACCTGTGCAATTATTTAATAATTTAATATAATTATATATTTTTAATGTTGTAAATTTGAATAAAATTATAACCTACTCACAAAATGGATTAAGTAAAAAAAAGAGTTTACATAGATAGGGGATATATTTAATAATCTCCACACATAGACATTATGACACCATTACAACATTTCTAATTGTTGTGATCTGGCATTAAAATAAGATATTCAGTTCCTCAATCTGTTGAGGATTCCGAGTGAAGTGCGCTTCCCCGTTTTATCCATATCTTAACTGAGATGAAGGCCACGCGCTATTAATGAAGGCTACTAACAAAACCTATCCCTTCATTTTGTTCTGAAATATGAACCATACTCAGGAAATTTACCAATCCCACTTCGAAAGTCTAATGCTAGGTACATATGAGTTCCTTTTCTTGGTTTGGACCTCAGCACCCAACGAGTTAAAGGAAAACCTACCTTTATTTTCTGCCACGGCTAAAAAATATATAATTGTGAACCCATTCAATGCATATGAAAGTGCCAATTAACCAAGAGCTCTTTCATCGTTTCCGTTCAATACATTTTCGATTAATCAATCATGAGATGGGAGGTCTGTTTGTACTGGACTGAATGTGTAATGGGAATGAAAAAATATTAAAGGCTGTATTTTTGTACTGCATGCTTTGCCCGTGACAAAGAAGTAGGTACAGTTTAATGGCTGACGCAGATGTGTTGGGGTAGGAACGCAAGTGTAGAGTTTTGATAAACTTACGTGGTGTAGTGGTTCGGTATGTGGTTTTCGATCCAGAGTGCCTGGGTTCAAACCCGGGTGAAGCACATCTTTGTGATGTTTGATTCCAGTTTGGTTAGGATATGGTAGGCCTGATCTTACGTATCGATATCGATGTGATATCGTGCTTTGGAGGGCAGCTACTGCATAGATAAGTCATTAGAGCCCTGTCAGATGCCTATGGTGGCGGCTCGTAAACCTCGAAAAGAGCATTATCACGTTGGCACACCCACAAACCTAATAGTTATATAAAATAATCATGACACTGACTTAGGGCTGACTGACAATCAACGCACAGCTAAAACCCGTAGGAAAAAATCCTTTATTAGTGTACCCCTACTTTAAATTACTTTTACTTAGGTTAAGACCTTTTGACTTGAAATTTAAGTGGTAGGGTAGCTACCTGTTGTAATGTAAAGGTGCACTAAGAAAGGATTTTAGGAAATTCTCACGGGATGGTGGGAACAATGGCACTTCTATTAATACCTACTTATATCTGAGTAACATTTATATCACTCACAATGGAAGAGAAAGTAGAGAGCTAATGTGGACTTTTAGTTCAAAAGGGTTGAACAAAAACGCTCATTATCCCTAGGAAATTGCTTCAACTAGCGAAACTTTTGTATATTCTAATTAGGTATTTTAGTAGGTACTATGTATAGGAACTATGTTGCCGAGTGGGTACGGGCCCGCCTTCCGATCCTGAGGTTGTGAGTTCAAATGTTCAAATCTAGTCGTGCACTTTACAATTTTCGGGTTTTCGGAAGTTTATGTGCACATGTATCAAATCATATTGAAATCATGAGGAAATCGTCGCTAGCCCTAGGACATACGTTCCTAGGATTAAAAGTCCTAATTACATGTGTCACTAACTTCCATCTAGTGTGCATGTACCAAACGTACGTGGGTAAGGCCATAATATTTTGCCACTTTGTAACATAGAGTAACTACTTCTATGTTACGTAACGTAGAAGTAACGCGAAAGTTACATATAGATTTTGTAAGGGTGAGTACATAAAGTGCTACTTTTTTATCCAATTTAAAAAAGATATTTATGATATATTCAAATAATAGGTTTAATGATAAGCGATAATTGAGAGATGAGATAAGAAAGAGAATTCAGTGATAGGATATATATTTTTTAAACTATATCCAACCACTAATTCAGCTGTCAGTTGAATTTCTTGAATACACAATCAAACCACTACAATCTGGCCATTTATCAAATGAATGCAGAAGGACAAGATAAATAAATAAATAATAATGGTATCTTAAAATAAATAAAACTTATCTCTTAAAAAATATATCTTTATATTAAAGAAAAAGTCACAACAGTTTTTTCAAAACAGGTCCTTTTTTTCAAAAAACAATCATTATTCAATACAAAGTAGTTTCCCACTTTAAATTAAAACAAACAAGAAATCATCAGAGACAAAAACCCGTGAAGTGTCACATTTTGAAGATAATATATTTAGCAACCGAAATTGGTAATCACAAATCAAAATCACATCGTGATCTGTCAAAAATAGATCTCAAAAACGTGTTTTTTTTTATAATCACAAACATGTATTAAGATCCACAACAAAAGACAACAAAAAAACAGTTAAATACATGGTATTAATTACTATTGCATAGTGATGAAAAGTTAAAGATAAAATTAATATTGAAGGCTTGGTCTTTCTAAATCAAGAAATAGGTAACTAGGCAGGTAGTTGTTTTGTGTGATAACTAGGAGTTTAAACAAAGCCGTATATCGATTTTTGTAGTCTCAGTAACCATTATAATAAACAGTTTGATTAACAATAATCGGAATGATTACTCAGGTATACTTTTGTACAGGTATACGTTGGACTATAAGGTACGATCTTATTTTTTTTATTTATTAATTTATGTGAACTCATCATTTAATTTAATTTACGGTGTACCTATTTAAAAATATATAATAGGACTATCAAGATTGTTTACCATTTATCCTATTTTTGATAAACAAGTATTTAATAAATACATTTTACATGCAAACTGAAACAATGATAAAAAATGGAATATGTACTTAATTCTATAATTCGATGATGATGATGATGATGATGATGATTTTACATTATGCACTAACCTTTGCAACACTTCAACGTTACTACGAAATTATCAACGTTACCAGTCACATAGAAGTCACAAAAAAGTAACGTAAAAGCGTAAGGTTGAAGTTATAAAATGGAATAATTTGCAAATGCGAGCCGATTTTTAATCAAAAATACATCTCCGTGCTTTATTAGCCACTTATGTACAGTACTGTGTAAAATGTGTATAATATAAACAGTTATTTACGTTTAAAATAGCCAAAATTCATAAAAAAAAATCCGCTGTGACCAAGCACACGCGCAACACTTTGATAATCTCCACAGACTACAAAATGATATAACTATACAAAATGAATTTTTATTTCGTTGCCGTAATCCTAAGTGGTGCCAGCGACATTATAAAATACTACCCTAAAGTATATTGAATATTTAGATGCCCAATTTTGGTAACATGCAAAACAGTAACATAGAAGCAAAAAGAAGGAAACACCATTTAGAATTGTTATAAATCATTTATAAAAGCATATTAGAACACATTGCACCCAGAATGTAACTGCTTGTTTTATACCTATTTCAGAATGTTATAATAAATTGCGGGTTAAGAAGAAGAAAAAAAGTTCTAGGTTGCCAAATGTTTGACGGAACCAAAAAGACACCGTGTTTTTGGCATAATTTCGGGGTTTGGTCGTATTTAAGTAATTGTATTTTTAAAAATATACGACTAATATGCATTTTAAAAGTATTTTCTAAGAGATTAAGAATTTTTTAATTTTTTAAAATACTAATAACCAATTAATAACAAATTACGATGCGCTTTGTTTTTAATATGAATTCAAACCTTAGGCCATTTTTATTTTACAAAAAGAGGCAAAATCTAAGCCCTTACCCACGTATGGACGTGCCTCAGACTACCCTCTAGTAGGTGATCCTTATAAGATACACGTTCTGAGTAGTGATCAGAGGTAAATACTCGATGGTAAGTCGTGAGTAATTTTCTTTTACTTAGCGCTTATTTCACGATCTCTGAGTAGCGTTATCCGATGAATAAAAATATACCCACTTCTTTGTGACATATTAACAGAAATTGAGAGCATGATTATTAATTGTAAAGTAGCGTTACTGACCTCGTGAAATAGGGGCTTAACCTATCAAAGCCATCTCCATAAAAGGACACATAATTTTCCAATATAGTGATCAAAGAACCCTTTATATTTTAGTGATTTCACATCATATCACACAAATATTATAATAGCGACAGTTTGGATGTCAACTTTTATAAATAAATTGAGACAGGCTGCAAACGCAATCTATAGTAACTTAAAAAATAAAAGATATTTAGGTACCTAGCTTCACCCCTAATACAAATACATTTAACCGCCTCAGTGGTCTAGTGGTTTGCCTTCCGGTGTCAGATCCAGAGGTCCCAGTTTCGATCCCAAGGGGAGTACAACTTTATGCTTGGTTTTGCTGGTGGTAGGACTTTGTTTAAGTCCGCCTGGCTACCCCCACCTAATTCTCATACCAAAAATTCTAAAATTGTTGTGTTCCGGTCAAGTGCGCTTCCACCTTCGGCCTTGTCATAACTTGAAAATCTGATGAGATGAAGGTCAAGAACATCCCCGTCTTAAAAAAAATACATTTATACCTAGAATTCAAAATTATGTAAGGAATAAAATACATAAAAGTACTATCTCTTATACAAGCCAGTGAATAATGGTACTGGTCTAGATTATTTAAGTTACCGATAGACCGCAGAACGGTCCAAAGGTAACCCGACTGCTTTCCATATAGAAGATTTGCCTGGTATACTCATAATCCTACGAAAGTTTAGATAAAGCGGTTCTTTGAAAGTATACTAAGTACTTACATAGTCAGCGACCTTTGCAAAGGGTCTAGAAACTACCCGGGAACGCCACGTAGATAATTATAGCATTGAGCCCGCTTGCACAAGAAACGAACACATCAACGGCAGTCCCTTAAACTTCACACATTCATATATATAATATGGGTATATACCACATAGTTCTTACATATAACACTACATAGCACAACTATATTCTAGAAGATAGGTAGGGTACGTCTTAAGACCAGTTCTAAACTCCAGTTTTTTTTATCATTTGAAATGGGTAGGCTCTTGACCTTGGCCGTGTACTACCTGGACGAAGGTGAGTTCCTCGATGGATAGTTGAATCTATATTAAATGTATTGGCTAGAACTCCACATACAAATAGTTTCCTGCTTTTTTGGAATAAATAAAAATAAAATATATTAAAACGTTGGCGTGACGACCTGACTGCATTTAACCAGGGTTGGTGGGAAACGGCGGATGACCGCAATTCTTGGAAGTATAGGGACAGTATAGGTTAAAAAAAAACTGCTTGGGACATCAGTTAGGGCTGGTGCAGCGGCTGATTCGGCCCATGATAACAAAAGGCGCAAACATGGTGGTCTCGACATAGTTTACTTATTTTAGCCTTATGTCAAGACCTTGGATCCGAGCGGAGCCGATGCCCACTTGGTTAAAAACAAATCTTCCATTCTCTCTTTTTGACCCAAGGGCTGCAAATATACCCCACCAAAACTATAATACCAGCGAGTACTCCAGTCTACCCGTGTCCACATCCGTTAAAACGTTCTGCTCCTCCAGCGGCTACGGCTGGATGACCTTTAGCCGTAGCCGTCAACTAAAGGTCAACGGTTTCTTTGCCCAGGGTAGACTTAGTAGTCTACCTCCTAGTGGAGGTTAATCCCACCCATCCCAAGAGTCCAGGTCGTCTGCCGCGAAACTTTATAACAACTCAGAACAATAAAACTTCGAAAGTTAAACAGATAACAAATAGCTTGACCCTTCGCCGGCATCTTAAAAATAATATTAAACCATCTGGCGCAGGCCAAAACTGCCAGCCATCAACCGCCTGCAATATTTTAGGCAAATCTGTTCTCAATAAAACGAAAATATTCTGAGATTTAACGAATCCCCAATTTGTGTGGCAGATCTTAATGCCACGGCCATGAAATCTGTTGTTAGCGTATTGAAAATAAAAATGCAATCACCTAAAAAAACTTAACTTTCTTAAGGTGCGATGAAGGTCAAGCACCTACCCATAGTTCTTTAAAAAAAAAGTATATGATGATACCTACATATTATAAAGTATATTGACAGAGCGTATAGAGGCTACGATTATTTATTCGTAGCCTAGAGGTTGCAGATTGATTTACCTACAGAGTACATTATATACTTATATACGCAACGGAGAGTCCGCCATCAGTGAGAGAAAAAGGGGGCACATCTATATTTGACAGCTGTCATAAATATATAGTTATGCAAAAGAAGCTGCATCTTTTTAAGATGAGTAGAGTATGGGATGTGACTTTTTGTGCCATTATGACATTAGCAAATGCTATAACCAAGTGCAATCTCTGAAATACAATAATCATATTTTAAAAAAGGACTGCAGTAGGTTGTGTTCGTGTTCATGGTGGTGATAACAACCAAAGTCAAATTAAATACGTTTTTGACACGTACATGATAAATTTATTATTGAATTTGTGTGAAGCTGAGTGACAATCGAGATTCAGCCCAAACTAGAAGACCTGTGACCTTACCTTTTCAAGTTACTTTGTATGTGACATTTGAGAATTCGAAATAGTAACTACAAGTATAAATAGGAGTGCACTGAATGATTGTTACGGGAAATTCCCACGAAATCACGGGAACGGCGTGGTGTACAGTAACGGGTGAGTAGGTTCTTGGTGCCCAAATTATATAAGTAGTAGTATTATATAGTAAGGTAAAACGTTTCGCGATAACGATATTTAAAAATAGCGTTAAATCGCTAAAAGTTTTATTCGGTTTGATTTAGTGGCCCCAAAAGTCACCGTGGCTAGTGTCACAATCAGAATTGCAAATGTAACAGTAAATTTACAAAGAATACACGAAAATTATGCGGGACCATCCACGATGAGGGTTTTATTCCTGTGACATAGGAAACCCTATTAAGGGTGGAAATGTAAATTTATTGAAAAGTGTTTTTGATGAGGGCTTTTGAATTACAAGTTATTTGTTTCAAAAATCTTTTCGATATGAGCGTAACAGTCTACAATTTTTAAAACTTTAATAATTCTCTTGTAAATCAATACATAAATCATTTTCCCGTCATATTTTAATTTTGTACGCTTTTCTCATGTTGTTCTATTTAACTTTATATGCTAACTTACTTCAACAGCATTTTATGTCTACTAATGGACAGAGCTCTCTCCCGAATCGGAAAGTTTCGTCTAATCCGCTCATTTGGAGGGAAGATTCTTATGCCGCCACCGCCACAGCAGGACGTAAGTAATAAAATATTAATAATAGTAATATATTCCATAATTAAAGTAATATTAAATAATGGCATGGACGTATATTTCGTCCATGATAATGTGGGTATAATATATATGTATAATGTAACATCAAAAAACCAAAGACAAATGTAAAGTAGTTCGATAGATAGATAAACTCTTTATTTTATACCAACAAACAAAAATAAACAAACAAGCAAGAAATGCATTAAACTAGGTACAATGAGCGGCCTTATTGCTAAAAGATATCTCTTCCAGGCAACCTTTGGAAGAAAAGGATAGTAGTAAGTAGATACTAACAAGCAGTAGCGAATGAGACAATTACAAGTTGGTCGAAAGGTAGATAGATAGGTAACAAACGGTGCGTCGTCACATTTCATTCCCTCTTTAAATGACTAACCTTTGGTACTAACTAACTTTTCATAATTACTTCTCAAAAAACGTAGTGTTCCTTGCATAAAAATGACTATAGTGCAAGCCAAATAATCGTTTATTTGATTTCTTGCAATGCACCAGCTGAAATATTTTTCTACTGTACCTAAATTGCTCGAAGAAAATCTTTACCAAACATTTCTAATAAATTATATTTATAATGCTACTATATAATTGGTAACATTTATAGTGCTTATGTTTGGTTGGTGGTAGGACTTTGTTAGATCCGGCTGTGGCTACCACCATCTTATCTAATTATGTCGGTAGCAACAGTTCTAAATTGTTGTATTCTGGTATTTAAAGGTAAGATAGCCAATTCCTCAGTCTGTTGAAAATACCGGGTGAAGTGTGCATCTACTTTCACAGATGTCAAATTCATACTTTGACATCTAGGTGAAATTAAGGCCAAGCGCTTCCCCGTATTACAATAAAAAAAAACTGCGGTGCAACGACGTGATAATGTTTCGTAATTGTAAAAAAAAAACGAAAAATACGAATACAAGGGATAACATTAAACTAGACTCTACTAGAGATCTCGTGATGTCCGGTTTGTGACGGAGATTATTTCTCAAATACAACGTAATTAACAAACGATAAAAGTGTGCTCTCATTACCTTTCTCACTTTATATAAGCACTTATTTCTCGAACTCTCTTTATTCACCTAAGTGTTCGAGACTCTCTCTTGTTGCTATCATAATGTAATATCCTTTATAACATGAAACAAAGGTTGATGTCGTTTAAGAAGTGCTCTCCCATCTGTTGCCTTAGTAGTCGTGGACTAAAAATCTACCCCTCCAGTCCACGGAGTCGTAAAGTCAACCAAAAAGGCAACAGTTTTTTTCTTTGTGTAAACAAAACTTGTGTAAACGTAACTGTGAGCACCAATCTGTCTGCTAAGCGTGGTGATAATGGCCGTACCTTACAGTTATAGAGGAAGTGCTTTGCGCATTGTAGTGGACAATAATGTACTGTTGATTTGGAATATGCGCAAAACCCTTACATGAAACTACAAAATTAATTCTCGGTTTTTATCGACTCCTTTCCCAATTGAAAGAATAACAATAGATGAATTGACCAGTTTTAAAGAAATGTCGAATACCTTCTCTTATCTTACGAGACCTGATTCTTTGCCCCCTTCAACTTCAAAATCACCCCTAATAAGGGCAAAAATAAACATATTTTGAAATCTGCAGTGTCAACCCCTATTTCATATGAAATTTCATGTTTTAACACATTTTCGAGACATATTTACCCCTTTTTGCAACCCTTAATGTAAATACAGGGGTGGTTTCAGCAAATCAAAAGAAAGTTAACCCCGTCAGTTGTGAAGTCAACCCCCTTTACAACCCCATAAGTCAAAAATCTTCTTGTCTCACTTAAAACCCCTATTTATCAAAAACAACCCTAGTGTCAAAAAAAATCTCGTACCGATTGATGAGTATTAATATGATCTCTGCATGTTCTAAATTTTGAATTGATCGGATCAGCCATTCAAAATTTATGGGCGGAAAATTGTATTTCTTCTCACCCCAATATCTCAAAAAATACTTAAACTTATCAAAAATCCTCCGCGACAATCAAACTCTATTTACGTTATCTCTATTCTGTTTAAATTTCATGAAAATCGGATAATCCCTTCGAGAGTTATGCCGTCACAAACATTGCCTCATACATACAGTGCCGGTTTTCCCAACTTAACTCAGAGATCTCAAAAATCTGCTGGCTGTTCCTTCTCTCTCAAGTTATTGTTATATCTGTTTTCCTCTCCCATAATCGAGGGCCGTCGTAAGCCCTATGGGTGGGTCACATTAAAATTTCGAATAAATTATTGCGCTCTGCAAAGCAGAACCTAATTTTAGTCGACGAAGCGTTTTTTCAACAAGTAATGAGGCAGATGTAGCAAAGGTCTTAGAAATAGCTGAGTAACTACAACCACAGAAGAGAAGTAAGAGTTTTAATAGTAGTAGAGCTTCTTGTGAAAGGGCTCGACCGGGGAAGTAATACCACCATACCAATTTCAGCCAGCAAGCAGCATTGCTGAGTTGAATAAAGTAGAGAGTAGGAAAATTATGCGAGAAAACAGCGTGTTTTGTCTTGAAATGTGTTTCGGAACCCTTAGTGTACGTGTCCGATTCACACTTGGATTATTTTTGATCCAGCTGTTTAATTGCTTGGCTAATGTTAGAGAGATGATTCTTGACTGTACCGTGATGTTGCGAAGACTTTGATTACACGAGTACTTTCGTCTTCCAGCCAAATCACGTATTTGCACAAAGGCTCGTATTTAGGGATCAAAATGGGAACAAAAGGCTTTTTTTAATAATCTGAAGTCGTAACTATGTGCCGTGGCGTTTGCGGCTTAAGAACCGACCCCTCCATCTCAGCCCGTGGATGTCGTAAGAGTCGACTAAGTGAGTTATTCATCCGAAGAAGGGCAGTAGCATCTTTATGTATACTACCCAACCCTTTTACTACGATCACCAATCCGTTTACCAAACGTGGTGATTATGGCAAAACCTCCAATTTCGAAGGAGGCTCTGTCCAGCAGTGGACACCAATGCATTAGTGGACTGTTGATGTAGTTACTGTGTAATCATGTCGAGTATGAAGATATTACAAACTAGGTTAGAAATGCCGCTTGACAAATATTCAAATCTTTGACGTTGAGAGGTTTTAGTGGATGTGTGGGTTAGCTCTTCAGCTTAAGCTCTTAAGCGGACTTTTGTGTGCTGTTATGATGATGAAGGAATCTTGGAATCTTTTTCATTGTTTTCTAGTGCGCTGCTGTTTAAGGCAACTAACAAAGTATCACAACTAAAGTATGAGACAATACTATATAAATCCGTTTTTGATGCTATAAAGTTTATCCGAGAAAGATTTTGATATTTTCTAAGACAAGCTTTGTAACGCGGGGTCCCCAAAGGTTTTACATAAAAGACTCTGGCAAAACTGCCACTCATCGGGTGGCATATACTCAACGAGGGTTAGGGATAGGTGTATACGCTGAAATAAGTAAAATGAAATGAAAATATCCACAAACTGAAATAATCTGGTTAATGTTGAGAAGGCTTGAAAAAATGTTACAAGTATGTAGTACCTATTTTTCTCTCTGTGGTCCAAGAAAGGCTTAAATTTGTAATATATACCTGTTTTTCTCTCTGTGGTCTAGTGGATCGCCAAATGGTATTGATCTCAGAGGTCCTGGGTTCGATCCCCAGGGGGTACAAATCGATGCTCGTGGTGGTGGATGGTACGAATCGAATGATGTTGCGTTCCGGCATTAAGAGGTAAGATAGCCAGTTCCTCAGCTTCATTCAAGACCAGTACCAGACGGAAGCGTGCCCATGACACTGGCTACATTGCCACGCTGAATAGCTATGCTATATCGCTGGCCTAGATAGAATACAGCTCTTGTCGCGTGTAGCCTTATTTTAAAAGCAAAATTCAAAGATTATTGAAAACCTAGAGGGCACAGTCTCCCCCGGACTCAAAGGTCTCGAAAAAACTACCACATAAAGTATTTATTGAGAACATTTGCAATCAGAGTAACTTACCCATTACTATCAGTATTCGGGCCATAACATTGTAATTTATAAGCATTGCTTTGTAAGCGTCTATGCGTTAGGTTAAGGGTACTCTGAGGACAGTCTTGGTAATTCTAGACTTTTTCTAGACTGATTTTATGATTGAACGATTTCTATAAATTGAACCAAAATTACTTCAGATACAGATTACAGTGAAAACTTTTCTATCCGCGTCGAGCGATTTTCGGTACGGGCTAATTTTATAGGTTCGCGTCACCGACATGCTATGGATGTGTTGAGCATCACTGGCGTGGCGGCCGGCGCGTGGTAAAACAGTTTTCTAGTTGCCCGATACTAATTTTGCCGCGGATTTAATTCAGAAAAATTTGCTGTAATTTTGTAATAAATGTTATTTCTCATCACCTTTCTGATCACGATTTCTGATTATGCCCAGGGTTTCCAAGTACCTAGCTTGTATTCAATACGTGACAGGTTGCAAGGCCATCGCCGGATAGCGGAAGACATACATGTCATTCGGATTTTTGGTCCTAGAAATATGCCAATATCCTCACCGTTCACCGTCAGAGCATGAGCATATGTCAAAAATTCATTTTAACTCACAAAGAACACAGACAGGCCCTAACCCACTTGGCCACACTGCTCTTTTTGATTATTATTCTATTATATATTGGATGTTATATTCAATGATAAGTAAGTCTGTATATAAAAAATGCACCTAAACACCTATGTATTGTTTTCATAACTTAGTTTCCATATAATATGATACGCAGTGTTTTGGGCTAGATGTTACTTTATTTTTATTGTTTGACAGGGTTGTGCTTTACCTTCATCTCACCTGATTATCAATTTATGATAAGGCCGAAGGTGAAAGCGCACTTCACCCGGAATCCTCAATAAACTGAGGAAATCTAACCTCTAAATGCCGTAACACAACAATTTAAGAAATGTTGTTATAGTGGCAGACTAAAGACGGTAGTAGCTAGCCAGGCAGACTTTGACAAAGTTCTACCATCAACCAAACCAAGCACAATATTGTATTCCCCCTGGGGATCGAACCCGGGACCTCCGGATCTGACACCAGTAGGCGAACAACTAGGCCACAGAGGCGGTTAAAATGTCCAGCAACATTTTTTAATTCACAGATTTTTTATAAAATGGCGAAATGGCAGTCTTCATTCAAGTAAAAAGTTAAAAAGCTTTCTCTGCTTGTCAATAAAATAATATAACAAAATACCACCTGACATTAAGAATAAAGCGGACATTGAATTTTTCATCGACATTAAACTTAAATTAATTAGTAAAAGTTATTATGCAATTGACGAAGCTTTGGCCGACAAGCATATATTTAGTGACAATAATGGTTAGTATAACTAGTAAATTTGTTTATAATTTAAGTGCGGTACTAAAGGTACAAATTAATTGATATTATTCTTTGTCTTTGTTTTATTTATTTTTATGTATACTGTGCCTAGCCAACCTATTTTTGTTTTGTTTTTGACGTATCTGAGTGCATGTAATATGTTTAAAGAGGAAATAAATTACTATTTTGACTATTTTGTAAAGCTCTTTTACGCTATTTAGAATATTAAGCAATGGTTTTCAAACTTATTGTATTATCCAGTTTTCGATGGTGGAACAAACAGGTTTTCCACCTGGTGCCATTCGTGGACCAAGATATGGAACAAGACATTACTGTGCAGGTCACATCCTCATGGCTTACGCGGCAATGCATAGCACAGTAATGCTGCCAGAAACAGTAGCCCTACCACAGGTTACTGTCAAGTCGTCTGACGAAACTACAGTAGTTTGCCGAAGCGTGCGTTAGAGTCAGTTTTTTTGACTTACCGTCTGCGCATATAAAACAATTTTAAATTCTGTGCATTTTATTAATAGTAGCAGGAAACCATCTATATAGTCTCGAAATAAAAAGGTAGGTTTTAACCGCCTCTGTGGTCTAGTGGTTCAACCCACCGATTTCAGATCCAGAGATCCCGGGTTAGATGCCCATGGGGAGTACAATATATTGTGCTTTGTTTGGCTGGTGGTAGGACTTTATTTAAGTCCGCCTGGCTATCTACCACCATATTACCTAATTCTGTCGTCATAATAACAATTCTAAAATTGTTGTGTTCCGGCATTTAGAGGTAAGGCAGCCAGTTCCTCAGTTTGTTGAGGATTCCGGGTGAAGTGCGCCTCCACCTTCGGCCTTATCTTAACTTGTTACCAGGTGAGATGAAGGCCAAGCGCTTTCCCGTCGTACAATAAACAATAAACTAGATTAAGGAAATAATACTTATGTACACTTGAAATCTTAGGAAAACTTACAGCTAGGCACTAAATGTAAGTATATAGACTAATCTATAATTATACATAGAAAAGCACATATTGTCTTGAAGGCCCAATAAAAAGTAACTAAAATATACACAATAATATAATAATTCTATGTCACGTTTAGGTATAAACCTAAATATGACATAGCATCGCTATTAATTACACATTTGTTTATCCCGGGTAGGAATCGAAGAAGGCGATCATGAACTAAGCTGTGAGGCCTGCTGGGTGTTTAGTTATAGGCGCTGTACAGATTTTCTAACCCTTTCACTTCTGTACTCGCTAGCGCCTATCGACTCGCTTGTTAAAGTCTGTGGTAGACTTACAAAAATAAGCATGTTACCACCAGAGTAATTCCCGTACAAGCCTTGCACCAAAAGCTCTAACCAACTATAAATTAACTACTTGTTAGGGTTTCGTACAGAAAATACTTCATACTTAGAGGTTGTTTGTTTTTTCGTCCGTCCGACCGACATTTTTTAATCTGTTGTCGGTTTGTTCTCGCCTACAGGTCGCATTTTTCAACCGATTATGATAAAAATTGGCACACGTGGGAAAATAGGGGGGAAAATGGCGGAAGTTTACTGTAGCGTTATTTAACAATGGATAGCAATTAAATTTAAAAGACACACTAGAGATTTAATTCTACACAAGATATTGTGAAAAAAATAAACAAAAAGGGGGAGTGGAGGAGGAAAAGGGGAGAAGATTACTAAAGGATTTTTTTTTTTTTCGCAAAATGTATACCTACGTTTACTAATCAAACTACGCAGTCCTCTGAGCCTTTGCAAGACAAATCCGTAGACACCAGGTTCAATATTCTCAGACCAAGGGAACGCGAGTAATCGCTAAAACTTATATCCCTATTTGCTCAAAACTCTAAAAGGAAAAGTGAAAGAGGAAAACATTGGTTATTGCATTGTTATAAGGTCAAGGTCTACTGTTCTTACAAGAACCACTATTAGTACATATTATAGTCATCCAGGGGCTCTCTTAGTATTCAGGGGTTGTCATACATTTCTTATCTAGTAAGAACAGTAGCTAATTACTTCGCATATTTTACAAATATGGCTTAATTGAGTTATATTTAGGATCATGGACATGTTTGAGTAAAACTCACGCTAAGGTCCATTTCAGAATAAAAACGACATGATTTGTTTTAATAGTTCTGTACCCATATCTGTCAGCAGGCGTATCTCAAGAACTATAATTGGTAGACAACAAGCCTCATTACTCAGTTGGTAGTAACTCTGCCTTCTGCGCCGTATGTTGTGGGTTCCATTCCCACCCAGGAGAAATATTTGTGTGATGAATATAGATGTTTGTTCTGTGTTTTGGTGTGGTATTGTATGATAAGTATAAAAAATATTTTTTACATAAACAATTATTTAAGTATTCTATCTGTAATCTAGTTCCCATATTACAAGCTATGCTTAGTTTGGGACTAGATAGCGCTCCGTGAAATTAATATTCTGTAACAACAAAATGACAGAAAAAAATCAATTACATTTTCATAGAGTGAGTACATTTATTGCCGGTTTTCAAAAATGACAGGTTTGATTGAGGGAACACGGGACCCAAAGACTGACTTCTATTTAGGTGAGCGAATCAGCATAGCTATTCAGCGTGGCAATGCAGCCAGAGTCATGGGCACGCTTCCGTCTGGAACAGTTGAATTACCTATAAACCGTTTGCCATGGTCCTCGGGTAGCCCAACTGCTTCCCTTGCTTTAATTTAAAATTAAAAAGCAATCCTATGCAAGAAACGTGTTTTTTTTCCTAGAAATGTAGGTTGGAGTTCTCTGTATAAAATCCTTTTGATAAAGAAAAAGCTTATTATATTTTACAAAATTACAGGGTCATCTTACTTCGTAACCAAATTATAACTATACATGTGTTTCTATTAATTATTAGTTTAAAATATGTTTTACAGTTTTGTTACAAAAACCTTACCCTCTGTGCAAGTTTGCACTGTGTTACGGCAGGGTAACGCTCACCGGGGCCAGATGGTGAATGCTAACGCGACCCCATCTCGGCCCCACGAAGGCGGGCGACTGCTCATAGTGGGTTTTTAGTGGGTTCGAGTCCCACATACCCCCTTCCACCACCCCCATGGTGGAAGGGAAATGCGAGGGCATTTTTCCACTTAAAAAAAAAAAAAAAAAAAAAGGGTAACGCTCAAAACCTCTTATTTTTCGGTCGATCGGCTTAGTTAGATAGTTTATTTTAAGACATACTGATAACCAATCAAATAAAAAAAAAGTTTGTCTTAAAATAAACTATTTTAGTGAATTTAAATTAAAGTATCTTACCTCTAACATAATATTAATCAACAAAAAAAAAGAAAGAGATATCCATATTCTGATACAGCCTTCTCAATCGTCGATCTCATTTGCTTCAAGGGATGATGATGATAAACGTGCTATATAAATATTACTATCGCACCTTCGCTCCGTAAAACAAACAGTCCCAACTCAAGAATCCGAACAATTTACGTTCAAACATAAATCCAAAGTTTCCAACTTGACACAGCCACGATCGGTCAACTCCCAAAAGGGCCATTTAAGGGTCTACTTAGGGACATGTCAGCTAAGAGAAGGGTACACTTGGGCGCTAGTGCTACTTATCAAACGGCTGGCAATTCGCACAAATTTACTAGATTATGGGTACATTTTCGAGCAATAAGGTATATGAGAAGGCTTTTAAACATAATGTTTACGTCAGCCTCTTAGGACCGGACACCTAGTGAAACAATCAACAATATAACAAAAACACAAACCAAAGCAGTTTAACAAAATCTAAGTAGTTGTATGGTAATATAAGTTTTATAATTGAGCAACACCGAAGGGCTTGATTTTCATCTCACCTGGTGTCAAGGTATAATCAGATTGAAGGTGGAAGCGCACTTCAAACGGAATCATCAACATACTGAGGAACTGGCTATCTTACCTGTATATTACTTTTTTGAAGTAAAAACTCCTTTCGGCGCGTTAGCCATTTTTTTAAATGAGAAAAATCTATGAACTTATGACACTGTTACGGTCACCGACACTTTTGACACATTTGGCCTGAAACACGTTGAGGTTCAAGTACCAACATTAGCAGTAGCTCTTCGGCAAAGATAGACAAACTTCAAGGTTTCACCGTCCCGGAGTGCCACTGTTTTTTTTTAATAAATAGGTTAACCTCTTGACCTTGGTTTGTGTAGCTCTTGGACAGAGCTAAGACAAGGACTATGATGGAGCAACCGTTTCCAGAAGGTACTGTCTCGCCCAAACAAAAATAAAATAATATTCCAAATGAATTATTGAGAGTATCTTTATAAATGTAGCTCGTTATCTCAACTCATTTATTAGGATACGGGCAATTATGTTCGAAATAAAACAAAAGGGTGTGTTTTTATACTCGTTTTCAATAGAAAATTGGCCCATTGTACCAGCAATAATGGATGGAAACGGTACGTAAATCGCCTCTTTCCATTGTTATTCATAACTGGATGATTTTAATTTGAATCAGCAAAGGGGAATTTAAACATTTTTGAGGTTAAATCTATGCTTACAAAATTCTAGTTACAAATCGTCTTGACAATTGTCAAGATCTCTTCGAGAAAATTGTCCGGGCCATTATTGAAAGTCATTGACACTGAACGGCTGAATATAACGCTCTGAAATAGGGTTCCGTATATAAACAGTATATATTTCGATTACTCATAATAGTTCTTAGTAGATGTAAAACCACATATTGAACATAGATGTTGTCTACCGCAAGGGTATAATTTTCTTTTGCAAGCGCGTGAGTTCACTCAAAACTCAACCGAAGTGAGAGTAAATAAGTCTTAAAAAGTATGAATATTAAATATTACAAGACATTTATCTCACACAGATCTCACAGACTCTCACGCCATCTAGCTTCATACTAAGCATAGCTTGTAATATGGGAACTAGATTACGGATGGAATACTTTTTTAAATAAATATGTAATATATGTGGGAATCGAACTCACAGCCTACAGCGTACAGAAGGCAAAGTTACTACCAACTATTTGTATCTGTAAAGCGTTGCTTGAAACTTTAAATACTTTTTTTTATATAAAATATAATGCATTTCAGAAATAGATTTTATTTTTCCATACCACCATAATTTCATTTACCTAAATCAGAAGTGCTATTTTAAATTAACAACAAACAACGTTTGTATGGGAGTACATTCATGCCTTCTAAATCTCTAATTTCGATAACACCTGATTTCAAACAACACATGCCCCGAATACAAATACATATATTGACAAACACAAAGAAACGTTGTAATGTAAAATCGCCCTTGGTTACTCAAGGATCTAAGAACATAGATATTAACCAAATATCGAAACAACCAATAACATTAAACTCCCAAATCACGATACAAGTTCCTAACTCGTGCTTGCGTCTTTCGCAAGCTGTCATCTATGTATCCACATTAAAATGTTCAACGGAACCCGCAATGCAGGGTTATTCGTTCACACCTGACCGTTTTATTGTATTGTACAATGGAAAAGAACTGGTATGTTGTCAACTGCAGGGAACTGTTAGGATGCCAGTGGTATTGAAAGCGTTATTTCCGAAGACTTCAGGCTCGATCGGGTATATCCTTCTGTATACGATGGAATATGCTATTTTTCGCTGCGTAAAATTGAACCTAAGTATTTATCGCGCTTTGTCTTTGATATGGAGTTGCTCTTTTCATTTAAATGGTCAGTTAATTTAAAAAATGTTTTGGTCAGCTCTAAAATGTATTTTTAAAAAGCAAGTTGTTTCGGGTGCAAAAAAACATCTAACAACCCTATGATGTTCTCCGCCATAAGTTCATATTACATAATTAATAACAAAAACGGGTCTTCGTCGCGTACCTCTTTATATTTCTATTTATTTTCATATAACATGCTTTCGAGTTGAATTTTCGTGCTGACCTTATAGTGAAAAAAAGCATTTAATTGCACTTTTCTTAGTACCCTTGCTAATTCATTAATGCATTTCTATTTACCACTCACTACCTTTCGAAATACTTTTTAGATTAGTTAAATTTTGTGAATTTAAATTATTTAGTATCGAGCATTATGATCTCCATCCTAAGGGATATCTTAGGAATATCTATCATAATAAGTGATAACTCAGGCGATAAGATCGCCCATTGTATATAACATTAGTTATAACATTGTTAGGTATCAATTTTGTGTACAAAAAAGAATTGTCAGATAGAAAATCTATCGGTACTCGGCCGGGATTCAAACCAACGGCTAAATTGAAAGGTAAGCCGGTCCCGCTTTGACCACAATTTGATAATAAAAGAACATAAATAACAGCGAATGCCGGGGGATTTACTTCACGGGCCATCGAATGTATTGTCAGTTATCACGCGATGCGAACTGGGGTTTAAATGTGTACGAGACTTGTAATGAAAGCAGATGTCACATTCGCTTGTTGTCCAAGTCATGTATCAAAGCAGTAAGTCAAGTCAGTAGGTATCTACCAACGGATTATACAGACCACGGAATTTTGGTGCTAAAGGTGGTTTAAATGTATACGAGATTTGTAATGAAAGCAGTAGGTCTACTCTACAAACCGATAAACGATATATCGGGACAATTATCGTGCAAAAGGTACTCTTAGTGAAGGGAACTGGTACATCTAGGTATAAATTAAAATGCTTATTTGAGTTGAAACGTGTACTCTCCAACGACATGAACCAAACAGAAGCAAATCATTCACTCACATAATAAGGGTAGATACATATTTAAAAAAAACTAATTAAACACAAAGGTTTCACTCTCGAACATGCCCCCGCGCGTTGAAGGCTCGTCCTTCAACCGAAACCTCTTCTTCAGGTAATAATGGAACAATCTTGTCATGGCTTCGCCGAACGATGCCATTTGCTGTTCTTATGTCAGCGACCCGACAAATTCCATCACTGGGTCCAGGGTGGACCGCTACTATACGTCCAAGCTTCCACTTTAGCGGTGGAAGGCCATCTTCCTTCAACAGCACCAGAGTATCAGTCTGTAGGGAGTACTTTGATGATCGCCATTTGGCACGCTGCTGGAGTTCAGCAACATACTCCTTACTCCATCGAGTCCAGAAATGCTGACGTATTTGTTCAATGCGCTGGAAGCGTGTAAGTCTAGTGACAGGGCTGTCCTCGTAGCTTCGGTCCGGTAGGGCGGTGAGAGGTCGGCCGATGAGAAAATGGCCGGGTGTAAGGGGGGTCAAATCTGCTGGGTCTGATGATAACGGAGAGAGTGGCCGAGAATTAAGTATCGCCTCGATTTGCACCAACGTCGTAGTAAGCTCCTCGAAAGTTAAATTACAATGTCCCAGCACTCTATTTAAATGATGTTTGGTCAGACGAACACAAATTTCCCACAATCCTCCGAAATTTGGACTATAAGCAGGTATAAAATGGAAATGGATACTTTCCTGCGCTGCCTCGGAAGCCAGTGAATCACAATTACTCTTCAAAAACTTGGAAATGTCGTTATATGCGCCAACGAATGAGGTACCGTTATCTGAGAAAATATGTGAGGGTTTACCTCTTCGAGAAATGAATCTGCGTAATGCCAGCAGGTAGTTATTACTTGTTAAGTTACCCACTAACTCAAGGTGTACCGCTTTGGTCGTAAAACATACGAACAGGGCTATGTAGGACTTGATGAGTCTACAACCACGACCAGTGCGATTAGCGACGGCGACAGGGCCCGCGTAGTCTACGCCAACATTTTCAAAAGGGTACCCACCTGGTTGAAGTCTTTGCTGTGGTAAATTACCCATCAGAGGGTTATACACCTTACCTTTCATACGATTACAGCGCACGCATTGACGAAAACACTTTTTCGCCAAGTTACGGCCACCTATCGGCCAATATACTTCCCTAACTGAAGCCAATAAAAGTTGAGGGCCGGCGTGCATCAAACGTTTGTGTTCAAAATCGAAAATTAACTTCGTAACTTGATGTGTGGACTGTAATATTATAGGATGTTTCTTTTCAAAGGGAAAATCAGAATTATCTAAGCGCCCTCCAACACGAATCAAGTTTTCTTTATCTAAATATACGTTAAATTTTATCAGTGGGCTTTTAGTAGGCAAATTCTTATTTTTAATCATTAAATCATACTCAGGGAACGATTGCATCTGCGACTGTCTCATAATTAAAACTAACGCTTTATCCAGTTCGTCAGACGTTAAAACATTTGATTTACGCACTGTTCCCTTTGTTAAATTATTGACAAACCTGAGCACATAGGCTACGGTTCGCTTGAGCCTAGTAAAATTCGAAAACCGCTTAAAATCGATAAGTTCGCGTTGGGATTGGGACGTAGGTTCATATATGTGTAATGAAACCTCACGAGTTTCAGGTAGCTTCTCAGCGGCAGTACTTGGATTGGCAGGCCAGTGCGACGGATCGCGGTTTAAATAATCTGGTCCATGCCACCATAAATTGAGCGTCTGCAGAGAACTAACACTAGTTCCGCGTGATATCACATCCGCGGGGTTCTCATCAGTCGGAACATGCCTCCAAGTGAAGCTGCCAGTTTTATCTAAAATCTCAGCTACACGATTGCGCACAAAAGGTTGTAGCTTTGAAGGTAGCATTTTAAGCCAACCTAGTACAATCGTGGAGTCTGTCCAAAAAACAACTTGGTCTATTTTTGCTCTCAGTGCTGTGACGGCCTTTTCATATAAACGAGCACCGATCACGGCGCCGCACAGCTCGAGTCGTGGTATTGTCGTGGGTTTGATCGGAGCGACTCGGCTTTTCGCAAGCAACAAATGTACTGAGACCTCACCTTCACTGTTAATGCTGCGCACATATACGCAAGAGCCATAGGCTCGTTCGGATGAGTCTGTGTAAACATGTAATTCCAACCGCAAAGCTGAATCACAGATAACTCGTCGCGGAATGCGCAAGTCGTTCAGACCTGGTAAGCTGGCAATTAGCTCGATCCAGGTTTTATTAATTTCCGGTGGTAACTCATCATCCCACGACAGTCGCTGTAACCATAGTTTCTGTAATAGAATTTTCATTAGGATAACACATGGCGACAATAACCCTAACGGATCAAAGATCTGGGCAATGACTGAAAGTATGTCACGCTTCGTGTTCCCTTTGGCTATAGTAGGACTGATGGGAAAGTAAAACTCGTCAGATGTTGAGTTCCATCCGAGGCCTAACGTCTTACTCGCACCAGAATCACCGATGTTCACGTCAGGTGATGTCTGATCGGGCTTAGGTAAAAGTTGAGGATCGTTAGACTTCCATTTCCTCAGAGGCATACAAGCAGAGGCTAGCTCAGCTGTGGCCTGGTCACGTATGTATAAAACTTCATTGATTTCATCACCACCACTTAGGAAATCATCTACATAAAAATCATGGATTATTATTTCACCTATTTTAGGGTCCCTACAGTTCATACCTATCTGTTTTAAGCAGCGAGTTGCAATAAATGGCGCACTAGCTGTACCGTAACTAACCCGGTTCAGCTGATAACATTTGAGGGGGGATTGAGGATTACTTTGATCGCGCCAAATGATCTGCTGAAGCGATCTATCAGCAAAATCTACTTCTATACACCTATACATTTTCTCAACATCTGCCACTATTACGTACCTGTGCTGCCTAAATCGTAACAGAATTGACAGAAGGTCATCCTGAACCGTAGGCCCAATCATCTGAATTTGATTAAATGAAACTCCCGAGGTAGTAGAACTACTTGCATTAAATACGACCCGTAGCTTGGTCGTCGTACTACTCTCACGCAAGACACCATGATGTGGTATGAAGTAATGAGGGACCGAAGTGTTCGGTTCGCACTCTGTCATATGACCTAATGATTCATACTCCGACATAAATTCATTATACATTTTACGTAATGACTCATTATTCTTGAGTCGGCGTTCTAAAGATAACACACAATTTTTAGCTCGCTGATAAGAATCACCTAACACGCTCGGTGTTTGTTTTAATGGGATCCTATCACAGAACCGACCGTCTGCGAGGCGAGTTGTGTTATTCACAAAATGTTCTTCACAAAGCTTCTCCTCAGGAAAATAATGAGATGACTGAGGGCTAACTTCTTCAAGCTGCCAAAACCGCGTAAGTTGGGTTTGAATGTCATCATCAGGACAGAGGGAAGTCATCGAATCAACTTGAGTAATAAAATTACATTTAATTAGTGGAGAAGTAGGTACACGGCCGCGACTTACAGGCCCGGAAACTATCCAACCTAGTCTAGTTTCATAAAGTACCGGTTTGCTGTCTCCTAACTTAATTGTTTGCGAACCTAAAATGTCCCAAAACACATCAGCGCCGATGATCATATCAACGGCGGCGGGCACATAAAACTGAGGGTCCGCTAGACAAATGTCTGATGGAATATTTAAATTCCTCACATCAACCTGACATCCGGGAACGTTGTCAGTAATCGACGGTAGAATAAAACAACTTAAATAAGTTGTGTAATTTTCACGTAATGACGACAAAGGTAAGCGACACATTTTAGTAATGCACGACGTACTGTTATTTATGCCTACGATAGTCTTATCGGTGCGATCAGCTGGTAGGTTTAATTGTTTGTGTAGTCGTTCGGTCATTAGACACGAAGTACTACCGCTGTCTAAAATCGCACGGGCGATGACCTCGCGATTATCACTATCTCGAAGTTTGACCAATGCAGTCGATAACAAAACATCAGCTTGACCTGAGGTCTCGCAAGTAGCCGAGATGCTACCCGTTAGTGCAACACTTGCATTCTGTGGATTCATAACAATAGGTATCGAGCTTTGCGAGCGGCCGCTAATGCTATCGCCATCCACCGTACGCGCCGCCGCCGCCTGAGCGGTAGTCATGGGCGTAGGTATTTGTTTTGATACATTATACGCATTCACGTGAATTAAGTCGCTATGCCGACGTTTACATATTTTGCATTTAGGCCTTTTGCACGTGTTAGCGTAGTGACCACTACGAAAACAAATGAAACATACCTTAAAATTAGGAATTAATTTGTATCGATCTTCATTGCTTAATGCCAGGAACTTCGGACAATTATTTAAATAATGATCATTATTACAGTTAGGGCATGGTTTCACTGACGATAAATTAGAATCATTTTTGTTAACACCTTGATACGAAACCATGGTTTTTATTTTAGTCGCAGTTTTACTAATTGCCGCATTGTTTTGTGATAATTCAATGGTCTCAATAAAATCTGCGCGATTACGCATAAATTCCATAAAGGCTTCAACATTTATTGGCTTATCTTTAGGCAAAGTACCTTTACGTTCTTCCCACTCACGATATGTCTTCATATCTAACTTTTTTGTGATAATATAAATCAAGAGGGTATCCCAGTGTGTAACTGGTTCTCCTAGGGTTTCTAAGGAACGTAAATTCTTATTTACCTGATCTATTATACGTTTTAAATTGACTGAGGACTCTCTTGTGACCGTTTCGATGTTGAATAAAGCTGCAACATGATTTTGAATCAACAAACGTTTGTTATCAAAACGATCACACAAGAGTTTCCACGCAACAGAATAGTTTTTAGCAGAAAACTCAATAGATTTAATTACCACAGCAGCCGAACCATCTAATGACGCTCTCAAGTAATGAAACTTATTAATCTCATCAATCTGATCATTCTTATCAATTAAACTTGAGAACGTGTCATGAAATTCCATCCAGGTTTCGTAGGAACCACCAAATTTCGGCAACTGTATAGTGGGCAACTTAACTAGCCTTTGATTACCGTTAGACCGAGAACTAATTGAGTCGGTTTCAATTTTATTATGAGCCTTATTGCAGGTATCTAAAAGTTCATTTGCATTAGCAAGTACACGATAATAATTACTTTCGAACTCAATTCGCTCACTTATATGCAGATCATCATCAAAGAGACACTCGATTTTTAACTGTACCTCATCGAACGCATCATATAAAGATTCAATCTTACCGATTCGCAATTGTAACTCCCTGGTTTCCAAGGAACTCAGCGGCGAAGAAAGCCCACGTCCACTCACAGTACTGAGATAGTTTGAGAATGCAGTGATACGAGCTTTGATACTGCCTCGTTTCCTTATCAAATCCCTTTCGTCAGGCATTCTGGGAGACTGTGGTCGACTTGGAACCTTTAACTGTTCCTCTGCCATGCTGGAATTGATACAGGGACAAGCTTGACTTTATGTACTTAGGACTATTACAAAATTCTTATCTACAATGAATTAATGTCTAACAAAACATCGAGATTGAATAGGTACCTACTGCGCATGAAAGCAATTATTGAGATAGGTACTCCTACTTATAACGTTGAATGAGCAAACTAATTAATTAAATTGATTACCATAAATATGTTTAATTAACCTTTGAATCTGCAATGAGCTTTGTAATATGTACTTGAATTATGACGGTCAGTTAGCGCCTACAAACGAAATGAAGCTACCTACTTTGTGCGAACAATCAAGCCTTTGCCTACAAATAACAATGACATTAGATATCTGGATTTAGTGTTGAGAATAATGATAAATCGGTTGAAATTAAATGCTAGGTAAACTATTCAACAATAATAACGAAAAGACAAATAGTTTTGTTAAGATTTACTACTAGCTGAGTAACCAAGATTTATCTAACACATCGATTACAGAAAAACAAAATGGGCGGTAGGTTGTTGTTCACAATTACACAAAAATACACAAAATAAGTTGATAAATTGTTACTAACCTTATAATTCCGTCGAATTATACCTAAATATACCTGATTAGAGTGCTGGGTTCTAATAACATTAACTGTAATCCGCTTTATATCCACTTTTCACCACGCTTATTCAATCACGGACTTGAACTCTCGACCACTCTTGACGACGCGCAATCCCAATTTGCAATGATGCGCTTGCTGCTTCTATTGTTTTGACGAAAACAGTTTTTACGATAAAATGATTGCTGGTAATTAATATCCGACGAAGATGGACCATGAAGGGAACTGGTACATCTAGGTATAAATTAAAATGCTTATTTGAGTTGAAACGTGTACTCTCCAACGACATGAACCAAACAGAAGCAAATCATTCACTCACATAATAAGGGTAGATACATATTTAAAAAAAACTAATTAAACACAAAGGTTTCACTCTCGAACACTTAGTGACATCGTTTTGAGTATCGTTTGAACGATGAATCGTCCGACATTAATTTCGACAATCGATGCCGAAATCGTACTCTAGCACCAAAAACGATACGATGATTTGTGATAGTAACCCAAAATTTATTAGGTAGGTACCAAAGTTACCAAAAACATTATAGGTACCTCTACTATTAAACCTACTACGATTTGACTCTCTTCTGCCATGTTAATTATGTAGGCATTCTTGTTTTAGGTAAAATTTTGCGATTTCTTCTGTTCGTCGCAAATGCTTCCATGGTCAGAAAAAAACAACTTAAAATAAGAATGTACCTACCTATACATATAGAACATGAAAGAAGAGAGTTAAATCAAATTATTTAAGTAGTAGGTATAATATAATAGTACAATGTTTATGTTGACTCAGGTACATACCTACCTAATAAACTTTTGGTTACTTATAACTTCCAATCCAATCAAAAAGTCCAATCAAACTTTTTCTATAGGAGGTACCTAGGTACAGTGTTTATGTTAACTACTTAGGTACCTACCTTGTTAGCTTTGGGTTACATACAACATCTAAAGTTAAAGATGATGGTGAGTTTATTGAATCCAATCACAATGTAAATTAAATTGGTTTCAGACAATGTTTTCTATCATATTATGTAAACTACGTAGGTAGGTAGACGTTAGGTATAGGTAAGTAACATGCAACCTACTTTTTGCTACTGCTGGGCAGTATTATCACTGCCAATTAGGGAGTTAAGAAGTTGTGTCAAATCTTGCAATAACCTTCTTGCCATAGTGCGGCCGAATGCCATTAGCAGATCCCTTGCAAGATCCCTATGCAGGTTTAAATAAATCTAGCAAGACGTTCAACGTTGATGATCAAGCGTTGACGTGTAGCTCATGTTATGATGTCGGGAAGGGTTCCGTAGGTACTTCCGAGCCATCGATCGATCCTATTTTACACCATGCCAAATTTATACCATCGGTACCTACTTACCTATTGTAACTGTAGCTCAAAATGGTGACGCGCGCTGGCTGGTGATTAGACCATAGAGAACAATAAGTGGTATGGTTGTATAACTTTAGCCTTTCCGTAATGGGTAACTAAAAGAATGAAACATAAAAAAACAAAGTCAACAAAATTTGCCATAAAAACGGATCTAGACCATCAACCAAAGAGATTTGTGCCAAAAGACTTTTATCCATGCCATGCATTTTGTTGTCATTCGTTCCGAGCATTCGAAACAACTTTCGACAGACGATGATTATTTCGATGTTTTTCAGAGTACCGTTGTTTCCGATTATTCGGAAGACTATCGTATCGTTTCGAATATATAGCAATCGGTTTGTAGAGTAGCACGGCAGATGTGACAAACGCTTGTTGTCTAAGTCATGTATCAAAGCAGTAAGTCAAGTCAGTAGGTATCTACCAACGGATTATACAGACCACGGAATTTTGGTGCTAAAGGTGATTTAAATGTGTACGAGACTTGTAAAGAAAGCAGATGTGACAGTCGCTTGTTGTCTAAGTCATGTTTCAAAGCAGTAAGTCAAGTCAGTAGGTATCTACCAATGGATTATACAGACCGTGGAGTTTTGATGCTAAAGGTGGTTTAAATGTGTACGAGACTTGTAAAGAAAGCAGATGTGACATTCGCTTGTTGTCCAAGTCATGTTTCAAGTCATGTTTGTAAGTCAAGTCAGTAGGTACCTGCTAACGCATTTTAACCGCCTATGTGGTCTGGTGGTTCGTCCACCGGTGTTAGATCCAGAGGTCTCAGTTCGATTACATTATCCAATCAAAATATAGACCCCCTACTCTGGGGAGTAGGATGTTGTGATTGGTTTTGTTGGTGGTAAGACTTTGTTTAAGTCCGCCTGGCTAGCAACCATCACTTATCTAATTTTGTCGCCATAACAACAATTCATTTTTTTTTGTGTTTCGGCATTTAAAGGTAAGATTGCCAGTTCCTCAGTTTGTTGAGGATTCCGGGTGAAGTGCGCTTCCACATTCGGCCTTATTATAACTTGAAAATCAGGAGAGATGAAGACAATAAAAAAAGGTTATTTCAATTAGGATAGGCAATTACTCATTCTATTTTTGAATACACGATTATAATATACAGTGTAATATAACTGCATATTAAGTGTATCATACTACAGTGAATCCCTCGAATTGAATCGACAGTTTGTTCTAAGTATTGACGTTCAGATTTATGAGAGCCGCCATTAGGATTGTTGTTTGTGGTTTCTGAAAGATGTAGAGCCGATCCTTTGGATTTTGTTTAGTAGTGAAGATATGATTGAAAAATATTTATCGAAAAAGATGTCAATATAATTTACATTTTCGAGTAATGTTATTCTCTGTAATCTAGTTCCCATATAGGCACTGCTTCGTTTTGCTTAGTTTGGGCACAGAATAACTACGATTTAGGGCTGTCCAAGTAAAAAGGCGTAGGCCAAGATGACTTTAAAATTTAAGGTAAAAATAAAGGTGGCATTGGTGTGATGTAAATCACTCTGCAACATTTTAAAACATAGGTGAGAATAATTGAATTAAGTTAAAATTTAGTCATTTTGGACTCATAATCACATTTTGGTCTATTTAACGCCGTTAATGCAATGAAAGTACTTCTGGTTACAAGTTGAGGTAAGGCCTAAGGTAGAGGCGCACTTCACCGGAATCATCAACAAACTGAGGAACTGGCTATCTTACCTCTAAATGCCGGAACACAACAATTTTAGAATTGTTATTATGGTGACAGAATTAGGTAAGATGGTGGTAGCTAGCCAGGCGGATTTAAACTAAGTCCTACCACCAACCAAACCAAGGACAATATATTGTACTCCCCATGAGAATCGAACCCGGGACCTCTGGATCTGAAATCGGTGGGTTGAACCACTAGACCACAGAGGCGGTTAATATGTAGTAATTTATATGTAGGCAAGCGTAGTATACGCCATCCGGCTAGATGGACTAGACGACCTCCGTACAATGGCGGCCAGAGCGTGGATAAGAAAGATTTGGAGAGACCTAAGTTCAGCAGTGGACTGCGGTAGGTTGATAATGATGATGATTCTCTTTATTTTTAATACCTTAAAGAAATTGTATTTTAGTATTCCATTCGTTGGATAAGTGTCATTGACGTTCTACGATATAGTTATTGTCGTGGAGATTCGATTGGTGATCACCCAATAGACTGCTAAAGGTTTTATTCGGAAACTACCTATAACTTACATGTTTTTGTTAATCTACAAGATTGTTGCTTATTTTTTATTTACAAAGCCGACTCAACAGATTTCTTAACCCTTATCACGCAACATTAACGTTACCGGTCGCAATTCGATAATATTCACATTTTATTTTATTAACCCCCACCCTGCTTCCGATTCATCGGGTATCCCTTTTCATGGCGTTTTGAACGAGTTTTTGACACATAATTTGTTGATTTAATGAACTGAGCGAGGTAAAGTGGGTCACTGAGTCAATGTTGTTTTTGTGTTTTTTTCCATTTCAGCTTTTTTGCTGTGAAGGGTTAATTTAATAAATCTATAGATTCATTCAGAGTGTGAAAGTTAAACCATTAAATATTTTGAAGCACTTTGGTTTACCGTCTGGGGAATAATGGCTTAAGCCCGCAGTTTTGGTTTTTTGTAGGACTTTAGACTTGGCATGTTTTTTTGCCACGTGCCTTGAACTAAATAGCAGGTTTTTTTATTAATTACGGTAAAAAAACCCCTGCGTATTGATTCTTTTGAATTTTTAAATTAGGATAAGATATTTCCTTTATTTCGATCGCTTATTATATAATTAAAAATGGTGTCGTGTGTCAATCATTAAAGTTTGATTCTATGACAAGCGAATGGAGTAACAACCCCATTCACAAATATATTCTAATTCTAACCACAAATCAATTTCATTTGCATATAATTTGTGCTCAAAATCGCTGCCATTAATTATACACCAAAAAGTGCTCATTATTTTACCCCAAATCGGACAACACCAATAATTTTATTCTATTCGGTCCAGTGGGCCCATTGGTACTGGCTACACTACATTAACCCTGTACAAGCGAAATTTAATTAATAATATGAGGTCACACGGCTACAAATTGTTCGTTTCCGGAAGGACTGATTTGTTGCTTTGTGGATTTGTGGTGACAGATTTATACCTTTTTTAACCGATACAAAACGAACGACTTACTTGGGTATTTTATATGAACAAAATCTCTTTATTCTAGACCAAAATTATACAAAATATTTTGCATTTAACAGCTTAAGCAAAAGCAGCATCTCACATTTTCTCAATCTCTCTTTATTCGCCTGAATGTTCGCGGCTCTTTCGTTTGCTAGCTTTCATTGCGTCTTTGCAAGCAAAGCTAGCTCAGAAACGACGACGTTTTAATAAAATAAAATAAACAAATTAATAAAAATAGGTGTAATCTCTGCAAATTATTATTTTTTGTATAGATTGGATCAGCCATTTAAAAGTTATGGGTGAAATATTGTATTTATTTCATCCCCAATATTTCAAAAGCTAGGGCATTAATCAAAAATCACCCACGTTACTCAATTTCCATGTACAGACAGCGTCATAGTAACCCCCTAGCACATGACACCCACCTTAATATGCTTTCGGCTTGAGTTCGGTTAGAGTTTTGCTATTAACAATAAATATATTTTGATAACCACATAAACTTAATCATAATTTTAACTACATCGTAAAGAATAGTGGCATCATGCACAAGGGCTGATCCGATCAATTCAACATTTTGAATACGCAGAGATAATATGAATACCTACTCCTTGGAATGTTTTTTTTTTAGTGTAGCATTTGAGAAATAGGGTTGTTAAGTAAGACAAGAAGATGTTTGGCTTGTGGGGAGTCATTTGAAAGAGTATTTGGCTGATTATTCATCGAATATAAATTTTACTTTTTATGGTATATTTGATTTATTATATATTTAACATAGGGGCGCGTTAAGAATGTTAAGGTTTGGCCATTAACACCACGCTTGGCAGACAGATTGGTGCGCACAGTTGAAGTTTTGTTTATACATAGAAAAAAGCTGCTGCCTTTTTAGTGAAGCCCCTAGGTTGACTTTACGACATCCGTGGGCAGTGGGTAGATTTTTAAGTCACGACAACGGCAACGCTTTTGAGAGCACTTTTTAAAACGAAACCAACCTATTTTGGTGTTAGTAAGGGGTAACTTATGCACTTGCACAGTGTTAATACTAGAATAATAATATTTTAACCACTAGACCACAGTCTAGTGGTTCAACCCACCGATTTCAGATCCAGAGGCCCCGGGTTCGATCCCCATGGGGAGCACAATATATTGTGCTTAGTTTGGTTGGTGGTAGGACTTTGTTTGAGTCCGCCTGGCTAGCTACCACCATCCTACCCAATTCTGTCGCCGTAATAACAATTCTAAAATTGTTGTGTTCCGGCATTTAGAGGTAAGATAGCCAGTACCTTAGTTTGTTGAGGATTCCGGGTGGAGTGTGCCTCCACCTTCAGCCTTATCTCAACTTGTAACCAGGTGAGATGAAGACCAAGTGCTTGCCCTAAGTACAATAAAAAAAAAATACTAGTAATAAAAATAAACCTGGTATACCAAGGTATCGCTTGGGAAAAGTAAATAATTCACTCTTAGCAAACTGTGTGAGATTCTAGAATAAGCTTCCTCAAAGCGCCACAAAACTCTCTGCTCATAAATTCAAATTGTTTAAAAAGAATAATTTAATTAAAAGTGCCTACTACAAAATTTGTGATTATATCGACGATAAGAAGCGTGGCCCGATGTTATTATACCAGTTGACAGCAAAATTGTGATTTCTCAATGTTAACAAACTGCCCATTAGGTAGATAGGTAATAACAAATATTTTAAGACAGTATTAAGTATTAAGGTTTATGATGAATATAATTTAAAACTGTAAATCTAAATGTTGAATGGATCGTCAAAAAATTAACCGGCCCGAGTTTCTTGCCTTTGTGTGCTGGTCGCGATTCTGAACAGGCGGTAGATTTGACGTTTCAAAATGATCGTAAAAAATCTTAATGCATAAAAATTTTTGACTTTGACTTTGACTTATACACTTATTGTTTTCTACCCTACTACCATGACGTACAGTCGGTAGTTTGGTGCTTTGCTATCATTCTGGCTTTGCACAGAATGAGAGTTAGCACCCAAAGAAAGCCTCGAGCACTCAAGTGAATAAAGAGAGATTGAGAAAAAGAGTGCTAAAATAAATTAAGTAAGGTGTAATGAGAGCACACTTTTATCGTTTGTTAATTTCGATACATTTGAGAAACAATGTCCGTGGGTAAATACCTAACACAAACTAGACATCACGTGATCTCAGTTCGGGGCGAAATACTTGTAATATAGATATTACAGGACATACATTTCACACAGCGCCACCTAGCCCCAAACTAAGCATAGCTTGATTAAGGATAAAATACTTCGATTATTTTTTTGTAAATACATACTTACCATTATGATACAACACCCAAACACAGAACAAACATTAATATTTATCACACTATTTTTTGTCCAGGGTGGGAATCGAACCAACAATCTACAGCGCAGAAGGCAGAGCTACTACCAACTGCACTATAACATAAATATAACGTACTATCTACCTACTTGTTTATTTTACACAACTTATTTTTTTTTTAATAATTAGTAGGTATACTGATACCTACTTACAAATCTCGCTGGCGTCGGCGTCACTCTTACACATTTAGCCTTGAGCTAATGTCCCTTCGGGGTGGCAAAGGGTTAATCATCCCTCAGATGTTTATAAAGATGTTTTCTCTACGAAAACATCAGGGGTAGAATTGATGCAATTTTGTTATGCCACAGGGTTGTTTTTCTTGGGGTGACTCGGCTTTATTTTGTTTATCTTACTTTATGACGTAGACATTCGCATCTTATTATTATAGGGTATGATATTGGGGTATTAAATTGCTGGTTGCTCATTACGTCGGCTTATCCCTTCCTACCCCTTTAAGCCGAGACAAAAGTTACCTTCTTGTTTTCCCAATAGAGAAGTAGGCATACTAAGATATTTGCTCATGTTGTATGTTTGTGTTTGTTTATGTTTAGGGGTACTAGGGAATGACAGTATCTCGGGATCCATTTTAAATCTGGTAACAGTGAGTTTCAAATAAATTTGAAAAAACGGAAGTTATGTTTTTCATATTCTCTTATTTAGGCCAGCGAATTAGCATATCTATTCAGCGTAGCAATGCAGCCAGCGTCTTGGGCACGCTTCCGTCTGGTACTGGTCTGGAGTTACCTATAGGCCGTTTGTAACGCTCCTTAAGTAATCTGACTGATTCCTTTGAACACACTTAGTTAGAATAATTGTACATTTTATTGAAATAGAGATTTTTCATAATAAATGTACGTTATTGCAAACAAGTGCCATCTCTAATTTTGATCGTAAACCTTGAGCATCAGTGAAAGCGTTGTCTAAGCATGACCATTTTTACAACTGGTTTTAGTTCTATGGAAAAATAATAGATGGCGTGTTTAGATGAATTGCAATGATAACAAAATAATCCATTGCCAAAATAATCAATGATTCAAATAAATATATTTTAGTTTTGAAATAATCAAAATCAATGTAATTTAACAAGCCTGATAGCTCAGTTGGTAGTAACTCTACCTTCTGCGCTGTAGGCTATGGGTTCGATTCCCACCCAGGCCAAACATTTTTATGGTGAATATAGATGTTCTGTGTTTGGGTGTTGTATCATATAGCACGTACCTATTTTATTCGTATTTTACCACACACGTACATCTTCACTCACTCACCCACACAACACATTATCAAATGGGCCTTATTAATTTATTATTAAGTATCTATCAATAATTGTTAATATAGCTGTTAGTCATTATAAATTTAAAATAATTAATTCATATACTTTTATAATTATTATGTACATTTAATATCTCAATTTCATTTCAACTTTATAATTAATCTTACTCAATAATATAATTTTGTTAGTTTTTGAGCACAATGTACCAATTTTTATTTGTCATATTATTATGGGCAGCACTCTTTGCCAAAGAACAAGCTTTTTTAGCTTATTTTGGTGACGAGGGCTTAACATTTTATGTATTTTTTTACAACAGTAATAAATTATTTTTTATAAAATAATTTTAAGATCCCATATAAGCAATGCTTAGCTTGGGGCTAGATGGCGCTGTGTATCTGTCCTGTCCTGTTGTAATTAATTTGTTGTAATATTTAAATGTCCTGTAATGTTTAAATCACAGGTTTAAATGATGAAATAGTTTTAATAGAGCATACCTTTGAATTTTTGATCTATGGTAAAACGGTGTTTGATAAAGCTTGCCCCTATCATAATAAGTAGGTACCTTACATAGCTCACTGTTTGCTGGAAGACAACCGGGGATGATGTCACAAATACAGTGAAATCGTCCCCGGTCGGCGGGGACAGGTCTACCGGGCCAGATGACACTATATCACATTTTCTATGCAAGCAGCGTACGGGGGTAAATAATTAATAATGCTTACTTTTTTTTTATACGACGGGGACGCGATCTGTGATCCGTGCAGATCAGTATGAGACGGTATTGTTAGCCAGGTGTGATGAAGGCCAAGTCATCTCACCTTGCTTACAGTACTTTCAGGACTCCTTGTCAAAATTTTAATTTTCACGAATCCAAGTAATGTTGATTCGTCATCATCATCACCGGCTGATAAAGTCTACTGCAAGATGGGCCTTTGTCAAAAAGTGTGTTATGTGAAAACAGACCTCACAGCTCAAACGGCAATTGTAGTGCCTTCTGCATTGGAGGTAGTTGGTTCAATTCTTACCCAGGATAAAAATGTGTGAAATTATAGAAAGTTTGCTTGGTTTTGCTGTATCGTATGGTAAATGAGGCTAGAAGTGTTTCTTAGCTTATTAATACATAAATTAAGGAGTAACAAAAAAAAACATCACGATAATGTAATAAAATAGTGTTTTAATATTTATTTATATTAAAATACCAATTAACTTATTATTTTCCAGATGTTTACCAGTAATTTGATTGTAAACAAACGTAAATTAAAAGACCCTGTGGAATTGAAATAAAATAAAACGATACTTAATTACGTATAAACTGGTATTATTACGAAATATTTTTAATTATTTTTTTAGTTATAAAATAAACAAACTAAAAATATCTGCTATCACAATATAAGTTCAGTAGGCTTGCCTCAGTTTTGTCCGAGGAAAACATTCTGAAATTATAATAATTCTGATAAAAAGTAAAATCATAACGTCCCTGTACTTAAAACTGATTATATCTAGGTATAAAAATGAGAATTATTTTTTTATGTTAATTATTCAGTCCTATTAGAAATATTTATAAAGCATGCAGGACTCCGCAAATACTCAAGCTTTTTTGTTTTGTGTTTTCAATTATTTTTCTTGGTTTTATAAAAAGCTTGTGATGCTTTGGCCAATCTCATTTGTGATTTTGGTGGGGTATCGACATTTTTCAAGAACCTATTTAGCGAGTCAGATGTACTTTGTAAAATGCTTAGTCCAAGTCTAACCTTAAAATCAACGAGGCGCTTCAGAAATGAAAAAATCCCTAATGGCTCGTTCAGAGGCGGATACGTGACTATTTCAGGAACAAACGGAGTAGGACCTAAATTTGGTAAATCTGGGTCTTTTGAATCTGTAAACGATGGCTGAGTCGAAGGTAAAATCGATGTTGTCTCGGACTTCAATTCAGTTGTGGTTTCAGTCATCATGTTTCTTGGTGTTGTTCCTGCTTTAGCTATTTCATTTATAATAGGACGCGATGTAACGTCAGGCGAAGAAAACACTTCGTACACTCGAAAAGCTTTAGTTGTGGTTTCTAAGTCATTTAACGCGTCCGATTCTGTCGTAGCTTTTGTTTCTTTTTCGTGTATTGGAACAGTGGACACGCTTTCGACGACTTCACTTTTTGCAGTCGTTGATTCGTCAGATTTAGTTGGGTCAGCTGAAGCAGCGTAAACTGTAAACTCTTCACCAGGGTTAGACGGTGTAGGTAAGTCTTGATTTATGGCAGCGTTTTCAGATAACGGTGCCAGATTTCTAACAGGTATGATAATAGAATCATCAATCTCATTGCTTATATAATTATTGTGCTCTTTTTCTGTTCTGAGTAACTCCTCTAGAGATGTCGAAATGCTGCGTTTATTAGATACATTCCTTTTTCTTCTACTAAGCTTTCGTGGTCCATGTTCTGGAACCACGGCAGGTGTTGCGGTGTCTGATAGTTCTTTAGGTACATTACCTACGACAAACTTACTTTCATCAGTTTCGGTAATTTCGCTTGAAGCTTCTACGTAATCATCTACAGGCTCTTCAGCCTCATTATTTGATCCAATGTATGATGTAGGTGCATAAGTGGCTGGATTATTTGTTGCTTCGCTGTAGAATTGGCCTTCAAACGGATAAACAGGCTTAAAATCGGATTCGGCTGATGGTTTGACACCATACACGACAGAGTTTGCTGCGTCATTTCCATAAGAAGATATGCCAGACGACGAAGGTGCAGTTTGAGGGGCAGCGTAAATAGGTTCTACAGCAGCAAGATAAGGGGCATATGACGTAGGTAATTTATCGTAGTTAAATTTTCCTTCTGTTGTGTAGGCGTGTCTTGTTTCGTAGTGAGGACTGTAGTTAACAGGTTTCGAGTAAACAGCACCATGAGCTAAACCAGTCTTTTGTTGCGGATAGCGGACATTGTAATTTGGTTCATATTGAGCAGCAACTTGTCGATATCTAATATCTTGTTGCGATTGATCCTTTTTAACCGGATACCTGTTAATGTATGCAGTCTGGCCAGCATATGGGTTAAGTTTATTTTTTGCATGAGCTGGCATACCTGCTAGCACGGTTCCTAACATTTCTTCTTCAGCTTGTCCGTTGCCTTCGCTAGCATAGTCTTCTGCATTGTTTTTGTAAATATCATCACGCTTATCCACTTCAAAAGTTCTTCTTACAGGAGTCGAAAAGGGATAAAAGAAGTAACTAGCAATACCAACTATACTGGCCAACCCAAGAACTCCTACGCCTACTGATGGCATTACCTCTCGTGATAAATAGTTATATAACTGAGATGTGATAGCTACAGGAGCTTGAGGTTTCTTGGCAGGCTTTGTTGATTTAGTTTTGTTACCAGTCTTTATCTCAGCTACGCTAGTAGATGCTTCTTCGGGCTTAGGCTTTGTGGTTTTACGTTTCTTTGTTTTTGTTTTTGTCTTTTTACGGGTAATATTTCGTTTAGGTTTCTTTGTAGTCACTGGTGGAGTACTTACTTCTAATTCGATTTCTGGTCCTTTGGCTTCCATAGGTAGTAATGCAGAATCGCTTATAAATGGTTCCTCAGTTGTTGATTTTGTTTTATTTTTCTTTTTTTTCTTTTTCGGGTTTGTAGTTACTTTGGTGCCAGGAGAAGAACTATTTTTTTGCGGTGGTTTTGTTTCTTGTTTCTTTGTAGATGCTTCTATCGATGGGGCTATCGTTGTTGTACTTTTAACAACTGTAGTTTTTTGAGTTGTAGGAATTTTATTTTTTTGTACGTTTATTAAAACAGTATCCTTAATTTGATTTAAGACATTTTCATTGATAGCTGAACCTCCAGCAATCAGATCCGACTTGTTAGTACTACCAATAACCGGTCGTTTTATTGGTTTGTTAGGCTGTTTCTTGTGTTTGTTCTTGGCTGCTGCAGGTTTTTGTTTTTTCGGGTCTTCAATTTTTGTAGGTTCAGTTGACACTGATGAGCTGTTGCTAACGGGGCTACTTACTAAGACCCAAGTCGAAATTCCTTCATTCGAAGTAGTTGATTCATTTTCTTTGATTACATTTTCAGTTTCTAGCTCGTCCACCGATACGGGAACTGCAACACCAGCATGTGCATTTTCAGCATCTTCATTATCTTCACTCTTTGTTTTTATTTTATGTTTTGCTTGAGTTTTTATCTTTGGAGGAACTCGGATATCTGTGCTAACTGGGGTATCATTATCAGGTTTATCTAGCAACTGATTGGCAACCAATTTAATGGATTCACGAATGGGAACCTTAGCTTTAACATCCCTCGATGATTCTGGCGTTGTTGTTGTTGATGATGCAGACTCAGCGACTGGTAGCTTAGATTCTTTGCTTTCATTGGTTTGGCTTGTAGTTCTGAAAAAGAGAAAATAAGTTTGACTAGAAAAGAGAAGTCTATTTAATCAAAAATATGATAAATTCTAAGCTGAAATGCGGGCATTTTTTATTTATCTCCGATTTTTAGACCATTCAGGGATAATACCTGTAGAATAGCAGTAGTGTGCACTGTACCAAGCGCAAATACTGCAATTACCAATCGTGGTTATAGGCAAACCCTTATTACACCCTGGGTGAATGTCCTGCAATAGACATTTACAGACTTTAATGTGCGACAAAACCATGTCTTTGTTATATAACTTCGAGTTTTACGCAAATAAACTGTGTTACATCTTTGGTTTTTTTCTTGTCTCTATTAGTATCAGTCAAAATTGAAGTTTTATTCTCAGATTATTTAAACTTTTCATGATAATATTATGAATACTCGATGGACCGGTGCCAATTTGGTGAGTCAGCAAATGACGAAAGAAAATGTCAATGCATAAAAACAGTCAGCCCAGTTAGCTCTTTTTACAGTATTCACAATATTTTACATACGAGACCGACATTAAAATAAGCACTAATTATTATTTATATTTAATGGTTTCCGGTTTCAATTAGTTGTACTGGTAAACAGATAAACATAATACTATCAATTTCTAGAGAAGATAATAATAATACTTTACTTGTATGCCAACAATCCTATTCTGTTCATATGAATAAAGGGTTGGTGTTTTTTAAGTTATCAAAAGATATTTATGATTTGATGAAAATTCTAATCAGTTTCTAAAGGATTTACTTAATATTATCATCTGAGGCTGAAAATAAATATCTCCATTATCTCAACTAAATATAATGATATTTGAAAAATAAAAAGAACACGACGCTCAATTGATAAATCATGTAGGTAGTGCTTTTATTAAATGTGTTACAGACAATAATTGTATTTACAATATTCATTGTTACTATTTTCAATAAATACATAATAGTTTATCACAAAATACTATAAAATGTATCATTATAGAAGTTTACACTATTTTAAATAAATACAAATTCCACTTATTACCTATAAAACTATCAACTTAATTTGTTGACTGCTGAGTCATGCACTTGTTTGTTGCTGTACTAGCAGGACACTCAGCAGTCAACGAGTTAAATAAATACCTAGTGAAAGAAAACAACAAAAATTAATCCCGCTTTAAAACACATAGGTCACCAACTTGATTCTGAAATACATGTTCTCTCTCATATTTTAACTCGACAAAGCATCAAAAATGGTTTTAATACTGTTTTTCATTTAACACGAATTGACCAAACATCTCGTTTAATTTTTTTTCTTTTTTTACTGTTTATATTTTCATTCATGTGTGTCAAAATTTCAGATGTAATTTTCATAAGTTCTTTCAATTTATAGAGGAAAGTGGGTTTCACTGAATTCGTTTCTTTTGTATCTTCCCTGCTATTTCTAGGAGTATATTGCCAATTTCTGTTATCAGGAAAAGAATGTAAATGCCAAGTTTTGATTTTGTCATCCCAGTGCCACTGAGGTCTGTAAACGTGAACTATTTTAGGTGCCTCTCTACCAAGAGGCAAAAACCACGGAGAGAATAATGAAGCAATACCTGAACCAGCGAACAAAAATGCTATAGGTGCCAGAAATAGAGGAAATAATCCCACAGTAAAAGGGTTTATGCCTGCAAGCCAACCTAATGCACCAATAGCTGGACGGAAAAACTGAACTAATGAGCTGAAAATATCGTCTTTATCCTTATCTTTATTTTTGTGTTTATGAAAACGATTTGGCCTACTGAATGCTGATATTGCCTGATGGTGATTGGACGATGGTGATGGCAAACCTCCTGGATCTGTGTTCCCTCCATGTAAACTGTTGGCTGCATTATAGTTCAAAAGCTCAGATTCTACAGATGTACTTTCAACATCATCGTTTTCTACTGAATCTGTGCCAAAATAATCATTTGCTGCGGAATCATCTGGAGATGAATCATCATCACCAAGAGGTATACCAAAACCGTCTGGAAATAAATTGTCAGTTTCCTCCTCCTCTGAGTCTACAACTACATTTTTGTTAATGACATTTGTATTGACTGCTATATTTAGATCCGGGCACGCCTCTTTACCTTCTCCTTGAAATGTGTTGTTTAAAGTAAGGAAAATAGTAGGGCATTCGTCAGGCGATGCACTGTATTCTTCAGGTCTTATTACGATCCTTTCCGTATAAGCTGACGTAGGCTGGAAAGTCGTGACCTCATATTGGCCCGGATAATTATTTATAGAGTTATGATAATTGTAATTTAACGGATTTGTCACCCGGACCGGTTTTTGAGTGCTCGTTATCCGGTGAATCTGAGAATTTTGCTGCCAAGGTTTTGGATAACCTACATTCGTAATTATGGGTGTAGGACTCGGTCGCTTAGTATGTAAGTGTGCAGGTCGTGGTGTGTAGGAATCCACGATTTGAATATTTGTTGAGTAAACCTCAGTTTCCGTTGAATACTGTGGCTGTATGTTTGGCTTGTAAATGTTGTAGGCAGAGGGCTGGTATTTCTTTACTGAAGCTTCGTAATTTAAGCTTTCTGTACTAGTATCGTGAGTTTGCTCAAAATTAAGAGAAGTTATGGTATGTCTTTCATCAGAAGTAGTAGTTTCATATGAAAAATCTAAATCTTCATATTTAGCTTCATCTTTCCATTTTGTCAGAACTTGTTTGATGTTTGGTCTACGCTTCTCGTATGAAAAGGACATGTCGGGCATTTTTAATTTAGTTGATTTTGTATTCGAAGCAAAGTCATTTCTATATTTTATTTTATTAGGAGTATTAGCTGTATTTTTTATCAACCGACTTGTTCTATTAGGAGTTTGTTTACTATTTGTAATATTAAAGTTTCGCACAAACGGAAATACAGGTAACCTGTCGCTTATACCTAACCTATCATTTTTAGAACTGTACCTTATTGATATTTCTGATGTTGTTTCAGTTTGAGTACTACTACTTGTTTCTTGTGGTCGCGTCTGAACATAAGGACACAAAACTACAACTAATAACACTAATGTCCACTTAAAATATGCACTTTTTCGTCGCGTCATGTTTGAAGGCACTTTCTCTACCTGAAAAGAAAGAAGAAAAATATATCAGTAAAAGGTATGCATATTTATTAATCAGAAAAAAGTCCCTTTAAACATATTTATGCTACCGTTACAGTGTCTAAACTAATGTTACTGTAGCTTTTAACAAATGATAATATCTGAAGATAAAAATTCTTGGTGATCAATAAATAAACATAAGTTATGTACCGCAGAATGCCTACCTAACTACCATAAGTGACCGCAAAATGTGGTAAAATATTGAATCATGCAATTTGGAAAATGTGTGAAAGACAAAGCTATGAAGACAAAAGAGTTTACGACCATAAAGTATATTCATCGACGGTCAAAAGTATGAGTAACTTCACTGTTTTATGGTATTTTTGCAAACATTTCTTGCAAGCAATATCATCTATACTTAAAATAATCTAAAATGACTCACTTTGTAGGTATGATAAAATTATCTTTGGTTAAAATAAATACTTTTTAACATAAGTAAATTTGAACACAATAATAAATTGTGTAATAGTCATGGGGGATAGTCGGAAAAACAATGTCTATTTTAAGCAGTATTTTTATAACACGCGACCCGGTATTTTACCTATGTACCTATATTTATTTAACCTCATACCGACCTTTACCGAGATAAACCTTGAGTTGAAAAAAAACAATTATTGGGTATATTATCTACTTTATAATGGTATGCACTATTTTTAATTTCTTTGTAAGGTTTTCAACATTGATTTTCCGTATTCAATTGTGCAATTTTTATTATTCTGAAAATTATGTATTCTTATCGCGAGAAGTTTTACAAAGAAGTTATAAACTTGTTATTCATCATCAATCATCAGAGAGATGTAGGTCAACGACCGCGCGACCATGACCGTCACCTACGTATAATATACATAGCACTGACCCAGTTAAAAACAGGCTTTTTGGGTTTTTGGGTTCCGTTACGACTGGTTTTAAGATGATTTGTGGTTCTTTATGTTAATACTATAATGTATGCCCACCGAAAAACTGTGACAATAAATTCTGTTTATGACAAAAGAGAAAGTTTGCAAAATTTCACGAGCAGACTAATCACGTCTTTTCGAAGGCTTGAAACCGAATTTCCTTTATAACAGTATACCTATTCTTTTCTAAGTGAGTTTTAAGTAACGCATTGTATGGCTATGGTTCCCAATTGACAACTGTTATTATGTTCACCAGTTCTCTTTTTTCCAACCATATCTCGCTGTTCGTTCCTAAATGTGTATATTTCGCTAACTTCTTGGTGATCACCATTTTTACATGTATATTATTAAGTTACTGTTTATCTACCAATAGATCTAATCATCACCTTTTCCCCTCCACTGCACTTTCAGACAATGTTCAAGAACATGACCGTAACATTGTACGACATAATTACCAGTACTGCGCGGTACATTGACATTTAGCGCTTGTCCAAGCTGCAAGCGAAAAAACAAGAACTTATTCAAAAACTCATTCAAATTAATTTCAATTTGTAAGTCCTAGTAAAAGTAACAGCAACAGTCTCACAAATTATTTCCAGTTCGAGGATTCACCTGTGATCACTACTTGGAGTGTGTATCTTATGAGGATCACCTACTAGGGGGTAGTTTAAGGCACGTCCAAATTTACGTTCAGCACATGCCCACGGTTTACAAGTAGCTATTTTAATACGTGACAAGCTACAAATCTCCGCCTAACGGATCGCCAGCCAGTGACACATACCATTCAGATTATTGGTCCTAAAGCAGTGTGCACCCTCGGAAGGCGGGCATGGGCCCGCCAAGGGCTGCGTGGCCAAGTGGGGACGAACTCCATACCAGCTCTTTCGAGATGTTTTTGCCTAATTTTACAATACCAACACAACTGTTTATTTATTTGAAATGTTTAACGTTGTCATTACTCTGATTATTTTATTAAGGGGTTCTTTAATTGAATTTTGGCATGTAGGTCATAAATAAAATGTTTCTATAATATTCGCTTCCGCCTATCACAAGACACCACAGACCTAACAAGTTGCGCATGATTATTATGTTAATGATATAACTGGCGTGCGCACGTCGGCATTCGTTCTCATTTCTATAGACGTTCTTGTTTTACCACTATGGCATCGATGATACTTTCCACAACTCGTTTTCGTCACTCGTCGTTTTCAACAAAAGTTTTTAAGGAAAACCTAAATCAAACATGAGTCATTTACTAATAAGTTATGTTTCTATCGGAATTATCACATTAACATAAGTGTCTACTGCTGGATCCTCATCCGAAGCTGAGAAGCGTTTTTCCATAGTCACCACGTTTTATAGACGGATTAGTGATCGCACTAAAGGTGTATTATACACAGAAGGAAACTGCTGCCTTTCTTCTGGTGAGATTTTTGAGTCGATTGCAGGGTCGATTCTGGAGCCGCGACAACCACGGCAATTAAAGGAACTAAACCCTCTCTTCTTCCCTGAGGTAAACCTAATCGTAAGCTTTACTAGGTTTGTCCAATGGTATTGTAAAGTCAATATTTATAAATCTTATTTTCTATATTGTACAACTTTGTTACTAAAATAATTCAATTACTGAGGTCTAGTGAGGATTTATTACGATCGAATTGTTTATCAAATCTCTAATAATATAATGAAAGTTGAGTCATAAACTTAAATTATAATATGGAAGGTGATGCAACAACACCCAAAACGTTTATGGTAGTAATACAAATGTCATACGCATACGAACGCAAGACTATAATAGGTGCCTTCGAATCAATACATGACAATTTGTGTGCAATACCGTTAGTTCATCAGGCGGAAACACTTTCCACTTTATGTCACTTTATGCTTCACGTAGTTTTTTGATGCAACTACCAATCATATTAACGAAATAACAAGGTATTCTATTGTGGTTGGCATGTATACCTAACTATGGTATAAATGGTACACGATACATAAAATACTAATGTACAACATACAATAATGAAACTACCCACTACGCCTTTTTTGTTATAACAACAAGATCTAGCTATGTTTCAATAAGTATACAACTTTAAATTTTAAATAGTGAGTATTTCTTCAGCTCCAATTTTAAATTTTCAATCAAAGTTCTAAATTTTTTTTATGTAACGTACGTAATATTATTACGAAAAACGTATATTGATAATGTATTTATGATAGATTGATAGACAGTTAATAAGTGCTGCTCTCCACTTACAAAAGACATCAAAAATACATAAATAAGTAGTTATTAAATAAACTTAATCTAAGCGACACTGCTAATGCAATAGGCGGTTTTATTGATGAAAGCGACATCTTCTTCGGACAACCATTGGATAGCTTAAGCAGATGAAGTGATGATGAAACTAATACAAACAGATCATAATGTAAGTAACAAAACCGAACAGCTAAATGTTTCGGCGGGTTTTCTGGTATTTTTCGAGTATATTATTACCTATCCATTGGTAATAATATACTCGAAAAATACCCGTTTCTTTGTAATAAAATAACGTTCTGATCGCGCAAATTCTAGACCACTAGTGCTACGACCATTTCATCACCTATTATCAGTTACATGAATTGTTAAAGTTTTACAGCGAGGTCCAACCAAATGATCAAAATAATTGTGTAAATCCATCTCAAAACTGTCCCACATTCATAATTACTATAGATTAGAAAAAACTATGCCAGGTTATTGTCTTGAGCCATCGAAGAACCGTTGGTGATCGCTTGGCACAGTTTGCCATAAACGAATACTTTTTGGTCGCCTTTTGAAAGGAATGTGATGAGTGATTGTTTTCAGTATTTAGGTCGAAGATAGTAAAATTGTTTTATTTTTATGTTGTTTGAATGATCTTCGCGCTTTGTTCATTGTTTCTAATGTCACGATTTAAATTTATTTTATCTAATACCATTGCAGTGGTTGATCTATTTTGAATAGTAACTTTCACGTTCTCTAATGGCTTCCTATTTATTATTGAAATTAACAAAGAAACGCAGAAATGATTTAATGTGAACTTCTCATTTTTTTCGCAATTATCATAGCATTCATTAAATCTGTTCTGTTTATTTCATCCAACTTTTGTTTAAGTTAAAGTATTTTTTTTACCCGGAGAGTAGGTACCTATAGGTACCATCTTCAAATAGCAATTTCCAAAACAAATTTGACTATTTGAATGTAGGTAGTTATGTATGAAATATGTAGAATAGTACGACAAGTAGTGTGGCCAAATTGGTATGCGCCTACCTTCCGATCCGAAGGTTATGTGTTCAAATCCGGTCGTGCACCAATGGACTTTGTTTTGTTTTTTGTAAAGTTTGAGCACATATTTTGTCACATACTTTGAAGGGGAAGAGTACAGTGCGTATACAGTGATTTTATTTCCTAGGTTCAAATAACTACGGACCTAGTAGTAACTTGATTGTAAGCAATGAATGAATTCTTCCATATTACCTAAGAATGGAGAGGATAGTTTAGGCTTAGTGATAGTAGGAGGGATTCAAGGTCGCTTATGGAACCCCCTATAGTTGAGAGGATCACAATTTTAGCACATGTTATTGTACCCTATTGTTTTTCAAATCAGTGGTACTTTTACAGTCCAGTTACCAGGATGTCCAAGAAAGTTCCTTTTCAGGCTCATAAATACCCACAAAGTATTGAAAGTGCCCTTAAAGCTCTCACTAACAATCTGTAGCGAAAGTAACCTTAATACCAATATCGGGAAACACAACACTATAGACACAGTATATAGTGAACAGCTGAGTCATTACAAAAACTTCAGTTTACTAAAAAGGGAACTCTTGTCTGATTAACCTTGCCTTTGCCATGATTGTTGATTTAAATCCAATTAATTTGTAATATATCTAATCATGTTTTTTAAAATAGCTTAATTTATTGTCTATGTAGCTCGAAGAGTGTTTTGAATCAAACCAATTATGACAAGTTAATGTGATATTAAACAAAAAATTTACCTGCGTGTATTGAATAATGCTATGTTAATATTAAAATGTGAGTCACTCAACGCGGTGCACGGTCATCTAAATGTCTAAATAGTATTACTATTTAGATATTTTTTAATTAAATATAAATCTGCATTATAGAAATATAAATAGGAAGTTTATTTAGTCGCAAAAAAATGCAAAATATGACTAAAATTATTGAAAAAATAAAAAAAATAGGTAACATAAGTAACAAAACAAACAAGCGAAAATTACTTAATTAGGCGGGAACCTTGTAGCAAATAGGTAGTTGTACCATTCGCAAGAAAGATAACCGCCTCCGTGGTCTAGTGGTTCAACCCACCGATTTCAGATCCAGAGGTCCCGGGTTCGATCCCCATGGTGAGTACAAAATATTATGCTTGGTTTGGTTGGGGGTAGGATTTTGTTTAAGTCTGCCTGGCTAGCTACCACCATCTTACCTAATTCTGTCGCCATAATAACAATTCTTAAAAAAAATGGTTGTGTTCCGGCATTCAGAGGTAAGATAGCCAGTTCCTCACTTTGTTGAGGAATCCGGGTGAAGTGCGCCTCCATCTTCGGCCTTATCTCAACTTGTACGATAAAAAAAAAAAAAAGATGCCGCAAATTGGCGTCTGGCTCAGCATTTGTTTTTGATTGGACCAGCTTTCCTTCACTAAGCTGTGCGCGGTGTTAAGCAGTGACGCACGCGACTACTTTCACAACTGTTAAAGTTATACGCATGTTTGTGTGTTATTTGACAATCATGACTTTGTTTACATTATTGTTGACACATCGTTTTTAAAAGGTCCAAAAATAATTTTTAATCGAACGATTATAATGGAAACATTCACTTCAATTATTGCTTGTGTGTTGTGAGTTTTTGAGTTTATTTTACCAATGCTATTCACAAATTAGCAATTAAAACTGTGATATTTTTTTAAGACCCACATCACACTATAGTGTTTTATCAGGACTGCTCGAGCTTATTCTACTAAGTTCAACTCGAATTTCAATCAATTGAATTAATTGCTTTTTTTTTCAATTCAACGTCGTAAAGAGCTTCTTTTTCTGCAAATAAATTATATTCTAATACATTCTCAATCTGATAACGTCTCTAAGTCAAAGCCGTGGTTATTTTCACTAACAATAGGTAAGTAAAGTTCGTGGTATTTATATGTGATTGGAAATCTAATCTAAATACACATAACCTACAATGCAAAGCAGAGTATAAAAATGCCTAGTATCTGTTGTTATTGAACTCAAATTTAATAATGACAATAAATACCAAAATCTATTGAGGAACCCATAGACCGATAGTAGTGGGCCTTGGGTAACCCGATTGCTTCCTTTGTAAAATGTTATTTAAATCATATTTTTTGTCTGTTTGGTAATTTGGTATTATGCCAAAATTGTAATATACTTTTAATGTGTTTTAATGGTCAGTGTAATTTTAAGTTATAATTACCAAAAGTAGTATTTTTTACCCAGATCATATTTTTTTTTAATAAAAACAATGTATATTAAGTTTTCTGTTAATTTGTTATCAGTTAATGTTAGCCCAAATGTGTGGCTCTACATTTATATTAATATACCTATCTCATTCATAAAATGTTACAATATTTCTAAATACCTTTTTACTGTTTTAATCAAGAAATAGAAATTACAAGCGTCGAACCTTAACAACGAATAAAAAAAATCGTCGTAAATAGTGAGAGTCCGACTCGCATTAGGGCATTTCAAGAATCAACTGATAAATATTCAGTTTATATATCGTTTAAGTTGACCTCAGTGAAGGAATTCCACATGCACTTTATTTTAGTTTGGTAAGTTACCAATAACTTTACCTATAAATTATCTTATCTTATCTTTACGGTTCTTAATAAACTTAAAGGCGCCCTTTTTTTGCTTATGATTGGTTAGCTCTTCACTTCGATGCTTGCCTGGGAATGAGGATGCGCCTCTGATATCTAGTTAATAAATAAATATAAATTCACTTCATATATATTCGTTCAGTTCGTATTAACCATTAAGAATAAATAAACCATAATCAAAGCTAGAACACAATAAAAGCTTTGCTCTACCACTATCCAAAACACCAACATTAATAAACCTGTTTTTTTTATACCAAAAATTTTCTTAAAACGCTGTCAGAATCTGAACCAGAATAAGCTTAGCTATTATTTCCGTGTGGACGGTAATTTTATAAAACTTACCGTTATCAACAAGTTATACCACTCACGATGCGCGGGCGCAATCACGCGCAGTTCATAGCACGGGCAAGGCCGGACTGGCGGGCCAAGACGAGTAACGGTGATATGTGCTACTTCCTCGCTGTTGGGATAGGTCCCGGCCAGACGAGGCCAGTCACTGCCATACCGGTGCACTTGTTAGGATAGTCACTTGAATTGGTAAAGACTCCAAAAAAAATACGAGGCCAGTTACTGTTATACAGTTGCACTTGATAGGATAGTCACTTGAATAGATAAAGGACTCAGAAAGCTTTCCTGGGTAATGTATTGTAAAAAGGTCCGTTTTTAAGACAGTCATAGTTTTGCCTCAGCTCAAAAGTCATAGCTCGGTGGCAATATCGCTAACAAAAGCTAATAAAATTCGTTGGGGTTCCCCAGACAAATTGCAAGCCTATATAGATCGGTACATTACATACGTTAGGTTAGGATATCAACAATTATTCATATGTCATTGGCAATAGGACTCGGAACAAATGTTCATGCTTTGGATAGTCACTTGAATAGGTTACAGGGCAAGTTGCAGTAAATAGGTTCGTTTAAGACAAGTATGCTCGATCATAGACCATTATCTTTACTTATCTCATATGCATCTTCAGACTATAAATGATGACATTAATGATTTTAATAAAACTACGTGACTTTTCTAGATCAATATTATCTTATAACTTTTGTTGTCGGAAAGTATTTTATCATTACATTAAGCTCTACAAAAGCACTCAGACATGTGCATTTAGCAGGGAATTTATTTTTACATGAAGAAAAGGAAGGTGACTTTGTTTTTTTTTTTATTCAACTACGGGGAAGCGCGGCCCTTATCTCACCTAATGTTAAGTCAATAAGGCCGAAGGTGAAAGCGCACTTCAACCCTGAACATACTGAGAAGAAGGAGCTATGTCACCTCCGTCTGCCAGAACACAACAATTAAAATTTTTGTTATGGCGTCACACTTTAGGTAAGTGGGGTCTCCTGAAATCCTATCACATTGTACTATACAAGATTTTATAGATTGGACATTACAATTTTATAGATTGGACATTACAATTTTATAGATTGGACATTACAATTTCATAGATTGGACATTACAATTTTAAAGATAGGAACTGCTTTTTTATTTTCGTATCGTATATTTCGCACAAAGTTTTTACTTAAATAATAGAACACCCCTAATAAACCTTTACAGGTTTGACTAAGATGTTAGTACAACCTTGAAACTTAATATAATAAATCTTATAATGAGTGCCTTAAATAAACGTAAGCAATGCAGATATCTTACATAAGTTGGTTCACTTTATCACTCTCCGGTAATAACATTATAATGAACACGACAATAGATAAGCACTACTTGCTTGCTACTAGTGCCAGTTACTGGCATGGTGTAGTTATTGCGATACCATAAAACATGCTTTTACGGTTTACCGACTTAGGAGAGAAAAGCAGGTGAATAAAGATAATATAATATTGGACTCCTTCCGAAATACTTACGCACGAAAGCCTTGGCTTTTGTTTGTAACTGGTAAGGCATTCCTTTCATTTGAAGCCAAGTAGGTATATGATAAACATTTATAAATATTAGCAATTATCAGACGGACAATCAATTAGGCCGAGTGTGTTTTTTTATATTCGTTTATGAAGAAAAATTTACTCTTAAAGTTATTTTGATGGCTTAAAATTCAAACTTATGGCGTAGAATGTACCTGCGGCTTATTTTGCACCCAAAAACACCTCGTTTTATAGTAACTGTGTTTGCTGACAAAAAAAAATCAGTTCAATGGGCTGTAGGCTGCTGTTTAGTTTTTTTTTTTTTAAGTACACCGCTTTGTCTGCTCTTAACTATCCTTTCCATCCAAAGGTTTCCCTAGTTTAAGTGTTTTTCTTGCTTGTTTGTTTATTTTGTTTTTTTGGTGTACAATAAAGAGTTTATCTATTTATCAAAACGGAAAGACCATCAGTATGTACCTACTATAGGTTCATGACTGGAGTTCAAACACGGACCGCCAGACATGGAAGCCATACAGACTTACCTAATATTACTAGCAAAACAAATGTACCGGCCTATTACAAGCGCGTTGATGTCTTTTGCTTGGACACAGACAATAAAGCTTGGATAAACTTTTCAAATGATTGTAAACTGTATTAATTTCGTGTTCATCTCCTTCTATTTATGAATTCCAAATAGGAGGACGTTCTCAATTTAAAAAGTGTTGGACTTTTTGTAAAATTTTATTTCATAACGGCAGTTTTGTTAATGTTCTAGTACCTATAACAACGTATGTTGTTACAGTCAATAACCTAAACATAAACTGTTCAAAGCGCCATCTATCGGTTAGCTGTAGCAAGAACTACTCATCTCCGCGCATGAAAGAAAATGTAATCACGCTGTGAATAAATAAAATTTACGGCTACTATAGTTTATCGTTCTGCGCATAGATGGCGTGGCGTAGCTCTATCAGATCTTGAGTTGGTTACAAAAAAGTTTTTATTAGAATTTAAAATAGGACTAGATGAACCTTTCGCCAAGGTTTTTTTTTGTTCATCACAATTACTTCAGCCCACATTAACCCACTGCTGATCAAAGCATTTTCTGGGAAGGGTCGCTTCACTGTAGACCTCATTTTTGCCCAGGCAACCTTCGAGATCCAGGGCTGACCCTACGCATATAAAGCACAGGCCTCGATAGTGATATAAGCCGCCCCTATCCATCAACTTTACGGCCACCGGTCAAAACCACAGCACATCCCCCGGTAACCGGTAGCAGCCAGTCTAATGTTATATGCACGTAGTTACAGATCTCACCCATTTCAAAACAATGAAATGTTTAGAAAAACTGCAAACATTCTGAAGAAAACACTGAAAGTTTATCCATATTCCTGTTACATATTTCTAGTCAACCCTTCAAGTAAGTAGGTATATACTTTATTTGTAGCTACCTAAATGAATTGAATTTAATGATTGGAAAGAGCAAAGAGCCGAGACCCCTCTAGTCTTTAGCTAGTGCGGAGTAAACTCTTTGTACACAAAGCTCATATTAGGTTGGATTATTTTAAAGCGTTCCAAATCCTTTCCACCAAAAAGTATCATACAAACGTTTTAACCCCTTTTCGCTCCCTCAGAGGGGTTGAAGGGAGATGGTATGTTTACATTATCCTAGCCAATTACATCGGTCATAATCATGCATAGATTCATTCAAATCCACACAGTAGCTTCAGTTGTACGTTCAAGATACAGACATACAGACAGACAGTTATTAGGTACAACCGGTACAATTCAAACGCTTAGGTAACGGCTATGACTCGTCGTATTTAACTACTCTTTTACTATTGTAACATCATTAGGTTAGGACCTAATCGTTCGGTACATTACAGGATTAAAACTATTGGGTGAGTCAGTAGAACAAACATGGAAGTTACTTTAACAAACTCGGTTACAGCGCGGCGAACACGATCATGGCAGAAAATGGAACTAATGTTAAATCAAGGCATGAAAAGTAGCTTTTGCAGTTCCACAGAGACACAGGCGCCCTCACTAACGCGAATTATGATCTTGGTCAGTCAGACTGTGGATCTTACTAGTAACCTTACCTATCCTGTACTTCATATTGAAATCTCGTACCTGTTCTATCTAGTATCATGCCATGATACTAAATAGGTCAGATGGAATACATTGTACATGTAGCTAGGTACTAAATTATTTGGTATTTAAATTAAAAAAATATTTAACGTGGTCAATTTATATGACGTTCTGTCCTTCTGAAGCTTTGGTTTCGCCAAAGAAAGAAAACTGGTTCTGGTGCTTCGTAACCAGTATAGGCCAAAATATTTTTCATTCGTTTTTCTTTGATGATTATATTGTCTATTTATAAAGGATCATGAGATGAAGGCTAAGGCCATTGACAACTAATTCAAAGTACTCATAACTCTTTAGAAATAAATATGGTGAGCAAAGTGATGATAGAGTAGGTACCTGAGCAGAACAAACGTGGAAAAGCTCAAACAAACTCAAATACCTATCTACCTACTGCGCCACAATCATCAACGTTGTAAACGGAACTTGCACAGAATAGCAAGAAACCTTGTGCTCTCAATTTCATTAGCTTAGCTAGCATTACCAATGTACGCATAAATCTACGTACGATATGCGTACATTGGTATTGCCTGAGTAATAATACCTAAGTTATATAGCTAGTATCTAACTTAGGTAGGTACAGGTAGGTTGCAGCCAGTATAGTAAAGATTGGACATATAACTGGCCTCTCAGCTGGTAGCAGAAGTTCTGTCTTTCTTCTGCGCTATATTAGGTATATATGATATGAACCAATAATTATTAACACTTGTAACATGTTAACATATTGGTATTTTTTTTATTGGACGTCTGGGAGGTTCATCTCACCTGATTTTTCAAGCTTTGATTGGGCCAAAGGTGGAAGCGCAATTCATCCGGAGGAACTGGCTAATTTCCTCTAAATGTTGGAACACAATAATTGTGGATATGGCGACCGACTTAGGTAAGATGGTGGTAGCTAGCCAGGCGAACAATGTCCTACTACCAACTAAACCGACATTTTACTCCCCCTGGGGATCGGACCCGGGACCTCTGGATCTGGTACCGGTAGGCGAATGCAATAAGAATGCATGGTAATAGTAAGATTTCCCCCGGCTCCGTCTCATAAGGCGAAACGCAAAGTCTTGGAATCAGGTTCCAGTGTCTGTATTGCCGCTTTGTTCTGACCTACTTAAATGCCTTTAAAGGGCTATAGTACCTCAGATTAGCAACTCAACGCAACTTTATTCTAGCTTCGAACTAAGATATTGTAATAATAAAGGTGACATTGCCGTGCGCTCAACCACGATGACAGAAATATGCGCGTATTTCTACGTTTTGTTTTTTCACGGTAAAACAAATATGAATTTTAAAAATCTAAAACACAGACCGTCTATGCTGTATACTGTGTTCATTTACTGTACAAAGAGTTCAATAAATACGCCCTAATTGGGCGTATTTATTGAAAAGCGAACATTTTTGGTACAAATTAGAGTCTACTTTGTTTTTTTTTTCTATAGAGAAAATTTTATGTAATCGTGTTTTCGAAACACAAGCGTTCTAGCATATATTCTTAAAGTAAATGCTACAGCATTGTGGAAGATATGATCGCTGAAGCTTAGCCATTTCACATATCATAGACTTTTAAGCAGAGAGACAATAGGCACATTATGGATAGGCTCGCTCCATCTTAGACCTCATTAAATTAAATTGAAAACTTCTTAAGGCGCGTTGGGCATTTTTTTTTTGATAGAAAAAGCCATTGAACTCGCGACACTGTTACCGACACCTCTGTATCTGTATATAAGTATCTAGTCTGCTTTTTTTGAGACGGGGAAAAAAACATTGTACTCGCGACACTGTTACCTTACAAACACCGCCATATCTGTAAAGTAGTCTGCTTTTAAATTTAAAACATAATTTAGTTATATGAAAAAACTAAATTCCAAAAATACAGTTGGCAGTAGTTTCGCTAAATCTCAATAGATGGCGCTATTGTAAACACCGCCAGACCACAGAATAAAAAGCCCAGCGTCATCGGTCAGCTGTTGTTCTCTTCAACAAAGATCGACAAACTTCAAGTTTTCACTACTGTCAGCCCTTACGCAGTATCACCATTTTTATCACTAATGAGTCAGTCCTTCTATGACGAAAAGCAGAAGATTTTATTGGAGTTTCCGGCGAACACACAATTTCTCTTACACTTTTTTTTTTATTGGTGATGTTGATTATTTGCCTGCTTGTTACGTCACGCACTGTGGGAGTGACAATATAACGAGATCCGGTAAACAGATTTGCTACAGTTTTTGCTGACCTGACGCGGAAGCCCTTTTCGTTGTTTGGTAGATACGAAATAAAAGTAACGTTTTCACTTTCAAAACTTGCGTGAGTAATATTGTAAGTACATATTTAAACATAGGCCTTACTCACGTACCAATACGATAGTCGATGAAGACACCATTTGTTTCCGTTCTCCCAGGGTACCATCATTATTGGGTGCGATTCCCGGATGAGATCGGTCGCATAAAGTCTTATTGTAAGACAACGTCACGTTTCACACTCAACTGATAGCGACTGTCAAGCGAAAGTGCCTACTAGAACTAGTATAATTCATATTCTATTCTATGATGTCTTTGGAGCCAAGCTATCTACCTAGTGTGGTTTTCGTCATCCTGTGATAATTTAAATCATTCTTAGGACATCCCTTACATTAAAACACGACAAATAATCATTACAAAAATTATACATGATAAAGGCTTCAACTATGTTTCAGTTCTCTCAGGGAACCATCATCAGTTTCATGTAAGTGAGGTTTGTTGGTGAGTTTTTAAAATGTACAATCAAACTCAAAAATGGAAAATGATAAAAATAATGTAGGACCGCTGTGCGTAGATTATCAGTCAGCCAGCTACATGAATATTTACTTAGATTTGAAGTCAATAAAGTAAATCAACCTAAACATGAATAAATTTGTTAGATCGCCACGGGGGTACAAATGTGTGGTTTAGTTGGTGGTGGAGCTAAAATCCACCTTGCTACCATCATCTTACCTTAATGACATAACAATTCCACAGGTGAAGTGCGTTTTCGTCTTCGGTCTAACCATTACTTCATCTCTAATCGCCTCTGTGATCTAGTGGTTCAACCCACCGATTTCAGATCTAGAGGTCCCGGGCTCGATCCCCAGGGGGAGTACAATACCGCCTGGCTAGCTACCACCATCCTACCTGATTCTGTCGCCATAACAACAAATCTAAAATTGTTAAGTTTTGGCATTTAGAGGTAAGATAGCCAGTTCTTTAGTTTGTTGAGGATTCCGGGTGAAGTGCGTCTCCACTTTCAGCCTTATCTCAACTTGTAACCAGGTAAGTTGAAGGCCAAGCGCTTCCCCGTCGTAAAAAAACATCACTTTTGAAGGCCTGTGACTTCCCTTAGTACCTGGAATGAAATTTAACACAAACCTGTTATTTTCATTGGTCCCGATTCTGAAGACATCCATTAGTCTTCCTGTCCTTCATTGATTGTCGAAATCAGAGTCACTTTCTCAAACGTTATTCGTCATGGATAAAACAGTATCACTAAAAGCGTTTTACCCCAAATGATTATTATGATTCCATTACCGAATCATTTTTTGTCTAACCTTTACAAAGGTTATACTCATTCAGAACTGACATCTTTTAGATGTTTGATACAGAATTTTCAACCTTATCTACTATATTATTCTGTATCGTTATTGTCTAGATCTGTTTCTTTAGCGGTAATATCATTGTTGGTTGAAGATTCTTTGGGTATGGTTGTTATGCTTTTGCTTTCTTTATGGCCATAATCGCGTATCGCGTTGATTATGTAAGTTTTTGACCATTATAAATTATTACTTAAAGTCTTTATGTCATCTGATTGCGCCTTCAATGTTTTGTATTCCGGTTCTCGGCGAAGGTTTTGCTGTTTTTGATGAGTCAATTTACTTCTGTGTGTTGTTTTTTTTTTCAGTTTCCTTGATGTATTACATCTGATTATTTTCTCAAAGTAATAAACCTGTGGCTTTTTTCTACACTATAAGGATATTTTTTGATATACACTTTGTCCAATAATGAACAACTTCAATCGTTCTTTGATAATTTTATCAATCAATTACGTTCGTTCAATTTACGTCAATCGTGAATGAATGCCCTTCTCTTTATTTAAATATCTTCTTCTTCGTTTATCGTTCTATGCAGTGTCTCTGGTGTTTTGATACAGAAACTCTTGTCTTTGTAATGTCAAACGTTGTCAGCGATTGTGTATCCGTATTAGATGTCAATGCTCCCCGGTTTCCTCTGATGGTTTTTCTGTACGTTTCACTTTCATACAAGCCGGTGCCATACCGAGAATTCTCGTCTGTAAATAAAAGAATGGCACATGATTAGTTGGGTTCACTTTCTTGAATCATGATGATGCAGCTTTTTGCTCAAATGTGAGGACATTCCTTAGTTGAAAGTTTTATGATAGTTTTACTACATGGCCAATATCAGAAAAGTTATTTTTTGCCTTGAAATGTTAGAACCCTTGGTGTGCTTGACCACACTTAGCCGGTTTATTAGTTACACATAAATTCGTTACACAATCTTGTGAAGGTCCGTCTGTCTTGTAAGCACCTGCCTGCCGAAGTCCGGTGCCAAGCAGTTTGCTGTGTTTCATCGGCTTGCGGGAACGCTAGAGAATATGCAGCTTCTGGGAAAGCTCATAGACCTCATCAAGGCCCATGTTTAAAATAAAAAAGTAGCATAGCATTCATCAGAGACAGTTTTAAAGTGTAATTTTTATTTTCATTAAGGTTTTTTCACTTTCCCTCCATGTTTTCTCTCATCGTGTGAAAAGTTGAATCGTATGTAGTTAATTTGCGTTGTGTTTGGTGTTAAAGTTGCATTGTTGTCTGAACATGAGAATTTATCGATACAAGACAATGCCTCGCTTAGCAGTTAAACCGTTTAACGTGCAATTTACGTGATTGTTTATTTTACGGTTATTTTAACAGTCTGGAAAGCAGTTCAAATTTGATTGATCGATTTACTTAAAAAGGGCTACCAAAACCCCATGCCATTTATCACACACTTGGTAAATCATATTATGTTTTCCTGGCACTTCCTAAGCCTCGTTGAAATCACCTGATTCTGTCGCCGTAAATATCATTCTATAATTGTTGTGTTCCGGCATTCAGAAGTAAGATAGCGAGCTATAAATGAATAAATAAATACACATTACAGGAACATTTTACACAGTGCCATCTAGTCCCAAACTAAGCAAAGCTTGTAATATGTAAACTAGATTACGTATATACACGTAGTCTGCAGTCCCAAGAATACTTTTTATTATTGTATGACATGGGCTTGGCCTTCACCTTACCTCATATCTTATTATGATAAGCTTGAAGATAGAAGCGCACTTCTCCTAGAATCCTCAACGGACTGAAGAACTGGCTATCTTACCTCTAAATGCCATAAAACAACAATTTAGAATCGTGCTAAGGCTGTTAAGATTGTAGCTAGCCAGGCGGACTTAAACAAAGTACTACCAATCGAACCATCAAACACAGTATTGTACTCCCTTGGGCATCGAAACCGGGACCTCTGGATTTGATACCGGTGGGCGAACCAATACATCATAGAAGCAGAACTAGGTGCAGAATAAAATACTACTGCGGTTACTACTAAGCCGCAACCGCTTAAGATTCGTCCCCTCCAACTCAGCCCGCGGATGTCGTAAGAGTTGACTAAAGATTTTTTTAACAGAAGAGTGGCAGCATCTTCTTTCTGTAAACTACCCAACTCCTTTACTGCGATCACCAATAAATGGGCTGTTGATGATTACTGCTAAAGTGATGAAATGATACATGTAGTACACCCACGTTTCTTTTAAATGGCTCACTTAAATCATTGTAAAACTAACAAGACTCCGCTCGTTTAGACAGACAATCAGAAATCGTTCATAATATTATTCTCGTTTTGGATACACTTTCCTTCGTATATTGAGGACATTATACGCACGACTTATGGGAAAATTGGAACAGAATAAACGCAGAAAAAGTATACCTACATGTAATTGTCTAATAGAATCTGTGTGCCTAGATGTTTACTATAGATTCATAGGCTTTTGAGGCTGTAAGATAAATCGCAGTGCTTTTATGTTTGTATAGTTACCGATACATTTTTAGGGTGCGTGAAACTTTGGTGTTTTGTCTTCAATCTGGGTTTTCACAAACAAGATCGAAAATTGTCTTGATTGATAAAATCTGATAAAGTTAAATTTTTCACGCAATTCTAAATTTTTCTATCTATAAAATGGAACGAAACTTTTGAGTAGGTTTTTTAGTTAATTTATGTAGTTTAGCTGTTATTTATACCTTCATGCTGGGTTTTTTAAATTTTGATTCATTTTTTAGCATTAAAAACCCGCTCACCTATTGGGTAACCTAGGGTAGCCTCCGAAAATCCCAGAGCCTTGCTTATCATCGTGGCCAGCCTCCAAGGTTTTAGTGAGTCGTCGGCAACCTCATTGTACAATCAATGCGGTGGGGATTATTGGAGATTTACCCCTTGAAAATTATATTGAAAATGAAATTATAACTACCTGTACTGTGTTTTAAAAAATTACAACAGACGATATGACATTCAAATCAAAGACAAAAAAAAAACTATGCACAAGGCGGATTACCTAAGGACCATAATTAATAACAAAACCGGTATAATAATCGCGATAATTAAAAAAAAATACCTAAGGAATGTTACAAACGGTCTATTGGTATTGGTAACACAACTGCATATTCTATTCAAATGCATTTTCTCCCAAATATACCTTGTGTAGTATGGAGTGGGTGGTAGTGCTACTAATTAAGGATCTTTATTTAAAGATAGATATATTAGAAAAACGCCGTGACATCAAGTTAACATTTCTAGTAGCAATTTACGAGTCCCGCCTCAACCTATCAAGGTTTAGCAAGTATGTATAGCAGCGGCCTAGATATAGGCAACTTTCTAAGGACTACAATGGGCCATAAGCAGCTTTATAAGATTATATTGAAGTTGATAGAACCATTGTTAGATATCAACGTGCCTTCACTTTGAGTAAATGGAAAAGTCGCTTCAAAGGCTACCTTCATCTGAAGTTAGTATTACTATTGAAATATGTTATTTATATTTACTATTTAGAAAAGTGAGCTACGTGCTCGATTTCGAAAAATATAAGTTCTGCATTCAAAAAAAACTATTTCTTTATAGTATTTCAGGAAAAGTGAGTTTTTGAAAAAAAAAAGTTTTTTGCATTTTTGAGTTCTTTGTTTGATAATAAAAAAAATAGCGTATGATGACTATGTGCCCAAAGTTGTTGCAACACTTTCAAAATAGAAAATTTATACATTCAACTTTATGCATTTGGTGAAGGTTGTACGTTCAGACTATGTGTAAGCTTAGTATTAAATCCTCTTTTACTGTATTTTCTTTTGTGATGAGCTTAAATTTGTGGTAACGTTGCTGATGACAAGGCACGGACACCCTAATGGCTGAATATTTTGAATAGTGTCGTACCCAACGTATAGTTGCAGATAGAAAATAATTATTTAAAAAAACATTTATAAAATATTTTTTAATAAGAACTTAATTTTTTTCAGTATTGCTTATTCTCCAATTTTGCACAGTAGAGTCGTCAAAAATTGTGCAAAAATGGAGTACCCAGAAATTTGCTCCATGACATAAAATTTTAAATTTATGAGTAATTCTGTTTTCAAACGCCAAAATTGCAGCTTCGCATTCGGCGATATTCGACTTTTTGAAGACGTTTTGACTTTCAAAAGTTCATACGAACAGCAGAAGAGGATTTAATAGCTTCGCTTACGTATTTTAGACTCGGCGATATTCGACTTTTTGAAGACGTTTTGACTTTCAAAAGTTCTACACGAACAGCAGAAGAGGATTTAATAGCTTCGCTTGCGTATTTTAGACAGAGATACATACATTTAATACTAAATTCATAAAGTTGAATTTATACATTTTATGTTTTGAAAGTGTTCCAACAACTTTGGGCACATAGTCATCATACATTATTTTTTTTTATCATCGAACAAAAAACTCAAAATTGCAAAAAAAAAAGTATTTTCAAAAACTCACTTTTCCAGAAAAACTAAAAAAAATGATTTTCTGAAACGCAGAACTATTTTTTTTTTAATCGAGCACGTAACACCTAACATGACTTTTCGATAACTCTCACGGTTTCAGACTTGGCCTCAGTGGCCCTGAAAAAAAACTCACCCTGTATACTAGTTGATAAATTTAAATCACGGTTCAATATTGCCCTGAGGTTATCTGTTGCATTTATTTAATCGGTCCATCGCACCGTCTCAAATTGGTCAAAAATTATTTGCGCTAGAAATTATTGAGCTATCTAGTGAAGTGGCATTACGGGGAAAATCTCCATAAACCCACCTGTGGGTTAAAGAAGTGGGACAACGGGTAAAGCCTCATTATTATGACGTACAACGTTAATGAACTAAACTCACTTAGAATCGTATGAAGCTCATACGTTTTTAAGTGAAAACATCTTTGGATGCGCTGGGCATTTTTTGAGATAGGAAAAAACCATTGAACTCGCGACACTATTTTTGGCACATTTGACTTTCAACACATTGTCACGATATCTTTACGATCCTAAGAGGTAACGCGTAAGGACCGTTCAAAGACTGCATCTAGTACATATAATAGACAGATGGTTGACAGCCGTGACGTCAGTTCTAAAAAGTCATTGTGTCAGTTGTGTTGCAAAAACAGCCCTCATTAATAAATATCGCGACCAATGCGACAAAATTGAGATTCAAGTATCAACAATCTCAGCTGTTCTCTTCGGCAAAGATCATTCAGATGCGCCACTTGATTTCAGCATATGACGCTTATTGCACACTTTGGAAATAATGTATCATACATATCCAATTGTTATCAAGTCCAGTGATTTTATGACGCTACATTTTTAACTGCATTTATAATAGCTACCTATATACTGCATAATTATCATGTGATTCATGGCTAAAACCTACCAATTGATCATGAAGATAAAAGAAAAAGATTTCAACAACAATCACACATTCATATTATAAGAGATAAAGTTTGTTTGGATGTTTTCATGTATGTTTATTTTTTTGAGCCAAAACTGCACCACAGATTGAGCCGAATCTTGCCAACATTATGTTGCGCTAGACTGAAAATGAGACTTAAGCCACTATATTTATCCCATAACCTTGGGATAGAAATGGCATGTCAAAGATATCCGTATAAAACTGATTGCGTTGCATATGTTGCTCCAAAACTTTTGAACGGATTGAGCTAAAGCTATGTCCATGATATTTGTCACGACTAGGAAATCATTTTTTTTTTCTTGTTGACGGGAGGTGCTTGGCCTTCACCTCACCTGGTTACAAGTTAAGATAAGCTGAAGGTGGAAGCGCACTTCACCCAGAATCCTCACCAAACTGAGGAACTGGCTATCTTACCTCTAAATGCCGGACCGCACAACTATTTCGAATTATTGGTATGGCGACAGTCTTAGGTCAGATGGTGGCAACTAGTCAGACTGACATAAACAAAGTCCTACCACCAACTAAGACTTTGCTTCACAATAAATACTGTAAGTATAGGATCAATTCAGGCATTATTTAATGTTCTCTCTCAATTACGAAAGAAACTCCATATCTGGCCAGAACTATCATAGATCTAGAATCATACACACCACATCATTAGCGATTTCACTATTTAAGTACCTAGGTAAAAATAGGTAGGTACATTATTTTATCTTATTATCTTGATATTTACGGAGATGGCTGAAGAAAAGCGATGATTTTCGCAACCGCATATTCGTATTCAAATGACTTTAGTATAGGTATAATTTTGCGGTTAGTCACTAGATAATTATATAATTGCAGTGCGGTTTTCACCACATTTAATTCTATTCAATTTATGGATGAAATTGAGTATATTTAGCACTTGATTGTGCGGTATCATCAAGTTACGCAATGCAACAGATATTATCTACATGGCTTTATGAATTCAAGCGATGTAATTTAAATTGGCTACCACCAGACTTTTACAAAAATCGGCTGAGTACGAACACGCATTACGAGGGTTCCGATCCGAACCAAACTGCAATGCAAAAAATCACGCTTAAAATTTTGTTTTGTTGTCCATAAAAATTGGTAGATAGACAAACGGACGGACGAACGAACATCGAAGGCTTAGTAATTAAGTTCCGTTGGCACCCTTTGGATAAGTAATGCAAAAAATACCGTACGAAACTCCTCTTATTTTTGAAGTTAGTTAAAAATACGAAACCGCTATTGATTCTGCAACAAACCCATTCTAAAAGAACATATTATGTAGTCCTAGATAGATTCTTCGAACTATTAAATTAATAAGAGCATGATACAAATAGATAGGTGCTTGATCTTCAGAGATAAAAATTATCTGGTAAATTGAACAAGAGAAAAAATAACATAAACAAAAGATAATCTAAGCGGCTTACTTTTGTTTCAAATCTAACCAACTATGACGATGCAATTTTATCTATATCACGATAATCGGACTGTCATCATTGACTTCGCCAATTGACATTCCCTGTTGATATTTATCAATATCAAAGACCTATCTGTATCATGATAATTGCACTGTCTTTGCTTTTTGATTTCATTGATATCATTAGCATTAGCATTTTCCAAGCTTTCCCATACAATAGCTGGTTGTCGTTCATTTTAAAATGACTATACTAAAACTCAGTTTTTCAAATAAATTTTGTCTGTGTAATCGGATAAGGATAAACAGTGTCTGTCATTATGATAATTTGTACCTATTTCTTTTAAGTAACGCATAACATTCCATATGTATATTTTAGTTCCAAATGTGATTTTCCATAAAAAACACAATTATATGTTTTGATCTCTATAGCGTTTTTAGAAAAGCAAGATTTTGGGTCAAACCTTCAAATATTTATTTTATTTGAATCGCACGTGCCATTTCAAATTGAACAACTTTAATAAATTACGTTTGTACTGACTAGAGAGCAAAAATCAGCGGTAATTGGAGTGTTATACGACAGCGGAAACACGGAGGCTCTATTCCACTCTAATCCATTATACAAATCCATCAGTGGATCTGTTTCTACTTTTAGTAGAAATAGTCCATGTCTTTTTGTGCGCACTAAAATATGCTTGGACAAATTGTTTTGATTGAGGAAAGCAATGGATATCGCACGCCTCTTTACTTTGAAAATAGTGGCATATTTTGTCATGCGATGCTTGTAAAAAAGGTAACACAATAATTACTGCTTCTCAAACAAATAACAACTTGAACTTTACAACAACTATATAACAACTATAACAACATGTAAGCTTACGTTACGATCTTGATAGACGAGTAATTGTATTAAAATTGCTGCTCAGGTGCGTTTTTGTGGAGTTTTAGGTAAGTCATAAATTGGGGCGTAATTATTTGGTAATTTTACCTATGATTAAGATTGAGATTGAGGATGAAGTTTTATTCAGACGCCAAAGTCCATTTCACCTGACTGCCTATTAAGGGGGTAAATTTTAACTGCCTCTGTGGTCTAGTGGTCAACTCACCGATTTCAGATCCAGAGCTCCCAGGTTCGATCTCCAGGGGGAGCAATATTGTGCTTGGTTTGGTTGGTGGTAGGATTAGTTTAAGTCCGCCTGGCTAGCTGCCATCTTACCTAATTCTTTCGCCATATTAACAATTCTTAAAAAATGTTGTGTACCAACATTTAGAGGTAAGGCAGTTCCTCAGTTTATTGAGGATTCCGGGTGAAGTGTGCCTCCACCTAAACGCCTAAATTTGATGGCAGTGTACGCCTATATTGTAATTAAACGGAAGTTTTAGACCTGGTTTGTGACAAGAACGCGTGCTGATCGTAATCTTGTAATAACAGCAATTGTGTACAATTACTGCGCCATACTTACTCGTCCCGGTTTACATACCCTTGAGTGTATACCTACCTAGGTAAGTACTTATCTTAACCAACTTTGAAATTCAGAGTTTTTTTTTTATTAGGCCTTCATCTCACCTGGTTACAAGTTAAGATATGGCCGAAGGTGGTAGCGCACTTCACCCGGAACCCTAAACAAACTGAGGAGCTGGCTATCTTCCTCTAAATGCCGGAACACAACAATTTTATAATTGTTGTTTTGGCGACAAAATTAGTTAAGATGGTGGTAGCTCAAAGTCAAAGTCAAAGTCAAAAGCTAGCCAGGCGGACCCAAATAAAGTCGTACCACCAACCAAACCAAGCACAATAAATTGAACTCCCCATGGGGATCGAACCCGGGACCTGGTTCTGAAATCGGTGGGTTGAACCACTAGACCACAGAGGCGGTTAATATGTATTGTCTTGCACATTTCTTCCTAATCACTTTAACCAATTGGTAGACTCTAGAGTAGGTATAATTGGACAACAGCTCAAAGCACTTTCTAGAATTTTTTGAAATAAATGTTTTTTAGTGTTAGATAATACTCCAAAAATCCCTATTGGGATGAGGGATTTTTTAATTCCCTTCTTGGATTTGGACGCTTGAATTTGAGTATATTGAAGAACACTCACGCTCAGTAGTTGGATTAGAGATCACAGTGTACTAACACATACTTACTATCTAGTGGTGCTGTGCGGAATGCTTCATAAGATACCTAGCTCACTAAAACTAAGTGTTACAAAAACTTTTTACTAACCTCCATAGCCTCACTCCTGGGCAAATATCATATTATGATATTAAAAATAAGTCTTCTTACCTTAAGATTTCCCGAAATAAGCTTCTGGTTCCCCGAAGTAAAGTTTTCGTAGGAAAAGTCCAACAACCAAGTAGCACTCAAAAACCACAGAACGACTGCTCACTTCCAAGAGATCTGGCGCAATGCTCAAGCTATCATTCAACGATACGGCTTGATATTAAATGAATGCCATGCCAAAACGTACCATCAGCTTTACGTAATAAGATTGCATATAGTATAGGTTTCTTGTGCTTTGATTATTCATGGTAAAAGTTACAAAAACGTGTGCATTTGAAGAGATTCCTTGCTAAGGAGCATTACGACTTACCCATAGATTTTTATTTGTATCATTCAACATTTGTCGCAAACGCAAAGTCAAATATCAAACGTCTTTTTATTAATGTACTAATACTCAAAAGTGGATAGGCTAAACACCTACTTTATGACTCTTTTATCAGGAACATGTATTACTTTAATTAGTACCGATGTACCTATACATATTACATAGGTACCTACTTATATACAATAATTTGTTTTATTTAATGAAGGCCATTATGTATTTTAAATCACGAAAAGATCATCACTAGAATAAACTTCTCTGTAGGTGATATTTTTTATTAGCAACTATTCCCAAACTGACCATCAAACCATGACCTATTTATTTCCACTATTACCAATTCAGCCCGTGGATGTCTTAGGAACCGGCTTATGGAAACGACCAGAAAAAGGGGCAGCAACTAAATTCTGTGTTCACCTACATTTCGGTTTCCAATCCGCCGGCCATGCGTGATGATTACAAAACCCTCAAATTTTGAAGTAGACTCTGCCCAGGCAGTTTGAACTAGTAGTGTGTGATCGATCTTATATTATTTTCTTATCATTATATAAGGGTACAAACCTATAGCTACGTATACCTAGGTGCCACGCAGTAGATGACAAACCGGCTGAAATGATGATGATATATTGAGCTCATCGGGGTCACAGAATAATTACAAGCAGACAGCTTAATTTCAATAATTTGAACCATTTTCCATAATTGTACTCTGAGCAAACTTTGTTCGGAAACAGTCACGCGCTTAAAGATTATTTACGTGTTAATATGGATCCAAGGCTCCGATATAAATCTAAATAACCCACCCTAGATAAATATTAAATAGAAGTAAGGCCTAATAAACCCAACTTTCCCTGGTCGCTCTGAATGCCATGGGAAAACTGATCGTAAATGGCGAATATTGGCGGAGCATGGGAACGAGAGGTTGATGAGTAGAACGTCGTTATTATTAATTGGTAGAGTATTTCATCAATTGATGGTATATAATATTCTATTGATGAAAATAATTAATAGTCTGTATGGAAAGTCTATTTCAAAAAGCTTTGGATCCATATCAACACGAAAATGGTCTTTATCGAGCGTGTCTTAGTTTAAGTCAGACTCGTAATTATAGGTACCAAACGAATCGAATTGGCAAAGATGCTTGCTATCATCATAGTATAATAAAATACAATGTATATTTTAACCGCCCCTGTGGGTGGTTGTATACACCGATTTCACAAGCCTCATAGCTCAGTTGGTAGTAACTCTGCCTTCGGCGCTGTAGGCTGTGGGTTCGATTCCCACCCAGGACAAACATTTGTGTGATGAATATAGATGTTTGTTCTGTGTTTGGGTGTTGTATCATATAGTACGTATGTATTTACAAAAAGTATTTAAGTATTCTATCCGTAATCTAGTTCCCATATTACAAGCTATGCTTAGTTTGGGGCTAGATGGCGCTGTGTAAAATTAATGTCCTGTAATATTTATTTATTTATTTATTTATTTATTATTTCAGATCCATCAGTCCCGGTTTCGATCTCCAGGGTGAGTACAATATTGTGCTCGGTTCGTTTGGTGTTAGGACTTTGTTTAAGTCTGCCTGGCTAGCTACCACCATATCTTCTGTCTATTCTGTCACTATATTCACAATTCTAAAATAGTTTACAAACTTTATTCAACAAAATGTACAATTAAACTAACTATGTACAAAGGAATCAGTCAAATTACCTAAGGACCGTTACAAACGGCCTATAGGTAACTCAACTGTTCCAGACCAGTACCAGACGGAAGCGTGCCCAAGACACTTGCTGTATTACCACGCTGAATAGCTATGCTTATTCGCTGGCCTATTTAGGCCATCTCATTTAAGAGCCAGCCCTTGGGGCACGTGTCGCCTCAATCAAAAAAAGATTTTTGAAAACCTGGAGCTAACCGGCTCCCCACGGACCCAAGGTCTCCATCTCAAAAGGCTCATATAGTTAAGTTCTGTCGAGACCACAACATTTATATCCTGCCGGCGGACATTGTACTGAACATACATACGGCTGTACATGAAAGTCCGTGAAAACCAAGTTGATCTACCGCCGCACCGCACCGGCACTTATGAGAGGCGCAGCATCTTGAACCCAACCGAAGACAAGTGGCAATACGGAAACGGATACGTTACAGGATCCATAAGTGTACCAGTATTGTAAGATGGATGTGCTTGCAGCCAAAGACCTGATTTAGATTTTGAAACAGCTAAGAGACGGGCACGATCTGTGGAGGTTGAGCACGTATGTAATAGATAATTCCGTGTCAACTCGCACAGAGGCCCGTCCCACTACCGTTGTGCCGAAAGGTGTTCTGGGGATCGGTATTTGAACAAGCACTATATGCCAAGCATTTCGAGCTTCGTCAAGATAAAAAAATGGAGTATATTGCCAGGAACCGCCGAAATTGATGGTTTTAGAATTTTCACAACCAAAGAAAGTGTATTATAGACGGAAGACAAGAACGCTGGCAAAGCAACACTAGAAATATTGCGTATACCTAAGCCGCCCAATCGAACAGGCAATGAGGCCTGCGACCATGGTCTGTCATCCAACTCAATATTCAAAACCATGGCAAGGGTGTTCTTTATTATGTTGTCTAAGCCTTCCACCAGCTCACTGTGTTTCCTTTCACAATTGACAACATCGCTATAATTCTAAAATTGTTATTTTTCGACATTTAGAGGTAAGATAGCCAGTTCCTCAGTTTGTTGAGGCATCCGGGTAAAGTGCGCCTCCATCTTCGGCCATATCTAAACTTGGAACCAGGTAAGATGAAGGCAGCGCTTCCCCGTCGTAAAAAAACGTACATTCTCAGGTCAAGCTTCGCATGCATTTTGCATACTAATACACTTTCCACTGTTTGTAGGTACTTATGTCTTGACAATTTCACTTTCATGAATAATGTTACTACGATTGTCATTGTCATAATCCTTGCTCGTATACCATCGCAATGGTTAAATATTTTTACTACCACTTAATTGAATACTCTCAAAACCTAACCTTTAAAATAAATAGTTAAAATTAACATTATATAAAGCTTTATATATCTAAAAACAAAGACCTACGTCAATCCTAAATGATGTTCACAACTTCTTGTAATATATATATGGCTGTTCACCATTGATTGTTCCCTTGATGAGAGCTAACCCTGAGTTCAGCCGTCATCAGAAAGCATGAACCACCTGTGATCTAGTGGTTTAACCCACCGATTTCAGATCCAGAGGTCCGGGGTTCAATCCCCAGGGGAAGTACAACCACCTCTGTGGTCTAGTGGTTCAACCCACCGATTTCAGATCCAGAGGTCCGGGGTTCAATCCCCAGGGTAAGTACAACCGCCTCTGTGGTCTAGTGGTTCAACCCACCGATTTCAGATCCAGAGGTCCGGGGTTCGATCCCCAGGGGAAGTACAACCGTCTCTTTGGTCTAGTGGTTCAACCCACCGATTTCAGATCCAGAGGTCCCGGGTTCGATCCCAAGGGGAAGAACAACTGACTCTGTGGTCTAGTGGTTCAACCCACCGATTTCAGATCCAGAGGTCCGGGTTTCAATCCCCAGGGGAAGTTCAACCGCCTCTGTGGTCTAGTGGTTCAACCCACCGATTTCAGATCCAGAGGTCCGGGTTTCAATCCCCAGGGGAAGTTCAACCGCCTCTGTGGTCTAGTGGTTCAACCCACCGATTTCAGATCCAGAGGTCCCGGGTTCGATCTCCAGGGGAAGTACAACCGACTCTGTGGTCTAGTGGTTCAACCCACCGATTTCAGATCCAGAGGTCCGGGGTTCGATCCCCAGGGGAAGTACAACCGTCTCTTTGGTCTAGTGGTTCAACCCACCGATTTCAGATCCAGAGGTCCCGGGTTCGATCCCCAGGGGAAGTACAACCGCCTCTGTGGTCTAGTGGTTCAACCCACCGATTTCAGATCCAGAGGTCCGGGGTTCAATCCCCAGGGGAAGTACAATATTGTGCTTGGTTCGGTTGGTGGTAGCACTTTGTTTAAGTCACCACCAGTTAGTTACCACCATCTTACCTAATTCTGTCGCCATAACACCAATTCCAAAAATTGTAGTGTTCCGGCATTAAGAGGTAAAGTAGCCAGTTCCTCGGTTGGCTGAGGATTCCGAGTGAAGTGCGTTTCCACCTTCAGCCTTATCACAACTTGAAAAATCAGGTGAGATGAAGACCAAGTCAAAAAACCTCTCCGTCGTACTATTAAAAATAAAAAAAGTAACAACTATAGTAAGTTATAGCTTGCATACAAGTTTGCAAGTTTGCATTACAAGTCAATACAATGTGAGCTTGTGAAAATATTACTATTAAATCGAATATGGAGCTGTTGCAATACGTTATAAGATTGTTAACATACATTTATATCGATTATGGAGCAGTTGGGTCTAAAAACAAAATACGTACCCGTTTCAATGGCTTAAGACTGATAATCAATACCCAGGCATCCTAGAGACATTCATGTAGGGGTGCATTCAAAATATTTTCCTAGCTTACACATAAATTTGCAATTTTACATTGCAAATATATACAATAACAGCTTGTAAAAATATTACATTTATAACATAGAATATGGAGCACTTGGGTCTTAAAACAAAACATATACCCGTTACAATTCTTTATGACCTTAATAACCCTCCTGATATGATTGAATCTAAGAGGCATTAATGTAGGGGTGTAAAACTATTTTTTTTTTACGGAATAAAAGAACGAAGTTCCGGGCTGTACTAGTCACACTTATTATAACCAAAGTGAATGTTTGTTTGGATGTTTGTTGCTGCACGCTAAAACTATTGAACGAATTTTACTGAAACATTGCACTTGTAATTTTTTTTTGTGTACGACTTGGAAACGGAACAAGCAAGCATTACTGCGTCACTGACGGGGAACCGCTTGGTCTTCATCTCACCTGGCTACAAGTTGAGATAAGGCTGAAGGTGGTGGCGCACTTCACCCGGAATCCTCAAATAACTGAGGAACTGACTATCTTACCACAAAATGCCGGAACACAAATATTTTAGAATTTATATTATGGCGACATAATTGGGTAATATGGTGGTAGCTAGCCAGGCGGACTTCAACAAAGTCCTACCACCAACCAAACCAAGTACAATATTGTAATTGGCAAGGAATTCCAATCCTTACTAGTATTTATACTAAAGGGGCGAATCGATGTGTTCGGCACAATGGAACATTTATAAGGTACGGGTTGTAGTCTGCCGTACGTCTGCTAGTCCGGTGGTGGAATGGGGATGGAGGGATAAGGTCTAAGATATCGTGTGCGTTTCAGTGGGTCTCTTAAAGGTTTTGATTTATTATTGTTTATGTAGAAGGCGCTGCGATCGTTTTTTTTTGTACGACAGGGAAGCCTTTTGCCTTCATCTCACATGTAACAAGTTGAGTTATGGCCGAAGATAGAGGCGCACTTCACCCGGAATCCTCATCTAACTGAGGAACTGGCTATCTTACCTCTGAATGCCGGAACACAAATATTGATAGAATGATTGTTATGGCGACAGAATTAGGTAAGATGATGGTAGCTAGCCAGGTGGACTTAAAAAGTTCTACCACCAACCAAACCAAGCACAATATTTTACTGCTCCTTGGGATCGAACCTGGGACCTCTGGATCTGATATCAGTGAGTTGAGCTATTAGACCACAGAGGCGGTTCGTGGTATAGGGGTGCAATAAGAAAGGATTTTAGGAAACTCCCAAGTGATCGAGTCTTCGTGATGAGTCCCGGGTGTCGAGTACTTCATAATATAACTATGTAGGTACTTGACTATACACGACATGCTTTGCGAATTACTTATAACCTACTTATTAATTAGTCTGAAATCAAAACACCTAAACGAGATAAGTTTACACGACTGTGACAATAATGATTGTACAAACAAACTAATGAAATAAAAAAATGCGTTAATTAAGGACAATGAGCTCATATTATGGTGATAATATGAATGAACAAATCGTGTTTGATATATTTTAACAAGCGTTTGCTTACGGCTTCGCCCACTGATAAATAGTAGCCTACTTATGTCATTCCTGGTCTAGAACAATATCTCTGCAAAATTTCTGGTCATTTCATTCAGTTGTTCTGCCTTGAAGGAGTATCACAAAACAAATCAACGAACGCCTCTGTGGTCTATAACCGCCTCTGTGGTCTAGTGGTTTAGCCCACCGATTTCAGATCCAGAGATCCTGGGTTCGATTCCAATTACAATATTGTACTTGGTTTGGTTGGTGGTAGGACTTTGTTGAAGTCCGCCTGGCTAGCTACCACCATATTACCCAATTCTGTCGCCATAATATAAATTCTAAAATATTTGTGTTCCGGCATTTTGTGGTAAGATAGCCAGTTCCTCAGTTATTTGAGGATTCCGGGTGAAGTGCGCTACCACCTTCAGCCTTATCTCAACTTGTAGCCAGGTGAGATGAAGGCAAAAGGCTTCCCTGTCGTACAAAAAAAAAAACGATCGCAGCGCCTTCTACATAAACAATAATAAATCAAAACCTTTAAGAGACCCACTGAAACGCACACGATATCTTAGAACTTATCCCTCCATCCCCATTCCACCACCGGACTAGCAGACGTACGGCAGACTACAACCCGTACCTTATAAATGTTCCATTGTGCCGAACACATCGATTCGCCCCTTTAGTATAAATATTAGTAAGGATTGGAATTCCTTGCCGTCGTTCGTTTTTCCGCACGAGTACAATCTTGGAGTCTTCAAGTCCAGAGTAAATAGGTTCCTTTTAGGCAAGCGTGCTCCATCTTAGGCCACATCTTTACTTGTTTCCCATGTAAGCTGGTGGTCAAACGCTTGACTATCGCCATAAAAAAACATCAAAATGGGCCCTGCCTTTTAGAAAAAGTTCAGTGACAAACACGTTCCTACAGAATAAACATTATAAGATATGCCTTTAGCCTAGGGTCAAATTTGCCCCTTTAGGCTTTAATTTTATATGGTTTCAAATAATGATGCCGAAGGTGTAAGCGCAATTCACGCGGATCTTTAACAGACTGAGAAACTGGCTTGCGAAACACATTTAAGGAATCTGAATAAATCTATATATTTTAATATTTACATCTATTTATTTCAGAGTAAACTTAATAACAAACCTAGATTCAAATTTACTTTACTTGTCAAAGCGTTTGGAAGCCTCCAAAGAATATCCGCATCGTTTTTGCTTTACATCAGACATTGTCGTACGAATTTTCCTCACCATTTCATTGTTCAAAGCACAAAGTGCTGATCTTGTCATCTTCGTTACTGTTTTAGGATCTAAGTAAAAACTAGCTTCAGATTCAAAGTAACTTTACTTGTCTAAGCGCTTAGGAGCCTCCAAAGAATTTTCGCATCGTTTTTGCTCGACATCAGACATTTTCGTACGAATTTTTCTCACCATCTTTTTGTACAAAGCACTAAGTGCTGATTTAGTCATCTTCTTGACTGTTTTAAGACACTCGTCAATATTTTCATTTAATGCCTTCATCAACTTTTTGCGTAGCGCTCCCTCAGGTTTATTTTTACATATGTTATTATCACCTAGATGATACATATCATCGTCTTCACCAGGCAGCTGTTCAGCTAGAATAGATTCTGTCTGTTTATTTATATTTCCGTTTTCTTTAATGATTATATCAGGACCTGTAAAGTCATTATTCATCGGTTCAACTAATTTCACAGGAGAATTTTGTTGTCGATCGTGTACTCTTTTGTTAAAAAGTTTCCTCAGCGACAGTTTATTTTCCGACTTTAAATTGTTTTCTTTTATATCAGTTGAAATTGGTTCATGTCCCAAGTAACTTGTATCCAAAACTGCCAAAGCTTCATTTATGTCTCCTAAAACCATTTCAAAAACATTTTAATTTGATAGATATCTTATGTGATATAAAAGATATCTTTCAATAAAGTTGAGTTACAGTTGAACTACCTATTTATAGACCGTTTATGATGGTACTTAGGTAACCCGACTGCTTCTCTTGTACCTTTTTAGTTAGTTTATTTGTTTATAATAATTCGTATTTTGTGATCTAATTATTGTGATAAATTATTTATGAAACTTACAAAACATTTTCACACATATTTCATCTTGTACCCAGCCAGGTTACATAAACGTCGTAAAAAACTAAATATAAGCCTTCCCCAAAGGCCTAATAGTGAATTTAATTTAGAAATTTATTATGTATGCTTTCTGGGAAAGCTCTCTCATTTGTATACCTAATTTTGCTCTCGTCTAGAGCTACTGGCTAGAGGCCGAGAAAGGAGAGTCTATATCATTCAAAAAGTTTTTTATATTGTACGCACGGGAAACGCTTGTTCTTCATCTCACCAGGTAACAAGTTGAAATAAGACCGAAGGTGGAGGCGCACTTCACCCGGAATCCTCAACAAACTGAGGAACAGCCTATCTTACCTCTAAATTCAGGAACACAATTTTTTTAAGAATTGGTTTTTACGGCGACAGAATTAGGTAAGATGGTGGTAGCTAGTCAGGCGGACTTAAACAAAATCCTACCACCAACCAAACCAAGCACAATATTATACTCCCCATTGAGATCTAACTCGGGACCTCTGGATCTGAAATTGATGGGTTCAGTCACTCAATGGAACACAGAAGCGGTAAAAGATCTTCTTAAATTTTCGTTCACCTACTTGCTTCTTGTTTATAGCGAGCTTCACGTATCTCCTGTGCAAGGTTTCCGCCATAGTTTTGAACAATATCAGCAAGTTTCGGAGATTCCATCGTCGAGTCATAGGCAACGAGAACAAATCTAGCGTTCTTGTCAAGGGTACCTTTCCCTAACCACCAAATTGGAACGCACTCATAGAAAATTTCGTCATTTGACATTCCTTTGAACTCAACAACGCAGTACGATTCTGCCAAATCCATGATCTGAAATACGTAATTTGAATTACTTATAAAAATACTCCAAATATTTCTTTAGGTAAGGAACGTTATTACGTTTCAATTGTTTTTTGCCCGAATCACCAGATACACAGCATGAAATTAAAAAATGATAAATTCCCTATAACAATAATAAATATAGGTAGGTACCTAATAATATCGTCCAAACTCAAAGATGGTAAGTAATAAGAAAACTGAATAACAAAATTGTGTGTAAGCCGTGTTTTCACTATAAAAAAATATACTTTATGATTAATCAGTATCAATATCAGCTATTCTACATTTATTTGATTTAATTAATTATAATGAAAACTGATTGCTTTTACATACATTGTAGGTACTTATGTGTTTATCAAATCAAAACTCTATAGTTAGTTATAGGTTTGTAAGTCATGATCGTAATGTAGGTATATATGTAAATACGAGTATACCATCGCCTGCACAAATGTAGATATACGTCTGGTACTGGTTATTTGTTTTTATGCCTTACTGAGTAGGTCACATCCACAAAGATCATAGTCTACACAGCACTGCATTGCGCCCGTCAACTTGAGGCATAAAGGTGTTAAGCCTCGCGTGCCCGTAATTTCACCGGCAACCATTCCCTTCAAACTGGAACACTAGCAATACTGCTTGGTGGCTTAAATAGGTATGGTGGTAGTACTTCTCCGGACGAGCCCTTTCACAATGGGCTCTACTACTTTTGGTCTGGATTAGTTGAGTTACCCACAGACCGTTTGTAACGGTCCTCAGGTAACCTGACTGCTTCCCATGTGTGTAAAGTAGGTAAGTAAAGTTAAAAAGTATTAATAATAGACTCACGACTTTTTCCCCTTCTAGGATTCACCTCTGATCACTAATCAGAGCGTCCACGACCTAATTGAGGGTAGACACCTACTAGAGGGTAGACCGGCACGTCCAGTTTGGACATTTGGTACATGCCCAAGGTTTGCAAGTAGCTAGTAGTCACGTGACAGGTTGCAAGTCCATCACGGCTTAGGGGAATACTAGACAGTGTCACGTGACATTCGGATTGTTGGTCCTAGGGATATACCGGCTTCCTCACGATGTGACCTTCACCGTCAGAGCATGTGCATGTGTCAAATGCGTACATAAACTTCAGAAAAACCGAAAGAAAGTCCATTGGTGCACGACTGACTTAGGCCTTGGCTTTGAATTGTATCAACATCTAGATAAGTTATTCATTTGGTATTCAAGTATGATAACGAAGGATTTTGGGATATAGTCTAGTACTGAATACAGCTGTGATAATTGTAAATTTAATCACTTCGATGTTATCGAAGTTGTAGATCTTTACGTCTACCTAGGCCATATGGTCCAACTAGGTTAATCCAACTTCAATAAAGAGGTCAGCCGACGGATTCAACTCGGATGGGCAGCGTCCGGAAAGCTTCGAAATATCTTCTCGTCAAAGATACGAGCCTCAAGACGTAAGTCTTCAATCAGTGTGTGTTACCAGTGATGACCTATGGATCTGAGACGTGGTCGCTAGCTGTAAGCCCCGTAAATAATTTCAAAGTCGCACAGCGAGCTATGGAGAGAGCTATGCTTGGAGTTTCACTACGTGATAAAATCCGAAATGTGGACATCCGTGGAAGAACCAAAGTCACCGACATAGCTCTCAGAATTAGCAAGCTGAAGTGGCAGTGGGCAGGACACATAGCTCACAGAGCCGATAACCGCTTGGGAATGAAGGTTCTTGCAAGGCGACCGCGATTAAACGCGAAACGGAGTGTGGGAAGACCCCCAACTCGATGGACCGACGACATTGTGGCGGTCGCAGGGAGTCGATGGATGAAGAAGGCTCAGGATCGCTTTTTGTGGCGTCGATTGGGAGGCTTATGTTCAGCAGTGGACGTGTGTGGGCTGATATGATGATTATGATGATGAAGATGACATAGTATAAAACAAAGTCGCTTCCCGCTGTCTGTTTGTCTCTATATTATGTCCGCAACGGATTTTGATGCCCATTCTTTTAATAGATAGAGTGATTCAAGAAAAAGGTTTATATGCTCAATACTTTCATATAGTAGAGAAACACTGATAATTTTAGAGGTTTCTCATGTGATGTCGTAAATAAACACATTTTTTTGCGCTTACATTGCAAACGCTGGCTGAACCCTTCGAGATAGATCAGAATAATGTACCACAGTAATAGTCCGCGACGGTATATGTCTATCTTAGGGATAACCTACAGTAACCATTTTTTATCCTGTACTTTTTACGAGAAATAATGGGTTATTTTCGCAAAACAACGTTTGCCGGGTCAGCTAGTAAGTATCAATAAAACCCATACAAGCACGTTTTATTCCAAAAGCTATAAGAAGAAATGAGAAGTCTAGATAACTTCTTCTACAAACGGAGGTACGTTGGTTATCCAGGGGGAAAGTATTACACACGATTGATGGAATTACACAACGAAGTTTCAAGTTACTTAGAAAGAAAAACTGAATATCTCACAACTAGAAGAGTGATTGGTAGATTCGATACTACCAATCACTTCCAATCCACACACTTATACTTGTGAGATAACCACCATAGGTTAATTTATTGTTAACTCAGTCAGGGTGTGGAACTCTCTACTGTATGCTCCTGGCTATCTTCAAAAGTAAAGTCAAGCCAAGTGCAGCCAAAGACCATGTAGGTAAGTTATAGGTAAGCCTATATCGGGGAAGAAATGAAAAAGCTCGAGGTACCTACGCTAGAGTACTATCTTACCGAGGTATAACTTTTTTATCACCCAGAAAAAAACTTTAAAACTATGCCATTTATCGTGAATCTGATTACTATCATAAAATCAGAGGCTTTGATTTTATTGTAGGTACCTACTCAGCAATGCTTTGATTCAAAGAAACCTATGGATAGTAATTTTAAAACTTCGGAGATTTTTTTGTCTACATAGGTACATAAGTATAGTGTGCGTGTGGATTGAGTGCTCCTCTTTAAAAGATAATTCGATTTTTACAAAATCCAGGAATCATTTAGGAAATAATTGTGAAAACTTCATGGTGAAGATAAAAAAAATGTGAAACCCTTGGTGACAAACTTACTTTTATTACAGTTTATATTATATTTAGTTTAGTACTAAATATAATATAATTACACCCTAGCGCCATCTCATCTGCCTGGGACTTGGAAACTTAGGGCTGGTGCGGCGGCTGATTCGGCCGAGGATCACAAAAGGCGCAAATATAGTGGTCTCGACAGAGCTTACCTATTTGAGCCTTTTGGGGTGGAGACCTTGGTCCGTGGGAGCCGGTGCCCTCCGGGTTTTCAAAAATCTTGCGGGGCTTTTGATTGAGACGACACGTGACCCAAGGGCTGGCTCCTATTTAGGCCAGCGAATTAGCATAGCTATACAGCGTGGCAATGCAACCAGTGTCTTGGGCACGCTTCCGTCTGGTACTGGTCTGGAACCGTTGAGTTAGCTATTGGCCATTTGTAACGGTCCTGGTAATCTGACTGATTCCTTTGTACATAGTTAGTTAATTGTATTTTTTATTGAATAAAAGCTCATTGTTTGGCACTTATAGTTTTGAGAATATAGCGTTGAGAAGTATTATTATTAATTAGGTATAGTATTTATATAGTTTTTGCGGTTTTACTTTTGTTTAGCGTGTGTAAAAAATTAGGGCCTACAAAACATAAAAACGACAGTACATTCTTCAACTTCTCCATTAACGTTCAGATTTTCTTTAGCCATTTTAATAAAGTCTAACCGACAAAACTTATACTTAAACCAAACGAAAACAAAACAAATGCCAAATACAAAGCAGAGTCAATAACCAAACCTACTAAACTGAAACAAAACAAATGGAAAATCTTAAAATTCTTAGGGGATGCCTACGTCATAGTAGCTTTATGCATGCAAAGTCTCAGCCCGATCGGTTTAAAATTGACAAAGTTTCATACAAACTTTCATCCCCTGTTTTATCCCCTTGGTAGAATTAATCAAAATCCTTTCTTAGCGGATGCCTACGTCATAACATCTACCTGCATGCCAAATTTCAGTCCGATCCGTCTAGTGGTTTGGGCTGTGCGTTGATAGATCACCATGTCAGTCAGTCAGTCACCTTTGAGTTATATATATTTAGAAAAACACTCAAAAAATAAACTTAATTGGTGACATCTATCGTGAATTTGTTGCAATAATAAAATCAAAGCAGCCTGTGGAGAGGATGTTATTAAGAATTCGTTTTCCAAGTTCTCTTAAACTTGAGCAAGCTGCATAGTAATTTCAATAGATGGCGGTAATAACAAACATCATACAAACACAGAGCGCTGCAAGTCGATTCAAAACCTAAGTCGATTAAGGATTTACGATTTAGGATTAAACTCGATAGTGCAATTGAGGGCAACTATGTGATAGTAATATTTTTTTCGTACCACTTGCTCAAAAAAGTGACATTCTATGCCACAAAAAGCGAACATAACTATAGTCATTTTTAATCTGTTAAAAACAGGGAAAGAAAATTGTACTGAATTTCATTCATCACCGAGGGGGAGAATGTGATTTAAATTTGGAATACTTACCGAAATTTATACTGAACTACATCTGTGTTTACACTATTGAATTTGTATATAAAGCATTATACATATTTTTGAAAAAGTAATACGCATTTATTATGCAGTTATGATTATTAAATAAAATTACGAAAACCGACGAGGCCGTATAAGCTTGATGCCTTTGCTTTTCCGACAAAAAAATATTAGTCTAGGAATTTGCCGCGTTTTTGTTTTCTTCAAATACATAAACGTTAAGTTTATTTTAATTTATTTTTATAATTAAGTTAAATGTTCTAAAAATCCGTTACGATGTTAAATCAAAGCGACAGTGACAGGGATTTGTCGGATTCCATCAGTGCAAATGCTGCCGCAATTATAAATAATTTGCTTCCAACAAAATCCAAGGAAAATTATTTAAAAACTTATGAAGAATTTTCAACGTGGAGAAGTGCGAAAGGCCCATCAATTTCAGAATCAGTAATTCTTGTCTATTTTGATTATTTATCCAAGACAAAGAATCCGAATACACTTTGGTGCATACACTCAAAACTGAAAACTACAATAAGCATCAAACACAGCATTGAAATAAATAGATTCACGAAATTACTGGCTTTTTTAAATTGAGAATCAGAAGGGCATTGCGCATATAAATCTAAAAATTTTACGACTCAAAATGTGAAAAAATTTCTTAATGAAGCTCCTGACGAAATTTTTCTGGCCACAAAAGTAAGTATACATGATTTAATTATGAATATTTCGTACCTTAGTAATAGTAATTATTCTATATATTTACCTGTTTTTTATCTTTTGTTATAGGTGGCCTTAATTTTTGGACTCAATGGTGCTTGCCGCGGATGTGAACTTGTAAACTTAAAGGTGGAGGACGTTGAAAATCATTCCAATGAGTTACTGCTGATTAATGTAAAGGAAACTAAGACAAAGAAAAATCGGTCATTCATTGTACAAGGACAATATACTAAAATCATTCATAAATACCAAGCATTACGTCCCACCAACATGGAAAACAATAGATTTTTTATAAACTATCGGAATGGGAAATGTACTCGACAAGCCATCGGCAAAAATGAAATTAGCAATATGCCAAAGGAAATTGCTAAATATTTAAAACTTAAAGATGAACTCTACACCGGTCACTGCTTTAGAAGAACTTCGGCGACTTTCTTGGCGGATTCAGGGGCGGATATTACGTCAATTATAAGACACGGTGGTTGGAGCTCTGATAGAGTAGCTGAGGGTTATATCAAAAGCTCAATGGCGAATAAAACCATATTAAGCAGTCAAATTAACAAAAATATCAAAACTTAATCCATCAGAGCCACAACCATCAACTTCCGGCATCTTATCTTCGTCTGTAACTCACGATGCACCACCACCACTATCTCCGACGTATACTATCTACAATGAAACGCAAGTTCCTCAGACGCAAGAACAGAGATATACTCAAATCAACTCATCAACAATAAATGTACCAAACAAAAATGTAACTCTCTCTTTCAATAATTGGACCAATGTTTCGAATGTTAACTTTTACTTTTAATTGACATTATTTTTAATAAATGCTTATCTCATATTATTATTGTGTTAATTTTTTCGCAAATGGTACGAAAAGTAGAGTATTTTCTATTATTATTTTAAATCCCTCGCTACACTCAGGACTCGTCTTAAATCCCTCGCTTCGCTCGTGATTTAAGTTTTGGACACCCTCGCTACGCTCGGGAGTAAACGTCGAGTCCTTCGTTACGCTCGCGATTTAAATCGTCACCCGCGACAGAAGACACTGCTTTATCCCCTTGGTTAATAATCTACTATTTATTAACATTTACCTTTTAATTTTTATTTTTGTACTAATTAAAATGTCTGTTCCTACCTAAATGATTTAAGCTTTTCAAATATAATTCATTAGATATCTATGCTGTTATATAGATATATTATTTATACTTATTTTAGAATGTGAAAAACATATTAGTAACAAAATAACTACCTACTCGTCCAATGTTTTTTCTTATAGGTACCTACCTACTTTCATACAACAAGCCTCATATCCTTAACGGCCTATACTACCTTAGATTAGCAATTCAACGCAACTTCACTCTAGTTTCGAACTAAGACGTGGTTATAATAAAGGTGACATTGCTGTGCGCTCAACCACGGCGCTTATGACCACCAGATGACAGAAATACGCGCGAATTTCTATGTTTTATTTTTTTACGGTAAAACAAACATTAGTTTTGAAAATCTAAAACACAGACCTTCTGCTGTATACTGTGTTTATTTGCTGTTCAAAGTGTCAAGGCCTAATTGGGCGTATTTATTGAATGGCGATCATTTTTGGTAGAAATTAGAGTAACTTTGGATTTTTTTTCGATCGAGAAAATTGTATGTAATCGTTTTAGAAACACTAGCGTTCTAGCATCAATCCTAAACTATAACATATATTGGTTTCAAAGTAAAATGCTACAGTATTGTAGAAGATATGATCGCTGAAGCTTAGCCATTTCACGTATCATAGACTCCTTCTTACACAGATAATAAAATACTAACTAACAAGCCTCATAGCTCAGTTGGTAGTAACTCTTCCTTTTGCACCCTAGGTTCTGGGTTCGATTCCCACCCAGGACAAACATTTGTGTGATGAATATAGATGTTTGTTCTATGTTTGGTTGTTGTATCATACATGTATAGTACGTATGTATTTACAAAAAAAAATGCAGTACTAATGTAAGTATTATAGCCGTAATCTAGTTGCCATATTACAAGCTATACTTACTTAGTTTCGGGGCTTTATGGCGCTGTGTGATATAAATATCCTGTAATAATAATGTTCTGTTATATTGTCTAACAACCGGCAACGCCATCTTCTGAGATTTTTGGAACCATAATGCTGCGAATCGACGCGACCATTATCTTATTGGGTCGAATCACGCTACATAAATTAGGAATTTTGAGATAAATTGACCATCAGACGTTAACCTTTATGTTGATGGTAAAGGTAGGTAGGTACCATCGATTTAATCACGGGGATTAGGTATCTCAAACTTTTAATGATTTTATTCTGTGTAGTTTTAGTTACCTACCTAACCTATTAATTGTGATTTAACCGTAGATAAGACTACATAACATAGGAACTAAGTCGTACCTCTCATACCAAGCGACGGTTTGTTTTTCATTTTGCATTAAAGAACAGCGACAAATTATTTCAATTATGCGTCTGAGTAAGTAAGTGTGGTGTTCAGTGAGGATCATTCAGCAACGAAATATAATATGCCAAATAATTAAATTGGAAGGGATTGAAGGTGAAAAAAACATTCGCCGAAATTGAGTGAGACTGCTGCCCTGCCTGCATGCGCTGATTCATCAATCACATCACGTCATAAAATACAAAATACTTCGTGAAAAGAGACGGGGTTTCATGGTCGTAAAAAAGTTTACCAAAAGTCTAAGTGAGACTTGGTAGTCCCGTAGGTACCTAGTTTATCCAACTTGACGAAATAACCGATTTGGAATATAGTAGTGGTATGCAGTGCTCCCGTATTATGAAGGTCCCGGAGTACCGCTGATTTTTGCTCTCCAGTACAAACGTAGCTCCTCGATCATTTCAAAATGGCAATTCCGATTCAAAATAAATTTTGGAGGGTATAATATAATAAAATATCTGTGTCTGTGGTGCGACACTGTAAAATATAATAAACCAATCTCACACCCTAAAAATAATAGTATCGATGTCGATATTTATAAAATATCGTTGCGTATCACATCACAATTTCAGCTTTTTATATTTTGGGACTTTAATTAATAATTGGTAATAAAATGACGTTTTGTGCCACCGTCCTTCCTTTTGGATTGTAGGCTATAATCACATTAGCTGGTAGACAGAAGAATCAACGACAACACTTAGTAAGGAAGCCCAATCATTAATCATAAAATGTAGATGAAAGTAGGTCTTGTAAATAAATCAACAATACCGGGACAAGAGAGGGAGAACTGACAGCCAATCAACGTTATGATAGAACAAGAAAAATTAAGGCTGTGAGTAAGACAACAATACGCCATCATTAAAATGTTTTTTTGAAATAAAATGTCTAGTTTAAGTTATGTTTTTAGTTTGTCACGTTTATTTATTTATGATTAGCAATGAATAGAAACCTGCGCCGCTGGTTTAGAGAATACTTTTTTCAAAATGTTGCTAAAATAAAAAAGAATACCTACCACTAAATAATAATATTATTCGTTCCTACTGGCATGCAATCAATTTTGATATTTTTTATTGAATATAGGTGCACATCCTTATTATATTCCATGATATTGGAAAACTTCACTGTCATCACTTACGTCATGTCAAGTCATGTCGTCTTAGAGTTGGCAAAGCGTGAGTAATGCTACTGGTGTTGCGAGCGTCCATAGGCGACGGTAAGCGCTTTACATCAGATAAGCCGTATGGTTGTTTGCTACCGTTGTGATACTTAGAATAAAGTGTGTGCGTTCTTATGTACGCACGTAGAGGTTATACTTCTTTAGACTAAGAAAACAAAAAATAACTAAATATTAACATACATTAGTACTTACCAACATTTTTTTTTGCATTTATAATGAAAGCAAATTAAAATAATACATATCGACAGTTAACCTCAAATCTATTAAATCACTCACAAAGTTTATAATCAATACCTAAATCACAATTTTCTCAAAACGCAACCAACTTCATGGTGTCGCTTTTAGGTGTCATAGTGCGCACGCATCGTCTAAAATTCACTCTCATATTTATTCCCGAACGTGACAAAACAATTATTTACCTATACGCTACATAAAAAAAAATTACAACATATTTTAGGTTTACGTTTCAACTGTCTCTGCTGTCTAGTGATTCAACCCACCAATTTCAGATCCAAAGGTACCGGGTTCGATCCCCAAGGGGAGTACAATATTGTGCTTGTTTTGCTTGGTAGTAGGACTTTGTTTAAGTCCACCTGGATAGCTACCACCAACTTACCTAATTCTGACAATATAACAATTCAAAAAAAAATGTTACGTTCCGGCATTTAGAGGTAAGATTCCTTAGTTCCTTAGTTTGTTGAGCATTCCGGGTGAAGTGCACCTCCACCTTCGGCCTTAAATTGTAACCAGATGAGATGACGGCCAAGCGCTTCCCCGTCGTACAATAAACATAATATATAAAACGTTTTTATTAAATAAGTTGTCCCGTCTCATCTGACATAGTATTGTTAAACTATTCTATTAGGTACTCTGCCTGCATCAGCGTGTGACCAAACTTAGTAGATTTCTACTTTTTCGGTAGATTTTGAAGAACTTGCAACAGTTTCCAGAGTCTAGATTCATGCATTGTGCAAATTTTGTCCCAGACAAAAGTTTGCTGAAATTAATGAAAGCTAGAAATCTGTAAAATGTTAATCGAGGTTCGTGATTGTAAACGAAGAATCCCTAAAGTTAATCGTAGGAATTGTGTGATTGAGATGAATCTCTGATGTTTAATTCATTTGTTTGATTTGTTGTGATTAACCTTCATTGACAATAACACCGGTATAATTATACATAACTGAATGTGATGAATTTCTGTTTAATCGATTTTCAAACACACGATAAGTTTTCTGATCAAAAACATCACTTTTTGTCGGATCCGACATAGAATCCGTAATAAGTAATAAATTTGTGAAAATCTTCTGTGGGAAGCATCGCATTCTAATGTCAAATTATTTAAATTTTGGAGTTAAGAATAGCGTTCTCGGAATCTCCACCTGGTGTTAAGTGCATCTCTTGCCTATAACAATGCATTATAGGTACTGCATAGGTCACATCCACAAGGAACATAGCCTACACGGCACTGCATTGCGCCCGTCAACTTGAGGCATAAAGGTGTTGAGCCTCGCATGCCCGTAACTTCACCGGCAAAAATACCCTTCAAACCGGAAATAGGTTTATATGATGGTAGTAATTCTCCGGACGAGTCCTTTCACAAGGGGCTTCTACTACTCTTTAAAAAATAGCTTTACTGATGTTTATTTGATTGATAACCCAGTTAATTTTATAGTAGACCATTAGTAGAATTCAGCTTATCTTTAGTAGATTTTGGTAAGTTTTTATCCTATGTTACAGTAGATTTTTCAATTCAAATCTGGTCACACTTCAGCATTGATTGCCGGCCGGCGCGGCAGCGGCGCGGGCGTCGACCGCGAGCGAACAGCCAGACCAGACAGACAGATCTCCCTCGACTCTAGTCAAGACCAGTCGTCTCTCATCTTGCATCGCGGGCACGGGCCAGCGCGTGATTCAACCTGTGACTGCCACCGAACTGTTTTGTGCTGTCGTCAAAGTTCTATAATACCAGTGTTGTGTTTGTTTTACTCAGAGAAAATCTGTACCTGTTCTATCTACCTACATGAAAATGAAGTCGAAGATAGAAAACGTACGAGTATATTATGTTTTCTTGGTGCTATTCGTTTGCGAAAGACTTGATAAAGGTTATTATTATTTGCACTATTATTATTTATGCCTATTATTATGCACAGTAAGTACTTATTTTTAATAACTTTAAAATATATTTTTTACTAGGTATTAGGTTAGGTACTTATGTACTAAGTATGGTATTTATAATACTTTGTACACAATTGTAAAATAATAGAAAAAGTAAAAATAAGCCATCGCAGAACAAGGTCCAAGCGGGTAGCCGATGGTTAGGGCCGCAGCCGCAGATAGATTAACTTCCTAATGATGCATTATGGATGCCAAGTCCAGCAGTAAGTAGTGTAACAACCCTACCTATTTTAACCATCCTACCTAAGTTGCACAAGTACTTTACCTAGAATCGAACCCAGACTTATTCTAAAATAGCTAGTCCTAATAAAACGATAAAACCTGAAAATCCTGGACACGGAACCCCAAATTGTAACAACCCAGGAAATCCAATAATCCTGGTCATCGCGGCATCAAATTGTAACCCTACCTATTTTATCTTATCTACCTACCTAATAGTATGAGTTAGTTTCGATTTGAATACATTTTAATTTAGTAAGAATTTTAAGATTATTTCCAAGAATAATTTTATTTTCCAATAATTTAATTTACCAAGAATTTGTATATTTTACCTACAGACTCCGAATATTGACGCTTAAATTGACGCAGTATGTCCTACCTAGCTATTTGTTGGTTAGTTCATCATGATCTACAATGGCACGTGAAACATCTAGTGATATAAGGACTCTACGTTGTGTAAGTAGTAAACCTGATTCTTTGAAGGTATTACGAGATTTCTGGTGAACCTAACATCTACCTAAGCATTATACAAAACGAAACGATAATAGGTACCTATTTCATCATCAACAACCTATCGCAGTCCACTGCGTACGTACGACTCTTCCATGGTGCACCACTCAGCCCGATCTTTGGCCTTTCTCATCCACTCTCTGTCCGCCACTGTACGAAGGTCGACGCTCCATCTAGCCGAAGGACTACCTATTTATTTACCTATATCTGTAAAAATGACAAAATATTGAATAAATAACAATACTTATCCCAAATTGTACTTATAACAATAATAATATGCGTGCGCAGCGAAGGTAAAAGGCTCCACCTACGCCTCCTGCAGTGAATTTTCAGAGACAGAGACAGAGACTTGGATAATTCCCCTCTGCGGCTTTGGCTAAGTGTGAGATAAACCGCTGAACTCTCACACTCAGGAGATAACTCCCCCCATTACCTACTTATTCTAGATAATGTAAGGAGTATGTCTGTTCATGTTATGCAAGGGAATAAGAAGGAATCAAAACCTATGTTTGTCTGTACGTACGTTATTAACCACATCCATAAAATTTACTTAAGAATTAATGACCTATGCACAAAAATAAGTAAATATTCATACTTCGTTCATTCAATAGTCTAATTGGGATACCTGCGGAACTCAATTCTACTAGGTTAAACCTAGAACTAAAGAGTCCCTATTCTATACTACTTACAACATGGAATCCAATAAAACTATTTTTGAAGTTTCAAAGGTTTCCTTTCTATCCCCAAGTAGAAGATCCTGTTCCTATGGTACCTAACAAATACCTAATCCTAGGAACATACAAAAAACCTAAAAGGTCATGTATAAGTCCAGCGTAATTTGTCCTAAATGCATTACTTGCTTAAAAATCCCGGATCAAGATCTGGTAATACCTATGTACAGTAAGTACCTACTTACCTTTTACGAGTAAGTGTAACTACCTACTCGAGATTCAATGGTAATACTTCTCGAAGATACTAGACTGAACTAGACTATACTGTCTGACCGCCTCTAGGGAGTCTGTCTTAAAGGTTTCCACGATGTACTTCCTTTCGTTTCTCACTTCTTCGAGATTCCAAATTGTAGCTGGGATTAGACATGGAACCTAGAAATCTTCACGAACACAACTCCTTTAAGTACTCCTTTTACAGATGCTTCCCAGACACCAATACCCGTATTCCAAGAGGAATATTGGTAAAATTGTTATTTAAATATCAATTTCCTCAAAACATGACCTTCTACCAGGAAATCCAAAAACTATCCTCTTTTTCATTTTATTATTTCTGACGTCTCTCGTCTATTCCAATTCCGTTTCAAAACTCACTTTGTTTTATTTATCAAGAATAAGGATTTTAAGTTTGATTACGTAAATATCTACTTGCTACTATATCCATAGTTAAATAAAAAAAACATTTATTTCATACAAATAAGTAGGTACAGAATAACCATATTTTAAATAATTTTAAGCAACAGTAGGTACAACTTGGCTCATGTTGACAGTTTGGTAATCGGCTCGTTGGCACACTCATTATAACATGGCAGAGCTCCAACTCCCAACTAGGTTTCCCTGTGTTTGGGATATCAGAATCATACAGAACAAGTTTACGCGATATCTTTATTGGAAGACATACGGCGTATATCCTTTTTATCCCTTGATGTATCCTACCTTATTCGTTTTGGGTATGGTTGGATACAACAAGCTGGAAATTAGGAGGGATGTGGCGCTTACAGTGTATGTAGTTAAGGTGTTCCGGGGGATCGTAACTAACCCGACCATCTTAGAGATGATGAGGCTGGGCGTGCCAGACGAGTACGTAGGGCGGAGAAGGCAGCCGCCTCTGTTTGTAGTGCCTCGAGGAAGGACGAACCTGCTTAACAGAGCGCCACTAACACGCACCATACAAACACTGAATCGAGTGGCGGAGATTATCGACGTATTCCACTGTTCCCAGAGCGAGTTCGTAGGGGCTACAACGTATTATTTATGTTACGATAAATAATTCTGTGATACTGTATTTGATTTTGATTATGAATTTGTTATTATTAGATATGTGATTTTGACTATGATTTATTATTGACTAACTTTGTTTTTGTTTGTTTTGTATTGTGATTAATTATTATTATTATTTTTGACATGTGGATTACTAATTTGATGACTACTCTATTGTATTAGGTTATTAGCCTGTAAGGATAGATGTATTGATGTGGTAAATAAATAAAAAAATAAAAATGAACATTTTACTGTACGAGTCAAACTGGCTCGTACACGTGGTGATTATGGCAAAACCCTCAAATTTTGGAGGAGGCTTTGTCCAAACACCACACATAATAAATTTAGTAGTTGACATTGTCAATGGGTAATGTGAAGTTTTTGAATAATAGATAATTTAAACTAGTTTAATTTTCAGAATGTATCCTAGATATTGATAAAATCGTGGGGATAGAGACTAATGAGACGATCAATGAAGCCTTAATCAACGATCTTGAGTTGAAAAAAACCATAGAGGATTTATTTGGTCCTGAACCGGCCCAACCGATGCCTGCCCTTCCCCTGCTTCCAGCCGAAAATACTCTACATATCAATGATTCATCAACGTCAGCGGAATATGAAAAAATGTTTAGTTCTGAAGTTGAGAATGGTAAGTAGACCTACGGCTACTTATATGTTACAAAAAATAATAATATTACAGGACATTAATTTTACACAGCGCCATCTAGCCCCAAACTAAGCATAGCTTGTAATATGAGAACTATATTACGGATAGAATACAAATACTTTTTGTAAATATATACATACTATTCTTTTTTTTTATGATATAACACCCAAACACAGAATATTTTTTTGCTCTGGGTGGAAATCGAGCCCACAGCCTACAGCGCAGAAGGCAGAGTCACTACCATCTGAGCTATGAGGCTTGTTAATTACATCATTATTTGTTACAAATATTATGTCAATCATCATCATCATATCAGCCCAAACATGCCCACAGCTGAACATAGACCTCCCCAATCGACGCCACACATAGCCTTCTCCATCCATCGAGTCCCCGTGACTACCACAATGTCGTCGGTCCATCGAGAGGACTTCCCACACTTCGTTTCGCGTTTAATCGCGGTCCCCATCCAAGAACCTTTTATTCCCAGCGGTTATCGGTTCTGCGAGCTTTGTGGCCTACTACCACTTCAGCTTGCTAACTCTGAGGGATTTTTTAACCGCCTCTGTGGTCTTGTGATTCAACCACCGATTTCAGATCCAGAGGTCCCGTCGATCCTCAGGGGGAGCAATATTGTGCTTGGTTTGTTTGGTGGTAGGACTTTGTTTAAGTCCGCCTGGCTAGCTACCACCATCTTAGGTACATAATTCTGTCGCCAAAATAACAATACTTAAAAAAATGTTGTGTTCCGGCATTTAGAGGTAAGATAGCCAGTTGTTCAGTTTGTTGAGGATTTCGGGTGAACTGCGCCTCCACCTTCGGCCTTATCTCAACTTGTAACCGGGTTAGATGCGACCACGTCTCAGATCAATTATAGATCATCGCAGGCCGCACACACTGTTAAAATACTTTCGTCGAGAGGCTTCATACAATAACTGCCTCTATAATCAACTGTTCAAAGAGCTATCTTAAAAACCAGAGTCCAAAAGAGTCACTTTCAATACTAGAGAGTCTTGTCTTGTTATTATTCTAGGGCTGTTTTTAATCCAATTTCCTGCTCGTGTCGTGATTGCGTAGGTACCGTGCCGTGAGAACTGAGAAGTGGCGCCAACATACAGATAATGCGTACGCTTCTTCAAAAGCATAGATACGTACATAGTTTCACGCCTGTTTCCCAAAGGGGTAGGCAGAGACAACGGATTTCCAGTATCTACACTCTTTTCTTTTGTTTTTTTTGCCCTCATTGCGTTCCAAATGCATGCTCGAGGTCTTCCTTCTTCATATCATGCATAAAGTGTTTTTTTTTATATATTTTTACAACGAGGAAGCTCTTGACCTTATTCTCACTTGCACCCTTATTCTTTATGACCAATCGTGTTTTAAAGAGCCGATATCGTAACGCGGGCGCGTTAAGACACGGCTGGCCATAGTGAATCAGGGCCCTGGTGTTTTTAAGTTATGATAAGGCCGAGGGTGGTAGCGCACTTCACCCAGAAATCTCAACAGCGCGAGGAACTTAGCCAGTTCTTAACACTATATGCCGGAACACAACAATTTTAGAATTGTTAATCCTAAGTCTTTTCGCGGCGTAAGCGTTGTGATCAAAAAGCCAATAATTTAGTAGTTGACATTGTCAATGGGTATATGAAGTTTTTAGTGAATAATAGATAATTTAACCCATTAAAACTATTATTTATTTTCAGATTGTATCCAAGATATTGATAATATCGTGGGGATAGAGACTAATGAGATGATCAATGAAGCTTTAATCAACGATCTAGAGTTGAAAAAAACCATAGAGGATTTATTTGGTCCTGAACCGGCCCAACCGATGCCTGCCAATCCCCTGCTTCCAGCCAAAAATACTCCACATATTATCAATGATACATCAACGTTAGCGGAACATGATCATTTTTTTAGTTCTGAAGACGACAATGGTAAGTAGACTTATTCTCACTTGCACCCTTATTCTGTATGACCAATCGTGTCTTAAAGCGCCCGCGTTATGATATGTCAATACAATGATTCCATACAGATATCGTAACGCACGGTTGGTCATAGTGAATAAGGGCCCTGGTGTTTTCAAGTTATGATAAGGCCGAAGGTGGTAGCGCACTTCACCCGGAAATCTCAACAGCGTGAGGAACTTAGCCAGTTTAGCCTTTATGCTGGAACACAACAATTTCAGAATTGTTGTTATGGCGACAGAACTAGGTAAGAGGGTGGTAGCTAGCCAAACGGACAAAGTCCTGCCATCAACCAAAACAAGCACAATATTGAACTCCCCTGGGGATTAAATCCTAGATCTCTGGATCTGACACTGGTGGGCAAACCACTAGACCACAGAGGCGGTAAAATATAAATCATATGAATTGTATAACAGTAGGTTAGGTACCATGTTTATTATTAAACCAGGTGAGAGGCTAAGCGCGTCCCCCTTAAAATAATAAAAAAAAATAGATAAACTCCATTATAATAAAATTACATCTATTTTCTTCAATATATTTCGAACTATGCATGCAATACAAAAAAACACTTATATCACGAATATTCACAACAAATTGTTAATCACCACCATATCATTTAAAATCACACACATGCATATTTATTATTTAATATATTATAACTTGAAAATCAGGTGAGATGAAGGTCAAGCACCTCCCCGGATAAAATAAAAGTATTGTAGATTCACTATTGGAGACTAATGGGTTCTCATTGGACTAATTGGATCACTCATTGGTGTTCAATTAGTCCAAAATGTGCCCAATGCATGTAATGTGTGTGATATGTCCTTCCTTAATGTAGCAGTATCTTGATGTTTACCATGATTCAAAATTGATGTTAATGAAATCCATTTTTGATAATGATTGATTGCCTACAATTTTTACAATCAAAAACAAAACTCTAAATATCGTAAGTATATATTTGTATTGTGTGAAATGAATGTCCTGTTACATTATTTTATTTATTTATTATTTATCTATGCATGTAATAAAATTGTAGCGGTGCACTTATGATGTTTTTCCAAAATAATACTTCACACAGAAACAATCATAATTAAAATGTTTGTCTGTATGTCTGTTTGAACTCGATACAATCCTGCTAGTGCCGACAGAAGTTAAAACTTAAAGTTTGTCGATCTTTGCAGAAGAGATCACCTGAGATTGTTCGTACTTGAATCTCAATGCGTTAGTCGCTATATTTATTATTAAGGGTGGTTTTTGCAACACAACTGTCACAATGACTTCTAAGAACTGACGTTGACAGATACCTGACACGGCGGTCAACCGTCTGTCTATAGGTAAAGGGAGTCTTCGAGCGGTCTTTAACCCTTTACCTATTATCGTAAAGATGAAAATGTGTTTAATTTCCAATGTGTCAAAAGGGGTGTCGGTGAGGTGTCGCGAGTTCAATGGTATTTTAACATCTCACAAAAATGCCCAACGCGCCTAAAGAAGTTTTCATTGCAAAAACGACTCACACTTTAGACACGCCTCTTTAACCGCCTTTTAGATTAGATAGATACTCTAATCTAAAAGGCGGTTAAAGAGGCGGCCATTTTTAAAAGAAGGCTCTTCAGATAATCTTTTAGCATACAGGTCAGATGTTGGAAATGTGTTAGGTTTGTATGTGTAGTAAGATGTAGGTACTTTTAAAACTGCTCTCTATGTATGATATGATGCTATGTATGATTGCGTAGACACCAGGAGTCATGGTGAGATTGACCACCTAAATGTGTCATTATGGGTGTAACCCGCTTCTGTGGTCTAGTGGTTCAAACCACCGATTTCAGATCCAGAGGTCCCGATCCAGAGGATTCGATCCCCATGGGGAGTGCAGTATATTGTGATTGGTTTGGTTGGTGGTAGGACTTCGTTTAGTCCACCTGGCTAGCTACCACCATCTTACCTAATTCTGTCGCCATAATAACAATTCTGAAATTTGTCGCCATAATATCAATTGTTGTGTTCCGGCATTTAGAGGTAAGATATCCAGTTCCTCAGTTTAATGAGGATTCCGGGTGAAGCGTGCCTCCACCTTCGGCCTTATCTCAACTTGCTACCAGGTGAGGTGAAGGCCAAGCGCTTCCCCGTCGCACAAAAAAAAAACATAGTATTTTATAGTGTAAATGTGTGTGTATGTATTGCACAGATTACGCATTTTATTAACGAGACCTCCATAGTCTACGGCTAATGACGTGTAATGAAGCGGATCGTTCGAGACTGTGTAAGTGTAGTAGTAGGTAGAAACCCTGCCTTCTGCGCTATAGGTTGTGGGTTCGATTCCCACCCAGGACAAACATTTGTGTGATGAATATAGATGTTTGTTCTGCGTTTGTGTGTTGTATCATACATATTATACTATTATAATACGTAGGCATAAACAAAAAAAAAATATTTAAGTATTCTATCCGTAATCTAGTTCCCATATTCCAAGCTATGCTTAGTTTGGGGCTAGATAGCGCTGTCTGAAACTGACCTGTAATATTTATGTAATATTTACATTATGCAGGTTATATGCAGAATATGTAATTTGCAAACACTACAATAGGTGTTATTAGTGAAGACCAACCAACATTGGCTGTCTTTATGCTTACTACGTTTTTTAAAGAAATTGTAAAATCTGCTTGTTTTCATGTAACCGTGAATATTGAAACTCAAATGTGATTGTAATCTGCTTTGCTACTATTTTTAACTTGCATCTTTTGCCTATAACAAAGCCTTACTGCGCAGGTCACATGCACAAAGAACATGATGAATTCGTAAACTAATGTAAGAAATAACATAGAATAAGTTTTGTTCCTAATAGTGAGAAAACAATGCACCAACGTCTCGAGTCAATAAATTAAATATGATCTAGATGAGTTGGAACTTGGAAGTCGATTTGAAATTATTATCATTTTTTTATTTCAGGATATGAGCGTTTCCTTCCCCCAGGGCAAATAAAAAAATCATACAAGGACTACCCATACAGTAGTACAACCGATCAATCTATTCAAATTCCAAGCAACAGTTATCCTCGTAAGTATTAGTATTTTTTCGGGCTGGGGTTCGGTAAATTAAAAGCATCCGATTATAGCTTTATTCTGCAAGAAACGAATAAGGTACTCTAAAACATATTAAAACACTAAGTTACCCTTCAGAATCACGGTCGTATTCGTACTATACCTGTAATGTAAGTTGGTACATCAGCATCAATTAGGTATGAGCGTCTAGAGTAGTTAAAATGATGTAAAAACATAAAACCAATTTGATATACGCAGTTCGAATCATCATATTATTGTAAGCACCCAAGCTGTTCAAAACAACAATATAAAAAATACACTTAAATACTTATCTGTCATTTATGACGAATAAATTAGGCTATGAACCCTAATTTACAAACTAAGACTAACTGCCTAAGAGCCCAAAAGTATTTTGTAGAGTTATGGGTCTTAGCCCAACCGACGCAGAATAATAAGGCGATTCTAATCATTTATAACTATGTCAATTTCACCAAATATGTCGCTTATCCCATTTTGGCTGTTAGATATCGATATTTTAAAAAGTTTTTAAGTGCTTACTACAATATGATGATTCGACGAACTGCGTATATCAAATTGCTTTTATGTTTTCCAGATCATTTTGACTACTCTAGACGCTCATATCAATGTGACGCTGACCTAGTCCCTACCTATTATTTACTTAGTGTGGTGACCATTTAGCTGTAACCGCTAGCAAAATGTTGCAGTTCCTTTGCCCACGGTATCACACCAAAATAAAAATGGGTTCTATCCTTAAGGTTAATAGGGCGAGCATCCGCATTACCACCAATCTGATGTAAAATTTAATTTCAGAGTCACAACATAGCACGCATGAAACCCCATCACCACCGGCCATGGAACTTCCGTTGAATAGTAGTTCCGTTGTAATTGTAACACGGACTTCCCCATCTGCCGTCATAACGACACCAGCACCAATTGTTGTCTTATCTTCACCAGCTGTCGATATATCTTCACCAACTGTCGATATATCTTCACCAACTGTCGATATATCTTCACCAATTGTCAATATATCTTCACCGACTGTCAATATATCGTCACCAACTGTCAACTTATCTTCACCAACTATCGACTTATCTTCACCAAGGACACCCATTGTGGCAACCACAAATAGCACAGGTACTGCACTTCACACTATTTAATCTATCTGCTGGCTACTTCAAATCCTAAGCACCTTCTACCTAGTTACTAGGTACCAATATTACATACTGTGCACTATGCAGGGTGTTCCTAGCTCTACCTATTGACCTGTCGATATTTTAATTATTTTGCTTGATTTTAATTTGAATAATGTCGATTGGTTATTGTAACATCAAACTCTGCGAGCTGTAGGTATATTACAAGAGAAACTAGATTTTTTTTATACCTTTATTAAATATAAAAAACACGGTTTAAAACACGGGTTTTACTCACGTATACGTTTATGTTGATGTAGGTACCAATGGTTTTAATATTCTACAGATGAAACGTCATCAGGGTTTGATGGTTTAGGTTTCGGTTACGGTAAACGATAATATACCGAACGAGAGCGCTGCAACCTAAACTACGAGTAATCCCTGATGATGATTCACCTGTTGAATTGAAACCGTTGGTGCCTTCATAAACATAAACGTATACGTGAGTAAAACCCGTGTTTTATAATAAAACTGTAACTTAATATGTTTTTCAGGATTAGGATCAGGAGGCAAAGTCAACTGGATCCGAAACGACGAAGAGAAAGGGCTTAGTTTTCTGGTGTGGTTTATTATTGGTGGCATTATGGCAACAACATCAGCCGGTATATTTTATTTTTTACGCGCTTATAAAAATCGATCGCCTCTTTGTGAAGTGACAAATCAGAATGAAGTTAAGCTATGTATTGTTACCCATTTAAAATTATCGGCGGCGGCGGTACAACAATTCCGAAATCGCGGGATTTGAAGCACCAAACAGAATAATACACAAAAATGTTATAGTAAAGCCCGATCATGACACGTATTAAATTCGATATACGATGGCATATATAACATATTTTTAGGACCCATTTCATTTTAAATTAACTTTAAATATTAACCTTATAAATATATCGATAAAGTGCCAGATCTGTGCCTGTACTAACACTTCCTTCTTTCTTGCCGTGGTAAATAATGACAATGCTAAAGAATGCTAGGTTTTAAGAATAATTATGTGGCTCCTTTCGAGGGGTACCAGGGTTTCTGGTGCTTCTTTTGACTTGACTCGCGGGGAATTCCGTGGTAAAACAAAAGGGGCAAGTGAAGAAAGTATATCCAAAGGGAATACACCTACTTACTAGTTGGTATCGCAAGATTTTATAATGTAGGTTTACCTAAATTTTAGCTACCTTTATAAAAAAAAATACGGCTAGAAGTCAAAAAATTTAGTGTTCCTGCAGTTAGAGGTAAGATAGCCAGTTCCTCAGTTAGTTGAGGATTCCGGGTGAAGTGCGCCTCCTTCGGCCTTATCTCAACCTCGGCCTTGTTAACAGGTAGGTTGTTCGGGGCTAGATAGCGCTGTGTAAAATGTTCATTAATATAAATCTTCTATGTCATATAGTCATCACAAAATTAGTAGACTTGCAGGTAGTTCTACCATAAGCATATATATATATATATATATAAGTATATATATTCAAAATGGCGTTCAACTTCAACTAATCATCAAGAGGATATTCAACACAAACAGTCAATATCCTGCCTTCTTACCTTACACACACACTACAGACACTGCGACCATCAGCGACCCGATTATCCTGCATGATTCACCATCACGTTAGACCTATTAGAGCTGGTATTAATCTTTTTTTTTACTAACATGTTCTCAGTCAGACCCTGTCGTGTGTGATAGATAAGTTAATAAGGTGAAATCGTACATTCCAAGTCAATCGGATCCGAGCATTGGTATACCTACTCTATCAACTATTGTATGTGTTATTTGTATGATGATTCTTGCATTTTATGTTGTTGGAAGAATACTTATGCTACTGGTATGCAGTAATTCTATAGTAGGTAGTTCTTAGTTTAACTCCAAATGAAATAGGCCAATCAAGTACACATAGGCGAGCTTAATTATCAATAGAGTTTTTTTCCAGCAAACCATCGATTATAAGAAAGACAGAATATAGGTAGAGGTGTACACTAAGAAACATAAAAAAACTAGAGTAGACGAAAATAATGTCTGCGAGACGCCGCATTTCGGGTTATCTCGCAAAGATTAGAGCAAAGTTTTGGTTGGTAGGGCTTGTTTTAGTCAGCCTGGCCTGCTACCATCATTACCTTAGTATGCCATCATAACAACAGTTTTAATAGTAAAATATTTGTATTTCAAATGATTTCACTTGGACACAACATTAATAAATGTTATTATAACTCAAAAATTCACAACCCACGACGCGCTATATCAACGCTATAGCTGAGAAATATGACACAAAAAATCGGATTCTACGTCGGTACTCTGGTAGCTCAGTTGATTAGAGCGTTTCCGGCTTCTGGAAAAGACGCGGGTTCGTGGGTTGTGAATTTTTGTGTCGTAATAACATTTGCAATTGTAATAGTGTTCCGGCATTTAGAGGTTAGATAGCCAGTTCCTGTCTGTTGAGAATTCCGGGTGAAGTGCGCTTCCACCTTCGGCCTCAACTAGACGCGCTTCTACAAAGTACCCATAATAAAATACAAAATTGTTAGTTGGTATACAAATTCTTAGAGTTTACTTTATCATCGCGACAACCCTCTTATTCGGTGAAGTTCAGTGCCTACGCTGTAACAAAAATATCGTGTCGTATCTAATAAGTAAAAAAACTTCTGTTTTCTAAATACAACATCTGGACTTACATCATCGTCGACTCGCTCCTGAATCAATTACCAGTCAATCTATTATCCCATAACTTCCTTGACTGACAGTGTGGTGGTTAGTAAAATTATTTTCTAACTAACACCAGTGTGACAGAGCAGTGTGAAAGTTAGTCGGGCGCGAACATTTTAGACTCTAATTGTTGTATAAAGTAATATATATGTAGATTTTATAATATTCAATTTATAGTATTAACATACCTATTAGATACTGAAGAGAACCTCTATCCATCTCCTGGCTCCATCATCAGATCAGTTCCAAAATACCAAAGTATAATAGTTTTATCCAAACTACATCATACATACAAAGTTTCATTTTGATACGAATATTAAACGTGTGTGAAAATCACGTTCAAAGATTCCGTTAAGTACATACGAATATACAAATGAAGATGCTATAAAAAGCGGGTTAATAAGGTGCCGCTTACAGACTTGTCACAGATCTAGTGCTGAGAACAAATCTCATTAAGGTACGATGATCTATCTAGTCCAATAATAAACTAGGTACTTACCTACCTAGTCATCACTTTTGAACAGTCATGGCTATGAACACTATAACTTAAATTTCGAAATATCACTCTTAACTTTTTTGAGTACAACTCATGGTTAATTTCCTATTAAATAAGTAGGTAGGTACTTACCTAGTCAACTATTAAAAATATACGATTTAAAAGACTTTAGGGTTAATACTGTATATATGTAGCGTTTAATATTCCTAGTTGGGAGTTGGAGCTCTGCCATGTTATAATGAGTGTGCCAACGAGCCGATTGCTTGTAACCAAACTGTCAACGTGAGCCAAGTTGTACCTACTGTTGCTTAAAATTATTTAAAATATGGTTAATCTGTACCTACTTATTTGTACGAAATAAATGTTTTTATGTTTTTATATGTACTTAGGTAAATCTTTGTTGTGTAAATTTGTTTATTTATATTTGTATTGTAAACTTACCTTGTAACTTGCTCGTACACGATAGTGGTAATGTAGTATTTGAATCTCCTTTGAGTACCAGAAATGTAGGTCCTGTAGGTAAACCTACATGTAGATACTTAGTACTTCAGCCAAGTTAGATACGGAACTTTATTATTCACGATATATCAAAATAATACAAGATCAACTACCTTGTAGCTAGTACCTACTTATTAATTTTAAGTTCAGAAGTTCCTTTACATGCCACGTTACTTATAATTTATGTTTCAATAAATTTTATAAATTGATTATTCCTACAAATTATTGTTTTTCTTGTTTATCTATCCTGGGGACCTATAATGATCCGCGATGTTTTTTTCGCGTGTGTTGTCGTGGCGTAGTAGGTAGGTACAATATACTACCTCGGATTAGCAACTCAACGCAACTTTACTCTAGTTTCGAACTGAGTTGTAGCTAAATTAAAGGTGACATTGCTGTGCGCTGAACCACGGCGCGTATGACCACCAGATGACAGGAATATGCGCGAATCATGAATTTTTACGTTTTTTTTTTACTGGAAAGCAAATATTAATTTTGAAAATCTAAAACACAGACCCAGACCGTCTGCTGGATACTGTGTTTATTTACGGTACAAAGTGTCAAGGCCTAATTGGGCGTATTTATTGAATTGCGGACATTTTTGGTATAAAATAGAGTCAACTTTTGATTGTTTTTCTTTCGAGAAAATTTTATATCATCGTGTTTTCGAAACACTAGCGTTCTAGCATCAATCCTAAACTATTACATATATTGGTTTCAAAGTAAATGCTACAGTATTGTGGAAGATATGATCGTTGGAGTTAGGCATTTCACGTATCATAGTCTCTTATGTACCAGTGCTATGTGAACAGCATGGCATCATCATCATAAGCAGTCAGGTTAAATTCCCTAGAATTTAATACCTTCCCAAATCCAATGCTCCATTAAAAAACCAAAGCAGTGACATCTAACTTGAACTTACAGAACCTCTATTCAATCCTGGTATTGTCCTTGTGAGTAATAACGTCCTGTGTCGGTGCCGCCGCTGGCTACGCAAATTACACGTTTTCAAGTTTCCCTGGAGTAGTTATAACTCTATATTCCCATAGATGGCGCTATCAAACATTTTACAAATAAAGCTTTCAAGTCAAACTACATTTAGTACGTACGTACGTAGTACCTACACTAAATCCTAAATGTAAATATACCTAAATGATTGAGGCAATATGGGCCACTTTTATTCCTCAAATGAATGATTTGCCTTTCCTAAGCTTAATACATAAGTAGCTGATTGTTTTGACCAATATGGGTTTAGTTCTGAAATCACATTTCTGAAAAACTAACTACTTACAACAAGTAAGTACCTACTACCTACCTACATGACACTTTGTAACAGGCTTACCTAGCTACAGTAACAAAGAGGTTCTAACTATTTTATCACACATAGGTCCACAAGGATAAATTGATATTGCACTTTTCAGCACGTTTGTTTGCATGCTGTTTCTGTAGGTATGTTATGCAGGTAGGTACAGTCATCGCTACATTATAGGTACTGTCTATACTGTGCATTTATCTATACATTTGATAAATTATATGACAGGGAAGTACTTGACTTTCATCTCGCTTGTATCCCTAACCGACTGAGGAACTGGCTATCTTACCTCTAAATGCCGGAACACAACAATTAAGAAATATTGATAAAGCGACAAACTTAGGCAAGATGGCGGTAGCTAACATACATACTTATCATACACTACAACACCCAAACATAGAACAAACATCAATATTCACAAATATTTGTCCTGGATGGTAATAGAATCTACAACGTACAGCGCAGAAGAGATAGTAGCACTGCCTTCTGCGATGTAGGTTGTGGGTTCGATTCCCGACATCAACATTCGTGTGATGAATATTGATGTCTGTTTGGATGCTATGAGGCTTGTTAGGTATATAGTGGTGCAAGCGGTTGATTCTAATAATGATGCTGTCGTCTGACATTGACGTCATTAGCTCTCTGATATCTGTGTCTATGGTGATAAGACAAAATAGTAAAAATTGAATTCATAACAAACCTTGGCCGCTTATCTGTGGAGTTCTACACGAACGAATCTCAATGATTCACAAAAATGAAACGCTAATGTGACAGCGACTCAACTCAACCCATTTCAAAATTTTATCTCGTGAAATGTACCTATTGTTCATCCTTTTTACAAAAATGCTTTTGACTGGATCCTTTTCCACGAGCAGGTCCCAGGTAACAAAGTGCGATTTCCTGGCGGAAAACAGATTTCTGATAGACGCTACCTAGTACCATGTACCTACAGAACCTAATCACCATATCCTCGAAAAAGCACTGAATCGATCTTTGTCGAGGGTGCCTTGAACATGCCTCCAAACTATCCTCGAATTGGTATCATAAATCCAACATTTTGGTATTTTCACTTTGAGTCGGATAAGCATAGTCGAGATAAAGTCGTGGTATTACGTCATCAGTTCGAGGAAAACTTTTCCTCGAACTGTTTTCTATTAAACTTACGTCAAATCCATAACAATCTGTGGTAAGTTTATGGTAATTTTTATATTACTGTATTATGTACTTAGACAATAAGTAGATATGTCAAAGTCAGATAGACTCGTTATGGCATTGTCAGATAGACAATGTCAAATCACATTTTTTTTTACGTGTAGAGAATGAATTCCAATTATAAAAATATTGCCCACCTAAAACACAGGAGCACGTGCATTTGAACTTCATGTACCTGGTACGTGAAGTCCCTTTAAAATTACGATTTGCGTAAAAACTTAGAGCGATCAGAACTTAAAATAAAGGCGTTCGGGGCAATCCTCGGTTATAGAGAGGTTAAGGCCCTGTCAGTAGACGTTTCCTCTTTTTCCAATGGAAAATTATAGTACTTTTGAACAAGTCACGAGTCTATTTTTTATACATATATTACTTCAGGTACCTATCTACATTAAAAGTAAGCTGAAAACATGATAGTAGAAAAAAATCTCGATAAAAATATTTTATTATGAAAATGGTACGTTTCAAAATTTACAAGCGAAATATTTTTATACCTACAATGAATATTGACTTACAATTTATTTTAAATGATAGGTTACATGTTGATCTACATTAAAGGTGAGCTAGTTTTTTGATACGAATTCAAATTTAATTTTAATCATGAATTATTTGAAAAACTACAGGTGCACCGCGCGCCCGCCTTTCAATCAGTACCTCTGTGACCACTGTCGACGTCTTGCTTGTCGTCATCGCAGCGGTCAGACAACACTAGACTCAGAATAAATATTAGGACGAATGTAAATAAGTTATTTGTTCTGCGCCAGTAAAGTTACCAACATATGGTCACATTACCTACCTACCAGCAACGCGATCTCAGAATAAGAATTATAAAAAGGTTTTATTTACGATACCCATGCGCCACCTACAGCTTGCCGTTGTCTACTCTCATAATCGTTTCTGCCTTGATTTTAGCTGCATAGAGCGCCTTAATCATCAATCATCTCTCATCTCTCAATCATCAGAAATCATCAATCTGGTTTCAAATCAAATGCGGCAGTAATGGGTAAGTGCACACGTAAAAGTAATCGCGTCTCTATGAGTGAGAAAATTGTTCGAGGATCGAGTTAAGGAAATTATTACAACTAAGCATACCAAAACGCATGTTGGAGCTGGATTTGAGTCGAGGATATGTCTGAGTAACGACTAAAGATATGGCGGTGAACCTTCCTCAACCGAAAATTCTTAATATGGTCACCGTACTTTATATCTAATTTTAAACTTACTTGTATCATTATTTCTATATGTTATAAAGTATAAATGTAAATATAGATACCGACTGTGGGTAATTCATTATGTATTTATGATTGTGTAAATTATTCTCTAGCTAAAGTTGTTGATTGGTTTACAGTACCTAAATAACCTCAAACTATTTTTTTTTACAATCTGCTATCTGCTTTAGTCATAATCAGATACGTTCCAGGAGAATTATGTTGGTGTAATTCCTTCAAATGGCACCGTGAAATGTCTAGAGACTTAATCTCGCTTGTCCAAGGTCGAGTAGTACCTACGTGCTATCGTTTTAGGCGTTTTACATTATCCTTATCATCCTAGGAGGTCTTTGGCGATTTCATTTGTGTGCCTGTATAGTCGTTCTTTATATTTGGTGCAACTGTTGCTGATTTCCTGCTTTACTGTTGAGATCTCCAGGTGTTCGTGTATTTCAGAGTTTCTCACAAACCAGTGTGCGCTTGAAACTGTTCACAGAGACAGGTTTTGGATTCTCTGGAGAATCTCAATGTTGGAGTTACTTGCAGAGCCCCAGACTTCTAAGTATTCCATCCAACCTCCTACTATAAAAAAAAATGCACCCGATTCACCTTGCCTTATGTTCAAGTCAACAAAGCTAACATGATCTCAAATGGGGATAATGTACAAATAAATACTATGATATTTTACAACAGAACATTTATTTATTCGATAAAAAGTACAATTAAACTAAATATGTACGAATGAATCAGTCAGATTACCCAAGGACCGTTACAAACGGCCTATAGGTAACTCAACTGTTCCAGACCAGTACGTACCAGATGGAAGCGTGCCCAAGACACTGGCTGCATTGCCACGTTGAATAGCTATGCTAATTTGATGGCTTAAATAAGAGGCCAGCCCTTGGGTCACGTGTCGCCTCAATCAAAAGCCCTCAAGATTTTTGAAAACCCGGAGTGCACCGGCTCCCCACGGACCCAAGGTCTCCACCCCAAAAGGCTCAAATAGGTAAGCTCTGTCGAGACCACTATATTTGCACCTTTTGTGATCCTCGGCCAAATCAGCCGCCGCACCAGCCCTAACTGATGTCAACTACTTTTATAACAACTACTTTCTTAGGTATCATTGCAACAATGGATCAATATTTAATATTGAGTAGTAGGTATTTATATTGATTAGCTTGCAGATTAGGCTCGGCTGTTATGCAGCAGAACGTCCACTGAACCATACAGAACCTCGCCGTGGCTTCAACAAACTGGCTTGATCAGCCACGGCGAGGTTTGTTTATTTTAGTTCATTTCACAGTGTTATGTCTTATGGCATATTTTTATGGGAAAGTTCTGGAGATATTATTCGTTTATTTATTCTACAAAGGAGAGCTGTAAGCGGCATTTCATAAAATGAAAAATCGCGACTCTCTCAGGGAACGTTTTAAGGAGATAATGTATATATAATATATAACAGTCAGCTCTCATTACCTACATAATTATGTGAAACCCTCATGTACGTTCACAGGAATATTGAAGAGTTTAGTAAAAGAAGTGATGAGTACACAGTTATGGGACGTAAATCATTCATTCATGAAACTGTGTTTCGGCTCGTAAATTCAAATTGTTTATAAATAATAATATAATTAAAAGTGCCTACTTCAATAAGTGACAAATAGTCAGTGAATAAAAAATATTGAAGAAGAATATTTGCTAAAGATACCATCTGGAAAGGGAAAAGGACAGCAGTTGAAAGTTGAGGCTGGCAGGCAGTACGTGCTGCCAGCCTCGGAATCCCTGCGGATGCAGGCAGCGGCTGAGTGTCATGCGTGTGCTACCTGCATTCGTAGCCTGCATACGCAGCCTGCAGCCGAGGTTCGAATGGCATCTTTAGATAGATAGATAGATAAACTCTTTATTGTTCACCATTTACAAATAACATAACAAAACACACATATTGGAAACTTAATCTAGTCACTGGTAAAACAATGGGCGGCCTTATCGCTGAAAGCGCAACATTTGCATCCAGGCAACCGCTGGATAGACAGATAAGATAACGACTTTCAAGGATGGCGGACTATACGAATAACGAATATAAAATAAAATATACATACATAAAATTACATCAATAATAATCATGATAATAATAATAATAATGAAGGATAAAAATGATATTTTAAGTATTAACTTAAATTATCATTTATTAACACCATTACTTGCCATGGTGTCAATAAAGTGTTAAAAAAACTTTATTAACACCATTATTTTTATAGTCCAGTGTAGGCTATAAACTAGGCAGTAACGAAGTACAAGTAGTGGAATACATGTCGACATACAGTTATTATGAAGGTGACATTTCTGTGCACTTTAGCCACGGCAATTATGATCACCACATTTCCATATTGATCGAGTGAGCGAAGCGAACGAGATCTCTGAGTTAAGTTGGAAAAACCGGCACTGTATGTATGTATTTCATTACGAAATTTCTTTAAGGTATGTTTATGGATTATTATTCACTCAATAGGAAGGGAGTCGATGATATCCGAGAATTACTTTTATGGTTTCATGCAAGGGTTTTGCGCATATTCCATATCAGCAGTACATTATTTGTCGACTACAATGTGGAAATAACTTCCTCTATAACTGTAAAGTGCTCACAGTTACGTTTATCCAAGTTTTGTTTACCTACACAAAGAAAAAAGTTTCCAAAGCCTTTTCGGTTGACTTTACAAATTCCGTGGACTGGAGGGGTAGATTTTTAAACCACGACTACTAAGGCATTAGTTTTGAGAGCACCTTTCAAAACGACAACAATCTTTGTTTCATGTTAAAAGGATCTTATATTACGTTATCAGCAAGAAAGAGCCTCGAACACTCAGGTGAATAAAGAGAGTCGAGAAAAAAGTGCTTAAGCATAGTGAGAAAGGTGTATTAAAAGCTTAATTTTATCGTTTGCTAATTACGTTCTATTTGAGAAATAATCTCCGTCACAAACCCGACATCGACCAAACCATGGTCCAAATTAGAGTTAACTTAGGATTTTTTTTCTATCGAGAAATTAGGAATCGTGTTTTCAAAACATAGGTATATGTTTCTATATAGCATCAATTCTGAACTTTAGCGTATATTAATTATAACGCAATAGCTTCAGTTTTATAGATACTATAAATCGCTGAAGCTAAGCTATTTCAGATAACATGAAACCTTTAACAAACATATGGGTTTACAAGGTTTGGGACCTCCTCTGGTTGCAAAACCTGTAGGAAGGTATCTTAGTTTGTTATCTTATTAGTAAAGGAATCCCTTTGGGTACGGACCCACAAGTCTGACATGTTAAGGTGTTGTATAAATGTTTTGAGTTATTTGCAATGTTTTCAAACAAATAAGGGATCGTTCTACCATCCCTCTTAATTTCCGTCAAACTCGTCTAATAATATTCTCGAAAATCATTTCCCTGAAAATTTTTCATACGCAAATTGATTCATATCTAAGCAGTCTAAATCAAACCTTAAACCTTGGGCTTAAGTCATAAAATTGACAGATTGACATGTCATTACGGATACATGGATGAGCACAAGTGATTTATGACCTTTGCTATGGGAACTTGAGTCGTAGATGGTAGCGATAAGGTGTAGAGTGTGGTGGATGATCTTTGTTAAGGAAACGCATTCCCGGGCTGGTTTGTTCACTCTGGAATAATCGATAGCTGACGTCTGGCGCCCCCCACCTCCCGCCTCCGCAGGTGCTCCAAACGCCCCGGGTAAAGGTGGGGTTTCAAAAGACGCGAGTTATTTCTAGGGTTCTGCGCCGAAACATAGGTCTATAAACTATTCAGTATATTTTCAGTATGTAAAATTAAATATTAGTCTATAGGTTGATCTGTCACGGTATTTTCCGAAAACCAAAAGCCTGGAAAGCCTGTTCAGGATAAGGTTTTTCTATACTACTAAGGTAGCAAACAGGTATACGGATCAAAGTAAGTTGCTATCGAAGCCTATGTACGCTTGCAACAACGGAAGCATACTTGTACATTGCCAACCCTTTTATAAAGCTTTGGCGAACATAATCAAAGTAGGTAGGTAGGCACATTTTTGATATTGTGCTATTTGTCTTTGACGATCCCCATTTTAATAGGGGATGATGATGTTTTGCATTGAGTTCTAGAGCTTTAGTGCGGGTCCGAATTACGCTTGACCGCTTTTTAGTATTTGTTGTTTTGTTTAAGTTACTTTGAGGTAAGCACTAGTATTAATCAAAGAAAGTATTAATTATGTCCTTTCTATATTATATATATTTAACAAGCCTCATAGCTCAGTTTGTAGTAACTCTGCCTTCTGCACTGTAGGCTGTGGGTTCGTTTCCCACCCAGGACAAATATTTGTGTGATGAATATATATGTTTGTTCTGAGTTTGGGTGTTGTATTGTATATAAGTATGTATTTACAAAAAAAAAGTATTAATGTAGTGTATCCGTAATCTATTTCCCATATTACAAGCTATGCTTAGTTTCGGGCTAGATTGCGCTGTGTAACATATAATGTCCTGTAATATTTATTTATTTATATTACCATTTTACATAGAGCTAAAAGAAAATGAATAAAGGTTTTTGTACTAACATTTTTTTTAATAAGTATTTGTAAATAAAATCATAACAACAAAAAAATAATCTAACCGGCTAGTTAAGTTTTAAGTAAAGTTTAGATAGGTACCTAAAGACAAGATATGAAAAGTAATTTATTATCTGAATAATAATGGTAAGGTACTTACCTACTACCTACCTACCTTAGGTAGGTAGGTCAGGTATAGTTACTCAGGTCAGGTCAGGTAGGTAGGTAATATCTCGATTATGATTTGCCGGTGACTTGTAGGTATAGGTAGGTACCTAAAATCTCTGCATGAACTAGGTAGTAGGTAGGTAAGGCTATCAAAACTACTACCTGGCAATTTCACAAATATAATGATAACAATAAGTAACTATATTTTGGACAACATTAGATTAATAGGTACGTACAGATGATATTTTTAATAATCTACGGTCCTTAGACCTACCCTTAAAAACTAACATAAGTTGTAAAGGTTTTTTTTTATTGTACAACGGGGAAGCGCTTGGCCTTAATCTCACCTGGTAACAAGTTGAGATCAGGCCGATGGTGGGGGCGCACTTCACCCGGAATCCTCAATCTTACCCCAGAATGCCGGAACACAACATTTTTTTTAAGAATTATTATAATGGCGACAGAATTAGGTAAGATGGTGGTAGCTAGCCAGGCGGACTTAAATAAAATCCTTCCACCAACCAAACTAAGCACAATATATTGTATTCCCCATGGGGATCGAACCCGGGACCTCTGGATTTGAAATCGGTGGGTTGAACCACTAGACCACAGAGGCGGATATAGTCCACAGAGGCGGTTGAAAGGTGAAGCCTATACGTGACTCAAAGTTGTGCTAGGTTGGAAAGTAACCGTGCGTGATATTTTCTAAGCACATCACCTTTTTGCCATACTATAGTGAAAGAGATATAATATTCAGTTGGGACGCTCCACAACAACGATTTAAAATCATTGTGGCGGGATTCTAATCGCTCAGTCTTCGTAAGAACTTGGCTCTTGGTTCTGACAACTGGGCCCCGATTCTACAAAACCTAAGTAAGTACCTAAGTATCGAAGTATCATTTCCGTAATCTAGCGCACATGATACAAGCTCTGCTTTGGGGCTAAATGGCGCTGTGTGAAATTAATGTCGTGTAATAATTATATTATATAAAAGTCGCGCGACAAATCGCAAGTTCAAGATGGTGGTTTGATCGCACAGACGAACACACCTAACAAGCTCCTACATGAATGAACTATGTTCTACGTGTTGCCTAGTTCTATAGATACCTACTGTAGAGGTAATTGGAATTTGTATCTTGTATCCGTCTAGGTAGGTATATCTAATCTTTAATTATTATTTTTTACGGAGGGAAATTTGTTCTCAGACACCCTAACGCACCGAGTGATGCGAAAGGGTAGTGTAAGGATGACGGACTCATCGACTCACTAAAACCACCCCCGTGGCCGGCCTCGATGTATTTCGAGGGGCTAAGACAACTCTTTATAGAAATCTAACCTAACCTAACCTAAACTACCTAAGTACATGGTTGATCGATTAAGGGAAGCGAACGAGATCTCCGAGTTAAGTTGGGAAATCTGGCACTATTTATGTATGTATATATGTGGCAATGTTTGTGACGGCATAACTCTCGAAGGGGTTAACCGATTTTCATGAAATTTAAACTGTAGAGAGATAACCTAAATAGAAACATTTATTGCAGCGGGAGAGTTTTGATAATTGGGGTAGTTTTTGAGATATTGGGATGAAAAGAAATCTAATTTTTCACCCATACCAATTTGAATGGCTGATCCAATCAATTTAAAATTTTGAATATGCAGAGATTATATAAGTACATATCAAGTAGTTTGATATTTTTTTTGACACTAGAGTAGTTTATATTTTGGCTTTGCATAGAATGAGAGTTAGCAACGAGAGAGAGCCTCGATCACTCAGGTGAAAAAACAGATATTGAGAAAAAGAGTGCTTAAGTAAGGTGTAATGAAGTCACACTTTTCACTTTATCGTTTGTTTATTACGTTCTATTTGAGAAATAATCTCCGTTGATATCTAAGGCAAACCAGACATCACGAGATCTCAGTTCGGGGCGAACTACTAGTTTATTTGCTGTGCCAAAATCGCTGTCAAAGTCAAAGTCAAATTTGTATTCATTATAATTTTTGAAACGTCAAATCTACCGCCTGTTTGGAATCACGACCAGCACACAAGGAGAAAGGCAAGAACCTCGAACTGGTTAATTTTTTGATGATCCATTCAACATTAAGGTATAGAGAGTTTATATAATAATTATTTCATATACTCCTATATTTTTTTTAGTAGGCACTGTAAGTTAAATTATTCTTTATAGGTATGCTGTGTTGTTTGCTACAGATATTATTAGTATCAACCTACAACCCACTATCAATTTTATGAATGAAATGAAACACACGATCACAAATACCTACGTAAAACTACGACAGACACTCGGAGAATACGATGAGTAGCTGTACGATAAGTCCACGGCATGAAACGATAAACGGGTTGGCGATATAGACGACGCAACTAGTGCTTGCATTCGAACATTCGAATTATTTGAATGTGAAATTCGATCGAATCATTGAATATAATATAAATAATTGAATAAATAATCTCATACTTGTGCTGGCTGTCAATTTTTGTTGATTTCTAATATTTGAATAATTGTTTGTTTCGTTTTATTTAATAAGGCTCACAGTTCAGTTGGCAGCTCTGCCTTCTGCGTTGTAGGTTATCGTTTGCTTATTACGTTCTATTTGAGAAATAATCTCCGCTGTTGAATATCTAAGACAAACCAAATATCACGAGATCACAGTTCGGGGCGAACTCCTAGTATAGTAACTGTACCAAAACCGCTGTCAAAGTCAAAGTCAAATAGCTTTATTCATTAGGATTTTTTAGGATCATTTTGAAACGTCAAATCTACCGCTTATTCGGAATCGCGACCAAAACTGCTGACTTTGACCTCGGGCTGGTTAAATTTTTGATGATCAACAAGCCTCATAGCTCAGTTGGTAGTAACTCTGCCTTCTGCGCTGTAGGTTGTGGGTTCGATTCCCACTCGGGAGAAATATTTGTGTGATGAATATCGATGTTTGTTCTGTGTTTGGATGTTGTTAGAGAGATATATCATGTAATCGTATGATAAGTATGTTTTTAAAAAAAGGAGCTAAGTATCTAAGTGTATCCGTAATCTGGTTCCCATATAACAAGTACAAGCTTTTATCAGTTTGGGACTAGTCCTATCTAAATGGTGCTGTACGAAATTAATAATAAAAAAATTGTCGATACCTCGTTACGGCGACATCATCTTTTGTTAATTTTAATTTCATTCACATTTCTTGGGTGAACAAGTCGCTTCTCGGGAGGCGCGACTCAAATCTATGCTATCTCACCTGGAAGATAATGCAAAAGGGATAGACTGAAGATTAAAACAAACCTGCTAAAAGTGAGTCTGAAACGCACACTGAGGATTACGATTTAAATCCAAAATTCAAGACCACATCTATTCATACATGACTGCCTGATACTGTATCCTAAATAACGCTAAACGAATCTTTACACCAATACTTTATACAAAATCCGTTCTATTAACGAGTATTGCTTTGGTTGCTACCATCCCAAAGATAATAATAATAATAAATCATGCATTTGTCTCTCTTACAAGGTATCTTAATCCTAACACAGTAACTTAAATAAAATGTAAAAATACCTAATGATACCTGCTTCGTGATAGCATTTAGGTACAGCCGAAAACTAATTTACTGCACTTAGACTCAGTAGAGCCTAGGGTCTGCCTGGAGTCTTATCGGTAAAGAGAATCTTGCGAAAGCAACGTTTACAGCTAATTATCTGAAATCTGATTGATATTCCATTTATTAGGACAAAGCGCTACCATACATCATTCACAATGCACATTTTGAAATTAGTAATCAGTTTTCCACTGACGTACCTTAAAAAAGAGAGTAAATAAGTATTTTCTGGCAATGTTAAAGCTTCTTCGATTTTTGACTTCATACTTGCACAGACAAGCCTTGAAATCAAGAACTGACCAATCTTTAATACAAACATTGAGAGAGAATATATATTTCAGTGTGAAGCCTAAGCACATCCCCAACTCATGCTTGGCTGGGACTTAGAATTTATTGTAATTGATTAAAATACGAACTACAATCACACCAAGCTTTAAATTTGTAGGTATTACCGTTGTTACGAAGGAACTCAAATAAAAATAGTTTAAAAAAACACGTTTGATGTTTGAATATACCCCTTTTCTATAATTTACCCGGCGTAGTAACATGTATTCCTTTCCATAATGTCATGTATTCCTTACACTCCCTTTGGGTATAAAACATAAAAAGATGTTATCATTATAATTACTGAATTTATTATAAAATATTTTAATTTTCAACTTGACTATACGACATATCGCTATGTAGACCAACTGAGACTTAGTCAAATATCGATATAGTCATTTTGCTATTTAGTTAAATCAAGATTTAGGCCAACTATGACTTAGTCCAATCGAGACCTAGTCTATTCAATACCTAGTCTTATCAAGATGTCGTCATAAAGCTTCTAGCCCCTTTGTCATTCGAATAGTGCAATCAAATAATTCAAATTCAATGTAAATATTCGAACATATTTTTTTCCGAATATTTGCAAGAAATAGACACGACACGACGTGCCAACGGCCAGCAACTGGCTTGACCTTGGCGTCATTCATGCGTCAGTCACACAAATCATTCATAACTATCTTCCAAATGAAACGGATAGATAGGTCTGGCGCGAAGATTGTTGTTGCCAAAAATACCATGTAACTGATAATGAAAATGATTTTTAGTACAGTAACCAATTTTGACAATATTTAGGTAAAAGGTGGAACCAAAAGGTTAGCTTAATGTAGTGTGTGTTAGTTATGGTATCTTCAGTTATTTGCGAGATCCTTTATATTAGGCGCTGTAAACAAATAACATTACCATAATTCTGACATGTTTGTAAGCAGGCAGATGCTCAGAAAGTATTGCGATTGCCAGGTAAACGTTGATGGCAGTGAGTTAGAAGGGAAATAACTGAAAATGAGGATACTTGCAGCAGCGAAGCGAATTCATAGCGAATAGACTATACTATAAAACGTCGGGATCGGAAAGGATGAAGGAGTATAGATGGGACAATCTCAAATATAAACACCAAATAATGATAGATATAATATGTTTGACCTTTAATTGAACGCTTTAACCTAAGAAAATTGAAACTGGTGTGTGCTTATGACCATACGATAGAAGTATTTTAATTCACCTCCGTGGTCTTGTGTACGACCACCGGTGTCAGTCCCGGGTTCGATCCCCATAGGTAGTACAATATTGTGTTTGGTTTGGTTGGTGGTAGGACTTTGTTTATGTCCACCTGGCTAGCTAACACCATCTTACCTAGGTCTGTCGCCATAGCAACAATTCTTATTTTTTTTGTTTTCCGGTATTTAGAGTCAGGTGAGATGAAAGTAAAGTACCTGACCGTCGTACTATAAAAAAAAGTGAAATCTAACTTATTTTTTTTTAAGTTTTCTTTTCAAGTTATGATAAGGCCGTAGATGAAAACGCACCTCAAAAGTCTGAAGAATATACATGTGTATTAAGTATAAGTAGTAGTGCAGTATCAAGTAGTTAATACGCAGTATAATGGTCCTTCAAGAACGTGGCTGATGACTGGAACCGAGTATACACTATTTAGTGCGTCACCAACCCCTGTTGAATGCGTTCATTCACATTCACACGGGAAGGATACCCGTGGTCCACCTTGTCAGTTCACCTGGATGAATCACGGTAATAAAACCCGGTAGTTCACCTGGGTGAATCACGGTAAAAAGCCCGGTCACCTTTAGTTTTCAAAAATGTACTCCGCAGCAATAGCCAACTTACTCAGGAAGTTAATAAAAGATCTCCATGTTTACGGTCCATGATATTTTGCGCCAAATCAGAGAGCTCTAGGAACATCGCGAGGCTCGGCATTGTTCAACGTGTGCAGTTGTACCGAGGGTTCCAACCCTCATTTCAAGGCAAAAATGACGTTACTTATGCTACCTATGAAATTGCCGTTTTGTATGAAATCAATGCAAGTGTTTTTTTTTCGATCTAATTTATTTCCGTCAATCAAAGTACCTAATCGCCCATGCAGTCGACGCATCTTTACCAGCGCAGTGGCAATTCATCGATGCCCTTCTTGAAAAAGTCTACTGGATGGGAGGCAACAAACTCTTCAAATGCATTTTGTACTGACTCTCGGGTATTGATTTTTTTTTTCGGCATGAAGTTGTCCAAATTCTGGAAGAGAAAGTAAGGGCATTTTTTAGGCGCTGAACCAGGATCTATCCAACTCGATGAGCGCTTACAATTGTCGAAAAGAATCCATTTTTCATCGCAGGCAACAATGCGATTCAAAATTCCTTCGTTTCTGTGCCCGTTGAGTAGCGCAAGGCAGGCCTGAACGCGCACCTATTAAGTTTGTGGGGCACCAACAATTGTCAAGCTTTTTTACCTTGCCAATTTGACGCAAATGGATCAAGATTGTTTTAATGCTAACTTTGAAAGCTGCTGCTAATTCGACAGTAGATTGAGTATCATCAACTTCCACAATCGCCTTTAATTCGTCATTGTCGACCAAAGTTTTCGGACGACCACGAAGTGCATTTTTCAGGTCGAAATTTCCAGCGCGGAAGTGGGTAAACCAATAACGGGTTGTGCGTTCGTTTGTTGTGTTCTCTCCGTATTAGTCGTTAGTAAAATACATAGCAACCACTAACTTTTTTTTTATCAGCATTCTTACACATTTCGTGTCAAGTGTCATCTGTTATCAATGTCTTCAATATATTCTATGACAGACTTCCTTTCATATTGTGTACCATGCATTAAAAAAATCCTGTAATCCATTAAAATGATGCGATGCGAAAGCGAAATATATTCCAGATTAGGTTAGGTACTTACACCAAGCATTTAATTCGTCCCAAACTGAGATCGGGGGAGCTGCTTGGTCTTCATCTCACCTAAGGCCGAAGGTGGAGGCGCACTTCACCCGGAATCCGCAACAAACTGAGGAAGTGACATAACTTTACACGGCTATTGTACCTCAGATTAGCAACTCAACGCAACTTTATTCTAGTTTCGAACGGTATGGTATAAAGGTGACATTTCTGTGCGCTCAACCACGGCGCTAATGACCACCAGATGACAGAAACATGCGCGTATTTCTACGTTTTGTTTTTTTACGGTAAAGTAAACATTAATTTTGAAAATCGAAAACACAGACCGTCTGCTGTATACTGTGTTTATTTACTGTACAAAGTTTCAAGACCTAACAACAAACTTTGTCAACTTTGATTATATTTTCGATCGAGAAAATTTTATGTAATCGTGTTTTCGAAACACAAGCGTTCTATTATCTATCCTAAACTATAACATATATTAATTTCAAAGTATAACAGTATTGTGGAAGATATGATCGCTGAAGCTAAGCCATTTCACATATCATCGACTCTTAAATGCCGGAACACAAACATTTATGATGAAACTGATATTACGGAAACTGATGAGATTTAAATTATTTTTATGGCGACATAATTAGATATGATGGTGATAGCTAGACTTCAACAAAGTCCTACCACCAACCAAATCGAGCACAATATTGTACTCGCCCTGATGGGGATTGAACTCTCGTTTGCTTCGCTCACGCTATCAATTATTATATATCAGATATATTTTGTATGAATAACAATAATTATATACAAAAAATACTAGAGAATAATATTGCTATTCTCTAAAATTGAAGGAGGAAACCGATACAAAACCTACGGCTTAGGAGAGAAAGCCTTTTATAAATCGAGCAGACAGTCAACGAAGTCTTAGTAATAGGGTCTCGAAGGTCCCTTAAGGTACGAAACCCTAAAATGTAATTTACTCTGTAAGTGTATACCTACCTCTAGTACTCTCTAACTAAATCTATCTATTTTGATACCATAGTCATTCAATGAATTAGTAAGATAAATATAGTAAAACAAATTATCAGCTTTACAATTAAACTGAATAAGGAAAAAATAGGGAAATTAAAGAAGCTTTATCATAATTACCTTTGCTAACTTATCTTATAGCTTGCAGTGAAGTATAGACTGTAGATGGACGGCAACCCTTACTAGGGTAGTTTAACAACGCACGGGGGAAAACTTTACGTGTTTCCACCCTTTATTTTGGGGTGGATCCACTCGTGAAGACCAAGGGAAATGGACTCGCGTCCGTGCCGCCATCCTGAAGGCTTTCGAGGAGTTTCTAGTTTGTTGTACAGCTTATTATTATGGAGTTGGCAAATTGTTGTTTATGAATTATAAATTGGCTGAAATTCGAGATGTGGTGAACAAAGCGATGTATTTAAGGTGCGAAAGTAGGTTTTATTGTAGGTAGGTACTTAAATTAAATAACATAGTTTTACGTTTACCATGAACATTGGAAAATTGCGTAGGACGGAATACCGCTGATTTTGGCGTTCCAGTAAAAATGTAGTTTGTCGTTAATTTCAAAATGAAACGTCCGATACAATTCGAAATTTGAAATTTTGAATTTAGAAGCTCGCGGGTTCGATTCCCTTGGGAGTACATTATTGTGCTTGGTTTGAAACCATTGCATTATATTACAAACTCTGCTCAGTTTAGGCATAGATGACGCTGTATTCAAATTATGCCATCATATAAATTTCCATAAAACAGTAGGTACATTAACTTGATAAAGACGCACTTCTAATGAGCTTGCGGGGAACAAAGAGCGACTTCTAACATTTTTACTCTCATTTCATCATTACGTCATTTATTTCTACTAGCTATAGGTTTTACAATGCTATAATTCCATTATAAAGTAAATAAAAGAGAGATAAAGGAGCTAAGTAAGTAAGGGCACTTTTTCCCCGAGAGATTTCGTTTAATCTTTGTAAGGACTCGTGTTAAATTGGCTACATCAATCCGTGTGATTACTCGACTCCGTCTGCCGGGCTGTGTACTTAGGTCGATGTACAGTAGCCTGCAATAATAATGTATATAATTTATAATTTTCGTAAAATGTATACACTTCATTATTTTCATTACATGTATACACTTCATAATTTTCATAATATGTATTAAGTACACTTCATAATTTTCAAAATTAACCCATTACTTTTGAATTCACATCTGGTAAATTCTGAAATTACCTTTTTAAGCCTGATAGATATATCACATTTGAAAACCAAATGAATAAGATATCTACCAGATGTGCATTCAAAACCATTTTGATAATCACGAAGTGTATACATATTTGTGCATGCGACTGTACATACCAAGTAACAAACTTGAGAGTTTCAATGCCAACTTAAGAGGCTGTACTATGTTAAATATGGGCCTAAACCAGCGTTAATTTTTGGTGCTACAGATATAGTTTTTGGGGTATCTAAAACTTTTAAATGTTGCATTTAATTTGGGTTTTCATTTTCCTATATAGTATCCTAAATAATTGGTGAAAATTTTATCGTTTTTCTTACATTTAAATTTATCTATGTAAATGACGTGGCTTTTTTGAGTAGTTTACTATGAAAAAGTTACTTATTACTTTGCTCCTTCATTCTGGATTTTTGCATGATACCTTAGATAGGTATTTAGATATCAAAAGCATTTTCAGGGGTGCGACAGTTATGGTAAACGGTAGCTTCAAATTACATCGTAGGCTATATAATAAGCAATGGCGAATTTCATGTTTTAACATGAAATTCGCCATTGCTTAGAAGCTACCAATAACATCAATATTTTTTATTTGAACCCACAATATGTCTTACAATTCACCAAAAACCATATCATGCATACCTACTGAGACTGCCAAATTTAGTATTGATTCTATTCGTTAGAGACTTTTTCTCTGTTAGTCTCTTAATACTACTAGACTGGTGCAGATCAACAGTCATCTGATACTACCACACCATGCTTGGCAGATGGATCAGTGATCGCATATATATTATCTGCTCTTGTGCTGCGCATCATTTTGATGTTGGTTTTCCTTTCTTCACTTGCCATCACTTTTAGTTTCCCGAGACCACTATGTTGAAAATAATAAAAAAACCTTTTTTTTTTATTGTACGACGGGGAAGCGTTTGGTCTTTATCTAACCAAGTTGAGATAAGGCCGAAAGTGGAGGCGCACTTCACCCGACATCCTCAACAAACTGAGGAACTGGCTATCTTACCTCTAAATGCCGGAACACATATTTTTTTAAGAATTGTTATTATGGCGACAGAATTAGGTAAGATGGTAGCTAGCCAGGCGGACTTAAACAAAATCCAAAATCTTACCACCAACCAAACCAAGCATAATATTGCTCCCCTTGCGGATCGAACCCGGGACCTCTGGATCTGAAATCGGTAGGTTGAACCACTAGACCACAGAGGCGGTTAATGTCAACTTACGGCCTTCGCTAATATTTTCCCGCCCATGGACTCAAACTCACACCCACACCTCACAATCTCGCTTCGCAATGTAACCCACCCGAGTAACAAAGTCGGTTATGTCAATGTTATCCTGTTCCCCATGAAACCGTAACACAGGTAAATTTAATTAAAATACTCTAATACGAGTTTAACATCCCCGAAATTAGAATTTAATTGAGTTTTAATTGAAATAACTGTCCTATACTTTTAACAAAATAAATTGTTGCATGTGAGCAAGCTGTACCGCGAGCTAAATTGTTTCTAATTTATTTATGAAGTAAGTAGTACTTCTCTCCCATACAAACGTAGTTTATCGCTAATTTTGATAGGCATATCCGATTCATATTATTTTTTTCAAGTATCAGAGAGTCTGTGGTACATTACTTTTTCAAGAAAATATAGAAAAAAACTACATCGGCATAGAAGCCTCTAAAGGTAAGATAGTTCCTCTGACAGTTGAAGGTTCCGGGTGAAAAAAACCTTTGGCCTTATTATTACCTGAATCCAGGTGATATGAAGGTCAAGCGCTTTCCCACCGTACGTCGGGTTTGAATCTCGTTTGCTTACATTTAGAAAGTATTTTTATAGAAATAACTTGAAGTTATTGCAGAGAAAAATTTATTTTCTTAAACTTAATTGTTTTGGTTTTAAAACTTAATCTTCAGGCACCTATTGTCAATGTATCGTGAACTGATTTAATTTTATCCAACATTGCTTTGACCTTCGAGTACAATCTAAAGACAATTTCTGAGCCTGGAATTTTTCATGGAAATACCCCTCTTAAGCTCCCCCAAGATAAGGACTGATATCCACGTACGTTCGATACTTATTCAAAGATAGATAATAGAATTGAGCTACAAAAACTGGCTGGTTAGTTGTTGTATCATAAGTATGTGTAACGACAAGTTTTATTTGAAGCTATTTTGACAGTATATAATTAGAGCTTAAGGTGGAGTATATCAGTAGGTTGTTCTATACATACTGCAACCTTTGTTTTTTTTGCTAACAACATTTTTCGAGCTGAACAAAACCTCTTAAATTAGCTGACCGTTTATTTAACTAGTAGACCGTTTAAATGATAGCCAAATTGTGATCATTCATAAAAGGGCTTGGGCATATCTATTTCTAATTCTAATTTCAAATGAGGGGGTGGAGCCAACCCAGCTCGTAAAGAAGAAGCGCCTTAGAATGCTTACAACATTGCTTAAGGTTGATGCCGCTTGGTACTTGAGGTTGATGCCGTTTGCTACTGCGTGCTGCCTGATATAAATAATAAGTAGGATACGTTGGATAATTATATATATGGTCAATTTCCTGATCAACATGACACCTGACAAGTATTCCTGTAAAAAAAATTACAGGCTACAATTACAATTACATTTTTTTTTACAGACGTTCCTAAAATCTTTCTTCATAACCTTACAATCCTACGCTTATCCGTGCTCGGTGGATAACGATCACGACCCAAGCTGGTATTTCAAACACGTCAGGTAATAAAGTTGAGTCGCGCTCTTCACCTGGCGGATAGATCTCAGAATATTAAGAGTATTTTTGGGTGTGCGTGCTGGCTTCTGAGGTTAAATGTTTTTTTTAAAGAATGATTGGTTTATTGATACAATTTTTTCGATCCAAGCTTATCTTGCTCTAGGCAAGACAAGCTTGGAGTCTAGGAGTTAGGATGAGGTCTACGATTGAGCAAGCTTTCGTTTGGCGCCTTTACAGCTACTGCCACCTGTGTGGTGAGAAAAGCCAGTGACTCCGATGTCCACCACTGACTAATAACCGCCTCTATGGTCTAGTGGTTCAATCCACCGATTTCAGATCCAGAGGTCCCGAGTTCGATCCCAAAAGGGAGTACAATATTGTGCTCGGTTCGGTTGGTCGTAGGATTTTGTTTAAGTCCGCCTGGCTAGCTACCACCATATCTTACTTAATTCTGTCGCCATAATAACAATTCTAAAATTGTTGTGTTCCGGCATTTAGAGGTATGATAGCCAGTTCCTCAGTTTGTTGAGGATTCCGGGTGAAATGCTCCTCCACTTTCGGCCTTAACTTAACTTGTTACCACGTGAGATGAAGGCCAAGGGCTTTCCCATCGTACAAAAAAAAACCTAGGCAGATCACTTCTACTCATATCATATCATATCACTCTAAGATATAATTTGATGTTACTTTGACAATAAATGCATTGAATTATTTTTTTATTGAATACGAATACGAATACGAACACGAACACGAACACGAACACGAACACGAACACGAACACGAACACGAACACGAACACGAACACGAATATGAATACGAATATAAATATGAATGAATGATACAATGATAGGGTTTGTATTCGATTTCCAAAATGATTAATCCACGAGGTTATTTTATGAATTCAATTTTATGGAAGATTGACCATTCATTTAAAAGTCTTGGGTCAACCCAATAACTATAATTTGCCCGGTCGACTATCTGTCTAACTCTACAAATACCCGGATAACTTTCACAGGTACCTGTTATGCGGATATTTCTACGGCAAAATGTAATTAATCAAAAAGTTTGGAGAGAATTTACCCTCTGCCATTCGCGACCGCAAAGTGGGGTGACAACCAAGAATTGCTATTCACGCAGTTTGGAAACATAAACTCCCTGTATTTGGACAATTCCTCGGTTGGAACACAGTGCAGGTATCATATCCTTTAGTCGCCTCTTTTACCAGCACAAATCGAACGAAAATAGAAAGACGTGAGATTAACTACGTGTTTCTTCATTACCAACGCAGTCTTTCAAAAATAGGTAATAAAGATGTATTTCTATAAATGTATGCTAATATGCTTAGGTCACTCCCAATTTGGACAAACTAAACGACACCACACGATTCCATCAAGCTATTTTAGCTTAAGAGAGTGCCTATAAAATATACATAAGTACATACTCTTGCAAAACTTTTTACCCTATTGAAGTGGGGTAAAAAGGGGTAATAGATATTTTCTATCATATAAACTTTACCTAGGCTAACCTCAAGGTCCATTAGATAATCTTAATTTAAAAATTGGTCCGTTTTGAGATCTTTTTCAGAAGGTTGTGTCTATATATACAAAATGTATCGAATAGAGAAAGAAGCGATTTATGCGAATGGAGTCGCGGGTGCGTCCTAGTTAAAAACGTAAGGTTCGTTAACCTATCGACGCGCAGTCACAGCTCGCACCCCTGCTTTGAGAAAAACGGTGGTAATCACTCCTTTTCCCATTTCCACGTCAGATGTTACAGACGGAAATGATATTAATTTGTGTTCCGTAGGGCGAGTGGGCAAACAATTGACCCTTCGTCTGTTATTGTTATTTCCCCGTTTCGGCCCTTTAAAAGGGTTTTACTGTCTTTATTATGGAGAAAAAGGCTTGATGGCCGCAGCTGTAATATTATGGAATTATTGCTTATTATTTCACGCAGGTGGTATGGGAAGTCCCAACCGACCCGAAAAGTCGCCCTAGGCCTGAAAATATTGCTTGCTGCGTATTCGCAGAATTACCTATCTACGTAATATTTATTATATTTCAACTTCTTTGAATGTAGGTACATATTTAAATAATTAATTTAAATAAATATTTAAACATTTCAAGACATTACACAGCTCCAAACTTAACAAAACTTGTTACATGGGAACTAGCTTGCGGATAAAATACATTACTTGTATTACTTTTTTTGTTTCGTGAATACTACTTAAATATTTATATATATACACAAATAAAATATATTTGAATTGACGTATACTTTGCGATGTTGTCATCTTTGGAAACACAATGAGGTGGTGGAAGGCTTAAGTGCTTATTACACCATCCTAAATTAAAACTGCTTTTAACCACTGAATTTATACAAGTGTTATAGTACTTTGGCAGCTAGCACCCTAGTTAGCAATAAAGTAAGGTCACTACCGTCCTAGCTCTGTTAGCATAGTCTTTACAGAGTGGTATCTGTACAGAGTGGTCTCTTTACACAGTGGGCGACAGTGGTTCGCCTTATGATTTCTCGCCAGTTTTTCCTGTTACATAGTAATCTGCTGCATTGATGCAGTTTGAAATATAATTGCAGACTTTATTTTGAAGGTTCTTGAAAAATTTATTCCGATAATGGTACCAGTGTCAACCGTAGAAGAGGTGTCAACTTAAACAACTTTTTTAAACTTGTTAATATTCTTATCGATATAACACCATTATTAAGTTAGGGGTCATGGAAGTCAATGATCCTCGCTTGCACATTATCTCTGAAGCCAGCGAAATTAGAGCACTGAAAGCGCCAAATTCAATACCAATCCTATTAAACAGCTCAGTCTGAGCTCTCTATCTATTAACTATTACTATTCAAAAATTGTTTGATAGAGATAGATAGCCCTTTAAGTGATAAGATCGCCCATTGTTACATGTTCCATTGTTTTCCATAATTGTTTTTGTATTATATTACTTGTTTAAACCCGCCTGGCTAGGCTACCACCATCTTAACTAAGTCTGGTCGCTATGACAACAATTCTTTTTAAGCTTGGACATTTACAAAATACCTACTCATACCACTACATTAATACCGGAACATTCAAATTTTAATTCCAAAAAAATAATAGAATATTCAAATTATTTGTGTCGTGTGGATATTTACACAGCATCAAATCCTAGAAGTGCTCCTACCTAGCATATTCTAGTTGCAGACATGAGATGACCATCAAGCCTCGCCACCCAGTCTCATGTTATACTGGCCATCGGTTGTCCCTAGCGACCATTCATAGGCCCCTTCAGACTTCACACAGCCTTAACAAATCCCGAATCCAGAACTGTAGAATACAACATAATCTTTCTTTGTTTTTTGGTAAGTTCTTGATCTCTAGGCTCGCTTGGGCTCGAATGAGGTTTTTAGGCACTGGCATTCTCGCGCACCGACGGAACACAGCGATTGGCTCCGGACTTCGGCAGAAGGTTGCAAGCTAGGGCTCCCAATAATAGGATAATTCAGCCGTAACTATTGACTAGGTCATCCGGGGCCTCCAAGGCCACTTGGAGATAGCAAAAAGGGTAATTTTTATTTTATTAGTAACTTGTGATTTAATTCTCTTAACCGACTTCAATAAAAAGAGGAGGTCCTCAATTCGGCGGACTTTTTTTATATATGTTCCTCGATTACTCGAAGACGCCTGGAAACAAAACAATATTATAGGAACACTTTAAGTGATTTAGGTATTTTTGGTGTATTACCGTTTAATCCTAAACGGACCCCCCAAAGGATCACGCGTCTATCTTTCTATCCGTCCACCTGTCCATCAAAATAATTGGAAAAAATTCATGTCATTCAAGTAAACGAAATTGAATCATAATTTTCATTGAAGTCGGTATTCTTTTTAGTTTTTTAAAACGTATTTACAACGTTTTTTAAAAGTAGCTGGTGGGGAAAAAAAGTCGATTGAGACCAACTTCACAACAAGAAACCTAAAAATGTGAACTAAACTGTCACAATTTTTTTTTCTACTTATTTTGTTTTTTCGTTATCATTTTCACCTTCAAAACTTTCTTAGACCAAAGCTTTCTATCTCAAAAAGTAATGGCCCACCCTGTGATAGTTAGTTCACAGTTTGTGACTTCATAGTCACAAATTGTGAATACAGTCACTAGGTTAGGTACCTTCCTCACAATCAAAAACCGACGCTTTTAGTACCAGCATCATCAACATGATTTAATAATAATTCTAGGTGACTAATGCAAGTCCTGCACTGACGTAGGTCTTGTTTACATTACAAATAAAAAAAACATTAACTTTTATTTGTCAGTTCAGACTCGGGGTATTTTGTGTAGGTATGGTAGGTATTTTTGAGACAGAAACATATCAGTTTGGTACAACAGTAGCACTTTTTCCTTATAGCTGTAATATAGTACATTAGTATATTACACCAATGAAACTCGGGAAATTAATTCTTCACAGTCACATAAAAATGATTCCGACGAATTGAGAACCTCCTCCTTTTTTTGAAGTCGGTTAAAAATAGGAGTTCTTGACCTAAAATTTTTTTTTTATTATTGTACGACGAGGAAGCGCTTGGCCTTCATCATTGAAACTTACAACTAAGTAGGTACAAAACATAATATAACAAAAAATAATTTGTATTTGTTGCTCAACACAGGACTATTAAGAAAAAAGTCTCTATAGTTCCGTTACGAAACTACTTTCAAGAAATTTCTGGGAATAAGCCGGAATCACCTGGGCTTGGATGAGGTCAACGGAGTGAACTGTTTGACGCTGGACTTCGGCAGGCGGATACATAACTATCTCTTGTTCCATAAATCAGTTTCTGAGGTATGTAATCTCCATATAAAACCTATTCATTCAAAACAAAAAACTTCTTTTTATCCGGGTAGGTACCACGGGTGAAACCGCAAGCAGAAGCTAGTATCTAATCGGTAATAAGGCCGATTTTCGTCTGAAATCGGATAAGGGCTGGCACAAGCCTGTAATCTATTCGAGGCGTTAGAATAAAGGCTTAGGCCTCGGCACGAATAAGCCTTTAGAAGGGAAAAGCTTAATTGAAACTTAGTCGCAGTAGGGTGACCACAGCTGGAGAATTAGATAATTTTTCACAGTAGTATTTTTTTGTAAATGGTGAAATTGATAGGATACTTTATTAATAATATTTTGCGAAAAAAAACGTGTCATATTTTACACGTATTTTATTGATTTTTTTTATCAAGCCTGCTGCCAGTCTGACGCAACACGTGACTTTAGCATGTCGGTGACGCTATTACACTAGCATGTCGTAGACGCGTCCCATTCGTTTTACCATTACCAAAAATATCTCAACGCGGCTCAAGAAGTTTTTCAATAACTACAAGGCTTACTTTGGTCACATTGCCAGAAGGGATGACGCTAACCTAAAGAAGCTTTTAATTACAGGTAAAGAAAAGATTGCGAGGAGGTGCAATTCATTAGTCTGATCAGATCTGCACTATTTATTTTTTATTTATGACCACGAAACTAACACTAGGCAAGAATGAGATCTACGATTGAGCGAGCCTACAGAGACTTGACATATCCGTTGCTCGATGCTCTGCATGCAGCCAAGGATGTTCAAGGAAAAGAGTGTCTGGAGGTCACAACCCTCAGATTTGAGGATTTCGATACAAGGAAAAGGATGTTAGTTTTAAGATACATGTACCTTAATACCAACAATATTCATAGGTAGGATCGTAGATAAAGCCCAATGAAAGCCATACTTATAGCTTGAAATATTTATTTCCCACTTTGTAACATAAAATATAATATGTTCAATTAAACTATGTACAAAGGCAGCATTCGGATTACCTAAGGACCGTTACAAACGGTTAGGTAACTCAACTGTTCCAGACCAGTACCCAAGATACTGGCTGCATTGCCTCGCCGAATAGCTATGCTAATTCACTGGCCTAAATAAGTCCCAGTAAGGTCACGTGTCGCCTCAATCAAAAGCCTCGCAAGATTCTTGAAAACCGGAGGGCACTTTCTCCCCACGGACCCAAGGGGCCAACCCCAAAAGGCTCAAATAGGTAAGCTCTATCGAGACCACTATATATGCTTGAAATTGTTTTTTTTTTAATTCCATTCAAAGAGTTTCAATTCAATCAACCCGTTTTATTTAGTCCCTCAATTCAGTAATATATGGTGTCCCTAAACATGGAGCGGTTGTGTCGACAAGTTATTTTGAGGATTAGCGCTGTGTTCCCTTGTGTTGTGCTTGTGTGAAGGTCTGGGCCTGGGAGTAACATGGCCCTGTTGGATGTACAAATCAATACAACCAGGTTTCTCAGAGTGCTGAACGCTGAATCTCGATTTGTAAGCGTTTGTTTTCTTGGATACGAATCCCTAGATATTGGGGTAGGTGTGTTACACCTCCTATAAGTGGTCTACTACGGGATACGGTATCTCTAGCTATATATAGTATAGAAGCTACGACTGTAATCAGAACGCTTTGCCGTGTTCAGACGGTAAGCGAGAGAGCCAGTGGCTTTCTAGAAAAGCTTGCTCTATCATAGATTTCCTTTTTTTTTTACATATATATTTTTATTTTTGATTGTTTTGGTAGGTTCACAAATGGTCTTTATACTTGTTATTATTGTTTTTGTTGTGTAGTAATTTTGTATTTTTTAGAAAACATTCAATGGCATTTATGTAGGTACTCGTACATTATTCTTTGTAGTATTTTAGTGTCGTATCCCTGTTTTTATAATGTCTCCATAGCCTTGTGCTGAAAATTAGCGCTGTGGACTCGTTCGCTGCACATGCTGTGTATAAATGTCAGAACTGTCATTTCTGTTGTTTATTTTTTACGGTATGTGTGTTTTGTGTTTGTGTGAATAAACGTTATATCAATATATAATCATCCTTGCTCTGGCTTAGCTACCATCATTTATAAAAAAAACACATTCAATTTTTGAGGAGGTTCTTTCTAACAGCAAACGTTTTCGAATGTAGTGGGTATGGTACAATTGTTATGATGATGATGATATAAATCTATATTATTAATTGTTTTGATGAAATTCTCGGAATGTTTTCCTTAGTTTTTTGTGGCATATGTACAATTACTCATTCATTTTAAGTTTACCGCAAAAAAAAAATATATCGTGATTATGAATCGGAGATTCTATGGTATTTATTATATACAGAAACTTTAATGTTATTGACTCATTTTTTGAAAATGTCATCTGGCTACCCGGACAAAGAAATCGTTGGCGGTTACGGCCGATCACAACACTGGTGGTAGGACTTGTAAAATCCACCTAGCGACCATCTTCCTGACGAAGTTTGGTGTCACGCGGTTCGCCGTGCGCGGAAACCCAGTGGCTTTTTTTTGTACGACGGGGAAGCGCTTGGCCTTCATCTCACCTGGTAACAAGTCGAGATAAGGCCGAAGGTGGTAGCGCACTTCACCCGGAATCCTCAACAAACTGAGGAACTGGCTATCTTACCTCTAAATGCCGGAACACAACATTTTTAAGAATTGTTTTTATGGCGATAGTATTAGGTAAGATGGTGGTAGCTAGCCAGGCGGACTTAAACAAAATCCTACCACCAACCAGAGTATCTCTGCAGTGATATTTCCAAGTATTTTCTAGGTCTATAGTATAGTATGCACAAATCAAGAAAAAATATCAACACTCAGTGGCCAGTGAGCTGTGAAGTGATCTTGATGAGGGACACAGCTTATCGGCGCGGGGGTTCTGCACTAATTGAATGGCAATGACGTGCCATGATGTAACGTATTGCGGAAAATCTATAATATTAGAGGTATAATAAGAGGACGTAAGACGTACGGCCCGCGGAAAACAAACAATTACCAGATAGCCAGTTCCGCCAGTGCGCCACCACCTACGGCCTTATCTCAACTTGTAACAAGGTGAGATGAAGACCAAGCGCTACCCCGTCGCACAAAAACAAAAAAAAAACTTTTTACTGCTAAACATTGTACGCTATTGTAGACATCTAAATGATATAAAATCTTAGGTGCCATAAGATTGATTTATTTATTGTCAATTTTCCTTCGTACATACAGATTATACTAATACCACAGAGAATAAAATACTAACGTACAGATACCTTATCTCATACAACGAAACACGACCGTCCTAACTTCGGCCTATTTTGTTTCGACTACTAAGATGATAGATGGCGCTCGTCATGTACGACCCCGCTCAAGTAAAAAAAGATACAGCTAATACTCGGCAGTATCCTTAAAAAAAAATTTAATACTCATTATTTAAAAATATAAATAAGCTTACAGCATTGACCAAGATGCACATTTTATTGATAGATAAGTGACTTACGCTAGATAATATCATCACATCACTATAGAGAAAGAATAGTAGAGTTACTTGAGAGATGACTTGTGCGGCAACCATACCTATTTCGGCCACCAAGTAGCATTTCGGTTTAAAGGGAATGTTTGCCGATGAAATTACGGGCACACGAGGCTTAACAACTTTATACCTCAAGGTGACGGCTGCAATGCAGTGGAGCGTAGGTCATGTTCTTTAAGGACCAAGTAGTAAGGCTACAGGCAAGAGTTTCATTTCTCATCAGATTGGCTGTTTGCTTCTTCAGAGTCCATTTCGAATAATACTGTGAGTTACAGAGATATGGTGGGTCCTAAGGGGATGTATTTATATACAGTAACATCTCACAACTTTTTTAACTTTGTGGATTCACCTGTGATCACTCATAGTCAGAGGCATGTCTAAACTTCGTTCGGAACATACCTACGGTGTGCAAGTACGTTATACGTTTTTTGTGTTAATACGTGTTTTGATGGTTGCCAGCTCATCGCACAATGCCTTTCGGATTTTTGTTCCTAGGGACATGCCGGTTTGCTCACGATGTGTTCATCGTCAGAGACTGTGAACGTGTCAAATGCATAATAACTTTTGAAGATGTGATTGGATTGGAACCAGTGACCTCCATATCAGAAGGCAAAACATACATGTCTACATAGCTCTATTTAATTCCTTTATGTCTTTTACAAAGTGCCTATAAACATTTTAATAAACAAAATACATTAAATTACAGGACGTTAATTTCACACAGCGCCATCCAGCCCTAAACTAAGCATAGCTTGTAATATAGGAACTAGATAACGGATGGAATACTAATATAAACTTTTTTCTTTTTTTTTGTAAATACATACGTACTGTATAATACAACATACAAATTAAATAAATTAAATGACAAACAAATTGCACGAGCATTACAATAACCTGCGGGGTAGTGAGTATATAAGACTTGCTATAGACAGGTATGTAAAAAAAAAATGTGTTCCGGCATCTAAGGGTAAGATAGCCAGTTCCACCGTTTGTTGAGGGTTCTGGGTGAAGTGCGCCTCCATCTCCGGCCTTATCTCAACTTGTTACCAGGTGAGATGAAGGCAAAGTGCTTCCCCCCTTGCCTGGAAACGGTTGACGCCATAGATCATCTAGTTAACGACGTGGTGATTAATCTTTATGTAAAAAATAAAATAGCTGGGCTATTTTTAGATCTTTCTGCAGCATTTGACACAATTGATCACCAGCTACTATTAGCTAAACTAGAACATAAACATGAGGAGATGTTTTGAACCTAATGAAATCTTACCTCAGTAATAGGAAACAGTTCGTAGAAATAAGGACAATCAGTAACAAGAATGAAATTATCTCAAAATCAAGAGCTTGTACCATTAAACGAGGGTTACCCCAGGGATCTATTCTAGGGCCCATATTCTTTGTGCTTTTCTTGAATGGTCTCATTAATTTTATCAATTCTGCTGTTCCCAATATTGAGCTAGTCATTTATGCCAATGATACTAACGCGGTCATTCCAGCAAAGAACTTGCAAGATCTTAAAATTAAAACTGATACTGCTTTGATATCTTTCTATACATGGTTCGAAGGTTAAATTTAAATCTTAATATTAAAAAGACACAAGCCCTATTATTTAAAACCACTAGTCACAATATCGCTTCCGTGAACATTTTCTATGAAAATGCCCATGCTACATTCGCAAAATGCGTGAAGTTTTTGGGTGTTCACATAGACAAGTTTCTCAACTGGAAAAAAGAGCTAGAGGCAATCGAAAACTTAATAAGTTCCGCTTGCTACGCCTTGAGAATCGATCGAGAGGAACTAACGGTGGAGCAACTTAAATCAGTATATTATGCAATGGTAGAATCTAAACATGGGTACAGTATTAAGTTTTGGGGGGGTAGCTATGCATATAATATGAAAAAAGCTTTCATAATACAATACAAAAACGCGCTATTCGTACAACTGTAAGAATACCACAGTGGGAAATCTTGACAGTCCCTAGTTTACATTTTGGTAACCTTAAATGATTTAGCGAAGCACCCATATCGTTTTGTAACATCATATCAAAGAACAACACGACTCGCTACTAGACTCGAAAGATATCGAGACCATTTTTAATCCAAGGCTAAACATCGCTAGGCACTGCTGTAGATATCAGGCTGTCAAATTATATAATTCCTTAACAACTGACATGAAAACTATATAGAGTGAAAATGTATTTAATTCCAAGTTAAAAAATCTTTTGATGAAAGGGTGTTTTTTTTCAGTGGACGATTTTTTTAATAATAAAAGACAATTTTTCTATGAATAATCTAACTGTTAGGTACTCCTAACGTATGAAATTGGGAAGCTTAGTTGTATTATTTGTAAACATAAGTATAATAATATTATGAATATTTTTTTTATTTTGTGTCATTGTTACATTTATAATAATTATTATTTGTATTAGGTACCTATATTTTTCAAACACGATTTTAATGACTGTTTACGAAATAAATAAATACTGAAATACCCCGTCGTACAGTAAAAAAATAAAATAAATAATGTTTATACCCCAGGCATAGAGAATACATAACCGCAGGTCAGCCATGTAGTCTCCACACAGGGAGTTTTCCGCAGGGATCTTCTCTTCTCTCTACATATTTATATTATTGTACGACGGGGAAGCTGGTAACAAGTGAGATGAAGAATTTATAGATGAATACTATAAATGTTAGTCAATTTATAACCTTATCATCAACAGCCTATTAATATCCACTGTTGGACAGGACCTCTTCTAAAATGAGAGTGTTTTGCCATAACCTTGCAGTTGGGAGGCTCATTGGAGAACGCAGAAAAAGTAATACACAAAAGCAAGCTGTTGCACTACTTCTGGTGAGATCCCTGAGTCGTATTTTAGAACACCGCGGGCCAATTTGGATGGAGGGGCGATTTCATGACGGCAGACTCTTTATTTCTCCCTGAATTTAGCAATGCCAATATTAATCATATTTTTATTCCTATAGCCCTTAGATGTGGGTAGTAGGTACTTATTGAACGATTCACGCATTCAGGAAAAAGTAAATCAATTTGTAAACAGTCTGACGTGTCTTAGATACCTATACCTAAGTATATTAGGAGGAGCTAGGTAGGAAGGAAACAGCAAGCGATGAGTCGGTCAGCGGACGAATGGACCTCGCAAAGACGTGATATATTTAACCATATGCCATACACACTCGTGTCCATCTTACGTGAGCTCAAGGTAAAGACAAGAATATTATCAATTTTTATTTTTTATTTATCAAAATAGCTAAAATATTGCGTAACTTATTTAAGATAACACATTAAGCCACTAAGGTTTGTCTTGTGCTATCGTGGGCCACTCTTATAATTAAACATGACAAATTGTCCCGTAGGTCAAGAGGCAAACTGTTGATCAGTCGAGTTATCATAAAAGGTATCGTTATGCCATCGTAAAGTTCTGAAATCCCACGTGAGCTCATGATGAAAACGAGACTATCATCATATGTCTTCGAAAAGTTCTGGAATCCTATTGATTTCAAGATGAAGATAAGACAATCATTTTATACATTCGAAAAGTTCTGGAATCCTACGTGAGCTCATGATGAAGACGAGACTATCACTATAAGCCTGCGATAAGATGGGAGGTGTATGGCCGGATAAAACGGTGATGTTATGAACTCTAAAAATCTTGCGCAAGTTGGGTAAAGCAAATACCAAAATGGGTCCAACAGTGATTGGAGAACAATCATCCCTTTGGTCGGAATCACACAATCAACAAGAACAAACCACCAATTAGATTAGGTCCTAAACACACACCGAATCAACAAAATCGTTGACTCTTAGCTATGGCGATAGGCATAGAGAAATAGAGATGGTACGGTTACAAAACAGCGTCCATAGGCGACGGTAACCGCTATCCATCAGGTAGGCCGTATGCCTGTTTGCCACCTTGGTATAAAAAAAAACAGTAAAGAAATGTATCGTGCTCTTTTTAATACAGCGTCGGTGTCAGCCAATTAAGTATGTTTTTACTAATATATTGTTACTTCGATGAACACAAACGCAATCACGGAGTAGGACAATAACAGCAATGATTCATGATGGGCAAGCGCTTGGCCTTCATCATACGGTTTTAAGTTATGATATGGCGGGAAGTGCAAGTTCACTTCTTCAAACCATCAACAGTCTGAAGAATTGTCTATCTTACATCTAAATGCCGCAACAGACCTTTTTAAAATTGTTGTTATGGCGACATACTGAGGGTAACATGGTGGTAGCTAGCCAGGTGAACTTAAACATAGTCCTACCACCAACTAAACCAAGCACAAGTACCTCTCCTGGGGATTAAGACTCAATATTGATACCTAGGACATCTGGATCTGACACCTGAAAACTAAGAGACGTCCGTCCATCATTCTTCCTTGAACATTATTTTATTTGGTAAAATTTCCAGGTTCATTCATTGTCAAGGTATAGTTAAAAGCAACCTTGACGTTGAATTAACTAAGACATTTTACATTTTGAAAATTTTAAAAATTGACTCAGATTTTTAGAATACCTAACTTAGTGTTGGTTGGAAAAAGAACAGAGTTAACTGTGAGACCATTTTCTCGCTATATGTTGATGAGTTACAACTCAACACTAATCATAGGTGTAAGATGTGTCATCGAGCACCTTATATTAGGTAGGTACATCACAAATTGAAGAAAAACCCTAGATTCGTGGCACAGATACACAGAATCACTATATTTGCAATGGTTTGTGTAACTAGTTCGGTCTAATTGGTCATAACATAATAATTGATCATTACACAACACACTTGGTCGACCGAACCAACTCTTCCTAGTTGACTAAAGCAAGGGCTGAACGACCTTCAATTCATAGACTTATGAATAAAGTTATGACAGATTCTGATAGGAAATTTGATTGCGATTCATCTACAGTTCTCGAAATGTTAATAGATCGTGTAGCTTGTTTTTTATCAGGATTTTTCTTCGGATCCATTTCCATTTCCATTTTCCCCTCGAACCCTTTCGTATGCATGAAATCAAGTGAGTCATGGGGTTTAAATAACGTTGCGCCATCGGACGCTTAAAGGTAGGTGTGGTCTGCCAACGCTGGCCTTTTAACACTGGTAGTTCCTATCACCAGTGCTGTCACCTAGGCCCACCTGGCAAGCTACCATCCTCCTGCCAAACTCTAGCGCCAAGCAGTGTGCTGGTGCGCGAGAGAGCCAATGCTCTTTAGGTAAGTTCACTCGATCTCAGATCTCATCCTTTCTTGTGCAAGTTTTTAAAGGAAATGCTTACCCATTTCACGTAAAATTTTACCGCCTCTGTGGTCTAGTGGTTCGCTTATCGGTGTTTTAGATCAAGAGGTCCCGGGTTCGATCCCCAGGGGGAGTATAACACTGTGCATAGTTTGGTTGGAGGCAGGACTTATGTCCGCCAGGCTAGCTACCAAATTTCATCTTTCCTAATTCTGTGGAAAAAAAAAATACCCGTTATCTTTCTATTTGTGTTGAATCTGTGGCTCTATTAACAAGGGTTTAGTTTGTACAAGTCCTATTTGGATTTGTCTTTGTGGTTGGTTAATTGCTACGCTCTATATTTGTTTGGGTCTAAGAGATTGGAATGATTTGGAAAGTTATTGCCTTTACGGTTGACTTGCTTGCCAATCAAGGGTAAAGGTTGCAAGGGTATAGCGGGCAGGAAATAGTCTATGATACCTCACCGCTAGATTTTTCCTACAGCGGCCGACTTGAGTCCTACTTGTACTAATACGGGTACATATCGGTAAGAAGGTAGGTCATCTTTCCTCAGTTTAATTAAGACAAATGAAACGGAACACCCAGAAAACATACATCTTTTATAAATGTTAAAGTAAGAAAAAGTACACAGTGTATGTGAAAAAACATAAACAATAGGAAACAACATACAAAAGTAAAAAACTCACATACAAGAAACATTTTACTAAACAACCTACTTTTCATGTTATGGTTAGGCAGGAGATGCACTTAGATGCACACGACAGGTAGAGTTTGTTTGTTCCGTCTCCAAGTTGTGTAAATAAACCATCATAGACAAAGGGGTTGTAACATATTTGCATTATGATTGGCAGCCACTTTTTTTTATATACGTGACCAATTTTCAAACCTATGCAATGTATAGACGACATTAAAACAAACAATACATGTTAAGTAACGAAATCTTGTTATATGTCAGGTTTTCATGTTACGTAGCAAAAATAAAATAGTATTTCAAAATACACAATATATGACATTATTGTTTTTATCTTTCTTGCTTTGTTTTTTTTACGATGTTGTTTTTATTAGAATATGTCGAAAGAACCAGGACGGAGGCAATGTTTTTTCTGCGGTGTAAGTCATCGAAGGCACAATTGATCACTGAATACGTTAATATGCACTGAATGAACGCTACCTGGATACCTACCTCCGGACTCGAGGTTCGAACCTAGCTTACTTCTACGAATTTATCACATTGATATCTTCAATTTAGTCATACACTATAATTTCTTACAATTTGAGATGTAGTGATAGAAATAGGAAAAATAACACCAAATGACAGGCAAAACTGACACTTTACAAGGTTTTGTTATCTAGCTTATTTGTATTGAAAGCCGCTTTCCACTCAACCAGATTTAAAATGTGGCCGCGCAAAAAAAAAAAAAAAAATAGCGGCTACTACACTGTTACAACCCCTTTGATAGCTTATATTATTTTATTTCTTTCTCTTCTTTATAGAACGACAGTGGGAAGCGCTTGGCCTTCAACTCACTTGTTGAAAGTTAATGTTTCGGCCGAACAATCGAACTAGAACTTTTTTATCAAGCGAGTTACATGCAGCTCGCGTCGTCACAAAAAAACTACTCATAATATAGCTCCAGTGACCGAAGAGATAGCGCGATATAAATTCTTGCGATATTACTCAGATAGCTCGTAAAATACGCACGATTATACGATCGTAATAAGATCATAAAGTTTCAAACATTTGGTTGAGCTTTCTTGTCGCCACTGCTTTGTTCCTCTAGTAGGACCAAGAGTATTTTCAAGTACTCATGTCTTCACTGCTTGTCATCGGCTGTCTGTTTCCCAAATTTGGCTGTTTGGTACCAAGGACACCCAGTTCAATGTTCGTACTTCGGTTGTTTGCTCATCATTTCCACGACAGAGCCTCGTCCAAAGCTAGATGGTTTTGCCATAATCACTACGCTTGCCAGGCGGATTGGTGATCGCCCGAGGTTCTTGCCCTTCTCCTGGTGTGCTGGTCGCGATTCCGAACAGGCGGTAAATTTGACGTTTCAAAATGATCCTAAAAAATCTTAATGAATAAAGAAATTTTGACTTTGACTTCGCAGTAGGTGTAGATAATACACAGTGGGAAGCTGCTTCTTTTCTTCTGGTGAGATCCCTTAGTCGGCTTTTACGATATCCATGGACTGAGTTGAAGGGGTTGATACTTAATTTTCGGATATAATTATCATTTAAGAAAGTAAAGCAGTGAAAGAGCAAGCAACTGAATCAAGGTTGACGCCTACGTTGACGCACTTGGACAAGGTTTGACGTTATCAACACAATACCACACTACGTAGCTGCGACGTCAAATTCTGAGTAGAAAGACGTCTCGCGCGGGAGCTATGTAAATAAACCGCGCCCCAGCAAGATGGCATAAGCATACGGAACTGCCTTTTGGGAAAGTTAGCTTTAGCGTAGACCTCACCCCTGCCATATATAATAAAATACTAACGTACTCCTAACTTTTACTAACGTACCCTGCTATCCTAGCAGGGGTACTTGGACAAGGTTTACGTTATCAACACAACACCATACTACGTAGCTGCAGCATCAAGTTCTGGGTAGAAAGACGTGGCGCCCGCGCCCGCGCCCTAGCAATATGCATAGCATGGGGAACTGCCTTTTGGGAATGTAAACTTTAGCGCAGACCCCAAAAGGCAGTTCCCCATGCTTATGCCATCTTGCTGGGGCTGGTCGAGACTAGAAGCGTTTGACCTCTAGCTCACTTGAAAAATAAGTAAAGATGTGACGGGATGTTGTACCTTAGCTTTAGCTTTAGTTAGTTTTAGCAATTATGTATTATTTGTTATTGAAACCATCAGATTAAAAAAATACAAATCACCAAAAACCGTCGCATGCAAACATACCATACCGATAAATTTCGGATATGGTGAATTCAGAATTCTACAGCATATTGTAATGTAGATACTGGGCAATTATATAAAAATAACCAATCTTGTGTTGGGTTTGATTACAGATAGGTGCTTCGGACGAATAGGTCAATGGAGAAAAACCATTTTTTTTTGTAATCTGGTGACATGATTTTTACATTATCTATTTAATTTTAACGTGGAAGTCGCGGATCATAAAACGATCCATCTTTAAAGGATCTAACGTTAAGATTCATCATTCAGATAAGCACACACACATCACACATCAACTGCCCATTATAATGGGCAGTTGGACTATAGTCCACTGCTGTTGGAGGGCTTTTTCATAATCTCCACGCTTAGCAGACGGATTGGTGATCGCATTACTGGTGTTGGGTAGTATACAGAAAGAAGCCGCTGCCCTTCTTCTGTTGAAAAAATCCCTTAGACGACTCTTACGACATCCGCGGGGTTCGATTCTTAAGCCAAGACTTCCACGGCATAAGTGGATATGTGGACACACATCACACATCATCAGCGTTACTTAGTGTTCACTGCTGGACATTGATTCAAACAAGCAATTCAATTGAAACCTATATAGGTACTCTGAACTTGAAAACTCTAAGCGACGATGGTACGTAATATCAGATAGGTATTGATTTATAAATATGTTTTACTTAAACTAAAAAATAGAAAAAAACTGAAAGTAATGGATTATATTGTTTGTTTATTTGTGATTATTTATACTTACATAATTCGATACATACCCGCTAACATATATTTTCTTCAATTGTTTTATTTCTTGTTGGGCATGTTACGATTTTTTATGACAGAAATCGTATTATGCTGAGATAAAAAAATTAAAGGTATAAATGTCTATTTAGACTTTCGTGCTCTTACCTTGTATTTACCTTGAACTTAAAAACTCAACGATTGTATAAGCAACATCTGCATTTATCTATTTGTTCAATTAAAAGTACAATTTGACTATCTATGAACAAAGGAATCAGTCAGATTACCTAAGGACCGTTACATGGACTCAACTGTTCCAGACCAGTACCAGACGGAAGCGTGCCCAAGACACTGGCTGCATTGCCACGCTGAAAAGTTATGCTAATTTGCTGGCCTAAATAAGAACCAGTCCTTGGGTGACGTGTCGCCTCAATCAAAAGCCCTCAAGATTTTTGAAAACCCGGAGGGTACCGGCTCCCCACGGACCCAAGGTCTCCACCCCAAAAGGCTCAAATAGGTAAACTATTAAGCAAGTAGTAAGCCATCTTCATTTATTGACTCTTATTCGTCATAGTATAGTTCTATGTCCAATGATGTTACACATAAGAAAATAAGTTTGAGTACTTATCTTTTGATAGGTACCTACACGTTCAGCTTACGTCTGTGTCTTATGTCTACCCAATGCGTGAGTCAATCCGGCGCTGACCGCTAAGTAGCGTACCTAACCTATTTCGTTGATGATGTTTTTTTTAAAGTTATCCTTGTAGATTTTGAATTAAAATGTATATTATTTGCGTGTCGAGGCTAGGGGCCCCACTCATAATTAAATTATTTCGAAACGATTCTCAATTAAAACTTTTACAACATCAATAGCCTGTTTAATTTGTTAACTTTTCTTTGTTCCCCTTTTATCGAAACTGTTGGATTAATTACAAACGTTTTATGTAAGTACAAGTATTTAGCCATTTGGGGTGTTTGGATTGTACGGTACTGCAATAATTGCTACCTACTATTTGGAGTTGAGTAAGGTTTATATCTTAAAGGCAACGGGAATATATAATTAAGAACAGAAACAGGTCTTCATCGCGTTCCTTTTTTTTATTCCCAACAGTTTCGACCGTGTTACAACGGCTGTGGTCACGGGTAGACTGTCGAGAATATAATGGTGGCGTCTGCTGGTACGTACGGGGTATTTCTCTTCATCCAACTAGTTTTTTACCTAATCGCTTCGTATTTGCCTTGGATATTTGGATAATAAAGGTGCCTATGGGTGTCCAGGACTAAGGACTACGACATGAGAAGGAGGACTTCTCAAATCGTAGTCCTTATTACTGAGGGTCGTTATTCCTTTCTATAATTCAGGGGGTTGCGCCAGCTTCACGCCTGTCCACGGTAGAGTGACGTGTAATTTCGTATTATATATGCTATTCCGGGGTATTGAGGTAGGTAGGAAGTTTCTACGTACCTAAATATTCGGGAATTAGATTGAATTTTCAGTCGTTAGCTGACGTATTGACATTTTATTACGAACTTTACTATTATTTGATGTATCAAACATCTTCATGACACACATACAATATCAGCGATACCTCTTATTGATGAAATTATTGGAAGTCGGTCTACATACGCAAATTATTAAATGTTTTGCTTTTCACATCTACCAAGAAAGTTGGATACTGCAGGAAACTTTGTGGAGATGGCAGCATCCTCGTGGCAGCGGAAATGAAAGTCTGTTTGTCTTCCTCCAGTGCGTATCCGCTAAATTTCCGCTTCTCTTTGTAGCAGCTTCCGTTCGTTTCAAAGTTTTCGGAAAAAAAAATACCGCCTCTGTGGTCTGTTGGTTCGCCCACCGGTGCCAGATCCAGAGGTCCCAAGTTCGATCTCCAGGGGAACAACTTTGTGCTTGGTTTGGTTGGTGGTAGGACTGTTTTAGTCCGCCTGGCTAGCTACCACCATCTTAAGTAATTCTGTCACGAACAATTCCTACAGTTGCTATTTACCGGCATTTAGTCTAGAGGTAAGGTAAAAACTGGAAAACCAGATGAGATGAAGGCCGCTAAGCGCTTCCCCGTCGTAAAAAAAAAACGGGATTACGGCCACATTTCCCGGTCGTTTGGTCATTATTAAGATTGATCAATAATAAGGACAGCCACATCACCAGAACACTGAAAAAGTTCAAGAAACCGGGTTTATGTCTGACTTACAGATAATAAAATCAGCTACCTAACTTAAACCTAGCTACAACCCGCGCGACTTAACTGTGCACCTTACACCTTACACAGTGCAGTCTTCGTATCATCAACAACCTAGGCGAATCTGTTGATATGGATAAATATATGACAAGCTAATGCTCAATTGCTAGTAGCTTTATCTACTGCACGGTAGGTTCTGGGTTCGATTCCCACCCAGGACAAACATTTGTTTGATGAATATTGATGTTTGTTCTGATTTTGAATTGTATGATGTAAATAAGTATGTATTTAAAAAAAATGTTATAGACTTGATGGTTAATTTTATCCAGTAAGTAAATTGCTTGGCAATCGAAATTTGAAGTTGACCAGAGTTAGGGAGAATAAATTAAAATACAGTGATGTGCCTCAAACGTGCTTTAATGACAAGAATGGGAACATCATCAATAATTATTATTTTTATATACAGCAAGAAGCAATATGGGAAACATTTAACAAAAATGTAGGTATTAAGTAGTGAACACAATTTAATTTAAATTTAAGTGTAGCAACAAATCAACGCCAAGTTCGACTAAATACGCTCGCATTATTTAGGCACTTCAGTCGTACGAAGCGTCCATGAACTTTTCATCTTAGGAATATTTACTTGAAAACGCATGACACGACCGAAAGTTTGGCGCGCGAAATTTTCCGACAAAACCATGTACTACTTGAAAACGCATTCAATATCCTTTGCATTTATAATTGAAAGCGATTCAAAACGCGACCCAAAGTTTAGCGCGCGAAATTTTCCGTCAAAGACACATAATGATGATACAGACAGATGCAACAGACGTTTGGTGTGACACACAATATAACAGCAGTAATTGTCGCAGGTACGCAGTACGGTACAAGTCGCGTGTCGCCACACTAACAGCAGTGTTTTTTTTCAAGTATTTAAGTGTTAACAAATTGACAGTTGATATGGATAATCTCCCAAATTGGTTTGTGAGATCCGTATAACTATTCTCAAGCCTTGTCGGATCAAATTCGTAAAACGGGTATTTTTCCCGACGTTTCCGCGGGTGTGCACTGGCCGTCGTAATATTATAATTATTATTACGTTAAAACGCGATAAATACCCGTATATACGTTACGTATCAAAGTAAAGTGTTCTAATCGCGAATTTAAAAAATTGCCAATTCTGAAACTGTGGCCGAATATTCCGAAAACGCTATTTTATCTCCGGAATAAAAAAACAATAGTAATCTAGACTGCCAAAGAACTTTTCAGAAATGGTTTAATGGCGTTGAGTCAGATTCAAATTCTAATCCGACAAAAAGTGATGTTTCCGATCCGAAACTTTGAGAATCGCTACACTGATTTAAAAATAAGTAAGTACTTACCTACCTAATGTTTGATATGCAACTGTAACACTCTAAAGACACATTTTGAAACTAAAGACACATTTTGAATATACTTACACGTACGCAAAGCTATTTACATCTCATATATATAAAGGTATAATTCATGGCCATTACAAAATATTTCTAAAACTCCAATTATTAAATTCGCTCATATTTATTATTCCTCGTACCATTCTCCTCAATTTAATGAAGTATTTATGAAAAAAACATGTTCAGGGCAGCAAGAAATGCGGTTTTCGTAAAAAATATTACATAAAGATGAAGTAGATATATAAATATAGTATCATTCCCATACTGTAAGCTAACAAAACAAAAACTTAACTCGTTATTACGAAATGTAACATCGTCATCTTAAAAATAATCACAATCTTATCAAATCCTCACAAACGAAACTAACTAATATTATTCTAACGATATCCCTCCTTGTTTAATTTTTGAACAATTTCTTTGAAAAATACACAATACCTACTTACTTACTTATTAATTTGATGTTTCTGTCATTTTTATAGTTGAAATTATAAAACTGTACGAGCACTCAGTAAGCAAGTGAAAGAAGAAGTGACTAATTATTTCGGTCGTTAAGGTTACAAGTGCTTGAGATTTGATAAATGTACTACTATAGTGATATTTCAATGTATAAAACAGGATTTGCATACATTTATTATTTTTATCACTATAATTTATGTATGATAAGGTACTTTAACGTGCATAATAAAATCTTAGAAAATCTGAAAAGCGTTTGTGGATGGAATTTCAAATAGACTTTTATAAAAATTACGTTATTACAAACTGTTTGTTATGTAAATTATCTAATTTAGATATATTAATTATATTAAAGCTATTTTAAAAATAAGCCTAGGCACTTATGGCAAACTTGTCAAGGACTTTATATCACATTTATTTACCAAAAATACTGCATTTTTTATATTTTTGGTAATAAAATGTACTCAGGTAGTTTACATTTACACAACACTAAAATTCATCATAATATCACGATGAATATGAAACTAAAATTATACCACGTAAATGATCATATATATTTACAGAATCGTAGTTCACAATTACATGTTTCCATATTCATTTCACCTTATTACAATAACAACGATCTGAATTTAGTAATTATGACTCGTACGTCGTTGTGATCCCCGTATTTACACAAAATTATTATTCAAATACAACAAAGCAAGCATTCAAGAACGCATTATTATTTCCAGTGAATCATATGCAGACAATAACATTCGGTACATTGCAGAATGTGCGAAGTCCAAGCCATAAATATAGCGGACATAATCATGAATAACAGTATAAGAAACGATGAAAACATTTAAATCGCTGCTATTGTTGATCAAAGCTCGTATTAATCTTAGACGAAAAATATTACAAAATGAGTGAACGTCGCATTTTTCTGTACGCAAACGTCAAACACAAAATTGATCTCTTCATATCATAAACTAAAATATCAATAAACTAAAAAAATTACATCAAATCAATCCTAATTACAAAACACATAAGTAAATAAGAATTAGTTATTTCTTCAAACATTTTCCCCAATACCATTTGAATTCAAACTATCTTCCGTGAAATTAGAACACACCAAGAATCTAATACGAGTATCAGAAATGTATATTATATTACTTACATATTGACTCAAACGTCACAGCACAATTTGATTGACAGCCAGTATAATTAACTATCCAAAATTTGGTATTATATTATTGGATTATTACTAAATTATATCGCCGCAATACAAGTTAATACATAGCTTAAAACATGTTTTGGTACCGTTATACAGCAATGATTAGACAAATCACTTTTATTCATGCACTATTATTAGATCACGTTTTAGAAAAACCAAGAAAAACCACAAAGATCCCCTCTTGCCAACGATATTCTAAACGATATAGGGTGAGAAAACTAGGCACATAAAAGGGTCATGTTTACGGTAGTTTAAATCATAATATTCATATTTTATTCATTTCTGAATACCTATCCTTAATTATGTGTAAAGTGCAATTTGGTAGTAAGGTTATTCTATAGCGCGCTTGCTTTATGTATAAGTAATGAAAAGATAAACCGAATCACTTTAAATTTAATTATGCTTTAAGCACTTCATAAGTATTACACTCTTAATATTAACTAGGAAAAACTTAATCTAATAAAGTACATACGAAAAACTAAAACGAATGTACTTTTTACTATGCACCTCAATATTGACAACTTATTTTAATATTGACTCAGGTAATAATTATAGTTATTGATCCCGTGTGAATATTGCAAAGGACAAAGTGTTTTAAAAAGCATCTCAAAATAATACCCATAGATTAATTCATCAGCAAGTTGAGCAGGAAAGCGTTAGGAACTTTTCCAATAACAAACAAACCCGCCACATAAAAAAAGTTAAATCAGAGTTTACTTCATCAGCGACCATGTAGCATTTCAGCATCGCAATAAACTACTTTAAAATCCGTTAGTATTATCAAGAATTCAATTCTTACTCGTGAATTCACGTCACAGTGCCAAAATAATTATTAACTCACACGAAACTAAACATATGCAAACATCTCTCCACAAGTCAGCACACTTGGTATGACTATTCGTCATTTGTGTTTATTTCGGCTAACTGCGCCGAGATTGATATAAACCCGATGGAAGTAAAAATACGCACTACAACTTGCGTTTCAATTATCGTGTCTTTAAATTATTTTTTTATGATCGTAGTAACATAGACATTCCTATCCGTAGTAAATCTGTATCTGTAGAAATGCGACATTTTCAGTATTACATTTTGCCTTTGAAAGCTTTTACAGAATATTAAAAGTTTAATTTTCACATCTGCTGATAAAGTTATATGATTTCGTCAATCACTCAATGATCTGCCTTCAAATATTTGGGCATCTATATAACTCAAAATTTGGCATATATCAGCTGACTAGCAGTGCAAGGGCAGACAAAACAGCAGAGGCAGATAAAACTCCGCAAATTAAATAAAAACTCGTGTATACATTCAAAAATACCTACATGAATGAATACACATTTCATTGACTTACGTTAAACTTTTGTGCAGCGAAAAATACGGAATTTACTGACTATTATTTATGAACCGTCAGTAGATTCCGTGTTTTATTTTTACTAATATAATTGTGTGGGCACATAATATATCAATCAGAATACAAGTGGTTTACGAAACATGTTTTTGATTAGCCAGAATTTGGATGAAGTAATCACAGTTCGCTAAAATGTCATTTCCATCTGGGAACCTTTATTTATCAGAATCAGAGAAAACGAACGTAACTTTTTTATTTTAATTGGAAAAAAAACTGAATCAAGTACTAAAATAGAAACTAAAAAACTATTAAACGAACAAGCATCTTATATTTCATAGTGTCTTGGGCAAGGCAACCCGACTGTTTTCCTTGTGACATACATATTGTTTAGATATAATAGTTCTAATCAATATCTACTTATTTTGGGATATTGACGAGCTGCGAAACAATGCTAACACAATCTTTTGTCACAGTTGGACCTAACATGTAAAATTACCGATCATTTTTTGGTCCACGCTGTAAGTTATTTAATTTTTTTTACTGTTTCTTATACACGCGGTCAAACTAGGTTACCTGTATAGTGCCATTGCTGGCTGTGAATAGTTATTTACAGCAAAAAGTGTGGATATGTTTGTTCTACAAATCGACCTTGGGGTTAAACTAACGTGTGGTCCTTTGTTAACCGGTCCAAGATCAAATGTATAAATGGCATGGCAAATATTGTCTACCAGAAGAGTCCTAACAATGCAATCAGCATCTTGTAATGTAGTACGGTTGAGCCAAAGAAGAACAAGTGGACCAACGCGTACCTGACGGCGTCCTGTCGGACCAACCTGGGCCTCGACGTGGCCGATCCTTGGCTCGGAAAGCTACCTGTTCTATAGAATTCTTCCAGCATCTTGTCCTTTTCTATAAACCGGTCGTAAAGCCACTGTGTCATACTTTCTGAATCAGCAGGAACCTAGGACAATAGCAAAATGGAAGTTGAAAATACGAAACCATACTTAATCTGGAGTAAGTGTTATCTGGTGTATTTCTTTTTGTAGGACGGGGAAGCGCCAAGCCTTCATCTTACCTGGTTACAAGTCAAGATAAGGTCGAAGGTGGGGGCGCACTTCACCCGGAATCCTCAACAAAACTGAGGAACTGGCTATCTTACCTCTAAATGACAGAACACAACAATTTTTGAATTACGAGTATTACTATGGCGACAATTAGGTAAGATGGTGGTAGCTAGCCAGGCGGACTTAAACAAAGTCATACCACCAACCAAACAAAGCACAATATTGTATATTGTATGGGGATCTAACCCGGGCCCTCTGGATCTGAAATCGGTGTGTTGAGCCACTAAACCAAAGAGGCGGTAGGACCTATAAAGGCCCACCTGGCTAGCAACCACCCTGCAGAATTCCGGCGTCAAACGTTTTACTGTGTTCTGTCTTCTGTACATTTAAAGTACTGTATCTTCTGTGTTGCTACCCTGAATCTAGACAAGTCTAGAGGTCAAGGAATATCCCATTAAATAAAAATATAGCGATACATTATTTACAGTTTGCTGATGTATACCTCAGTGCTGGGGTAGAGCCTGTAGTGCAGGTGTGTGGAGCAGGCTGGCCGGACGCCACAGACTACATCGACGAGGTGCAGCGGAACCCGGTCAGGGTACGCGATGGTCACGTCCAGGATCCATTCGACGCTGTCTCCGACGTTGTTGTCTATTATCTTCTTTGGGCTTTGGTTGAAGTTTTTATCTGTTCAGAAGATATGAGCAGAGTTACTAAGGATCATAAAAAGATTGCAACAATGACGAACATAAAGATTGTATTGCCAAAGCTGGGCTACTTTTCTACGCCCTGTATGACAGTCAGAACACCTATCTATGACAGTGAAACTCTTTTTTTTTTATTACCAACGTAACAAACGTGTTGCGAATTGCGCACAAACTTAAATTCCACCATCCACCAACACCATCAACACACGACGACTCCAAAACCATAGGAGATAAGGCCTCCGAATAACAGTGGGGAAACTGACGGGCCACTGCCCACTGAATACTATTCCTCCTGTTAACCATCGGAGCAACAGACATCCTCCTATGCAGGGGTGTACTAACGAAGAGGAATCAGCCGCCCACGTAGTCCTGGAACGCATGGAAATCACAGCACAACACAAGGAATTCCTCAAGAACCGAGGTCACTCCGTGAAGCCTATGAAAGCCCCAGGAATATTCTAGGCTTCTGGTCGGAGTTGAACTGTACTAAACGGACAGTCCTGACGCACAATGGACCATTTAAGAGACTAATTGCGTAGGTAGGGAGTCTTTTACATAAACAATTACATATCTTCATTAATCAATGTCTAAGACTAATTTTAATCTTCTGAACCAGCGTTATTTCAAACGTGGAACTGTGGAGACAATGTAACGAACGCCCAGTTGACCGCCAGATTCGTCAACGCAAGTGAGCAGAATTGACCACACCTTGCGTAGGAACCCAGATCCGCCTCTGTGGTTTAGTGGTTCACCTATCGATGCCAGATCCAGCCGTCCCGGGTTCAATCTCCAGGGGAGTACTATATTGCGCTTGATTAGGTTGGTGGTAGAACTTTTTTTAAGTCCGCCTGGCTACTAACCACCATCTTATCTAATTCTAAGAATTGTTGTGTTTCGGCTTTTACAGGCACCTAAGATAGCCAGTTCCTCAGACAGTTGAGGGTTTCGGATGTGCGTTTCCACCTTCGGCCTTATATAATCCGAAATCAGATGAGATAAAGGCCAAGCGCTTTCCCGTCATACAATAAAAAAAAAGCTAATAGATAAGATACACTGGCCTTGAATGCAATCCACAGAGGATATGAAAGCGTGGGCTGAAATAATTCTGGCAGCACTTGGTTATCGAAGTGTCATTGACTTTCTTTATTGGGTGCGTGAGAAGTGGGCCAAACGGTACCCCCTAGTAGGTACTTACTAGATTTTAACCCACAACCTCAGGATCGGTCTACCCAGCTGGCCACACAGTTCTCATAATAACATTTATAAGGAAATTATAAACCTATCTTATTAATATTATGCATATTTTTAGGTATTTACCTAATGGGCAGTTTGCATAAATTAATCACCATTTAACTGCCGACTGGTATAGCGACATCAGAAGGGATCGAGTAAATGACGGAAACGGGAAAAAAGAAAGATGAGATGACATCATGCGCTTGCGCACATCCAAGAAAAGCGCTTCGATCGCCGGTCGCTTCTCGCTCTTAGTCGCAGCTAAACAGAAAGAGATACCACACGTCTTTTTTGTATTGAATGTGACGTGAAAACGAATATAGTATTAAACGTCGCGATTTAATTTCGAGTGTAATAAAGTGAAAATGTGGTCGAAAATAGTAATACTGCTTATAAGTGCTGTTACTTGTCAAAGTGTTGAGCATTATGATACAGGTAAGTTATTTAAATTTAAAATCCTGACATAGCCTGCCTGACTTGTAAGCAATGATACACTTTACTCTAGGTACGAAATACTACACAATAAAATAGTTCAATTTTTATCCGATTTAGCTAATTTACTAACCGATTTAGCAATACTTTTTTTTGGTTGATAGAGGTAGGTCTGAAATTGGTCCCTTTTCAATTTGGTAAATATCCGATATGGTCTTCGGACCTGGGGACCCAAACTCCTCAACAAATCAAAAAAGGACAATAGCAAATTATAGAAATCTCCGCCTATCGAGGTCCTATACAGGTAAATGTTGGTTTTATATAAATTTGGTGGTTGTGGGTTGGATTCCGGCTGGACACCAACTTTTGGTGTTAAATCGTCACTCGAACAAGTGATAAAATCGTGTTGAAGTTGAATCATTTATTACTTTTATTTGAAATTATGAAATCATAATAAAGAGTAAAATAAGATATTTTTAACATACTGTACTAAAAACTTATACGGGTATGTCCATATACTTTGCGAGAAGGTGCTAATATTTATGTAACTAATTAGACTACCATAAAATAACGACCCTGTTGTATGGCTCTTTAGAAGACCCAGTAGTCCCATTTTCCCATACAAACGTAGTTCCATTTTAATTGCGGAATGGCAAGGATAGAAATAATCTGTGTCTGTGGTGCGTTACATTTTCTAAATAACGAATTAAAATCAAAATATATGGGAAAAGAGTTTTTCCAGACAAACACTTCTTTCCATATATTTTAATTGTTATTGCGTTTAAAAAAAAAGTAGAGCACCACAGACACAGATTATTTCTTTCCGATTATACCTAGACAGCCTTGTCTAAACTCTCTTGTAGCGTTCAGCGTAACTGCGGTTTTTTTTTTAGTAAGCCTGCATAAAGACGTTTTGTGAGTTATATGAGTTCATACATACTTTTCAATGAATTAACTAACTCTTGCAGAATCTGGTCAGTCTCAACTGTTTTGATTGGTTCCGCCATTTTGATGACGTAATGTCACCTACCCATTACATCTTGGAATGAGACCTTGTTTCCTCATACCATTAGTTAGGACAAGTGCTTGGAGCAAACTAATTTGCCATAATTACCTACTTCAAGCTATGTGTTATTATAAGATGGCTTAGCTATTACAATTTAGTTTTGTCAATTTATGAGTTCTGACTCTCATGTATTGCATTTGAGCGTAATCTCTGTAGAGGGGCCTCCATTTTGAAAGTGGTTTATCTATACTGTACTTTTATGTCATCATCGCTATGTTTGTGCCAATGCACAAACCATATTTCCATAATCACCGTGCTTGTCAGGTGGATTGGTGATAGCTGTGGCTATCTTTATGGGGAAGCTCGCGCCATCGTAGATCTCATCCCTAGGCTAAAGCTACACAAGCTTACATACAGATCAAGCGATTACCCATCATTTAGGAATAAAATGTTTCTTTTAGAATCTCTACAAAGTCACTAAAATGTTGATCAAGTCATCAAAATAGTTGAAGGCACGATAATTTAAATTAAAATGTTATTTTTCAGAACTATATAGCACTCCGGCAGAAACTCCTGGTAAAATGATCGAGGAGGATCCATCAAAAGACCTACAGCTGAGGAAAATCTTAGAAGACCTCTACGGTCCCAAGCCAGAATCGCTGCCGCCACCATCACCAGCGTTGCCAGATCGCTTCAAAGAACCTTTGGCAGTAGAATCGATTATTGGACAGTTGAACACAAATCTTATAAATGATAATGAATTGAGGAAAAATATTGAAGATCTATTTGGCCCTGAACCACAGGCACCACCACAGCCTGCTCCGCTTTCTTCACCAACCGCATACCATTTAAATGATGATACACGATCATTCGATTCCGTTGAATTGCGACGTTCAAATTTCAACCAAGTAATTTTGGCTCATTTTGGACATGAAGTTGGTAATGGTACGTATATCTCTATATTTTTATTTTAGTTCCAAGTCACCGGAACACCTCTCTATGTGACTCTAGTCCCCCTCCAGATTCTCATTCTCGCTCTCAGGAAAAAGATTATTCTTATATAGGAAATTATTATTCAGTGATTGTTTTTTTTCTGCATTATTTTTATTTACTTGTAAAATATGTGCTTTTAGAACCAGACTCCAAAGCAGTACTCCCGAAAGAATCAGACCAAGATGTAACAACGGAATCAGGTATTCAGAGTTACATTTTTGTTTTTTTGTTTACGATAATAATTTGATTTGGTCATGAAGTCATGAAGGTCATTTGGGTACGGAATCTTAGAGTTACATTTTCATCTATAGTTAAAACAGACCAACTATCTATACGTATAATAAAATTATCCTAAATTATTATTATAACTTCTATTTTTTTTCATTACAGACGATTACTATCGTTTCGTAGATCCGGCTACATTTAGTAGAAAATTCAACAACTTTAAGGAACCCGAAAATTCACCTAAAGGTTGGTACCCAAGTTGTAATAATTATGGAGAGTAAAGAGGATTTAAAATCACCACCACGCGTGGCCGGCGCGTTGAGGATCGTAGTTTAAGTGCCAATCCAAGGCTTCTGCCTATCTTCTAGTGGAAACTCTTTCTTCGGGTCTTCTTCCGAGATTCAGATACTCACTAGCACATATAATAAATAAGTTTTATGAACATCTAAGCTAGACATCTAAGGTAACAAATACATTAGGTATTCTGTAACGTAAGTTCAAAACTATTCAACAGGAAAATTAGAAACTAGTGAAGCACCCGGGACTTTGACAAGAAGTTTAACTATAAAAATGACAAATTTCTAGAACCTCTGCTATATTGACAGTCTGTCAACGTAACCTAAAAATATAAAAATACAAATCCGCTAAATTCGTTTGAAGAAAAAATCTAATCGACACGTGTTTGCCCCTGCAAGAGGCATCCTCATAATATAGTCTTGCATAAGTCAAGGCCGACGTGTTGCCGCTTTAAGCGCTGCGCTGCAAGTGAATTATATTATTACTTGCAGAGCAGCGCTCGGAGCAATGAATGAATTAGCTATCTTAGTCAGTCAACTAGTCAACACACAAACTATTTATTAAGATTAAATTTCGATACACTATTTCAGAACCCCACAAGAACAATCCCGACACCGCCCCTCCGCCTGCACCCATTGCACCGCTACCACCTTCGGATAATCACTTCTACTTCATGGTACCACACCCTACCCGAAGACATCAATCACCGACACCAACTGTCGCCACCACAAACAACACAGGTACAAGTTCTTACATTATAAAAAGGAGCCTCACAGCTCAGTTGGCGTAGCTTTCTGCGCCATTTCGTTTCATCATTTCAATATTTTAAATTAACCCCGGCTGTTTATGTTTGTGTTGTTACGATTTGATACATTTCAAGAGTATACGGCTAAACGGATCTCAATAGCAAGATTATCATTTATATTTTTGCTATGCAATCCGAATGTAATTCTTAGTGAAACGACTTTAATTAGTATGTTATTACTTTCAGCAAGTAAAGAAGGAGCAAGAGCATACATCTCAACCTACGCCACAGCCCCCGAAACTACAGACAAAGCGGCAAGTGGCTCACAGCTCATATCATACAGTCGTAGCTACATGATTGTTTCTTGTGTAGCTATTATTTGTATGACATATATAATGCTGCCTTGATGAAGATTGAAAGTCAAAATTATTTTTATATTCCAAAAATAATTTTATATTGAAAAGGAATGGTTTTGTTGCTAGGCAGCTAAACAAACTGCCCCCAGAGACATCTGTTAAGGTCTGGTTGAAGTATAATTGAAGTCGGAAGAGTTCCAAGTCCTCATCGGTGAACTTCATGCTGAAATAGCCACCATAGCAGCCAGTAAGCAGCCTGCACTAAGAAGAAGGGAAAAAAGCGGATCTACTAATTGTTCGCAGTGCTGCACCTGAGCTGACTCGGAGGATGGCGCCCATTGGCCTGAACGCGTGCACCAACATCTTGCAATAATCGAGCTGATGTACAACTCAGCTATGTGTCTCGCGTTCATTATAACGTGAAGACCGTGGCGGTGGAATTGTAAGACTGGATTCACACCGAGGGTCGAGTAGCTAGAATAATAAGGTGGTTCGCCAGGAGATACCGTTATTGCGTCACACGTCGCCATCTTTAAACGTGTTTTTGAAGTGAAACTTTTACGGGAGGGTTTTGACATTCTGAACCGCAACATTTTTGTGTTTCATCACACAGTGGTTGGGCACTGTGTCGGGTAGAGTGCATGGGAGGATTTTGAAATTCTGATACGCAACCTTATTGTGTGAGGAAAAGTGGTGGGGCACGGTGTCGAGTAGAATGGATGGGAGGGTTTGGAAATTCTGAACCGCAACCTTTTTGCGAGAGTAAAAGTAATGGGGCACAGTGTCGGATAGAGTGGGAGATAATTAAAATGATTCCCTGTAAGACAACAGGTTTACTTCCATCATTTGTCTTTACGACACACCATTTTTATGGTTGATGGCAGCGATTGACCACCAGCTAACTTGAAAAAGAAACCTGAGGCGGTAAAGATGTGGCCTAAGATGGAGCACGCTTGTATCTATTAATTAAGTTATGATAAGTGTATACAATTAAATATATTATTATTATAACAGATGTTTTATTCCATTCCAAAAATTCTATTTCATTTTGAACTTTACCTTTTTAGTTAGTTTAATTAATCCCAATATTCAGTGGACGTGGTGACTGCAAACATAGAGTGGTTGTGTGAACAAGTTATTTGAGCGCTCTGATCTCTTTATAAATAACCGTACCTGGCTATAAGTGAAAAAAGAAGCAGCCTATTATAGGCAATGGCACTCCCGCCGTACTACAGCAGGTAGGTGGTCGCAAGCTCCTGCCACCATCGATAGGTTCGTTCATCCGTTGCCCGAGTTAGACCACTAGTAGGTAGATCCCACAGATGGTGGACGTAAACGTTTTTTAGATTTGCCACAACATTTTTGTCAGCCACCTATTTTGTGACGGCCTATTATGGGTTACCTACTGTAGTGAAATCTTCCGACCATTTAATTGGCAAAAGCCTAGCGTTTCAATCTAATATGGAGCACGCTTGTCTCAAAGGAAACTTTTCAAATCTGAATATAAATTCAGATTTGAAAATTATTGTTATAATTATTAATATTGGAGTCTTTACTCCAATATTGACCATATTAGTTTAATAGGTTCACATGGTAGCAATACTTCAGATGCATGGGGCCGTGGAGGCTAGTTGGATTACCTTTTTTGGTGGTGTCCTTCGACGTGCTGGCACCCTGATCCGCGTTTGGGCCTATCTCCTCCATGATGACCTTCATAGCGCCGGCGCGGGGCAGCGACACGTATTCTAGTTTCGGGAGGTTGTTTTTCTCTGCAAACCTGAAAGTGAATACTTATTAGTCTTATTTTACACATGAATGACATTTTTTTCCTTTGTTTCACGAACACAAAAATTAACAAAGATTACGCAAGGTGTCGCTATTCTCAATTTTTGTACGTAGGTATAACAAAAAACACCAAAAGGCATGTCCATCCTCGAGATCACTCATTATTAATATACGTACTTATACATAAGAAAGAAAGAAAGAAAAAGATATTTGATTGAAATGTAGTATTGCTATTTCACAATTGATTTAGATTTAACTGTCTTTGTAGTAAAACAAATCAAGGATTGCTGTTGTAAAATGAGTAGGAGTTCAAAATCTTTTTTTTTATAATGATGGCTTAGATTTTGAACTCTAGGCTTGTCCAGCTCTAAGCCAGAGCTAGGATATGATCTACGATGTAGAGCTTTCCGAGAAGGCACTGGTTTTCCCACGCACCTACCGAACACAGCAAATAGTTTCGCAGGTGGACTTTACAGGTCCTACCACCAATTTTATTCAGCTATAACCACTAGCAAAAGCCAACGATTTCGTTGCCTACCAATGGTTTGAAACATTCATTCGTCATTCGTGATTCATCGTCATGAATAAACAGGTACTGACCTCTGGCTGACCTCCCTCCGCTTGTGGAGGAACCCGCCTTCCGGGAAGAGCACCATAAACTGCCGACTGAGCGGCACGAAGTATCGGTGAATGTGCTGCCGCAGTTCTTCCAGGGACTGCTCTCTGGCCGATTTACCCTGGAACCAACCAAACGATACTTGTTTAAATACAGACCTGCTTAAGCTCGTCTACGGGCTGAAGAATAGCCCAGCAGCAGAAGAGCAGTAGCTTACTTCTTTGTATTCTAGCACCTTTGCTTCGATCATCACACCGCCAACCGTAGTGATTATTGCAAAAACCTCAAATTTTGTAGGAGGCTATGTCCAGCAGTGGAAATATATAATAATAATAATGTATGTTTATTGTTTAAAAACAGCTAAGTAAGTACAATAATATAGACATTATATCTATGATAGAATATACCTAATAATAATGATAACCATTCATAGCCATTGTATCAAAGCAACAAATCACCTCAAGCTAACATAAGCATAACTTTTGTAATGAACTACTACTCAAGTGATAAATTGCTGTTGGTAATTATAATAATAAACTTGAGGGTATATAATTCGCGAGTTCGCTAGCTCCCACACTAGGAAACCCTGTGTAGTGGGTAGCAAGCGTCTTTCGCACAATGATGAGTGATTCTTTAGATTGTGAATAAGATCATACGCAAGGTGCTAGTTAATAATGTATTAGCTATGGTTTAGATTGGTTTTAAGCATATGAAAAGTTTATTTTAGAAAAGTTTATTTTATAATATATAAATAAAGGATAGAATTATTATTAGACAGTCATATTAATAGAGAGGTATTGGTTATGTATACATATTTATGCAATCGTAGGTATGTTGGTTCATTGGGTTGAATAAGTAAATTATTTTGATTTCCGTGGTCTCTATAGTTATTTCCCATAATTATTTCTTCACTTTCCTGGTAATTTTTAGTTAAGAGCTAGTTTCTGACAGTATTCCTACACCTAATTCTAGATTGTAGATATATTTCAAGGGTTCTATTTAGCTTAGTATACAAGTATGGGCCCAAAAAAATACCACTTCTTCTGCCAAATGATGTGTAATATTTCGGAGTTTGCCAAGCCTGACGTCGTTTACGTGCTTGTGTATTATCAACTAGTAGGTATGCTAATTTATGAAATCTGACAGTAGTTGTAAGTATGTACAACTGGCGTACACATAGGATATTGGTATCATTGTATAGGTTTTCGGTGGGATAACGAAACGGTTTGCGGAAGGCTGTTTTTAGTACAGCTCTTTGGGCGCGTTCCAAGCGTAGCAGGTGAGTTTTGCATGCAGAGCCCCATGCGGTGATTCAATACGTGTGTACTGATTGGCATAGCGCTATATATACCATTTTTATTGTATTTTCATCAGCACAATATCTTAATAATCATGATCAATGAATCTTAATATCAGCTAAGAAGCTGTTTAAGTATATAAAGGAGTTTTCTAATTCTTGACCACATAGCCGTAATATGTTATTTCCAAGTTAAGTTTTTATCTATAATTACTCCAAGGTACTTTAAATTATTGACTAGCTCAATTTTTGGGTAGTCACACGGGATCGGGTGAGGATGGTGCTTGTGTAATTTATGATAAGAGGGGTTTTGGGTGCTGTGCGTTTGGAAATGCTAAAGGGGATAGATTTTGATTTATCGGTATTGAGGGTGAGTAGGTTAAGTTGAAGCCACTTGGTAACCTGATTAAGACCTTGCTGTGATATATACGAAACTTCGCTCCAAGTATCACCGTAAAAGATGATAGCAGTGTCGTCAGCAAAGGCAAAAATTTTGGCTCTATCTAGGTTGAACTTGCAAAGACTATTGATATATAAAACAAAGAGTGTTGGTTCCAAAACACTACATTGGGGAACACCATCTAGTTTAACCCTTTGTTTTCGGCAGCTGAGGTAGGATTCAAACCAGGCGAGAGGGAGTCCCCGGATGCCCAGGGTTTCCATTTTTCTTAAGAGTATATTCCTCGACACGGTGTCAAAGGCTCAAAGTTCAGTAAATTGTAGCTTCAAAACGCATTGAGGTATCAAAAATGTGAAATTTACAAGTTGTAGTGGCTGCAATTAACTGTAACAATATTCTAAAGCTATCTAAAGCTGATGAACAACCTTAGTGGACTACTAATAAAGCTTCTAGGATTTGTATCAATATTCGATATTGCACTACTTATAAGTAGCTTGATTTGTGTCAATATTCCGTATTGTACTACTTATAAGTAGCTTGATTTGTGTCAATATTCCGTTATGTACTAATTATTAGAAACTTAATTTGTGTCAATATTCCGTAATTTATTACTTAAATATAGCTTTATCAATATTCCGTATTGTACTACTTTTAGTAGATTGATTTGTGTATTCCGTTATGTATTACTTTTAAGTAGCTTGATTTGTGTCAACATTTGGTATTATGCTACCATAGAGGGGGATCAGCTGAAACCATGTGTTCAATACGGTCACCGTAGACTATAACAAATGTTTTACTTACACTAAAAAGGTTCTAGATCGTGGGAAAGGGACATTATAGGGTTTAATTCAATATTTAATGTATTTTTTGTTTTTATAATATTTTGCATGGTTAGTAACATTTTTTTAATTCTTTCTTTTTATTCACGACCGCAAAAGGAGTAGGACTTTACGGAAAACCAGCGTGGGTTGTCTCCGGACAACCCACATCTTGCTGAGTAATGGGCCTTTTCGTAGTAATTTTATATATTTGTTAGATTTGCGCTATTTTTCCTATTTTGTATCTATAATGTTGATTCTACGAATGAACTGTTATTCTATTCCATTCCACCTCCGGTGATAACCACAGGATGCTTACTAGACGCCTACTTGCAGCACAACTCTCGGAGCGACAAAATATCGGCCGGGTGCTCTTCAACTAAGCAGCAAGACTATATTTCCTGAGGATGTTACGTGTAGAGGCGTAACATTTCCTTCACATAATCTTTTCTTTTCTCGATTTCATATTGAAATGGAACGCAAAATAACGCCTTCATCAATTACATATAAAGACGCCTGCATTAATCGAACCGCAAGCACCGCGATAAGTTGGCAATTGCTATTATAACTTTCGGGCGATCCAAATGAGTGCAAATTAAGTTTCCAAAACCAGCAAAAGCATTTGCAGAATCCATTTAAGAAGGCCCAGTAAGTACTGCTCTCCCATACATATTTAATTTATTATTAATTTCGAAATATGTCTCAGTCAAATGTTTTTTTTTGCCATTTTGAAATGAACGTCAATCTACGTTTATATCGGAGAACCGATATCAAAGGAGGAAAACTTATTGTTTTTATATCAGAACCGTATGTATAGAGGCAACAGGATTCAAAGCTTGGCGGCAGTCCTAGATATCTTTGTCCACCCAAGCGAGAGAGTGGAGAGATTAGCAGTTATTGTAAAAGTTCAGCGGGTATCTATCGTACCCTCGACGTACGCCCGACTGCGCTCAGCTCCGTGAGAGATCTCACGATCTGGCGTATTTCCATTAGCTACCAACATTTCAGAATCAGAACCAAAAACTATATATTTCCTTGCACCCGATCGTGTGCCCATAAAGTTTTTGTGATATCTCACATAGACAAATTGGTTAATTATAAAAGAAAAAAAAAAAAAAAGGGTGCGTAGTACTTTTTCTACGAAATTCTTAGCTCTGACGGTAAAGGTTTCACTTTCTCTTTGTAAGGAAACATAAGTACATACAATCTGAATGGCATGGTGTCACTGGCTAGTATTCCGCTAAGCGGCGATCCCTGCACCTTGCAAGCCTATGCTTACTTGCAAACCGTGGGCCATATGCCAAACATTAGTTTAAACGTGCTTCTGTCTACCCTCTTGTAGGTAAAGATTCATAAAATTGACGCTCTGAGTAGTAATCAGAGGTGAATCTTCGAAGGGGAAAAGACTTATTTATAACAAACATCATCACATCAAGAGCCCATTAGTGTAAACTGCTAGACAGACCTTCAAAGCTGGAGGGTTTTGCCAGTGATTGCAGTAAAAAAACCTCAGAAGGAAGCTAATGCCCTTCTTCTGGTGAGAATCCTTAGTCGGCTTTTACGACATCCATGGGCTGAGTCGGAGGGGTCAATTCTCAAGACTTTTTTTTTATTGTACGACGAGGAAGCGCTTGACCTTAATCTCACCTGGTAACAAGTTGAGATAAGGCCGAAGGTGGTAGCGCACTTCACCCGGAAACCTCAACTGAAATGCCGGAACACAATTTTTTTTTGAAGAATTGTTATTATGGCGACAGAATTAGGTAAGATGGTGGTAGTTAGCCAGGCGGACTTAAACAAAATCCTACCACCAACCAAACCAAGCACAATATATTGTACTAGACGTGATCGCCACGGAAAACAAAAGACATCAAAAGATACAAAAGATATCAACGTCAGCAAAACATGATATCAGTGGAAACAACTCGGCAATCCCTCGATCGTTAGTGTCTTCAAAGGCGGTCCAGCCGATCTCCAAGATGGCTCAGAAGGTCGTTGACCCCGTGGGAAGGCTTACATGCTCGGGCAGACTCTTCATTCTTTAGTTTTGCACACAAGTTGTAAGACCAGGGGCCTTAGTACGAATTTCTGTCAGCTAACTGAAACTATTTCCGTTTTCTTAATGAGCTTATTTCCACACATGTGATTAGCGGACATTGAAAATAACCACATTTGCTTTACTATTCCGCTAGCTTTGTTAAAATGTATAATTTCTCTGGGAACTATACGAAAACGTAAATGGTTTCAGTTAGCTATCAAATCTCATCTGACTGAATAAGTAACCGCGTTTTTACCGCTTTTGTGGTTGAGTGGTTGGCCCACCAGTGTCAGATCTAGAGGTCCCGCGTTCGATTCCAGGGGAGTACAATATTAAGCTTGGTTTAATGGGCGGAAGGAAATTGTTTAAGTCCGCCTTGCTAGCTACCACTTTCTTACCTTAGTCTTTTGCCATAACAACAATTATAAATTGTTGTGTTCCGGTATTCAGAGGTACCTACGGCCTTATTATAACTTGAAACCCGGTGAGATGAAGGCCAAGCGCAGGTATCGCTATTAGGTATTAGATACGTCAGATTAGGTATTAGATCATTAGATACCTGACGTACAAAAAAAAGAGGTATTTATAAGTCTAAATAGAGCCATCGAGGTAAATGGTAGCACGAAAACCCAAATGTAAATAAACCGGCCAACCGGACACGCCCGCCGAGCCCACATATAAAGATAAAAAAAATCACGTTTCCCATACAAAAAACGTGTTTTTTTTTCTCATTGACATTTACTTTATTTTTATTATTTGTTGTTACAGCGGCTATAAAAATATACTCATAAAAGTTCATGAGATACAGCCGACATAGACAGATGGGCGGATAGACAAAATTACCTCAGAGGCTTAGTAATAGGGTTCCATTAGCACCCTTTAGGTACAGAACCCTAAAAAGATCTACGCAGCCAATTCAAACATCAACCTGTGTTTACTCGGAACAACTTATAATTGCCTCGCTGTGGATCCGAGCCACTAGCTATGCGCCCTTGTTACCGATGCGACAAAGGATTATTCAAGTCTGCGATTCGAACACGACAATTAAAATTGAGTTATGCGGCTCTACTTAGTTTTACATACGCGTCATCATTTCAACCCATACGTCCCTGCGGAACATAGGCCTCCCAATCTCAATCATTTGGGGGGTGGGGGTTTGCCATAATCGCCTCGCTTGGCCGGCGGGCTGGTGATCGCAGGTATTTAATAGTACCGAGTGCTAACCGCCTCTGTGGTGTAGTGATGCACCAACTTGTATCAGACCCAGTGTACTCAGGTTCGACCCAATGGGAGTACAATTATGTGCGCGGTTTGGTTCTAGCTTGTTTGAAGTCTGCCTGGGTACCACCATCTTACCTAGTCTGACATAGCAACATTTACAATTGTGTTTCGGCTTTTCGAGGTGTGATAACCAGTTCCTTAGCATGTTAAGGGTTCCGTATGAAGTGCACGGAACCTTCGGCCCTATGATGGAGGCGAAGCGCTTCCCCGTCGCAAAGTAAAACAAGGCTTGTTTCGGAGCTTACGGGCTACCCGTCCGCTCGTATTTTATCACGCTGCTTCTATTTCAAGGTGATTCCAATTGAACAACAAGGGTCCTGACGCAAATTCCGATTTTTTGTGTCTTATCCAACTTAGCTTCTGTGGGTTCGAGTCTTTGTGTCATTACAATATTTGAAACAAATATTGTTGGTATTACATGTAGCCTGTACGTAGCGGCGAATTGAATATATGAATCCACAGTGTGTTTTAAATCCAGTTCCTCAGTTTGTTAGGGAACAACCATATCTCGCATACCTATTGCTATCCTTATGTCTGTGTCCTTTTCGCACACAATTTGATCAAGATCTGATGCGTACGGAATATGAAATCACAAGTACTTGATTTCGTAACTCCTACACTTTATCTAAAATCACGTCGAGGTATTTATCAAGACGTGAAGCGAGGTCGCTCCGCCTCGGTTAATTTCCTCAAAACGAAGTGTAACTCCAGCAAATTGGAGAAAAGTTTGTGCTCTTCATTTCCTTGAGGAGAAAATAAGGTGGAGGCCGGTCTTTGAAGCGTCTAACATTTTACGAGACTTTTTAACCTGATATTACCGAGCAACAATTTGTGTGGAGCGATATTACAATTTCACATTATTTGAATTTTTATCCGTATTTTTTCTTGAGGTTTAATGTATTTCACAACAGTCGCATTTTATATAACGAACTCATACTTTGTTTGTTACATATTTTACTATTGTATATGTTAAATTTATTTATTTCGATACCGAAAACAAACAGCAAATAAGGTCCATAATAAATTGAAATTGAAATAGTTAGCAAATTGCAGGAATGCATGGCACTTGTATTTCTTAAAGCTATGAACACTGAATAGGTGTATAGTAAGCTTCTGATAAATAAAACACTTTTCCTAAATTAAATATTAAAAATTTGAATGTTAGGAACATCTTGTATTGAGGATACCGGTCCTAAAAAAATTCTATTGATGGAAATATCCATTGCGGATCAGAAGGTTCTGGAAGCTAAATGGCCTTAGCGATAGTTAGTCCCCTTGTCATAATGTCTATGAATTAATTTGACCATTACGGCAAAACGATCAAGGAGCAAGTCGTCCTCATTTCAGAAAGGATTTAATACAGAGCGCCTTCAACTAAAAATGTCATTAAATCAAAATAAGTTTAACGCATATTGTCTTCAAATTGTAATAGATAATTATGTCAACAGCGATGCAGACGACATTTGTTCTGCTTTTCTGGTATTATTTATCATAGAAAACAATACAAGTACGGTATCGGAAAGTTACGGAATCGAGGCTTGTTTTCATCGATAGTCAGAAAAATAAGCCAGTTCTGTTGGTTGATGGGTGCAGATACAACAGAATCATTGTAAATAAAGGTGCTTCTTCACGATGGATGTGAAAATTGTAGTGCAACCAACTGTTACAATAAATAAAGACCAAAATCGAATTTTGCGTCCAGCTCAACACACCTGCAAACCAAATTTAATAAAAAATAGAATCGACACTGTTATGGATCAATGCAAGAAAGCAGTCTGCAGGAATTATACACCAGTACAAAAGTTATGTCCAACTGCTTGCTGAAATCATTCTTGCTGGCACCATACACGGTTTTTGCCTAAAATTCGTTGAGGCTCTAGGCACACTGAGTGAAGGGTTAAATCTGAGTGTCCTAGGTAGGCTAGACAGTAGGCGACACTAAAATTTATTTTGATATATGTATAAAGCCATGAGCTGTAACTGTCCACTATGGACATGGTAAAATAATTTGAAGATAACAATAAAGGCAAGACAAATGAAGAACTGACTCACGACTTTTGTCCTTCGAGGGTTCACCTCTGATCAGTAGGTTATTGTCTCAAGAGATCCTTGAGAAATCAAGGATCTCTTGAGACAATAACCAAGGTAGGTATAGGTTTATACATTTTATTTCAAAGATACACTTTTTGCATAAATTCTGTAGAAGGTGTATGGTGCTGCTATGTTGTTCTATTCGTATTACATGAATAGAAAACGAAGCCACGTAAAAGGAGGTTATTCAATGATTTTTACCTCGTTCGTCGACTTTTAACTCGTTGAGCCTCAACAAGTTAATGTACAGTTATTGAAAATGACGCTTATTGCGATTTGGTTCTCCACGCATGAGGTTCATTTTTGTCTGCTTATTTAGTATACTCAATTCTCAGCGTATTCAATTTCGTATAAATTTGTTTCATTTGCCGTAGCGTTTGTGGCTATTTTAAACCACAAACTTTGTATTGATCCTTGTAGGCGCTGTAAAAACCTACTGAATGATTTCACCAGAAAAAGGGCAGCTGCTTATTTTTGTGTTCCGGCATTAAGAGGTAAGATAAGCCAGTTTCTTTTTTTTATTAAGGATACCGGGTGAAGTGCGCTTCCATCTTCGACCGTATCTTAACTTGAAAAATCAGGTGAGATGAAGGCCAAGCACATCCCTGTCGTACAATAAAAAAAAAATGTATTATGAGACATCTTTACTGCCAAGCGAAGTGAAGCTATAACGCAAAACCCTCCAAGTTTAGAGTGGAGTGAACATAAATGGACTGTTGAAATACGAACTAGTCAGGCAAATATGGTCGTTATCGGCGCAACAGTAGGAATGACCACAGCATGACTTGCAGATGCCTGACGAGGGTCTGCGCTCATTAGTTCACGGATGGCCGATACCTTCTCGTCATTTAGGGGATGCTGATTAATATATTTTTTTGTACACGGGGAACCCTTATAACCACGTCATGTAAATCAATCTTTATCGACGCATAGTGCCATTGCAATCCATACAATTTCAATAGTAACCTATGTTTAAATACCAAAATAATGGACATTTAAAGAGATTTTATATAGATACCTTAGTTTTTATTGTGAAAAATAAACACTATTCTTAGACTGTGTACGATTGTAGAATGAGCTTCCGCAAAGCGCCACTAAACTTTCGGCTTGTAAATTCAAAATTTATATTAAGAAGTGTCTGATTAAATATAAATTAAGTCATTTTATCAACAATAATAACCTATCCATAACTTATAAAACCAGGTGAGATGAAGGCCAAGCGCTCCCTCGTAGTTCAGTAAAAAAAGACGTGTGACCCGATATTGCTATATTGGCAGCTAAATTATTTGCCGAGGTTCTTGCCTTACTACCTGTGTGCTGGTCGCAATTCCGATGCCGAATTCAAACTGATCCTAAAAACCTTACGACTAGCCTGCTGTCGCACTGCTGGGCAAAGGTTTCTCCGGATTCTCCCAATCATCACGTTTCCAAGCCCGTTCAACCCACGCGTTCTCAAAACTGTCAAGCTCATTTTGCCATCTTTTTCTCGGTCTTTAAGTCTTAAACATTATTCAATTAAAATCTTGATGAATTATACAAATATTTTAACGACTTGACTTTGAACTCCATCACGTCAACAGTCCTTGATGTCTACTGCTGGACAGAGCCTCGTCCAATGTATGAGGGTTGCGCCACACTTGGCTTTAAACACCAAAAACAAATGTATTAAAATCAAAGCTAATAATAGGTCTTCCTTCACCTTTGAAGTTGCCGTTTTGTAGAACTGGCCATTTCGAATAAAAACTTTTTCTGAATGTCTGTAAATTCTAATTTCAAATTAATTTTATTCTTAAAATATGACATTCTATTTTCAAAATCAGTCTTTTGTTTACTGATTAGCGTTACGTTTTCATCCCATTTGGGTCTTTTTCGTCACATGGATAGAGAACACTACAAACGAACGCACAACCCGTTATTGGTTTACCCGCTTCCCTGCTGAAAATTTCGACCTGAAAATCCGTGGTCGTCCAAAAACTTTGGTCGACAATGACGAACAGGCACAGAAACGAAGGAATTTTGAGACGCTCATCGAGTTGGTTAAATCGGCACCTAAAAAATGCACTAAACTTATAATCACACCTACACCGGTGTGATTAATCACAGCTTCTTACCAAACGGGACGAGCATTACTGCAGATACTTAATGTGAAGAACTGAACACAATGACGGAGAAACTCGCACAACGCCAACCAGCTTTGGTGAATCAATTATCCCCGTTACTGCTGATATATTCTGCGTGGCAATGCTGCCAGTGTCTTGGTCACGCTTCCGTTTGGTACTCGTCTAGAACAGTTACCTATAGGCCGTTTGTAACGGTCCTTAGTGATCTGACTGATTCTTTTGTACATAGTTAGTTGAATTGTCTATTTTATTGAATGTTTACTATAAATTTGTATAGTAAAAATAACTAAACATTAAAAAACGCCACCTAGCCCTAACCTAAGCAAAGCTATTGAAAATACGTATCTGCGTTTTTACCTGTATTTTTTCTACCCTATTTTTTACCATACCTGCGTTTTTTCCCATCTAAATATAGTCATAATTATTACAGTTGGCTGAAACGTTAGTACTGGTTGGTGTTGGTAAGTACACAGATCGGACTTATTCTGTCCTCTCTAAGCAAATTTTTGCCGTAAGGCTGTTGAGCATTTTATGATTCTTCTCTGAAGATCCATACTAAGCCTTATGCGTAGTTAAGTCTCTCTTGTCAATAGTATGTCTAGTATGTCTTCGTGTGTAAGTTTAAAGCATGGTCTAAGGGTTCAAAGCAGTGTTTAAAAGAAGATAATGCGTTGTTTTTTTTTTGAACGAGTGAGCGAAGCGATCTTTGGAAATCCGGCACTGTATGTATGTATGGGCAATTTCTGGGACGGCATAACTCTCGAACTTGTTTTTCTATTTTAATGAAATTTTATGTAGGTATAAAGAGATAATATAAATTGATAGTCGCGGGGTATTTTTGATAAGTAGGGTACCCAGCCCACCTGATGTTTGTAACGGGTTATTTAGCCGTTTTCAGTAAAACTGCGGGTAAGGGCTCAGGTCCAAGGCCGTAGTAACAGGATCGCCAGTTTAGCGATGACCACTGGATAATCAATCTGTCATTGTCAGAGTGACAGATTGTCGAGAGGGTCGATCGGCCGCTGTAGAAGCTTGGAAATTCAAATCGTTTGTTAACTTGTGAAATCTCCAGCTGGTTAGTAAAGAGAGGTTTCATTCCAAACATGGCTTTAATTGTGTGAAGTTGTAATGTACTTTTATTGCGCGAGCACGCCGCTGGGGTCGTGGTGAGACCAAGCCGAGAGCAGGTAGACCAGCCACCTTACACCCGTAACTCACACCTAGACCGCACCGGAGTTTGACGGTGCGAAGCCCTAGCGTCAACAGAGTCCAGCTGGAGAAGGGCTACGCCCTACCGCCATCACATCTCAGCCGGCGCCTTCTCTTGGAGTCGCCAGCCGATGTGCCGACTGGACCTGGAGCGGTGCTGAATGCGGATGAAGCGCGCTCCCTTCTTTTGAAGCCCGTTTCTCCGAATCCCTCCACGGTACCCTCAGTCGGTCAGGGTTCCCCCTGATTAGCTGAGTTCCATATTTTGCTGTGTCGTCTATACTAACCGTCACAACTGAATTACACAACTTGGACATTACCTGATCAATGAAATAACGTCAACATAGTAATATTCTGGACTGGTTGCTGGTAATAAGGCTGAAATGTAGGCCTCCGTGATCCACGGACCCTGTATCTGTAGTATTCTCATGTCTGTGCTAGCATTATTTCTTAATTTATAAAAAAGGCGCCCAACTCTAATTAATATATTTAAATAAAAGCGTAACTAATATTTCAATCTGTAGTTTATCCTACACAATAAAGTTAATTATCCACCAAATAACTCTTTTCTTTATCTAGCTACCTTACCATAGGCCTCATCAATATTAAATTTAGCCATAGGCCTCCGTCCTGCGGACCCTGCGCAAATAAAAGCGTTACATGTTAAGTGAAACTTTCCTATAACAAAGCTTTACTGCGCAGGTCATGTCAAGAACATGACCTACAATGTATCTATATATATATGTATATATATATATATAATGTACCTATAATGTATCTTATAAGCATAACATACAACTACTTAAACATGCGCTCATACCATTGAACGCACCACTCGAAATTACCGAACACTGGCTTTCAGTAAAAAACTAAGCATGTATACTGTGCGGAGCTCTCGTCATTTCACTCTCATTATGGTTTGTGTTCGCCTTCAGAGGTCAAGCGAAACTGGATGATTTAGGAGATATCCAGTAACAATATCTCAATTTACCAAATGAGCTACATTGATGCCTTCCCCACCTTTATCTGCTTACATCCACATACCCATGTAGGTATATAGCGTGTACGTACGCGGGGTCTGAGCTGGAATATTTCCAGTCGTAACGAGATTATTCAGCATTAAGAGCTACTTAGTTGTCATGGAAATCTTAAGACTTGGTTATGTATTTCGACTTAATACTAACATGTTGTGTTTTGTTATTGATAAACCAAAATGAGCTTAGGATGAAGCTAAAGTAGTAAAAATGAATGGGTAAATTGTCACGTCATATATTTTTAAATCATTATATATCAATATAATATTATAATTCCTCATTTTTTTTTTATTTGTTTTTCCTTAATTGAAACAAAAAGCTAATGTAAATGTAAGGAATTATCACAGGCACAGTACATTACAGCAGTGGGATGATGTGCCGTGACGACCCATTGCATTGCGTCTAGTATCATAGATATATATCCGTTATTTTTTTGTATTCGGATATCCAAATAATCCTAATAATGATGCCCCTACCATTATGTCATATCTTCGGATTTTTAAGATATTCGGATACCCGATGTACAAGCCCTACTTACGATCTATGGAAATGACTTTAAAAGAGCAGAATCGAATATAAATATTATAATTAGCTTCAGTGATATAAAACAATGGGTCGAATATAAGCGAGGTTTCAATAATAAATTATCAAAGAGAAACGAGTCTCCACCCCAGTGGGACCCTGGAGACCGACACCTCCCGGCGTCTTCCTTATTGTGAGTACTTTACCCGTAATGTTTGGTGCAAGGCATAAGAGGTTGATTACATATTAATTGACTTCCGCTATGTCGCGGGGATAGGGACTTTATATAATTAGTCGGCCAAGTACGGACACGCAAACCGAAGGTTTCAACCCATATTTTAAGACAAACTTATGGATGAGACTGACGGACGGACGAATTAAAAGAGTCCCATTGGCACCCCTTGTGTAATAAACAAAATCAGAAAGTTTCTGATTCGTCTAGCTACATAATCTTTTGCTTTTTTCTGAGATTTGACAAAACTCCAGTCGAACTTTTTAAGACTTATTAGCTTCTGAAGCAAAAATGTATTCTAGATAGTATGATATGATAATGTATTCTAGTAAATGGGGATGTAGCTAGAACAACCAGAAACTTTCCGCTAATCCTTTGTAGGTAAGACGTTTATGTATTCTAATTATATTTACTTTCCTAAGCACCTACTTACTTAGTTGTTGAATACGACGACGAACGTTTATGCAATTTTTTTAAGTTGTGTTATCACATAAGTGACAATTGTGTCTTTATTGATACTAAAACTTTTTTAACCTGAACCTATGTATGTGTGAAATATTTTTTTTAACATGAAATGGGTAAGCTCTCGACGTCAAATTTTACACTTGAACAGGAAAGGACGGCGCGAGCTTAAGGCGACAGGGCCTTTATTAGACGTTTCCTCTTTTTCAAATGGAAAATTATAGTACTTTTAAACAAGTCACGAGTCTAATTTTGATATATGCTTTACCTCAGGTACCTATCTACATTAAAGGTAAGCTAAAAACATAATAGCAGAAAAAAATCTCCATAGAAATATTAATTGAAATGGTACGTTTCAAAATTTACAAGAGAAATATTTTGATACCTACAGTGAATATTATCTTACGAGTTATTTTAAATGATAGATTACATGTTGATCTACATTAAAGATAAGCTAGTTTTTAGACACAAATTTAATTTTAATCATAAATTATTTGAAAAACTACACGCGCCCGCCTTTCAATCAGTACCTCTGTGACCACTGTCGACGTCGGACGTGTGCTCGTCGAAAAATATAGGACGAATGTAAATAAGTTATTTTTTCTGTGCCAGTAAAGGTTCCATCACACGGTCACATTACGTACCTACATACCAGCAACGCGATCTTAGAATAAGTATTATCATAAGGTTTTATTTACGATACGCATGCGCCACCTACAGCTTGCCGTTATCAACTCTCATAATCGTTTCTACCGCGATTTTAGCTGCACAGAACCAGAGGGCTCTTCCGTGCACCAGCGGAACATAACAGACTGCTTAGCGAACACGCGTGTAAAAAAACTGTGGTCAAGAATTCCAGGGATTTTAAACATTCAATTAAAAAAAAAAGTTTTCTTCTTTTCTTATCTGTTTATAACTTGCACCACGCGCAAATACGCATTCACGCAAGTTCGTGCAACAAATTAGCGTTGGAAGTAGGAACAAGACAAAGAAAACGCCCCCAGGGCGAGTTCCGTAGGTAATCAGCATCATGTGGGCCCGCGACAATGACTGATTGGACGGCGCGAAATTAATGAACTCACTTTGTAAAGTGGCTTTTGAGACAGATTTGAAGTTTATAATAACATTTATCAAACGCTCTCTTTTTATGACGGTACCGCACATCAACATCGTTATCATCACGACAAGAGTAGTAGACTACTACAATTATACCTATTTCAGCCGCCAAGCAGTATTGCTGTGTTCCGGTTTGAAGGGTATGGTTGCCGGTGAAATTACGGGCACGCGAGGCTTAACGCCTTTGTGCCTTAAGTTGACGGGCGCAATGCAGTGCCGCGTAAACCATGTTCTTTGTGACCTATGCAATTAGGCTTTGTTATAGGCAAGAGATTCACTTAACATCAGGTGTGCTATTTGCTTGTTCCGTCTTCAAGTGATATAAAAAAAAAACAATCCGTAAAAAAAACACAATTCGAGAGAACTTAGGGCAGTACGTGCAAGCTAGGACCTCCCCAAAAGTATACGTTGGGGTGTTTGCAAATACTTTAGTAAGTATTTTGAATTTGACAAGCGTACGGTGATCGCAGGTGAATGCCGCTGCCTCTAATCCCTTAGAAGCCTTTTAAAATATCCGCGGGACAACATAAAGTAATCGATATAGCTAGGTAGCTAACTATTGGCGATAAGAACGCGTGGCTCGATGTTGCTATACCAGTTGCTAAATTGTGATTTCTTTATGTTAACAAACTGCCCCTCTGGTAGTTAGGTAATAATAAATGTTTTAAGATAATATGTACCTACTTGTATTATATATTATAAATTCTGTATACTGTAAATTATATGTCATCAAAAAAGTAACCAGCCCGAGATTATTGCCTTTTTGTGCGCTGGTCGCGATTCCGAAGAGGCGGTAGATTTTGAGGTTTAAAATTATATTATCGGATTTGTCATCTAAACACATTTTAATTATTCTGACTAGCCAACGCCCGGGACTTTGGTCTTATATCACGGAAATTTCCCAAATTCCTTTCTTATTGCACTCCTATACCACAGAGTTTTTTTTTTGCACGTAACGTCTTGTTCTTAAATAAAATAATATTAAATTACTCCTTATAAAATCATTTTTTTCCAATGAAAGTCCTGTCTAAATTAGCCGAAATAAACAAATATAAAGAAAGAAAAAAAAGTTTTTTTTTCAATTTAAGTACTATAATTATATACTTGAATAATGCATATTTTAGTAAAAGCTGTTATTTTGACATTACAAACAGAAACTTCAAAAATATTGAGGTATAGACTACATCGTATATTTATGCCTTTGTGGCATGCTAAGTTATATCAATGAATTGATCTATTTTGCGTTGCTTATTTCATTTCATAAAGTTGAAGCCAAAGTCTTTTATATTTGCCATAAATATTATATTATCGTTTATTTGAAATTCCTATTTATGATCGCAAGGTATTCCTGTTATTTAACGCTCCCCATCCGCTTCTATTGAGACTGAGGCAGGGATGGATCCAGTGCAACCTTTGTTTATCAACACTGTGATTCTATATTCAGAAGAGTGTCAAATTTTTTTTTTTTTTTTAATAGATAATATTTAAAAAAAAAATCATTTATGATATATATCATTATATATTAAATTTATTTTTAAATATTATCTATTCATTTATTTTTAAAACGACCTCCTTTGAGTTAAAACTTCTAGTTTCAGATGATTCTTGATGACTGACTTAGCACTATATGGATTTTTTTTTATAGTACGACGGGGAAGTGCTTGACCTTCATCTCATCTAATTTTTCAAGTTATGATAAGGCCGAGGGTGGAATCGTACTTCACCTGGAATCCTCAACCAACTGAGGAACTGGCTATCTTACCTCTAAATGCCGGAACACAACAATTTTTAAGAATTGTTGTAATGGCGAAAGACTTAGGTAAGATGGTGGTAGGTAGTTTGAGATTCCTTTTAAAGAACAGTGAACGCGAAATAAGGAATAGGGATATTATTCCCTCCTGGGCACACTTGGTATAAAACAAGAACCTTATGAACCCGATGACTAATCGACTCTTGTAATGTTCCTTTGGACCTACCCACTTGGGGTATCGCCCCTGTATAAGTCCCTTGAACCGTCCCTTACTCTGAAAATATTTAATAAAACCGATTTCGCTTCGAGATGCTCAGCGATTTTTCCGTTCCTAGCCCCGAGTTATTGTTTGTAATGGCCGATGGGATTATTAGAGTTATTATGAGTTTATACAATCGATTTATCGGTCCTCCATATTGGAGCAAACAGTTACATATCAACGTGACGCATTGGCTTCCCTTGTCAGATAGACGAATCAACTATGCCAAACGGTAATAAATAGAAGTGAAAGAATTATGCAGAACATTAATGCTTTTACGATATTTTTTTCATTGAATATATATTTTTGCTACACATACACAGCTTTGAGTAATCAAAGCTGTGTATGTGTAGCAAAAATAGTAATATTATGCCATCTTTTACGGATGACATAGTAGAACATACGTAGACTCACGCCTGTTTTACAGAAAGGACAACGGATTTTCACTTACTACGCTCCTTGCCTCACTTAAGATAGCCAGTTCCTCAGTTTGTTGAGGATTCCGGGTGAAGTGCGCCTCCACCTTCGGCCTTATCTTAACTTGTGGCCATGACTAATGCCAAGGGCTTCCCCGTCGTACAATAAAAAAACCGTTTAGACATTTGCGCTGTTTATGAAAAATTAAGATGATCATCGAAATACTTGCCGATTATAAACCACGTAATCTAACTAACTTGAATGAAAAATATTATGCCAAACGGCAATAAATAAAAGTAAAGAATTATGCAGAACATCAATACATTTACGATTATTATTTCACTGAATATACTTTATTGCCACACAAACACAGTTGTGATTTTTATTTTGCCATATTTTATGACATATATCTACATACCCCTTCAAATGTGTCGGCCATTTTTCGCGTGATTTCACTTCTGTGTCACAACCGTGACGTCACGCGCGGGATGTTACACGTCATAGCGGCGCGTGAGACTAAAATTACGATGTCTCCTAAGTTGTGCAAGGGAGCTGTGTGTAACTTATATCGTTAGAATGTTTATGTACTAAAACTACCACATAAAAACGGGTTAAGTTCTGTTTAATATTACAATGAACTAGTTAAAAAATCGTTAAATCCAAGTTAAGCCATTTTTTCACAGGTTGTTGTTACAGGTTATCTTACAGGTTATCTTATTTAAAACTGTTTTTTTTCACAGTTTAATGTACAAAGGTTGTTATAATTAAATAAGTAAACGCCTCTCCATACATAAATAACAAAATAAATACCATACAAAAAAATTTGGCACGAGGCGACCCCTGTCTGTGTATCGACTTTATTAAGTCTGATTGGGTTTCGTATTTTTTATTTCTATGTTACGCAAATTCCGCGTAATTTTAAAATCGAATGATAAGTAACAAAACACAGATACCTAGAAATAAACGTGATATCGACAGTATGCTACCAATAATGTTTTTAGTGTATTTTTATCAAGCAGGACTGTGCCGGTCCGTCGCCGCGCCGGCTCAGCACGAAAATTATTATTATTGTTGAGTTGTTTTATCTAATACACAATGTATGCATTAAAAACCGGTCATTTCTTACCCATTTATGATAAAAGTAGATACAATTGCTCATACACAACGCACAAATAATAATAAAAAATCATAATAAGAAAAAAATTGTGCACGCTCGCAAGCGCGACTCGCACCTCAGCGCGCTGACTTAAAAAATATAGAAGCCAGTTTTGGCGTGGTTTAGAGACAAAGCAAGTGTTTATTTGCCATCCTTATTGTGTCCTCCATAATTTGTGCAAGTTAGAACAGTACAGATATCGTTTTTATTTTATTAGAGGTCATAAAATGACACCCATTTGACACCCGACTTAATAAGTCTGCACACAGATGCGGCCCATTTTTCACCCGACTTTTAAAGTCAGTACACAGACGAGGGGGTATATAGACTCGCGCCTGCTTTCAAGAAGGGAGAACGGATTTCCACTTACTACGCTCCTTGCCTCATTATGATTTACAATGTCTAAACGGTAAAAAAAATCGTTTAGACATTAGAGCTTGCTGTTATGAAAAATTAAAATGATAATTCAAATACGTGCTGATTAAATGAATGAACCTGTTTGAATTATCTACCTGTACTTAATGATAGTCCAATTACTTCGTCCTTTTATCTTCAAACAGAGAGGAAATCAAAACCAATGATTATCCTAAACAGCGGAACGTGGGCCCCATTACGGATGAAGACCCCATTGCTTTAGGACGTGGAATGTCCCCTTTGCTAGTCCAGGGGACCTTTGCAGAGGTACTCTAGAGAGATCATGCTTCAGAACGTTTAACTTTGAGGTATACGTATACCTGCGTATCTTCGACGTCTTTGTAGAAATGAGCTCTTAAATAGTAGTACTTTGAAAAATCATTCCTAGATTAGATAGATTGAAGAGCCTTGGTAGTAAAAAAAAAAATTTTTTTTGACAACTAATGTAAGTAATTTATATTAGTCTTCATAAAAAAATCTGTTTAGTAATTTATTGCAATTTCAATAAGCTGCATTTGTAAAAAACAAAAACCGTACTGCGCTAAGCCTTCGACACCGACAATTTTGTTTTTATAAACACTCGAAATAAATAAGAATGCCAGATATTATATTTTTTAGACAGATACTCGTATTAACACATTACATATTAATTTCACACAACTAAGTCAAGCTTATTTTACTATTACGGATGAAATACTAATATATTTTTTATTTATACATACTAAAAATACCTACTCGTACAATCCAACATCTAAACACGGAACAAACATAATTCATCATAGAAATGTTTGTTTAGCATGGGAATCGAACCCACAACCTATAGTGCAGAAGGCAGTGCTACTAAAACAGAACTATGAGGCTTGTTTATATAAGATATACGCCAAGTTGAACGTGGTTCGCAAATGTAATTGGTAAGAGTATGTAATCAGTCTTGATTTAATGAATCTGGGTACAATAAAATTTTATTTTTTGAAATGTAACACTCATTACAGGTATTTCTGTAATAATCGGTTTGTTACACAGATTACACATGCTGTTAGTGGCTCAAGAGTATGAATGATATCGTAGAATACAGGAATACGATAATAATGAATATAAAAAAAAAACTAAGTAAACCAAAAAAGAGATCACTAAATCGTCCACCTCCGCTCGTCTTCCAAATAACAAGCGGCGTTGAAACTTGCATGGACTATGAAAATGAGGGTGTGGCGCAAGTGTAAGCTTTTCATTTTTTTATTTGCACGTCGAAGAAGCGTTTGGCCTTCATCTCACTTGATCTCAAGTTATGATAAGACCGAAGGTGAAAACGCACTGCAACCGGAATCCTCAACAGCCTGAGGAACTGGCTATGTGATGAATCATTACCATTACACGAAGAAAACATGAGGCATAATAATCAGGTAGTATTAAAAATCTGGTTGTCATAATAATATACTATCATTATTTCATAGAATGGACTGTGTAACAGCCCGGTGTCAGACTTTACCTACGTGACGCCGCCAAATGCGTCTGATCTGGCATAGCTCAAAGGCTCTAAGGGTGACATGTTATGTCACCCGAGGCTTCACAGTCCCTCTGTAGAACAATCAGGTTATTCAAGCCTGCAATGTCCTTACCGAACTGATAATACACCATTTGGCTAAGTTTGGGCCTAGATGGCGTTGTGGAATATATCTAGTAGTATTTATTTATTTATGTGCCCCATCCGGTATTTTAGCCCAGGACTTCCGAATCCGGAGGTCAAGCCTTTTCACTTGGTGTTAATTAAGTTTATATGTACTAGAAATTTCACATCTTTTACCGCTTTTTTGGTTGTAGCTTAAATGTGGGTTAGCTCTTGACCACTAAGCTTGTTTAGCTCTAGGCCAGAGTGAGGATCTACGATGGAACGTGCTTTCCAAAATGGCTTTTCCGCGCACAGACGTAACTCGGTAAACAGTTTGGTACCGGACTTCGACTACAGGTTCCGGTTTGAAGGGTATGGTTGCCGGTAAAATTACGGGCACGTGAGGCCTGACGGGCGCAATGCAGTGCCGTGTAGGCTATGTTCTATGTGGATGTAACCTATTGTATTGTATTGAATGATTTTATATAATGACTTTAATCATGATGTGTGTCCATACTTTGGAATTCCACTTTGCTTAAAACATTTTAATATACCTGCCCTTTTGATATCTGAATGTTTGGTTGTATTATATTTTGTGTGCCATATGTAATAAAAAATATGCGGTAAATTGAACACAGCTCGTAAGGTGCTGTAAAACACACGTGGTGTTCTTAGAGGACATCGACGCACCCAGCACCCGACGGGTTAAATCCGTATAACAATCGCTACTTGTTCCACCACCGCCCTCCACGTCCCTGGTACATAAAAGACCCGCATTAAGACACAGGTCACGTGCAGCCCGTTTTGAGTAGCTCCGACGATATTAGGGCGGAATACCAGGCGGTTTTTTTAACTTATTATTGCCTTGGAAACCCATTTAGTCTGTGGTCGTAATAAAAATTCTTTATGGGACCATACGCTTGTTACAGTGTCTTATTTTAAGCTAGCTGACCCCGTGAACTTACACTCGCGGCAAGGTTTTAAGATCCAGTGCAGACTTTATTAGTGCCCAAGCAAGCCTCGAGAAGCCAGAGTATTTAAAATAACAGGCCTTAACACAGATACATATATTTATATTAACATTTGCAAGAAACAGCAGACCTTGAGGTTTTCTTATGTTCCTAAATATTTCCTATATTTAATGTCAACACCCTATAGTACTGATTTGTAATTGAATTTAATATATGAAAAACAATCCAGCTAAGACCCCTCACTCTTTGTACAGAGATCTCACATCAGGTTGTTTTTTTATGGATTACCTTCTTTTGAAGCCTATGATTTTCATAAACACGTAAAATACATGTATCATCATTTAAATTGCGCAAGTAATTACAGCAACTTTTAAGCCGATCCGTCAATATTATCCGTATATTTGATATATAAAAAAAATACAACCCTGTAGTACTGCATGGTAGATTTACAAAAAAAAATATGAGATATGTTATCGTTAATAAAAAAATACATACAAGTTTCAAATATTTTCCAGTAAAAGTTACATAGAAACAATTTCCCCCTTTTCACCCTTTTAAAATTAGTAAGGGGAGATAATAATTTTATATGATCTTTGCTACAGATATCAGTAGTAATTATACAAAGTTTCATTTAAATCTATACAACAGTTTCCGTGATGTGCGTTCAAGATACAGACAGACCGACAATTAAGAAAAAAAAATCCTCCAAATGAATAAATCAAAATCCAATAAAAAAAAAAACATATTTTGAAAATTTCAATCGTAAGATTTTTTTTCTGTGATTTTCGTGACTTATTTGGAAATAACACAATAGATCAAAAAACCTGGTCTCAGGTGTTCTTCTAGCTTGTAACCTCGTTTCAGTCATCCTAAAGGTATAACCCAAAATAATTTCTTAGTGCACCTCTACACGACAAATGTAGGATACCCTGAAATTTACAAATCACTAGGAATTCTTGTAGAATTCTGGCTGTGTGGTTATTTTCAATCAGTTTTTTGGCCTTCATCTCACCTGGTTACAAGTTCAGATAAGGCCGAAGGTGGAGGCACACTTCACCAGGAATCCTCAACAAACTGAGGAACTGGTTATCTTGCATCTAATTACCAGAACACAATTTTTTTTTTTGAATTGTTATGGCGACTATATTAAGTGGTAAGATGATGGTAGCTAGCCAGAGAGACTTAAACAAAGTCCTACCACTAACCCAACCAAACACAATATTGAACTCCCTGAGGTTCGAACCCGGGAACTCTGGATCTGACATCGAGGGCGAACCACTAGACCACAGAGGCGGTTGTTAATAAAACATAAAACTGGGTATTCGATTTTTATAATAAAGTAATTATTAAAAATGCATATAAGAAGTAATTATTCTGATTATGTCCAGTTACATTTTCAGTATAAAAGGTGTAAATTATGATGTTTCGAGCCAAAACTGTTATTCAGAGCACAGGATTTCCTAGTCGGTGACATGCAAGGTAGAAACTCTTAACTTTTGTGTGAATAAATAAATATCTTTTGGTCAGCTTAAAAATGTATCACGTTAGCAAGCAAAGTGAATTACAAAAGCAAGGTGATTCTCAGTGAAAAAAACCGAACAACCTACTAACATACTCCGCTATAAGTTCGAATGGTATTAAAATTCATTCAAAATAACATCTTAGCAGATTTATCTTTTATACATACATATATAGACACACTACTGTTTCCCAGAGGAGTAGGTACAGACAACGGATGTCCATTTATTACGCTCCTTGCTCACCGCTTTTGCCTCATTCACTCTCAATAAAATAAATAAATAAATAATTATTACAGGACGTTAATTTTTATACAGCACGATTTAGCCCCAAACTAAGCATAGCTTGTAATATTGGAACTAGATAAACTATATATGTACCTATATATAGATAACTAGAAATAGAATACGTTCTTCATACATGCTCATCGTTTAGGGTACTTCTGACCTGGCCTTTCTCGAAACATCTCCGACTTGGTCAGAATTCATTCGCCGAGCTCTTCTCTCCTTACTTTACCATTCGCACTCGACATACATACTAGATTCGTCAACCTCCTTGATATTTCTTATTGACCAATTATAAAAAATATCATTTCATTATCTGCCATTATGGTGTAGCTCTTATCTCACTATAAATTTCGTTTTTTAATTTTAGAGTGAAAGACACTAAGTGTAACTTTTATTGTTAAATAAAAATGTTAAATGTTTCTAATTTCATACAGACATTTCACATGAATCTAATGAAACGTCTAGCTACAGTTTCGTAGACAAATCCAGATTAAAAATATATTTGCCACCTATATTGAAACTCTAACCATACTATACCTAAGCACCTACACAAACACATCTCTAATATTGTATTTTCTTGTGAGAATTTGTTCAGGATATGGCAAATAGCCAGTCTGAAATGTTTCTAAAAAAAATCTTGTTTTTCAAAATGTATTATTATAATTAAAAAAAAAACCTCTTTCAAGTTCAACACTCCGCGAGCTGCAATAAAAAAACTAGTATAATATTTTAAGCCTGATGCGTTCTTCTAAATTACTTGTATCATGGAAATGGTAGACATCTTCAAAACATAATTCCACCTATTATATTTCAGTTCAACTCACGCAAAACTGGCAAGGTAAGAAGGAAGTTTTCATCAAAATATGTCAAGTCGTCGGAACTTTTAAGACGATTTTGTGGTCGGTAAACAGCTGCACAATTTTCCACCAGAACGGATGATTAATTAAACCAACTAATCTGCGGTTCTTGTGTAGAACTTTGAACGAATTTAATACTTCTTCCTTTTAGTTAGAGCTTAGACTCGCGTGCGGGGATTGTTTCGATATAAAAGTAACATTTTGATTGATCTTGCCGTGTGTATCCGTAAAGTTTTTTATCAAAGTGATTCAAAGGATGTCTGAGATATAGCCGCACATGAAAAAAGCAGTAGCATACTACAGTTTCTTTTTTGTAACGCTTTTCACAAAACTAAAATAAACCGGCCAAGTCAGAACACGCACACAGAGGGTTCCACCCACATTTCAAACCAAAAAACGTAACACTAGTTTTTTGTATTTTATTGGTGGCCTTTTATCATTTAACTTTTATTTATTGTTATTATTTGTTTTTATAGCGGCGAAAGAAATACATCGTATAAACGATGTAAATATTTTTACTTTTTACCTATTACGATTCATGAGGTTCATGAGCCCGCTGACAGATAGACGGATGGACGGATAGCGGAGAGCGAAACCCTGAAAATATTTTATCATTCAATTATATTAACGAACAATATAATTTTGTTAGTTAAAATAAATTAGGTATCTAGGATCAAACAGTACACATTCAACAAAAAAACTACTCGTTACCCGTGGTCCCATTGTGGGAGACCCATTACCGGGTCCATGGATAATTTGAATTACCCGTGGTTCATGGCATTAGGGATTGTTCTCTGGACTTCTAACTATATCGATAGAAAATTAATAACATCCTTGAAACTTATTTATAAACTAAAACCAAACGATTCTAAAAAAATAAACAAAAATATAATAGTCATGGTGCAATCGCGACCATAGAAAAAGAATAATCGGCAAAGAGTGGTCCCGTTCCTTAGCAAGAGTCCCGCCGACTCGGCAATAAAAACATTTCCACGGGGCACGTTAAAACAGAGGCGAAAGTGAACGCCCGCCCCTGGAATAATCAATACAGCGGGCGTTCGGCTCGCCGGGCGCAGGTACCAGCACCCCGCACCCCGCGCCCCGCACTCCTCACCCCGCGCCCTGCGCCCTCCGCCCAAGCCTCTCATAGACAGACGAGAGAACGCTTATAAATACACGTATGCAGAATTATTAACGAAATTCTAGCTCTACCTATACCTAGGTTAAAGCCTGTAAGCTGATTATTGGCAGATTGCGATACACAATAGCGGCAACAATCATTACTATTTTTGAGTTAGTGATTAAAACCTTCGAGTTTTAATCGATCTCAAATTAGCGATACGCCGGCTTATAACAAAATGATTTTTCCCCTTGCACTCAGGATTAAAATCGCAATACTCACTTCGATAGAACAAATAGGTAACTACTAGCTATTTTAATTTTTCTATTTAATTTTTTAACAGGTTTCACTAACTATAATATCGCCGAGAAACTGACTGATCGATGATTATCAACGCACAGCCAGAGATCTGTGAGACTTAAAATTTTCAGGGTAGCTTCATTGTAGGGTTTTGTAGGGGTGCTAAATAATAAGCATGGTATTTAGAAAATTCATACCGTAAATGTCGCATAACTCTATAACGATACATGATTGGCACATGAAATTAGCACGTACCTATGCAGATTGCGCCTAACAAATTAACGAATCAGAGATTCAACCTTTTAAATTTTGGAACAATAAAAGCTGGGCACAATATAAATAAATTATCGGTATTTTTACATTACCTACATCAAAAGGCTGTACATTTCTGAAAATCTGAATTATTATACCTGGCAAACAATAAATAAATAAGTGCGGGAATATTTTGAATTGATTTCTGGAGCCTTATTTCAGGTCGTTGTCTAATGTTCAGTGATTTATCATACATCAAAGTAAGCTTTATCATAATTAGATTAAACTTTGTTAGAATGACCGTTGCTAAGATGAGACTGATGAGAACCTCTTTTTTTTATTAAGAATCATTCAAAGTAAGACTCCGTAATGAGTTATTGTTTTTTTTTTGCAAGTGTATTAAATAGTAGTTATTCGGCCAGCAAATTAGCATAGCTATTCAGCGTGGCAATGCAGCCAGTGTCTTGGGCACGCTACTGTCTGTTACTGCTCTGGAAGTTGAGTTACCTATATACTGTTTGTTACGGTCCTACGACTTCCTTTATGCATAGTTAGTTTAATTGTAAATTATACGACGGGGAAGCGCTTTGCCTTCATCTCACCTGGTAACAAGTTAAGATAAGAGAAAGATTATATCGTCGCGCACGATAATTCGATTACAATGTCTTTCACTGACATAACAAAAAAGCATTTAAATCAAACACTCGAACTCCTCGTAGCTCGAGCACCATCTTGTTGCAAAACCGGAAATTAATGCTCCCTCGCAGGAAGCAGACAAAAGGTTTACCTGAAACTTCATGTACTTACATCGAACATCATACGTATGTACTTATATATATGTATAGTTTCATCGCTGTGTGAACATCAATTCAGTATTTCAAATGGAATAAGTAAAAAGTTAAGAGTACATAGTTTTGGTTGGCCACTATAATTGAAGATTTTTCTTTGGCCAATCTAGATACATCTTATATATTATATGGGGCATAGTGTATGCGAAAGGCCCAAGATCGAACTCAGTAAAGCATTTAAGGAGTAAGACCAGCAATTACTATGTAACGTTGATAATGATGAATCTGGATAAGGTCTGTGAAATCCTTCATATCAGCTATGTCAAATATTCTATCAAAATTTTTCAAAATTTATGACAAAATTATCTTTAGATACATTTTTCATTTCACAAAGGGTATGTATCGCATATTTCACCCACATTTATCTCCGGAATGTTCAGTCACTACGCGGTTTTATTCTGCAACACGTAGGTATCAAGTCCGAATCGCGACATTTGTGTAAGAAATGCAACGATGACAAAAGACGATCGTTTTTATTCCACAGAAATTCGTTCCGGGGCTAAATGTAAAATACGCGATAAAACCCGTTTTCTCGAAGTAGATCGTTACAGAAACCAGTAAACTAGCCAGTGTGACTCAGATCGAACACTGAAAGTTCCGACCCACATTTCAAGACAAAAAAATAATAACAGTAATGGCCGACCCGCGCGCAATTGAACGTTAATAAATGTATTTTTGATACAAAATAATACTCTTTCGCAATAAAACCAAACTTGATATTGAACACGTTAACGGAATTGAATTGAAAAAGGTTAAATAGCTAAACAACTACAACAGTAACTAGCAAATTAAACAGTTTTTTCCGTAGAAGTATCTCAAGCGTAGTTTTCACATAATAAAAATATTTTCTAAGTGATTTACCCATAACTCTTATCTCGAGTACAGGTGGGTCGAGTGGCTTATTGAAATACCCAACCCTAGTCCATTGTAGGCTCTAATTAATGGCCCTTTCTGAAACGGCTAGTTAAAGTTGGACATAAAGACCGGTTTAAACGATATGTTATGTTGTTATATGTTTACATTATAACAATAAAGGGTGCTCCCTCTTCAGTCGGTATTCGTTTAAGGTTATAAGGATATTCCAGTCCTTTTTTAAACCGAAATTTTCATATCTGTAAAGTTTTTAAAAGACTCTACAGGAATCTTTTGAAAAGACAACAATTGTATGGATTTTAGATAAGATAATATAGTTAGTCCTTATCTAAAATAATTTTAGATAAGGAATAATTATATAAATATTACTAGACATTTTACACAACACCATCTAGCCATTATATACACTTTTGAAGTCTTAAAGCCCGTGAATAGGTATATTATGGCCAAGCGTGCTTCACCGTAGGTCATATTATGTCCCCTTGTGTTACAGTGAGTTGCTGGTCAAATTTATTAGGTATTTTTGTTATTTCTTTGTTACTTAGCGAACAGAAAAATCTAGATTTAAATGTGTATTTTCAATCCACGGCAATATCCACTCAAAACAGACAAAATTTAAACGATTTAAATTGAAAACTAACTCTGCCATTAGTTGATAGAGTAATCCACTACGATTACAAAATTACACAAGCTAATATCACCCCTAGGCCATAGGTGTTAAGAGCTTTAGAAAAGCGTTGAAACACTATTTCCGAATTACCGTTTGCGAGAGAACGAATTCATTTGGACGTCGGCCAATCTGAAATAGACTTTGAACTCAACGCATTAGAATACAAATCTGCGATTACAAATCTGCTGACCAAATAGTGCAGCAACAAAAGACTTACCAGAGGTGCGTTTGAATTTGAACTTTATTCTTTAGGCGTGAAGGTGCGCGGTTAGTTTGGGTAAAGATATCTTTGTTTTGCTGTCAATGTTTGTCAGGTCAGGTAGGTATGACTCGATAGGGAATCGACTGATTCGTGTTCAGGGCACCAGATTTGGAATTGGTGTGTACGGTGGAATTGGAAGTGGTATTTGGAACGTACAATTATTTTGAAGCGTATTCCATAATTAATATGCCAGTATTAACCCTCGCCTTACAACACCTTTAAAATAGAATACGTGGTAATATCCCATCATAGTTTTTACATTAGCATTTACATTATTATTTTAAAAAACTTTTGTAAAACATACTTTATGCGAAATAAAATCGATATTGTAATGGCCACACAGGTTTCCATGGCGTAGCGTGTAGCACAACCTGCTACGAGGCTTGCTCGTAGAGCCACTACGAGAGCGCTACGATTATAAGTTATCTACAGGCTCGTAGCAGAGTAAACGTTTACGATGTCAAACTAAATAAGTTACTATTGTAGTTTAAAAATAAAAAACACGCTACGTATTTCGTACTATATCGTTTGTTTTGACATTTGAGAATGTCTAAATGTTTACTTTTGTTATGCGTGAAACTTGAAAAAGCTTCGTGACGAAAATCATAAAGCAAATGTCTAATGTTAAAACAAATGTCTATTAGACTTGTCAAAATAAATGTTTTTTTGAATTTGTCACAACAAATGTCTTTTGAATTTGTCACAACAAATAATATGAGCCTAAACAGACTTCCATAAGCACAGAAGAGTTCTACTATCCATCTTCTGGCTCTATCATCATATCAGATCCAAGATACCAAATATTAGTTTTTTCATCCGTACTTCATAGACAAAAATTCATTTCGATACGGTACAAAAATAGTAAAATTGATTTCTAAGATTTACATTGTTAGTAACAAGTGAAGATTATATAAATACCTTCATTATTTTTAGATTAACAGTACGAGTTTCAAACATGATAGGTAAATAATACATAAATTAATTTCGTGGACATAACTTGAACTGAACATAGCTTGAAAGTGTTCTGAAGGCAAAATCTAAACGGAAAGTTATGGAAACACATTATTTCTTATCGACTCCTAACAATATTTTTCTATATCTACAGACATTAAGATCGTGGCCTCAGCGGGCCCGTGAGAAAACTCACTTATAATACATACGTATGATACAATATAACACCCGTACATAGAACAAACATATATTCATATACATACCGACCATGGTAACCTCTAAGCATATGATATGCCATGCCGTATTATGGTGGTATTGAATACATAAAAATGTATTCAATACCATTAGCCGATTGCGAATATAGCTTTGTGCCAACATCGCTCTGGGCTCAACTCGAAACCCATCAATATCACAGTTCGTTCCATTAACAATCGAATGTGTACGCGAGTTATCAGTCGGTCCCAACCACTGGACCCAATGACACAGCTCAGACAGAAGCAGTACGATCACATGTTTGTTTGTAAGATCTTTTTTTTTGTCCCACTGCAGGGCAAAGGTCTCCCCTATATCCTTCCAAGACTTGAGGATATCCGCCGTCTCCCAGCAGAATATATGTATGTTTTACTATTATCACCTGAAAATTGAATATGAACTCATTTTCCCGCCACTTAGAAAATCAGATAATAACTATGGAAAAAGTAAAGGGATAACGTAGAAATTTCCAATAAACGCGCAACTTATTTTTTGATTTGATAAACCAACGAAATTACAAAATGATCTAAATAAAACTATGTTTGAATGAAAAAGTTTTAATTGGGTTTTACTAAGATTGATTTTGCTTAAGAAAATGTATATTTATTGTAATAAAAAAAGAAATGAGTATAACTTCGACAGACTTTTTTAATTACATTTTATTTTAAACAGATTAACCCTAGAAATAAAAAAAAATGTGATTTATTTGACACAGTAGGCAGTACCTACTAATTATAAAAATAAGTAAGACAACATAAAAATCAAGAAAGACAGACGAGAAAAAATAAAATAAACAATAATAACATATACACAAGAAACATTTAATTAAACAGCAAATATCTTCATTCAGTAAAATGTACAATTAAACTAACTATGTACAAAGGAATCAGTCAGATTAAAAAAAACTAAGGACCGTTACAAACGGTCTATAGGTAACTCAACTGTTCCAGACCAGTACCAGACGGAAGCGTGCCCAAGACACTGGCTGCATTGCCACGCTGAATAGCTATGCTTATTAGCTGGCCTAAATAAGAGCCAGCCCTTGGGTCACGTGTCGCCTCAATCAAACACCCGCAAGATTTTTGAAAACTTGGAGGGCACCGGCTCCCCACGGACCTACGGTCTCCACCCCAAAAGGCTGAACTAACTACCTTCTATCTATATAGGTACCAAACTGATGTCCATCTCAGCATTATATTGTGCTACGTAAAATGTAACACAACACTGGTGATGAATAAGAAAATAATTAAAGGGAAATTAAAAAAATAAAAATTAACAAATGTGTTTTTATAAATATTTGATCAGCAAGCAAAATCAGCTAAAAAGTTATTTTGACATCGAATAATACGATCTTTTGGCGAAGTTCAACAGTTTTATATTTCACTTTGTTTGCTGACAAATGACTAACTACGAGCTGACCGATTTATTTTGACAGCGAATAATTCGAACTTTTGGCTAAGTCAATAGGTTGTTATGTTTTTTTGCACCAGAAACGCCATGCTTTTCTAATTCCCTTTGTTTGCTGTTATTTTTGTATGCTGACAAATTACCAACTGCGAGCTGACCAATTAGCTGACCGTTTATTTAATTACCTAATGATACATGTTTAAATGATATTGCCTTATCAAAGTGTAAAACATCGCCACTGCACGTTATCAATATACCTCACCACATATCCACTCAACTGCGAGACCCATTAATTGATTCGGTGTTCAGCCGCGCAAATAAATTGAACTTGCATATGTATAATAAAATATATATTACAATACGACGGGGAAGCGCTTGGCCTTCATCTTACATGGTGTCAAAGTTATGATAAGGCCGAAGGTAGAAGCGCACTTGTTAGATGGTAGCTTGCTAGGCGGACTTGAAATAAGTCCTACCACTAACCAAAACAAGCACAGATTTTACGTACTCCCCTGGAGATCGAACCCTAGATCTCTGGTTATAATACCGGTGGGCGAACAACTAGACCCAAGGGCGGTCAAATTAATAAATCATCCTCTATATCAGGAGGTTGTCTGGTAAATATTGTTGCTTTCGTTTGCCGTCAATTTACTGATTTTAACACACAACGAGCTAACTCTTTGCGTGCTGAGAGATACTTGCATACGAAGAACACACCAAATATTTTTCTGCACTCAACGAGTTAAAACGCAAATAAATTGAAAATCCTATCCATTCTGAACTTATTCAGAATGCTAAGTTTATTGTGAGGTAGAATTATTAAAAACTGCATCGTTAATCGAGATTCAAGCAAGCATTATACGTTCTCTTTGAAGCCCAATGGTAGACAATATTCGTTTTACTGACCTTTTTTTTTGCAATTAGCATCTCGCCTGATTGGTTGGCGAATGATGCAGCCTAAGATGGAGCACGCTTACCAAAAAGAAACCTTTTTAAGACTCACAGGTATTAATTATCGAGAAACATAAACTCAGGCAAGGAATTCCACCAAACACACCAAAAAAATCATTAGGCGAGACACTGTCAAAATAAGACCACTTGAAAGTAACCACGGCCAGTCTGTAAAGAGAGCAACAAATTATAAGAAGTCCGACCGTACACGTACTTCTGACTGTCATGCCGCATGTGTTTCTCATGAACCGTAATAGGTAGTCGTTTGACATTTTTACATAGTTTGTATTTCTATTGGCGCTATAACATCAAATAATATTACACATTATAGGACAGAATATAACAAGACATCTATATACAAAGCTTGTAATATGGGAACTAGATTACGGATATAATACTTGATACTTTTTTAGGTACACACTTATCGTACAATAGAACTAAACGAAGATTAATCCCAGAAACGTGAGTTCTTGTTACAAAATTTGAGGCGGAACCCTCAGTGTGCGTGACGTACTTGGCCGGTTTTCCTGTTGTCATTGTGGATTATAACTTATGGCACATTGTGTTCAGAGCATTAGAACGCTCAAAAATACCAGAGCTATGGCCACGGTTGGAAACAAATGTACCAACAGTTTAATCCGTTCCAATTTGATTCATTCAAATGCAATCATCCGCGAAACCACACATCACCACATCCCCCCTTCACCCTCCCAACGCGCGTACACTTCAGACAAGGTAGGGATGCTACCCCAAATAATTAGCTTGAAGCAGTTTGCGTAATAAATAATACTTATAAACCTATTCAAGCGTATTAAGGCAGTTAATGTTTTGCCGAATGAATTATGAATTTACTGTACAATTTCTCCGATATCCAGGTTTCTCGGGAACGATGGTTGACTGATTACACCGCTAACTTAGCTTTTCAACTTCTTTCGAAATTGTGTCTCAGCATTTAGATGTAACACAGCTAGTTCCTCTATCTGTTGATTCTGGGCTTAGTGCGCTTCCTACTTCGGCTTAATCATAACTTGACACCAGGTGATCCAACCAAGACTAAACTAAGTGTTTCCCCCCTTTGGTCCATTTTCGTTCGGTTATGTATGTTCGTAGCTGGTTACGAAATTCAACTACGAATAAGGAAAATTATTTCTTATTCAATAACCGGTTACCAAAGGAAGAGTAAAATTCTATTTTCGTAGCTGGTCATGAAATCTCAGTTACGTAAATGGATCAACGGGTTTCCCTGTCGTGTAAAAAAATGCGCCATCCCGTAAAAAATAAAAATACAGGACGATAATTTCACACAGCGCCATCTAGCCCCAAACTAAGGATAGCTTATATAAGTAATATGGGAAAGTTGCTATTGTGTAATTTTTTGATGTATATACTCTACAAAATATAACACTGAAACTATGACTACGTAGTCATGCTGAAAAACAATGCTAATTTTCTGGCCAAAATTACGGCCAGGGTAACGAGTCGCTTCAGAGGTGTTTCACCTCTGTGGTCTACTGGTTCACCCATCGGTATTAGGTCCAGATGTCCCGTGTTCGATCCCCAATTTGTACTCCAATTTGTGTTTGGTTTGGTTGGTACTTTGTCTCTTGGCCAGCAACCACCATTTCACCTACCTAAGTATGTTGCCATAACACGATTTTAAGTTGTTGTATAACGGCATTTAGACAGTTTCTTAGCCTGTTGCGGATTCCGGATGAAGTGCGCCTCCACCTTCGGCATAATCATAGCTTGACATCTGACAATATGAAGGCAAGGAAGTCATGCGCTTCCCCGTCACACAATAACAAAAGTAATTACCGTGGTATATCTAATTTCGAAGTAGCCTCCAAGATCTTGATAATAATTTAAATATATTCCAAGAGGCTCAGCACACCGCACACTCGACAAGACAAGAGACTCGATTATACGCAAACCAGATGACGTCACCCTGGTAGGGTTGCCACTTGCCACCCGTTCGCTTGTCGAGAGACAGTTGGCTGGCGACATTGCCACGATTTTCATATAATTTGCATAATCTACACTCAAATATTGGCTCACTGATATAAAGTACAATAGAAACGAAGCACTGCATAGCAGTGTTTCCACAATCGCTGCATGTTCAGAAATCTTTTGTTTTACATTATTTGACATAATTTTAGGTTAAATTATTATGTAGAGTAGTTGTATTATATTATTATGTTGTTGTATCAATAAATAAATAAATAATAAACATTACAGAACATTTATTTTACACAGCACTCTAGCCCCAAGCTAAGCATAGCTTGTAATATGGGAACTAGATTACGGATAGAATACTTAAAATACTTTTTGTAAATACATACGTACTATATGATACAATACCCAAACACAGAAGAAACATCTATATTCATCACACATATGTTTGTCCTGGGTGGGAATCGAACCCACAGCCTAAAGCACAGAAGGCAGAGTTACTACCAACTGAGCTATGAGGCTTGTTATGTACGCAGTGCGCGAATAACACACATATCTAGATAGTAGAATTTTTTAAGTGAAAATCTCTTTAGGCGCGTTGGGAATTTTTTGCGATGAGAAAAATATCATAAAACTCGCTACACCTTACAGGCACCACTTTTGTCACATTTGACTTTAAAAACATTGTCACATTATCAATACGATCCTAAGAGGTGAGGTAAGGACCGTTCGAAGACTGCCTCAACCTATAGACAGACGGTTGACAGCCGTGACAGCTAGCTGTCAACCTCAATTTTAAAAAGTCATAATGCCAGTTGTGTTTCAAAAATAACCCACATGAATAAATATAGCGTCCCACGCGAAAACATTGAAATTAAAGTACCAACAATCTCAGCTGTTCTCTTCAGCATAGATCGACAAACTTCAAGTTTTCACTTCTATCGGCACTCATGGAGTGCTACTGCTATTTTTTTATCATTACTCGATTAACAGTACCCCTATTTCGGTTTATTCGCCCATCATCCAGAGGTCCTGGGTTCGATTCCCAGGGGAATAAAATATTGTACATGGTCGGTGTTAGGACTTTGCACACGACAAAGCTTAGTGGCCTTAAGTGTTATATTAAATAAGTAATTTAATGTTTCATTTTTGTTTAGTTAATAAATAATGATGGCTGTCGGATAAGTAGGTGATAGTGTCCAAAAATATTCATTACCAAGTTTGCCGCACACTTAAATATTTTTTTTTATGCTAATTTTAATTATTGATATCAATTTTGTCAGAACTTGTTTTGTTTTGAAACATTACTTATGACTTTAATTTTCCGCTAAAAAAAATATAGTTTGTGAATAAACGAAATGATTTGAATACCTTATGAACCTTATATATATTAACAGGTCATTGCAATGGTAAACAATCATGACACGCATCGTAGATATAAGTATTTATTTAATTAATCTACAGCCGGCTGACAGACAGACAGACGAACAGCAGAGGTTAAGCTAAAAGAGCTAAGAATTGAATAAAAAAAATGAAACGTAAAGACATTCACAAGCCATCAGGGTTCTTTAACAAACATGTTGAACTAAAATAAACAAGCAGACGGGAAGGTAAGAGGGTGGATCGCTAGCAATGCCTTTGTACAATAATGTACGTATTTTATTTAAAAAATAATCATACCTATATCAAGCGCTATTCAAAGAGTAATCTCAGTAACAGGTCTATGTCACTGCATGTTAAACTTTTAAGGATGTTTTGTATGATACTATATTTATTAGTGTAACTTATGTTTTTATTAGTGTAAAATAAAACTCCCTGTTCATAGTGGAACCGCTTGACGATAAAAAATAGTTCTTTTTTTTATTAGTTCAGCAATTAATTTATTTTAACAGCACATAATTAGAACTTATGGCGAATTGCAGTGGGTTGCTATTTTTTGCATCCAGAATCACCTTGAATTTGCAAATCACTTTATTTACTGAACGCTTTAATCGCTGACCATTTAAATGGAAGCCCCAACAATAAACCGAAACGTTTTGGAAAAAATAATTTATTTTTCTGCCATTTATTGTTTTTTTTTAATGGTGGATAAACCATCCTTAAAAAAAAACCAAGTTATACGTAGCAGCAAATACTGATGACGGCAAAGAGTTCCACACCCTGGCAATTCAAATAATAAACGTGGATTCGAACTGCTATGTACGAAAGGGACTTTTTTTTACGACGAGGATGCTTTGCCTTTATCTCATCTGATTTGTCAAGTTATGATAAGGCCTAAGGTGCAAGCGTACTTCACCCGGAAACCTCAGTAAACTGAGGAACTGACTATCTTACCTCTGAATGCCGGAATACAATAATTTAAGAATTGTTGTTATAGCGACAGAATTAGGTAAGATGGTGGTAGCTGGCTGATGACTTAAACAAAGTCCTACCACCAATCAAACCAAGCACAATATTGTACTCCCCTTGGGGATCGAACCCGGGACCTCTGGATCTGACACTGGTGGGCGGACCCCAAGACCACAGAGGCGGTTAAAACGGACTGACATGACTCCAATGCACTATGCTACTATGTTGCGACCTCGTTAGCGGCCCCGCGAATCTATGCATCACATCATAACAACAACGCGCTAGACTACCGGTACATACTATATCGTAAGCTGTGTAAAGGGGAGGAAAGGCATACATGGATAAAATACAATAAGCATCGTTACTGTAGCTCAGGAAACATGGCGGAATCTGTAGCAGCCATAATTATAATATACAAAAATATTGTATACCTGACCGACAGACCAACGCATAGGACCAAACCAGAGGTCTCAGAATCTAGAGCTTTACAGAATAGCTTTATTTTGTAGTGTTAAGGTGAACTGAGAAAATTCCTCTGTTGGTTGCGAATTCGGAATCGGTTGCACCTTTGGCCTTATCATAATTTGAAAAATCCGGTGAGATGAAGGCCAAGTATAAAAAAAATTGCTCTCTAATGTGGGTGCCGTGGTGGTCGCGGCTTATGAATCGACCCCTCCAACTCAGTCCATGGATGTCGTAAAAGTAGACAAAGGGATCTTACCAGAAAATTAGCAGCAGCTTCCTTCTGTGAATTATCTACACCTTTACTGTGATCACCAATCTGCCAGCCAAGCGTGGTGTTTATGGCAATACCTTCTAGCTTTGGAGGAAGCTCTGCCCAGCAGTGGACACTAATGGGCTTTTGATGTGAATACGGGTAAAAGGAACCACATTTTGATTTCGGTTGTACTGTTAAGGTGAACTCAGAAAATAATTTTAGAATTTGCGCCTTAATGTGGGTAAAAGAAACCACATTTAATATGGGCACTAAAATTTAATATGTTTATGAAAGTCTCACAGAAAAAAAAAATACACATACATAATAATAAACGTATACTTATTATTACATTGATCATATACTGGCTTAATTCTACATGCTGGAACTCAACATTTAGTATTTTTGCAATGGCGTCATACTCAGGTAAGATGGTCGAAAGATAAATACCGTTCTGACAAAGCATACAAGTCGCTTTAAGATGATATAATGTAGCTTAATTATTCCAGCTGCGCTCATGAAACTTTATTAGAATACCGCAGTCACAGGCAATTAGCCAAGCTAATATTTAAACAGTTGCACCAATTACAAGTACAGTGCATTATTACAAACCCTGTTATTTTTGGTACTTTAATGCAAGCGTGCATATTGTAACGCTATTAATGTAATGCCCAAGCATTTGACCATCAACTAACTCGAAGGCTTTCGTAAATACATACTTATCACTTTTAACCGCCTCTGTGGTCTAGTGGTTCAACCTACCGATTTCAGATCCAGAGGTCCCGGGTTCGATCCCCATGGGGAGTACAATATATTGTGTTGGGTTGGTTGGTGGTAGGACTTTGTTGAAGTCCGCCTGGCTAGGTACCACCATCTTACCTAAATCTGTCGTCATAATAACAATTCTAAAATTGTTGTGTTCCGACATTCAGAGGTAAGGTAGCCAGTTCCTCAGTTTGTTGAGTATTCCGGGTGAAGTGTGCCTCCACCTTCGGCCTTATCTTAACTTGTTACCAGGTGAGATGAAGGCCAAGCCCTTACCCGTCGTACAATAAAAAAAAACATACAATGTAACACCTAAATACAGAACACACATGTATTCGACACACACATGTTTATCGCGAGTGGGAATCGAACCCACAACCTACAGCGCAGAAGGTAGTTATATTTAAAAAACTGAACCTACAGTATAAGTTTTTAGGTTTTCGTGGTTATTCACTACATTTAAATTGTTAAACATTTCGGGAAACCGCTTCGAAATATCGAGGTAAAATTACATATTACTGAACCTACAGGTTTGTTATAGTTTGTCCACCTTAATATATTTTGACCATTTTTGATATATAGAACATTTTTGATTGCTTACAATATACAGAGAACCATAAAAACATTGTATTAAGAGTGGTACTATCGCTGAGAAAATGATCTCTTCTAGTTAGCCTTTTAATTTGCTGTAAAAAAAAACGAAGATCCCATAATTTTTACAGGTTTACACCACTGAAAAGTAGCTTGCCTATATATTCTAAAGGCTGCATTTATTTAAAAAAGCAAAAAAAAATTGTATGGTTGAAGACGGTAGACAGACGAATAGACGATGTGTTTTCTTGTCAATAGCTATTGACTATATATATTTTACAAAACTATACAATACCAGCTACCACGATATTTTTTTCTGGTAGAAGTAGGTAGGTCATATCTCTTAAGTGTGTCTTGTGTCTAAGTGTTATTCAAAGTTATTTATTTAGAAATAAATGTAACCTAACAGTAATATTAAACAACTATATCAAAACTAAATAGCTACATCTAAAAAGTAACAGCCTTAAAAAAACCTGTTTTTTTTTAAGTAAAGAGATATGGGTACGAATACTACACAAAGAACATATTAAAAAGAATCACGCAAACCAATGCCGACATCTGAAAATACAAAAAGAAAATGATGTTCAAGAATCTCTTTATCTAAAATGGTCACTATACTCGTATTAAGCGATTCAGACACTTCTTGTAAAATGTTTGGATTGAATAATGTCTATCAATACAAAATTGATTTGGACCAAAATTACATGATTATTATAAATATTGTTTTTGCACCAGAGGTTTAAATATTTTCTTTTATTGTACGACGGGGAAGCGCTTGGCTTTTATCTCACCTGGTTACAAGTGGAGATAAAGCCGAAGGTGGAGCCGCACTTCATCCGGAAATCCTCAACAAATTGGGGAACTGCCTATCTTACCTCTAAATGCCGGAACACAACAATTTTTGGAATTGTTATTATGGCGACAGAATTAGGTAAGATGGTGGTAGCTAGCCAGGCGGACTTAAATACAGTCCTACCACCAACCAAACCAAGCACAATATATTGTACTCCCCATGGGGATCAAACCCGGGACCTCTGGATTCGAAATCGGTGGGTTGAACCACTAGACGACAGAGGCGGTTAAAAAAAATACATTTTTCACGTATTTAGCGATGATATCAAAATGAAACGTGTACGTCTTATTAAAAAAGCTCAACTACCGTGTCATACAGATAGGGATACGTAGCTACTGCTCTGAACTCTTACAAGCTTAACATATCCATAGAACAGATTCAGATCACAAATAGAGTTTTCGTAAGACGTGTCCAATTACACGAGGTTGTAAATCTTTAAGCCACTTTACGAGGGTTGGAACATTGAAGTACAGCCGTTCGCTCATTGCTTTGTCGGATCTCACTGAGATTGCAGTTCTAATATGGTGCATTCTAATCTAAATTCTTTATAAATACGCGCAAGCATAAAAATAAAGATAAAGATATTTTTATTTACTCGAACATAAGTGAAACATAGATCTTAAAAATAGGTATCAATTCGAATGATCATTCATTTCATTATTGTTATAGCGTTTGACTCACTTAAAAAACAATACAGATTTGACCTATGATACTAAAAGGAACCTAACCTACTGATTCGAAAAAAAAACACAGAAGGCCCTGTAGTACCGCTATTCAATACAAATGTAGTTTGTCCGTTTTTTTAACGGCATTTTCGATAAAAAGTGCATTTACAATCGGATATATCTATGTTTGCAACGCTTTCCATTTTATGCGGTACTTATATGCCAAATAGTTTTCGTTTGGTATAATTAATTTGCATTAAATTTAATTTAACGTTTGTCGTGTCTAACTTGCTAACTTTTTATAGTAATCTTAATATTTTTATTGAGGATCTGGTGATTTTATAGCTTTAACTTATCCTAAAAATATCCATACAATATAAAATATAATTACATATTATACGTAGTTTATGTTTATAAGATATGTATATATAATATTAACTGTATAATATAATGTATATATCGTATTATGTTAGGTATATTATTAATTCATGTTGCACACTTTTCCCTTTTATTTAATCTACCTAGGTTTGCTGGTAGAGAACTCTTTTTAAGGTTAAGCTTGCCTTTGCCATACTATTTTAATTGTTTGTTTTTTTCTCAAATATGTGTGCAATAAAGTACAAAGAAAATAGTATATAATCCCATCATACAGTAACCCATCTGGATTAGATTCCCGCAGACTTTTTCCGGGTCGCTCGTCAATTTTCACCGCAGTTTCAAATCATTCTCTATAAACCACGCATTTCCATATCAAAAGGAGAATCAGCAATCAACGAAAAACCCGCCATTCGGAAACGTGTGGTCATATAAATATTTATAAATTCAAATTGGCAAGTGGCAGCCCTAGCAGCCCTACGACATTTGAAAGCGCCATTCAATATAGAGTTCGCTCAATAATGATGGAACAACATAAAATGGGCCTAATAAGGAAACTTTTACGAATCAATGTATTTCTAAATATTAATTTTGACGACATAAAATATGATTGTTTTAGAAACGTGAAGGAATTTATAAATAATAAATATTACAGGACGTTAATTTCTCACAGCGCCTTTTAGCCACAAACTATTTTTTTTTTATACTAATAGGAGACGGGAAAATCAAGTAGCGCACCTGGTGTTAAGTACATATCTTGCCTATGACAAAGCCTTACTGCATAGGTCACATCCACAAAGAACATAGCCTACACGGCACTGCATTGCACCCGTCAACTTGAGGCATAAGGGTGCTAAGCCTCACGTACCCGTAATTTCACCGGCAACCATACCTTTCAAGCCGAAACACATCAATGCTGCTTTGCGGCCGAAATAGGTATCACCATACCTACTTCAGACGAGCCCTTTCACAAGGGGCTTCTACTACTCTTATAGCTAAGCATAGCTTGTAATATGGACATTCGATCACGGATATTTTTTGTAAATACATACCATATGCTACAACAACCAAACACAGAACAAACTGATTTTTTTATTGTAAATATTTTTTCAATTGATAACTCAATGACAAAAGCAGACATGTACGTAAGTCGTCGCACCAAGGTCCCGATTCTACTAAACCAATTATTTCACTATGACGCAGAATGGCTACTAAAATACAAAAATGCACCTATAGTGTCCATTTTGCGACGATACCACTGTCGATTAAGAAGCGATTGGTTTGGTAGAATCGGAACCCAGGTTGCTGTACTATTTCGCATGACGATTAATGAATATAAGAACAAGAGTTTGTGACCTTTCACAAACTCTTGTTCTTATAATCATTAAGTTGTAATTATTTAGTCAAAAAATCAAATGATCATACATTCATTTTTTTTTTCTAAATAATTACAACTAGACCTCTTTTATACACAATGGATAGACTGCTTCTCGGTAAGTACCTTTAGAGGCACTCGATATATTCGTCACACGACCTTAAAATGTATATGATGAGGCAAGCATTTGCATATTCAAGAAACTAGTAGTTTCTAGAATATCTTGATCAGAATGATTTAATAAACCAAGCAACATTTTTTTTCTATAATTCGCTAGTTAATCTTACAAATTGCTATCTTCTTTCCCCATTTTCATTTGTACGTTTAATTAGTTTATTGTTTAGCCCTGTAGAAAGTGCGGAAAACTTTTGTATAGGAATTTTACAAGCGCGATTAACAAACTTTACGCAGCACGAGCTCGAATTACTTGGAAAAACTTACGTGGAGATCTTGTAGTCTCAAATTGGATCCCAAACTTTAACATCCGTAAAATTAAACCAGCATAGTTACATTAATTAGTACACTATACCGATGCTTGATCGCGAGCGGAGCGAGAAATGACGAACGTTACGTTAAGAGTCTATGATATGTGAAATGGCTTAGCTTCAGCGATCATATCTTCCACAATCCTGTAGCATTTACTTTGAAATTAATATAAGTTATAGTTCTGGATTGATGCTAGAACGCTTGTGTTTCGAAAACACGATTACATAAAATTTTAACGAAAAAATATTTAAAGTAGACTCTAATTTGTACCAAAAATGATCGCCATTCAATAAATACGCCCAATTAGGCCTTGACACTGTGTACATCAAATAAACACAGTATGCAGCAGAAGGTCTGTATTTTATATTTTCAAAATTAATGTTTGTTTTACCGTAAAAATTAAAACGTTGAAATTCGCGCGTATTTCTGTCATCTGGTGGTCATAAGCGCCGTGGTTGAGCGCACAGCAATGTCACCTTTATTACAACTATATCTTAGTTCGAAACTAGAGTGAAGTTGCGTTTTGTTGCTAATCTGAGGTACTATAGCCCGTAAGTACCTATTAAGGAGAAAAATTCATCAGTTGTGCCTTAACTTTTGGTTTTGGTTGGTGGTAGGACTTTGTATAAGTCCGCCTGGCTAGCTACCACCATCTTACCCAATTCTGTCGCCATAATAACAATTCTAAAATTGTTGTGTTCCGGCATTCAGAGGTAAGATAGCCAGTTCCTCAGTTTGTTGAGGATTCCGGGTGAAGTGCGTCTCCACCTTCGGCCTTATCTTGACTTGTTACCAGGTGAGATGAAGGCCAGGCGCTTCCCCGTCGTACAATAAAAAAAAAATTAAAGATGAAGAGAAGAAGATACTTATCCGACTTCAAGTTAAACTGTTTACCAGCAGCGGACATTTATGCTGAGCCGTGGCCTATTTGCTACTGCAACAAAACGCACATCTATTTTGTGTTTTATAATTGTCTTAGTATTTTTTTTTTATACCTTACTCTTACCTTATTCTACTTTTTTTCAAGAGATGTATGTTAGTGTACTGTGTTTTTTTTATTGTTTTATATGATGTGTAGTTTGCTATTTTGAGCATATAAACGTTTTTCTATCTTCTATCTATCTATCTTAAACTAATCTACTTTCGCGGTGTTTCGTTGATTAAGGAGGATCTGTCAGCCAACATTTGTCTGCCTCGGCGTAGTCTCGGCGAGATTACATCATTTGTATGCAGATGCCGGCGATGGGATGTACCCCGGGAAATTACCACATCGATTACAACATTCACGTAACGCCGGCAAAATGTTCAACTAATCCGAATGTCACTTCCTAATAAGTGACAGCAGAGGAATAGAGCAAAAATAAATCTATATATTAAATTGTAGTGAATATGACGCCGAACCAAAACCGGAGACCATAGATAGAGATATGATACACAGTAGCTTTTTTTGACGTAGTACAAGAACGGATAAAAAAAAAATAACAGGCGTGACAAAAACCTAGTCCAATGCGTTTCTAGAGAAATTATTATAATCTTAAGCGTTCGTTTTCTACAGTACTAATATCTAAATAATTGACAAACTTGATTCGGTGTCGTTTTAACGATGAGTTGTAAAATGTTTGACAAGCAATATGAATAAGTTGATAGAACAAGGTATAAAACCTTAACCATAATATTCTGGCGTTGTAACGGCAGATGGTTTGTCACAGCTGTAAAATAATGCTACGAAAATGTTTTGCGCGTTGTAATTAATATTTGTAATATTTTTACGCTTTCGTGTCCCGATTATACAAAAATACATACAAATAATGAAAATTCACTTATTTCAGACACATACATAAGACATAAGACCGGTAATTTGGAGTAAACGGTATTAACTCCAAGATTATACTGGTTCAAAACAGACGAGGGTGAAGAGCTCCATTCCTTTCCAGTATTGATATTACTTGATAAACTATAGCTACAATTAAAAGCAATTCCTCAATTAAAAACCACGAAACACCAAGAAACAGGAAACCAAAGCGACACAAGTACATTTAATAATAACGTAAAGAGGTCTACTCTACACTCAGCTAGACATAGTGGGATATGATGTCATGGCGACAGCATAGCTATTAATCACATTCTGCTTAACCCCTTGTGCGTGGAACAGTCCGACGAAGAGATTTGATCCCTTGCTGTGACAAATGAAGCAGTCTCTTGCACGAACGCGTCATACAGAGCACATATTATTATGTCCTACTCCTAAACTTAATTTAAGACAATGTTCGGGGTTGAAGAAAACTATTCTTAGTCGTTCCCTTCCCTTTTTGCTAACTACAGGTGTCCAACTAACTCGGGACTTTGTTATCCAGTCGTACGATTAACACTTAAAATAACATATTTGACAATATAGACATGTTTGCGTGCTCTTTATTTAAATTGAAGAAACTTATCACTTTTGCGTTAACTGCACATGATTGCACTCTTTCTTGATTTGTATCATTTACCTTTCTGCTCTTTAATTTCACTTCCAATATCATATTTTCATTTTATTTCTCTATTTATCTACTTCTTTTATAGTTTTCATAATTTATTAATATTGCACTAACTTCAGGATTTTTTTTTATATGATAATTACCCATCCAGTTGCGTTCTAATGTGATCATCGCTGTGGGCCACAGTATAACTAACTTTATAGGTACAGTCAGCGTCATAGATAAGTAACCCCCTTGCACAAGAATTGAATTTGAATAAAATAACATATAGTACGTATAAATCAAACTCGATAATACAATATATGTACAATGGACTGTTCCTTTCAAACGATATCTTCCAGACAACCTTTACATTAGATGAATTTTTATTTTATCGCTAGAGGTAGTTGGTACATGGTGGCGCACAAATAAATAGGGGTCGAATTTTGTTTATAAACAAAAAAGCTTGAAAGCACAATCGGATACCTTCAGCAACGAACTTGCATGTGTATTGGCTATAGGTATAACTTTAATATTTGTTGATATTTACAATATTAAATTTAAAATCAGCTTAACAAGCTATTCAGCGTTTGTACGCAAGCGTCTACAACAATGCAACCTTTCATAGTAGCACCCTTGTTATGTACGGCTGCCATTTCAGGCTTAATTACGTTGTTGTTTATTAAGCCCCGGGATTCGTAGCTGTCTCTCTCACACTAGAAACAGCCCTCGAGACATCAACATAGCTCCGTCGCGCTCGCACTCACAGGAATGTGAGGGAGAGTATGATTGACGTGATAAACATTTTTTGCATACCCATAATTGTTTTCATTGCGACGAGAAGTTGGTGTCAGGTGTTTTGATTTATGTGCTGCGTATATCAACAAAATAACCTTCAAATACTCAGTTAACTCTCATGAAGGGTCTTCGTAGTTCCGACAGTGATAGGTAATGTATGTGATAGGCTGATAGGTGATAGGTAAGAGTAGTAGAGCCCATTGTGAAAGGGCTCGTCCGGGTAAGTACTACCACCATACATATTTCAGCCTCCAAGCAGCATTGCTGTGTTCCGGTTTAAAGGGTATGGTCACCGGTGAAATTACAGGCAGGTGAGTTTTAACACCTCGCAATGCAGTGCTGAGGCTATGTTTTTTATGAATGTGATCTACGCAGTAAGGCATTGTTATAGACAAGAGATGCACTTAACATCAGGTGGGCTATTTGCTTGTTCCGTCTCCTAGTAGTATAAAAAAAAGGTAAAGCAATGAAAAAATAAATGACTGGACATTTTACACAGTGCCATATAGCCCCGAGGCAAAACTTGTAATATGCGACCTATAGTCATATAATGTCATTTTTTTTGTCGCCTCTGTCTATGTCTATCTCTCTATGTTTCCTCCACAAGTAGCGAGCAGGATGAAGAGATGAAGGCCTTCCCCGTCGTACAATAAAAAAAAAAACCTAGAGCTCAATGCCCAGTAGGTACACAGGCTGGGTTATGGGGATTATAGCACAATATACCACATTCACACAGTGCGGCAGATTATACAGAAAATAATAATAATAATAATAATAATTATTATTATATAAATATTATTATTATTATTATACAGAAAATAGAGAAATATAATCCCCTGCGCTTGAACTTTAGAGAATTATGAAATGGATTTTGACTTTCTCGTGAGCTGAGCAGTTCTACAATCCTTGCAGCGATGACAGGTTGATTGACAATATATCAATGTGTATATATACTACGTATTTACTGATTATATTACTTAGTATTTCCTTTTGGTTACGTACCCAAAGGGTGAGAAATATTACTATGCCCCCGCTGTCCGTTCGACCGCCCGTCTGTCAATCTGTAAACGGACTGTACCTTCCAGTCTTGAAGTCTTCATTTTAAGCAAGCGTGCTCCATTTCAGGCCACATCTTTACTTGTTTTACATGTCAGCTGGTGGTCAATCGCTTGACTTTCACCAATAAAATAAAAACTTAATAAATGTTTTAAATATTTTGGTGTGTTTTTATTATTATAACATAAAAATCATACTATCCTAAAGTAAAGACTATAGTTAATTGTCATATTGTAGCACACAGTCTAATATATAGTATTAATTTATGAAACTAATGTATGTAATCAGATTTAGAAAATTTCTTGATACCGTTAAGCGTATTATCCATCTAAAATGGGGCACCCATAAAAGAAACATAATTTTTTGCTTTGAATAGCGCCCCGCACTACCGTTTGAAAGAATAGAATAACTTTTTACTGTACACAAAATTTACCTCGAATAATTCTAACATTAGGTAGCCACCTCTGTGGTCTAGTGGTTCGTCTACCGGTGTTAGATCCAGAGGTCCCGGGTTCGATCCCCAGGGGAGTACAAAATTGTGCTTGGTTTGGTTGGTAGTAGGACTTTGTTCAAGTCCGTCTGACTAGCTACTACCATCTTACCTAATTCTGTCGCCATGTCAACAATCTTAAATTGTTGTGTTCCGGAATTAAGAGGTTAGATAGCCAGTTCCTCAGTTTGTTGAGGATTCTGGGTGAAGTGCGCTTCTATCTTCGGCTTATCATAATTAATAAAAAATGACACTCTTGGACACGCTTCCTTCTGGTACTGATCTGGGACAGTTGAGTCACCCATTGGCCGTTTGTAACGGTCCTTAGGTAATCTGACTGTTTCCTTTGTACATAGTTAGTTTAACTGTACATTTTATTGAAAAAAAAGGGTTGAAATACAATGCCTTATCACTAAAGACGATTTCGTCCTTTACGCATATAGATGTGAATGAAGCAGCATAAGGGAGGTAAAATATCTCCACAACGGGGACGCCGGCCTGTCACATTACGGCTGTTATTGGGTAATCTGACATGTCGATATGTGGGGTTGTCTGTTGCACTCGTGCGGTGATAATTTTACATTTCCCTTTTTTATCACTATACTTTTACATTTTACGTTTTTTTTTTATTGTATGACGGAGAAGATAAGTTAGTCTTCGAAGTAAGTCTTCATCTCATATTGTTTTAAGTTAAGATAAGACCGAATGTGGAAACCTGGAATCCTCAACAGTCTGAGGATCTGGCTATTTTACCTCTAAATGCTGGAACACAATAATATTTCAAGAGATTTAGGTAAGATGGTGGTAGCTAGCCAGACGGACTTAAAAGGTTGGTGGTAGGACTTTTTTCCTACCAAGCAATAATTTACGCTCAGGGGATCAAACCCAGGATCTCTGGATCAGACTCCGATGTAACACTAGACCGCAAAGGCGGTCTTACCCATAATGTATCTAAAATATATCCTGAAGCTATAGTAGAATAAACTCCAAACATAATTTCATTCACCGTCTTCTGATCTGGCTTATTCCTTAGCAACCCAAAAGTTGTCTTGAAGAGATCGCTCTGAGCAATCTATTATATCTGGTATAATGATTTTGTGTTTTTTATTTATTATGTTTACAATAACAATATTCACTGCTAGTTAAGTTATAGTATTTTATCATCAAATATATATATATTATATATTTATATCTTTTTATTACATTTCTGATATTTTTTTCTCACGTATTTGATAGTTAATACTGGTGGTTTGATATTTGACCCGACACAGAGTTGGTGCTTTTATCAACTATCACATACGTAGGTAAAACCCGTGTTTGATAAAACATTTATATTTATTGATATTTTTGAATGTTTATTTTATTACTGTTAAATAAAATGTTTATCTATCTATCTACCTACGATATAATTTGTATTCAACTGAAGCTAACAATGATAATTCAGTTCTATTTTACTATTTGTTGCATTTTTTGTGTTTCAAGCATATTTAGAGGAACATAAAACAGTACGATGATAAGCCAGAATACCACCTCTCTCTCTCAAAGGTTTGCTGGTAGAAAACTCTTTAAGGGTTAGGCTCGCCTCTGTACATATGTCTTCCTATGACATGTTTAAATTTTTGTACATTTTATGTGTACAATGAAGAATAACAAGGTTATGATGCTAAGCCAACGAAGAGACAATGCCAATAATGAATTTACAAAGGAAGGTGGCCTTTGTTCATTCATGAATGACTGACTGCCCAACATTTGACAATGAACAACACTGTTCAACAACATGGTAAAAAAGACACGTAAAAAATACACTTATTTATAAAGTACAGTTCAGAACATAATATAAGCACGCCGTGCGAACCCGGCGATGGGACGTAATATTCTGATAAAAAGCAACTGTTAGACCACGCCTCGGAACGCTCAATGCTATCTCATGATATCACTGAACATGAGATAACAGATATGTTTATTTACCAGCTGTTGTACCTACGAGAACCAAATGCTTTTGGTCGGTTGGGTTTTTGATATCGTTTTTTTTACTGGCAAGGGAAAACCAGGCTTAACACAACATGATAAATAGCGACCGAGATAAATAGAGAAAGAGAGAGACCGAATTAGAGATGGATGGATTATATGAGGGATGATATTGGTGAGAAAGCGAGTGAGTTATGAGATGTCGTACTATGAGAGAGTGAAGAAGAAGACTTCCTAATTTTCTTTTTTTATAATACGACGGGGAAGTAGCCTTCATCTCATCTTGTTTCAAAATATGCTAAGGGCGAAAGTGGAAGCGCGCTTCACCCGGAAATCTCAACAGACAAAGGTTCAACAACTAGTTATCTCATCTCTAAATTCCGGAACACAACAATTTAGAATTGTTGTTATGGCGACATGCCACTTAATTAGATTTAAATATTTACTAATTTATTTATTAATTCGAATCGGTAAAAAGAAATATTTTTTTTTGTACGAATGTACTACGTAGGTACTTGACCTTCATCTCACCGGATTTGCCAAGTTATGATAAGGCCAAAGGTGGAAGCGCACTTCACCCGGAATCCTCAACAAACTTAGGCACTGGCTATTTTACCTCCATATGCCGGAACCATTTTAGAATTATTGTTATGGCGACAGAGTAGGAAATTAGGAAATAGGTAAGTTGGTGGTAGCTAGCCAGGCGGACTTAAACAAAGTCCTACCACCAACCAAACTAAGCACAATATTGTACTCCCCCAGGGGAGCGAATCACTAGACCACAAAGGCGGTTTACAAATAATGAGATAACAAAAACGGAGATGAATAATTATAAATTTACAAGACATTTTCATATTTTTTTGTTTAGTATGGGTCAACTATCGATATCAAAACATTTATTATATAGCGCCGTTATCGTATCACAACAATGTAATGTTCTGATGGGTTTATCCGCATCTCAGTAGGTATTTGTATAAATACGACATGGTCCTACATTTAAAATACCAGTAGCATAACGAAGCTTGTGACATACAGACAGTGCGTCCGTGTATATGAAGTTATATTGGAAACATGATCATGAAATCGTATTTATTGTTGTTTACCCTGTTTACTTTGGAACAAACTGGTGAGTCATGAGTGAAAATATAATGTAGGTATGTTATTATGTACGCCTAACATAATATGGTACGAGTATATTGAGCGCACTTCACCCGGAATCCTCAACAAAATGAGGAACTGGCTATTTTACCTCCATATGCCGGAACAATTTTAGAATTATTGTTATGGCGACAGAGTAAGAAATTAGGAAATAGGTGAGATGGTGGTAGCTAGCCAGGCGGACTTAAACAAAGTCCTACCACAAACCAAAATATAACCATCCGTCTATTACCAACCGACCAACCAGGTCATCTAGGTCAGTCCACCTAGATGGTCGGATGGTATTTTTTTTTCTTACCGACAACACGGTTAATCGGTTGATATTTTTTTTTCTTAACCAACCACCTGGTTCCTCGGTTAGTAATTCGTTACCTAGTTGCGGATTGCACAGTTACAATTGCTTTACTGGTCACGTCGAGTCCTTGTGAGCTGAAAGATTTGTCTGCCAACTTATTTATGTGGCCTTGCCGGTCGGTTGGTAATAGACGGTTTGGTCAAGGCTGTGGGCCCAGTTCAAATGAATAGCTCCTGACTTCGGCAGGAGGATGGTAAAAACTGCTCCTGTATTGTATTCATTCAGCCGTAACCTAGTGATTACTGAATGATGCAACGGAATCGGGCAACGGAGCGATTCCGTTGCCCGGGGTAGATCACTAGGATAGTAGATCACACTTAGCCCAAAGTTAAATGTATTCCACATTTTAACTCAATCGAGACCTTGGGTCACGTGACCTTATTTAAGCTAGTGAATCGGCATTGCTTTTCAGCGAGGCAATGCAACTAGTGACTTGGGCACGCTTCCGTCTGGTTTGGAACAGTTGAGTTACCTATAGCCCGTTTGTAATGGTTCTTAGGTAATCCGACTGCTTTTTTTGAACATAGGTAGAGTAAGTTAAAATGTACAAATTATTTTTAAATGTTTGTGAATAAATAGTATAATATAAATAATAGTATTTAGCATTTTTGAACTGGTCTAAAATTCAGTAGCAAGATTTTACCGTTTTAGTACCTGTCCTGTACCTTTTACCACACACTGACATTTTATAAAAAAAAAACACTCTTTATCTACAGGTGCAGAATTGGGGTACACGTATAGTGATGCCGCTGAAGGGTGGTTAAAGTTGCATAATATCCGGGCGGCCAAATGGGATGACGCGAGCATATTGTGTGACTCTGAAGGTCAGTTCTTATTGTTTGAGTAATTGAGCTACGATAAGATTTTTTTTTTATTTTATTGCTGATAGCCAAGCGTTTCAGCTTACTTGAAAAACAAGAAAAGATGTGGAAAAGATGGAGCACGCTTGTCTAAAAGAAACCTGAACAGGTACTCTGGACTTATATACTCCAAGATTGTACTCGTGCGGAATAACAGACGAGGGCAAGGAGTTCTATTCCTTACCAGTATTAATGATAAAGGTAGAAGCGAAACGATGAGTTCGGCACAGTGGTACATTAACAAGGTACGGGTTGTAGCCTGCCGTACGTCTACTAGTCCGGTGATGGAAATGGATGGAGGGATTAGGTCAAAGAAATGCGCACACTCGCCAAAGTGGAATTTATAGAACACAGAAAGCCTGGCAAGCCTATGATAAGCGAATCATTTCCTATGAGCCTAGCAGCATGATGATCATTCGAATCCAGGGCTTCGAGCTGATAATTGGCTGAGCCATTCCAAAGATAGCAGCAGTCCTCCATACAAGATAGGACCTGAGCTTTGTACAAACTCAATAGCTGTCCCGGTGTGAAGTACCGCCGAACCTTATCAAGAATACCCAGCTTCATAGCATCAAATTAAATATAATTATGTTTGTCAATTTCTATAAGTGTGTGTATCACTCACATAATGGTTGAGTGGGTTTTTCCTACCAACTTGGGTAATTCCAAATGCTGGAAGAGGGTTTGGGAAAAAACATTGTTATTATTATAACGCTGAGATAACCAGTCCAACAGTTGACTTTTGACTGCTGTTATCTCCTGCATCATTGAGTTTTTGGTCATTATCACGAAGTAATAAATAAATAGTAGTTAATTGATTCAGGCGCTAATTTGCTGAAATCCAATGTTTAAAATAAATAATCTAAAAACAAAGCGCAATGCTCGAATCGGCGACACGTCGGCAGAGGGCTCGTCAGCTAAGCAGCAAGACTATATTTCCTGAGGATGACCCGTGTGGAGGCGAACACGTCGATTTGAAATTTTTCAAACACATTATGCGATTTTGTTTTTAGACATTAATTTCACTCAGCAACTAGCTTCAAACTTAGCAAAGCTTTCAATAACATAGCTAGATTACGGATACAATAATTATAAACTCTTTTTTTTTCTGTAAATGCATATTTATCATACAACAACACCCAAACCCACCCAGGACAAACATTTGTGTGTTGAATATGATGAAATATGAAGAATTGATGTTTGTTCTGTTTTTGGGTGTTGTATCATTTAGTACGTATGTATTTACAAAAGTATCGTAATCTAGTTTCAATATTACAAGCTATGCTTAGTTTGGGACTAGATGGCGCTGTGTAAACATTAATTTTGTTTTATAACTGTATTTTTTTATTTTATTTTTTATTTATTTAAAACACAAAAAACGGCTTGTTACTCGTACATTACCAAGTTACATTACCAGCAATGTACAAGGAAAAAATATTCTTCGTACAAAACCGGGTAATGTACTAAGAAACATTCGTTCTTTGTACATTACCAATTAAATTAATAGTTATGTACAAGGATGTAAATATTTTTAAAAATATTTTTGTAAATATTTTTCGGTTTTGTTCAAAAAAAATCTTTGTTCCTTGTGCATAACCAAGGAGGTTCTCCGAGTTAGTGTATATGACTTCTTAATAGAAAACAGAATATCATAGAAGTATTATGTTATTTATATAAGGCTTTCGACTGCGTAGATCATGACACCTTAATCTCAAAGCTTAATATTATGGTAATCAGAATCAGGCAATAAGCTTCATGCGTCCTATCGAATAAACCTATCGAATCTCATTCAAAAAGTGGACATTAACGGTAACAAATCTTCGGGAACATCCACTAACATCGGTGTCCACAAGGGTTAATCTTAATGATCTGCCTTCCTATGTAGGGGTTTTATGTGATATTGTATTGTTTGCAGACGATACTTAATTCATATTTAGAGTTGATAGCTAAAGATAATTATGCTTGTATAAATGCTTCTCTTGATAGAGTTCTTGATTGGTTTACGGTAAACTCTTGATCAAATGAGAACAAAACCAAATGCATTAGATTACCATGCCTAATGTTCAAGTCAGCAATGCTAACATTCTCTTAAATGGGGAAATACTTAACTTTATGAAAGCAACAACTTTATTGGGTTTAAATGTCGATGCAAAATTGCAATGGGGTATTCATATTGATATATTAGCTAACAGGCTAAGCTCGGCAGCTTACGCAGTACGTACAATAAGGCATCTTACTGATGAAGCTACGGCGAGGTTAATTTCTTTTAGTTACTTTCCCCCCACTTTTAGTTACTTTGCTCCCACTACATTAACACAATTCATTACATTATTACAATTCGTATCACAGTATTTAACCTCCTATTCTGGATGTAATGTACACCAGTTCGTTCGAATTCGTAGAAGTGCTCGGCCTCTCAGTAGACATTATCACTGATTATTTGTACCTACTGAAGACAAACTATCTTAAGTAAGGAAGCTTGATAACTATCTTCATTTCACATTTTGTATTTCATTTTATGAATGACAATAATAGGTCAAGCTTGTCAATATTTGAAAAAATAATCAAATACACTACTCCGATATCATCAGATACAGAACCTCCGTGGTTTTGGACAGGGAACAAAGTATTTTTTGCAAAACTGGGTAATGTAGGAAGAATGTTAACATCGTTGTACATAGCTGGTAATGTAATTGGTAATGTACAAAGAACTAAAGTTTCTTAGTACATTACCCGGTTTTGTACGAAGAATATTTTTTCTTTGTACATTGCTGGTAACGTAACTCGGTAATGTACGAGTAACAAGGGGAAAAAACATCTATAATCACCACAAAAATGTTAGTTCTGGGTGGGAATCGAACCCCACAGCGCAGAAGACAGAGTTAATAAGCAGGGCCTGCTGAGACACATCCCTTCAATAGCGTTTACGACATTCAAGGTCTGAGTTGGAGCGGTCTCCACTTTTAAAAATATTTTCATGTAGCTTATTTACGCTTTCATAAATAAGCATTAAGCAGGTTGACGAAGCTAGTATGTGTCAGTGTGAATGGTACAGTTGGGAGGGACCTCGGCAAATTTCTCTGACCAAATCTTTGTTCTTGAGATAGGCCAGGGGGCAGTACCATGAAGTCTCATTGCGATTTAATTGACGACCTAAACTGAGCTGAATTTCTATATCGTACCACGACGTCGCATAAGCGTGTCAGTGTATAGGTTCTGTTCTAAACGAGCGACTCAGCTGAGAGTTGAATCGCAAACAATAATTTCATTCCTTCATCCTCTTAACTAAAAAAAATATATAGCTGCTGATTAAATTTTAGAACGCAGTCTTCAAAAATTTAATCAGACCAGAGACAAAATGTAGTTCATTCAACTATTGAAACGCTAACCGCTGTGTAGACTTCATGGTACTAAATTGAGCGATCCAGTTTAGGACCCTTCACTGAACTGCATCGGAAATGAGTGGCGTCTCATTATGTGATGGTAGGCTACCAGGTACCCTAAACTGACGGTACAGATAGGAGGGCCAGACTAGAGAAACCTTGGCCAAATTGGAGATGTTTACGATAAAAACATTTAAAAGTATCCTAATGAAGAGCATGATGAGAGCGAATGAGGCAAAAGTGGCGTGCAAAGAGTGTAAGTGAAATTCCATTGTCTCTGCCACTGGGACAGTCGTAAGTCTATGTTCTACATCCATCCAGACAAAACCTCAGAGACCTAACCAAAGCCTCTTAAAGCATTCTTGTTTCAATATAACGTAACTTCTGTTTTTTTTCTACACTGAACAAATTGTGACAAAAGTCAAGAATGCTCTTAGAGGTCGTGGCTACCCCCCAGGGAGTTTGCTTTTCATAAATTTGCCGATTTAATGTTACAGGAGCCGTTTTAGCTTCACCTCTGACCAGCCGACTTCGCGATGCGATAAAAACTCACGTGCAGCTAAAGGACGATAATATTTACATTTTATACACTGGGATCCATGCCAATAAGCTTGGCGATCCGCTTGTCACCCGCGAAGGTAAGCACACTTGCACTACCAGCCGAAGTACCCGGACTTATAGCACGTTTAGTATTACTGCCTCTGTGCCCGGGTTCGATCCTCAGGGGGAGTAATATTGTGCTTGGTTTGGTTGGTGGTAGGATTTTGTTTAAGTCCGCCTGGCTAGCTACCACCATCATACCTAACTCTGTCGCCATAATAACAATTCTTAAAAAAATGTTGTGTTCCGGCATTTTGAGGTTAAGATAGCCAGTTCCTCAGTTTGTTGAGGATTTCCGTTGAAGTGCGCCTCACCCTTTGGCCTTATCTCAACTTGTAACCAGGTGAGATGAAGGCCAAGCGCTTCCCCGTGGTGCAATAAAAAAAAAAGGTCAGGTGCATGGAGGTTGGGGCAATGTGATCTAGTGGAGGCAACTCTGTTGGTAGTACCTGCAACCTGCAAAGGCCAAACACCCTCCTGGCGAAGTCTAGCGACTGGTGTTCCGTTGGTGCCAGTGCCTTCTGGGTAAACTCACTCCATAGACCTCACCGTTGCTTGTGCAAGTTTCGAGGATTATGTAAAATCATGAAGTAAAGAAACTCATTTTTTTTCAACTGTCAACACTTTAAACATTATATTTGCAAGCTAATGAAGTACAAGTCAATGACATTTTAACATCCAACCATTACTGGTGCACCATTAATGGTACTGCCTAATGGTACCCTGGATAGCCCCTGAATAGTGGTCCTGCGGCACACGATCCAGGGTACTTAAAGATAAATGTAATTTCTCATTCCACTAGCCCGTGCATGAAAATAAGTATAAAACATCTTTGGTCTGGGCAAAGTGTATTATGGAGAAAAAAACATGTCAATATAACGATGAAATCGAGAGTCAATGAAATCGAATTAAACGATAAGAGTTTAGAATAACTGTTTTAAAGCGAAGAGGGCCTTTCCAGACTAAAAAATTAAAAAATCAAATGTAGTCACGCGTTTTTAATCTTTTTCAGGAGTTCCAATAAGAAATCTACCGGTACCTGCCAGATTTTCCCCCGAAAACTCTACGACGAATTGTGTTATGTGGGGGATTGAAATTAACAGACTACTAGAAACAAATTGCAACAGTGAATTATTTTACGTTTGCTACAAGTCACTGAAAACAAAGGATAATCAGCAAGGTATTATTTTTTAGTTACTGGTTGCCAACAGGACCATATTACTACGACTTAATTGCCCTTCTGTCTGTCCAATAGGTACATACTGTTGAGTTTTAGGCAACATATTAAGAAAGTGTTTTTATTCAATACTGCCTTAAAAAGGCCGTGTGTTTTGACATTGTCAGATTTCATTAAATGAACAACTCGGGTTTCAGATTCTATGAATCCAAATACAACAGAGGATACAGAAAGTAACTATTCTTCAGTGAAACCCAGACTGCAGTCACAGCCAGGTCAGAGCAGAAGTAATCCTATTGATAACATGCGTTGCGCTGCCGAAAACGATAAGATAATTTTCATCAATACCGACTTGGAAACGGAGAATTTGAGTGATATTATCAATAGATCTGCTACAAAAATTACAATTATTTACGCTCATCAAGCATACATCACACATTTGGATGGCAAATCAGAGAAAATAATCGGCGATATAAGAGATCCAGTAACAAGTAAGAATTAAATATCTCGCAAGAAACTAAACGCGCTTTGTAAAACAACTCGAAAAGTCGGATATAACATCTATATCATACATTTTGTATGTTAGTAAATAATTTTACGAACCATATTAACGATGCTTCTTTATGTCAATTGCTAATTTCCATGCTGCCTGTACATTTTAACCAAAATCTGAAAATTACGGTCCAAATATCTCCATAAATTAAGTAACCGGTGAACGTTTTCCCGTAGCTACAGTGGTTATGGAAATTGCTCTTTCTGCTTTCTTTTAAAAATCTACATAGTGTATTTTTTTTTTCATGACAAAAAATATACGATATTTTAATTTTTGATATTTTTGTCTAGATTCCATACAAGTAACTGATCCTTCTTCATATGGTTATAAGCAACCGTCGGAGTCGGGACTCTCAGGTATCCATTTTTTGTATGATGAGTTACCTCTTGATCTAGGCTTACCTAACTCTAGGCCAAAGCAATGATGAGGTCAACATTGGAACGAGCTTTCCCAGAAGGCAAACCATTTAGCGCCACACTTAGGCGATTGCATGTCCTACCAGTTTTTTTTTTATCGTACGAAGGTTAGGTGTTTAGCCTTCATATCATCCGATTTACATGTTTTGATAAGGCCGAAGTTGGAAGCGCACTTGACCCGAAATCCTCAACTATTTGATGAGGAACTAGTTATCTATTAATTATATTTAACATTTAAATGCCGGAACAGTTCAATTTTAAAATTGTTGTTATGGCGACCGAATTGGGTAAGATGGTGATAGCTAGCCAGGCGAACTTGCACAAAAAAAGGGGAGTGTAATATTGTGCTTGGCTTGGTTGGTTCCCCCTGGGGATCGAACCCAAGACCTCTGGATCTGACACTGGTGGTCGAACCACTAGACCACGGAGGCGGCGTTGTTGTAATCATTCAACCGATATATGAGAAATTAAACTTTTTTTTTTTTATCAGGTACCACACAAAGACCTCATCCGCCATCGTTTGATGACCTTCAACCGCTTGGGTCTCAAAAGCCAGGTGAGTACCTTATCTTTTATGAGGTCCGGTTTGACCTATTCCATCTGGACTTGAAGACTCCAAGATTGCACTAGTCCAGAAAATCAGACGAGGGCAACGATATCAATTCCTTATTACTACTGAGAGGATAGATAGAAATATATACATATATTTGAAAAATAACAAAGGTAGAGGTTATGTGTGCTTGGCACATGGAACATCTCCGTACGTCAGCTACTCCAGTGGTGGAAAGGGGAAGGAAGTGAGGATTAGTAATTTAGTTTACTATATAGTATACGTTGTATTATATTATTTGTATTATCGTCCTCCAGTTTTGTACCAGCATTCTCCGACAAGCTTAATACCTGTCACTGGCCCGTCTCCATTTTCAGGTAATCTGAAGTACCTAACAACAAACATTCGGGTTTTGTTCACGACATCCCGTGGGAATTTTATAAAACTCTTTTTAAGTGCACCCCTACATTATAAAACTGAGAATGACAAGTCTTTAGAACCTATGGTTTGAGCTCAGTCAGTCATCTACACGACGATTTTATACATTTAGTTATCAGTTTTCACGCCGATCTAACAGAACCTTAAAAACATGGAATACGACGGAAAGTTCATCTTGTGTGATAGCGTTTTTACTGCAGAAAATGACAACTCAACCAAATAACAACATGTTACGTAATTATAAATTGTTGTGTTCCGGCTTTGAGAGGTAAAATAGCTAGTTCCTCAGTCTGTTGAGGACTCTTGTTGATAAGAACTTCCATCTTCGGCCTTATCATAACCTTACACTAGGTTAGATGAAGGCCAAGCATTCCCCGTACTATAACCAGTCCTACCACCAGTGTTGTGATCATACATTCATAACGATATATGAGGAAATAATCGTTTAATTTATTTGTTGAACTAAGGTTGCGACTTGGAGGATAAGCAGACATATTTTCATTTGAAATACAGCAACCCGAGAAAATTATACAAAGTCATATAATTTTATGAAACACTTGCTCTTTTCAAAGCTATTTGTACTAGAAAAACTATTGAAAAACTGAGCCTATGCTATTTATCGGAACTTAAATGATGTGTGCATTTTTTACCAGGTATCACACAAAAACCTTATCAGCCATCGTTCGATGACCATCAACCGCTTGAGTCACAAAATTCAGGTAAGTATCTTATTTTTTGAAAGGAGTGGTCCGGTTTGACCTACTGACTCTGATGTTGAAAACTCCAAGATTGCACTATTCCTAAAAAAAGAGCAATGAAATCTATTCCTTACTACTCTATACTCTACGAATGATAAAGGTACAGAGTTGTATTATATTATTCGTAATATTGTCCTCCAGAGTTGTACCAGCAGTCTCCAGCAACCTTCATACCTGTTACACCAGACTTGGCTCTATTATCAGTTATTTCTGCTTCCTGCGGATGCATTCCTGCTATCTGAAATAACTAGCGTCCGGGACTTCGATCACATCCTGTGGAAACTTTCTAAATCCCATTCTAAGTGAAGCCCTACATTAAAAAACTGGCAAGAGAATAACACAATAAGAGAATGTCAATTTTTTTTATGAATAAAAAAGGTAGCCGAGCGTTTGACCACCAAGTCACTTGAAAAACAAGTCTCTAAGACCTCGAATTTGAACCGTGCCCACTCAGTCAGCTACACGATTGTATCTATTTAGATTCAGTTATCACGCCGATCTAACATAACCCTAAAAGAACATTGGAAACGACGGAAAGTTTATATAGAAGAATATCACACTTCAATCAAAGAACAATTGCTAGAAGGAACGAAAAAAAAGAACAACTGCCAATGTACACGTTATAGTTGCATGGTTGCATTTTCTTTCAGATTACTATCCTTCGTACTACACCTCTCTACCGCAAATAAATGGACGGATAAAGTTTTATGGGCCGGCCACTTGGAGAGACGCTAAGAACATATGCGCTTATGACAGTGAGTATTTTTTTTTATCTACTATCAATATTATAATGACTCATATAATTGTAGGGTTAGAACGAAACGGGTCTCAATCACGCGTACCTTCTAAGAAGTTCCGGAATATCACGTTAATCTGCAGGTACAGGTATCTATGATGTTATTTGTTTTTATGGGAAAACCAACAGGACGTACAACATAAATGAAAAACAGTAATAACACGAAAGGCCATTAAAAGGTTTTATTTCTGCCTGCAGCAAACTTACTGAAAATTATCACCCGTAGGTGAGACCGGGTCAAAGCCGTATAGCTAAGGATCTAGGCCTGTAGTTCGTTCATTTTAAATCACTAATGTATCAAATAAACATTTTTAATTACTATATCTATCTAGGTACACAATTACGTACACATATTACTAAAACTAAGGCAATTCAAAAAAATAACAGAAATAAAAATAGTAAACTTCTACTTTTTACGATTTTGCCTAACACCTGGGTAAAACCGTATACTATATACGATATTGCCCCGGAAGTAATCTTTCAGCAATACATTTTCTGCATATGAAATCATCCAGCTTCTCTGAACTGAAGCCTATACAACCCTCATGCTGGGATCACCCTTGCAACCCATATATTATACCCGACCTTAATCTATGCTGTAAATAACTTGAATGAAATAAATAAAATCTGGTACCTATAGGTACTGCCCTCCTATTTGGACAACCGTAAGTGGATATTCCTTTTGTTTAATGGAAAATGCTTGCGTGTTTTCATAATTATTCAATGTATGGGTGCACTTGCTATGCGCGATAGAAAATATACTCAAGAAGTATATTTTCCGTAGCTTACAGCAATTGTATGCAGTCTGGAATCAGCCATTCCGTTATCTAACGAGCCCTATCTCTTCAAGCAAACATTGCTCCAGCGTAGATCTCTTTTGTTCCTACTAATGTGGGAATAATCCAAATATTTACACTCGTAAATTCTCGGATTATTTCGACATTAGTGGGAAGGAGAGGAATTATATGATAATTGTATTATTAAGAAATATAAATATATGTATAATAAGTATATAAAAACAGAAATGTTATGTATCAAACACGCCCTCAGTAAATACTGCCGCAAGCTGGTTGGACAAAAGCTAATCGGACAACGTGCTCGAATATCTGCTCCTAATTAATAAAAAAAAAACAAGCCTTCAACGCAGCCATATTTTGGATATAAAAATATGTATTCGATAACTTTATAAAAATGATATACATGAAATGGGTACGCTTTTGACCTTGAAGCTCTGGGCATCACCTGGATGAGGTTAAGGTCTACGATAGAGCCAGCATTCCCAGAAGGCATTGCACTCCCGCGCACCAATGGAACCCACACTGCTTGGCGCCCAAGTCAATTCAATTCAATTATCCATTAATTTATTTATTTATCGGAAAACCAACAGCTCTTAGTTAAAATAACAAAAGCAATAGAATCAGAAAGCTAATAACATTTTTACGTCTAGATAACAGTACGAAAACAAAAATGTGAAGATGTATAAGTTAATTCACTACTTAACCTAATTTACACCGTAAAATTCTGTATTCAGCCGCTGCCTTGCTGAACTGACGCTCGTACATAATAGGTCAAAATCTATTCGCCTACATAGCTCTTTGAAGTTATCACATGCTCGCCACAGATACGTATTTTATATTTATAATACAATATCATATCATATCAGTAAGTTTTTTTAGGATCACTTGGAAACGTCATATCTACCGCCTGTTCAGAATAGCGTCAAGGAGAAAGGCAAGAACCTCATACAAAAAAAAATGCTAGCTATTTTTTTTATGATCGATATCAATAGCCTAAAATGATCTAATACTAACTTTATTCAATAAAAAGTACGATTAAACTAACTATGTACAAAGGAATCAGTCAGATTACCTAAGGACCGTTACAAACGGCCTATAGGTAACTCAACTGTTCCAGAGCAGTACCAGTCGGAAGCGTGCCCATGACACTGGCTGCATTGCCACGCTGAATAGCTATGCTAATTCGCTGGCCTACTAATATAATATATAAATAATACTAACTACAATTTATTAACTGGAGCACATTATTTTTTAATGCCAGGCTTTCTTATCTTCTACGTAATCAGATTTTTCTTTCCTAGTTTTTTTTACAAAAAAAAATAATTGACAAGCATAATACGTAATCTGAAATTTATAGCAAGCTTTTCTAGATAGCGTTTGTGTTACAAAAAAAAAAATACAAGCTTATAGCACATCACTCGGGTATCTATTATAACAGCGTGCAGTTTGTATATGACCGATTTAATAACTTTTTTGAGCTTAGTTGTGGGAACAGTGAGTTCATGTTTATATTTTAACGCACGTACACAATATTTTCATATATATAATGGCAGGGCATGGTCAATACATTATTTACTTAAACATTATTATATCTAAACTGAATATGATTAATAAAATATCAACTTCTTAACTAACCAATATGTATGTGCCTATGTATCTATGTTTGAGATTTTTTTTTATTGAACTTGACTTCGGCAAAAGGTCGCCATAATAATCTCATTTTTTTTTCAGGAGCCACACTTGCTTCTCCTTTAACGCGTCCTTTGCTTGACACGCTGAAAATGCACGTTCTGGGGTTGGATCGATCAGTATCTGCTTTTTACACGGGAGTGCACGCCAATTTCTCTACAGGCGATTACATTTCAATTGAAGGTAAATCAGAATAAATAGCCTCTCAGTTCAGCTGGTGGTAACTTTGCTTTCTAGGCTGTAGCTCGGGGATTCCATTCTCACTCGGTACAAACATGCGTATTTATAAATTAGAAATAGTTGTCGCCATAACAACAATTCTAAAAATTGTTGTGTACCCGGCATTGTGAGGTAAGATAGCCAGTTCCTCAGTTTGTTGAAGATTCCGGGTGAAGTGCGCTTCCACCTTCGGAATTTATCTGATCTTGTAACCAGGTGAGATGAAGGCCAAGTGATACCCCGTCGTACAATAAAAAATATTAATCATATAATATAATTATATTGTAGTTGCCATATTTTGAATATAGCTTTGACATTTGTGACCTGTTACTTAGTGTTATTAATAAATGATTGATTTGATTGATTGATGACGTCCGATAATAGAAACAATAAAGTAAATGGAGGAAGAAGTCATATTGTGCCAATTAAACGTTTGGAATAAAAGGCAGGACTATCATAATAATATGTTTCATAGACTGTTTTACTATTTTAAATTAGATTATTGAAACTATTTTCTCAGGAGTTCCACTACAGAAGATGCCAGTGGTTTTGGATCAAAGCCAACACGTTGACTATGAAAGCTCAGACAGCTGCCTCACGCTGATGACGAGAGAACCAGAATCGGTGCGGGGAGTGAAGTGTTCAGACAAACTTCCGTTTGTATGTTACAAGAAGACAATAAAGGTGGTGTATGGCTGCGGCACTCTTGATAAAGGTAAATTTCTATGAACCTACTTAGTTCGGATGATAATGATGCAAGACGATAGGCACTGTTACTATCCTTACCTCTAAATGCCTGAACAAAAAAAAATAAGAATTGTTGGTATGGCGACAGAGTTGGGTAAGATGGTGGGAGCTAGTCAGGCGGACTCAAACAAAGTCCTACCACCAACCAAACCAAGCACAATATTGTACTTACCTGGGGATTGAACCAGAATTTGCATTATTAATGAATTAACATTTGTTTTTTCTTACTAAAGCAAACATAGCTTTATTTATACATTCCCTACTACATATAATAAGCTAATGATAACATACACAGCTTATTTTACAACTTGATACTTTTCAAAGTATATTATTTATTTTTTGGAGTATATTATTGAATATTTACATACTGTTATATTAGGTAACATGACTTTTTTGGGAATTCCCGTACGACTCATAATCACTTTTGTCCGAAAATCCACAGACATCTCATAATCATCACTTGCCATAATGCTAGATTCTAATAAACTTTGTTTATTAAAATACTCTTTTTCCCGAATTATCTTCAGCTACAATATTGCAATGCATAATATACACATCTTCGAATTTCAATATTACTAAACTCACATATCCTATTTATGATAAAACATAGTAGGTATGCCGAATTATAAGCAACGAAATACAAATATAGGTTTTTAATATAATATAAGTGTGGTGGAGGAATTTATTCCGCCTTCGCAGTCCCTTATAGAAATTTTAGACGCACAGGATATTATCATCCCTACCTGGTTGATATCCCACATACAAGGAATAAGTGCTTTCAAAACTCTTTTATTAAACTTGGCACTTCGCACTGCAAAAACTTGGAATCGGTTTTCCAGCGTCTGTTTTCCGCTGTGTTACGACCCTAATGTCTTCAAGAAGGTATTAATAGAAACCTTTTGAGAAAAAATAAATAAAGTTTTTTTTTTTAGTAATGATATTATGTAATGGATTTTATATTTCGTTGTTATTAATAAGTACTTACATAAATTAATGTTTATTTTAGTACTTTAGTACACCGCTTTGTCTGCTCTTAACTATCCTTTCCATCTAAAGGTATCCTGGAAAAAATCGCTTTTAGCGATAAGCCCCCCCCATTGTACCTAGTTTCAGTGTTTTTCATGCTTGTTTGTTTTTTTCAAAATGTTGATATATTTTTTTTAGTTTATTGTGTTACCTATATTGGTGAACAGTAGGTACATAATTTTCTAAATCCAACAATAAATGTTTAGTAATAGGTATTTTTTTTAGGATACGAGTACAAGCCCCAATCCAGAAGCTGCTATAAGTTCCACCGAAATGGCCTTACTTGGAATAAAGCGTACGAGGAATGCTACAAAGAGAACGCCTACCTAGCTAGTGTCGACAGCCAAAAAGAAGCCCAGGTTCTCATAAACCTGTTTAATAAAAATCCTCAGAATGTGCTTAGAGACGTTTACTTCGTAGATAACGCTTTTATTGGTCTCAGTCGTTTATCGGCTCAACATTCTTGGGTTACATCAAAAGGTAAGTGACTAATCGTTTTTCAGAACACTAACTCCAAGCCACATTGAGTCCGTACTAAGTCGCCATCATACTAAAATTTTCATCTAATACTGTTCTGTGTAGTTGTAAATAAAAATCATAGACAGAGGGAAATTTATGAGTCCGTCTAAATATTTTTTTATATAACAAAGGGTACTCTTGACCCTGAGGCCAACCTTGGCATTACATAGGGAAGGATGAAGTCTGTCAGAGCCACATCCAACTAACGTTTGGCTCATGCCCAAGGTTTGCAAGTCGCTAGCATTTAATATGTGACAGGTAACAAGCCCGAATATATTTACAGCGGAATACATTGACACAATATGTCATTTGGACTTTTGGTCCTAGGACCAAAAGTCCAAATGACATAGTCTCTAGGGACATGCCGGTTACCTCACGATGTAACTTTTACCGTCAGAGAATGTGCATGTGTCAAATACGCAAATGCACTTTCGCAAAGTCCAATGGTGCACGACTGGATTTGAACCCACAACCTCCGCATCTCGATAAACTCGATAAACAGTTTCGTGGACTTGGGGTGCACTTAAAATGTCTTCTCGAAAATCCCCAATGAATATCTGTGAAGTAGGTGCATATATATAGTATAGGTACCGTTGGGGATTTTTTTGATTCTAATAGGCACTTTCTAGGTATGCTATACCTTGCCTGTACATGTTTCGAGGTCAAAAGCTGACCTAGTTTAAATTAAAAGAAATACAGTAAATACAGAGGAGTAAGTAACAAAAACAAAATACCCGGCCCAGCACTAGGAAATAAATATTTTTAATGAAAGACGGATCAGCTCTTGACCTCTTGGTTATAGGCTTGCTAGCTCAAGGCCCGATGCTAATGTTTTACTAAAATTCTAGGTACAGCGCCAATGTACCTGAATTGGAATACTGGAGAGCCTAACAATGCTCGTGGCGTCGAATTTTGTGGTTCAATGCACAGAAGAGGCACGTTTTTCGACGAGCCTTGCAATAAAACACTTGCCTTCATATGCGAGAAGAAACGAGAGTTACTATCGTTGGACACCAACGTCTGAGCAAATAGTTCCATATTTGTCAGTAATAAGATAAGATAAAGAGTATTTTTATTCAGATATAGCTATACACAAGTTTTCATATAGTAGTTCAGCCCCTTGTGAAAGGGCTCGTCCGGGTAGGTACTACCACCATACTTATTTCAGCCGCCAAGCAGCATTGCTGTGTTCTGGTTTGAAGGGGAATGGTTGCCGGTAAAATTACGAGCACGCGAGGCTTAACACCTTTATGGCTCAAGTTGACGGGCGCAATGCAGTGCCGTGTAGGCTATGTTCTTTGTGGATTTGACTTACGCAGTAAGGCATTGTTATAGGCAAGAGTGCACTTAACATCAGGTTGACTACTTGCTAGTTCCGTCTCCTAGTTGTATAAAAAATAATAACCATCACCACTATTCTATTACAACACTATTATTATATATTACGTATGTATTTACAAAAAGTATTTAAGTATTTTATCCGTAATCTAGTTCCCATATTACAAGCTATGCTTAGCTTGGGGCTAGATGGCGCTGTGTAAAATTAATGTGCTGTAATGCGCTGTAACTATTGTCTATTCCATAGCAAAGCGATAAACTGAAATACGAAACGCGGTCTGTAGAGTAAATGACTAAGAAGTGAAATTGATATATGGGAGCGATACTATTGTTTTCTTCCGTCGCTAACATAATATTTGTAGTCAATGACCGTTTTTCTCTTTGCATTTGGAATAGATTGTATCGTACACACATAACGCTTGTTTATATGTGATTGTGTTGTATATACCCTATATATAAACAAGCCTCACAGCTCAGTTGTTAGTAGCTCTGCCTTCTGCGCTGTAGGTTGTGGGTTCAATTCCCACCCAGGACAAACATTTCTGTGGTGAATATTAATGCTTGATTGTGGCATTGTATTAGTAAATACATTTACAAAAAATAAGTATACAAGTATTATATCCGTAATCTAGTTCCCATATGCTTTCCTTAGTTTGGGACTAGACGGCGCTGTGTGAAATTAATGTCCTGTAATATTCATCTTTTATTTCTTTATTATGATGATATTAAAACACTAGGTAGATCTAACTTGGAAACTGTTTTGGTTCTACAATGTAATACACTTTTAGTTTTTCTACGGTTATGTATTAAAAAATACCTATGAGACATTTGTTTTTTTTTTTTCGATCCAGCGGATATCAAACTTTAGGCACAAATAACACCGACCGCCGCCGCCGCCGGCGCCCTGCAAAAACCCGCAAACTTCACTTTACGACTGAACGTTTCCAGAACAGTAGCAAAGCCCGGACCGGCCATGAAAGGCTATCTTATGAATCTAGTAAAGTCACACTGACATTCCGGCACATCCTCCGTCGATCTTATTGCGCTAGTATAGAGTCTGATTTTGGGCGACCGCCACGAGACGGCAGTCCACGCGCTTTTCTCGCAACCATTTGGTTCGTCGTAAAAAGCTAATGGCATTTTCCGTAATTTCGAGACCAGCAACAAGTCAAATTAAAAGAGTAATTACTTGAAGTATGACAAAGCTTTCTCTTAACAATGTGACAGTTTTCTATTACACGATTACAAGTCGCTGATATGTACACGTAGGAAAATGTATCGCTGTCTCTTGCTAGCGGACGTTTTTTTTTTTGTACGACGGGGAAGCGCTTGGCCTTCATCTCGCCTGGTAACAAGTTGAGATAAGGCCAAAGGTGAAGGCGTACTTCACCCGAAATCCTCAACAAACTATTTTAAGCATTATTTTAAGAATTGTTATTATGGCGACAGAATTAGGTAAGATGGTGGTAGCTAGCCAGGCGGACATAAACAAAATCCTACCACCATCCAAACCAAGCACAATATTACTCCCCCTGGGGATCGCACCCGGGACCTCTGGATCTGAAATCGGTGGGTTGAACTTAGACCACAGAGGCGGTTAAGTCTGAATGATCCCAACTCTGTTGGTAGGAGTTGCATCCGCCTGGCTAGACACCACTCTTCTGCCGAAGTCCAGCATCAAGCAGTTGGCTGTGTTCTGTTAGTGTGGTGGAGAGAGACAGTGCATTCTTGATAAGCTCGCTTCATAGTGGACCTCATTCTTGTTTGTGTAAGATTCTGTGCAATTTTTTAAGCCAAGAGCCTACATATTTCTCGTAAGTCCCCAATTCATAAAAAAAATGAATTTCTTAGAATCTTAATAACTTACGACAAAACTCTGAAAGCTTTATTTGGATGATTTTTAATCTTTAGCTGCAGCCCATTCGTAATCATGCACAACGCGGTAAACACTTCGGGCTCTTAGAGTTTTGACGATACATTAATTGTCTTAAACGAATATTTCACATCGATAGTCCAATAGTGTCCACTGCTGGACAGAGCCTCCTTCAAAGCTGAAGACTGCCATATCTACCAAGCTTGGCAGGCGGATTGCTGATCGCAGTAAATAATAAGAAAAACGCCGAAGGAAGCTGCTGCCTTTTTTCTAGTGAGATCCCTTCGTCGTCTTATACGACAAAGTAATATCTACATCGATTTAAATACATACAATAATACAATAAACAGTTTGACCGTAGAAACATTTTACTTTAAAAGTATTTTTCATAAGCCTAATGTAATTCAAACAAGAGAATGCCATTGAAATCCGATTCAAAAATGGACCTCTCATCAAACAACAATCCTATCAAAATAATAAACAGTTTTAATTAAAAACAACATGTCCCCATTACAGGATTACTCCTGCAAACAGCCGGTGTACACAGGGGGCGTTAGGTGCGAGTCTTTTCATAGGACCAGTGTGGACGAAAAGCGCTCTGTACAATAAACATTTCGTTTAAATTTGCCGTACGCTTGAAACTGGCAATGCATACTTAGACTTCTTTGGTCTTTGTCGTATTGTAATGTGATTTTCATTAAGCAATTTACATACAATACGTCAGAGACTGTCAAAACCGCCTCCGTGGCCTAGTGGTTTGCCCACCAGTGACAGATCTAGAGGTCGCGGGTTCGATCCCCAGTGGGAGTACAATATTGTGCTTCGTTTTGTTTGTAGTAGGACTTTGTTTAAGTGTGCCTGGCTAGCTACCACCATATTATCCAACTCTGTCGCCATAACAACAATTCTAAAATTGTTGTTCTCCGGCATTTAGAGTAAGAAAGCCAGTTTGTTGAGGATTCCGGGTGAGTGCGCTTCCACCTTCGGCTACCTTCTAATAACAAAAAACAGATAGGTAAGTATCTAGGTCGTTGAAAATAAAATAAAAAAAGCTGATGCGGCGAGATGAATTCTGCGTTGGTATGGCGCTATCTCGAATGCAACCCTAAGCAAATTGACAAGTGACGCACGGCTCACGGGGAGTGTTTTGTCACGTAATCAAACGTCACGTCACGTGAGACACAAAGGGATGGGGTATGAGCCGCCGCCAGCCTCGCCAAACACGTTCGTCTGTACAAGAGGTGAATTGATGCGACTACCTCAGTCTAGCGAGAGTAATTTGTAATACTTTTTGCAATGTGTCTGAAATTGAAGATTTATTTGTATTGTACGACGTGGAACCCCTTGGCTTTTATGTCACCAGATTTCTTTGAATGATTAAGAGTCGCTGTTATGGCGACAGACATTATGGCGGTAGCCAATCGGGGAAAAAATTGTAACCCTGTAAATCCATCTCTGAATCATCTTACCTATTCTGTCCATAATAACAATTCTTGAATTCTTGTGTTCCGACATTTAGAGGTAAGATAGCCAGTTCCGCAGTTTGATGAGGATTTCGGGTGAAGTGCGCTTCCTTCGGCCTTATCATAACTAGAAAAAGAATGAGATGAACACCAAGCAAATCCACAAAGTACAAAAAAAAATGGGTCCAATATTACCACGGAGGCTGTTAAATATGGTAAAGCACTACTGAGGTACGCCCCAGTCAGATAAGGCATAGTCGTCATTCAAATGTTTAAAATTCCATTTTCCCCTCTTCGCGACGACTGAGTCCCAAGTTTAGACTTGCAATAGGTGTTTGTTCAGCATTAAACATTCTATGTCTGTAATAATGAATAAGGCGGGAGTTTGCAAGCCGCATGCAAAGTGCTTGGTCTTTTCGCTTTGCATTCTTTAAGGAAGTTCTTGACTGTATTTGCAAATAAAGCAAAAGATTTTACAAACTCAAGAGGTTGACCTAGGTGTGCAAGATTAGCGGGCTTTCGTTGCAAAATCACAACTTTTATGAACTACATTATAACTAAAAAAGGTACTGAAAAACCTAACACCCAGAATCTATATAATCTACTAGAACATTTCACTAATCATGTTTCTGAAAACCAAAATTTGAAAAAAAAACATCAGACGAAAATTTTACGTGTAGCCAGGTATTACAGGAAACGAGAAATATTATTGATTTTCAGCCTTATTTTAGAAAAAAGGGATTTAGCATATTTACACTAGCGCTTATAATTTTAAATCAAACTTTTTGGGTGATGATAGAAATAAATAAAAAAAACTGACTCGCATCTCACTTCATAAATACTTACAAATAGTTTGAAATGTTGAAATCAACTCAAATAAGTTTGTTTCAAACTATCTAAATACCATAAATGTCGTAAGTTTGTTTCAAATTCCATTTACATTTGTTTCGACATCTGACGTAATTATATGGAATTTGAAAGAACCCCTCTAACTGCTTCTTATGTGATAATCAGGTCCCGTATTCACAATGACAAATCGTGTCTTAACGCGCCCGCGTTACGATATCTGCATGGAATCATCAAATTTAAATATATCATAGTGAATGACGCAGAAGATCTACGCTCTGGGTAGCCACGCCTGGTCAAAATGTGTTCTAGTAATCGATAGCTATTTGCTAGTAACCTAGAAACTTTTGTTACAAAAAAGTGCGTGACACAAGGATGATATAGTTACCTAACGCTTTTCTTTTCTTTTTTTTTTTCTTTATTTGACGACGGAGAAGTGCTTGGCCTTCATCTCACTTGATTTTAAAGTTATGATAAGGCCGAAGGTAGAAGCACACTTCACCCGGAATCCTCCATCTTCTCTCTTAATGCGGGAACACAACAATTTTAAAATTGTTGTGTTGTGGTGTGTTATGGCGACAGAATAAGGTAAGATGGTGGTAGCTAGCCATGCGGTCTTCAACAAAGTCCTACCACCAACCAAACCAAGCACAATATTGTACCCCTGGGGATCGAACCCGGGACCTCTGGATGAGACACCGGTAGGCAACCACTAGACCACAGAAGCGGTTATACTCTGAGAGATAAGTGTGTAAATGTGACCTTTTTTCAATAAGGTCTCCCCTCACAACATCAATCAATTAATTCAGATACTTGCCCTGCCTTTTATCTCATCCCCTGCGAAAATGTACAAAAATAACGCATAGAAACAAATTCTACTTTGTAGGGGCACAGTTCACAGGGTGTTAAAGTTCACTATTAGGTAACAGGTAGGTATATTCCGGTTTTATCGCAAAGTAAGTTTTAGATAGGTAGACATTATATTATTTATACGTCCGAGATGTTATAAATTGGCGTAAATAATAAAAATAAAATATAAATATATATTCTTTTGTAATATATTTTTGTCGTGAAAGATATTATTCACACGGAAACACTCTGTGTACCAAAACAGACATCCGGACTAAAACGAGAAGTTAATTTCCATAATAATTATTTAAACTCATGAAATTCAACATACCGGCCTCAACTGAAGCTCAATATAAATCTCGCCAATCATTGGACGATCAGATACCCTGGGGACCTTTGGCCGTGAACTTCTGGGCACACCTGACTAAGGATTGTAGTCGGTAAGGAGCAAGTGCCGACCTCGTGGAGGAAGCCACGAGAGTTAATGCTTAAGGTAAATAGCGCCAGCTAGAGGCCTGGTGCTGGATGCCTTTTATAATACTGAAACAGAAACAGTTTTTATTTTATGAATGATGGGAAATTCTCATCATAATTCTGAGTGGGGGTGACCAAGGCCTGCACTGACGTCCCGCTGTGACAGGACTTTAGGTAATTTTTTGACCCTTATTGAGCGCCTGAGTTCGCGATAAAAATGATGGGATAGTTTTTATTTTTTCGGACGACTGTCGATAGCTATTTGCTAGTAAGCTGGTAGCTTTTGTTAAAAAAAGCGCGTGAAACATGCAAGTCCGTGTTGCTTCGCTGTAAATAGATAATTATATGGTTACCTTACTCTTTTTTTTTTATTTTATGACAGGTAGGTGCTTGGCCCTGGTTCCACCTGATGTTTCAAGTTATGATAAGGCCGAAGGTGGAAACGCACTGCACCCGAAATCCTAAACAAACTGAGGAACTGGCTATCTTACCTCTAAATGCCGGAACACAACAGCTTAAGAATTGTTCTTATGGCGACAGAATTAGATACAGCAAACCGTTGTATTGTAGCACCAGGTAGTAGCGTCAAAGGCGAAGCCATGGTTATCATGACAGTCGGAGAACTGTTTGATCCCCAGAAATGACTTTTTATAAGAAGTTCTAGTGCGCAGAGAAAATTTGGCAATTTTGTGCTCGGAGATAATTCAAGAGCACCCTGTTGGCATGTTGGTAGGTAAATGGTACAGGGGAGAGAAATTCATTTTGTTTCCAACATTTTTCGGAGTTGCACGGAACAATTCATTACAACATAAAGTACAATACGATGTAGCTATTCAATGCTTAACGAGAATAATTCCATTCAACATTAAATGAGAATAAACCGTATTGATAACTTCAGACGCGTCGTAGTAATATTCCATTCTACATCAAAATTACAGAAATTAACGAATTTTTACAATATTATGGGTAGTTAGGTACTCAACATTCTCCACCTGGCAACATCGCAAGCGGTTTTATCCGAGTTTGCAATAAGCCTCCCCGCAGGCGTGTCGCGACTGATTGAAATTCCATTATTATTCAGCCCTTTGGTGGTAAATCTTTGCAACTTGATGGTTTTTTCCTCTCCAGTGCCTGTCAGACCCACGGCCTTTATAGTCAGGGATTTATTTGAGATTTGGACAGGATTGATAGGCTATTTGCTTACGTTCACCAAAATGTTGCCCACAATTCTTACTTTTGGTTTGCAGGTTTTTATAAATGTAGATAAACTAGCAAACTCCTAGGACATTCTCGATCTCGTCATCCCGTGAGAATTTCTCAAAGTTCTATCTTATTACACCCCTATACTACGAAATAAAAACTACGTACTCTGTACTCTGAAAATCTAGGCGACTTCAGGTTTTTTTTTTATTTGCGCGGAACCCTAATTATTATTCTACCTGCCAGGGAAAGTCCCTTCAAAAACAGTCCAGCCGTTTCGAAAATAGACAGACAATATAAAAAAAAACACTTGCAGAGTGCTTGAAGTCGGCCGTGAATACTTTCATATACTAATAATACATATTTAGTAAAAAGATATCTATGAGATATTCTCAATTAATTAAAAACATAATTTACAATTAAACTAACTATGTACAAAGGAAGCAGTCATTTTGACATTAGAAACAACATTTCGGTGTTATTTATTATACCAACATATATAATATATTCTTATTCATATATTCTCTGAAACAGATAAAAATATTCGCATTAAACTGAGACTTTCAGGTTGATCATGTCTTCGGTTTAGCACAAAGTAAAGTCGTTAAACTTCTTAACACAGACAAACCATTTCGTATTTCTTGGATAACTTTGCGCCATAATTCAGAGAGAATATATTTGTCACTCTCCATCAGCATAACATAAAAATACCTTTTAACTTTTTCAGGCTCCGTATTGAAATATCTTAAGGTTGGTCCTACGCTTCAGGTACGCGGACACATGGTTTTGGGCAGAATGTACCTTTTAAACACTTACGTTATATATTAAATTATATAACGTAAAATCCGCCTTTCTACATGGCATATCTAATAAATAGCATAAATATTTAGATTTTTATGTTAAATATTACAGGATACTAATTTCACACTATACCACTATACCACGCTAAACGCCAAACTAAGCATAACTGTCATATGAAAACTATATAACGAATAGAAAACTTACTTAACTTTTTTTTTGTTTGTACAGACATACGTACTATAATTTCAGTACTTCATTTAAATTTTAAATTAATAATACAACACCCGAACACAGAACAAACATTCATCACACAATGTTTGTCCTGCTTTATATTATGTTTTTTTGAATATTGGTTGACAAAATTGGTACAATTTGTTTTTTTTTATCTTATTTTACGACTAGGAAGCGCTTTGCCTTCATCATTGGATAAGTACAAAGATTGTTGTAACTACAGTATATACACGTAGCCTATGCAGTGGCAAATGTCAAGTTTTAGAGTTCGCCTGGCTAGCTACCACCATCTTACCTAATTCTGTCGCCATAATACAATTCTAAAAAAAAAATGTGTTCCGGCATTTAGGAGTAAAATAGCCAGTTCCTCAGTTTGTTGGGGATTCCTTTTGCCGTATATTAAATTATCACAAGAATTATGAAGGTCAAGCGATTCCTCGTCGTACACAAAAAAAAAAATATACATGCTAGCTTTTGCTACCCCTGAAATGGAAATCCATTGATCGTCAGGCCTAACCAAACATTGTCAAAGCAGGCATATTTGATTAGGCTAGTCATATAAGACCAGGGTTTGACCTATGTGCTCATCAAAGGCTGAATGATACAGATGGTCAAAGAGTACATTCTATGAGATATTACTGATTACTATTGTTATTAATAAAACTAATCAGTGATAAATTAAGTATAAATACACTTTGCTATTAAATTCTCAAGCAAAAGTATTACTTCGTCAATTAGCACAAGCAAGCAGACGATTAGGGCTGTGCCATATATAATTATTAAATTATTTACTTCATACTTTTTTTTATATACTAGCAGGAGACTGGACAAGCAAGTAGCCCACCTGGTGCTAAGTGCATCTCTTGTAGTTTGACTTTAACTATGGTTTAACTTTAATTGTGGTTTCATTTGAACTGTGGTTTAACTATAGCTGTGGATAAACTTAACCTGTGGTTAAACGTTTACTGTAGTTTAACTTTTATTGTTGTTAACATTTCATTGTGACTTAACTTTTACTAAGTGTAACTTTGAACTGTGAACTGTGTTTGAACTTTGAATTTAACTTAGTTAAAAAAAATAATGATTGATTGATTTTATACGAGTACTAATATACTACACTATATATGACTTATATATGCTTACTTTTTAATGACCTAATTAGATGAATAAGTGATTTATATTGATATCGATCATTGCAGTTACGTCCGAACCAATGGCTTTGCGCCGAAATATATTTTTTGGTATTATTAGTAGCCAAAGCCGTTCTGAATGATATCTAGAAAAAAATAAACAGCCAATCCTAATATTCCTAATACGAATTCTTATGGTATCCTACTGGTTTAATGCCAAATGAATGTCGCCCTGCGAGCCATGTTATCAGGGCTCCGATTCTACTAAAACAATCGCTTCAATGATATCATCGCAGAATGGTCATTAGAGTACCAAAAGGCAGCTATCGGTTAAATAGAATTGGGGACCAGGTTTGATGGCGGGCCGACGGACGTTGCCTAGTTTAGAACATGATCCAATTAGAAGGTCTCCTTGGCGCTCCTTGGTACATATTATATTACAGGACATATTACAGCACATTAATTTCACACAACGCCATCTAGCCCCAAACTAAGCATAGCTTGTAATATGGGAACTAGATTACGGATATAATATACTTAAATACCTTTTCGATAGTTTTATGATATATAATCATTGTGCTTAATTCGTTTTGTTGTAATTCAATATGGTGGGATATGGAATATACCTCCTCAGTGGTCTAGTGGTTCGCCCACTGGTATCTGTTCCAGAGGTTCTGGGTTCTCCAAGGGAGTACAATATCGTACTTGGTTTGGTTGGTGGTAGATTTTTTAAGTCCATTTGGCTATCTACCACCTTCTTACTTAAGTCTGTTGCTATTATAACAATTCTGATTTGTTATATTCCAGCATTGAGAGGTAAGATAGTATATAGGACAGCTTGTTGAGAATTCCGGGTGGAATGCACCTCCACCTTCGGCCTTAATATAACTTAAAACCAGGTGAGATGAAAGCCAGCCGCTTCCCCGTTGTACAATAGTAAAAAAAGAAAAACTTTAAAATGTATAGTTCAACTCACGAATGTTTTAAGGTGGGATCTAATAAAGCATATTCGTGTTTAACTCATTGAATGCTAAAAACACACGGTGTGTGATAGACAGCAGGGATCTCAGCAGCCAACGAGATAAACATCTAAAATACGAATTGACGAAACAACGTTCGCCACGCAAAGGTTTTGCAAATTTGAAATCACCTGAGATATTAATCATTCTGCAAACGCGAAAACAACATTTCTTCCAGGATTTTTTCTGCAAAACCAATTTTACAATGTGACACGATAATACCTTACAAAAATGCGGTTTCGCGTTTCGAGCTCTTTGTAATTTTACAGGTGGCAGCCCTGTGAATATTCCATTAGGGATTGCGACAGTGGATGAATTATTTTTGAGTGAAAATTAAGCGATGTTTGGTGGTAGTTAAACGTCGACAACTGATTGGTGAGTTTTTAAATTTATTCGACACACTTGTGGAACGCTCAGGACTTTGTTTCGTGATCCTGTGGCGATCGCAGCGCCAACAACTTAACTGTGAATTTGAACCTTCAAGAGACCCACAAATTTCATCAAAATCGGTCCTACCGTTTAGAGGACTTCAGGGAAAACACGAACAGAAGAAACCAAGATGTAAAGAAGATAATTGAAAATGTGATCGCCTCGGCGGTCGCGGCTTGAGAATCAACCCCACCAACTTAGCACATGGATTACGATATCCATGTGCTGAGTTGGAGGGGTTGATGTACCCTTAAATAAAATTCAAATAATAATACATATATATTAACAGACATTTTTACACAACGCCATCTAGCTTCAAGCTAATGTAATGAGGAAAACAGATGAACCACCTATTCCAACCTATTCCTTCTTGGTTTTCCTACCTATTTGTTGCTCCTGCCAAGTTAAGAAGTACATATTTTTTTCCTGTTTGTTTTATATTTTGTTACTTAAGTTACAACATAATATATTATATTTTTTGCAGGATGTTTTTTTTAATTTGATGATGACGATAATGTTAATAAATCGTTCATAAGCCGATACGTTTGATTAAGAAATTAACAAGTTCTGTGTTGAGCTTGTCTAATCAAGGAAAGCTTATTATAAAATTTCAGAATATCTACAAGATCAGAAAGCCTGGCATATTTTTTTTTCCCTGTGTATAAATTGTATTTAGTATTATTGTAAGCTATTTGTAATGGATTATAAAACTACTAACCTGAGGTTCTTGCCGTTCTTCTTGTGTACTGGTCGCGATTCTAAACAGGCGGTAGATTTGACGTATTTCAAAATCCTGATTTTTTACTGAATAAATGATAATTGATTTTGATTTTGGCACCAACAGCCTTCATCAAAAAACGTGATTAAACCCCGTATTTGGAAATGTTTACTCACACAAGTTTTTAAAGTTTTTTTTCATTTCTATTATACAGTGATAGTGTATTTTACAGTAAATATGACCATTATGATGAAATTGTATTTTTATATAAATAGTTCCTCAATGTTTGTATGGAAAACGATGTCGAGCCGTGGTCGTATTGGACCATCCCCGAGATGGAAGGTATGCTGAGGCCTATATAATAGTCCATTACAATAGCGTTTTACACCGCAAACTGCTGAATAATGCCGCTATTATTTCAGAGTATCTCTTTCCATGATTTTATCGCAAGAGTACTATTCATTGATGCTTTTAATTGTAAACTCTTTGTTTCGAAATACGATGTTTATAGTTTTCATACAATGCTACCTGCAGATTATGTCACCTACCTATATCATATCTTATGCTTGTGAATAGACATGTGCTTCGCCGTCTTAAAATAAGAAGAGTTATTCAATTCAAATGTGAAAAATTCCAAAGTAGAGTTAAATAATCTATTCAACTCGCACAACGTATAGTACCAAGAAAATAAGGGATGTACTGGCAGGGGGGTGTCACTCCGAAGTATAGGTACGCTTGGCCGGAGCTCCTCCCGGGGAGGATGACGGCGGCAGGTTGCCACTCGGCTCTCGTCTCGAGTCGCGCGCTAACCGCGTGCGTCGTCGTCACCGTGCTTTATTTTAATGATTTTTGGATCGAACAATTACTATGGCTTCAGAACATAATAATTCGTTTAAAAGATACTGCTATGTTTTGTATACGGGTGTTAAAATAAACAAAAAAAAATTTACGGGAAACTACAGTAAAATTTTAAAAAATCCGACAGATATTTAATGGTAAGCTACTTTTACAATCAAAGCATCACATAAAAGCCTACCTACTATGTAACTTTATATAGTTTTTTATGTACCTTATGTAGTACCTAGGTACATAATATGAAAAATATTTATATACACCTAAGTACATACACATTTTAGGAGGTCCAAAGGAATGAATAATTGTGTGTGAAATTTTATTATTTAGGTGCCTACCAACTTCGTTAATAGTTTTTTACCTACCTAGTTTCTTATTTATGTAGATTTTCGTATTTCGTTTTTAATTGAAAAGATATTAAGTACCTACACCTACCTACCACCGTTTCATTTACCTCCGTTTCAAGCCGCGCGGATCAACTGAACGGGTCGATACATGTTTGTAGAACATGAACCACGCGCTGCGGTACCTAATAGTCACCCACCCAGTAATAGTTACGTATGTTTGTAGTTAACTAGCCAGCCACCTAAGTATACTTATATCGGCGAGTGGTGGGAACCCTATGCTCTGACCGCGAAACCGGTTACAAGTCAGCGGTGTCAAACCACACGATACGTTTGACCACACGATAAGATTCAATTTCGCGTGCAAGTGGTAAGAGTAAGTACATTTTTATACCTAAACATGACTTTTGTTAGAGAGTGTTCCTTCTGTACGTAGTACTATTAGTTATTCTGTGGTACTGGTCTGATTTTTTATTTAGGCACTGTTTAGAAGTGGTATTTTTATGTGCAGTAATAGCTCTTATTTTTAACGGTGTAAGATATATTTTACGACGGTTTTAAATTAGACAGTTTTCCAAGAAATTATTTTGATATACCCAATTATTTTTTTAGTAAAACCATACGAGATTTCCCAGTGTCAGGTATATTTAATCGCCGTGTAGCTGATTAACAACCTGACAATCGAAGCAGCAAGCCAGAGTTTTAAGAAACTTCAAAACCTTCAGGGTAGCTTACTTTTGTAGTGTTGGGTAGGTACCTTGTTATGATGCGTTAGTGCAGGTCCGACTCACGCTTGACCGGCCAGCTAACAAGGAGAGTTTACACGCTATTGGTATTACCGGTTTAATGATAGAGATGAGAACCCCATTTTCCTTCAAGAGTCATAATAATGAGTTCAGAAATTTGTTGCTAAAAATCTGAATCTAAAAATAACGTAAGCGAAGCTGTGTAGCAGCTAGTCGTGTTTTTATTATATTAATTTATATGTGGATCTCTTGCCTATAACAAAGCCTTACTAGGCGGGTCATATCCACAAAGAACATGACCTACGCTGTACGTTATTGTGCCCTTCAATTTAGGCATAATGGTGTTTAGCTCCGGGTGCCCGTAATATTACCAGCCGAAGCACAGTGCTTGGCCGAAATAGGTATGGCGGTACTTCCCCAGGCAAACCATTTCACAAGAAACATTACTACGCTTCATGTTTTTACATTATCTCTTTTCAACGCAATATGTGAAAGCATGATAGACACCCCGGCGTGTATGGTAGCACCTTAACTCAAAGTATTGTGTGTGCTATTCCCCTAGGCCTTGAGCACGTGACTTCGGAATCCGTTCATTAGGAGGCATTGTGTACGATAGCGATATAAAACCCCCTTCTTGCACAATTACACGCACGCACACTGGTACTGCAACCCATCTGTACTGACCCTAATGTATAAAAAAATAAAAGAAATCAGGGATTGACCGTGGCGATCTCTGTTTAGTAGTACCACGTTTGACGTTCATAAAGAAGTAGCTTGGCACTTAAATGAAATTTTGCACGTTTAATTAGATAGACGCCGTGGCGGAACCAACATAATACATTAATTACTCACAAACGAATTAAATTCCGCTTTTAAATAAATATTCACCTATACAAGATTTATAGCGAATCCAATGTTTTCATGGTGTATTTTTTTTTGTTTGGTTGGTGCTATCAAGGACACATTGAACAAAGATTCAAGCCTCACCATCATACCTTAGTCTGTCTCCTTAGCTACATTTCAAAATTGTTGTATTCCGGCATTCAGAGGTAAGATAGCCAGTACCCAGTTGTTGAGGATTCTGGGTAAAGTGCGCTTCCACCTTCGGCTTTATCATAACTTTAAACCTTGTGAGATAAAGACCAAACGCTTCCCCGTTGAACAACAAAATAAATAAGTTATAAGATTTCATGCATGTTCAACTATTTATAAATAAATACCTGTTTTGTTTTTCCCACGTAAATTATTCTGGGTAATTCTATAGCCTCAAATTATGTCATTAATCTAGGTTATTTCTGATATATTACTGCAAAGGATAAACCAATTGCGTCACTTCATTGTTTATAGAATTATGTCATCTACGTAGACTATTGGCCCGTACAATGTACATGGCAGAAATTTGTTGCGGGCGAATTTTACAAAAGGCGTTTTTTACAGAGGGTACATTGACTGAGGCCTAGATAATATAGAGGGCGAGATATCTCTAGCCCATGTTACATGTCCCTAACATTGTTTTAACGTGCTGATAAGGTGAAATCTATCTTTATGTTACATTATGTTACAATAGCTGGTGACAATCATTAAGCTCGCAAACAGACTGCAATACAAAAACCAGTCAGGTCCAAAGGGAATGTATGGGTATCTTGATACCTGTAATAATATCAAGCGTCCATTTCAAGGCACAATGTTTACTTACAACGTACGACGCAGACGTACGGCTACAACCCGTACCTTGTAAATGTTTCATTGTGCCAAACAATTCGCCTACAATTACCCCCCATCAATGTTTGTTTATTATTCGTATTCAATTATGTATCACTATCCTTTTTAAATTCACTAATCTTACTTCTAATGATTATGAGTTGTATTGGTATTCCTGTGTTATCTTGTACTAACCATATCTGTAACTTTTATTAATAATAATGTAATTTGTAGTTTATAAGTAGTTTAAGTTATTTTTCAATACGATTGTATAAAATTGTTTATGAAATAAATGAAATGAAAATAAATGAAATCATCACTCATCAGTACTGGTAAGTAATGAAACTACTTGCCCTCGTCTGTTTTTCCGCACCGGTACAATCTTGGTGTCAAGTCCAGAGTGAACAGGATCCTTTTAGACAAGCTTGCTCGTTCTTAGGCCACATCTGTACTTGTTTTTCAAGTAAACTGGTGATTAAACACTTAGCTATCATAAGTAAAATATAGATCAAAGCTCCATAATGTGCATTACGTTAGAGGCCACTTCGAAGAAGCAATTGTTAAAGTTGTTTAACTTACGATAAAGTTAAAATTAGGGTATGAGAAAAGATATCCTGCAAAATACTGCTACCGATTTTAATTAAACATGCATTTTAAAGCGAAATAGGAAAAGGTATAGCTAGGTATGACTATTAAGCCTTGAATTAGGGACCCACAGAAACACATGAGCAAGTAATTTACTCATTTCCGCGCCCAAATGCTTGGTCTAGCTGGCATTTCCATAAACCTCTATGAAGCAGACAATATCTTCTTGTTGTACATAAAAATAATTATAAGCTAAGGGGAAAAATCATATGTTATATATGTTAATTATTTTTTGAATCCTATATTGGCTCAGTGACACATTGGTAGGAAAAATATTTAAAATATGGTTATTACCAAACAATACTAAGGGTATATAAACACGACAGGTAAAAATACATTTACAGTACTAATAGACAGCAATACCAGAACAAACTGTTATGTACTGGATACTTAAATAATATAACAATGATTTTATTGATTACTTTATTGGTATTCTGCGCTACATCAAACATTTCTGGTGAGTTTTTCTAAACAAATTGAACGTTTCTACGTTTTTTTCTACACGGAACTCAATTACAAAATTTCGAAAAATAAATAAAAAGCGTACTCCAACTTAAACTGCGTCGTAGATAGCAATCAAATTCAAGCTTATACCATGTAAAAAAACAATTAAAAATCGCATGAAATTTCTGCCCCGTATGGTTTTTTGAGAACATGGCCTTATGAAGAAGAACAATCTATTTGGAATTGAAACCTTTTATTCGATACCCGTATTGTTATATTAAAACCATTTATATACGCACCCCCATAATAAGCCTATGACACTCCTACAATTCAGAAGAACCAAACGACACCTAACATGCATCCATCAAGCCGTTTACACTACGTAGCGTTACAATGAAATATATGCATACATACAGACATACATACAAACATACATACCTACATCCATACTTATTTTAAGGCAGTCGTTAAAAAAAAGCCAACTTAGAATGGGAGAAAAATACATCCTGCCACAAAATTACAACGACCTTATTAAATCTCCACCGTTTTTTTGAAAAAAAAAATAGAATTCGGTGGAAAAACTAAACTTTTTGAATTTCAGGTAGCTATTTATCCATCCTCTCTCATGTCATATCCAATAAACCAACTGGCTGATATTCCATTAATAAGAACTAAGCGCTTTCAAAACTTCTTTTACAAGGCATACTGTAAAAAGCGTCTTTAGCTTCAGCGTCTGTATTTCCGTTGTGTCACGACATCAAGCACAGAGTTCATAGAGAAGAAAGAAAGAGTGACAAGTTTTCAAAGTCAAAAGCTGACCCATTTGATATAATTAACCAGCCAAGTTCAGACATGCACAACGAGAGTACCCCTTGCCCTTTTTTTTGTGTGTGTTAATCTGTTAAATTGGGAATCTGTAATGAAAATCTGTAGAATTGGGAATTAACCCACATATACAGTGCCGGATTTCCTAACTAAACTCAGAGATTTTAGTTTTATGTGTTCTGAAGCGCCTTTAAAAATTCAAACAATATGAAAATTTATATGTGAAAATAACACCTAGGAAGACACCTATCACCATTTATGAGGACTGATAGAAAGACGGACGGATGGACTGAAGAGGCTTAGTAAAAGGGTCCCGTTGGCACCCATAAGGTACGGAACACTAACAACACATTTTGATAGTACATGTTATTACAGGTGCAAAGCTGGATTACACATACAATGACATCGTGGGAGGATGGCTGAAGATGCATGTTAAAACAGCGACCCGGGACGATGCCTGGACTATTTGTTCCATCGAAGGTACCGCAGTTGAACCATCACATCACACCAACAGCCCATTAGTGTCCACTGCTGGACAGAGCCTCCTCGAAAGCTGGAGGGTTTTGTCATATTCACCATGCTTGGTAGGGGAATAGGTGATCGCAGCAAAGGTGTAAATAATACACAGTAGGAAGCTGCTGCCCTTCTTTTAGTAAGATCGCTCAGTCGGTGTAGTCGATTAAGCCGCAACCGTAACGGCACACAACCATCAAATAATCGAGATTAAGATTTTTGCGAGCATTCTATTTATGCATCTTTGTGTTATCCTTTACAACCACGAATAATCGAAACTTTTTTGAAAATGTATCTCTTTCTGTCAACTCACCTATTGTCAGGTCATGATACGGACGAAGGTGGAAGCGCAATTAACCTGGAATCCCCAACAATCTGAGGAACTGACCTTAAAATCTCTTACCTCTAAATGCCGAAACACAACAATTTAGTTGTTGTTATGACGACATAGGTAAGATGGTGGTAGCCAGACAGGTATACTAGAAACAAGAGAACCTAACTCGAAACTTTTGCTCGGTTTGGTTGACCAAACCGAGCACAAGTTTCGAGTTAGGTGTGATCTACCCTGGGCAAAGGACTCGCTTGCTTCTGCTAGCAGTTGCTCCATGATTACATCACTGGTTGTGCCCATTACGACGGGGAAGCGCTTGGCCTTCATCTCACCTGACTACAAGTTAAGATAGGCCGAAGGCGGAGGCCGAAGGTGGAGGCGCACTTCACCCGGAATCCTCAAAAAAACTGATCTTTACCTCTACATGCCGGAACATAACAATTAAGAATTGTTGTTATTATGGCAAGAAACCCGGTTTGCCGTGTTCTGGCTGTGCGCGGGAGAGCCAGTGCCTTGATCTTGAAACTCAACCTTGATCTGGGTCAGCTAGCTAAGACGACGTACGAAAAATTTCGACAAGCCTACACGGCTCTACAGATTTCTACATAAGGTAATCAGAGGACGAGTTTCCGTTTGAACATAATAAATGCTTTTCTTCTTGCAGATGCTATGCTGGCTTCTCCAGTGAATCTTGAGGTACGCAACGGTATAAAGGACTACATATCTCAAGTGGACGCGTCTGTAACTGAAGTTTTTGCCGGAGTTCATGCTGATCTATCCGAGGGCGACTTTGTTTCCCCTGAAGGTTACATACAAGATTTATTTGCACAGTCTCAGATGTTTTATTACAATGAGTTAAAAAAAATACATAAAATTTATAAGCTCCTCATTTTAAAACTTGCAGTAAGGATGAGGTCTATGATTAAGGGAGCTTACTCATAGGGCACTGGTTTTCCCAACAGAAAACAATGAACTTCTTGGCGTTGGACTTCGGCAGGAGGACCAGGTGGGCTATTGCTGGTCCTACCACCAGAGTTGTTCATTCAGCCGCTAGTAAAACCCAGCATTCTGTAGCCCAAGGACAACTAGGAGAGAGAAGCCACTTAATCCTCAAATCATATTTATTTTCAGGTGTTCCTTTATCAAAAATGCCTGTTACCCTGACGGTGGGTGCTCCAATCAACTATGAAAGCTCCGAGAGCTGTGTCGCGTGGAAAAATAGAGATGATAAAGTGAGAAACGTAAAATGCAACGACAAATTGCCTTTCGTCTGCTACAAGAAGAGAAAATCACTGGTAGTTACCGGATGCGGGAACCCTGATCTTGGTTGGTACTTCTGGATACGTTATTTGTAACCTCTGCGGTCTAGTGGTACGCCCACCGGTGTCATATCCAGAGGCCACGGGTTCGATCCCCAGGGGAAGTACAATATTGTGCTTGGTTTGGTTAGTGGTTGGACTTTGTTTAAGTCCGTCTGGTTAGCTACTGCCTGCGCTTCCACGTTCGCCCTTATCATAACTTAAAAATAATGTGATAGCCAAACGTTTGATCACCAGCTTACTTAAAAACAAGTATAGATGTGGCCTATGATGGAGCACGGTTGTCTAACAAAACTCACTCTGGACTCGAAGACCAAAGTGAAAAGGTAGAAGATAATACTGGATTATACTGGTGCGAAAAATGGAAGATGGCAACGAGCTTTTGAAGTTTGGGGCTAGATAGCTCATTTTACAACTTTTATAAATAGCTTAAAGAAACATGTAGGTATGCCAACAAAGCATACGAAAACAAGTTTCCTTACAGAGATAAATAACGACCTCAGGTTATACACAGATAACGACCTCATATGTTTATGTAATAGGATATACATACGAGCAAAGGACTGACAGTTGCTACAAGTTTGACCGAAATGGCTTGATTTGGTTGGATGCGTTTAAGAGATGCAAGAAAGAAGGAGGCAACCTGGCCGTCATCAACAGTGCCTTAGAGAATGAAGTCCTAACTGATATCTTCGCCAAGCACCCGTCTCATTTACTTTCGAACCCAGACAATGATTACGCTATTATTGGATTTCGTGATTTCTTGGATGGGGAATCTTGGAAGACGGTCCAAGGTAAGAAGAGCTTTACTTGAAACGTTTTTGTTTTTTTTGTCAGCGTTATCGCTCGCGTGGTGCCCGGATAAATATTATCCTATATTGTGCACAAAGGCATACATTATACACATTATCCGTCCAGCCGTTTAGCTGTGATAAAACAAGCAAACAAACTATCCTCTGAATTTATATTACGGTATAATATATGGAAAAATAGTGATGATAAAGTGAGTAACGTTAAATGCTAAAGCCGTTAGTTTTCTATAGTCTTAATAAACTCTGTGTTAGCTGTAAGTTTTCCAAAAATGATAAAATAAAATAAAATAAAAATAAAATAAAATAAAAATAAAATAAAATAAAATTATGCGTACCTGTGGCGGCCGCGAACTCTCAAACTCAGCCCATGAATGTCATAAAACCCGACTAAGTGATCTCACCATAAAAACGGCAGCAGCTTCCTTCTGTGTATTATCTACACCTTTACTACGTTCATCAGCGTGGTGAATATGGCAAAACTCTCCTTTGGAGGAGGCTCTATCCAGCAGTGGACACTACAGAGCTGCTGATGTGATGTGATGAAATATGCCTATTCTTTTTTTTGCTTGTTTGTATGTTTGTCTATAAAATGCCTAAAAATGTACAACCTCCGAGTGAAAAAGTCGTGAGTCAATATTTTCACATGTTTCAGGCAAAAGCCTCGCCCAGGCAGGATTCGACAAGTGGGCGTCGGGTGAGCCCAACAACATTGGAGTTGAGACCTGCGGTTCCATGTACAGAAAGGGAAACTTAAACAATTTACTCTGCACGAAGCCCTATGCATTCATTTGCGAGAAGAATGCAGAACATCTTTATGCTTGAGGCGATACCTTAGAGTAATTTTAAACTATTTTAATCCAAGATGATTGCAATAAGTTGAATTCATCTCTAATATCTAATGTATCAATATAATATGTTATAGCTCATTATCTGTAATATATATACTCCATATGAATAATAATTTAATCTCGAAAGATACAAACATGTAAATATTTATGTAATTCTATCTATAGTTCTTCTTTAATGGTTCTCTAATTGATTGAATCATTTTGAGCAATTTTCGCTCAGTTAGAAGCAATATGTAAAGTATTAATATAAAATAAAAAAAATATTGTTATTATTATTTACACGCAGCCTATATATTGTGGCGAATTTAACTTTTTTTAAATCACAGTTGGTTTTAAAGCTACAATTTAGGCAAAAAATGTAAAACGCCTAAATCTGATGAACAAATTTTGAATACGCAAGCAAACTAAACACATTTGCCAACGTATAGTTGAAAAATATTATGTGATAATACATCATTATTACAGACGTTTCGCTTTTATTTCTTCACAGTGACTTATATCTTCATAGTTACTTCACATATAGTCAAAACCCGAAAGCTAAGTTAAGTCTAGGTTACAATCTTCCTTGCTGGTCTAGGAGCGAATGAAAAACATAGAAAGAGACAGCTGCTTATCATCGACCAGGGGAAATTTTACCGTCTCTATGGTCTATTGGTTCGCCCACTGGTATAAGATCCAGAGGTCCGGTTTCGATACCCAGAAGAGTATAATATTGCGCATGGTTTGGATAGTGGCAGGACGTTTTAATTCCGCATGACTATCTACAACCATCTTACGTAAGTCTATCGCCATAACAACAATTCTAAATTGTTGTGATCCGGTATTCAGAGGTACGATAGCCACTTCCTCAGCTGTTGAGGATTCCGGGTAAAGTGCGTTTCCACCTTCGGTCTTATCATAACTTGAAAGCTTCTCTGGAATTTTCCAAAATCTGTTCTCAGTGTACACTAAGAAAAGTGCCATGCCGTTACGGTCGCGGTTTAAGAATCGACCCCTCCAACTCAGCCCATTAATGACGTAAAAGTCGACTAAGGGACGGTAAGTGTTAACGTCTCCCACGTGGGGGCAGACGGTAACACTTATGGCTATCTGCCCCCACGTATGAACCGTGGGGGCACACGGTAATACATTTTTACATTTTTATACATTTCTCATACGTGGGTTTTTCTTATACGTAACCTCAACTAAATCTTGTAATGACAAAATTAACTTTGGGTACTCTTTTGTAAATAAAATACTATGCTAGATGGCCGATACAATAAAATACTGCCAATTATATTTATCTATAGATAATTCATTTGTTTCAATAAATAAAAAGACATTTTGAAGTTATTGCATCCGTACAACTTAAATAATATACATAACCTCCCTAGAAAATCCTTGGTCAAACTAACTAATCTTAATAACGCGTTAGATTATAAATTTAAACTTATTATACACCAGTGACATTCCTCTCCTAGAAAACAATACTTTGCGACGTTTGCTGACGGTACTATACCGTGACGGACTATAATAGCTGTTAGAAAAACACATGCAGACGCATTAGAAAAGGCTCATATTTTTGGTTAGCTAAAATGTTATTGGCATTTAGAAATCATAAATCAATTTGAAACATTGATTTACCTTAAAAAACATAAAATGTTACGAGAAAGTCATTTTAAAAAACATATTTTAGGGACATATGATGAAGTATTATTAAAATGAAAAATAAAAGGTTTATCTTAATCAAACCAATTAGTTTTCTACAAAAATAAGGTGAACTCCATTGACATAATATTCGCTTAATTTGTAGAAAGGGTTTCTTTCAAAGATATGCTAAAGCATTCCTCGTCATCTTAAATTCTCTATAATTTAATTTAGTTTCACAAGAAGGTATTTTATTTTGATTTTTCAAATAGTTATACATTTATTAGTTAATAAATAAAATGTACAGTTAAACTAACTAGATATGTATAAAGGAATCAGTCGGATTACCTAAGGACCGTTACAAACGGCCTTTAGGTAGCTTAATTGTTCCAGACCAGTACCAGACGGAAGCGTGCCCAAGACACTGACTGCATTACCACGCTGAATAACTATGCACACGGTAATAATGTATTACCGTGTGCCCCCACGGTTCATACGTGGCGGCAGATAGCCATAAGTGTTACCGTCTGCCCCCACGTGGGGGTTGTTCGTGGGGGCAGACGGTAATTATTCGAAAAAAGACGGCAGCATTCTTCTGTGTATTATCTAGACCGTTACTGCAATCACGAAGCCCCTGCTAAGCCTGGTGATTATGGAAAAACTCTCCAGCTTTAGAGGAGACTCTGTCCAGCAGTGGACACTAATGGGCCATTCATGGTAAAAAAAGTCCCACGGGGTGACGGGAATGAAGTCCCAGTCACTTCACTAGTTTTTAAATAAGCTACTCCTTATACGCTTCCATCTATTGATATATTTACTTACTCACGAGTAGTGAACCGCCACAGGTGGATATTTAAACGTATACATACCTGAAACAAATATAATAAAACATTAATGAAAACTGTACAATATAAAAAAGTGGCACTCCGGGAGTGCCGTCAGAAGTGAAAACTTTAAATTTGTTCCTCTACTCAAAGCCTTACCCATTGATACTCAAGAGTCTGAGCAGGCACTTAGAATGCCGGGACATAACAACTTAAGAGTAATAGAATTCCTTTTGAAAGGGATCGTCCGGGGAGTACTACACCCATACCTATTACGGCCACCAAGCAGCATTGCTGTGTTCCGGTTTTAAGGGTATGGTTTCCGGAGAAATTACGGGCACGTGTGGCTTATCATCTTTATGCCTCAAGTTGACGGCAGCAATGCAGTGCCGCGTAGTTCAAAATCTTTGTAAATGTGACCTACGCAGTAAGGCTTTGTTATAGGCAAGATATGTTTAACATCAGGTGGCCTGCTTGCTAGTTCTGTCTCCAAGTTGTATATAAAAAAACTGAATGATTGTAGTGCTTGATCAATGGAAAAGTCTTTGTTCATCTTCCAAAACTCAGATAATCACCGTAACCTACGCCGATTCAGTCAATATTAATCGAAAAGTGCGTGCTTTTAAGGGATTAAAAAAACGCGTTGAAAATACATCGTGTCGGGCTAGTTTCGGTTGATGCAACACTTTTAAAGCCGCTTTCAGAGGTTTATAAAGTTTGTTGTTTCATTTATATATTTTAATTCCATTGTGAACTACCGGCCTGTTACTTCATTTTGGTTTTAATAAAAATGGCGGCTTTACTTCTGAACATTTGGTCAGTTTCATTGAATAGTAAAAAAAAGCCGCCATGATTATAAAACCAAAATTAAATTAGGTAATTATATAATACGCCACTTGGTTTTTGTGACGGTTGTTAATTAAAATCAACCTATGTTATACATGTAGTTATCATTTTCATATTTTTAATTTGTTGATTCATTCTTGTCATAATTTAAATAAGTGTGATTATATGTAAATAATAATGTTTCTTTTATTATTAGCATATTTAATACCATTTTATATAGACATTCATTTTTATTTTATTTTATTTATTATATAGTACTATGTATATGTGTGTATGTATAATGATCTGTTTGAACCAAATGAAACATTATTTTAAAATTTAATATTATTATGAATTATATATTTTTTCCCAGGGTCTCTTTCGTGTGTTCTGTGGGGTCTAGGGACCGAAATGGTCTCGACTGAAAAACAACGGGCATTTATGCTAAGCCGTGGCCTATTTGCTACTGTAGCACATGCAAACCTATTCTGTATTTTAGTGTCTAAGTACACTAAAACTTTTTTTTTTCAAGAGATGTATATGTATTTGTCCTTACTGTGTTTTTTTATCGTTTTATTTGTTGTGTAGTGTGCTATTTTGGGAAAATAAACGTTTTTCTATTCTATTCTATTTCTATATGTATTTGACAGTCAGGACTAATATGCTGGTCCACAGATTCGCACGATTTACAGACGCAGTTACAATAACTCTCTACAAGGCGTACTGTACATCCATGTATACGGCTAGTCTGTGGTTTCAGCATACTAAAAAGGCTTACAATGCTCTGCGGGTCCAATATAATAATGCATTCAGAACGTTGTTGCGGCCCCCGCGCTTTTACTAACCAAATAAAATAAGTATTAAGTAAAATAAGCTATGCAATGCTGCGGTCAGATCACAGGGTTTCAGGGTCGACAGTGCGCGAGTATGCTTCTGGTGCACCGAGCATTCATAGGCGATAGTAACCACTTTCCATCAGGTGGGCCGTATAACTGTTTGTCAACTCAGTGGTTAAAAAAATATTAAGCGATCTCTACAGTTCGATTTCACTGAGAAGACACTCATAAGTATTGCAACCATCAACCACTAATAGACCGCACAACCTACACGCTGAGCAATTAATATTTGATTTAATAACAGCAATAGTAATATCTATATGATGATTAATTATTAATTCGGGAGTTGGCTAAACCAATTGCGGGTTTAATTAATGTGCGCGTTATACCAGTCTCATCTAGCTTTGACGAATGTATTGCTAATTTAGAGAGAATTACAACGATTTTAGTGCACAACTCATCTCATCAACTCAACAGATTCAGATTCCAATTCCGATTTCGATTTCGATTTCGATTCCAAGACCGATTCAGTATCAGAATGTATTTATTTAAGTAGGTACTATGATTTGTGGATATTACATGACAGGACAAGAAATTAATTTTACACAGCACCATCTAGCCCCAATCTAAGCTTGTAATATGGGACCTAGATTACGGATATAATACTCACTACTTTTTTTTAATACGTAGGTACTTGTCATACAACACCCAAATACAGAAAAAACATCAATATGATCAATATGACCTACGCAGTAAGGCTTTGATGTAGACAAAAGGCTAAATTTTAACTAGTTTAAATGTTTTTCTTTGCATGTTTGTTTTATTTTGTTTCTTGGTGTACAAAAAAAAAGTTTTATGCTTTACCACCTCTGTAGTCTAGTGCACAACTCCAGAAGCCCTGGTTTCAATCACCAGGGAAGAAAAAAAATAGTTTTTTTGGTGGTAGGACTTTGTTTAAGACCGCCACCATCCTACCTAAGTCTGTCGCCATAAAAACAATTTAGAATAAATAATATTGATGAATATTTATAATTTGTCATAACTGTTGTCAAGTTTGAAATTCTATCAAAACATTTTAATGAACATTTATGTTATGCATGTAATTGACTAGCATAATGATCAGCGAGTAATCGATAATTGACTGACTAAAACCTGTGTGATCGAAACCTACCGAAATACCACGCAAGGCGATTCGTGTATCGCTTACATGTAACAAACGGCGCCCGCTTGTAAGACAGAAGATGTAGTTTATTCTTGAAAGATACACCGGTAATATTTTGAGTCTGGGGTGCTACTATGAAAGTATACAACACTACTTCAATGAATGAATGAACGAATGAATGAAAATACACCTTTTAAATTATATTGTACATCGCAAAAAATATACACACAACGATTTACAGACGCAGTTACAATAACTCTCTACAAGGCGTACTGTACATCCATGTATACGGCTAGTCTGTGGTTTCAGCATACTAAAAAGGCTTACAATGCTCTGCGGGTCCAATATAATAATGCATTCAGAACGTTGTTGCGGCCCCCGCGCTTTTACTAACCAAATAAAATAAGTATTAAGTAAAATAAGCTATGCAATGCTGCGGTCAGATCACAGGGTTTCAGGGTCGACAGTGCGCGAGTATGCTTCTGGTGCACCGAGCATTCATAGGCGATAGTAACCACTTTCCATCAGGTGGGCCGTATAACTGTTTGTCAACTCAGTGGTTAAAAAAATATTAAGCGATCTCTACAGTTCGATTTCACTGAGAAGACACTCATAAGTATTGCAACCATCAACCACTAATAGACCGCACAACCTACACGCTGAGCAATTAATATTTGATTTAATAACAGCAATAGTAATATCTATATGATGATTAATTATTAATTCGGGAGTTGGCTAAACCAATTGCGGGTTTAATTAATGTGCGCGTTATACCAGTCTCATCTAGCTTTGACGAATGTATTGCTAATTTAGAGAGAATTACAACGATTTTAGTGCACAACTCATCTCATCAACTCAACAGATTCAGATTCCAATTCCGATTTCGATTTCGATTTCGATTCCAAGACCGATTCAGTATCAGAATGTATTTATTTAAGTAGGTACTATGATTTGTGGATATTACATGACAGGACAAGAAATTAATTTTACACAGCACCATCTAGCCCCAATCTAAGCTTGTAATATGGGACCTAGATTACGGATATAATACTCACTACTTTTTTTTAATACGTAGGTACTTGTCATACAACACCCAAATACAGAAAAAACATCAATATGATCAATATGACCTACGCAGTAAGGCTTTGATGTAGACAAAAGGCTAAATTTTAACTAGTTTAAATGTTTTTCTTTGCATGTTTGTTTTATTTTGTTTCTTGGTGTACAAAAAAAAAGTTTTATGCTTTACCACCTCTGTAGTCTAGTGCACAACTCCAGAAGCCCTGGTTTCAATCACCAGGGAAGAAAAAAAATAGTTTTTTTGGTGGTAGGACTTTGTTTAAGACCGCCACCATCCTACCTAAGTCTGTCGCCATAAAAACAATTTAGAATAAATAATATTGATGAATATTTATAATTTGTCATAACTGTTGTCAAGTTTGAAATTCTATCAAAACATTTTAATGAACATTTATGTTATGCATGTAATTGACTAGCATAATGATCAGCGAGTAATCGATAATTGACTGACTAAAACCTGTGTGATCGAAACCTACCGAAATACCACGCAAGGCGATTCGTGTATCGCTTACATGTAACAAACGGCGCCCGCTTGTAAGACAGAAGATGTAGTTTATTCTTGAAAGATACACCGGTAATATTTTGAGTCTGGGGTGCTACTATGAAAGTATACAACACTACTTCAATGAATGAATGAACGAATGAATGAAAATACACCTTTTAAATTATATTGTACATCGCAAAAAATATACACACAATGGGCGGTATTATCGCTTAGAATCAATTTCTTCCAGACAAACCTTAGATGGTGAGGACTTTACGGATAATGCGGTCTAAATATGGTAATAAAATACAAACAAAAATATAATTGATTTCGATTTGTTGAAGTTGGATATTATTTTCCACAGGCAATGTTTCACCGTCAAATTATTATTTATATATTATTATTTATTCTTGGTAAGTATCAATATTTAAGGCCATAGTTTTAAATCGGCTAAACCTGTCTCTCGGTTTTAGGAAGATGTGTTGCACAAAACTGTGTCTTATAATTAATAAATGCCAGTGTGGTTGGTTCGCCCACCGGTGTCAGATATAGAGGTCCTGGGTTCAAATCCAGGGGTACAACATTGTTCTTGGCTTGGTTGGTGGTAAGACATGGTCAAGTCCACCTGGCTAGCTACTAACGATTCTAAATGTAAGATTTAGAGGTAAGATAGCGAGTTCCTCAGTCCGTTGAGGCGTCCGAGTGCGCTTCAGCCTATTCATAACTTGAAACCATGATGAAAGCCAAGCGCTTCCCCGTCGTACTAAAAAGCTCTTTTTATGGTGGTCTTCATTCACTAAAACATAATATTCTATCTGGCTTCTGCACGCGGCTCCGCCCATGAAAAACAGTAATAATAAAAAGCTGCCATCTTAATCACTTGCCGCATTGTCAGAAAGTTATTATGCCTGAACCAATAAAGGTAATTTATTGGTTAACTTATCAAAGATTTTTCGTTTGGTCAAAAGCCCGCGAAATATTGAATATTCCTCCGAGTGAGAGACAAACAACATAAATAATAATAATAATAATAATAAATATTACAGGACATTGATTCTACACAGCGCCATCTAGTAGCACGAGTATGGTTTTTTATAGATTCTCTAACTTGAACACATCAAAATCGTCCATACAACATCAAAACAAATTTTTGCATATATATTTTTAGTAGTTCAATTGTTTTTTTTTTATTCATGGTAGGATCCAACACAATACAGATTGGCCTGGAGCCAATTGCGAGTAGAGAAAATTTTATTGGGGCTCGGACTTGAAACTTTTATTGTGACCTGCATTGAGGCTTTGAGTATAAGCGAGGAAGACGTAAGAAAATCTGTAGATTTTCGAGGATTCCAAACACTTTCACAGAAAAATAATAATCAGAAAACACAAGACTCGTATACCAATTTAAACTCCTCAATGATACTTGAATGAAATTTCTCTATTTTCTATGGTATGAAAATATTTATTTTAGGGGTTCAAATTTGCCATCGGGACCCTATTGCTACCTCCGCTATACGTCCGTCCATCCGTCTATCTGTTACTAGACTATGTATCATGACCTTAATAGTTAGACAGTTGAAATTTTTACTGAGTGTAAATCGTCGCTATAACAAGAAATAGTACAAAAAAAACCAGTGGCAATACAGAAGATAGAGGTGCCGCAAGTTCAATTGCTTTTCCCATCTCATAAAATGCCCAACGAAGTTTTCACTTTAAAAAAAACATGTTTATTTGCCTTTAAATGTGGATCAGATCCTCAGCATGTGTATGCATATTCCGTTTCTTTTCCACTGCAAATGACTAGTAGGTATACCCAATACAGAAAAAAACTTCTGTTGAATTCGCAAATCCACATTCAGAGTTGACAATGCTCCTTAACCGTTGGCCGGCTGCCAAACACTCAGTAGCGGGTTCGACGCGTGTCTCGAGGGTGCACCCGAAGGTTTTTACGACCTCTCGTGTTCACGTACTTTTTATGAATGCATTTCATTATCCAGTTTCAATGGTGGATTCATCCGTAATCTAGTTCCCATATAGAACAGCACCATACAGTCCTGTGGCTTATATTTAATTTAGCAAGCTCAGTTGGTAGTAACTCTGCCTCCTGCGCTGTAGGTTGTGGGTTCGATTCCCACTCAGGACAAACATTTGTGTCATGAATACAGATGTTTGCTCTGTGTTTCGGTGTTGTATCATATAGTACGTATGTATTTCCAAAAAAGTATCTGAGTATTATATCCGTAATCTAGTTTCCATATTACAAGCTTTGTTTAGTTTGGGGCTAGATGGCGCTGTGTGAAATTAACGTCCTATAACATTTTTGTGTCTCGTTACCTTCATTGATGGCTGTAGTTTTCTTTTGTTTTTTTTTTAAAATTAAACGATGTTTTTTTTTAAGTAAAAAATTTGACAAATGTTTTAGTAAATTTACGATGAAGTAGAAGGAGTTCAAAGAGCACAGTTTTCTGTTAATTGTTATTAGCCCCTGAACTCGAGACTCGCATTGGGTCTACCTTGGGCTCCTGAGGAAAACATAGAAGAGCGAAAAAAGTGAGAGTCTAGGATCTAAACTAGATAAGTATCATGATTCATATGAAGATTCTCTATGGTATATAAATATTTTATGATCGTGTACATTTGTTTCAGTTATTTAGCAAATGAATGAAAACAATGAGTATGCATATTGTAAAAAAAAACTCTTGTTAGTGAGCTTAAGTGAAAAAGTGTTGTAGTAGCTCATACTTAATCGTTTAATGTAGAAATTTATGCTAGTGTACGTAATGTCTTCTGTTTCTACATAACTTAATCTGTAAAAAAAATCAGTTCTGCATTAAAAAAAACACTTTTTTTTAGTTTTTCTGGAAAAGTGAGTTTTTGAAAAAAAAATTGCATTTGTGAGTTCTTTGTTTGCTAATAAAAAAGACATTGTATGATGACAATCTGCCCAAAGTTGTTGGAACACTTTCAAAATTGAAAATGTATAAATTCATCTTTATGCATTTAGTAAGGGTTGTTGTACGTTTAGTCTGAAATGCGTAAGCAAAGCTATTAAATACTATTTTTCTTGGAAAAATATTTAAAAATTGGTACGTCTTCAAAAATCTTGGTATCGCCGAAACCGAAAATACAACTTTAGCGTAAACAAAATAACTCATAAATTTCAAAATTAGAATAATGTTGGTTTAATGTCATCGATCGAATACTGAAAAATTTAATGAAATTTTTTTTTATATATTTTTTTCTGCAACTGTACAGGTGGGTACGTCAATATTCAAAATGTTCAGCCATTAAGGTGCCTTGTCATCAGCTGCGTTACCACAAAAAGCGAACGATTTTTAATCCGATGACGATTCAATTTAAGCTCATCACGAACAGAAAATACAGCAAAAGAGGATTTAATAGCTTAGCTTACGCATAGTCTGAACGTACACCCTTTACTAAATGCATAAAGATGAATATATACATTTTCAAATTTGAAAGTGTTCCAACAACTTTGGGCACATAGTCATCATACATTGTCTTTTTTATTAGCAAACAAAAAACTCATAAATGCAATTTTTTTTTTCATAGACTCACTTTTCCAGAAAAACTATAAAAAAATTGTTTTTTTTAATGCAGAACTTTTTTTTTTAAATCGAGCACGTAACTTCTAACATGACTTTTCGATAACTCTCACGATTTCAGACTTGGCCTCAGTGGCCCTGAAAAAAAACTCACCCTGTATATAGTAATAATACATAGTGATAATATTACACTTTCTGAATTTAATTATGTGTTTTTTTTCCTACTACTTACCTATACATTAATATGGCTAATGCCTGTTCAAAGCGTCGTCGGTCCGCTTTCACTCTATTGCTATGCCTTAATAGGGTTATTATGTATAACTTTTTTCAATCATAAGACCCCTCTTCATAATTAATGCAATAAATGACTATGACTATGACTATGACCTAGTAGGTATAAAGGCAATTAAATGAATTTAGTTCGTATCTAGACTAGCGAATCAGCATAGCTATACAGTGTGGCAATGCAGCCAGAGTTTTGGGCACGCTTCCCCTCTTCCGTCTATACATTGTTTGTTACGGTTCTTAGTAACCCGAGTTTCCCTTAAAAAAACATTTAGTTTTTATGTACATATTTGTTTGAATATATGCATAGTAATTAAAATTGAGTAGTTGGAATTATCTGTGAACTCGATCAGATACAAAAACATTACAAAACGGGTAAAACAAACATCAAATAGAAAACAAAACCCAGTTCTATTAAAGTATTGATTATAAATACAGATACAATAACCACAAATACAATACAAAGGCGATAGCTGTTTAGATTTAACAAAGAAGACCGATACAAAATACCGTTTTTTTTTTTTTTTTATTATTGATGTCAACATAAAAATAGTAACATGTCTAGTTAAACATTAAATAAATAACATTCTTCATTGATCTAAGGGTTTGACTCTTGTCGGCACAACTGATAAATCTTTCTCTATGTAATATATAAATATTGATCTTTCCAGGGCAGCAATGCATGACAAAAAAAACCTACCTGTCGTTAAAAAATCATTCACAAGCTTTCTGCATCAAACATTATTCTAAAAGTGTTATATTATATTATATATTTTTCGTAGATTTTGTGTATCATGCTTACGAAAAGTTGTCATTTTTGTTCATTTAACACAGCACCATTAGGCAGGTCAACAAGCCAGTATCGCTGCACCCTACAATCGAAGCTTACCTGGCCAGCGACGCTGGCAACGTTCCAAGGGGGTCACTGTGCTAGACAGAACCCATGAATTCATTGAGATTAACTGCCTGTACCCTGCGCGATCAGAACGGTAGCTTTACATTCCCTTTGCACAATAAAGCCGCGAATATTTCGCTATAGCGTTGAACGGAAAGAGCAAAAGTGCGTAAGATTCAAAAGATTAGAAGTGGAAAACACAAATATCTGATACACAGATACACAACTGACTAACGTTTTGCCCTATGCGCACGTCACGTCAATATGTGGACACTAAGCTAGACAGAGTCGCCTCCAAAGCTGGAGGGTTTATGCGATAATCACTACTCTTGGTAGGCGGATTGGTGCTCGCAGTATAGGTGTAGATAATACACCAAAGGAAGCTGCTGCCTTTCTTCTGGTGAGATCAATTAGCCGGCTTTAACGACATCCATGGTCTGAGTTGGAGGGGTCGATTGTTAAGTCGTGACCTCCACGGCAACTATGCACTTCATTTTTTTTATATTACGGGGAAGCGCATGGCCTTCGTCTCACCTGATAACCGGTTGAGATAAGTCCTAAAGTGGAGTACGTACTTCACCCGGAATCCTCAAGAAACTGAGGACCTAGCCATCTTACCCCTAAATGCCGGCGGAACACATTTTTTTTTTAAGAATTGTTATTTTGGCAACAGAATTAGGTAAAATGGTGGTGTTTAGTCAGGCGGACTTGAACAAAATCCTACCACCAACCAAACCAAGCACAATATTGCTCCCCCTGGAGATCGAACCCGGGACTTCTGGATCTGAAATGTGGGTTGAACCACTAAACCACAGACGCGGTTCAGCTGAAATGGCGATGGGCAAGGCATTTAGCTCGTGACAAAGATAAAAGGAGAACCATAGAGGCAACACTGTGGAGACCTGATGGAAAAAAAGCAGGTAGACCTAAAACGGTGAGGTCATCCAAACTGGATAACATTGGATGAGCATGGCTAATGCCATCAACAGAAATGTAGTTAACTGGGGAGGTCTTTACCCAACGATGAAGATTTCCTGTAGATGTAAAGAAATCTTCACAAAACCTCAGTTCATTAATTTTGCGTGATGGAGCGATAATGAATGCATCAGTTTTGCATGGCGATGTTTGACATCTCATTCCTATCTCACGGGAACTGGTTTATGGGATGGAAAGTAGCCTATCTCAATCCTAGTCTGAAGCAACATTATGTTTCAGCTATATTCGTCAAGTAGTTTAAATGTGAAGGAGAAGCAAACAACAATCCTCACAAACTTTCGCTTTTATAAAAATAAATATAGGTAATTATATAAATGTGATGCTTGGAAGCACGTTGTCCTTTTAAATTAACATCAACCGGGTGCCGGTGATAATTTGTAGTGCGTCTGAAGGTCGGCGGAATGAGGTTTCGTCATAATTGTCTCGTTTAGCAGGCGGCACTTCTAGCAGTGGAAATATTACTTGGTACTCAGAAAGATGCAGTAGCTTATCTCCTGATGGAAATCACAGAGCATAACGCGGGCCCACCAGTTGCTCCCACATTGCGTACTGCAGCCGCCGCGTGGAATTGCTATTCGGGTCATTGCGACCGTAAATGACCCGACTCATGCCAAATGACGTCATTGACATGATCAACATGTATCATTATTATGTAAGAACTAGACTGTCGGGGAAAGGCTACAACTACACCAATAAAAAATATTCAGGAAGGAAAATGGTAAGGGCTTTTTTTTTCAACTAGGAGACGGAACAAGCAAGTAACCCACCTGATGTTAAGTGCACTCATGTCTATAACAATGCCTTACTGGTCAAATCCACAAACAAAGAACATAGCCTAGACGCCACTGCATTTCGCCCGTCAACTCGAGGCATAAAGGTGTTAAGTCTCGCTTGTCCGTAATTTTACCGGCAACCATACCCTTCAAACCGGAACACAGCGATACTCCTTAGATTACTCCTGGCGGCTGAAATAGGTATGGTGGTAGTACTTCCCCGAACGAGTCCTTTCACAAGGGGCTCTACTACTCTTAGAAAAGTTAGTATAAAGTGAATAATGCAATATGCACAAAATTTTACTGCGACGAATTCCGCAGCTTGGTGAATTGAGCGTTATAACGCTCAGTAAAAATAAGATGAAGGCCAAGCGCTTCTCCCTCGTACAAAAAAAAAACGTTGATTTGTTTGGGAGATACAGCTATAGTTTTAAATGTAAAATTTATCTCAACTACTAAACTATAAAAAAACATAACAATGAAACTAATTGTTTTGTTAATAGAGGTAGTTAAAAAGTTTCGTAATCATTTTAACTAATATAGACACTACCAACACTCCCTCCACATCAGACAAAAGTAAGCGCATATTAATTATAATATGCGCTTACTTTTGACTGATGTGCATTCATTCATTCATTCATTCATTCATTCATTCATTAGAATGAATTAATTAATGAATTAATGAATGCATGAACACTTTATTGTACACAGAAATAATATAATAGCACAAACATTTTGAAACAATAGTGTTTGAGTACAACGGGCTGTATTAATTATACTTTTTACATAGACTATGAAATACTGTGAAATAAAACCACGCCTGTTCCCTTTTGAGGATTCACCTTTGATTGTGATCAAATATATATTTTTTATTACATGTTGGGGAAGCGCTTAGCCTTCAACTCACCTAGCGTTATAATAAGGGTACTATTACCTAGCAAGAATACAACAATTTCGAATTGTTGTTATGGCGAAAGACTTAGGAAAGATAGAAGCTAGCATAGGCGGACTTTAAACAAGTCCTACCGCCAACCAAAAAATTGGAACTCCAAGGTGCGAAACGAGTGGATTTAGAACGTAAATGTATCTTTTAAAACATTTTAGTGCAATACCAAAATCATATCATACATCGTCGTAGCGATGATGATGAAAATGAGTTTATCTTTCCTAAGACCTTAAATCACACTGCTTATATTTAACCGTTATGAAATGATTAAAACAAAAAGTTAAGATGTTATTATACGTTTACAGCAAGATATAATTCTTCAATTTAATTGCCTCTTCAAAACTGATGTCCAAAGCATTTAGACTTCTCTTAAAACGGGGTTCAATATCACTTGCAAGAAGGCAAATTAATTCCACCAAATTTATCCTCTGGCCACCCTTCAGGCCCAGAATAAATAAGATTTTACAATCAGTAGAACAGGATTACCTAACAACGTGGACTACGCTCGAATTCCCTCTGGTAAATCCTCCATATATGTAAATTATTTCAACGGGTGCTGTAAAACACTCACGGTGTGTTTTTCATAGAGAGAAGCTCTCAGTGCCAATCAAAGGATTTACAATTGGCAAATAGTTTTTTTGTATTCAAAAATAAATAAAAATATATTAATAATTTTTGATTGAGCCCTGAACGACGTTCAGGTTTGACGTCAGGTGACGTTGGTTTGTACGGGCACACATACTCGACAGAAATATACGAATAACAATAACTCATATGGTTTAAAATAAATAAAAGAACTAGGTACCTACTACCGTTCTCAACATTACAAATTCTTACATAAAAAACGAGCATCTAACAAGTAGGCAGGTGAGGTAACTATTTAACAAAAACGCAACATATACTAATTATTTGCTAGTTGATCTACTATTTGACCGGCCATAATACTGTGCAACTACTGAATCCCATCTTTAATTACAGGGAAATCAGGTGGCGGGGAAATTAGGGCCCACCCACCTGGGCCTCAGCGATAACGCCTCGATATTTTATGGCTCTTGGAGCTAGAAGGATAGCTGGAAGTCCCTGCTCAATAGGGAAAGTCAAAACAAGAAGTAAAGTTTTTTTTAAACAAGCCTTTGGCCTCACCCCTTAATCGATAGTAGCTCTGCCTTCGGCGTTGTAGGTTGTGCGTTCCCATGCGAGTAAAAAAAAATGTAACGATGATTTAATTTTGTGTTTGAGTATTATATAATAAGGATATATTTCAAACAACGCATAGCGTAAAATGTCTAGTAATATTTATTTAAGTTTCTTAAAGATGGACAAGGTTAATAGAAATTGGTCGGAACTTTTTACCGTCTCTGTGGTCTGGTTCTATTTTTATGTAAGCATTATATTTCTAAGAAGAACCTGAACCGCCTCCGAAGCCAACCAATCCAAGCACAATATTGTACTTCTCCTGGGGATCTAACCCAGGACCTCTAGATCTGAAATCGGTGGGTTGAACCACTACACCACAGAGGCGGTTATATAGCTATCTATACATAGCCTATAACACTCAGTTTATAATTTCCCGTTTAAGTTTTCGTGAGCAAACAAAGTAAGCGGCACGAAATCACTACTCGTATTATTAATTTAATGTTCATGGGAGTATTCGCGGATTATTGTTTGATTTCAATTAAGGTTCGATCAATAAGCTCTGCTTTTGAACGAACAATAATTACACGGAGAGCGGTAATCTTCTGCGGTTGAGCGCAAAGCATGGATAACTGTTTATTTCAATAGCCTGGGATTTGGTCTTCAATATTAATACGCAAGTAATAATACTCTTCAGAGAACTTGGGAGTGCTAGGTTGGCATGGTATGGGTATGTTATTATGAGGGATGGTAGCCAATTGAGTTACGAATTTAACTTTAACAAGTCAAGTTATAGCTCAGTTGGTTATAACTCTGCCTTCTGAGCTGTAGGTTAAGGGTTAGATTCCCACCCAGGACAAACATTTGTGTGACGATTATAGATGTTTGCTCTGTGTTTGGGTGCTGTATCATATACCTAGTACATATGTATTCTATCCGTAATCTAGTTCCCATGTTACAAGCTATATTTAGTTTGGGGCTAGATGGCACCGTGTGCTATTAACTTCCTGTAATATTTTATATTTAACTGTTTATTTCAATAGCCCGGGGTTTGGTATTCAATATGAATACGTAAATAATAATATTCTTAAGAGGACTTGCAGTGCAAGGTTGAGTAAATAACAACACTTTTAAGAGGACTTGGAGTGGTTGGGAGGTTGGCATGGTATGGGCATGCTATGAGGGATAGTATAGCCATTTCAGTAAAAGGATTATGAATATGGTCGTGGTTGGACTTGCGAGTAGAGAGAGCTTGTGAAAAGGCTCTTCCGGGGAAGTACTACCACTATACCGATTTTGGCAGCCAAGCAGCATTGTGGTGTTCCGGTTTGATGGGTATGGTTTTAATGAGGTCTTAAGTTGACGGGCGCAATGCAGTGCCGCGTTGGTCATGCTCTTTGTGGATGTGACCTATGCACGGCTTTGATAGGCAAGAAGTACGCTTAAAATCAGGTGTTACTTGCATGTTCCGTCTCCAAGTTGAATTTAAAATATATAAAAAAGAAGGCCGAAGAATAAATGTATGGGTATGAAGAGCGCGGATGCAGAGTTGACAGCTGATAAGAGTGAGTGTAACGGAGAACATTTTGTACAGAACCCACCTAGCGTTAAATAAAGACAGGAGGATGTTTAATACAGACTTACGCTTATTTGCAGAAAGATAGATTTGGTAGAGGCATAAACTGTAGACTAAAATTAGTTTGTAAAAAGTGTTTTTATAGCCCTAGGAACCCTCTCTTTTTGCATCGCTGCACTAAAATATGAAGGTACCTAAGTCTCCGCAACATCTGGTATATGCTGTGCATTGATTGCGAGTCAGTCATTCTACATGACAATTTCATAGATTTATTTTTTATATTTTACGTCGGGAATTTCTTATCCTTCATCTCACCTGGTTTCATGTTATTATAAGACCGAATGTGGAAGCGCACTTCACCCGGAATCCTCAACACAACAATATGGAACTGTTGTTATGGCGACAGACTTAAGACTTAACTTAGACGGTAAGATGGCAGAATTAAACAAAGTCCACCAACCAATTGAATTGAAATATATATAGATATTCCTTGGTTACTTTTTTTTTTATTGTTCGACGGGTAAGCGCTTGGCCTTTATCTCACCTGGTTACAAGTTGAGATAAGGCCGAAGGTGGAGGCGCACTTCACCCGGAAGCCTCAACAAACTGAGGAACTGGCTGTTACTTCCAGCAATTCTATATGTTTGTTTCTGTAGCAATCTAAATCGGTAAGAATTGTTAATTTCGAATCCGCCCGAAGCAAAGGAAGAAACTCAATTATTGTAACGGTGAGGATAAACACCAATCTCGAATTTTATACGGGGAGGGGGAGGGGGGGAGGTTATTACGATTTTGCTGATTTTTTCACAGTAATATCAACAGATCCGTGAACCGAATATTGGAGATTTTCTTATTGTAGCAGCGTGCCAATTGCTGCCTTCTGCGTTAAATGGTTTTGGTCAAAAATTTGCTCAAAACTCTTATTGTAGTACTTTTTATTACATGACTGGTAAGCGCTTTGCTTTCATATAACCTGGTGTCAAGTTATAATGATGCCGAAGGTGCGAGCGCACGTCACCCAAAATAGATTTTTAGACAATAATTCCTCCGAAATACTTCCGAATAATTACTCCGGAGAAATAAGCATAGGCTGATAATCAGATGGAAATTTTCAGAGCGAATATCTGTATCTGTATTTTAAACAGACTCAACCCACATTTTTGTAGGCAAGCTTTATTGAAATTAAAGGTGTTCTGAAGTAACAAAGGAGGTTCTTTGTATCCTGATTTCCGATTCTCCGATATCGTTGTTGTTTCCCGTGAATAGTTTCCCTGCGACCGGTTCCGAATCAATTTCGCGCTTATCCGAAGATCAGAGGCATTAATTTGGTATTAGTGGCATGGAAACGAGCCCCGTATCTATACGTATGTATATTTCACTTATGGAAATCCTATTAATACCAACGAACTCCTAAGTTTTCCATAATTGCTAAACTATTGAACCGGCAGAGTCCTCTCCCGGCACTTTGTCCGTAGGTATATTGCGCAATCCTTTTGTGGATACGTCTTTGTACGATCTTGATCAATTTCAAATTCGTAGGACCCACGTTTAAAGATTTTGGATAAATGTTTTGAAGGCAGGTTCAAGAGGCACTTCCTCCCGCGAACGATAAAATTGTGAAATGTTCTCTGTGACTGAGGTTTTCCTTAGAAGCTACTGGAAAGGTCAGGTAGAACAGCCCATGATGCTTCTAGTGTCACATGATGCTTCTAGTGTCTGATCTATACGCGGCTGTAACAGCTTACCATCAGATGGGCCGTATACCTGCTTGCCACCTTAGTGGTATTTTTTTTTTCATTTTGAACCCAATGTGTTAGTACTGTCCACTAGACAACAGAGTAATTGGACAAAAGAGGTAATAGGCAAAAGGAGCAATAGACTAGCTCCTAAGAGAAGAAAAGCTGAAATTACACGACAGACTAGACCAAATAGTTATCTTGAACCTAATGGGTTATATCAATGGAGGGAGGTTTGTTTTTTACAAAAATATTTGTCTATTTTTTTTCTTACACTTTTAACAGGTCAAACACTCTTGTGGCTTATACAAAATAACAGGTCACAATAACCTACTGCAGTATTAGAATGCGGTTTACTATAAAATGCGACCCAGATTTTTCCTAGCAAGTTATAACAAGTAATAAAGTTCACCTGCATTGCATTACAACTTCGAGGACTGCAATTACTCAGCAGAGATACGGCCGGAAGACGCCGTAAAGCATAAACGCGTTAAAATACGGCGGCTCATTACCATGTACGGGACGACCCGGAAAAGGGAACGGAACGACTTTGTGAATTGACAAAAGAACTCTATTTCAGTCTTTAAATTGCAATCAGGGTTTTTACACTACGCGCATGAGCCGGGAAGAAGGTGGACACGAAAAACCACCGTAGGGAGTTTTATCAATGGCTAATTACCTCTTGACCTGTAGGCTTGTCTAGCTCCAGAGCAGGGATGAGGTCTGCGAAGGACCAAGCTTTCCCAGAAGGCACTGTCTCAACTGTGCACCGACGGAACTCAGCGAATTTCGGCAGAACGATCATCGCAAGCCATCAGCATTAGGACTGCTAATCCTCTGGGCTATGTACCGACATAGCCCAGAGGATTAGCAGTCCTAATGCTAAGAACCAAAGCTACCGAGCTTTGGTTCTGGCTAACATATTCGTTTCGGATCTTATCCCTCAGAGAAACTCCGAGAGCACTCTCCATGGCTCGCTGAGCGATTTTAGGCTTGTGGATCCATCCTGCGTTAGTATCCACGACCAGGCTCCTTATGTCATGACGGGCTGGACGCACTGGGTAAAGTGTTTTTAGTCTTTAAACATTGTGGGAGTCATTATTTTAAGGATAATATGGTAACCCGTCGTCTACTTAACAGAAATGTTGAACCAAACGCAAGACCAACAGTATAACGATTGGAGTTTATTAGATGTGTCTATAAAAGGGGCTGGGGTCGTAAACCCTCGACCAGGAGCACAACACAACATTGTTTTTAATATCGCGTGTGGGGGTGCAAGGGAGAAGCGGTTTCTGCTATCAATCTAAATAAATAAACTAAATGCGGTGTAAGCCGCTACCCTCAATACTCAGACAGGAGGTGAATGACGACCTCAGTGGCTTAGTGAATAGCCGACTGAGAAGCAAGATGTTGCGATCGCGAGGTCTATTGACGCGACGGGAAAAACGCCGCATTTATCAGCCGCATTTGAGCTAATTTAGGTCCAATATCAGCGAACATAGTAAATGTTTTTTTTTAATAATGGGCTAGCTCTTGATGTCTAGGCCAATGCAAGGATAAGGCTTACGATGGAGCGAGCTTCCCAGAAGGCACTGGTTGCCTCACCATCGAAACATGGCAAAGGTGCCGGACTTGGTTCAAGCCAGGCGGACCTTTACAGGTCCTACGACCAGTATTGTGATCGTGCCGCCGTAACCGCAAGCAAAAGCCAGCGATTCCGTTACCCGGGGTAGACCACTAGAAGGAAAATCCCCCTACTCACCTATGGTCAGGGGCCCGTTTCTACTAAGCCAAACGCTTGACTATGACAATGGTATCAACTATTTGATTTTTAACCGTCTCTGTGGTCTAGTGATTCAACCCACCAATTTCAGATCCAGAGGTCTCAGGTTCGATCCCCAGGGGAGTACAGTAATGTGCCTGGCTAGCTACCACCATCTTACCTAATTCTGTCGCCATAATAACAATTCTAAAATTGTTGTGTTCCGGCATTTAGAGGTAAGATAGCCAGTTCCTTAATTTGTTGAGGATTCCGGGTGAAGTGCGCCTCCACTTTCGGCCTTACTTGGTCATAAGTTAAGATAAGGCTGAAAGTGGAGAGTGGAGGTCAGATGAAGGCCAAGCGCTTCCACGTCGTACAATGAAATAAAAAAGAACATCAGAATGGCCACTAGAATACCGAAAAGCAACTATATTGGAAAATCCTGCGACGATTCGGGCTCTAGATCAGTTACAAACTTATCAATAGTACCCGATATTATTACTTCATAGTTTTCATACTAATTCAATTTCAATTTGTCACCGCGCAAGTCTTTGCTATCGCATACAACTTGTGCCATCACCCCTCTACTCTAGCGAACCCGCCCGCCCATCCGATATCGACTTTGTTGCAACTGAATAAAAGCCATTGTTGCACAGTAACATTGTACCTGATATACACGTGTCATATACTCCGTAAATTACTCGGGGTTTATTATGTATTTAATAAGAAATTTTACATTCGCTGCATACACTAAAAGTAGTAGTTTCATGTTAAATAAACTCATCCGGGAAAATACTACCACCAAATTTAATTAATTGTCTAGAAGAAATAGCTTTAAGCATTAAGACCGCTCATTTTATGTATATGTATTTAAGTTATCTTGTTTAATTTACAATGAATATGATTCATACATTCATTCATTATTTTTGCCGCCTGCTTGCCGCAATACGTGTTTCGGATTAGAGGAAAATAAGCAATTTTTAGGGTTCCTTTCCAAAAAAGTGCCAAACCATAAACTTTATTATGACCAAGCCATCCTTACTGACAAAACAACATTGCAATAGACCAGATTAACAACTCATTATCAAAACTAATCAAATAGCACTCATCATTGATATTGCCGTTCCAAAACGCACAACATTAAATCTAGCAACTTTCACAGTATATCGATTTAAAGGATGAATTAATTCATATGTGGAGATTAGAAATAGTATCAATAGTCGCTATCATGTTATCCACAAACAGGCGTTATACCTAAACAACTGTTCCAATCTCTAACATTCTTGGATCTACCGAGGCAGACCTTTGGCATTCTTCAAAAGGCTGTAATTTTAAAAACTTAGTTAGAATTCTTCAAACCGATATTAATATCATCAACACGTCACAATTAGGTACTGTCCACAACACTTCTTCCCTTACCACTGAGGGACATTTAGCTTAGGCCTGGCCTTCAGGAATTCCGGCTCTACTGTACAAAATAATAACAATAATTTTGCTACGCAGCTGGATCAAGTTCCAGGTGGAGAAGGCAGTACTCCTGGACTCAGCATGCATCTTGAGAAAATTCCTCTCTCTGCAGCCATCGGCTGTCACGCTTGTCACGCGGTAGATGGTTTATATTTTCTATACTTTTTAAAATAATGTCGTTTTATAACAATAGAAAAATTACAGATCTAGTAAAAGTAGCACTAATAAAATGTTTGCTATGTGTAGTTATATTGCTGCGATAACTTTTTTTTGTACGACGGGGAAGCGCTTGGCCTTCATCTCACCTGATTACAAGTTGAAGTAAGGCCGAAGGTGGAGGCGCCCTTCACTCGGATTCCTCAAAAACTGAGAAACTGGCTATCTTAACTCTAAATGCCGGAACACAACAATTTTATAATTGTTATTATGGCGACAGAATTAGGTAAGATGGTGGTATCTAGCCAGGCAGAACTAAACCAACCAAACCGAGTACAATAATTGTACTCCCCTTGGGCATCAAACCTGGGACCACTGGATGTGAAATCGGTGGGTTGAACCACTAGACCACAGAGGCGGTTAAAACGGTTAAGCGGTTAAACTACAAATAATTAAAACAAATAGGTATATACCCATTTGTTTAAATTATTTGTAGTTTAACCGCTCTTAAAAAATGTTCATAGAGGACATTTTAAGGTTTAAAATCACATGTCTAATATATGTGATTGAGACATGTGATTTAAACCTTAAAATGTGGTTCGGAACCCTCCGTGTGCGTATTCGCACTTGGCCGGTTAAATTATAATATTTTTTCGATTCACTTCTTGAACCATCCTTTTGTAGTAATCATTGTACTTTTGCGTTATGAATATCTCCAATAAGGTCTGAGTCCTAAAGATAATACTATGCTTTGTGATAATACTTGCTTGTCGAAATAGGATCATAGATAGGTTTTCAAAGCGTTGTTGCCTTAGTGTCAAACCAGCGGGAAGGTAGGTTTAAATTTTCAATTACTATGTCGATCGAAACATTGTTTCGAATTCAAATAAAGATAACTTGGATCCAACAGAGTTTACTTAAGCAAAGTAGATCCATTTGGTTAACAAAAAGACAGGCCCCCACACTTATCCCCGTATTTCAAAATCAAGATTAACATTCTTTTAACTTATTCATGGTGTTTCACCCCATTGCATTTCAGTTAATCTTCTTAAAGCCCTCTCGTTCTGAAGTATCAAAAATTGTGTTATGTTTGTTAGAATGATGCTCAATTGAAGAAAAATCAGGCAGTGCAAGTCGAGTTGTGTTCCTAGTTTTTATGTGAATTAGGTTATATTCCCATTTATAATAAAACTAGATTACGGATATAATACTTGCATACTTTTTTTTACCATAAGATACAATACAACACCCAAACATAGAACAAACATCAATATTCATCACACAAATGTTTGTCTTGGGTGGGAATCGAAACCACAACCTCCAGCACAGAAGGCAGAGCTACTACCAACTGAGCTGTGAGGCTTGTTTAACAGGGACATTTGTAGCTGGTACATCTAATGCCAGGAAAATAAACATTGCAGTCGGATAATTACATCAAAATTGTCGTGGCGAATCGTCCCCTCAAACTGGGCTGAGTTCGGATGAAATGAGAATGGATGTCGTACAAGTCGACTAAGGGATCTCACCAGAAGGAGGGCAGCAGCTTCGTGGTGATAATGACAACACCCTCCAGCTTTGGAGCAGGCTCTGTCCAGCTTTTATTTAAGGTACCTTCTGTATTTTTTTTGTACGACGGAGAAGCGCTTGGCCTTCACCTCACCTGGTTTCAAGTTATGTTAAGGCCGAAGGTGTAAGCGCACTTCACCCGGAATCCTCAACAAACTTAGGAACTGGCTATGTTATCTCGAAATGCCGGAACAAAACAGTTTAGAAATGTTGCGGTCTGCACGTTGCTTGCGGCTTCAAATCAGAAGCTACAATAACCAAAAACCGTCTCATGCGTACTTACTACTAAGGTTCTATTATTACATATTTTTTAATTGATACAACATTTCTAGCCTTTGACTTTTGAACATTTTACTAATCCACCCAATCAAGTTACAGCTCTTGTAAAAACAACTTCATTTTCATCAACGCGTATTCAAATATGAGAGTCCGCTTAACCTTAATGCCACTTAGGATTAGCATAATTCAGAGTGTAAATAAGAGAGTTCATAAAGCAGGCAGGATTTGCGTAATCTAAACGAGTAGGTAACGAAATCTTACATTATTCTGAAGGCACGAATAACAAACAACCCCACAATATATTTACATGCTACAGTTTTTTTTTTTTTTTTATACTACGGGAAGGTGCGTGGCCTTCATTTCACCAGATTTTTTTCAAGTTATGATAAGGCCGAAGGTGAAAACGGACTTCACCCGGAATCCTCAACAAACATGTGAAACCGGCGGGTGAACCAGTAGACCACATAGGCGGTATAAATCTGCTGAGCTGAGCTTATTTTACTGGCTAAAAAAATTACCTAGTGTATACAGTTTCTCAACCTATTTCTGGCACCCAGTCTCTTCCAAAACAGCTAACATTATTGACACTAGGAGAGGATTTCTTCCTGTATTTTGATTATTGTTCTTTTTCTTTCTTTGTATGTACCTATCTAGTTAATATTCCGACCTCTATAAGTTAGTTAGAATCAACTTGTTTTTAAGAGACAAATAAATAAAATTTAATCTTTGTTTTTGTTATAGTGTGGTATGGGATGGCTTACGTCGCGGCTTAAGAATCGACCCTCCCTACTCAGCCCGCGGATGTCGTAAGAGTCGACTAAGTGATTTTTTTTCAACAGAAGAAGGGCAGCAGTTTATTTCTGTATACTACCCAAAACCTTTACTGCGATCACCAATCCGTATGCCAAGCGTGGTAATAGTGGCAAAAAAAAAAAAAAAAAAACTCCGGCCTTATCTTAACTTGTAACCATGTGGTGACATGAACGCCCAGCGCTCACCCGTCGTACAATAAAAAAAAGGCTCTGTCCAGCAATGGACACTAATGGGCGGTTTATGGAATGGATGAAGGATGAGAGCCATGTAACGAGAAGGGGTATTCTGAATGTGGATGCATATAGTAGAGGTAGCACGAATAAGAGATAGATGATATACGAAGTATCAATACAACACCCATATACAGGTGTGAGTTTTTTTCCAGGGCCACTGAGGCCAAGTCTAAAACCGTGAGAGTTATCGAAAAGTCATGTAAGGAGTTACGTGCTCGAATTAAAACAAATAAGTTCTGCATTAAAGAAAATATTTTTTTTTTATAGTTTTAAAAGTGAGATTTTGAAAAAAAAATGTTTTTTGCATTTGTGAGTTTTTTGTTTGATAATATAAAAATATATTTACGATGACTATGTGCCCAAAGTTGTTAGAACACTTTCAAAATTGAAAGTTTATAAATTCATCTTTATGCATTTAGTAAAGGTTGTAGGTTCAGACTATGCGTAAGCTAAGCTATTCAATCCTCGTTTCCTGTGTATTTTGTTCGTGATGAGCTTAAATTGAATCTTCATCGGATTAAAAAACGTTCGGTTTATGTGGTATCTGGAAAAAAACATTCGTGTCCAAATGAGATTAGTCAGTCTAACAATTTGGAATATTTATGTCAAGAAAGTTGGATCATCGAAATACTAGGACTAAATTGAATAAACCTTATCCTTGTGTGCTAGCTGCGATTCCGAACAGGCGGCGGATTTTACGATTCAAAATTATCCTAAAAAACCTTAATAAAAAAACGATATTCGATTATGATTTTGCATAGCGCTTGATGTCAGCAGAATAGTAGGAAATGTGTTATTTATATACTTTTTGAGTGGTACCTAGTTCTGGGCACTGTATCATTTACCATTTTTTTACCTACTGACTTATTATTTATTTATTTATCTAGGAATCATCATAATCCTATATTGCATTTAATGAATATTACGGTCATATATCATTTATTGCTGTGCTGACTCGGAGAGCAAGGCTGAAGAACGTGATGCCTGGAGGAAGCAAGGCTGAAGAACGTGATGCCTGGAGGAAAACCATTGCCGACGGCGTCGACGCTCACGATGACGCCTGGCTTGACATTTGGCTCATAATGCCTAACCACGAACTGGTTGTTACATTTGCCAAAAATGCTGACGGGGCTGCCATTCCCGCATATTCATGTTTAGTCACGAACGAAAGTGTGCTTCTAATTGAAGAAAGCTTCAAATTATAATCTATGCTGACGCCAGCTAAATCATCTGCAATAGATGTTAAAAGGCCGATGATGACTTTATATTTTTTCATTATATTATTAAGTGACACGCTATTTTTAACAACAATGGATGTAACTGATTTTTACGAGTTGTACCAACCCATTCGGGAGAGTACTGTTGGGCCACAGCTCATGCTAATCCAGAAAGCAGGGCCCACTATTAGTGTGAAAATATGGCTAGTAAAAAAATTATGAATTATGACTGTTCTTTACACAATATAGGACATATTAAACTTAAAAAACGTCACCGCAGTATCTTGGCTGAAGTTTCCACAGCTATGCAACAAGTTTTACCATACAAGTCAACGTCACTTAGTTGTACTTGCACGAAACAGAATATTATAAAGTTCCTGCAAGTTTTATCAGCGGGTAGGTAAAGTTAGACAACAAACGGTAGCGCGCAGGCGAAAACTCCTAACTAGGGTTTTACAAGGTGCAAGAAGTTCCAGTCTAGTTATGAGGAGAGCCTGACGTAAATAATGAGAGAGATAAATCCCACGAATAATGTTGCGAATAAACTTTGACTGGGGGTATCCGCTTACTAACGCGTATCAGTTTAGTTGAGCACGATATTATTACTTACTAAGATGTTCGCGAATGTTCCTTCTCAGAATAAATAATAGTCGGTGTAGATTCTTTAGGAGGTTGGGAACGAAATATAGGAACTTTGATACACTTATAATAAGAGGACCAATCAAAGACCTTTATTGGTACTTAATAGAAACAACCTATACTACTACTGCAGAAAAGTATAATCTGTACGGCATCTACTCTATGCAATAAAATCTCACTCCCAATAAAAGAGCTCAATGACTCCCAATTTAGGTCAAATCTTAAAAAGTTTCTATTAGACAAATGTTACTATAGTATTCATGATTTTTTAGATGACAAACTGTGATTATTATAAATTTGACATTTGACACTTAATTTAATATGATTTTATTTTGATTGCTGTATTTGATGTCATTTTTGATTAGCATTTAAGGAGCATCAACAAATATCAATGGTTTTTAGGTACCATTTAATAAACCAGGAACTTTTTAGCTTGACATCTATTACATTTAGATGTCAAGCTAAAAAGTTATATATTCATCTACAAAGATAGCTAATAAAAACTGGGCAGTTCGATACAATATTTTCACATAAATACGTGTTTACCGTCGCAAGAATCAATGAAAATGACGAAAAATGGTGTCTGGATAGGTACATAAATAGCTAAATCCGCTACATGTTTAAAAGTGAAAATTATATTAAATTGTGTCTTTTATAGTCCTCTATACGTCTATTTTATTATTTTGTATTCAAATAAATTAATTTTCCAACTATGAGAAAAAATAGGCAGTCGAAAACGCACTAAAATTTCTCCATACATTTTTCAAAGGAAATCTCCTTTATATTGACTCGACTACGTTTCGGTTTCCGCTAGTTGACATAATACTGTTTTCAACGCATCACTGGTATACACATAAACCTGTTCGAAAAGTAAACGTAAATGGTATGCATGCGTGAAAAAAGTTTTTAATAGAACTGTCAATAACTTTAAACTTTTCATTGATATACTCGTAGCTAATTAATATCGAAAGAAATGGTAAAGTAAAGTAATATTTATTGCATGAATACATGTGAATAATAGAGATGGTAACAAAGTCAGAATGTGCATCAATAAATTCTACCATATAACGGTGTACAATATTTTGTGATTTATGAACAATCAAAAAATTATAGTTAATAGATTAAAATAAATTTCAATGATAAAAATAGAAAAAAAGAAAATTGTCAAAATCAATCAAAGAATATAAATTAAATCAGGATAAAATTATGCATCAGAATTATCAATAAAATGTCTATCATTCATAAATTGTGCGATTTTATGATAACATATTATTTATTAATGTGACCTTTAACTTTTGATTAAACAGTGGGGTCGGTAGTGCCCTCGATGTTTTTGGCAGATCAATATAAATATTCTCTTGCGCATCGTTGCGGTCATTGATGAATGTACTTTGTATGATTGTATGATTATCTTACTTTGGTCTCTTTTATTACGTATTATGATATCTGAGGGTCAACGAATCAGGATTATTTTTGACAAACATCGCCGTTTGGTTCGATATCAATCAGTCTAATTGGCTTTCTCTGATCAGCTGTTTGTCCTTAAAGTCTTTGGTCACATCAGATAATTTTGGAAATATAAAAGATAAAAAGTTGCATGTAAAAATACGATTACGATTATGATTCTCATTTTGGAATGCAAGATGGCGGATGTGTCACTTTTTCATGAAATATCAATATGTATATCATTTTTTGGGTTTTTGAGGGTGACGTTATTATATATAGTTTTTTTTTAAAAGCGCAAAGAGAAGGATTTTGAAAAAGGAAGGGATTTGAAAATCTAGAACTCTAGAATCCTTTAATTGTCAGAACAACCAAGTGCGAGTCAGACACGCACACTGAAGGTTCCGATCCATATTTTAAAGCAATATCATTGTTTTTTTTTTCAGTCGTAGTGCGGGTCCGACTCACGTTTGGCCAGTTTTATATAATTAACCTTCAAGTATCAAGATAAGTTATTTTCTGCATAAAATCGGGCGTCAAGCAGTTTCGATGTGTGCGTGGGCTCTTTGCTGGTAGTGTGCTGGCTTAGATACCTAAATTCGAGCGCGTCAAAAATGTAATTCCGTCCTTAAATTGGTTTATTTTTAATTCTCTTGTAGGCGCAATTATGTTTAAATTACATTTTTATAAAAAATTGCATGCTCTTTAAGACAGAGCATAATTGATACTAATTGATAACACCTGTAAATAAGATCTATGTTACATTATGTTCGAGCAAATAAAAATATATGTATCTTTATCTTTACCTATTGATTTTATTCTACAACCTATGTAATTAATAGGGTGCACAGAAAACCTACATGAATTTACAAAGTCCAAATTATTAACACGCGTTATATTCTTTTCTCAAAGTCAACTAAAGTATCTCAGCAGGAGAAGGTCAGCAGCTTTCTTCTGTGTGTTATCTACACCATTACTGCGATTACCAATCAGCCAAGCGTGGTGATTCCGGCAAAACCCTCAAGCTTTGGAGGAAACTGTCCAGCAGCGGACTCAAATGGGCTGTTGATGGAATGCTCTTCTTGGCTTGCCTGGGCATTACCTGGGCCATCGTGGAGCTACTGTTGTAAGTATATCTTCAGGTGTGTGAAACGTGAGCTCGACTCATTTGTAGCAGGTTTTAATATTTTTTGATAAATCAGAACAAAAGAAAACAGAACTATGTACACTTCAAATTAAATAAAAGGCCAAAAAACTATTTTACCCAGATGTCATGCAGTGGTCAGAATTCCGACAAAAACCGAAAAAGAAGACCTTATAAAAAATAAGTAATTTCAGCTTTATTTTTCATTTTTTTTATTTGGTGCTCGCAATATATCTAGTATTAGTTATGTAGTTCTGTGTATTGTAGTAATAGTATGTTTTAGGATTGATATGGACATGATTATGTCTGAAATAAACGAATTTGAATTTGAATTGAAGTTGAATATTCTTAAAATACCCCAAAGTTTCGATTTAGCGTAGGTATTATAGATACAATTGTAGTCATAACGCTGAATATCTTGTTTTAAGTGGAATAAATTGGCTGGAATCGGATAATACAAACGCCTACGTGATAACTCATTGCTTTGAAATCTTCTTTGGTTGTCTCGTTTGAGTAAATGTCTGTATGTTTGACTACTCATTTTAGAGTCTCGCCTGTCACTCTTAAGTTTATAAGGGCTTTGAGCTGTCATGAAAATGATTCATTTTGACGCAGATATCAAAATAGATGCGGATAATGTTAGAGCGTAACAATCATGAATCGTTGCGAGATGGCGTGTTTGTGATAATAAAAGGCAATTAAAGTTCAACTGTGTTATTAAACCTAAAAAGAACTAGGCTAGTACTAAACTACATACAAAGTTTTTTTTATACATACGACAGGGAAGCGCTAAGCCTTCAACTCACCTGGTTTTCAAGTTAAGATATGGCAAGGTGGAGGCACACTTCACCCTGAATCCTCATAGTCTGAGGAACTGGCTATCTTACCTGTAAATGCCGAAACACAACAATTTTAGAATTGTTGTTATGGCGACAGAATTAGGTAAGATGGTGGAAGCTAGCCAGGCGGACTTAAACAAAGTCTTACCACCAACCAAACCAAGGACAATATTGTACTCTCCTGGGGATCGAACCCGGGATCTTAATTGGACTTAAACTTCCGATTTACGGTGGGAAATCCGGCACTGTATGTATGTACGTGGCAATGTTTGTGACGGCATAACTCTCGAACGGCTTATCCGATTTTAATAAATTATTAATTAAACTTAAACTGTAATCATTTTTGATAAATGGGGTAGTTTTTGAGATATTGGACTGAAAATAAATACTATATTTACCCATATCTTTTGAATGGCTGATCAAATCTATTCCAGATTTTAAATATGCAGAGATTACACTTTTACTCATCAATCGATATAAGGATTTATTTGACACCAGGGTAGTTTTTGAAAAATAGGGGTGTTAAGACAAGAAGATTTATATATTGTCTTAAAAGATATTTATGGTGAATTAGTTTAACGGACCAGATGGTCTGACCAGCTAATGGATGAGGAGGTGGTGCAAATGGCAACGAATCGGAGTCGCTGAAGACAGGTGGTCCATACCTATGCTATAAACGAGTCCCTGGTGATCACGATCTTCAGTTATGAAGTACCGACCACAAAAATAAGTTGAATATAACTATACATTAAAATTCTTATCTCACAGGCAACTTATGCGTCTTGATTATGATTTAGACCATAATTTGAGCACAATATCACAGACGATGTGACACGATAATCAAGACTTAGGAGTACAATAGACAACGTCAATTCATTCCCATTCTCAGGTTCCGCAAACAGCGCCTATTGAAACAAAACCTGCCAAACACAATTTACCTCGCCTCGAAATAACCCTATCATTACATTCACCACATGGTAACGGCACGAGGTCTACGACTAGGTTTCCTGGGCTTAAAAGCATTCACGGATCTTTTGCTGTCGGTAAAAGTTGCAACAACGGTATTTTGATCAATATCACCGGGTAACTTTACGTCTCACTAACAACCCAATAAGGTTACCTTTTTTTAAAGTTTTGTTATAATCACCACGTTTTGCAGGCGATTTGGTGATATAAATGTACTGTTATTAGGTACTTAACCCAGACCCTGGTGAAAAGTGCCATCTTATTTTTGGGCTTAGTAAGACCTGTGGAGTAGAATGGAGGTTCCGTTATGTTTATGTTACTTATTTGGGAAAACCAACAGTATCCTATTACAACATTGGTAAGTGGTTTATGCTAAATCAACTTAGCTTAATATATATATTAATATAATAACCAACAACATTTTCCACGACTTAAAAATCAATTTTACATCAAAGCGGTCTTGCAAAATTTTATCTTAGTGATGAAAAACTTATTTAACCAACTAACAACCACTTAACGGCCCCAGATAAACAACACGACGCAACTTTACTCTAGTTTCGAACAAAGATATAGTTATAATAAAGGTGACATTGCTGTGCGCTCAGTCACGGCGCTTATGACCACCAGATGACAGAAATACTCGCGAATTTCAACGTTTTAATTTTTTACAGTAAAACAAACATTCATTTTGAAAATCTAAAACACAGACCGTCTGCCGTATACTGTGTTTATTTACTGTACATAGTGTCAAGGCCTAATTGGGCGTATTTATTGAATGGCGAACATTTTTGGTACAAATTATAGTCAACTTTGGATTTTTTTTCTTTAGAGAAAATATTGTGTAATCGTGTTTTCAAAACACAAGCGTTCTAGCATCAATTCTGAACTAAAACATGTATTAATTTCAAAGTAAATGCTACAGTATTGTGGAAGATATGATCGCTGGAGCTAAGCCATTTCACGTATCATAGACTCTTTAAGTGGTGAGCGGTCAATGCTGATGTTATCGGCCTCACAATTCAAAGATTGGTCACGAGCACAGTCTGGGGCCATATAGGACACATCACCAGGTAATCTGATCTGACCTAATTACCTACGACCCGACCTGTCAAAGCCTTATAAACCCCTTAATCACACCATCAATAAACTTCAAACTGCCCATTAATCCGTATAGACGCCGGAGTGATGCTCATTACGATTGTACCTGGGGATCAGTCAATGTATTATATATATAATAAATAAGGTTGATTGGAGGTCAGCTTGCTCTGAGGAATACCTTCTAACATAGTTGTTGTGCAGCAGTTCTGTGGTAAGTTCGGTAAGGTTGGGTGGACCACGCCTTTGCAAGACATCTAGCTGTTGATTTATTTACCATTAGTATGGAAAAGCATATCTTGCGCTGACGAATCCTTATACATTTCAAAAGGTCCTCTTTGAAATACTCCATAGGTTTTGTCCTCAATTTCAAAGACCATTCCACAATTTTACGGTTCGCGGGAAAAAGTTCCTCTGAAACCTTACAGTGTATCCACTGACCCTCCAAAACTACGTAGCAAGATCGCAACCATTCCTATATATTGATCGTAGTTCGATATCCCAGTATTGGGAATGGAAAAAGAACTTAGCAGACTTATAAAAGGACCCAACTTACATCTTTTTTGTTTTATTGATGATAGCCAAGCGTTGAATCACCAACACACTTGAAAAACAAGTAAAGATGTGGCCTAAGATGGAGCACGCTTGTTTAAAAGGATCCTGTTCACTCTGGACTTAAAGACTCCAAATTGATAGCTTATAAAACAACAAGTCATGGTAAATATCCCGTTTATTTTAGTAATATTGAAGACTCCAAGATTGTATTGGTGCGGAAAAGCAGACGAGGGCAAGGAGTTCCATTCCTTACCAGTATGAATAATAAAGGCATTGCGATACGGCTCGGCATAATGGAACAAGGAACGGGTTGTAACCTGCCTTACGTCTGCTAGTCCGATGATGGAAAAGGGAAGGAAGGATTAGGTCGACGATATCAAGCGCACACTCGCCAAAGTTGTATTTATAGAACTATATGGCATCAAAATCAGATCTCATCATCATTCTCTTTATCCCGCTCAAGGCAGGACCCTGCCAACCCTGCCCTGGAAACCCTGGAAACCCTGCCAACCAGGATTTCCATTCACTTCTATCAGCCGTCAACACATCATCCCCTCCTAATACATTCGTCTCTTTTTCGGTGTTCCTCTACACTTACATCCTTCCACATTTCGTTGTATAAAAAAAATAACTTTGACTGTGTCTTGTCGTGATTTTTGTTCCTCTATAACATGTTACACCACGAGAGTCTGTTACTCCTTACATTTTCAGTCACTACTTTCAAGCTCGTCTTATATATCCATTTCTAATCTTACCCATTCTTGACACACTATACATCCGTCTCATCATAAAAATCAGAAAAATAAGACGCCACAAATACAGGCGGGTAAATGAAAGTTTCCGTTTCCAAGGAAACAAAAGTCTTTTGTCGGGTAACACCTACGTAACACCCTGTTCGTCTACAAAGAATCCACACAAAGAAAACTAGATCAACAAAGAAGATGGCCACATATTTAATATCTACAATGTATTGTTGCGTATATTGGGATCAAGTTGTATCTCAGTTCGATATAGTATTTTATTATTAAGAACGTACGTAAATACACCTTGAAATAGTTAAAATAAATTTTACATTAAGGTAAAATCGGTAAATAATTGCTTCAAAACACATCGTAATTAATAAACAAACGATAAAAGTTTAAAATAAAACGGGATAACAAATATTACAGAACAGTAAATTAATTTTACACAGCGCCATCTAGTCCCAAACTAAGCAAAGCTTATAATATGGAAACTTGATTACAAATAGAAAACTTTTTTTTTAATACATACACATAATACAATAGAACACCAAAACACAGAACAAACATTTGTATTCATCACACAAATTATACCGGATGGGAATCGAATCCACAACATACAGCGCAAAAGGCAGAGCTACGAGTACTACTCACTGAGCTTTGAGGCCTTTGTGTGTGTTCCTTTGTACCTTTTTATAAAAGCGGGATCAGATGACAAAACAAAATGAATAAATTATTTTTTTAGTCAACTCATTACATCGGGAGCAGCTGACTAAAGAGTCAAAAAATTAATTATTTAGTCAACTCATTACATCGGGCGCAGCTGACTAAAGAGTCCAAAAATTAATTATTTAGTCAACTCATTACATCGGGAGCAGCTGACTAAAGAGTCCAAAAATTAATTATTTAGTCAACTCATTACATCGGGAGCAGCTGACTAAAGAGTCTAAAAAATTTACTCACCGCTTGTATGAAGAAGTCCTCGTGAAGCACGCTGACGATGCCGAAGTTGGTGAACTTGAAGACACGGTCCATGATCCACATGAGGTTGGGCAGCACGTCAGGCCGAGGGTTCCACGCCGCCATCAGCATGGGCACGTCGGCCGTGCTTTGGTGGTTTGCCAGCACCAGCACGCGTCGGCCGAGGCACGCCACCGGCTCGTCTCCGGACTCCAGGACTATGGACAAACAGCACTGGTAAGAATCACCACCAAAACTTTTATGAGAGTTAGATCCTTGTGAAAGGGCTCGCCCGGGAAAATACTACCACTTTACCTATTTCGGCCGCCAATAAGCTTTTCGGCCGCCAAGCGTTTGACCACCATTTCACTTGAAAAACAAGTAAAGGTGTGGCCTAAGATTGTCGCTTGTCTTAAACTTTTTCACTCTGGACTTGAAGATAGTACTCGTGCGGAAAAACAGACTTATTCATAATAAAGGTATAGGCAAATCGATGTGTTCAATGTCGTACGTCTTGGCAAGGGGAAGGAGGGATTATTGCGCTTATCAAACATTGCTGTGTTCCGATTTCAAGAGTTGCCGGTGAAATTACGGGCGCGCGAGGGTTAACACGTTTATGCCTCAATTTGACAGGCGCAATGCAGTGCCGCGTACGTCATGTTCTTCGTGGATGTGACGTGTGACGAAGTTGTTGCAAAAACCAAACAAAAACTACACAAAAGAAACGTCTAAATAAACAATATACAACAAAAAAGCTGTAAGGCGAATGGGCCTTCCGATCTGGAGGGTGCAAATTTAGGAATTTTTATTTTTTTTCGGAAGTTTATGTGCACATTTGACACACATGCGCATGTGAGGAAACCGGCGTGTACCCTAGGACTAAAGATCCGAATGGTATATGTCACTGGCTTGTAGTCCGCTAAGCGGCGATGGTCTTAGACCACGCTTAGACTATATTAAATACTAAGTACTTGCAAACCATATGTGCCAAACGGAAGCTTGGTTAACCCATAAGATCCATGCATGAGTGGTAAGGTTATCAGAGGTGAAACCTCGAAGGGAAAAATAGCATGAATCTGTAAATTTTATTTTTTCATGAAAATGTTAATAATAATGCGAATATAGCGGTGTTCGTCAGCAGCTTAAAGGTTTTTTTGCGCATATTAACATTTTGTGGACTCACCGTCCCGATAATTCGAAGCCAAAAAGACTTGGAACTACCGGTTCGGACATTATTGCTTGTTTAATTCACATTGAATATACATTTAGGCCACATAACCATCTTTAATTAGCTGACCGTTTCAATGATAGCCTTAAACATATACCGTCAATAATCTACAAAACGATTGAGAGAAGAGCCAAGAGAATAATTTGCGATGACGAGATCGTCAAGGCAAGGTTTCAAAGCTTTGATCATCGTCGCAAGGTTGCAATCATATCAGTTTTTTATCGGATATACTTCGGAGAGTGTGCATCGGAACCACACAACCTAATTCCGCCATCGCCATTATTTTCGCAGACAACCAGACGCTCGGCGATGCGCCACCCGTTAATGGTGGATTTACCTTCCTCGCGCTCTAAGCGGTTTTCTTCCACATTAATAATACGCACCGCCAAGGAATGGAACGCTTTACCTAAGTCTGTATTTCCCGAGCACTACAACATTGGAGTCTTGAAGTAATGAGTGAAGTAACTTCCAGGCAAGCGTGCTCCATCGAACGCTGCATCATGCTATGATGGTTCGAACGAAAGCCTCCCATTAAAAAAAATAGGTTCCTATAACAATACTCCCTAAAGAACATACCAGCCCAAATATTGTAGCCGTTCGAACAAAGTGTTTCGCCATTAAAACGGTAGTACCGAGATATGAGTATTTTGAAACATTGTACAAATAAATATTTCACAAAGTTTAAGTGTTATCCTGAACAAATAGTCTCAGGAGAAGAGTAATAGTTTTAGTGGTTGCATGCGATGGACTACGTTAGTCGGTTTACTGATTCAGCCAATCCTGATCAATCTACATGCGGGAGTAAAAATCGAGGATGAAGCGGCCGATTTAAAACCATCTTATAGAAGATAGATAGATATAACGTTATTCACAAAAACACGGTTCACAGTTATGACATTATGAACAAAAACGGATACCTATTTAAGAACATAATTTGCATAAGATGTGACGTAACTAGGAGCGTGAGACAAGAAAAGAGAACACTGCAGTGAGACATTTTGGTATCATTGTGGATCTTTTTGGTATTTCACATGCACTTGAATCTTGATACAAACTCTGTTAGAGACTAAGATCTACTGGATTTCGGATACAATGCAGTTTTCGACCCATTGAAGTCACGAGCACGCTTAGTAATACAGAATATATTATCCGCTTAAAAATACATTTCCTAAACTAGACATCGTCTAGTTTTGACACAATAAATGGGGCGATACGCGACGCATCACACACCACACATTGAATTTTCATCCCGCGTCGTGATCGCACAGGTCTGTAAAGAAGGCCTGTAAGACGGCGGGTAGCGTCCCGAAGGCTTCGTTGTTTATTTCTCTGGTTTTAAAATATGGAGGCAGTTCCATTTCCTGAACACGTAGTAAGACTTTTATAGTGTTGGTGGTGCGCGGCCTACTCTGTGTTTTTCATTTAGGGTACGTGCATCAAAATGCTCATTTAAATTTTAACCACCCCCGTGGTCTAGTGGTGCGCCCACCGGTGTCAGATCTAAAGGTCCCGGGTTCAATCCCCGGTGATTACAATATTGTGCATGGTTTGGTTGGTGGTAGGACTTTGTCCGCCTGGGAATGTACCACCATCTTACCTGAGTATATCGCCATAAAAAATATTCTTATTATCAAATAAGAATGGCAAATTGGATAGAATTGGTGGTAAGATAGACTGTAGAGGATTCCAGGTGAAAAGAACTTCCACCTTCAGTCTTATCATAACAATAAAAGCATGAAGGCTACGTGGGGTAAGGCACTAAAACAGGCGAGATAAAGGCCAAGCGCTCCTTGTCGCACAATAAAAAATACAAAGAAATTATCCGATATTTATTCATGTAGTAGAGGAGAGGTCGTATTCTGCAAAAGAATTCGAGCCCCTCTTACTCGACCCGTGGATGATGTAAGAGCTGACTTAAGAACAAAAAGAGAACATTATGGCCGCAGAGCATCTGCGGCCATAATGAATAACTTTACTTATAAATAAATAGCTTTACTTATAATGTATGATTTACGTATGGTTAATTTAGCTAGACTCTAATTAATATGTGCACCACCAACCACCTCTTTATCCATGAAATCCTCTCCATCCAAAGGAGAAATGGAAGAAATCGCTTCTTAGCGATAAGACCGCCCATTGTACTTTTATTTTTAAGTTATCCAGTTTTTATTTTAAAGGTGTGCAATAAAGTATTTTTCATTCATTTTCATTCATTCATTCATTCATTCATTCAATAATCCTGCAATCACCAGTCCGCATGACTTGGTAAATCTTACGATGCATTCTTAGGTGGCGTTTCATCTTCTTAAGATGACTTTTTCGGGCTTTGAAGACGAGTATTCAAGTTCCTAAAGAAAGAAAGAAAGAAAGAAAGAAAGAAAATCCATTTATTTGGCTCACACAAGAAAACACAACTTAGAAGGTATAGGTACAAAGCACAATTCGACCTTGCTAGCATAGCAAGGAAGAAAACAAAGGAAAAATAAAAGAGCAAGGCAAGTAGGTACATATTGAGTGAGCCAAAAAGGTCGCTGCCTCAGCATAATATTCCTTCGGGGATAAACCCGAAGCAACGCTGGTTTTCAAGCACGACCGTAGGAGGAGTGGCTGAGTCAAACGCGCCGGCGGCGGCGCGCGGCTTTTGATAGTGCATGCACATGCATGCAAGTCATGTCATGTCAACCAAGGATAAAACTATAACTAAAAAACTACTACTAAACTATTACCTTTTCATAATACTACTATATGATATGACTAAGTATGACTATAAATTATTATTAGGTATACCTACCTATTAGTGTCGGTCTTGTCTATGGTGTGATTGGTGTATATGAAGTGAGAACATTCTCTGCACTACAGACTACTATTTTCTCAACAGTACAGTACAACAAAGAGTAGAATAACCATAGACTAGACTAAGAATGATTTATGTTTTAATTAATTATGATTATAAGTATTCCAGTATTTACAATAGTGTTCGTTCTGTGATATGAATATAAATATAAAAATATAATATACTTAACATACGAACGACGCGACTGGTACATACATGGAAGAACAGAAAAAAGCGGCTATACTAGTCTAGCCTGAACAAAAGAAAAACACAACAAAGTTACCTACAGGAGAAAATAAAAACCGTTGCAGCTGACTTTCGTCGTTAAGCCAAGCGAATACCTAGGCTGTAAACATACTATCAATAATAATGACAAGACCACATCCCACACAAGCGCTCTCCGTCGCGAACCTGTCAAGGAAGGAGTATTTTGCCAGTTTGCCTGATGGCATGCAGTGCAAAACTACAGGTAGGCGAGAATATTTTATTTTTTACATACAGTTTAGCCCAGAGGGTATTTTTGCTCAGCAATGAGGTATTTTTTGAGGTTGTGTTTGAAAGAACCTACTGTTTTCAGCTCTCGCAATGGAGGAGGCAGATTGTTCCAGCACCTAGACGCCGCATATTTAAAGGATCCACGAAATGCCATAGATCTGTGCTTTGGTGTGGAGAAAACAAAGGAACATGCTCTACTGGGATATTTTGAATGGGCTTTGGCCCACATCAATTTCTCAAAGAGATACTTGGGATATTTCTTATTTATGACTCCAAATAAAAGTACTGCAAGGTGCAGATTCCTACGAGCTGCCATTTTAAGAAGACTTGATTTATTCAAAAATGGAGTAACATGAGTGCGAGGTGGGATATGGAAGCAAAAACGACTACAGGCATTTTGAACTCGTTGGATGAGGTTTACTGTTCTTGCTAAAAGACATGGCCCATAAACTACATCACAATAATTAAGTTTTGAAAGGATAAGAGATTCACATAGATTGATACGTACTTCTTCGCTGATATATGGACGAATTTTATATAGAAGTTTTAAACGATAGAAGCAGTTGCGCACACATTCTGCTACATGCTTTTCAAAATGTAGGTGGCAATCCATAACAATTCCAAGATTTCTAGCTTCCGTAACATATTCTACAGCCAAGTTATTTATTATAATATTAATAGCAGTTCCATGAAGAATGTCCAGTTTTTGTCTAGTACCTAAGAGCATATATTTTGACTTCTTGGGATTAACTACTAAGGAATTAAGCCTAGACCAATTTGTAATTTTATCTAAATCAAAGTTTATTTTACTAACTGCATCTGGAAGATCTGCAGGCACAAATGAAAAGTACAGCTGCAAGTCATCAGCATAAAGATGATGCTTACAGTGGGTTAAAGACTCAGTAATATCCGCGCAATACAGAATGAACAGAATTGGTCCCAGAATTGATCCTTGTGGGACACCACGTGAAACAGGACTAAGAGCTGACCTTTGTGCTGTTCCATTTGGTGTAGTGAGCTCAACAAGTTGGTGTCTGCCGTTAAGATAGCTATTGAACCATTGGACTGTCCGGGCATCAAACCCATAGTAGGAGAGCTTTGATAGAAGAAGAGAGATATTTATACTATCAAACGCACGTGAATAATCAAGAAGAACCAGGATATTTACCATACCCTGATCCTGAGCTCCAAGAATACCGTCAACCACATCCAGAAGAGCAGTTGCAGTACTGTGTCCCTTGCGAAACCCAGACTGCATACGCGGGAGGATGCCATTATCTTCAAGGTACTTGGTAAGTTGCAGAGATACAGCTTTTTCCAGAACTTTAGACAGGCAGGACAGCAGGCTGATTGGTCGCAAGTTTTGACAAGACATAGGATCGCCAACTTTGGAAATTGGCCTCACTAAAGCAAGTTTCCAGCTGTCTGGGAAGAGTCCACTCAGTAACGATCGATTAACTATGTTAGTGATAGTTTCTAAGGAGTGGGGCAAGGTCATGAGAATCATATCCAAGGAAATACCATCCAAACCCCGAGCATTTGACTTTAATCCTCGGATAATGCTCAGCACTTCATCTTGGCTAACATGGTTGAGAGAGAACGTTTCTGCACAGAACCTGTGGTGTTCAAAATAGGTCAGTTGTGAAATTGTGACTGAGTTTTCACCTGGTATATTAAGAAAATGATGATTGATTGTATCGGCGTTATCTAAATGTGGAGGTAATTCACTGGCCTTATGTTTATTAGGCAATATAGTTGCTTTAAGATTTTTCCACAATTTTTTAGAGTTTTTAATGTTTTTATTTATGTGTTCTGTAAAATAGGCTCTTTTTTCACTGTCAATAGCTGCCACGACTATTTGCTTCATTTCTTTATAGCAATTTTTAGTGACTTCTGTACGTAGTGAGCGATATGTCTTATGACAATCATCACGTATGCGCATCATACTCTTAACTGTATCAGTAATCCAAGGGTGAGGAGGCTCTTTAAATTTAGTAGTTTTAATGGGGGCGTGAAGATCAAACAATGTAATGATAACATCTGTAAAACTTTGAACCAATTCATTTACATCCAAAACGGAAGATAAAAGGTGCCAGTTTATGCTGTTAAGGTCCTTGTCAAATAGTTCAGGAAGAATACTTTTAAAAGGTCTATATGTTATAATTCTGGGGAGTGGTTTCTCTATTTTTATGTTAAAATCAACCATAGCCATTGCATGATGTCCTAGATCTGGACTGTATTTCACCGTATATTTTATAACCTTGGCATCAGTGCACACTATATCGATAAGAGTAGCACTGTGATCGGTAAAGTGTGTTGGCTCTTCTATGACCTGATGCAACCTAAGGCTATGTAAAAATTCATGTAATTGTTTGGTTTTCCAATCATTAGGTGTGAGGATATCAATGTTTAAGTCACCTAATAAAATCAATTTGTCATATGAAGAGAATGATGCAATAGAGTCTGATAATGCTTCCAGGACAGGGTTGGGATTTTGCTTTGGTGGCTTGTAAGCAGTACCAATGATAACATTCTGGCCATTTATTTTGACACTTAACCACATTTGTTCAACATCAGGTGAAGGCGGGTGTGGGCAGTAACGTACATAAATCCCTTTCCTTATGTAGAATCCTATGCCTCCACCGCGCCCTTTTTTAATATGGATAGGTCTAGGGATGTTGCGGAATCGAAAGCCCGGTACCTTAGGCGCTTTTTCTTCTTCTTCTAAGCCCAGCCAGGTTTCATTAATGGCAACTATGTCAGGTTGTAATTCCTGCATGGCAACGATGAATTCTTCATGGCCAGTATTTAGAGAGCCAGCATTAAAGAGACCAACTTTTAAATATTTGACATTATACATAAGAACAGTTTAGTATTTTAAACATTGCTGAATCAACTAAATTAAGGAACTTTTTATTTTGATTTTGTAAATAATGATAATTATCCACAAAACCATTTACAAGCTGCAGAATTACCCAATAAAAAATCATAAAAACAACAATAAGTGAGTCACAGTAAAAACATAAAAAAATAAAAAATAAAAATATATGCAAAAGGTATATGTGTGTGTACACAGTTATTTTAAAAGAGTGAGAAGTAACAGTAAAATATCGCCGTACAAAACATACTAATCTACTATAAATATAAACAAACAATATCATGAAATAAGATAAATCGGACAAAGAGAGATACCCAAAATAAATTAATATACAACATAAAAAAATACTAACATAAGCAAAATAAAGAACAAGAGACATCTCTTGACCATTTGACCATAAAATTAATTCTAATTCTAGGTTCAGATTAGATATGAGGTCAAACTGGCTTTGTTTCAAAAACCCGGCCGACGTCCTCTTCTGTCCGGAAGGGATAGCGATCCTTTCCGTCAGTCTGTCTTGCGTAGACTCTGCCTCTTGCAGTCCACGAGTATTTCCATAAGTGCCTCCGGCATTCTTCACGGACACGATGAAAAATAAGACGATTGGCACGAGTCAGTCGCTCGTTGACATAGATCCGAGCCTGTGGGGGTGCGGTGGCACCGGCGATGGCACTGGGGTCACGACCAGCATCGCCCGCCGTCAGGTTGCGGCGAACTCGTGCGCTTTGCAGCATCTGATCTCGCAGATGGCGTCGCGCCAGGCGAACCACGATGCGGCGGGGGCGAGGCCCCTCACCAGCGGCGCCCGCGCCCTGTGCAACGCCCACCCGCTCAGCAAAAACTATATCTCTCTCTTCCAAAGCCACCCCAAGTTTAGCAGCCAAGACAGTAACCGAGTGAACTACATTCTCTCCCTTTTCTTCCGGAAATTGGCCAATTTCTAGGTCTGACAAAAGAGCATCCTGGTCACGGTCGTTCAACTCCTGCTGAAGCAGGGTGATCCTACCCCTCAGATCAATTAGCTCGGAGGGAGACTTCTCGTGTCGTTTCTCAATTATCTCAAGTCGGTGCTCAAACGAGTCCATCCTGGTGGAAAGGCCCAAAACAGTAGCCCGAAACTCGACCATCTCGCGGCGGAAGTCCCGCATCTCCACCATCCACTCAGCTATCTCCCGATGCATGTCCTGATGGTTTAAGGGGGAAGCAGCGGGCGAGAAGGCATCATCCACAGCAGTGGCGGCCCTCAACGCGTCCCGCGTGCTGGCCGCGGCGGCGGCGGTGGAGGCGTTGGTGGCGGCGGATGTGGAGGCCACTCTCACAGGCGTGTTGTCGCCCTTCCGCGTCCGTGTAGTGCACTCGGGGCACACCCATCCCTTGGCTACAGAGGTCGCCTCCGGAAGTGATACGCACCCTTTATGATAAAGGTTTGAACAATTGCAACAACTAGCGGCACCTGTTGCCGAGAGGTACTTTCCACAGGCATTGCACTTAGCCATAGTTGGTACGAATGACGATACGTTCCGAGCGTGAATCGATAACTTAGTTCAAGTAAACTTCAACTGGTGGTTCTCATAAAAATTAAAGAATTCAACGGTAGATGGCGAAACTAGAAATGTCTCCAAAGTAGTTCAACTATTCAACACCAGACGTCGTCTGAAGTCCGTTCTCAGTACTAGGCAGGTAGATATTGAGTATTGACGAACAAGACGTGTGTAGGTACCCTCACACTGACATTCGATTAGTTTTAATCGGATATTATATTACCGTTTTATAGCAGTCCTGAAGTCTTCCCACCAATAACAACACACACATATGCGAACCAGATATTAGCCAATATGTATCGCACATACAAAGGCTGATCTCAGCGTTAAAACCACGGTTATAAATAAAAACCTGCAGACACAGTAACAACAACATTCACGTACGCGACGCCACTGTGACACAATGCAGAAGGCAGAGGAAGGGTAAGTGCGCAGAATAGGCACCTTCTGGGAAAGTGCTACAACCATACCTGCCAAGCAGCATTGTGATCTGCCACTATCTATCTAATCACTAGCGACTTCGTCCGCGTCATGGTCTTTTTTAAATAGGCGCAAGGATAGATAGACTGAGAATTCAAAAATCAATAAAATAAATAATATAACAGGAAATTAATTGGGTTTTATTTTTCTAAGCTCAGTATCTTACTTGTCTCTCAGCAGCTACATATAGTTTGTACTTGACTTGGCGTAATGTTAAAGGGTTCTCCCTTAAATATTGGCCCCTTACCCTTTATTCTTGATAATTTTTAAAAACCCTAATATATTTTGTTGCTTATTTCATACGGGCAATCTACATACTAATTTTCAAGTGCCTATCATGTGTGGTTTTAGAGATATGCGATAATTTTTCTCCGAACTTTGAACCTCATTTTGAACCCTAAAGGGTGCGAATTTTTAAAACTCTACAAGAATAATAATATTTTTGCGGGCATCTCACCAAGACAAACATACCCTCCAAATTTCAATTCAGCGGTTTAGGCTGTCCGTTGTATCTACTTGAATTAAGTCAGTCAGTCAGTCACTCAGGACTTCTCCTTTTATATTATTTGTGTTTTGTGTGTTGACTGTGGAGATTTTCTTCATAGCATAATAATTTTCCTTGTGAAACCTACGACTGGAAGTCTAAATACATTTTCTATCAAGCAAGATACATGATCCTCGTTAGCAAGTTGCATTCGTTTGAATGAGACGCCAAGTTGTAGATAAACTGAAGCGAAATATAAATTACTGGCGACATGCCCCAACCTCGTTAGGGATACAAAATAAACAAAACGAACCCCTTTGAGAGCTTGCGCTTTCAAAGAAATAACTTGTACGCAAAAAGATTTTCTAAAATTCTGCATTAAAAAGCCGTGATATCAACATTTTCTCGATGAGAGTAATGACATATTGAGTTATCTTAGGTTTTTAAATGATATTGTATAATAGCTAGAAAACATTTTGTGTTATTACGGCAAATGCTGTGTTCCTGTTTGAAGGGTATGCCGGTGAACTTGCTGGCACGTGAGGCTAACACCTTTATGCCTCTAGTTGACGGGGGCAATGCAGTGCTGTGATGGCTATATTCTGTGTGGATGTGACCTACGCACTTAACATCAGGTGAACTACTTGCTTGACCCGTCTCCTAATTGCACTAAAAAAAAAACCAGGAGGTCTACTACGAAATACGAAACATGACCGATTGCACGTTTTTTTCGGTTCCGACGACGTTCGCATTTCATATTAGGGCCCCGGGTTGAAGCGTCTGTTTATTCTGTGTTGCAATCTTAATATCATCAAGAAAAAAGTCAATAGGCACTGTTGACGATCAGACTGGCTTTTTATGAAGTTTTATTTTGATTCCTTTTGATAGCTTTTTTCTGTATTTTGAATTAGTTGCCAATAAACCGTGAAAGAAAGTGGTAGGTTGTTTTGGTGTAAAGTATTTTTCATAGTTCAAGATTGGAGTGGTTCTTGGGGTCATCGTCAACATGCACCTTTCTGGGTAGGCTCACTCCATCACAGACCTCATCATTGCCTGTGCATGTTACGAAGACAAGAACTGACCCATTTAATAGGCTTCACAGCTCAGTTGATAGAAGCTCCGCCATCTCCAGGACAAACATTTATGTGATGAATATTGATGTTTGTTCTGTGCTCGGGTGTTGTATTCTATGTATTTTCAAACAAAGAAAAAGTATCTATGTATAATATTCGTAATCCAGTTCCCATATTACAAGCTTTACTTATTTTGGGACTAAGATGCTGTAGGATGCTGTGTGAAATTAATCAGTACAGGTACAGTTTCCTGTGCGTTATTGTCCTATTTTATGAATAAGGCCATGTTGCATAGATAAAGCGTAGCCGCGGGCAAAACTAGGTATTTAGTCCCTGCTTTGCCAGCGGTAATGTTGCCAGCGTTGGCCAATTTTCTTACTGTTTGCCTTTGCGATGGGATTCTCGTAGTTTCTTTGAGTACTAATAGCTATTCTCCGCCTAAAGTATGAGACGAGCGTAGATAGGGTTCATTCTATGCTAGCGAACATTATATTACCATTTTCTTCACGACAGGAAATAACTTTGAGGATAACCACAATATAACAAACATCCGCCCGGGGTTTCGCACGTACTGTATTGATAAAAAGCAGCCTTTGTACCCAGGCATCAAACTATGTATATCATCAATAGCTTTTCCAAAGCCATTATCACCACGCTTGGCAAATACGAACAAATGATCGCAGTAAAGTTGTTGGGTAGAATACAGAAAGCAGCTGCTGCGCTTCTGTTGAAAAAGTCCCTCAGTCAACTCTTACAACACCCGCGGGCTGAGTTTAGGTCGATCCGCACGTCATCGATACGGATAGTATAATCGGGTTATTGCATTTTACAGCCACGAGCAGACGCACGCTGTGGGATGTATCTGTGCGAAGCTATATGTTTGTTTAATACAATTCTCATACATTCGTGTTTCATTATTTTATATTGATTTGATCGTTTATTTCTATGTGTGTGCAGCAACACAGAAATAATAGTACAAGATGACATCGAATTCGGGGCTAGTGTACCACAAATAATAAAATATAGCATTAATTCTATTGTGTGAGCAAATTTATAATTATTACTTCTTATGTTATTTTGTTTTTATAACCATGTTTTGCATTAGTATTTGTCTTATGGCAAAGGCGAGCTAAACACTAATTAAGAGTTTTTTTCCAGCAAACTAAAAATGATAAGATTTAATTATAAAATGAAATAATAAGACAAACTAATAGACAATATATTATAAATATATTTATACTGATAATATAATATAATTACCTAGGTACATACCTAATTAAACATACCTACATCACATAATTATAATACCATGTTTAACTATGTTAAACATGGTAACTATAAACTATATTATTGTAGGAGTGACGTCACGCGTGCCGGTGAATGCACAGCCGAGTGATAGAAATTAATTAATAACAATTCACGACATTAATGTTCTGTGCTCAAAGTGATAATTGCCTTTTTACATAAGTGTTTGGTGTCGAATATGAATATTTACGCACAATAACATTCAAGGGATCTGGTATTTATCGATACAGATCATCCAAGTTTACTAAGTGATACGGATTTGATACCCTATATATGCTATAGTGCATTTTAAAAAATAAATAATAGAACTTGTACGGTTTGTAAGCAATACTTTACTAATACTAATTCTAGAGTGATTGAAGTATATTTACAACATATACCAAGGCGCGAACAGTTGTACTTGGAATCAATTTAAATTGCGACCTAAATCTAATAATTAACTGCCTGTCCGCGACGCCTAACGCCATCTAGCGTCGAGTAGTGAAAAAACATTTTACTAGCCTAATCCGATAGATATGGCAAAGTGTTTAGCCTGCGGCAAGTTTATTAGAGGCGGCATTACATGCCCTCAGTGCGACTCAAGGACCCACCACGAGTGTTTAGGGGTCCCAGCTGGAGCGCCGATCCCCGAGTCGTGGCGATGTCCAGAGTGCGAGGTGAAGGCGCCCAAAGGCAGAGATCCTTCGACCCCGGTGCGAGCCGCGCAGCTGCAGGTCGAGGTCTCGGTACCACTGCCCACGCCACCGCCAACGTCCACGTCCCCGCCGATGCCGCCGCCGCCGACGCCGGCCACCACGAAGCTCAGCACCGACACCGGCGAGGAGGCTATGGTGCTCGACGACACGGCGCTCAACATAACGGCCGAATTCACCGAAATGGAGCTACAGCTGAACTCTCGCCGGGGCCACGATGAGGTGATGGAGGAGCTGGGCCGGATGCAAGACCGATTCTTCGCAGAGTTTTTAAACTTTAAGGATGAGTTGCGGGCGATGCGTGGTGATATGAGAGAATATCGTCAGGAGGCAGCTGAGTTCCGAGCGTCTGTCGCGGAGCTCACATCTCGCGTGGGACTTTTGGAGAAGCGGGTGGAGGCTGTCGAGCAGCGACAGGCCGCTGCCGCCGCCGACACCGCATCCCGGGCTACATGTGGCGACGCTGACCTGGTCGCGCTCGAACGCGTCGTCGCCGACCTGAAGATTGAACTCAACGACCGGGACCAGGACGCGCTACTCGCGGACCTCGAGATCGGGCAGTTGCCTGAGGAGCGCGGGGAGAACGTTCTCCATGCCGTCACGGTGCTGGCGGCCAGGCTGGGGATCACGCTGGAGGAGCGCGACATCGTGTTCGCGGAGCGCGTCGGTATATCGCAGGGTGGGGGCGAGGGGCCGCGCCCGCGCCGCGTTGTGGTGCGGCTGGCGCGGCGGGACCTTCGCGACCGCCTGCTGCAGAGTGCGCGCGTGCGCCGGACGCTGGCCGCTGGGGACGCTGGCCGTGCCGACGTCGGCCCTCGCATCTTTGTGAACGAGCGACTGTCGCGCCACAACCGCCAGCTGTTCCACCGGGCTCGCGAGGAGTGCCGCCGGCTACAGTGGAGGTTCGCTTGGACCAAGCGCGGCAGAGTTTACGTTCGTCAAGCTGATGGGAAGGACGCATTTCCTATACGCTCGGTAGCGGATCTTGGAAGGGTTTTTGGGCAATCTTTAGTTTGAACACTCGATCTGAAAGGAATACCTGTTTTGTGCTATTCTATGATAGTATTAATTTATATTTAGCTTTACTAAGACTTTCTTGTAGAATTTTAACTTCTGTTTATGTAACACTTTGCACACATTTTTTTGCATTCTGGTTATTTTGTATGTCTGGCTGTATTTGTCTTGTGTATGCTGATGTATATGTGATGCTGATTGGTTATTCATATTTATTTTTTTATTTTCAAGTATCATTATGTAACTTGTATATTCTTAACATATTTTATTATTATAATATTTATCACAAATCATATCAATCCTTACAATTATTATTAATGACTAAATCACAAAATTGTTAATTAGTCAATATTATTGATTAGTTACATTTTCTTATTAAGTAATGCTTCAATTATGTCTTACATTTTTATTATATATTTTTACCATAAACATATTTACATTATGTCTCTCCCATTCAATATTATTTATGACATTTGTTATTTTATTATACTTATTGCTCTTATTACTAATAGTTATCCCCAGGTATCAATATCCAGAAAATGCCAACCACTCAAACAAAACTTTCTCTGACAAATTTAAAAGTTGGTTTGTTTAATGTAGGGTCTCTTAATACTGGGCATGAGGAATTTATTGTTGCAATGGAGGAGTTGAAACCTGATATTTTAGCTTTGAATGAAACATGGATTGGCCTGGGTGAAGGTGATAAAGCTCCGAAGCTACCTGGCTATCGATTAATCTATCAGCCAAGACCTAGCAGTATTAAGGGTGGCAAAGGTGGTGGGGTTGGTTTCTATATAAGAAAAGGTATTAGAGCTCGATCATGCCCCTACCCAATTGACAATTCAGTGGAGCAGTTCTGGCTTCAGCTGAGCGTGGCTGGTAGGTGTGTGGTTATAGGTACTGCTTATCGACCTCCAGACCAGGGAGACGTTGCCGGTTTTCTTGATATTATTACTGAGTCCATTGCCTCTTTTGCTAAATGCGATAATGTAATACTGTTGGGGGACCTCAACATTAATATGCTGGAACCAGGTTTTGCAAAGTTTCGGCTTTTACAACAATTTCTACACTCTCTTAGTCTTAATCAATTAATTACAGAACCAACCCACTTTACTACTCATCGAGAGACCTTAATTGATATTGTGTGTACCGATGCAAAGGCTAAAAAGATCACAGTAAAATATAAACCAGAGCTAGGTAAACATGCAATGATAATGGTGGAATTTCATATTAAAAAAGAAAAAATCCCAGCTCGCTATGTAACATACAGACCTCTGAATAACATTGTTATGGAATTGTTTTCTGCCGATCTAAACTCTATTAATTGGGACTATTTCTCCACTACAAAAAATATTAATGAACTAGTGTCAACTTTTACCAGTACTATCACCACTCTATTTGATTTGCATGCACCAATTAAAACATCTCGGTTCAAAAATTCTCCCCACCCATGGATAACAGATACTGTTAAGGAGATGATGAAGATTAGGGACGGTTATCATGACAGATATAGGATAAATAAGACTGACAATCTAAAGGCATGTTATAAAAACATGAAGCATATTGTCAATGCAGCCTTAGAAAGTGAAAAAACCGCTTTCTTTACACATAACATAAATAATTATAGGAAAAATACGAAAAAATTATGGAAAAATTTAAAAACCAATATTTTACCAAACAAGAAGGAAGCTGGTGAAATACCTTCTCATCTTAATAATCCTGACATGATAAACTCCCATTTTCTTAAAGTGCCTGGTTCTGAACAGGTTAATATTTCACTTCTGACTTACTATGAGTACCACAGATTTGGTAGTGGAATCTTTACACTTCAACCGGTTACAGAGTACACGGTGTTAAAGGTTATTGAAGGATTTAATTCAAACGCTCAGGGTCTGGATGGTATATCTCTTGAAATGCTACGACTGACTTTACCTCAATCATTGCCAGCGATAACTGCTATAATCAATGAATCTTTGTATAGTGGTATGTGCCCTGATGCATGGAAACTGGCAGTTATTAAACCTTTGCCTAAAAATAATCAGCCGTCTACTTTTGGTGATTTGAGGCCAATCAGTTTGCTCTCTAGTGTATCCAAAATAATGGAGAAGGTGGTCAGCATGCAGCTGATAAAGTTTCTAGAGGAGTACCAAGTCTTGCCCCAGATGCAGTCCGGCTTTCGCAAAGGTCACAGTACCTCTACCGCTCTCCTTGATGTGGTGGATAATCTTCTTGCAGCACAAGATAATGGTATGTGCAGCATTCTGGTGCTATTGGACTTTTCCCGCGCTTTCGACTCAATTAATGTTCCTCTACTATTATCCAAATTAGCATATTATGGTTTCGACACAAAAACAATTAAATGGTTTTCAAGTTACCTCTGTAACAGGTACCAGTGCGTTGAAGTAAAGTCCCCAGATGGTGCTTGTCTAAAATCACAGTTACAATTAGTGCCAAGAGGAGTTCCACAGGGTTCAATACTAGGGCCAGTTCTCTTTATATTATATAGTGCTGATATCATCAAGAATATCTCATTTTGTCGCTTTCATCTGTATGCTGATGATTTGCAATTATATCATTCTTTTCTGCTAACGGAGGCTACTAGCGCTGTAAATGAAATAAATATTGATTTAGCTTCCATATACAAATGGTCAAAATGTAACTCCTTGGTATTGAACCCCAAGAAATCAAAATTTATGCTTTTAGGTACTAAAGCTAAGCTTAAAAAGGTTAACTTGTCAAACCTTAACATAAATATCTATGGAGAGTCAGTGGAATATGTGAAGGAAACCAAAAACCTAGGTCTTACGTTGGATAGCCACCTTCGTTTCGAGAGTCATGTGGCAGAAAACGTACGAAACTGTTTTTATAGGTTGAAACTGCTCTACAAGATTCGCCCCTACTTATGTGAAAGTATTCGAATAATGCTGTGTGAATCTTTGATACTTTCTTGCCTCAATTATTGTGACGTTGTGTATGGACCGTGCCTCTTGAGTAGGACCAAACAGCTGATCCAACGGGTACAAAATGCTTGTGCGCGTTTCTGCTATCATATTCCGCCTCGCACACACGTCACACCATTCCTTAACTCGGGAAACATGTTAAAGATGGCGGTGCGTAGAAAAATCCATTTAGCAACTCTTCTCTTTAACCTCACTAAAAATAAATTACCTCAATACTTGTACTCTAAACTTACCTTCGCTAAAAGTAACTCACGCTATTCAAAGCGAGAATGTGCTAACGTCTTTCTTACGCCACGTCACAAGTCCGTTGCTTTCCGAGGATCCTTCCGGTATGCTGCTACGCATTGTTGGAACTCCCTAGATCCTCCGTTTCGTTCAATAAAGACCATTAGTACGTTTAGATTCGCACTCAAAAAACACTTTCTTTTACTACAAAAGTCCTCGTAAGCTCTTTTTCTAATTTTCAATCTCTTAAATTTTATCTCAGATCAAAAACATTAACAATATTATTCAATCAGAATCTATATTTTACAATGCACATGAGACTGTGACTGTGATGCCCACGATCACGACCATAGACTATAAATTTTATTCATTTTTTTTTCAATAAACACAGATAATTAAAGCTGAATTCATATAGCATACCTATTCAATCCTATCCAAACTCCTTCTTAATATTTATTATTATTATTATCGTAATTATAGTAAAAATATCTTATAAATAAATAAATAATTAATAAATATTACAGGACATTAATATGTAATTAAATGTATTTATATCTTATTTTAGTTGCTATTTGTTATGCGTGATTTCGCTCGAGTGGGTTCCACCTGAAAATCAGCGCCTCTTCACTCCATGGTGGAGTGGCTTTTTGCTGAGGTGGTACCTTTTTGGCCCAGGCCGACCGGCGCAGTATAATATGTGTTTACTTACGTATTTACCTACTCATTTTATTTATTTATTTTTTACCTATTGTTACTAGATTTAAGTTAGTGTGTTTATGTGTTACTGTGTGTTTTATGCGCTGTGTTTGTTTTTGGTGCCAAATAAACATTTTTCTTTCTTTCTTTCTTTCTAACTATGTTGTGAGTGACCTTACGTGAGATTATGGCAAAGAAAATAATATGAAATATGACTTATTTTATACTTTGCCTTGGTATTTTATACAATACCGAATTCGCGCTCGATAATGTGTAAAAGTTGACAAAAAAGTAAGAAAGATCATATAAAAAGTAATAAGGTTAGTTTAGGTTTGAGCAATGAATAATACATGAACGAGGCGAGCGAGCTAAGCGAGCATGCCGTACATTGCCTGGAAGCCCCAGGTATTCTATACATTTCCTAGGTATTTTATAGAATACCTAAATTACGAGTATACAGATTGCCAGTAACATATCACTCGATGAAAATACTTGTTCCAAAATAGCCATCTGTGGCATAGTAGAGTGCAATAGAAGAAATTGCTATAATAACTGGTAAACAACCAACCTCAGACTCGGTTGGTAGTAGCTCTGCATTCTGCTCCGTAGGTGCAGTAGGAACAAAAACAAAGGCTCTAATACGAATCAAACTTATCGCTAAAAAAACAGTTAAAAGTATTAGGTAGGCGTCGCCCAAGCAGACTTACATGTAATATACAAGGTGTGTTAATAAAAAAATTTTACGTCTCCCACGCAATGTATTCCACCCACTCAACTAAAACGGTCACGCAAACAGTTACACGTCGGTAAATACTAGATTAATATATTTCGCAGGGCAACATTGCGTACATTTTTAAGACTGGCAGCACTACGTACATTTTTAAGCTGGCAACGTCTCGAAAGCGTTTCTCCTAGATCACCGGGAGAGCAAACACAATTACGAATTCATGAAAATGTTAATAATTTTTACGAAGGTATCTTTCTTTCTCCTCAAACTGATAGAGGGGCGGTATATTTATTTAGGGGTGGCTCGCAAAGTACTCTGTTATGTCTTATGTCAGCGTGTATTGAAAAATAAGCTCTGATCACATAAATCTAAGATATAATTTAGGCGAGAAATTTATTGTTTTTTTTTTATTTAAATATTCAACCATTAGGGAAAAATTGCGCCGAGTAATTTTGACAACATATAAATCTAACATTATGGCGACGTATGTCAGCAGATTTATAGGTTCTTTTTTTTACCCAGAAACATCTTGCTTTCTGATTTCATTTTATATACTGTAAAATGCATTTAGGATCTGATCAAACCCTTTTAAATCAAGTCACGCTGTCTTTTGTGCTATCAAGTCGTAATAGGCTTTCTACAAATGGTAATTATTATAAGAGTGGAACTTCTTTAAGCAATGACTCTGATATAATCTGTGACGCAGGGTGGCATCGCGACTAGATATGCCGTAATTTGAATCTTAATACAATCCCATTATTTATTTTAAGTCGAGAAAAATGCATAGGATTTCATTGTAATGAAAATTTAAACGATTTCGCAGTTTGAGGCGATTTTAAATTTTAATTTCGCGTCTGAAGTTCTCAGATTGAATTTATTAGTTCACGGGTTTAAGTGTGATTAAACAACTTTAATGAAACCTGGTTTATGAAGTTGCGGCTTTGGAAAAGGAGTTTAACGTTTCACGTGAATATTATCGTTTCAAAAAGGTACTTTTCATCGTCATCCAAACGGAATCACGTTTAAAACAGGTAATTTTGTTCCATAAGTCACAATCCATCAAAAAATATTTTCAAATATAATATAAAGCCCTACTATGAAATTTTAACGTCGTCAGTTCCGAAAGAACTCCTGTCATTATTATATTAAAAAACGTGCAATCCGTCAACGGATCCGACATGTTTCGTGTTTCGTAGTAGACCTACTGAACCCAGCCAAGCTAACGAGATAACGATACGTAACATTATGGCATAGTTCACGGAAGAGGTGGGGTGTGATCTTCCTCCTAATTGTCTTTGTCGAATTGCTGTCTTTTGCTAACGGTTACTGCTGAAAAATCACACCACTGGTACATTGACCACCTGCCGAAGTCGACGCCAAACGGTTAACCGTGTTAGTCACGATTTACCACCAAAAAGACAATGGTGTCTGGCCGGAACCCACGACCGCCAAATTAATTTAGAACCACCATTTACCTGTACATAGTACCTGTAGTACCATACCCTGTACAGAACTGAATTAAAAAAGAATCTTTCAAATCAAGCCTTGAAAGCGGTGTTGTTCGTTTAGGAGTCGTATAATATTATAAATATTTAATAATATATATTTTTCTCGTCGTAACCCAGATATTAATCAAGTTTTAATCAAAAAATAAAAGCTACCTACCTAATCTATAAATCCGATTAACCACGCCCGCCGCCAGTCTGGCGCATCAAGTCACATTAGCATGTTGGTGACGCGAACCCATAAGTTTCTCTCTATACCAAAAATCGCTACGCTTCTTAAGATTTCACACAAAAGATCCGTCCGAGTTGAGAAGTCAGTTAAAAAATCAGCAGAAAAAAAAGCCAACGATAGACACACCACATCACGTTTTGAATAACCGTTTCATCCAGGTACTAAATCCCGTGCGGTGTTCGTAAATCCCGCTTGAGGCCGAAACCCGGCGTTTCCGTAAAACACACAATTGCTTGTAAAATCCATCTCGCGCCCTCCTTCGGCGTGACACGTTCCGCAAACACGGAGAAGTATTGCAGAACACTGGCATATCACCATTCAAACCTACTATCGAGACTATTGATTTATGCAGCAGCCTAATGTTTCACCGTGATACACCGTTCGGTTGGTGGTAGGACTTTGTTTAAGTCCGCCTGGCTAGCTACCACCATTTCCTAATTCTGTTTCCAAAACAACCGTTCATAATTCAACCGCCTCTGTGGTCTAGTGGTTCAACCTACCGATTTCAGATCGAGTCCGTCTGGCTAACTAACACCATCTTACCTAATTCTGTCATCATAGTAACAATTCTGAAATTGTTGTGTTCCGGCATTAAGAGGTACCCCGACTTATTTCGGTAGAGGTAAGCCAGCCACCTTAAACCTCCGTAGAAGAAACTCGACTATTTGGTAGCATTACACCCTAGCGGACTTTTTCAAGTTGTCAGCAGCATTCAATAATTTACAGGACATTCATTTCACAGCGCCATCTAGCCCCAAAATAAGCATTGCTTCTAATATGGGAACCAGATTACGTATAGAATACATACATACTTTTTTTGTATACATACCTACATATTATTATAATACAACACCCAAACACAGAACAAACATCAATATTCATCACACAAATGTTTGTCCTGGGCGGTAATCGAACCCAAAACCTACAGCGCAGAAGGCAGAGTTACTACCAACTGAGCTATGAGGATTGTTGTCATAACTTTGAATCTTTATTGCGTTATCGTATTTTTTGTAACACAAGTTCTAAAGCTAGCTATCCGAACGAATTATTGAATAACAATCCATCTATTTATCGTAGAAAAGATTACATCGATAAACTACGATGGTTTTATCAACTCTCTATCCAAGCGATGAAAAACAATCCCTTGTAAACTAGAAAAAAGCCGTAGAAAATAAGAGAAAAATAAGCTGGCGTACGCCGCACGTTCAAATTCAAATGAATAAATGGCTAGGGATGTGACCGGTTGCCTGTTTTTATTACTGCCTGCAACATTAAAGATGATTTATTCGAAAGTGTCTCGTGACAACTTCAACCCACTCATATAAAAACAGTAAAGAGATTTTTTTATGTTTAGATAGAGAATCTACCATTTTGGTAAACAAAGAACAAGATCACTTCCAACATTGAATAAATAACATACATTTGATAGCCACGTGTTATATTTACTTATTGTTCTGATCGTGATGGTCCCTATTCATAGCCCTTGCCTTGTGAACGAGGACCCATGTGTAGTCTACCTCTAGATTTCGAACAGACTTTACCTTACGCTAATAGCTCGGGTTTTTTACATAACTAAAAATGTAGGCGTCGTTGTTTATGCATTGGCCATGATTTAGGTGTTACAGGAAAATTATAAAAACTCAAACAGCGTGAGGTCCTTCTCCCCATTGAGGTATCCCAATAAATAAATATTACTAGACATTGTTATTATCATCATAAATGTCAAGTAATTAATTCAGTTTGACTATTTTTAAGATATTTAGATAAATTAATTAGAATAGAAAACCAACATTTTTCATCCCAATGTGGTGAGTGAAAATATGCGCAACGTAATTATTTAGCATGAACCATATTTCTGGCAAATAAATAAACTTTGACATTTAACACATAATTAACATTTAATCTAGCCCTAAAACTAAGAAATATAAGCAAACTATATAAGAATGCCTTCAAGTCTAGGTACTTCTGTAAAGAAACTTCGCTTGAAAACCCCCTGCCGCACCACACAGTCAAACCCGTACTCTTCAAACACTGATCCTGACCATGAGATGATGTGAGATGACACAGATGGTATTTGTTTGCGATACCAATGCTCATAGATGATCACCTTCCATTCCACCTTCATTTCCTTCCATCACCTATGGAACAATAGAGAATATATAAGAAAATAATCCTTCGTGGATGCTTCGCTTAAAAATTGTAAAGATTAAATCTCTATTTTCGATTAAGCTGCCTGGTTCGACTTCATGCAGCAGGATAGTGTAATAACCGCTTGAGCCTGTAATGCTTATCCCGCAATCCGTTTCCTAGACAGTAAAGTGGCATTCAATTGCTTCAGCGGACCACAGAATATGTCGAACCAACTATTTTGGTTACAGCGTCACTGTGAAAGGTCTGTTTTTATTGTATAACGGGAAGTTGCTTGGCCCTTATCTCACCTGTTTTTCAAGTTACGATAAGGCCGAAGGTGGAAGCGCACTTCACCCGGAATCCTCTAAAAATTGAGGAACTGTCTATCTTACCTCTAAAATGCTGGAACACAGAAATTTAAGAACTATTGCTATGGCGCCTGAATTAGATAAGATGGTGGTAGGTAGCCAAGCGGACTTAAGTCGTACCAACCATATATCATGTTTTATAGCATAGCGAGCCGAAGTACTTGCTATGAGTAACTGCTAAGGGGCTGTACCAGTAAATGCATAGCCGATGTCATTTTTTTTTCTCTGCAGTGCAGTTTCTCAGTTGCATCAGCTTTATCCATTTTTTCACCTTTAAAACTAACTGGCTAAGTGCAGACACGCACACTAAGGGTTGGGAATCACATTTCAAGGCAAAAAAACACGTTTCACGTTCTATGAAATTTTCAACTGTCAACAGACAGACGGATGGACGAACAGCGACAGCTTAGTAACGTAGCGTCCTTTCGGTATGGAACCCTAAAAAGAACTAATACATCGGAGCTGATCCTGGGGAAGAGCAAAATGTTCGTGACTCTATTTCTTTTCCTAATAAAAAAAATCTTCTAAGCAGAGTATAACTGTGGATTACTCATATAAATAGCTTAAAAACTGGTATACAGTATACGTAACACAAACTCAAGCATCTGCATAATAAGGTTCAATTTACATCAAAGGCTACAAGTAGATGAAGCCTGATCCTGTTTCGTATACCCCAGGATAACTGGATCTACTCGAATCCAAACTCGGAGGAGACAGGATCGCTTACGTGTCTATGAAACCGCTTTGAAGTGCGAGATACGATATTACATTTGGGATTTCAAAAGAAGTGAAATCACCTTTATACGTCACACAGCGCCATCTAGCCCCAAACTAAGCAAAGCTTGTTATATTGAAATATAATACAAATATTTCCACCAGAAAAGTTCTATAATTGTTATGGTGACAGACTCAGGTAACATGGTGGTAGCTAGCCAGGCGGACTTCAACAAAGTCCTACCACCAACCAAACCAAGCTACTGAGCCCGATCTTCGGCCTTTCTCATCCACTTTCGGGCCATATTTTCTGTACTGGATAAAGAAACTTTGTATTCTCAGTTCTCAAAGGTAAAACTAGAACAATCCATTGTACGCAGGTCGTCGCTCCATCAATTCGGAGAGTCCTACGTTAAAATTTGTTCAATATAATAAAATTCGCGATGGCATTGATGTAACGAATATGATTAGAATGATAAAGCTTGGTTTTCCGCCTAGCCGAATTTCCAAGTAATAAGGAATGTAGTGTAACCCGATAATATTACATTTTGAGTCAAAAAAGTAGGTACCTACAAAGCCAAAGAAAAGGTCAACGTCAAGGTCAAGGTCAAGGTCCAGATCAAGGTCAAAGGCAATCATCCATATTTTTTTTAGGATAGGCATAAAATGTCCAATCTACCGCCTGTTCAAATCAAAATATACGTAGTCTCACGGCTGTTTTCCAAAGGAGTATGCAGATACAACGGAGAATGTTGATGAAGATGATTAATAATTGCTGTGGTGCCTCCAGATTATTGCTGGCCATCTGCCGGCGACAGTAACGTATTATTATTTAATACGAGGTGACAGTCACCAAACCGCACTTAGTTCCGTGATGGATAGCGCCGGGGACACTTGTAAGGGTCAGGACTTTGTTGTGCTATGATGTATACCTACGTTAAATTAACTGTTTCTTCTTACAGTTCTTGCCTCTGAACAAGCTTGATGTTGCGTTATATTTCTTTGTAGATCTAGTATACATGCGAGGTTGACTTTAGGTTCGTTTTGGTCCAGGCCATCCTTATGTCCCAGGCGAGCCTTGAGCTCAAGAGCTTTTCCATTTCGAATAAAATAAAGAGGTCAAGTGCGAGAAGACTCGCGTGGAGAGATTGTCGTGATATTATAGGTATATTAACTAGAAGAACCTTGGTCGGTTTAAATTCAAACAGATAAAAAAACTATTGATGCAAATTGAGTTGAAAGACTTCATTTATATGGGACAGCGGTACTACTGAGCCTTCTGAAGAATTCCAGTAGGTATCTCAAACACAGTTAATGCCCGAGTAAAATTTAAATGAGAAGGGATACCGGTAATTTAGGAAACTCAAAGGCGAGTTTGCTTAAGTAATTGGAGGTAGCGATTCCACCGGATTTGAGAGAGGGCTGGAGCTCGTTTAAGGTTTTACGGTGACCCCTTCCGTGAGGAGTCCACAGCAATTTAAAAAGCGTCACCATTTTAATACCACCCAATAAAAAAATATGAATTTCAACACGAGATATTTCAAAATTAAATAGTTTTTCGATTTCTCTTAAAACTGGATCATCATCATCATCATCATTTCAGCCCACATACGTCCACTTTTTTTTTATGTACGACGGGGTAGCGTTTGGCCTTCATCTCACCTGGTAACAAGTTGAGATAAGGCCGAAGGTGGAGGCGCACTTCACTCGGAATCCTCAACAAACTGAGGAACTTGCTATAGGAATCTCCATCGGAAGGTTCCGATTTCGATCAGATAAGGCTTTCCGAATGTTTGATGAGACGAAGGGCAAGCGCTTCTCCATCATACAAAAAAAAATGTTGCGGGGAGTGGCGTCGATTTGGGGAGGCCTATGTTCAGCTATGTTTTAACCGCCCCTGTGGTCTAGTGGGTCAACCCACCGATTTCAGATCCAGAGGTCCCGGGTTCGATCCCCAGGGAGAGCAATACTATGCATGGTTTGGTTGGTGGTAGGATTTTAAGTCCGCCTGGCTAGCTGCTACCATCTTACCTAATTCTGTCGCAATAATAACAATTCTTAAAAATATTGTTGTGCTCCGGCATTCAGAGGTAAGATAGCCAGTTCCTCAGTTTGTTGAGGATTCCGGGTGTAGTGCGCCTCCATCTTCGGCCGTATCTCATTTTGTTACCAGGAGAGATGAAGGCCAAACGCTTCCCCGTCGTACTTAAAAAAAAAAGTGGACGTATGTGGGTTTAAAAAGTCTGAAACATCAAAAAACACTGATATGTTTAGTTATGAAAAGCGCGTTTACATTTTCGTACAGGACATTTTCTTGAGTGGAGACGGTTTACTCGAAAACTTTGGTAAGTCAGTTAGAATATTCCCCTCTGAGATGAAAATACGTGGCGTGGGGTGAAACCAATTGGACAAGAACAGCCGAAGATTCAGCTAAGTAATACGCCGCGGGAGACATCTGCGCTCAAGGGATTGCACCCTAACTGTGCAATCTCGGAGACGAGCACTTTTGGGTCTAAAATATTAATTTACAAGACTGTACTCTGTTCAAAAAAAAAAAGCTATTTTGCCCCGGAACTTTGCAGCCATTTTCTCTTGGGAATTTCTTAAATCACTTCTTAGTGCACCTGTACAAGAATATGGGACCGTGAATGAATGAATGTATTCAATAATAGTTACATTACAGCTTAAGCCAATCCGTAACTACATAACAATTTGAAAAGACAAAGAAAAATAACATACAAATAATGTACACATAATACAGATCAATAAAATATACACGAACTATAACTACAATAACTGAAATACATTCTTAGGGCCCTGTATATACTAAGGGCACTATCATGAAATAGGTCCACATGTTGGACCTCCTGAAGAAAAGCACTAAAAGAAGAAAAATGCTCGTTGGGTCGGCGCAATTTTGGCATGCTGCGTTCGTGTGGTGAACATTTTAAGACGCTATGAATTCTACTTAGACTGTGCGTTGATTGTCAGTCAGTCAGCTACAATACGATTTTATGTATTTAGATATGTATTCTGGTAACCTAGTTCCCATATAAGCTTTGCGTCGTTTGAGGCTAGATGGCGTTGAGTAAAAAGTCTAGCAATTGTTTTTATTCTGCTGAAACAAAACTGTTTTTAATTTATTCTGCTGAAGAAAAACTTATATTGTGTTTGCATATATAGACCCATAAAAGTATACTGGATGCTGGATAAAATAGAACACAGTGTTTGATAATTATTTTTAAGAAGATCAAATGTTTGATATATTTTTTTTGAGATTACAAACGTATCATTTCATCCCACACACGTCCACTGCTGTACATAGGCCTCCTCCAATCGACGACACAAATATCAGTCGTAAGCCTCCTTTTGTCATCGTGGGGGGTCTTTCCACTATTACTTACACACTCATCCTTTCAAATTCGTTAAGAGTCGATAATACCTGAAATGGCTTAGCTTCATATCCTTCACAATACAGTAGCATTTACTTTGATATGAATATATGTTATAGTTCAGGATTGATACTAGAACGTTAGTGTAGCAAAAACCCGATTGCATATATTTTTTTCTATAGAATAAAAATACAAAGTTGACTCTAATTTGTACCAAAAATTATCGCCCTTCGCTTACATCGGCCCCTAGCACTACTAATTGACTGGGATGTTTTCTTTCTCTTTCACTAGGATTTCATATCACATCACTATACTATATAGGCAAGCCCCTGAAATTAAATGAAGAAATGAGACGCCTACAATAAACACCATCTAAACTTTTAGATTTTAAAAATATACATTTATTCAATAAAAAGTACAATTAAACTAACTATGTACAAAGGAATCAGTCAGATTACCTAAGGACCGTTACAAACGGCCTATAGGTAACTCAACTGTTCCAGACCAGTACCGGACGGAAGCGTGCCCAAGACACTGGCTACATTGCCACGCTGAATAGCTATGCTAATTCGCTGGCCTAAATAAGAGCCAGCCCTTGGGTCACGTGTCGCCTCTAGACATCTAAACCATCTAAACTCATCTTTGATGAATTATAAATGAGAAACTGTCTCAGGACTGGCAACACCGCTGAAAACGTGGTGGGAGAAATCGCGAAGATACATTAGTTATTAATTGAACATTTATTCACTTGTACCCCTGTGAATGTGAACGTGTATTGAACCACGTATTATGTATTCAATATTATTTTTATTGCATATTTTTTTTAAATGGTTCAAATTATCAGTAAATAATACATTGTTAAGGCGGATTATATAACACGTGCTTAAAAAATATCGTAAAGTTAGTGAATTACTTTTAATGTAAGAAACGTACTTCTTTTTTACGTTTTTATGTTTGCACTATATTATATGCAGTGATACCTATGAGGGTCGAAGCAGTAGGATAGGAGTGATTATAGTGTAAATATAAAGCAAAAAAATAATAACACTAAAAACTACCAAGCGTGGGTCAACCCTCACGAAGGCTCCAAAACCAAATGCAAATATACCTGCATTTTTTGCCTTAAAAAAAATGCTGGTATTGAGAACTCTCAGTGTGCGTGTCCAACTCTCACATGGCCGGTTTACATCAAAAACAAAGAATTTGAAATTGATGCTACTGTAATGTAATACAAAGGGCCTTCAAAAGAAAAGCAGAGGCAAGGACAGAACACTGCTAGGGTGACACCGCATGACGCCGTAGGTCAGTTCAGGGGATTGGCTATCGGCGGGGGATTCTGATCAAAGTACCTTTAGTGAACCACTCTAGAGGAAATAGGGTCTTCTGTTAAATACCATTTATCTGAAAGGTGATTAACGTGGCCTCTTTTGTCGAAAGCAGCTGTTTCTTTGATTACTTTACACTGAAATGTTACAAATGATATTATATTCATATTAGTACCTTTCCATTATGATTGAAATATTACTAAGTAATAAATATAAATCGATTCAAAGAAATGTATAATTATTGAGAAAATAAAATGAACTTATAAGAAAACGATTGTAACTTAAAACATGTACAACAATCTAATTATTATATACAAATTACATTTTAGGTTCAAGACGTTTTTCGTACAAGAAATTACTGAGTAATCTTTAACAAGCCTCATAGCTCAGTTGGTAGTAACTCTGCCTTCTGCGCTGTAGGCTGTGGGTTCGATTCCCACCCAGGACAAACATTTGTGTGATGAATATAGATGTTTGTTCTGTGTTTGGATGTTGTATCATATAGTACGTATGTATTTACAAAAAGTATTTAAGTATTCTATCCGTAATCTAGTTCCCATATTACAAGCTATGCTTAGTTTGGGGCTAGATGGCGCTGTGTAAAATTAATGTCCTGTAATATTTATTTATAATCTAGGCAGTTGGTAGACTGGACTACCCGGTACCATTTTGAGGTAATTTTAACAAAAAGTTGAGAAAGTTTTGCCTTTAAATTTTGGCTATCATTGAAACAAGCAACTGGATATTCAAATTTGACAAAAATAATTAATTTCGACTGATAGTGCGTGACTAGGAAGTTTCAAGGCAGCGGATGCTTACAAATTAATATTCTTGTAACATTACAGATAGAGAGAAAATACTGTATTGTACTAATAAATAAAAGTACATGGGCGAACTTAATGCTACGAAGTATTTTCTTCCAGACATCCCTTATATCATATTTATTGTTATATCATACGTGTACACGTGTACACGGCTATGGGCAGGCTCGAAGGCCGCCCCCGCCACACCCTTGTCTTTAGTATATACAAAAAAAAGTTTATAGTCTAAGTTCTAATCAACTTAAGTAAATGAGTCACTCTAATCAAACATTAGTCGGCAGAAAGTGAACGATATAAAATTATAGTTCACTTATGTAATATCACTTAAAAATCTCTTATTAATTCTATAGGTAAACTGAATCATAACATCTAGTACTTATTTTTCTTATTTCTTTTTTTGTCGTCTACTAACTTTCACATCCGATTTTCTACAAAGTGGCTATAAGTGGAGAGTTTAAATTGGCCTTCAGCAGCATATCATGTATACTTTATGCATGATATCTAAAACATACACCTCATAGATAGATAGATAGATAACTCTTTATTGTTCACCATTTACAAATAACATAACAAAATACAGATAGTGGAAACTTAATCTAAGCGTCACTGGTAAAACAATGGGCGACCTTATCGCTGAAAGCGATCTCTTACAGGCAACCGCTGGATGGACAGATAAGATAACGGCTTTCAAGGATGGCGGACTATAAGAATAACGAAAATAAAACAAAATGTACATACATAAAATTACATCAATTATAATCATGATTATAATAATAATGAAGGATAAAAATGATAATTTAAGAATAAACTGATAGATAATACTGATAAAATTTCAATTTAAAAGTGTAATTCAATTATTGTATAAGTAAAGCTATAAGTTATCTTAAAAATTGTAAAATAAAATGAATTAAAAATAAAAACGCGGGAACATCGATAATACATGTGAAAATTACCATTAATTTTTATATATATATATATATATACATTTTATTAATTAATTAATTATTATTAATAATAATAATAAGTAAGTAGTTTTTAAACATAAATCTAGGTCCCAGTCCCAATAGCCCCAGTAATTATCCAAACCTATTCCAAATGATTCATTGACCTATTGCGACTGCTTGTTACGGTTTTAATTAGATTACACTCAGAACTAATTTGAATAAATTTGTTTACAATCCGCTAATGAATTATTTACAAAGCTGTCACCAAATATGACATGTAACAATGATAATGATGTCAAACGCAAATAAGGTCAAACACATCAAAAAAATAAGTGGCTTAGTCATTTTGAAGTTGTTTGAACCATTAAAACAAACTAACAGCAAACTAAAAGTTTTTGGGATGAAATAAGGGACGTTTTAAAATTGTTACAGTTCGCGAACTGTAAGGTTCAAGAGACTTCCTCCCACGAGCTATAAAATTATGGAAAAGTTCCGCTGCCGAGGTTGTCTTTTTTTTTGTACGACGGGTAAACACTTGGCCTTCATCTCACCTGGTTACTCAAGTTGACTGGTTTCACAAGCTTGTAGTATAAGATTTGCAAAAACGCTTTTTCCGATGTTTCGGTAACCGCTTCCCATCATGTAGACCTGTTTTGTTTTTAACCGCCTCTGTGGTCTAGTGCATGGTTCGCCCACCGGTGTAAGATCCCGAGGTCCCAGCTTCGATCCCCAGGGGAAGCAATAATGTGCTTGTTTTCTTTTTTTTGTCCGACGAGGTAGCGCTTGGCTTTTATCTATTTTGTTAGTTTGTTTGGTAGTAGGAACGCTTACCTAATTATGTCGCCATAACAACAAATCTAAAATGGTTGTGCTCCAGCATTTAGAGGTAAGATAGTCAGTTCCTCAGACAGTCAAGGTTTCCGAATAAAGTGCGCTTCCACTATCGGCCTTATTATAACTTGAAATCCAGGTGAGATGCAGGCCAAGCGCTTCCCCGGTATAGGTACGATAAAAAAAATGTGGGCCGTATGCCTGTTTGCAACCTTAGTGTTATAAAAAAATTGTGACGAGCATATTTGATTGGATCATCAAAATACGAACTGGCCCAAAGTTCCTTTCTGCATTTATCCATTAAAGCTGGTCGCGATTCTAAACAGGCAGTAGATTTGAAGTTTAAAAATTATCAAAAAAATAAATTTTGTTTGCGCGTTTCGCGATCTATGATCATGATGCGTGGAGCGTGGATCTCACTAGGCTGATCCAAATTTGTTGAGTACTGACTTCTTATTGGTTTGTTGCCCATATCACGAGAAATCTGATGTCAAGCATCGTCTCTCACACCCTATGGGGTAAGGATATTATTTGGGTACCATAAACATTTTATATTACTTGTAAAGGGATGTTAAGCGACTTTACGGGGTTTTCATGGCTGATCGCGCGATCCACGCACAGCCGTCCACACCGCGCGCTCCACGCGAGGCATCTTTGAGTTAGGCCAAAAAACCGACCAGAAACGGATCGACCGAGGCAAGGAGCGCGCGCTCCAATTTGTTGTTAATAATCTGCTGAAATTGCTGATTTGACAAATAATCGTGGGTTTTTCTCGTGAACCTATTTTTGTGTCTATCAGATGTATTCATATTAGTTCTGCTGTTATATTTTTTTTTATTTTTTGCGTACCCAGGGGTACGCAAAAAGTAACAACATCTATTTATTTTTTGTTATCTTTTTATTAGCGTATCTTTCCACAGTACCTACCAACTGCTGCGTATGTTTTTACATACTATATCATACAAATACGACACCCAAACTGACAAACCTCTATAATTGTCCAGGGTGCGCAATGAACCCAAAACTCGTTAGGCTTGTTGGATAGTCAAGGGGGAAATAAATACGTAGGTAAGCATTTGAAGCGTTGATTTGCTAGTAGATTTTTTGATCTGATGTCAACATTATTTGCAACTTAGATTCAAAGGCATGTCGATCCGCATATAAATCGTAGGTACGTCTTTTTTACACGTACTGGGCTCAGACACTATCGTGTCTTTATACCCTCTATGTTGCAAACAATCGGCCGCCTGGAACATGGACACAATGTGTACGGGTGCAAGTCAGAAGAGGTAAACGGGATCTTTAGAAATAATAATAAGTTTATTAACCATAAAACTTTCAGTTCTTTAGGAATGGAAGTTACATAAATCAAAAAGATGGACGATTGTAACTTGTCGAGCTCTGTTCTCCACACTAGGTCTCTATTGAGCCTATTTAGCAGAGTCACAGGATCTCGCCTCGGAATCTCTGTCGCTCGTTTCTTACTAAAGAACTTCTTTCAAGAGTTTTAAAAGAAGTTAAAACAGACAACAAATAATATGCAGAGCAAAAAAGAGGAGAAAAGTTCACGTTGCACGCCATTGCAAAGAAGTTGAAGTTGAAGTTATCATATATTTCTTTAGTTATTTATTAATGATCTGTTTGATCGATTGGTATGGTAGCTTTGGCTGTTATACGGATATAAGTCAACTTAATAAAGAAACGAATCTAAAATGGCGCCGCGACTCTACTCACTACTCAGACACTATTGTTGTCTATACTCACAAACACGGCTGTACAACTTGCAAAAATATATATATTTGTCAGTCTGGATTTGTCATCACGGCTAGGCTGTTTCAGTCATTTGCTATTGTTATTTTTAACTGTTGAGTTTTGTTTTCGTTAATGAGTAAACGAGGAAAACAATTTGACGCGCATCACTATGATTCTTTATAATTCAAATTGTTAAAAGGTAATGAAATTAAAATACCAATTATTTGTTTCAATGTAAATAAAATACATAAACTATTTATTTAATTTAATGCAATGATTGATCGACTAGTATGGTAACACTCTCAAGTCTTCCTATCGGCGCGCAACCACATTAGCTACAAAGTTGAATATAAGTATTCAAACGCTTATCTTTCGTACATCAAACCTAATTCAGAACGAGAGTGAATGAGACATTTGCAATTCGACGCGACGCGCGTCGCATGTTAAATGGATGCGTTCAGCCGTGCGGGCGCGCAGGTAACGTTCCATAAAAACGCCACACTATGACGTGTGGCGCCACTGTTCGCGAATTTTGCATGTGCAGTGAAGTGTGCAATGCTTTTAATCCGATTCAACAATACAACTCATGCAATCTCTACACAAGGTGTTACTGAGTACCTATCAAAGTCCATCTAGTGCTACTTATTTTGTTCAAAAAAAGTATATTAAAAATTAAAATAATGCAAAGGTGAATCCTCTGATCACTACTCAGAGCGTGGATCTTATGAGGATCGCCTACTAGGGGGTAGTCTAAAGCTCGTTCAAACTTACGTTCGGCACATGCCCACTGCTTGTAAGTCGCTAGCATTCATGTGCCATTGACACGTGAAGGGTAAGGGGCAAGATTTCACAGTCATTTGCTAAATTGATATTATAATGCCATCTAGTTCTAATTGAGGTGTACCATGATGTGGTGAAGACAAAAATTTGATAGAAAGGTCACTGTCTTCACAAAATGATGTAGAAAAAACCTCCGTTTTATAAATAAAAGATCATAGTCAAATCAATAATTAAAAAAAGAGCATTGTCGATGGACTTTGATCGTTTTTGACATTTTTCACTGTCATCTGTCATGTCAAACTTAGCGGGCTTTCTCACGGCTTTCTTTGATTGATGATGGTGGATGTATGTTCCGAGGTTTTTTCATAGCAATAAAGCAGCAAAAAGTGATAAAAATGAGTGAAAGATCAAGTGACGACAGTGGAAGTGAAATGACACCGTGTGCAAGGACTGATAAACCAAAAAAACGACGTAAAAATATAAGAACAACAGAAGTGATGAAAATGTTAAGACTCTCAAGTCACTCCATCGGCGAAGACTGTAAATGCTCAAGGCTGCTTAGTTGAAAAAATATTAAAAAGGATTGTAGTCATGACTTTGATCCTTTTTAAGTAGTTTAAATTTTTCAATTTTAACTGTTACAGTTATTTAATAGTTAGTTAAGCTAAACAATAATCCTAGCTTGTGTTTTTATACATTGTGATACATTAGTGGAGTATAGTGCCAGGAACAGCCGAAATTGATGGTGTTAGAATTTGCTCAACCCAATAATGTTTACTATAGACGGAAGACAAGAACGCTGGCAAAGCAAAACTAGAAATTTTGCGTATACCTAAGCCGCCCAATCGAATAGGCAATGAGGCCTGCGACCATGCTCTGTCATCCAACTCAATATTCAAAACCGTGGAAAGGGTGTTCTTTATTATGTTCTCTAAGCCTTCCACCAGCTCACTGTGTTTCCACATTTAATAATTCCACTTAATAGCAACATTGAAATTCAAAAATATTGTTGTTATAAAATACATGTAAGTAGTGTAAGTAGTGGCGATTTTCACAATTATGAACCCTTTAATTTTATCAAACTACTTTAATCATTTAAAAATAATTAATATTTTGGCGAGGCAACTTTGTTTCCTAACTTTAACCATCCTAGTCCATGGGTTAAATAGTTTATTATTGTTTTTTTTAAGTTGTACGGATGCAATAAATAAATGATCTATATATTAATATAATTGATAGTATTTTATTATATTGCCTACTATCTAGCATAGTATTTTATTTACAAAAAATAAAAAATAATTTTAAAGCAGATAATTTTGTCATTACAAGATTTAGTTTTGGGGGCAGATTACAAATTATCGTATGTTATAATACCATCACGTATGAGAAACCCTGCGTCTGAGAAATGGGTAAACGGTAATACATTGTTACCGTGTGCCCCCACTGTTCAAACGTGGGGGCAGATAGCCATAAGTGTAACCGTCTGCCTCCACGTGGGGGTCGTTCGTGGGGGCAGACGGTTACAATTCCGTAGTTTTCAAAAAACGTAAACAGACCAGAGACAAAATTTTGTTCATTCAACGATTCAAACGCTAACCGACTGTACAGACGTCATGGTACCAAATTGAGCGATCCAGTTTAGAAACCTACCCTGAACTGCATCGGAAATGAGTGGCGTCTCATTATGTGATGGTAGGCCAACATTGGCAATCATTGAGTGATTTAAAACGTAGCTTTTCCGACGAATCACTTAATACGGGAATCTTGTGTCGATGAGTGAAAAATTTCGAAGTAGGAACTAGATTACGGAAATACTTAAATACTTTTTTTTTTGTATAATATCTACTAATTCTATCAATAAAAATAGTTTACTTGCCGACTTCGCACTATTAGAGGCTACATTATATCTAACAGAATAACAACGAAAATATATCAGACACTTTCGAAACCATCACAACCCACACAATAAAATACATTATTTCCCAATACCCAAAAGGAAAACCCACCTTACCGAGCCGATAACATAAATTGACACTCACAAAAACAAACCCAGAGAGCCGACAGGTACAATCAGAATAATAGGGCTGTGATGACCGAGCGAAGATAGTAGAAACAATTTCAGTAGGTACATTTCCAGCGAAAGATACGGTACCCACGCACCAGAAATCTATTTATTTTATCTTTTCTGTAACAAAACATGACATGTCATCCTATAATTTGCCGAGATCCCTAGCATATCCTGTTTCGTATAGCAAACGGTCTAAACTTACGTCGTCCAATATACGAAGACCTCTGGGCATAAGGGCTGGGCATCCAATTTGGACTCGGCTCGTAAAACTCGAAGATGTCTCCGGGGGCCATTTAACGCTGGTCGCCGCAGATAGGTAAATGTAAAAGAAAAGCTCCAGCATCGAGATATATAAAGATTCCACTCAAATCCTTGAGACGGCGACTCGATCGTGATGTTTTATTTACATTTTCGTAAAATCTATTATTATGTAAGTTTTTTTTTATTACACAACGAGGAAGGAAGATAAGGCCGGGTCGAGGCGCGCTTCACCCGGAATCCTCAACGATCTGAGGAACTGACAGTAATACCTCTAAATGCCGGAAGACAATAACTGAGAATTGTTGTTATGACGACAGACTGAGATGGTGGTAGCTTGCCAGGCGGCCTTAAACAAAGTCTAACCACCAATCAAACCAATCACAATATCGTTACTCCCTGGGAATCGCACCAGGGACATGTGGATCTGATATCAGTGGCCAAACCAATAGACCACAAAGGCGGTTTAAGTTCTGTACATGCATGCACTGTACGTATTACATGCTATCGAATTTTCTAGTAAGTGGTCAGTAGTAAAGCGAGCGAGACGGTTGTATCATTTATCTACCGACATGCCATCTGGCGACGAAGATGGGAGGACGAGTAGGATAGATAGATAGAAAATACTTTATTGCACTAATAAATAAAAGTATATGGGCGAACTTAATGCTACGAAGCATTTTCTTCCAGATAACCCTTGTAGTGTGGAGTGGGTGGTAGTGCTACTTAACGGGAGAAAATTATAGAATAATTTATTACTAATACTTATTATACACTTACTTATAGCAACAATAAAATAATAGTAATAAATAATATTAAATCAAAGAAATTTTTTAAACTTATAATACTTAGACATACATACTAATATATTACATAAATAATTCGCTCAATTCTGAAAATTTTAGGATCGGATGTTCTCCTCAAACTCTTCAGTAGAATTGAAGTTTGAAGCCAATTACACAAATGTGATTAGTCACTTTTTGCAGCTTCTGAAGTGTACGCTTTAAAGGCTAAATGTACAATTTAGAAGCTACATGCGATTACCTAAAATTATTGCAAGGCTCAAATGGCTTGAATCGGAACTGTTCTGTGTCAAAGTCGCTCGAGTGCCAACCCCGCCTTAAGGATACTCCGAAGCACACTTCTGGGATGACTCGTAGAGCTGTGACCTTCGAAGGTCGGTGTTCGTGTTAAGGCAACGAGACCGAGTAACGAGTGGGGGGAATGTTTCGCTGCAAGCCCGTGTCTTACGCGAGGCTTAGTGCGGCGAAATGAAATAACGCTTTGCGGCGCCACTGGTTTAATGAAAAGATTATGAGACCCGGGTTGGCTATAGACAAAATGGCTAGAGCAATGAAGATACATTCGCCCACAATAATATGTATAAGTACACCACATTATTTTCGATATGAATCACACACACATCAACAGCCCGTTAGTGTTTACTGCTGGACAGAACATCCTCCAAGGGTTTGCCATAATCCACCATTCCTATTTCAGCCGCCAAGCAGCATTGCTGTGTTCCGGTTTGAAGGGAACACCTTTATGCCTCAAGTTGACTTGCGCAATGAAGAGCCGTATAGGCTATGATATTTTTCGATTTGACCTACGCAGTTACGCATTGTTATAGGCAAGAGTGCACTTAACATCAGGTGGGCTACTTGCTTGTTTCGCCTCTTAGTTGTATAAAAAAACACCACGCTCGGGAGACGGACAGTTGACCGCAGTACAGGAGTAGATAATACACAGAAGGAAGCAGATTCCTTAGTCGGTTTTGACGACATCCATCGGTTGAGTTGGAGGGGTCGATTCTTAAGCCGCGACCCTCTTCTGAGCGAGATGGAATTTGTGTCTTCTTTTTTTTATAGACGTGTGTACTATATCGTAGGACACATCATTGCTTTTTATCAGGCGAGATTGTGTTCAAGCGGAAGTTTATCTTAATAGCGTAGCTCACAGATATTATCTTTATTATTTGAAATCGTATTTAGTATTGTAAGGAAGTACTACCACCGTACCTATTATGGCCAAGCAGCATTACTATGTTCCGGTTTGAATCCTCAACTTTTGATTATTTGAAATTACGGCCACGCGAGGCTTTACACTTTTATGCCTCAAGTTGACGGACGCAATACAATGCCGCATAGGTCATATTCAAGAATCATATACAAGAAGTCATATATAAGAATATGCAAATCGATTCTCTAACTTTAACAAAACATATTTTAAAAGTTCCCAATAGACTAATGAGACATCCAACTCCCTCAGCAGTACCATTCAGTTCTTCCAACTATAGACAAAATTCCTTTTTCAGTAGAGCAGATTCCGACTTCAACAAACTAGTAGTTCAGCCGAGACTCAAATCGATCTCTTCAACACAAACCCGGTTTCAGTTAAAAAAAGTATGGCAAGTCACTGGTTTAGCAGCGGTTCTTAACTATTAAGTAAAAAGAAAAATACTTATTTACCTTGTTCTTCTTATCATAACAATGTACTTTAACAATTAGATTAATTTGTAGATATTTATATTTCACATGCGGGAACATTTAAATGGTATTTTAAGTACTGTTTGTTTTCCAAATGAGCCAAAACAAAATAAAATAAATAACATTATTTGTGTATGTGACGGATGTGGATTTTTTATAGGCAAGAGTAACCACCTCTGTGGTCTAGTGGTTCACCCACCGGTTTGTTAGATCCATAGATTCCGGGTTCGATCGCTCGGGGAACAACAATATTATGCTTGTTTTGGTTAGTGGTAGGACTTTGTTAAAGTCCGCTTGACTACCACCATCTTACCTAATATTGTCGCCACAAAAATTCTAAAATTGTTGTGTTCCGGCATTTAAGGTCAGACAGCCAGTTCCTCAGACTGTTGAGGATTCCGGGTTAAGAGCGCTTCCACCATCGGCCTTATCGTAACTTGAGCCTCAGGTGAAATGAAGGCCAAGCAAAATAAGTTGCATGTTTTCAAAGTTATATAAAAAAAATAGCTGATTAACTGACAACGCACAGTCCAAACCAGAGGTTCTAAAGACTTGTAATTTTCAGGGTAGTTTCCTAGAGTAGCCCCCTACTAAACTAATTAAGAAATTATATTTTGGAAATTTTCACCTTACGACGGTAAGAAGCCTACGCGTTTCCCTAGTGTTCTCATATTTCTAACATTTCAATACTTCACTACAAACATCGGTTGAAATCAATAATCTATGTTTCACCCTAGTTATCACAAATGACACGTAAACATGATTCTGGTTAATCGATTTATAATAACAGACCGGAAATAGGGATGCTACAAAGTGGCTTAATGGAATAACGATTTATCTATAATCATAGCGGTGACATTGTAAGGAAGCTTTTAATATTAATCTGAGTAATTTGTTACAATCCTATAACAAGGTTCTAGCCTTTATCCGTGCTGGTGGTCGCGATTCCGAACGGGAAGTAGATTGTTTCAAAGTGATCCTAAAACTGAATAAAAATATTTGACTTTGACTCGACTTTTGACTCAAGGTTTTGATTTGTTATTTAAGCTATACTTATATCAGTGTTTCGGACCTAGATGTCTCTGGCGTTTTTATCCCACAGCACTGAATTATAACACCCATGTTTGATTTAAAATAGGAAAAGACCTACGTTTTACCTGAACTTGTTGGAAAGCGACTGTTGTGTATTTTTATGTTATTTTGACGAATCAAAATATGTATAAACACATACACGGCTGTGTCCAGCAGTGGACACTAATGGGCTGTAGATGATGATGATGACTATTAAATATGTAGGTATTATTTAATCTCCTGTACAAAAGTCCCAACATAAATTTGCAGCAGTAATACGAGTTCATTTTTACAAATTAATTTGACAAACGAATAAAAAAACAATTTGTATTTTTGCGTTATCGCCACTCAAATATCGCTTCAACCAAAGCAATGTTCAGTAACTTTAATAATAACTAAAAGTTTTCCTCCGTGATTTTCAGACTAGAACACGATGTGATACATTCATAGCGCTTGACCTCACCAGGTTTTTTTTAAATTAGAATAACGCCGAAGGTGGAAGCGCACTTCACCCGGATTCATCAACAGTCTTTAACCGCCTCTGTGGTCTAGTGGTTCAGCCCGCCCATTTCAGATTCAGAGGTCCCGGGTTCGATCCCCAGGGGGAGTACAATATACTGTGCTTGGTTGGGTTGGTGGTAGGACTTTGTTTAGTCCGCCTGGCTAGCTACCACAATCTTACCTAATTCTGTCACTTACAATTAAAAAAAAAGTCTTTTCAGTCAGAAACTGACTGTCTTACGCTACCTGTAAATGCCGGAATAAAACAATTTGGAATTGTTGTTATGGCGACAGACTTAAGTAACATGGTGGTAGCTAGCCAGGTGGACATAAACAAAGATATATCGTATTAAATCAATGAATCTTTAGATTAACCACCCCTTCAACCAAAACTAGCTTTGCGCAACGGGTTGGTAACTTTATGAAAATTCACGTATAAAATAAAGTCGTATCTTTTTGCGACATCAAAACAAAATCAATACGACAATCTAAACTCATTTTACAAAGATGGCTGAAAACACTACCATACGATCAAACAGAAGATATCTTAAATGTTATGGTTTAATTTTCCATTTACCTATTGTTATATGTATATTATACATTTACTATTACACAATACATATTATTATTATTTATCTATTGATTATTGATTATTAACATATTGATTTCATTATATTAGGACCCGAGCATAAAAATCTACCAAAAATGTCGATAATAAGTTTTCCCGACACAGGCTTAGCCTAGTGGGAAAACTGACAGATATACCTAGCTTTAAAAATTGCAGTCTGTTAAATGTTAGTTGAATTAGTGTTAAAATGTTAGTACCTAAGAACCTTTGTTTTCCTTGAAGTTATACAATTTTATTTAGCAGTAATAAACTGTTTTTACTTTTTACTACCATCCAAACCAGCACAAGATTGTATTCCCTGGGGATCGAACCCGGGACCTCTGGGTGAACCCCTAGACCACAAAGGCTGTTAATTCCAAGATCCTTACTAGATGTTAGAATCGTTTATAATTAATACAGTGCAGTCAGCTGATAAACGTAAGACAAATAAATAAATAAATAAATATTATAGGACATTAATTTTTACACAGCGCCATCTAGCCCCAAACTAAGCATAGCTTGTAATATGGGAACTAGATTACGGATAGAATACTTAAATACTTTTTTTAAATACATACTTACTATATGATACAACACCCAAACACAGAACAAACATATATATTCACCACACAAATGTTTGTCCTGGGTGGGAATCGAACCCACAGCCTACAGCGCAGAAGGCAGAGTTACTACCAACTGAGCTATGAGGCTTGTTAAAGGAAGATAAAAGGAAGTTTGAGAATATGATTTGCTGAGTACTCGCTTTAACATTTGCAGTTCTTAAATACATCTTAAAATATCTTTATATCGTCTAGTAAATTGGTTGGGACTACTTTCCCATTACTCCGAAGGAATTTATTCAAATCTATTCATAGTGCACCCCTACTATACAAAAGGAGAGCTTTGGGCTGCTCGTTGATAATCAGCCTGTAAGTCAGACATACGATGATTTTATATATTTAGTTTTGGGTCTTGGTAGTGCCCCGTATGCCAATCCAAACGAAGCTCTGTTTACAAGAATACGCTATTTTCACATTTACTTATTATATTTACCGGAAATGTGACAATAAAATGATTGACTGACATTCTCTCTCCAGGAGAGTAACATTATTTTGTGGCGTGATGGATGAGGACGAATTGATTTTATCACACCTGTTTTTCTAATCTCAGCGATAGAATGGGTTTGTATAAGGAAAACAGAATTTAGTGCCGACATATTAACAAATCGATAAGAAATATCATAGCTCAGTTGGTAGTAACTCTGCCTTCTGAGCGGCTGTGGGTTCGATTCCCAACCAGAAAAAAACATATGTTTGATGGAAATAGATGTTTGTTCTTTGGGCGTTGTACCATGTATTCTACTAGTATTCTATCCGTAATCAAGTTCCCATATTACAAGCTATGTTTGGTTTGGGACTAGATGGCGCTGAGTGAAATTAATGTCCTGTAATATTTATTTATTTTTAATGTAGCTATGAACGTTTTATATATTCACAAATACAAATCAAAACAGTAGTGCAAGTATCGTTTCATATGGTTTGCTTATTTGCGAATCGCAACGGTCGATAAAATTAATCGAATCGTATCGTTCCATGCGAGGATGGAGCGATACGACTCTAGTCGGTAACTCATAACAATGGTTATAATGTAAATATGAATTATATATGTAACGTTAACTTTTACAAAGACCTTCAAAGTTGATAAAACAATCGTGTATATTGTCAAAACATACGTTATCAAACGTCAATCAAAAGTTATATGCCAGGGTTGTCGATAAATTTGTTAAAATTTAACGAATGTTTACCGATTTTATCGGTCGGTCATACAAAGTAATTGAGTACCTTTTTTTTATATAATGACGAAGATGCTTGGCACTGGCACTCGACTCTTGAAACCTTTTATAGAACCGCAAACTGTAGCCAGTAGGGAAAACCTTGGTAGGAAGCCCAATCTATAATGTTATGGTTTGCGGGATGAAGTTTCTATTGAACCTTACAGAGTCTTTGTAGAATTATGTGCTATGTGCAAATACTTGGTTAATTGTAAGGTAAATAACGTATTAATCGAATTCCTCTCGAACCATTGAAATAGTTAGTTATTGGTCACCAATGTATTGACAGCAAAATCGACCAGCATATCTCGAATACAAGTTCAAAGTAAATACTTCCTTCCCCTCAGCGTGCACAAAAATGTCTGAAGTACAGCCACAGTGTAGCCCGAAGGACCACTGCGATATATAGGTACAGTTAATGCATTTTCTCTTGTAAATACTTAGATCATTTTATATACACCCTTATATGTCATATAAGACATTCGCAGGCTTTGCTATATTTCAATAATTTGGCCAGCCAAAACACAAATAATAGTTAGTAAATAATGAAAAAAAAAACAGGAGATTCATTTCACACAGCGCCATCTAGCCCCAAACTAAGCAAAGTTTGTAATATAAGAACTAGATTACGGATAGAATACTTATTTTTTTTTTTTTTTTTGTAAATACATAAGTACTTTATGACACAACACTCAAACACAAAATAAACATCTATTTTCATCACACAAATGTTTGTCCTGGGTGGGAATCGAACCCACAGCCTACAGCTCAGAAGGCAGAGTTATTACCAAATAAGCTATGAGGCTTCTTAAATATAGTTGGTAGCTCAGCTCTAATAATTTGAATGTATCTAGTATTTTTTAAACCGCCTGGTACCCGGTCATGATTACGGCGGATTACTTTACAAACATTGATTTAAACACAAATAAAAAAAGTACACATAAAAACGTGTTTATATTATTATTTTGTGATCCGCTCCATAATACACACATCCATAAATAACATTAAATTTTACACGCTTCATCCACACACTAGATTATAAGTAATCACAAACATAATAATGTGTACCAACTATTTTTAAAACAATTTTTTTTTTTGTATTGTTTCTTCGGAGGTTTCTTGTTGGTTTCGCGACACAGATTTTTTAAAAGCAATTGCGAACATTACCGCGACATTAGTTACTGTAAGCACATTGTTTTTATTCTAAATAAAGTTTTGTTTTTATGCCTTGGCAATAAAAAAAAGTTAGATTTGACGTTTCAAAATGATCGCAAAACTATATATTGATATCATCGACTTTGACTAGCCGTACGCCTTACACGACAAACGATAAAACTTAGCATTTGTTATCTTAAGGCGATTTTAAATACATCAAGTATTAAATCAGCCAAGCGTAAGTCGGACCTGCACTTGGGTTCCAGAATTATGTACGAATAAAAAAAAACCTTAAAATCAGGGTTTTGAGTCCGACCGCGCAGACGTTTATTTAGTGAATACCTACCGAAAAATTCAGATACTTCAGGTACGATTTACTCAGCCTGTAACAGAACGAGCCTACAACCGGATTTGCAGTAATCCTCGCAAAAAATAATTTGGTCGAATTGCTTTGCGGCTGGCAGCCTTAATCATTTCCCTACTGCAACTCGCCGCCCTGTGTCCCAGGGGAGAGAGGGGCTGATTTAGTTTGTTCAGTCCGAGACATTATCGATTGGGGCGAGGAGGGTCGGTTTTATTTGTCAATTTTCAATGCTACTCGTACATTTCAAAGGTATACGCTTCCCGGCTTTTAGATTGAAATTGCGAAGCAGGTGGAGTGCTTTAGATTGTAAAAGATTAAATGCTATTTGATTTTATTTACGGGTACTGGGGATCGTAATCTACGTTGTATGTTTTGAATGACCTGGATCATAAGACCTGATGAAAACCCGAATTATCTTATCATTTTGCTTTAACTTAACATTTGTGCGGTAAACTTTAAGGAGTTGCATGTCTATTTATTTTCATCAACCACCCTTGTCTACTTGGTTTGATTGGTGTAAGGACTTGTTTCTAACCCGCCTGGCTAGTTACCACCATCTTACCTGGGTCTGTAGCCATAACATTAATTCTTAACTGTTGTGTTCCAGCATATAGAGGTAAGATAGCCAGTTCCTCAGTCTGTTGAGGATTCCGGGTGAAGTGCGCTTCCACCTTCGGCCTCATCATAATTTGACACCGGACTGGACAGAGGTGACTTTAAGGCGGTTTGGTGATTCCAGTAAAGGTGTTAGACAATACACAAAAGTAAGCCGATGATCTAATATTCTCTATAGGTCGTAAATGCCATCTGCGGGGTGAGTTTGATAGGTAAATAATAAGGCCGCGACTTACTGGCGTCATTTAACTATCATCGCGTATTTTTTAAATAAATCTTAAAAAACCAATAATATCGTAATCAATCACACCCATTTTATAAACGAAAGTTTGCTTGGTTGTTTGGTCATTTGTTCTTACTTCACGCCTAAACGACTAAATGGATTGAACTGAAATTTTGCACATACGTTGTTATTTACCGAAACTGAGACATAGGCTACTTTTCATCCCATTAATCAGTTCTCGTTGGATGGTGATGGTATATCAAACATAACAGTAAGTGTTATCATGACACAAAAATACACAACTCGCGACGGGACTCAAACCCGCATCTCTCATGCGTGTTAGAGTCCTCCTGACAGGTCTCCTCACGCAGTTTCCGAAACATTTGTGCCAGCTAAACGCTGATAATAACGTTTGTGTCATTATAACATTTGTAATTGATGTGACTATCAATCACGTGAAATACATTGAACACAACAACAAAGTGTATCCCTTATACATTAGCTGTAGAAAACGTCACATTGTTTGGACACTTTTTTTTTTACATCTTGCAAGCAGCCCATCTGATGTTAAGTGAATATTTGTCTATAATAAAGTTTTAGATAGATAAACTCTTTATTGTACACCAACCAAAAAACAAAAATAAACAGACAAGCAAGAAAAACACTTAAACTAGGCACAATGGGCGGCCTTATCGCTAAAAGCGATAATAAAAATATCTTCCAGGTAACCTTTGGATGGAAAGGATAGCAAAGAAACAAAGCGGTGTACTAAAATAAACATTAATTTGTATAGCTACTTTTCGAAGAACGAAGTGTTCTCACGTGCCCTTGGTCTAAAAATTTAAAACACTCTTTGAGATACGGTGGAAAGGAAGGGTTGAAAAGAATATTACATAAAAGGGACAAGATATGAAAATTTCTTCGAAAACGTAAAGGGAGCCATTTTATTGAGTAAGTCACATCCAAAAAGAACATGATCTACGCGGCACTGCATTTTTCCCGGCATACCCTCCAAACCGGAACACATCAACGCTGTTTGGCGGCCGAAATAGGCCTTTACACAAGCTCTGCTACTCTTAAATACTATTGCTATAAGCATAAAATTAGTCATAAGCCTACGTAGGCTAGATCGCATTTTATTTTTAGGGCGTTATATTCAATTTCTAAAGATAACAAAAGAAAATTCTGGGCTCATCGGTCACGCGCTTATAAAAATAATGTCCAGACGTACTTATCCCTTTAGGCTACCTACACACTGGTTCACATCCTCATCAGCAGGTCTGTAGGTGGTCAGATGGCGCAACGAGCCCATCCTGTTTACAATTGTCTAATTGTGCTTTGATGGGTCGCCGGCCTATTTATGAGCCGCAAGTAGCCAGCTGGCTGCTACTCAGCTGTGGATGCTGTGGCATTGCTGCTGAGAGCTTCCGTGCATGAACTGCTGGGGTAGCCCTGCTTTCTGAGCTGTAGGTTGTGGATTCAATTCCAGTACAAACAATAGTGTGATGAATACAGTTGTTATAAAATTTACAAAAGGATAAAAATATGACTTCCGTAGTACCTCAGGTGATTTAAGGGCCAAGCGTATGAGCTTGGCTTTCAACTCATCTGTAAAGCTATTCTCAAGAAGCCTTATCGGATCGAATTAAGTAACTTCCGATAGAAATTCCAAAAAAGCCTAACTCAAAAAACAAAGTATTCGAGATGTCCATGGATGATATTCAGATATGGTTTGAGTATAGCGTCGAAATCTATCAGATTCTATGTCGGATCCGACAAAAAGTGATGTTAAAGTGACCTGAAAACCGTATTCATCATCCGATCAGAGTATTCTCTACCAATGAAGCTGTATAATTCTCAAGCAGTCAAGTGTTGCAGCAGTGCTGAGGTCATGACCGGAGCCCGTATTCTCTAATCAGATTAGCCGAGGGCGCTTCCCTCCGCCCTCCGACTAACAGAACGTATTGACCGAGTGATTTGATTAGGTTGACTGTATGTTGTCTGTGCTTCCTGCAACTAAATCATAGTTATACTGGGTACTGATTAGTGCGCGATGGTATACGTTGCTTATCACAAGCTACTCGTATTTATAAATATCACATCACATCAACGGCACATTAGTGTCCACAGCTGGACAGAGACTCCAAAACAAAAAATTAAAGGTATAGATAATACACAGAAGGAAGTTGCTGCCCATCTTCTGGTGATAAACTAAGGAATTAGTGGGATTTTACGAAATCCATTGGCTAAGTTGGAGGGGTCAATTCTTGCACAGCGACCACCACTGCAAATTTGTAAATGTAACAGTGTAGTTTTCGTTATTTTTTTAATGTACGACGGGTAAGCGCTTGGCCTTCAATCGTACCTAATGTCAAGTCATGATAAGGCCGAAGGTGGAAGCGCACTTCACCCGGAATCCTCAACCCACCTTCGACCTTATCATAAATTTTAAATCAGGTGAGATGAAGAATAAGCACCTTCCCATAGTAGGTACTATAAAAAACAAAGTTTGATTAAAAGTTAAGTTTTTCAAATGTTATAATGACACAAAAATTCGCAGCCCGCGACGGGATTCGAACAACTTTTTTTTTATCAGGTAAGGTAGTTCGTTTGGAATGTGTGGGTTCTACCTTCCAGTGGCCTATGAAGTTATTTTTACATGTCAAGACATAGGAGAATCACATTTTGTTATTGAAAATTAAATGCCTATGTAATTATATTCTGTTGCTTATGAATCTATTTTGACATATTTTGGATTTTTTTTTAGTAGGTAGTTTTTTTTAGTCATTTAACTTTATTTGATAATTTGTTGAAAAGGTGGCCTACCATCACATAATTAGACGCCACTCATTTCCGATACAGTTCAGTGTAGGTTCCTAAGCTGGATCGCTCAATTTGGTACTCATGGTACCCGTCTTCCAGCTGGTTAGCGTTTGAATCGTTGAATGAACTAAATTTTGTTTCTAAGACTACGTTCTGAAATTAAATCAGGCAGGTTTTTCGGAATGTTGCGTTTACTTATGCGACGTCGTGGTAAGAAATAGCAATTCAGCTCAGTTTAGGTCGTCAATTAATTAAATCGCAATAAGACTTCATGGTACGGCCCCAGGTCTGCTTGGCTTGCGTTCCTGTCGCGTTTTGAAAATGCAGGTCGCAGGTATGCTTTTATCCGCATTTTTAATTATGATTGTGATTTTAGGTCTAGGAAAGCTTATTATAAAATTTCTAAAGATAATAGTGAATAAATTGTAACTAGTATTAGGTAATTTTAAGCTATTTGTAATGGATCATAAAAAAATATCCTTGTGTGCTGGTCGCGATTCCCAACAGGCGGTAGATTTGACTTTTCAAAGTGATCCTGTGCGTTTGTATTTTATGATAAGTATGTATTTACAAAAAAGAAGTAAAAAATCTAGTTCCAATATAGAAACATATATCTCCATTATATCCCATATATCTCCCCTGAAATAACTGATTTACAGAGTAAATGTCGTGGTTTTAACACCCTCCACTGCTTAATGTTGTGTGATTTGTTGAAACTGCCAATCTAGCACAACAACTGCAAGACCCTCGCAATCCATCCAATGCTGCTTACCATAATTAGGGTTCCGTACCGAAAGGGTGCCAACGGAACCCTATTACCAAGCCTCCACTGTCCGTCTGTCCGTCCATCTATATGTCATTCAGCTGGCTTTATCTCATGAACAGTAATAGTTAGACAGTTTACATTTACACAGTGTGTATTTAAATTGCCGCTACGAAAAATATATGTGAAAAAAAAAAACGGTACAAAACATACAATATATGTAACAACAAACGTTATTTATTGACCGATTTTTTGTAAGCTGTATCGTAAAAGCAGTAATACCTAAACAGTTTAAACTTAGTGTGATACTTGCCTTACCTTGATGTATAACACCAAGCAAATACAAAAAATTGGCCAAGCGTGAGCCGGGCCCAAACGAAATCTCCAGAACAAAATGCAAAAAAGACAGCATGTTTTGCTTTGACATTTCAAACCAAGACAAGGATCGGAACCCTCAGTGTGCGTGTCCAACTTGCACTAGACCAGTTTATTCTGATTACCGCTCCTTTATAATACCACATCACGATTGTGGCACTGACATTCAGCGTCACCATTAACGGGGGAACCTTTCGCATAATGAATTCCTATCGCATTACAGCCTTACAACTATGTCTAATACAATTTGTCACCATGTAATCGAAAATGACCCCTAACCCTTTCGTAATAAGGCAATGCCCCATATGTCACACCCGCCCGATTCTCTAAGGGCTATTATTTACAAGAGCCCCGCGTAACTTACAAGCGAGCTACACCGTTTTCAGGATGTCGCTGTGACAAATTTATATGTGAACGCGTTTATATGAAGCTTTAAATAAAGTCGGGGGGGGTTGAAAAATTGGTGTTTTATTTTATTAATGTGTCGACTGAAACGGGCGGTTTCAGATTTGTTTGTATATACGCACCTACTTTGTTATTCTCATGTACGTAGCTCGACTATGTACGACTTTGAAATATCACACTGAGCCATGCGCTCGTGGCAGGAGGCCTACTACGAAACATGATATATCCGATAGCGGGTTGCACATTTTTCAATACAAAAATTACAAAAGCGGATCCGACGAAAGTTTTTTTTTCGGACATTCGATATTCGTAGTAGCCTCTGGACCGACCCTGTTCTAACCGTTCGAGTTAGTTTTGGAAAGTTCAGGCAAAATTTGCATTATTAGTGACATTTACAAATGAGAGCTTCCGACTTTGACTGTATCATCGGCCATCTTTCTGGTAGCCAACTTAGTTTTATTATAACTAGTTCTTGTCACGAGATTATAGCAGGTGTATCTGCCACTTAAGCGCGACAGTTATGATTTTCGTGCGACCTATCCGACCTCTTTCTAATATATATATAGATATTAACGAAAGAGGGTGAATTTCTCATAAAAACAACAGTGTTTTCTATTAAGATACATAGATAGATATACAGAGATCGTGACATTCATCTTTTCATTATTTTCGGCATTTCAAATGGGTTACACCAACCGTGGTCGCAGGCTGACTGAAACACAAGAGATATCGTCAAAAAGCGGCGGCCTTACTTCTATATATTAGGAACAATCCAGTCTTAAGATTTGTTTTAAAACAGTGTACCTACTTTTAAAAAGAGACCTAGTGGATCTGGGTCCGCCATCCAATCGACTTTTCGATTTTTTCACAGCTTATGTGCTCATTAGACACATGCATATGCTCTGGCGGTTGAGGTCGATTTGTGAGGAAACCGACTTGTTGCTAGGACTAAAATACAGAATGGTATAAGTCACTAGCTAGTATTCCGCTAAACGGCGATGGGCATGCAACCTGTCTTGTGACATTCAATATATACTGAATGAAGCAAATATGCACTGTATGCCAATATTGCATACCGTGGAGAGGTACCGAGCGTATGTTTTATTTTTTATTTTATTTTATTTATTTGGGACAAAAAAAACAGTCATACATTGTGTATTGTAAACTAGTATAGAACTAAGTAGGTAAATAAATATATGACCCACAACTTTATCCACGGGTTGACAAAAACAATGTTAAGCGATTTCTTTTCGACACATCTAGTTATATAAAGACAATAATAATTTAGATTAGGTACAAATATCATAGGAGCATTGTCACAGTGAGACAGGCGATGGTGTCAATTAACGGTGACGGTGACGGTGACGGTGACGGCGGCGGCACTCGACTTACAATAACTCGGTGATATAATAAAACCGAGCACAGAGCGGTTAGTGAACTAAAACTAAACACCGTTTGGACGTGCTTCTGGCCATTCACTAGTAGGTGATCCTGGCCCTGCTAAGATTCACGCTCTGAGTTGTGATCAGAGGTTTCTTGGAAGGGAAAAAAGTCGTGAGTACTTTAGTTCTTTCGAATAATTCTTCATATCGTGAAAGAACATCACTATTGCAATGTCTAGATCAAGCATAAGTGCATTTATTTATCGATTAGTTTGAAACATTTTTATTTTATTGTACACCGGAAAAGCACTTGGCCTTCATCTCACCTGGTTTCAAGTTATGATAAGGCCAAAAGTGGATGCGCACTTCACCCGGAATCCTCCACAGACTGAGGAACTTGCTATCATACCTCTAAATGCCTTAACACAAAACATTTAGCGACTTAGGTAATATGGTGTAGCAAGGCGGACTGAAAACTCCTGTTTTCAGTCAGCCTACAACCAATCGAACCGACCGTTCTTACAACGCAGCAACGCAGTGACGCATTGAACTTTTACTCATCTAAATTATTTCGTCTAATTTTATTCTGTATGGTACCTATATTTAGTTTAAGTTATTATTATTTATTTTTTAAAACAGAATTTAGTATGTACTTAGTCTCTTTGGTGGCACATGTTGATTGCTTATATGTATTCTTCCTGTATTTTTTCGTTTTTTATTATTCTTGAAATATTAAGTATCTACTATTCTTTCTTTGTAGGTATACTGATTTGTTCACACTTATTTATGTTATTTATATTGCTTATTTATATTCCTATACGTGAAAACCTCTTATTGGCCTAATGTTATTATTTCTGTGTTTCATTTATGTTGTATGTGCTGTTGGTTATCCTAGAAAATAAATAAATGAATAAATTACTAAGGCACTTGACAAAACCAAACTACTGGCTGTGATGCGTCACCGAATCACAGCTAGTAGGTAGTCCACAGCCGGTTGCGTTTGTCGACGATACGTCCATGAGAGGCAGTTTATCTCTCTGCGAGCGACGTGCGACGCTCTGGGGACTGTTTGTGGGTTTATTCAGCGAATTGCAGCTACGAAGCCTTAAATTCAGTTTATGGCTTAGCGCTAAGCCGCGCAAATCCGTGTTGCTAGTCCGCCGTCGTACGAATGGCCGTTCGTCTGTGTTCGTTTTGAATATGCAGCAAACGTATTTACTGTGTGAATTTAAGTGACAACAACGGGTTCAGTTGTTAACAACGGATTTGTGACAAAAGCTTAGTTTTAACCGCCTCTGTGGTAGTGATTCCACCAGTGTCAGATCCAGAGGTTCCGGGTTCGATCCCCAGGGAAGTACAATATTGTGGTTTGGTTGGTGGTACGACTTTATTTAGGTCCACCTGACTATCTACCACCATCTTACTTAAGTCGGTCACCATAGCTATATCTCAAAATTGTTGTGTTCCTGCATTCAAAAACAATAGGTTAAGTTTTTATCGATGGGTTTCTTTGTCCTAAACATGAAACGTTTTACGTAAATATTCATGACGGCAATTCATTTCTAGAACTAGATATTTTATTAGGTACCTATCTCAAAACACAAAAAAAAATCTACCGTAGACAAAAAAGGTTATTGATCGAGTGAGCGAAGCGAACGAGATTTCCGAGTTAAGTTAGGAAATCTGGCACTGTGTGAATGTATGTATGTATGTGGCAATGTTTGTGAGGGCATAACTCTCGAACGGGTTATGCGATATTCATGCAATTTAAACTGTAAGGAGTTAACGTAAATTGAATATGATTGTCGCGGGGGATAAGTGGGTTAGTTTTTGAGATACTGGGGTGAAAAGATATATAATTATTCGCCCATATCTTTTGAATGGTTAATCCGATCAATTCAAAATTTTGAATAGGCAAAAATTATATTAATACTCATCAATAGGTATGAGGATTTTATTGATACTATGGTAGTTCTTGAGAAATAGGGGTGTTAAATGAGACGAGAAGTTTTTTGGTGAGTGCGTGTATCATTTGAAAGAGTATCGGCGCACATTAATAAATTATAGAAGCAACTTTTCAATAGGGGTGTTTTTTTAAGAAAAGGGCGCGTTACGAATGTAAAACGCTCAATAGTTAACAATAATTTAACAATAAAGGTTAGAAAAGGGGTGAATAACATTGAAGTCTTGAAATTGAGTGAAAACTTGAAATGTCATTTGAAATGGGGGTTGAGACTGCAGATTTCAAAATTAGTTTATGTTTGCCCTTAATAGGGGTGGTTTTTAAAGATGAAGTGGCAAAAGATGATCATCAGGTCTTTTAAGATAAGAGAGGGTATTCAAAATCTCATGAAAACTGGTTCACTTATTTTTTGTAATTCGCTCAAAAGGGTTGTTAAACCAATCGGGTGAAACAAAGGGTGTCGATATAATCCAAGTATTACTTTTAAGATGTCATGCAAGGGGTTTGACTGCGCATATCTCATATCAACAGCAAATTATTGTACACCACAATGTGGAAAAAACTTCCTCTAAAACTGTAAGGTTTGGTCATAAACACCAAGCTTGGCAGACAGATTGGTGCGCCCAGTTAAAGTTTTGTTTATATACTAGAAAAAACTGTAGCCTTTTTGATAAAGCCCCCTTGGTTGACTTTACGAGATCAATAGGGTTCAGCCCACCGAATGTCGTAAAGTCAATCAGATTATTAAGGGTAGATTTTTAAGTCACGACTACTAAGGCAACTTTTTTTTAAAGCAATTTTTAAAACGACTTTAACCTATGTTTCATTTAATTAAAGGGTGGCTTATTCGCTTACTTTTTTCTGTCCAGCAGCAAAGCACCAAACCACCAACTGTACGTCATAACGTACAGTCGGTGGTTTGGTGCTTTGCTCTCATTCTGGCTTTGCATACAATAAGAGTTAGCAGCAAGAGAGCGCCTCGGATACTCAGGTGAATGAAGAGAGATTCAGAAAAAGAGTGCTTAAGTAAGGTAAGTAAGGTGTAATGAAACCACACTTTGATCGTTTGTTAAAAACGTTATATCTGAGAAATAATATCCGTGGTTAAATACCTAACTCAGGCCAGACATCACGAGATATCAGTTCGGGGCGAACTACTTGTAATTTAAGTATATTCCGCGTGCAGTGTGAAATTTGACATAGTTAAAGTTTATAACAAGGAGTGCAGACATATAAAAAATCATATTTTTATGTTGATGTTTTAATATTTTTTATGTCATATTTCGATGTCCGCCTTCGTTCTAGTATTTGCGAATAGGTAACATTAAAGCAATTACAGAAACCTGGTATGTCGTTACGTTTTTAAATAACATATCGAATTCACGCGTCACAAACCAGAACAACGTAACTGAAATTCGAAATTCGAACCAAAGACGATTTCCGCGTAAAACATTTTTACATCCGACGTTGCGTTAAATTCACAGATATTCTCTGTCGCACGGCACGACCATAATGAAAGCCGAAATCAGAAATTTACATATGAAATTTATCGGAGCAAAAGGACGACAAACCCTTTTCTCGCACTCACAATACAAAATAGAAACGCGGCGAGGACGCCCGTATAAAATTTTCACAAATGAAATTCGTATCCCCCATTCATATTACGAAACTTCAATTTCGCTTATGGCCACTGCCAACTCAGGTTTCTACACTTGCAGGAAAGATCAGAGAACATTTTATGTAACCAACTTATGTAGGTATTAGGATCAGTATTACAAATTTATATATTATATGTGGACAGGACAAACATTCGTGTGATGAATATAGAATGTTTGTCATGATTGGGTGTTGTATTATATAGTACGCATGTGTTTACAAAAGTATTTCAGTATTAATTCCGTAATCTTGTTCCCATATTACAAGCTATGCTTAGTTTGGGCAACAGATATGTTAGCGCGATCATGTAATTAAAAATATGCGTTTGAATTGACATCAATTCTTAAAACACACACACGTTTCAAATTGCATCGTTAACCTAATATTATGTACATTCGTCGAGTAGCTGACTGAATTACTGACAGTCAAAGCACTGCCAAAACCAGAGGTAGTTACTAGAGGCTTGAATTAATTAGGGTCTTCCTTTCGCAGTGTAGGGGTGCACTATATGATGATTCCAAGAAATTGTTGACGGAAACGAACTCCCGGGCGATTCACGAGTTCCATATAAACGCGCTCATTGGCAGTCACGGCAGAAACTCATTAAGTGCCAATAAAGTGACTTTTATTAAATTGCCTTTTATTGCCGAAATGAAAAACACGCCAAAAGAGTACATCGCGCAGTCAATACAATTACTACTGCAATATCACCGAAAACATAAATATGCAACGATATTGGAATAAAAGCACTGCGAATAAATTCAAACACTTTTAGAGTAAGAGCTGGCGATAGTGTTAGAATTATTGAGATTCCGTACCATTAAATATTAATTCTAGCACGTTATGTAGATGCAGGCAAATTTTACGCTACGCTACTCACGCAAGTGGGTAAGCACTTGGCCTTCATCTCACCTGGCAACAAGTTGAGGTAAAGCCGAAGGTGGAGGCGCACTTCCCCCAGAATCCTCAACAAACTGAGGAACTGGCTATCTTACCTCTGAATGCAGGAACACAACAATTTTAGAATTGTTATTATGGCCACAGAATTAAGTAAGATGGTGTTAGCTAGCCAGGCGGACTCAAACAAAGTCCTACCACCAACCAAACCAAGCACAATATATTGTACTCCCCATGGGGATTGAAACCGGGACTTCTGAATCTGAAATCGGTGACTTGAACCACTAAGCCACAGAGGCGGTTGCCGTTACCGTCTGCCCCCACGAACGACCCCCACGGGGGCAGACGGTAACACTTATGGCTATCTGCCCCCACGTATGAACGGTGGGGGCAGACGGTAGCACATCATTACCGTGTGCCCTCATTTCTCATACGTAGGGGTATGATAATATACGATAATTTGTAATTACATCTGCCCCCACAACTAAATCTTATAATGACAAAACTAACCTAATTAACTTTAGGATTTAGTTGTGGGGGCAGACAGACTTACAAATTATCGTATGTTATCTTCACGTATGAGAAACTCCACGAATTATAAATGGGGGCACACGGTAATAATGTATTACCGTCTGCCTCCACCGTTCATACGTGGGAGCAGATGGCCATAAGTGTTACCGGTAACAATTCGATGTAACTATACCAGTTGACAGCTAAGTGGTGATTTCTCAATATTTATGTTTATGACGTACCTACTAAGAATGTTATTAAAACTGTTTATACATACCTATCTAAATGTTAAATGGATCATCAAAAAATTTACCAGCTAGAGTTTCTTGCCTTTCTTTTTGTGTGCTGGTCGCGATTCCGAACAGTTGGTAGATTTGACGATTCAAAATGACCCCAAAAAATCTTAATAACGTATTATATATTTCCTTTTTTCTTTCTTTGGCTTTACGTATTACCATTCAAAAAGATAGTAATGTTTGATATGTAACATATTTTTTCCTGGATTTCAAGTCTTGACGTGCGTTCAGAAAAAGGTACTACAACGCGAGCTTGTTTCAGCCGTGAAAAAAAATAATGAGCACGTGTAGTGTTTTGTGTACGAGCTCTTGTGGAATAGCGCAATGCTCTTCACCGTATAAAGCTGGGTACACACGCGCGACCCGAATGTTTTCCGTGTCACGATGAATAGTTTTCAGTCGCCGGCTCTCGAACTATTAACCATCGAGATATATATTTTTATTTTCACTGTATGATGGGGAAGCGCTTGGCCTTCATCTTACCTGGTATCAAGTTAAGATAAGGCCGAAGGTGGAGGCGCACTTCACTCGGAATCCTCAAAAATCTGAAGAATTTTTTTTTTTCATATTGTTGTGTTCCGGCTTTTAGAGGTAAGATATCCAGATCTTCAGACAGTTACCGGGGACTTCTGAATCTGAAATCGGTGACTTGAACCACAAGGCCACAGAGGCGGTTGCCGTTACCGTCTGCCCCCACGAACGATACTGTGTGTGTTTGGGCTTCTGCATTCATAGGTGATTTCAAATGAGACAGCACGCGTTGTAACTACTCTGAAGATATACTAGATTAATTAGTTACCTACGTTTTAAAAGTAAGCAGGTATTCGATCACGCTGTTTTTTTTTTATCTTTTTTTGGGTGGATGATTCAAGGAATGGTAGCTAGGCACCACCACCAAGAGTATTAGAAGCCCCTTGTGAAAGGGCTCGTCCGGAGAATTACTACCACCATACCTATTTGCCGGTGAAATTACGGGCACGCGAGGCTTAACACCTTTATGCCTCAAGTTGGCGGGCGCAATGCAGTGCCCTGAGGCTATGTTCTTTGTGAATGTGACCTATGCAGTAAGGCATTGTTATTGGCAAGAAATGCACTTAACACCAGGTCTCCTAGTTGTACAAAAAAAAAAAAGCACCATCTAATCTCAGTCTGACCGCATTCTAAATTGTTGTGTTCTGGATTTAAAATGGTAAGATAGCCAGTTCCTCAGTTTGTTGAGGATTCCGGGTGTAGTGAGTATCACCTTCGGCCTTATCTCAACTTGTAACCAGGTGAGATGAAGGCCAAGTGCTTCCCCGTCGTACAATAAAAAAAGGCCAATATGTCCTCAGTCATTTGTTGTGCGCTTTTTTTGTACTGGTCAAAACAGCATTGTAATTTTCGCCTCCAGCGCTGCGAAACCCCTCGTGCTACCCAAATAGTTTTCACAGGGGTGAAAATTCGATTGTGCGGTGCCCGTTCTCGCGCATTGGCCACTCCGCCCCGACGCGAAAATGCACTTTGCTTGTTCCTTTCAGTGCATTTTTCCCATTTATTTGCGTTGTATCTATACAATTTTGAATCACAATTCATATATCAAAGGTCATTCGAGAGAAATCACTTTTAAGCGGTAATAACGCCCATAGTTTAATAAAATAAATATTACGGGACATGAATTTTACACAGCGCCATCTAGCCCCAAACCAAGCATAGCTTGTAATATGGGAACTAGATCACGAATAGAATACTTAAATACTTTTTGTAAATACATACGTACTATATGAAACAACACCCAAACACAGAACAAACATCTACATTCATCACACAAATGTTTGTCCTGGGTGGGAATCGAACCCACAGCCTACAGCGCAGAAGGCAGAGTTACTACCAACTGAGCTATGAGGCTTGTCATTATATAACAATATAACAACGTTTTTGGTTTATTTGTACGCTTGGCCTTCATCTCACCTGGTTTCAAGTCATGATAAGGCCGAGGTGGTAGCGCACTACATCCGGAATCTTTAACAGACTGAGGATCTTACCTCTGAATGCCGGAACACAACAATTTAGAATATTATTATGGTGACTGACTTTTATAAGATGTTGGTAGCTAGCCAGGCGGACTTGAACAATGTTCTACCTCCCTAAACGTACCATTTTATGTAACTAATATTACATTAGATATATATCAGAGTTTGTCTGGAAGAAATCGCTTAGGATTGAAAAAAAATATGTTTATAAGTTATACAGTTTTATTAAGTAGCATTGCGATAAAGTATTTTCATTCAATCATGCATTGGTCCAATAAATTGTGATCATTCAGCCGTAACCGCTAGCAAAAGCCAGCTATTTCACTGCCCAGGGTAGATTACTAGGATTCAACTATTCCCAACTTTGTCTTTGGTGCGATTTCAAGCATTACCAGACATAACGAGTCCGTAACAGACTATTTTTATATACATCTTGGAGACGGAACAAGCACGTATCCTACCTGATAAATGGTGATTTCTCAATGTCAAGAAACTGCCCATTAGATAGTTATGTAGTAATCAATGTTTTAAGATAATATTAAGTTTTTAGTTTTATGATGTAGTCACTTGTAATGTTATTAAATTATTATAAACACTGTACCTAAATGTTAAATGGATCATCAAAAAATTAATCAGCCCGAGGTTCTTGCCTTTCTCCTTGTGTGCTGGTCGCGATTCCGAACAGGCGGTAGATTTGACGTTTCAAAATGATCCCAAAAATCTTAATGAATAAAAATATTTGACTTTGACTTTGACTTTATGTTAAACATTACCTACGCGGCACTGCATTGCGCCCGACAACTTGAGGCGTTAAGGTGTTAAGCCTCGCGTACCTGTAATATCACCGTAAACCACCCTTCAAACTGGAACACAGCAATACTGCTTGGCGGCGAAATAGTTATCTTACTTTCCCGGGCGAGTCTTTTCTCAAGGAGCTCTTTATTCTAACTCTTGACTCTTACACACTCCTTTGTATCAGACAAGACAGGACTATGAAATTGAATGGACTCCACATTGGGTTCATTCTCTCACTCACGGTACAGCGCCAGTATCACAACATTCCATTACCATGATAATTTAATTAACTACATAGATGGTAAACCTCAATGTAATGTCACATCGCCGCGTGCAACCGGGACTCGCGAACGCTCCACGGCAACCCACGCGCTGCTTTTAGTGCAAGTTAGGGTTCCATACCTTACCTACGAGTACGGAACCCTAAAAGCCTAAATAAGGTGCCAACGGAACCATATTACTAAACCACCAATATTCACTAAGTTTTTATTTCTATAGCCGCTATATCAACGTAATATAATCAAAGTAATGTAAGTTAAAGCAGCGAAATACAAACATCGCTTCGCTTTTATTCAAATGCATAGCCATATCTGATCGATTTTTAATTTCATTACGAAAACTTGAATACAAAATATTTTTAGACCAGCTTCCAAAAAAGAAGGATGTTCTCAATTAGGTATATTATATGTTTTAAACGTATTAAAAAAGGAGGCTGATTGATAACAAGTTGTAGCGATGCGCTTACTTACCTATGGTCCACTTTTTTTTGGGGTTATTTAAAATCTTAACATGCTGTTACACAAAATAACAAAAATAAATTCATTCTAAAATTTCCTACCCATGATTAAACCTCATAGCTAAATTGTATAGCTACAGTTACAGATAATGTAAGCACTGCATGGAACTAGAAAAAAATCATCCTACAAGACGTCTGACAAGCCTCATTGCTCAGTTGGTAGTAACTCTGCCTTCGGCGCTGTAGGCTGTGGGTTCGATTCCCACCCAGGACAAACATTTGTGTGATGAATATAGATATTTGTACTGTGTTTGGGTGTTGTATCATATAATATGTATGTATTTACAAAAAGTGTTTAAGTATTCTATCCGTAATCTAGTTCCCATATTACAAGCTATGCTTAGTTTGGGGCTAGATGGCGCTGTGTAAAATTAATGTCCTGTCTATAGCGTGGCCTTCAATGTAACGCCACGTGAACATTCAACAATATGCAATCCCAGCTATGCCGAGAGCCAACCGTTGAATGCGCAACGCGGCAAGCCTGCCGAACATTAGCGGCATATCTGTGCCCTAAACAGAATACCTAATTATGTTAGCTGCCTGATCAGGAATGAGCGGACTATGTGCAAATGAATCATTCGGATTACCTAAGGACCGTTAAAAACGGCCTATAGCTAACTCAACTGTTACAGACCAGTACCAGACGGAAGCGTGCCCAAGACACTGCCCATTCAGCATGGCAATAATAAATATTACAGGACATTAATTTTACACAGCGCCATCTAGCCCCAAACTAAGCATAGCTTGTAATATGGGAACTAGATTACGGATAGAATACATAAATACTTTTTGTAAATGCATACGTGCTATATGATACAACACCCAAACACAGAACAAACATCTATATTCATCACACAAATGTTTGGTCTGGGTGGGAATCGAATCCGCAGCCTACAGCGCAGAAGGCAGAGCTACTACCAACTGAGCTATGATGTTTAAATAGCTATGCTAATTCGCTGAACTAAACAAGAGCCCCTTGGGTCACGTGTCGCTTCAATCAAAAGCCCCGCAAGGTTTTCGAAAACCCGGATTGCACCGGCTCCCACGGACCCAAGTTCCTGCTCTGTCGAGGCTATTATTTGCGCCTGTGATCCTCGGCCGAATTAGCCGCACCAGCTCTAACTGATGTCCCAGGCAGATGAGATGCCGCACGGGTGTCGTAGAGATGTCGAATATAACTATCAACCAATAAATTTAACTAATATTTAAAATCAACCATTATAATTCAATAATCAGAATTAACATTATCGAATAAAAATATCATATCAACTTCAGCCTGAGTTAGAACTAACATAATTGAATGTATTGGAACATTAACTTTAAAGAGCTACAAATAAGAAACATTTTCGTATGTTGCTGCTCGCAGAGTTTTCAACTATGTATTCATTCAATTGTATGCTTTCGAATCCTCACTATAGAGATTAAATTTCTCTGATTTGCTGTATATAATATTTTTATTCAATATAAAGTGATGTGATATTTTAAACAAATACCCATAGTGCTACTATGATAGAGACGAATTCGCGGTTACTTTTATTTGATCAATATAATAAAATATTCAATTGCATTAACATCAACCAATAACCAAATCGTGTACTAAACAAATAATATTAACTAATATTTTCAACCAATAAAAATATCGATATATTTTTATCAATTAACAGATAACTAATATTTAATTTTAACCATTATTGCCATCTTTAGGGTGTCGACGCAGGTAGTCCACACATAAGGCTTACCCATTTCCCAAGGGACAAGAGAGTTAATCAATGATATGGACACCGGTAGCGACCACTACTAAACGCAAACAGCTGCTTACAGGGAAGCGCTTCAAATCACCTGGGCCTCGATTTTCACAAACCAATCGCTTCTCTATGACAATGATATTGTCTCAGAAGTGCCTCTAAAGTTGCCTTTGATATTCTAGTGGCCATTGTTATGACACCATTGTCATTGTGAAGCTATTGGTTTAGCAGAAACGGGTCCCTGGTGTCAAGTGATTAGGACGAATATGGAAGCACACTTCACCCGGAATCCTCAACAGACTAAGGAATTAGCTTACTTACCTCTAAACTCCGGGATACACCAATTTAGAATCGTTGTTATGCAACAGACTTGGGTAAGATATTGGTAGCTGGGTAAGAAATTGGTACCAAGCCCAGACTGATACCCGCCTGGAGATCGAACCCAAAACCTCGCTGTCTGATACAGGTGAACCACTAACCCAAAGCGGCGGTATTGATTCGGTATCGAAATACACATAATAGTAAATTTCTCCTAGAAGTTTTTTTTTTAACAAAGAACGAAGAAATAGATATATATTAAATATTTTTTACACAGCGCATCTAGCTACTAAGCATAGCTTGTAATATGGGAACTAGATTCCGGATATAATAATCAAATACTTTTGAAAATACACACGTACTGTATGCCGTATGCTACATCCGCAGCCTACAGCGCAGAAGGCAGAGTTACTACCAACTGAGCTATGAGGCTTGTTGTTTTTAGTTAGTTAGTTAAATAAATAACCATTACAGGACATTAATTTTTACACAGCGCCATCTAGCCCTTTCATCATCTAGTTCCGTTCTTTTTTCATTATATTTGAAGTTTTGTTAAATTGTTGCAATGTTTGATTAATTGTTGTATTTGTTCAATACAAAACTAGTTCAGTAGATGGTGATGATGATATTGTATATATAAAAACGCCAGCAGCGCTGAATAAGGAGACGATTATGACATGTCCAGATGCAAGTTCCCATAAGTTCTAACGCCGCCCCGACTTGGCACCGAAATGAAAGCACGCACCTTCGCTGCATACCAAGTAGACGCGGGTTCAAACCCAGGTAAGGATCAGATGATATATCAACGTAAAACTGTATTATTGGCCGAATGAGGGCCGCCTGGGGCATACTAATTGCGACCCAAATGTTATGAATAATTTACAAGCGAGCTGGAACCCGGCTCCCTAGGGATGGGAAAAACGAGACTTTAATTTGATCTAACCCTGATTTGAGGATTAGGGCTCCGTCAATCAAAATTAATTAGCCAAGTGCTAATTGCCATATGGCGTTTAAGTAACCTAAAAACTTTATCTAATGTTTGTAACCCATATACACAACGTAGGTACATAATATAATACACATCAGTATACCGACTGGTTTAGGAAAAGTGAACAGCAGATTGGTGACTCGACCAAGAACTAAGAAATAATTTAAGATTCTGAATTTAATTTTTATTTTATATTATTGAGAAGCGCTTGGCTTTGATCTCCTAAGGTTTCAAGTTACGATAAGGCCGAAGGTAAGAAGGAAGCGCACTTCACCCGGAATCCTCAACAAACTGGCTAACTTACCTTTTGAATGCCGGAACACAAACACAACCATTCAGAATTATTGTGTTCCGGCTTTAAGAGTTAGTTAGTAAGTTTCAAGACAGCTATAAGAGTTTCCGAACTTTTGTTTCCAATGATTGAAAATGAAAATAAGTTTATTATTTGTAGATTTAGGTGTAACAGTCTGTTATGTTAAACTTACAAACAACGCATAATAGTTATAGCATTAAATGTAAAATACGTATGCTATGGATGAGACAATGTTATCAGAATTAGTAACACTGTACAATACAGCATTCAAGATATTTAGAAAAGGGAAATAATTAACCACACACTAGAAAAATATTCGCATATCTAAATACCTACACCTGATAAACTACATGTATTCGAAAAACATAATTTTACAACTAATTAATTATCAAAACTTAACATAATTAGCTAGTAATTATAGTTTAGTCTTTTTTAAACTTTCGCGATTAGAAAACATAATTTTAAATCGAGAAACGGGTATTTATCGCCTACGGCTGGTGCAGCCCTGCCGAAACGTCGGGATAAATATAGAGGTAAAATACGCGATAAATACCCTTTCTCGCATTAAAATTATAGTTTAATATTTTTTTTTTGTTTTGTAAATATTATAAATATTTTAAGTTGCACAATACATAAATATTAAATAGGACAGACATTAACTTTACAAAGTGCCATATATTCCCAAACTAAGCAAAGCTTTTAATATGGAAGCTACATTACGGATACAATACTTACAGTTGCACAAAAAAAAAGTTATTACTTTTTTTTTTGTAAATCCACACTTAACATTCAATACAACACCCAAACACAGAACAAACATCAATATTCATCACACATATATTATGTTTGTCCTGGGTTGGAATCGAACCCACAACCTACAGCGCCGCAACTGAGCTGTGAGGCCTGTTTTATTATTTTCAGGTTATGTTAAGGCCGAAGGTGGAAGCGCACTTCACCCGGAATCCTCAACAAACTGAGGACTGCGACTTTGTTTGATAATTGTTGTTAAAGCGACAGAATTAGGTAAGATGGTGGCCAGGCGGACTTTATTAAAGTCCTACCAACAACCAAACAAAAGCACAATATTGGCCTCCCCCTGGAGATCGAACTTGGGACCTCTGGATCTGACACCGGTAAGCCACAGAGCCTGTTAAGGTTTGTCGTATGTTTACGTTAATTAATAAATGAGTCTATTCTATTATGTTCTAGGACATATGACTGTTTTTTCATCAGAGGCGTGTGAGCACATGCCTTTGAGCTGTAAATTTTCAACTAGCGTCATACTAAGTTGCTCGAAAGAGCGTCTTCACCTGTGATATATTTTTCATAAAGCCAGACCGTCCCCACCCTCCGTGTGACGCAAAACTATCCAGTCTTTGGAATCCGGCCAAAAAGGGAACTCTGCGACTATGAGCTAACAAATTATGAATAATGTAACACTATATCTCCTTGAAATGGAAAATAGCGTTAGCTAGGGGACGTTTTATACGGGGACGTTATACGGCTGGACTGCTCGTAAAGAGGTCGCGTCTAACGCTGTGTTTACAATACCGCGAAGTCATATTACATCACAGTCAATTCCTGAACTTTTTTTTATTGTTCGACGGGAAATCGCTTGGCCTTCATCTCATCTGGTAACAAGTTAAGATAAGGCCGAAGGCGGCATGTTCAAGCATTAAGAGGTACGATAGCCAGTTTCTCAGTTTGTTGAGGATTCCGGGTGAAGTGCGCTTCCACCTTCGGCCTTATCTCAACTTGTTACCAGGTGAGATGAAGGCCATCCGCGAGCTGAGTTAGGGGTCGATTGAGCCGAGACCGCCACGGCAATGTTCGTATATAGTTTTTAAGATACATAGAAGGATATACCCTCAGTGTTGCCACAGTAAAAATTACATTAAAACAGGAAGGAACAGTGACGGTCCAAAATGTTCAGATAATTGTGCCAGCTCATCGTTAGCCCAATCAAATTAACTAATTTTAAATGAAAGCCTTTTACCGCTAAACGAACCGGAAATAGATAGAGAAGGATAGATGAGGGTCGATACAAGAACTGTAAAAACGTTATATTATGTAGCTACTCAATCAAAATCACTATTGGGTAAATGTCTAGAAAGGAAGGATGAAATGCTGGTTCGAGTCTTTTCAGGAGTTGTGTATATAGACAAGTATATTGTTTCGTATTCACTCAGGCAGAGAGTGAATGCAAAAGGCCGAAGATCGGTCTATATCAACAGTCCATTACTGTCCACTGCTGGACAGAGCCTCCTCGAAAGTAGAAGAAAAGAAACGCAACTTGAAGACGCAAAGAACCGATCAAGACCGATGGTCTGGTGTTGCATGATCCTTAGGCCTTACGCGATCTAGTCAGTTCCGGTGCTAAGCCGCCTTAATCCGGAAGATCAGAAGCCAAACACACAACTTCCGCCATTGACCAGTTCACTCTAAACACCGACCGGAAGTCAGTAGTCAACGTTCACTAAACTAATAGTGGGCTTATGAATAATCAAATAGTTTTAGAGCAGAGTTCAGAATTAGACATCGATTTAACCTCAAATAGGTCAAATTACTCGGTTATATTTTCCAGTCGAACTAAAATTTTACCAAATCGCTTTTGTATAATTCTGGAAAACCAACTTTGGAAATTGGAGACCAGAGGATTTGAAACGTAAAATTTGCTTTATTTCTTTTTATGGTAGCAACGTTTTTGAGTACTGGGATCCTCATCATCTGCAGCCCGACTTACCTACTCCTGGGTAGTTTTTTTTCGTACTAATCTCGCAGATCCTGCGGTACTCGCATTCCTAGGCGAAACGAATTAATGTTTTTTCAAGAAATTGTAGTTTCGCACAAAAGAGAAATACAAACTAAAGGAACGCTGTTTTTACCCAAGTGCCTCAAATGGCAGGTTATGTTTTGGAGAGTATGTCTGAGTGTCAATTTCATTATCGAAATAAAATAAAATAAATAAAAATAAATAAATCGACAAGCATGTTACATGAAGAGATAATTTCTCACAACCTCATTCGGTATATAGTTTTAATAAGTAAATAAATATTACAGGACATGAATTTCACACAGCGCCATCTAGCCCCAAACTAAGCATAGCTTGTAATATGGGAACTGGATTAGGGATAGAATACTCAAATATTTTTTTATTTTATTTGTAATTACATACGTTCTATATGATACAACACCCAAACACAGAACAAACATGTAAATTCATCACTCAAATGTTTGTCCTGCGAGGGAATCGAACCCACAGCCTACAGCGCAGAAGGCAGAGTTACTACCAGCTGAGCTATGTACTAGGCTAACTACTACTAGTTGTAGGGATCCTGACCCAATGCCTATTGGACCTTATTACTTAGCGTCGTATGGCCGTCAGTCCTCCCATCTTAGTTTTTAGTTTAATTCCGATAGTTTGACTTTTACAGTGTGTTTATATTGCAGCTATAACCGCAAATTATTGAAAGTGAAATGAAATTAATGGGGAATACAAGATTTTTAACGTGATTTGCATTGAAATGTGGGTCAGAACCCTCAGTACGCGTGTCCGCGCGCTTGGCCGGTTTATTTCAACATTTGGCTAGTCACTAGTCTATAAAAATAAACAAAGAGCAAACCGAAGAGCAATTGGTAAAACTGTTTACTTGCCACAGTTGAATAAACAAATCGTTACTGTGGCCCGTAGCACCAAAATGGTAATTAAGAATGGCCTAGTTCACGGAAGCCATGAAAACTGGAAAACAAAAGGTATTACCCGCTTTAAGCCTGATTTATTTTGAGCCGGTCACTTAATAGCACGATTTACTGCTGAATCAATTTTTATTTGATCGTAAATGGAACGATCTTTGTCAATAATAACTTACTGGTAAAACACAACCCATGTTTGAATTATGTCTATATGGGTCAATGGCTTACGCATAGCCAACTAGATCTGTGTGGGAGTCAAATCACAACACTATACCTACTATTGAACCGCCTTTGGTCAAACCCAGAGGTCCAGGGTAGGATCTCCAGTGAAGTACAAATTTGTGTTTTGGTTGGTGGTAGGACTTTATTTTGAGTCTGCTTTGCTAGCCACCACTATCTTACCAAAGTCTGTTGCAATAACAACAATTTAAAATTATTATGCTCCGGAATTTAGAGAGATAGTCAGTTCCTAAGTCTGTTGAGTACTGCGGGTAAAGTGCGCTTCCACCTTCGGCCTTATCATAACTTGACACCAGAGTAGCTAATCTCAAACATACGGAAAGCCTTATCGGATCGAATTCGGAAACTTCCGATGACGATTCCGGAAATGCTATTCTTACTTTAAAAATTTGACATCTGTATTCTAGAATAAACTTCAAACAAATTTAAATCTATCGGATTCCAAGTGGAATACGACAAAAAGTGATGTTTTCGATCGGAAAATATTCCGTGTGTTCGAGAACCGCTACACAGATGAGATGAAGGCCAAGCGCTTCCTCGTTACACATAAAACATGGCTAAAATAATTGTGATTATTCTGCTGATTTTTCTCCCATGTCGCTACACTCTTGCTAGAGTGGTCGTGGTTGTCATGTGTTGGGTTAAAGCAAGTGTGACAATCCGGCGCCATTCCGCTTTGATGGCCCTCGCATTGGGGTGTCAGTGCTGCCTCGATTTGGTCCGTCCATCTCATGGAAGATTTGTCTCGTCCTCGCTTGTCATCGACTTTTCCCCGTACCACATGGCGCTCAATGGACAGAGCCCTTATTATGTAACTTAATGGAATGGAATCTTCGTATTGATATATCGTAACGCGGGCGCGTTAAGACACGATTGGTCATACAGAATAAGGGTGCAGTTCTCCACTGCGTCACACGTGGCCGTAGAACGTGAGAATACGAGATGGAAGCTCAAAGCGCCACCAAACTCTCTGCTCGTAAATTCAAATTGTACTTTCTCAATGTTAACAGTCTTTTATGATGTAGGTAACACTTGTAATGTTATTAAATTATTATAAGCCCTGTATGCCTAAATGTTGAATGGATCATCAAAAAGTTAATCAGCCCGAGATTCTTGCTTTTCTCCTTGTGTGCTCGCGATTCCAAACAGGCAATATATTTGACGTTTTAAAATGATCCTAAAAACCATAGTGAATAAATATTTGACTTTGACTTTGATTATCGATGACAGACAATGCTTGATGCCGAGATCTTCAAGGATACGTAACTATGTCTGTCCAAGATACTCCAATCATTATTTTCCAGCACCACATCCAGCGTACCTACGTTATGATTTATAGAGTATTAGTTTATATACCGCCATTCTTGAAAGCCATTATCTTCTCTGTATACCATGTACGTTGGAGGCATAAAGCTGAGGGACCAGGGACGCTACCGCCGACGGCGAAACCGATCTCCATTGGCTTAAAATTAGCTTCATGAGAACTAGAAACGATTTTTACCGTCAAATGTACTGAACGGATAGGTTTCATAACATGTGTACACTTTTGAGATGGGAAACGCCATTTTGGATATGACACATACCCGGTAGTAAAAATCGTTTCTAGTTCTCATGAAGCTAATTTTAAGCCAATGGAGATCGGCTTCGCCGTCGGCGGTAGCGTCCCTGTCTGGCCGCGCATTTAGGGAAACTTTAATTACGCTCTGTGGCCTAGTGTCAATTTATATATCATTTGTATATCATGCTTAATGTTTGTGACTTCTATGTTTTATGTGTTTCTTGTTCTTAATTTATATTGTTTTTTCTGTACCTACTTCTAAGTTCACTTCCAGCGAAAAGTCACACATTGTTTTACCATTATCGCTGAGATTAAGTTTCTATCTGTATTTTGCTATGTTTTTGTGAGTGGTGAACAATAAAGAGTTATCTATTTTATTTTTCTCACTTTCTCGTAGGGTCCACGTCTCTGAAGCGTAGCGTTGCGGTGTTGATGATTTTTATACCAGGTGCTTTTAATACATGCCGAAAGGCGATTTCTCTCGTTCACGTAAAAGAACTCGCTTCTTAGGAAACTTCGCGAACGCGCTACACTAAATACGTAATAGCCTTTTGTGTAATTATGTTCGTTAAATGTGAGATAATGGCGTCAATTACAGTTTTATTTCAGTTTTATTTTGACTCGAGTAATTTTACTTTTTCGAGCTCGAAGTTTTTAGTCATAAATTTCGCTCTGAAGGAACTTCTATTTGGTTTTTCTAGACTTCTAGAGATACTTGTGTAACTTAAGAGTACTTCTGGTATACCGCTGGGTCCTACAAACAAGAACAGATAAGAAATCTTTCACTTTTCAAGGATTCTCAAGAAGAGGAACCGCCTCTGTGGTGTAGTGGTTCAACCCACCGATTTCAGATCCAGAGGTTCCCGGGTTCGATCCCCAGGGAGAGTACAATATTGTGCTTGGTTTGGTTGGTGGTAGGACTTTGTTTAAGTTCGCTTGGCTAGCTACCATCATCTTATCTAATTCTGTCGCTATAGTAACAATTCTATAATTGTTGTGTTCCGGCATTTAGCGGTAAGATAGCCAGTTCCTCAGTTAGTTGAGGATTCCGGGTGAAGTGCGGCCTTATCTCAACTTGTAACCAGGTGAGATGAAGGCCAAGCGCTTCACCGTCGTAAAAAAAAACACAACTGGCGTGATGAGCGGAGGTGGTATGGTATAAAAATTACATAGCTAAGGTGTATACATAAAAATTCACTGCTGATGATCATTTTAGCGGTTATCGTATTAAAGAGGTTTTGGTCAGCTCCAAACTGTATTTTGTCAGCATACAAAATTAAAAAATCGTTTCTGGGTGCAAAAAGAAACCTCAGCCTACTGCCGTACTCCGCCATAAGTTCGAGTTATATGCTGTCTGAATTAAATACATAATTCTTAAGCTCATTTTTCTTGCTGACTGAATATTTTAAAATAAAACAATTGAATTGCCTACTTGCAGTTAAAATAGGTTTACTTTTTGTTTGACTACGGGGAAGAACTTGGCCTTCATCTTACCTGGTCAAGATGGTAAGGCCGAAGGTGGAAACGCAATAGTACTAGCAATATTACCCATCATGCCGATACTCAATTTTGTTATGGCGACAGACTTAGGTAAGATAGTGGTAACTAGCCAGGCGGACTTAAAAAAAGTCTTACCACCACCAACAAAACCAAGCACAATATTGTACTCCTATGGGGATCTGCCACCGAAAGACGAACAACTAGACCACAGAGGCGGTTAAGCTTTAGATAAATCATTTTATTTTTGATTTTATTTTTATTTTTACAATTTTTGGAAAACTTACAGCCTTGTTTTGGTTCATTAAAGCAATGAACCAAAACAAGGGTCCACTATCCATTCGTTATAAGTCAAGGTCTGCCAGATAACGGCACAATACATCATAGTTCAGACACAATATAAATTATTATCTGAACAACAACAAATTTATCGGAAACTGACCTTTGGGAGAGATTCGTTGAGTAGCTTCGCGCGGCTGATGTTAACCATTTATTGACCTCTCTATAATTTAGATAGCTCTAACATAACTTCTAAAACGATAATTATTATTCAATACCATAACCAATATCAACAGATGTTTATCGCCTCTGTGGTCTAGTGGAGAATAATAGTAGTAATAAATATTACAGGACATTTATTTCACACTAATAATGTATATACAATGGTCAGTTTAGAAGCGATTTCTTCCAGACAAACTTTGGATGGAGAGTATTTTATGGCTAGAGGTGGTTGGTGGTGCACATATTAATAGGAGCTAAATTTACTGGTTCTCCCGGGTTCGATACCAGCCCCCTCAGCACGGGGAGACTCGGGGAGACTCCACCTCTGAGAGCATTTTGTCTCGCGATGGTGGATAAAAACAGAGGACAAAAATTGTATCCCCGCCCCGTGCTGAGGGGGCAGGGGAGTACAATATTCCTTGATTTAGTTGGTGGACTATATTGTTGTAGGACTGTTTAAATCCGCCTGGCTATCTACCATGAACTTACTGTAACGTAAGCATTACCGCCGTGCCGTGCAGGGGCGTTCATATGTAGACTGTACCAGCCTACAAATACATCCACACATCAACAACAGCCCATTATGGTCCACTACTGGACAGAGCCTCTCCAAAACTGGAGGGTTTTGCCATAATCACCACGCTTGGCAGGCAGATTTGTGACCACAGTAAAGGTGTATATATACAGAAGAAAGCTGATGCCCTTCTTCTGGTGAGATCTCGTAGTCAGCTTACGACATTCATGGGCTGAGGTGAAGGGGTCGATTCTTAAGCCGCGACCGTAACGGCAATGTAAATAATATCTATACTTTAATACAAGTGCGAGAACAAAAATGATTGTTCGTGAAGCATACGATTTGTTATCAGAATTGGCGCCTCTCGTACTTCGCATACATTATCTGGCATTCAGCACAACAATACGAGCATTACCATTGTACTTACGCATTGTACACCAGACACTGGATTCGAATCGTAAAGCTTCGGGAATATCTAAAAGAACTCGGGGCGGGACGAACATGATTCGACAGAACATTTTGTTTTTAACAAGCTTCACAGCTCAGTTTCTCTGCCTTCTGCGCTGTAGGTTTTGGTTTCGATTCCCACCCAGCACAAACATTTGAGTGATGAAAATAGATGTTTGTTCTTGTTTTTGGGTGTTGCATTGTAAGTACCTATGTATTTAAGTATTCTATCCGTAATCTAGTTCTCATATTACAAGCTATGCTTAGTTTGGCGATGTGTGAAATGAATTTCCTGTAATGTTATTTTTTTGACATATTTTTCAACTGTAAAAAAATTTACTAGGTAATTAAAAATAAGTAAGGTGATACAACCTTCAGTGTAGATTTATCTTGAACGGTATCTAACTTAAAAATAACACATTTACGCAGCCTATAAAGCTTTTTTTTTTGTTATACGTGCACTGATGAATGAAGGCCTGCCCAATTGACGCCACTAAGTGACAATGAGCCGCCTCCATTCTTTACTCCCCGCGACCGCCATATTGCCGTCGATTTATAGAGCGGCCTTTAGGTATATTAACCTCCTATATCTTGTACCTATGCGAGTGTTAGAAATAGCCCCTTTTATTTCGAAATATACACGTATGTATATAGTAATCGCCTGATATTTGCCGGCATACTTAAAATCTTCCATAGACTGCTATGGGAATATGCGAAAATTCTATATATATATCTTATAATGGTAGTAACAGTCATAAATTCATAATTCTCCTACATTAGTAAGTCAACTCACAAAAGCATATAATATAATATATATAATACATATAGGAGGAAGGAAATCCTTTTCTCTATAACATGGTGTTATAGTATGACTAAGAGTACATCCTCGTAGTCATACTGGTATGACAAATTAGTATGACCACCAGGAAACGGCCACATAGACCACCTCCAAAAATTCGACAAACTGTGGGAGTGGGCGACATTGCAGTCGCCAACTCTCCCGCCTACTTGCCGCTCAGGTATGGCCGTGTCATAAAGGAAGACATTTGGCTTATCTACACTCATCCTACATCATTAGACACAAGCACTCGGCTATTATAGTGCGAACAGATGGAAGGGGTGAAACGCGACATTACATTAAGAACACGTAAATTCGTGCTTATTTGCTTAGGGGATGGGCTAACGAAGGGACTGTTTCATAAAAATATCCACTTTCTTGTATTTTGCTAGTAAAATTGTGATAAAATTTTACAAACAAATAATTTACTTTTTGTTTTGTACGACGGGGAAGCGCCAAGCTTTCATTTCACATAGTTATGCAGATATTTTGTTGTTTTAGTATTATAAATTTATTATTTTGAAAAATAGTAAACTGTAGAGGAGCGAGACTGGGCTAGCTAGTCGCCTGAGCAAATTAAAAAGGTCGCTCTTAGCTCTTAGATAAGACCGGACAATAGACAGGACAATATATCATTAATAGTAAGATAGGTTGCTATTAATAATCTATTGTCCTGTTTAATCAAAAAGGTCACATCGTGAGGAAACCGGTATGTCCCTAGGATCATAATTCCGAATTGAAAGTGTCACTGGCAAGTATTCCGCTGACCGGCGATGGGCTTGCAACCTGTGTTGCAACGTATTTAATACTAGCAAATTGCAAACCGTGGGCATGAGCCGAACGTAAGTTGTGACGTGCCTCTGACTAACCCCTAGTAGGTGATTCTCATAAGGTCCTTTATGTAGTTTAAGTGTAGGCTTTGAATCGTGATCAGAGGTGAATTCTTGGAGGGGAAAAAGTCTTGAGTCTATTTCTTATTACTGTTTAATCTTAGTTTGGTGTAATAATTTAAATTTTTCATCATGATCATCCTTATAACCCTGAAAAAAATAAACGGAAGGTCACACAAGGCATCCTAAAGTAAGCAAGCTCGTTTCAGTTATCACAGAGGTGGATGAATGCTGCTGCCCATTTCCTGCTAAGCCCTTGCTGGATGAATAGGCTTATGTACTTTACCGGAGCCACCGTGGTCAGCAGACCATGGTGGCTCCGGTAAAGTAATAGTAATAGGTAGTAGCCTATACCCTTGTTTCACAGGGCAGTTGTAACAAAGCTTGACGTGTAGCCCTCCATATTTCATTTGCAACGTAATTTAAGATAATAAATGAGAGCTCCTCCGCGAACCCTTCCAATCACAGCCTTCAAAAGATTCGATGCATACCAAACAGGTGTTCGACGTAACGGCACTAAATCTAGCGTTATCGCGCTGAGAATGCCTACCATTTCGCCATCAGACACAGTGCCAGCAGTAGGTCAGCTACCGAACATGTAATGCTCAAGATTAACATCCAGGATTGGCAACTAGTATCTTGTGAAAGGGCTCGACCGGTGAAGTACTACCACTATATCTATATCCGCCATTGCTGTGCTCCGGTTTGAAGGGTATGGTTTCCGGTAAAATTACGGGCACGCGAGGCTTGACCTTTATGCTAGTTGACGGGCAAATGCAGATGTTTTTTGTGGATGTGACCTACGCAGTACAGCTTTGTTATAAGCAAGAGTATCACTTAACATTTAACATGAGGTCGACTGCTTGCTTGTTGCGAATAAAAAAACATGGCTCGGAGGAGCGTAGAGCCAAGAGGCTCTAAGGTGAAGGATATCATGGCAAAGTAACGCCCGATAGTCTGAACCATCCTCGCAAGGTTGCGTGTTTGTCGGTATTTTACAGATTGTACGTCGTTGAGTATTCTCAGGAGCTTCAAGACCTTATACCGCCTACGCTGTTTTTTTTAATATAAATTTCAGACGCACAGCCTATTATCATCCGCACTAGGGGCAAAACCACAACGTCTTATAGCATACTCGTGTTGATCTTACATTACTTTCGTCTCGTTTTTTCTACACTGACAGATAGTGACAAAAGTATAGTAACATTAAAGCAAGAATGCTATAAGAGGTCGTGATACCCCCCCAGGTTTATATTCCACAAAAAAAGCTAAACGCTTTCAAGATTCTTTTATTATGCGCACGAGTACTGTGTTACGACCCTGATGTCTTCAAGAGAGTTAATAGGCACCTTCTGGATAGGCCCGTTCCATTGAAGAACTAGGTATTATAAGCCCGCAGGCATACAATGTAAGGAATTCAATACGAAAAAGTCTAAAAGTCTAAACCAAAGAATTCCACAGACTATATTGGAACAGCTAAATCTTCATTTGCAAGTATGCCCTGCGATATGCGCAGATCTCTCTTTACATGCACAGATTTCTCAGGCAAGTTGCTAGCGGACCTACCGTATTAGTTACTCTGCGTCCCGGGACAACAATCCAGAGTAGTCCCGTGAATAAATCACCCCGGGCGTCTCTGATCCCTTAAATAAGTACGTCCCCGTGTGTGAAATATCGAGTGCCCACCGCGGAGCTTGGGCGCGCCGTAGGGCGGATTGCGGTACAAATATCTAACTTTGAGTATTACTCTGAAGTTAACATACTATTGATAGCCGATAGCAAAAGTTTTACAGATATTGAAACTTTGAGGAAAGCCCGAGGCGGAAACAAATAGTAACATGGGATGCAGCATCGCACAAAGAAATAACGTGAGCTTACTCAAATGATAAAGAGAGATTTAAGAGAAGAGACTTCCCTAAAATATTAATGTGTCTTGGACACGCTTCCGTCCCGATACAAACGGTCCCATAGACCGTTTGTAAAATATTATTATTATTATTTTGGTCAAACCTGAAGAGTTATCATTAGACAGGCTTTTTGACTTTTCATTGATCTTATTAGAATTTTGTTTTATTGAAAATATTCATCACAATAAGTGATGTACTTACATTAATTCATTCATTAATATGTACATACATTCCAGAAGTTAAGAATCAACACATTCTAATTTATTATTATTAATTGGATATTAAGAATTTCCGTAAAAATATTATTTAAAAACATCAGGCTACTTACCCATTAAAAATAATAAGCTAGTTCTTGACCTCAAAACTTGCAATTGCAAACAATGCAAGGATGAAATTCGATCGAGTGAACCTAGCCTACCTCCCGGTTGAGAATCGAACCCACAACATACGGCACAGAACGCAGAGAGTTAAGTAAAAGTTAGAATAAATACGATAAAAGTAAAGCCACGTCCAGTGAACAAGTAATTTCGGCATAAAATTTTTTGTAACTCTACGTCTGCCATAAGTATTCTCCGGGGGTAGGGCACATGGCCCCGGGAACTGCTCGATATTCGTCCTCGAGTGAAGGATGCCCGACGGACGCCCGGACGTGTCGCGTCGCCGGCACGCGATCTGCATTGCAAGTAGCGCCTGCCAAACTACATTCGCATTACGGGTGACCAGTACAGCTATTCTGTATTACGAAATTTCCTCTGATAGCTAAATTGTATAGTTTATACAGCTACAGATATATATATAAGCACTTTGTATGGAACTAGAAAAAAATCATCCTACGAGACGTCTGTAGCGTGGCCTTCAATGCATCAGTAACATTCAGCAATATGCAATCCGAGCTATGCCGAGAGCCAACCGCTGAACGCGCAACGCGGCAAGCGTGCCGAACATAAGCGGCATATCTGTGCCCTAAACAGAATACCTAATTATGTTAGCTGCCTGATCAGGAATGAGCGGACTATGTGCAAAGGAAGCAGTCGAATTACCTAAGGACCGTTACAAACGGCCTATAGGCAACTCAACTGTTCCAGACCAGTACCAGACGGAAGCGTGCCCAAGACACTGCCTACGGTTCAGAGCTACATTCGCATTACGGGTGACCAGTATAGCTATTCTCAAACATTCGGAAAGCCTTATCGGATCGAATTCGAAAACTTCCGATGAGATTCCGAAAACGCTTTTACGGAAATCCAAAATCTAAAACGGTTAAATTTTTTTTAAACCATTTATTCAATAATATGTACAATTATACTAACTTTGTACAAAGGTCTTGAATAGTTGAGTTAAGGACCGTTATAAACAGCCTATAGGTAACTCAACTGTTCAAGACTAGTACCAGACGGAAGCGTGTCCAAGACACTGGCTGCATTGCCACGCTGAATAGCTATGCTAATTCGCTGGCCTAAATAAGAGCAAGCCCTTGGGGTCACGTGTCACCTCAATCAAAAGCAGTTTAAATTAGTATTCGTCAAAATCCACAGAAGATTTTGAAAATGAAGAAAATGAGGAAGAAATGTTATGAGAATAGCGTTGAAATCTATACTCGACAAATAATTTAATAATTTGTTAATAATTTATCATCGGACGTTTATTTGACACAGCAGCGCCTTCAAGCCCCAAACTAAGCATAGCTTGTAAAATGGGAACTAGATTACGGATATAATACTTAAATACTTTTGTAAATTCATACCTACGTGCTAGGCTTGTTAAATTTAAAAAGCCTTATCGGATCGAATTCGAAAACTTCCGTTGGAGATTCCGAAAACGCTATTCCGGAAATACAAAATCTGAATTTTTAAATTAGTATTCGAAACTTCCACAGAAGATTTTGAAAATGAGAAAGAAATGTTGTGAGAAAAGCGTAAAAATCTATCGGATTCTAAGTTGAATCCGACGGAAAGTGATGTTTCCGATTCGAAAACATTCCGGTTGTTTGAGAATCGGTACACAAAAGTCTCCTTGCAATTTTTTTATTTTTTTTTATTGTACAACGGGGGAGCGCTTTGCCTTCATCTCACCTGGTTATAAGTTGAGATAAGGCCGAAGGTGGAGGCTCACTTCACCCGGAATCCTCAACAAACTGAGGAACTGGCAATCTTACCTTTAGATGCCGGAACGCAACAATTTTTTTGAATTGTTATTGGCGACATAATTAGGTAAGATGGTGGTAGCTAGCCAGGCAGACTTAAACAAAGTCCTACCACCAACCAAACCGAGCACAATATTGTACTCCCCTGGGTATCAAGCCCGGGACGGACCTCTGGATCTGAAATCGGTGACTTGAACCTCTAGACACCAGATTCCGTATTCAATATCGTTCATTTCTATACGTCTTTGTTGTCTAAAGACTGATGACGGGACAAGCACTTGGATTGGAGTCAATAGACTGAGCCACCGGCGGCGAGAGGTTGCGCGTTGGTCGGTATTCTACAGGTTATACTTCGGAGAATGTAGCTATAGTAGCAGCATGGAGTTGTTCCGCAATTTCAGACGCACAGCCAATTATCATACATCACATCAACAGCCCATTATTGCACAACAGACTCTGCTGCTCCAAAGCTGGAGGGTTTAGTCATAATCACCACGCTTGGCAGGCGGATTGGTTGGTGATCGCAATAATCATCGCTAAACTATGCTGCAGTGTAAATTTCAGTGAAACCAGTAAATTGTACATTAAGCCAAGGTGTGGATATAGCTCACTTAATAACACAGCTTTGGTACTACCACAAAAAATGATGTCTTTCTTGTGACTACATAACTACACAACTACCGGTACAGTTGTGTTTTGTCGCCAGAAGTTACAATTGCAGTGACAGCTATACAATGGCTATAAACACTACTGCTTACCAATAACAATGTAATATATTGCATGCTGGGAATAAATCGTGTTCTGACTTAATCGTCTATGCGTGAAACAAATCCAACTAGATATACAAGACTACGTGTCTTGTATGATCCACCGAGCCCGGTCTGGATTGAACTCTCTTCTAACTGGAAATAGTAACAAAATCATGTTAATAAATCTGTTTTGTATGTGTATACCAATAGCTCTTAAATGTTTCTTTAATACTTAATTATTTCATGTTTCAACCAATTTAGTTTTAATTGCCCTCTAGTCTTTGCCGTGGCAGTCACGGCTTAAAAATCGACCACTCAACTTTACCCACGGATGTTGTAAGAGTCTCACCAGAACAGGAGGCACCAGCTTCTTGGAATTACCTAAACATTGTCAATAACTAACGCGCCAGCCTATTATGCCACAACCATCCAATTCAGCCAAGACAAAATTGGCTGTTCAAGAAGATCTCTGAAGAACCTAACTGAATAGTTTCATTATACTCTAAAATATATTTCTAGAATGCGTCAATAGTATTATTGGTGAATCAATCGTATGATATAATCGAACTGAAGCTGTTCAATTCATTAGATTTATAGGTATGAAGTTGAAAGTGAAGAAAGCCAATAAGTAAGTTCAAAGCGTAAACAGATGGATCTTTATTACAAACCTTCAAAAAGCGCCTAACTTTCTTTATTTGAGCAAAGTAAGATCGATAGCAAACGGCGACCCGCGTGGCTCCAATCCCGATAACTTTATTCAAAGTCGAGGTACTCAAGGACCTGCAGCATAATACCGAGAACTCAGGTAGGATATGTAAAGCAGCCGAAATAGGGTAACACACTTGTACAGGTGCAAACTGCCTAACTGAGTTGCTTATTGCTGAAGTATGTAAATTCCAAGCAAATACGGAGGGTTTGTTAGGCGGATGAGCCTCTTTCTGTAGCGAAAATTATTTTACACGGTTATGTGAGATATAGTTAGGAGTTTTAAGCCTTTGAAGAGCAAAGAGCGTGTTTGTGTCTGCAAAATACAGTTTTACAACACATTGTGTCATTTAGAATCTACAGTTCAATACTCCATACAAATATTACAAATTAGAAAGTGGTCGTTTTTTATAAAGATATACCTACCTCGTTTGTCCCGATCTCTTGACCCAATCTTCTGATGGTAAGCGATGATGTGGCCTAAGCTGCAGGCCGGTTAGAAGACCTATTCACTCTTAAGGATGTGGATAGGTATCTTCTTGAAATTGAGATTTTGACCAAATTGATGCTTACCCGCGTTTTACTCCCCTGGGGATTGCAATATTGTGCTTGGTGGAAAGGTTGTAGGAGTTGGTTTAAGTCCGCCTGGCTAGCTATCACCATCTTACCTGTCGCCATGACAACTATTCTATATTGTTGTGTTATTGTCCGCATATTTGTATGTTCCGCATTTAAAGGTCATACACCCAGTCCCTCGGACTGTTAAGGAATCTGGCTGAAGTGCGCTTCGGCCTTATCATAACTTGCAACCAAGTGAGACGAAGACGCTTTCCCGTCGTCCAATAAAAAAATTATAATGATGATTTCAAGCACGATCTTTCAAACAAGTCATACATCATTTTCCCTAAAAATAACAACATTAAACTTCACAACGGTTTCTAATACCGTAATATAAAATGCCTGTAGCATTTTTATTCAAGCCATTATGAACTTAACTTCCATAAACTAAAACAAAAGTTATCTCGTGTTCCCCGCTGTAGTATTCATAGAATAATTTGCTACACGATTTAGTACCATATTTGTAGGAGTTTAAGTCTTGAATTACAGCAAACTTGGATGTCATCAAACTCATCCGTGAGGAAATGGAGTTGTAATTACGTGGACGCGTGTGATAGTTTTTGTTCAACTACTTTTGGATCATTATGGCGATGTCATAAAATAGTAATAACGTAGAATCGAAATTCCTCGTTTTATAATTATATTAATTCACACTAATATTATACAGGCGAGAAGTTTGTTTGTGTGTGCATGTATGTTCGAGACTCCTTCACGCCGAAACGGCTCAACAGATTTAAATGAAATTTGGTACCAAGAGAGCTATACCTTGGATTTACACACAGGCTACATTTGTCCCGGGAGTGTGGAATGTTCCTATCGAATGGCTAAATATGTTTTTTACTCATTCATGCACCGCGGGGCGCAGCTAACAGGCATAATATAAAATAGTCATATAGCTGTCTCAATCAATGCACAGCCTTAATCGTGGTCCTAGATACTTGTAATTTTAAGAGTAGTTTCTTTTAGCAGTGTTTTTGCGTGCACCGTGAAAGGATTTTATCACTTTCCCGGGCCTTTTACTACTATTACAATATATGCTTAAGACTACAACTACGCATGGCGTCTTGGCATTTCAAAATCATTCTACATTTTTTTTACTGAATAATCGATTATTGATTGATTCCTTGCCGCTAAAGCATAACTTATTACACTTACAGTAACTCAAATCTTAGCACTAAGCCGAGAAATAAACCGGACAAAACAACACTCGTAAGCAAAATTTGATAATTCGCGGCGCGGCGATTTTGTTTGGAAAATCAGACTGGCTATTCCGATAAAAAAAATACCAATACAACATGTTTATTGTTATACTTGTTGCTTTAAAATTGTTTCAGGTTGTTTTCTTGCTTTAATTACAAATACCTACAAAAAAAATATATAAGCAGAAAAAATGAGTTTATTTGGTATTAATTAAGCGCTACATATTTATTTAACTTCTATCTCAGTTTATAGTTTTATCAAAACAGTAAGCGATTGCTTCCTACCTATAAAGTATCAATATCGATTTTATTAATTTCTCATTAATATCGGATATTTTCGATGGCGATTATTTGATTCACATCCCTAGACAAGTTGATCTGACAGCTGTCAAAGTGTACTTCTTAGATTTGATGGACTATAAGAGTTTTTTTTTTGTTGCAGTAACAACAGATGTCATGCGGTGGAGGTCAGCCACAAACGCAGGCGCAGAATGCGAAAAATCTATAGAAATTACCTGTCAATGTCACCGAAAACAAGAAAATTTTAAATTGAATATAAAGGATACCGGGTTTCACTAATGCGTTTATACAGGTCTAGAGAGTTATTATTTGATGTATCGCACGCGTGGATCCGATCAAAAACAATACGTTTGGTATTCGTTATGTATGACGAGCTTCGACCAGCTATGTAGGTAAACATTTATATGTACAGAACATGAAAAATTAGAAAAGCTCAGATGAGATCAGCGCATGATGGAACGGTCATGACATCTGGGAGAGAAAGCTTATACTCAGCAATACAAAATGCCGACTATGATGATATGATGATCCTAAAAAAACAATGTGTTGATACTGTCAGTGTTGTGTGTATGTGGCCTTTCGTAATAATCAAGACCAAGCTGAGGGTAGTTGTTAAAAGCCCCTTCACTTCTCGACGATGGCTCCAAAGTTCCAGTCTGCCCGCAACCACGCCTGGTGCAACCCCGCTGAAAGGTCGGGATAAATATAGCTAAAATACGCGATAATTTATACCCGTTTTTAGAATCAAAATAACGTGTTTCAATCGCGAGTTTAAAAAAAACTGACGATAATTAATAAGTTCCTCATTTTATTGGGGATTCCGGGTGAAGTGCGCCTCCACCTTATCTCAACTTGTTACCAAGTGAGATGAAGGATAAGCGCTTCCCCGTCGTACAACTTTTTTGTTAATAATGATGATGTACATAGATAGAAAATAGTTTATTGCACTAATTACGAAGCATTTTCTTCCAGATAACCCTAGTGCAGTACCTATGGAGTGGGTGGTAATGCTACTTAACGGGAGAAAATGAATAATTTATTACTAATACTTAATACTACTTACTTATACCAACAATAAAAAAATAAATAAAATGAAATGATTAAATACTTCAATACGATTTCATTATTAAATACCTCAATACCATTAAATTACGACATACATACATAGGTAATATATTACATAAATAATCAGCTCAATTTTAAATGTAGATTGCTATAACCAACTCGTCAAATGGATTTGACGAGTTGGTTTTCAACACATTTCTTATGACCTATTTCTGTCACAGTTATCTCAAGCGAATTATCTTCGTCTTCTGGCTCCTCAAATACCGGTGCTCCATCCCAGTTTGCAGTAAACTTAACAAAGTTCCCGCTTCCCACCGCAGGATCTCCTGAATATGCAGGAAGGAACTTCGCAATACGATAACATTGTAGGACGCCATCTTGGCACATTGACGATGTTAGCGAACATTCTTCATACATTGTAGCTTCGCTCGCGTCGTGTGGATTCATACTTTATGTAATAGTATAGTAAATCTCGTTAACTTGATGAGTTTAGTTTTGTGGATCGTGAAATTGGAAACGCACACCTCCGTCGTATATTATGTACAAGGTAAATAAAGGGCAAGCAAATATGTAAGCATATAAAATAAGTTTGACAACATATTTTCAGCCTTAATGCGGAGTCAGTGAGTAGGTTGTTAGGATAATTTGCATACAAAAATACCTTGTTTTTCTAATTAACTTCGTAAAAGTAAGAGTGAGTCTCTTACTTTTACAAAGTGATTTTTTTTTTACGGCATGATTTGTAATTTAATTTAATCGTATATAATATTTTCATTTTATTTATTACTATATTTTTAGTGTAGGTTATACTCGTATTAAGTATTAGTAATAAATTATTTCATCATTTTCGCCCGTTAAATAGCACTACCACCCACTCCATACTATACAAGGGTTATCTGGAAGAAAATGCATTCAGTTCGACCATGTACTTTTATTTATTAATGCAATAAAGTATTTTCATGATATGAATCTGGGAAGATGACCTGAAATAGCAGCCTGTCCAAACTGAAAAAGGGAACCCATGGCACATAACTTTGTAATACAAGTATGTGAAATTTGTAAATTAACTGACTAAGATCTCGAAATAAACGGATTTTTTTTCATAAGACGGGGAAGCGCTTGGCCTTCATCTCACCTGGTTTCCTATTCAAGTTATGATAAGGCCGAAGGTGGAAGTGCACTGCGACCAGAATCTTCAACAGTCTGGCTTTCTAACCTCTAAATGCCAGAACACATCAATTTAGAAATGCTGATGAGGCGACAGATTTAGGTAAGATTACTTAAGCAAAGTCCTATCACCAATCAATACACAAATGGTGCAAATTTGTTACCTCCTGGGGAAGAGTCAAAATGCGTTGATACATTTTTTCGATAATTTTGAAAGGTCAAATCTACCGCCTATCCGGAATTCGACGAAACTCGGGCAATCAGCATAAAAGGAGAGAGGCAAGGACCTTGGGATTTCAGGATCAAACCCACTTTTTTTTTGTTCACTTGGAATCCTCAACTATCTGAGGATCTTTCTATGTTACATCTTAATGCCGGAACACAACAATTTTAGAATTGTTGTTATGACGACAGAATTAGGTAAGATGGTGGTAGCTACCCAGGTGGACCCAAACAAGGTCATCAACCAAACCAAGCACAATATATTGTACTCCCCATGGGGATCGAACCCGGGACCTCTAGATCTGAAATCGGTGGGTTGAACCACTAGACCACAGAGGCGGATAAATTATTATTTTATCACACTTCTCTGAGCAATTGGAGGATCTGCTAGCAAGTTGTTACCACCTGGAGGCATGCAACGCGTCGTACACAAATATATTCGTGTCGAGGGACCGCGCATGAACAGACACTCCCGTTTATAGCTTTAGGAATTGCGATTCTGATCCTCGGAGGACAAGGTACCTACAGGCATTGAATAGAGCACTAGACAACTAGACCTGCGAATAGTTGTTTTTTGAATAAATCCGATTTTTTGTAAATCATCACATCAACAGCCCATTAGTGTCAACTGCTGGACCGAGCCTCCTCCAGCTGGAGGGTTTTGCCATAATCACAACGCTTCACGTGCGGATTGGTGGCCGCAGTAAAGGTGTAGATAATACACAGAAAAAACTTCTGCCCTTCTTCTGGTGAGATCCCTTAGTCGACTTTTACGACATCCATGGGATGAGTTGGGGGGTCGATTGTTAAGCCGCAACCGCCACGGCGCAAAAATATATACCTACTTTTGATACAATACAACACCCAAGCACAGACCAAACGTCTATGGTCGCGATATTTATTAACGAGGGTTGTTTTTGCAACTGACACAATGACTTCTTAGAACTGACGTTCATAGCTGTCACGGCTGTCAATCGTCTGTCTCTAGGTAGAGGCAGTCTTCAAACGGTCTTTACCCATACCATTTAGGACCTAAGATAATGTGACAATGACAATGACATGTGTTTAAAGTCAAATGTCTCAAAAGTGGTTTCGGTAAGGTGTATAGTGTCGCGAGTTGAAATGACGACCGAAGGTTAGTCGGCGGACATAAAAAGTCCTAACATCAAACAAACAAAGCACAATTGTACCTTCTGGAGATTGAACCCGGGACCTGTGGATCTTATACCGGTGGACGAACCACAGAACCGGTTAAAATTTATTAGTTGACCGTTTATTTAATTACGTGACCGTTTTTAAATGATAGCCATTATTTGTTACATACCACTAAGTGGGAGTGTGGACTGACAAGGTATTCTGATGTAAAAATAAACATTTCCATGGACTGGTATCAGGTAGCCTGACTGCTCAACGCCATTGGGTTCCATGTTGAATCATAAATTTTCATAATCGCGGATACCGAGACACGTGAAGACATGCTTGAGTAGACATTGATGGCACAGCTCATATTGAGACAGCTAAATTAATTTATAGCGCCACTAATATCCAAAAAAAATATCAATGTCAAGTTGACGTCAAGTGTATTTTTTCTTAATTCTGTAAAACTGTTAATTTTATATTTCTTATAATTTTATATGTATGAAAGCGAACTTCACCTGAAATGCTCAACAGACTGAGGATCTTACCTTTGAATGCCGTAATACAACATTTTTTTTTCAAGTAATTAGCTTTCAATTTATAATGCTTATCTTGAACTGTCATTTCAAGAAATACCTTTTGATAAATTCATTCTCAAAACGAAACAAATGCAGCTCAAGTATATCCGTGGATATTGGATATTCATTTATCGTCATATTTAGAATACCTTGATGGTAGGCTCCAGGCGGACTCAAACAAAGTCCTACCACCAACCAAACCAAACACAATATTTTACTCCCCATCGGGAACGAACCCGGGACCTCTGAATCTGACACCGGTCGTCAAACCACTAGACCACGAAGGCGGTTAAAAACCTAGAGGATTTGTAATGGCTGATGGGAAATTGCTGTTCGTTCGTCTGTCTGTCCGCACATGTAGGTAAGTACAGCAAAATCAAAACTTGTACAAACTGCTATTGCGAGCATCCAAAGGTTACGGTAACTACTTACCATCAGATGGGTCATATGCCTGTACGTCAAATTAATCATAAAATAAAATAAATGAATCATAAAAATAAAAAAACATTAAGGCGCTAGTTTTGGACAGCCATTGCAAGTGTGAGTCAGCTGTATTTCTATAAGCTGCGTGTTCGTTCGGAGAATTCCCAGCAGTCTTGGCTCGAATAACAATAGGAATGCTAATCAGGGTTACGTTTATTTATGCTTTGATAAGAGTGCAATGACCAACCAACACGGTCAAGACTGCCACATATAAAGTGATGCTTGAGACGATATAAATAGAGCTCTGATTGACGAAGCAAAATATTATAGATATATGTTAAAATAAATCACATTGATCTATCAGGATATTTCTTGCTTCTTTTCTAGCTAATTTAAATCGACCGTGATGTAGGTATGGTTTCTACAAGTTTTCTCATAGCTCTGTGAGTCATTTTGAATTAATTTCAAATCTTGAAATAATTTCAAGTCACTAGACGAAAATCAGTGAAATATTTTTTTTTAGGTAGTACTTAGTAACAACCCTGTAACAAAATAACATAATTTAACCATGTTATTTTATTATACATATAATATTATACATTATTTCTGTAATTTTATAAATATTTTATAATAACTGTTAGTATAAACAGTGCGATCAAACTATTATATTGTTTTTACAAAAATGAGAAGTATGCCATTTTATCCAAGATATAGTTTTTTTTAACTGTACGACGGGGAAGATCTTGGTGACGGCGATCTTCTCACCTGATATCAAGTTATGATAAGTCCGAAGGTGGAATCGCCATTCCCCGGAATCTTCAACACCCAGAGGAACTGGCTATCTTCCCACTAAATGACAACAATTTAGTTTTGTGGTTTAAAGAAGAGTTTTAAGAGGCTGGTAGCTAGGTGGAATTAAACAAAGTCCTACCACCAACCAAACCAAGCATTGTACTCCCCTGATCAAACCCGGGACCCCTGCATCTGACACAGGTGGGCTATCCACTAGACCACAGAGGCGGTATAATTCCCATAACACAAGCTATGCTTAGTTTCGGGCTACATGGCGCTGTTAAAAACTTGGGCGGAAGCTACACAACCCAACACAGCGTTCAATAACAGAATTTCAAAGAAAAATAGTTCACGTCAAGACAAGTTCAAACTCTTGGAAAACAAGTCGATGGCAAAAAAATGCGACCATTCGATGGCAAGTGAAGAACTGATATAAAAAAAACGGGCAAAGCGTATCAAGCCTTGCCAACAACTTAGGGTTCCGGAATCGAAACTATACCATTCGCTATCTAAGTGTATAGCTTGATGTGCAGTACACACGTAAGCAATAAAATCGACTCAGGCCGCACGCTTACGGTCGTCACTTAAACACAAAGCCTGAAGCCTGCAGCTATCATACCTAAGTCTGTTGCCATAACTATAATTCGGAATTGTTGAGTTCCGGCATTTAGAGATAATGGTGAAGTGCGCCACCACCTTCAGATCTCTCTTAGATCTTATCTCAACTTTTAACCACGTGAAATGAAGGCCAAGCGCTTCCCCGGCGTACAATAAACGAATGAAAATTAAAATAAACAGGGCGTGTCGTAAAGACATACGATTGAAGAGAATATTTTGTATTACATGGAAACATTTTCACCATCTCCCACCTCCCGACATAGTGCCCCACCACTTTTCGACACACAAAACGGTTGGGGATCAGAATTTCAAAATTCTCTCATTAAAAGTTTCACATAAAAAAACTTATTTTGTTTTTCTTAAAATATCCAAAGTTACATGTTTCAGCCTGGCCATAAATTACAATATGTCAGCCGTTTTCACACACAAAAGGGGATGTTCTGAAGAGGAAACATCGTTTTGCGTATGTCTGTGTGCATGTAGCTTTGAGATATTGTTCGGAATATCAAACAAAAAAAGCTTGGAAGTTTTATGCCAGTGACTTTTGACCGCTACAATGTGACCTGCGTATTTGTTTTTTGCTCTCGAGTGTAAATTAATGGGGTTCTCGGTAAGGCAAACTTATTTCTTATAAATATTACAGACTTTTTAATAAGAAATACATATAAAGCCAGTGAGAGGATTGCGAGTATTTTGTTAGAAATAAGAGAAATCTTGTTACCTTTATTAAAGGATTAAGGTTTTAATTAAAACAAGATGTTGCAGACAGACGACGGATACAACGAAAAGGCTACCGTTTCAACCATTTGCCTCCAGAACTCCAAAAGGTAAGTGGGAGGTTGGTACAAAAAAATAAACTAAATAGTCGACAACAAAAGCGGTATTGTAAAACGTGCTGGCTCTAACAAAAACCTTTGTTGTGCAGCAAAAAATAAAAGGGATCTAGTAATAAGTTGGAAGAAATTAGTGGTGTGACATTGATCGCTGAATAGCAGCCAATTTGTAAGTGGTCGATGGAGACAGATTTAACGGTCGCTATAGTAAAGGGAGAAAACTAATGGTCAGCGATAGATTAACTGATGAGAGACAGAGAAAGCAATTGAGACAAAAAATAATTGTCTTGCTAAACGGTAATAGTTTTGCTGACTCGAATGTTCAGGTATGAGCTAAGCTTTGATTATTGCATCATTCAGACAGACCGACACTCAGCCAGATACAGTCCGACATGAATTATAATTAACGTGAGTTTCGAAGGTACCTACGTATATAAATACTTATGCAGGTTTATTTCATTGTAACGCTCTGAAACCTTACTTCCCTCTCTATACGCTTGATGAAATTTTGGAACAGTGGAAGTATCATAGGCTATATTTTTCTGATTGTACGAAAAAGGAGAGGATACCATAAAATGTTTTATTATAACAATATGGGTATCAAATGTGATAATAATGCCGATTCTAAATATATCGATGGATATACTTCTTAAGCCTTTGAAAGTTTGCAGTCGAGTTTAATTTCAATTTTCAACATGGTTTGATCACTTTGAATATGATTGGCGTTGTGAAGTTTGAAGCATTCACAAATGAGGATAATGAGAGTAAATCGGAAATCCGTGAAAAGTGTATGAAATCACAAACGTGGTGACTTTTTATTTTTTTAGTTTTGATAATTTGCAGTCTAGTTTTATTTCAACTTTCAACATGGTTTGATCACGTTGAATACGATTATTGGCGTTTTGTGAGTCAAAGTTTAAAGCATTCATAATGTGAGGATAGTGAAAGTAGATCGGAAAACCATGGAAAATGTATAAAATTACAAATGTGGTGAATTTTTATTTTTGAAGCTGTGAAAAATTGCAGTCGGGTTTTATTTCAACATAGTTTGGTCACGTTGAATATGATTATTGACGTTTTGTGAATCAAAGTTATAAGCATTCACAAATGAGGAGTATGAGAGTAAATCGGAAAATCATGGAAAATGTATGAAATCACAAACGTGACACTCAAGTAAATAACGTACCTAAGGTTCGAGATAACGTGAAGCCTAAGTGATTTGAAATCCAATTTATTGCGGGCCCCTGGAAAATTGTTTCTGTAATTGGAAAGGTCGTGTTTCTATACATCCGTAAAGGTACCTATCCTCTGCGGTGGTCCCTTCTACCACAACGGGTATTCTCGGGCCATAATGCTTGTTTTCACACTATTCACTGATCTAAGCCAACAATCTATCGGACCGTAATATTAATTAACCTTAGTCATTTGGTTACCCACATCTTTTTCACAAGTATTTCATGTTTTTAAAAATAGCCCGCTAACATAAAACAATAAATAGTTACCATGATTTTATTAATAAATTAATTTATTATTTATTATATAAACAAAGTTATTTCCTCCCCTTAGAAGAAGGATTATAGAAGTAGGATTTATACAAGTTTTGTGTTCAAGGTCACGATTTAAAATAATTTATACATATCTCAGCGTTGTTCACAATTCTGCTCCTAGGGGGTCAAAAGGTGTTGAAAGTTTGTATGAAAATCCGTCAGTTTCTAAGTTAAGAGTACATCCCCGATGAACCCTTTCACAAGGAATTTTACTACTCTAAAGGTATACATGGGATCGTATTATAACAAAATTTATCAAATAAAAGAAGTACTGAATCGATAAAAAACAGTAACTAAGTCAAGTCATGCTTCAGAGTTCTCCATCACTGGATCTCATAAACGTTCTCACATGAGGCTTTAAATTGTGGACCGCAAATTGCATAATTTTGCCTTCCACTCCGTCATAATAACAGCACGACATCATCAAGTGGAGGCTCAAGTCATAACCCTTTCGCATAAAGGCGCACATACGAGCTTTTCACAACTTGCCTTGTTATAAACTCTGCCAGCTATGGGCGCCACATCAAACCTGCAAAGCAAGCTTCTGAAAACTAGCTTCAGAAACGTGTTTCGTTCTACAAAAAAACTAGTTTTCTTCACAATAGGCGCATTTCATTCAAGTTGGAGTAGAAGGATTGAAGCAAGCTTGTTGTTGGAACTTTCAGCTAGTGTCAAAGCGCGTCATGCTTTGAAATTATAATTAGGACCACTTCCTGAATGTTCCAAACAAACGTAATTATTTTCTTACTAAAGACCAAAAGCACTTACATAGTCCCACACGTGTTTGGTACGGAAAATCGATAGCTACTGATTAGCTTAGTTTGTTTAGATTGGATTTTTAAATCCGCCTGGCTTGTAATCACACTAAGTCTGTTACCGTAAGCTTTTCAGTTAATTTTAAGTTAACTTTATCATTATTTCTATGTGTGTGGGTGCAATCAAGTATAAATAAGAAATAAGTTTCTCAGTCTGTTGAGGATTTCGAGTACAGTGCGTTTCCACCTTCGACTTTATCATAAGCTGACATCAGGTGAGATGAAATTCCCCGTCGTAAATTAATAGAAAGGATAAGGCTTATTTTAGAAAAAAATAAACACAAATCAAACATCTATATTTCTATCACACAAATATTTATCCTGGGTGGGAATCGAACCCATAACCTAAAGCGCAGAAGGCAAAGCTACTACCAATTCAGCTGTAACTTAGCTTACAACCCGTCATATTGAAACACAATAAATTTGGGAAAGATCACAATGCAAGCAATTCGTATCGTGTACTTATGAAACGCCCGAGACTTTGTACCCGTGAACTCGTAAGATTTTTTTTAATCCTTTTCAACACAAAAAATAGGTATTTATCGCTGATATAATCATATGAACGTTTTTTTCACCAGCCAGTCAGCTACACGATGATTTTATATATCGTGTATGAGTGCGGATGCGTTTTTTGTGGTGTATACTTACTGTATGGCTCTTGGAATAGTCGTCTAGATATACTTCCAACACAAGATAGGCCTGGCCCATCTTTGTTCGCTGTCATCTTGGACTTTAGACCGCTCCCAGACCGCCAGTCGATACAATCTCCAATACCGTCGCCAACAAAAAGAATCGTCCGTTATTTCCCACGGGGTGTTGAATTCTTGGTCGTTTGGGACGAAGAGCCTCCGATCACAGCGTACAAAACAGCTGGTACAATTAGACATCATTGCAATAAACGGGGTAAGAAATCGATTCTCCTCCGCGCTTTGCTTTTTCTCTATACTGCGGTCTCTTGATATATTGCCTAACACGGCTAGCTTATATCAAACATGGTTTATCGCTTTTTACAGGTTTACCCTACCAAAAAGATGCTGACGGAACCCAACTACTAAGCCTCCATTATCCATCCATCCGTATGTATGTCAGCGAGCTGTATCTCAGAACATCATGTAATTTAGTTGTATATTTATATTACCGCTCTAACTACAAATAACACACGTAAATAATTGTAAATTGAAGTGGGTCGGACAACCAAGCAATTGACCACCTCACTTGAAACCAAGTAAATATGTGGCCTAAGATGGTACAAGCTTGTCTAATATGAACCTAGTTCTGGAAGCTTTGTCGGATGGAAACGCTATTCATAACTAAAAAAAAGAGATAAAAATTGTGACATTAGTATTCAACCCTTCAACATACGATTTTTAGAAATGGTTTGAGAATAGCGTTGAAAACTATCGTATTCTAAGTCGAATCAGACAAAAAGTGATACACTTTTCGTGTGTTTCATGCAGATTTGAAGCCGAATCGGACAAAAAATATATGTGTCCTCCTATCCGAAGACTTGCCGTGCGTTTGAGAATCGCTACACAGTATGGGACCGCGGGTCAAGGTCAGGGTCCCGAGTCTCATTGAGTTTAAATCTCGTCGTCTCGTATGGAGTTGTCTTGTTGAGGTATTCGCAAATATAGCACCAATATTATTGCACCTAACCTATTTTTCTGGAATACAATTTAGTATAATAATATATCTAATACAATACATTATAATCGTCAAATACAACAGGCAAGAAACTCTGCCTAGTTTTATGATCTTGGCCTTACACAGTCGGATTTGAATGAAATCGATACTGAATTGAGACTCAACCCGATATAAAAAACGATATAAAATAATCGTAAGCAATCTTACTGAATAAACAATTGTTATCTACCTCCTAATGGTCCTCCCCAGGGCGATGGAATCGATGGCTTCTGTTAGCGGTTACGATGGAATGATCACCCTTCTCCCTCGCACACACCACCCTCCTGACGAAGTCCGGCGCCAAACGGTATGCCGTGTTCCATATTCCATATAGGTCTAAAGGCAACCCATCACACTCATATTATAATGGCGAAAGTATATATGTTTGCGCCCTTCACGCCGAAACGGCTGAACGGATTTGGATGAAACTTGGTGCAAAAATTGTTTATTCCCTGGGTTAACACATTGGTTACCTAAATATCACCACACAAAAATAATTGGTTATTTGGTGCTCCTTTACGCAACTCTTTACTGAACGGATTGAGATGACATTTTGCACATATGTTGCTCTAAGATGGGAAAAACACTTTTTATCCTTTGAATCAGTTCCCGTGGAATGGAAATGAGATGAGAACTATCACCATACAAAACTCATTGGTTTCTTGCTGCACTTTTACGCAAAAACTTATATCGTTTTGGACCAGGAAATTATACGCTACTTTTTATCCGGGTAGTTACTTCTAATAAGCTCCCAGCGTCTGTTTTTCCGCTGTGTTGCGAACCTAATGTCTTCAAATAGAGTTAAAAGGCACCTTCTGGGTAGGCTCGCTCTATCAGGATCTCATTCTTGCCTCTGTAAGCTACGAGGTCAAGAGGCAACACATTCTAAATAAAAAAACTTTTTTTTTACTCACTACTATGAAGCAGTAGACCCACCAAAAAGATGGGTGGATGATATTAAGGGACATGCGGGATATCAGTGGTTGGCTACAGCAACCGATCGTCGCGCATGGAAGGAGATGGGAGAGACCCTGAGATGATGATGATGACTATGAAGCACCTAAAAACTACGCTAGGTGCCCATGTCTTAGCTACATCTAGTGGACTGGTGAAGATGTCGATAGCTCTATATTTCAGAAGGCTCTATTACGGCTCGTTGGGTTTTGGCAAATAACGGAACGTAACGATCGCCGAGATAAGTCCAACGATACATCACGGCCCATTTAGATAAGGAAACAATCGCTTTTTATAATATTGTTTAGGCTGGTCCACTGGGCTGTCGAGAAATCTAGAGATTTGTGGCTATTTACACTCTAAGTGTGAAACATACGTCCTTACTCGTTGAAAGGTTCTTATCTACTTAATTTTATACTGCATGAATGTTATTGGTTGAAATGTAATTTCATATTTTAATTAAGTTGAATTGAAAGCATGAATGTCAATTGGATTATTACATTAATTTAAATTGAATTTTCTAATGCATGCGTGTTATTGGTTGAAACGTAGCTGACTTATTTAATTAAATAAATTTATCAAATTTTATAATGCATGAATGTTAAGGGCTGAAATGTGGTTTCATATATTTAATTAATTTGAATTTTATGTGTAAAATAGACTCACTTAAATACTTACTTTTTTATTTACAAACATGTATGTATTAACAAAAAATATGTAGGTATATTATATGGTACAACACCCAAACATAGAACAAACATCTGTATTCATCACACAATTGCTTTATTCTATTCTGGGTGGGATTGGAACCCACAACCTACAGCGCAGAAGGCAGAGTTACTACCAACTGAGCTATGAGGCTTGTTATATTTTTCTTTCAGAAAATAACGAAAGACAATGTATGTGACTCTGCAGAAAATGCTCGATGCATCTACGGTACTTTGCAAGTTAACCAACCGTGTTGCGAAAGCAGCGCTGCAATCGGATATTTTCAAGCTATTTGTTGCTTGATATTCACAATTCGGTCTTGTCTAACGTCAAATACGGAAAGCATCGCGCGTTCAAAGCGAACAGTGACTATACGTTTCCTGAAGCATTAGGATCGTTCCTTGTGCAATATTTTCTACAAAGCTTCTCAAGCAATTGTATGCAAGTAGGTTGCATGAGGGATCTTAGAAAGAACAGTAGCAGACTAACGACCCCTTGCCCTTCGAGGATTTATTTGTACGACGGAGAAGCTCTCTGCCTTCATCTCACCTGGTTACAAGTTGAGATAAGGCCGAAGGTGGAGGCGCACTTCACCCGGAATTGTTTTAAAAGTAAAAATAAAACCGACTTCAATGAAGAATATGATACAATTTCGTTTGCCTGGATGACGTATTTTTTTCCAATAATTTTGATGACAGATGGACGGGCAGACAGACAGCCAGACGCGTGGTCATATTAGTGGTCCGTTTTTTCCTTAAGGACGCATCAACAAATATCAATGGTTTTTAGGTACCATTTGATAAACCAGGAAACACAACTGCAGAGATGTCATGGTAAAAATTTAAAGCTTATATATTATTCTACAAAGATAGCAAATAAAAATTGGGCAGTTCACTACAACATTTTCACATAAATACGTGTTTACCGTCGCAAGAATCGATGAAAAAAGCGATAAATGGTGTCTGGATACATAAATAGCTAAATCTGCATATTTTATTGTGAAAATTATATGAAATTGTGTCTTTTAAAGTTCTTTATACGTCTATCTTATTATTTTGTATTGAAATAAATTAATTTTCCAGCTATGAGAAAAAATAGGCAGTCGAAAACGCACTAGAAATTAATCTATACATTTTTTTTTAAATCTGCTATATCGTAATCGAGTACTATATACTCGATTACGTTTCAGCTCACCATTCCGCGCTCAGACGCGGTCATGGAAGCACGGGTATTTAACATTTTTTTATACAGTATAGGGTTGCCAACAATACTGCTAAAACAGTAATATACTGTTTTTCACTACGTTATACATTTTACTGTTGAACATAAATAAAGTTTACATCATACTGTTTTCAATGCATCACTGGTATAGACATAAACCTGTTTAACGCGTGAAAAAAGTTTTTAATAGAACTGTTAATAACTTTATAATTTTTGTAATTAACTTTTCATTGATATAGCTAATTAATATCGAAAGAAATGGTAAAGTAGAGTAAAGTTCAGTAGTATTTATTGCATGAATACATGTGAAAAATAGAGATGGTAACAATGTCAGAATGTGAATCAATGTATATTTTTATATAATATTACATATAACGGTGTAATTTTTTTTGTGATGAACAATAAAAAAACTATAGTTGATAGAATAAAATTAATGTCAAAGATAAAATATTAGAAAAAAATAATCAAAGAAAAATTATTATATATAAATTAAATCAGAATAAAATTATGCATCAGAATTATCAATAAAATGTCTATCATTCATAAATTGTGCGATTTTATAATAACAATTGTTTATTAATGTGACTTTTTCTGAAATAGTGGGGTCGGTATGCCCTTAAAGTTTTTGGCATATTTTTATATTTATTGTTAGATATATGGAAGGTGCCATGCAATATATATATTCATCACACAAATGTTTGCTCTGGGTGGGAATCGAACCCACGGCATACAGCGCAGAAGGCAGAGTTACTACCAACTGAGCTATGAGGCTTATTCAACGCTCTGTCTACGTCACATCATTTCAGTTCACTCACCTTAAACATCGATCAGTCAGCAGTTCGGGAACAAGTTAACGAAAAGTTGACTTACCTGTAAAAAGGAGAATTGCGCTTAAATATTTTAATTCCGTAAGCATTTATTAATGGGTAAGCTTTTGGCTTCGTGGAGGTCACTTAATGTATTTTATTTAAATCAATCAAATCAAATCGTTTTTTTTTTGACATAATCGCAGTCTTAATCAATAAAAAAAATGTAACGTGAATTGGTACCGTCTGCCCCCACGTGGGGGTCGTTCGTGGGGGCAGACGGTACCAATTCACGTAAAAACTTACGGCTATCTGCCCCCACGTATGAACGGTGCGGGCACACGGTAATACATTGTTACCGCGTGCTCCCATTTCTCATACGTGGGGGTATGATAACATACGATAACATGTCATTATATCTGCCCCCGCAAGTGAATCTTGTAAAATCATTTTTTTAACCTCAAATCAAACACGAAGTAAAGGGGTATTCGTGTTTGATTTGCACCCCCCATATTAAAATAACATTGACTTTGTCACCCAAACAAATCGTCACACGTCAAAATCTATCTAACTAGACATTAAAATATGAAAAAAAACGTATACATGTTATATTAAACAGACTTTTTTTATATTATTGTACATTGGGAAAGCGCTCGGCCTTCATCTGACCTGCTTTCAAGTTATGATGAAGCCGAAGGTGGAAGCGCACTTCACCCAGAATCCTCAACTGCCTGAGGTACTGGCTTTCTTAACACTTAATTGCCGGAACACAACAATTTAGAATCGTTGCTAGCCAGGCGGACTTAAGAGGGCCCCGGAGTACCGCTGATTTTCGCTCTCCAGACCTCTACAAATGTAGTTCTATTTTCATTTCGAAGTAGTTAGTCCGATTCACATGAAATGTTGCAGGTATAATCAGAAAGAGATGAAAATAATAACCATGAAAATATATAGAAAAGAGTGTTTCCATAAATTTTGGTTTGTATAAAAATTGTTAGAAAAAGTAACGCACCGCAGACACATATTATATCTATCCGATTATACCTGCAAAAAAATCTTTAAAACAGACTTACCATTTCGAAATGAACTAACTACGTTTGTATGGGACAGTTAGCCTACTTAGACTTCTTATACAAATGATTATACTAAATACTTTCAAAAACACAACCCTCCTTCTATGGTAGTCGGGTAATCAAGCAAAAGTTTTTCCAATTTGTAAAAAGAAAAGCCTGATAAACTCATTCCGCTCCACATACAGGACCCACCGCCTAGCGGATTCAATAGGAAACTTTTGCACGTAAATTCCATTTCAAGGGGCTAACGATGATTCCAGGGCTAGCAGGAACAAAAGCCTTCACATGTTTAGTTCGTAGATCGGTGATTATATTGCATGGCAGCATTTGAAACTCTAACACTTTTTGTACGTCGGGGAAGCGTTTGGCCTTCATCTCACCTGTTTTCAAGTTATGGCAAGGTCGGACGCGCACTTCACCAGGAATCCTCAACAGTCTGAGGAACTGGCTATCTTACCTCTAAATGCAATTTAAAATTGTTGCTACAGCGAACGACTTCGATAAGATGGTGGTAGCTAGCTAGGCGGGCTTGAACAAAGTCCTACTACCAACCACACCAAGCACTATATTGTACTTCGAACGAACCCGGGACCTCTGAATCTGACACAAGTGGGCGGACCACTAGACCACAGACTCGGTAAACAACATAAACCTTCGAGGGTGTGGATTTAATCTTTGTCGTTACATTATGAGACTAACCAAGTTAGGAATCATTAAATATATAAGCAATGGGACAAAATAAGTTCCGTTTGACTTTACAGCAATAAATCTCTTATCTGTCCCGAGTTAAATTTGTCCGAAACAGTAACAACTTGTAACAAAATACGAGTTTTATCATTCGGCTATCCTATCTCTTCATCTATGTCATTTGTCGGTTTATGGAGCGCTCAGAGTGGAGATACGGAACAGTGCCTACAAGTATGAACACAATGTGAAAAAAATGATAATTTAAGAGAAATTAAACAATTTCACTGTAAACTATAGGATTTTTGAACGTTATAAACGGTTTGCCGTGTTCTATCGGTGCGCGAGAGCTCCATCGAAAAACCTAGCCCATCACTTTAAAAAAATAATCTACCAAGTACCTAAGTGGGTTACCGTCATTTTAACCTTAACGGCCTATTGGTGCCTCAGATTAGCACTCAACGCAACTAAACTCTAGTTTCGAACTAAGATATAGGAATAATAAAGGTGATATTGCTGTGCGCTCAATCACGGCGCTTATGACCAGATGACAGAAATATGCACGTTTTTCTACGTTTTGTTTTTTTTACGGAAAAACATTATGAATTTTGAAAATCTAAAACACAGACCGTCTGCTCAATACTGTGTCTATTTTTTTTTTCTATCGAGAAAACTTTATGTAATCGTCTTTTCGAAACACAAGTGTTCTAGCATCAATACTGAACTATAACATATATTATTTTATGGAATTTATGTCGATGGCGAGCGGTGCGATGATTAAAAGAGGCTGCAGGCACCATATCAAACAATTCCTCAGAACACAACCCATTATACAGAGGGAGTCCAATATTGTGCTTGGTTTGGTTGGTGGTAGCTACCAATATCTTACCTAATTCTGTCGCCAGTAACAATTAAAAAAAAAATCTTGTGTTCCGGCATTTAGAGGTAAAATAGCCAGTTCCTCAGTTAGTTGAGGATTCCGGGTGAAGTGCGCCTCCACCTTCGGCCTAATCTCAACTTGTAACCAGGTGAAATGAAGGCCAAGCGCTTCCCCGTCGAACAATAAAAAATACAAGCGGTAGAACACACACAATGATGAAAATTCACTCCAGAGACTTAAAGGTTCAATACTGCTAGTGAGTATGGGACTTCTCGTGTTCTCCATTGGTTTAACACGTCTCTCAGAACTTGTATCTATTCGCTTCTCCTACACTTATCTGTTTTACGAGAGTCGTATCGTAAAGTGTTTAGTAGCGCGCATGCCCAAGTAATTAGTATGGATTCTTTATTTTACATTCGCTCACTTTCGTTTTATTATGTTCATTCATGATAATGACTTATTTTATATCATCTTTTAGAATAAAATATTTTGTAGGCGCTCAAGTTTTTCATGCAAAATGCACCTAAGGGCAGCAGAGCCCCTTGTGGAAGGGCTCGTCGGGGAAGTACTCCCACTATACCTATTTCAGCAGCCAAGCAGCATTGCTGTGTTCTAGGTGAAAGGGTATAGTTGCCGGTGAAGTTGCTGGCACGCGAAGCTTAACACCTTCATGCCTCAAGTTGACGGGCGCAATGCAGTGCCGTCTAGGCTGTACCCTTTTTGGATGTGACCTACGCAGTAAGGCATTGCAAAAGGCAAGAGATGCACTTAACATCAGGTATACTTGCTTGTTCCGTCTTCTAGTTAAATAAAAAAAAAGTGGTAGCACTTTGTAAAAGTCCGCCTGGCTACTGCCACCATCTTACCTAATTCTGTCGAAATAACAACAGTTCTAAAAATAATTTCGTTTTCGGGCATTAAGAGGTAAGATAGCCAGTTCCTCAGTTAGTTGAGTATTCGGGGTGAAGTGCGCCTCCACCTTAGGGCTTATCTTAACATAAAAATCAGGATCAGGTGAATTGAAGGCCGTTTCATACAATAAAAAAGACAACAGGGCTTTTAGATGGATTGTAGGGGTATGTAGGCATGAGGCGGTTTTAGGTTAATATTTTTTTCAAGCTGCTATTTACCAAAACCCAAAAACCGCTTATCTAAAGGCACTAAATCTGTTATCCTTTAAGATAAACCCACAATGGCATACACATTGGGAGACGGCAAAATGTCTTCATGGTGGTTGACAACTACTCTGCCACTATCACTGGTTTATATACATAATATAAGTTAAAATGTAGAAGGATCCATGGCAGTCCTCGTAACCCTACAATACAGGCTTTAGTCCTAGTGTAGGGGACAAGAACTTCCTTACAATTTTACAAAAGAATATATAAAAAATATGTATTGATCAGCTGTACCTTTCTATGAATAAATATTTTTTTTACACTTACAAGGTGAGCGAGTGACAGAATCACATATCCGGAATCCTCATGTCTTCTTGACCATCCTCCACACAGTCCTGACTAAGGTCAGGAAATCGTTAGGGCTAAGGCCTTAACGATTTCATTACATTTGAAAAAAAAGTGGTCATTGGTTCTAGTCCGGTGAAGAAGCAGCCGACGCTTGCAAGTCAGCCATATTTGTTCAATATGGCCCCCACTTTGGAGCGGAATAAATGTTTTAACAACTGGTTCGAGCGAATGGAAAAGTATACATCACCACAGTACTGTTTACTTTTTATATCATAATTTATATATTGTAAGATATATTTATTCAATAAAATGTACAATTAAAACAACTTACTATGTACAAAGGAATCAGTCAGATTACCTAAGGAACGTTACAAACGGCCTATATGTAACTCAACTGTTAGAAATCTGTCAGTTTTCCTAAAATTCTAAAATATTATAAAAATAATTAAGTGTATTATACAACGTGGCAAATACTTTGGAAATCAATAAAAAGTACTGGGTTGAATTTGTTGAATGAAAATGACATCTTCAAAAGACAAAACTTATAATTACATTTTAAAAACTAAAAAGAAAAACGACTTCAATGAAGAATATGATACAATTTCGTTTACCTGGATGACGTATTTTTTCTAATTATTTGATGACAGATGGACGGACAGGCAGACATACAGACAGACGCGTGATCCTATATGGGGTCCGTTTTTTCCATCCAAGTGTGCCCATAATATTTGAAGAGTTCCCTCGATTTTTTCAGGATCCCATCATCAGATCCTGACCGATGTGATCAGCTGGGGAGTATAAAGACTCTAAAAATACCCAAATCACTTTAAGTGTGCATATTATATTTTTATTTATTAATTTATTTATTTATTGTACGACGGAGAAGCGCTTGGCCTTCATCTCACCTGGTTACAAGTTGAGATAAGGCCGAAGATGGCGGCGCACTTCATCCGGAATCCTCAACAAACTGAGGTACTGGCTATCTTACCTCTAAATGCCGGAATACAGCAATTTTAGATTATGGCGACAGAATTAGTTAAGATGGTGGTAGCTAGCCAGGCGGACTTAATCAAAGTCCTACCACCAACCAAACCAAGCACAATATTATGTTGTACTCCCCATGGGGATTGAATCCGGGACCTCTGGATCTGAAAATCGGTGGGCTGAACCACTAGACCACAGAGGCGGTCATTGTGTATGTGAAGAGTTCCCTCGATTTCTCCAGGATCCCATCATCGGATTCTGACCTGGCGTAAATGGGACCACCTGTGAAGCCCATCATTTCAAACTAAAAAGTAATTTCCCAAATCGGTCTAGGCATATTCAAGTAATCGTGGACATACATAAAAAAAAAGATCCCGACGAATTGAGAACCTCCTCCTTTTTTTGAAAGTCGGTTAAAAAGGCACGCCATGTACAAGACATTGGGCTCAATTTTGTTTCATTCACTTCAGGTATTATTATTGTTTGTGGCTCACAGAACTCACAAAACCAATAAAAACTGCAGCCTGTAGATCACATAGCTAGTTGCTGTAGCACTTTTCCTTCCCAGATAAGCGTACATGAGGTCACTGAATACATACGCATAACTACAAACATTCAACAGGAAATGCTTGTGATTACATTACAATGCACATACTTTGATACAATACTTACTTATGTAGGGCACTGGTACTGGGTAGGTTAGGTTAGCGTTTAAATATTTAGGTTAAGTTCATTTTTAAGTACATACGTAATTCGGTTAATTTTATGAATTTACTTAACTTGATAGGTATATACAATATGTAGTTTAAGTATTTTTCTTTGCTTGTATGTTATTTTCGTTTCTTCTTGTACAATAAAGAGTTTATTTATCTATATATAGTTTTATAACGTGTTTTATGGCAAGTATAGGAAAATAAAGCCATTTTTTTTTCATTTATTTACTATTGTACGACGGGGGAGCGCTTTGCCTTTACTTTACCTGGTGGAAAGTTATGATAAAGCCAAAGGTTGAAGCGCACTTCACCCGGAACCCTCAACGACAGGAGAATTGGCTAATTTAACCTCCAAATGCCGAAGAAACACAACACTTCAGAATAATTGTTCTGGCGAGAGACTTAGGTAAGATGGTGGTAGCTAGCCAGCTCAAATCATCAAATCCTCTCTCTATGCACCTTTATACACATTTAACACCGATATACATGTTCATTCACTGGTCTGTCTCCTATCTGTTGCTAGAACACGGCTAAGCCCCACAAAGCCTCGGCCACCTGGCGACAAGTCTCAACACGCTTGCCCCGGTCGCCACTTGTCGCCATATTGCCGAACCGAACCTTTGTCACGCGATATATGATGTCCTTTATTATGTTGCTTGCATCTCGAGTTACATTACCACTTTACTGGTATTCACAATTCGTAAGCATTGGGTATATCAACTGCATAGCCGCGAAAATATAAGTACTTGGTCCTATTACGTTTAGAAGGTCCCGTAGGTACCCAAAGGGTGCCAACGGGACCCTATTACTAAGCCACTGGGCTTTGTATCTCATGAACCTTGTGTGTCAAACATCAACAGCCCATTAGTATCCACAGCTGGTCAGAGCCTTCGCCAAAGCTGGGTTCTGCTATAACCACCACGCTTGTCAGGCGGATTGGTGACCAGTAAAGGTGTAGATAATACACAGAAGGAAGCTGCTGCCCTTATTCTGGTGAGATGCCTTAGTCGACTTTTACGACATCCACGGGCTGAGTTGGAGGGGACGATTCTTAAGCCGTAACCGCCACGGCAAATTATATTAATCAGCATTTCTAATTTATATTATAATTATTTTAAGTGTTGGACTGGAACCAAAAGAATAATAGCCTACAAGTATTAGTAGGTAACGCTTTATTATGTTTGATACTGTGAAAATAATTATTATTTATTTTTTGACCGAAGTTTTACGATAGCATTCAGTCAGTTAAGCTTAGTACAATTAAGCTTTTTGTTGGTATTCAAAAGAAAAACTAAAAGAGATTGTAATGTCATCGCCGACTAATTTATATTCTTTGTAAAGCGACGTTTATTAAAATTATAATAATCGCTCTGCCAACAGCTATGAATGAACATTAATATCATTTACATATTACGTAGAATTTTTATTAATGTCGTTTACTTAACTACAATTAAAGTTTTTATTTTTAGGAAAATCTACAGGCAATCGACCTGATGCTTGACCATGTTCGTATTTATAAATTTCATAATCATAGTAAGTAAGAACCTTTTTTTTTGACGACGGAGAAACACTTGGCTTTCATCTCGCCTGGTTACAAGTTAAGATAAAGCCGAAGGTGGAGGCGCACTACACCCGGAACCCTCAACAGTCAGAGAAACTGCCTATCTTACCTCTAAATGCGGGAACACAACAATTTAGAATTGTTGCTATGGCGACAGAATTGGGTAAGATGGTGGTAGCTAGGCGGACTTAAACAAAGTCCTACCACCAACTAAATCAAGCATATTGTATCCCCCCTGGGGATTGAATCTGGGACCTCTGGATCTGATATGAGAGGGCGAACCAATAGACCACAAAGGATGTTAAATTAGTGTGTTTATTACTATCCTGATGTGTCCACATCTGGGCAAAGATCACCCCCTGAATTATCTAATCGTTACGATCCTGAGCTCGTTCAACCCACGCGTTGTCAAACATGTAACCGCCTCTGTGGTCTAGAGGTTCAACCCACCGATTTCAGATCCAGAGGTCCCGGATTCGATCCCCAGGGGAGTACAATATATTGTGCTTGGTTTGGTTGGTGGTAGGACAGTAATTTAGGTTCTGGAGCGCAAGTTTGTGTTGCGTAAACGTTCTGAGACACCCAATATTTATTATTTCTATAAATCTATTTTTTCTTCAACAGTTCTTCAACATCCACTGGACAGAGCCTCCTCCAATATTGGAGGGTTTTGTATCACTGTTTAAATCATTAAAATGTTAATGTCATTTTCCTATTATGATCTAAGAAATTGTGTTAGCATGTACATATTTCATATAATAAATGATTGATTGATTGATTGATTTGGAACTGTGTTTTTATTTATACGGCTATAACGAGAGCATTTGTACAGCTGTGGACCGCCCAATAACTTTTGATATCATCCCTGCACTATACGAAGGATCAATAATGGTTTGTGATTATATATGTGTAATCACACGTTAACGCAACAAAACCGAATGTTTCAAACGGGTCGGGCGTTAGGCGCCGACTTTTGAGGATCATAACCTACCGCGTTTTTGGTAAATTAGTAATCAACACATCTAGGTTTAAGCTTCTTATTTTTTCTAGTTTTTTAAATTATGGTTACGTCATGTTTTTGCACTGAAACTATGACTATATTTAAAGTCAATATATATTTCCAAAACCATTTTTTTTTCTAAAATAAATAGAAACACCTAAAGCGGCTGCAGGGGCCGTTGAGATAGCAATACGTTTGTTAAATACCCACAAGGAGGAATAAATATTATTATCAGCGGTGTGCCAGTTCTGTGCACTTTGTCGTTAGTGTTCGTTTCGCCAATATCTGTGCTGGGGCGCCGCGGCGTCTGGCGCCGACTTGCACTCTCAGGGACGTCAGGTGCATACGTATTAACAAAAAAAAAAAATACAGGGCATTAATTTCACACAGTGCCAACTTGCCCCAAACTAAGCATAGCTGGTAATATGGGAATTAGATTACGGATAGAATACTTGAATACTTTTTTTTTGTAAATAGAATAGAATAGAGTTTATTTGCAACAACAATCAATAATCATACAAACTTGTAGCAATTAAAACAAGAAAATATAGTAAGATAAGTAAATGTCACTGCAAAAGGGTCCTTACTCAGCATAAAGCAGGTTGGACAAAGACAACCTGCGCTGATCTTCCGTAAGAACCGTTTCCATTAGCGGACAAAATAAACAAACAAGTTAGAAAATTTTAGAAAAAGCATGCAAAAAAATAAAAAAAATAACAATAACTATAACAATTAAATCAGTGCATTTAAAAAAAAAAGACAACAAACATACCTAGTCATAAATTAAGCAAATACGCAATCATCAAAAATTTACAAAGTACAAAATTTCAAAAGCAAAAATATTTTTTTAAGTAACTACAAATATATATTGACGTCAAATGATTACAATAATAAAGTATATGAAACAATAATTGAAATTATGTTGATAATAATAATAATAAGTTAAAATGTTAAGAGATAATTAATAATTTTATAACAATAATCTATTCCTATTACAAAAATCACAAAATTATATTATATAGCACTTGCTTCATGCAAAAGGCTTTCCTGCATCTTCTGCCAATTAGTAAGAAATTCTTTAAGCTTATTTCTAAAACCATAAATACTCTGCAGGTTCCTGATTTCCAAATCCATACTTATCATACAATACAACACCCAAACACAGAACAAACATCTATATTCATCACACAAATGTTTGTCCTGGGTGGGAATCGCACCCACAGCCTACAGCGCAGAAGGCAAAGCTACTACCAACTGAGCTATGAGGCTTGTCGAGGAGCTCGGAGCGGCAACACGTCCACAGAGGGCTAGTCAGTTAGCAGCAAGATTATATTTCCTGAGGATGCCTAGTGCTCGCCTCTGCACGTGTCGATTTGATTTTTTCAGAGATATTTGGCGGATTTATTACAAAATATTTTTTCTGTTTTCAGATTTTATTTTGAAATATGGATCACCGCAAAGTAACGCCTGAATCAATTAGCTATTCTAGGAAAGCTCTTAACCGCTTTTAACCGGCTCTGTGGTCTAGTGGCTCAACCCAACGATTTCAGATGACACAGAGGTTCCGGGTTCGATCCCCAGGGGCAGCAAAATTGTGCTTGGTTTGGTTGGTGTTAGGATTTTGTTTAAGTCCGTCTGGCTACCTACCATCTTACTTAATTCTGTCGCCTTAACAATAATACTGAAAATTGTTGTGTTCCGGCATTTAGAGGTAAGATAGACAGTTCCTCAGTTAGTTGAGGATTCCAGGTGAAGTGCGCATCAACTTAGGCCTTATCTCAAATTGTTACCAGGTGAGATGAAGGCCAAGCGCTTCCCGTACAACACGTTACAATAAAGAAAAAAAAAGCTCACTCCATCATAGACAATATCCTTGCCCTGGAATAGAGCTAGGTAAGCCTAGAGGTCTAGACCTAAACCAGCATTTAAAAAAAAGCGATTCCAAATCATTGATCCGCAAATTTTAGTCAATAACAGAGTGATCGATTTTTTTTACGATGCTTTAACTCTTGACTTTGTGACTCATCGACGTATCTTGCCCAGGCAAGTATGTGGTCGACGATTTTTGGTATTAAATAGTTTTTTATGTACCACAAGGATGCTTTGTAATAGTGCCAACCCTATGCCATCTTATACCCCGAGACAATTTTGAGCACGTAGTAGGTGTTTTCCTTTGTATATCTTTATTAAAACTGCGTTATTACCTCCACGGTTATTTAGCTCTCAGACGGGACTTTGAACACGGATACTTGTCTGCAACAGCCAGCCAGTGTCTACCTTCTCTTTGTAGTAGTTTCTTTATGAATAAATTCGTTAAACTAATTAGTATTTTGAAATAAACAAAGAAACAGCTTGCATCTATTAAAAACGAGGTTTAAAGCTGTTTCAAAATTGTGTCCGTAATTTGTATTACTAATTTGTAAATAGTGAGAGTCCACCGACAACGAAACTATATCTACTTACTATATCCCCACAACTTGTTCTGAGTTTGGTTATTCAATTGTATTATAAGTATGTATTAACAAAAAAACAAATCGTGGTCTAGTTCATAATTATTACAAGCTATGCTTAGATTGGGGCTAAGTGGCGCTGTCTGAAAGGAATATCCTGTAAACTTATTATTATTATAACAAACAAGTTAAATTATTCATATTTAAATTCAGTGTACAGGAATCCACGTAGTATTTTATACAAAAATAGCGTTTGTTCTCCGGCTCACTCGAAAAAAGTGAAGATAGCGCTAAGGCGCTATCTGGTATGACTTGCCTAGAATTTAAATAAAATAAGTGCGTTCGTACAAAGCTGGTTCAAATGTTAAGCTGTTTAAAATATATTTCAGTCCACGTCACTATGAAACCATCTCTACTCCATAACTTGATTCACTTTTAACCGCCTCTGTGGTCTAATGGTTCAACCCACCGATTTCAGGCCAGAGGGCCCGGGTTTGATCCCCATTTGGAGTACAATATTGTTCTTGGTTTGGTTGGTGGTAGGACTTTGTTTATGTCCAGCTAGCTACCACCATCTTACCTAATTCTGTCGCCATAAAAACAATTCTATAATTGTTGTGTTTTGGCATATAGAGGTGCGATAGCCAGTTCCTCAGTTTGTTGAGGATTCCGGGTGTAGTATTAGGGTAGTGTTATCAAAAACTAACTAGGCCGAGTTTCTTGACTGGTCGCGATTCCAAAGAGACAATAGATTTGACGATTCAAACAATTCTAAAAAGTGAATAATTATTGATGTACCTAGATTTTAAGATTAGGTCTAGAATGTTAAACAAATGATAAGGTACTTTTCTTTATTGTACCACAGAGATGTGCTTGGCCATAATCTCATTTTTCAGGTTATGATAAGGCCGACGGTGGAAGCGCTACGCCCGGAATCCTCAACAAACTGAGGAACTGGCTATCTTACATCTAAATGCTGGAACACAACAATTTAAGAATTGTTATTATGTCGACAGAATCAGGTAAGCAGGAACCAAGCACAATATCGCTCCCCTTGGAGATCGAGCCCGGGACCTCTTGATCTGACACCGGTGGCCAAACCACTTAGACCACAGAGGCTTAGACACAGAGGTACGTTTTAACATAGCAGACTAAAGTATACAATACAATAATACAATACAAGTAATTTATTTCACTTAATCTAACATACATACATGTTTCATGGTTTGAGACCCTCTTTTAAGTATGAAAATACCTGTGTTAGAGAGTCCCGCTCTTCCGTAATTTTTAAATTAAGTTAAAATAAATAACAAAAGAAAACTTAATCAACAAAAAATACATATATATATATAATATCCAAAGCTTATAACAAAATATGTGTGTGTGTGTGATGGTGTAAGATAAATCCAGTCAAACGGATCACATAACAAATAAAATTGCCAGCAAATACAAATCGCAATAGAAACGAACAGATACATTATCCCCGCGTGTGTCGGACGCGGGTGTCCGCCGCACTCGATACACCAGATTTATATCTTGTGAACAACTATTAAATAATTCGAAACGTGCGCGAAACTTCTTGCAATGAAAAATGCGCTGCGATTCCAAATCGCCTTGTAACGCCGTGTGCGCGGTATGTTGTGAAATATGTTGTGCATATTTGCTTCATTTACGATGTATCGATCGGGCTCTTGCTTTTCTTCTTCTTGCCAGGTGCCATGGAGCTGGCAAGAAGATGATTGAGCGTTGTGCTCATAGGTGATGACTCGCTTGTTGAGAACAATTTGTAGAGCCTGTACCATAGACGGGTTGCCAGGCTCTCTGTGTTCTATAAATTCCACTTTGGCGAGTGTGCGCAAGGAGTTTCATTCCTTCACAGTATTAATGATAAAGGGAGAGGTGAAACGATGAGTTCGGCACAATGATACAAGGCTAGAGATATACAAGACGGGCCTGTAGCCTGCCGTACGTCTGCTAGTCCGCTGGTGGAAAGGGGATCTGCCGGAATCCTCGACAAACTGAGGAACTCCTCAGTTTGTCGAGGATTCCGGATGACGTGCGCCTCCACCTTCGGCCATATTGTAACCAGATGAGATGAAGGCCAAGCGCTTACCCGTCGTACAATAAAAAAAATGGTACGACTTTGTTCAAGTCCGCCCGACTAGCTACCACCTAAGTCTGACGCCATAACAAAGATTCAGATTTGTTGTGTTCCTGCATATAAAGGTAGGATAGCCAGTTACTACAATATTTTGAGGAGTGCGCTTCCACCTTCGGCTTTATCTTGAAAACAGAGAGACGAGATGAATAGCACAGAACTTCCATGTCGTACAATTACACAACAAAACAAATAAATTGAATTAAATACCGTTTTTAAATATAAAGCTAAATTTTAATGAGCAACACTTATCACTAAATTTTAATGACCAACACTTATCACTTAGGCAAGGTTTCACTCGAATGAATAATATACCACTGTTTCGTCAAGTGCTAGGTCGTGTACAAACACAACAAAAGAAAGAAACCAAAGGTCATTAGTATTACTCACCCTCTAAGTAAGTGGAAAGTGTATTGTTTTATTTTCATGTTTTTTGTGGGATTAAACAGTTCAGGGGATTTGACTCTTGATCTTGAATAGAAGTTGAGGTCGTATCAGGTTATTTTTTTATTGACCATAATATAAGAAATAAATAAATATCGCAGAGCATTAATTTCACACAGTGCCATCTAGCCCCAAACTAAGCATAGCATGGGAACTAGATTACGGATATAATACTTTTTTTTTGTGTAACTTGCGTATTTTAAATGATACAACGCCCAAACCCAGAACAAACATGACAAAACACTGTATCCATCACACAAGTGTTTGTCCCGAGAGGGAATCGAACCCACAGCCTACAGCGCAGAAGGCAGAGATACCAATGAGCCAACTGAGCTATGAGGCTTGTACATCAAATGGGCCTTATGAAATCCAGCAATCTCAAATAAGACTGTCGTCTCTGTTGAGAAAATAATGTTCCCGTGTAGTTATATTTATAAAGATTACGTTTGCCTTAGTCTAAATAACCCTTGCGTTCGAAACGAACTTTGCCCTTCATATGACACAATGTACGGTAAGAAGTACAATCTACAACACAACGCATTTCTAATAATACTTTTCGTATCATAGAATATTACAGTCAGAATCGATTCTGAGCGTGCGAATTGGCTTCGGCCACATTCGAAAACCAGGTTCGAAACCGGTTTCTAAATAAGAATAATATTCATTATTTCTAAATTGGTTTCGCTACAAGAATAATTACTAATTTAAGCATACAAAACATTTTTGATTGTTAACGTCCTAATTTCTTCGCGAATTGAGGAGCAAAACCTATATAAAAAAATATTTTTAAAAGGTAAATTCATGACCTAGAGGCTTTCCTGGGCACAACCTCTTGTGTCTATATGTCATCCGTCATCCGACAGTCAGAGCGTAAACAAGTTCAACCTCTTGTGTCTATATGTTTTTAAAAATTATATGTTTAAAGTGTTCTTTGTTACATGTGTTATATACGTGTGTAAAGCCCTTGCAAAAAGCTTCTGAACAGTGAATTTACCGTACAATTCTATTCACGGACCAGTGTGCAGTAAGCAAAATCATTTTTTTTTAAATATTGTAATTTACTAGTACCGTGACCTACGACAGCCCGCAGTGCGCTCGCGGTGTCGGTGACTCATATCTCAACTATTCCTCGCCCTGCCGCCGGTCAACAGCGGTGGCGACTAGTGCCTGAGTACTACGTACAAGTTTGCTATAACGGTTTTGTAAGGACTTCCAAATAGCCCTACAAATTAGTACCTATCACTACAACATGGAGAAACCTACGTGCGGAGGCTGTAAAGCTATTATAGTTGACAAAAGGGTTATGAGTTGCACTAACTGCAGTCAGAAGTATGATCTACAGTGTGCAAATCTTTCTCCAAAACGTTATAAACTATTGAGCGAAGAGAGTAAGCGTAAATGGGAATGTCAGGAGTGCCACAGTAAACTACCTAAAGTTGACAACTCGAACACACCGCTCCGCCCTGGCCCATCAGGACCCTCGAAACCCACAGTCGTCGATGAGTCGGCAGGTGAATGCCTATTATCTGGAAGTACTGTCACTTTGCGGAAAAAGCCTACATCATCATCATCATCCTCCAGAACGAATTACATAACAGAGGAAAAAATGAAAGAAATGCTGAAAACTGATAGACAAGAGACGAGACTAATTGTAGAATCCTGCGTCAATGGTTTATCTGAACAGATTGACGTGGTAAAAATTCAATGCAATGGTTACCAGGAATCCTTATCTTTTGTGAGTAAGCAGTATGATGAGCTGCGCAAGGAACTTGCTGACATGAAAAAACTCTTTGCTGTTACTACCTCTGAACTAAAAACAATCAAGGATGAAAATAAGACCCTTAAAGAGTCCATGAACCATCAATCTATCAGAATTAAAGTTCTGGAGGTAGAAACCTTAAAACAGCAGCAATGGTCGAGAATGCAGAATATTGAGGTTATAGGGATTCCTGAAGAGAAGGAAGAGGTCACGTCTGCGGTGATCCAAAAACTTACACAATTCATCGGTGTCCCTATAGTGCCGTCGGACATTGAATTTGCTCACCGTGTGCAACCGAGGCATGCCACCAGCTCTAATCGCGCTTCGCGCCCCATCGTCGTTCGCCTCAGGCAGCGGGTCCTGAAGGACCGCATCGTGGCCTCAGCTCGCAAGTACCGTAACCTCAATGCTAAGGATTTAGGACTGGGAGGGGAGTCCAACCGCGTATTCATAAATGAGCACCTCACAAGAGAAAATAAAATGCTTCTGAGCTCGTGTAAACAAAAAGCTAAAGAGGCTAATTATAAATTTGTATGGACAAAAAACTGTCGCATTTATGTCCGACGGAACGAGAACTCACCCCCTACCCCGATACTCTCACCCGCCGATACTGTGAAGATAATTTAGTTTCTATGATTAACCCTACTGGACTGATGCTAGTGATTTTGATTTTGGTCTTTTTGCTGATGTATGTACCTTTAGTTTTATGTTTTTATAAGTGTTATCACACACTACAATTTAGCACAATTTATTTAATATATTTTTATATCGTCTCCTCTAATATACACAAACACACACCTGATATACATTTGTCAATAATTCTCTTTTTTTATCATAATACTGCCACAGTTATACTTATACCATTAACTCCATGCCTAGCTATAATATTATTGCGTGATTTTTTGAGATTAATGCTGAATGTTTACTGTTATAAAAGATACAACTATCAGCTTTGTTACATAATTTTGAAATATAATGGGTAGCACAGTTAAAAAACTAAAGCTTTTTTATCAGAATGTTAGGGGTTTGCGGACAAAACTTGATACATTTTATAGGAACATTTTACTATGTGAATCTGACATAGTTATGATAACAGAATCTTGGCTTCATGATGGAATATTTGACGCTGAGCTCTGTAATAGCAAATATGTTGTATTTCGAAGTGACCGTGGGTCTCTGGGCGGGGGTGTAATGGTCTTATGTCGACCTGAACTCCAAGCACGTATGAGACCAGAATGGGAGAATAGTAATACGGAATGCATTTGGGTTTCGTTACCAGCTAAAAATGTAGGTACTACTAATGACATTCACATTGCCTTAACATATATACCCCCAGATTCATTGCGTGCACCTAGAATACATTCATTAACTGAAATTATATCTCAAGTTCGTGATTGTCACCCTAATGATCACTTCATTGTTGCCGGTGATTTTAATCTTCCGTGTATAGACTGGTCAACTAGTGATCACAAGATTATTAAAAAGGGTCCGGCAGAAGTTCAAGCTGCGGCATCGAAACTTTTGTTATCTTTTAACTTCATTGGTCTTTCGCAACACAACACATTTAAAAATGCTAGTAACAATACTCTTGATTTAATATTTTCTACTTTTACAATTGATATACAAAAATCTAGTTTCTTGCTAGTTCCAGAAGACAGAGCCCACACAGTTCTATCTATGACTGCAACCGACATATTGATACCTCTGATTATGCCTCGAGCTCGGCTTATGTACCAGTTTAAACGTGCAAATTTTTCTGACATCAATAATTCACTTTTAGAGCAGGATTGGTCCTTTATTAATAACGATGCAAATTTTGAGGAAGCTATTAATAATTTTTATATAGTAATGAATAATGTTGTTGAAAATTTTGTCCCAAAGGTACGCTGTGGTGGTACTTACACATACCCTGTTTGGTACAGTAGAGCACTTATCAATGTTATTAAAGAAAAAAGTAAAATTCATGCAATTTGGAAAAAATATAACAACCCTAATGACTATGCTGATTTCTCAGAACTTCGAAAGAGACAAAAAATACTACAAGAAGAATGCCATAAATCATATATTAGTTTTTCCCAAGAAAAAATAAAATCAAATCCCAAAGCTTTTTGGAGCTATGTAAAATCTAAGCGCAAAAATGCCACAGACTTCCCCCAACAGATGACCTACGGTGATTCTTTTTTCAATAACCCCAGTGACATATGTAAAGCTTTTAATGAATATTTTAAATCAAATTTTAGTTTACCTGATCCTTGTAGTAATAGCCCGTATAATGATGATAGTTTGCACTTAAATTTAATAAATAGCATAAATACCACTCCTAATGAGGTCTATAAGCTTTTATGTAACTTAGATATAAACAAAGGTAAAGGCAACGATAATTTGCCACCTATATTTTTCGTAAAGTGTGCAAAAACCTTAGCTGTTCCTATTGCCCTGTTATTTAATAGATGTTTTGATGATGGTTTGTTCCCAAATACTTGGAAACAAGCTCATATCGTACCCGTTCACAAAAAAGGCCTAAAAACGTCGGTAGAAAATTATCGGCCTATATCATTACTAAATGTCCTGAGTAAGTTAATAGAACGGATTGTTCATACGCATATCTATCCAGTAGTCTCATCCGCAATACCCACTGAGCAGCATGGTTTCGTTAAAGGACGTTCTACTGCTACAAACTTAGGCATTTTCATTGACTACGTAGCTACAAACATGGATGGTGGTTGTCAAGTTGATGTGGTCTACACGGACTTTGAGAAGGCTTTTGATCGTGTAGACCACATTATACTCCTACGTAAACTGTATACACTGGGCATTCGTGGTAATTTACTGAGATGGTTTGAGTCTTATTTGCTAAAACGTTCTCAAGCTGTCGTTGTAGGAGGTTATCGGTCTAACTATGTGGAAATTACTTCTGGAGTCCCGCAGGGATCTATTTTAGGCCCACTCCTATATGTTTGTTATTTGTATGACGTTACAGAATGTTTTCAGTATGCTAGATTCCTTATGTATGCTGATGATACAAAAATTTTTATGAAAATCAATAATCAATCAGACTGCCAGAAACTTCAGGAGGATCTTGATAGGCTTGGAGAATATTATAAATTGAATCGCGTCGATGTTAATGTCAGTAAGTGTTGCTTTGTGTCTTTCACACGTAAGAGAAATCCTGTTGAATATGTTTACCAAGTTAGCAGAATAAATATAAATAAAATGGAACTAGTTTGTGATTTGGGCATATCAATGGATGTAAAATTAACATTTTCTGAACATGTTGAATCAATTGTAAATAAAGCTTATAAGAGCTTAGGATTTGTCTTACGAGTGTGTAAACCTTTTTCTGACATTGTCTGTTTAAAGTTACTCTATTATTCTTATGTTAGAAGTATCCTTGAATACTGTAGTACTACTTGGAACCCACACTACATAACGTATATCAGTGATATAGAAAGCATTCAGTATAAATTTCTTAAACATTTAAATTACAGGAAATTCTATGTTCCCCAAAACTACCAAGATTCATGTAATTATCATTGTCTAGCAAGTCTTGAAAATCGGCGTACACTTTTGGACATGGCTTTTCTACACGGAATATGTAACGGATACATAGACTCCCCTGACCTCGCTAGTAGGATATTAAGTATAAATGCCCCGATTAAACGTACAAGACATACCAAATTTTTTGCCGTTTTGCACTCATCCACAAACTATGCCCAAAACTCGTTAGTTAATCGACTACATAGAGTTTATAATAAGAGATTTGACACAACTGATCTATTTTTTACTGGCAAGGGAGTTTTTAAAAGAGAGGTTGTTAAACTATTGGAGGAGGAAACTGCTAAGAAAGTAAAGTAGCACATATATATATATATTTATTTATTCTATACAATATAATTCTGTGTATATATATATTTATTATTTAAATCATGTAGTATATATATACTCAAATTCAAATTTGGTATACATTTTTATTATTTTAAATAAATTGTTCATTGTTATTATATGTATGTACAGTTTCTCAATTTGTATTAGAATGATAATATTCTTGCCTTGACTGTCTATTTATAATATTATATTTCTATAAAATGTAAATCTATTATTGGTCTTAAGAAAAACATGTATGTTAAGTTTATTTTAGAATAAGGACTGTTGATTTTAGTAAATAAATAAATAAAAAATAGCCTGGGCGAGAATGAAGTCTACTGGCGTGAGGCGAGGATGAGGTTCATGTACGAATGAACGAATGAATGAAAAATACTTTATTGCACAACTTAAATATAAAAACTGGACGACTTAAAAATAAAAGTACAATGGGCGGTCTTATCGCTAAGAAGCGATTTCTTCCAGACAACCTTTGGATGGAGAGGATTTCATGGCTAAAGAGGTGGTTGGTGGTGCACATATTAATTAGAGTCTAGCTAAATTAACTATACGTATATTATACATTATAAGTAAAGCTATGCTACAAATATACACACTTATATAATATAAATATAAATACGAGGTGAGCTTTTAAAAAGCCTGCCTATTAAAAACACTGGCACTCCCGCGCTCTGGCAGAACACGATTAACCGTTTGCCGCCAACTTCGGCAGGCGGGTAGTCACTAGCCCGGAGGATCTTACAGGATCATTCAGCCGTAGCCGTTGCCATATTAAACTCTTATCTGTATTCAAGCTATTACTATTGCTACCATGGTATATTAATTTCGGAAAAAACACATTCGCTGGCACTGTAGGTGATATCCAAATAGGCCTGCTTAACTCTGCGTTACACAAGTCACCATAAAGCTTGGAGCTTTCACCGACAACCATTTTCATCAAGCTGGTACACTGCTAAGATACATTGAGGCAAGAATACGTCTTGTCTACCTAATAATTAGATAAAATAAATAATATATAAATAAATAGATATTTAAAGGTAGTTAAGTTAAATAACTTAACTACCTTTAAATATCTATTTAGATCCAAATAACTTAAAAACCTCAAAAATATTAAATAGTCATAGCAACAAACTCCAATCTTTCTTTGATTTGAGACTGAGAGCCTGTGTCTATCCACAAGTATTTATTTACTTAGTTAGAACAGGAACCAATGCTCTGATTCGAGAAAGGTTTTTCAAAGGTTACAATGTACCTACGTAATAGATAAGTTAATAAATTGTACCTACTTCTGTAAACCTTCTGTAAACCTTTATGTAATCAATAAATAAATGTTATTATAAATGTTATTACGTATGTCTACGCCTGGTGCGGTAACTCGCAAGAGAACCTGCTCTGTTTCGTTGATAGCTTTCTGTGATTGTCTGTACCAAATACTTTATTACATGGCATTGAAGTAAGGTCAGATGAGGCTTTCGATAAATTGGGGATTTGGAGGGTTTACAGTTAAACCTTCTGCGTTTGCTTGATGAAATTCGCTATAACGTTAGCTTTTATTCCAATACTTCTTGCAAAGTTTTCAGACAGCCCCGAAAACTCCAGGTTCATCCTTAACCTCACAAAACCTTGTCAAAGAGTTGGTACGCAACGAAGATATGTGAGGTAGTAGTGGATTTCAAACACATTAAGGTGGAAGGAGGCAAGTACCTACACATAAGACAGTTTGTGGTAAAGTTTCAATAACACCAAAATCGTGAAATTTGTCACTACATAAAAATAATTCATAATTTGTTTATTCACAATTTATAACATTACAGTACATAGAGTCCAAAGCGTTATAAATACTAGTCTTATATGTACAAAAGTACAAATCACATCATAATACTTAAATAATCATTGTTATAATCAATTAAAATAAAAAAAAATGCTATTATGTAAATTGTCAGATCAGAACGTCATTACAAAATATATAGGTATAAGAAAGTATTTTACATTATAATTAAATTACCTTGTTGGGTGCTGCACGTCTCGATCTCTATGTAAAACACACCGTGAGTGTCTTACAGCACACATCGAGTTAACTCGTTGGGTGCTGCACGTCTCGATCTCTATGTAAAACACACCGTGAGTGTTTTACAGCACACATCGAGTTAACTTATGCTAGATTTTTTCGCCTACATCTCATACATCATCTTGCACTCGTGCACTAGCACAGCCGTTGTACTGGCGAACAGGTCCATTCACCTACTGTGGGATCGACCTTTTCGGGCCCATAGAGTTTGCAGTGGGACGACGTAAGGAAAAGTCGTTTGTTTACGTGCCTCACGGTTCGTGCCGTACATATAGAAATCGTAGGTTCTCTTACTATGATTCACTAGTCATGGCACTGCGGCGGATGGCGGCCAGACGTGGTTGGCCTCGCCATGTTTACTGTGATAATGGCACGAACCTGCGAGGCGCTGATAAAGAGCTGCAGAAGTCAATGCAGGAGCTAAACAATGAGGTCCTACAAGCCGAAGCAGCCAACAACCAAATGGAGTTCCACTTCATCCCATTTGCAGTGTAAAAACTGCGCTGAAGGTGATACTGAATGAACGCGCCCCCAGAGATGAAGTGCTGAGCACGCTGTTGGCTGAAGTCGAAGACATTATGAACAGTCGACCCCTATCACATGTGTCAGTCGAACCCGGAACCGTAGAGAGCTTAACATCAAACCATTTTCTCCTAGGAACCTCTTCTAACCTTCCAGTCAGGTAAGTTTGACAATTCAGACCCGTTTTTAAGAAAACAATGGCGGAAGGCGCAAAGGCTGGCCGATATATTCTGGCAACGATGGTTGAAAGAAGTTTTGCCCCAGCTGATACCTAGGAAGAAGTGGACCGAGGAACAGAAACCTCTACAGGTCGGTGACTTAGTTTTAGTGGTCGATCCTGACTCTCCCCGGAACGTAACCTACATACAGACTACATGTAATATACACGTACATAACTGATAACAACAATATTTCTGTATTTTATCTTTCGATTTTCTATATTGGTAACTGAACGAACTTAGGTCGTAAAGGTTTGGCCAGATTGTGAACCAATAAAAGAGATCTAAACATTGAATATCAAAAACATTGTTACATGCTGTCTGTTTGGAGTTACGAATTAAACTTTTTCGAATCTACGATGTGTTTTATAAAGCTGGAATTTACCAATAAACATATTTCGAGGACACAAATCAGAGGTTCCATCTAAAAAAACGCTTTTTTTTTGTTTTTTTATTAAATGACTGCAATAGCGGTTATTTTATGTAAGCGGAAATAATCAAACATTAAATGACACAATAACAAATAATTTCACTGATTATTGATGATAAAATTAATCACTAAGCCAATAGAACCGTATGAACTAGCTGTCGATGGTAGGATAGGCAATAACCTCACAAACAGAGCGGAACAAAAACAATGTAGAATGTCGATAGACTAGTGCAAAATGACTTATCGATGGAAATCTTGTTATGATTTCCATCTATAAGTCAGTCAGTGCCTCACAGCTCAGTTGGTAGAGCGCTGCCTCTAGTTCTTGTTTCTAGTTGTGTATTGTATGGTAATAATGTATCAACAAAAATAAGTATGCTAAGCATCCGAAATGTAGTTCCCAAATTACAAGCTGAGCTTAACTCGGGACTAGATGGCGCTGTGTGAAATTATGTACCGTTATATAAATGAAGATGGTGTTTGCGAATAAGCGTCTTGGGAAACTTGGGTATAGGTGGATGAAAGATACTAACTAAATATAGTGGTGTAGAACCCCTTCAGTCCGTGGATGTCGTAATAGCTGACTAAGGATCTCACTAGAAGACGGACTGTAGCTTTTGTGTATTATCCAACACCTGAGGAGATGGTGTAAAAACCTCAAATCTTTGAAGAAAGCCCAGTCCAACAGTCGACATAAGTGTACTGTTGAATCAATAAAATCGTGGAACTAACTGACTGACAATAACACACAACTAAAACCAGGAATCCAGAACCAGAGAAGCGCAAGAATTAAAAAAAAATCCTACGGAAAACGAATAGAGAGCAAAATCCTAGCGGTCGATAACATAAATTCTGCGTGTATTCAAATTACCAATATGTTTATATTATTTACATATCTCGTCAGTATTTGCGATTGTGTCACCACAAGCCGTATTTACATATTTTAAGTTACTCACTTGTTCGGTTGAATAAATAATGTATGTCAAAATATTCCTGGATTTAAATGATTCGGTGTGTTTACAAAACGACAGACTGACCCTATTAATTGGTTGGAATTTGGAAAGCAATTACCTGAATGTTTTTTTTATATATAGGTATAATAGGTTACATCTTGACCAACTCCAGAGCAAGTATGAGGCTCTACGATGGAGTGAGCATTTGTAAATGGTACTGGTTCTCTCGCGCATCGATGGAACACGGTAAACCGCTTAGCGCCGGACTTTTCCCTACAGGTTCTACCACCATGTATCACACCAACACTATCAGGTCACTTTCACCAATAAAGTAAAAGAAAACGCTAGCGAAAGTCAGCAATTATTTTTCAAGGAGTAGACCACTAGGAGGTAGATCATACCAACCCCAAGAGCTAAGTTTATTTATAGGTTAATTTACAATTTGACATTAATAATGGGCAAATTGGATATGACCCTCTTCAGTCTGGAGGGCAGAGACATTAGGGCAGACACATAGATATGTCTGAAATACGAAACCATTACTTTCAAATTAAACGCAGGTATATTCATACTTCTTGGAATTTTATGAATAGTTGAATATAACATTAATTTAACGAGCACATATTTAAAATGCTGTTCTACATTCTAGATTATAAGCGCTATTCATAGCGCTTATTATTAGATACCTCTTCTCTTTTCATAGTCGCTTTCATACATATGTACATTAAATTAGCTCTATGGATGCTGTCAATCACACACGGGTTATTCTTCACAGACAGTTTACAGGCTGAGCCCAACAGTAAACCACCAAATTAAATACATTAGCAGTTTCCAGTAAAAACGTTTACCCGGGGAAAGATATTTCTGCCGTTGCAGAATTGTAGACAGGTATCCAGGGAACAAGGCATATGCTCAGCAGTGGACGTATGTAAGCTAAATTAGTATCCAGGGTAACAGATCCAAAAGGTGACAGTTAGGTACAATGCATTGACATGCGCAGACAGCTTGGGCTCAATAAACCAATGAATATAATGTATAAGCAGATTCCAGTGAAAAGATTTACCCGGGGAAAGATACGTCACAACGATTTTTGCCGTAGCAGCATTGTAGACGGGTATCCTGGGAAAAGGCATATGCTCAGCAGTGGACATATGCATGCTAAATGATTATCCAGGGTAATAGACCCAAAAGGTGTCAGGTAGGTAAGTACATACAATGCAGCGACATGACAAGATAATGTCACCAGTGCAAAGCTGGGAACTCCCTGTACAGCAGATTAGAAGACAGGTCTAAAACCCAGTGCGATTAAACCCGTGGTTTACCTGACAAGTTCATTTGGGTGGACTATAGACGCTTGTTCTGGCTTAAAGACATCTCATAGGTATGTACCACTGGCACCGCTATAAATCCAAATATACATAGTTCCTTCGAGAGGTGGTCTAGATACTCGGGTTGTGGAAGTCACATTATACATTCTGACACAAATCTAACGAGTCTGGCCTTTCAGAGGCCGAGCTTGAAGTAAGTAACTGTACACAATAGCTGGCGGACAAAGGTTGCCGTACACCATTAACCTATAGCCCTTACGAAATTGCACCGCGATGCCTTATACGTACGACCAGGGAGTTGCTAACTTTGCAATATCACTTTCTGGTAGAATAAAATACATATATTTTTTATTATACGACGGGGACGAACTTGGCCTTCATCAAGCTATGATAAGGCAAGGTGGAAGCGCAATACACCCGGAAACCTCAGAAGTCTGAGGAACTGGCTATCTTACCTCTAAATGTCGGAACACAACATTTTTTTTTTTTATTGCGACAGAATTAGGTAAGATGGTGGTAGCTAGCTAGGATGACTTAAATAAAGTCCATCCACCAACCAAACCAAGCACAATTGCACTCCCCCTGGGCCCGGGACCTTCGGATCTGACACCGGTGGGAAAACCATCGCGTCATGCGGAGGGACAGAAGACCATAGGAAAAAAGGAAGATCGAAACGAGATGGTTGGATTGTGTAAAAGAGGTTTGAGTTGATTGGGTGATAGGTTGACGGCTGATAGAAGTGAGTAGATGAGAAGAACTTTTTATGCAGACCCTGCTAAGAGAATTCCGATAAGATTAAGGGCAGGATGATAAATGATGACGACTCAAACTCAAACATAACCTTCATATTACAGCCCTTAAAGCCACAGCAGCACTGAAATAAGACCAAGCGCAGATTTAATGATTGTTTCATTCAAGAAACTGTATCAAAAATCTATGCTTGTGTCTCGACGCTTGATAACCTTTGTAGTTAAACCATATACTTCTTGGAGGCCTTAGTACTTAGGTCACATCCTCAAAGAAGATGACATGCGAGGCATTGCATTGGGCCCGTCAACCTGAAGCATAAATATATAGGAAAGACTCGCGTATCCGTAATAAACCTGTAACCATACCAAACACAGCAATGCTGCTTGGCGGCGGAAATAGATATAGTGGTAGTACTTCCCGGGTTAATTATCACAAGGAGCTCTACTACTTTCAAATAAAACTAGATCTGCTACAACTTGAAGTTTGCCAGGCCTTCGTAGACTGGGTTCGTGAGATCGTGTGTGTATTCAGTGTACGTATGTACTTAAATACGTACGTTCGCTTCGCAATAATTTAATCCTCCAAAAGGGGTATTATGCTCTTGTGTCGTAATGAGGAGACCACCTGTGCGTGATGCCACCATTTGCGTATAAAATGGCCGTGATATCAATGGCTTAACATTCAGCTTATGAGAAATTAATTTATTTTCCCTTTTGAAATTAATTAATTGAAGTACACTCGAAGAGCGCTTTTCTATAAAATAATGTGTGGAAAAATATTCCTTGAAAAGCAGCTTTTATCGCAGTGTTCTGTTTATTCATTGATATGCACACTTGTCTGGTTTCTGAGGAGGTATGTTGTTTATACGGACACAACTAACAAAAGACCAAGCTAGCCCATAACTATAGCTAAGCCCGGCCACGCTTTGGGTACTGTGGCTCGTGGCTCTAATATTCAATAAATAGTAACAGACTCATGACTTTTTTCCCTTCGAGGATTCACCTCTGATCACTTCTCAGCACATGGATCTTATCAGGTTCTTGTAGGTACAAGGGGGTAGTCAGAAGCACGTTTGTTCGTATGAAGCTACTTTCGGCACATGCCCACGGTTTGCAATCCCATCACCGCCTAACGGAATACGAGCCAATTACATATGCCATTGGTAATTTTGAGGGACTTTAGGTTCTAGAGACATGCCGGTTTAATCACGGATTTGAACTCACAACCTCTGGATCGGAAGACGGGTCCATTCCATTCATTCAATAACAAGCCTCATAGCTCAGTTGGTAGTTATTCTGCCTTCTGCGCTGTAGGCTGTGGGTTCGATTCCCACCCAGGACAAACATTTGTGTGTATAGATGTTTATTCTGTGTTTGGGTGTTGTATCATATAGTATGTATGTATTTACAAAATGTTTGAAGTATTCTATCCGTAATCTAGCTCCCATATTACAAGCTATGCTTAGTTTGGGGCTAGATGGCGCTGTGTAAAATTAATTTCCTGTAATATTAATTTATTATTATTATTATTAATATTATTCCTTACCTACTTGGACATACGGCTCACAAAAATTAAAAGACGAGTAAATAATACTTAGTATAATAGCGATCATTGATATACCAAGAAATCTCATCCCATCATCATATCTCTTTAATTTAATATCTTAGTTTGCGTAGCTGTGGGCTTAGAAATGTGGGATGTTAGTTAATTAAATAAATAATCGATGGAAAGATTTGAGACAATTTGAATGGGACAATTTATTTTCAGATAGCATTGCAACTTTGAAATAAAGAGTATATTAGAAAACTCCGCTGTTAAAATGCAATGCTGTGTAAACATTTCAGTTAATCTAGTAACAACTTGTTTTGCAGACACAAACATACGGAAGCTGAAATTGTATATACCTATACATACAGGTATATAGAAAATTAACTTGACGAAAGATACGTATTTAGCATTGTTACCCCAAATGTCCATTGCACAGTTTACCGTTTAAAGGGATTGACATCAAACGCGGGTTAAACTTTGAACTGAGCCTACTCATAACGGAGCTCAAACAAGGAATCTAACTCCCGCGGTGTTCCACAATAGCTTTCGTCTGGCCGTCACTGCAGGGTATACCCACGACCTGCCCACAGATCCACATAAAACATTACAAACTCTAATGATATAGAAATAAGGACACTCTTTGTATGATCATAGAAATGCCATCTAACTACCTTTCAACAACTCAAAAGCCAAACAGAGAAATATCAAGGCGTACCGTGCTGTAGAAATACAGTCACGACCGACGTAAATAAAGCTGAAATCTCTTAAATCTATAACAATACAATATGATCCTAATTGCGATAGAGAAACGGTTCAAACGACGTTTGTAGAGTCCGCTGTGCGCGTGAGAGGAGAAACGTACGCTTCGACGGCGTGATAACAGAGGAGGACCGATAGATAGTAACAGGTGTTGGTACGAGAGAGATAGTTGAAGAAAGGTGGAATTGCCACAGGTATAATTTTGAAGAGTTATCAGATGAATGGACTATACGCAAGGTACACGATTATCGTGACGGAACGAGGTTTTTTAAAGATACCGTTGGATCCAAAAAATAGCGGTCAAGTTCGCCCAAAACTCTGCTTTGTTGGGAAAGGACGGAAAGCGCTTGACTTCAAGTGGTTATCTGATTCTATTTTAATAAGCTTCGCAGCTCAGTTGGTAGTAGGTTTACATACTGCGCTGTAAGTTATGGGTTCGTTTCTCACACAAATTAACGAAGAAGTGTTTGTGTTGTATTTTGTGTACACAACAAAATAAAGTATTCTATTCGTAATCTTGTTCCCTTACAAGCAAAGTTTGGGGCTAGATGGGGCTGTGTGGAAATCAGTGCCTTGTATTTTTTTTGTTTATTCAGATTGAATGCCCATGAAGTTCGTCTTTGAGTGTATCGAGACTAGTTAGAGGAACCATTGGCAGGCTGATAGTGATAAATACGTCGTCGGCACGCACAATGACGTGAATGATTGTCCAACACTTGTCAAGTCCCGTAGATGAGTCTAATAAATGTCGCATTACTGAATCTGATGATACGTTTATAATAGCAGGGACTTTCACAGTTTATTTGTTATGTTTTTAGCATTGCGGTTAGGTTTTGACAACGTGATCTGAATGGAGTAAGTACCTATCTAACATATTAAGTCAATTCGTACTTTTGTAGTTGAAGTTGATTTCATGAAATTCTGTTCCTGTCTGTTTCTGGCCCTTGTTAATACTGTTTAGTGTCTTTGTGTATCGTAAAATATGTCTGTTTGTTTATGTATTGTATTCATGAATATGAAAAAAAACAAAATCATATATTTTGTTATACGTACTTAGTGTTTAAATGCACTCACTGAGAAAGACCAAGATGACGAAACCAAATCCCAAAAGATAAATCCAACAAACAATATTCCTTCTTTTACTTAGGAAATCATTTTTAAAACTGTTTTGATAAATACATTTCGTGTCGTCATCCACAGTAAGGGAGAGCTGAAGTAAGTATAATCATAGGTAATGCACATGGCAACACGATAATTCATCCATTATCAAACAATGAAGGCGCTAGGGGACCGAGGGACAAAGAAATTACTGCTGACCAGGGTTGGCACGAACTATAGGAAATATGAAAAACTTTTCAGCACATTTCTGTTAGTAAATCAAATGACCAACATAATCGGCAAACATAATCGCTAACATAACCTAAATCTATAAATGTTGAAATTGATCACAGATTTAGATAATTCAGAGAGTTCTGGACTTGAACTTATGCCCTGTCTTGTAGTTTATCGTTTTCCACCTCTCAATTTTTTGTATCTGACGTCCAGGTCTCTCATAGTTTTCGATCTCTTATAGTTTTCTTATTGGAAGATCATTGGTGCAGCTGTAAGAGGCAGGAGCAAGGTGAGGCTTCATGCTAAAACCTCTGAAAATTACTAAGGTCGTCATGAATGTCTCGCGAAGCAGCAACCCTGTCGCGCTACTTGGCACGTGATACGGTAATTACTTTTTATACCATGCTAAGATATTATGGTTATGAGAATTCTGATTAAGAACTACTCGCTAATCTTTTGTTTATGTCTTAATATTAAAATACATAGAACAATTAACAGGATCATTAACTTTATGTAACGCTTCCTAAAAGCCATATGCGTATTTTTGATTCTAGTTGTATGTAATGCTTGCATGTATCAACCGTTGCTTAACTGAATTTCGTTTTGAATAAAATCGACAACGAAATATTTTATTTTTTTACACGATAGGTTTTGATGAATTAAAAATGACTTATTGCCTCTTTGAATCAACCAACATAACCTTCATATTTTGCAGTTGAGTCAAATAAAACTTATAGTGGTGGCAGCACAGCCAAAAACTGACTGTGCAGAGCGTGATCAATAACCATCAACATTAGTCATTTATATATGTCATTTCAATTTCCTAATTCACGAAATCTATAAGTATTGGAGATATTGTTCATAGCAAGTATGGTGATAGAGACAACCAACCAATCTCTCAATTACTCTAAATGTAGATTTGATCATCATACAAAACGATCTTACCCGAATCAACATAAGAAAATCGAAGTGATTCAATAAGGAGCAAAATAAACAAAACCAAACTCGTCCATCTTTTGCCCACCTTCTACAATCGGGGTTTAGAAAAACTCACCCCTCTATTATGTCCAAAAAGCCGCATCGAGGTGGGGCGTTTTTGCAAGCGAAGCGGTGATATAATCATTTATTGTGAAACAATTTAAGAAGTTAATTTTTTGGAACGAAGTTACTGACACATTATTTTGTTTGTAAAACAAAATCGCTTACAAAATTCGTCTGTTTTCTCTTTCTCATTTATCCTCTTTGTATTTATTACCACTAGATCCACGCCCTGAGTAGTGATCTGTATGTAGTATGAGAAGTATGTATTTACAAAAAAAAAGTATTGAAGTATTCTATCCGTAATCTAGTTCCTATATTTACAAGCTATGCTTAGTTTGGGGCTAGATGGCGGTGTGTAAAACTAATGTCCTGTAATATTTTGTAATTTATCGGTTATCCAAAAGCTGGAATGTTCATAGTACTCACACCAATGCAATTATTTGTGCGTCCGAAAATATAATTTGATGTTTATAACCGACTTTCAATAAAAGGAGGAGGTTCTCAATTCGTCGGCATCTTTCTTTTTTATATTTTAATAACCGATGCAATCATTTTGACAGTTATATGACACGCACTTATTCACAGACACTACGCAATGTATTGTACGTGCCATCTTTCTATTCAACTTCCGTGTCCCGCTGTAACTATAGCCACGCGTTCAAATTGCGTGCAACCGTGAGAACGCGCGCCCGATTGCCGTCCAGCTCAAAGGCGCCGCGAGTTCCCTAATCGCTATTATTTGAACTGCACCCTTGCAAGCTTTTAGGAGGTACTCCAAAACAACCTTTAATAAAGAAATTCTGGGCGTGATTTAATCTCAGGATTAACTATGATGATGAGATTTTCTTCTGTATTTTGCCACTTGCCACTCAGCAGACTGGAAGTTGAAACCTAGGTACGCAGTCATGTCATGCTAAGGACTATGTTTCACTAAACATCACATCACATTAACAGCCCATTAGTGTCCACTGCTGGACAGAGCTGGGAGCTGGAGGGTTTTTGCCACCACGGCAAACGGATTGGTGATCGCAGTATATCATGTTTTTATTTTTTACGGAAACGGGACCTTAAAAATTATTAAAATATACGTATTTAGAATCAGTGTACTACCATTCATTTGATATCTATTTTTCAGTGATATAACGTATTTTTATCTTCCACCATATAAATATATAATTGAATCGTCCCGATTAAAAAAATAATTGTAAAGCATGCCGAAGAAATAGACACACACAACACATACTCTCGTAAAGCATAACCCTCCTGCGGCAGTCGGTTAAAGAGATTTCCGGTCGCCTTCATCATATCGGCAACTATTTCATTCAAACATTATTTGCAAGACATCCAAACACATTGCAATTTCAAGTAGCATCAAACGAGAACCAGCATGTCAACTCGGCTGGCGATTGAGCAACTTCTAAGAATGTCTGGCTATAGGGCCTTGCCGGTATATGATTCACCGTCACCAGACCACTACATACGTACGTGTTATACAAGTAATGTTTGTTTGCGTTTCACTTGTGTGAGTACGAGTAGCGTCATTTGCTTAGATCACCGATAAGGCGATGTTACGTGATAGTAATATGAATCAGCTCAGACTATTTTTACGACATATTTGTGGGAACATTTCGATTACTTTGTGTTATTCTTTCTTTGACATCATTTATTTTGAGTCTGGAAAACACATTGTTTATTTCATATACGTAACCTAGGTATTAATGAGCTGTAGCAGAATGAGTATGGGTCCGCCTTGTTGTGGGTTCAAATCCAGTCGTGCCAATGGACTTTTCGGTTTATCGGAAGTTTATGTGCGCATTTGATACATGCACATGCTCTGGCGATAAAGGTCACATCGTGAGTATACCGGCGTGTTTCTTAGGACCAAAAATCTCTGGCTATTATTCCGCTTAGCGGCTTGCAACTTGTCACGATTTGAATGCTATCTACTTGCAAACCGTGGGCATGTGCTGACCGTAAATTTGTACGTACCTCTAACTACCCCGTAGTAGGTGATACTCATAAGATCCGCGCTCTGAGTAGTGATCCAAGGTAAATCCTTCTTCTTCGACTTCGACACCTTAAATTCTTTATTAACTTAGATCTATGTAGGCTTTCACAATGTAAATGAGTCGGTACAATAATTTGGAATTAATTAAATTAATGATAAGTGTGGTGATTATAGCAAAACCCTCTAATATAGGAGGAGACTCTATCTAGCAGTACACTAATTGATGTTATTTACTGAATTAACATAACCATGTATTGCTGTTATCATTATTTAGGTGTAACAATATTTCTCGTATAAAATGAGGAACATCATAAATTCATTCGTGAATTTGCCAGAATCTTACCAAGCCATTGAATCAAAGGCAAGTCTCAATCCAGCCGAGTCCGAGACTTGAGCGATGGCTACACGGAGTGTTAATTGCGAACCGATCGGTGACGTGGACTCATTTGACCTACGGCCGAGGGTAAAGCTAGCCTAGAGACAGATGTCAGACAGAGGGCGGGTTTAGTCTTGTGAAGACACTTAGCAGACTATTTGTGGTTTAATTCAGACTTAATATTTAATCTTGCTCTTATACAAGCCTAGCTTCTCAACGGTAAGATTTGATAATCAATTTTTGGGCTCTGTAACCAAAAGGTGACAACGGGACCCTTTACTAAGCATCCGTTATCCGTCTCTCTGTCAGGCTGTATCTCAAGAACCGTAATAAGTAGATAGTTGATTTTATCGCAGAGTGTATTTCAATTTACGCTTTTTTTTCTTTATTATTATTTTATTGTGCGCGCTGCAAGAACTTTTAATTTACGATGGGTCGGCTCTTGGTCACGAAACATAGTTTGAATTGGAAATTGGATTTGACGACCCTGATGTCTTCAAGAAGAGAGTCAATATGCAGCTTCTGAGTGGGCTCGCTCCATAGTAGATCTCATCTTTGTGTGAGTTCAAAATATTTAAAAAATAGTTAAATGTAGGTCAAAATCCAAGTGTATATCCGCACTTGGCCTGGCCGATATAATATCTTAGGTAACAAGCATCATTATCACGGTAAATCTCCTATGGATACGGAGCCATAAAAACAGACTTGTAACAAAGGTAAATAACTAGTAAACTAGACCAAAGCGTGCTGTTTCCCGATTTGGAATGAGCGACGTCAGCGTTGCAAGCCGACAGATACAGGAGCTTTGACCTATCTCGGCTCAGAGGTTAGGCTGCTCTGACAGACCAGTGCTTGGTTTGACCTACTGGGTTTACACCAAAACGCAACATTCGCACGGCTTCGTATTGTAGTCAGTCATACATCTTAGATGCGTTATTTTGTCTGTTTTTCTTTATAAATTAATTAAGTAGCTCTATAGGCTTGTACGCAGAGCGAGGACGATTGAGCAAGCTTTCCCAGAAGGCACTGGTTCTCCCGTTTATCGACCGAGGACGGCTAACCGTTTGGCGCCGGACTTCGTCTGGGTGGTCACTCACCAGGTAGAAGTGTGATCATTCAGCCGTTACCAGCGATTCCGTTGCCCTTGTAACTAGGCGATAGATGACACCAACCCCAAAACAATTAAAAAAGCTTTTTTTAAACTATTTCTTAAAATCTTCTGTGGGATTCTCAAATACTAATGTATTAAAAATACATACTCGTTTCGGAATTGAGAAAAGCATTTCCGGAATCTCCATCGGAAGTTTCCGAATTCGATCCGATATTACAGGAACCAGTCTCTTCCAAAACGGTTTAGCTACATTGTGTTCTTTGTGATAGGATGTACTTAGTATTTCTTCTTGTACTATTATAATTGTTATCTAGATAGTAAGATTTCTACCTGAAATTTAAGTTAGTTTTTACCTTGTTTTGTTTGAGAGACAAATAAACAAAACATATTATTTAAATTATTTAGCTTGCAATTTGTCTTCAGTTCGCATTCAACGAGTTAGATATTTTTGCTGGTACATTTGTAACAGACTGACAAGCAAAATGATGATGATGTACTTGTGGACTAATCGTATCCAGTATTTTGTTATCCTCGTATATATCGTTATCAATGAACAGTGCAAACAGGCAATGGCTAACAGTCCAAAAGTAAACGCCCTGGGATCGGTAGGTGTTAACTTTTAAGGCTTATAGGTTAGGTTCAAGTCTCGATCTAGGTACTACCTAAGTATATATGTATTTTATGACTATTAAATAAATACTTACATTAAGCCAGGGTCCGTTGCGCGGGTCTCGATTGACTCATACTTAAAAATCGGACAACGGACGTGTACATGAGAAATACGCTCACTATCAACATATTTGATTATGTCTCATGCATATGTTATCAATGATTTAACTGTTAAATAAAATAACACATCGTTAAAACTACAATGGTGAGTAATAGGTTCAAGCGCAAAGTAGTCATCAGATATCATCATCTTCGTTCAATAATAACTTATAAGCCTCATAGTTCAGTTGGTAGTAACTCTGCCTTCTGCGCTGTAGGCTGTGGGTTCGATTTCCACCCAGGACAAACATTTGTGTGATGAATACAGATGTTTGTTCTGTGTTTGGGTGTTGTATCATATAGTATGTATGTATTTACAAAAGTGTTTAAGTATTATATCCGTAATCAAGTTCCCATATTACAAGCTATGCTTAGTTTGGGGCTAGATGGCGCTGTGTAAAATTAATTTCCTGTAACATTTATTTATTTAATTCGTTCAATAATGTTTTTGGATATTTAAATGCGTATATCCAGCAAACTACCTTCACTTAGGTAATTGATTCAGGCTTTATTTTTCAATGATCCATTTTTCAATATGAACATGAAAAAAAAAATTGTAATAAATCCTCTAAATTTATTTGATAAAATCAAATCGACACGTGACTCTACACGAGGCATCCTAAGGAAATCGATTTTTTAGAATAAATTTTGCTGATATGTTTCTAAGTATTTTTTTTTCTGTTTTCAGGTTTATATAACTTTAATGCTTCTTTTGCTTTTTTTTCTTTTACATTTGCGTACAATAATGAGTTTATCTTTTGATTCGTCATTTTCGTCATCTAGGATGGCACAGCTTTTGACCTCGAAACTTACACTGGCAAAGTTTCGAGGAGTTACGATGGAGCGAGCCTATCCAGAAAGTGCCTACTAACTATCTTTATGAAGACATTAGTGTCGCTACGCGCCGGAAGCTAGTTCCAAGTTTTACAGTGCATATAATAACATGTTTTTGAAAGCGCTTCGTTCTAATAAGTTGAATATCAAACAGGTGGAAAGGAAAATTACCTAGTATACATTTGATGTAGTAATTCTTTGAGCCTGGGCTGAGCTTTTTGTTGAATACAACTAGACTTTTGTATTCACACGGCTTTTGTGATTACAGTCGTGATTGCAACCAAAGTTTTAAAATAAATGATTCACTGCATGTTTTCTTTTGTAAGTGAACAGTGTCACCCTTTGTGCCCACAGACTGGTTTCTAACTCTTTGTCTAACTGTGTTGCTCTTAACTGGTACAGGAGTGTGTATTGTTGTAGGTACTCCTTTTCATACTCGCATGTGATGAAACAAAAAGATAAATGTTAGTTAGTACATGCGTGTGGATGGAATATTAATGGTATTTTCTTTATGGAGATTTAAAAAATACAAATACTTAACAAAATAGGAAATAATCTTCCCATTCAATATAAACAAATGTATTTTAGCAAAAATACTCATGGAACATAAATTAGTCTTGAGTTAGCGGTAAAAGGTATTATGAAGCAAGCAAACGCATTATGCACTATTCATTGATTGAGATTGCGGTCACTAAAATGAGTAAGGTACTTTCTGTCAGTCTGTTACAAATGTACCAGCAAAAATATCTGACTCGTTGAATGCGAACTGAAGACAAATTGCAAGCTAAATAATTTAAATAATATTTTTTGTTTATTTGTCTCTCAAACAAAACAAGGTAAAAACTAACTTAAATTTCAGGTAGAAATCTTACTATCTAGATAACAATTATAATAGTACAAGAAGAAATACTAAGTACATCCTATCACAAAGAACACAATGTAGCTAAACCGTTTTGGAAGAGACTGGTTCCTGTAATATCGGATCGAATTCGGAAACTTCCGATGGAGATTCCGGAAACGCTTTTCTCAATTCCGAAACGGAACGAAATTCTCAAATACTAATGTATTTTTAATACATTAGTATTTGAGAATCCCAAAAGTAAATCCCAGGGCGTTTACTTTTGGACTGTTAGCCATTGCCTGTTTGCACTGTTCATTGATAACGATATATACGAGGGTAACAATATACTGGATACGATTAGTCCACAAGTACATCATCATCATTTTGCTTCGCCCCTTCATCACGACTGTATTGTTTTAAGTGTAGAGTTCCTTGTGAAAGGGCTCGTTCGGCGAAGTACTTTCATATAACCAAACCTGCCGCCGGAAAAGAAGAAGCAAAGCAGCATTGCAGTACACTGGTAGTAGGACCTGTGAAGGCCCACCTGAACCCTCCAGCACCAGTTTCCCGGGCACCGTTGGTGCGGGAGCCAGACCCTGGGAAATCTCGCTACGTCGTATACATTCTTGCTCTGATCTAGCCTAGACAAGACAAGAGCTAACCCATAATTAATAAAAAAAATACCTCACCCAATGAAAAGGTTGCAATATTTATGATTATATACGATATATTTATATATTGGGAAAATAGAGGCTTTGATTATAACACAACTCAGTCTGAGTGTATTGGTAGGTTTAAAGAGCCTACTATAAAATAAGTGTCTTTATCAAGGATGAGAACGTGTAGCCCCATGTTTCTATACCAGTTTGTAGCTAGTTAGTGATGAATGAATGAATGAATGTATTTATTAAATAATAGTTACATATCACAATGTAAGCAAAATCTCCATTAGGTAGTAGTAAATATTTTGAAGTATTCCGTATTTTAAGGTAACTATACCTACGTAACTTATTCACAAATTTTATTGAAATGATTTTAAACTTTGTACCTTATTATTCATCAAAAAACGAACAAGCCCGAGTTTCTTGGCTTTCCCTGAACAGGTGAGAAAGATTGGAGATTCAAAAGCATTCTTAAAAATCTTACTGAAAAACGTTTATTAAATCAATACTATTTGTTTTGATATATCAAAATAATAATATAGCGGTGTGACTGCGCTCCACAAATCTAGCTTTAGCTTGTTTGCGAGTGACGTACACAGGATGCAAAGCTGCCGAATTCATACACAAGATGAACTCAAGCTAATTAACCCGCAGTGAGCTGCTGTAGACGGGGACTGGGGACTTGGCTTTGTCTAGACTTGTAAGTAGAAGGAGATTCTCTGTTGTCAGTATATTTCGAAGCACGAAAGTGAGGGAAACGGTTATTTTTGGTTGGTCATCATGCTTAAGTTCATCATAATATTATTTTTATTTTATTCGGGAAACATACAGATACAATAGGTATATAAAAAGGCAATTCATTAAAAATAATTCCTAATCCAACAAAGTCGCAACTTTTAAGTACTACATAAGAAAGGAAGTAGACAAAATGCAAAATCTTAACCGCCTCTGTGGTCTAGTAGTTCAGCCCAAAGATTTCAAATCCAGAGGTCCCGGGTTTGATCCCCATGGGGAGTACAATCTATTGTGCTTGGTTTGGTTGGTGGTAGGACTTAGTTTAAGCCTGGCTAGCTACCACCATCTTACCTAATTCTGTCGCTAAAACAACAATTTAAAAAAAATGTTGTGTTCCGGCAATTACAGGTAAGATAGCCTCAGTTTATTGAGGATTCCGGGAGAAGTGCGTCTCCACCTACGGCCTTATCTCAACTTGTAACCAGGTGAGATGAAGGCCAAGCACTTCCCCGTCGTACAATAATAAAAAAAAAACAAACAAAAACAAAATATGAGGCCAGAAATACAAAATTTTAAACAATCTTCAAGTTTAATTTAAATTCACAAGAGAATTCAGTAGGACGCTTTTAAAACCGTTAAGTGATAGAAATAGCAAGTCAATATCGAAGAACTTTTTACTGTAGTTATTGCAATAATTATAATAATCCATAATAATACTATATTTTTACCGCCTCTATGGTCAAATGTTTGTGGTAGCACTTAGTTTAAGTCCGTCGGAACAAACAACCAGCCCATCTGATATGAAGTAGAACTCTTGCCTATAACAAAGCCTTACAGCGTAGGTCATATCCACAAAGAACATTACCTACGCTGCACTGCATTGCACCCGTCAGCCTGAAGCATAAAGTTGCTAAGCCGAAACACAGCAATGCTGCTTCACGTAGGAATTAGGTATGATGATAGTACTTCCCCTAACGAGCTCTTTCACAAGGAACTATACTACTCTTAAAATGATTATGTTCCAGCATTAAGAGGTAATATAGCCAGTTTCTCAGTTCCTCAGCAAATTGCTTTTTTTATACTACTAGGAGACGGGACAAGCAAGTAGCTCACCTGGTGTTAAGTGTACTCTTGCCTATGACAAAGCCTTACTGCATAGTTCACATTCACAAAGAACATAGCCTACATGCACTGCATTGCGCCCGTCAACTTGAGGAATAAAGGTGTTAAGCCTCACGTACCCGTAATTTCACCGGCAACCCTTCAAACCGAAACACAGCAATGCTGCTTGGCGGCTGAAATAAGTATGGTTTCTTATGGTATATTCTTATCTTATAGTATATTAAGGGGCTTCTACTACTTTTAAATCTTCCTCGATGTATTCCCAATCAATATTCTCAAAGCAACCGCCGCCGCGCCGACTCTGGCTCATATAGCTAGGACCAAGGATGAGCCCGACAAATTAGGAAATAATTCCTTGCCTTGCGGAGTCTTGTCTAGACACGGCTAAGTTGTGCTAACAAGTGCGTCTGACAACCCTATCAAATTCCTATCCTAATTAATTAGACTTTGGAGGTACTTGGTAGCGGTGGAGTCAATTATTGTGCTTGAAGTTGTCTACGAATTGTTAGCGGAGTTTGGGCAACTCATCATCATTCTCCTGCCCTTATCTCAAGCAAGGGTTGGCACATGCTCTCCTCATAAACTCACTCATATCATATCATATCATCTACTCTGCAGCCACGCCTTTCATACAGGCAACTGATCAATTTCTGGCAAAATCAAAAGCTCGTCTTATTTGCTTTAATGTAGATCATTTAGACGTAGAAATTGTGAGACTAGAAAAATGTTTTGCCTTCGCGATATCAGTATATTAAGTGACTTTGCTCGCAGTCTATATGATATATAGATTCCATAAACAGTCAACATTCGTTTCTTCCCAATATTTCATGATTTTAAGGCCTACCTTAAAATACCACACTTAAAATACCCTACAATCGCAATGAGTCTTACAAATGTTCTATATTTTTTATGGTACTACGGGGAAGCGCTTGGCCTTCACTAACATCACACGTTGAGATAAGGCCGAAGATGAAGTCGCACTTCACCCGGAATCCTCAACAAACTGAGGAACTTGCTATCTCTTACCTCTAAATGCCGGAACACAACATTTTTTGAGAATTATTATTATGGCGACAGAATAAGGTAAGATAGTGGAAGCTAGTCAGGCGGACTTAAACAAAATCCTACCACCAACCAAACCAAGCACAATACTGCACCGCCTGGGGATCGAACCCGGGACCTCTGGATCTGAAATCGGTGGGTTGAACCACTAGACCACAGAAGCGGTTAAAAAATATATCTATATATGCAAACAACGCGAGCAAAAGCTAGATAATCAATAAGCTTTAATCTCGATCGGTGACGCAAGGATCGGTGATATAAATTGGAATACCACGCTTTTTAATTCCTGTTTTTTTTGACAAAGAGAAATAACGAATAAACTTTACCGAGTTTACCCTACCTCGAACCATGAATAAAAATACCTTTTATTAAAAAACGCCGAAGAAAGCTACAATACAAATCATCACCAAAATCCTCGAGACGTGAGAAAAATATTCATCATTCACAATGATCCCAGGCTTGTAGCGTCGGGCCAAGTTTTTTGTAATGCCCCACAAATCACTTGTACTACGCGTGGGGTCCACACGTGGACCTCACCCCTCGTCCCACATGAGACAAAAGTTCACCCTCGGCGTTGGCGACCAGTTTAGCAAGAGCTCTGTGTACAAATTAATGTTATTGGAAGAACTTTGGGACACGACAGCGCGACTTGATGAAGTTCGTTACAGATCTTTCCCTTGTCATTAAGTCGTTTTGTCTTTTATAGATGATGGTATGTTTGACCTTAGTGGTATAATAATGGTGAACTTGTCGAATAAAAGGCCTCATCTCAACTTGTAACCAGGTGAGATGAAACCCAAGAGCTTCCCCGTCGTACAATAAAAAAAAAAGCCGACTGACTGACTTACATATCTTAAGGTAGTTTAGCATAGCCGTTCTCTTAATCTCATTGGAATATGTTAACATTATTTTTATTCCATCCCCATAAAAGGATGCTACCCTAATTGTGCGGACATTGTTTTTCAAGTAAGTTAGTTGGAGGTCAAACGCTATCATCAATAAAATAAAAAATAAACAAGTCGATATCTCTTCATTTGGGCTGTGTGTCGATCGTCAGTCAGACTGTCACGACGTTTATGTATATAGATTTCGATAGCCATATTGCATACATTTGATAATGGTTATGTGTTAATCGCCGTGAATCAGTAACGCTACAGTTTTGATATACAGACCAGTTTTTATGTAGTTGCGTGACCGAGCTCGTAACGTCTCGTGCTGATGCTGAACGGTCCCACGGCTAAGATCTTACATGATGCGGAAAGGAGGTCCACTTTCAGTTTTATTTAACTGATCGCGTAAAACTTTATCACACTCATTATACAAGCGAAAGTGTGTTTGGATTGAGCTGAAACTTAGCACATATGTTGCTCTAGACCGAGAATAGGACATATCTCACTTTTTATATCATCAATTCTCATGGGAAATGGAGTGTCAAACATCGCCGTTTAACACTAATTGGTTCGTTAATCCTTCACGCCAAAACGAAAACCGGATTAGCCGAAAATTAGCACATATGTTGCTCTTGACCTAGAATAGGACATATGCTACTTCATGCCCCATAAATCAGTTCACATGGTACGTGAATGGGATAAAACTGATTGGTTCTTTAATTTTTCACGCCTAAACTACTGAACCGGTTTAGCTGAAACTATGCATAATGTTGATCACAAATCACATTTATAGTAAAGATAAGGCTAATTCAAATCCGGGTACCACACCAAGCCGTGAGCTAGCTAGTTATATATATTTATTGAATCAAATTGTTCACATGTACCTTCTGTACTGTAAAAATATTATCTCGAAGCTATAATCTACCCTTTAAATAAAAATCTTCAGAAACTTGATGAACAGCAAGCAGGTAGGTAAGCAGTGAAGGTTGTGGGTTCTATTTTCCACCCGGGGCATACTTTTGTGTAATAAATATAGCTATTTGGGTGATATAAATCGATGATATACATATATATACATATTGTATGATAAGAAAGTAAATAGGTACTTAAAAGAAAATGAGTTTATAAGTATTCTATCCGAAATCTAGTTACCATATTTCTTATCTTCCCGTTCGATAGAGATGTAGACTTTGCATTCGAACCATTGAGACTTATATACCATAAACTAAGATGTTCTTTTTTTCTGTACCTACTACAAAATGGATGTATAATTTATGTCTGAATAAATGTACTGAAATTTTGCTAAGTTAGATGTGAAATCAATGTCCAGTTATTTATTTTACTTATTGAATTGTCTTTTTTCTTTTATTCAAGCTATGGAAACCTTTTAAGAAGACTGAGAGATACTGCGGCTAAGGTACCTTTTCTACCCCTATCAAAATTCCTCTAAACTTGTAAAGGCAAGGCTCTACGATGATGCGAACCTACACATAAAGGGGTCTATTAAACCTCTTCTTGAAGACATTAGGGTAGCAACGTAAATACATATGCTGGAATCTGATTCCGGGTTTGTGCAGTGCGCATAATAAAATGTTATTTAAAGCCACTTGTATATTTTATAAATATATTTACATGCGAGGCTTTCACGGTGACCGGCTATAAATCGAATAAGGCAGTAACTGTAAGCCAGCACCAGCGCGAATAATATTCATTTCAATAACAGATTTAATTTAAAAAATCAGTTCGGTATTCTCTCATACAAAAGATATAAAATAACAATATAAATTCAAATCTGGATTTATAGTGAAATTTACATCACCACTGTTTATAATAATGCAAATTTAATTAATCATGCAAGCAAACACGCCAGCCAGACTATGTATGTCCCGCAGAAGCCATTAATGCAATTTCAATTATAAAAGCATTGTTTTTAGCAAACAAAAAATCCCATACGTGCAAATATATATCAACACCTCATGTATAAAATTCCACACTCGGGAAAGACCACTCGATTCAGCATTACAGCTATTCAGCCGTCGGTAAACCAGTTTTATAAAAGCTCCCTCACCCCTCACCCTCCATATATTATCGCCCACTCGGGAGGAAGTTGGAGAGAGCGCAGGGCTCAGCAGACATCGGTTGTTGAACAATAGAGGTGTGAAAGGGGTTTAAGTAAACACTCTTTTGTGAAACGTGGTATTGTAGGATCGCTTTGTGCAAATAGATTACGTAGGTACTGTCGCGCTGTCTGTCACTTAAGAACCAACAATGGTAAGCCATGCTCTCGGAAGGTTTTTATGAGGGCCTTTAAAGTAGAGCCTTTGCTTTGTAGAGCCTCTTTTTGGGCTTGATATTCAGAATCGTGAAATGTGAGAAAACGTTTTTCGCTGTTTTACCTTACTACACCTCATTTCTATATTCTTTATTGTGAACCTTTAAAGCAAGTATGCTAAAAGGTACATACGGCGGTGTAATGGCGGAGAGTGATCTCTTCCAGACGCCCACAAAATTGATATTACAAAATCTATCTATTATTCTTCTTATCAGCCCATTAGGTAATGTCTACTGATGCACTGAGCCTCTTCCAAAATTGATCGGTTTTTCTATAATCACCTCGCTTGGCAGGTGGGTTGGTAATCGCAGTAAAGATAAGGTGATAGATAATACATACAGTTGAGCTAATATGTATCCTATGATTATTAATGGGTATCATTAAACGGTCAGCTGATTAAAGAGGTCAGCTCTCGGCTGAGGTTAGGTCAACATTGGTGAATTAAAAAAGCAAGTTTCTGAAAATCTAGCAACTTCGCCGCGATAAGTTCCGATTTTATGCTGTTAAAATAACTATTTAGCTGGTTTTTCTTGCTACCAAATATAGAAAGATACCATTTGATTACTTGCTTTTATTGATATTTTAAAACTGAGCCTTAAACTGCCTGTTCCACTTAAATCACGTAGGAATTATTCAATTCGTTCGTTAGATGGACTGTATATATTATTTTTGGTTATCAATAGAGCGGACATATCTTAATCCCTCTGAAAGATGTACTAGACTGTCTGAATGATTTCTACACACTCTCAGATCCTTAAAGTCTGTGTTCTTATGTTCAGCCATAGACTAATGAAAACACATGTTTTCATATAAAAAATAATATCAAAAGCAAAATATATCAAAATAGTAGTATTTTAACATAAAAGTACTCTTTTTTTATATTGAACGACGGTAAAGCGCTTGGCCTTCATCTCACCTGATGTCAAGTTATGATAAGGATATATAACAAAGTCCGCAATCCTTAACGGACTGAGGAACTGGCTATCTTACATCTAAATGCCTAAATCATAGTTCAACGTTGCTATGGCGACTGGATAATGTGATAGTAGACTTAAAACAAGTCCAACTAAACCAAGCACAAATGAACCCCCGGGGATCAAACCTGGGTATGATACCGGTGGCAAACCACTATACCTACATTTTGAAATCCGTCTGCTCAATTTGCTGGATATCCGAACTCCAGATTGTGAATTGAACATTGAAAGCAAATGGAAAACTGCGAAAAATATGCAGCGTAGACTTTGTACAGTTTTTTGTTTTCGATCGCGGAACAAAGCACACAATCTAAGACAAGAATTGTATCCGTGAAACACGAACGCTCTTAGCGCAGCTCCACTGCTCTTGATTATATGCTATTTGCAACAACTGCTACTTGAAATTGAAACTGCGCTCTCTCATGGGATTGCACTTCTGTAGGGTCCAATATTTTCTAAGTTCCAATTTATTTTTAAGGTGAACGCTTTTTTGGCAAAAGGTTCACGTCATCAACATGTCGATTTGACAGCGTCACCGACATGCAAATGTGATGTGTTGCGCGAGACAGGCTGCTAGCGTATTAAAACAGATTTCTAGTTTATATCTAGTTTTATAAATATGAGTTGTATTTATATTTGTTCTAGGCTTACGCAGGCCAATACAAAATATTATGTTGTAAATACGAAATCGTATATCATTATTGCGACATATATTAATTTAATCATTTCAATTAACAAATGATTAAATGTACTTAAATGAAAAAACACAGTTATTACAAAGTTTTTTTTTTTAAGATGGGGAAGCCCTTGGCTTTCGTCTCATCTGATATCAAGTAATGATAAGGCGAAGGTGGAAGCGCACTTCGCCCGGAATCCTTAAAACCGGCGAACTACTGCGAACAAAGTTGAGGCGGTAAAAAGATTGAACATTAAACATAACAAACGATACGAAAAAAAATCTCCCGATAATTGCGCCAACCCTTACCGCTCACCCCAAGCCCCAAACGAACGCAACATTACCTTGTCTTTGAAATTTATTATTATTATACAACATTGCGTTTGGGGGTTGAAATCGCATAGTGCATTCGCCAGCAGCTGCCTCGCTGTCCATCTTAGGGTTGATGACGTCATTGCACCAAGCGATTCTATCCTCTACCATGTTTAAATAGCGGTTATATTTCTTTGTGGGAGGCTGAAATCCCAAAGGAACATATGTGCTGCCAACCCTCAAAATTAGATTTAGGTGGAAAAAATTACTTAATGGGGTGTTTTCTGCGCGAGACCGATGTGATCCGGGTTTTTTCATATCCGTCTTTATCCGTGCTCAGTCGTCGGTGAAATGATATACGGGGCTGGCGAAGCTGATCATGTTTTAAACTGATACGTTTTACATGAACTTGTGAAATGAGCTTGTAATTTATTAAGATTAGCTTATCTTTTAACCCTCTATTGGGTTTACCATAAAAAAATACCCTCAATGAATGAAATGCTTCATGGTTCGTTTAGACTACATAGGCGCGATATGGATTTTGGTAATACTTATTTTTTTATACTACTAGGAGACGGCACAAGCAAGTAGCGCACCTGGTGTTAAGTGTTCTCTTGCCTATGACAAAGCCTTACTGCATAGGTCACATCCACAAAGAACATAGCCTACACGGCACTGCATTGCGCCCGTCAACTTAAGACATAAAGGTGTGAAGCCTCACGTACCCGTAATTTCACCGGCAACCATACCCTTCAAACCGAAACACAGCAATGCTGCTTGGCGGCTGAAATAAGTATGGTGGTAGTAATTCTCCGGACGAGCCCTTTCACTAGGGGCTTCTACTTCTCTTAAAATAATTATGGTAAATTGTAGCTTTAAAACACATCGTGAAGTCATAAACGTGATTCCACTTTACACATCTATCTATAAACTACGATTTATATTAAGTTGCATGTAATTATTTTCCATATTCGTTCCATAACCATACTTAGCAAGTAAATCAGGCAGTTAGGAAACTGATATGGAAAATCTAAACGTTTTCGAATATGTTGTAGTTATCTAGTACATTGTATGTAGTGAAAAATCCACGACGTGTTTTGAAATCATAATTTACCATACGCTGTAAGCCGCGTAGATAAGTTTGAGTACCTTAAACCCTAAATAATACAGTTTCTAAAAAACCTTGTATACATTAAATTTCCTACATTGTAGTATAAAAATAAATTTGTAATTTTATTGTGTGTCGTACAATAAAACCTAAATTAAATGTACTTGTCGTTGTTTCTTTTGTATCAGGAATGCAGAATTTTAAGCAAGACTAATTTCCTTTTACCAGGCTTCCAGAACCGCGCAGACGTAAATCCCAACAAGAACAAAAGGTTAAGACCCTCATTGGCATTCATTTAAAAGCGTTTTACGGGATTTACTAAGCAGGGCACAAACAGGCACTTTAGTGCTTGTGCCGTGCGAAACCATTAGAAATCGACAGCAAAAGTTTTTTTTTTATTGTACGACGTTGAAGCGCTTGGCCTTCATCTCACCTGAATTTCAAGTTATGATAATGCCGAAGGTGGAAGCGCACTTCACCCGGAATTCTCAAAAAACTGAGGAATTGGCTGTCTTACCTCTAAATGCCGGAACACAACAATTTAAGAATTTTTGTTATGGCGACAGAGTTACGTAAGATGAGGTGAAGAGAGGTAGCTAGCCAGGCGGACTTAAACAAAGTCCTACCACCAACCAAAACCAACCAGGTGAGATGAACGCTAAGCGCTTTCCCGTCGTAGATAAAAGAAAATGAATCCAACTTATTCTACTATAGTCCAGCTTGAAATGAGAAGCCACAGATAACCAATCGCTCAGGGTACATAAAAAAAATCGGCGAGCTGGTTGGTATTTCCCGGGAAAAGACAACAGTCATAAACATAATAATTGCTCGTACCTATCGTCTAGTTCGAATGACATGGTTATGAATGATCAGTCAATGACTTGAAATGCCTGGTAAAAAAATATTGCCATTTCGTTTTGAACCTTAACATACTCAAATTTGAATCTTATTTTTGATTGTACGAAGAAATCAGCAGTAGAATTTACATTTGCAACGATCGATGGATTTTTATTGTCTACACGGTAGTCTTTGTCCTCTTTTAAATGCCAATCATTAATGTTGTGTCCCTGACCTCAAGCTAAGTAGCTAAAAGCTTCTACGACTGATACAATTTGTAAGAGCATGTTTTTGAATACTTTTATTCCTTTGCTTGGCGTCTGTCGCATTTATGGTGCGATTTGACGTGTCGCGGCGTACCTTCTTGGTTCTGACGAAAGATCAGCGTTGTATTGTATTTTATGCTACGCAATTATACAGAATACAGATTTATTTATAAAACCATTGTTACAAGTCAGAAATAAGTATATGTTATAATTAATGTGTAAAATTAATGTTGTTATATTGATTATAATTATATTATACATAAAACTAAGTAATATTTAATCCGACTGCTTCTTTTCTAATTACATGTGTAGTTTAATTGCACATAATTATTTTTTATGTTTGTAACTACTAGATGTAAGTAGGTACAAAGTATCATTATAAAGGTAATGAAAAAAAAAACATTTATACTATAAAAAACTTGATCAATTATTCATTTTACTCTTAAATATAGATGGAAGCTGAGATGGACGTCGTATTGGTACATACATAGAAGGTATCTTGTTATATATTGATATGTTTCTTGTGTGTATGTTTTTATTGTATTTGATGTGTCTTTCTAGTTATCTGTGTTGTCTTACTGTACATATAAAAAGTGTTTAAAAGCCACCTATATGTAAAATTATTCACTTTTATTTTTTTCCTTCTTTCATGCTTTCAAAAACATTTTAGATAACCTTCATCGCCTATAAAAGATTTTACGACGAATTGGTTTAAAAAATCAAAGAAATAACTAACAATCAACAGAACAAAACTACAAAGTACAAGGGAAAGTGATTAGAGTCAAGTCGTATTTAGCCAATTTCCTGAAAAGGAAATGATGCGAAACAATTCGAATCAGAACTTCGCACGTAAAGTTCGTCCTTGAAGAGTGAGCTCTCGAACTGAAACTCCAAATGTCGTAATTATTTCTTTTCTCATTGTTACAAGTTCGTGTCGGGTCTTTATCTTATTTCGCTAACTATTGAAGTGTTATTCAGACGAGGGTAACAAGAGTTTGAGTTGAGACGGCAATGTAACTTGTTTTGTGGAGTTTTATTGTTTTAATGGCTGTGAGATAAGGGACGTGCCCGATCTGAGTACATACACCTATGTCTTACAATAGCAGAGTAACTTTATTGTTGAGTGTCTCTTTATTACTTTTAATGGGGCAAGTTTTCATGCCTACGCCATCTTTGTGTACCTAATTGAGGTAAAAATTGTAAAATAAAATACATCAGGCAGCCGGTCTTAAAACTTTAGCCAAAACTCTATCAGGTTAGATGTAGGGCAAGCGCTTCACCATCGTACAAAAAAAAAAACATTGCCTTGAAAAATACATATCATGCCGACTCCACCTAGTGTGGTATAACGGGCAGGACGATGATGATGAGGTGTGCCTTATACAGAGTCCATGAAATGTTATCCCGAATCTGCAGTCTTTCTAACCTTAGTACTATTATTACAGGCATCAAGAAATTACAATTCTATTCACAAGCATTACCAAAACAACGGTAAATTAAATCTCCAGCATTCCTTCCATAATCCAGCCATGAATTTCATAAGTTTCACCTTTACCCTCCCATAAAGTTGTCAACCCTCGACACGACACCCCATAAGAGTTAAAATTACTCACGTATGAGGGTAGATGACGAACAATGGCGCAGGTCGCGACGCGCTGCGAGCGCCATTGTCTCGTGCTCTGTTTGTAAATAACCTGGCGTTAAACGCTTGAGATGAACCTATGGTAATGAGGTGCTTAACCTCTCCTACTCAGGGTTCACTCTCATCCACTTATTAGGTTTGCAACTAGACTAAAGATGAATGGAGGAAACGGGTATTTTGTTACATTTTTAAATATGTGCATATTGGGTACTGCTAAGGACGTAACGGACGTAAGACACGACAGCGTGTCTTTCGTCCGTTCGGCGGATTGGTGATTGTAGTGTATTTAGATTGTATTAAGGCGGTTATTTCGGGTTATTTTTTAGTAAACTGTAGCTTCAAAACACATCCAACCGCCTCTGTGGTCTAGTGGTTCGACCCACCGATCAGATCCAGAGGTCCCGATCCCCAAGGGGAGTACAATATTGTGCATGGTTTTATTGGTGGTAGGACTTTGTATAAGTCTGTCTGGCTAGCTACCACCATCTTACCTAATTCTCTAGCCATGAAAATTCTAAAAATAATTGTGTTCCGTCATTTAGAGGTAAGATAGCCAGTTTCTCAGTTTGTTGAGGATTCCGGGTGAAGTGCGCTTCCATCTTCGGCCTTATCTCAACTTTTAAACAAGTGAAATGAAGGCCTAGCAATTCCAAGTCGTAAAAAACATCGTGGGTGAAATTGGACACTATCGGTTACATAAAACTATTTTTTTTTTTTTTATTCAACGAACTATTCTCGTGAAGAATGAGCCCGTTAGAAAACCCATATGGAAAATTTAAACATCAAATTGCAATCAATTGCATCATATTGCTGCAGCTATAACAACAATGTACAATGTAATACATTGTTGTTAAAACTGAGCGTAGTCTGTAGGTATAGAGGCAAAATTCACAATTCGGGATGTGTTCTAAAGCTACAATTTACCAAAAACCGTAAAACGAGTACCTAAAGTAACAACCTCAAGTAGATACTGATGGCCATTTTCTGGTATATTCTCTGGTCATCTCTGGTGATGTAGAGGCACTAGAACTAAATATGAAACTTTGAGTTATTGCGTTACGAAAGGCTACACGATTCGTAATTGGAGCCTCCTTCTAGCGAGGCTTTTACAATCCTCATCCATTCCAATAATAAATTACAAGTGAGCCGGTCAAGGCGACTCGGTTCCCAGGCCCTTATGGGCTGTTGGCTGTTAGGCTCAAACACACTGGTGCCACAGCTAAACAAGGCTTGATTGTAGTACATACATTTTTTTATATATATATATATATATTTTTTTTAACTTACAGCTAGAAACTATTACAAACAATTACGTAATAATACATGCAAAACACATTAATATGTGCATTTTATGTATAAATTTCCACTAATAAAATACAGTATAGATTAAGTATAAAACAGTATAAATTAGACGACAGTATTTAACAAAAGTGCAGTGAAATTGTAGTAATGTAAAAATGTAAAGATTTACAAAAATTGTGCCTTTTCATTCAGGTAACTATGTTATTTTGATTTAGAAAATAAAGTAAGTCACTAATAATAAAATAAATCAACCTTAAAATATAAATGAGGAAAACTATGTATTATATTTCGTTATTAAAGAGGTTAACGCTGCTTACAATTTTTTTTTAAAAAAAAGGTCATTGAGTATAAGGTCATATCGCTTCAGTGTTGATACCGGGATATTATATTATGTCAATACTAACATCAGTTCTTTCCAAAATGTTACATGCAGAGTCTCCCTCGCAACAGTTCAGGAACATCGTCATCTCATGAGTACGGGGGGCAAATCACATACAGGGCCCGCACTTCTACGATTTTCGATGGACCGAATAGCCATGCCTAAATTTTGATTAAATAATTTATATTTGATAGGTGGTTACGGATGGAAACAGGCAAATTCTGTTTAAAATCCTAGTTATGGGTATGTCAAAATGACTTTTACGACACAATTTCATAATGGCACGTCCGATTCAAATTAAATATTGCAGGTAAAATTAGATAGGATTTTTTTATATCACCTCCAGGGCTCACCCTAATACACTTTCTTGATGTCCTTTCCTTAAAGAAGGTGTTCATTTCGTAAAGTTTTTTGTGTTCGAGAAAGTTAACAAGGGATTGTCCTCTTATGTTCCGTATATCAAGTCCGAATAAGCCAACTGAGTTTTCATTAGCCATAGGTTGGCCAACCTTGGCTTTGAAGTCGCCTATAATAGTGTTAAAGTGACATGGTGTGTCTTCTAATGCTTTCAAAATGTCGTCGTAAAGTTCATCAAAACCATCCACATTATCTATGCAATTTCATTTGAATCGGGCGAAGTCGGGCATTTCGAAAAGAACGACAACCTACGGTGCTCTAGGCCTTCTTAGGGATCCGTTAATCTGTGACTACACTGACATATACACTATACAACCACTTTATTTCTGATTGCTTCGGATTCCCAGGCGCAGTGTAAAAGCTCCCTTAGCGCCCTTTGCTGAATATTAATAGCGGATTAATATCGCCACGCCGCATTCTATCAAATTTATCGCCATAACCGATGTAGACCTACCTCACCTAGTGGTGGAAAATGGTTGCAGTTTGATTTAGTGAAGATTGCTGATTTCGTTGCGATACCGTTTAACCTGGTCTTTCCTGGCAATTGTATAAACAGTAACCAGACGCATGACTTTTTCCCCTTTGAGGATCTTATTTGGATCACCTACTAGGGTATAGTCAAAGGCAAGTCAATATGGCTTATTCCCAGGGTTTACAAGTAGCATTCAATATGAGACAGGTTGTAAGCTCATCGCCGGTTAGCGGAATACTGGCCAGTGACACATGGCATTTGGATTGTTAGCCTGGGACATGTCAGTATCCTCACGATGTGATGTGACCTTCAACGTCAGAGCGTGTGCATGTGTCAAATGCGCACACAGACTCCGGATTGGAAGGCGGGCTCATAACCACTTGGCCACACAAGCTCTCAAATATATATTTCGATAAATATCGTTCAAGACGTTAGGTTTTTTTTATTGAGTAGGTCACGCATGCAATGATGGGGTGTGCGATAGATCAAGTCTACCCAGTAGGTGCCTATAAGTAAGGTATGTATAAGTTCAACAGTTCGCCCATTGAAGAAATGTTCAGCAAAGTACATACTTAACTAGATGCCGCTGTGTGAAATTAATGTCCTGTAAAATATAAAAAAAACTATGCCGTTAGAGCCCTAGACAATGTAGCACCAACCACAAATAATAAATTTGTAATCGTAAATTCGCTTTGTTTTCGTTATTAATTATTAAATACTACTGGACATAAATTTCACACAGCGCCATCTAGCCTCAAACTAAACATAGCTTGTAATATGGGAACGATTACGGATAGAATACTTATATACGTTTTTTTTGTAAATAGATACTAACTATATGATACAAAACCCAAACACAGAACAAGCATTTATTATATTCATCACACAAATGTTTGTCCTGGGTGGAAATCGAACCCACAACCTACAGCGCAGAAGGCAGAGTTACTACCAACTAAGCTATGAGGCTTGTTATCATTTTGCTCTAATACATTCTAATATGTGTTTGATAGACACAATGAAAGCAAGCTGTAAAAATAACATCCCACTTTTGCGTATAATATACTACAATATTCGCTATTTCCGTGCAGAAATAAAAAGGAAAAGCCTTCCCACGTACAGTTAATAATTAAGGAGCTACGTTACCTACGTCTACGGTACCGTGGAGAAACAATATCGACATACACAGAAGTTTCACTCGCAACCTTCTAACTTCTGTTACACGTTTTGTGTCCACATTACATGCAGCAACTTTATGCCCAGAACAATCTAAATAATAAAAAAAATATCAAAGAAAGGACTTCATTTTAAGCCGAACGGGTTAAGAGCTTTGAAACATTATTTATAACTAATTATAAACATTTATTTGTACAAAAACAGTGTAACAGTATAACACATTGAATCCATAGGGTCCTGAACCTGAAGGCTGCATTCAGGATCCAGGGCTTCTGATAAAAAAATATTTGCGTTTTTTGATCGACTGACGATTTTGTAGAGGTTATCGGGGCATATCTTCGTTTATTGGTAAAATGTGAGCTGAAAATATTTTAGTACCAAGTGATATTTAGTAGTGGGAGTAATAAGGCGGACAAAGAACCCGATTCTAAAACTTAGTTTGCAACTGCAGTTTAAGACTCATCAGGGCATAACACCCTTTACATTTCATCTGTTTGTATTGTACTGGCAAAGGGTCCAATTCATAGACAACGAAGTGACACAGGGCACGAGTTGAGCCTACGTTTTACGTAAGCGCTGGTCATGACCGGCCCTTGTTGAATATTCAATGTTCTCTCACGTAAATCAATCTTTGTGCGGCGCCGTGTCATGCGGAAACAAGGTCCGCTCGAATTTCGGCGGTCTTTGCGCTCAGACTTATTTAGGCTGCTATTTTACCGGCCGGAGTATAGAGGACATCATTGTTATCGGCTGATATAAGTGTAGAATCATGTAGCAGTAACTTTTAGGATTTCCTCTATTAGAGGCTAAAGTGGGCTAGTGTAACTGAAATTAGTCTACCTCAATTTTTTATCTGCTCATACATTTTTTTATCAGTCAAATAAAAAAAGTTGCAAATCACATTAGCAAATTCGCACGACGATCATCGACCTTTATGTCTTTTCCTTCAAGTCTTTAATAAATCGGCCAAGTGCGAATCGGAAACGCACACCGAGGGTTCCGACCCACATTTCAAGGCAAAATGCTGGTGTTTTTTTTTATATTTCAATCAATAATTGAAGATGTGGCCTACAAATGGAGCACGCTTGTCTAAATAGAACCTGTTCGCTCTGGACTTGAGGACTCCAAGATTGTAAGTGGTGTGGGAGAACAGACGAGGGCAAGGTGGGTCCCACTCACGCTGTGTCGGTTAGTATTCATTATTATACATCAAGGCAAGGATAATATATCACATCAAGTTTGAACTATGTAGATATACTAACTGTTTTAATGATAGATCTAAAATTAAAACTTAAAATAAAAACATTTGTGTTTTTTTTTACTCGTTTTAGGTAATCCTCTACAAACACGATTTAAAAGCCAGAAGGTAAGATAGCCAGATGGACAGACAGCGTAGGCTCCGTAATAGGGTTCCATCAGCACCCGTTGGATACGGAACCCTAGTGATTTGATAATAATAATATATTTATTAATCATAACACTGCTTTACAGATCATATATTAATACATAATATGTATTATTGAATGGAAGTTACATACATGATGACTTCAATATTTCCGGGTTAATATCACACCCAATCCCCGAATAATGGATTACCAAAGATAAACTATGGCAGTACTCGATACATTGACAAAGTTGACGTGGAGTTGACATAGGCAGGTGTGCTAACCTTTATCCCGGATTCCAAAAACCGCTGGACGGAATTCGATGCGGTCAATCGTTTCCTTTTAGGCTTCAGAAGGTAAGTAAGAATACACTTGAAGGTAGCTAGTTACCTCGTACCTACTACACGTGGACAAAACCACAAAGTACCTACCTACAAATGCAACTTTAATTTCATCATCATCATCATCTACCTATCGCAGTCCACTGCTGGACGTAGGTCTCTCCCAAGGTGCACCGCTGAGCCCGATCTGCGTAATTTTTACATTTCAAATCGGAGTTGATAATAGCGTTTCCAGAAACATCAAAGCACATAGCAACAATTCAAAATTTGTTATGCCGGTGCAATTGTTGCCGGAAGCATTTAGAGGTAAGGTGGCCAGTTCCTCAGTATGTTGAGGAGTCCACCGTCAGCCTTGTTAACTTGAAACCAGTGAGAAAAGCTTCCCGGTCATTCATTTTTTTTTTTAAACTTTGTCATATAACATAATAACATTTGTAATACCTCCCTATTAGGTCGGCTTCTGACCCAGGTCGTTTCTTATCAGGATATTGCGATGCAAATGGCTGGGGGCAATTTAGTTATCAAAGGCTTATAGCCAAATAAGTCGGCCCGCCCACCGCAACGAACACCAAAGGTAGGTAATAATCATCATCATCATCTCACAATTTTAAGAGGCTACACTTAAAGGTAATTAAAACACCGTTTTCAGTGTAAAAATCTTGTTTTTGGCGGTAGTACATTAAACTTTGGTGTTTTGTCCTCGCAATTTTAGAAAAACAACCTGAAGAAAACTATATTTTGCACACATTTCCAAATTAATATATCAAACGGCGTTCATCCGTTTCACTCCACTACGTGCCAGTATATAGCGCTGTCCCTCTCATTTTCGGCACCTACAACTCTTTCCAAATCATCGTCATTTCGTACAACTAACAATGTTCAGTATATTCACACAAAAACGGGTTTTTTTACTTTATTGCACAAAATAACTAGTGTTCAATGGGTGGGCATAATGCCGATGGCATTTTCTAACTGCCAACCAAACCAAGATTATAAGAAAAAAAACAGAGGTTGGCGTGCTAACATACCTACCTATTAATAATTAAATTATGCAACATAACTAATTACCTAGAATTAATACTTACTACCTATCTTTATATCTACTATACATATTTTATTTGCATACAGTAAACTATACTCTAACATTACAAATATTTTTTTCATGAGCATCATCATTTCATCCTATCATCCCATACATGTCCACTGTATAGGCTTGCCTCAATCGATGCCATAAGCGTTTCTGCTTCCATCCAGCGACCCTAAAAGCAAAATGTCATCGAGTGGGGTCTTCCAACACTTCAACTCGTTTCTCCCCCGTCGACATACAACTTCCAAAAGTCTCTGGTTGTTTACCCTAATAGAAACCCCATGGATTTACCACATAATAGTGATTATACAGCGGTCACATTACTCCCGTGACATGTAATAATAGAGATATACGCAGGTACGCGATAGAGGGATAATATCACGTCAAAGAAGACGAATGGCGTACTTAACATGGTTACGACGTACGATGATGTTACGTAAAGGGACGCAATATCGGAGCAGGGATTATAATCCCTATAAGCGGAACCGATGAGCGAAAGGTTGAGAAGATCCCGATTGAAATCCCAAACCAGTCAAACTCAAATACGAAAGTAGTTTAACTCAGAGAAGCAGAATATTTTTTTCTGCACGACGGGAAATCGCTTGGCCTACAATCTCACCTGAGATAATGCCGAAGGTGGAAGCGAACTCCACCCGGAATCCTCGATAGGCTGAGGAGCTGGCAATCATACCTCGAAATGATCAATAGACTCGAAACACAACAATTTAGAATTGTTGTTATGGCGACATACTTAGGTAAGTGGTAGGTTAGGTGGTATTAAGCCAGGTGTACTTAAACAAAGTCCTACCACCAACTAAACCGTGGATAAATTAGTACCCCGTGGGGATAGAACCCATGACCTCTTGATCTGATACCGGCAGACGAACCACTACACCACATAGTAGCTGAAAATCTGTGTAAGTGACATACTAAAATTTTTGACAGATGACAGTTCTTGATCTAGGCAAAGCGCTTCCCCGTCATATGATAAAATAAGTCTTCGATTTGAAGCAATGTACTTATTTGAGATACAGATGACATACAATAATTTAATGCCATCGGGCTGATCTGATGATGGAGCCAGGAGGGGATAGTGGAACTCTTTAGTGGGTACTAGTCCACCCCTCGGGTTCAGGCTCATTTAATTCGTTTTGACGAGTGCAGTCCATTATATTTGGTAACAAACGTGTTTTTATAAAGGCTCTTTAGTCGACTGAGGCCGTTCGAACGTATCCCGCGGGCTCAGTTTACGTTATGTGGTTAAATACCCACACATCATAATAATTATTATCTACTATGCGATTTAAAGTTACAATATATCAAATACCTATCAAACTAACCGAGGAGCACATTCCGTTCAAGGCAAACCGCTTAGAGATTTGGTACTGATCGTGTACCGAGCAAAGTCAGAAGTACCAACATAAGAATAATTAACAGCATCAGACTCATGACTTTTTCCATTTCGAAGATTCACCTCTGATCACTTCTGAAAGCGTGGGCCACCTACTAGGGGTAGTTAGAGGCACGTCCAAACTTATTTCCGGCACATACCCAGGTTTTGCAAGTAGCTTGTATTCAATACGTGACAGGTTGCAAGCCCATCGCAGCTTAGCTGAATACTAGCCAGTGACACATGCCGTTCTGATTTTTGGTCACAAGGCAAGTATCACTTTTTAGCTTTTTTGAACATCTGTAAATCTATAAAAAGTGTAGTAGTGCCAAAATTTTTTTTTATTAAATCGAACACATACTCAAGCGCTGTGCAAAGACGGAAACGTGAATCATAATAATAGGCTCGATAAAAAAAAAATCATAAAGATACTAAATCGATATTTAAACGTGTAGAACTGAGAATTTTGTTGTTGAAACCATGTTAAAGTTATTACAAAAGATAGGGCTTCTTAATTATTAGGGCTTGCCGAAAACAAATATTATATTTTTGTTATTATTACTCTTTGTGAACAAAAACAAAGGAAATCTAGCCGGTCAAACGCTAGCGCCGGGCGGCCGAGACTTTTTAAAAAAAAGCTCTTGGATTGGCTCGACTTAAGGACACAGAGCATGTGCATGTGTCAAATGCGCAAATAAACTTCCGGAAAACCGAATATTCCATAAGTGCACGACTGGATTTGAACCCAAAACCACTTGGCCACACATCACTTAGAAGAATAATACCATAACCTTAAACCACTTCTCCATAAATCGCGCTACCGATACCATAACTCACGTTTAATTTTGAAAGCGCCCAAAAGAATCAGAAATGAGACTATAAATTTACCTCCTGCTTCCTCCAAAGCTATCTCGAATATTTATTGTTGAGATAATGTGGCTAGTTGGCTATTTAACGATGTATTTTATTTTATCGAATTTGTATTAGATTAAATACCGTATCGTAGCGTTTTATCGATTTAGATACGAGTTCATTTATTGCTAATTCTCTTTTACATGTCGAGATCATAGGTACCGGTGGTAATAATGCCAGGCGTGTTCCCGACGTACATATAAAAAATAAATGTTAATTTATCAAAACACAAACACATTCGTTTCTTCTAGTGTTTCGTAATAGTTTCAACAATATTATTTTCTATATACAATATAGAGACGGAACAAACAAGCAGTCCACCGTGTGTAACTCTTGTCTATAACAAAGCCTTACTTTTTTTTAAAGCCAAGCGTTTGGTCACTAACCAACTTGAAAACCAAGTAAAAATGTGACCTAAGATGGAGCACGCTTGTTTAAAAGGAACCTGTTCACTGCCCTTACTGCATAGGTCATATCTACAAAGAACATGACCTATAGGTCTTCTATAGGTGCTGCACTGCATTGCACCCGTCAACTTGAGGCATAAAGGTGTTAAGCCCCGTGTACCCGTTTCACCAGCCACTATACCCTTAAAGCCGCCATCGATATCATAACATAAAACTATCATTTTTTGTGAGTATTTTCAAGCAGACATAATCGTAAAGTTTATTGATACGTTTGGCGGGTTTCGTTCTACTGATATTTAGGGATAAGATATTATTAGATACTGATAATAATGATAGATATGTGTTTAATCGTATGGTGTTACATAAAGTTGACCATCGATAGTCAAGGAGATATCTACATCAGTTGGATGATTGTCATATACAGGTTGGTTTTCCTTTCATTTAATTTATCATGTTTGTTAGAGATATTTCATCCTTATAATTGACCCTAACGATCGATGGAAATGTATGAAATATAATGAAGTACAGGGTATAATTTTTTCAGATTTTAGCCGGTTCGATTCCCGGGTGTGGGAGAAGAGAATTTTCGAAAATCTTTGAATGGAGTTTGCTTTCTATTCAAAAATAAAGGAATGTTTCCTTTGAGTAAAATTTTCTATCTGCTGTATTATGAGTACTTTCCCTCCAGGTGGCATTACAAAATCCACCCTGTATATAAGCCAATGTTCACGTTTTAGAACCAATAAAATGTGCGTTGTGGGATGCTGTCACTGCAAGGGCCCAGGTACGAATGAATTCCAGTGCGTGATTGTGTGGTTCATGGTATGGTCTAACATACCACATCCACATAGTGCAGAGTCTGTCTAGTACGGATAATAATTTTAACCGTCTCTATGTAACCGTCTAGTGGTGTTCCCACCGGTGTCAGATCCAGAGTTCCCGTTCGCGATTCCCAAGGAGAGTACATTAATATGCTTGGTTTGGTTGGTGGTAGGATTTTGTCCGACTAGCAAGTAGCCATCACAGTAGTAGGCTATACATCAGTAGGCATTTACCTCTAGAGGTAATATAGCCTATAAAGCATAGAGCTCCTCAGTTTGTTGAGTATTCCGGGTGAAGTGCGCTTCCACCTTCGACCTAATAATAACTAGAAAACAAGGTGAGATGAAGGCCAAGCACCTCCCCATCGCACAATAAAAAAAAACGCAGATCCAACATCTCTTTAGTTCGATACAACTATTATGGATTTCAACATCTTTTTCGACTTTCTGATGATGAATTCAAAACGCTGCCGATAAAAATAACCATAATTATATTCAATATCACGTAACTGAGACTTGGATTTAATCTCAAATACTGTTTGACTTCAAAGCACTCGATATTCAGCTAGCCTAAAGGATCACACTCAACGAGAATCTCCAAGAATATTGAAATGACTTTCAAAGCGCGTCTGCACACTTTCCATCTCATTACAGAACAATAGATCTTTGTACTTGATGGCCTCTGCTGTTCCGACGTAACAAGACAAGGTCATTGTTTTTACTTTTGCCAGTGTGTGTTGCCAAGTTGCGTGCGAGAATCCAACGGTGTGAAGATTGCTAATATGACGTAGCTTGGCTGGCGTTGTATACTAGTATTTGATGATAGCCAAGCGTTTGACCACCAACTCACTGAAAAAACAAGTAAAGATGTTGCCTAAGATGGAGCACGCTTGTCTAAAAGGATCCTGTTCACTCTGGACTTGAAGACTCCAAAATTGTATTTTTACATTCCTTACCAGTATGAATAATAAAGGTACAAATCGATGTATTTAGCACAATGGAACATTTTTTTTATGGTACGGACCGGTAAGCACTTGACCTTCATCTCACCTGGTTACAAGTCGAGATAAGGCCGAAAGTGGAGGCGCACTTCACCCGGAATCATCAACGAACTGAGGAACTGGGTATCTTACCTCTAAATGCCGGAACACAACAATTTTGAACATCTACAAGATACGGGTTGTATATGCTGCCACAGCGCAAAATTTCGCTACAAAGCTGGTAAATAAGAATACGTAGACCTTTTAATGTTCCCCGGGCGACAGAATCGCTGGTTTTTGAAAGCGGTAACAGCTGATTGATCAGAACACAGGTGATAGGATCTATAAAGGTCCACCAGGCTAATTACCGCTCTCCTGCCGAATTCCAGTACCAATCCGTTTCCGGGTTTCATCGATGCGCAGCAGAGCCACTGCCTTTTGGGAAAGCTTTCTCCATCGTAGACAACATCCTTGCTCTGGCCTAGAGCAAGAAGATGGTAGCTAGCCACGCGTACACATGTAATTAAATATAAAGCGAATCCATTTTTAAATAATTGCGTAACTTGGTAAGCAGGTTCTTAGTTACACTAGGCAGGTAGGTTTTTTCAAAGACTGTTAAATTATGACAGTACATAATATACAGAGCGTCAGATTTTACGAGTCCGTTTCGCCGACATAGGTAGGTGTGTAGGTAGGAAAATGTGCACTTGATTCGTTATAAAATGAGATGTGTGCGCTATTACCTGCATGTCTTGATGAAAACGTTGAAATTGCAATAAGCTCACGTACCTAGTTATATTAAATCACGTTTCTCATTGTAAATTCCAAGGTGTCTTGGGAAAATGAGCCTTACCTAGTTCGAAAGCTTTTATTGTATTGTACCCACATACTTATTAAGTTACACTCGCACACCCAAGTACACCGTTAATTTCAGTTTTTATGTCAATATGGTTTGCAAGTATACTTTTTTTTTAATGCACGGCTGGGAAGCGCTTGGACGTCATCTCACCTGGTATCAAGTATTTATAATTCCGGAGGTGGAAGCGCAATTAAACTGGAATCCTTAACAGACTGAGGAACTGGTTATCTTACCTCTAAATGCCTAATTCTTACTTAATAATATACCTAGTACCCGTATATTATTACCTAGTACCCTAGTACCTAAGTTATCTGTTGATTTAGCCACTCACTACTAGACACTACTAGACAGCACTCACTATAACAGAATACGCTATCAACAATATGTCCCATAAAACTAATTTAATTTTCTCTTACCTGGATAATACCCAATCCCAGGCAGCATCGAACCACAAAGAAACCAAAGCCCTCACAAACTCTAAAACTAGTTAAACCGCGGCTCCGTCGTCTCGGTGACACGACAGAGGGTCGAATTACGAAACGGGTTATCTACGAAGTCTGCGCCACCAGCCTGAGCACTTGGCCTTTATACTATACCGCTTAAGGTCCAAAGTCCCGCGTAGAAACGTGAAGGTTTAATTAATATGGGACAAAGAGACCCGACGGGAATAAAGGAAGATATTACAGTGGCCACAATGGCCTTAGACTGAGCAGTCTGAGGGATTTCTGTAACTCAGAATTGATGATCGGGGATTTGTTAGGTAGTTCACTAGATTCAGCTTCGTGGAATGAGGTGGATGATAAAGCGATCAATTTTAAATCACCCTCCGGGGTGGGATTTGACTGAAAACCTTTTTACATCCACCTACAAAACATAACACAAATATAAATAACATCCGCCTTAACGTTTTTGATAACAGAAAACCTATTTACCAGAAACACGAACTTTTGGCAGCTTTTTTTTAACTAGCTACTTTTTTTTTTACGACGGAGAAGCGCTTGGCCTTCATCTCACCTGGTTACAAGTTGAGATAAGGCCGAAGGTGGCGGCGCACTTCATCCACCCAATCCTCAACAAACTGAGGCACTGGCTATCTTACCTCTAAAAGCCTGGACGCAACATTTTTTTTTTAAGAATTGTTATTATGGCGACAGAATTAGGTAAGATGGTGGTAGCTAGCCAGGCGGATTGAAACCAAATCGTACCACCAACCAAAAACTAGCGGCTTCACCCGCGGGGTACCTGCATAGTAAATAGCCTGTATGTTATTACTCGCCATAAAAAGGGCAGCCGCTTCCTTCCTATCAACACCTTTACTGCGATTAACAATCCGCCTGCCAAGGGTGGTGATTATGGTAAAACCCTCCAGCTTTAGGTGACGGTCTGTCCAGCAGTGGACACTAATGGCCTGTTGTTAACGATTATGATGATGATGTTAATCCTGGTCCAACAATATCTATCCAAAATTTCAGCTCTACCCGTTCAGCGGTTTTGCCATGAAACAGTATCAAAGACCTAATAAGTTTGACAAGCTATGTTTGTCATCCCATTAATATCCCATGGGAACTGATAAATGGTCTTTATAACTGGTCTTTTTTTTTATGGCGTTTCAAAAACGCTACTAAGAATTTCCTCGGAAAGATTTTCTGAGTCTCTTTATATAAACATATACATTACATAAATAATTACAATATATGCGTCATAAATTTCACAATTTCATTTAAAAAAAATACAGTCAATAAGACCATGTCTGATACCTACTTACGTACATACAGACCGTTTATAACGGCGACCCTTACTCATCATAATCATCTCAGACTAACAGAACCGATTTCCTGATTTATTTTAATATGTTATAAATTTTATTATATCTTTTAATGTAACCGACTTGACCGACAGATATTATTTTTTTACCTTTTTTTACAATAAACAGTGCCATATCTATCTCCATGCTAAGTAAAACCTGTAAAATGGGAACTAGATTGAGAATAGAAGATTCACATAGATACTTTTGTCTAAAAATAACATTTATTACAGCTGTACATATTACATGAAAATGTTAAGCCCTCGTCACCAAAATAAGCTAAAAAAACTCATCGAAATTGGTAAATACATTCTTATGATACAATACAACACCCAAAAACCGAAAAAAAACATTTTAAACATAATATTCATCACACAAAAGTAAGTCCTTGGTGAGAATCAAACTTCCAACCTACAGCATAGAAGGCAGAGCTAGTACCAACTAAGCTGTTCGATTTGTGAAAGCAAGACTATTTCTCACTTTTTTAAGGACCAAAAAAAGCATGTCCTTTGAAATATATCAGTTACAGAGGAAGTAGCTACCTACCTACCCGCATCACTAAAATAAGAAAAGCGCATCATTTAGCCGTCACTCAATGGCCAGCATGAATGGACCGTATTGTTTGGCACGCTACGTCGCCAGTGACGTAATACCAGAACGAAACATGCTTCAAGGAATAATGTAATCGCAAACGACACAAGTCTGAGATGATCAATAAATATATATAAATTTATAGAAGGTAGTTACTAGCCCTATCCGAGGCGTCTACATGCTGGCCTATAATGTAACTCTGTTTCATTTGGATTTCGATCAGTTTCAATCGGAAATGAAAATCGGATTGAAACCGAATTAAATTAAAATGAAACAGAGGTAATAGGCCCTCTGGTACCAAAAATAACTTATCAATTTTGTATGGGAATGCAAAATGTCTGCTCAATCCGATCAGTAGTTTTTGCGTGAAGGAGTCAAGTATTAGCATTAAATGGCGATGTTTTAAATCTCATTCCCATTAAAAAAGACATTAACGTTTCAAAATGTTGTGTGCTCTCCATCCAAATGTTGTCAGAAAAAGCACGCTTCTAAGCGATAGACCGCCCATTTTAAGTTATTCCATTTTTATGTAATAGGTGTGCAATAATGTATTTATATTATTCAATTACATCGACAACTGTAGCTGAAGCAAACTTTAGTTATCCGAGTGTTACCAAAGAAAAAGAATATCGGACATTAAAATCAAAACAGTGTCATATCGCCCCTAACTAAACGAAGCTTATAATATGGGAACTGAGTAGTTGCACTGGTCTTGCTAGCGACTTGACGAAGTTCGGCGCCAAATGGTTTGCCATATCCCAACGGTGCACAGGACAGTCAGCGCCTTCTGCGAAAGCTGGCACCATCCTTACCTCATCCTTGCTTTGTCCTAAAGGTAGCTTATCTTGTAATTTCTATAAAAATGACATATTTATACTATGATGTAGTTTTCTACGAACATAACATTTTTGCGACTTACAACCCTAATTGCTAACTTGAAGGTCAATATGTCACTATTTAAACGCTTTTAAAAGTTAATTGACGTGAAATGATGATTGTGACGTTAATATTATCAGTCTAATTCGGCCGGCCTGATGAGTCAGCGTAGTTTATTTTTGTCTCAATGAGTATTTAGAAATTCGGTCATTGCCACTACACAGTTCATTCAAGGGAGTTGGTTGTACCTATCTTACTGAAGGTGTTTATAATATGCATGAAACTGATTTTACCAGCTGCCTCAGAAGGAGGGTTATGTTTTTAGAGAGTATTCCTCAGTTTGTGGAGGATCCCGGATGAAGTGCTCCTCCACTTTCGGCCTAATCTCAACTTGTTACCGTGCTTACCCGACGTAAAATTAAAAAAAAAAGTACGTGTATGTATGTATGGGATTTCTAGCTTTGAGCTTTCTATGGGGGGTGTTAATCAAAACAAAAAGTGAATCACAAATCAAAAAAAGAGGTTTTATACTTGCTCAATACCTGCTGGAACGCGTTTGCGTTTACGGCGATTTGTATGAAAAGTAATACCTAGTCACCATTTACGGTGAGCAAACGCGAATCTATTACAACTGTCTTTAGGCACTCTGATGTCAAATAATGATAAGGCTAAAGGTGGAAGTGCACTTCACCCGGAATTCTCAACAGACTAAGGAACTGGCCATCTTAATACCGATTATCTCTTAATACCGAAACACAACAATTTCGAATTGTTGTTATGGCGACAGGCTTGATGATGGTAGCCAGGCAGACTTGAAACAAGTTCCACCGCCAACCAAACCAAGCACAAATTTGTACGTTACCCAGATACCGGTCGGCCAACCACCAGGTAGCAGAGATTCTCAAAGGTTCTACGTTTACATTAGTATTCATTACCTACGTGCTGTCAAAATAACTTTGAACCGATTTTTCTTGCTCACCAACCCTTTAAAAAAGTACCATTTTGTCGAAAAGTGCATATTCATGTTTGTAAAATCTAACTCGCTTTCAAACTCCAATGGAATATTTAATAGACTCCGAAAATATGCCGTTAGCCGTTACCGCCTGCAAAACCTTTTGTTTTCTTTATATATAGCCAGTAAATTAAAACTAGCCGCAATAAAAAGCTGGCTTCATAAAATATTGACGCATAATTGCGCATTCACAAGTAGGTACCTAGATATACCTATAGTGTACACTCACCCGACAATTATTCGTTTTTAGGGTTCGGTACGCAAAGGGTGCCAAAAGGACCCTATTACTCGTCCGCTGTCTGATTGTCCGTCTAGCCGTCAGCCTGTTAGCGGGCAGTATCTCATGAACAGCATGCATTTCACAGCACAAGAAACGCGATTTTGCCTTTTGGTTGTTGGTTTTGGTGTTTGGTTGGAACCCTCGGCTTGCGTGTTCGCACTTGGCCAGTTTTATGAAATAAGTTTCACAGAATTGAAACGCACACGGTCAAAGTTCGTGACGATAATAGAAACGATTATTGCTCACCTACCTAATACCTTCTTTTGGGGATTATATTATGACGGAATCCAGATTCTGATGTACCTACAGTAGAACAGGCCTCACAGCTCAGTTGGTGGTAGTAGCTCTGCCTTCTGCGCTGTAGGTTCTGGGTTCGATTCCCACCCAGGAACAACGCTTGTTTGAATAATAAAATAAAAATCATTTACTTCAGACAGAGTCCATAGTTACAAATTAAATTTAATGTAGATGTTTGTTCTGTGTTTGTTTTTTTTATAAAATACAATAAATTCTAAAATTGTTGTGCTCCAGCATATATCTATAGTTCCTCGGGCTGTTGAAAAAGCCGGGTAAAGTGCGCTTCCACATTCTTAACTTGAAAACCAGGAGAAAGAGCGTCCCAGAAGTACAATAACAACAAAAACAATACAACAGATAAGATACAATATTTTTTCGTATCCGAAATTATTGTAGTGTTTTTAAACAAAAAAAACTTTTTTTTTTATATTACCGGGACATGCGTGGCCTTTATCTCACCAGATTTTTTTCAATTTACGATAAGGCGGTGGAATCGCACATCACCCGTAATCCGCAATAAACTGAGGATCTGGCTATCTTACCTCTGAATGCCGGAACACAACAATATTATCATTGTTTTTATGGCGACAGAATTAGGTAAAATGGTGGTAGCTAGCCAGGCGGACTTAATTAAAGTCCTCCCACAAACCAAACCAAGCACAATGATCAGTTAGCTATTTTTGTTTTGTTTTATTATTCGTATCATTTTTTACACGGGAGTGACATGGCCAATGTGTGACAAAACTCCCAGTTACTTCAATATTATATATAATGTATAAATAGGTACCTATTAATTAGGATAATAAAAATTTTAAAAATGTACTCCCCTTGGGGATCGAACCCGTCATCTGTGGATCTGACACCGCTGGGCGGACCACTAAGATCACACGACAGTTTAAATAAATTATAAGAAGGTACCTATTCTAACCGTAATCTAGTACCCATATTACAAGATATGCTTATTAATTTGGGGCAGGATAGCGCTGTGATTGTGCCATACCAATGTCTAGTAGAATATAAATGTTTAAGTATCATAACATAGTTCACCCAAATTCTTCAAATAATTAGCTTAGGCAGTCTTTGATCTCCATGTATCGACTTCCCACAACCGCAATTACGTTATCGGTTCATTTTGAAATATGGGTTTCAAATAAAAACAGAAGGTTATTAATTATTCCATTTGAAAATGACTCATCACTGACCGCAAAGACTAAAAACAAACAAAAGACCTTAGTACTTTATATTCAAGAGTTATTGAGAAAAAAATTGTTTTGAAGTAGGTTAAACAATAAGTTATACCTACTCGTCCTGAGAGCTGTGTGGCAAAGTGGATACGGGCCTGCCTTCCGATCCGGAGGTTGTGGGTTCAAATCCAGTCCAATAATCAAATGTACTAATGGACTTTTCGGTTTTTCACCAGTCTATGTGCGCATTTGACACATGCACATGCTCTGATGGTGAAGGCCACATTGTAAACCTGTTACTTGGCTAGTAACTAAGTATTCTGCTAAGTGGCGATGGACTTGCAACCTGTCACGTATTGAATACTAGCTACTTGCAAATTGTGGGCATGTGCCGAACGTATGTTTGGACGTGCCTCTGACTACCCCCTAGTAGGTGATCATAAATTCACGCTCTGAGTAGTGATCAGAGGGGAATCCTCGTAGGGGAAAACGTCGTGGTTAACCATCCAATGGTAAATGGTTATCAAGGGTTTAACTCTAGTTGAAATGTCTTGTGTAAAATGCCCTTTTCACTGCTATTATAACAAGGCCATAAGGTTTATTAATAGAAATCCCATCAAATTTACATAAATATATTCAAAAGCCTCTATTTTCAATGCCACCTTGTCCGAATTGGTGCTGCCAGCTCTAACCGCTCAAGCCAATCATCAGTAAAGTTGTATTGTGCTGTTCCAATACGAAATAAACACAATTTATGAAATGACAAAATAAAATAGCTTTAATCTAATAAATAGCTTGTACCCCATACAAAGTAACACAAACAGCCAAAACTTCTAAATCTATGGAATTATATCCAACCTTATTGACACCTAAAACTAGAATTAATCAGCACTTAACTTCGACATTGTGAAACAAGGTAAACTTCATAGAATACAGCCGACTACGTTGGAAAAATGAGCAACGCATCAAATGTTATTTTGCGAGAACCATAACAAAGAACTTTAGAAACCTACTTTTTTGATTAATCAATATTAATTACTGAATAGCCTCACAACCTACTTAGAGACAAAACAAATCAAATGCTTTGTATTGAGCGCCATTAAATTGACCGTCGCCATGTTGTTTTGCCTAGGGTTGACAATTTGACATTTAATGCTATTGTCTATGGTATCGTATAACGAGGCTTATGAATTTGCCGTTAGGTTTGAGGTAGAAAAACATCGTTGTGTTTGTTTTTATTAATTCTCATAAACCGGTTCATAGGTAATTTTTTGACACGGTTTACATACCGTACGATTTTTTTTACGTATGGTATAGAACATTCAAATTGAAGTAACTACTTATAGCATGGATTGTTGGTTCACGGATAGCACCTGGCTGTGATATTTAGTGCTTTAATGCGCGATTTATTGCTCGTTCATATTTGGCAGCCCTATACAGGCAACAAAAGATGAATCATGTTACCGAAAATCAGTTAAGGAACCTTTACGCCGAAGATAACGTAGTAAAATGTTACCGTTAAAGAATAATGATTTGTGTCTTTTTTATTGTAAAGTAATTTATTACGATTACATCTTTTTTTAAAGTACATGTTGATACCGTAGCAACTCATTTAATGGGTTAGTTACTAATGTACCAGCAAAACAGAATGGTTTGTTTTTTGTTCTGTTGAATTGTTTGTAGAAATGTTACATTATATATTGACACAAAAATTCACAACCCGCGACGTGAATCGAACCCGACTCTTTTCCTGTTTCGGCCTTAGAGGTATAACATTACTAAATGTTGAGACCAAGTCCACTTGAAATACACAAAATTGTTTGTTGAAGTTGTTCGATGTTACCAATGTAATAGTAATAGGTTCTCGTTGGTACCATTTGGGTACGGAACCCTAAAAAAATATTGGATTAGTCAGAGGTAGCTGATAATAATAGCTTGTATGTCTACCATATAGCATGTTACAATGTTTCGTATGCGCTATCAAAAACAAGATCTGCCAATTACAATAACAACTGAGAGTACAATTGTGGACTTTTCAACTTTCATCTCTAGTATCCATGACCTACGTAAACTAGTGATGATACAGAAGCGAAACTAATATTTGAAGATTAAAAAAAAGCTTGCTTACGGATAACTTTTTTTACTTTTTTTTTAAACGACATAGAGACGGAACAAGCAAGCAGCCCACCTGTATTAAATTTAACTCTTGCCTGCACAAATATACATACAAAGTCTTACTGCGTAGGTTTTATATCCACAAAAACATGATCTGTTATAGTGGATAGAATAGATATTTATGTAGAAATAAGCATACATAATTTTTGACATAATTTCTACATAATATAATAACTATTTTACCTGACTGTACTAGACAGCTTTAATAATTTAATGGTGTCCAAATTTTCAGTAAAAAAAAAATATCAAACCAGACACTGTGTCCGACTAGTCAGTGGTGGATCAACAATGGTGAAAACCGCGATGAGTGAAATAAATTGTGAGATCTCTGTTCAGCGGTGGGAAAACAGACTTAGTTCTAAAAATTTATGTGTTCCGGCAATTAGAGGTAAAATAGCCAGTTCCTCAGTTAGTTGAGGATTCCGGGTGAAGTGCGCCTCCATCATCGGCCTTATCTCAACTTGTAACCAGGATGAGATGAAGGTGAAGGCCAAGCTCTTACCCGTCGTATAACAAAAAAAAAATGACGTTGATAAATACAAAATAGGAAATCATTATAGTTCATAAGAATAATAATTATTTAACTCCGAGACATCAACTTTGTCACTATTTTAACCGCCTCTGTGGTCTAGTGGTTCAACCCACCGATTTCAGATCCAGATGTCCCGGGTTCGATTCCCATGGGGAGTACAATATATTGTGCTTGGTTTGGTTGGTGGTAGGACTTTGTTTAAGTCCGCCTGGCTAGCTACCACCGTCTTACCTAATTCTGTCACCATAACAACAATCCTAAAATTGTTGTGTTCCGGCATTCAGAGGTAAGATAGCCAGTTCCTCAGTTTGTTGAGGATTCCAGGTGAAGTGCGCCTCCACCTTCGGCTTTATCTCAACTTGTTACCAGGTGAGATGAAGGCCAAGCGCTTCCCCGTCGTACAATAAAAAAAAAAAAAAAAAAAAAAAAAAAAAAAAAAAAAAAAAAAAAAAAAAAAAAAAAAACTATGTTTTCCTTAGGACGGTTCTGCCCAAGGTAGATACAATGCGAGTCTATAGGTGTTTAAATAAGACCGTCAGTTTGTGGCCACTCTTTGTTTGAAGTATTAGACAAATCCCATTATGATTTGGTTTTATAGTTTAGAGATGCTACGGGCTAACTCCGCGTGGGTTGACTATTGCAAAACATAATATTGACATTCGTTAGCTCTGTGACCCAATGGCCTCAATAAAACTACCTAACTCTTAGTGTCTCACTATTCACGCTTACACGATTCTGTCTAGACTAATAATACTTTGCATATAGAATCCGGAATCCTCAACAAACGCCGGAACTGGCTTTCTCACCTCGGGAAAAAAAGCATGTTATGGTGACAGAATTGGGTAAGATGGTGGTAACTAGTCAAGCGGAATTAGACAAAAGTCCTACCACTAACTAAACCAAACGTAAAATTGTACTCCCCTGGGGATCGAACCCGGGACCTCTGGATCTGACCACTAGAACACAGAGGCGATTAAAATAGTCTAATGTCTAGAATAATAATACTTTTTCATTGAGTGACCGTTTTATTCAAGATTCGATTCTACAACTGAAATAACGTTTCACTTGTAGGTATCTTTTAATCAGGGAGTCCTTATAAAGTTGCAAACACAAAGCGTAGTAGAGATTCTATTTCCGATAAACATGAAAGTAGGGAGCAATTAGTGCGATCGTTAGCGATGGTTAGCTTTAATTGCCGTTTTAATTTTAACCGGGGACATTACATGGTGCGATTTGAGCCGAGAACAATCTGAGGGTACTGACCGAGAAGCGAGACGAATGCTCTATATAAGGTATAGTGAGAATGAGGTCATTCTTAGCAGTACCTACTTGCGCAGGGTCTTTCTGGCTTTGAGAGGCCTTGGTGGCTTTACAAGGAACAGCCGTGGAGTATCTATAGACATATATATTCATTTATTTACATTTATAACACACATACACTAACATAACAGAACAAAATTGACAAACAGAAAAACACGAGTACAATATGAATACAGATTGTGCTGTGTGCTACAGCAGCAAATGGGACAACTCTATAACCGGTACTTGTGTAGGTTAGTACACAAATACCGGTTATAGACTACAGAATATATACTTTTTTCACTAAGGAGAAGCGCTGGCCTTCACCTCATCTGGTTTAACCTATGATAAGGCCGGGGGTGGAAGCGCATATCACCAGGAATTTAAACGTACTGAGGAACTAACTATCCTCTAAATGGCGGAACACAACAATTTAGAATTTTTTTTACGGCGACAGATAGGTAGCGTGGTGGTTACTAGCCAAGGACCCAACCACCGACCAAACCAAGCACAAATTTGGGATATCAGTGTCTGATACCGGTGGTCGTACCACTAAACCACAGAGGCGATTAACCGTTTATGAAGCTTTTCATAACGTTTATTTGAAATCTTCTATTTGGTGGAGCAAGGCTTCCCAGAAAATGTCTAGTAACTCTCTTTTTGGAAGCGCTGAGTTCGAATCGGTTTTGATCTATGTAAGACAAAAAGGTACAGGTATGAGTATTTCAAGCTGAGCACCGTATAATCTAATGGCAATAAACATTTCGTTTCAACCGACTGACTCCACTGTTTCAAGGCAGTTACCTCCCCAGGGATGAGGCGGAACGATTGGGCTCAACAATTTTGTACAATAAATTCTTAGGTAATATCCGAACCTTCGGATTGTTGCTTGAAATCGATAGGTCAAGTGTGAAATTGCCGGGGAATTTCGATGGTTAGTGCCGAAGAGATCTGATCTTGCGATGCGGCATGCTTCTTTTCTGTGCATTCGATTCGAACTTGATATTGAACACGGGTTGGATATTTGCTCCTGGTTGCCTCATGATAGTCTCAATCTCTAGAACCAGTTCACATTTCGTTTTGTAACTTCAGTAGGTAGATATTAGTAGGTAGTCAGGTATTGTAAGCATGCGACTAATTTTGATTAATTATGTGTACAAATTTGTTTAATTAAGTGTCTTTTTCGTTTAAAATAACCTGTAGCACATTTTTTTCAATCAAAACACCTTATTTTCTCAATATATTATATAGAGTCGGTGTTACCTGAAATGGATTAGCTTTGGCGATCATATCTTCCACAGTAATAGCATATACTTTGAGAATAATATTATGTTATAGTGGCGAAAACGCTACCAATAAAAAAACAGAACACGAAATAAACATTTCTCGATATAAAAAATACAAAGTTGACTCTAATTTGTATTCAAAATGATCGCCCTTCAATAAATACGCCCAATTCGGCCTTGAAACTTTGTACAGTACAGTTTATGGCAGATGCTCTGCGTTTTAGATTTTCAAAATTAGTATTTTGTTCTACCGTAGAAAAAAGACGTAGAAATTCGCACGTAGTTCTGTCATCTGGTGGTGATAAGCGCCGATCGAGCGCACAGCAATGTCACCTTTATTAACTTAATGTTAGTTCGAAACTAGAGTAAAGTTGCGTCGAGTTGCTAATCCCAGGTAGTATCGGCCCTTAAGTAGGAAACACAATATCTCTAATCTACAGTATGTAAAATCGTCGGCAGCTGATTGACAATAAACGCACTTAGACCAAACCCAGAGACTTGATATTTTCAGGTTCCACTATGCGTGGAATTTTGAAAATTCTTACGGGATTAAGGGCGTTTCACTGGGAGTCTGTATAGGTGGAATTAGTTGAATGTAAGCTCTTGAACCTCGATAAATTATGCATGTGCGTCATCGAGTGACGTCACACCGCTGTGTAGATATCCGAGAACCCCTGGGATGAATCAGTTGGTGTTCTCTACAAAATACTTGGTAAAACCCTAACTTACATTCGGGACAATGCCAGACCTGCAATCACAGACCTTACAAGACTACGAAAGTTCTGCAGCTAGAAGCACAGGCCGCAGTCTAACATACCTAGTTCTAATCTAAAGTTTTTTAAGACCGAGGCTAATATAATATATGATTTGTATGTCAAACCTTTTTTCGGGTCCTCACGATGCAGGCTTGCCTAGTGTGAAGACTGCTGTCAATGTTAAACAAACAATGCACTCAGCATAAAGTAACAGGTTAGTACCTAACCACGGTTCCTACTCTTATAGCAAGTTATTTAATAGTTTTATCCTGTTCTTTTTGCTGTTAATAAACATTTTTTTCATTTTCAGTTAGTTTTTTATTATATGATATTATATGATTAAGGAAACGCTTGGCCTTCATCTCACCAGTTTTCAATATATGATAAGGCCGAAGGAAGCGCACTTTACCAGGAATCTTTAACAGAATGACTAGGCACCAATCTTAATGCCGGGACTTAACGGCGGTAGCAAGCCAGGCGGACATAAACAAAGTCTTACTACCAACCAAACCAGGCACAAGTTTGTATCCCCTGGGATCGAACCTGGGGCATCTGAGGTCTGATATCGTGGGCAAACCACTAGACAGTGGTTAAAGAAAGCCTGTAATCATTGATCCTTCGTGGTTGCAAATAATGATGCTACGCCTTTGCAAAGCCTTGTTAGTGTGGTTACGGAAACGCTCTTTGAAACAGAGAGTTTTGTAATTGAAAATGAATTTAATCGTACAAGTGAATTTCAACCAAATATGTTTATGGTCCCCGCACAAAGGTCGCGCCCGGCCGACCGTGCGCAGGACGCGCGTTTTACGAGCGCATTACAAAAGCATTGTGCTTTCACAAATCTGTGTAAATATAGTATTGTTGCTGGTTTTTAGCGGAAATGGTGTGAAAAATTTGCTGCGATACGCCAACCTACGTTTCTGCCAAAATTTTGAATTTATTGCTTATCGTATTTCATGTATTACACGGTAAATATGTTTGCCTAATGATGAGGGATTGTGCTCTGCTAATTGGAGCATAACATTGCTTAGAAGTGGGTATAATTGGTGGAAAGGGAAACTACAGATTCCCTTTATTCCCTACCTACACAATCTCGAGTTGAACTCACAAAGGAAGCACTACAGCCGGCACTAATGAAACAGTTCTCTTTACAATACACGCACAGGATACAGGCCATTATAAAGCAAAAAGACGATGCCCTATTTGCCATAGGCTAGCCGAGACCGTTGCAATTGCAGTCCTAAATAGATCTCGCAGTTGCTAATCCTGTGAGGCAACATTTTTGCTTGAAGGCTGTACGTTTATACCATGGAGCAATGGAAGTACATTACACCACATTATGGTCGACGCATGCTCTGTTAAGCAGTGATTACCTAGTTGAGTACTAGTAGAAAGTCCTTATAATTTAGATTTTTTGTTTAATAGCGATCTATAGCGTATTAGTATTGAACAAAAAAAAATCCTTACCTTTATCCAACACTAGGTAGAGTAATAAGTTATATTGTTCTATTTAAGAATGAGATGACTTCACAACACTAAAAGTGTAATTTTTTTTTTATTGGTGACAGCCAAGCGTTTGACAACAAGCGGAACCTTAAGCTTGAAGACTTTATTTGTCTTCTTGATTGTACTCGTGCGGAAAAATAGACTTGAGGAGTTCCATTCCTTACCAGTCAGCACTAATGGTATAGCGCGTAAAGGTCGTGGCGAAAAGATGTGTTCTACACACTGTAGTAGTTAAATAAGATAAATATAAGAATTCGAACCCACGATGTGATTGAGAAACTATATGATACGATATTTACTACATAATATCGATTAAAAAAAAAAATTCTTTCATTAAGTACCTAAATACTGAATCGAAACTTCCATTATTGTAGAATATTACATGGACTAGACTTACTCAGAAGAAACATTTTCTGATTTGCAATAAGCATAGTTCACTAAACACACTAAAAGTGCATAAATCCTCATCTTGAATGAGTCAGCATGAAATGTCTCACATTACTGCTTAGGTCGCCTTTTTCTATATCTGCGACCGCCGTCGACTATTTCTATGGTATCGATGATTGAGAAAAATCGCATAAAGAAGCACAATTCGTTTCTGAACAGATTCTACGTATGAGCAATTAAACGAAACTTAAAAAATGTGCTCCGTCACTCTATGAATAAACTTATAAGTCGGGAATGAATCTGAACAACCACCTCTCTAGTGTTTTGCCTACCGGTGTAGATATCGAAGTCAAAAAAGTTTTATTACTTAACCTAGGTACTAGATAAGGTAGGCTACATAGTACAAATTTGTCTGGCAAATTCAGGCAGTTCACGGAATTCTCGCTCTTATTGCATCGGCAGTATTATTTACTCAGCTAGTCCTTAATTGGACTTTGCTTTGTAAGGATAGGGCCTCTACAAAGATGCCCCGACAAATGGTTTTCCAATTAATTCACAAAGTAACCATTAACCAATAGTAAATTACCGAAGGCTTAGCTAAACGTACCAGATGGAACACAAATAAATTGCAGGATTTGTAGGGTGCTCGGTTATTGGCTGAGTAAAATTATGAAACTAATGCGGCTTTGCCGGTTTGCAAAAAGTCAATAGATTTTACTCGATTAACATAAATTGGAGTATCAGAGTTTATTTTTTTATTGTATTCATTGGCCTTCATCTCACCTGGTTACAAGATAAGATAAGGCCAAAGGTGGAGGCGCACTTCACCCGGAATCCTCAACAAACTGAGGAACTGGCTATCTTACCTCGAAATGCCGGAACACATTTTTTTTAATTGTTGTTATGGCGACAGAATTAGATAAGATGGTGGTAGGTAGCCATGCGGACTTAAACAAAGTCCTACCACCATCCAAACCGAGCACAATATTGTACTCCTGCGGGAATCGAGCCCGGGACATCTGGATCTGAGATCGGTGGGTTAAACTACCAGACCACAGAAACGGTTCTGTACCAAAAGGGTGCCAGCGGGACCCTATCTAAGATATCGCTTTATGTCCATCCGTCTATCCGCCTATTTTATCAGCGTCTGTATCTCGTGAACCGTAATAGGTAGACAGTTGAAATTTACACAGTCTGTATTTTTATTGCCGTTATATCGACAAATAATAAATGCAAAAAACGTGTTTTTTTTTTTCCTTGAAAATCATAATGTGGATGGGAACCCAAAAAAGCTGCCGGTTTATTATTATTGCGTCTCAATCAGTTTAGTAACGTAATTATTTTTAGAAAAAATCACATTGTAATAGCTAAACTAACTTTGCCTGCGATGTCCGTCTATCAATCAGCGAGCATGAAGCGTAATAGGTAAACAGTTGAAACCACCTCTTCTCATAGGTATGCTATGTAGAGGTATGTATTGTATGTAAGTACAAGTATTTATGTGAGGTATGGTATTTATTAATGTTGTACACGTTTTCCTTATATTGAATCATGTTACATGAAATTCAGTGTACATCATTTAAGTGTTGTTCTTTGTTTGTTTGTAAAAGTAAATAATAATGTAAATTTGTATTTCTTATATTTATGTGTGTGCAATAAAATAATATTGAAAAAATTTAAAGTGTGATTTCTATTGCCGCACTAACAACAGTTAAAAAAAGTATAGGCATGAATTGCAAGGCCAGTATATAAAAAAAAAAATATATATATTACCGGACATTAATTTCACACAGCGCCATCTAGCCCCAAACTAAGCATAGCTTGTAATATGGGAACTAGATTACGGATATAATACTTAAATACATTTTTTTTAAAATTTGTAAATACATACTTATCATACAATACACACCCAAACACATAACAAACATCTATATTCATCACACAAATGTTTGTCCTGGGTGGGAATCGAACCCACAACCTACATCGCAGAAGGCAGAGTTACTACCAACTGAGCTATGAGGCTTGCTAAATAAGAGATGTGATTTTTATTTTGAAATGTGGGTCGGTTGACTTGACCAGTTTTTTCTTCTTCAAATCATATCTGGTATAGATATGATTTCCTTACGGGAAAAATGGAAGCCTTAAGTAATTATTTATTTCACACAGCGTCATCTAGCCCCAAAGCATAGCTTAAAATGTGAGAACCAGATTACGGATATAATATAACTTACCTTACTCATATAGCTGTATGTGCAATAAAGTATAAACAGATCTGGTCTAGCATCTAGACTAACCCTTTAGTAGCAGTCATTCAATTAGGCCTATACTGCTATTACGTGTCGCCGGCGTTGTGACGATAAAAGAGATATCGCCGGCAATAAGCCCGATACTTTTATACCGATAAGCAAACGTCGGTATCGAAATTTATGGGCGGTTTTCCCGACACACCTGTGTAATTTCCGACACGAAAATGATAATAGCATGCCGAATAGATCGGTCGCCGGACATACGTGGATTTTAAACATGTGCTGTGGATACTTAGCGTTGCAGCCACGGATTGTTTTAGCAGGTATTATGTGATGCCAAATTACTGGGATTATTTTTACTGCCTCCGTGGTCCTACTACCACCTATTAGTTTCCACCTTCTAGTGTCAGATCCAGAGGTACCACCATCTTACCTAATTCTGTCGTAATAGCAAATATTCTAAAATTGTTCTGTTCAGGCATTTAGAGGTAAGATAGATAGTTCCTCATAGTGATAAGGATTCCAGGTGAAGTGCGCTTTCACCATCGGTCTTATCATAACCCGTAAAACAGTTGAGATGAAGGCCAAGCGCTTCCCAATTAAACTAGATTACATGTGCTAAGGAATCAGACGGATTAACTAAGGCCTATAGGTAACTCAACTGTTCCAGACCAGTACCTAACGGAAGCGTGCCCAAGGCTGCATTGCCACTCATGCCTTTATTTTGACATTAATTTTATATAAGTAAGCACATGTTCATAGTACTTATACTAACCATATGAGTAAAAATTGTTTTTTCCTTATATGGGGCTACACATTAAATGTAATCGCTTCTTTATTTCGTTTAAAAATCGTCGCTTTAGGTGCAAAGCGTGGGCAATCAAACACAAAAGCAAGACTAATTTAATGCATAAGCATAAACTCCCACATCAATTATCTCCCTTTCTTAGGAACTTCCAACAAAGTATATTCTATATGTGTAGACATACTAGGATATGAGTTCTTTGTTGCTTTCGGCCCTCGAAATTCTAGATCAATTAATGCAAAAGTGACAACCCATAAAATGTCTGCATAATCATCACAACGCTATATTCTAGCAAGCGTTTCTAGCCAGTTTTCTAGCACATGTAACAAGTCCGCAGATGTCCATAACCCGCTTCCCACGCCAATTTGTCACAAACATACACTCACAAACCCACTGACCAGTGCTGTTTTACACCATTCTTGGTAAGCGAGATGATAAGATTCTCATATGAAAATTCGTTGGGATTCTTCTACAGTTTTTGGAAAGTTGATAGATTTAGTTGTTTGTTTAAAATATGAGATATTCTGAAACTCCAGAGGTAACCCATTTTAAGCCTCGTTGCTTCGTTGGTAGTAACTCTGCCTTCTGCGCTGTAGTCTGTGGGTTCGATTCCCACCCAGGACAAACATTTGTGTGATGAGTATAGATGTTTGTTCTAAATTTGGGTGTTGTATCATATAGTACGTATGTATTTACAAAAGTATTTAAGTATTCTATACGTAATCTAGTTCCCATATCACAAGCTATGCTTAGTTTGGGGCTAAATGGCGCTGTGTAAAATTAATGTCCTGTAATATTTATTCGGTTCCCCGTTTTGATTTAAACCCCTGCAAACTATTTGGGTTTAATAATGCTACAATAGAAGAGGCTGTCGTTGCCGCGGCTTAAGAAACGACCCCTCCAATTCAGCCCATGGATGTCGTAAAAGCCGACTAAGGAATCTCACCAGATGAAGGGCAGCAGCTTCCTTCTGTGTATTATCTACACCTACTGCGATCACCGATACGCCTGCCATGTGTGGTGATTATGGCAAAACCCTCCATCTTTTGGCTCTGTCCAACAGTGGGCACTAATGTGCTACTGATGTGTGATGCATCTCCAACAGGTACCCTATATCTATATATACCTACTTGTATCTATTATACCTATAACAGAGCGTACGACGCTGTATTATGTGGGTTCTTTCATTTATGAATATCAATCGTGTCTCGTATTCTATCATTATTTTAATCACAATATCGAGTTGGTATGATCAGACTTCTTAGATCACAATTGCTTCCTAGGGCGTTAATAGTTATTAGAATTTCGCTAACTGAATTGTTCTCTAGCGGTAGGGGAAGGTGGGGGAAACACGAACACCGGGCAATAGCGAACGCACCGATTTTACCATATTAGAAAGAAATTATCGAAATTAATCTGGTGCCATTTCATACATCACGCCACCGCCAGTGCCGGGCTGCGACTCGAGCAAGACAAGCGCGCACCATGTCAAAGATATGAATATTCTTTAAATTTTGTTGTTGACGATGCAATTTTCTCGGTAATTTTAGTCGATGTAGCTTTGTTACTGTTGATGACACTGGGGTGTATTTACGTGTCAATTTATGTCTAGTATAAGTATAACTTGTCGGTGGCATCAGCCACCTAACATAAACTAAATGCCTGTTCTGGTATTTTTTTTATTTTGCGATTACATCGGGAAATGGCGAACGGTTTTGATGGGGTAATCTCGAACGTTTGCCATTACCCCTTTAAATAGTTAGTATTGGTAAGGTTAGGTTAGCTACTTACAATTTTAGAGATTATAGCATGTGTTTTTTTTTTGATGCCTCGAAATTATAAGCGATGCACATTAAAAATGCACAAACGGGTAGTCATCATCGGCTGGCTACTTATGTGATTTATGTCATACCTAAAGGCTGATTAGTATCAATTAGACTAGGTCGGTTTTGCCCCACTTGGTGTTCGTGATTACCCGTTTAGTGTCGGGTAAATGCGAACACCTATGGTTTTGTTTTTGGTATGATTATTGATTTTGTAAGAAGAATTTAATAAATCTGATTTAAGAATTACTTAGTATGATAAAATAACTTGTTCTTATAATAATAAAAACTCACCTACATCCCTATGTTTTGGTGTTATTTGAAGTTTTCCTTAGGTGCACATTATTCCCCCACTTTCCCCTACCTACAATTGAAATTAAAGTGGGCTTGTAGATTTCCAGTTGAAATGGCAATGGGCAGGGCAAGTCATACGAAACTCCGACAACCGATATAATAAGAAGTTAACCGAGTAGAGACTGGAGACCAGACTGGTAGCAGAAAATCTCGGCGATAAATCAAATTCGACTGCCTGGCCAGACGTGAAACTCGGAACAGAACCGATTGAAAAACTATAGGAGGCATACATCCAATACCGGAGATTGGAATACAAGATGCTGAATAATGATGTAGATTTTTCAACGATTTTAACTGGATACTGAATACCTAGGAAACGACCAAGCTGTCCACCAGCAAAAATATAAAAAGGTATAAATTCAGCTACTATAGGCTAACTGCGATAATAATTATCATGCACGCCTCACACAGTTATAAATAACCCTCTAATTAGTTAATTGAGTATGCAAACCCAAATATTTGCCGATATATTCATCTAATTAGCAAATTAATGAAACTCGTAATGTTTTGCTTTAACTAGTCATAGATCACTAAGCTAACGATATAATTATGTTAATTACGTTTAGGTATATAAACACAGGCAACAATTAAAAAAAATCACACAATAACGCTAATAAAGAAAGCAATTTCTTGATTTTGGTTGAAGAAAACCAATCAATCAAATTATTTAGGATACCTACTCAGCTGCTATTTCATAACTAAATTTAAACAAGTTAAATTTTAGACAAATTCACAAGAAACAAATAGATTTTTGTTTTGGGTTGGGTGTTAAATTGTAGGAATCATTTTAATTCTTTTATTTTATTGACAAGCCTCATAGCTCAGTTGGTACTTTGGTAGTAACTCTGCCTTCTGCGCTATAGGTTGTGGGTTCGATTCCCATGAATATAGATGTTTGTTCTGTGATTGGGTGTTTGTATTGTATGATAAGTATGTATTTACAAAAAAAAAGTATTTGAGTATTCTATCCGTAATCTAGTTCCCATATTACAAGCTATGCTTAGTTTGAGGCTAGATGGCGCTGTTTGAAATTAATTTCGTGTTATATTTATTTATTTATTGACATTAAAAAATATAACAATACAGAACAAACATCCAATGTGTTATTATTGGAAAAGCTGATAACATAATGTACAAAAACTGTTAAAAATAATAATAAGAATAACTCATCATAATGTATGTATTTGCAAAAATTGAAGTAGTATAATCTAGTTCCCATATACCAAGCTCTACTTAGTTTGAGGCTAGATGGCGCTATGTATAATGAAAAATGACCCGTATTTTTTTTTAATTTTCCAAATCAAATCATGAGATATTTATAAAGCCTTAACAGTACCTACTTATACTTACTACGTATATAAAGGTCTTCGCCCAGCATCACCTAAGCTGCAAGAACTGCGGCTAGCATCACCTAAGTCTCTGTCGGTGACAACAGACAGGACTGTATGTCATGTACTGACGTTGCACAATACTGGGTTGTCTGGTACACATCATTATAGCGCGCCCTTCACCTGTTAAAAGGTATCCTGTTACATGTTTAATTATATGTTTGTGTCCTACTAATACAATATTGATAAGGTACTTTAGTATTTCAACGTATTTTCTTTGTGTACATTTTTAATGACGATCTATTATTTTACATTCTATTTCATTTTTATTTTTGTGTTAAATTTTATGTTTCATAGATTTGCCCCTCATATATTTTTGCTATGATTTTATTGATAAATATTCTATCGCTTCATGGTGGATTAACTGGGCTGGGTCACAACAGAATATCAACGCTGACCTGTGTTGCAGTGAGGCATAATGCTGAGTTGTGTCCCATTTGATGCTGTAGCACACAGCACAAACTATATTTACATTGTACTCTTCTTTTTCTGTTTGTCAATTTCGTTCTGTTATGTTTGTGTATATGTGTTATGAAAGTAAACAACTGAATGTCTATGTTTTAAATTAAAACACGCCAACCAAACGCGCTCATCGGTTACATTGCAACAAACGAGCAACTCTCATTCCATTCGCATATACAATTCAATCAGGATATAACAACCTAGTCTTCTATCTAGGTCAATGAATGCAGCAATAATTTCCTCTCGACTGGAAACGCCGCAGACTACGGCGCAGTTACTACGGAACTACGGACTAGATAAAACGGAAACAGCACTTTGCAATGCATTCATAAATCATTTGCTAGAAATGGAGGGCGCTACATCCATAGTAACTTGGTGATTTGTGGTTACCTCTCTTGTATCGCTGGTTCGTGCTGGTTCACGTCCCTGGTCGCTGTAACATATTATTTATGGAGAATTTCACTTTATTATGTACCAAGAAACGCTGTGCAGATGGGACGATGATACGCAAATCAGATCCAAACTACCTAGCTGTACTTAGGTGATGACCAGATGACATCATGATTCAGAATATCACAAAACCGGCAATGGACTAGCTAGGGGTTGATGACTGGTTTTACGCACACACACACATACACACACACACACACACACATATTTCTTGTTATTGAGACTATTTGCTGTGTTGGATGCCGCACATATCATAAAAGGCGACCCCGGGATCTAAGCAGAAGGGCAACTTGCTTTTGTTTATGAAACCTAACAACTTTACTGCGATTACAACCCGCCAGCCAAGTATTTATGACAAAATATTAATCATAATAGTAATCATAATAATCGTATATTTGGCATAATAAATAATTTGACAAAAATGTATTATGAATCCATAGGCTCCCGAACTAGCAGAACTGTGTTTCAGGAGCCAGTGGCTTCTCCCAATTGTAATTAAGTGGTACCTATTATGTGTGCCTAAATCGTTATCTACACAAAACTTTACAATCGAAGTTCACCATTTTACTCTCTAATCAGCAGATGGATAGGAATCAAAGTTTTTTTTTTTAAATAAAGTGAGGAGAGCATCGATTCAATGCTAATAAAGTAAAAAACAAAAACAACAATGAGATTAAAAATATAATAATAACATGGCTCAAAACTTTTGATTCACATAATCAGTATAACAGCTGTATTATACTGATTATGAGAATCAAAAGTTTTTCATTCATCAATACTTTTGATTCTCATCATCCAAGTTTTGAGCCATGTTATTATTATATTTTTAATCTCATTGTTGTTTTTGTTTTCACTTTATAGAGCTTGAGGTGTTATATAAATGCGGGACAGCTGTATTATACTGTTTCTGTGCAAATCTAGTTCTACGACTTGGGACTGGGAAACGAACTACTCCTTTGTTTGATTCAGGCAACCCTGGCACTACCTTTCTGTGATCTCCAGTATTTTAGGGTATTCCCTATCCAGCAGTGAACGTTTATGGACTGTTGGTGTTGGGATTGAGTAGGACCTTACTAAGAAAGACTACTATGCTCTGCCGCATTCAGTAGACTGAAATGATGAAATGGCATAGTCAAGAGCCTTTCTTCCTAGGTAAGTTATCCTGCGATTATTCAGAATAAAAAGGGGTTATATTTCGAATAAATCTGCATCGATGAACAAGTTCAATAGCAATAAATCGAATTCCGTAAGAGACGTACTCAGTTTACGCCAGCGGTAATGTGGAAAATGCAAATTGATGGTAACTGGTATCCACTGAACAGCCATGTAATATGCCTGATGTATTTACTGAAAATGCCGTCTCTACTGTAGAGATATGAACAAGCCTCACCTTATATGGTAGTAACTTTTCTGCGCTGTAGGTTGTGGGTTCGATTCCAGGACACACATTTGTGTGATGAATATAGATGTTTGTTCTGTGTATTTATAGTAGTATTTATGTAGTCTACCCGTATATAGTTCCCAAATAACAAGCCATGCTTAGTTTGGGGCTAGATGGCGCAGTGTGAAATTCATGTTCTGTAATATATACTATTATAATATTTCATAATTAGCGCAGTTTTTTTATAAAATGATATATCCACTGAGTATATAACACATCAGATACAAAGCACACTCACCTCACACCTCGCATCGTATCATATAATTATTACTAGTCTCACAGGGTCTAGTGACTTTCGTCAAGGTTTCGACAGAATACCAGCGCCTATTTCCCCAGTAGGTATTAAGGCATTCATGCCGAGTCGAGGCCTTTTTTGCTGTTGTTTCTTTTTGTGTTTTTTCGATTTTATGTCTATATTGATTGTTTGAGCTTATCTTTTGCGTATATTTCGTCCATTTTTACATGATGTGCCCTAATAGTAAATAAATAAATTCTGATTTTGAATCTTCCGATTAAAATATAAAGAAAGAGCTATTCCGTGTGAGTTATTAAAAATAATGTCGTCTACACACACTTGTACTTCTAAGCGATTGTTTTTTTATAAATTATAAGTTAGCTAGCTCTTGACGTCCAGGCTTGTCTAGCTCTAGACCAGAGCAAGGATGAGATCTTCGACAGAGTGAGCCTTCCTAGAAGGCACTGCTGAATCCGGCAAACCGTTTCGCGCCGGACTTCGACAGGGCAAGGAAAGGTCGGTCGCTACCCAGAATTAACTTGACAGGTCCTACAACCAGCTGAATGATCATCCGTATTCATGACGTCAAGGACTTAAGACATGACCGCTACATCACCAAAAAACGAGGAAAGCGATGGCGTCGAGGGTCACGATACGTTTGCAATTTGTAACTGTGGTTAAGTAATGATTTGGAAAAACACACGTATGTTCCTATTTCTTAGGTAGATGTTGACAGCGACAGTATCATCTCTTGCATATAAATTCCAACTCCAGACCCATATAACCATATAGCTTCTTATTACAGCTTCCATGGACATAATCCACGTGCCAGCCTACAAACATGGCATTACGTACTGAAGAACAAGAAAATTGAACCATAAACTCGAAAGTACGACCTACGTTTGCAAGAACCTGTTCAATCTGGAAGTAATGATTTGGAAAACACACGTTTATTCATATTTCTTAAGTAGATGTTGACAGCAACAGCATCATCCCTTGCATATAAATTCCAACTCCAGACCCATATAACCATATAGCTTCTATACAGCTTCCATGGACATAATCCACGTGCCAGCCTACAAACATGGCATTACGTACTGAAGAACAAGAAAATTGAACCATAAACTCGAAAGTACGACCTACGTTTGCAAGAACCTGTTCAATCTGGAAGTAATGATTTGGAAAACACACGTTTATTCATATTTCTTAAGTAGATGTTGACAGCAACAGCATCATCCCTTGCATATAAATTCCAACTCCAGACCCATATAACCATATAGCTTCTATACAGCTTCCATGGACATAATCCACGTGCCAGCCTACAAACATGGCATTACGTACTGAAGAACAAGAAAATTGAACCATAAACTCGAAAGTACGACCTACGTTTGCAAGAACCTGTTCAATCTGGAAGTAATGATTTGGAAAACACACGTTTATTCATATTTCTTAAGTAGATGTTGACAGCAACAGCATCATCTCTTGCATATCAATTCCAACTCTAGACCTATATAACCATATAGCTTCTAATTACAGCTTCCATGGGCATAATCCACGGGCCAGCCCACAAACACGGCATTACGTACTGAAGAACAAGAAAATTGAACCATAAACTCGAAAGTACCCGTACACACCGCACGCCAGCGATAAAATAAATCCACCATAGCATTAACGACCCTATCCCGTTACGAATAGAGGTCTTCATTTTAATGTGCAATTTACACGGTGGATGTTTTAGAGGTATTTTTATCATCGTTTTTATCGCCATTTCGACTGGTCAAGCGTGTCTTAGTCATCCAGTCTGTTGTAGGTTACATCACGTTTAATGACCTAACATGCGAATAAAGCCTTTACAGCTATGATATTAAGGCTATTTAAGTATAGGATGCAATAGTATACTAGTCAATGTCCAGGACTTGTAATTCCATATTTCTCTGGAATGTTCAGCTATACAATGAAATCTGCTCTAAAAAGAATAGTCTATCTAGGTTTGGTCTGACGTTACAGGTTTACAGCCACAGAAACAATTAAAAAGCAATCTTAAAGCATTGTCAATGAAGTTGAAAACTGAATGAACACGAACCCCACTAACCACGTGCGGGTTTAGTCCAAATCGAATCGATAAGATATTTTTTTGGCGAATGATGCAATAAATTCCTAAAGATTTTATATATTATCTATAGCAGTCAGTTTTATCGGCCTTCAATTTAGTATAGCTTGAATGTTTAGCTTGATTGTAAATGTGGATATTGGAATCTTATGGATATTGTAAGTATAGGTAATCATGTAGCTAATGGTAATAGCATCCAGATGAATACTGTATCATTACGAGGTGGTATAAAACTACAGTTCTGTTCACCTTACCATCTTGTTTCGAATGGATGATATTATTTCTATGTTCAACCCACCGATTTCAGATCAGGAGCAATATTATGCTTGGTTTGGTTGGTGGTAGGACTTTGTTTTAGTCTCCCTGGCTAGCTACCACAGTCTTACCTAATTCTGTCGCCATAATAACAATTCTAAAATTGTTGTGTTCCGGCATTCAGAGGTAAGATAGCCAGTTCCTCAGTTTGTTGAGGATTCCGGGTAAAGTGCGCCTCCACCTTCGGCCTTATCTTAACTTGTAACCAGGTGAGATGAAGGCCAAACGCTTCCCCGTCGTACAATAAAAACCCAGTTTTTTTTTTGTACGACGGTTAAGCACTTAGCCTTCATCTCACCTGTTATTATCTAAGATTGTCTCATGCCACTTAAAATAATACACGGATTGACAAAGATAAGTAGAACATTATTAGGTAGAACAGAGAAATAAGAACCCAGCATATTTGATCTGTATGGGCAAGAAGTCAGTCGTTACTTATAAAACAAATTGCAACAAAGGCACCAGATACATCTGCCCACAAGCTTGCATTTGCAAGTAGCGGGTAAATCGGGAGATAGCGCGGGTCATCGCTCGTCGCCACCGGACGCTGGTATCTACTGCGATAACCTACCGACCGTCTGTCTATCTGTACGTAGGCGAGAAAACACTGAGGATAATTTGTAAATGGAATTTAATTTAACCGTGCAAGTATTGTTCCCTATGAAATGCGTAAGTCAGCTCCATAACTATTGTTTGAGATGTGAATCCTTATGAATCAACCTTGTGTTGGGAGTCGGGGACAGCATTACAGCGAAAGTAACCAGGCTATATGAACCTTATTAAGTTGGATCAGAACATCCGTAAAAACAACAAGAGATGATGAAGGCGGCACAAAATGTAATAATTTTTTTAATGCATGCTTGTCAAATCTATTCCACTTCTCCACATCTTTAATGTAACACAGTGTATGCAACAAATAGGTAAAAATGCCATTGCCTGCACGCTGAATAAATTACAATATAAAAAGAACTAGTAACTCAATAATACAAAGGAATACCATATAACTGTTTTATTCCACACATATCCTTAAGGTAGCACGGAGCGCGCAACCCGAACGGACCATAAAATCAGAGTTCCACATCAACACACAACATAGAAGACGTAAAGGTCAAGATATACTGGACGTGCTGGCAATAATTCAGTGCTACTAGGTAGATAACAGACATTATGGAGCTATTAAGCAAAGGCACAGGTTCAAAGGGCCAGCTAGTCCATTACATTACAAAGTAAACGGACCCACACCCGTGGGGAAAGAAAGAAGGCATGAAATTACTGTACCATATACATGATTACAATTAAAAGCGTAATAAGAAAGTCTACAAAAATCGAACACACTCTACTGAGAAGGTATGATAAGCTAAGCCGCGAACAAAAGCTAACTCCTTTTTTGATCTTCAACCACAAGGCCATAGGTTTAGCTGCAAAACTATTATAAAATAATAAGATACCAAGTTTGAATCGATCATTAACGAGACCAGTTGTGCTGTGGTATAGATCACCAGCCATCGCCTCGTTGACCTGCAAGGTCCAGGTTAATGAAAGGTGGAAAGATAGTGAAGCAACCGTTCTATATGATGAATAGTCGCGTTGGCATTTCTAGAGAAATATATTTCTCATATCTGAAGAGAAGACCGAGATGTCTTAATGAAGATATTTTCTGGCAATTACCGGTGGCTATAACCAATTTGTTATATGGCTTTCTTTGATTGTAACAAGTGATGACTAATGACGTATACAAGGTTCTCGATGAAGTTCTGCATAGGGTTTTTAAAACGGTACCTACGAAGACGCAGATCAATGTAATTGAATTATCATTAAGGCCTAGAAACGAGCAGATTCAATAGGTACGATCTGGGTAAGCTTGCTCCTTAGTTTACCTCATCCTTACCTGAGTACTTTTTGATTTCATAACCTCAATTGTTGGTATGTCGTTGTGCCTAAATAAGCATACACAATCTGAAAATAAAATGTTGTGTTGGAATTTAATAGTCACTCAGAGTTTATTCGCAATGTATGGTGTCGCATAGATAACTACATTAAATCGTTTATTTAATGTAGTTATCTATGCGATTCAATTACTTTGCAACACTTGTATTCAATTGAACCGCATAAAATAGATACTTGGGTTGGATGGATTCTTCACGTATTTAATTTCAAAGGCATAGCCACTTGTCTTCTGCTCAATTACTTTTACTTTGTAGCAGAAAGCAATTTTATAATTGTCCTTCCAAGTCGGTAGATTTATTCTCCATTCTTGCATCGCCTTATCCCGACAGTTCCTTAAAGCCACACTCGAAATCTCCATAATGGGCTAAGAATTTACGTAAAGCTCTTTTAAAATGGCCGCGGCTTTCGACCGGTCTTTTCATCATCTCGCTCTCATTGTAACGTGCTAGGGATGCACTGCGATTGGGGACCGTGACAATATGTATTTAGGGAGTGGTCTGTGGTCGATCCATCTATACTCCATAGACGTTTTCGTGAAGGACAAAAAAACTTTATAAATAAACTCTAAAAAGCAAAATTAACCAGAATGTATATGAATTATTTTAGTATGTGTAGTTTGCTACAGTTCAAATAATACTAACATAATTAGTAAAAAAGTACCTATTTATATTTCTAGTTCCCATATGTCGCTGTGACTATATAAAGAAAAAAGTATGAAAAGGTCTATTTATATTTTTCTCATAGCAATCTCAAAATATTTCGTATTTCTGCTATGGCGACACTCAAATTGAAACGTATGTGTACGTACGCCGCTACGATACGACTCTACACAAAAGTATGTGAGCCCAAGAGCTTCGCTGCATACATCACTTTTCTTCACAAAACGTACTACATATTGGATCAACAAACACAAACACTACCCCAAAACCCCTTTCACGGCGTCTTAATGATGGTTTTTTCTGAGGTGTTTACACATTCATGCCACATCCTAAGTCTCCCGTGACATCCATCCATGTAGGGTTGTCTAAGATTTTAAAAGCAGTAATTTATTCATGAAAGTTTCGACTTTGTAAGAGGTTTCCTCCAGAATCCTATTAGCAGAGCTAAGCTCGCCATATAAAGTCTAGCAAAGCATTATTACGATGTGACATTTGTTAATTTTTGCCATTGACGCAAATTAAAATTTCATTATTATTTCATTCTTAAGCAAATAAGCTTATACTGTTTAAAACAGGCCAAGTGTTAAGTGTAAAATTTAAGTGTAAATTTCAAGTAAGTAAACATTTGATTCGGCCGAGTGGTCTCGACAGAGCTTACTTATTTGAGCATTTTGGGGTCGAGACCATGGGTCCGTGGGGAGATGGTGCCCAAGGGCTGGTTCTTATTCAAGTGAATTAGCATAGCTATTCAGCATGGCAATGCAGCCAGTGTCTTGGGCACGCTTCCGGCTGGTACTGGTCTGGAAAAGTTGAGTTCCTCGACCGTTTATTACGGTCTCTAGGTAACCCGACTGCTTCCCATGTATATAGTCAATTTAATTGTACATAGTAAACATTATAATGAAATAAGAGTCAAAGAATTGCCTGTGCCTCTGTACATAATTGTATCTAAAAAGATACATGACAGCCCTGTGCATTACATTGAAATATCTCAAACGAGGAATGCGTGCGGCGTTGAAAGTTAAGGGCGGATTCCTGCGCTCGCGCATGTAGGTTGATGATACTGCATCCGGGATGTACAGAGGGGGAAGGTATGTCGACTTTTAAAATAAATTTTAATCCCCTTGTTCCTTTTAGCCATTAAGATTGTCTTATGAGGAAGTCAAAAGGTTGTCAATTATACTTTTTGAGATATGTCTACCCGGGACAACCGAATCCTCGACCTTTGTCAATGATTACGGCTGCACGTTCCTATCGCTGGTAGGACCTGGCTTTGGTTGACTGACCTCGCTCCATGGTCGCTCCACCCTCGCCCAGGCGAGCATCAAGACCCTGAGTCCTGAGAGAGTTCCGGAATTTAGAGGTAAGATAGCCAGTTCCTCAGACTGTTAAAGATACTGGGTGAAGTGCATCTGTACCTTCGGCCATATCTTAACTTGTAGCCAGAAGAGATGAAGGTCAATCGCGTCCCCGTCATACAATATAAAAAGAGCTTCCCCATTCAAAACAAAAAAATAATAAGCTAATATCAAATCTCTGCAAGAGTACTTTCACTTATGGAAGTGCCTTTTAAAAATACATCTCCAAATCTTAGAGCCAAAGCAAATGTTTGAACAACTGATGGGAATCACTCCGAGATCCCCCGAGTACTATTTACTCGCTTTGATGATATTTACACCCGAATCGCGCTATCAGACAAGCAAAAAATGTGTCAACTTTGATACCGTCTAGTTTTTTACAGCTCAATGGACTACTAGAGCTGGACATATAAGATAAAGTAGATATAAATGGCTTTTCTTTTGAATATGCATTATATAAAGTACCTACCTATACGTTTTAAAGTGCTGGCAATATCACGCTTTTTCAAAAAAACAGTCATGTTCTTTATAAACAAGAGACATTTATTGAAATTAGAAGCCAACGCGAATCTACGGTGGTAGACTTGAGTACTATTCTTATTTATTTAAGCTAGTCGTAAAAGTTGAACAGAGTCCACGATTTTGGCAGTATCGGCTATTGCGGGAGCCAAATTTCAAACTGAACAAACAATACGGCATTCAAATAATGTTTCTGTTTTTCCTTTTAACAGAATAAGTAGCCTGGCCTGGCCAATCGCTCACTGGCGGTTACATTTGCCAACGACTTGATTGGACCACCTTGGTGTTTGGTCTAGGTAAGGCCGAGTCATCAGTCAGTCAGCTATTAACATATTTTTTTTTATACGACTAGGAGACGGATCAAGCAAGTAGCCCTCCTGATGTTAAGTGCATCTCTTGCCTACAAGGCACTGAATTGCGCCCGTCAACTTGAGGTATATAGGTGTTACGCTTCACGTTCCTGTAATTTCACCGGCGACCATACCCTTCAAACCGGCATCAAGCCATGCCAGGCTGTAATAGGTATGGTGATAGTACATCCCCGGGCGAGCCCTTTCACACTGGGCCCTACTAGTCTTAAAACACATTTCAAAAGGTTTAAACAAATACCGAGTTGCATATAACATGGAATCAGTGAGCCGGTAAAGGCTATCTTATCGCACAGTTTGGGCCAATTCGATAACTTACTGGCGGATGATAAAAGCAAGCGATATGATTTCACACTTCCGATATTCAATATCCCTACTTAGGATGGCTTCGGTACGCCGCCGATATTAGTTTTCTAGTAGGTACTTTTTTTATGCGATAGGCTTGCGTTTGCTATCTTGCCTGATGTTAAGCAATGATGCAATCTACGATGGAGCACGCTTGCCTAGAAGGTACCTATTCACTCTTGACTTGAAGACTCCCATGTTGGAGTGTTCTGGAAACACAGACTCAGGCCAAGTGTTCCATTACTTGGTGTACAAACGTAGTTTGATTGTTCATTTTGAAATGGCACATCCGATTCAAATGAAATTGTTCTGGTAATGGCTGGTGTGTACCGCGTTCATTTTTCTTAAACACAATTTGTATCAAATAAATGGAAAATAGTGTTTGTATGGGACACACTTTTCCATATATTTAGAGTAAGTGACGCGTCACAGACACAGTTTATTGCGCCGTTTTATCGTGGGCCCATTATTTTATCCCAGTAATGGACTCACGAGGGAGAACGGTTTCTCATATTCCCATTACTATTGATCTACTACCTGTATATAAAAAAAGATTGCGTGGTTTGCTAAATGATCTATCTATCCGATTATACCTCGGAAAACTCGATTAAAATGGACGTGCTATTTGAACAACAGACTAAGCTTGTAAGAGTTTTTAAGCACCTCTTTGGTCTAGTGGTTCGCCCACCGGTGTCAGATCCCAGAGGTCCCGGGTTCGATATCCAAAGGGAGTACAATATTTTGCTTATTTTGGTTGGTTGTAGGACTTTATTTTCACCATCGTACCTTATTCTGTCGCCATAACAAAAAAAATGTGTTCCGGCATGCAGAGTTAAAAAAAACATTTCCTCAGACTGTTGAAGATTCTGGGTGAAGTGCGCTTCCGGCGACCTTCGGCCTTATCATAGCTTGAAAATCATGTGATATAAAGGCCAAGCACTAAACCGTCGAACAATAAAAAACTGAAGAGTGGTACTACTGAGCATTCTTAAGATATAGATGTATTTCGGCGATGGTGATTCAAGTCACTGGATGACACACGAAAGTATCATGTAGGCAATTATTTGATCAATTCTTGTGTTGGTTGTATTAAAGACAGAGGTGATTCGGACGAATCGGTCAATGGAGACAACAATGTGAGACGAAAAACATTTTTAGTAATCTAGTGTCATTATTTTTAATATACAATACCTATTAATTTATCAATCGCAGAAGAAGAGACTCCTCCAATGCCCGCGAATGTAAAAGACGACAAACGGATCTCGCCAGAAAAAGGTCAGCAGCTTACCACAGTGTCTAGTGTTCTATTTAACACCTTTACTGTGCTGATTTCGGAAAACCCTTCAATTTTGCAGGAGCCTCTGCCCAGCCGTGGACATAAGTAGGCTGTTGAAGAAGTGACAATCATTGCACCACGCTTTTATTATTACGCTCATCTGCAGTAGCATGTATTTTGGCGACAAGAATCAGGAGCTTTAGCTATATGATGAGAATTCGAAATATTTTGAATCGGCATTATTTCAAAAAAATATATATAGAAAGAGAACATACCCGAGCGTTCTTCCCATAGTTATCGGAAATATATTGGAGTTCGGAAAGTCAACACACATTCCAATGGGATATGAGTGGGTCGTTCAAATGATTTTTTCATCGCGTTCAAAATCCGATACCTGTTATAGGTATTGGGTGCGTGGGAGTAGCCGACTGGTCGGAGATGCGGAGAAAGGTTGGTTGCGTCTTAGCTTTGTCTATGGAATTTAGACAAAGGGTGTGTAGGATGAAGGGCTCTCGTTATCTCTACAGAGACGCGTGGGCGGATGTGAATGGACTTCATTAGTTTATATTGCTTTAATATCGTAATGTGTTGTCGACGCAGCTTGATACCACAAATTTTATTATACTAACTAGTGTAAATATGTAGATAAAAATGGAGGGGGGTAAAAGGTTACGTTATAATGCAGGGTAATTAAGGGTTCAATTTAATGTTCTGTATTGTAAACAGCTTCTAATTAGCAAATGACTCTGTTATGGCTTTTATTTGATGTACTACCCTAATGTTATGATAATGACCAAATTAAAGACCTCTAATGTTCTCTAACAATAATATCGACACTTTCGCTCACGTATCGCCATTAGGCAATTTATACATTACAACAGTACCTCGGTGATTTTGGATAAGTACGCTCCCTACGCTCAACTTATGCCTAGCTCAATCGAGGCTACAGAAGAAACAGTTTCCAGTTCCACAGTAAATCGGTAAACGGACTCTGCTCCAGAATCAAAAACAATCTGGCAAGTGAACGGATAAAGCTCACTTTAAGTTCATTTTAAACATTGTGTTTATTATAATTAAGTATCTATTTTTAAGTATTCCATATTATATTTAAGTATTCCATCCGTAATCTAGTTCCCATATTACAAGCTATGCTTAGTTTGGGGCTAGATGGCGCTGTATGAAATTAATGTCCTGTAATATTTATCTATTTATTATTATTATTTAATTATCATCAGTAAATATATATATATATATATATATTTATATTTGTGTATTGCATTTATATAGCATAGTATGTAGATATTTATATTATATAAGTAATGTGTATTTTTTTAGCATAGCTTTACTTATAATGTATATAAATAGTAAATTTAGCTAGACCCTAATTAATATGTGCACCACCACCCACCTCTCTAGCCATGAAATCCTCTTCATCCAAAGATTTTCTGGCAGAAATCGATTCATAGCTATAAGATCCATTGTATGTACATTTTTTTCCCCAGTTTTATTTTTAAGGCGTGCAATTAAGTATTTTCTTTTTGATTTCATTTCATTGTGTACCTCCTGCCCATCCTTCATTCAAGTATTTCTAAGCCCAAAACACACTCAGTATTCTTAACTAAAATCTAATCATTTAAATTCAAAATGTCAAAAGCCTCCGTGACCATGGAATCTGTTATGGCAATAGATCTCAGAGTACTCCAGCAATTGATCCTAGAATTTGACACATCGAACCCCTCCTAAGTACCTATATCGTTTCTCACGTTCTTGCGATACAGCATTCCAACTATAGTCGACTCCATAACACGAGATTCTTCTATCCTTCGCTTTATTTTTATGTTTTATTGTACGACGGGTAAGCACTTGGCCTTCATCTCACCTGGTTACAAGTTAAGATAGCGGAATGAGGAGGCGCACTTCTCCCGGAATCCTCAACAAACTAAGGAACTGGCTATCTTACCTCTAAATGCCGAAACACAACAATTTTTGAAATTGTTATTATGGCGACACAATTAGGTAAGATGGTGGTAGCTAGCCAGGCGGACTTACACAAAGTCCTACCACCAACCAAACCAAGCACAATATATTGTACTCCCCATGGGGACCTCTCGAGACCTCTTGATCTGAAATCGGTGGGTTGAACCACTAGACCCCAGAGGCGTTTTTTAAATAAAATCACCGACCCCGAAACTTACATTTATTTAAAACATTTCTCGACATGGCAAGATTTGAAAAGCTTTCTTTTGCAAAAATACACTTAAAGCGAGTCAAATTCAAATTCAAATTATTTATTGCACTTAGGTTGTTATTAGGTATACAGGTGTTATGTGGATAAAAGTTTCAAACATAAACCCTGTTAGGGCACAGCAATATTACACTAGGAGGCGCATTAAACTTAATAGCTAAATAAAACTATACATAATACTAAATTCAATAATAACCTAATATTCTTATTCTTATCTATTAATATTCTTATACCTGTACTTTTCTTACATGCTAATTATTTAGTTTATGTATCACCCAGAAACTCATGCAAAGAGTAAAAGCATTTTTCTGTTAAGTAGGAATATAAACACTTTTTAATTTTTTGGGGCGTTTGCTCATCTATTATATTGTTAGGGATTTTATTATATATTTTTACACACATTGCATATGGTCCAGAATGTATTATTTGTAATGTGGAGTTAGGTTGAGCCAGTCTGGTGCGTGACCTAAGGTTTTGAGTTCGTGAGTATTGCGGAAAAAGTTTCATGTTATTTTTTACAAAATTAGATATTTCAAATATATAACAAGTCGCTTCGCTGAGCTACCTACATCTAGAACTTAATTGTAGTAGTGGCTCGATTTGTGTAAAAGTAAAATTGTTGAGAAAATTACGTCGGAACTTTGTGACGATACTTTGGCAGGCCGCTTGGCAACCACAATTGAAATTGCGCTCAACGTGTTTACCAGTGGTTTACGTTCAGTTAGTAGTAAAAATACGTTCGAAATAACAAAATAAATTGCAAACAACTAGCCTTATACAAAATGAGTAAAAAAAAAATACGGAATACGTTGCATAGGTAAGTCTGTTTTTCTTGAAAATTTCAAAACAGGCTTCTTCAAGGCGAAAGGGAATAAGTGTCTGCTACATAGTACAGGCCACATTATCAGTATATACACTATCAAACGAGATAATGATCTAACGCATGTCTATTATACATTTTAAATATAATTCGTTTGTGAGATCATTTAAGCTGGCTTTTTCCAATACCATCATTGGTATGAAAATGTCTAGGCATTCTATGAGTTCGTCATCCAATCCATAGGGATTTTTTTCCCCCTTTTTTGATGACGAACTCGTACAACTATTGTGACCAGGGGACATAACCCTGGCCACAAGATTTGCTACAGTGATAGCAAAGTCTATTTACGCTGGACTCAAAGAAGACGAGATAATGATCTAACGCATGTCTATTATAAATTTTAAATATAATTCGTTTGTGAGATCATTTAAGCTGGCTTTTTCCAATACCATCATTGGTATGAAAATGTCTAGGCATTCTATGAGTTCGTCATCCAATCCATAGGGATTTTTTTCCCCCTTTTTTGATGACGAACTCGTACAACTATTGTGACCAGGGGACATAACCCTGGCCACAAGATTTGCTACAGTGATAGCAAAGTCTATTTACGCTGGACTCAAAGAAGGCGAACACAATCATGACTATCCATGAGCTCATAACCCTGGCCACAAGATTTGCTACAGTGATAGCAAAGTCTATTTACGCTGGACTCAAAGAAGGCGAACACAATCATGACTATCCATGAGCACATAACCCTGGCCACAAGATTTGCTACAGTGTTTGCAAAGTCTATTTACGCTGGACTTAAAGAAGGCGAACACAATCATGACTATCCATGAGCACATAACCCTGGCCACAAGGTTTAACTGTACTGCTTTCTTCTAGTAAATGAAAATTGATCATAAGACTTACACGGTTCATGCTCACTCAGATCCATTACCACGTTAATAATTATGTTTGAAATGTGCTTAGCGTCATCATCATCATGTGCTACGTGTCACATTCCACTGTTGGACCTTTCTTCGCTTGTGCTTGTCTTGATCCTGCGCCAGTGCACCAGTTTAACGTATAAACGACGTACGACCCACACAAATAAATAATTTATTGCACTTTTACAATGCAAAAATATATTTAGAAACGTACCGTTTTTTGATTATTTATTATACGCATAGTTCAATTTAGCCAGGATAACGATCACACTGCTAGACCTCAAGACTTGTTAGGTCTTCAATAAAACTAATTCAAACTTCAAGTTTTACAAGATCGGTCAGTAAGAGTCTCTTCAAAACCAGCTCTACAGTTCCCCCGAGTTTATTAAATCTGATAAGTTTATAAAATAACTACAACAGCATCATAAATTAGTATAGCGCCTTAATCTACTAATATATCTAGGAGTATTAAATAGATACACATCTTACCTATTAATTTCCCAATTTATATCAAGACTTACTAGTCAGTAAGACACTAAAGAATTAATACGTTCTTTCGTTATTGATTATTTCCTCTCGAACAATCTGGTAGGCTAATGGGAGAAATTAAAGATAATTCAAATTCAGTGTCGTGTTGTGCCTTAATTTCTTATACTATAGTTTAATTATTTTAGGTAGGTTTTTTTAAAAAAACAGCTAAGTCGGAGTCGGGCACGCAAATGGAGGAGTCCGACCTACATTTAATTCCAATTAAAAAAAGCGAAATTTTGCCTTACGTTCTGAAGCATCATTGAAAGAATGAAATTAAGAAAGAACATTCGTTTATTTGAGTCATAGAAATGCATCAAATTGGAGCCAGACTCAGCAATATGCTGTGTTATAATATAAATTATAGCATGGCCTGATATCAAACGAAGTTTGTCCTTTATAGCACCATTCTCACTATAGAGCAAATTTTTCAAAATCATGTTTCGTGAATGAATAAAGACCCCTTCAATCATATATTTTTTTTAATGTTTTGTCCAGTTATGTGACAGTTATGTTATGTGTCATGATAAAAGGTCTATTACACTGATACTGTCAGACAGACAAACGAGGAAGTATCAAGGTCAAGAAAAAACCCCCCACAATGAGTCCAGTCCTACTGCCGACTTATCGAGTAGCCGTTCTTCGAAAGCCATAGCAGGCCTAACGAACCAGCGATTCCAGAAATACTTGTCAGCCGTCTCCCGTGCACCGTCCATCCTGACAGGATGTCTGTCCGGTTTTCTGTCTGCATATTTGCCTACATTACGTAAAGCAACATGGTTGTAAAACAGGGTAGATTTAAACTTAACCAGCGGCGTTTTATAATTGAATTAAACTCGGTAGCTTGTTTTGGTTTTCTCTTTCTGTTGCTCTCGTTAGTCGATTGAGCAATTTATTTTTATTTATCTGGGAGCCTTGGTTGTAGGTAATGTTTTATAGTTCCGTTTAATCGAGCCGGATAATTTGTTTCAATTATCTGTTGCTCAATAGCAATTAATTAAATGGTGGCGCCCTATTAACTAGTTCTTTAAAAAAGTAACAAGAAATTTATCAAAATTAAAACCGACGAGCGAGAATTGGAACTTAGGCCGAAACAAAGATTGAATTAACTTTACGTCATGATCCCTATGAGTTGTCTTAATTTATCTAGTACAAGATTTCATTTTGCGTTAACCACCACACTTTGCAGACGAGACGCAAGATTGTAGACATGACATGTATAATAGCGCTACGTGCATACTGGGTTCAGCAAGTTTCCCACCAACCAAGATTAAAAATGTTCGCGGGGAAAACGCCAAAACTTTCTTGAAAATTGACACATAGTGGAGATTATGACAATAAACCGAATATAGCATATATCGGGGTTGATTGAATTGCCTGTGTCATTTTAATGTATAATTGATGAAGTACCTTCCTAACTACTTAACATTATTTTTATTATTATGATATATTTTTGACTGTATTACTAACAAAATTATGAACAATGTCTGAAATAAATGTATTGAATTGAATTAGATAGCATTTCGGTCCCGCAAGTTATTCGTTTGACACCCGGTGATTCCCACTCGTACACTAGTAGCAGGAAGCAGTATTTAGCTGAGCCTGGGCCCGTTTGGCTGGTCTGCCACTACCAACATCACTGTTGGTGATATCTCATTTTTAATTTTAATTTGTCATGTATTGAAACAAAATAAATCTATTTCAATTCATTTTCGCTTCGCTAAACAAACTAAACATCTAACAGAGAACTACCATGAATATTACGGAATCGAAGCCCAGAGGCCTTACTACGAAAATCGAACTTCGTCGGAAATGTGCTATCGGATATGCCATGTTGCTTCGTTGTTCATAGTAGGCCTCCTGGGCCGGGCAATCGTACGTGCAACAAAGCACTTACTTACATCTGTCACAATTTCTATGACCCTGACAGTATCGATTGTTCCATCGTTACAAAACTTCGGCCCTAACAAATCGTAGCGTGTTTTATCAAGGTAATTAACCTTCAGATAGCCGAAGCCTAGATAAAACTGATTAAGTGCGGCCATTAACGCAGAGCCTTCTTTTATCTTTAATTCTACAGGGGTAGGTCGCGGACGAACTAAGCACTTGTGATCGTGAGAATAAAGTCTTAACCGGCTCTCCAAGCGGCTCTACCGATTTTGACGGAACTTTCACAGGCTAGCTAAATAATTAGGGATCGGCACAAAAAACGAAAACCCATGAAATTCAATATATTTACAAGCATATTTCAGACTAGCTTCTTTTTATGGTATGAGGGTGCAATAAGAAAGGATATTTTTCCCATCTTCCTGTTGAAATTAATTTGAAATTTCCATGAGATGATAGTCCGTTTGCTAGTTTGTATTAAGTATTAGCAAACGGCTTATATAAATTAGATATCCACCGCCTCTGTTGTCTAGTGGTTTGCCCACCGGTCAGATCCAGAGGTCCCGGGTTCGGTACCCAGGGAGTACAATATTGTGCTTGGTTTGGTTTGTAGGACTTTGTTTAAGTCCGCCTGGCTATCCATCTTACCTAATTATGTCGCCATCCAGAGGTAAGATAACCAGTTCCTAACTGACTGTTGAGGATTCCGGGTGAAATGCGCTTCCACCTTCAGCCTTATCATAACATGAAAAGGTGAGATGAAAGCCAAGCGCAACCCGTCGCACAATAAAAAAAACGTTTTAAAAAAAAGGCTACAATACTCCATACAAAAGAAATATAGCTGCCATCTAACTAAACAAAATGATAATCAAACATAGGCATTACTACGAAGCCAAATGAATGGGTACAGAGTAATATTAGTCAGAAACAATATGAAGTGGACGGTCAAAGCAAGAAACCAACAATAATTACTGGTTATTAATTAGCCCTGTTTTTTATGTACTAGTGGTAATAATTGTGAGTCATCCACTGCCGCTGAAGTCTATATATTTACATAAATACAGAGACTCGCGTCTGTTTCACAACGCGGAGTCCACCTAGCTAGCTACCATATTGTTGTTGTTCAGGCTTTCAGAGGTAAGACTCTGAACTGGCTAGTTCCTCAGTCGGATTCCAGGTGAAGTACGCTTCCACTTTCAGCCATAAGTTGACGTTGGGGTGAGGTGAAGGCAAAGCGCTTACTTGTTCAATTAAAAGAACCGTTCAGTAGCACCTTTTACCCTATGGTATAAGGTAAAACTGATCGGGTGCAGTCTCTAAGGCGATAAGAAACCTCCCACGATAACCAGCAAAATAATTCACCAATTCACTTAATATATTGAACATAGCACGTAAATACAAATAGGTTTCAGGTGGTCTATGCACGGATAGATCGTGCAATGACCTCAGGTTCGCTGGGCTACGCAAACTATTGTTCCATCTATGCACAGGTCATGAACTGGCTTCCGTCTGGATAATATCGCAGGTAATGTAAACAATCGGGATAAACATGTTTATGGCTGGAAAAACGGGCAAGTTCCAAGCTCCTCTCCGCTTCGGGTTCTCGCAATTCGACCACGCTTTATTCGCTGGAGGAAATTCAATATTATTTCGAAAGGATCGGGATATTTCATTACGTGAACATTTTAGTGAAGCCAGAAGAAGTTTACTTACGTACTCAACTTACCAACATTATCGATAAACCATTGGGCGATAGCAGTTTACCTGTAGCTTTTATGGCACTTAGTCTGAAGAAATATCTAGAACCAAAGCAATATGTTCGCTACATGGGACTGGATCGATCGATCTCATCTGTTCTCAAGTAATTAAGCTCAGCGCTGTTTGAAAACGAATACAAACAAAACATCGATCCCGACAACGCGCGGCCTGTGCACAAAGAAATTAAAACCTTCCAGAAACTAAACAACGATCTCCTTCAAGGTCCGCCCTTGGAGTCAATCCATCATCGCCGTCTGGCGTCGTGGCTTCACGTCGAGTCGTTGCTTAGTGTCGTAAATAAAAAATGTCAAGGATCGTGTTCCCGAAGATCCGCTTGCTCTTGCAACAGGCTAGGTTGTGAATGAATTTTTGTGAAGTTTACAAAACCGGTAGAGGTATGTGAACACAGAATTGTACTCGTGTTATGTGATATAGTTCGTTACTGGCCAATGTGCATGGAGAGATTCGATTGAGTTTATCAAGGGCGCAAAGCAGCTTTCTTTTTGATTCGAGAATGCGGATTTACAGTTTCGTTGATTGAAACTCGTCCAGGACAAGACCGGTAGCTACGTAGCAACATGACCTTAACAAGGTGATTGATTTCTAGATAACCGCCTCTGTGGCCTAGTGGTTCAATCCACCGATTTTAGATCCAGATACCCGGGTTCGATCCCCAGTGGAAGCAATATTGTGCTTGGTTTGGTTGGTGGTAGGATTTTGTTGAAGTCCGCCTGGCTATCTACCACAATCTTAACTAATTCTGTCGCCATAATAACAATTCTTAAAAAAATACTGTGTTCCGGCATTTAGAGGTAAGATAGCCTGTTCCTCGGTTTGTTGAGGATTCCGGGTGAAGTGCGCCTCCACCTTCGGCCTTATCTCAACTTGTAACCAGGTGAGATGAAGTCCAAGCGCTTCCCCGTCGTACAGTTCTATAGGATGTGATCTACTCGTGACAACGAAACCGCTGGCTTTTGCTAGCGGTTGTAGATAAATAATCACGCTTGTGGTAAAGGTTTCCTGTGTTGTCAGTGCGTGGTAGAGCCAGTGTATTCTAGGTAAGCTCGCTCCAACGTAGACTTCTTGCTCAGGCTTAGTGCTAGACTAGCCTAGATGTCATTTTATAGTTTATATGCTTATTTTGGGTGTTGTATTGTATGATATGTATGTATTTACACAAAAAAAAGTATTTAAGTATGCTATCCGTTATCTCGTTCCCATATTAAAGCTTTGATTAGTTTGGGGCTATACATGGCGCTGTGTGAAATTATTGTCCAGTTTCATGATATAAATAAAGAAATAAATAGAACAGGACATTAATTTTACACAGCGCCATCAAGTCCCAAACAAAGCTTGTACCTAACTGTGTAATATGGGAACTGGATTACGGATATAATGTATTATATACTTTTTATAATACATACTTACTATAAATATGTACAAAACCCATAATTTATTACAAAAAAATCACTGATAGCTCACGTGCTAAGCTTTTTATAGCACAAGTGGCCTTGAGGATAATAATTTTACACACCGCATTATATGAGCCGCAAACTACTGACTGCGATTTTACGGTCTAACGATCACGTTCAAAACGTACCTCTTAATTTTGTCCTACCTACTGTCAATGGTTCTAAAAACAAACCATATGTCAAATATAAGCAACTCGCTCTATTTTAAGCTCGGTTATCACAATCTTGGAGACAAGCAACAGACTCCGCTCTGGCTCGAACAACAAACATACAGACACTAATTGTATACAACGTATAGACTGTGCGCTCTAAGCCTGCGATGAAATGTGTATATTTGTTTGAAGTGAAACGGATATCAAGAATTCAAAGAGGAATCTGGAGTTGTTATTTTAGGAACCAAAATGCCTGATCTTACGTTGCAAGATTGAGATATTAAATAAATTAACAAGTCCCCAGAGTACCTCTGATCTTTAGGCCGTGCTTTACTTTTTCTGATAGCACAATTAAGTATATTTGATTTTTTTTTATACAAACAATCTTTTTCGATTTGATTTTAATTATAAAAAGTAAAGCGCTGCAAACTTAGATTCACAATAATCTCATCAAACGCTCATTAGTGTCCACTGCAAGACACCTCCTCCAATGTTTTTTTCCCCGTCATAATTACAACGCTTGGCTGGCGAATTGGTGATCGCAGTAAATGTATTTAAATTTAAAAAATACACAGTAGGAAGCTGCTGTCCTTCTTCTGGTGAGATCCCTTAGTCGGATTTTACGACATCCATGAGCCGAGTTGGAGTGGTCGATTCTTAAGCTGTGGCCGCTACGGCAAGATTATCCCTGCAATTTCACCTGCATTTTTTTTCAATTCAAACCATTGCCATTTCCAAATTATCTTTTTTTTTTTTTATTGTACGACGGGGAAGCCCTTCGCCTTAATCTCACCTGGTAACAAGTTGAGATAAGGCCGAAAGTGGAGGCGCACTTCACCCGGATCTACAAATTAAGTATATTTGTATGGGCGAGCCGTACTACTAGGCATTCTTAATGGTCGGAATATTATAATTCAAATGTTATCCACATATCAGGGAAGAGGCAAGTCAATACACCTTAAAAACTAGCAGGTAGCAGTTAGCACGAGCAAAGGGGAAAACCAACCCTCGAATAGACAAATCCATCTCACATAACCCTTCCTAGAATGTATACGATCCATATACTAATAACTTAATCCAAGCAATGCCACACCAAAATCACCTACTGATGTGTTGGTATTTGAAGTTATCATAAATATGAAGATGTAGGTACTACTTACCTACCTATATCTAGTACCAACATACCCTAAATTAGTTCATCGAACTCGTACATTCAAATTCAGTTTTACATCGGCCATTTTAATTTCAACGCGAAATTAAACCGAAAAGCATCCTACTAACCAGTATTATAAAAGCGGTATGATCAACCCACACAAAAATACTGCTATATACTGTCTCGATAGATAAGTATGTATATATGCACATAACAGAGAACTGTTTCGTAACAAATTCATCACCTAGTTCCCTCAATGAAGTTCGAAGGCCTTTCCGAGCAAACAACAAATAGTTTGAAATTCAAGTCGGAAATGTGTGTACCGAACATATTGGTGGATACACAACTTTATGGGCACGTGTTATGTTCATGTACTACTGTTCAGTTACATAGGTAATTTACAACAGTGGTACTACTAAATATTTTTACATAAATGAACCCTGCCCCGCTTCGCCACGACAAGTTTTCTCGAAAACCTGCCGTAATACTGAGTATTGCATATCCTTTCTGATGAATCAATGTTGATTCATTGCAGGCGTTAGCGAATAACAAGTAGGTACCTATTATTTATAGTTTTATTGACAAAAGATTAAACAAATTCTCTATTCCAATGAAAGGGTCTCGTCTAAATAATGGCATTATTACCTAAGGCCCTGCGCTCACTCATATATCATGAGTCGATGTCAAGGGCTGCGCAGTGAGGCACAAATCACTGACAGCGCAGGAAAGCGTTGTTTTAGTTTCGCAATAAATAACTGTGGCAATGATTCAGTCAGAACAGAACAAATCGCGAAGAGAATCAGTTAATTAATGGAGCTGAGTAATAAATGAACTTATTTTTAGATTCAAGCAACACTGAAACTGAACAACCTGTATTTCATATCATGTATGTATGTACAGTGTACTGAGATCATAATCTTGATAAGACGCATTGATATAGGGCGTGACAGGACGTCAAAAGGTACCTAATTCCTTAGATTACTTATGAATCTAAGTCTAATTCAGTAAGAAATCCAGTTCTTCAATCAAACCATAACAACGATCGAACCGTTATGCAAACATGCCTTGTAACGCGGCGTTTAATTCAAGCATTAACGTTAATGAACGGTCAGCAACGTTGGTAATTTTGAAATTTACCGATTCACCGGTATTTCATCGCGCTTTGCGAATTCCCAACTCGTTAACTTCCTTCACAACCGGGCGCAGCCCTAACATAAATACCACCCTAACACGTGTTCCGAGATTGAGCGTGGAATCAAACATATTTTTAGCATTTGTCGCGCTACTGGTGCACTCAAAAAACATGATCCAACATACCGTGGCACACATCGACGCCACAAGCCGGTTGCAAACAATGGACATAAAGCGAGCCGGGTATGCTCGCACACATGCATCCTGGGCGTCCGATTGGCGGGAAAGTCGGACAGGCCACAACCACAAATACATTGGCAATGTGGTTTTATTGCAAGATCTCGCTCTGCTCTAGTGCTTTTGTGGTGAACTAATGTACGCATATGCATGCTTGCTGTTTGTTGTCTCGAAGCACATTATGTACCCAGATTTCTCTGTACTACGTTTAGATATCATTTAAATATCGTGATATGGATAGTTGAAGTGGACACCCGAGCTTGTGTAATGCTTTGGATTACGCTCCGTCGTTCTCATTGTTTCGTTTTCAATGCTGGCTCGTAGAAACATATTAATAGGATACTGTAGGTATACCACTGATACCAGTACACAAGCTACGAGGGAGAATGCTTATCCAGAAGGTGCCTATTAACTCAAGACATTGGGGTCGACGGAAAGACAGGTCTCAGGTAGCCGATTTCACGTCTTTGGTGTGTGCATTATAAAAGATGCTTAGTCCTTCGTATCGTATTCGTAAGTATCGACCAGGTTCAGTTCAGGTCAGTTGCAGTCGGACGACAGTGCGTTTTTCAGCACCCAACAAGCTAACAATCTGTAAATCAACGAACGAAATATATCTGACACGGCACGGCCAAGTCTCCTTGGAGTGATAAAGCAGCAAGCCGCAACAGAACCAGTTCTTTGTTACAAGTGTCAGCATTGTATATACGTGAATAGCCAGTCAGATCACGATTTCGACTCTATCATGAGAACGCAACGCCACGCAACTTACCAACATGATGCTCGTACACCGCTACAGAGACTCGAGTAAGTTCAGTCACGCGTCAAAGATAACGCGCAATATGCTCAAGAACTTGACAGCATCGCTGGTAAGCTAGCAACGACATCCATGGTTCGCGGTACGAGGGCGACCGTCCTTGCTCAGATTAGATACTATTTTAGAACGAGGACACGTGCACCCTGCGATTGTATTACCATTTCTTAAACGGAAACAGAATCCCGAAAGCATTTCAATTGTAAATCTAATAGCGGATGATAAAATAAAACATGCCGGTGTCTGTATACGAAGCCGCGAGGGCCGTGGAAATGATTGCAGCAACGTACTCAATAATTCATAAAGCCGGTTGTACCCACCGTAGTAAATACTTGGCAGTTGGCACGACTCATACATGCGGCGTTATTGGTAAAGCATTCGATCGAGGATGTGATTATTTCAAAGTCGCAGCACCATCGTTATACATTCAAGGGAGCACTGTCTTACGGATAATTGGATAACTGTGCACTAACGATCATACCCTATTTGTCCAGGAGGATAATAAAATTATATGCCGCCGGGAAAGTTGACTCATAAAACGGTTGTATGCTAACATACATTCACAGAACCAATCAATGACCCCATAACCCCATACATAACAATCAAGAGCGATAGAGACATGAGACATGAATCACTGAGACATTTTTTTTTAAAGTAAGAGCTACTTTGTTTGTAGTGAACTGATAAGTAAATGAAAAGTTATTTAATTTGTTAGCTCCGTCTTATGAGTAGTTACAGGATGTACGATTGCAAAATTACACACACAAGAATTTGTGTTCATATCATAGGCTCAACAACTTAGCTTGCAAGTGTGCGTACATTGATCAAGATGCAAACATCTGGCGACACGGCCTCAATAAGCTGTTTTTACTTGATAAACCTCGCAGCTCGCAGGTGAAAACTCCATACAGGGAACTGAAAACCAAAGCCAACTCAAACAACAATGACTAATGAAACCGAAGTATATTCAGTTCTGATATAGATTCTTCGTCAGTATCCTATATTTATACTTTTTACTATACAACAGAACAAAACAAATTTACAAATTGATTTACCCCTATTTCCCAGAGGGGTAGACAGAGAATCTTAAATGAAATTGAATTACAAATATCGTACAAGACATTTCCTCTGTAACTCTGAGCATTGCAATTGTAAATGGCACTACCAACCGAGGGTTATACGAAAGACACACTTTATCTAGCAATTACTGCAAAAATACCTGCAGCTCTGTACTCTTGCGAGTAACTCTTGAACTAAACAGTATACCATCTATCCGGAATGGAAGTACCATGGTACTAGAACTGAATAGCACGCTCACCTATCGGTGCACAAAGCAAACCTACCTTGGTCTACAGCTAGGTAGCGGGACTCATGTCTAGTTCATGCTCATGAAGCGAAGACGCGCTAGTTATAAACAAAAAAAGGTATGAATTGAAAACCTCAATTTTGGGAAGCCGATTAAAAATCGGAAACCTTGCAGCGCGGCGTCGCGTTGCACTATTACATATTCTGTTACGTCGTTTGGATATCAATGTTTCTTTCAATGTAAATTTTTTATCTATGGGATTTCTCAACGTGAATTGAATAATGATTTCTCTGTTCTGCAGTATTCATATTGCGACCTCGGTGTTTGAGGATATTTCAATTCAGTAAATGGTGTTCTAAAATTGTTTTGGTAGAACTATTCAAAGGCTAAGCGCCATCAATCATTATTATGCTAAGCTAGTCCGTTCACTGATTTTGATCCTTTTAATATTGAGTAACTTGCTTAAAATGTGCAAATAAAATACAGATATTTGCATTTCGTATTACATTTGAGTGAGGTATGAAATGGTTACTTAAAACATGATCTAACTTTGATGATGCTGGCTGTGCTGGAATGTTTACCTGCCCGCATTCAAATAGATTTCTATTTTAAGCCTGTTCAATGTTCAGTTTATTTATAATTTGGTTTATGTAACACCGTATTTACCAATCAATAAAAATTATAGGATACTAACCCCTTATCACACTATGTCCAAGTTAAGTAGTAGATAGCAAGTCGACAATTAGTCGACGCTTAAAGCGACACACAAAAGGTAAAAATAATAATCTATGGAATTATTCCGTCTTTTTTTTTCTAGAGTATCTTATTTAACCACACTGCTTGGCTTGTCAATATTTAGTTAAAATTATCCATATTGTTTCTGTATTATAATTAAACTAGCGAAACGCTCGGGAATTCGTCATCCGCCATCCCTTGGGATTTTCTAGGACCTGGCCTTGTGTGGATTTGAAAAAAAAACACATATAGGGCCAGGTCCTAGACTTGAAATTTTCAGGGTAGCTGCCTCTTACTACAGGGTAGCAGCAGTAATAGGAAGCTACCCTGAAAATGTAATATCTCTAGGATCTCTGGTTTGGGCTTGAATGTCAGTTAGTCGTACACGACGATTTTATATATTTAGATAAGGATTCCCTGAGTATTCAAAATTGACATCTAACAGTGTAATTTAACAATGTAATTATTTACTCAGTACATTAAATGGACATAGTGAAATAAGCCCTAAGCAGGGCTGGGGAACATGCTAGTCGCATGCAAAGCACATTAGAAATAAACCTATTGGTTCAGCATACATTTATCACATCATTTCAGATCTCATTTCGAGATAATCTCGTCTCGCACGCTAGACCAATTCAGATTGTGATTGATTAGCTATCTAAAATATAAATGATGTGAAACATACTTCAGCAGTCAAATCAACGAGTGCCATCCAAATATGCACGGGTTCGTACTTCAAATCGTGATGATGACGTGTTGAATGCTATATCCGTTACCAACCCATCAATCACCGCGAAAAGTGGAGCGACCACATGATCTAAATCTACCCACCGCGACGCCTAAATGAAAAACAATCCAACTTTCACCACGTGCCAATCCGACAGCAAACTATTTCGAAGTTCGATCAATACCCGGCGACATGCAAAATCTCCAATCGAAATGCAACATGACATGACGAGTGGGGGGTTGAGTCCGGCATTCCTAGCGCGGCGTGGGGAGTGGGAGCGGTCATCGACCGTCCTCCGCCGGCCGCACATAAACTACGCAACCGCATAAGGTCAATACAGGCACACAGCTCGCGCCGCAGACAGACCGGTCTCAAGTCTCAACAGGCACCGAGGCAATCGCACAATTTCGACACCAGCCATTGTTCTAATTCAAAAATCAATTACGTTACCCACACATCGGAAATCTCATTTCAGTTACGCAATACAGGTGTTATCTAAGACTACTGAAAGTAATTAAGGTTAACCTCAGCTTTAGGTACCCATTCTATAGTTTTTTTAAGTGTAGCTTCAAAACACGTGGTTTCAATAAAGTGAAATTCGTCTTTACGTAAAGGCTACATGCATAACCAATAACATCACTATTTTTGTATTTTAGTGTTGACATTTTCCATATTGCTTCCCTAACTGAGCGACCTTTGCTCGTAGATTCATTCAGAGGGGCACGACATGGAAATCCTAAGCATGGAATTTCAAAAATAGTATTTTTATTACAATGTAGCCTGGCGAATTTCACATTATGTAATCCACGATGGTTCGACATGTTTTGAAGCTACAACTTACCAAAATCCATATCGCGTGTACATAACCCTGAGAAACCACCTGAAATATTTTTGTGTCGCCAACAGCGGTGTATCATCGGGTTTCATTTGACGATCACGAACTTAATTTAGGATGGATTAGCGCACTCGAATGAACATGTAAGCGGTGTGGCGTTTCAAAGAAATATGATATCCTGCGTTTGTTTTAAATCCAACGACAAACAAAACGACCATAGAATATTCATCAATTGATTCAATGACTCAGGTGTTCAATACGTTGTGAAATGTCGGTTTTTTATACGAGTATATGTAGGATGAATCCGTGCTTCGCAGGGCAAGCCTGATACCAAAGGCCCTACCACTTTGGTTGGTGGTAGGACTTTGTTTAAGTTCGCCTGGCCACTACCACTATCTGAACAAATATGTCACCATAAAAACAATTCTAAATTGTTGTGTTCCAGTTCCTGAGACTATTGAGGATTCCGGGAGAATAGAGGTTCCACTGGCCATAACATAGCTTGAAACCAGCTGAGATGAAGGCCAAGCGCTTTCCCGTCTTACAATAAAAAGAAAATCGTATGTCATCGCATCTAGAAGAACTTTGTCATTTTTATTGAAAATCGTGCAATCGGATAAGTCATGTTTCGTTTTTCGTAGTGGGCCTCTTGGGCTGTTTGATACAAATACAGCTGCTGATAATAATTAAATCCTTAAACCATCGGAAGATTCCTCATAGTTATTAGTAAATATCTTAGTTTGATATCAGGCTGTTTCTGATTGTTTCCAGTGAGAGGTTTCCAATAAGGCAAGGAATGTAAATTTAAGTATTGATATTCCTCGTAATCTATTTCCCATTTTACAACATTTGCTTAGTTTGGGGCGTTGTGTAAAATGCCGTGTTATTTGAGTTTGTAGTTGATTTAAATTAAATCATATTCCACTGATACTGTTTTAATCGCCACTGTGTTCTAGTGGTTCACCCATTGGTACCAGACCCAGAGGTCCCGGGTTAGACCCCCAGGGGGTACAAATTTGTGTTGGGCTACCACTATCTTACCAGAGTATGGCGGACGCCATTACAACCATTACAATTACGGCCAAGGCCAATTGATTCCTCGTCGTACAATAAAGTAAATAAATCAAAATGTACATTCTAAAATAACAAAAACATTAAGTACTTACTTGTAATTGTGACTTACCATCATAGAACGGGCTAATCGCAGAATCACACCGTAGGACGACAAATGACACTAGATTTTGTATTTCTTTATAAACAGTTCGTACTATGTTAGATCCGGAAGACTAAATTTGGAAATTACTGGTTCTCTCTAAGGCTCGAGTCTATGTATAAGCTGTATTATGCCGTTAATTCATTTTGAAAACTTTAAATCTACCAAAAAAGTAATTAAGCCAATGGGGCCTTTTCGATTTGGAAATATTATCGTAGGTATTCATAATTAAATTGGACATTCAACCAAGTCGCAGTAGCCTGCTATTTACACTTCAAAGAAGGCAACAAACTATACGATATCAGAACAATGGTAAAAGTTTGTTTAGAAGTACACTATTCATATTCACGCTTTTGGCTATCTTAAATGCAATCAAAATTACCACATAAATGCTAATTACGTTATTCATCACTCAACAGAGGAACAATAAAGATATTTCCATAGATGGCGCTGGGATAACTAAGAGCCGCACTACAATCTCATTTTTGTTTTGTTTGAAAACGTACTCACTTTCATATCCAGCCGACCAGGACCACATGGAGACCATCGCTAGCAGCCAGTGGAACATGAGCCCTTCGATCTTCCAATAGAGGGAGGGAAACAGGGGTCTGACGAGACGCAGCGCCATCATCCACACGACGTAAGCGGGGATGCAGTACAAATTGTTGAAGACTGCGAACGCGGTTCGCGCGACGATCCTCACGTACCAGCTGAAAGCAGGGCCGCGTGGTTTCATCCATGACCGTCTCGCGACACGCGCGCTTCGCAAGGCAACCCTCGAGGGTGGGACTCGACGACATACACATGATTGGTTGGTGATATGAAATGTAACGTGCTGGACACCACAGGCACGGGCGAGTGACCGTCGAGGGTTCCGCGAGCTAGCGAGACGAGCATGGACCGCACCGCGTTCTCCCTGCCGACAGCTGCCGATTCGCGAGGCTTTCGTCGTGCGCGGACAATGCCGCTGCGTCGTACCGCCGTATCCCAATTCAAACACATTCTACATTCGACGATATTTATTTATGATCATGGATTCACTGTCGGTTATTTCGTTAAGTAGATGCGAGTATAAATTTAAAAATCGCCCGCCGGCGAGCGATCTCGTCGCTCGCCGCCGGGCTCACATATATGCGACTTGAGACACACAATTTTACACCAATCGACGTAACAATTAACTCGTACGACGCGAGCACACATAGACATACACAATTTTCAATATTAATGCTTACTGTTGCCCGACCTCGGTCGGCCGAGCTCGTCGTGTAAAAAAATCAATAATACAAAGTTCATATTTCATAATATAAAATTAAAAAACATCGGACCGCGGAAATAATACAAAAATTACAATTACTATAGTCTGTACACTATCTAATATGTACAAAGTTGCCTGCGTAGATATGTGCGAGAGCTTTATTTACATGGCACGGTGGGTGGAGTGAGTGCGAGTGTGACACCCACGCATGACTCACACGTTGTAATCGTGCGCCATGAGGCTGTGCACTTGCTCGAGGCGGTACGCGAGCCGCTGCTTCTGCGAGAACTCGTCCTCCTCGAGCGTCACCGTAAGCTGCTCGTTGTATTTATCTGCGTACGCGTACAGCTCGTTTAGTGCGCAGTTCGTGTTGAACTCCTTCGTATGGAGTCGCGACTCTTCGGCTAGCATGGCGTTCATGTCCTGATCGGAGATAGCGGGCATCAGCTTTATATCAGCGTAATAACGCTCGACCCACTCTTTATAAATCGGTATATCTTTCGCGTAAAGAAGCTTAGACGACGGCGAGTCTTTGCCTAACACGTGATCGGACGTGGAACACGAGTCCATGAAAGTCTGCGCGATAACCGACAGACAAGAGTCCACCGTATTCGATTTGTGAACGTCGAAAACGAAGTTGGGATTCTTTATCAGGTTCACCCAGAAACGAAGCGGAAGCGAATTGCTTTTCCAAGTGTGAACCACTTCGGGATCGGAGATGGCGTGCTGTAGCGCCTGATCGTCGAGGAAATCAAACATATACTTTATAGCGAGCGGCAGAGCTGAACCGCGATGCGCGGTGCTGAAAATTGTTTCGAATAAATCATCAACAAACTTTTGCAGCGTGCCTTTAGTAGCGAGAAGACGCGTGAGATATATTTCCGAAACCATTTTATTACCGCGATCTCCCTCTTTGCGTCCGTCGTCGTCGTGATGCCTCACCAAATGCCAGAATTTTATAGTACCGCCGTGATCGTATTTGAGTGGGCTGGCTGGTGGGCTGGCCGAGGCGTACTTGCAGCGATTGAGGGTTTCGTACGTATGAGATTTGTCATTTTTCTCCATATTAGAGAGATTGTAAACAGAGCTTTGTTTGGCAACGAGATTGAGGCATGCTCCATCTGGTACCCGATAATGATTGAGAGTGTTTAGCTTACGCCATTCACTTTCGCATTTGCTCGTACTGTCTTCATCATACAGGATCATGCGACCGCATGCACCCGTGCGCCATTCTAAATCTAGTTCATCACGATTCGGCCTTTGGGAGTTTGGAGTTGCGCGATAAATGGCATCCAAGCACTTATCCTTTACTTGACTTATCGTATCACAATCAAGAACTTTAACTTGGACATTATCTGTTGTAGCCTCTAACCCGCTGACGAAGAATGTCTGCTGGGATATGGAAACGTTAACGAGTATCGGTTTAAAGTCTATAGATTGCCGTATCAGTTTTTCCTCACTTAGAGAATATCGTGCCTCGGAAGTAATAGCGTCAACAGGTCCTTTGTCTACTTGACCTTTCATTGACCTGAACAAGAGGTAAAGCGGTTCTCCCGCGCATTCACGAAGGAACTTATACAGCAAGAATGTGAACCACGCACTTAACATTTTCTCGGCGACGCTTTCGGTACGTCTAAGCAGTAACTTGGGATGATTTTTACCTTCCATGCACTTTTCTATTAACTCTGCTAATAAAGTCTTTAAAACGTCTGTGCAATATTCCATTTTACTCTGCAGAGTAACCATAATGAGAGATGCTACATTTACGCGATCACGCATTGAAAAATATCTATTACTTTCTAAAGTACGAATAAATAATAGGAGGAATGTTTTGTTCATAATTAGTTGCCCAAACATTTTTAAACCTTTTTCTCTTCTACTAAGCTCTGGACGTTCCCATTGCAGGACGGCATGATCTTCAATGTTTGGGAACAGTATCTTCATGGCGTACGTGCGATAATCCAAGAATGGTATACCACCCGTCACCTCACCAGTCAGGTCTGTCATTTCCGTTTGCAACTCTGCAAACGCTTCCTTACATTCGGCAGCTACTCTTAACTCTAAAATATCCATTTGCTCTTGCATATTTTTTAATACTCTTATATTTTCCGTTGACTTTCTCCTATACATAATAAGAAAACCTAACACGATCAAAATTAGGCAACCAATACTTATGCCTATACCGACTACTGCTGGTTTGCTAATGGCGCCCTGGAGTCCAGCTTGTGATGAATATGATAGCCTACCAATTTTGAATGTGAGCGCACGACCTACTCTAACAACGACATCGGGAGTATCTACGCCGTCCGGAAGCTCATCGCGGGAAGGAGGTTTGCACGTCAACTGATGACGCGCAAGTGACGTCACATTACACAAGCTTTCACCTATATGAACTTCCACATCAACCTCGGAGCAAGCCCTATCTAAATTTTGACCATTAATCGTTAAATACTCAGACTTATAATACTTTACTTCTTCGTCAAACTTCTCATACAACGGATCCGGATAAAGCAAAAATGGGTCAAACATTTTTGTTGTTAGATTTTGCACGTTTTGGACGTCATCCATATTAAAACCGTATTCTAATTCTAAGGGCCTATCAGGATCTAGATTGAGACCGGCGCTTTCAATACCGGGAGATTCGCAAATGAGATGCGTCTGATAATCAACCCTGTGGCAAGGCGCGATGTAAGGCCGATTATCGTGATACACGTAGATTTGAGGGAATTGAATGGAATGGAAATTCCTTCCCATCACTTTGATGTTGATACCGCCGGAGGGAATACCTTTCGGTTGCTTCTTTTGATTTATTAGAGGGCCTGATTCTACCGATTCTACTATGGGATCCACGATGTATTCAAACTTTTCTCGGTCTAATGTTCGCATGCCGTTATCGAAATGCATTCGTAAAGTTCCCATTTTATTTTGATTGTAGGAATGACTAGTTCTACAGACTGCCTCTTCGTGTGATACCGATAAGATGGCGCAGGGCAAATCGTCAATGAAAGCTTGAATATTACTCCCTGCGTTAAGATACTCCCCTGTGATACGTAATTTAGTGCCTCCGGATTGTGGTCCGTACTTCGGATGAATAGAATTTATCTTGGGGTTGACAAAGGCATAATGGTGCGTCGATTCTCCGCGGTAATCCGCCACGCGGACGACGACGGGACCATCACGAGGCACCTCCTCACCCGGACCGTCCACAGTGCAAACTATCTCTTTTGTTTTCACGTACAATTCTATGATAGGCTGACATTTTATCCCTGCTATCGTGACACCGTTATAAATATCGGAAATATTTCGCCCCAAATTAATGCCCTCTATGGTGATGTTAGTACCACCATCCCAAGGACCTAATTGCGGTCTGAATGTGTGAATTTCTGGATTCGGACAAGTCTGAGTGCGATTCAACCAAACGGCGCCGCACTGCTCTTGAACTTCACATTTATCCGAGCCTTGACACCAACCGCAACCAAATTTCTCTGGAAGCGCTAAGCACATTCCACAATTGTCAGCCATGTCGTTACAGCGATAAATTAGTATGTGAGTATTATCCGGATTATCTAGAGGCTTAGAGCCACCCCATATGACGGCAAAAGAGGCTGTTATATTAGGAGCACGAGACGTGTACGTAAATTCAACAGCTTCACAATAAATGGTATCGGCGAGAAGTTGAGCATTTACGTGAGTCACACGTCCCTCTATGTTGAATTGACAAACAAACCTCGTTTGAACGATAAATTGACCTATAATATGGACTTTGACTTTTATTGCTTTCTTTACACCGGATGGAACTAAAATTTCGTTGGTGCCGTCGGATGTTGAATTGATAGTGGGACAAAAACCAGGACCCGAACGGTAACTGGGACCGATCCTACTGACGCCAGTGACGAGGATATCGTTTCTACAGTTCTCCGCGGTGTCGTGGGTGCAGCGATGGCCGTCTACGCACCAATCGCACGGGAACGACGAACTGACGCACTGAGTGCACGAGCTGTACGTGTTGCAATCAAAAAATGTAAAATTAGTTGCTACAAAATCAGGTCCCTGAGTGGTGCGCACCGATAGTTTCGCTGTAAAGTGATGCTGGCCGGTAGGGATCGACGGAAGAGTATCGGTGCGCGGTGTTGTACAGTTTACGCCGTATGGCTTTCTAGTTGCGTTGGTTATAAGAGTACGATCTAAAGCTGTAAATGCACACAAGAATTGTCCATTAAGGGTAGGCAAGTTTTCAATTAGTAAATCTAGAGTCCTTGCAGTTGTCCGCTGCAACTGATTTGGTGTCACTTGGGTTATAGTAGTGCAGCGACCACTACGATATGAGATCCAATATAGGGGATCCTTAGCTGCATCTTGACAGTCTGAACGTAAGCTACACTTGTTTTCTAAAGAACACCATCCACAATAAGGGTCTTTGGCTCCGAGACACGTTAAACATGATTTGTACACGCTACACTCTTGTACTTTAACTTTAGACACTTTACGCAGAGTCATCACATATAAATGCATTAATTGAGTATCAAAGAACAGATCTTTGTTCACAGGTGAGCCCTCGTCGACCACAATATCTCCATATTCGAAGGCAGCGGTGGCGCTCTCGACGACAATCTTCTTGAGATGTCCCTCAGCGGTGCCCGCGAACACCACCGTGTAGTCGCCGGTGGCTGTCGCCGCCACCGCCGTCAGTCTCTTCGAGAACACCGCAACAGGTATTGCCTCCACCGGCTGCTCTCCGCCCAGCGGAGTGTTCACGTCCAAGCCGCAAAAATCTTCGCTTATCGATTGCAGTTTAGTACCAATGCACGCATGGGACGGAGAGATGAAATCCAGCCCTCGGGATCCATTGCCGCTAAAGCACGTTTTGATGTTCTGCATAAATTTACGCCGGATAGCTTTCAGCGAATAAACACACAATGCTGAATGATTGGAAGGTTTGTTCGTGTTAATCGAGTCACTTTGACTAAATGCCGCAAAGAGAACATCGTGTTGAGCAGTTATTCCGAGTTCTCCGGCCAATACTGAGCCAGCTTTTCCAACAAACGCAGCTTGCACTAGATTGTATCCATAGTTGCCGCCACCTTCTCCCGTGCATGACATCGGTATTTCTGTGTACGAATAGTAGTTTTCATCGTCGTGGCAGACTCGAACCAGCTTGCTGTAGTATGTATCAGAGCCCACACCCCTGAGCTGCGTTGTCAAGAAATAGCTGAAGCCTTCAGAACTAAAGCCGTACACATAGTTGATAGGATAGCGCTCTCTCGACAAGGAATTGACAAACATCCTCGTCCCAGTGGTGACCGCCGTTCTGGCTATCATAAAGAGTCTGTCATCTTCGAGCGAGCGACTGCTGACTGCAGGTACTTCAGAGCGGTAAGGCGAGTTGCCAGTGAACGTGACGCCCACATACACGACCTGCGTCATAGGTGGGTTCGGGGGTCCCGGCGCGATGAACGCCACGGTCGACGACGTCGCGTTGTTGGCCACGACCGGCTCGCGCACCTCGCGCACATCGTGGGATATATTGTTCAGATTCCGCACAGAGCACAATCCCTGAAGGACCGAGCCGCACGTGATCAGCCGGCTGGTCGCGTAATCGATCACAAGCGCTTTGTTCACATTGTCCGTCGGTTTCTTTATGTAGTTCGGGGGGCAGTCGAAAGTGCACTGGGCAGAGTCATTGACCGGGCCCGTGACTATCGACTGGGCGACCTCCAGGTCGGGCGAGAGCTGGTAGATCTTGTTGACGGCTCCGACGTAGACGCGACCCGTGTTGCGGTCGACGACGAGGTGGTCGAAGAGCGAAGCAGACGAGGTGACCGGGTCGGTGAAGGTCCGCACTACGTCCTGGTTGGCGCTCGCGGCGGCGCACGCGGCCCCGAGGGCCAGCAGTACGCGCCACATGGCGCCGGGGCATGTGTCCGGCAGCCTACCGCGCCCGTCGCCCACTCGCCGCGCCGCACCCCGCTCGCACCGTCCATCTGCAACGCGAGACACCGAGTCAGGCGCACGCACCGCGCCCGGCTCCCAACCCCGCGACTGTCTATCTTCCCATCCCATCGCACCGCACCACTCCGCCGCGCGCCGGCATCGGCGCAGCTACGTGTGCGCAGTAAGAGCTCCTGTGCCCTCCAGACGCGACGGATTCATACGAAGACCTAGCGCGTGTGTTGCTTTTTAATAAAGACTCTGCGAGAGCGCGCTTCGGCTCTGAGAGGTTCGGTGCGATCGGAGAGAATTCGCGAGCTGAACCGAGGACACGCAGTGACCCTCTTCTCAGATAACGATGTCGGTACCAACCTATTTTTAGTGCTTTGTGTAGCACGATATAGCTTGACAGAGTTAAACGGGATCAAGTTATTGTGAAGTACGATACAATTTTTGGAGGTCCAAGTGCCCACTGTAGAGTACAAAATAGGTGTTTGAGTATTGTATTTAGCATTGTCATTATTTAACCTAGAAATTGATACAAAATAGGTTGGTTCCAAGATAGCGCGGTCACGGCGATCCGACGCGGTCCGTGCAAATTATAGTCACACGCCGACGAAAGCCTCAGCATTACAAATAGGAAAAACTAAACATAACTTGGCATGCTGTTCGCAACGAGGGAGTGAACGTGGTAGCGCAACGATAAATAAAATGAACATAAACAACTAGGTAACACAACATCGATCGACAGTGACAGGTGATGAGTACTCACAGAATGGCCATTTCGTAGTTCTTCACGAGCTCAGTTTGTCTGTACTAAGTTCATAAGCAAATAGGGCGCACTAGCATAGTGCGCTTTCGGCAGTAAGCGCGTTAAAGATCTGGAACAAAACATAATTTAGGGTTAGATTCTGCAACAGCTAATATGTTTGAGTCATTCCTATGACTGTCCATTACACCTATATTGGGCCACGGTTAGAAATTTCTAAGATGAAATTAAAAGTTCACAAATTATAAAGTTCCGCACATTTCAGATAAGTGTCAATGGTCAATTTTTTGGGATAGCTAAGTATATATTTACACAATGTTCTTAGTTAGTAATTCAACATCAACGAAATATCATGACTCTATCTGTATTCATGTTAATTAAACGCATTTACCAAAAATCTCAATTCGTAATACCTTTATCGTGCAAGCACAGGCAGAATTTGTCTTGAATGGGCAAGTAAGTAAATAGCTCGGCTTAGTCAAAATCATAATGGAACTTCAATTCCACGAGACGAAGTCAAACACTTTAATACCCCCCGTCGGTTATTTCTGTACGAAGTTTGATAAAACCTCGAATACACTAACAGTCGACCCTAACTCTGTTTGATTTTGATTTCTATCAAAAAGGAGATATCATGTCATCATATTGTCGCAAAATGCCCACTATAATGTCCCTTTTGGTATTTTAGTGGCCATTCTGTGACGATACCATTGTCATAATGAAAGATCAACTAAAGATAACCACAACAACCATAGAATGTTCAGATTCATTACAAAAAAAAAATACACTACCAGTTTTCGTATCTGAACCGGACCAACGGGCTACAGAAGGCTATAAACTTGTACGTGCCCCATATTTAAGCCGGGTGCTAAAATCGATTACGAGCCTATAGGTTATAGAACAGATATATGATCATACTTCATTATTTATTACATGTTTCAACAAATAATGTGCTCAAACACGTCAATTGGGTAGGTACCTCCTCCTAGTGATCTGACCCGGCCAAAGGGTCAGATCATAGGCTTTTTCAAGTAGATCACAACACTGGTCGGACCTGTAATAAGGTTCACCTGCCTAATAACCACCCACACACCTCCATTCGAAGTCCGGCGCCAAACGGTCCGCTATGTGCCGCCGGAGTGCGGGAAAGCCAGTGCCGTCTGGAAATGCTCGCTCAATTGTGGACGTTGCTCTGGTCTAGAAAAGCCTTGAGATGACCTAACCCATCATTTATAAAAAACGTTTCCTAATAGAGACATAATAGAGGTATCTAGCTATCGATTTAAAACACATGTAGATACTTAATTTAGAGGCCCCCTCGATGTTTAGTATAACTATAACGTTCCCCAAAACCTACCCGCTACCTAATGTATAAAAAAGACTGAACTTTGTTATTTTTGAACAATAAACGTTGTTTATTTATATAAATTCTCATCCTTTGTCTCCATCAGTATTTGCTGGTTTCTGTACCGTTTTTTATACGTTTTATGCTTAGTATTTGCCCATTGCATATATTTAACTTGTGGCATAGCTCTAGTAAATCTGCCTTCTGCGCTGTAGGCTGTGGGTTCCATTGCCACCCAGGACAGACATTTGTGTATGAATAATAGATGTTTGTTCTGTGTTTAGGTATTGTATCATATACTACGTATGTATTTACAAAAATAAGTATTCTATCCGTAATCTAGTTCCCATAAATTACAAGCTATGCTTAGTTTGGGGCTAGATGGCGCTGTGTCTTTATGTCCTACAATATTTATTTATTTTATATCTGTAGCGCAAGTGTCATATAGGTACTTTTTTTATTTTGTTAAAGTTTGGTTAATGAATTATGAAAATATCAGATGGACGAGAGCCACTGATTCTAGTGCTTACAGCCCTGGATTAAACGCGCTGGCAATATACAGGCAAAGTACAGATAGCGTGGCCGATACTCCTGCATTATAATTTAGCCAAGGTCGGGTCAGGGTCGGTACGGTGCGCAAAACGAATCCTATCGGCATACGAATTAGTCAGGTCGGTGTTTTATTTTACTGTTTCATGCATTGATTGTCACGCTACGGGCAAGAATACGGTGCAAGCTTCGTAGACCCGATTGTAGGGTGACTGAAATCCTACCCTGATTTCCTTAGGTCGAGTCAAAGGACGAAACGTTGTCGAGTTTCAATAAATAAAATAAATAAATAAATGTTACAGGACAGCGCCATTTAGCTCCAAACCAAGCATAGCTTGTAATATGGGAACTAGATTACACATAGATACTTAAATACTTTTTGTAAATACATACGTACTATATGATACAACACCCAAACACAAAACAAAAATCTATATTCATCACACAAATGTTTGTCCTGTGTAGGAATCGAACCCAAAATACTACCAACTGAGCTATCAGGCTTGTTAATAATAAGTAAAAGAAGTACCAAAGGAACAGAATCTTGGCCTTTCGAGAATTCACCTTTGATCGCTACTCAGAGCGTGGATCACCTACTGGGGGGGAGTCAGAGGCACGTCCAAACTTACTCTCGGCACAAGCCCACGGTTTGCAAGTAGCTAGTATTCAATACGTGACGGGTTGCAAGTTGCAAGCCCATCACCGCTTGGCGGAATACAAGCCAGTGACACATACAGTCTTCTTCACGATGTGACCTTCACCATCAGAGCATGTGTATGTGTAAAATGTGTACATAAACATGCGAAAAACCGTCAAATCCATTGCTGGAAGCCACTTGGTCACACAGCTTTTTATTTTTTTTTCAATAATAAGGTTTGATGTTTCAAAAGGGATTCTTAATTTCATAGAAATACCTAGTTAGTGATAAAATCATTAGAGTTGGAGGCCAAAGCTTATCTTAGCCTCCAACTCCAATGGCTTTGTCACTAAATAGATATCTCTCAATATTATTTTGTTATTAATTATAAATGAAAGTGGAATAGGCCTCTCTTTTGGTTAAATCTAAACCAATCAATGCACCAATATGCTTTTTGTTTCCTATAATTTAGGTGCCTGTAACAGTCACATCGCGAAAAACTATATTGTTCCTCTTGTTCAGCTGAATGCCTAGTTTACAGCCTAAAATTTCAAGAATTTTCATTGTGTGAATATGCATACAAGCTCTTCTAAAGAAATAGCATTTGTATGTTAATGGTACAAACAAGTAGGTGTAATTTTATAACTGTGTCTTTTACTTTTGGATTCCTGGTTGATAGTAAGCCATACAACACCTACACACAACTTACCTACATTAGTATTAGTAGGTTTTTTTTTATTTTACGACGGGGAAGCGTTTGGCCTTCATCTCACCTGGTTACAAGTTAAGAAGGCCGAAGGTGGAGGCGCACTTCATCCTCAACAAACTGAGGAACTGGCTATCTTACCTCTAAATACCGAACACAACAATTTTACAATCGTTATTATGGCGACAGAATTAAGTAAGATGGTGGTAGCTAGCCAGGCGGACTTAAGCAAAGTCCTACCATCAACCAAACCAAGCACAATATTGTACTTCCCCTGGGGATTGAACCAGAGACTACTGGATCTGAAATTGGTAGGTCGAACCACTAGACCACAGAGGCGGTTAAGTTGGTAAGGTATTGGAACAAGTAAATTTTACAAAAAATATAAACCCCTAGTGTGTATTTTTATTACAACTATAACAAAAAATTAATAGACTTCAGAAAAAGGAGGAGGTTCTCAATCGGAATCTTTTTTTTTATGTTACCCGATTAGGTACTTGAATGGACCAGCTGGAACTATTTGGACAAATATTTTGTTGTAGTCGGTTTTCTTTTTAGTTTTTAAAACATAATTATATTGCTTTGTATTATGCTTTTGCAAGCAGAATAAGATAGAAATGTTAATACAGAGCCAATCTCATGCAAAGTAGCATTAGCAAAGAAGTTCTGATGGTTTAGTACTTGTTTGCTAAAACATCTTTTCAATTCATTTGGACAAGGTTCCATCCCATTCTTATTGCAGTATGGATTATGTTAATTGTGTGAAGTATATTTAGGAGCATAATGGTTTATGTCAAATGATAAATAAAGATGACTGATCAGCTGCCACTCCAGCCAATAATTCGATTTTAGATATTTTCAACACATATTTATTGTGATATTTAACATGTAGGTATATTATTCCAGACAGTTTATTTGCGGTCTAATTAAGTGCTCTATTGTTATTGATGTTTAAGTAGACTTGTGATGTGAGAAATGATGAGTGCATTAATATTGGTATCCGTCCAGTGTGAATCATGCAAATGTAAATCGTGCAAATGTGTTTGAAACACTTGTCACTAGTATATAACTAACGGCTAGTTCAACTGGAAGCTATGGAAGGCATTAACACCTTATTAGCATAATAAAGTGTTCATCATTATCATAACAGTGTCATAACAGCATCACTTGTCTATGGCACTGATCCAACAACTATGCCATGTTAGTTTTGATGCAGTTTAATTACTTAAAGTAACATTATGGATGTTTTGCCTGTGAGAAAGCTTAATTTGGTATCTATTTTCTACCTAGATTTTGCTATTCTCAGCTGTTTTGATGCTTCACAATACCTAGATATGGAAAAATGTTTTATTCATACAGAAACTGTTCAATGACTCTGTAAAAAATCTAAATTGTAACGAATATAAGTATCTAGGGCTGGAACCTATTGCTACCTAAGAAAACCTCTTCAATTAGCCCAAAGGCTATCAGTATGAGTTAGTTATAAATATGGATTATGTTGGTACAGTTGCAAAGTAGTAAAAGAACAAAATCAAAAGCAGTAAGATATTCTTATTCCGCTTTTCAGCAACTTGCTGGATTTTATACCTTAATTTTCACAAAAAAAAATACATTTAGTAACTTTACCATGCTTACCATACTAGTAGTAGGTATATAGCAGGTAAGTATGGCTACTTTTCTTTTGTGTACCCACTCTGTTATTTTATTTGTGTCTAACTTTAATGTATTTAATGAGGTTAGGTTTAGGTTATTTATGGCCCTGGAGAACCACTGATTTTTTCTCTCATACAAAAATCTGTTGTGATGATATGATAACAATAATACTTGTCATTTTGAAAAGGCAAGTCCAAAATAAAAACTTAAATAATGATTTGCAAACAACTTTGTCTGGGATTATTATTTTGATGATTATTGTGTTTTTAGAAAAGGTATAGTGCTGCTAACTAAGATTATCTTTTTCCAATTGTATCTGCAAAATTTATTTTGAATCGGACAATCAATGTATGGCAGAGAGATACCACTGGGCCTACTCAAATGAATTCTAAAGTATGCCTTTTTACCCAACTGCCTCAGAAATAAGATTATGTTTACCGAGAGTATGATGCAATTATATATTTATTTTTCATCTGCACACTTGGAACTGGCTAATGCACCACAAAAACACTTGACCAGCTACTAGCTAGTGTTTATGACATTAAATGTATGTTTTGCCTTTTAGTTATATTTTTATTTATTTGTCTTTTTGTGATGGGTACCCTTATTTAAGAAATCTGATAACCTATGTTTCTATAGGAATTCCAAAAGTTCACATTGCTTAGTGAAAGTTTTTAATAAAGGAAAAGCCAGATATAAGGCTGTTGGCAGTTCTGGATGTCGCCTATTATAGAGGGGATCATTGGTAGGTCATTTCAAGTGATAATATCCTGCAAATTAATACTGAACTGGGTGAGCATTGCTATCAATGTATTTATCAGTTGATGCGTGTTCCTAAATTCGTCATAGATTCTGAGAATCAAGCTTGCAAAATCACGGAAGAATAGTGGTCATCAATGCATGTTTTCATTTCGGAGAGAAGACCTCTGAACGGTAGTGCTACAATTTATGAAGTCATGTGACGTGAGTGAACTGTCTACTCTACAGATTTCAAGAAGCAGACAAATGAATGAGATTACTTATGTACGTTTATTGCGATGACGATCGCTGGCCCAATCATTACTTTAGAATAAATGTAATCTCTGTAGGTACTACAAACCCACGCGAATCCCACGCACGGAAAATAGATACCAACCTAAGTCATGATTATAGCACCAACACCCCCTCATCACTACAAATACAGTTTAGCGTAAACGTTATCTCAGTAACCGAGAAAAGAAAGTCAGCCATTACGGCTGCGGCGCACGCCACTCGATAAACGAAAACTGAAGGCACTTCACATAAATCATAGAAGTTCTTACGAAAATATATTTCTATGCTTTATAGCGTAAAATGAATGACTTACCACGTTTTAGGCAGTCATAGAAAATCAATCCTTTGGAATCCAGAAAATGAATGAACACTAATTGCACTACACTTGTAAAAAAAACACTTATTTTCGTTTTGTACCACTTCACACCACAAGCGACGGTTTATATCACAACAATGTATGTATAAAAATATCTTTTACGAATATCAAAGCCCGTAGCAAGGAATAAAATAGCACGTTTTCACAAAGTCCACGACAAGAGCATCAGTCTTCATACATCGCCGTGGAATGATTTTAGTTTCGCTTTTCGAACGAGTCTAGGCGTGACTGACCCGAGAAAAACCGAACACATCCGAATACCCGAGCGATTCCCTGAAATTTGTGATAATCAACCGCCAGAGGCCGCACTTTACGATACGTTCACAAAAATGCGATCGCATAAAATTTACTAATAACCATAGACAACAGATTGTGTGTATTCTGTGGTAACTGATCACCACAGTCTTATCAGCATCTCCACACGTTTTCTAATAATCCCTACAGACTCACGCGTGAAGTATCATTGCGTAAGTAACTTTGCACTAAAAACGAGAAGGTATTTACACTCGTGCAACAATCTCACTTGCGTTCTCGATCGTTTTAGGGAATGGACGACATTGACAGTTTAGCGGCTTTGGTATTGCGTGCATTAGTACAATATCAATAACATTATAACTAGCAGATCGCCCCGAACTGAGATCTCGTGATGAGCTTGAAATACAACCACTCTTAACTCCTACTCTTACTCTCTAAGCACTCTTATTTTCAATCTCTCCTTTGAGTGTTCTCATGTTTTTAACTCTCAAAGCCAGAATGAGAGCAATAAACCTACCGTACGTCATAGTGTGCGGGCATGATACAATAAGTGAATAAGTCACCCCTTGCCAACATTAAAAGTATGATGTATTTTTGAATCGGTGGTCATCACAATTAACTTTTTATTTTTTTGTTGAAACCACCCCTGTGTAGACATTAAGGGTTGCAAAAGGGGTAAAAAGGGGATAATCAAATCGAAGTCTTGAAAATGCGAATATCATATGAAATGGGGGATTAAACGGCAGATTTCATAGTTGGTTAATTACTCACTCACAGGTTCGGAATCTCATTAAAACTGGTATATTTTTTTTTGTGATATACTCAATAGGGTTGCCAATGATGTCGATAAAAATCAAGAACTTATTTGGGTATGTCATGCAATAGGGGTTTGACTGCGCATATCCCATATCAACAGAACATTATTGTCCACCACAATGTGGAACGAACTTTCTCCAACTGCAAGGTATGGGCATAATCACCAAGCTTGGCAGACAGATTGTGCTCACAGTTAAAGTTTTGTTTACACATAGAAAAAGCTGCTACTTTTTTGGTGATGCCCCTTGGTTGATTTAACGAGATCCGTGGGCTAGAAATGTAGATTTTTTAACCACGACTACTAAGATGACGGCTTTGAGAGCACTTTACAAAAAGAAATCAAACCTTTCATGATAACAAGGGTGACACACTCACTTTTTGTATCATGCCCTCACTAAGACGTACGGTCGGTGTATTGCTCTCATTCTGGCTTTGCATATAATAAGAGTTACAAACAAGAGAGAGCCTTGAACATTCAGGGGAATAAAGAGAGATTGAGAAAAAGAGTGGGTAAGTAAGGTTTGTTAATAACATATCTTTTTTTTTTTAGAAATAATTCCGTGCTAATATGCCTACGACCATCAAGAGATTTCAGTTCGAGGCGAACTACTAGTTATTAAACTAAGACTAAATTTTATTAGTCACAAAGCAACTAAAAAAGTCATTATATGAGGCAGTCGGATGCAAGAGTGGCTAAAGCGACCTTTTGGAAGACTTATATACAACTGACACATCCTGCTACGGGGATTAACTTAAATTAACTAAGCAGTGTAGTTTGGCCATTTTCTGCCAAAAAAGCACCTAATAACTTAAGAAGGTACCTAATACTGCAATTAACTTTTTTGGACTCTCATTGTAATCAATATGGGTTTTATTATTATGAGACCAATTAACCTCATTGTATTCTAGAACACTAAGTACTTACTAAGCTACACGTAAACAAGGCTTCTGGGATCCATAACATCCTTTGTTGATATGAAACCAACTAGCATTATTACTTTTAATATAATCATGTCATAACTCTGTGGCATGGTAAACAAGCTTTCGTTATAGCACTCGTAGGATAGTGGAGAATAAAACGAACTACATTTGCGGGTATCTTGAAATAAATTTCTTGGCTGGCCAGGATAGGAATGCCTACTGTACTGTGCTTCCACAAACGTAAGTATTTACACAAATGTAGGTTCATTAGGTAATCCATGTATATTTTGACTATACCTACTATATTTTATATCCTTACCTACTTACTTTTATTTATAATATTCTTCTTTTATGTAGATGTGACCGTACCTACTCGTACTACCTACTAAATTATGAATCTTACTTGCCTACTATCTCTGTCGAAGCACTTAGAATTACATAATTAAGATGTTTTCTCACGTACTTTTGTGTGTGTGTGTGTGTGTGTGTGTGTGTGTGTGTGTGTGTGTGTGTGTGTGTGTGTGTATGTGTGTGTGTGTGTGTGTGTGTGTGTGTGTGTGTGTTTGGTGTAGAATGTGTAAGCGTGGAGTAGTGTATATGTTGAGTTGAGCTAGTGTGCGTGTAACGACAGTCTCATCCACAGATTAAAAACGATGCCTCACTCACTTTCTGTAGATGGTTTAATAAAGTTAGAAATCAATTAAAGGAATCAGTCAGATAACCTAAGGACCGTTACAGACGGCCTACCTCCAGACCAGTACCAGACGGAAGCGTGCCCAAGATACTGGCTGCATTGCCACGCTGAAAGCACACCAGCAGGGCTTCCCACGGACCCAAAAAGGCTCAAATAGGTAAGCTCTGTTGATACCACTATACAAGGTGAAACAGAATATGTGTACTAAACAGTGGGGGGGCTTTTCGGACCAGGAAAAGTATTTGTTGTGGTGGGGAGATAATAGTGAATTCCCATTTTCAGTTTCCCATACAAATCTTTTCATTTTCTCAATGACAATAAATAGTGACGACCCTATTCCTTTACCGCACTATGCATGTAGGTAGGTAGGTATCAGTTGGTGCAATTGTCTGTGTCAAAGAGTATTAAGGACAGATGAACCAATTTTAGTGAGAACTTGGAGTCATCTCGTGAAAGTAGGTTATTAGATAGAACATACACATTGATAAATTACATAGGCACCTACAGTTGCAAAAAGACGATAAATGCGATATTGGACGAACAAAAGTACATTATAGGAACGATTATTTTGTATTTTAGCTAACAGATAGATGATTTTTTTATTGATTTGACAAATTAAACCTTCTAGTAATGGATTGTCTCATTAGCAGCCCCGGCTTTTCGACGATTTTCCTCTGTTAGTGAAAGCGCTTTTCGTTCTTTGTGATTGTGACCTTCTGCTATGTTGCATCATCTGTCTAGAGCTGAGGTCATTGACGCGAATTAAGAAACAGCTGATTTTAGGGTAGTCTCAACTCAAAAAACCAGCTGTTGGTGTCAGAACTTTGATCTTGTTTTACCAAAAACTTTGAACCAAAATTCAAAAAGTCGTAAAACAAACGTTGTTCCACAAGTCGGGTCGGATAACCCCGTTTCGGCATGGACACATATTTTGTTACAGGTTGTATTTGCGCCTTTTGTGATCCTCGGCCGAATCAGCCGCCGCACCAGCCCTAACGGATGTCCCAGGCAGATGAGATGGATCTAGGGTGTCGACGCAGGTAGCGTCCCACACCAAAGGCTTACCTATTTCCCAAAGGACAAGAGTCATACCGTCGGGCCGCTTACCATCATCACGTAACAGACCATTCGGTTCAAGAACGGCTGGAATATTAATACTGGTAAAAGCTCGATGGATAATGTCGTTAAGGCCTGCGTGGCGCGAAATCCCGCAGGCAGACCTTGTACATGAAAGTCCGTGAAAACCAAGTGGATCTACAGACGCACCGCACCAGCACTGGTGAGAGGCGCAGCATTTTGCACCCAACCGAAGACAAGTGGCAATAGGTACGGAAAGTTTCAGGATCCATAAGTGTACCGGTATTTTAAGATGGATGTGCTTGCAGCCAAAGACCTGATTCTCATTTTGAATTAGCTAAGAGACGAGCATAATCTGTGGAGGTTGAGCACGTATGTAATAGATAATTCCGTGTCAACTCGCACAGAGGCCCGTCCCACTGCCGTTGTGCCGAAAGGTGTTTTGGGGGATCGGTATTAGGACAAGCACTATCCCAAGCATTTCGAGCCTCTTCAAGATAAGGAGGATATTGCCAGGAGCAGCCGAAATTGATGGTGTTAGAATTTTCTCAACCAAAGACTGTGTACTATAGACGGAAGACAAGAACGCGGGCAAAGCAATACTAGAAATCTTGCGTATACCTAAGCCGCCCAATCGAACAGACAGTGAGGCCTGCGACCACGCTCTGTCATCCAACTCAATATTCAAAACCGTGGAAAGGGTGATCTTTATTATGTTGTCTCACTCACTTATATCTTTAATTATACTCTTTGGTCTTAATCTCAATTAGAGAAGATAGTCTTCATACCTAGTACATTATAGTAGTCTGTGGTCTTCATCTTCAATCTTCATGTGTTTATAGTTTTTTTATCGTGGCTCGCGAATTCGCGAAACGAAGTTTACCATATAAATCATGGCATTAACCATGTTCAAAGTATCTTCGGCTGTAGTTAATTCATCCAGAAACTACAGAAGTGTGGTTACCATTGTAAACAAGTGCAAATTTTCAACCACAAATGTCACGGCGGTAAGTTGCGTAACCGGCTCGTACTCTTATTTTATGTAATACCTAGGAACATCTTGTTGTACGCTAAATTTAATACTGCTGTAGAGCTCTCCTAACCATATAACACCGGCCATCGCGCGGGATCATGCGCTGTCAGATCTTCGCATCGCACATAAACCGCGCAGTGTTATGTAGTGTCGCGGCTCATATCCATTTCTTTATCTTCACCTTTGTATGATACGTTGGTACTTATTTTCTTGCAATATTGGTTTAGTTTTTTGAACGCGTTATTGGCTTGAGGCACATTCGTTTTAGTGTCTGACTTTACTTTACATAAACACTGAAGTGCATCAGAAATAATATATAGTCCTCTCACAAACAAGCAGTCTCCCAATATACAAATCCGAAAATATTTTGAGCTACTCAAAATTAGGTACTTACCTAATATAGCAATGTTTACCGAATGGAAAACCTGGAGTACCTATGAGTTTAAATATTTAAGATACAGTGTCAGTGGTTTGATGATTATGTTATGTTATCTACCACATCTGGTATCATGAGGAACACATAATACTCACCTAGTGCTGATTTATTTTACAAATTGACAGCCCGTTAGTGTCCACTGCTGGACAGAGCCTCCTCCAAAGCTTTGGTTTTGTTTGGAGGGTTTTGACATAATCATAGGGATGTCAGATAGTTTAGTTGAAAACACCGGTCATTTTTCATCAAAGGGTCCGCCCTTTGATTTTCAGATAAGTAAAAAACCAAAGAAAACCTTTGACTTTCAAAGGTACCTACATAATGTTTTATAACTAGATTGTAAAAAATAATAGTATAGGTATACTATTATAATAACGATAATACCTAGCATGAACGCCGAACGTCACAAAAATCTAAAAGTTATAGCCAATCTACTGTTTTACAATTTTATCATCATTTAATAAAGGCTGTATTGCCTGAGATGTCATTTTTGAATTCAGCGCAACTGACATTTTAAGAAAGAAAACACATGGTTCACTTTTCAATGTGTTTACAGCGAGACAATTCTAACCATATTTTTTTAATTAAACTGAAGAGTGTTTCCTCAAAAGCATTAGACACATGAATACTACACACATACTGCACAGTTTTCAACTAATTTGGTATGTCAACAGTGTGTTTATTCAAAATGTTTAATTGATTGGATCTACTATTCAAAGACTTAAATTATTAACACCTCTAAAAACTAAAACGAAAACTGACTTCAATGAAGAATGTGATACAATTTCGTTTACCTGGATGACATATTTTTTTCAATTATTTTGATGACAGATGGATGGACAGACAGATGTGTGATACTGTAAGGGTCAGTTTTTTTCTTTACTTATAAGGTAATACCGACACCCTAAAAATACTCAAACCGCTTCAAGTATGCCTATAATATTTTAAGAGTTTCCTCGATTTCTCCAGGATCTCACCATCAGATCCTGACCTGATAACAAGGGTCTGGTTTTTCCTTACTTTTGAGGTCATATACTCTAAATATACCCAGGAAAATCTAAATTTTTATAAGTCTGGTAAAATAGAGACCATTTTTTTTGTGACTTGGAGGAAAAGTCTATATCGCCACGCTTAGCTGGCTTGTTGACGATGGCGTGACACAGGACTGTGTGCGTTGATGCCCATCTTGGCTGCATGATTCACCTGTGTTTGGTTCAGAGGGGCTATACCGCCGTCAACAGGTACAGCAAAGCTTCGTCAGTTACTACAGAATGTACCGCGTGCAGGTGCAGGAAAGTTGACTCGGAGAAGAGGTTTTTTGTAAAGAAGATCACTTGCCTATAACAAAGCCTTACCGCGTAGGTCACATCCACGAAGAACATAGCCTACACGGCTGTATTGCGCCCGTCAACTTGAGGAATAAAGGCCTCGCGTGCCCGTAATTTCAACGGAAACCATGCCCTCCAAACCGGAACACAGCAATGCTGCTTAGAGGCTGTAATAGGTTATGGTGGCATATAAAAGCATGTTCAAATTCAAAATACCTATTTGAGTAATAATCGTACAAAGGTAAATAAAAAATATCTATTTGATGTATTTTAATTGTTGGAATATTTGTACTGCCTTGTTTTCACGCCAAGTAGCTTGAAATAATGTAAACTACTTGTGGTTGATAACGCGTATCGCAAATAACAAACTATTGTGTGGGTACAGCCAGCATCATATGCTGCTGAATGTATGTCAGGCTTTCTCTTCACTGCCATATCAATTTGTAACTGTACCTATCAATAAAAGTTGCAAAAACTCATGAACTGATTAATATGTCCATGCCATTGAATAGGTAATAATAGTAAATAAATATTTAAGGAACCAATTTCATGCAGCGCCATCTAGCCGTAAACTGAGCAAAGCTTGTAATATGGGAACTGGCTTAAGGATAAAATACTTGTGGGTTCAATATCTCAAAAGGAAAATTGGTCCCTTGGAGCTGTGAAAAAACCAAACTTCTAAGCCAATGCAATCAAAAGATACCTACAGCCGTTTATGCCGTAAATTTTCGACACTCAAGGGAATCAAAACCTACAGGTTACTTCCTGTGAACTCAGAATCTTTAAATTTGGTACAAAGTAACGTCTTATAGCCAGATAAAGGAAAATTGCAAAAAGCATACATTTTTAGTTACATAATAATTATGTTTATTATAAGTTTAAAAATGTTTTTAATAATTTTAAAGTAACTTCCCCTTTCCTCATGAACGCGTGGTGGTATTATATTGAAATTCATAAAATAAATACTCAGGTCTATAATACCTTTTAAGCTGTAACAAAATCAAACTTCTATGTCAACGCAATCAAAAGAAACAGCAATTAAACCCGCATATTTTAAAACTCGCAACTACTCGCAAGGGAATCAAAACCTAAAGGATACTTCCTGTCGACCTAGAATCTTGTAATTTGGCAAGAAACAACGTTATTTATCACACATAAAGGAAAAATTCCGAAAATCGATAAAGAGACCGACCTTTGTCTTAAATTTATGCTCCTCCAGCTCCAGCTTTCCACATTGTAATGTTATGGATTTCATTTAACAATAAAAATATCATAGCTTTTACTTATATGTACCTACAGGTTTGTACGGAACCCTCGTTGCGCGAGTCCGACTCGCACTTGGCCGGTACTTTTTTATAACATTACAGCACCAAAACACAAAATCTATAGTCATCGCACAAATGTTTGTTCCGGGTCGGAATCGAACTCACTACCTACAGCACAGAAGACAGAGCTACTTGCAACTGAGCTGTCATTAAAAGTAATACCGCCCTCTATACAAACGTATTTTAAAACCTTGATTAATCCTATCCAAATATACAGATGTGTATATTTGGATAGGGTGTGAAATACTGCCTCTGCCAGTAGTCATAATTTATGCAATTTCGTAGTTTCGTTTTTGTACCTAGTTCTAATTAGTATAAAGTATAGCCGTTTTCGAGTACGGTCATGTGTACGCTAGCTTGATCGTTATGCTGGCGTACCCACTAAGAATGGTCATTATTTCATAAACCAACTATTTATTTTATTTTTGCACTAATTATGCTCTATTTATCAGAGTTTTTTAGGCATAACCACGAACGTGAATTCGATTATGTGTACGCTACCATAACGGACACTAATTCATGGGGTCTCTAGAGCTCTTTTGCCATCAACCCAAGTTCCTGCTCCGCTACTTTGCGGAACTGCAATGCACAATACACCCTATTTCGGGTGGCAGCGCAGAACACTTTCCCCAACCCTTCAATTAAACCGTCGGTTTAAGGCGAAGTGGGATCTTCGTTGCGTAGGTGATGGAAGGCGAGTGTCGTATTGGCCGCTTGACATTCTTTCGGTGACAGCTGTCAAACTTCGGACGGCCACATCTCTGAAATTATTCGCCCTAGACGGCGGTGGAAAATGTGGTTCCATTATTTTTATTTACTTTAGGTCCAGGATGAGATGAGATGATTAGATCTGCGGTCACGTCTGACACCAACCGTAATATTTGACATATTATGTCAAACTTTTAATGCTCAAATCTTGGAAGCTTCTCATGCTTGACTTCTAGCTCCAAATGCATATTGTTGACAGCTGTCAAAATTACATCTGACATCTGAAATGAAGATCTCTATGTACAATACAAACATACATACGCCTCAAAAACATTACCATCCTTCGCAGGTGGGTAAAATCGCAAAATACTAGGTACTGATACTGTATAGCCCAAAACAGTCACAACAAAAGTTTTTCACCAAAACAGAACTACATATACAGGAGACTGCTCAGGACTAATAACCGAACTATATAACGAACGATATTAGACCTGTTAATGGCATAATATATGACATAGGTTTAGATTAGACAGTAGAGTTCAAAATTAGTTTATGGACAAAAGTCCATAGTTGTGGTGGTTTCCAAGATAAAGGGTTGCAAAAAATGATCAACAGGTCTTGCAAGATATTTTGATGGTATTTGTTAAAAATATTAGGGTTATTTAAATATTTTTTTCTTTCAAAACCGTTGCCAAGCCGACTGCGACTGCGCTCATCCTACACCAATAGCCTGATATTGTCCACCACGATGAAAATAGAACTTTCTCTAAAGTTTTAACTGTCATAATCACCACGTATCAGACATATTGGTGAATTGAATTGATTTGAATAACTCTTTATTGTACACAAAATTACATCAATTAGTACTAACGTTTCTGCGGCGAGTAGATAAAGTCGCCAGGGCTTCTTTATGGGTCTGATACGCCAAGCGTCCATAGACGAAGGTAACCCTGATAGTAAGATCAGGTGGACCGTATACCTCTTTGCCAACTCATTAGTATAACAATAGACTACGTAGCTCATATGAATCTATACTGATGGGTTATTTTTTAACCTCCTCTGTGGTCTAGTGGTTCGCCTACCGGTTCATCCAGACCGGACATCCAGAGGTCCTGGGTTCGATCCCTAGACCCTAGGGGGAGTAAAATATTGTGCTTGGTTTGGTTAGTGGTAGGACGTTTAAGTCCGCCTGGCTAGCTACCGCCATCTTACCTTATTCTGTCGCCATAACAACAATTCTTAAATTGTTGTGTTCCGGCATTTACGGTTTATCATAACTTGAAAATCAGGTGAGATGAAGGCCAAGATGAGGTGCATCGTAAAACAAAAAAGTAATATAAAAAATAGTTTCGTTCCCTTTGAAAATGCGCATGGGGAAGACAGACATAGTATGAAAAGCTACCGACATATTAATAGAGATGGAGACTATGTCAAGATAAAGAACGTAAAGCGGTATTTTTTTTTGCTGACCGTACATAAAATAATAGTTTTGTAAACTGTGGTTGGAATCATTGTGCACACGACATTAGATGCGGGTGGTTCGTTGTGGTTTTGATAACGGTTTGATATAAAAGCTGTTCGGCGCTCAATCAAACAATCGTAGTGGGGACTCGGACCGGTTTCGACTCTGCACGACGTGGCTCAATCCGCCAGTTCACGCTGCTGCGATTGCTAGCGTCTTTGCGACTCATTTCAATAAAGAAAAGAGTTTCAGGACCTCTATCTTCAATTCTCTGACCACAGACGTAACATTAGTATTGACAGTCGATTTAAACATTACCAAATAGATTCTTAATTTGGCGGAAGTCTGACGTTGAGCACAACATTTTTTTGTGAATTTTTAGATTTGCTAGTTTTGTTTATTTTTGTATACTATCATGGCGTGTACCGTGTGCGTGGATCCTGATCGCAAGCCAACTAAAATGGTAAGTATCCATCACCCGGTTTTGTGTATTTATATATTTCCTTGCGTTCTGATTCTTACGACCTTGCCTTACCACATGTGATAAGGAGCCAACAACAGGGTTCATATTGCCACAATAATAACTTGCTTACATCAGACAGCGATAATGATTAAGCTAGGTCGAATCGAAATGATATTAGGTACGATTAATTGCTTAATATGGTCTTGGGTGTAATTTTTTTTTAAGTATCGATGTTAATTCATAATTATTATAAATTTAAGACAGCAGTTTCACTGAACTTCCAAATGTCACTTACCACCCAGAACATAGTAAAAGCGCGTACAATCTTTACTCTGATGAACTATTTAGTATATATAACACGTTTTTTTAACGGAATTCTCGAAAAGGAGGTTTTAAATTCATTTCAAAGCGGAAACCATCAAACAAATCTAAAAAAAATATTTTTGTGGAATTCCGGCGAAATAATTTCCGCTCAGTAATAATTAGTGACTTCTATAATGATTTTTACTACTTTCGAGCCTCGGTTATGAGTTATGATAGACAGGTTCTATTATCACTGTAGGCGAACCTTAGTAGAACCAGTAAGTCTGAAGACGTGGTGAAATTCTACCATTCTGTGGTCATTAGTGTTCTGTCAGTGCGCGGGAGTGATCGAGCTTTCCCAGAAGGCACTCGGGCCTTCTGGGAAAGCTCGATCACTTGTAGACCTCCTCTTTCTCTGTCATAAGGTACAAGCTCGTAACTGACTGCAGACAGCAGCAGCAGGCAGCAGCGACACAGCTTTATACAAATTCAATCAATACTAGATAATTTATAGGAAAGGTACTCTCACTTGTCGCTGTCTAGACAAGCATAGAGCTGAACCACATATATTTTAACCGCCTCTGTGGCCTAGTGGTTCACCCCACCGATTTCAGATCCAGAGGACCCGGGTTCGATCCCCAGGGGGAGTACAATATTGTGCTTGGTTTGGTTGGTGGTTGAACTTTGTTGTAGTCCGCCTGACTAGCTACCACTATCTTACCTAATTCTGTGGCCATAACGACAGTTCTAAAAATTATAGTGTTCTGGCATTTAGAGGTAAGATAGCCAGTTCCTCAGTTAGTAGAGGATTCCGGGTGAAGTGCGCCTCCACCTTCGGCCTTATCTCAACTTGTAACCAGGTGAGATGAAGGCCAAGCGCTACCCTGTCGTTTTTTTTTTATTGAAAAACAGCCTCATTTCTATTTCGCTAGTGGATATTCTGTGGGGTGCGGTGCGATGTTGTTGTATAGGGAATAAATCTGACCGATCTCAAGCATAATCCACGGGCGATTCCCAACCTTCTGCCTTGCTAATAATTACCATATTTGCTTCCAGAGGAAAGAGCAAGACACGTTCGGCGAGCTGGATGTCCCAGATGACAAGTTCTACGGCGCGCAGACCGTGCGATCCGTCATGAACTTCCCCATCGGTGGGGTCGAAGAACGAATGCCGGTGAGTAGACTACTGCCCCATCAGTCACACTTACGCCAAAGCAAAATACATTTTCGTGCGTTTCGATAAAGTGCAAACTAGATTACACATGCATCAGTGTCTTCATGGTAGATATTATGCTTTGTCTAGTGCGCCATCTGATCGTAGCCGTATTATTATTAATACTTTGTGGCACCAGTACCAAACTGGCAGTTGGTACTTTGTACTGAGCTGACTTAATGTAACTAGCCCAAGGTTCTTGCCTCTCTCCTAGTTTGCTGGTTGCAATCATACGCAGGCGGTAGATTTGAAGTTTTAAAGTGATCCTAAGTTGTAAAATCCGACGGGTTATAGAATTTTATAGCTGAAGGTAATCATTATGTGCTAAGGGGGCGGTCCATGTAGGGCATTTTTTTCGGACTGTGATTATGATGATTAGTTTATCTTCTCGACGGTGGCTCCAAAGTTCCAGTCAGCCCGCGACCACGGCTGGTGCAACCCTGCCGAAACGTCGGGATAAATATAGGTAAAATACGCGATAAATACCCGTTTCTCGAATTAAAATGATGATTAGTTTATCTAAATATTGACACATCGCGTACTCTAGGGAAGCTGAACATAACTGACTTGATAAATTTACAAACATTTTCATTTAAGAATGCTAAAATAGCAGCATTTGGTGAATCACTTGTCAGCCTGTGTCGATAAAAGCTCTATTGGTTATATTGGAGCTTTTATCGACACAGATAAGTGATAGGAGACGACCGTTCGACAACATGGTATATTTAGATAGATAATTATACCTGGGTGGAAATAACAATGCACATAGTCACAAGATTTGCGTGATCTAGTCAAATTGCAATTGTTTGAATAAATACAAAGTTATATTGTATTATCGTGATGTGACTAGGATAGAATTACAGTTTATTCGTAGCAAAATCGACATGAACATTTTTAAAACAAAATTAAAACAGCTCATATGACGTTACTTACGAAAAGGCCTCATTAAGAGGTAATAGGTATTATGAGGTAATATATTTATAGGCCATTAAATATCGATTCGATTACGATATTAATGAATAAAAAATGTATCCCTCAAAAATAAAAAAATAAAGAGAAAGCTCGCACCCCCATTCTAATTGAATAGCTTATGTTACTCCCACAATTCGTTTATATAATTTTAAAAAATAATAATAATTAATAAAATAAAAATATAAAGCATTTTTTTTTCATATACCTCCTACCTATTTCTTTCCATACATTAAAAAAAAAAAATCTTTAAAAAAACTTCTAACAACAAATACAACTCACCGCGGGCTGCCTGCTGCCGTTTAGTCTGCAAAGCGTGCCAAAGAAATGAAAAATTAAAAAGAAATGAAGGCCGTTCGACGACATGGTAGGTATTTAGATAGATAATTATACCAGGATGGAAATAACAATGCACATAATACATACAGATAAACCAACCTACTTACATACATATAAACTCTCGAAAAGCATAACCCTCTTGAGGCAGTCGAGTAAAACAGAACCGCCGCCGTCGTGCCCTAAAAGATAACTAAAGTAATTGCCATGACAAGATCACGGTAGTCCACAAATGACAGCTCTCTATCCAATGGAATTTCAATCAATCAAAAATACTTTATTCAATCTTACATGGCTACAATTACAAGGTATGAGACCTCCTCTAGTAAGTTGCAAAACCTGCATTAGACGAGTCTCGTCTTTGCGTTGGTCTTATCCAGGTATCCATAAAGTAAAGCTAAACTATAATAAGGTATGAATAAGGAAATATACTATACTGAGATTATTATATGGATAAATAAAAATTAGTTAATAAAATATATAAATAGCCAAACTAATAACACCCATATACATATATACTTGTGCATATATGTATATAAATATCAAAATATAAATATATGATATTAAATTGTTGCATTTCATTATAAGTATAAATTTAGTCTCAGGAAACGTTGATACCAAACCAATGTTTACGAAATTCATTGTTTATACAAGACAATGGCCATTTACAAAACATTTGTTTCTTCTACATTATGAATCGTTTATCATACTTCAGATTTATTTGAGGCGTATTAAATAAACTAGCTTAGTACAGACACGCGCACAGAAGGTTCCGACTCGCATTACATTTTTAACAGACAGACGGACGAATAGCGGAGACTTAGTAATTGGTTCCAACCGCCTCTGCAGTCTAGTGGTTTACCCACCGGTATCAGACCCAGAGGTCTCGGGTTCGATCCCCAAGGGGAGTACAGTCTTGTGCTTGGCTTGGTTGGTGGTAGGACTTAGTTTAAGACCGCCTGGCTAGCTACCACCGTCTTACCAAATTCTGTCGCCATAACAATAATAATTACAAAAATGTTTGTGTTCCGGCGTTTATATGTAATATAGTCGGTTCCTCGGACTGTTGAGGATTCCGGGTGAAGTGCGCTTCCACCTTCGGTCTTATCATAGCTTGAAAACGAGATGAGATAAAGGCCGAGCCTTCCCCGTCGTACAATAAAACATAAAAATATGGTTCCTTTGGGTACGGAACCCTAAAAATGATTCCCCGAATCTATTCGAAGAACGTTTCAGACTGATGCTTGGGGTTCACCACACCATCAAAATACAGAAATAAATTATAATGTTTAGTGGTACAATGGGCAGAGGCCATTCCATTCCATGTACTTAGACCTTGGCATCATTTGCCAACTAGCTTCTAATAAAGCTGGAAATCAGTTTTTTAGAAAGCAATAGGGTTTCAAAGCAGTTCCGTTCAACTGCTGTCCCTGAGCTCGGATAAAGCTAACTGCCCGGTTACCGTTAATTTTATGTTTGAGTAGTGAACGCCGGTTTATCTGTAATCTAGATAATCAGAAAATTATCTTTCGGTGAACACCACCCTTAGATACCTAGTCTAGAATCTAGCCAGACACCTTTATGCCTTAAGTTGACGGGCGCAATGCAGTGCCGTGTAGGATACGTTCTTTGTGGATTAGACCTATGCAGTAAGGCATTGTTATAGGCAAGAGTGCACTGGCTACTTGCTTGGTCAGTCTCCGATTTGTATAAAAAAAAAATGAAAACTAGACAAAGATTATAATGGACACTTTAATAAAAAAAAATAAGCCACATCCATATTTCTACCTACCTCTGTGGTCTAGCGGTTTTCCCTCCGGTATCTCAAGAGGTCACGGGTTAAGTCAAGATTTTTTTTATTTATTTAGATTTTGTAGGATCATTTTAAGACGTCAAATCTACCGCCTATTCGGAATCGCAACCAGCACACAAGGAGAAAGGTAAACTCGGGCTAGTTATTTTTTTGATGATCCATTAAATGTTTAGGTACCTACAGAGTTTGTAATAATTTAAATAATATTACAAGCAGGTATATCATAAACCTAAATACTTAATACTATCTTAAAACATTTATCATTACCTAACTAGCTAATGGACAATTTGTTAATATTTAGAAATCACCATTTAGCTGTCAACTGGTATAGCAACATCGGGCCACGCGTTTTTATCGTTGATATAGTCACTTATTTTGTTGTAGACACTTTTAGGACCCAGGGGGTACGATATTGTGCCCGGTTCGGTTGGTGCTCGGGCTTGTTTTAAGTCCCCTGGCTGGCTACCATCTTTCTCTTTGCACAAAAGAAACACCAGACCCAAGAGAAAACTTTTTAAAAAACATGACAATTTTGAAACATTTTATGTCGAAAATTTTTTCACTTTTTATTCGGTCGCATTATATTCTGAGGTGGTCCGCAAAAAAAGTTTACATTCGGATAACGTATTAACAGCTGGTGAACTAACGGCCGGTTAGATTAGGTTTTGAAGAACACCACCATTAATAAATAATAATAAATAAATAATAAATAAATAAATAAATATTACAGGACATTCATTTTACACAGCGCCATCTAGCCCCAAACTAAGCATAGCTTGTAATATGGGAACTAGATTACGGATAAAATACTTAAATACTTTTTGTAAATACATACGTACTATATGATACAACACCCAAACACAGAACAAACATCTATATTCATCACACAAATGTTTGTCCTGAGTGGGAATCGAACCCACAGCCTACAGCGCCGAAGGCAGAGTTAATACTATTAATAATTAATACTCTCCATCTTTGTCTGGAGAAATCGCTTCTGAGCGATAAGACCGCCCGTTGTAAATACCAATTTTTTTTATAGTTATGCAGTTTTATTTTTTAGGTGTGCAATAAAGTATTTTCATTAATTCATACATTCACCTGACGAACCTCGGGACATGGTCATGCAAAAAGGTCGTATGCCATGTAACGCCTCAAGTTGTGCAACTGACCTATAATGTAACGAAGAAACTTATAACGAACACCTCCGTGGTCTAGTGGTTGACAGTGCGGCTCTCGATCCGGCGGTCTTGGGTTCAAATCCTGAGTAGGGCACATCTTTGTGATGTTTGTTCCCAGTTTGGTAAGGATATTGCATGTTTGAATCAGCCGATTGTCCAAAAAGTAAGATAGAGTTTCCGTAAATAAATAATAAAAATTGGTCAAGCGTAAACCTGCAATTTTTGCCTGGAGATGTGGGTTGGAACCCTCGTTGTGCGTGTCTGCACACCATGTATGAGCTTATCGGTCAAATTTATCCAGATATTCAACAAACGTAGGTATATGATAAAATAATACTAGCGCCTATTTTAAAAAACCATTACGCGGACGACGTCGCGGTTAAAAGCTAGTCTAACTATAGCGAACACTACTTTTAAATGTTAGTAAACAAGCTAATTGATTCAGGCATTCTTTATGTTGCGGAGATCCATATTTCAAAATAAAATCTTAAAACAGAAAAAAAAATTAGTAATAAATCCGCTGCAAGCTGTTCACTTGCAGCGCAGAGCTCGGAGCGGCAACACGTCCACAGAGGGCTAGTCAGTTAGCAGCAAGACTATATTTCCTGAGGATGCCTCGTGTAGAGGCGAAACACGTGTCGATTTGATTTTTTCAGAGAGATTTGGCGGATTTATTAATAAATATTGTTTCTGTTTTCAGATTTTATTTTGTTAGTAAACAAAAAATATCATTCTATTATATTGCTTTTCAGTTCCCTGTGATCGTCGCTTTTGGAATCTTGAAGAAGGCTGCCGCTAAAGTCAACACAGAATTTGGCCTTGACAAAACAATCGGTTTGTAACTTGCAGATTTTTTATTCCATATCGTTGTTGTTATTTTTGATATGTTATTTGTGTGTTCAGTGTGTTATTTAAATTGGTTTTAGTCCTAGATTATTTTGATAAAACGTTACTCCCATTAACGTTTTTAAGACGGATGCCTCTTAAGCTTAAGTGGAAAATCGTGTCGAGATTTAGTCATACCTGCTCTAAAGTCAAATCGAGATGTAAAAAAGAGTTAAAGCATCTAACCCATGCATTCTATGTTTAGAAATACTAGAGAAAGGCCTGATGCGAATATTTTGATATGCAGTGAAAATAAATGTGACAGAAAAGGTGTGCAAGGGCCGTAGCAAATAGAAAGCAGTTGTCTCTGTTTATCCCTCGAGGTAACGGGTGTGTGTCTACGTGTTTCTACAGATGCTCTTGCAATAACAGGTTATACTACTTAACATATTTGTACTATCCTTTCCATCCTAAGGTTGTCTGGAAGAGATCGCTTTTAAGCGATAAGACCGCCCATTGTACTGTTACTTTAATAATAAAGAATTTTCGTTCATTCATTCATTCATTCAAACAGATCTCAACTATGTGCCGCGAAAACGCAGGCAGATCGCGCTTCTCACACTCCGTATCGCGTTAGCAAAAAAACATTTTAATTAAAATTGTTGTCTGTCTGTCTGTCTGTTTGTTTCGGCTTTTCTCCGAAACCGCTGGGCCAAACTTTCACTCACAGATAGCTGATTTTGTAAGGAGTTCTACAAAAGATTAGGTTTTCACGCCAATATATGCATACATACCTACATACATATTCGATTTTTTAGAGTAGCTATTTTGTGGTCAATAAGATAGGATAAAGGTCGCTGGAATACCAGCTCGCTTGAGAGTAAGTGCAGTGGCTTAGGTAGAGCTCCTTGTTAAAGGGCTCCACCGGAGAAGTACTACCACCATACCTATTTCGGCCGCCAAGCCAAGGTTCCCTGTAAAATTACGGGCACGCGAAGCCTGACACCTGTTGACGGGCGCAATATAAAGCCGCGTCAGTCATGTTCCTTGTGTGACCTACGCAGTAAGGCTTTGTTATATGCAAGAGATCTACTAAGCATCAGGGCAGCTTGCTTGTTCCGTCTCTATGAGATCGTGCAAAGTAGTAAATGAAAAGAGATCCACTTAGTATCAGAACTGCTTGCTGTCTCTAAGTAGCAATAAAAAAGAAGCGATACCCGTGTTCCAGCGGACGCGGTGATGCAAGCGAGCGAGGACGTCATCTCCGGCAAGCTGTACCGCGAGGGGAACTTCCCGCTGGTCATCTGGCAGACGGGCTCGGGCACGCAGTCCAACATGAACACCAACGAGGTAAATCGGGGTATAACTACTTGGAACCACTTGGCCTTCCTCTCAGCTGGTTTCAAGTATGATACGCGCGAAGGTTGAAGTGCACTTCACCCGGAATCCTCAACTGTCTGAGGTCGATAGATAGTTAGATAGATAGACACTACACAACACCACAAAACGATAAAAACATAGTAGGTACAAACATATTTTATGGTAAAAAACAACAATATTTCAAGCAACAGGAAATGAAGAAAGTAAAGTAATATTTATTGCATGAATACATGTGAAAAATAGAGATGGTAACAATGTCAAAATGTGCATCAATGTATTCTACCGTGTACAATATTTTGTCATTTATAAAGAACAATCAAAAAATCATAGTTAATAGAATAAAATAAATGTCAAAGATAAAATATTAGCAAAAAAGAAAATTGACAATGTCACAAGTTAATATATCAAAGAATATAAATTAAATGAGAATAAAATAGAATAAAATCATGCATCAAAATTATCAATAAAATGTCTATCATTAATAAATTGTGCGATTTTATAATAACATTTATCAATTAACGTGGCCTTTAACTAACGGTAACAGGTGTGTGTGTGTGTGTGTGTGCTACAGTAGCAAAAAAGTCTCGTAAAAGGTACTAGCTATCTTACCTTTAAATGCCGGTTATGACGACAGACTTAGGTTAGATGGTGGTAGCTAGCCAGGCGGACTTAACAAAGTCCGGTGTCACCCGGTTACCTGTGTTCCGTTAAGGCGCGGGAGAGCCAGTGCTTTCTGGAAAAGCTTGCTTTCGTAGACCACATCCGTGATATGGTCAAGAGAGAGACAACAAGTCTAGACAAGCGAGAATAGAAGCTAACCCATCATTGCCGTGGCGGTCGCGGCTTGAGAATCAACCCCTCCAACTCAGCCCATGGATGTCGTAAAAGATTATTGCAAAGCCAGCTTTGGAGGAGGCTTTGCTCAGCCGTGGACACTGATGAGCTGTTGATGTGATATTTTATGTGTAATCTTGTACAGTGCCTCTAGAAATAGTAAGGCAAGATGTAAGTATTGCGTATTCTAGCTCCCATATTACAAGCTTCGCTGAGTTTGGGACTAGATGGCGCTTTGTGAAATTCATGTCCTGCCCTATTATAAACTAGTAGTTCGCCCCGAAATGAGATCTCGTGATGTATGATTTGTATTAGGTATTTAACCTGTGTGGGCGAAAACATTATGTGAACAACCTTTTACTTGCATTAAAAGTTTGATGTCTCTTTGAAAAGTGCTCTGAAAACCCGTGCTTAAAAACGTGGTTTAAAAATCTACCCCTCCAGCCCAAGGATGTCGTAAAGTCAACCATGAGTCAACCAACTTCACAAAAAAGGCAGCAGCTTTTTTTTCTGTGTGTAAACAAAACTAACTGTGAGCACCAGTCTGTCTGCCAAGCGTGGTGATTACGAACCTCCAAACCCTCCAAACCCAACAGTTTTGGAGGAAGTTCTTTCCACATTGTGTTAGACAATAATGTGCTGTTGATATGGGATATCCGTTTCATACGATATTTCACATTATTTCAAATTTTCAGGACTTTATTTACCCCTTTTGCAACCTTTAGGGAGCAAATAAAAAAGTTAGTTATGAAGACAACCCTTTTTAACAGTAAAACCACCCCTATTAAAAAGTGAAACATATATTTAATAAATGTGCAGTTGAATCTCTTTCAAATGACACCACACAAGCCAAAAACCTTAATGTCTCATTTAACACCCCTATTTCTCAAAAACTACCCTAGTATCAAAAAAGTCCTTGTACCTATTGATTAGTATTTATATATTCTCTGCATATTCAATCTTTTAAATTGATCGGATCAACCATTCAAAAGATGTGGTCGAAAAATTGTATATCTTTCCACCCCAATATCTCAAAAACTTAATTATCAAAAATCCCCTGTGATAATCAATTTCTATTTACGCTATATACATTTTTAATTACATCAAAATCGAATAAACCGTTCCACAGCTATGCCGTCACAAACACTGCCACATACATACATACAGTACCGGTACTACATACATACAATAATGTTATACCATTATATAGCCAGATAAACAGTGCCTCGTTCGTTCGTTGGCAGGTGATAGCGAACCGCGCCATCCAGATAATGGGCGGCAAGCTCGGCTCCAAGGACCCGGTGCACCCGAACGACCACGTAAACAAGTCGCAGAGCTCCAACGACACGTACCCCACCGCAATGCACATCGCCGTGGCCATGGAGCTGCGCGACCGGCTGATGCCGGCGCTGTGCACGCTGCGGGACACCTTGCAGACCAAGTCCAAGGAGTTCGACAAGATCATCAAGATTGGCAGGTGAATAACCGTAAGGCGTCCTCCTCATAGGCCAGCGATGGGAATTTGAATAACACTTAGATATATTGTACTCCCCATGGGTATTGAACCCGGGACCTCTGGATCTGAAATCGGTGGGTTGAACCACTAGACCACATAGGCGGTTAAACTAGACTACAGAGGCGGTTTGTATTTATACACGACCGTTGTACTTATACACGGTTATTTTTTTATCTTACCTCGAAATGTCGGAATACAACAATTTTGGAATTGTTATTATGGCCTCAGGATGAGGTAAGATGGTGGTAGCTAGCCGGGCGGACTGAAACAAAGTCCTACCACCAACCAAACCATCACAATATTGTACTTCTCTAAGATGGAACCTGAGGCCGAATTTTTGACTGCAAGAATTAATCAACTTATATGATATTTTACTTTTGATATGATTAACTTAAATCATAAGATCGAAATTGAAACATCTTTTGTTAGGTATTAAATTTAAATATTGTACACCCAATAGGGTAGAACTCATTGCACATTACCTGTATGATAAGATCTTGTTTACATGTATTTTACAATTAATAAATTAATATGGCCTCGGGATCTGATTTCGGTGGGTTGAACCACTAGACCAACATAGGCGGTTCACACTAGAGATGACGAATATAACTACCAAACTATTATATAAATTTATTGACATTTAAAATCAACCATTATATTCAATAATCAGAATTAACATTATCAAATAAAAATAATATCAACTAAACTTCAGCCTGAGTTAGAACTAACATAATATTGAATGCATTGGAATTTTGACTTTAACATGCTATAAATAAGAAACATTTTCGTATGTTGCTGCTCGCAGTTTTCAACTATGTATTAGGTTGACTTCATTCAATTGTATGCTTTAGACTCCCCACTATAGAGATGAAATATCTAATTAGCTGTATCTGATATTTTTGTTCAATACAAAGTGATGTGATATTTAAACAAATACCCATTTAGACAAATTAGCGGGTACTCTTATTTGATCTATAGAATAAAATATTCAACTGCATTAACATGAACCAATAACCAAATCGTGTAGGTATAAAACAAGTAAGTACAAAAATATATATAGTACAAGAATGTTTTCAACCAATAAAAATATCGATATATAAATATCCACATATGATCCGTGCATATAAATCTTTAAATATTTTTAAGATTAAAGTAAAAGAGTATTATCTGTCTTTGTAGATTGTTATCCATAGCTTAATATAATTTATGTATTCATCTTTATATGTATATATTTATCATTATTGTATTTATTTATATGTGTATGTATAAAATATGTAAAGATATATTTTTATGTATTTAGTAGGTATTAAATATATTTGTGTAGGTATACTTTTGATATCTGTATGTATATTTAATTTGTCTATTAACATTTTATTTTAATTCAAGCACACTTTTCTACCTTTTCAGTGTAGCAACTCTCACTCTCTCAAAGGTTTGCTGGTAGAAAAATCTTCAAGGGTTAACCTTGCAAAGCTCGCCTCTGTACATATGTTTTATTATAATCATATTTATGTGTACAATAAAGAATTACGAATTACGAATCGATATATTTTTTTATCAATCAACAGCTAACTAATATTTAATTTTAACCATTATTGGAATCTTTGGTTCACACGGGCCAGCCGATCGGTTGGGTCGGTTGTGTGACTGGTAGTGTTACGCAGGACGCACTTGATGGACGCGGTGCCTCTGACGCTGGGCCAGGAGTTCGGCGGGTACGCGCAGCAGCTGACGTTCGGCATCGAGCGCGTGTGCGCCACGTTGCCGCGGCTGCACTACCTGGCGCTGGGCGGCACTGCCGTCGGAACCGGGCTCAACACGCGCATCGGCTTCGCGGAGAAGTGCGCTGCGGAAATCGCTAAACTGACCGGTAGGTACACGCCTCTACGCTATTGTATTTTCTACCATGTATAGGTACTAATAAGTGTAACACAGCGGTAGTGCCTGCGTTGGAGAATAAAAGTTTGTAAGTGTGTGTGTGTTTGTTACTCCTATACGCTGAAACGGCTGATCGGATTTGGCTGAAACTTGGAATATACATAGTTTATAATAATAATAATAATAATATAAGTTTATTTCAGGTAACGTAAGAATTGTACAGGATGTTTAAATACTAATTCTAAGACCCATATTAATGTATACCTTAAAACTAAAATACATACAGGATAGAACTTAAACTAAGGCACACGTGATGTCGCCGACGTGTTTCGGTGCGGGGGATCTCGCGACAGGCGACCCTTGAATCGCAGTTTATGACCTTAAATAACACATGGGCTATGCTTAACACATAGGCTACTTTTTATCATGGAAAAGTTAATTATATACACTTGATACACTAATATTGTTGATGTGAAAGTTTGTCAGTATGTTTGTTACTTAATCACGCTGAAACGGCTGAACGGATTTGGTTGAAATTTAGAATATACATAGCTTATGACCTAGAATAACACATTGGCTACTCTTTATCATGGAAAAGTGAATTATGCTCTATTTAATATGACCTACCTTCATATTAAATTTCATAAAAATCCGTTCAGCCGTTTGAGCGTGAAGGAGTAACAAACATACTATGAGTGACGTTTGCCATCCCACGGTTTCGGGATACTAAGTAGCTGGGTTATGAGCTACTTTCATGATAAATTTAACAGCGCAGACGGCAGAGTTACTACCAACAGAGCTATGAGGCTTATTTTTTAACATCCGTTCAGCCATTGCCATATACAAAAAGTTTCTTCCGAATTTATTATATTGGTTTGGACTAGAGATAACACGTAAATCGCATTGCAGGCATCCCGTTTGAAACGGCGCCGAACAAGTTCGAGGCGCTGGCGTGTCACGACTCCATGGTGGAGGTGTCTGGCGCGCTCAACACCATCGCCGTGTCCCTGATGAAGATCGTCAACGACATCCGTCTGCTGGCGTCCGGGCCGCGCTGCGGGCTCGGCGAGCTCATGCTGCCGGAGAACGAACCGGGCTCTTCCATCATGCCGGGTAAGTCAGAGTCACGTGTGGCAAGACGAAGGAGTGTTGCCAACGACATCCGTCTGCTGGCGTCCGGGCCGCGCTGCGGGCTCGGCGAGCTCATGCTGCCGGAGAACGAACCGGGCTCTTCCATCATGCCGGGTTAGTCAGAGTCACGTGTGGCAAGACGGAGTGTTGCCAACGACATCCGTCATCCGTGGTAGCTATAATGGCACACATGGCAAATGTTTTCTGCAAAAAAAGACGCACGTCTTTATCTTTCACGTCAAGTTATACTTCTTTAGTGTAACAAAACAAAAATAACTAAATCATAATAATGATTTAATTTAAACAAAAAAATATATATAACCTCAAATGTAAACCCTTTATTTATTCATTTCCATTGATATAAAACAGACTCATATATTAGGTCCTTACATATGAAATTGGCGTTTTGTATGGGAGGAACATAAAGGCAATTTTTTCATATTAAAATATATTTTATTAATCAAAGTATGTACCATTGCTATCTATACACTTTTGCCATCTTATAGGTAGTTCATTGATCCCTTTACTAAAATTTTCTCTACATTCGGACGGGAATCAATGAAATCTTTGAAAGCGGTTTGGACTGCCTCATCGGAATTGAATTTTTTTCCTTGCAAGAAGTTATCCAAATTTCGAAAAAAATGGTAATCTGTTGGAGCAAGGTCCGGAGAGTATGGTGGATGTCTTAGACATTCCAATTGAAGCTCCTCTAATTTGGTAGTCGTCTGTTGGGCCGTGTGTGGTCTAGCGTTGTCTTGAAGCAGCAGTGGCGTAGAGCGATTGAAAAGTCTCGGTTGTTTAACAGCGAGCTTTTCCATCATGGTTTGCAGTTGCTGACAATAGACATCAGCCGTAATCGACTGACCAGATTTAAGAAAGCTATAGTGTACGACACCGGCACTAGTCCACCAAACGCTTACAAGTAACTTTTTTTGAGTCAATTTTCGCTTGGGGCAAGATTTTGCTGGTTCACCAGGGTTCAGCCATTGCGATGAGCGTTTACGATTATCGTACAGGATCCACTTTTCATCACATGTAATGATCCGATTTAAAATTCCTTCATTATTGTGCCGGTTGAGTAATGTAACGCAGCAGTCGACGCGCGTTTGTCGGTTTGCTTCACTCAATTCATGAGGTACCCACCTTTCAAGCTTTTTCACCTTCCCAATTTGCTTCAAGTGGATTAAAACGGTTTTGTCACTAACACCGCAGCCTGCAGCTAACTGTGATGTGGTTTGCGATGGATCTGCTTCCACAATAGCCTTCAATTCATCATTATCGACCTTGGTCTCCGGCCGTCCACGGGGCTTGTTCTGCAGGTCGAAATTTCCAGAACGAAATCGTTGAAACCAAAAACGCACCGTGTTTTCTTTTGCGACACCACCACCATACACATCATTAATCCTTCGAGCCGTTTCTGCAGCACTGGTGCCACGGTGGAACTCGTACTCGTAAATAATGCGATATTTTAAGTTTTCCATTTTGTGAAATGAGTGACGCAGAAAAAAAAGCAAAAGAGAAAAAAACAAATGAATTACGGTTTTCGAAACACAAATGCATGAGTAAATAGCTGTTTAAATTTGAATTTGGAATTCCTAACCAAAGAGGAGATATTTAAGATCAAAGTGGCCAGTACGACATAACGCCAATTTCATATGTAAGGACCTAATATATTTGAAGAACTATCTCACTGTTATACTCTTTGAACTACCTTGAATCAGTTCTCACAAAAACTTGAGACAACTTCCTACCAACTTCATGGTGTCGCTTTTAGGTGTAGGTGTGCGCGCGCATCGTAAAAAAAATACAAATTCAACATCCTCCAATCTACCCCATGGGGAAACGTAGCTTAATTTAAGGCTATAGTTAGTACAACCTTCCCCACAACATCGAATCCTGCATTCGAAGCCGATGTAACGTCAACTCTAGCCTTTCACAAAAAAACCAAATAACTCAGCAGTTTTCACCGCTGAATTTGAAGCCAGAAATAAGGGCTTATGCTCGTTTCTTACCCACACCGCCCAGACGCAGTTCAGGTGTGGAAGACATGATAATTAAGTCGTCCATGCAACGCCAAATTAAATTGTACATACAAGTAGGTTAAAATGTACTTCTAAGATTGTAAAACAATGTTAGTTAAAAGTGGAGCTAATAGTAATAGTAGTGTGCAATAGAAAATATGCCAACTAAGTTATTTTGTGTTTTAGGTAAAGTGAACCCGACCCAATGCGAGTCGCTGACGATGGTGGCGGCTCAGGTGATGGGAAACCACGTGGCGGTCACTATCGGCGGCAGCAACGGTCACTTCGAGCTGAACGTGTTCAAACCCATGATCGTGGCCAACGTACTGAGGTCTATCAGACTCATTGGTGAGTAAACTTGTGAGGATGTAGGGAGTGCCTTTGGTGAAGCATGTTTTATTGTTGACCTCATCCATGCCCAGGCAAGAGCAGACAAGTGCCTACACAACAGCTTTGAGGACAGTAAATAAGAATATTCATTTTTTTATACATAAAAATGATGGGTTAGCTCTAGGCTTGTCCTATTATAGGCCATAGCATTGATGTTTTCGATGGAGCAAGCTTTTCCAAAAAGCCTCATAGCTCGTGGGTAGTAACTCTGCCGTCTGCGCTGTAGGTTGTGGGTTCGATTCCCACCCAGGACAAACATTTGTGTGATGTTTATTGATGTTTGTTCTGTGTTTGGGTGTTGTATTGCATAATAAGAATATATTTACAAAAAAATACGGATAGAATACTTTTGTGCTTTATATTTGAAATACATACTTAACACACAATACAACATGCTTGGTGGTAGGACTTTATTTAAGTCCGCCTGGCTAGCTACCACCATCTTACCTAATTCTGTCGCCATAATAACAATTCTAAAATTGTTGTGTTCCGGCATTTAGAGGTAAGATAGCCAGTTCCTCAGTTTGTTGAGGATTCCGGGTGAAGTGCGCTACACCTTTGGCCTTATATCAACTTGTAACCAGGTGAGATGGAAGCAAAGCGCTTACCGGCGTACAATAAAAAAAAAACAACCAAACAGAACGAACATGTATATTCATCACAAAAATGTTTGCCCTGGGTGGGAATCAAGCCCACGACCTACCGCGTAGAAGGCAGAGCTACAACCAACTGACTATGAGACCTGAGGCTTGGTTTGAGATTATACAGAGGCCATAGTATGAGTTTCTGACAGCTAACTGAAACTATTTTCATTTTCGTATAGGCCTTAGTACAAGTTTCTGACAGCAAACTGAAACTATTTTCGTTTTTGTATAAAGCGCTTATTTCCACACATTTGGTTAGCGGACATTGAAAGGAACTACAGTTGCTTTACTGTAGTATGTATTTAATATCTGTGTACAAAGAAGTACTCATTCATCATTCATGAATTAATTCGTTCAATGTATGTATGGAAACAGGTGATGGATGCCAGGCGTTCAACAAGAACTGCGCGGTCGGCATCAAGGCGAACGAGACTCAGATTGCTAAGATCATGCGGGAGTCGCTTATGCTGGTCACGGCACTAAATCCGCACATCGGATACGACAAGGTAACACATTATCACATATATATTTGTCTTGAAGTTGCCTAGATTACACTTTAGTTTGAACAAGCCGTTATCACACCCTAGATGGGGTCTCAAAACTCTTACAGCATGTCAAAACATGTTGTTAGAGTTTTGAGAGCTTTAAGAGTTTTGGTTGCATTGTTTTTTTTTTGTAAATAAAAGTATGCTTCAGTATTTAACACAATCATTCAGGTAATTATTGAACCACCGCACTGTGGCTGAGTCAGAAGTTATTTATTTGTATAAGTATATAGGTCAATTAAATATAATTGAAAAAAATATAGAATAAAGCTAGACTTGTGGCATCACTAAGGTTAACAGCTGATTGAGATTTGCCTCTGGAATAGATCGCTTTTAGCAACAAGACCGCCCATTGTACATCATTCTTGCTAGATTAATTAGTTGATAATGAGTTACCTTTGGTGCTTGAAATAATATTAGAGTCACGTACAAATAAACAGCCCATTAGTGTCCACTGCTGGACAGAGCGTTCCCCAAAGTTTTCCGTGATCAACACGCTTGGCAGGCGGATTGGTGATCTCAGTAAAGGATGCTGCTGCCCTTCTGGTGATATCCCGTATTCGGGTTTTACGACATCCATAGATGGAGTTTGAGGGGTTGATTCTTGAGCCGCAACCGCCAAGGTACACCAATATTGTGTTGTATTGATTAGCCTTGATAAGATAGTGATTGGTGGGTGGTACTTTAAGTCTGTCCACCATCTTACCTAATTCTGTCGCCTTATTAACAATTCTAAAAAAATGTTGTGTTCCGGCATTTAGAGGTAAGATAGCCAGTTCCTCAGTTTGTTGAAGATTCCGGGTGAAGCGCGCCTCCACCATCGGCCTTGTCTTAACTAGTAACCAGGTGAGATGAAGGCACAGAGCTACCCCGTCGTAAAAAAAAACAGATTGTAATACAACGTTTATTCCAGGCCGCACAGATCGCGAAGACCGCGCACAAGGAAGGCACCACCCTGAAGGACGCGGCTATAAAGCTGGGTCACCTGACTTCGGAGCAGTTCGACCAATGGGTGCGGCCCGAGAACATGCTGGGACCCAAGTAGGCCACGACGGTACTACGGCACGGGATCCTCGGTGGCGTACGCGATATGCCTATACATTGAGCATTTAAACATATCGTGGATTCTTAACGTAAAATTTCGGCACTATTCAACAATATTTTCGATATTTTGTTCCACAACTATATACGAGCTAAGTTTGCAAACCAATATGCCATTTTTTTTTCAGGCGAGATCCATGTTTAAAATTGATATAAAAAAATTGAAATGAAACATTACATTCTAGTTCCCATATTACAAGCTATGATTATTTTGGGGCTAGATGGCGCTGTGTAAAATTAATTTTCTGTAAAATTTATTTTTCTAAGTTGATCCTTTGGCTTAGGATGTGGTCGGCTCTGGCATGCCAATATTAATAAATGGGTGATAGTCACCTAATTCCTAAAATCGCTAAAACGGTCATAATTATTGAGCTGTTACAATGAATATCTAAATGATATTATGTAGCCTAGGCGAACATGAAATTTTACAATCCACGATGTGTTTTAAAACTACAATTTACTAGAAATCGTCTCATATGAATTACACACCTTAACGTGGATCGTTTATACCTATCCCTGCGCTTTCTCAGTCCCACTAAATAATTCACGACGGAAATCAATAACTTATTGCTATTAGCTTGTTGCGCTGGGATAACTGACAGCTCCGTAGTAGAGTAGTCATATCCAGTCCTCGAAGCTATCATACAACGGACACTGGCAGAAGAGTGACCCTTATTGCTGTGCAACAAAGAAGTTGGAGTTGGTATCCAGTACTGACAGGCGAATTAGCGCCATCTAGTGTCAGTTGTGAAAACCTTTACGTACAAATCGTAGTAGACGCTAAAGCGATCAACACTCGCTACAACTGTTTTACAGGCTTATAGCTCTTTTTATAAGTCGATCTCCGGACCAGAGTGTAGCGATTCTCAAACGTGTAAAGTTTTCGGATCGGAAAAATAAAATATTTTTTTTTTACTTTGACTTTAAATCCAATTTCAACGCTATTCTCAACCATTTATGAAAATATTGTGGAATTCTCGAATAATTTCAAATCGAAGGAGTGTAAAAATTTTTCGAATTCGATCCTATAAGGCTTTGCGAATGTTTGAGAATATAGCTATACAGATGTCCCATCGATGGTGCTATTGGCACAAATTAGTCTATAGTACCACGATACATAATAAAAGTGGCACACTCTAGCAATCATCCTAGAGATGAGGGTATGCAAAATTGCTAAGGAGTCTCGTAATGTATGCAACGTAATCATTTACCGAGTTTAAATTAGGATGGCTAAGTTCAGGAAAGTGATACCTCATTATCTAGATATCCTCGAATACTATGTACTTTATGAGCCTTTGTTACGTTTTTAGCCTAATTGAGATGCAACTAAACCATTAACCGCTGCAAAACAGGTCTGTAAACTGTAGTATACTTCTGATACCGACCATTCTGTATTCAATAATAAGAGGCACCTCTGTCAAAGGTTTGTCAAAGTCAATACCCTTTTTAAATTACGTGCACGTGGAAATAGCGCTGCTTGATCGATTTTGGGCGGGAAAATGTTTGACTGGTGTCCCGAGTTCTTGCACCCAAGTGATGCTAATGGGAGCTGATACTTGCATAATGCAAAAAGATTTTTTTTATTTCTTGAAAATCAAACCACCTTGAGACGAAATAACTATAAAGCGAAAAATGGCTCACTCTATTTTTTTCTTTGCTTATTTTAATAGCTTCAGGGACAACTTATGGATTCCCGCGCCTCTATTTTGTTGTGATCTCTCAAGTCGTGATCCACCCTGTATTAAACAAGAAAATGTATTATTTTGTTCAATTCTATGAACTGAGAGGACGTGTTTATCAATACCTGTAATTGTTAGCAAGGTTTAGCTGTAACTGTAAATGTTATGTTACAGCAAAATATTAATATTATAAAAGGTACATTTAATTTTACCCGTTTATATTTTTTACATATTTTTTATCAAATATTGCAGAATTTGTAATCATTATTCTATTCGGTATTTATTTGTACAGCAGTGCCAAAATGTCTTCTTTACTGAATGTTATTTTTGTGCTAACGTTTAATCAGTGATATCATTCATGTCAAAATGACAATAACGCATTTATGTACTTACTCACCTACTTATTGCAATTGCAAATATGATCACAATGTTGATTGTACTGTAGTAAAACAATATATAAGTAGGTATCACCTAGTTTAATGCACATATTGTGAAGTACCTTAGTAGTATTTGAATGTAATTTCAAATCGATACGTAACTACCTACCTAATGTATGTTTGTTTATTTGGACTGTTATTTATGAAATAAATTAGACATTCATGTTTTTAAAAATTTTATTGGCCCTCCCCATATTAACGTTAGGTATTCGTTGTCAGATCTGCTGGCTTACCCCTGAACACGATTCCGATCGATCGGTATTGGATTTGTGTCATTTCTTACTCTTACACTTAAAACTCTTGAATGCGAACCTAGCGCCAAATTGATTTCATATTGTGTGGATATTGAAGGAACTAGTCGCGATTTGAATTGAATTGTTCAATCCAATAGAGACCAAAAATTGGTATCCTCGACGCTAGTTTGACACACTATTGACATCTTGTGTTTGGTATTGCGTTCAAATCGAAAGTATTTCGTATTATTGATTCACCGGTTTTCAATACAAACAAACATCCCTAGTGCCGAATATAATGCAGCTAACTTCAAGTGTATTAACACAGTCATAGTCCAATATTGGCGCTATTCCGATTTCAATCCAATGCTATCATTGTTTTTCAAGAGAAGGTACGGCAATTAGAGTATTGGATTGCGATTGATGTTGAAGCTACTCTTTCGCCAGTGGTGTCATAGTACATTTGATTTCCCTCGGCGCGGCACTACCATACATAGATGTATGGATTACATTTTTTAATGTTTTACAAGGGTAATGTTTTCCTAGGGATAGTCTAGACTAGACCTGAGGCGGTCGGGTAAAAATGAACTTAGATAGGTAGGTACCTACTTACCTATTATTCTTTCGTTTGCTTCCAGCAAACGAGCAAACTCTCGTGCATTCGATATTGGTTTGGAGTTTGCCACGAGTTGTGAAAAGAAGGGAAAAGGCGGAGTAGAATTCGGGATAGCTGTGATACATAACCGAGCAACAGAAACGCTGGTGGTTATTTGATAGCAGTTACGGCTATGTGCATGTCTCCAGCTTGCACAGAACGAATCTGTAATTTCTAAATATGTCAATATTTGGTTCAATCTAAAAATCTAGTTTAAAATTTAGGTTCCAATCAAACTTCGTAGATACGAGCCTAAGTAGGTGTGTAAGCCAGGGACAGGGTCTATATCTTACACATGCTGGTAACGCCAAACTGGTCAAGACTGGGCTATAATTAATAGCCTATAATTCAGTGCAGAATGGGTTCACTAAGCATCACAGATTTAAGTCCTGTAGCTATAGCACTTTCAGAAGTACAAGGTAAAGACAACGTGTATGCTGTAGACCCATGTCTACAGCTTACACATCTGGATTAGCGAAACGGCTGAATACTGGATTGTGATTAATAGCTTAAATTTGATTCCGGAATTGGTTCACTAAGCATCAACATTTTGGTACCTTTAGACCCAGTGGTTTCAGAGAAATAAGCAATAAACTTTCTCCCGCCAAAAAAATCAAATATACTTGAGAAACCCGTCCACGCGTTACGTTGCCGCTTAGTGCAGACCACAGTTACAATCAATTTTGAACTTTAATGTCTTGAAAATAAGAACAGTTTTGTCTGTAACATAAAAATTATGTAGGTACCTGATGTCTATGAGATTAAGAAATTACAGATTCGTTCTGTGCAAGATGGAGACATGCACATGTTACGGCTGTATGATCACAACACTGGTAGGACCTGTAATGATCCCAACTCGGTGAGCCGATGTCCGCTAAATTGCCTCTGTGGTCTAGTGGTTCAACCCACCGATTTCAGATCCAGAGGTGCCGGGTTCGATCCCGAGTGGGAGTACAATATTGTGCTCGGTTTGTTTGGTGGTAGGACTTTGATTAAATCTGCTTGGCTAGCTACCACCATGGCACCATCTTACCTGTCTGTCGGCATAATAACAATTCTAAAATTGTTGTTACTTACGACATTTAGAGGTCAGATAGCCAGTTCCTTAGTTTGTTGAGGATTCCGGGTGAAGTGCGCCTCCACCTTCGGCCTTATCTTAACTTGTAACCAAGCGATGAAGGCCAAGCGCTTTCACGTCGTACATTAAGAAAAAAAGATACAGCAGTGCCGGCAAGTCTAAATGCTCTTTGCTCTATCAAATCAAGGGCATTAGCTGGAAATTAGCCGAGCCATCCCAATGTGACAACAGTACTCCATACCAGACTGCACTTGTGCCTTATATAAGTTGAAAAGCTGTCCAGACGTGAAATGAGACTCGATATAAGCTCCGAAGTTGAGGGTGAGCGTGACCCCAAAAAGGTTGAGGTGATCTTGTATAGGACACTACTCTATAGGACCGTTTGGACAGGGACAAGATGTCCCTGTCGGGATGTCCCGGACATCTCTGAATGCAGGATTACCAAGAAATTGACTTTTCTTAGTTAAGTTTGTGGCATTGAATTTGACAAGATTGACATCACCCCAGTCGGATACAGACTTGAGTTTCTTATTTAAACACTATATGTAACCAGACATACTGTCTGGCCTCGGCGTCAGAACAAGAGGTGTATCTTTCCACAACAATATTTGCAAGGACTGTTCAGAACAAAAAAACGAATAGGTACATGCTTCAACTACGATAATATAATTAATTGGCTACACATAATCTGCACAAATACAACTAAATAATTATCACTTATAAGATTTGGTACTTCTTTGGTTTTGGATTGATGCTAGTTTATCACAATTTCTTAACTTATTTGGAATGTTTTGATCAGTTTAATCAGTAGACAATTACAAAGCATTTTGTATTGTGTAGGACCTTATTATAAAAATAAAATAAAGCTTTGCATCATATTGACTAGACTCTGTCATACGTGGACTAGAATAACATTAATATTGAAGCGTTACACTAGAGTGGAAGGCATTATAACCTATTTGATTAACATATAGAAAAGTGTACTCTTAAATTATTACATAAATACATCTTTGATATTCTGGAACTGCTTCACAGCCAAGTCAACAGGGAGGTCGTAGGTGATTGGAGTCAAACGGTCCAAGCTTTGCAAGGCATCCTGAAACCCAGTATTTACAACATAGCTAGTTGAAGAGTAATTTGAGTCAATCAAAGACCGGCACTTCAACATGATATTCAACCACACAACTAGCTTATGGGCATTCAAAGCAGCACAGATAAACGCCTTGAAATGTGCATCATGACTTCTCTTGTAAGGGGTATGGGAGGCCACAATACTCCCAATAGCACTGAGCAGACTTTGCCTGTTAGTTATAGCGGTCCCTCCAACTATGTCCAAGTTAAAACTTTGGCTCAGCTTTCTAGCCGGAGTGGAATTATAGCGATCTCCATCATTTAAATCATAGTAGCGTAAGATGAGCTCCCAAATATGAGTAGATTTAGAAGAAGAAGACCTTCTGACAGGGAAGCAGCCAATTATGGGAACTAAAGAGCGAGATTCAGAACCTGTCAATCCATGCTGCAGTAGGTCACGAATATTAATAGCTAAATGTTTCCTCACAGCCGTAGTCAATGGTGCATCGTTGATGATGATGCCACCTTCCTCTGATTCACTGTCATAGCTGTCTATGATAGTCTGAGTTGACCTCTCTCTTAAAACAAGGTGCAAGACAGCATCTATAGACATCTCTAGTTTGGCTCTAAGATTGCCCCAATGGGTGACTATTGTTGATGACTTCTTCTCATATCTGTGACTGGTATTTGGTGAGCAACCAAACTGAGAGACGGTGAATATCTGTATCAATGTGGATGCTTTCCTCATAAGGTTGATGGTCTCAGCTCGTAGGTCATCATTGCTTTTGTTTTTACTGAAGGGTTTTTCAAACTTTTCAGAGTTACCAGTGTTTTTTGCCTCAGCTTTATCTTTTACATTTAACTCTTCGTTTTTCATCACATTTATGAACTGTTGCATATCTTCGATGTGTACTTGTAATTTGCTAATGATCTCAGTTCTGGATAGTTGTCTGTCTGCATACTGGCGTACAGCACAGTTGAACTGATGGCGCAGCTCCTCCACCGTGAGAGGCTGGTGGCAGCCTTCATCCAGACTCTGGTCGATCTCCGTGCGGAGGTGCTCTATCAAGGACCTGTGAGCTGCCTCGCTGGGTGAGGTGGGGTTGGCGGAGAATCTCTCGAGTTCCTTGAGCTGTGTTTTGAGTCGTTCAACGAAGTGAGTCTGTCGGTCGCGCTGTTTCCGGATCTTGTGCTCGAGCCCCGCGCACTCGCCGCACGAGGGCTCCCCGCCGCCATCGCTGCCTTGCGGCGCGCCGCGCGTGTCAGATACGCCGCGCGACGTGAATTCTTCTAACGCCTTTAACATCTCGTTTTTTTCTTGGGCAGGAGCCTTCAATATCTGACGAAGTCTGAATTCGACTTGAGCGAGGTGTGACGTCAGGGAGAACACAGATGACGATAACATCTCCTGCTCCTCTTCCAGAGCGTGGAGGCGGTCCTCGGAGACTTGCTCCGTCGTATTTTCGTCGCACACTTCTTTGGGGGCCCCCAAAGGCTCGCACCTTGGTTCTTGCCATATCGGAATGTTGTCGTTCTCTTCACAGTCACTGTTTTCCTGCATGTTTGATGGCTACTGCAGTCACTAAAATATATATCATAAACCAAATATTAATGAACTATTTGTACAGTTAGTTACATTTCCATTTTCATTTCATCAGGCATCAAAAAATATTATTTTGTTTTGTATCTCAAGCATGTCTCAAACATTTCGCATGATATGATAATTTAATTTTGATTGATTTGATAAATAAATGAAATGATCATCGAAGGGAGACAATAATGCACAGCCGATAATGTATGTACGATCACATAATGTACAACCAATAATGTACGACCAATGATTGGTAACCATATTAAAAAGTGGACTTTAATTATTGGCTATACAGTACATTATCAGCGTCAATAATGCACAGCCAATAATCCGTGTCCACTTTTTTTTTCCAGTGGACTACGTTGATGCCTTGTTTTCATGGGCAAGTGTAGTTTTATTTCCACAGAGTACCTAGATAATAACTATTTACGGTTGTTGTATTTTTATCGGGATTCCCGTACGACCCACTGACTTCCGTAGCGAACAAATGACAAAACCGACACCGCCAACCCCGACTAGAGTAGAGAGTCGTAGTAGTAGAGTGGTCTTATGCGTGACATTGGGGTGTGTATATAAAAAAGGCGGAGCCAGAAGCTCGCAGAGTCCCTACTTTGGCAATGACCAAGCTTTCTGGTTGGAGCTGGTCCCAGAAAACATGCTTGATGCAAGTTTTTTTTTTCTATTGGCAACTGCAACTTGAACTCACGGAACTCGTGCTGTACAAACGAGGCATGATTCGTATTGAGCGACCAATTAGGGCTCAAGGATTTGAAAAAACTCTCGGCCAATGAGAAGCAAGAGGCTTCCAATTATTGGCCGTACATTAGCAGCACGTGTTAATAATGCACGTTCCAATAATGCATAACCAATATTTGGAAGCCTATCGAAATTAGGGTGTGTAAAATTGGATTGAAATATAGTGGATTGGAATTATTGGCTGTACATTATTGGTCGTGCAATATAAGGACCAATCATGAAGATCACAGCACGCACAGACAGCCACAGCATAAATGATAAAGCAAAGAGGAGAGGAGAATGCTATCAAAAAAGATATCACAAGCTGTCACTGTCACTGTCAGGTAGAAACATGTTACACCGCACAGAAAACAAGTAGGTACCTACTTTTATTTAAAATACTGGTTGCCACGCCTCAATCGGTACTTTTTACTTATTGCCACCCAGTGGTGGCTAAGAGTAATAGCAAAATCAAGAAAGCCATCAGGTAGGTATTATCACTATCACTATCACATTACTTCACTTCACTATCACTACATAGTATAAAACAAAGTATCGCTGTCTGTCTGTCCTTAGGCAAGTGAAGTAAAAAAAGTTAAGTAAAGAATGTTGGCATATTTTAATCCTCTCTGAATGTTGGCTACCTTCAACTACTAACATACCGATAATAAGTGAGTATTATAGTATAGCCACCACTAGGAACAAAACTCAAAATGAAGGAGTCGTAATTTACTACAAAAATCAGCTAAATATTTCATATGAGGAACCAGATATTAGTGATACGAACTGTCTGCTACTCAAGCTTAGCACGGAAACTTGTATCATAGGTATTTATCGCCCTCCAGCAACATCAAACACAACCCGATTTGTCAACTCGTTAGACAAACTATTGTCAGAACTCAGTAATCACATATTCCTATGTGGCGACATTAATATTAATATTTCGCCCAGTAGCAATATCGATCGATCCTTTGAATACTTAAACTACTTAGCCAGTCATTGCCTACTTGTAGGACATGAACAACCAACCCGTACCTAAGGGTTTTTGCCTCGACCATATGATGGTAAAAACCAAAATGGATGTCCTGTGTTTTGTGATTGTTTCATCAGTTACTGACAACCAATGCATAGCTCTTAGTATTAATTTAACCTCAAAACTTAACTCCCAAGTTAAAAAAACTATTCGCATGGACTTCGCATACATCAGTCTCAAACCTAGCTTTCAGAGAACCTACACGTGTGAGGATGCGAACCTAGCCACAGACCATCTCATACATGTTCTCTCGCGAGCCATTCAAAAATTGTAAATACCCCAAACTGCCAAAGAATTAATAAGCCATGGTTGACTAAACGCTGAATTAGTAGGATTCAGTGGTGATTTGGTAGGATTCAGTGGTGATTTGGTAGGATTCAGTGGTGATTTAGTAGGATTCAGTGGTATATTAGTACCAACTTGCCTTTTTAATATTCCCCCACGGTACCTACTGATTCTGAACGGGAATGCCTGTTCGTTTAAATCGCGATTATCAGAATCAGTGCCCTCGGCATTGAGCGAGGTTGCAGCGTGTATGGGCTGCCGACGTTGGAAGTTAAAGATAAATATAAAGATAGAGATAAAGATAAATTTATTCTCAGAAATAAATGGCACAATAAATTATGTAACTAAGCTAATTACTGAAAATTGTTGTAGGTACATTTGTAATTTATGTAGATCCATTTAGCGAGTTACAAAACCATACCCTCCGTGCTAGTTTTAACACTGTGTTACGTCTGTGTTACGCAGGGTAAAGCTTCAACCCTTAATTGACAGCAATAGTTTTGACGGACAATGTAGTAACCTACTTATTAGATGTAATTACTGTACAGACAAATAAATTAAAACAACACATATCATATTGATACACGAAGTTATACCAAAATCTTAAACACTAAAGTTAAAGTGGTTTATCTATATCTAACAGTATAACATATTATTATATATATATAACATTTGGAACAGTTTTAATAATTAAACTAAATATTGAATCTAAGAAATTAACCTTAAAATCTAACTACATTAAATATGCGGAGTACGTTTATATATAGTAAAAAATATGTATTTTCAAATAACATATTAATTAATTCCTATTTATTTATAAATAATAAATGTTCTGTTTCGTCGTAGGAATGCAGGAAATTTTCTAATATTCTAATTTTTTTTTTTTTAATTTTTTAATATAAGTTATTCGAGTGTATAAGTGTATAAGTGGCCTGGATATGAGTTTGGCGAGCCCTGATTATAATTGAATCTCTTATTATTATTGTTGTATTCGCGTTATCGGCAATTTTCGACAGTATGCCCTATATTTTTGCAATACCTACAAACATTGTTACATACAATATTAGCATTGGGATTTGGTCTGAACTGCGATTGGCCTTGAGGATGTGGCCTCGAATTAGAGCAGTGTTATTATTTGGCCTGCGATAGTCAGAATTATTGACATTATAACTGTTTGTAGATAGTCCTGAATATTTTCTGGTTATGCCTCCAATTTTTTCTTCGGCTGTGGCGAAGTTAATGGCCTCGTTAAGAGTATTGGGGTCCCTACATCTGACAACAGTTGTTTAATTAGGACATTTAGATCTATACCTGACATTTTTTTCTTGTTGTGATTCGTCTTTTCCTTGCCTTTTGACATGAATGTAGATCACCTATAATAATAGTAACTAATGCTAGAGTAATGTGCCCGTAGTACAAATACAAAGTGAGAAGGTAATAACACAGTAAAATAAACTTATTTAAAAATGGTACAGAGTCTCGAGTGCACACAGTTATCAGTTCCTAGAAATGCAGCAATGACCCATGGACGGGACGGGACGGGACGCGTTCAGCACTTAGTAACACAATAGAACATCGTTTTTTATGATGTAACGACGACTTCCAGGTCTAGTTCAATTAACACACACAGAATCACTTTATCACGGAGTAGTGGTTATAAGTCATAAAAAGGTGGGTAATAAGGTAACTCACAGGATTAGCAGGAACATAGCGTATTTTCACCAGGATACAGCTAACCGAAGGTAAGTGGACCTCAACCTTGAGAATCCAGGATCCAGTGTTGGATGTTGACCGGGTTTAGTACGTCCAGGATAACCAGGAGTGAGTTGATGCTTTCTTCCTCAGCGGAAGACTGCAGAGTCTTCGATGGGAAAGGAATGCCAGGTCTTCTGGCATCGGTGATGGTAGATGATGGTAAATTATGTATCACTTTTATCACTGATTTGGATACCGGGGATATTTAAAATCCCACCGCTGCCACCAATGTTATACGGGGTCTTGAGAATCACTTTTAAAAAAAAGAATGTTTTTCTTACACGAACTTATTTTATTTTATTTAGGATTTAGTATAACTTAAAATAGAAATTGATTTAGAATAAACGATTTAGAAATAAATACGGATTTAGAAAAGATAAGTATCTGGGTTAGCTGCCAGTAATGGAGTGTCAGAGTCCATTGTCTAGAATGATTACTCGCAATATAAAAGTAGCAAGGGTTGCACTATTCGGCTTAATCCTATGCAGTAGTTAGGGGTATAACAGTATGTATAATATTTTATTTTTAACAAATTAATATTTATATCACTCATAATAATAGTGTCTAAGCGCTCGTTAGAAACTTTAGTTCACAATTTTAGCAAATCAAATTTAAGTATTCGTATTCGTCCGTTTGGTTAGAATGGATATTATGGATATTTTCCATTAGGTACAAGCTGCACGGCACATACATCAAATATTAGTTGCTGTGATAAATCACAGTAGGTAGTCTTGTTTATTGATTACATTAATTCCAGTCCGAACGTAGATGCAACTTCCACCACGGGGAATCGTCGGTCTACAATATTTCGAAATTAGGTCATCATTATTGAGCGTTACCGACACAATTCCATTGTATTTAAGCCAATGGTCTTTAAAAATACGTACGTCAAATGAGAGTTATTTCGTCAACAGTACTTCTAATTTCTTTGTGCCTGTGAGCCGAGGCCGAGGCCGACCCTGGGAGGGCGCGCCCGTCGCTGTGCCGAAACCACTCGCTGACCTCAGTTCCCATCGGACAGTTTTCGCCCGCAATAAAAAAGTCAAACTCACTACTCGGTACTGTGATCGCAAAGGATGCTACTTATGTGCTAGTTTTATTTTATCCGCATTATAACCGGTGTCCGGATTCTTTTTATACATATAAGACGTTATAGATACCTACCGTCGTTATCTCGGGCTTGAAGAAACCAGCATGTATCTTCTGCACTCGCTCTACTATACTCTAGATACTATACTACGATACGATACTACAACTATAAGTACGTACCTACTTGTGAAGAATGGAACTTCAGCGAAAGCTGAATTTAGCCTACCTATTGTAAGTGTACCCTAATCTAAGTAGATTAAATATTCAAGTAAGAAGTAATTAGGCAATAAATGATTTTTGATTTGATTTTGATTTTGATTTATATTACATACCTACTCTATCGTAGCGAGAGTAGGTATCTTAGCTGCGATGAATATTCATGGATGCTGACGTAAGTGCATGTAGAGGATTTTATGTAAGTATTTTGGGACAATACAAACATGCTGCGCTTCTCATGCCAAAAACCTAGAGTGTCCTAAAGTCTTTACAGACAATTATCAGTACCTACTCACGTATTGTATCACCGCATGGGGCTCTGCATGCAAAACTCACCTGCTACGCTTGGAACGCGCCCAAAGAGCTGTACTAAAAACAGCCTTCCGCAAACCGTTTCGTTATCCCACCGAAAACCTATACAATGATACCAATCTCCTATCTGTACGCCAGTTGTACAAACTTACAACTACTGTCAGATTTCATAAATTAGCATACCTACCAGTTGATAATACACAAGCACGTAAACGACGTCAGGTTTGGCAAACTCAGAAAAAAAGAAGTGGTACTTTTTTGGGCCCATACTTGTATACTAAGCCCTTGAAATATATTTACAATCTAGAAACAGGTGTAGGAGTACTGTTAGAAACTGGCTCTTAAATAAAAATTACCAGGAAAGTGAAGAAATAATTATGGGAAATAACTATAGAGGCAATTAAAAATAAAAATAACCTACTTATTAAACCCAATGAAACAACATGCCTACGATTTCATAAATATGTATACATAACCAATACCTCTCTATTAATATATCTGTCTAATAATAATACTAACCTTTATTTATATACTTATATATTATAAAATAAACTTTTCATATGCTTAAAACCAATCTAAACCATAGCTTAATCATTGTTAACATGTCGCACTCGCACCTTGCGTATGATCTTATTCACAATCTAAAGAATCACTCATCATTGTGCGAAAGACGCTTGCTACCCACTACATAGGGTTTCCTAGTGCTAGCGAACTCACAAATTATATACCCTCATGTTTATATAATTACCAACAGCAATTTATCACTTGAGTAGTAGTTCATTTCAAAAGTTATGCTTATGTTGGCTTGAGGTGATTTTTTACTTTGATACAATGGCTATTAATGGTATATTCTTCTTTATCATTAGGTATATTCTATCATAGATAGAATGTCTATATTATTGTACTTGCATAGCAGCCCGGGGTAAATCCTATCAAACGCTTTGCTATAGTCAGTGCACACTACTTTGACTGGATCTTTCAAAACGATGAACGACCCTTCAAAAAGCCATAAAGCGATGGATTAAAATAGTTACTTATCTACTAATTTTCAGAAGAGTTAGAATATTGGAACACAGACCGAGTGGGCGCAACATACAACCCGCAAAATTACAATATGGTAAGTATTGGTTAGAATTGAGAATATCCGACTCTACACACTACCTACCAAACGGTATCTGTTTAGTTTTTGATAAGGTCGCGTCTTGGGATGACCTTTCCAACTTTTATCCGAGCCCTTATCACAATGTGGGTTGATATGCTCAAGTTATATGTTACTAACATGAACACATTCTGTACCGTCTTTTCACCGCTGCATCTCGTCTCGTTAACTGTTGTACCAGTATGTGGCACGTACTGCTGGCCCTCGGGGCCGCGTGCGCCGCCGCGCGTGCCAACCAGGACGTAGTGCGGACCTTCACCGACCCGGTCACCTCGTCTGCTTCGCTCTTCGACCACCTCGTTGTCGACCGCAACACGGGTCGCGTCTACATCGGAGCCGTTAACAATATCTACCAGCTCTCGTCAGACCTGGAGGTGGCCCAGTCGATAGTCACAGGCCCAGTCAACGATTCCGCCCAGTGTAGCTTTGACTGCCCCCGGAAATACATAAAGAAACCGATGGACAATGTGAACAAAGCGCTCTTGATCGATTACGCGACCAGGCGGCTGATCACGTGCGGCTCGGTCCTTCAGGGATTGTGCTCGGTGCGGAATCTGAACAATATATCCCACGATGTGCGAGAGGTGCGCGAGCCTGTCGTGGCCAACAACGCGACGTCGTCGACCGTGGCGTTCATCGCGCCGGGACCCCCGAACCCACCTATGACGCAGGTCGTGTATGTGGGCGTCACGTTCACTGGCCACTCGCCTTACCGCTCTGAAGTACCTGCAGTCAGCAGTCGCTCGCTCGAAGATGACAGACTCTTTATGATAGCCAGAACGGCGGTCACCACTGGGACGAGGATGTTTGTCAATTCCTTGTCGAGAGAGCGCTATCCTATCAACTATGTGTACGGCTTTAGTTCTGAAGGCTTCAGCTATTTCTTGACAACGCAGCTCAGGGGTGTGGGCTCTGATACATACTATAGCAAGCTGGTTCGAGTCTGCCACGACGATGAAAACTACTATTCGTACACTGAAATACCGATGTCATGCACGGGAGAAGGTGGCGGCAACTATGGATACAATTTAGTGCAAGCTGCGTTTGTTGGAAAAGCTGGCTCACTATTGGCCGGAGAACTCGGAATAACTGCTCAACACGATGTTCTCTTTGCGGCATTTAGTCAAAGTGACTCGATTAACACGAACAAACCTTCCAATCATTCAGCATTGTGTGTTTATTCGCTGAAAGCTATCCGGCGTAAATTTACGCAGAACATCAAAACGTGCTTTAGCGGCAATGGATCCCGAGGGCTAGATTTCATCTCTCCGTCCCATGCGTGCATTGGTACTAAACTGCAATCGATAAGCGAAGATTTTTGCGGCTTGGACGTGAACACTCCACTGGGCGGAGAGCAGCCGGTGGAGGCAATACCTGTTGCGGTGTTCTCGAAGAGATTGACGGCGGTGGCGGCGACGGCCATCGGCGACTACACGGTGGTGTTCGCGGGCACCGCTGAGGGACATCTCAAGAAGATTGTCGTCGAGAGCGCCACCGCTGCCTTCGAATATGGAGATATTGTGGTCGACGAGGGCTCACCTGTGAACAAAGATCTGTTCTTTGATACTCAATTAATGCATTTATATGTGATGACTCTGCGTAAAGTGTCTAAAGTTAAAGTACAAGAGTGTAGCGTGTACAAATCATGTTTAACGTGTCTCGGAGCCAAAGACCCTTATTGTGGATGGTGTTCTTTAGAAAACAAGTGTAGCTTACGTTCAGACTGTCAAGATGCAGCTAAGGATCCCCTATATTGGATCTCATATCGTAGTGGTCGCTGCACTACTATAACCCAAGTGACACCAAATCAGTTGCAGCGGACAACTGCAAGGACTCTAGATTTACTAATTGAAAACTTGCCTACCCTTAATGGACAATTCTTGTGTGCATTTACAGCTTTAGATCGTACTCTTATAACCAACGCAACTAGAAAGCCATACGGCGTAAACTGTACAACACCGCGCACCGATACTCTTCCGTCGATCCCTACCGGCCAGCATCACTTTACAGCGAAACTATCGGTGCGCACCACTCAGGGACCTGATTTTGTAGCAACTAATTTTACATTTTTTGATTGCAACACGTACAGCTCGTGCACTCAGTGCGTCAGTTCGTCGTTCCCGTGCGATTGGTGCGTAGACGGCCATCGCTGCACCCACGACACCGCGGAGAACTGTAGAAACGATATCCTCGTCACCGGCGTCAGTAGGATCGGTCCCAGTTACCGTTCGGGTCCTGGTTTTTGTCCCACTATCAATTCAACATCCGACGGCACCAACGAAATTTTAGTTCCATCCGGTGTAAAGAAAGCAATAAAAGTCAAAGTCCATATTATAGGTCAATTTATCGTTCAAACGAGGTTTGTTTGTCAATTCAACATAGAGGGACGTGTGACTCACGTAAATGCTCAACTTCTCGCCGATACCATTTATTGTGAAGCTGTTGAATTTACGTACACGTCTCGTGCTCCTAATATAACAGCCTCTTTTGCCGTCATATGGGGTGGCTCTAAGCCTCTAGATAATCCGGATAATACTCACATACTAATTTATCGCTGTAACGACATGGCTGACAATTGTGGAATGTGCTTAGCGCTTCCAGAGAAATTTGGTTGCGGTTGGTGCCAAGGCTCGGATAAATGTGAAGTTCAAGAGCAGTGCGGCGCCGTTTGGTTGAATCGCACTCAGACTTGTCCGAATCCAGAAATTCACACATTCAGACCGCAATTAGGTCCTTGGGATGGTGGTACTAACATCACCATAGAGGGCATTAATTTGGGGCGAAATATTTCTGATATTTATAACGGTGTCACGATAGCAGGGATAAAATGTCAGCCTATCATAGAATTGTACGTGAAAACAAAAGAGATAGTTTGCACTGTGGACGGTCCGGGTGAGGAGGTGCCTCGTGATGGTCCCGTCGTCGTCCGCGTGGCGGATTACCGCGGAGAATCGACGCACCATTATGCCTTTGTCAACCCCAAGATAAATTCTATTCATCCGAAGTACGGACCACAATCCGGAGGCACTAAATTACGTATCACAGGGGAGTATCTTAACGCAGGGAGTAATATTCAAGCTTTCATTGACGATTTGCCCTGCGCCATCTTATCGGTATCACACGAAGAGGCAGTCTGTAGAACTAGTCATTCTAACAATCAAAATAAAATGGGAACTTTACGAATGTATTTCGATAACGGCATGCGAACATTCGATCGAGAAAAGTTTGAATACATCGTGGATCCCATAGTAGAATCGGTAGAATCAGGCCCTCCAAGAAATTCTAAGAAGCAACCGAAAGGTATTCCCTCCGGCGGTATCAACATCAAAGTGATGGGAAGGAATTTCCATTCCATTCAATTCCCTCAAATCTACGTGTATCACGATAATCGGCCTTACATCGCGCCTTGCCACAGGGTTGATTATCAGACGCATCTCATTTGCGAATCTCCCGGTATTGAAAGCGCCGGTCTCAATCTAGATCCTGATAGGCCCTTAGAATTAGAATACGGTTTTAATATGGATGACGTCCAAAACGTGCAAAATCTAACAACAAAAATGTTTGACCCATTTTTGCTTTATCCGGATCCGTTGTATGAGAAGTTTGACGAAGAAGTAAAGTATTATAAGTCTGAGTATTTAACGATTAATGGTCAAAATTTAGATAGGGCTTGCTCCGAGGTTGATGTGGAAGTTCATATAGGTGAAAGCTTGTGTAATGTGACGTCACTTGCGCGTCATCAGTTGACGTGCAAACCTCCTTCCCGCGATGAGCTTCCGGACGGCGTAGATACTCCCGATGTCGTTGTTAGAGTAGGTCGTGCGCTCACATTCAAAATTGGTAGGCTATCATATTCATCACAATCAAATATTACAGTCTCCAAGTCTCTGCATAATCCAGGTGATACTCACTTACTAATTTACCCCTGTAACACCTTGGCCGACAATCTTGAAACTTGCGAGACGCTTTCGCAGATATACGGCTGTCGTTGGTGTGAAGCCACTGGTAAATGTGAAGTGAAGGAGAAATGTACGGCCTAAAGATTATGATGATTATTTTCTTACCTAACATATGTAACTAAACTAAATATATCAATAATATACTAAAGTATAATATACCTACTTATAAATAAGTAAAAATGTACATACAAAACTATCATTTAAAAAAAAACGCCAAATACAAAAAATAATGTTACGGAACTCGAACAACTTAGTACTGCGATGTCACAGAACCAATTATGGTGAAAGGAAATGAAATGAATTTATTGTTGGTACAATTGCGTTTTAAAAACTAAAAAGAAAACCGACCTCCATGAAAAATATGATACAATTGCGTTTACCTGGATGACGTATTTTTTCCAATGATGACAGATGGACGGACAGACAGCCTGACAGACGCGTGATCCTATATGGGGTCCGTGTTTTCTTTACTTTTGAGGTAATACACCCAAATCGCTTAAAGTGTGCATATAATATTTGAAGAGTTCCCTCGATTTCTCCAGGATTCCATCATCAGATCCTGACCTGATAACAATGGGACCACCTGTGAAGTATACCCTTTCAAACAAAAAAAGAATTTTCCAAATCGGTCCAGGCGTCTTCGAGTAATCGGGGAACATACAAATAAAATAAAAAACTGACGAATTGAGAACCTCCTCCTTTTTTTTGAAATTGGTTAAAAAAGAGTATTGTCTTCGAAGGTGCACAATTATACAATAAAAAAATACCCAAAAATATCAGAGACTAGTTCTATGTCACTATTTAAAAAAATACTTACTTAAATTTCATATAACAAACTGAAATTTTGAAATATATACAAAATATATTTATTCTATACAGGACTTCTTTACATATTTATATCATTATGTACAGGATTAATTTTACACAGTGCCACCTAGCCCCAAACTAAGCATACCTTGTAATATGGGAACTAGATTACGGATATAATACTTAAATACTTTTTGCAAATACATACGTACTATATGATACAACACCTAAATACAGAACTAACAGATATTCATCACACAATTGTTTGTGTGATGGTAGATCTAGAGTAGTTTTTGAGAAATATGGGTGTTAGGTGTGACATTCAAGATCTACACACATCAACATTGTCTAGGGATATTCAACATTTTGTTGATTTTTACAAAAACTGAAAATAATTTCTTTACAAAACTAGTTATGGCAAGAATCTTTACGTTGTGTTGTTTATTAATAATAATAAAAACAACAGTTTTATATATTTTTTTAATAAACATTAAAGTAGGAACAAAAGCTTGAAAAATCAGAAAATTTACAAGGTTCGGTAAATTGTGTTAAAACTATTTTTACGTTGCCATGACTTTATAAAATTACCTTTTTACAATTAAATAATCAGTGTTGCCTCCCCTGACGTTGATAACACATCTGCACCGGTTATTCATACTCAAAATTAGGGTGTCAAAGTCTCGCTGAGGAATGCGATCCCACGTTCTTTTTAAATGGCAAAAAAGTTGGTCTTCTGTGGTCAAATTTGATGGCAAATTGCTGAAAGCCCTTCGCTGTAACATGTCCCAAGCGTGTTCAATTGGGTTTAAGTCGGGTGACTGTGCAGGCCAGTCCAAAACCGCGACATCATGTCCCTGAAGGGAACTTGACACCAAACGCGCCGTGTGTGGGAAGCATTATCATGCATGAGATGAAGTTCCTGGCCAATTTGAACTCTGTGAGGGATGATCACAGGTTCTATGACCTCGTTCCGGTATTTTAGTGCAGTCATGCTGCCTCTTATTCAAATGAGCTCGGTTCGCGCGCCAAATACGAATTCCCGCCCAAACCATGATTGTCCCACCTCGGTACGAATGGACCTCTTGTGGCTGCTGGAGGCGACTTTCTCTGCCTGGAACTCTCCAAACACGTGTTCTTCGTGAATCGGGGTGGAATCCAAGCCGAGACTCATCAGTAAAGAGAACCATTGTCCATTGGCCATTGTTCCATAACAAATGTTCTTGAGCCCAAAGAAGTCGCCTTCCGCGATTGCCTCGTCGTAGAGCTGGCACACGAAGCGGCCTACGAGAATGAAGATCGACTTCATGTAACCTTCTTCTGACGGTTTGGTCGCTGACTGACAGCTGATGGTCTGACTGAAGCCTTTGCACTAGCTGCTTTGCTGTGAGATTGGGTTCCCTCCTGGCGGAGAAAACGATCTTGTCTAGGGGTGGTTACTTGTTTTTTTCCAGTGTGGCGCTCTCTTACATCCCCAGTAATACGATAACGTGACCACAATCGAGAAATTACTTTTTGATTGGTGTTCAGGGTATTGGCAACCACGCGTTGGATAGCACCGGCTTGTAACATGCCTATCGCTCTTATCATTTCTTCCCTGCTTAAATGTCGACGTTCCATGACATTACGAATATCACAAGATCCGTTAAAATTAAAAATTACTTAGATAGCACTAATTGATAATTAAATAAAAGTTAATTTATCATAGGCAAAATTAATGTTGTTTAATTTAAATCGGAGTCCCCATTATATCTTTTGTTCTATTTTTATTTTTTTCTAAATTTTGCAAAGGGAACAAAAGAGGTTTAATTCCATATATAAACTTTTTCTAAAAAGCAAATAGTTTGTAAGCAAATCATTTCGAAATGGAATATCCCTAGACAATGTTGATGTGTGTATGTGCCCTTTATAAAGACTCACACTGTATAATGGTTAAATAAGTACCGACTACGGTTTGAGTTTAAATCACTAGGAATTGCCTGGAAATAGGAATTACTTTAGAAATTTAAAACCTTTAAATTTAAGCCTTTCTTAGAGTCTTCAAAATATATTTTGAGTATTTACTCAAAATATATTTTGAAGAGATATAGAGTACCTATTTAGGTACTTGATTAAATTCATACACATTACGTTATGTAGGTAAATAACGAAAAGAATAAAGAGCAACAGTCATTTCAAAAAAATCTCACATTCTGTACCTACTTATTTCACTCAAACGCTTCATTCACAAATATCTATTCCGTTTTATGATGTTTATGGAGATGAATAATTAGCAACATTTTAAGAGGATAGATGCGTTGAATACGCAAGAAATCTAGGACTAATCAATGCATTTACCGTTAAACTCAAATATTTATTGATATTCTAAGAATGCATATGACATTACGAGTAACATAGCCTATCATCAACAGCCCGTAATTGTTAACGTTCATAATGCACTTCCTTCAACGCAAGGGTTTCGAAAAGTTGCTGTTGCCCTTGCACAAATTCTACTTACGATATTTAAGGTTTTTTTATTGTACGACGGGGAAGCGCTTTGCCTTTATCTCACCTGGTCTTGTGGGGTGTCATTTGAAAGAGTATCAACTGCACATTTCAAAAAAGTTAATAACATTTTACAGGGGTGGTTTTTGTAAAATGGGATCTTGTAGGATTTATAATGTTAAAGTAGGTTTTCATCATTCACTATTCGCTGATTTATTTACTAAAACCACCGCTGCATTGACATTAAGGGTTGTAAAGGGAGTAAATAAGTTTGAAGTCTTGGGTATATCTAGAGTAGTTAAAAATGATAGATAGTCCCGTAATTTTTCATAATTCTTAAAAAAATATTGTTAGATGGAGTGTTTTACTCAGTTGAGGATTTTTTGACGTATCATTGTGATTATGTGTAACTATTCGACATGTATATGGATTTGACATAGATTTTTGATTGCTTTTGACCTGATTTGATTCCTTTGAAAATATTTTTGACATTCATTTTATTTTTGTAAATGTAGTTTTTGTGACATTTGTAATATATATAGTATATATATTTTTTTGTGATAACATGTGATAATTGTATAAAATACCTACCTTAAAATACCAATACCCGATACTTATTTTATAAATTTAAATACTTACCTAATTGAACTTATGTCTATGTTTAAAATGTATTTGTATGAACTCCACACACAAAATGTATTTTGTTTTTTTGGAATAAATGAAATGAATGAGTTTTAGAGAAACATTTCGCAACAACGACTCTAGATCTATATCTAGAGTAGTTTTTGAGAAATGTGTAATGGAACAAACAGCGTGCGTCGTGAAGTGCTTGCGTGGGAGCACCGACATCTGTCTGAGCACGATATCACACCGGTGGGACTCACCGCTGCTGGTGTACGATACGCCTGCTCTTCATGATGTATTTTATTTGTGTCTGTCTGTATTTCTCTGTCTGGTGAAAAACAGTACAACTTTAGTGAAGATTTTAATGATAAAGTTAAAAAATATTTTAAAATCTTTAAGAAAGTTCGTGTGGCCGCTAAATCCCAATACTTGAGAAAAAATATTGTAAATAGTAATGATAAAATTAAAGCTACTTGGAAAATTATTAATAGTGAGACTGGAAAAGGGAAAAGCAGCAACACTAACGAATTTAATTTAAAAATAGGAAATCATAATATATCGCCAAATATTGATGTTGCGACAGCTTTTGAAATGTTTTTTACTGATATACCTATTTCTACCACAAAATCATTGAACTCTTCAAATATTATGGCGCAAGCAATACTGAATAACAATGTACCATCATGTAATAAACCATTTCATTTCAAATATGTTAACAATAACGATATTATTAAAGCATTAAGACTCATAAATAAAAAGAAGACCTCTGACCTCTGGGGCATCTCTGTAAGCATTGTATAACCAATAATAGGCTTTAATGCGCCGTGAATTAGCTTTTATTCGCATCGACTGTGGCGTATTCCCAAATTTAATGAAATATAGTAAAATAACTCCTCTTTTTAAATCTGGTAACAGTTCTGATCAAACTTTAGGCCGATATCAGTACTACCGACACACAGTAAAATCTTTGAGAAGATTATTCTTACACAGTTACAAAGTAATTTTTATGTTAACGTCCTATTTCATGATAAGGATGACCATGAGATTGAACTGTTTGTAGATGATACGTTACTTCTATTAAGATTGAAGCGGCAAATGACTAACTTTGACAACGTAAACGCATTAAAAAAAAATATTTTTATTTTTATTTAAAAATTATTATCTGGTTTATGTAAAGTACTCAATCAGAAAAAGACCAAATGTATTCGATTTGGTTTAATGTAAATAACTTAGTACTCAATCAGAAAAAGAACAAATGAATATATTTGGCTTTGACTTTCTATATTTTTTTTATTATTTAATTAGATTATTATTATTATTTGTATTTGATTTAGTCATTTGATTGTTGTGTTAATAATGTAATAATATTTTATGTTTTTTAAATTATCGCGATTATTATACATAATTAATAACAAAAACTTCATCTTCATCAAATCTTCATCGGTCTTCATCTATATTCCCGACCGTTTCGACCGTGCTACAACGGCCGTTGTAACACGGTAATTAAATTTTATGGGTTCCCATAATGAGCCTGAGCTTGAAATAAATGATTTTTTCTTTATTTTTATTTATTAGATTAAAAAATCCTTAACAAATTTATAAGTAGTGTTACGCCAGTCTCTTGTCTAGAATATTCGCGAGTCTTCGCACAGTTCCGAGAAAATAAGACAATAACAACTTGTTTATCAATAACACAAAAGGATGATTTATGACCGCCGCGCCAGATTACTCAACAGTTAGCAGCGCGACCGTTCCCGCGCTTACTAGAGCTTTCGATACGAGTTGGATATAAATTGACGCGCGATTCGGAAGCAAGTCAGTATTCGATTACTATACAGCGAGTTAACATCAAGTGATATTTGAGTGCGATAACAGTGTTTAGTGAATCGGTAGTATAACTAAGTAGTGTTGTACTGTGTTTGAGAGTAATTAGTTTGGTGCTGAATAAACGTGTCTTATTTTGAGTAATAACCGGTTGCTTTTAATTCTTACGAATCCCAGCTCGTAACAATTGGTGTCAGAAGAGTGGATTTCAAGTATGCCTGTTCTACCCAAGGATGATGCGGAAGGAATCCGCACCAGGAGTCAGATCCGTCAGCAGGATATGGACCAGCGGAGGTTTGGAGAAACCTCACCACGGCCGTCACAGTCAACGGCAGATCAACAACTGCCACCACGAGAAGCCAACCCGGGACCTTCCGCCACACCTGTGACGTCAGCAGGCCCAGACATTGCTGCACTTATGGTCATGCTGCAAGAGCAGGCTCGTCGCCAGGAGGAACAGGCTCGTCGGTTGGAAGAGCAGCTGCAGCGTGACAAGGAGGAGCAGACCCGTCGCCAGGAGGAGCAGGCCCGTTGGTTGGAAGAGCAACTGCAGCGTGACAAGGAGGAGCAGACCCGTCGCCAGGAGGAGCAGGCTCGTCGGTTGGAAGAGCAACTGCAGCGTGACAAGGAGGAGCAGACCCGTCGCCAGGAGGAGCAGGCCCGTCGGTTGGAAGAGCAACTGCAGCGTGACAAGGAGGAGCAGACCCGTCGCGAGGAGGAGCAGGCTCGTCGGTTGGATGAGCAACTGCAGCGTGACAAGGAGGAGCAGACCCGTCGCCAGGAGGAGCAAACCCGTCGCCAAGAGGAGCAGATGGTCCTCATGAAAGATCTGCACGCCACATTCGGCAAGGAGATCAAAGTGATGAAAAACCAAGTGCATCAACTTGAAAACCGCCTTATTGAAGCTGAATCACAGATTGCGGATGTGAAGAAAGAGTTGGGAAGCATCAAAGCTGGAGAGGGGATTGCTATTCCAATAGCTACTGCACCTTCAGGACGTGGATTCAAAGTGCCGCCATTTGACGGAACATCTTCGGTCGGCCTACAAAATACAATTTGAGGCCGTCATGAAGGAAAATGGATGGAATAAAGGTCAGGCGATGACCGCGCTTACATTGGGCCTCGGCGATCAAGCCTTAACCATCCTCGAAGCCCTTGGTAAAGAGGTGACATACGAGCAGCTACTGGAGGCACTGGAAGCTAGATACGGTGACGCCCATCTAGAACACGTTTTTCGAGCACAATTAAAGGATCGTGTTCAACGCACTGGTGAAAACTTACAACAGTGGGCCTTGGAAGTAGAGAAACTGGTTCGAAAAGCATACCAGTCAGTACCTGCGCTCATCGATGGAAACTTGGTGCAAGTATTCATCGACGGCATTCGTTATCTGGAAGTGAGGGCCACCGTGAGGCTTGGGCACCATGACACGCTTAAGAACGCCTTAGCTCATGCTTTGGAAGTGGAAGCTGTAAGGCAAGATCATCGTGCCCAGCGCATCAGGGAAATTGTGAAACCACCAGTTCGTGACCCTTTTGAAGGGTACAGCCCAAGATGCTACCTCTGTGGAGAAAAGGGACACCTTCGGTCCAGTTGCAGAAAGCAAAGTGCACAGAGAAAAGAAACCCAGTTTCAGGGAAACGAGTAAAAGCCAGGACCGCGGGGTGGGTGCTGGCTGATGTTCAAGAAGCCCCAAGGATTTCGGTCTCAGAAAACAATGATGGGAACAGCCTGATCATCAAGGTGGAAATAAACGGAACAACATAGACAGCGGATCCAAAGCTAGCTACAGATGGCAAGCGAGTGGCACCGAAGAAAGGCTGGACGCCCTACAGGAATCGTGACTCGTACGGACCAGAGTGCTTCGTGGAAGATTGGAATCGTGGCGGGAAGGATCACGGGTACAGCGGCCGAGATATTGACTGCACTGCTGATCGATTGGAGCATGCAGGGGTTGACTTTCGTGTCCAGGAAAGCAGAGGCTTTGGAATTGAAAGTCGGGATCTCGGAGACTGTGATGGTGATCTTCCACGAGAAGATGTCAGACCACTGAGTTTACAGCGGCGTATAGATTACACGACACCGAAATGAGCAGCAAGCTGGTAGACAGTGCAGATATGGAGGCTAAGAAACCTTTAGAAATAGCCAAGCCGGTGACTTCTGAGAAGAGTAGTGAAGCCGCGAAGTTGGTTGGCACTGCTGTCAAGAAACTTGAGAATGAAGAACAACGGCGCAAACAAAGAGAGAAGTCGAGACTAGTAACTTACGGAGATCGCTGTAGCAGATCCAGGCATTACGACAAACAAGAGGGATACTTGTGCAGCGACAAAAAGGATCGAAGTTACAATTTGGAGAAAGACTACAGCCAGGCATGTCAACGGGACTTATCGCGAGATGACTTGGATCTTCAGGACTACGATCCCGGGGGGACTACAAAAGGCACAGCATAAGATTCTAAGAAGGTTTTAAATAATCTAGTTCGCAGTTAAGAAGATTGACTGGCGCGATATTCTAGAGCTGAGAATGCTCGGGGCGAGCATGTCTGAGAAGGGGGCAGTGTTACGCCAGTCTCTAGTCTAGAATATTCGCGAGCCTTCGCACAGTTCCGAGAAAATAAGACAATAACAACTTGTTTATCAATAACACAAAAGGATGATTTATGACCGCCGCGCCAGATTACGCAACAGTTAGCGGCGCGACCATTCCCGCGCTTACTAGAGCTTTCGATACGAATTGGATATAAATTGACGCGCGATTCGGAAGCAAGTCAGTATTCGATTACTATACAGCGAGTTAACATCAAGTGATATTTGAGTGCGATAACAGTGTTTAGTGAATCGGTAGTATAACTAAGTAGTGTTGTACTGTGTTTGCGTGTCTTATTTTGAGTAATAACCGGTTGCTTTTAATTCTTACGAACCCCAGCTCGGTAACAGTAGGTTTAATCTCTTTGAATGGATCAACTTTTATTGAAAGAAAGAAAGAAAGAAAGAAAGAAAGATTATTCAAAACATATGGGCAAAATAGTATTGTATTTCTTTCCATCCCAATATCTCAAAAACTGCCCCAGTTATCAAAAATCCCCCGCGGCCATCAGTTTATAAGTAACTACGTTATCTCTTTACACTTTTTTTCTAAACGCTTCGCTTACTCGATTAATTATATTATATTATTAATAGTTCGCCCCGAACTGAGATCTCGTGATGTCTGGTTTGTGTTAGGTATTTAACCACGGAGATTATTTCTCAAAAATAAAGTTAATATCAAACGATTATATTTTTTATTATTACAAGACGGAGAAGCACTTGGCCTTCATCTCACCAGGTTTCAAGCCGAAGTTGGATTCCTTTAAATGCCGGAACAGAACAATTTAGAACTGTTGTAATGACAATAGACTTAAGTTTGTTCTCAGTCTTTCTTCATTCACATGTTTGATGCTCACTCTCGTTGTTAACTCTCATTCTATACAAAGCACCAAAGCACAGATTGCACCTACTCATATTTATAAAATCACAAATGTTTCATTTAAGTTCTTATTTTATTTGTTCTCATTTGATTGCTATTTGTAAAATCAAATGCAGGTCTAACGATTGACACGATTTTACGATGAATGAGATTTTACAAATATCAATCAATAAATTAATATTAAAATTAAAAATGTAACACTGATTGAAATATTTATTGTTAGGATTAAAAACTTAAAGGTAAAGTTTTTTATTCACAAAATTAAAAAGGAGTGAAATTTAGAAATATAAGTAGGTGTAAGTAATAAAAATATGTATACCTAATAAATCTGATTGTGAAATCATAAAGCTCAGCATCATATAGCATTCTGTTTCGTAACCGTCCCTCTCTGAGTTCAAACTGGTCTTGCCTCGATTGATGTCTTTTCTGATTTTGGAATTTTAACCAATGGCAGAGCCGTATTTCAAAAGTTAGTACGTTCTGCCGAATTACGAGCCTTCATTTAGCACTTCACCGCGTAAAAACATTTGACAGTCGTCATCGTCAGTACGAAAACCCCGGTGAATTCACACAGTTGATATAGCTTCCAGGACCCTCATCTTAATAAAAGTAACTATTTAGAATTCTAACCTGCTAGACTTCGCGTGTGCAGTGTAAACCCTGTTGGATAAGATAAAACTACTCGTGAAATCATTAACTGTGATGAGGTATAGGTACATCAAGTGTATGACGAATACCTACATAACTTTGCAAGCGCTTGCAGTCCAACAAGATCCTCCTCTCCTCTCGGCGTCCTCATCAGCTGGACGAACGTATGTATGCTAAAGGTAAGGATTCCTGTTCCAGGGCAGATTCTTAGTCGCGTCAGCCCCCAGTTTGAATCAGATGTATTTTCCAAATGTGTTATAGCTTGGTCTGTGCACACCTTCTATATTTGTGTTAGGTGTGTTCTAGTTTTCAGTTAGACTCTCTGAACGATATCTTCAGATACCTACTCGTATTGTATTTTATATCATTATTTATTATGTGTCCATCCAAACAATAAAAAAAACTAATTACTTTTGATTACCTAAATTCAATATTTATTTATTTATTTTCGTTTTTATGAAAACTTACAGCTAGCTTAACTATAATAAATTTACATGCCAATTATATGTTTCGTAATAGAGTTACGTAGAGGTTACTAATAAGATGGAAAACAAACCCACACCCTACATAATCATTGGTGCGCAACGAGGAATAAAATCTTAAAATTAATACCTACCGAATGAAGCGCACCAAAACGGGTGTGCTATGTGGAAGTACTTTGGTGCGCTTCATCCGGGTGCGCTACGAGGAATGTCTCGATTAATTTAATAATGGTATCAATGGGTAATATACGGTCGCATAATTTCAGAGGTTTTGGTCAGCACCAAAATGTAGCACACAAAGTGAATTCAAAGTCAACCAACCAAACCAAAATATTGTACCCCCTTGGGGATCGAACCCGAGACCTCTTGATTCGATACCGGTGGGCGAACGCCTAGACCACAGAGGCGGAAAAACAAGAGGTTTATGGGTGCATAAAAAAACCTAACAACCTACTGAGCCCATAAACGCTATGATAAATCATCGCATTACGCTGCTACGATGATTCCAAGCAGATATCGTAACGCGGACGCGAATTTGAAAGATTGGGATCGAATTGTATGCTGTCAAAATAACTTTTTATCAAATTTTCTTGCCGACTGAAAATTAAAATAAAACACCAAGTAATTACTTGCCTTTAATAATACGGAATCAATAAGAACATATTCAATCAAATCTTAGAAAGTATAGAAGTAACTAGGTACATCATAATTATGAATCTTATCATATAGGTAACTTAATTTTTATTATTAAACAATAACTGCTTCTTTAACCAGTTTTTGAAAATAAATAAATGTATATCGTGTAAGTACTTATCTTGAAAACGGCTGTAAAGATTTTTGCGTAGGTATATGTTTCTTATCGTCTTTCCTATAACAATGCGATTTACAAAATATTTTTTTTTTAATTGTGAACTTCTCTCTCATGCTATCAATGTTATTTAGAGCGCCATCTCGTAAGTGTTTGAGGTACTTGCATTGTTTTGGATCCTCGAATTTTTTTACGATATGTTTGTTTGAGTTAGGGTACTTGCATTGTTTTAGATGTTACCTCAAAACTTTTTAAGATTGCATTCTCATTATGTTTTCCGTGTAAAATATATTCACTAAAAAACAAATTCGACGAATTGAGAACCTGCTAATTTTTTTGATATCGGTTAAAAATCCGTTGCTCCTGTAAGCTTATAATGTCAATGTAAGCTGCGTGTAAATGTGTAACTACATTACAGTGCAACTAAACGTTTTCGAAAATATTATCGATATTGTCAAGGCTTTCTGGTATTTTCTCGCAAATGAAAGGCAAGAGATGTTCGCAATTATTGTCGGAGAAATCGCCTTCTCTGTAGTAGGAGCCGCAGGCCAAGCCCTGCTCAGGATCGGAAGGATTGCCAGATATCCATTTCTCATACCCAGCATTCTGCAGACTCTCCCCTGAAATAATACAACAAAACATCTTGCTTTTAGTTTTGCCGAATAATTTCAACGACCTGCCTACCTTCCCAATATCTATGCATATAGTTATAATCGACTGCCTAAAAAAGAGTGTGGTTTTCGAGAGCACTTATGTAGGTATATGCATGACTTTTTTTAGTTTCTCACCGGTTATGATAAGGCCGAAGGTGGAAGCGCACTTCACCCGGATCTCTTGACACCGGTGGTGTAACCACGGGGGTGGTTGAAAAGTTGATATATAATCAGATACGTTCCAAGAGGAATTATTATTATGTTGGTGCAATCCATCAAATGACACCGTAAAATGGCTAGAGATTTAATTTCGCGTGTCCAAGGTCAGTTGGTACGAGTATGTGCCATCGCTTTAGGCGTTTTACAATTTCTTTATCGTCTAGGAGGTTTTTGGCGAGTTCATTTGTGTGCCTGTCCAGTCGTTTTTTATATTTGGAGCTACTGTTGCTGATTTCCTGCTTTTTTAGCGTTTTAGCAAAAGCTACCAGCAAAATTGCGTCACAAAAACGATAATCAACCTTATTTCTCAATCTCTACGGTTGATTTGGCTTGTTTGGAAGCGTTTAGCATATTATTTGACATGCCATTGACATCATAGGTTGTCAACGCCCAAACAAAATATTAATAAAAAAAAAAAAAAAAATTGCCGTGATGTCATGGACCATGTGTGAGGCGAAATGACTCATTTATTAGAGAGGATATTTAAAAACTATGCACAGATAGCAGGAAAAGTAGATGGAATGTTAAAACATTTTGTCAAGAATTTCCTAACCCCAACTTACCTTGAATCGTCGTCCACGCGCCACCATACCCCCTATTGTGGTATCCGATGAACGCCTCATTGGCAGTACGACATTGTTGGTAGCGATTGATATCGTCTTCAGTATTCTCGTTAAAGATAGCATTCAGGACTTGCGCCTCCACCTCGCTGTTGACGATGGCGAGGTGGCCTCCCTCGGCGTCGCACGTCTTGTACGCCAGCGACCAGGTCTCGCAGTTCCGGTGGAACTTGTAGCAGCTGCCGGTGCGGGCATCGGGGTGGTAGCCTGAAATGTGAAACCATTAGCCGTTGATCCACCCACACCGATGAGTAGCTGCATTTCTTGAGTCTTTAAGACAAAGTTCGGTTTAGCGAGCCATATTAGGATCCAAGCTAGAAAAAAAAAACTACTCCTCTACTACTTATACAATTATGTTATGTTATAGGTCGCCGTCATCGAAATCTTTGAGGAGGACTTAATATAATATATTCTAAATAATAGGCAACTTAGATGTTTACATAAACAAGTGTGACACAGCTATCCTTTTTTTTAAGATACTGAATGACGCTGTATTTATTCATAATAACCAATAAAAAATGTATGATAACAAAAAAATATTACTATAAATTTACATTAATTACCTACCTAACTTATATGTAGAGAACTTATAGAGTAACACGTACATACGTACGAACACCCAAACAAACATAAATATCTCATTCTCTCACAGGCTGAATAGATAAATATGTTTGTCTCTTTGAAGTGTCGCTTTTTAGTTTTATTGACTGTTAAATCACTACAGTGCCAAATAAGTTTTACTTCAAGATATAATATACTTTCAAAGTCATAAATCTGTGGTATAAAAGGACATACTGATGTTCCTATACGCCGCCGCGACGTGGCGTACGCGAATACGCGATTCCACCGAACGCTATACCTAACCTACCCAGTAATAATAATAATCATCACCATCATCAACCTATCGCAGTCCACTGCTGGACGTAGGTCTCCCCCAAGGTGCGCCACTGAGCCCGATCTTTGGCCTTTCTCATACACTCTCTGCCCGCCACTGTACGGAGGTCGTCGCTCCATCTAGCCGGAGGACGTCCTACACTACGCTTGCCAAGACGTGGTCTCCACTGAAGGACTCGTTGAACCCACCGGCTATCGGTCCTTCGACAAATATGGCCAGCCCACTGCCACTTCAGCCTGCTAACTCTTTGAGCTATGTCGACCACCTTGGTTCTCTGTCGGATAACCTCATTCCTGATTTTATCCTTTAGAGAAACGCCAAGCATAGTTTTTTCCATAGCACGCTGAGTTATTTTAAATTTTTGGACCTATTGTCAGTGTCCATCAGTTGAAGACTTTAGTCTTCAGGCACTGCGGGATGGATGAAGAGAGAAGTTTCCCAAATGCTGGCCAGCCCAGCTGGATTCTTCGGTTTAACTCTTTATTTATCGAAGTTGTGTCTTCCTAAACGTAGAGTCTGCCCGAGGTAGACATACTCTTGCACAGCTTCGAGAGGAGTCCCGGCGACAATAATCGGTTCTGGGGTAATACGATCATTGATCATAATTTTAGTTTTTTCTATGTTCACACCCAGACCGATTCATCAGCTAAGCTGTTCAGCATTGTTTGCAGATCCTGCAGTGATAGCGCCATTATGACGACGTCGTCAGCAAACCGTAAGTGTGAGATGTAGTCCCCGTTTATGTTGATGCCCTGTCCATTCCAACTCAGCATAACAATAATAGTTAATTGTTAAAAAAAAGCTTTACATTTGAAAATACTTATATCAAAAGTATCCTATGAATAAGAGTGTTGCAGCTAAACTAGGCCTAGCCTGTATTATAGGTTATTAGTTCCTTCCTATGTTGCAAATAACATAAAAACTTTATATATAACATTTACAAAAAAAGTCATATATAAACCAGATATTTGTTAAATTTTGTATGTATAACTAAAAAAACCCGCAAAAGTTGTTTATTAAATCAGCTAGCATATCTAGTACGATAGTTTGTTTGATCCCTACCTACTAACTATTGCGAAACTGAGGCACTATCGGGTAATTCAGCCATTTGTACACATCCACAAGTAGAAACTTCCAAGCGTAGGACAAAAAATTTAACTATTTACAAATTCGTTTAAAGCAAAATAACATAAATATCAAGCAAACGTGACACTTATATTTAGTAGGTATAAAGGATTTGTTCATACGAAAGAAAATAAAATATATGTACTTCATACATCTGATGGGTATGATTGTCTAAAAATAAGTAGGTATAAATAGATAGGTACGCGTATGTCGGTACAATTATTCTGTAAAATGTTATCTTTTTTTTTTTTTTATACCTTTATTCAATAAAAAATACAATTAAACGAACTATGTACAAAGGAATCAGTCAGATTACCTAAGGACCGTTACAAACGGCCTATAGGTAACTCAACTGTTCCAGACCAGGGACGCTACCGCCGACGGCGAAGCCGATCTCCATTGATGGCTTTAAATTAGCTTCATGAGAACTAGAAACGATTTTTACCGTCAAATGTACTGAACGGATAGGTTTCATAACATGTGTACACTTTTGAGATGGGAAACGCCATTTCGGATATGACACATACCTAAATCGGTAAAAATCGTTTCTAGTTCTCATGGAGCTAATTTAAAGCCATCAATGGAGATCGGCTTCGCCGTCGGCGGTAGCGTCCCAGTACCAGACGGAAGCGTGCCCAAGACACTGGCAGCATTGCCACTTATACATACATAAGTAGATCGCTTACCTTGGTCTGCTGTCCCACATCCAGTGATTTCCAGTTTAGTTTTTTTCTTGTAACAGATGTAAGGAAGGTTAGTGCTACAGGCTACGTCGACGATGGTCCCGTTGGTGTTCCCGTTGAAATGGACATTGGCGTCTTGAGCCACCATGGCCAAACAGTCCTCGATGCCGCGAACGGAGTCGGGTTCTGCTGGGCCCCAGGACGTGACTAGCCTCAACAGCGGTACTCCTGGAAGACATTTTTAACCGACTTTAAAAAAAAAGAGGAGTTTCTGATTTCGTCGCAATCTTTTTTTTATGTACTTATGTTCCCCGATTATTAGAAGACGGCGGGACCGATTTTTTTTTGTTTGAAAGGGACAGACATTCACACAGATGGCCACATTGACTTCAGGTCAGGATCTGATGATGGGATCCTGGAGAAATCGAGGGAATTCTTCAATTAGTATTGATTTTTTTTTTAACACTTGAAGTGATTTGGGTGTCCTCAAAAGTAAGGAAAAAAGCGGACCCCATATAGGATCATGCGTCTATCTGTCTGTCCGTCCTTCTGTCATCAAAAAAATGGAAAAAAAAGATAGTTATTGTATGAGCTGGCGTTGAAATAATTAAATGGCGGAGTGTGATGTACGAAGCTGCCTACCTTCAATGGAGTTGTAAGTGCCTTTGGAGAAAGTAGCATGAACACCAGTGTGTACCAAGGATGGAGGATGCTGCTCCTTCAGAACGGTCCTAATCAGTTCGTCTCGGAGATTGATGGTGAGAGGAGAAGCCAGAACAGCCCCTGAGGAAAATACAGGAAAATACAGGTTAACGTTCATATAAAAGTTCATATAACTGTGCCACGTAAGAAGATTGACTGATAGACCTCAAAATTGGATGGTGATCAACCAATTTTGAGATTATATATGTCAGTTAAAACGTCACTTTTAGAGCATGATAATTAAATCTGCGTTGATGGACCCGTAGATATTCTTTTCATTCAACTTTCATCTTCATTCTTTGTAATATTTTACCCAGCATGGTTAAAATATTGCAGGATTGAATCACCTGATGTAGGTATATATTTCCGTGATTCAAAGAGCACGCTAATCTAATGGTTCCGTTGTATTGTTAGGCATATTTTGTAAGATGTTTCTATACTACTCTGGTCGCTCTCTCGTCTGGTCGTAGCTGACTCTCTGAGCAGCTTCAGCGATCCTTCAGACAGCTGGCTGTATTAGTTGTTGTATCTGAACGCTGTTCACTATCGTATGCAGCGAACCCCTTGCCACGTCCTCGACACCACTGCTTACCTTCCAGATAGCATTGGAGACGCGCGTCGTGCCACGACGCTGGCTCCCTGTGCAGCTTGAGCCATCCGTCAGCTAGCTGGCTGAATGAGTAGTCGTATCTGAACTTGACACCTGGGGAAGAGATCTAATTAGAATAGTGGTAGTATCTCTTACTGCGTTTATTTTTTTTCCGGTCCCCCATCTAGCCATTACATAAATAAATATTATAGAACACTAATTTTACACACCGCCATCTAGCCCCAAACTAAGCATAGCTTGTAATATGGGAACTAGACTACGGATATAATACTTAAATACTTTTATAAATACATAGGTACGTACTATATTATACAACACCCAAACACAGAACAAACATCTAAATTCATCACGCAAATATTTGTCCTGGGTGGGAATCGAACCCACAGCCTACAGCGCAGAAGGCAGAGTTACCTACTACCAACTGAGCTTTGAGGCTTGTCGGTAATTTCTAACATAACATTATGCATTTTGACTCTCCTACTTACTTGGACTTTACTTACGAGCTGGACTCCGACATAATGGGCCAATTTAGCCAACAATAGAGATTTATGGACAGAGGAAAGGCAGGCATTTCTCCTGCAGTTGGACACCCTAATAAATTATTAATAATTCAAAGCTAACACAATCTTTCCAGAGCTGCGCCATCTTTTTTTTACTTGGAATAAACCTTGCTATCTTGGTGGGATCTTCCCACCAAGAAGTCCATAAATCTCTATTGTTGGCTAAATTGGCCCATTATGTCGGAGTCCAGCTCATCTCACCAGCTCCGCCTGGGCCTTCCACGTGGTCGTTTTGCGGCTTTCTGAGAAACGCTTGCGTCCGAGTTTTAGTTTAAATTATGTAACTTAAATTTCTGACAACTGATTCTTACCTTCAACATCTAACAAGTTGTACAGGAGGAATGCTATGAAGAGTGTTTTACCCCACATTATTAATAAGAGTGGAGTAACTAATAAAAATTCAACTTATTTACGCACTATAGATACTGAAGATAGTACCTACTCCGTTCTGCGTTTTACTTCGAATGGTCCCGAATACGAGTGATGGACAGTATCACTGTGCTCTTTGACTTCTTGACCTCTTCAATTCACAGAATAAATAATAGTCATCTACCTACCTATATTTACATATTAACGCTAGTGATAATGATATATTTAGATTAAATTAGTTATTCCATGATGATTGGAATTCACAAATTGCAAGGAATTAAAATTGAGTTATTAAGTTTTCCTAATTATTGAGTGATAGTTTTATGGTAAGACTAGCTTTAACCGCGGCTATGCTTACGATATTTTTGGATTTATTATAGTTATAAATCATCTGTTTGATTAATATCATTTTTGGTCACCTTATCATTGCTAACATAGGTTCTATCTGACTGACTGACAGAAAATCAACGCACAACGCACATACTCCTTAAGTTTTTCAGAAAAGTCCCTGTCTCTAATTTCTTTGACTTAAAATTTTCAGGGTACCTAACTTCCTTTAGTGTAGGGGTGCACTTACAATTAATGTTGAAAAAAACACATTTCAAATGAGTCCAGTATACACAGCCTAGAGTGCCAGTTCAATCGTTCGACTGCAGTCAATAAGTTATCTGATTCACTTCAGCTAATGAGCTGACATAATGAGGTGGATAGTGGTTTATCCACTGGTGTCAGATCCAGAGGTCCCGGGTTCGATCCCAGGGAAAGTAAAATATAGTGCTTGGTTTGGTTGGTGATAGGACTTTGTTTAAGTCGGCCAGCTACCACCATCTTACCTAATTCTGTCGCCTTAACATAAATTCAAAATTTTTGGTTTCCGGCATTTAGCGGTAAGATAGACAGTTGTTCAGTTTGTTGAGGATTCCGGGTGAAGGGCACATCCACCTACGGCCTTATCCTAACTTGAAAATCAGGTGAGACCAAGCACTTTCCAGTCGTACCTACAATAAAAAAAACAGCAGTATTAATTATTTTGATAGCATTATAAAACGAGAATTTAAACTCATCTCTCAACTACTTTCAGAAAATTTAAGTAAAATGATACCTAATTTTTGCATCACAACAGCTAAATATGACCACGGTTGAGTTTCGTGTCGTGCTATTGATAACCCATCCCTTAACTAATTACAAAACATCTAAGTACCTAACTACAACAAACTCTCTTGCGGTCGGGTCTGTTTCAATATTCCGTGAGGTAATTATCACTCCTTATCATTATGGTCAGGTCACAGACACACACACACTATATTATTGTTAAAAGCAATATGAATATTACAAATACAAATAATTAACAAATAGGATTTCGCGTCACGCAAGCCTCCGTCGAGCTTTTACCAGTGTCAATGTTCCAGCCGTTCTTGAACCGAATGGTCCGTTACGTGATGTAATAAGCGGCCCGACGGTATGACTCTTGTCCCTTGGGAAATGGGTAGGCCTTTGGTGTGGGACGCTACCTGCGTCGACACCCTAGCGCCATCTCATCTGCCTGGGACATCAGTTAGGGCTGGTGCGGCGGCTGATTCGGCCGAGGATCACAAAAGGCGCAAATATATTGGGCTCGACAGAGCTTACCTATTTGAGCCTTTTCGGGTGGAGATCTTGGGTCCGTGGGGAGCTGGTGCCCTTCGGGTTTTCAAAAATCTTGCGGGGCTTTTGATTGAGGCGGCACGTGACCCAAGGGCTGGCTCTTATTTAGGCCAGCGAATTAGCATAGTTATTTAGCGTGGCAATGCAGCTAGTGTCTTGGGCACGCTTCTGTCTGGTACTGGTCTTGAACAGTTGAGTTACCTATAGGCCGTTTGTAACGATCCTTATGTAATCTGACTGATTCCTTTGTACATAGCTAGTTTAATCGAACATTTTATTGGATAATAAGATGTTCATGTGAACAAAAAGCCAAGAAATTACTCGACGTGGCAGGAATCGCTTCAATGGAGTCGGAATGATAGTAACCATTCCTAATTAATAAAATATTTTGCAACTCAGACTAGTAGTTCGCCCCGAACTGAGATCCTGTGATTTCTGGGATTACTTACTATGAAAATCGAACGTAGTCTGATCCGAAAGAACTTCTGTCATTTTTGTATTAAAAAAACGTGCAATCTGTCAAAGGATCCGTCATGTATCGTTTTTCGTAGTAGACCTACTGTCTATTAGTATTAAATCGGTCTGATCGATCGTTTACCGACTTAGATTTTATGCTTATTTTTAGTTATAGTTGTGCCGAAATTTAAATTTTTAATTTACGGAGATCACACAAATAAAGCTTCACTCCAATATAAGTGTGCTTTCATCACACTTTTCTCAATCTTTCCTTATTCACACAAGTTTTTGAGGCTCACTTGTAAACTCGTTGCTAATTCTCATTCTTTGCAAAGCCAGAATGAGAGCAAAACATCATTGCACCGACCGTACGTCCTTGTAGGTTTGCAGAATAAAATAAGTGAATAAGTCGGGGTGACTTATTACTAATATAAAAGGGTTCATATATATTTTTTTAAAAGTGCTCTTCAAAATTTAGCCTTAGAAGTCGTGGTTAAATAATCTACATTTCCAGCCTTAAGGTCTCGTAAAGTCGACCAAGGTGTTGCACCAAAAAGGCACTTGTGTATAAACAAAACTTTTAATATCAATCTGTCTGCCAAGAGTAGTGAGCATGGTGCAGTGCTTGCATGACTCGCCCAAAAGTAATTCTTGGATCTTAAGGAGCGCATCTTAACCGTGGTACGGCTGTGTAGTCCGGCCTACCGGACTATGGAAAATTTGTTTTTTCGATTGTTCGGTGACACACTGCTTGGATACCGTTGACTTAGCAACCCTATTGAGTGAAAACATTCTGAACAAATAATTTTAATTTAAATAAGAAGCCAAGCTAGCCTCACGTCACGTCATGAATGACCTTGATGATCCTTGGTGAAAACAGGTAGTTTAGCCATGCATACGCGTATGCATATGCATGGCTAAACTACGCGTCTATTATTTGGAGTGAAAGCACTGACACTATCTTCAACTATTTATTATACAGAAAAAATGTATCACAATTTTATTTATCATAGGAGTTAGAATTTTATCAGAATTTTATTTAACATAGCGTCGAGTTAGTTGCAAACCTTATTTTATTGAAAATGAAATACTGACATTACCATCAATTTACATTTTGTAAGCGTGTTTGTTTATAAGGCACAATAGACATGTAGAAATCGAATATAGAAATCCAAAAAACTGTAATAGACGTAACAAAAACAAACTAATATTACCCACGACTACTTTGCAAACAGTTAAAAACAGCCCAGAATACAGACTCGTCAAAATATACAATCAGCTGCCCAACAGAATAAAAGTTGAAGAGAAAGACTCATTGTACAAAAAAATTATCAAATCTATTTTACAAAAAAAGCCTATTATATTACGATTTTTTGTCTGACAAGCTTACATAATTTAATTTCCACTATTCTGACTCATTATGTTAGGTATATATATATTTCTAAAATTTGACCTCCTTGTGCTTATTATTTGCTAATAATATTAATTCCAAATTGGTTTCAATTTATGATTTAGTATAGATATTTCTTTGATTCTGGCATTTACTCTCAGTTATATTTTTGAACTAATGACATGCTTAATTGTGTTCTTCTAATATTAACTTCATTTATCTGACATCAATGTACTTACAACTTACACCTCCCTTACCTTACACGTACCTACTTAGATGTAAGGTAGCTTAATACCTTACATCTAAGCTATAACATGTATTTAAGCAGGACATTATGCAATAAATGAATTATTATTATTAAACTTGGATGTTCATCCTTTGCAACTTTTTTTTTTATTGTTCATCCTTTGCAATACTTTGTCTTGAGCCACCCCCATTAAGGATAAAATAAGCTCATTTTGAAATCTGCTGTCTAAACCCTGTCATATGACATTTCACTTCAGTGGTCAGACTTTCCCTTTAAATTTACATACCTTTCACGCTTTTACATACCACGTTTTGCAACTACAAATAAATGTATGATTCAAATATGTAAGGCGTATTTTACAACATCATCATCAACTCATCAACGGTTAGTAGAAGCGAAATTAAGAAGATTCAAGTGTGTTAACATTTTACGCGTCCCGCCGAAAACGACTCTTTGACCACGCTTATCCCCGAAAGTACCTAACCAATTTCAATGAAATGTTCAATGATAGGTTGTGTAATACTTGGACTAAAATTAATAATTTATCAATATCCCATCACAAATAAAAAGATTTGCGTGCATTAAAACAAAATGCATAAGGTTATTTTTTTTATTTAAATTGTCCTGAATACTCAACACATCATCGAAAATCACATCCAACTCGGTTAAGGCGCTTCCCAGAGCGAACGACCTTGAAGTTTCGGTCTGTTCGCCGCTTGCCCCCTTTATGATTTCGTCTATTATTTCTAGCCATCCATAAGAAATTGTGGATTTTTGCCCCCTTTTCGAAATCTTGAACTTTTATTAGTACATCGCCCACTTTTCTTACCTCTGTAGTATTTTATCAAACTATGTCCTCTTTTTGGAGTATTTTTGAATAATGAAGAGATTTGCCCTATTTTGTACAGTCAAAGAGAAAATTTGTTTTTTTTTTTCGAAAAAAAAACAATGAAATTTGAGTAGGTACATTGGGCACTCAAATAACATACATAATAGCAAACAAATTGAAATATTCACTGAAACAAAAATTACCTAAAAATACTCAATTTAGAAAAATAACAGGCGGCCTTATTGCGAGCAAATAATAATAATTGAAATTAAAACAAATAAACAGCCAAATTAAGTAAATTTTACTTTCGTTAGTCGTGTTAAACATTCTTCTATGCTGATTTTATTCATCAAATAGTCTTGAACGATCTTGGTGATGCGTTGATCAGCAACAATGTTTTTTTCTTGTCTTTTTTTTTTAAATTGTACGTATACTTTTTGTCGCCTCACCAAAAAATCGTAATGAATGCTCTCATTTTTAAGAGCGTTAATCACCAGAAATAAATTGGTCTTTTTTAGCTTGACTTTTTGGTTGAGTCGGAAATGCCAACCCTCTGTAGCGTTTATGGTACGATGACGATTGTTGTCAAAGCAACTTACTATTTGAAAGTATTAGGCTTCATCCATTGACGAATAAAGTATGATAAAAAGACATCCCACTCTTAAATAGAAATTATTATTAATAATTATTTAAGAAATATTTATTTTTCTGATCGCAAAAACTATTTTTCAATACAAATCAGTTTAATGACAAATATGTAATGTCATAGCCATTTAGTGATATTTACAAAAGAGGATGTTATCTACGCATGTAAACTTTATCACTATGCAACATGCATTTTGTACTTGACTACACAAATAGTGTACAAACGGCTAAGATAGTTACGTATAGTCCCAGTTTTGTACTAAAAACGAATCTATTGATCAATGTTTAGTAAAGGGGGCAAATAAAGAAAGTGGGCGGTGAACGAATGAAAAGTACTAGATTTCAAAAAGGAGGCAAAGATCCACAGTTTCTATGGACGGCTAGATATAATAGACGAAATCAGAAAGGGGGCAAGCGGCGAACAGACCGTTTTAGTGACATCTATGCAGTCTTTAGGTAAACCGTTGTGATGCCATGCCGTCGAGGGCGGGGCTGCGATGCAAGACATTCATTCATTATACGATACCTAGGTATCGTCACAGAATAACTAATAGTACTGTATCGTACGCAACCTAAACCATAGTCGTCTCATTTGCTTGATATTGCTGTTTTTCAAACTGCAACGTCGTTGTTTCCCGTTACTGGACGCGACATGTCAAGCAAATGTGAAGCGACGAGTTTTACCTTCAGATTGAATGTGACTGTAAATATAGCTCTAAGAAGGAACTGACACAGCATTGTAAAATAATTTGGTGCAATATTTATTTTATTTCAACAAAAATGTAGTAGGCAGGTAATAACATTTTCGTTAAAGATCTTGTTACGGGTCAGGTTGATAAATAAAATATATGGATGCACACAATTAATATCTATTTATTAACTAAGTAGGGCGCCAGGATAGTTTCGCCAGAAGCTAGGATCCCTTCCTTCCAGTCCTAATAAATGCATCAGCTGCTAGCCAAAGTTAGGTGTTGTTTGTTATTTTCAGTCGGTATACTGACAGGGCGTTTCCAAAGGCTACAATAAATAAATGAAGATAGAACACTAATTTCTTTATAATTGGCAACGCTATCGTCACAGCTATAAATTTAGGACTTACCCCTATGGTAACACAACACAAAATTACAGAATTAACTGATTATTTCCCAAAATATGGCAAACATAGCAATTACGATAGTGCACCGAGCGTCTGTCTTTTGACAGGAATAACGCCGAATGCTCCTCAAATGTATTTCCTACCTACATTTTATATTGCATCAATTAGTAACACCCGACAGTGCCTGGTAAAAGCCGTAAAAATAAATACAATAAAAAACTAACAAAAAGAGATGCCTGTAACAGGATACGAACGCACGCACTCACGCCCCTAGATCTAGGCCGTTTCCGCTACACCACGGTCTTGTTATTTATTTAAATTAAATTAAATTGTTGAAAAACTCGAATCATAGCGATTGACTCTAAGTGACGTCAATTTGGTAGTAGATTCGATTGAAATTAACATAACTGTCTGTCCTTGAATCTGGTGGTTTTTACTATAGTATTTTTAGTTATTTTCCAGTAATATATTTTTTTATTGATTATTCTTCTTCCAATTTTTTTTCTGTGAGGTATCCAGTCCTTTCCGTTTCAATTGAATATGGCTACTGCAACAACAACGAAAACATAATAGATCAGTACATAACTCAAATATTCCAATAATTCTATTATCAATGTCATTTTACGAAAACGATTTTATTGCATGTTATGGGCTATATCACAAAATAAGTAGGTATGATATATAGTAGGTAGGTATAATATAGGTGGAAAGTACCTTCCTACCTAAATGCTTATTCCGGTAACATTGACCCATAGTTACTCAGCCAGACAATTATTATTAGGTGTGACACGATACACTAGGTAGGTACCTAGATGATTGTTCTATGCAGCGAAACGTTGTGAATTACGACAAGTCAGACGCGATGGTTCTGCTGATTCATAGCTCTACATACACTCATTAGACCGAAATTGAGATAATAATGAGAACGATAATCATCTCTATTATTCTGACATAACAATTATTATGACATAAATACGACTGTATCAAACTTTTTTAATTGGAGAATTTGAAGCTAAAATGTTAAAGATATGAGTGGACTTTTTAGTTACTTTCTACATGCTTTATTTACCGAGGGTATAGATTGGGAAAATCAGCTTATGACCGAAATAGGCTCAGGGAAGCGCCTTAAGCAGTTCCAGAAATACACTTGCACAACCTAACAGACAAACAGACAAAATAAAAAAAAACTGCGTATACACATTCATCTGCAATTTTTACTTGAAAAGTTTAAATTTACAGACACAGGTTTTATACGATTTTATTATGTACCTCTACATTATATAATATTACCTTCAGAGCATAATATTTTTACTATAGTATGATCAAGGAAGATTCACTTCAAGCTCGCTTGATCATTAATATGTCCTGGAGGGTATCGCTCGTGTTCATACAAGATATGTTATCATTTTCGTGAATTCCACGTTCTCAACCCAATGGCCTCTCATATATCTGTAAAACTTTGTTTACATAAATTGTAATGGTCTTCAATATACGTAGAAATGATAAAAATACCAGTAAATTATTATATTGATTTTTTTACATTGTACATGTACTTATTTAATAATCTTTTTTTATAATGCTAGCTTACCCCGCACAATTTTACTTGAGCAAAGTTTTTTTATTTTTATTGTATGACGGGGAAGCGCTTGGCCTTCATCTCACCTGTTTTTCAAAGTTGATCAAAGTTGATGATGAATACCCAGACCAGTGTGGTTGGCTGTATGTTATGTATGTTAATCGAATGCAAGTTTGAAATAGAAATGTGAGAGAATATAGTGCGACGTTACAAATGTAGCAGAAAATAACTAAATATTTAGTAGGTACTAATAACTAATAGCCGTGTATTGGACAATGCGCAATACGAGTAGATACCTATACCTACCAGCACCAACTCTTGACTTTATAATGTAAACATTTAAATCGAGCGATCAACTAAATTTGTACCACCCAAACATTTTATCACTTTAGTAAACTAACTGTTTCATGTAAATGACTGTCTTAAAGATAAATGTCTTTAAACCTAAATATTATTAAATCAACACTTCTTTTTTATGTAGGTATATTTTTTTTACAAAAAAACAGGCCTCGTGGCTTATGCCGCCTCTATCCATCAAATTCACGTGACGGACAATTGTTTATGGCCAATGTTATAGGTAGGTATTGTACTCAGTTCAAGAACTCATCAATTTAAATTAAAAAAAAGTTTCAGACCTCTTCTGAATGCCACTAAATCTTAGGTTAGCTATTACTGTAAACATTTTTAAGAAACAACCGGAAGTAGGTTTTCTTATATTTATAATATAAGAAATTATATTGTAATTAAATAATACATGCGCCTACAACAAATTTATTATATATCCATACAAAAAATGCAGGTTTTTTTATTATTTATTTTTTACCTCAAAGTAAACACTATAACCCTAATATAACATCAAGTTTGATCTAGGTAGGAAGTCACAATTTATAAAAACATTTCTTGTATGGGAATCCCCTTTTATTTTATTTTTGGAAGTGTAAACTTCGGGCATTTTTGAGATGGGAAAAAAAACATTGAACTCGCAACGCCAAGAATTCAGGGGTGAAATTGGCCCGCTTACCAGCACCACGAAGTTAGGTTTTTGAGAATTAGCGGAACTATTTTATCTTAGTTGCTGACTTTTGCCTAGCAACCAATCAAGCAACTATGTCAGATAATTGAACTGACTTGACCGATTTCCGTGTTTGTTTTGAATATAATTGAAAAAAAAACAGCTTTCGTGATACGTGTCTATTGAGCATATTATATTATAGATTTTTTGAAGTGAAAACTCCAAACGCCGCTATTGTAAACACCCAGTAGGTATAATACATTGAGACTCACAAAGTATGATACCTACCGGGTGTTTACAATAGCGGCGTAATTTTACTTCAAAAATCCTTATACCGATTGATGAGTTTATATGTTATCTCTGCATAGGTATTATAAAATTTGATTTGATCGAATCAACCGGTCAAAAGATATGGGCGAAATATTGTATTTCTTTTCACCCCAATATCTCAAAAACTACCCCCCACTTATCAAAAATCCCCCTGGACGTTCAATTATGTATATATTTATGTTATCTCTTTACAGTTTAAATTTAATAAAAATCGAGCCGAGGTGTCGGTATGGTAACAGTGTCGCGAGTTTGAAGTTTTCACTTCAAAAAAACTGTAATATAATACCAACAATAGTAATAGCAAAAGTACCATCAATCTCAACTGTTATCTACGGCAAAGATCGACAAACTTAAAGTTTTCACTTCTGTCGGCACTGAGTGCCACTTTTTTTTGTTCATTATTTCTCATGTCTGAAAATTTCTACCTGCTCTCTGTTAGATTGCAAAAGATTTTCTCTGATCTCTTGAAAGGTTTTTTTCCTTTCAAGAGATTACCTAGATTTCAAGAGATAACCTAGCATTTATTTTGAAAATTCTTAAAAACCCTAAAACATGCAGTTGCTTATTTCATATGGGCGGTATATATTGTGCCGGTATATATTGGTGCCGACAATGTTTCGTTTCAGAGATATGAAAAATATCACTACGTTATTTGAACTCCACTTTGAACCCCCTAGCGAGCGTCTACACACCAAGACAAACATACCCTCCAAATTTAAAGTCTGTACGACCAGCGGTTTGGGATGTGCGTTGTATTTATTGAATCAGTCAGTCAGGACTTTTCCTTCCTTATACCTCTACTTCCATTTCCCGTTACGTCACTTTGCCGCTATATCCTTTTCCCGCTATTTTAACGCACACCGAAGGATTTCAAAGTTGGAAAGTTTGTCCCATATTTATACGAAAATGCAAGCTTTTTGTAGTTAGTTCTGAAGCCTCAGTGCGGGTCCGACTGACGCTTGGCCAGATTTTATAATTCATATTTAAGTATACCTTTAAAATTTGCACTATTTATACTAGTTTGCACTAGGTATATTCAAGAGAAGTATGACATAGATAGGTATTATCGTTTTTAAGAAAAAGCAGAGAAAAAAGTTGAATCAGTCAGTCAGTCATTCAGGACTTCTCCTTTTATATATTAGAGAAGAAGATAAGATATTTCATGGCAACCTTTTAGTAGTTATACGTTATGGTGAAGCGGATTGTCTCTCTTTTTTTATTTTTAATGCTGGAACCAACAATTGACATTAAGGGATGCAGAAGGGGTAAATAAATAAGTATGGGTAATAAGTCTTGTAAACTATCATATGACAGGGCTTAGATTTAGACTTATTTAAAAATAAGTTTATTTTGTTCTATGAGCCATGTGGTTTTCAAGATAAAAGGCTTGGAAACGATAATCATTTGAGTAAACTCACAGCCCAGTTGGTCTTGGTAGTAGCTTTGCCTTCTGCGCTGTAGGTTGTGGTTTCGATTCCCACCCAGGACAAATATTTGTGTGGAGAATAAAGATGATTGTTTTATGTTTAATTATCATAAGGCATGTATTTATAAATAGATTGAAAGAAATTCACGTTCTCCATAATTATTTGCTTAGTTTGGGGCTAGGTTGCGCTGTGTGATATTAAAATGCCAAGAAATATTTTTTTGGTAGATATGGGAGTATATTATTATTCGTTGGGAATAAGCCGAATGTACTAGATTGGTCCCTAAAACTGAGCTAGTGGCTCGATCCAATTACAAAGATAGGCTACGATTAGCTGTATGCTGATGTAAATGTGGGTTCTGATCTGAGAGTTCAGACAGGCATAACACAAACTCTTTACCACCAGGGCCAGTACGGATAATGACCCGGATAAAAAGTCGATGTATATATTTACTTGCTCGTATCAGCTCATTACTGAAAGCATAACAATTTGTATGAATGTGTTTACTGTATTTTAACCCTAATTTAAATGGGAATATTACTAAACACGAATAACATTCATATATAGTACACGTTCAGATCGCTAGCGGATGTTATTAATTCTATTGATACTCCATCTAATATAATTTTACTAACAATAACCGATATACGAAGCCGCTAGCGAAAGGCTTGTTCAAAAATAAAACAATAGGCCCGGTAATTTCGTGAGGGAGTGTAGGTCCGCCTCTGTAGTCTAGTGGTTCAACCCACCGATTTCAGATCCAGAGGTCCCGGGTTCGATCCCCAGGGTACAATTATTGTGCATGGTTTGGTTGGTGGTAGGATTATGTTTAAGTCCACCTGGCTAGCTACCACCATCTTACCTAATTCTGTCGCCATAACAACAATTCTAAAAATTGTTGTATTCCGGCATTGAGAGGTAAGATAGCCAGTTCTTCAGTTTGTTGAGGATTCCGGGTGAAGTGCGCCTCCACTTTCGTCCTAATCTTAACTTGTAATCAGGTGAGATGAAGGCCAAGCGCTTTCCCGTCGTACAATAATAAAAAAAAGGTACTACGTACCCATGCGCAAATATACATCGCCACATTCTTCCAGCGTTATTTTTACATGACGAGTATATACGAGTACATATGCCAATATTCCCAGTTCCTAGTCATTATTTGATGTCCTCTAAACAGAAAAAAACCCAGTACGTGAAGGACTTTACTGTTTATTTTGTTTGGAGCAAGTATTACTACAAGTTTGTGATAACAAATATCGGATGTGGAAAAACCTGGCTCGTTGTTTTATTTGATTAAAAATGTTGCTATCTCAAAAAGTACCAACATCAGTACGTGCACAAAGGGTATTTAATCATCTAGTGGCTTCAATACATTCAAATTTGCATTTCAATAAATCCATTCTCGTGACTTTGCAAAAGTATAACAAGTAGATATAATAAGGATCACTTTAGAATCGTTAAAACATAGGCTGCATGAGATAGCAGTCGAACGCAAGCCTATCCGTGTAATAAAAAAAAATAGTCTGTCAGTTTATTAATCGCAACCATAGCGTACCAAATTGGTATTAGCATGATGATTTTTAAGTCAGTAATTCTATTGTTCTTCAGTTTATCGTCATCATAATAATTTTAGGGTGATATAACCATCTTACCTAAGTCTACCGCCATAACAACAATTCATAATTGTTCTCGGCCATTTAAAAAGCAAGAAAGCCGGTTCCTTTTAGATTTTTGAGGATTCCGGATGAAGTACGCCTCCGCCGTATCATAGCTTAACCAGGTGAGATGAAGGCCAAGCCAAAAACGATACTTTTCATTCACGTAAGGATAATGTTATTTCAGGTGCAACGGTGAAATACAAGTTCAATGAGCTCATGGGAGGATGGCTGAAAATGCATGCTGTTCCAGCAACCTGGGATGATGCTTTAAATGCATCTCTGAAGGTACCTCGGTTAAACTACCTACACACTCAGATTCAAAATTAGAGCGACCCACCAACCTAAGCCGTCATCGGATTATTTAACGATGAAAAATCGCTTTGGCAGCCAAACGAAATTGTGGATTTTAGCGCCAAATATATACAAATCTAATATTTGTTCCTATTTATGTCTAGTACCCTACTGTCCTGGACATTAGATATGCCTAGGGATAGGGACACAAATGAATGTTACTCGTACATTACCGAGTTACATTACCAGCAATGTACAAAGAAAAAATATTCTTCGTACAAAACCGGGTAATGTACTAAGAAACTTTCGTTCTTTGTACATTACCAATTACATTACCAGTTATGTACACGAATGCTAATATTATTCCTACATTACCCGGTTTTGTTCAAAGAAATCTTTGTTCCTTGTGCAAAACCAAGGAGATTCTCCGAGTAGTGTATTTGATTTTTTAATGTAGGTTCATCTTTTTATTTTCAAATATTGACAAGCTTTGACATTACATATTATTGTCTTTCATGAAATGAAATACAAAATGTGAAATGAAGATAGTTATCACGATTCCTTACTTATGATAGTTGGACTTCAGTAGGTACAAATATTCAGTGATAATGTCTACTGAGAGGCCGAGCACTTCTACGAATACGAACGAACTGGTGTATATTACATCCAGAAGAGGAAGTCAAATACTGTTATATGAATTGTAATGATGTAATGAATTGTGTTAATGTGAGCTGACTGTAAGAATATTCATTTTATAAATTGCCCGCACAGCTCTCTTTTGCAAACTGTTTTCGATATCTCCTTTTCATTTCCTTCGCATTTCCCCATAAAAATACTGTTAGCATTGCTGACTTAAACATTAGGCAAGGTGAATCTAATTCATTTGGTTTTTTTCTCATTTATAAAGAGATTATTTACCGTAAACCAATCAATAACTCTAGCTTGATGATCATTTAAACAATAATAATTATCTATAATAAATATAACTCTAAATATTAATGAAGTATCGTCTGCAAACAATACTATATCACATAAATCCCCTACACAGGAAGGCAAATAATTGAAATAGAGTAGAAACAAAAAAGTCCCCAAGATTAACCCTTGTGGTACACCGATGTTAGTGGATGTTCCCGAAGATTTGCTATCGTTAATGTCCAGATTTTGAATGCGATTCGATAGGTAGGTAACTATGCATGATACTTATTGCCTGATTCTGAATAAAGTGTTTAAGCTTTGAGATTAAGGTGTCCTGATCTACGCAGTCGAAAGCCTCAGAAAAATTACAGAATACTCCTATGACATCCTGTTTTCCATTAAGAAGTTAGATACACTAACTCGGAGAACCTCCTTGATTTTGCACAAGGCGCAAAAATTTCTTTGAACATATCCGGGTAATGTATAAAGAATATTTACATCCTTGTACATAACTGGTAATGTAATTGGTAATGTACAAAGAACGAATATTTCTTAGTACATTACCCGGTTTTGTACAAAGAATATTTTTTCCTTGTATATTGCTGGTAATGTAACTTGGTAATGTACGAGTAACAAGCCAAATGAAGCCATATCAAAGGTGTTTTCTAAATATTTACAATATCAATAGAAATTTGATACGAATCAATAATTAAGAAATAGTTGAGTCGTCTATTATTTATTAATTTTTGTGCATAAAACATGATTATTTGTTGCAGATGCTATCTTGGCTTCTCCTGTAAACGTTCAACTACGCACTGCTATAAAGGGATTTAGCGGAGTGCCGGCTGATATATCTGGAGGCGACTTTCTTTCCCTAGAAGGTACGATTAAATAAACTTAAATTAAAATACATGTATATATATATGTATATGTAACTCAGAAAATATTATTATGGAAGCAATCCCAAACTTAAAACACAAGTCAAACTTAGTTAATAACTTAACTATCTATCTAGAATAAATATAGCTACACAAACATGCCGCATACTAAAAAAAATATATATCTCTTGAGCTGTGACGAGCTGTGTTAAACCTTACTTCACTATCTTGCTAGTCCTAATGGTTATCCTTTAAAACTCTTTGCCTTGAAAACCATCCCGGATAAGGACAAAATCAACCTGATTTAGAACTCTGCTGTCGAAGCCCTGTCATATGACATTTCACAAGTTTTAAATATTATTTAGCCCCTAATAAACCCTTAATGTCACTACAGGGGTTAACAGGCCTGGAGAAATCACAAAAAAAACTTACGGAGTATTTTGTGATCTCTCCAAAGCCTTTGACTGTTTATCGCATGACATTCTTCTAAAAAATATGGAGTACTATGGAGTGCGCAATAACGAGCTTAACTGATTTTTACATCGTATCTATCTGATAGAGAACAAGTTACTGAAGTAAATAATGTTAGATCAGATACTAACTCACTAATAAAATACAACTAGGCGTTCCGCAAGGTTTGATTCTAGACCCTCTCTTATTTTTAATTTATGTAAATTACGTTTCGATAGTCTGTAAGGATGTTGACATTATATTATTTGCTGACGATACAAGTTTAATAATTAAAGACAATTGTAAAGAATAATGTAAGTCAAAAATTTAATAAAGTTATTCCTACTCTTAAGGAATGGTTTTCAGTTAATAATTTACTACTCAATGTTGATTAAACACATGTGGTAAAATTTGGTTTGGGCAACTTCATAGGTAGTAGAAGACCTATTATTACAAAAAAAAACACCGTATCGCTAAGAGAGTGAAATACTTGGTATGTCTAGTAGGATATAATGATCAGGGGGGATTCACTATTTGTTTATTTATTAACTGAAACCACCCTGTATTGACATTATAGGTTGCAAAGGGGTTAAATATAAATGAAGTTTTGTGAAATTTCATCACACAGGCTTATGACTCTAAACATTTATTAAAAATGAAAGCGAGAAGAGACCTTCCTCTTGCTGTACTTCTTTTTGGAGTTATTAAGTATAATATGCCTCCCTATTTGCTTCAAAAGCTAGTTTGGTTTAAAGAGAAGTCACGGTACCAAAGAAGAGAATGTACTAGCGTATTTGCTACGCCGAAGCACAGATCAATGGCATTTCGTGGCTCATTCAGATTTGCAGCGAGCCGCTGCTGGAACGATTTACCTCCTCCAGTGCGTGCTCTCAAATCACTGCACACTTTTAGATGTACTTTAAAAAAAAATCTCTTATTAGCTCAAATAGAAGTTTAGCCACCTTATTTATTTATTTACTTATTTATTTCTTTATTCGTTTAGATGTATGCTCTCTCTACTTTGTTATAGGTTTCCTGAACTATTTTTGTGTATATTATTTATGTATAAGTATTCGTCCCCATAGTGACGTCATCCTTCGTAAGGCTCTGCCTGAAAATCAGCGCTGTCCTGCAAGGAGTAGCATTAAGCTGAGGCAGGACCAATTTGACGGACTCAGCACAGAGCGGATCCTATATATTATTATGTTATGTTATACTTGTACCTATTTATGTTTTTAAAACTAGTTACCTAACCTACTTGTGATTCAGATTGTGACATAAGTAGTCGTATATTGTACCTATGTACCTAAATGTGTAATGCTCTGTATGTTGTTTGTCAAATAAATGTATTTCTTTCTTTCTTTCTTTCTTTCTTTCTTTCTTTCTTTCTTTCTTTCTTTCTTTCTTTCTTTCTTTCTTTCTTTCTTTCTTTCTTAAGAAAGCAGATTTCAAAATTTGTTTATTTTAGCCTCAAACAAGAGTGATTTTCGAGTAAAGGGTTGCAAAGGATGATCATCAGGTCTTGCAAGATCGTGACATCAGAGCAATTTAAGCATTTGGCTTCTTTTTATGATAACTGGTCTATAACTTATTGGGCGATTATATTATATTAAAATATTTAAATAGTTCACAGTTAAAGTTTAACAAAGAGAAAGGTACACTCAGGTGAATAAAAAGAGATAGAGAAAACGTGTGCTTATAGTAAGGTGAAATGAAAGCACGCTTTTATCGTAACTTTCTTTTTGAGAAATATTACTAACACAAACCAAACATTACGAGATCTCAGTTTGAGGTGAACTAGTGTAGAACCTTCCACTGCACGATGCGTCTCATCGGGATCAGGCTTCAGTGACGCGAATGACGTCACTTAAAATAGATTCGTTGAGCATATTTGCTTGCTACAACACTTAGGATCACATATAACACAACTTTCCTCTCAATCGTTATCCTTTCACTTTACCTGTTACCGTGAGCCTTTCCAGGTTGTTTCCGTTCTTTTTTTCTACTTCTTCTAGTTTTCTAGTCTCGATGTTGAGTGCCTTCAGTATTGATGCGCATGCGCCGTTCATGTCCCAATCGCACATCGAAGCTTTACGCTAGCAGCACTCAAACCCACATGGTTGGAATCTAAGGGATAAATATAAATATCGCAGGAGATTAATTTTGAACAGCGCCAACTAGTCACAAAATAAGCAAAGCTAATATGTAATAGGGGAACTAGATTATTACTTAGTTTTTTTAAATAAATACTTATTATTACATTGAACACCTAAACACAGAACAAACATCAATATTCATCACACAAATGTTTGTCCTGGATGGGAATCAAACCCACAACTTACTATGAATATTACTACCTACACACTAGTAACATTATCTATACAATAATTAGTGCACAGATAATAAAATACTAACGTAAGTGTCCATATTCCTAGTTCATTGTTATTATTTGCTGTCCTACAAACAGAAAAAACCCAGACATGAAGGACTTATTCGTTTAACTGGGTATTTTTTTTTGCAATAGGAGAGCAATGACTACGAAATATTGTGATAATAAATATTGTATGTACCCTGGTATTTCCCCGTTTTCGTGGAAAAAACCCGTCGCTGTTATTATTATATAAAATGTCGTTATCACAAAATGAACACGTGGGGTGGGGTATTTAAACATCTAGTGGTTTCAATACATTCACAGTAGCATTTCAGGGAATGTTTGAAAACATTTTGTAAAATTTTCGCAAAAGGGTTTTATAAGAATCAGTTCTGAATCGTTAAAACTACATAACTTAAGGAATTGAGATCGGCATGATGATTTTAAAGTCAATTATTCTACTGCTCTTCAGCTTCACGTCATCTTTGATATCAGGTAAGAAATCATATTCATTTTACCCTTTTGATATTCATTATATATTTTATTCATTTTACCATTGTACCCTTTTGGATTAGCCATTTCATATGGCTCAAGGTGAGATTTATTCCAAGCGCTAGTCCTTCTTTCAATAAAAATAAAGTTTATTTGGATTGCAGATAATACAATATTTTTATAGACGGCTTCTAGAAGTAGTCTCTCAATAGTTTGACTATGTCAAGTATGTATGATGGCAGTTCGTAAAGTTTGACATTAGGGTAGTTTCCACACACGATTACAAGAGTTTTTACACACATATTTCTACAGGTCAAATTAAAACTTAGACCCTAAACTTCATGTACGATAGTTTTGCTAAGCTTTACCCAGTCTTCAAAAAGTACAAAATATCTAAGCTGGCTTGGTGACTAGGTATTTATATTCCAGACTATTATTGATAATTAAATTTCAATGCTTGCCATTTACGTAAGGATAACGTTATTTACTAAAAGTATTTTAGTAGGTATTCTATCCGTAATCTAGTTCCCATATTACAAGCTATGCTTAGCTTGGGGCTAAATGGCACTGTGTAAAATGAATGTCCTGTTATATTTATTATTATTATTATTGGTATTATTATTCCAGGTGCAACGGTGAAATACAAGTTCAATGAACTAATGGGAGGATGGCTGAAGATGCATGCTATTCCAGCAACGTGGGATGATGCTTGGAGTAAATGCATTACTGAAGGTATCTCGGTTAACTTACACACTCACATCCACCCATTTTATATCATATAAAAAAAAATCATTACGTCAGTGGAAAATTATATATTTTTTAATAACCGGTTACCAAAAGAATAGTAAAATTCCATTTTCGTAACTGATATTTCGTAACCAGGTACGAAAATTGAATTTTACCAAAGGACACACTTACATTCGAAATTATGTTTATCGCTGATATCTTTGTACGAATGTCGGTAATATTCTATAAAGCACCCAACAAAGCGACCCACCAACCTCAAACCAAAGTCGTCATCGAATTATTATTTTGCAATGATAAACTGTCTCGGCGGCCAAACGAAAATACGGGTATTGGCGCCAAATATTCTAATATTTTTACCTATTTCTATCTAGTAGGGATAACGACATAAATGAAAGGATTAAAAAAAGAGGAAAGGAGCAAAGGAGTTAATTAATTTTTTATATACAATTTGATGAGTCAATAAATAATAAATAGTTGAGAGATCATATTTTTTTTTTCCTGTTTAAACTAATATTACGTTTTAAATTAGATGTTGTGTTTGGTTTGGTAAACATAAATATTTATTTATTCTCTTTTATTTTGTGCACTCTCCTACCATCAACCGTACTTGTACTATCCTCTACATCCTAAGGTTGCCTGGAAGAGATCCTCTATGGGTGGTCTTATCGCTTCTAAGTGATAAGACCACCCATTGTACTGTTAACCAGTACCTATTAAAATTGACTATTGCCCTAAATGTTTTTGGTGTATTATAAATAATTTTTATTCATATTCATTTTGTGCAATAAATATGATTTGTTGCAGATGCTGTTTTGGCTTCTCCTGTAAACGTTCAACTACGCAATGCTATAAAGGGCTATATATCTGAAGTGCAGGCGTCTGTACACGAGATATTTACCGGAGTGCAGGCTGGTTTATCTGAAGGCGACTTTCTTTCCCTTGAAGGTACTATTAAAAAAACTTTATTTAAAATATGCATAATTATGTATAAAATGTTTCATAAATGAAAGCAGTCCAACCTGAAAACAGTGAGTTAAAATTAGTTAATAACCCAACTATGTAAGTCTGTGTGCAATCAATATTGACAACACAAATAGCCACATTCTAAAAAAAAATAAGAATTTTTCGACGCATTTTTTTTTAATAAGTGATCAATGATGGGTTATATCTTGATCTCTACGCGTATCTAGCTAGCCAGAGCAAGGTTTACGATGAAGCAAGCTTACCCAGATAGCACTGGCTTTCCCGCGCACCTACAGAATATGGCATTCGTTTGGTGCTGGGCTTTAGTAAGAGGTCGGAGGTCACTAGATAGGTGGACCTTAACAGGTGTTACCATCAGTACTGCGATCATTCTGCAGTAACAAGTTGAAAGTTGAAAAACTATAATCCGACTGCATAATTTCATGTTCATGTACAATCCCCTTTAACGATCAAACCTTTCAGACATACCCAGCGTTATAACCTCTTAATTTTTTATTCATTTTCTTATTAAAATTATGTAAGTACCCAGTCCTACAATTTAGAGGCACCAAACGACTCCTCACATGTCAAAATCTATCAATTCGCCTCAGCTGCAGAGCGTTGCAATGAAATAGACATGCACACATACATCTATCCATGCATACTCTCGAAAACAATAGGTACCCTCCTTCTAAGGCAGGCGAGTAAAGTAGAAAGTCGTAGCCGAGTGAAGACGGCCGTGGGTCCTTTTTAGTTAACTTATAATGTATAATGTATTTATATTTTTCTTTTAGGTGTTCCTCTATCCGATATGCCCGTTATCATAACGGCGGGATCAACCATCAACTACGAAGGCTCCGAGAGCTGCGTCGCGTGGAAGCACGGAGCTGATGAAGTGAGACATGCTAAATGCAGCGACAAATTACCCTTCGTTTGCTACAAGAAGAGAACGGCACTGAAAGTTGCCACATGCGGAAATCCTGATCTAGGTTTGTCCTTGTAAATCCCAAAGTTGAACAACAAAGAGCACTATGCTTAGGTATTAGTCAAAGTCAAAGTCAGTATGTTACAGTATTGGTTTGGCTGGTGGTAGGATTTTGATTAAGTCCGCCTGGCTAGCTACCACCATCTTACCTTATTCTTTCGCCATAATATCAATTATTTAAAAATAGGTTGTGTTCCGGCATATAGAGGTAAGATAGCCAGTTCCTCAGTTTGTTGAGGATTCCGGGTGAAGTGCGCCTCCTTCTTTGGCCTTATCTCAACTTGTAACCAGGTGAGATGAAAGCCGAGTGCTTCCCCGTCGTAAAAAAAAAACAAAGAAGTCTGTCCATCTGCCCAACTAGGTCATTCTTTAGCGATTATCAGATCGTAAATAATCATGTTTAAGAATGTTCAGGTGTACGAATCGCTCTGCATCATGCAGAGTTGACGGATAGGAATCTTGTAATGTGGGTCAAATCGAAACCAAGCTCACTGTGCATGTCCAATTCGCATTTGGTCAGTCTATTTTATTTTAGGACAATTGATTTGGTTGAATATTTATAAATGGCTTATAGACTATACCTTCCAGTATCATCATCATCATCATCAGGGCTATGCCATAATCACCACGCTTGGCAGGCGTGTTGGTGATCGCAGTAATGAACGTTAGTAATCAATAGTGCGTAGTAGTCCCACTGAGCTGCCTGCCTTCCGGTATCATCGTCATCTGATGATGAAGCCAAAGGGTAGGCAGTGCACTGAAACTCCGTAAAAAACAACTTAACCTAGCATTGTGGCTTAGTGGAATTGTCTTAAGATGCATTCTGTCTTTAAGTGCCGTATACTTGTATCATCATCATCATCATTATTATGATTATCATTATAGACCATAAAAGCCCACTGCAGGACATGTGCCTCCCCCAATGCTAAAAAAAGCAATAGAGGGTTTTGCTATAATCACCATGCTTGGCAGGCGTGTTAGTGATCGCAGTAATGATACTTATGTACTTTTTATTTTGTATATTCATATTTTCTTTCTTTCTTTCTTCGTGTGGACTGGGTAGCAGTTCTGGTATCAGAATTTATGAGCCGCCGCCGCCACAGGCGTCTAACTTGGCTCATTAACGACCACTAGCACCATACATATCGGGCAATCAGGTGATACGAGCCTGCAATATCCTAACCAAATTGGGAACAAACATCCAAAAGATGTGCCCCACCCGTGTTTGTCTCGGGTGGGAATTGAACTTACAACCTTTAACTGATTGTACATCAAAACCAATTCTTATATAAAGAAAACTATCTAGTTGTTGGAAAGATTACGCACCCGTGTCATTTCTATTAAAGCTTTCTCATCGTGGGTTCGATTTAGAAGCTTAAAAAAACCTGAAAAAATGTAACATAGTATACGTAGGTAGCTCATAGTATGTTTGTTAAAAATTTGTACCCAATTATCTATTGAAGTTTGATTTCATTTTAGTTTTTACAACGTATTATGAAGTTTAACTCAGTGTAATAGTGGCTATATTTTTTTATACACAGGGTATACATACGAGTACAGGACTGACAGCTGCTACAAGTTTCATCAAATTGATTTGACTTGGATTGAGGCGTTCAAGAAATGCAATAAACAAAGAGGCTACCTGGCTGTCATCAACAGTGCCCAGGAGCACCAAGTTCTTAAAGAACTCTTTGAAAAGAACTTCACTCCAGGACATAACAATGATTATGCTTTAATTGGATTTCGTGACTCTTTGGAAGGGGAATCCTGGAAGACTGTCAAGGGTTGGTAGATTATTTTGTAGAGTTTAATATCCTGAAACGTTGTTGAATTTGTCAATTTTTATATGCATAACGGTTAAAGTGTTACTTGATGTGTGGATTCTGTTTTTAAAACTCATTAATTTCAGGCCAGAGTCTCGCAGAGGCAGGATTCGACAAGTGGGCGTCAGGAGAGCCCAACAATATACGAACTGAGCACTGCGGTTCTATATACAAAGATGGATATTTAAATGATATAATCTGTGAAGAATCATTCATGTTTATATGCGAGAAGAATGCAGAATATAAATTTTTATAATTTAGCTTTTGTTTTCGATAGTGGTATCTCAAACAACGTAACGTATAGGACGTTACGTTGTTTGAGATCCTATAGGACTAGGTATATCTATAATTATTGTAAATAAATATTTTTTCATCCCACCATCTCGGAAAGAGTATTTTTACTATTCGATATCTGAGTGCAAAAGCCATTTTTATCCGCTAGAGGTTAAAGTAAAATTGAATTTAGAACATCGTGTGCACTAAGTTTGTGAATTCAAAACATCAATAAACCTATTTACTTCTACCTCCATGGTGCCGAATTCATCATACAACCTTTTCTAATTTGTTAAAAACTCGAAGTCGGAACCTTCTTGGTGTATTACTTGTAAAGGCATCGTAGGAGCCATTACACTGAAAGAGCCTCAGTCAGATCCTTGGACTGGCCCTTCTACATCAAAAATGAGCCATTACTAAACACCTAACCATCGCCCTCTCATGCCAACATTTACGCCAAGGGAATCCGATGAATTAGTATGACAGATAGTTTACCGAAAAACAGTACACAAGTGACTAACACCAATATTACAGTACCAAACAAAAATATTACACTCAATTTAAATAACTGTGGCAACGTTACTTTCAAATTTTCTGAATTATACCTTAGTATTATTTTGTTATAATTTAAAGATTATTCTGTAATACTTACCTGTCATAATGTAGTAGTTAATACCTAAACTGAAATAAAAGTACCTATCTTGTGATTGTAAACGTTTTTTTTTGCATTCCCTCGCTAACGCTCAGGATTCTAATTTTGAATCACTCGCTGCGCTCGTGATTCAATTTTAGAATCCTTCGCTTGCTCGGTCATCAAAATTGAACACGCGGTTAAAAAGCAACTTTGCACTCTTGTATAACAAATAACTATTATCTGCAATTCAAATTGTGGACTCATACATTGAGTTTTTTACATACCTTCGAAATACCAAATAACATTCGTCTCTTACTAAAAAAGATGGACTTTAAAGCGTCGTTTTTCAATACAAAGCATATATATGCTATATAGGTTCACTGTAACTTAATTTTACCCCTATACTCTACGACCAGCTGGACCAGCTGGAAAAAATCAGAGATGGGTAATTGCCACCAAGACCAGGGTCCTGGTCTATCTATCTCTGTTTTTTTTTTTTCGTTTTTTTCATTGTGTTTCTTTCTTTTGAGTTCTCAGTGAAATCGATAAATTGTTTATTATTCTTGATGAATGATAAATTATAGCCGCCATTTTTATTGGAACCAAAATGAAGCAGTCATTCAAAATGGCGGCGACCTAGGTCAGACCAGAAGAACAAGGGGCTTTTACCGCTATTTAAACCTATTTTTGTTTTATTGATTCTATTGAAAGTACTAATTGGATTCATTTCTTATATATATTTGGAATATCAATGTAGTAAAACATTAAAAATTTACTTTACCATTTAAATTATCTACTAACAAAATTCATAAGTCTGTATAGGGAAAAAAAAATTACCTACTTGCTTTGTCTACTTTAACTAACAGGGCTACATTCTGGAACTAAACTGGAATATCGCAAATTTGATCGTAATTTGTTTACATTTAATTGACTTAACACATAAATAAAAAAAATAACCCTGCAGTTTTGAAGGAAGGTCTTTTTACATCTTCACCTTTATTGAACGAAACATTTAAAAATTGAATATCTAAATATTTGCGAGCAAAGTTCGCTCAGTAAAACAAACAATAAAGAAATCTCAACATTTGTACCATAAGAGAGAGGACGGACTCGGGGTTGTGACCACGAGTCCACAGATTGACTTAATTCAGTCAAGTGCGATCCTTGACGATGCAGTGTGACCATGAGTTAAATAAATTCTTAATAGTCACACCAGTGCGACAATCTGGTGTGACCAGGCGTAGCAGTCCATAAAAGGTGTTGTTATAAGAAGAGATACCAATACAAAGGTACCTACGGGAGCGGGTATATAATCACCCACTGATTTCAAAACATACACAGATCAAGAGAGAGCTCGTGAATCTCTTCACTCAAAAGTTGTTTAATAGATAACACCTATCACTACAATGATTTTGCAGTCCGTCAGTCTACTGTTCTTCTTTATAACAAATATCATATCGGGTAAGTCATATTCTGCAACTGGTATATACCTGCTAAAATAAGTAATAATTGAATATTCCGTGCCATTAATTATTTCCATTGACCCCTTAACATATGTTTGTGTTTTATGTTCTGAACTTCCATAATTTGCCTGTAAATGCAGCATACCCCTTCTTGCTTAATGCCCTAGCGGAGACAAAGAACTGCTTCCATACCATTCAATCGGCTTGTTAGGGCAGTAAGTAAAGTTCCAGAGGGTAGGTGACCAACTACGTGATCTTTTGAACCAACTTAAAAAATGGAGGAGGTGCTCAATGCATGTCTACCGATCACACTGCGAGTTCTTAATGTCAGTAGCGGTAGGTCTGAAATTGGTCGTATTTTAAGTTGTCTTATGAAGATCTTCCGACCTGGGGCATGGACCTCGACCACAGTATGAGTATGGACTTATGTTGTAGTCGAGGGTTCAATTCTGACCTGATACCAATGTGAATAGTGGCTAGTAGGTACAAGTGATAACATCTTATCACAAAAATGAGTAAAACAAGATGTTTTTAAAAACAATTGAAACCGATTTTACAATAAAACTGATGCGTTCATATATTTTGCAAGGCGGTGCCTATTGGTATGTGATGACTGATACTATGATGACCTTACTATTTGTGTTGGCAACTGCTGTTGCTGTTGCATGCGATATACTTCATTATTTAAAAGTTTTAGTGAAGTCTGTTCCTTTCTTTTAAAAGACTAAATGCTTCTTCTTTTTTTTTTTTTTTTCCCTACATTACAACCATTTTTTAATTTTTTCATAGTGTTTGACGTAAAAGCGCTTGGCATGGCTTAATCTAACTTAGTGACAAATGCTGCTAAGGCCGAAGGTGTGAATGCACTCCACCCGGAATCCTCAACAGACATATGAACTGGCTATCTTACTTCTGAATCTATCTATTTATCTACTACCAACAGAACCAAGCACACACTTCTCCCCCCAGAGAATCGAGGCCGGGATCTCGGTCGAAGCATTAGACCACAGAGGTTTTTCTCATAGTAACTATAGTACAATTTTGCCAACAATCGATGAAAATGTAATTGTGATTACCACAGGCTGTAATCTTCAGCAGAAGGACATTGTTTCGGTTGAGGAGTGGAATATGTCAAACACACTTGGCTTTAATGTCAAAGTCAAGGTCAAATATTTTTATTGAGTAAGATTATTTTAGAATCACTTTGAAACGTCATATCTACCGCCTGTCCGGGTTTTTTATGGTCCATTACAATGAATATTACAGGATAAATATATATTATAGGTCATTAATACCATCTAGTCCCAAGCTAAGCAAAGCTTGTAATAAGGGAACTAGATTACGGATAGTTAATTACTATTATTTTTTAAGAAGAAACCTTTCAGCAAAAGTTTAATCAATTTAGAATTGAACAAATTGTGACTGTATTGTCTTTAAGTGAGTGTATAAGTAGACGTATGGATTTATATTCCGATTCTGTTTTACGTCGTAAAACTCTTTGATTTTGCTATTTTTATATTGACGTAACGAGTGTATCAGGAAGTGAAGGATGTTCTTAAACTTCCGGTCAGATTTTCCGTTTCCGACCGTGTGCCATGCATTTTATCGTGATGTCATGTGACGTAGGCAATTTCAGAGCGAGCTCACGGACTATAAGGTTATGTTATTCCAGGTGCAAAGCTCGGGTACATGTACAACGAGTTAGCGGGAGGATGGCTGAAGTTGCACGTAGCACCAGCAACCTGGGATGATGCTTCAATTATTTGTGATATCGAAGGTACCCTCGCCATGAACCACTGTCAAACAAACTCTTCATACTGACAGACAACGCGTAGCCAAAACCCAAAAACCGATGGATTTATATAATTACATTTGGCAGTAAAGTTTCGTTTTGGAAAACCGACCTTGTGAAAGGGCTCGTCCGGGGAAGTACCACCACCATACATTTTTCAGCCGCAAAGCACCAATACTGTGTTTTGGTTTGAAGGGTATGGTTGCCTGTGATATTACGGGCGCAATGCAGTGCCGCAGACCATGTACTATATGGATGTGGCCTACGCAGTAAGGCTCTGTTATAGGCAAGAGATGCACTGAAATCAGGTGGGCTGCTTAGGTTTCCGTAGGTTGTATAAAAATAAGAGCGATTTTTTTTTATTATGATAGGAAGGCCCAGTAGTCTTGCTTTCTCATACAAACGCAATTCCTCGTTCATTTCAAAATGACTACTTTACTGCGATCAATCCGTCTGGCAAGCGAAAGGTGATTATCTCTTACCGTGAGATTTATGAATCTCTGTTTAGTAGTGGACTTTAAAAGGCTGTTGTAGGGAAAAGGAAATAGAGCCTGAACGTTTGTTCATCAGCGTTGTGAAGTTCGATAATTTTTAATGTTACATTACGGAATTGGTGAAGGATTAAAATTTGGGTTGAAAATTGTTGAAAGAAAGATGGCAATTTTTAATGCACTACACATTGTTCCACTAGTATAACATACTAGAGTAACGCCCGGGAAATCCAGTTATCCCGTGGGAGTCCCTACCTCAATTGATTTGTTAGCTGTCTGTCCAGTAAGCAGCCCATTAAGCGTCCAAATGGAATTTAATTTCGCATTTCGTCCAACACGCACTTCGTCCAACAGGCATTTCGATCAGTACAAATTACGTCTACACGCATTTGGTCAAACACTTATTTGGCCTTACAAGCATTAAGCTCGATAAATATTTCGTTCAACTGCACAAACTGGTTAATTACCCACTAAATTTTAACATTAATTTGACACACGTTTCTTTAAAGCATGTTACTTGTGTAGTGCAACTCTCTTTTGCACTTCTTTTATAATCCGCTAAAAATACATATATTAAATTTTATCTGTTATAATTTGGTCGGTATTTTTGACGCTATTACTGAAAGTGTGCAGTCTGTGATATCGTAACGTTTTAGCAATACCGTTACTAAGTAAAGTAATATTGGTTTGTCTGTTGTAATGTACTCACCAAATGGACGAACTGCGTAGTGACGAATCTTGAAATGGACGAACCTCGAAATGGACGAATAAAATTATGGATGAACTGAGTAGTTGACGAACGGCAAAATGTGAAAAAAGGACCGACAGCTAACAAATCCCTTACTTACACAAAAAAAAAATATCAACATCTGTCCAGCAATTTAGGAGGAGAAATATGTATAATGTAGTTTTTTTACTTATTTAGGATATTTTAGTCCCAATGTGTGAAAATTTGCGTAGAAGTTTATACAAAAAAAGAATGTAAAATGGTGTTAAGCGAAGGCTTCTGTTAAGGCGCGCTACGCAGCTAAAATCGCGGCAGAAACGATTGTGAGAGTTGACAACGGCAAGCATATTATGTAGGTGGCGCATGCGTATCGTAAATACATTTTGATAATTCTTATTCTGAGATCGCGTTGCTGGTATGTAGGTAGGTAATGTGACCATATGATGGTACCTTTACTGGCACAGAACAAATAACTTATTTAAATTCGTCCTAATATTTATTCTGAGTCTAGGTGTTGTCTGACCACTGCGAGGATGACAAGCACACGTCCGACGTCGCCTGTGGTCACAGAGCTACTGTTGAGAGCAGGGTTGCCGCTATGACAAAAAATAAATCGCTAGACCAGCGTCAAAAAGTCGCCAGATATGTGAAAAATCTAGCTAAATGTCGTTAATTTTTTTTATGGAGAATAAAAGACGATGAAATACAAATACAAATTCTAAATACAGGTGCACGTTTTACGACAGTTAGGTACAAACAATATTCAAAATTGAATGAACTGCAACATTTCGTCATCTAAAACATCATTCTCATCACGAACATTGGCGATAGCTGTCCTGGAAGTTGTTGGTCCTGGTTCTGTTTGTTTTTTAATGATTTTTGACAGGCGCCTTCAGGCAAAACGAAGCTGTGGCTAGTCTGTTCTGATTTTTTTTGTTGGCTTCCTTTGAGAATAATTGAATGCAAAGTATCAGGCGCCAATCTGTTTCTTAGTTTGTTTTTTACGATATACATCACACTGAACATTCGCTCAATTTCAGCGTTTGAATGTGGCAGCGATAGCAGACTGCTATAGATATATATATTTGCAGCATTTTTATATTTACAAACTTTAGTAAATTATCTTACATCAGTATCACCAAAATGGATAAAGGTTGAATGAATACCGAGTAACCCTGAGTATAACTGAGTATTTTGAAAAGTCGCTAGATGTCGCTACTTTTTTTTTTGTCGTTAAATATGAAAAAAGTGTCGCTAAAAATCCCCTAGATCTAGCGCTAAAACGACAACGCTGGTTGATAGGCGAGCGTGCGGTGCGCCTGTAAATTTTCAAATAATTCATGATTCAAATTAAATTTGAATTGGTATCAAAAAACTAGCATATCTTTAATGTAACCTGTCATTTAAAATAAATCGTAAGTCGTATATTCATTGTAGGTATCATCATATTTCTCTTTTAAATTTTGAAACGTACCATTTTCAATAAATATTTTGATCGAGAATTTTTTCAGCTACTGTTTTCAGCTTACCTTTAATGTAGATAGGTACCTGAAGTAATACATATATTAAAATAGACTCGTGACTTGTTCAGAAGTACTATAATTTTCCATTGGAAAAAGAGGAAACGTCTAATGACAGGGCATTAAAAAAGAAAAGAGCCAGCTTAATCAGCGTTTTTGGAAATTCATGATCTACATAAGGTAAAATGAAGGATAACATTTCTTGGAAATAATTTTAGGAGTCTAGTTGTTCCTCAGATTTTATGGACGAGAAATCGCATTGGGTGTTTTGCCACATTTCTAATATTGTTATGATTTTGCAGGTGCTGTTGTGGTGACTCCTGTTACCGTTGAAATACGTGATGCAGTGAAGGGGTTTGTACCCCAGATGGATGCGAACGTATCCAATATATACACCAATTTCTCGCAATTGTTTTCCCTTGCAGGTACGTGATAAATTTTATAAGAAATTTCTAAGATCGAGTTTTCACCAAAATACGATGGAAGATAAATATTTAAAAAGGCTATCATAATTATAATCGGTTAATTACAGCGGTTTTGGTCAGCAGCAATTTCAATTTTTTTTTTGCAGTTTAAAAATAGTTAAAATATTAAGGTGTTTCTGTGTGCAAACTAAATACTAAATACATTTACTGCTCCGTTAAAAGTTCGAATTATACGCAGCGAAAATATTTTTTTGCTGATTGAATATTGAAAAAAAAAAAACACATAGTTAAGCCACATCTGTACTTGTTTATTAAGTGAGCTTGTGGTCAAGAGTTTTGCTTTCCCATATAAAAAAAACAACCCAAGTAAGTCACGTGCAGACTTCGAGAAAGGACTGAGAAACCATCCCGCATGTTATACATATATTGCAGGGTGGATTTTTCACAGCATGGGCAGTTCGATAGATACATCTAATAACTTTGGCGATTTGTGCGCTCGATATCTTCGACCTAATCCCTCCTTTCCCTTTCCATCACTGAACTAGCAGACGTACGGCAGATTACAACCCGTACCTTGTAGATGATCCATTGTGCCAAACACATCGATTTGTCACTACCTTTATTATTCAAACTGGTAAGGAATGAAACAACTTGCTCACGTCTGCTTTTTCACACCAATTCATTCTTGGGGTCTTCAAGTCCAGAGTGAACAGGTTCTTTGTAGACAAGTATGCTCCATCATAGGCCACATCTTTGTTTTTCAAGTAAGTTGGTGTTCAAATGCTTGGCTATAATCAATAAAAAACTCGATTGAGCCCAGAGTGCGGTTTACGGTGCGTAAACACTATATATACTCTACTGATGCTCTTTATACTGAAACTGAGGTTCTTCAAATTCGGTAACTGTTAATTCTGAAAGCCTTTGTGACACTAAGTTGTTTTCCACAAATAAGACTATGACATTGGTTCTCACTTCGCTAAAGTCAAAATCATACGAGGATACGGAAAAAGTCCTCTCCTTCACATAAATAGCCCACTCGTCTCACTCCCAATTCGTCCCTGTGATCCTAGCAATTATTTGCATAACTAACACATTCACACATATTTAGGTACATCCTCCAATCGTCACTATTTTGAAAGACCTGATGATCATTCCATCATCTTGAAAACCACTCCTATTAAGGACAAAAATAAACTTATTTTTAAATCTGCTGATTAAATGCTGTCATTTAACATTTCACAAGATTTATTTACATAATTTCGTAAATACAGTAAATAATTAAACAAAATAGTGAATTGTGAAGTCAACCCACACCAGTTACACTATATCTACAAGACAGGAAAAACCACTCCTATCAAAAAGTTAAATGACTTCATTTGAAATGTGCAGTCAATACTCTTCCAAATGACACCGCACAATACATAGATCTCCTTGTCTCACTTAAACTTTTAACACCCTTATTTCTCAAAAACTACCCACCTTAGTTCAAAAAAATCTGATACCGATTGATTAGTTTCATTTTAGCATATTTAAAATTTCAAATTGATCGGATCAACCAATGAAAAGGTATGGGTGAAATATGGTAGCTCTTTTAATCCCAATATTTCAAAAACTACCTTATCGACAATCGCCCGCGACAATTAATTTCTTTTTATCTTTTATATTTATTTATCTCTTTATCATTTTAATTAAGTTGGATTACCCGTTCGAGGGTTATGCCGTCACAAATATTGCCACATACATACATAGGTGCATACGTACAGTGTCGAATTTCTCAAGGTAACTCGGAGGGGTTTGGGTATGAACTTGGGTTGGGTATTATTACTTTATTATTTTGCTTGTTATGGTGCTCTTCTATCGTGAAAATCTCAAGAGCGAGCAGCAAGAGTAGATCATGGAAACAGTCCGTAATTCTATGCATTCGTGGCCAGACAGATTTAAGGACTGTATCAAAGAGAAGGCGGCCATTTCGAATATCATGTAAAAAAAATGTCGTGTTCCGGCATTTAGAGGTACCTAAGATAGCCAGTTCCTCAATTTGTTGAGGATTCCGGGTGAAGTGCGCCTCCACCTTCGGCTTTATCTCAACTTGTAACCAGGTGAGATGATGGCCAAGCGCTTCCCCGTCGTACAATAAAAAAAACAATAATTTATAGATAGCAGAGACTTCAATAAAAATATGTACATTAAAGTTTTATGAAAAATGATATACTTGATTTTAATAAAAATAAATGCATTTTCATTTGTAACATAACTTATTACCCGACCAAGGCAGTTACATGCCAATTCCATACTATACATAGGCAGGGGGCAATAACAACCATCATAACACTCACTTTTTTACATGACGCTACAATATTTTATTTTTACCAACCTATAGCAATAATTTACTTTGGTTCGTAGGTGTTTCTTCAAAAGTGGCCGTGGTATTTAATAATGACTTCAAAACCTGTTTCGCTTGGAGTGTGGCAGAGGATAAGGTTATAAACGTTAAATGCGACGACAAGTTACCCTTCGTCTGCTATAAGAAGAGAGCGTGCGGTGCTGATCCAGGTGGGTGTTATCTACGTTTATCTCCTTTATGTGGGGTCAGGTCCCGTGGTTCTCCATCCGGGTGTAGTACGGGGACTTATAAGGTCTCGTGCTCCAACTGATGACGTTATAGTACAGTGAATCAGTCAATTGTTTTCCCTATATGATTCAAAAGATCTAAACAATTCTTTAATATGAGTGAATTAACATGTACAATGTCACACTCACCATTGTTTTAAACTGCATATACAAAAAAATATTTTTATTGAAGAGATCTTCATTTCAGATGACAGATGTCATTTTGACGGCTGTCATCAAAAATGTTACTTCGATAGTTTTCAGAGGTTTTTCTTTTCATTTCATTCATCAATTAAATATTATGCAAAAATTGCGTTGAAATAAATCCTATTGATTACCTAAAATATGTTAAATTATGTAGATATTTTTATTAATAACGTGACTGTACTGAATATAAGTTGGAGCACGGGACCTAATAAGTTCCCGTGCTGCACCCAGGTGTATAACTTAGGTGAAGCACGGGTCTGGACCCTATATGTGGAAGTTTTATGACATTATTCACGCTCAAGGACGTTTAAGGGTTGGGTTGGGTATATGGGCCGAGAAGGTTGGCACAACCGAAGAAAGGCAGGGATGTGAGCGTACTTTACAGCTCTGGTACCAATCTGGTCATACGGTAGTTCGTCTCAATTGTCCCTAGCTGCGGTGGAACCTCGCAGCCGTATGGGTTTCGTGTTGTGAGCGACCATGTTTGGTTCAAAAGCTACTCGCAAGAGTACCAACTTGCAGGTATATTGCTTCTAGGCGGCAAAACCTACCACCAATTGTTCCAAACTTTTGTAAGATACAGTGTGCCTGTCGTATATCCTAACGGTTGATCACTATCAGACAAGGCTTTGCTTAGAGCAGCATAAGGATTGTCCGTCCACCAAAACATCAAAACATGATTTGTTTTTCTCTGTGCCTGAACTGCAATATTTTTTTCAGGATATACATTCGAACAAAAGACTGACAGTTGCTACAAGTTTCATCGAAACGGCTTGCCGTGGTCGGATGCGTACAAGAAATGCAAGCAAGAAGGAGGCTATCTGGCTATTATCAACAGTCTCACGGAGCATAAAGTTATCAAGGAACTCATCAAAAATAATCAGTCTCCCAGTTATGCTCTAGTTGGATTTCGTGACTTCCAGGATGGAGAATCCTGGAAGACGGTCAAGGGTTGGTAGATGTTTATTTATTATGGTCGAGGTAACTTTATTCGTTCTGATGTAAAACCGAGACTGTTCGGTAAGGAACACTCGCGTGCCTGTTAGCAAAAAAAAACAGTGGTACTCCGGGACCCTACTGACCCACCATACCCCTGGCCATACCCCTGAGGGTAGGGTGGGACTTAACCATACTACCGATGGGATATGAAAAATTGAGAAACAGTATAGATTTAAATACAAATTTATTACTATTAAACTAAAAAACTTATTCGATTAACGAAAGCTATTTTGGCAAAACTAATTCATGTTGAAAGTTAAAAACAACTATTTTGTTATTGAACCTACCTAAATAAAAATACGTAATAAACTACGATCTTAATTTGTCTAATGCATGCCCAATGGTAATTTTATTGTGCAGTAAAACTGCATTTGGACTTCTCAAATAAAATTATCATTAATAATTTGTTCCGTTCGACGTTTTTTAGGAGTAACCTTTGTTTTATGAATATTGTGTAGGACATTTAACAATCGCATTAAAGTGACTGTATTCTTATTTAGCAATTTGTTTAATTTTGAATGAAACGACTCTAAAATATTGGTTGTCCAATGTCTTTCACCGTAAACGCTGAATGGATTATGTATTTTTAGCCAAACATTTTCAATGTAACATATGAACTTGTCCATCCGCTTCAAGTTCTTGCATTCTGATTTTATATAATCTAGTCCTAGTAATATTTTATCGGCAGGCAGAAGCGGTAAGGTGGCAGTGATTGCCACGATTCTCCTTTCAGAACTTCGGAGATTTAGCATTTTTCCAAATATTGCGTACCCAATGGTAATAGCATCCCTTTATAGTGCAATTTGGAATTACTTTCGAAATTGCATTAATTGCAGCTTTTTCATAATCACAATGTATTTTTAATGGTCTCCATTCCGGTATTTATGACATAATCAAATTGAACAAAATTATAAAATACGTGTTTGTTCCTCAGCTTGCTCGTGGTAGTAATTAGCTAAAAGGAAATCTTTGAACTGACCCGGTACTTCAACTTCACCAACAATTTTGAACACGGTCTTTGATATGTGTGCCGATTGATTTCTTGTATCGTTCTAAATGCTTTACACTCTCATACGGCGGTAAGCACCCCATTGCTATATTGAGTCCCTTGTCTCTAAATTCACTGCTTTTTTTGTCATATAATCTCTGAATGGGTTCATCGGAGGATATTACTGTTTCCCGCAAATCGCATACTTGCTTTAACATCTGATTTTTATGTTCATCTACTTCGCAGGTATGGTCCTTTATTGCAATTATCGTTTTATCCTAAAATGCAAAAAACAAGTAGCAACCACCAAATATTATACCTACATCAAGGTGGAATAGCAGGAAAAGGCTAAAAAGAAATGAAGACTAAGTAATAAAACAAATTACCTCTACAACAGTTAAAGTATCGCAACATTTACTAGTAAAGTATGAGCTACATCGCCATACCACTGAACTATTTTTATATATTTTGTGGCGATGATATCTGTATTTTCCATACAGTAGAGCCGTTCCGCCATTAATTTTAATGAACTCTAGTTCTTCTGAGGCCATTTTATTTAAATTGTTCTCCTAAAATTATTTCGTAAATAACTTTACATGTATTGTAAATAAGTATTTTTTAAAAAAACATCAACCATAAAATAAAAAGATTTCATTCGAAAATCGAAACAGTTAATTTTTTTTAAATGTCATCGAAAAATAGTTTATCAAATTGTGCAAGGAGTTTTATATCAAATAGTGTGAGGTTTATCTCTAACTTACCTGTTGCGAGCGACACAAGTATTACTTGAAATGAAATAAGCGAAAAGATTATCTTGATTGTGACTAATGAAACAAAACTTAGTTATGAATAAATACTTTCATAGATACGTGGAAGTCCGTAGGTCACATCTCTATGGTGGTATGGTTAAGTCCCACCCTACTCTCAGGGGTATGGCCAGGGGTATGGTGGGACCGTAAGGCTCCGGGAGATAAAGTGAAAACTTGAAGTTTTTCGATCTTTGCCAAAGAAAACAGTTGAGATTGTTGGTACTTGAATTTCAATGTGTTATACCTGCCGGGTGTTTACAATAGCGCCATCTATTGAGAGCTTTCTCTATCTTTCAGATGACTCCCCAAGCAACCCCAAACAAATTTTGTATTTCACTTGGTCACAACATTTATAGATGTTATTATGACACAGAAATTTTCAACCCATGACGGGACTCTAACCCGCATCTTTTCCTAAAGCCGGAAACGCTCTAACCAACTGAGCTACGGGGGTACCGCCGCAAATTCGGAATTTTTGTGTCATATCTCTCAGCTGTAGCGCTGATAACGTCATCTAGCAGAGATTCACTGAACTTTGATCTGCCCTAGTGTTTGAAATTACACTTAAAATCACTAGCGAGAAATGGCGTTTTAGCTTTTTAATCAAATTTTGTATTTTTGTATTCCATCGTGGGTTGTGAATTTTAACATTTGTAAAAAACCCCAAACAAGACGTATAAGTTAAGTGAGATCTTCTTGTCTCACTTAACACCCCATTTTCTCAAATAATACCCTAGATTCTTAAAAAACCTTATTATCTATTGATGATTAAAAATGTAATCTCTACAAATTGATCATTTCGAATTGATCGGATATGCCATGCAAAAGATAAAGGCAAACTATTTTAATTCTTTGAACCCCAATATCTCAGAAACTATCTCAGTTATCAAAAATCCATGGAAATCAATTTTAATTTGTGATCGATGACCGATTTTAATGTCATATAAACTTTTAATCTTGACAGTTAAAATTTAATTAAAATCGGATAATCCGTTCGAGAGCAATGTCGTCACAAACATTGCCACATACATAGACATACACACATACATACAGTGCCGGATTTACCAACTTAACTCGGAGATCCCGTTCGTTTCTCTCACTCGATCAATTAATGTAGACTTATAAAAACCCATATTTTATTTTAAAATTAAAATGTGCTACTTTGTTTTTTATAAATTAATTGATTTCAGGCCAAAGTCTCGCAGAGGTAGGATTCGAAAGGTGGGCTACGGGAGAGCCCAACAATGGTTTCCAAGGAACTGAGCACTGCGGTTCCGTAACTAACGATGGAAATTTAAATGATTTGCAATGCGAAGCCCACATACCCTTTTTCTGCGAAAAGAATGCATACTAGAGGTTATCTTATTTAGCTTTTAATCACGCAAGACTTGGGTTAAACTATTGTAACGCTGACAATTTTTTTTGTTAATAAATCAATTGAAAGGAACTATTGTTTATTTTCACTTTTTTTTGGCAACGGGGACTTGGCTCCCTTAGGGGAGCCAAGGTGTTTCTCGCCAGGCGGACTTAAACAAAGTCCTACCACCAACCAAACCAAGCACAATATTGTACTTCCCCTGGTGTGCATTACCTCAGCAAAATTAATAATATAAATAAATAATAAATGGGGGATCGAACCCGGGACCTTTGGATCTGACAACGGTAGGCGAACCACTAGACCACAGAGCGGTTTTACTGCAGTGACATTTTTTTCTAGCAAAATCCATTGATTGAGGATCATTTTGTATCTCTGCATGCCCAACAGTGGATGTTCGCAGGCTGTTGACAATTATAATTTCAGCAAAAAACTCCCACTGCTGATCATACCTGACGCCTCCATCCATCGACTCCCCAAACTGCTACGATGTCTTCGTTCCACCGAAATGGTCTACTGATGCAATGTTCAAACAAGAACATTATACATTGTTTTGGCCAATCTGCAAACTTATTTCACTGTTGTTCAGCCGCCTAAAATATTGCATGCATGTTGTAACAAATAATAATCAATACAAGAATGTCATCTTTATTAAATTTAATTTGAGATCCAATTATCTATTTAACATTAATTTGGGTTATTTTGGTTTGTAGTGATTGGCGGCTTTGCTGTGACGTAAAAAATATACAAAAAAAATGAGTGTTATTTTGATTCGTGACAATAATATTTAATCCTCAAGAATCCTATTGATCTATTGTAAATGTGCACTTTTTTAAATTAGCTACCTATATCTCAATTAATATTTGATCCCCTTTTTTAATTCTAGGTCTACTGTTTTAATTATTGGTCTTTTTTTAATGATTGGTCTTGAATTGACGCACGACCTGGATGATAGGGATCTTATGGTGGATTTCGTCAGTAGGTGGTGAGGTTTTTTTTTTATTTTTGGACAAAACCGACACTACACGGAAAGCTCGGCCGCAAGACCAACACGGGAAAAAAAGATACCAAGTAGGATAACAACCACATCATTTTGAGCCAGAAATACTTGTTGCCACTTATTTGCGTAAATCAAAACAGATAAAAAAACGATTGATTAAAAGAGAGAGAATCAATCATTATAAAAGATGATCGTTCTGATTTTTTTGCTTGCTGTTTTAAAAAATACATGCCTTATGATTCTATTCTGTTTGAAAAGCATGTACCTTGTGATCCTGTGGCGATTGTATGAATAAATGAATTATTATCATAATAATCTAAGAAAAAGATAGAGTCTATATCAACTTACAAAAAATGTATCACAAAACAGACACAGTATCACAATACCGTAATGATATTACGGTATTGTGATCAATATGATGTTCAATAATAAATGTATTAAGATTATTTTTACAAACTCAAACATGAAAGAGACTAACCATCCACGACATAGGGCATCCGAGTGTGGGGGCTAGTATTCTGAGGTTTTCAATTTAACTACCCACCTTATAAACTATACTAATATAGGTTAACATCGGTAATTTAAATAAAAACACAATGAAAACATAGGTTTAATATAGGTAAACTTACTTGGTGTTGTATAATATGGTAAGTGTATTTACCTATTATTTACTTATTTTATGGTAAGTATTCTATCCGTTATCTAGTTACCATATTACAAGATTTGCTTATTCTGGGGCTAGATGGCGCTGTGTGAAATGAATGTCCTGTAATATTTAAAAAGAGATAAAGGAATGCTAATTTTACATGCACGCATGTTTGATTTCAAAATGTTAGCAATTATTGGCTACAAATAATTAATAAATTATTTTTCATAGATTTTATTTCTTGGTAATTAAGTAACATTTACTTATTCATTAATTATAATTATGATATATCTATAAAATATAAATTTTATGAATAATCCATTTGATAGTCTTACTTGTAAGTTCGTACATAAAGGAAGCTTAATTTTATTTTTTATTGCTATTTTCTGTATCGATGATTTTTTAAGGTGTTCAATTATTAGCATTTCAAATAAAAAAAAACGGAATTAATTAAATTAATTAATTATTTAAATTTGAACGTGTATTTATTTATAAATACAAATTTTCAACTCAATTGGATCAAAAATAAAGATTTTGCTTAGATACATAATTAAGTAGTGGATACATATAAGTGCAGGCTTAAATACAAATGCTAACCTACCTCTGTTTCATTTGGGTTACAATGTGTTTCAATTAAAATGCCATATACGTTTGAAACCGATTGAAATCCAACTGAAACAGTTAATTAAGATTACCTAACTCTGTTTCGTTTGGATTTCAATCGGCTAATATGCCAGACGGCAAGACTATAAATACATTTATTTAATCTCCGTGGCACATTGCACTTATAGATTGCGCCACGGGGCCAAAGAAAAAATGTTTTGGGTAGGTGTGATCTACTTCCTAGTGGTCTACCCCGGGGTACGGAATCTGTAGCATCAGCTAACGGTTACAGCTGAATGATCACTACACTGGAGACAGGACATGTATATGTCTACCGGGGATCGGTAAAGGGGTCTCTGCCGAAGAAGCGCGGAAGACCCAGTGCCTTCTCGCTTCATCGTAGACATTTTTTTTTATATTGTATGACGGATAAGCACATGGCCTTCATCTCACTTGGGTACACAAGTTGAGATAAGGCCGAAGGTGGAGGTGCACTTCACCCGGAATCCTCAACAAACTGAAGATCTGGCTTTCTTACCTCTAAATGCCGGAACACAACAATTTAAGAATTGTTATTATGGCGACCAAATTAGGTAAGATGGTGGTAGCTAGCCAAACGGACTTAAACAAAGTCCTTCCACCAACCAAACCAAGCACAATATATTGTACTCCCCATGGGGATCGAACCCGGGAGATCTGGATCTGAAATCGGTGGGTTGGACCACTAGACCACAGAGGCGGTTGCCTCTTTTGGTTGCTCTTTGCTCTGAGAGCTAGACAAGCCTAGAGGTCGATAGCTAACCTATCATTTATAATAAACAGTAATAACTTGGTGTTTGTGGTGAAAGCAAGTCAATGTTTGACTTTGTTGTGCGGTAGTATATGGTGGTCGTGAGGCTGGCCGTGTGTTTGATCGCAGGCCTCCTCGTATCCCCGGACAAGGTTCTCCAGGATAAACCGGATGGTGAGCTTGTACATGTGTTCTACGTTCGGAGAGTAGCGCTCGCCCAGGGTGGTCTGCGCAGCCTGCAGGAACGGCTGCTCGATTTTCTGCAAATAAACCATTTATATCACATAACTGCTCATTCATGACCACTGTTGGACGGAGCCTCGAAAACTAGTTATTATTTTATTAGAGTCTCGTCAACTGATTTTTCTTCCTGCTCACACTTTAACGAGGTCAGCACACTAATTATAGTAGGTTATATTACTTATAATTCCCGAATGTTTGAGGATAGCTGCATTATAGTTATTTTTTTATCATAATGATGTTGTTTTGTTTTCCAACACAACTTGGCATGGATAGTAGGGTAATGTACATGTCTCATTTCATTAGGATTGAATTCTGTGTGATTTTTATCATCGTGATTATGTCAGCACAATACGTCAACTGCTGAATATAGGCCTCCCCCAACCGATGCCTTATATAGTGTTATCCTTAGTATAGAGGATACGCGTTTTTTTATATATATATATATTTAAGATGAGTGGTCTCTTGACATCGAAACTTACACAGGCAAGAATTAAATCTACTATAGAGCAAGCAAGGTGATATATATAATATTTTCGAGACCCAAGCCAAACTTACTTGCAAGTCTGTTAATCATCGGTCACGATTCTGAGCCACATTTTAACATAAATATAACCAAAAAAATATTACAGGAAGTAAAAAAAAATCACATTGTGCCGTCATGCAATGCAAAGCTTGCAATAACGTAAATAAAGTTGAAATTCTTACTGAGCTTTTGTAAGAATTTCTCCTAAAAGCACGTGTCTTATCATAGCAGTGTGATATGTACCACGCTGCACGCTACACCTTTGAGCTACGGTATCGTAGCAGCGTAGCTCTGTGACGTCACACGTGCTACGAAAAATGCACCGCGTAGTACGCATGCATGACACAGCATCCTACAAATTTGTTGTTGATGTCCAGCTAACCTATCACCTAAGTCTGTTTATGTGTTGTGTTTCGTTATGATTTCAATCAAAGTATAGGGTTTTTTAAAATATGTAGTTTTTCGCTTCAAAGAATAGCCGCCATTTTTATTGAAACCGATTGAAACCCATATAAAACAAAGTTTGACAACAGACCAGCTGCTTCCTTCACACTCAGTATTGAAAGAGTAAACTTACCCAGAAGTTATCCGCCCTAAAGCCGTCGACCTGCCGGTGCGTGGCGCCCACGTGCCGGATGTACGCGAAAAAGGCGTCCACGTTGCCCAGACCCTTGATGCCTTCGTCCAGCGTGTGCATCACCTGGAAATTATACATATAATACATACTTGGTGGGTCAACTCTTGATCTAATTGATACAACACAAGCCTCTTGAGACTTAGCGTAGATCCTGGCATAACACATAACACACAATGCCATGTACTTATTAAATATTATAATATTTATAAAACGATGTAATCTTAGGTAATGCACATATATAATTTTCATATTATTTTATAATTGAAATCTCATTTACTTATTTTGTTTATGCAATCTAGTGAATACTGGAATTGTGTGTAAGCATGTATCTAGGAAATAAATAATTGATTGATTGATCTCTAGGCTTGTCTAGCTCTAGCCCCAGGAAGGATGTGGTCCTGATGAAGGATGATGGCGCGAGCTTTTCCAGAAGCCACTGGCTCTACCTCGCACCAACGGAACACGCCGAGTCTTTCGGCTTATTTGGCAATATAGTGGTCGCAAGCCAGGCAAGCTATCAGTGTTGTGATCATTCAACCATAACCGCTAGTAAACGCCAGTGATTCCGTTGCCCGTGGCAGAACATAAGGAGACCCGCCTCTGTGATCCAGTGGTTCAACCCACCGATTTCAGATCCAGAGGTCCCGGTTTCGATCCCGTAGTACAATATTGAGCTTGGTTTGGTTGGTGGTAGGACTTCGTTTAAGTCCGCCTGGCTACCACCATCTTATCTAATTCTATCGCCCTAACAATTCGAAAAAAATGTTGTGTTCCAGCATTTAGAGGGAAGGTAGCCAGTTCCTCAGTTTTTTGAGGATTCCGGGTGAAGTGCGCCTCAACCTTCGGCCTTATCTTAACTTGTAACCAGGTGAGATGAAGGCCAAGCGCTTTCCTGTAGTACGATATAGAAAAAAAAGGTGAATCAAACCAACCCCTGCGGCCCTGTAATGAATATTATAATTTACACAACCGTTCATGAAAGGATCCACTCCTTTCATAAACGGTTTTTGAAACGAAACAATAATGAAAGATTTTCCACATGTGTGAACCACTGTTTACCTGTGGGAACCTTAAAATGTAGACAGTTATTAAGCGAAATAAAATATTATTATTGTTATTATTATACTGTGGAAAATGAGTGAACTTTGCTTGTCAGTTATAGGACAAATTAGTGATACATTTTGCTACCTAGGATTGTGTATTTGATATGAATAGTGAAGCTTATGCCAAAAATCTTTTTCGAATAGCAAGCGTGAATTACCATTGAATATTAATTTTGGACGTTAGATTGTCTTACAATATCTAATCGTAGATTATTTCCTGGGAGGCTGCCATTTTTTACTTTACATATCTTACCTTGGTAGCATGCTCTGCCAACTCTTCGGAATGCGCCAATTTAGCAGACTTGTGTAGCTCTAGGAAGTCGTCAAATAGATGCAATAACTCTTCGTTTTCTTCAAATAACCTGAAAAAATAGGTTTTCAGAGTTACCATTACGTAAGGTACGATATGAATCAAAGTATTAACATCGGCATGCTAACAATTATTATTATAATAGTATGTTTTTTTTATTGTACTACAAGAAAGCGCTTAGCCTTCATCTCACCTGGTTTACAGTTTATGATAAAGCCGAAGCTGGAGCGCACTTCACCAAGAATCCTCAATGTTGTAACTGGAACTGGCTATCTTACCTCTAAATGCCGGAACTCAACAATTGTAGAATTGTTGTTATAGCGACAGAATTAGGTGAGATGGTGGTAGCTAGCCAGGCGGATTAAACAAAGTCAGAACACATACCGTATCATCAACAGTTTTACGGCCGCATGAAATAAACGAAAATTATTTATTTTACTAATTAATATTAGCTAGTGCAATGGGTATTAACTCGGTCTTATCGCATAAGGTCCTGGAAAAACGCTGATTGTCTTTCTCCAGTACAAACGTTGTTCAATTCTAAATGACGCGTCCGATTTAAATGGATTTTGCTGGTAAAATCGGATAGAGATTAACTGTTTCTGTGATGCGTTACTTTCATAAAAAACCCGTCTCTTTTTTACATATAACTAGGAGACGGAACAAGCAAGTAGCCCACCTGATATTAAGTTCATCTCTTGCCTATAACAATGCTTTACTGCGTAGGTCACAACCACAAAGAACATAGCCTACAAAGCACTGCATTCCGCCCGTCAACATGAGGCATAAAGGTGTTAAGCCTCGCGTGCCTGTAATTTTACCGGCAACTATACTCACACCAACGCTGCTTGGCGGTTGAAATAGGTATGGTGGTACGAGCCCTTTCACAAGGGGCTTCTACTACTCTGCAGCCCATTTGTGTCCACAGCTGGACAGAGCTTCTTCCAAAGCAAGAATATTTTGCCATAATCACCACGCTTGGCGGGCGGATAGGTGGTAACAGTTTAGATGTAGATGATACTGACATTTCGAAATTAACGACAACCTATATATGGGAGTGCGGTACTACTGGGCCAACATAAGAGCCATCTCTTTCAGACAACTTTAGGTCGGAGAGAATAGTACAAGTTTTATTAATCATAGATTTTATTAATCAGAGATAACAAGGTAATGAAAAGGTTGGTAGTTGATTAAATAATATACCAGGGCTACAGAAAATACGAAGTGTCTCTGCAAAAAACAATTTAAGACACCGTTTTACAAGATGTTGCGCAAAACATGCTCAAAAACTACGTTCAGAAACTAATTTAACTTTGCAAACAAACTTGAGCTCGTAAACGACCCGGATTTTAATTACCTCCAACCCTATTTAAGGTGGCTTACGTACAACAAGGTTTTTGTGGAGTTAGATTTTTTTTTCTAAAAGTTAGTAGCTCCTAACCTATTCTACAAAAACAAGTATAAATATTAGATTTCATGGGTTTTTTTTTCGTAACTTTGATTCGCTTTCTGAAATAAAAGTACTTATAACATAAGCTATCTACCAGTGAAAATCCCAACAAAATTGGTCCAGCCATATCGGAGATCATCCGAAACAAACAGAGAGACAGAAATACATTTTTTTTTATTGAAACAGCTTTAGGCGTATTGGGCATTTTTGAGATGGGAAAAAACCATTGAATTCGTGACACGTTACCACTTTTGACACATTTGACTTTAAGCAGTAAGGTAAGAACCGTTCGATGACTGCCTCTACGTATACGGTTGTATCTTGACGGTTGACAGTCGTGACAGGTATCTCATTACGTCAGTTCAAAGAAGTCATTGTGTCAGTTGTATTGCAAAAACAACCCTCATCAATAAATATCACGACTATCGCGGTGAAAAACAGGGGAGAAAAAAGGGGAAGTTTGCTGTAGCGTTGTTTATCAACGGATTTCAATTAAATTTGAAAGATATACTGATTTAAATCTACACAAGAGGTTGTGAAAACAATAAACAAAAAGGGTGAATTGAAAAGAGGAGAAGTTTACTGTATGATGTCATTTTTTTTTCAGAAAATTTATACCTACGTTTACCAATCAATTAACGCAGTCCTCTCCGCCTTTGCAAGACAAATCCGTAAACACTAGGTTCGATCTCCCCAGACCAAGGGAACTCGAGTAATCGCTAAAAATAATACCCTATTTGCTCAAAAGTCTAAAAGGAAAAGTAAAAGAGGAAAGCATCGGTTATTGCATTAGTTGTAAGGGTTCGCGAGGTCTACTGTTCTTTCAGAACCACTAGTATAGGTACGTGCGATAGTAGGTCATTATACTGAGTACAATGAAACAGTCTGTGCCCATTGTCACGACTGATTCAAGACGTGACTTGACTGTTAAACAGTCGTAGCTGAATCAAATATCGCGGTATACTATTTAGGTTTATGAGGTCAAGTCTATATTACGTTCATAGATCCGTCCGTATTCTTGTTGGATACGATGCTAGTGTTATTACTCGTTTTAATTGATTAGCGGGTTTTAAGGGTACAGTACCCAAAGGGTGCCATCGGGACCTTATTACTAAGCCTCCGCTGTCAGTCCATTCGTCTGTCTCATAAATATAGGCAGACAGTTTCTACTGCCGCTATAACAACGAATAATTAAAATAAAATAAAATGATATACGTGATATGCTACTACGTGATTTTCCTTCAGTGTGCGTGTCTCCACTTGGCCGTTTTATTGACAGACACTCACTACAGTATGTAACACCAGAGCGTGACCGGCATAAGTTAATAAAAAATGAAGTCCGAAAAATAATAAACACGTAAGTGTAGTTGATCATAGTTACTTTGATTCTTTATTATTAATAAGGTGTCCAGTCTCCTCCGTTTTTCATAATGACCTGGCAACTATTCGGCATACTTTCGACTATTTTTATGCATATTCACGGAATAATTACTTCCGTTATGGCTAAATTGCGAGTAAGCTCGACGGCGAACTGGGTTTTTTTTTTCGGAAGTTTAAGCTTCATCAACGCTCAAACGTTTTCAATTGGGTTTGCGTCAGGTGATTGAGAAGGCTTATCCAAAACCTCGATGCTATTATTTAGTTTCCATGTGATGCATAAGCGTATATTCGGACAGAGGTGAGCAGAACTACTATCAACTGAGCTGTGAGGCTTTTTGTTACACCTGTACAAATCATCAACCGCCTTTTATTTACCTTCCAACCGACCTACTGTGTAAGAAAATAGGTTGTACGAGATGATAGGCTAAGCGATTACTCGCCGTTCTATAAAAAAGAATACTTCTTCTTGTTTTTCATAACACTCTTACTTTTCACTTCAATTGCAAGAAAATAAATACATATGTATCAGAAAACCATATTTTTTTTATATTTTCTACTCTACACGAAACGAAATAATTATATATTTAAACATCTTTATGCAAAGAGTATTTTGCATAAACATGTTTTATTTTGATGGCTGGTGATTATGAATGACATGAGTACAGTAAAAAGAGACTACTAACGTACGTAAGTTATATTTTTGTGCTCTTATTATCTTGTTTTGATTAAATATTCCTAAGAGGACAAAAATGTTGAGCAGGGAGATCGTAACTATTAATTACCTTGTGGGACAAAAGCGGTTGGAAATGGCCTAGCACATTTCCTCGACAAATGTTTGCGATTATCGTCTGTTTTCAGGTAATGGAGTAGCACGCACCTCCTTTCGGTTAAGATTATACCTTAAAAGCCTGATTGGCTTCACATTTTAAAAACATTGAACGCCTTTTCAACTGACTTCAAGAAAAAGAGGAAGTTCTCAGTTCATCGGAATCTTTTTTTTTCTTTTTTTTATGTAGTTTTAGTTCCCCGATTTGAAAAAAAAATTTTTTTGTTTGAAAAGTGTTTACATGGTAAACCCATGTGAACACCACATGGGATCCTAAGAAAACGAAGGAACTCCTCGGTTCACTAGATTTCTCTAAAACGGACCCCTAATAGGATCACGAGTCTGTCTGTCTGTCCGTCAACAAAATAATTGGAAAAAATACGTCATGCCGGTAAACGAAATTGTATCATATTCTTCATTGAAGTCGGTTTTCTTTTTAGTTTTTAAAACGTAATTGTTAACTGTATCACGATATTGTAGCAATTGAATATACATTCGAAGATTTTAACGATTTAAACAGAACAAACTTAATAATGCAGAAACAACTATGTTATTATAGGACCCATATAAAATTGGCGTTAGGTATGATGCTGTTTACATATAGGAAAAAAAATATTAAAATTAAATATATAAACGATCATGAATTTATCTATGCAACTTCGCCATTTTATGAGTAGTTCATTGATTCCTTTGCTGAATTAATTGTGGCTGTGGGATCTAGAATCAACAAAATCTTTGAAGGCGGTCATGATTGCATCATTGGAATTAATTTTATTTCCTTGCAATAAAATGAAAATGAAAAAATGATTTTATTAACAGCAAAAAGAACAGGATAAAACTATCAACTAACTTGCTATAAAAGTAGGGACCGAGGTTAAGTATAACTTTATGCTGAAATTGACATAATTCTGGAAAATGTGGTAAATATAACTACAATTGGTGGGTACAATTAATATGGACCAGTAATAGGACAGAGACAGATTTAAATAAATTAACGAGTAAAGTATATATTTTAATACAATCAATTATTTCCCTAAAGCTATACAAGATCTTATTAGAGAAACCAAACGAGCGTCGTACTGCCTATGATAATAATTAATTTGCAAGAAAACCTGCCAGTTTAATACGTGCGGCATCATAACAATACCGTTCACCGAAACAAAGAGGCTTTGTTCTCGATGGAGGAATCCACCGCCATGATGGAATGCGGGCTACAGACAGATACCCGATATACTGAACTATGTGGTCTAGTGTTTCAACCACCGGTATCAGACCCAGAGGCTCCTGGTTCAATCCCCTGGAAGGTACAAATTGGCGCTGGGTTTGGTTGGTGATAGAATTTATTTATAGGTAGCTTGTTACTTACCAGCTTTCTTACCAAAGTAGTAGGTATGTTGCCATAATTTCCGGGTCAAGTGATTTGACACCAGTTGTTTTTTTTATTCTATGATGGAGGAGTGCTTCAACTTCATCTCACCTGGTTTTAGGTTATGATAAGATCAACGGTCGAAGCGCACTTCATCCAGAATCCTCAACTGTCTTACTTTCTTCAACTGGCTATCTTACCTCTTAATTCCAGAACACAACAATTTCAGATTGTTGTTATGGTGGCAGACTTAGGTAAGATGATCGTAGGCGGAGTTAAACAAAGCCCTACTACCAATCAATCCAAGCACAATATTGTTGGACCTCTGGAACTGACACCGGTAGGCGAACCACTAGTCCACAAAGGCGTTTAAACCTTTTTTTTTAACGACGGGTATGCACTTCGCCTTCATCTCACCTGGTTACAAGTTGAGATAAGGCCGAAGGTGGTGGCGAACTTCACCCGGAATCCTCAACCATATCCAAATCGTAGAAATGCCGCATTTAATATTGTAAAAAAAAATGGGATTCCCGTACGACTCGTAACCACTTTTGTCCGTAAATCACTTTCCCTCACAGACATCTCATAATCACCACTTACCATAGTGCTACATTCTAATAAATTTTGTTAATTAAAATACTCTTTTTCCCGAATGATCTTCAGCTATAATATAACAATACATAATATACACATATTTGAATTTCAATATTACTTAACTCATATATCCTATTGATGATAAAACACAATAAGTTTTGGGAAGAGCAAGCACGTGAAAGAAAGCATAGCGAAGGGGGGAGGTGGCGAGCGAAGCGAGCCGCTGGCCTCCGTAGCGAATAAATGACCGACATAGCCAACCTCGACTCTACCTGGTCAGAGTTGCTGTGTATTGTTGTGTATATGCTATTCTATGGAACATCACGTTACATTTTTCTGAAGGTAATTTTAACCTTTGCATCCTAAATGTTTGTATCATCACCATTATCACCATTATCATCATTAACTGTTATTATCCTGCCCGAATCCCTCATTAAATAAGTGGGTCAGTATCATCATCATCATCATCATCATAACAGAAAAAAATTGTCTATATCACCATGCTGGCCTGCCCTGGGTGGTTAGTCTTACTGACATCGTCAAGTTCCTAGATGTATACTACTCCTCTCATCTCCTGATCGCCTTTTACGAAATTTAAGATGGCATATCCCATAATCTTGCCATTATTTCATTTCATTTCATTACTTCTGCATCGCGTTTGCCTTACATGTGATTGTGTGGGCAAAGGCATGTAAAACTATTTTTTACTAGACCATACACTGGCTTTGCTCTGAACAGAACAACAGTCATTGCCACTACGATACGTAAACGTAGGTACTAGAAAAAGTAAGAGCAATTTATGCTCTGGTGTCGTTTTTAAGTCTTCGTGTGAGTAAATAGGTTCCTTTTAGGCAAGCTCCATCTTATCTCGTAAGTAAGACAAACTGAAAAAAAAATATCACAAAGGAAGCAGGCGGAAATTTGTGTTCGAACTAAACATAAGGTTGGTCATTCTTTAAAATTTCCATAATATTAATTAAAAATAATAACAAATGTAAATAAAGCAAAAATACAAATTTAAAATAAAACGAAATGAGTCCTCCTCGCCCTTTCCAACGATTAGGAAGATGGCTATCGAACCATCGCCTAGCACTGACACCAAAATGTGCAGGGCATCCGTCTTGCTGGTATATTATTATGTTTTCCCTTGTAGCTAAAGGCACGTCTTCGGGGAGGTCAAACATTTCATTTGTCAAACAAATTTCGTAAGCTGCAGCATTCAGATTGCTCGGTAAAAATGTGGTCCAATTAAATTGTCGTCAATGATTCCCATCCAAATTAAAAGTAAATTCGTTTTATAGTTTAGTTCGAATACAAATTTTCACGTGCTTCCTTTGTGATATTTTTTTTTTCAGTTTTTTATTGATAAAGTTGCTAGTATTTATGCATTGTTGAGAAGCGATGAATGTTTTTAAAATAATCTGCAAGCCAAGTTTCATAACGTTTTTTTTTAAAGGAATTTTAGTGGAAAAAAATCTCAAAAACATATCAAAATAATATAGTTTTTCGTTGAAAATACGTTTCAAATTTTAATCGATTATTGTTGTTTGAATATTGATAAATAACCAGTGTTTAATCGTTTTCGTAAATCATAAGAAAAAAATGAGAATTAAATTTATACTTTATTTTAAATTAAATTTTGATGTTGCATATTTGACTTATTTTGAAAAAAGCTAAAAAACATGCTAACTCAAAAATGGTTTACTTTTGCATAAGAAATATCGGGATTCAAATAGTCAAATAGTCACCCCTATCACCTCCTAACGGGAATACGTCGAATTAAAAATAACCCTGTATAGTCTATACCGCGCTGCTGCCGCCATGAACTAGAAACTTTGCATTAGATAGGTAATATTTAATGTCAGTGATGTAGAATCTTACTTCGTTTTTATTTGGGGTAGGCAGGAGAGATCCAAGTTTGTATGGAAAATATGTGTTTACGGCGTCCTATGTTATGTGTAAGTGGAACTGCATTGGTATAGCTAGTATAAATATATATGCATAAAAGTGCTTCCCTGTCGTACAGTAAAAAAAATAGCACACCCCAGGGAGGTTACGATGAAAGCCGTAAGAGTGAAACCGCACTGCTAGAGCAGTTACGCTCAGAGCTACGCAACATAACATGACATAAGACTTGTCACGGTACTTCATCATAAGCCACTATTTAAAAAAAAAGCACTACTGCTTTTTTTTTGATAGTGGTGTTCGACTGCAAGCTGCAATTAGATTCATTAATGTCTATTTTACGTGCAACTTGTGAAGTCTGGTCACTTTGAATAATGACCGGTCTGTATTCATTGCGCCCGTATCTATTAGGCAATGTAAATAGAACTGCATGACTTTCCCGGTCAGTATTTATAATGACTACCCTATCTTGGTCATTATAATAAAACAGATGAACTGTAGTGTATTTGTTTATTATATATGAAATTAAATTTACATAATTCTTATTGAAAGGTTCGAAAAAAATACAGTGATGGTAATGATAATCCCGGTAATAAATACAAGATTGTCAATATCACTTAAGTATTTATTCTTGCTTCAGGTTTGTCATTTATTATAGCGGTGGAAGGTTGTTCCGTTGCAGGATGGGGTTCAGGTTTGATCCTAACAACATCATCATCTACTTCTTCTGCATCATTCGTGTCTGTTTTTTCTGAAACTGCGTTTTGAATTTTATCAGAATCACCATCTTTTAACATGGCCTCAAGGTTATATTCAGTTGTTATTTCTGACAAATCATAAAATGATGGCAAGACTGATTTTAAACCAAGTTTGGGTTTGCAGCCAAACATGACTTCATGAGGACAGCCGATGCCGGAGTGGTATGTTCGGTTTTTCATGAACTGTACAAATTTTAACCCTTCCGACCATTTTGTGCTTTTATTAGTCTCCAACCATGTAAATATCATCTTTTCTATATCTTGATTTGATCTTTCTACTGAGCTTCGAGATTGGCTATGTCGGAGTTTGCCATATACGATTTTGGGTTCTTCCCAAATTTGGCATAGTTCGACAATAACTTTTTTAATTAATTCCTTCTCATTGTCACTGTGCAAAATGCATGGCGCTCCAAATGTTGTGAAGATATCCAGCAAATGGCATGCGATTTCATTGGCTTGCTTTGTTTTCAGTGGTCTGAGAATCATAAACTTGGTGAAGTGGTCTTGATATACCATGATGAACTTAAAGTCACCGTCTGCTTGTGTTTGCATGTCGATCAATTCGACTTGGCATCGTGAGTTCCTATAGCGCCTATATAAAATAGTGAATTTATTACTTTTTATAGGCTTAGCCACTTGCCCCTTCTTTCGAACACATAAATTCTTTTGACATCGTTCACAGAGGGTCAAGTACAGAGCCACACATTCTTTAGTAATGTTTTTGTACTTCAGCTTGAGCTCTTTCATCATCCTATTTCTTCCTCTATGCCCAATAAAATAATGAGTCTCGTGAATAATATCGAACGTTTCTTCCATATCACAGTAATATATAATCGGTTCTCCTTCATTTTTCACTGGGACGATTAATTTTTGGACTGCTCCGATCTTCCCTATATCATACCTCAATAATCGTTGATATTCCTCAGCAGTCTTGCCTCCGCACTTGTCTTTAGCCACTTGTACTTTGGTCAAAATTGAATAATACTCATCGCGGGTAAACAACAGAGTGTTTTTTCCCTTCGCTAATTTTAATTTATGAATTTTTTCGTTAAAACGTCTTTTCATGTCCATGGGATCCGTCATTTTGCGAGATAAAGGTATTGAAAGCAGTCACGTGTTTTCATTCAGCTGTATCACGGCGGACTGACTACAGTCGATGCGACGCAGCCTCCGTGTCAGGGTCGGGTCACTCCCCACGCGCGCCCGCCTACGTCACACAGTTCCTCAGTTTGTTGAGGATTCCGGGTGAAGTGCGCCTCCACCTTTGGCCTTATCTCAACTTGTAACCAGTTGAGATGAAGGCCAAGCTCTTCCCCGTCGAACAATACAAAAAAAACACAGCAGGCAACCAATTTATCACTTTGCCTGGCTAGGAGTAGGAAAGTGTTCATACTGCCCGGTCCATGTGATAAATTCAAGCTATCTCAAACCTTGATTTATTAATGGACCACGAGACGTCGGGCATTATTGATATGGGCCGGTCAAAGCTATAAATTTATCAATTTGACCAACGCTCTTGGTCATTATTTATAATGCCCAGTTAATCAAGTGGCCCGTAACATCTATATTTCCAGTGTACACTGATTCGTCTATACTCCATACTATTTACTGAAGCGCTTGGCCTTCATCTCACCTGGGTTTTCAAGTTATGATGAGGCCGAAAGTGGAGGCGCACTTCGCCCAAAATCCTCAACAGTCTGAGGAAGTGGCTATCTTACATCTAAATGCCGGAATACAATAATTAAATAACTGTTATTATGGCGACAGAATTAGGTAAGATGGTGGTAGCTAGCCAGGTGGACTTAAACAAAGTCCTATCACCAACCAAACCAAGCACAATATTGTTCTTCCCCTGGGATTCAACCCGGGACCTCTGGATCCGACACTGGTGGGTGGGATAAAGAAAAAGGTCCGATGTTTTAATTTCAAAACTCAGAATTTGAGCTTTGGCATATCTGGTTAATGTTTCTACGGAGATGGAGTGCAGAGGGCTACTATTTCATTTTAATTATTTTTACGGTCAATGTACACCATCATTACATATTTTCTCTGTGGGCATATCAATGTATGACACATTTACTTAACGTTCACAGCCAGTTGGCTATTTCCATAAATACCTACACATCAAGCAAGGCTGACCCAGAACTGTCAATCCAACTCGTTGAGTAGGTATTGCCCCGGAGGCATGATTGGTTTGGAACGGATGAGAGCGTAGCTTTAGCGCGAATCCCCACGGATGATTCGATTACAGTGATTTTCTACATGCTCTGTGAAAATTCAAGTAATGTTCGTTTGAGCCCTCTTACTCAGGTCATTGAGAATTTAATATAATCGAATTTATCTCCTGAGCAGTTACATTCCAGTTTTTATACGTGTATTAGCTGTCGTGGAGCTGGCTTTGCCAGAATGTATTCATCCACAGGCATATTTTGAATTGTAAATCGAATCTTTCGAATTGCAACTTGGCCACCCGGCCTGGTTTACGTTTTTTTTTATAATACTAGGAGACTGGACAAGCAAGTAGTACACCTGGTGTTGTGCATCTCTGACCTATAACAAAACCTTACTGCATAGTTCACATCCACAAAGAACATAGCCCACACGGCACTGCATTGCGCCCGTCAACTTGAAGCATAAAGGTGTTAAGCCTCACGTATCCGTAATTTCACCGGCCACCATACCCTTCAAACCGAAACAATGCTGCTTGGCGGCCGAAATAGGTATGGTGGTAGTAATTATCAGTTAATTATCCGAGCCCTTTCACAAGGTGCTTCTTCTACTCTTTAACAGTGTTTACGTTTGCCAGTCAAAGGTAATTACGCAAACATAATAAATCAAAGAGTACCGACATTCGGTGTATCAAAGCGCGGCAATGGTATTGATCTTGCCTTTACTCTCCCGCTTCGTGTTAGCTAGTCCACTCATCAACAAGCCTCATAGCTCAGTTGGTAGTAACGTGCCTCCTTTCTGTGTCCTGGGTGGGAATCGAACCCAGAACCTACAGGTTGTGGGACAAACATTAGGATGGTGAATATTGATGTTTGTTCAAAGTCAAAGTCAAAGTCAAATATATTTATTCAGTAATTTTTTTTAGGATCACTTTGAAACGTCAAATCTACCGCCTGTTCGGAATCTGTTCTGTGTTTGGGTGTCGAATTGTATGATTAGATTTATTTACAAAAAAAAAAAGATACGCTTAGTTTGGCGCTAGGTGGTATGAAATGAATGTCCTGTCACATTTATCACATTTATATTCATCAGTATTCCTTAATTTTAACCGATTGGTGGCTCATTCATATCAACTGTATCTCCCATATCTACCGAATATGTTACATATCCAAAGCTGATTTGACTATCACAGTATAACTATAAATCTTATTTGACCATCACGGTATTGCTATAAGCCGTATTTGACCATTACAGTATTGCTATAAACCTTATTTGACCATTACAGTATTGCTATAAACCTTATTTGACCATCACAGTATTGCTATAAACCTTATTTGACCATTACGGTGTTGCTATAAACCTTATTTTACCATTACAGTATTGCTATAAACCTTATTTGACCATCACAGTATTGCCATAAACCTTATTTGACCATTACAGTATTGCTATAAACCTTATTTGACCATCACAGTTGTTAATAAAACTTAACTAATCATCACCGTATGGTTATAAAACTTATTTGACCATTTTTTGATTATCGCGATTTTAACCGACTTCAAAAAAAGGAAAAGGTTCTCAATTCGAGTGTATGTTTTTTTTTGTTTGTTTGTTACTTGATTTCTCCGCCAATTCGAAATATATTTTGATGATTCTTGTTATGTTTGGTAGGCCATACTCGCGAGGTGGTCCCATAGATTTTTTATCAAAATCGGGTCAGTAGTTTGGTTTTCATATCAAAATAACAGGAAAATATATGTCTCAACCGATTTTTAGGTCCTTACATATGAAATTGGCGTTTTGTCGTACTGGCCACTTTGATCTTAAATATCTCCTCTTTGGTTAGGAATTCCAAATTCAAATTTAAACAGCTATTTACTCATGCATTTGTGTTTCGAAAACCGTAATTCATTTGTTTTTTTCTCTTTTGCTTTTTTTTTCTGCGCCACTCATTTCACAAAATGGAAAACTTAAAATATCACATTATTTACGAGTACGAGTTCCACCGTGGCACCAGTGCTGCAGAAACGGCTCGAAGGATTAATGATGTGTATGGTGGTGGTGTCGCAAAAGAAAGCACGGTGCGTTTTTGGTTTCAACGCTTTCGTTCTGAAAATTTCGACCTGCAGAACAAGCCCCGTGGACGGCCGGAGACCAAGGTCGATAATGATGAATTGAAGGCTATTGGGGAAGCAGATCCATCGCAAACCACATCACAGTTAGCTGCAGGCTGCGGTGTTAGTGACAAAACCGTTTTAATCCACTTGAAGCAAATTGGGAAGGTGAAAAAGCTTGAAAGGTGGGTACCTCATGAATTGAGTGAAGCAAACCGACAAACGCGCGTCGACTGCTGCGTTACATTACTCAACCGGCACAATAATGAAGGAATTTTAAATCGGATCATTACATGTGATGAAAAGTGGATCCTGTACGATAATCGTAAACGCTCATCGCAATGGCTGAACCCTGGTGAACCAGCAAAATCTTGCCCCAAGCGAAAATTGACTCAAAAAAAGTGACTTGTAAGCGTTTGGTGGACTAGTGCCGGTGTCGTACACTATAGCTTTCTTTAATCTGGTCAGACGATTACGGCTGATGTCTATTGTCAGCAACTGCAAACCATGATGGAAAAGCTCGCTGTTAAACAACCGAGACTTTTCAATCGCTCTACGCCACTGCTGCTTCAAGACAACGCTAGACCACACACGGCCCAACAGACGACTACCAAATTAGAGGAGCTTCAATTGGAATATCTAAGACATCCACCGTACTCTCCGGACCTTGCTCCAACAGATTACCATTTTTTTCGAAATTTGGATAACTTCTTGCAAGGAAAAAAATTCAATTCCGATGAGGCAGTCCAAACCGCTTTCAAAGATTTCATTGATTCCCGTCCGAATGGTTTTTTTAGTAAAGGGATCAATGAACTACCTATAAGATGGCAAAAGTGTATAGATAGCAATGGTACATACTTTGATTAATAAAATATATTTTAATATGAAAAAATTGCCTTTATGTTCCTCCCATACAAAGCGCCAATTTCATATGTAAGGACCAATATTTTCATACAAAGAATAACGTATTATTGCACCCTCACATGACTCTTAAATAGTGTGTCGGAGACGTCGTGGTGTCGTAGGTTTTACAACGAAAAAAACTAAAAATAAACTCTTTTTGGAAAAAAATGGAACCGACTTCACCACTAAAAACTTACAAATAACTCTTAGGGTAAGTTCATATAATTTGAAGGCGGTGCCATACAATAAACATGTTGTGCTTGGCAATTCGGCACCAACTTCAAATTATATGAACTTACCCTAAGAGTTATTTGTAAGTTTTTAGTGGTGAAGTCGGTTCCATTTTTTTCCATAAGAGTTTATTATTCGATAGTAAAAGTGAAAACAGGTATTATTGCAATGGGGACGCTTTCTGTTTCGAGAGAATAAGTAAGGGTAGTTGAAGAAACTACCTCACAGAGACGCTAATAGCAGCTGGTACTTCAGTCTACACGTGACCACGGCCGTTGTAACACGGTTGAAACTGGCCGGAACATAAATCTTATTTGACCATAACAGTATGGCGATAAAACTTATTTAACTATCGCAGTAAGTAGTTTTTTTAAACTTTTACAACTATAGCACGTTATTTCGATACCGAAAACGGGTATTTATCGGTATCTTACAATACCGGTACACTTATGGATCCTGTTACTTTCCGTATTGCCACTTGTCTTCGGTTGGCTGCAAGATGCTGCGCCTCTCACCAGTGCCGGTGCGGTGCGGCCGTAGATCAATTTGGTTTTCACGGACTTTCGTGCACAAGGTCTGCCGGCAGGATTTCGCGCCACGCAAGTCTTAATGACATTATCCGTCGAGCTTTTACCAGTGTCAATGTGCCAGCCGTTCTTGAACCGAATGGTCTGTTACGGCCCGACGGTATGACTCTTGTCCCTTGGGAAATGGGTAGGCCTTTGGTGTGGGACGCTACCTGCGTCGACACCCTAGCGCCATCTCATCTGCCCTAACTGATGTCCATCAGTTAGGGCTGGTGCGGCGGCTGATTCGGCCGAGGATCACAAAAGGCGCAAATATAGTGGTCTCGACAGAGCTTACCTATTTGAGCCTTTTGGGGCGGAGACCTTGGGTCCGTGGGGAGCCGGTGCCCTCCGGGTTTTCAAAAATCTTGCGGGGCTTTTGTGACCTAAGGGCTGGCTCTTATTTAGGCCAGCGAATTAGCATAGCTATTCAGCGTGGCAATGCAGCCACTGTCTTGGGCACGCTTCCGTCTGGTACTGGTCTGGAACAGTTGAGTTAACTATAGGCCGTTTGTAACGGTCCTTAGGTAATCTGACTGATTCCTTTGTACATAGTTAGTTTAATAGTACTTTTTATTGAATAAAGAATGTAAGTAAAAAAAAATATAATAAGACGGAGACCACCCCGTCAAGCACCAGCTTGGCCTTCATCTCACCTAATTTTCAAGTTATGAGAAGGCCGAAGTAGGAAACGCATTTCACCCGGAATCCTCAACCAACTGCGGAACTGGCTATCTTACCTCTAAATGCCGGAACACAACAATTTTTAAGAATTTTTGTTATGGCGACAGATTAGGTGAGATGAAGGTAGCTAGCCAGGCGTATTTAAACAAAATCCTACCACCAACCTATATTTATCCCGACGTTTCAGCAGGGTTGCACCAGCAGTGGACACGGGCAGACTGGAACTTGGGAGTTACCATCGAGAAGCGAAGGTGTTTTCAACAACTACCCTCAGGACTAAGACCAAGCTTAGATCAAATGGTTTATTTGCCCTTAACAATGGTAACAAAAAGCGATATGGAATTCAAGCGAAAGGATTTGTACACGCTAGTGTACTAGTCTCAGAGTTGAGTTAGGAAATCCGGCAATGTATGTATGTATATGGCAATGTTTGTGACGGCATGACTCCATGGGTTATCCGATTTAAATCAAAATCAAAAATCAAATCAAAAAGACATTTATTTGCAACTCTTACACAAAAATCAACATAAAAATAATCATAAATAGAGGCAAAGAAAAAAAAAATTAAATTAAATAGTTAGCACGCATAGAATTGCAAAAAGGTCTCAACTCAGCGTTAATGCAGGTTCGGGGAACCTGCGCTGATCTTCCATGACTTCGATTTAAATGTCTTTATTAAATCGTGTTTTGATCAAATAATATCGAACCAAATGTTAGACACAGATATGAGTGAACTATCTGCCTCCTTAAACTGACCCTGACCCATTAATATACCATCAGTTATGATGAGCACTCAATAGCGCATGCTCACGTGATGCAGAATATGGGATGAGCGATTTATACGAGTCAGGGCACTAATCACAAAATACCTAGTTACCCAGAAATATCATTTGAATCTATATACATATACCACCTCTGTGATCTAGTGGTTCACCCACTGGTATCAGATTCAGAGGTTCCGGGTTTGATCCCCAGGGGAGTAAAATATAGTGTTTGGTTTAGTTGGTGGTAGCACTTTGTTCAAATCCGCCTGACTAGCTACCACTACCTTACCTAAGTATGTCGCCATAGCGACAATTCTAAACTGTTAAGTTCCGGCATTTTGAATAGTTTTTTTTTATATTGTTTTTAATGGCAATCGAAAGGGCGTATCAAAATCAGAAAAGTATCAAAAGGCGAATAACGATGTACATGATTATTTAAAAAAAAAATCATTTAAGGTTCGATCAACCACTGGGCGACCACTGGTAAATAATTATAACCTGTGTACCTTAAAATGATGTGTCTTTCTCTGTTCCGTTTGAAGTATTTCAAGGCCTCATTCACTACTCATTCATCAACAACCTCTCATTTTACTCCTTAAGTGACCAAAGAGTAAAATGAAAGGTTTTCCACAACCCTTTCAAATGTGTTGATGATTACAGTGTTAGTGTAACACCACAGATAATTATATTTATTTCTTACACTTACGGGATTAGGTAAGTCTAATGATTTGTTACTGAATCAGTTCATGCAAAAGCAAATCATGGTAAATATCCCGCTAGTATTAGTTGTAATGTTCATAACCTAGTTTCAAAAGTTAATGATATTTCTGTTCATAGAACATTTAGAAATACCATATATTTAACCCCCTCTGTGGTCTAGTGGTTCGCCCACCGATATCAGATCCAAAGGTTCGATCCCCATCAGGGGTTACAATATTGTGCTTGGATTAGTTGGTAGGACTTTGTTTAAGTCCGCCTGGCTAGCTACCACCATCTTACCTAAATCTGTCGCCATAACAACAATTCTTAAATTGTTGTTTTACGGCATGGTGTTATAGCTAGTTCCTCAGAATGTTGTGGAATCCAGCAGGCTTATTAACTATCTAGCAACAGGTTTGCAACAGACGTAAATTTCGCGATTATCGCTATCAAACGCCACGTTCGTATGATGTATACAGAGCAGACAGCAATCGAGCACTAGTTTTCTTCGATTGCTGCTCAGTGCTCTGTCGCTAGTGGCGCCACTTTCCATGAGCAAAGTGCATTTGCAACCGTTCTCGCGACAGGCGGCCGATAAACTTACACAATTTTGCAACAGATCGCGTTGTTGTTGCTGTTGCTCTGCTTCTGCTGTCGTGTCGCAAAATTATACGTAATAAGCCTGCGGGTGCACCTTCGGCCTTAACTTAACTTGCAACCAGGTAAGATGAAGGCCAAGCGCTTCCCCGTCATACAATAAAATATACAGGCTGAGTTTTTTTTCAGGGCCACTGAGGCCAAGTCTGAAACCGTGAGAGTTATCAAAAAGTCATGTTAGGAGACTCGATTTAAAAAAAAAAGGAAATAAAATAGTTTTTTTTTTATAGCTTTTCTGGAAAAGTGATATATAGAACTAAATATTTTTTTGTATTTTTGAGTTTTTTGTTTGATAATAAAATAAATAATGTACGATGACTATGTGCCCAAAGTTGTTGGAACACAATCAATTCATCATTGATAATTATAAATTTTACTTTTGGCTTCAGTGGCCCTGGAAAAAAACTCACCTATATATATGAAAAAAAAAGCTTATAATCAAATATTTTGTCACTTGCTGACCGCTATGTATGTAGAGACCTACGCAAGTTACCAGTACCTTAAGGCATCGTATAACGTCCCAGAGACCCCGAACTCATCTCTTACGTTTACGACCCCGAAGCCACTTTACGATCTCTGTCATACGACTTATAGCCCCTATCAGCGGACGGTGCGCTACAAGTTGTCGGTAGGTAGGTACTTACTTCGCTACAATAGAATTATGATTTGGGTTGGGCTCTGTTTGATAGTTTTAATTAGATACATGCGTGTTAAATTTAATCTCTTTAGTAGGTAACTTGTACAATGTTAGTTTCAGTTCATTGGCCTGTGTTTAACAAAAGTTTTTTGGGGAATTCGTTTTAATATCAGTAACTTCAATAACCAAACCAACGTGTCGATAGGTGCTTCGTGGGAATAGATGGGTGCTATTTTTGGGAATACCTCGTTTCCGCCGTAATTTTGCTGACCTCAAAGATTATTTACAGGTAAACGAATATTTGTCTGATGATCGTAATTAAATACATTTTACATTGTTTCAATTGTTTCAATTGTTTGCCCTTGGCCACACCAAAATTTCCGTTTTGTCCGTGGCTACTCGAGTAGCAAATGGATTTAGGTTGAGTATAATTCTCATTTCCCCTTTGGCATTGTATATTTTTCGTGAGTACTTCTAGAGTATTGAAATAATGTTTGCGTATAGTCTAAATACGCCAGAATGTCAATGTCAAAAAGAAAATTTACAAAATCAGCTAATGTTGCTTACCTTGTTTGACCCTGGCCATTTGGCCAGTGAATTTCGGTCGACTAAAATCTATATTTTTACAAAGGTATGTTTTTCAATTGTGAGTTTAAAATATTGTAATAGTGTTGGTTATGATCTAAAAACACCAGAATGTCATTGTTCTTGATTAAATTATCAATTTCGGCCGTGGTGTTGTTTCAATATTTTGTTATAACGAAGATACTCATTCAGATATTTAGCTCCAAGCCATGAAATCGTAGATGGATAGTTAAAATTAATAATAAAACACCTTGAATTTAAAAGTCAAAGCTCACATTCATCTTCGAACTTTATTGTACCTACTTGTTCTCAAATATTTTCCATGCATGTTTATGATATTGAAAGAGCTATCGTTCCGAGACAGGCCAGCGCATCGTCCATTAAAAAAACTACAGATTTAAACCTTATTCTGACCTCATGAGCAAACCACAAGTAGAAACGACTACTTACGACTTATCAGTATATTATGTTCCCGGTGATGACCTACGGATCCGAGGCGTGGTCGCTGACTAAATATAGACCTCCTGAATAAGTCTTAAGTCGCACAGCAAGATTTGCTTGAAATGATACAATGCGGAATATGGATACATATAACCGAACTAAAAGTTACTGTCATAGCTCTCAGAATTAGCAAGCTCAAGTGGCAGTGGACAGGACCGGGAAGCAAAAGGTTCTCGCATGGCGACCATGATTAAAAAAATACGGAGTGTGGGAAGACCCACTCGATGGACCGATGACATTGTGGGGTGAATCGATGGATGGAAGCGGCTCAGTATTGTTATTTTTTGTTAGTTGCTATTTGTGGCGTCGATTAGGGAAGGCCTATGTTGAGCAGTGAAGGAATGTGTGAAGAAATTATGATGGTTGAAAACTTACTTGATAAACAACAGGATCCCGGTTTTCTCGATCTCCCTGAAGATGCCCTTCCAGGAAGCCAGGATGCAGTACTGCTGCTTGGCCGTCAGCGGCGACCGAGGGTCGGACGGCGGCGGCGGCCGGTCGATCGCGTCGTTCAGCTCCGAAGCCGCCAGCTTCGTCAGCTTACAGCCCATTGTGTCGATGCGGACCCCTTGATAATTGATGTTTCACGACCGAACTTTTGCAAACTTTTTTATTGTTTTGAATTTGGAAGCCACAGTTGAGGATGACTCAAAAGTTATAAGACCTTTTTTAGTTGTCTAGGTGTTTTTAATTGAATTCTTTGAATATCTTGATGATGGTAAGGTGTGCGCATATCATTTGTTTTATTTTATAAATTCCAACTCTCTACTTTATGAGCGCGAGCGCGAATATTATTTTTGGCTCCCAGTGATCGACTTCGGCATTCAGCGAGTATATGAAGGCACTGAACAAATTCAAATCTAATAAATCCTCAGATATTCTTAGACTGTTTTTATTCCGTGTTGTTCAATCTATGACTGAGTGCACAAATATATTTTTATCTCGTCTAAGAGCTCGGTTCACAGTCGGTTAACCTGATAGTCGATTAACGATAATGCTATAACTCATTATTTGAAAATAATGGTTACAAGAATTTTTCCGATGCGTTGTGTTGGCTGTGCCGTGGACGCGGTTTGTGGGTGGTATACTTTTGGTAACTAGGAACGCGCAAAGAACTACTAGTGATGTAAGTACTATCTTCTAAATTGTACCTACTAAATAAGTAAGTAAGACCAGAATAAAATATTGGATAGAATAAATTATTTAAATGTTATTAATACATAATGTAAGTAATAATAATATATTTAAATAGTTCAGGACACGCACGCCATTCGTTCCCCAAACGAAAAAAGTGTGTTATATTAAGAATATTATACTTACATCGGGTACCTACCTATTTTATTTTGAAAATGCATACGTTTCATAAAATTCAACTCCCCAACACGACACAAAAACATTTTTATTAATCACTTACATGTTTTCTCCCGGTGGGTATTGAACCCACCACTTATGCGGCAGAAGGCAGAACTACACTTACTCATCTGTTAGGCCAGTTCAGCTTTGAACATAAATTATGCACCGTGATAATTATAAACCTATTAGTTTTAAATAAGTATTTAGTACCTACATTTAGTATGGTCTATTCGAAACTATTTATGTACCTACTAAAAGTACTTGAAATGCATTTTTTCCCATTATATAATTATTTTTATGACGCCAGTAAAATTATTATACATAACTCTACCGCAAAGAATCAAAATTCGACGTTTTATAAATTCTTCACAAGAAATGAGTCGTGGGTGAAAATATACAAATCGGATACCTACCTACTACGAGTAGGTTAGTAGTTGGTCTGGTTACAATGTCGGGGAAATATATGCGAAGTGATGAAGTAAAAAAAAAAATAGTACCAACCTATCCCAAGACTGTTTGATGACAACATTTTATGTAGTTTTTGTTATTCCGGCACCGTGAGTATTTCGGGCGTGCGAAATCCAATTTGTAGAGAAATCGATAGACGTGTATGACGCGACACCAAATGATTAACCATATTAACCTAGCTGTGCCGCCAGCGTTGCTTGCGTGGAATTCAGGTAAGTATAAGGTAACGTATTCATTTGACTGTTTCATGTCGACTTTAAGTGAAAAATTGATCCCCACATAAAACCCTTTTATTTTAACGAAATAATTTAAAACCAATGTCCACGGTTAATTTTATTGTATAAGTTGTGAAATAATTCTTGAAATTGAAAAATTCGTTCCGGAGATAACCTACCACATCCAAATCCAAAATTCCAAAATAACCTCTTTAAAATACCAGTGTAGATGTACATGTATGTATGAAAGTGTGTTTCTGTACAGTTATTTACATAAAGCTAGCTTCATAATGAACATAAACATTACAAATGATCAGTCATTTTTAGTTAACACGAATGAAAACTTGTTGTATCACAACCTAGTTTTAATTTGCAGGTCAACGTTAATAATTTTTGCTTCGTGAACGTTTTTTTAGGAAACAGTTCTCATGTTTAGAGTTCTTTATCAAATAAAGTAGACAACATTTTTAAAAGCACTAAAAATATTTCCCATCACTAGTAAGCAGTGATGGCACCATTCATTTATGACGTGCGTCGCAATTGTATGATAATATTGTCGCCTTTTATGAGTTTATGGCAGTCAAACGTCATTTAGGTAGCGAGTCATAGTAAAGTTTAATTATTTTGAACTCTTTCACGTGTCGATAAGAACCACATTATTGATATCACTATGACTGTTCTCCAAATGCTGTTTTGGTCTGTGCCTTCTATTTTAAAATTCGTCCATACACTAGCATTTTATCTATTGACCAGTTTAATTTTGATGTGTACGTGTGTGATAGAAGGTACACTTATACATATAAATAGTAACTGGATCCTTTTTATATTGCCAATAATCAAATGTTTAAATAAAAAAATACATTTTACATAACATTAATTTCACCAACGCCTTAAAGGCTCAGACTAAGCAAAGTTTCTTATATCATATTAGAGGAACTAGTATAATTTTACGGATTACGGATATAATTCAAATAATACACACAATAATAAATAAATAAATAAAAATGCAGAACTACTACCGACTGAGCTATGGGGCTTGTTAAATATTCATGTTAATGTTTACATTATGATAAGAGTAGCCTCTTGAGAAAAGGCTTGTCCGGGGTAGTACTACCACCATTTCTATTTTGACTGCTGCCTCACAGTTTCTATTATTAGTTTGAGTAGATTTGTTTGAGTTAGGTATATGGTGGATTATTAAAAAAAAACTTAGTTGGTAAATGCAACACATTTATTGTAATTATTTTGAAATCAACTTAACACTTTATTACACCAATCTTATAGTTTTAAATTAAAGTACATTACGCACGCATATTGCGTTAAATTATTAATAAATCTAAATTTTATAATAATAATAAATTAGCAACAATGTTAATAAGTACTTACTAACATAGACATATTGACGTACCATTATAATACATTTTTAAGCATTGACAAGGAGGGAAACGATTCAGTTTTAACTACACATATATCAGTTAAATGTTGTATGTATTAAAAGGTAACTACTATAATTACAAACATATTTCTGGGAGTTAGAAATATGTTTGTTTTAGAAATTTGATCCGAATCAAATAATGTATTTTTTTTTAATTCATTATCTGTACTGAAAGTTTACTGAGTTTCGGTATCTATTTATGTTTTTAGAAGAATTAAGTTATAGCGCCATCATAAGTCCTTTTACTACTTACATATTTCCAATATATTCCAGATTTTATCCATCAATTCAGTAACGCAAAAAAAAACATAATTTAATGACATATAATTAGGTAACTTTTTTAGAAACCTATGTTTAATAAAATACATTTACTAATTTCAGTAATGGATGTATATTTCTGGAAAATACACGAATCTGGTATTTTGAGGCCTTCTATCTGAAGGTAGTTTTAGGTGAATTATAAAAGTTGTTTTTACGTCGTTGATGCATTTACTTTTAGAGTTGCCTGATATTAACAAAAAAATGCATGAACTTACCAAATTAAAATATTATATGTAAACAACCTATGTTAAAAAAAATTTTGATCTTGTTCTATCAGAATTTTGTCCAAAAATATGTTTGTAAACACTTCTAAAATAGCCGACATAGGTACTACTAGGTATACGGATATATTAATGAATAGGTAATATTAACATTGTGTAGAAAATTACTTTTAAGTATATTACATGATAGTTCATAGGATTTAATAAATGAAAAATACGCATATACAGAAAAATACATTAAAACAGAAAACGTTTAAAAAGTCGTTATTCCACATTATGAAACATGATCAATAGAATAAACATTTCGGAAGACATCAAAAGTAATAAACATAATCTTTAAATAATGGACCAGCCACAAACATTAATAACAAATAAATGTACTTTTATACAAAAGTCGGATAAAAAAACAACAATAACATTACCTACCGACAATACGAAGCACAACTGGACAAAAAACATTTGGTCTATGTTAAAAATATACGGACATGCATAATTAGTTCCCCTATATACTCTAATACATTTAAATATCTTAGGTAGATCTAGATAAGCACGTTCTAATAAAATATGTACCTACTTTACTGAAGGTGTTCCCTGCAGACAGATTAAAAGGATACCTTAGGACTTAGGACTACCTTAATTTGCCTATCCCAACACATTGATACACGGAAAGAGCAACACAAAAGACTATTCTTTCTTGTTATGTACATAGATAATTAATAAAATACAATCCAGGGTACATGATATCTACGAAGTTTTCACATTTCACATTTAGAAACGTCAGAAAGGAATTGACAGTTTTGAATTTCAAATTCATGTTTCGTGTTTAGAACCGTAAGAGTTCTCATTCTGCAAACAACTCCGCGTTCTGTTTTTAAACATGAGGCGTTGACGGTTCCGTTTTCGAAAATTTACTTGCATTGATCTTTTTTCTCTCAGGACTTTTTGTTACCAGCCTTTTCGTAACCGTCGACTAGAGTTTGTAGGATGAATTTGATAGTTATTTTGTAGATGTTTTCCACGTTGGGTGTGTACCTGTCGCCGAGCGTAGACTCGACGGCCGCTAGAAATGGTGCCTCGATTTTCTGAAAGGAGAAATAGAAAATCGCAATTGCAATATCTTGTTTGATTGACGTTAGGTATTAAACCTTTATGTTTACTGTCTGGCAGAGTATGAAAAATATTGTATTTGTTTAGCTGCCTACTCGCCGATGTGTTCAGAACGGTTTCGTAGCGGGATGCCTATACTATCACACTAAGCCGATTTACTCAATATTTTCATAGAATTTGAACCTGTAGCACAAATACAAATTTATGAAAATTGATCTACCAGTTTATTTTGCTGATAATCTAAGTATGCAAGGTTGATAATTATAGTATCTACTGTTCATTTTCATAGCTTTACATAAAGCATACATAAGGTACATTAAATATATATACTGCCATCAACCTGCTTGCTCTATCATTGCTATTGTTGATTACATTTGACCATTTTAGTACCTTTTTTAATCACTAAACACTTAACCTAGCTAATACCTTCTAACTTGATTAGCATGATACTATTGGTGAAATGAGAGGGACTTCTAATTTAGATGTCAAATTCTAATTTGATAATCCTCACCCATGTAGGCAATACGATGGCTACCTTAATAACCTTGATTGAGATCAATAGCCTTTACCTATTTCTAATAAAAAATAAACCGGTCAAGTGCGGACGCATACCGAGGGTTCCGAACTTTCAAGGCAAAGTACTGGCAGTCTTTGGGTACGGAGCCCTAAAAAGTATATTTCTAAGCTCAACAGACTCAAGTAACCCAAATTTCTAAGCTCAACAGACTCAACCCGTGGATAAAGTTGTGGGTCATATATTTATTTACCTACTTAGTTCTATACTAGTTTACAATACACAATGTATGACTGTTTTTTTTTGTCCCAAATAAATAAAATAAAATAAGTAGGTGACCACTTCACCATGAACATCTGAGTCAAGTCCTACAAGCTAGACTTATTATTAGATACAGTCGTAATTGCCTGTTAGGTGTTTTACAAACTCAATTAATATATGAACAGAAAGTAATGAAGGTACACGGCAACGGAAGGGACTTTATTAACAGCTTTCTACATAGAAATAAAAATAAATGTGGAGCGGGAAATATGATGTAGGTACCAGATTTATTTTTCCAGAGCATCTATTTTAAAAGTAGAAAATGGAGGTATCAAAAATTTTTCAGGTTAGTCAAGTGTTTTTTCCTTAGAATGTTTATATCTTGAGGCTAATGAACTAAACATAAAGAAAATGACCAAAACCTGAAAAGTATTAAGATGATTCAAGATTAAAGTTATTTATTGCCATAATAAATGTTTATGGGTTCTTAATCTGACGATAGACGGTAATGCACACTTTTATACCGATAAGGTGGCAAACAGGCATAAAGTTAACATTTAAACATTTCAAAACGCAAAACGCAACCAAAAAATAAAACCCACACCATCTGTAGCTGGTAGTTAAAACCTAGGCAGGGAAAGGGAGACTATTTTACAGTTCGTATGAGGTAGTTCAAGAGGAATTTCCTCATGCTAAGTGCGCGAACACTTCATTTACATACCTTCCTACCTTCACCTGTCCTCCAACTCATTATATTACTTTCAAACAGTGTTTAAATACCTCCATACATCATAAACTCCGTAAATAGCTTGTCGTTGTCATCATCTACTACTGAATATTGTACTACAACTGTACTTAGATGAACTATGAGACTAGGGGTTCTGTAAGAACAGAAGACTCGTGAGCCTTGCGAACCATGCAATAACTGATGCTTTCCTGTTTCACTTTTCCTTTTAGACTTTTGAGCAAATAAGGGTATAAGTTTAAGCGATTACTCGCGTTCCCTTGGTCTGTGGAGATCAAATTTTTATAAACAGAGGAACATGTGCCAATGATCATCAAAATCGGTTAAAAAATGCGACCAGAAGGCGAGTACAAACCGACCGATAGCCGATAGAGAGCGGACAAAAGCATTTTTGGCCAATCTTAATACTGAGACGCTTCGCTCGCTTCGCTGGGTCGGTCAATTAGATTAGGAGTACTTATATGTGTTGTAGTAGGAGGTAATACATATACATAGATAATCTATATCTAGTACATAATTCACGGTTTAATTTCAACATGCACAAAAGTAATTACTGCTGAGTCATACACGACTGTTCCATATTTAAAAAATCTATACAAACTAAAGGTCGCTATTTTTGATACCGCCACCATTTGGATAAAAACTTTTGAATATAGAAGAAGTGTAAAGTGAAAGAAGTTTGAATTAAGTTTTTAACCTGATGAAGTGCTAATTTTAAAATAGGAGCCTTTTCCAAAACTGATGCGCCTTAATTTAACCTCCGACCTTTTGCACTCATTTTGCATAGAGGCATACGATCTGCAGTGGGTTCAAATCTCTATTTTACACACAACATCTTTTAAACTTGTAGTTCGCCCTGAACTGAGATCTCGTGATGTCTGATTTGTGTTCGGTATATTCAGCAAGGAGGTTATTTATCAAAAATAAAGTTAAAAGTGTGCTTCCATTACACCATACCCTACTCTGGCACTCCTTTTCTCAATTTCACTTTATTCACCTGAGTTTTCTAAGCTCTCTCTCGTTGCTAAATCTCATTCTATGCAAAGCCAAAATGAGAGCGAAGCACCAGAGTAACGACCGTACGTCATAGTAGATGGGCAGAATACCTACCTTAGCAACCCTTTATCTTGAAAAACGCCAAAATTGACTAATTTTCATGTCTGCTGTTTTAACTATGTCATATGACATTATACAAGACTTGAGAGCCTAGGAGGGATGGTTTCAGTAAATAAAAAAACAGTAATAATTTGTGAAGTCCCTCTAACATCCTTTTAACATTATAACCTATTTCAAATGACACGCCACAAGACATAAATCTTCTTGTTTCACTTAACACCTCCATTTCTCATAAACTGCCATAGTGTCAAAAAAATCCTAATACCGAATGATGAGTATATTAGTATAATCTCTGAATAAAAATGTTGAAATGATCGTATAAACCATTTAAAAGCTATGGGCGAAATATTATATTTCTTTTCACCGCAATATCTCAAAAACTGCCCGACTTACCAAAATCTCCCGCGACAATCAATTTTTATTAATGTTTGCTCTTTATGCATATTTTTTATAAAAATTGTATACAAAGCTACTTGTTCGCTTCGCTCACTTAATCAAATATCACGTAGGTTATTACGTACTTACATTATAATATTACGGTTAAGAAATATCCACAAGCCTGTTGCCTTATGATAATGAGGTATTGGAATGCTCTGAATAACTCGGGGGGCAGAATTTAAAGTTTTCTTATTGGCTGGATAGTTAAGATTCTGTTTCTTATAATTTTACTCTTCTGTCGAACAAAGTTTTGATAAATTATTTAAATTCTTTAATAAAGACAACATCTACAGATTCTTGTATAAATAGCTAAGCTAAAACCAAGTTATACTGAATAAATAATGTAATAGTAAAAATTAAATGATTAAGCGTTCCCACTGATGCACGGCTTCCCTGCGCACCGACGGAAAACGGCAAATCGTTTGGATGCAGGTTTCGGCACGAGAGTGGTTGCCAGTAGCCCTTTACCTATGTCAGCGATTCCGTTGACGGGACTTATTAAGGAGTGTGTTCGGAACATACCGAGAGAATTAATGGTATTAATAAAATTATGTTGATTTGTTCAATATAGAGGGGGAGGAAGACCGATAATAAACTATATAAACCAAGTGAAAGAGAATGTCGCGTCGTGCCCTATAAGGAGGTCAAGGAGGCTGCCCTGGAAAGATCAACATGGAGAAAGATTCATCAGTTGTGCCGCTGCAACTCTTAAATTGATGATGAATATGATGTTCAATATAGGAACGTGTAATAATGTTTATAATAGGGGGTCTATTGGAGGAAGCTAAAATGTTGGTAAAAGTTGTAACTATAGGTGCGTAAATAGTGTATTATTATATAATTATATTTAGGGGATCTTTTTTGTTGTATTATAGGTTCAATTAGATGTAAATAAATAGGTTAAATCATAATGTAATTAAACCATCATTGCCCTTTTTTAAAATCGTCGTCGGTGGAAACGGCTTTTAAATAAAAGCATAGCAAGGTCACACAACGTACCCACTCGTATAATAGCCAGGACAAGGGTCAGTTCTTGAATGAAGGGTGGATATCAAATGTTTTGAATATCCATCAATCATCAAAGAAGTATGACCTCGGTTCGGGGCTGTAGAAAATATTTTGAAGGGTCACTTACTGATGGAAAAAATATCGTAGGTATTTGTGGGTAAATATGACCAAATTGGATCTTGAAGGGTTAATGAATATAATAGAGTTTGAGTGAGGGAGTGAATTCCTTTACCAAGAGGTAAAGGAAATTGTATATGTTTTGTTATACCTACTGTTCCGCGATTATTTTTTTACCGTGGACTTTTCTTCTGATATTTTGATATAAGTTTCGAGACGGGAAAAATATTAAAATATTTATTTTGCAATTCTAAAAAACAACTGTTGCTAAATCTGTAGGTACGGCTAATCTCAGCAGGTAGGTGAGTTACCCAAAATGCACAGTGCGAGATCATCGTTTACAAGCTATATAGAGACTGTGGTAGGTAACACATTATGTTGTACATGGTATAGATACATAATTAAACATCTACCTAGCTATGTCTATTGGAAAAACTAAATTCCGAATGCAAAATTTTAATGTCCTCGGTTCTACAAAAACACAAGACTAAAAATGTTACCTTTCATTTAATTTTGGTACCTACCCATATTGTAGGTAATTCTCTCCTGCACATTTTTTTATGACTGGGAAGCGCTTGGCCTTAAATGCCATCTATAAAAAAAGCAGGGCAAAAGTCATAATTCTATTTAGCTATGTTCTGTCATTTATTGGGTAGATAGCCAGTTCCATAGACTGCTGAGGATTCCGCCTTAGCCTTCAGCCATAACATAAAAACACATTTTTGATGTGAGAGCATACATACATATATAACATACCGTGGTGATATAATTTAAATTACCAGTCACTTCTTTAAGCAGTGACCAGGAAGGCTTAACCTACCCTCCGAAGTACGGTATCTTACTTATTGAACAAATATTAAGAACAAACCTTACAAAGATTTGCTCCACCTGGGACTTGAACACAGAACCTCCGGATCGAGAGCCGTATACCTTCCAACTAGACCTCGAATTAGTTCGATCTATATATAAAAAAAATACTTGCATAATCTTACCCAGAAATACTCGACTTTGAAGCCCGGTATCCTCCGATGGCTGGCGCCGATCTGATGGATGAACTGGAAGAAGTTGTCCAGGTCGTCCAGCCCCTTGATGCCCTCGTCCAGGGTATTCATCACGTTGTTAGCGTGCTCAGCCAACTCCATGGAGTTGATCTGCTCCTCCTTCGTCCGGCATTGGCGGAACTTGTCGAACATGTTCAGCAGATCCTGGTTCTCTTCGAAGAGCCTGGAAATAATAATTTTGTAAATCAGTTTTGGAATAAAAATGCATTTTTCTTTGAATGGGTAAGCTCTTGACCTTAAGGCGTCTGGGCATTACCTTAGCGAGGGTGAGGTCTACTATGGAGCGAGCTTTCCCAGAAGTTGCCTATTAGAGGAACTGGCACTGTCGCTCACCGATGGATCACAGCAAACTGCTTGGAACAAGATTTCGGCAGTTCTACCACCAGCGATGGGATAAATCAGCCGTCACCATCTTAAGGTCAACGATTCCGTTGCCCAGACCAGACGCATAGACCAGGTAGCTCATACCCACCCACTTTTTGGAGTATTAATTGAGTTTCTAAATTAATGTCGGCTTTAGATCCAGAATACAAATTTGCACTCGGTTTGGTTATTTTAAGCCCACCTGGCTAGCTAACCATCTTACCTGAGTATGACGCCATAATAACATTTCTAAATGTTGTGTTTATAGGTATTTATAGGTAAATAGTCTGTATTTGATTACGAGTGAAGTGCGCTTCCATCTTCAGCTTTATCATAGCCTGACATCTGGTGAGATCCGGTATTTATAGGTAAATAGTCAGTTCTTGATTACGGGTGAAGTATGCTTTCATCTTCAGCTTTATCACTGCTTGACAGCTGGGACTGAGATGAAGGCTACACGCTTCACCTACATATAATAAAAAAAAACGTAAAAAGCGCCTGTAGCGTATAAATAGGTAATGTTGACCGTCTCTACGGTCTAGTGATTCGCTTAGCGGTGATAGATCCAGAGGTCCCGGGTTTGACCCCCAAGGGGAGTACAATATTGTGCTTGATTTGGTTGGTAGTAGGACTTTGTTTAAATGCGCCTGGGTAGCTACCTCCATCATAACTAATTCTGTCATTCCGGTTCCGGGATTTTAGAAGTAAGATAGCTAGTTCCTCAGTTTGTTAAGGATTCCGGGTGAAGTGCGCTTCCACCTTCGGCCTTGAAAACCAGATGAGATGATGGACAAGCATATGGTAAAGTAAACTCTGTGGTCCTGTGGCACGCTGGTGGACATGTCATCTCTTCGCGCTATGAAAGTCTGAACGGATTTGAATCTGGTTTTCACAAAGTTTATGAATTACCGGGACAGGTTGCCGTTAACAATTGGCGAGGGTGTGTAGGCATCAGCGATATACCGGAATTCCATTACGAAACCCGGAGATTGGTTATTTGAGGTCGTTAGATCTTATTGTGCTCTTGAATGGACTTTGGACGAACTCCAAAAGTAAAGAGGGCTTGTTTGGTCCCATCTAGTAATGAGTTCTTCAAGTTCTTCGGGAGATGGATAAAACTTGGTAACAAGTTGACCATTCTGCACGTTCGAATCAAACTTTGTCGTGGATAAACGGGGAACGCTTGCCGTTGGAAAATGAAAACAGAGTGGAAAATCTGAGTTCTATGAAATTCCAAGATTCGCTTTGAAATGTTCGTGAAACTTTATAACATTTCCGTATTAAAGTAAACGGAATTGGTGTCGAAGTTTGTTCAAACCGGCAACATCAATCGGAGGGAAATGTTGATGTGTGTTCTGATATCTACTTCGTAATATCCGTCAAGCTTACATAATTTAATTTCTACCAATGTACAAAGGAATCAGTCAGATTACCTAAGGACCGTTACAAACGGCCTATAGGTAACTCAACTGTTCCAGACCAGTACCAGACGGAAGCGTGCCCAAGACACTGGCTGCATTGCCACGCTGAATAACTATGCTAATTCGCTGGCCTAAATAAGAGCCAGCCCTTGGGTCACGTGTCGCCTCAATCAAAAGCCCCGCAAGATTCCTTGATTCCTTTGTACATAGTTAGTTTAATTGTACATTTTATTGAATAAAAAAATTTACCATTATGACTCATTATGTTAGGTATTTGCTCGTTAATAATATTAATTCAAAAAAAATGCTATCAATTTATAATTTAGTACAGATATTTCTTTGATTCTGACATTTATTCTTAGTTATAATTTTGAACTAGATAGATAGATAGATAGATATAACGTTTATTCACACAAACACAAAACACACATACAGTAAAAAATAAACAACAGACATGACAGTAACAGTTACGACATTATACATCAACAGAAAGGTATTAAAAAAATATATATATATACATATATAATTTGCATAAGTGACGTGACTGGGAGCTGACGACAAGAAAATAGAACACTGCAGTGAGCCATGCTGCGTGAAAAGCCCCGAGCTCAGCGTGTGCTGCGAACGAGTCCACAGCGCTGATTTTCAGCACAGGGCTGTGGTGACAATATAAAAACAGGGATACGATACCAAAATACTACTAAAAATTAAATTAAAGTATGACCTACACAATTTTCCATGAATAAATACAAAAAATACTACTGACGTGCTTAATTGTGATTCTGACATCAATGTAATCAATTTGTAAGTAATAAATAAGAACATGTGACTTGCAACGCCCTGACAGGGTCAATGTACCTACTTTCACCTTAACCTACCTTACATCTAAGCTTTAACATGTATTTAAGCAGGACAAATATATATATATAGAATAAATGAATGATTAATTAATTTGGGTACCTAAAATCTGTAAGTACCTCCCATAGGTAGCAGAAGTCATAAGCACTTCTGTCAACAATTTATAGGTAGGCTTTGATTACAATCAATGTAGGTAGCTAAGTAAATTGAACTGGATATCAAAAAACAAAACCACACTCACAACGACTTATTTTTGAGGATTACTCCCCAGGGGCTATCCCCTGTTTAGACGTACATCTGTCTATACAGATGTACGTCTGTCTATACAGATGTACGTCTAAACTAACGTTAATACGTCACATGCCCACGGATTGCAAGTACCTATCTAGAAGATAGTAATACACATATTTATGGTTGCAATTGCAAGCCCATCGCCGCATAGCGTATAACCAAACTATGTGGATAAGTAAGTATTTCGGACTCCGGAAGCATAAAAGGTTTATTTCAAGCGTCCGGGGTCCAAAACCTAATTTAATTAAACTGTCTGCCTTAGTTCTAAGTGATAAGGATTAAATTGGCCTAGCAACTTTTAAGTGCCGACTCTAAAATATTTTATTGGGGTGGACCGTCCCATAAAAAAAGTATTTTATCGTACATTGCTATTTATCCAGTTCGGTCGTTCCACGTATATAAAATACAATTTGTAGCCTTAGTAATCCTACACCTAGTTTTGTTTAAAAATACCAATAAAAATGGAAATAAATATTGCATGGAGTAATAATGGAAGATGCTTGGCATTTAATTCCCTCAAAGCAGTACCTGAATAGAAATAAAACCTTCTTGGTTAGTATAACTATCTGTATCTACCTCCTTACCCTCCCCATTAGTCTCTTCCCGAGTGTTTTGCGGTCCGTATTTACCCAAGTAAGTCAATTTGCTGACCGTACCGCTTACGAGGCTACTGCTACTGCTATTTTCATCTGTGGACGAAAACCCTCGACCTATATACAGGTGGTGCGAAGGTAGCTCCTTTGTACTTTTGTACTCACGAGCTCTTTAGACTTGAGCCTACCCACAACTTTGTAGCCATGTTTTCTTGTATAGCATTGCTGTGCCATTGTAACCACACAGTGACATCATTTAACTCGATAATCATGAGACACGAGACATGACATAATAAACTGGCCAAGTGCGGACACGCAAACTGAGGGTTCCGACCCACATTTCAAGGAAAAAACTCGTTTAATTATTAAAATTCACATTAAATTTCATCTATTATTTGGGCGGACGTACGAACATAAGTGGTTTATTAATAGGGTCCCGTTGGCACCCGTTGGGTATGAAGCCCTAAAAAGCAATTTCATTTGTTTTAAACTTTAACAATGTTATTTAAAAAATATAATAAGTCTCCTATTATTAAAATCATAGCAATAATTACGATCAGCGCCTACAATTATTGTAGGAGTACTATGGTCTGCGCCTGCGTGGTCAAGTTTCAGGCGTGTGGCTTTTGATACGAAGGTTCTGGGTTCAAATACTAAGTGTGGCTCTTTTGTGAGCTTTTCAGGATTGAATAAATTGATTGTCCGATAAGAACGATGGTTCCATGCTTCAGTAGTTTATGGAAAGCCCTGTCATAAGCCTATGGCTCGCGGAGCTAGAACACCAGGGTCATTCACGCACGAAAAAATAAAGATCAGAGCAAATTGTTGAGATATTACACCGATTTACTTCGACAAAAGGTGCCTGTGAAGAGAGACGTTAATATACAGCTAGATAATACACAGCCAAGAATTTGAAGCATGGCTTTGAATTACATACTGGACATGTAAAAAGTAACTGTGCATTATCGTCACATGTGAATATTGCACGGCCTGGTAATTTTTATATTTTTCGGAAAATATACAGATATAATACAAAAAAAGGTTATACTCTAATATAAGGGTAATAATAAAATCCTCATAGCCGATTTTAGCTGCCGAGGCTAGACTTTATGGGCTAGGGTGTAAGCCATCATATGGCTGATGTATGCAATTTTAGTACGGAATGCGCTGTCACACATAATTCAAAGGTCCATTATGTTAATGACTTGATAATACAAGTTTAAAAGCAGGCTCAGTAAGCTGTTCAGATTTTACACCTAGATCTAACTTATTTGGCTTCGAATTATCAGGTCACTATTGTCACGTGTTGATATTGCACAACTAGATAATTTGCGGCCTGATAATCGACAATCCATCTACAACAAAAAAAGTGGAGTCCAATTAAAGACCGTACTTTATTGAGTTGTAGAATATAGAGACCCTCTGCAAATAAACAATTTACTTATCCTTGCACGTTACATTGCCCGTGCCCTTTTCCTATTCGTAATCAAATAACTTCGAAAGGGATATATCCGGTAATAACATATCGGTTCAGGATTACTGTCGTAAGAGCAATATTTGCAACCTGGCAACATTGATACGTAAAAGCGTCCTTCATGTATTATAATGACTAGACTTTTCCACGAAAAGTAAGTGAGGTACTCGATTGTGGAAAAGTCTTGTCTATATTATTTATGAATTTTAAGGACCTATTATTAGTATCTTTACTTTTTGTATTATTATTTACCATACATCCCATATCAACTAATATAATCCTCTCGATTCAAAGTTTAACTGGTTGAGATCACTGTCTTAAGATACGACAGTCAATTGTTATAAAAAAAAGTTTGTTAAGTTGTTATATAAATGTGTTTATTACCTAGTATGTACTTACACAACAAAGTATTTTCTGTGTTACATTTATATAGTCATTTACGGTACTTTTACGGTGATTTCTTTGAGTCTATTGCCCTAAAAAGTTATTACGAATTTCAAATTGATTTGAAGACGTGAAGCTCTAATTATAATATTGAATGTTAATTATTCATAAGATATGGGTACTTTAACTTATACTTGCACAATAAAGTCTTTTCTGTGTGACATTTATACATTCATTTATGGTACTTTAACCGTGATTTCTTTGAGTCTATTACCCTAAAAAGTTATTACTATTGAAGATGCGAAGCTCTAATTATAATATTTAATATGATTTTTTATTATTTTCATAAGATATGGGTTATGTGCGCCACGGCACATAGACAGCATATCGACCCCTCAAAGACCACGGATGTCGTAAAATCCGACTAAGGAATCTCACTAGAAGAAGGGCAGCAGCTTCCTTCTGAGTATTATCTTCACCATTACTCCGATCACTAATCAACCTGCCAAGCGTTTTTATGGCAATACCCTCCAGCTTTTGTGGAGGCTCTGTCCAGCAGTGGAGGCTCTGTCCAGCAGAGTAGTAGGTATTCACCGTTTCTGGCTCAAGGGGGTCGAAAAATTTTTTGGAAATTGGGCACCCTGGATTGGTCTGTCGCATGATTCAACGTACCTGCCTCAGGGGGTGCGAAAAGAAAAAATAAAATAATAATTTGAAAATTGGGCACCCTGGATCGGTCTACCCAATTCTTTTTAGGCTTTCTCAACGCTTAACCGAGATAGGAATTTTAATTGCATGCTTCTAGTATGTCTCATTAAGTCATTACTAATGACATACTCGGCACTAATCATCGTCGCTCTAATTATATTCATACCAATGAAACCACACTTTCTATTTTCACATTATTTTATTTCAACCAAAATAACATCTAAACATATTATATACCAATATATCATTTAAAATACTATTGCTCCTGAATAATCTCACAAATTCTGTTAAGGATAAACCATTGAATTTGTGGTAGATATACATCAGACTGTACTCGCCGCATACTGAGGTCCAATCATTTTGCAGTCGACATCTATTGTAATCCCATTTTCTTGCGTTTCTTTTTAAAAACCTTAGGTGATGGCCGGTAGGCGGTCTACCGTAAGAATCAAAGTATTCCCCGACGCTATTATCGTCAATGTGTATAGCAACCCAATGAGATCCAGGTTTTGAGTCAGGATCTAAATTGCTTATAAGGTATGTAGGGGCTTGTACGCGTATTGGCAATCTGTTAGCAGCATATACGTTGTATTGTAAGCATGGATGAACATTATTTAAATGTTGCTGTATTTCCAAAGTATCCATCTTATGTCGTATCGATTGCAAGTGTCAGATACAAGTGACAAAATATTGATACTTACATTCTTTAAAAGTAGGATAAGATGGGTTTGATCAACGTAGAGGTAAATTATAAATGCATTTTTTGTAATTTTTAACTTTATTTCAATGTCTTATCTTTAACAAGAAATTATTAGCTAGATACAATCGATCTTAAAACTAATCATTATTAACTACTGTAATCTACATTTACATTACGGTTTTTATCAATTTCTATAACATTATCAAACTCTGCATACACAATACAGTTGATGGTTTGTGAAAGTGCTGATTCAAAACGAACTTCTAGTCTTACGCTACCATGTTTAATAAGATTCCAATGTGTCGAAGAATGAGCTGACAAATCAGATGTAAGATCAAACGCTAGTAGGCAAAAACCGTTAGCATAGTGTTCTCTAGATATCCCATTACCTTCATTAAGAAAATGTATACCTGTTCCAGAGAACAACGTGTGATAAGCTGAAGTATAAACATTATTTTGAAATGATGGTTGTAAAGCTTTTGAAGGTATTTGATGTCCGTCAATATACAAACAAAATGTATTTATATCATAATTTTCAAAGTTAAATGGATTTTTAGTGAGGCTACCATTGAATGCGGTATTATTAACAAAACCAACTATAACTCTCTTAGGCACTTGTCCCAAAAATATGTTATCCAACGTTTTTCCCTGTACCCCCGATGGAATCGTTAAAACTTTAACTTCAGCTCTAGTTATAGGGTATTTAGCTGTAGTAGAGGCTAACACTTTCTGATGTGCAAGTAAAACTGATGGATTGATTCGTGCTTTGCGAACAATAAGTGTGGCGTCTGTAATGCATGCTTTAAACTTTATATCATTCGAGGAAGCCATCAAATTAAATGATTCTCTAGAACGCACTAGTTTAACAGACATTTCAACACCGTTGATTAAAAATTTTTCTTGATTATAAATATCACCATGTAAATGTCCAATCATTTCTATTTCTTTACTCTCAAAAGCAAATTCTTGTCGTTTAGTGAACCCTCCATTTTTGTCATCTGTAGCATTCATTTTTCCAGCGGTATCTTCATACCAAAGACCACAAGTCAAATGAGATTTCTTAGCTGCTGAACCATAGTTCAATAGAGTTTCCAAATATGCGCGATAAGGGTAAGTGTTGTTCGGTGGTGATACAAGCTTTTGGTTCAAGTAAACATCAAGTTGGGAAAACAGAGAATGTAACCAATTATTAACAGGAGCTACTACTGTTGTAGAAGCAAGTTTCGTTGAGTCCTGGTTTAGTACTTTAGCTTTTATATGAAGCAAAGTGTGCGATAGATCAATATAATCCTCTCCAGTTCCTGGTACTTGAAATTCGATGGGGCCATCGTCAGCTAAAGATGAAATAGGTTTGTAATGTATCCACAATCCATTTTCTATACTTGTTTGTGTTGAGGGTAAGGCAAATAAGTCTAATTCTGATTTAATACACTCACACGAATGGCTATGTAAGAAAGACATTTTTAATTTAATATTATTTTTGTTATGAAAATATATCTTTGATATTATTACGATTCAATTTTTTTTTCTTATTTGTAGCTTTTACTTTAGCAGCTAATTGTGGAATGAACGAAGCTAGTTGTTTCCGTTTAGTTATATATCCTGATCCAGACATATTGATTCTATCAATTTTATCATCAGCTTTTCGCTTTAAATTTGCACCAACTTCTTTCAGCCGGTTTTTAATTGATTCTTCCATAGGTCGCGCGCTAACTAAATCCGACAGCAACCCCACACCAGCATTTAAAGCCTCTTTACCAATCACTCGCGCTCCACTGGAGAATAGAGGTAAAACTGATCGAAACAGCCCTCCTAAAAAGCTACCAATTCCATGCCCCCGTTGATATGGTGCACCTCTGTAGATTACTCCAATACCTGAACCCGCTTGGTGAGAGTAATAGTTTTCATAAGGACAAGATATTTTATTTTGTAAAGATTGCATTATATTTTTTTGAAATGTAGTTTAACACAGACTGTTCCAAACTGGAATGGTATTTTTTCACCTGTGTTTGATCTTATATCTATTTCAATAGTATCAAACTCTCTACGCATGACACGTAGGTAGTGAGGTGGTGAGAATACATGCATTTTATTAGCTCCATAAATATATTTTGAAGGGTCTAATGGTATGATTCTAAGTAAAGGTGTCATCACATCACCAACTATTTGTGGATCAATTACATCACAGTAAACTAATAATTGAGATGGTAGCCCTAAATGCAAATTCGCTGGACATTTCCCTATGCCCTTAGTTACCAAGTTTCTAGAAGGTTCAAACCCGAGTTGTAGACACAGCTTAGGTGATAACGTTATTGATGTTATTGATTCATCCATTACAGAAACGGAGACGAACTTTGATAACTCATCATAACGGAATTTGACATGTTCTTTTATGTTGTTTAATGCTGATAAGATATGATTGATATCATCATAGTTGGTGGCTGGTATGTGCGTTTTGTAGTACACTTTTGATGGTTTCTGTTCGTTAGGCATCAGCATCCACTTTGTTACATAAACTATGTTTTCATGTTCTTGAACAGTAAACATTGTGCTTGGATATTGAAATTCAACAATACCAACGGTCCATGATCCTTCCAAAATGATTGATTTTGGTAGTTTAGTAGAAAAAAGAGATGTAGTGTTTTGTGGAAAGTATTCCATAGAGCTGTTGCTTAGTAGAGTAATATAAAAACTTTCTTTCATTTTGTAGTTATTTTATGCTAGAAGCCAAAATCCAACTGTTAAATTTATTTGGATAACCTTTCCACTTCACAAACAATTGCTTTCTGTTCCCAGAGTAGCGCGTGCTTATGATTTTATCTATTTTGTAACTTGCAGTGGGGTTGTAATTTACTTTCTGTAGTTCTTTTTCATAAAATGTACCTGTTATTGGTTCATTTTGCAAATCATTCAATGTGTATACTACCCATGGTGTCCTCTCTATGATCGAAGATATAATAAAAATTTCATCACTCCAATTCGATTCATATCCTTTTTGAAATATATGTTTATATTTAGTTATTCGTACATGGTCACCAATATGAAATTTCGGTAAGGTGGTATCTGAGATTCTTGACTGATAATTTTTTCTTTCATAAAGGTTATTCCAGACAATCATTATGTTGTTAAAATTTACATCACAAGGACACATTTTTATGCTGGAATGATAGCTGTGATTATATGCATAAACTAAATCTTGTAAAATATCTACATATCTGTGAGTATTTTTATGTGAAAAATAACGCCACATTTTCATCTTAAGTGTTCTTTGAAACCTTTCAACAATGCTAGCTTTAATATCGGGATTGTTTGTTGTGTAATAGTTGATATTTTTATTTCTTAAAAATGTTTGCACCTCCTTTGAAACAAACTCTGTTCCCTTATCTGATTGAATGTGTGTTGGAGTGATTTTAGCTTCATTAAAAATACTTTCAAAACATTGTTTAACTGTTTCAGAGTTTTTATTTTTCATAGGTCTAACAAACGCATATTTTGAAAACACATCGATCACACACAAAATGTAATTAAAACCATCATTTAGTTTAGAATACGTTCTCATATCACTTAAATCCGCTTGCCAAAGTTCATTTAGGTTTGATAATATATACTTATTACGAGGAAATTTCTTATGAACAGGTTTGTGGAGTGTGTATGCCTCTTGGTCCTGTAACCATTTTTTAATTTCTTTTATACTCATTTTACCTTTCATAGCTTTAGTTAATTTATGAATGCTTCCATATCCAGCAGGATGTGCAGGATCATAATATATTCTATTTATTTCTAATAAGGGGTCCATTTTTCCCAATCGATCTTCTTGCGTAGTTTATTCGCATAATTACTAGTGGGTGTTGAATACGATTCCTCGACTTTTGAAATGTTACTGTTATCTTTAAGCCGCAGTTCACTGATGTACTGACTCCTCTTAGGATTCCCAATGTATGTAAGTGGTATTTTTATATCTTTCAATCCTTGAGAGAACTCTTTCCAGCCTATTGGATCACATTTCTTTAATGGTCTTAGTATATCGTTCACTAGATCTATAATATTGCTTCCAGGAATTGCTTTATTATCAATCACAACTGTGCCATCATTTCTCCAATGAACTTTGTTTCTATTTTTACTCAGAGATAGCGAACTTAACAATAACTCACCCTTTTTGTTATAAGTTTTAGGTATTAAACTTAATATTTGTTTTATTGAGTATGGAGTCTTCAAAGGGGATGGAACGCTTTCGTTGGGAGACTCAAATGAGGTGAGGAGACTTTCTTGATGATTACCTTCCTCGCTCGAAGTCGGAGAGTCAACTACGTGCTCGTTTTTTATGGTATTATTTATATTTGAATCTTTACTTATTACAGGTGAATGATTTGATGTTATTATCGGTAATTCAACAGGTCGACGATCTTCTTCAGTGAAATGTAGAAATCTTTGCAAAATTTGTAAGTACAGGATACATTTCTTTCTATCATCTATATTACTATTTAAAATATTCTGCATTTCTGTGTCCAATCGTGTTCTTGGATTGTCAACCCCATGTTGAGTGTTAATTCGGTTTAATTTATCAATCAAGCTGGGTTCCACGAGCACCATTTTTTTAGCATGTTCCATTTTTAAACAAGTGAACTTATCAATCCACTTAAAATAGAACCTAAAATGATTGGGAGGAAAGCTCCACCTTTTTGAATTAAAATTTTCTTTCTTTCTTTTTTTGATCCTTTTCTAACCAATTTCCGCAGTAAATATTTGAATTTATTCAATTTACTCTTTTGTTTTTTGTCGAGTGGAACTTTTCCCTGAAGAACGTTGTGAATACACTCACAGATACAATTTATTTCATCATCATCACATACCTTTAATATAACTTGTTGATATTTTGGTTTAAGTGTATTTAGTGCGTTTAATAAATTCTGATGCGTCTTGAGACTACGAGTCATTATTTAAAAGTGATCGGGATTTGTTGAGTCTTCGAATATTTAAAGTCCTTTGTTGGGACGTACACTATGCAATAACCATCTTCAGGGAATATTTTAGTTTTAATTCGACAAATATCATCTGTTCCTTGCTTAAGATCTATCATTATATATCCATGTGCTTCTGTGGTTGCATCCTTATAAGCATCTTGAATAAATTTGGTATTTTCTGGTGATACCTGACGAGCTAGGTATCGAATTTGTGTCTTATCACGTGGATTTTTAAAATAGATGATGTAGCTTGAATTTAATGAAATATCTCGTTGACCCCTTCCTTGATGAAACAAATTTTGCGTGATGTAAAAAACACTCAAGTTTCTATGATGACTTCCTTTGGTAAATATATCAACCACTCTACCATCAGATTCTCTCATAAGATCATCAATAATTACCAGGTTAGCATCCTTGCCATCAAACATACTTAAATCTGGTATCCCGTGAACGTAGTTTACATTTGGTAAGTTATACAAAGGTTGCATTTCATCAAAACACCAAGTTATTTGACTAAATTGCTTGTCACATATCTCTGTAATGTATTTTATAAAGTTTGTAACAAATTTTGATTTTCCACAACCACTTGGACCAGCAACAATTGCGGTAAATGGATGAAGAAATTGATTCATTTTATCTCTGTTTGACGTGTAGATTCTATGAGGGTATTGTAACAAATAACACATTCTCTGATAAAAATCATTTTTTATTTACACTCATTAAACATATTTATATAAAACTAATTAAACCATTCAACATTTATTACATATTACAACATGAATTTACAATACTAAAACTACCGTATTTACATAATTATTTATACACATTTTAGAAATACAACAACATTTAAATAATGTTCATACACGCTTACAATACAACGTATATGCTGCTAACAGATTGCCAATACGCGTACAAGCCCCTACATACCTTATAAACAATTTAGATCCTGACTCAAAACCTGGATCTCATTGGGTTGCTATACACATTGACGATAATAGCGTCGGGGAATACTTTGATTCTTACGGTAGACCGCCTACCGGCCATCACCTAAGGTTTTTAAAAAGAAACGCAAGAAAATGGGATTACAATAGATGTCGACTGCAAAATGATTGGACCTCAGTATGCGGCGAGTACAGTCTGATGTATATCTACCACAAATTCAATGGTTTATCCTTAACAGAATTTGTGAGATTATTCAGGAGCAATAGTATTTTAAATGATATATTGGTATATAATATGTTTAGATGTTATTTTGGTTGAAATAAAATAATGTGAAAATAGAAAGTGTGGTTTCATTGGTATGAATATAATTAGAGCGACGATGATTAGTGCCGAGTATGTCATTAGTAATAACTTAATGAGACATACTAGGAGCATGCAATTAAAATTCCTATCTCGGTTAAGCGTTGAGAAAGCCTAAAAAGAATTGGGTAGACCGATCCAGGGTGCCCAATTTTCAAATTATTATTTTATTTTTTCTTTTCGCATCCCCTGAGGCAGGTACGTTGAATCATGCGACAGACCAATCCAGGGTGCCCAATTTCCAAAAAATTTTTCGACCCCCTTGGGCCAGAAACGGTGAATACCTACTACTCAGCAGTGGACACTAATAGGCTGATGTCGTGATGTCCATAACGTTGATCTTGTCATTATTGGATCGCTTACTATGTGTATTATTATAGTACCAACCATTTATTTATTCAATAAAAAGTACAATTAAACTAACTATGTACAAAGGAATCAGTCAGATTACCTAAGGACCGTTACAAACGGCCTATAGGTAACTCAACTGTTCCAGACCAGTACCAGACGGTAGCGTGCCCAATACACTGGCTGCATTGCCGCGCTGAATAGCTTTGCTAATTCGCCGGCCTAAATAAGAGATACATACCTACCCAATAATTTGATGAGAAAAATATTGATCAGCCTACAGTATATATATAGGTACTTACTCTTCTGAGCTCAAGTTTTATTACATTTGTAAGGCGCTCTCAAATCTTTACAGATCCCCAAAAACGATTCAGGTAAAGCTCATGTAGGCATTTATAAGACATTCCCGTCTCGACTCAATAACCTATTGATTCGGGATTTGGCGAAACGGTTCTTCGTAATCGTAATTTAGCGAAGAATATACTTGCCTGTACACACTTGGAAATATTTAGATTGTTACATATCATTTCGTAGCAACCGCCTCTGTGGTCTAGTGGTTTAACCTACATATTTCAAATCCAGAGTTCCTGGGTTCGATCCCCAGGGGGAGCAATATTGTGCTTGGTTTGGTTGGTGGTACGATTTTGTATGAGTCCGCCTGGCTAACTACCACAATTTTACCTAATTCTATCGCCATAATAACAATTAGAAAGAAATTGTTGCGTTCCGGCATTTAGAGGTAAGATAGCCAGTTCCTCAGTTGGTTGAGGAGTCCGGGTGAAGTGCGCCTCCACCTTCGGCCTTATCTCAACTTGTTACCAGGTGAGATTAAGGCCAAGCGCATGCCCGTCGTACAATATAAAAAAAATATATAAATGAAATGACTTTTTTTTATTCTGAATAAAATATTGACATTCTGTATGTGCCGACAGAAGTGAAAACTTGAAGTTTGTCGATCTTTGCCGAAGAGAACAGCTGAGATTGTTGCTGACACAACTGACACAATTACTTCTTAGAACTGACCTTGATAGATACATGTCACGGCTGTCAACCGTCTGTCTATAGGTAGAGGCAGTCTTCGAACGGTCCTTACCCGTACCTCTTAAGGTCGAAAATATACCGCGGCAATGTGTTTAAAGTCAAATGTGTCAAAAGTGGTGTCGGTAAGGTAACAGTGTGCTGAGTTCAAAAAATACCCTTTCTTAGGCAGTCGTAATAATTAGGTACGTTTTAAAAACTAAAAAGTAAACCGACTTCAATGAAGAACATTGTTACAATATCGTTTAACTGGATGGCGTATTTTTTTCAATTATTTTGATGACAGATGGACGGACAGACTGACAGACACGTGATCTTATAAGGAGTCTGTTTTTTTCTTACTTTTGAGGTGTATTACCTCAAAAGTTAGGAAAAAACAGACTTAAACTACTCAAATCGCTTCAAGTGTGCTTATATTTTTTTCGGAGTTCCCTCCATTTCTCCAGAATCTCATCGATCAGACGACCTGTGAAGTATAACCCTTTCATACAAAAATATTTTTTTAAATCGGTCCAGGCGTCTTTGAGTAATCGGGGAACATACATAAAACAAAAAAAAAGAAGATTCCGATGAATTGAGTATCTCCGCCATTTTTTGAGGTCGACTAAAAAGAGCAGTTTATTTCATTTGTGTATGACAGTGTGACTCTGATCGCAGTGTGAGGAATGCTGTATATCTCCAGGTGTAGCGAATCCATCGCTTCTTACGAAAACCACCCATACTCTTTGACAAGGCTTCCGCGGTCTAAACCTACTTCCAAGTATCTTCTTCATTCTTATTTGTTGCTTTGCGTCGTGGTTATTATGCTATGGAGGTGTTAGTAAGCTAGACAATACATTCCTCTCTGATTGCTGACCTACTATATACTTTTAGCTAGACAGTGTACCAGGTATAAGTAACAATATACGAGTATAGGTATACAGAATTATGTCCAAGTCGAAGACGAGTCAGCAGGAAATAGCCAATTAGCAGCGATTGAGTTCCAATCCAATCCAGTGGACTGATGACCCGAACGGCCGTTTGACGATTATCCCGGAATGCTAATGTAGAGCACGGGTCAACGGTCAGCAAGCGAATATAAATTAAAAAGATACAGTTGAACCTTTTTGGAACGTTAGTTACCTACAAGCAGAGTAAATTTATATAAGCGTTTGCAATGTATCATCAACCGCCTCTGTAGTCTAGTGGTTCGACCACCGGTATCAGATCCAGAGCTCCCGGGTTCGATCCCCGTGGGGAGTCCAATATCGTGCTAGGTTTTATTGGTGGCAGAATGTTCCGGCCTTTAGAGGTAAGGTAGCCATTTCCTCAGTAGGTAGAGGATTCCGGGCGAAGTGCGCTTCCAGCATTGCCCTTGATGAAGTCAAGCATCTCACCGTCGTACGTAAAAAAAAAAGATCTTAAGTTCTTAACCACGGAGGCTTGCGAAAGCAAGAATGGGATCTTATCTTTCCCAGAAAAATCGTGAAAAACGGTTGCTAATTCTAAAGGTTTGCAGTGCGCATGATTAACCTTTAATTTAAAAATAATATGTGCAATTGATACTATCTATATTCAAGGGAAGCAGTCGAGTTACTAGGGACCAAAACGGTCATAATGTTATAATGTTCCAGACCAGTACCATACGGAAGCGTGTCCATGACACAGCATTGCCACGCTGAAATGCTATGCAAATTCACCGGCATGAATAAGAGCCATCCTTTGACCCACGTTGTCGCCTCAATCAAAAGCCCCGCGAGATATTTCCTTCCGGAATCCTCAACATACTGAGGAACTTGCAAATACTGGTTGGTAAGCCTTGTTGAAAATGATCTGGTCGATGCACAACTTTTATACATTCTATTGTAGTCCTCTGCTTAGGAGTATCACCTAAGTCAACCTAATGCTATCAAGATATGAGGTAATGGATATTTTATGGCTAAGCTAGCTTAATCGGAGATCTCGCATTCATTAAGGTTATAAAGATTTATAAGCATACTAGTTGCGCCCCGCGATCTTACCTGCGGTTAATAAGTTAAATGCCAAGATGGGATCTGCTCGTACACTGTCGACGAATCAATTCAGGTGTCGATTAATTGATATTTTAGAAAAAAAGGCGTATTATACACTAAATGAGTTTCTTAACGCCCATTTCTAGAAGTTACTGTAATTTTTATTTGACATATTTCTTAAAATTACATTAAATATATTATTATTTTTTGACATGTAATTCATTTAAAATTAGAGATATATAATGTAAAATGTGTAAAAATTGTAATGTTTGTATGCTAATTAGCAGGACCTAGCAGATAGAACAAGCTTTAAGACATTTGTATACCTAGGTTCACGAACAATTAATGAATTTTGAATTATGAAATTATGGGGAAAGCTACTCGGGATAAGTTAGCATGCCAAGATGGAAAAAAATAACCGGGAGGCAGCCCGTTCTAGTTTTGCTTGGGTCAAACATAGTAAACAATTATGCGTTAACCTAATGCCATGTTTTATAATTATCAAACATACTATGAGTTACGTTTGAGTACATTTGTTGTGAAGGTAGCTGATACCCTGGACATAGCCTACATATTATCATGAAAAAGTAAAGTTTTTTTTTTATTTTCGTGGGATGGCAAACGTACCTCATTGTAGGTATGTATCTTACTCTTTCACGCTCAAGCGGCTGATCGGATTTTGATGAAATATGTTTTAAAGGTAGCTCAACCCTGGATTAACATAGGCTATTTATAATACCGAAAAAATTGCCATCCCACGTGAATTCTTAATTTTTTCAGTATTAAATGGAGCCTATGTGTTAATCCAGGTCATTATCTATGTACATTCCACGTTTCAGCCAAATACGCTTAGCCGTTTCAGCGTGAAGAAGTAACAAACAAACACACACACACACACACACACACACACACACACAATGACAATCGATCGCATTTATAATATTAGGTATATAAATATAGTGTGATTATTTTTAAGGCCAATTTGCAGAGCCTAGAATATAGACGGCGGGTTGCCAGGCTGTCTGTGTTCTATAAATTTCACTTCGGCGAGTGCGCGCATGATATCGTTGACCTAATCCCTCCATCCCCTTTCCACCACCGGACTAGCAGACGTACGGGACTACAACCCGTATCTTGTAAATGTTCTATTGTGTCGAACATATCGTTTCATCTCTACCTTTATAATATCACTGGTTAGAAATGGAATTCCTTGCCTTCGTCTGTTCTTCCGCACGGGTACAATCTTGGAGTCTTCAAGTCCAGAGTAAATAGGTTCCTTTTAGGCATGCGTGCTCAATTTTAGGCCACATTTTTGCTTGTTTTACATGTATGCTGGTGGTCAAGCGCTATCATCAATAAAAAAAAGTGGTCTTATAAGTATTGGACTATAGGTGCATTACAGAGAGCTGGCAAGTACCACACATTCATACATTGCGTTAGTGAGTGTGTGTGAATAAGCGCGCATCATATTATTATCAAAAATGATTGCCATTTCTATTGGTTAAAAGGTAATTTAAAAATATACCTATGTGAAACGAACTATATTTAAATTGTATAGGTGTGTATTCCGTACCCGGTAGTGTCGGTAAGAGAGTGGATCAAAGTCAAAGTCAAATATTTTTATTCGGTAAGATTTTTCAGGATCATTTTGAAACGTCAAATAAACCGCCTGTTCGGAATGGCGACCAGCACACAACGAGAAAAAGACAAGAACCTCGGGCTAGATAGGGATGAGAAAGGCCATCTTGAGAGAAACCTTATGTTATATGTTGATGATGGTGTGAGTACCTCAGGAATATTATGCACTGCATATATTTGTAAATCATAAACTTCGCTCGCAGTATGTAGGTAGATAGCACCCAAGGAGAGAGAACACAACGGCTCGGTACTAATTACGTGTTGCGTTTGTGGTTGAGTCTAATGATGACTCGACCACAGACGTGACATAGATTCTTGTCATGATGTAGGTTTTTTTTTTATAATTACTCATCTTTGTACATTTTTATGATATGACTACGGATTATATTTTCAAGATTAGATTATAGTATGTAAGCATGGCCATCATCGCTGGTTCTCGTTGATGCAGTCACTCCCAAACTGGGTCCTGTCTGAAAACCAGCGTTGCACCGTTAACCCCGGCGCAATTGAATGCTGAGACAGCGACCTTTTCAGCCCACACATAATTATTGTTACGCGTATTTTTTTATTACTTTATGTGTAATCATATTAGGTAGGTATGTTTTCGGTTTAGTTCATTAATTAAGTATGTATCTATTAGGTAGGTAACTACGTTAACTAACTGTATAGTTTGTCAGTTTATGTGGGATAAGTAAATGTGTCTTTCTTCCTTTCTTTCTTTACTTTGAATGACCCAGCTTTGATAACCGGCCTATACTCAAGCACCCAAGGGTAAACGCCAACATAAAAACAGTTGTATTTCAGTACAAGGCTTTGCAAAAGACCTTGTAACTTTCACAATGCTCGCCACCCTGTCATCTCGAAGTTTACAATAGACTTTCTCGTATGTATAGACTACTTGGTTCGTGAGTATCTCGAATACAAGGCAACTTATGTGTACTTGTTGCAGAAAATACTGCTACCTACAAATTACCAAGGTCTTATACCGCCTCTGTGGCCTAGTGGTTCACCCACAGATAAAATATCGCCGGTTTGTTAGTGGTAGGACTATGGCATGAAACAAGTTCTACTACCAACCACTAGACCACAGAAGCGGTTATAAAACGCAGTCAGAACTTACTTTCTTACACATGTAAGCTCTACCATACCAACAAGAGGCTGAAGATAAACGCTAATAAAATAGGATTAGATAGATTGGCTACGTGAACTGCAAACCCGTGGGAGTTCGGTTTATTGCTGTTGCCTTTTACGAGCGTTGGGTGATGGGGGTTGAGTGGGAGGGAGGGGCTATACGTAGAGATGACCATGAATAGAAAGATACATACGAATCTAAGTATGTACTAATCTTATACGCTAAGAAAATGCTTCGGATCTATTTTCTCTCTATTATCTCAGTTCTCACTCGTGAGAAACTCTTGCTGAACATAATGTACCTCACAAATCTTACGGCGGCGGTTCGTAAGGTCTGACTGCAGTGCTACAAAGTCCTCATGAAGAAAAGAAGTGCTAAAGGTTACGGGTGATTAATAACTGGCGGTATATAGGCCTATGTGGTCTATTGATTCGCTCAACGGTACCAGATCCAGAGGTCCCGGGTTCGATCCTCAGATGAGTACAAATTTGTGCTTGGTTTGGTTGGCTACTTTGTTTAAGTCCGCCTGGCTAGCTACCGTCTTACCCAAGTCTTTCGCCATAACAGCATTTCCAAATTGTTGTGTTCCAGAAGAGGTAAGATATCCATTTCCTCAGTCTGTTGAGGATTCCGGGTAAAGAGTTTCCACCTTCAGCCTTATCATAACTTGACACCAGATGAGATGTAAGCCAAGCGCATCTCCGTCGTTCAAAATAAAAGACCAGTCCAGGTCCCTCTGGCTAGAAACTACCCTCCTGCCTAAGTCTGTCACCAAATGGCATGCCGAGTACCTTGTGCGCGGGAGAAGTAGTGCTTTCTGGGAAAACTCACTCCATCGTGGCTCAAGAGCTGATTAATTACTGCCTAGATGTAGCAAACTTATCATTCATAAACAAAGAACAGATAGTTAATCGAAAAAAAGGTTTGTTTGTAGTAATTTTTAGTCTGTGATTTGCCGATATATCAGGATATATACCTGTTTAAAACTACAAAAACTTCATCACTAGAAGGCACTTCTCTGTAAGTGCTATTTATGGGAATAGGTTTAAATTTTAGCAACTATTCCCGAACTGAGCATTAAGCCAGCATGCCGATTGGTGGCTTTTAGTGGGCTATTAGTTTGGTGCTCTAAAAATTATGCTATTTTTGGGAATACCTCGTTTTCTTATAAAAAAAATACCCTCTTTCATCACATACTACGGCAAGTTCACTCTCAAAGTATACCAATAATGTTGGTGGTCTGAGTAATTCATAGAATTCGCAACCTTAGCAGAGTAGGTACCTAAAAGTTACCGTCAGGAAAATTAGCCTAAGATAGGATCCAACTTATTTTAAAATTCCAATAACGCCATCTGCTCAATATTTCAAATTAATAAAACAGTCTTCATGAATTTTGTTTGAATTTTTCACGATCTTGCAAAATGATGGCAACAATTTTCCTTCCCCGGCCGAAGGAGGGCTCTTGACCTACTTTCAATCTAGGGACACGGCTATGTGTATCGTTTAATGAGGTGAAAGTTCAAGATGATTTTGTTTATGTAGATGATTTAAAAGGTTCTTTGAAAAATATGGTATTTTGTTTCAGACCGTTATATTATAATGTTACCTATAGACGTGATGATGGTAAGCGGCCCGACGGTATGACTCTTGTCCCTTGGGAAATGGGTAGGCCTTTGGTGTGGGACACCACCTGCGTCGACACCGTAGCGCCATCTCATCTGCCTCGGACATCAGTTAGGGCTGCTGATTCGGCCGAGGATCACAAAAGGCGCAAATATAGTGGTCTCGACAGAGCTTACCTATTTGAGCCTTTTGGGGTGAAGACCTTGGGTCCGTGGGGACCTCCGGATTTTCAAAAATCTTGCGGGGCTTTTGATTGAGGCGACACGTGGCACAAGAGCTGGCTCTTATTTAGGCCAGCGAATTAGCATAGCTATTCAGCGTGGCAATGCAGCCAGTGTCTTGGACACGCTACCGTCTGGTACTGGTCTGGAACAGTTGAGTTACCTATAGGCCGTTTGTAACGAGCCTCAGGTAATCTGACTGATTCCTTTGTAAATAGTTAGTTTAATTGTACTTTTTATTGAATAAATAAATATATACCTATAGACCGTTTGTCCTACATTTAGTGTTTATAATTTTTATAATTAAAAGTTTTAAATATTATATGTATCTAATGGCAACAAATACAAGTAATACAAAATATAACAGACCAAAGTTAGGTCCTTCTCGTTGTAGTTAACTCAACTAATCCAGACCAGTTCCAGACGGAACCGCGCCCAAGACACGGCTGCATAATTACACTAGCGGATTTGTTACTAAATATTTTTCTGTTTTCAGGTTTATAAAACAAAATGGATCTCCGCAACGCCTGAATCAATTAGCTATAATTACATTAGTTTAATGAGCCATTTTGTTTTCATACATTTACCTTTCTGTCCTTGCCAAGGACAGTAATTGAAAGAAAGTTGACTTAAGCCCACAATGTTGAGGATTCCTGGTGAAGTGAGCCTCCACCTTCGGCCTTATCTTAACCGTTATCAGGTGAGATGAAGGCCAAACGCTTCTTCTTTGTACAATAAAAAAAGGGATTAAAGTCATGCTACGATAAATTCAATACTGTTCAGTATAGACTCTCAAAAAACACACCGTGAGTGTTATAGATTTAAACTATTTTTTAACAGTATCAGCCGACGATGCTAAATGAGGATTAACTCGAGCGTTGTGGCGATCTATTGGATTTTGAAGATCAGATGGCAGAAAGAAATATGGAAAGGTATTCATAACTTTTATTTCTACAATCTAATCTTCAAAATTATCGGGAGCGTCAAATGCTTTTTATAATGTTAAAAAAAAAACAGTCACATGGAAACCCTCGAGCGCGTCAGATATTGGTAGCCCCAAGTCTATCTGATAGCGGGAGTATGTTAATCTGCCGGTTTGCATGCCGAAGCTGAAGACAACCTGTGTCTGAGATTGGAAAGTGTACACCAGAGTTTTTAACTGGGGAGAATTGTTCAACCCACAAAGACACAGGTCTGCGTGTTTACTGCCAAAGAAAAACTCTTTATCTTTATCTCAATTCAGAACACGCGCCTTACCATCTCAAAAAGGAGCATTGGGATCCTGGGTATCGACATCTCCAGCAACATTCAGCTTCTTAATCATGTTAATCACGTAATCGTGTGCTCAACAGGGTAAAGTGCTACTTCAGTGCGGGGACAGTTTATAAGTCACAAATCCGGCCCCATATGGAGTACTGTTGTCCCCTTAGGCAGGAAGACCTAAATTGGGTTTGATTGTGTTTAAAGCTGTAAGAATTGTCGACGATCCCATCCTCACAAATAGTATTTGAACACTTAAGCCACCGGAGAGATTTTTCTTCCTAGTGTGTGTTCTACCGTTTGTATAATGGGTTGTGTTCTGAGAAATTATTTGATATGGTGCCTGCAGCCTTATTGTAACATCGCACCGCACGCCATTCCCACACTTTGGAGACTATACCTTCGCACAGTTCAGGAAGGTTCTTGAGAAATTTCTCAGTCAGAGTCTATGTATACTGAAGAGTATTGAATTTATCGTTAGTACATGACTTTCATTCCCTTTTTTTTATGGTACGATGGGGAAGCACTTGGCCTTCATCTCACCTGGTAATAAGTTAAGATAAGGCCGAAGGTGGAGGCGCACTTCAACCGGAATCCTCAACAAACTGAGGAACTGGCTATCTTACCTAATGCCGGAACACAACAATTTTCAGAATTGTTATTATGGCGAAAGAATTAGGTAAGATGGTGGTAGCTAGCCGGGCGGACTTAAACAAAGTCCTACCGCCAACCAAACTAACCACAATATATTGTACTCCCCATGGGGATCAAACCCAGGACCTTTAGATCTCAAATCGGTGGGTTGAACCACTAGACCACACAGGTGATTAGGACCCTCTTCATTAAATTAACTTATTTGACTCCTCCCGATAATTTAAAAAGCAAATACTGCCTTAAGTCGTTTTATAGACTGCCAATACTGGTGCGGGATAAGTTTTTAAGCTTGAATGTCTCGTGGAAATCTTATTTTCCGATTTCTTGTTAAATCGAAATTCTTTGTAAATCTTGTTACTTGTTACTAATTTCTTCGTAAATTTCGTAACCTGATTTTTTTGATATCTTGCAGATTACTAAATTATATCTTTATTTTTCTGAGCGACCATCCGGTTATTTGTGGGCTTAAGTCAACTTTCATTCAATAACTGTCCTTGGCAAGGACAGAAAGGTAAATGTATGAAAACAAAATGGCACAGGTTCTGGAAGGTTCTTTATAAATTATTCCTGCAAACTATAAAATTGTGGAATAGTTATTCTGAAAAAGAATAACTATTCCAAAAAAGACTGACGATTCAGATGCAAGGACGCGACAGCTTGATATTTAAAAAAAAAATCGCTATTTTGAAATACTCGAGGGCGTCAGATTATTACACAGACAGTTCAGCTTGATGTCACAGACGTGCTGACCCATAATCAGACGATTATCCGGAGGGGTTTTCTGAATCTGAAGATTTAAGATCTTTTTTATTCATTTTAATAATTCTGGATATTTCTCATACAAATAAAATCATACAAATAAAAAATCCATAATTGTATCTGAATAAAAAAAAGCTACATTAAATGTTTTGAATACATTTATTTTTTATCTTCACCTTCATCGTGGGCGTTATTACAACAGAAAGAAGTAAAGGATGGTAAACGTAAGAGTGAAAGTTGAAAGATTGAAAGGGAAAGAGAGGTGTGGAGTGGGGAATACATGCTTCACTGCAGTAGAACTGTACTTTAGCTAGTGGAAATCGGCATGAAAATAAAAGAAAACAAACGCGCTTGAAAATGTTAAGATGACGACTTTTTTTTTTAATTGTCCTACTCCCTTACGTCACGCTGAAATCGTAAGATGATTGAAATGCTCTCTTTACAGCATTCGCAGTGGTTTTCTTTTTAAAGGACAACGTTTTGACAAAAATATTGTGTAGGTACTCAACAGGGTACAAAGTATCTCCCCTTATATTAATCTGCCGAGCTTTAGTAAGTTCCAAAATCACCTTTTGAGCCCTCCTATTATGGGTTGTTATGGTATATTTGCACCCAAAAACACCTCGCTTTTTACTTCACTTTGTTCGCTGCTAAAATACTGAACATTTTGGAGTTGACTTGACCGTTTAAATTATAGCTGTTGAATATTAGAGATAGGACCAAAACTCGAATGTAAGTCTCAAAAACCAAAAACCAAGTTTAGGTTTTGACTGATGACCTTAGAGACAGACGGACAAACATGACGAAACACAAAACAAAACCCTTAAATTAATGTTAGCAGATCTTCTTTCAATTTGCGTGAGACGTACTATACATTTTAAAACACATAACGATATTATAATTGATTTATATGATATAATGATGAATCAACATAAATATATATGTGAGTTTTAAAATGATGTATTTATCCATAAATAAATTACGAACATTAGTAGATATTTGGTTGGAATCTAATCCGTTGATGACTCAGAGTCCCACAAAGAGTAAGTACAGAAATTCACTTATTCATTCATTATTCATACGACAGAGTCAATAAACGTGGACTTTGTCTCCCTATCTAAAGGAATTGCAGATATAATAAGATATTTCTTCTTGCAAAGTGAATGAAACAGAATAAAACGATAATACACTCAGTGAGTTTGTTGTACATACTTACATAGGTAGGTACCACGTTCCAGTAATTCCTAGCAGTTGAACGTTCGCGTTTGCCCGAGGGAAAACCCCGTTTTATTCTAAAAACGCGCATTCTCCGAGCTTTATCCACTGATAAGCATTCAAAATACGAACATGTTAATAAAAAAATCGTGCTGCGAATGTCTCTCACTTTACCGAGCTCTGACAGAGTTAAATGTTCACTACATAATATATTTTTATTTATACCAACTGTGACTTTTGAGATCGTTAGGTCATGACTTAATTTATTCGTTTAAAAATTAAATATTACAGCACATTTATTTCACACAGCGTCATCTTGCCCCAAACTAAGCATAGCTTGTAATATGGGAACTACATTACGGATAGAATATTTAAATACTTTGTCAATACATACGTACTATAATATGATACAACACCCAAACATAGAACAAAAATCTATATTCATCACACAAATATTTGTCCAGGGTGGGAATCGAACCCACAACCTACAGCGAAGAAGGCAGAGTTACTACCAACTGAGCAGTGAGGCTGAATTGAAATTGATTGAATTTAAAGTTAACAATATGCATGAAATATTATGAAATTTAAGTAACATAATGATGTGCATTTTATATGCCTACGTTTGTATTGGAATAAAAATTTTTAGAACTTTGCATCCTATACTTCGTTTATATACTTTTTCCTGTTAGAAACAACCTGTTGAATTTATGTAGATTGTTCCTGACAGGAAAAAGCAAAGGAGCGATAAAAAAACGCGATGAAAAAGAAATAGAAAAATATATCAATTAGTATTCCTGCAGCCAAAATAAGTTCACCGATTAGTGCAGGTGCTTATAAACAGATGTTGACTACCCGTAAGATAAATAATAATAAAATTCATAAATAAATAAATTACAGGACATTAGTTTCACACAGCGCCATCTAGCCCCAAACTAAGCATAGCTTGTAATACGGGAACTAGATTACGGATAGAATACTTAAATACCTTTGTTTGTAAATACATACTTATCATACAATATAACTTAAGTATGAAAAATGTTCGTCAACTAGTCTCGTTCTCGCACCAATCATAAAGTAGCTTGGCGTCAGTAAATGAGAGACTGACTAAAACGCACAGCCAAAACCGTTATTCCTTGAGATTTATGGAATATGTTAGTACTTCTTAGTACACCCATACCTTAGTATGGGTGTACTAAGAAGGACTTTTGTATATTTCCACGGGTTGAAGGTATTTGATTTCCGGGCGTTCAACTAGTCTATCCTAAAGTGCTAAAGCTCCGGGATAGCTTGGTGTGGCGTGCATCACTGAACCTCTGCTAGATGAAAGTTCCGTTAAATTTAATAAAATCTACGTAAATTTACTGTAAATTGAAATTCTTAAACTAACATTATTTTATGAAGGTCTCGTATTGTACTCTCGTGGGTTAAAGCTCATAGCTATGGAATGGAGGTAGTTTTAAATAGTTTATGCTGTGGCTACTAGGGAATATTTAACAGTGAAACTTTCCCTTTAGTGAACTTTTAAAGCAGGTTAAAGTTGTTGGAAATATTAAATTTAATTTTAATTCCATAGCAATTTCTATTTGGTTTTGGTAAAAACTTACTTTTGAAACTTACTTTTAACAAGCCTCATAGCTCAGTTGGTATTAGCTCTGCCTGCTGCGCTGTAGGCTGTGGGTTCGATTCCCGCCCAGGACAAACATTTGTGTGATGAATATAGTTGTTTGTTCTGTGTTTGGGTGTTGTATCATATAGTACGTATCTATTTACAAAAAGCATTTATGTATTCTATCCGTAATCTAGTTCCCATATTACATGGTATGTTTAGTTTGGGGCTAGATGACGCGGTGTCAAATTAATGAAAAGAAATAAAAAAAACACTATAGTTTGATTTGATTTATATGTTTATCCTATAATAGGTTTAAAATACATAGCAACATAGCATAGCCTCCACCTTCGGCCTTATCTCATCTTGTAACCAGGTAAGATTAAAGACAAGTGCTTACCCGTCGTATTAAAAAAAAAACATAAGAGTAGTGGAGCTCCTTGTAATAGGGCTCGACCGGGGAAGTACTACCACCATACCATACCTATTTCGGGCCAAGCAGCATTGCTTTGTTCCGGTTTGCAGGGTATGGTTCTCGGTTAAATTACGGGAACGCGAGGCTTAACGCCTTTATGCCTCAAGTTGACGGGCGCAATGCAGTGCCGTGTAGGTCATGTACTTTATGGATGTGACCTACGTAGTATTTTTTTTTTATTATCGCGATTATTATACATAATTTATTACAAAAACAGGTCTTCGGTTGTCGGGAATATAAAAAAGGTAGGCAAAAAAATAATAAGTTATGTTAATTAGTCCATACCTTGGTACATAAAAGTAGTCCTGTTTAGTGACGGAAATAGGTAAAATGATAGTGGAGTATTTTTCCGGACCTTTCCATTTCCGATCCTTACCGAAGGGTAGGTACGACCTGTTCTTTTTAGCGATGTTTGTGTGGACAATTTGAAAGCTACAAGCTCAAAGGTCGTAATGAAGACATAAAGGCGTAAATGTGTCTGCATCCTGCAATGTAATTTACTATCGTAACGGCCTCCTGAGTTGACACTCGGAGTAGAATTTACTGGCAAGACGGTCCCTAGCGCCCATAGATCAGTGCATACTGGCAGGGTTGGGACTTATAATAATAGATAATAAATATTACAGGACGTTCATTTCACACAACGCCATCTAGGCCCAAATTTAGCATAGCTTGTATTCTATCAGTAATCTAGTTCCCATATTACAAGAATATGGGAACTAGATTACTGATAGAATACTTACATTATTATACCTACTTTTTTTTTGTAAGTACATATTTATCATACAATACAATACCCAAACACAGAACAAACATCTATATTCAACACACAAATGTTTGTCCTGCGTGGGAATCGTTACTACCAAGTTACTACCAACTGAGCTATCAGGCTTGTTAAACTTGGTGCTATCCTTAGCTTGGCTCGGCTCAGCTCACGATGACAGCTTAATATAAACTCAAAACTTGTAAACCCTATTTTGACAAACAAAGAGCCAATCTTAAATTCTAATTAAGTACAGTCTGATGAATAGTTAATACACAAAACACAACTTTTAACCACTGGGGATTAAATTGGTGAACTTTGCCCGAAAAGTTAATGATTTGAGTTAATGGTTAAAGAAAGGTGAATGGTAAACTAAAAGAAAATAAACTAGTTATCTTTTGATATTGCAGGGATTTTCGGATGTATTTTTATATTCTTTTTCTGATTTCCAAAAAAATATAATATTGTAGCCATCCATTTGTAAAACACTTTTTCTGCTGACATAATTATAGTAATAATTGTAACTGGCTTCACAATCATATAGCTCAATTGGGAGGGAACCTGGGACAAATGTTTGTTTAAATATATATGTTTGTTCCGTGTTTGGGTGTTAACCCATATTGTATCATAAAATATAGTAAGATATGTATTTATACAAAAAAATATGTAATTATTAATGTTTACCGCAATCGAATTCCCTTAATTCGAATATAATAGTTCGTTATTTGAAAACGCATAGTACATTTTATAGCGCCTCTAGAATAGCTACTAAATTTTGAGGTACAAACTTCTCGAAGTAAATAGATAGATAGTCTATTCACACAGCTTAAGGACGCGTCAACAAATATCAATGGTTTTAAGGTACCATTTAATAAACCACGAAACACAACTTCAGAGATGTCATGTTAAAAATTTAAAGCTTATATATTCATCTACAAAGATGGCGAATAAAAACTAGGCATATCCATACAACATTTTCATATAATTACGTGTTTACCGTCGCAAGAATCGATGATAAAGACGAAAAATGGTGTCTGTCTCTATAAATAAATATCTAAAAATAGCTAAATCCGCTGCATATTTTACAGTGAAAATTATATTAAATTGTGTCTTTTATAGTCCTCTATACGTCTATCTTATTATTTTGTATTCAAATATATTAAATTTCGAAAACGCACTAAAATTTCTCCAATGGATGGAGATATAAAATATGCATTTTTCAAAGGAAATCTGCTTTATATAGTACTCGATTACGTTTCAAATCACCATTCCGCGCTCTGACGCGATCATGGAAGCACGGGTATTTAAATTTTTTTTAATACAGTATAGGGTTGCCAACAATACTGTTAAAAACAGTAATATACTATTTTTCACTACGTTATACTTTTTACTGTTGAACAAAAATAAAGTTTACATAATACTGTTTTCAATGCATCACTGGTATACACATAAACCTGTTTACAATGCGTGAAAAAAGTTTTTATAACTTTATACTTTTCATTGATATAGCTAATTAATATCGAAAGAAATGGTAAAGTAAACTAAAGTTAAGTAATATTTATTGCATGAATACCATGTGAAAAATAGAGATGGTGACAATGTCAGAATGTGCATCAATGAATTCTACCGTATAACGGTGTACAATATTTGGGATTTATAAAGAACAATCAAAAAATCATAGTTAATAGAATAAAATAAATGTCAAAAATAAAATATTAAGTTTGTTTTCCTTTCCATACCACAATATACTTTATTTCTAGTAAAAAATGTTGGCCCTATACTGTGGCTGTTTATAGTTGATACTTTTTTAGACCGAAAGAGAAGTAATGTTCGTTACGTAGATACCTACCTACTATAAGTGCTTATTACCACAGAATTGAATTTGGAAAAGTACTATGGTAAGTCCATCACGATCAAATCATTGATGAAAATACACTCACGAATATGACACTCATTTTGGAATTAAGAATGGCGGATGCCACTTTTTCAAGAAAAAATAATATGCATATATCACTTTCAGTGTTTTTAGGGGTGGTGATTACGATTACGACACTCATTTTGGAATTAAGATTTTTAAATCCCAGTCCTTCTCTTTGCGCCTATTTAAAAAAACCAAATATATATCCGCCATATGTCACTTTTTCATGAAAAATCAATATGAATATAATTTTCGGGGTTTTTGAGGGTGACGTTATTATATTTGTTTTTTTTAAATAGGCTCAAAGAGAAGGACTGGGATTTAAAAATCTAGAAAATTTCAAGTCTAGGACCTTCCAGCCTACGGAGGCTGTCCCTTAATTGTCAGAACAACCAAGTGCGAGTCAGACACGCACACTGAAGGTTCCGATCCACATTTCTAAGCATAAAAAACTGTTTTTTTATTCATTCTTAGTGCGGGTCCGACTCACGCTTAACCAGTTTTTATAATTGATTGGTATACCTTTAAAGTAAGCGCTATTCACACTAAGTTAAAAAAATATCAATATTACCATTAGCCCACGACAGAGCTAAAATAACAATTTATAAATACGTTTCTTGTATGTGAATCCCCTTCATTCAGGTTATTTCGTGTGATAATACGTTTTCTTTGAAAACTTGAACCTGCTACCTGTTACAGTTCAAAGGATATACCTACCTCTTTAAAGGTGTCCTTAAATATTTGAACCCCTACCCTTAAATTTAGCATTGCTTATTTCATATGGGCAATCTACATACAAATTTTCAAACTATCACGTACCTACGGTAAACTATGCAACATTTCACTCCGAATTTTGAGCCCCAATTTGAACCCCTTGGGGTGAACATTTTTCAAAATTACTTTCTTAGTGAGCGTTTGCACACCAAGACAAACATACCCTCCAAATTTCATGTCTCTAGGACCAGTGGTTTAGGCTGTGCGTTGATAATATATATGCCTATTAACGCTATTTTTAACCTTATCTGACTTTCAAAAAAAGAAGGAGGTTCTCAATTCGTCGGATTTTTTTTATGCATGTGCCCTTCGCCTTTTTTTTATGCACTCGAAGACGCCTGAACCGACTTGGAAAATTCTTTTTTTTTGTTTGAAAGGGACACTTCACAGGTGGTCCCATTGACATCAGGTCAGGATCTGATGATGGGATCCTGGAGAAATTGAGGGAACTCTTCAAATATTATATGCACACTTGAAGTGATTTGGGTATTTTTAGGGTCGGTACAGGTCCCAGGTGATCCCATCGTCATCAGGTCAGGATCTGATGATGGGATCCTGGAAAAATCGAGGGAACTCTTCAAATATTATAGTCGCACTTGAGGCGATTTGGGTGTATTACCTCAAAAGTAAAAACGGAACCCATTATAGAATCACGCGTCTTTCTGTCTGTCCATCTGTCATCAAAATCATTGGAAAAAATACTTCATCCAGGTTAACGAAATTGTATCATATTCTTCATTGAATTCGGTTTTCTCTTTGGTTTTTAAAACGTAATTAGGTACCTATTAAATGTGAAAAACAGATGGTGTAAGAAAAGTATTCAAAGGTTCAACCGAGGAGAGTTAAAGCACGTATACGACATCATCAGTGGTGACGAATCTTGGTGACGAAATTTCCTACGATCCTGATTCCAAACAAAAATGTTAAATCTAGGCCTTTCAAAACGAGCCAAAGCCGATTAAAGTTTTTAGCTCTCGAAGCACTTGTGATTATGTTCATCGCAAAAACCCGGTTATATTGCGATGATTGCACTTGAAGATCTTAGAGCGGTTAATAACCACCATACTTATTTCAGCCGCCAAGCAGTATTGCTGTGTTTCGGTTTGAAGGGTATGGTTGCCGGTGAAATTACGGGTACGTGAGGCTTAACACCTTTATGCCTCAAGATGACGAGCGCGATGTGACCTATGCAAGGCGTTGTCATAGGCAAGAGTACACTTAACACCAGGTGCGCTACTTGCTTGTCCCGTCTCGTAGTAGTATAAAAAAAAAAAACAGGACATTCATTACACACATCGCCATCTATCCCCAAACTAAGTTCAACGCTTCCGTCTGGTACTGGTCTGGAACAGTTGAGTTACCTATAGGCCGTTTGTAACGGTCCTTAGGTAATCTGACTGATTCCTTTGTACTTAGTTAGTTTAATTTATTGAATAAATGTATACTTGTTATAAAAAAAAAAAAAAAGTTCATAGCATATTGTAATATGGAAACAAGATTACGGATAGAATATTTTTTTTTTAAACCGGTGACTTGTGACAGAACTGTGATGTTTTGTCACAAGTCATCGCTGAACTTCGGATATCTAACCCAAAGTGCCATATCATGCAACACCATGACAATGCACTTGTCAAGCGATTCAGTATTTGAAACAGGAAAACGTTGAAATTATTGACTATCCTCCATACAGTCCTGACCTAAGTCCTAACTTATGCATTTGATTTCTTTACATTTCCTAAAATTCTCGTGGGCAAAGATTACAGTCCGTTGAAGAAGCATTCAAGATAGCCATATTAAACCCCCACTTTGGAGTATAAGAATTGTTTTAATAACTGGTTCGAGCAAATGGAAAAGAGTATTCAGGAGACAAAGCTTAAAGGCACGCCATGGATATTGGAACGGTAATGACAGAAAAACGTTATAAAGCTACTGCGCACACTCTCCGAAGTACAACCTTTAGTTTAGAGTACCATAAACGTAACTTCACGACTGTGGCTCAAGGTATTGAGCTTTGCTTTGGCAATATACTCTTTACCAATAAGCCTCCTGGTCCTAGGTACCACTGAGTCTACTCCGCTGCTTTGTTACTCACCTGCTTTATTGCGGTGAATATAAATAGCAATCAAATTATTTACACTTTATAAGCGGTACTACAGTGCAGGCCTTAGTCATCCCTGACGTAGAATTAAAAATAGCACATTCACTCACGTAGAAAATAAGATACATTCCCACCCTCAGGGCCCAAACCCGGCACGGTTGTCAAAGCAATGCTATCCATCCCGGTGGCTCATAGACTTTTGTTGGTCAATTTTGACCACTTTCACTTGTCACTTTTCACTTGAAATACAATCAAAGATTTGGCCTTCGACGAGCATGCTTGTTTAAGAGGAATCTGTTCACTCTGGGCTTGAAGTCTTAAAAACTCTAAGACTTTAACGCTGTAGATTGTTGGTTGAGTTTCGACCCTATTTTTAAAATAAAATAATCGTTGGTACTCACTTGACAAACATGCAAATGCCAGTCTTCTCCATTGCCCGCGAGATGCCCTTCCACGAGGCCAGCATTGAGTACTTCTGCTTGGCCGTGAGTGGCAGCCGAGGGTCCGTCGCGGGGGGCGGGCCATCGGAGATCACGGGGGGCGCATTACCCCTCCGCTCCGAAGCCGCTAGCTTGCCTAGCTGACAACCCATTGTGGTCCTACAACATCCTTTCACTGATACACATCACACGAAACCAGTATAGGACAACACAGGCTTATAGACACATTATTACCCGCACCACTATTAGGCAGGGTCTCACAAGGACATCTCTCAGCCTCTACACTATTGATAAGTGATAGTTACAACTGGAACTCACGTCACTGGCTTTATACTGTTTGTTTTATAACTGGAACATCTAATCTTTCACACGAGAGGTACTCTGTACTTATTATCTCAAGGATATCCCTGGCCCATATAGCTGATTAATATTATTTGCCGATAGTTTCACTGTCGAGCGTTTTTGGCACTTTTATTCACTATTTACTGCAGTTGCATTCACTTTTGTAACAGTAAGCTCATTGGTTTTTTAATCTTTTAGGTTAGACAATATTGATGTTTTTATTTCACTTTTATGCACATTTTATATACTTTCCCATATCATTCTTCATTTTCGTACGTGTTCTATCCACGGTTGTGTATCCCACACTGCACGTAAACTTCTGTAATTCAGTTTGTGAATCTTGTTATCTCATTCTCTCGTCTTTCATTATCATAACGTAATATACGCTGTGTATCACCGTCCTTGCTTTTACGTCTTATCTTATCTGAAAAGGTACCTGGAAAAGAAATTTGTTCATTAGATTATGCGATGTTGAAGTGGTAATAGTTTAATTGGGAGATGAGAAAAAAATAACTTCTATAATAGGTAGAAAAATAATTTTAACAAAGGTAACTGCAAATCTTAAGAAAGATCTGAAAAAAACCGAGTAATGCATTATCTTCTATTGGGGAAAAAACAAACACAGTTATGGCTGTCTTTGTTTTTTCAGAAAATTCAAACATACAGCTTATTTATTGTCCTGACAACGTTGTCTTTTGCATTTCAGATAGGTACTTAATATCCTATACATAAATATTTTATAAATGATTAAATAACAATTTTACTTTATTCTGTTTCGATTAAACTAAAGTCATCAAATAATTTTTAGTATTGGCAGTTGTTGATAACTTCTAAACAGCCAAGTTATTGGTAATTTGGAGTTGACGGAACAATTTGAATACAAATTCAATAAATCTAAGAAGATCTACGCGTCAGAGACTTTATACCAACTTTCTCTTTCATACACTCATATTTATTCAGCTACCATGATGCCTTACCAATCGGTTTACTTTTAAAATTCTTCAATTTATAAACGTAGGTATACCTAGTTATTAAAAATTAAAACGATTAGCATAATAGATAGACGGTCAGCTCCAAATGTATTTTGTAAGAAAACAAAGTGAATCATAAAAGCAAGGTGTTATTGGGCGCAAAAAATATCATAACAATCTACTGACGTATTCTGCTTGAAGTTCGAATAATTGTTATGCTTTCAAAATCACTATTTGCAAATTGTTCATGCTGACCGAATATTTAATGTAATTTGGATTGAATACCTTGAGCCCTAACAACAACAAACATCAAAAAAGGTGACAGGAATATATTTTTTGTGAACAATAACAAGAATTGTATTTCTAACTTTTGCTTGGTTGGTTACTCTGAGCCTCCATCATTCTCCATTTTGAATTCGCGCTACTGTCTCAGTTTTAGAATAATAATTAGATGAAGTATGTCTTTGTCTGCATTGCCGATATCCAAGTTACCCAGAAACTACTTATTACCTATTCATATCCAGGAATAGTCAGTTTGAAGATACGCTTTGATGCAAGTTTCCCAACAATTATGATCGAAAGTTTTCGATATCCAAAGACGCTTCTATCGAGAACATGGTGTGGTGGGTGTTATTGACACCTTCTTTTAAGGTCCTTGCAATTGGTTTGCATTGCATTTGCATACCAGGTAATACTGAGACTATACAGGTTTCTTATTACAGTTAAAGTATTAGTCAAAATGTTTTTATTTTAGATTTTTTAGGATAAACTAGAAACGTCAAATCTACCGCCTCTTTTAGGAATTGTCTCACTATTAATATCTCTACTACCATAATCTATAATCTACCCCATAAGGTTCGTATTATCAGGCCGTGCAATATCAATTCGTAACTATATTGTACGATCCGATAATTCAAAGTCCATGCCTTAAAGGTAATAGTGATAAAAGAGGTTATTCAAAATGGAAATACTGACATCTCCCTAAAGACTTCAGTATTGTCATCATGGAGTATATTGTGTCTAGTCTCGTAGGTTAATATATCTGACCCATTGACTACTATAATGTCGGATCCATTGGTCCCGGGTTCGATCCCTAGGGGAGTACAATATTGTGCATGGTTTGGTTAGTGGTCCTCCCAGTTTTTTTTATGACGCCAAGCTGGATAAAACCAAGTCTTTCGCTATCGCCTTAACATCAATTCCAATTTGTTGTGTTCCGGCATTTAGAGGTAAGATAGCCAATTCCTCAGACTGTTGAGGATTCCGAGGGAAGTGCGCTTCCACTTTCGGCCTTATTATAACTTGAAACCAGGTGAGATGAAAGCCAAGCGCTTCCCCGTCGTTCAATAAAAAACTGTAACATCGTTGGAACTCCAATGTAGCATTGAGATCGCGTTAACGACAACATTTTGCACTTTCTTCAAAACTTTTTAACGATTCAGTAAAGTCTTGGAGATTTTAAACTAACCAGGATCCCCTTACCTGATCCCCAGGGGATGCGTTCAGAGTGTTCAGTATATAAAAGCAGTGTCCCAACGATGGTATGAAACTAACTAGAGAGTAGAGAGAGTTTTAGGAGTAGTAGAGCTTGTCCGGGGAAGTACTACAACCATATATTTCAACCACCAAGCAGCATTGCTGTATACCGGTTTGAATGGTATGGTTGCAGGTGAAATTACGGGCACGCGAGGCTAAACAAATTTATTCCTCAAGTTGACGGGCGCAATTCAGTGCCGTGTATTTCATATTCCTTGTGGATGTGACCTACGCAGTAAAGCTTTGTTATTGGCAAGAGATGCACTTTATATCAGGTGTGTTGCTTGTTCCGTCTCCAAGAAGTATAAAAAGTAGGTAGGTACATTATCAGCAAACGCATACCTAATTTAAACGCCTCTTGAATTTCCTAAACCTTTACCTTCAATTCTCCCGACCCACCTAGTTTCCGAACTCCGCTAGTTACAAGTTAAGTGCGAAGACGGTATTACACCCTAATAACATTTAATTACACCTCCGAACTGGTTAATAGTACTTTACGTTAATGTCACCTCCCTTACCGAGAAATTCGGGATATTCGATCGAAATCAAGTTGTGCAAGTTAGACAAGTAGAGAGATTAAACAAGTTGAGGTAATATGCATCTTCCGTAGGCTAGCTCCATCGTAGACCTCATCCTTGCAAGTTTATAGAGGTCAAGAGCAGATCCTCTTGACCTTGACCTCGAATAATGACCCAGAAATAAATAATTGGGACACCAGCTTGTCATATTTTGCTTTTATTCATCTTTCCTTTCCGCGGCGGAGCGTTTTTATTATTTTTTATTTTATTATATTTTAGGTATTTCATTAATAATGATAAATAAATAAACATTGCTCTGGAAGAAGCTCACACTCACACACTCTGTAAAACTCACACGCAATAAAAGCGTGTGAGTTTTACTCGCGTTTGATAAATAAACAAATATTGATCATTAAAAACTCACACTCATACAATCATTCAAACTCAAACGCCGTTATCGCATGTGAGTTTTACTCGCTTTTAAATAAATAAATAAATATTGATCATTTAAAACTCACACTCAAAAACTCAGTAAAACTCACACGCCGTTAATGCGTATGAGTTTTACTCGCGTTTGATAAATAAATAAATATTGATCATTAAAATACAATAAAAGTTATCCGTAGATTTTTTGTTAAAATGTGGGTTACTATTTAGGCATGTACTGTACTAATAGGGCCGCAGGTATTTCAACGTAATTTGTTTCGTAAATTTATCTGAAACCTCTGTCTGTCCCTTCCTGCCCTCTTCATCCCTCACCTTCCCCCGCTACGAAGATCTGTTGACGTCATGTGGCTTCGTTGAGGCCTCCTTTGAATCACTCCCATTTCATAATGAAGGCTTTTGTGAAATAGGGCTTACTTATCTCGCAAACATTTGGAATTCGTTCCTGATGAATTTGCTGAAACCATATCTCAGATCCTTTTAGATATTATTATAAGAAAGGAACTCACTTCTCTGAAAATCGTATGCTCCTAGACATTTTAGGTTTAGGGATAATATTATAATTTCTTTGCACTCTGGAGATATTTTCACTAAGCAAAGCTTGTAATATGGGAACTAAATTACGTGTAAACTAACTAGATTGTTATATATTGTAAATACATACATACCATGCAATACAACACCCAAACACAGAACCAACATCAATATTCATCTCACAAATGTTAGTCCTGGGTGGGAATTGAACTCACAACCTACAGTGCAGAAGGCAGAACTACTATCAACTGAGCTGTGAGGCTTGCTATTATTATATACTAGCTCCTAAGTATCCGGTATTTAAGCATACAAACAACAGAGAACCAATTTTATGTAACTTATTATGGGAGCCCCAAGGGTTTGCCAATGTCTATGTTTTACTAGACTTAAAACCAAAAGATGAATGTACTGTCCATAGGGAGAATATTCATTTATAAGATAAGGTATGTGCAAGATTGATTCAAACTGGTCTAGGAGCGGACAACAATAGAAAATATCTTCTAATCTTTTCAACATATCAAATCTTCGCCTCTGTATACCTATACATTTTATTATACTCTATTTTGTTTTAATATTTTATGTTTACAGTAAAGAATTACATAATTATAGATAAATTTCCACGGAATAACGGGCGTTGGCTTGTACGTAATAGTAAATATATTTTTAGGTCTGGTGAGTCGCCCACCAGTGTCAGATCCAGAGGTCCCGGGTTCGATCCTCAGGGGAGTACAATATTGTGCTTGATTTGGTTGGTGGTAGGAGTCTATCTGGCTAGCTACCACCACATCACCTAATTCTGTTGCCATAGCAACAATTTTTAAATTGGTGAGTTCCGACATTAATAAGATATAGCCAGATCCTCAAAAAGTTGAGGATTCCGTGCGTACCTTTGGCCTTATCATAGCTCGTAAATTATGTGAGATGAAGGCCAAGCAATTCTCGTATAATAAAATATTGTAAAACAGTAGAATGGAAATGGTAAAAACCTACCCTACGTTCGATGTTTAAAAGGTAAAATGACGATTTAATCAGGCAAACAAGACGGATTTAACAAAAAGGGGAGTTTGTTTATGTTCTCTGATCCCTAAAGATCATTGTCTCTAAGCATTAGATTACCTTTAACTGAAAGAATATCTTCAGGAGATGGATACTAAAAAAGCTTAACAAAACAAGAATGCATGATTAGATGAAATTGTACCTTTGGATGGGAAGATACATTTTAATATATAAAATCGTCGTGTAGCTGACTGCTTGCTGACTAGAAATCAAAGTACAGTCCAAACCAGAGGTTCTGGACTCTTGAAATCTTCAGGGCTTCCTTTTGTATTGCAGGGGTGCATTAAGAAAAGGTTTTAGGATACAGCTAAGAGATCCCAGGAACAAAATCCTGGGTATTCCATAATTTGTGTACGAATTGTGCTAGTTGAAAATCAACATGTTTATCTACTTTTAGTAGGTATCTTAATAGTATATGGTTGAGTTCAAACTAATATGTCAACGCAAGCATTTGACTATTTAGATGTATAAGTAACGAAGTATAATGCTCTTTTCACTCTTTTCAATTTTGTGGAAAAAAATAAAATACTTTCGCTTGAAATAAACTGATTACATTTCGATTATTCACAATACTGTTTACAATTTTGATTGCTGAATGATATTTTGTTAGACCCTTTGACTTGATCATTCATGTCAAAGGGTCTAACAAAATATCTAAGTCGAAATATGGTCTGTTTATTTCAAGCTCAAAGTATTTTTCATTTTGCCAGTAAATTGAAAAGGGCTTTATTCGATGGATACGTTTTATATTATCGAGGATTTCTCGAAATGCTAGTCTAGACTTCGTTGAAGAACACTACATAAAAGATAATTAAACTTCAACGACATGCAAGATGCATAAACTTTTACGGTATAAAAGACAGAATTGACTGTCTGGGACAGATTTTTAAAAACAGCTCTATTTTGTACAGAGAATTGTACGGACTGTCTTATTTTTCGAAGCTCTGCTGCCAATGTCACATTTCGCGTTGTTTTCACTCCAAGAAACAGTGTTTGAGTCTTTCCAGGTTGTATCTACACAAGTACCTATTTAAAACACAATAAGGCTTTTGTTCTGCATTGGACGTATGTACGTGGGCTGATATGGCGATGCACTTATTAAACTTACTTGAATCCTTTGACGTGGTCACTTTTTTGTGCTCTGGTAAAGATGCCATTTGGCACAAAAAATTACAATCCACGAAGGGACTCGAACCCGCAGCTTTTCCTAAAGAAAATTCCGGGTTTTGATTTTTTGTGTCATCATAACATTTTTAAATGCAAGTGCAATCACTTGACATAGGTACACAAATAACAAAAACGTCGTAATTGTAATGAGCCGTGTCTATTTCAGGAGTAACTTGACATTATTTTATACGTCATTCCGGTGAATGTTTGACGGGAAACAATCTATCTTTACAACCTTTATGATCAATAGTCATTATATTGACTATTTGGGGCTGCCACATCTGAAAGCTAAAGCCTAAACATTTTGTTTTGAGTAGTATACAATAAATATTGTTTGTCTTCCGTTTTAGATACACTTTTACTATCTATGTAATACTTTTAGACTCTGTACTGTACATAAGTCTGCCATAACAACAATTCTAAATTGTTGTGTTCCCGTATTTAGAGGTAAGATAGCCAGTTCCTAAGACTGTTGAGGAATCCGGATTAAATGCGCTTCTACCTTCGGCCTTATTATAACTTGAACCAGGTGAGATGAAGCTTGGCCTTCGTTATCATGCTTCCTCGTCGTACAATAAAAAGGCCGAAGTTTGTGGGTTCCAACTTAGAATTAAAATACAATGTGTGATTAATTATCATTTCAATATTCTAAGATATATCGTATATGGGTCAGCCGTCTGCCTTCAAACGTATAGGCTCGGCTATGAAGACTGCTAGTACGCTATCCTAGAAAATGACTATCAGTTCTCTTCTTCTAAGTGAAATACATTTAATCTTTTTTTTTTCCAATACGAATAATGCCTGTTATCCCACACTTGGTGGGGTCACAACATATCTTCTTCCTCCACTCTCCTCTTAATCTTATCGCTCACTCCTTTCTTGCTCATTTTTTTATTTATTTTTAATTTCGTATGTACATTTTTACTTAAATAATAGAACACACCTAACAAACCTTCGCAAATGGACCTTAGTCCATTTTTGACCATGTAGGTACAATGCCTTGATACTTCATATTATAAGTCTTATAATGAGTGTTATTAGGCATAATCATCCTTTACACAATCCATTCATCTCCTTCGCCTGCATGAAATATAAAATAAGTGTAAATAATAAGTAAATAGAAATAAGAAGCCATCAATTGACTTCCGTACTGGATATTCAAAGTAGTCGTTTACAGGATGTGAAGTGATGGCGGAAGTTATTGTTATCGATAAGAAGAGAACGGAGTATCTTTTCATGGTGCATTCATGTTTGTGACAGGAAAATACGCTTCAAAAGATATCGGATCTCGTAGAGCTGGAGTAAAATGATAATGTTTATGATTTTATTTCAGTGAATGAATTTATTCAGTTCGCTTGGCATATTTTGATGATACAGTTTTAGGAAAAATTACAACAATTCTAATTCCGGTTTATATAAAAAGTAACCAGGCCAATGGTTTCAAAACTACAGGTTAAAACCTAAAATCCTTCATCCAAATCTTACATCTTAGCTTGTAGCAGACGAAGGAATGTTTTATGTACTAAGCTGAAGTAATGTAGTGAAGAGCTATTCATCAAAATGTATTCTATATAAGTCGGTGCATCAGCTTTATCGGAATTTCCTCTCCACTTTCTTGAAAATGTATTTATAAGACAAGCAATTTACCTAAGTAAATTACCGAACGGGAGGCGGATCGCTCAAATTTCAAGGTGTAACTTGGTTGTACCTACCAAAGTAATTTAAAAGAGACAGACCTTGATAAATAAGCGTTGAATTTTGTTCGTCCTGGCTCCAGGCAGCGTTTTACACAAATACTTGTTTTTTATTTTTATTTATAGTACGACGAGGAAGCGCTTGGCCTTCATATCACCTGGTAACAAGTTGAGATAAGGCCGAAGATGGAGGCGCGCTTCACCCGGAATCCTCAATAAACTGAGGAACTGGCTATCTTACCTCTGAATGCCGGAACACAGTATTTTTTTTACGATTTGTTATTTTGGCGACAGAATTAGGTAAGATGGTGGTAGCTAGTCAGGCGGACATAAACAAAACCCTACCACCAACCAAACCAAGCGCAATATATTGTACTCCTCATGGGCATCGAAGCCGGGACCGCTGGATCTGAAATCGGTGGATTGAACCATTAGACCACAGAGGCGGTTGAAATATTTGGTTGCCTACATGTTTGGATGTTGGGATGGATGTTTGTACCTTCTTCGAGCTAAAAATAAATAATTTGGCTCTGTTAGTCTATTTTGGACAAGAACATACTAACAACGATTGCACTTGGTCAAGATCATAACACGTGTACAGTGAGTTTGTTTCCAGGGCCACTGAGGCCAAGTTTGAAACCGTGAGAGTTATCGAAAATATAAAAAGATAAAAAAAAAAGTTCTGCATTCAAGAACATTTTTTTATAGTTTTTCTGAAAAAGCTTGAATAACAGTATTATTTGCATTTTTTGTTTTTTGTTTTATAATATAAAAATTGTATGTTGACTATGTGCCCAAATTTGTTGGAACACTTTCAAAATTTTAAATTTATAGATTCCATTTATTTAGTAAAGTTTATGCGTATAGTCGCTAATGCGTAAGCGAATCTATTAAATAATCCTTTGCTGTTCGTTTACTAGTAGTAGAACTTTTCAAAATTGGAGCTTATCCAAAAGTTTGGTATCACTGAATCCGAAGATACCACTTTAGCGTTTGAAAACAGAATTACTCATAAATGTCTAAATTAGAGCACAAAAATTCGAAATCAACGTCAGGACCCTCGTTGCTCAATTGGTTAGAGCGTTTCCAGCTTGATGAAAAGATGCGGGTTCGAGTCCCGTCGCTGTGTCATACTAACATTTGTAAGAATATACAGCCCTTTTTATCCAGTCACACATGGGTGAAACTACGAGCAGAAGCTACTCGTATATGCCCATTAATCATTATCATTTATTTGAGAAAGAAGGTTGGTAAAATCAAAATATGAAATAGATAAAACGCTTTCTCTCATGAGTGATTTGAAAAGATTTAATATTAATAGTCTCATCTAGTTAATGGAATATTTACAAGATGGCGTTAGTCAGCGCATTGTTGATCTCTTATCACAAATTAATTTCAAAATGGCGTTAGGCCCTTGGTAACGCCCTATACAGATTATGCCTTACCAATTATACCTGCAAAAATGTATTTTAAATAAACAAAAAACTACGTTTGTACTGTAGAGTGGGAAGCGGTTAAAAATGCGTTCATTGTCGCGGGGTTGTGATTTTTTGTGACATTATAACATTTGTAAAGGTAACATACGAAGCATGATGCTTATTTTGGAAACTCTAATTCCTCCATTTATTCAACTCTGTCAATAAAGGTTCTTGGGCCCTAGTTCAAAGAACTAAAACTACTGTGAGTAGCTCCAGCTGAACAAACCCTGAGGGTATGGATACAAACGAGCGAACCAATTTAACGCAACGAAGTCCTTCTAATCTTGAGATAAATAGATTTAGTGCTATCATCAAAATTCAACTGTGAAACCGGGATTAAATTTGTTTGAGAAATTTCATGGTCTACATTTTGTCAAATGGCTCATATTCAGGCCAGCGAACAAAAATGCTGTTAAGCGTGGAAATGCAGCTAGTGCTTTGGGCACGTTTGCGTCCGGTACATGTCTGGATCATTTCAGTTATACATAGACCGTTTTGTAACTCGATTACCAACTGATGTATGTAGTACGTAGTATTAAATATTGTTTCTTTACTAATAATACTAAATCTGTCACCATGACAAAACATAAATTGATGTGTTCCGGCATTAAGGGTCAGACAGCCAGTTCCTCAGTCTGTTGAGAATAATAATTCCGGGTGAAGTGCTTTTCCAACTTCAGCCTGATCATAACTTGACATCAGGTAAGATGGAGGCATAAGAAAAGCCTTGTTTTCCGTCTTAAAATAAAAATAAGTTATGTTTTATCAACGTTTTCAAGATACTCAATATGATAAAATTCTAACTAAATCTATTTGAGAGCCATGCTTCAGTTGCGTTGCGTTATCATATTTCTAAATGTCTCAATCTAAATCGTTACAAAACCATTAAATTTGACATTGTACTTTCCTTCATTTAGTCTATTAATTTTGTATTTCTTCTACATCCATTTCTAACAGCAAAAAGCACCACAATAATTGATTGTTTGTAAGGAACTATTTACAGAATAAGTGCTGAACCGAGCTCCTATGTTTGGCTTAGAATCCAAGAGTCAATTTGATTTCAGTCTCAAATGCACACTGAATCTTAAATTATACGGTCAGTTCATCAAACTATTCTGCTTAGGTGGATACTGGATGCTAGGATGGGTAAGTATGCAAGAGTTTATTCTTGGTAAATTGTGAAAATAAATTGTGTAAAATTCGAAGGGTAATTGTGTAAGATTCTACCTCTTAGTTTATTTTATATAGTACTACGGGGATTTGCTTGACCTTCATCTCACTTGATTTTCAAGTTATTATAAGGCCGAACGTGGAAGCGCACTTCACCCGGAACCCTCTACCAACTGAGGAACTGGCTATCTTACCTCTAAATGCCGGAACACAACAATTTGAGAAATATTGTTATGGTGACAGACTTAAACAAAGTCCTACCACCAACCAAACCATGCACAATATTGTACTCCCCATGGGATCGAACCCGGTGTTAACGCAAAGGTTCTAACATGTCCCAATGTGGCTAAAAGGTTCGTAGTCGGGCCTTACAGGATGTCAATGTCAAAGTAAGAAATGTATTTTGTCTATGTATAACCTAGCTTTGTAGAGATACGATTGCCACTTTTTCACTCACAACAAGCGTACAAACTTACAAACGGAAAATAAACGAAATGAACTAAATTGTGGTGGTTTTAAATACATAAACCAACACCCGGGACCTCTGGATCTGACACCAGAGTCGAACCACTAGACCACAGAGGCGGTTACGTCGGTAACGGCGGGGTGGTGGTCTACCCCGGGCACCGGAAAGATCCTATCGCTGGTGGTAGGACCTGGGACGACCTGGGCTTTATGACCACCCTTCTGTCGAAATCCGACGCCAAGCAGTTTGCTCTGTTCCGTCAGAGCGCGGGTACTAGTGAATTTAATGAGATTATTAATTGACCGAGCGAGCGAAGCGTCCATGTTTCGAGACTGGTCTGGTTTTTGTCCACTTTGGTTTGTTCTCGTCTACAGGTTGCATTTTTCAACCAATTTTGATGAAAATCGACACACATGTTTCTTGATTAATTAAAAATGTTTAGTCGATTGTGATTTTTGATAGGTATAGGGAGAAAAATAGGGGGAAAAGGTTTGATGTAGCGTTATTTACCAACTGATTTGAATTAAATTTAAAAGACAGGAAATCCGTTGTCTCTGTCTACGCCTTTGGGAAAGAGGCGTGAATCTATGTATGTACGTAAATATGCTTGTGTTACGCTTAGATACTGATAGGTATTTTACCTAGACGCAATAAAGAAAACGTCTTAAGCTGTGATTTTCTATGGAGAGGCGTTATAAGCTTGGTATAATACCTAGTTAAGCTGCAAAGCCTTTCTATACATGCACGGTTCGAAGAAATAGTCTGTAGTCAAAGTTTTCTGCGAATGCTTTAAAAAAAAACGGTTCCGTGATACTGAAGTCAAATATTACTCACCTCTTTTTACTTAACAATAATAATTTATTTCAATCACAATTTACACTCAGGTATTTAAATAATATTTTTTTATATAAATCAATTTTAAATAACAATAATAAACAATAAAATCAAATCAAATATCCTTGCATTGACATTCTCACTGCTGAGGAAAGATAGAAAGATGGACAGACAATTGTTTATTTTGCACCAATATAACACAAGCAAACATGGAGATAAATCAAAATTTTGTAAAAATGTAACGATGAGCCAGTCCAAGATGGAATAGATTGGTGGAATTAGGGTTCAATACAAACCTTACTTTCACAGCAAAACATTTAGTAACAAATCCGCTATTATTTTTCAAATAAAACATAATCGACGTGTTTCACCTATACACGAAGCATCCTCAGGAAATATAGTTTAGCTGCTAAGCTGACGAGCCCTCCGTGGACGTATTGCTGCTCTGAGCGTTAAAAAAAACTGTCATCAGCGGAGCAAATAGCGTCCCTCTAGGCACAGGGCTCTGTCTGACCGTTTCCCTTCCACTTTGCCTGCTACCACGAGTCATTCCAGGTTGCTGCCGTCCTTACTGGGAATGTGGAACACAGCAGCATTGCTGATTTCCGGTTTGAAGGGTATGGTCGCCGGTGAAATTACGGGCACGCGAGGCTTAACACCTTTATGCCTCAAGTTGACGGGCGCAATGCAGTGCCGTGTAGGCTATGTTTCTTGTGGATTCGACCTACGCAGTAAGGCATTGCTATAGGTAAGAGTGCACTTAACATCTGGTGGGCTACTTGGTCGTTACGTGTGTAAAAAAAAGGATTTGGCCGAAAATCTTGAAGGTTCTCTGAAGACGAGAAGAGAGATGAAGGTGGGGAGTCAAGTATCTAGTAAAGTAAGTATCAATGTACAGACATTATAGTAGTGAGATATTATAATATTATAGCATTCTTTTGTCTGTAGTACAAGGATGTTTTTTAGAGTGAATGTATTTGTGCAAGATATTTATACAAGCGAAGAGTTTTACATTGTTCATAGTCCTTTCATGGTATTAAATAAAATAAAACTCACGCAACTTCTGCTAAGAGAACTTTACTGGGAACGTAAACCTACGGCGAATTACTATTTCAAAGCGTGCGAGATTAAAATTTAGCGAGAAGTTGTTTGTTAGAATAAAGCCACTCGAATAAAGACACGTCTACTGTAACTACCTTACCTTTTTTAATTAAGTTTTAACAAATATAATAAACCAGTCAAGTACGGACACATCACCGAGGGTTCCTACTTACATTTCAATGCAAAAAATCACGTTTCTTTATTTTTAATATTATTTTGATAATTATTTTGTGAAACTTTCATATGTCTACCTATTACGGTTTATGAGATACATCCTGCAGACAGACATACAGAGACGGAAAGCAGAGGCCTAGTTATAGGGTCCCGTAGGCACCATTTGGGTACACAACCCTAAAAACCAGTCATGTCTATCCCACTTTTTGAGTTTGTTATCAGAAAAAATCTAGGTTTAATGTGATGCTCATTACAATTTGCAACTCGGCAAATCATTGAGACCTCTCACAATCTGCCTGTCACAATCGAATTGACGAATAAATAACATCAGAATAATGGCTACAGCAGCACCATGTGCAATATTGCAATCACCAATTTGCTAGTCAAGCATGATGACTGGCAAATTACCCTCACTTGTGACATAAGATGGAGCATGCTTATCTATAAAGGAACCTATTCATGACTCTGGACTTGAATATGAGAGAGGGCAAGGAGTACCATTCCTTACCAGTTTTAATGATGAAGGTATAAGCGATGTGTTTTTTAATTTTTATTGCTGGGCGTGGGGGCGCTTGGCCTTATCAGGACTCAAGTTATGATAAGCCAAAAGTAGACCACTTCATTTACCATCCTTAACAGTCAGTGGAACTGGTTATCTTACCTCTAAATGCCGGAACAAAAAAATGTAGATTGTAATCATGGCGTCTGACTTAGATAAGATGGTTGTAGCTAGCCAGGCGGGCTTGAACAAAGTCCTACCACCAATCAAACAGGCACAATATTTTAATTTTCTCCTCTAGGTATCGAGCCCTGGACCTCTGAAGCTGACACCGCTGTCGAACCACTAGTCCACACGGCGGTTGGATGGTTGGCATAATGGAACATCAAGTTTGTCTCATCGGTAGTGAAACGCGGAAGAATAGGTCAGTGGTCAGTAAGTGATTGTTATTTTTCGAGCTTTATGGATGATTATTTATTATTACAATAAGCATTTGTCTTTTTTGTGTTACATAAAAAAATTGGTTAATCGTGAGTTCGGAGTCTGACCACGTCCCTGGACTGTATAGTGCTATTATATAGGTATTATATAGGTTATGCTATAACAATGCTCTTGGCTGTCGACAAAGCGCGGGCTTCACACCCCATTTCATTCTCATTTACCAGTGGTTCCAGGGTTACAGGAAAGAAACAGAGGTGTTTAGGCCTAGTAAAATAAATCTGAGCTATATCAAAATCTTCACTTGAGTCAAAAGTCAATGATTTTAGTAGAATATTTTGGGTTTGATTTTATCATAATTAAATATTTTCTGGAAACTTACAGATAACACAGAGTTCTATGATGTATTTTAGAATAATATGGTTATAGATAACTAACGCCTATTAATTTCCACTTGTAGATAAGAAGACATTAAATTTAGTTTCAGACAAATCTGATTTCTAAATATATATTATATGAATGAATAAAATAATGTTTAATAAAGAATACATAAATACAGTGTATATAACTATATAAAATATGAATAATATTTCAACAGAATCGATTTAAAACTACTGGCTGTTTTGCTAGGTTTTTTATTATTAGTGATAGTCAAGCGTCTGACCACCAGCTTACATGTAAAACAAGTCAAGATGTGGCTTATATAGAGCACGCTTGCCTAAAAGGAACCTATTTACTCTGGACTTGAAGACTCCAAGATTATACTTGGTAAAGGTAATGTAATAACTTCACATAAAAAGGTTGAAGCAATCCACTGTTGGATAAGGTGGTGATTTGGAAATCTAAGATAAACCAATAAATGAATATTACAGGAAATTAATATCCCACACCGTCATCTAGTGAATGTATTTATTCTCCAAACGCAAGAGGACACCATACCGGCGAGATCCCAAGTCGACTTATACGACATCTACCATACATGATCTAGATATAGGGTTTGCTTCATAACTACCAAGGCTTAAATAAAGGGTTTAAATGTAAATTACTCCCATTGCAGTACCTAGACTCTAAAGTGGTCCATTGTGCGAAAGGAATGTCGGGCTGGTATGGCCAGCTTAACTCCGACCAGAATTGCAGAATATTCCTGGGGTCTTTACAGTCTTTTTTTTATTTTTTATTTACGATGGGTCGGCTCTTGACCACGAAACTTACACAGGTAAGAATGAGATCTACGATGGAGCGAGCCTACCCAGAAAGTGCCTATTAACTCTCTTCTTGAAGACATTAGTCTTCATGGACCTCGGATTCTTGAGGGTTTTCTTTGCATTACGTATCTTCCACTCATTCCTGGACTACGTGGGCGGCTGGGCCTGTCAGGTGCTTCCTGTTGTTCCAATAGTGAACAGGTGTTTATTTAGTCAGCAGTGGCCTGTCAGTGTCCAACTATTATTCGGGTTCGACTAAGTCTTGGTGAAGATGTCGGTCAGCCATCATGGTATATCTCACAATTATGACTCTGCATGATGGTGATCGTAGTATGGCTTCTGCTGTTTCTTATTCGCCTTTTTCGATATGCCCAAGGCTAAAAACTTTCCGTTGGCCACCACAGACAGCTACTGCTTAGAAGTTCTCATAAAATGTTCAGTCGAGTTCCCAGGGTAGGATGCGTGATTACGGCAAGGCCGATCGATCGATGTAAGCTTGCATCCAACCTTGTTTGCGCCTAGACTATTAAATGATACTATTTTCGACTTTCGAGAGAACCAGTGTCGTAGGAAGATAATGAACCTTAATGGACACCATCTACTTTATAATTCGACATGTATTGCTGGTTTATTGCTCTTCACCTACTTTTGACTACTACCTTAGGCATAGGTATTAGATATAGGCTAGCTACCATATTATTATGGTAGGAGATAGCCTAAATCTAATCAAATACTTTCGCCATAACAACCAGTCTAAATAGTTGTGTTCCGGCATTTTAGAGAAGATAGCCAGTTCCTCAGATTGTTGAGGATTCCCGGTGAAATCCGTTTCCACCTCCAGACTTATCATAACTTGACACCAGGTGAGCGCTTCCCCATACCATAAAAAAAAACACTCTCACTTCCACAAGTCAGGACATATTTAACCTTCAGGCTTGCCTGGCAAGGATGAGGTCTCTTTTTTTTAAAGCGTTGGTTATACGGAAGTGCCAAAACGAACGCTAGCAGCTGATTATAAATGTTTGCAGTGCGCACTATTAACTCCGGTAAACCATTGTTCAAAACCACGGTGAACGGATTTTGAGAATTCCTACGGCACTAGACTGACATATGCAGACGAATTTCCAGTCCAGGCAATCCATAGCCACAAATAAAAGTCAGCAACCTCATTTATCAATTAGACTTGGTAAAGTTTCCCAATAATGTGGGTAGTCGGCAATATCGATTACGTTCACGCCAATCTAATCTAATCTATATTGCGGTGGATGACGGTTTAATTTGCGGTTGGTTTGGTTGTATTTGATTTATTTGAAGTATCCACATACGTAGGGTTACTTTACCTTCATGAATAACTTAAAATGAGGTAACCGACGACGGGAGGGTAACTGTTTGTATGCGTTAGGTAATTAGATAGCGACACAGAATAAATTGTAATATACACTAGGTTTTGAAGAGTTCGGCTTTCGGACTTAAAAAGTTTGTTCGAAAAATGTACCTAAGTGTTAAAAACTTTCATAATTTTAAACGATAGGTTAGCCTTTGACATATATATATTTATGTACGCCAGGGAAGCGCTTGGCCCTTATCTCACGTGTCAAGTAATGATGAGCAGTGGAAATACACTTCACCCGGAATCCTCTTCTCATTCTTTAACATCTAAATGCAGGAACACAACAATTTAGAATTGTTGATATTGCGACAAACTTGGGTAAGTTGGTGGTAGCTAGCCAGGCAAAGTCTTACCACCAACCAACCCACCATAAATTAGGGATCGTACCCAGGACCCCTGAGTTTGATACCGGTGGGTGAACCACTAGACAACAGAAGCAGTTACTTGTGACGAATCTATATCCATTCTAGATGATGTACTATCCGGGGACATCGGAGAAATTTGAACCAAATCCCATTTTTTATAACAAATGCTGCGCTATTTGACATTTTTTTTTATTTCAGGGACTTTATTATATAGATATTATAGCCATAAAAGTGAATTATCCATTTAAATAAGAGGATATTGGCTACACTTCTTAGATACATTTTATACGCGTTTATCGGTTTGAGGGTCAAGTCTCCCGGACTCCCGCTATATTAAGTATAATTCTTTGTTTAAAGGCTTGTACAACAACTACTTATGCCGATTCCTGTTGCCAAGCTTGACGGCCTTGCCGCCGGTGAAATTACAGACACATCAGGCATAGCATCTATACCTGTGCTTGTAAGTGACGTACGTAATGCTATTGCGAGTACGCCATGATCCAAATATGCCCTACTTACCTAGTAAACATATACGTATACTTATACCTAAGGGTAAATTATTACCAACATGTTTATCAAAAACGATAAAGTGTTTTGGTGCACATCAAAGAATCGAACCCGCGACCATAAATCTTTTTGTCTGCTCGATCGCTGAAGCCCATTAGCAAATCGTGCAAACACATGTAAATACAGAAGCGCATGTTTATTCATACAGGATTGGTTCAAGTCTGGCATGTTTTCGGAAGATAATTGTTTTCAGACATTAGGTATGGGCGTTTGAAAGCTAAAGTGTAAATATACGTAAGTATAATACGTAAGCATGAGTGCTTATAAAGGCCAAGTGGGTCTGGCCCACCTTTCGATCCAGAGGTTTCTGATCAAAAGGTAGTGGGTTGAAATCAAATCGTGCACCAATGGACTTTTTTTTTTTTTGGAGGGTTATCTGCGCATTTGACACGTGCACATGCTCTGACGGGGAAGGTCACATTGTGAGGAATCCGGCATGTCCCTGGGACCAAAAATCCAAATGTCATATGTCTCTGGCTATTATTCCACTAAGAGGTGATTAGCTTGCAACCTGTCCAATTGAATACAACCTACTTGCAAAACCGTGGCGATGTGCTGCAAGTAATTTTGGACGTGCCTCTGACTACACTCTGCCCTAGTTGGTGATACTCATAAGATCCACGCTTTGTGTGATCAGAGGTTCTCGAGGGAGAAAATGTCATGAGACTGCATTTTTTCAGTTCTGGCCTGATTATACTTTTTAAACATTCACTCGCATATTTTTATTTTTGTTATAGCTTTGCTTTGCGTTGTTTGGGGCTAAGTAGATGGCGTGTGAAATTAACGTCCTGCAATATTATTTATTTATTTATACTTGCGTATACACGTTCATCACAATTTCAGAGCAGTAAAAAAAGGTTTATTTTAGGAGAGCGTGCTTCTTTCTGCGCTTGAAGAAATGTTTAACGGCCTATACTACCTCAGCAACTCACGCAACTTTACTCTAGTTTCGAACTAAGCTACAGTTATAATAAGGTGACATTGCTGTGCGCTCAACCACGGCGCTTATGACCACCAGATGACAGAACTACGCGCGAATATTTACGTTTAATTTTTTTTTGGTAAAAAATTATATTTATTTTGACAATCTGAAACACAGAGCGGTCTGCTGTATATATACTGTGTTTATTTACTGTACAAAGTGTCAAGGCCTAATTGGGCGTATTTATTGAATGGCGAACATTTTTGGTACAAATTAGAGTCAACTTTGTTTTTTTTTTCTATAGAGAAACTTTTATGTAATCTTGTTTTCGCAACACTAGCGTTCTAGCATAAATATTGAACTATAACATATATGAATTTCTAAGTAAATGCTATTGTGGAAGATATGATCGCTGAAGCTAAGCCATTTCAGATATCATAGACTCTTAAATGAAGTTACTTTTTTATTAATGATGGGTCAGTCTCTATCTACCACCAATCTGTCGAAGTCCAGCGCCAAACGGTTTGCCGAGATCTTTTCTATCGGTATGAGAGAGCCTGTGCCTTCTGGGAAAGCTAGGTTCATCGTAGACCTCCTTTCTCTGGCCTAAAGCTAATCAAGCCTTAAAGTTCAAGGGTCAACCCATCAATATAAAAAAAAAGATAGCCAGTTCCTTAGTTTATTGAAGTATCCGTGTAATCTCGCCTCCAGCGGCCTTATCATAACTTGAAACCTTGTGAGATAAAAGCCAAGCGCTTCAGCAGGGAAAATAACAGTATTATTACTATTTATTTAAGTATCGATCGATCATTATTATGGTTATAGCACCAGCTAATGCAGGTAAAGATGAATTAAGGTTTATACGTTATGCCTTTATAGACAAAAATCGACACTTGTATGTTTGGGAAGACGGTGGCGCCCCCACTCACGTTCATTAACTGGTTAGACTGTATGTCTCGTTGGAAATAGAAGCACGTAGTACAGAAGCGAAGGGTCAATCGCTGGTCCCCTCGAGACCCTTTGTCGATGGACCAATAATTACTTAGGGGATAGTCAAGCCAATAAGGCATTAATTATTTGCACGATAGGTCTTATTGCGATCAAAATTACATTTTGAAATTAATGTTTTGAGGAAACAGATTGTTGCCTAATAATTTAGCTTCCTGTAAATGTGTTGGATCTAGTTTTGCAAACTTATGAAGCAAAACATTTCATTTTCACTCGAAATAAAATCCTCTCTATCTATCTAAAGGTTGATCATTTCTAACTAATAAGAACATCCAAAGTTTTGCACCAACCGCAAATAATAAGTTAGTGACAGAGAGACAGACAGACAGACGAACAGACGGACAACAAGTGATCCCTTAAGGTTTCCATTTATGGTACTTATCATAAGGATATACCAAAAGAGGACATACTATATACTAAGATCAAATAAGTTAAAATTGTGTGGTTATAAGAAGAATATATGAGAAAACCGTTATTACCACTGATTATTAGTAGATTTGCATACATTTATTAATATTTTGATAATTCACAATACCATTTTTCATTCAATTGACGATCTTATCTGATGGTGTCAAGCTATGATATGCCAAAAAAAATAGAGATAATGAATTTTATTCTTTGGAGACAAACCCGACAAACCAAAGATCATAAAAATCTGTCCATCCTTTCTTGAATTATAAATGGTGTACCTAAGTTCTAAGCCTACCGATATGAACGTCGCATAATAAGCACCTGTAATAAGTGTTGCTCCTACATTACCGTAGAACTAATACGACAACTACTTATAACTGAGCCTTCGTATTTGCCAAATGGTTCCCGCATATTGCTCGTTACCGCAAAACTAATGAGATTAAGACGAAGCACCTCCACATTGGTCGTAGAAAAATAAATAAAAAAACTATCCACATGAAACTTTTCAGTTAGACAAGTCGTCTATGTTACTGAGCTTAACACGCCCAAGGTAAAGTTGGTTGGTGGTTGGGTTTGTTTAAGATACGCCTGGTTTAAGATCTTTCACTATCTTTACTAATACTGTCGCTATAACAATGATTTGAATTGTTCTGTTCCGGCATTTAGAGGTAAGATAGCCAGTTCCTCAGTTTGTTGGAGATCACGGGTGAGTGATCACCTTCGGCCTTATCATAACTTGAAAATCAGGTGAGAGGAAGATCAAGCACTTCCCCGTCATACAATAAAAAAACTCATTCCATTTTTTTTTTATTTCATTTTTTGGTGGTGGTTGACAGGAAGACTTATGACTTATGACACTTTCTACAAGTCACACTTGTATGAATCAATCATCTACTTAGTAAGCAATTGGCCAACATATGATATATTATTATACCACACATCATTTGAATGAGTTAACGAGTTAACGTTGTGAGTATGTACTATCATTTGTTCTGTGGCGTGACTAAGGTCAAGATTATGATCTAACATAACCTAGTTCTCTTCTGTAATCTAGATGCTGAACTCCAGAACAAAGCCTTTATCTCTGAGCTACATCTTGCTACTTGCAAGTGTGTTATTTAGTCTTGCAAAGCAAATACACTACGACTTCAATGATAGTTTAACAGGTTTTATTGCAGTTACATCTAGGTAGTGGTTCGCCCACCGGTGCCAGATATAGAAGTCCCAGGTTTGATCCCCAGAAGGAGTATATTAATGCCCTTGATTTGTTTGGTGGAAGGACTTTGTTTACTACCATCATCTTACTTAAACCTGTCGCTATAACAACAATACTAAATTTATAATAAAAATTATTGTATTCCGGCATATAAAGGTAAGATAGCCTGTTACTCAGACATGGAGCGCTACCTTCGGCCTTATAACTTGAAACCAGGTGAGATGAAGTCGTACAATAAAAAAAGTCTTTCATATTCTTTCTTTTTCATTTACTACAAAAGATGTATATCTATATAGATTTTACATCCACCTATTATTCAATCTTATGTACATAATATAGTATACTACGTAATGTACCTACGTGTGTTTTTATTCTTCAAATTCAATGTTTTGAATGTGTTTTCCCTCATGTCTTCTAAAAGAGAGTTCATATTCATCGTATTTTGGGTAGGCTCATTCCATCTTAGATATCTCCTACCTAAATAAATTTTAAGGTCATGAGCCTGACCCATTATAAAAAAACGTAGGAAAATTGTTTTCTTCTAGGTCTGAGAGTTTCCTATTCATAAATCAAACAGAAATCTTGTACAAACTTTCGTGATTCTCGTGTCGGCTTAAGAGCTTTTCCCATTCTATACCCGCAGTGAAGTGAAGGCAAAACACAAAAGAAATTAAAATAGCAAGCGAGTAGACATAACTGGAATTGCGGTTCCGCCAAACCACAGGAACCTTTGTGGAGCAAACTTCAAAAATGTGATTAATTCGGACCGAGAACAATATGAATAGGTAGTCCGAGGGATCACGCTATCTAAAGCTGGGGGCACACTGCGGATGCTTAGCTAGTAGCTCTGCCTTCTGCGCTGTTAGGTTGTGGGTTCGATTTCCAACCAGGACAAACATTTGTGTGTTGAATATAGGTGTTTGTTCTGTGTTTGGGTGTTGTATTTTAAATATGCATGTATTAAAAAAAAAAAGTATTTAAGTATTCTATCCGTAATCTAGTTCCCATATTACAAGCTATGTTTAGTTTGCGGCTAGACGGCGCTGTGTGAAATTAATGTCCTGCAATATTTATTTATTTATCTACGAAACTATGTATACTTACGATATACAGTACACGCGAGTTCAGTACAGAGTTGTGATTGTGACCTTATTGGTAATTCTGTGAGTGGGTACCATTTAGTACGTAAGTTTTAACAAAAAAAAAAGTATGTAAGCATTCTATCCATTATCTAGTTGCCATATCACAAGCTAAGCTAGATGGCTCTGTGTGAAATGTGTTCATTAGTGATATGTCGACAGCTTGAAAATAAAACATATAAAATCTTAACATAATCATAAATGTTAATGTTTGTTACCGCGTACTACCAAAATAATCATTTAATGGCAAGTTCGAAAACATATTTTGTTTTTCTTCAACGCACACAATATACGACTCGAAAACGTTCCGCATGTTAAAAAATCGCTACGCTGCATTGTATACTACATATAAAGCAAGTGTTGAGCCGGTGTACTCCAAGCCTTATTTCAGGTAGCTGATAAAAGGCAGTGCCACACCTGGTCTGGGCTGAAATAACCGCGTTCATAGGTAATTAAATTTTAAATTTATACGTTTACGTAGGACTACATTATTCACGTCGAACGTGAGTAGATGGGTTTATAGCCGGGCTCATTGGTACACTGAAGTTGAAAGCTTTTCCGGAAATAAAGGAAGAAAAAGATTGAAAGGTAGGAGAGCACGAGGTTGGAGATAGTCGCCTTTTTTTAGGGTTGATCTCGATCAACTCTATGTACTCTCGTATTTCTGATGACAAAACGGAGCCCGCGTGTCTTACTGTCTGTCACACCTCATTTTCTCCATAGCTACCTTTGAGCCTGTGACTGAACCTGACGAAAAAGTTAAAATTTGGTAAATATTAGATATACAGATTTTGGTGACGTAAATAAGTCAATTCAGGGTTTAAAGTTTTTGGGGGGTAAGGTGGATCACAAAATTAAAAAAAAAAATGTCCAATAGCATCGTGTAGCATATCAATCAAAGAAAGGCCTCGTATGAGACCTGAGGAGGTTCAATTTTTTTTTTAATAAACTTGATTTATAATTATAGTTATTTCAGAAAAAAGACGAAATTACATTTGGCCTAGTGCGTATAGTATCGAACTGACGTTCAAGGGAAGGCAAGTTCAAACCGTGGCTGGGCTTCGTCTTTTTGCTTTCCATTTTTAAACATCAGTTTTTTTATCCGATTGATTTAATCCGGCCATGGCTTTTCTAGTGTTTGATACACCTACCAAAACGTAGGACAGAAGCCTCTCTTATTATATCTTTACGGAATTAGTCAAGTCCGGCAGTACTACTATGGAAAATATTGCATACCAAATATAAATAAAGTGATTAATATTTTGGTATTCAATATTTTCCATCGAACACTCCAGATCAAATCTCTGATGCTGTAAACTTACGAATCTCACCAGAAGCAGGCCAGCGGCTTCCTTCTGCGATTGATCATATCTTAACACGATCAGCAATCCGCCTGCTAACCGTTATGATTATGGCAAAACTACTGCATTATTCATAGTTACTGCATTTTTTTAAGTTAGATACTTGTTCTGTGATATTATATTTACCAGAAAGCATCTTAGTAAAGCTAAGCACCCTTGTCACGAAATTATGAAAGCATAAAAAACTTTGCTAGCTACATTCGCTTGCACTTATTTTAGTTTTCTTAATTTTCATGCCATTACTTTTAAATGTTTACGTCTGGAAAATTTTGTCATATAACAAAAGTAATAAATAAAATCACAATAAGTGTAGAAGAGCTCTTTGTAAAAGGGCTCGTCTGGGGAAGTACTGCCACCAAACCTATTTCTGCCGCCAAGCAGCATTGCTGTGTTCCGGTTTGAAGGGTATGGTTGCCGTTGAAATTACGGGCGCGTAGGGCTTTTACGCCTCAAGCTGACGGCAATACGTGCGTAGGTCATGTATTTTGTGGATGTGACCTACGCAGTTACGCAAACTAACAGCATATGGGTAAGTCTGTACCAAAATGCCAACCTACGTTTATATCACCCACGTAAATCCTTTGTTTCCCGAATCGTAATGAAATGTACGAAAAACCCTTTTTCTAAGAAAATTGGTATAAAAATGCGACACAAATACGGGTCTGGAGTTTGTAAGTAGCCTTTCTAACGTAACTACGTGTTTCATCGCCGGCGATGCCTCCTTTCATGCATTTATTATTATAGAGAAACGACAGGAGTGGTCTACCTCTTCGTTGTCTACACCAGCAACGTGATTACTGGCTTTATTATTATTTTATTTTATCGAGGAGAACAAAGAGTCTTTAAAAATACTTAAATCTTTTGCTAGCAATTACTGCTAAATTATCGAGGTAGGACGTGGGTATCGACCACCCTCTTGCCAAAGCCGAGTTAGACAAGCCAAGGTTAAGAGCTAATCCATCACTTGTTACACAGTCAGCAACAAAAGTGAAAAGAAAACCAAGGTGATTCTGATTGCAAAAAAAAATCCACCAACGGACGTACTTCGCCATAAGGTAAAATTGTATGCTGTCGAAATAACTTTTTAGCTGATTTTTCTTGAAAACTGGATACATTACAAATACAATTTAATTACTTGCCACACGTAAAAATTAACACGTAAAAAAGACTGTGTCATGTTACCCTTTCTTGACGAATGACAGGTGTCAGAATACAAACGAGGTTCTTGCCTTTCTACTTGTGTGCTAGTCGCGATTCCGAACAGGCGATAGATTTGAAGTTACAAAGTGATCCTAAAAAATCTTACTGAATAAAAATATTTGACTTTGACTTTGACTTACTAATGTCGTATAAATCGTATACTAATATACGATTTATACGTTGAGACGCTACAAGCAAGCAACCCACCTGATCAAAGTCAAAGTCAAAGTCAAATATTTTTATTCAGTAAGATTTTTTAGGATCACTTTGAAACGTCAAATCTACCGCCTGTTCGGAATCGCGACCAGCACACAAGGAGAAAGGCAAGAACCTCGGGCTAGTTTTTTTTTTCATGATCCATTACAATAGCTTAAAATTATCTAATACTAATTACAATTTATTCACTGGAGCAAATTCATTTTTTTAATGCCAGGCTTTCTTATCTTCTAGGTAATCTGAAATTTTATAATAAGCTTTCCTGGATAGCTTTTGTTTTACAAAATTTTTGAATTTATTATTTGACAAGCTTAGCACATCACTTGGCAATTTATTATAAAAGCGTACAGTTTGCCCTATTAACGATTTATTAACCTTATGGAGCCTAGTTGTGGGAACAGCGAGTTTATTCTTATTTCTAGTATTATAATTATGTTTATCACAGTTTTTGTCAAATAAGCTTATGTTTTTACGCGCGTACATAATATTTTCATAAATATATTGGCAGGGCATAGTCAATATATTTATTTCTTTAAACTTGTCTCTTAATGAATCTCTGGGACCCATTTTGTAAACAGCGCGAACAGCCCTCTTCTGCAAAACGAATATGGTGTCTATATCTGCAGCACTTCCCCACAGTATTATGCCATATGACATAATACTGTGAAAGTAACTGAAGTAAACTAGTCTTGCTGTAGCAACGTCTGTGAGAAGACGTATCTTCTTTACAGCATATGCTGCAGAACTAAGTCTCTTCGCCAGTTTATCTATGTGTGGGCCCCATTGAAGTTTATTATCTAAAGTTAATCCCAAAAATACAGTGGTTTTGACTAATTCTATGTTTTCCTCTTTAACTTTTACATTAGCTTTAACTTCAGTTACATTTGGTAAAATAAATCGAATACATTTGGTCTTTTTCTGATTGAGTACTAAGTTATTTACATTAAACCAGTTAACAATTTTTGAGATTGCATTGTTTACGTTGTCAAAGTTAGTCATTTGTCGCTTCAATCTAAATAGAAGTGACGTATCATCTGCAAACAGAACAATCTCATGGTCATCTTTAATTATTTGGGGCAGATCATTAATATATACTAAAAACAAGAAAGGCCCCAATATAGAACCCTGCGGCACACCCATGGTAACCAAAGATCCTGAAGAACGCTGGCCGTTCACGTCGACATGCTGTATGCGATCACTTAGGTAAGACGTGAGTAAGTCTAGTGCAACACCCTTGATACCATAGTGGTCTAATTTCATAATCAGTGTTTCATGGTGCACGCAGTCTTAGACAAATCACAAAAGACTCCCAACGCATCATGTGATTTCTCCCAGGCCTCGAAAATATGCGATACTAAACTAATACCGGCATCAGCAGTTGAGCGACCTCTTGTAAATCCAAATTGTTTGTCATGAAATAGGGCGTTAGCTGATATTAAGTGGAACTCTTGTCTACAACATAAAGAACATGACGAGGCACTGCATTGCGCCCGTCAATTTGAGAGATAAAGGTGTGTCCCCCGTGTGTCTGTAATTTCACCGGCAACCATACCCTTCAAACCGAAACACAGCTATGCTGCTTGGCGGCTATAATAGGATGGTGGAAGTACTTCCCCGAACGAACCCTTACACAAGGAACTCTACTACTCTAAAAACTATATACAAAAGAAGCAGTTGGATTACCTGAGGACCGTTACAAGCACTCTATAGGTTTTTTTAACTCAACTCTCAATCAGATACCGTTGGTATCGAATACCTACCAAATGTTTTATGACGCAGTTCACCTCAAAACTTTACTTTTAGATCTTAAAGTAAACAATTTGCCCACATTTAGAAGGAATACCAACCCGGATGTTTTGACTCAGCGCTACTCGTCTGAGTAACAAGAGCGTAAACTATGCTTTTTCTTACTATAAAAACTTTAAAGATTCGTGAAACAATTCAAACAAAACAATAGTTGAATAATTTTAATGAAAACAATACAACTGCGCAAGCAGAAAAGGAATTATCAGGTTTACTCTTAATCCGCAAGAAAACGAGGATGTTGTGTTATTTTCTGTGGATTTTGTGGATTTAAATAACGGAGATTATAACACAAAAATAAAGCTTTTAACACTACGATAAATGTGCTTTCATTACATCTTTCCTAAGCACACTTTTCCTTAATCTTTTTTCATTCACTGAGATTTAAGGCTCACTCTTGTTGCTAACTCTGATTCAATTCAAAACCAGTATGAGAGCAAAGGTTTATAAATAAACAAATAGTGAATTGTGAAGTCAACCCCTTATTATATGATATCATACAAGATGTCTCGTGGTATGCCACGCATTTAACCATATTAACGCGTCTCGTGTTACAAAAGCCATCCACCATAGTTTTTGAAATATATGTGTATATATAAAAAACTCTGCATATTTATAGCAAGCCTTTCACCGACTATTGAAAATTAGTGCAAACAAATATTTCGAATCGATCGGATCAACCATTCAAAAGATATGGGCATAATATCGTAGTAATTTTCAACCCAAATTCTCAAAAGTCCCTCAAAAGAATAATTTCCCACTAACGTTATTTTAGTGCACATTTTTTTTTTTTTACTGTACGACGGGGAAGCGCTTGGCCTTCATCTCACCTGGTAACAACTTAAGATAATGCCTAAGGTGAAGGCGCACTTCACCCGGAATCCTCAACAAACTGAGGAACCGGCTTTCTTACCTCTGAATGCCGGAGCACAAAAAATTTAGAATAGTTATTATGGCGACAGAATTAGGTAAGATGGTGGTAGCTAGCCAGGCGGACTTCAACAAAGTCCTACCACTAACCAAACCAAGCACAATATATTGTATTCCCCACGGGGATCGAACCCGGGACCTCTGGATCTGAAATCGGTGGGTTGAACCACTAGACCACAGAGGCGGTTAACTAGACCACAGAGGCGGTTAACTAGACCACAGAGGCGGTTTACTAGACCACAGAGGCGGTTAACATAAAAACATTTCTATGAAATTTTACATGAAATTTCATAGAAATCGGATAACTTGTTCGAGAGTTATGCCGTCACAAACATTGTCACATACATCCATAGAGGTACATACAGTGCCGGATTTTCCACCTTAACTCAGAGATCTCGTTCGCTTCACCCACTCGATCAATTAACTAAACCATCTTTGGATCACATTTATTAATGCATATATACTTTACATTAAACATGATTGAGAGTTTGACAAAAATATTGAAGTTTGTCAAAAATATTTCTATACATTTTGCTATTGAAATCTTGAGTACACGTAAATGTGAAAGAAAAACACCATTTAAAAGTGTTTGAAATTCGTTACGTGGCTAAATAAAGGAATAATATTATCATGTTTGACCGTCAAAGACGTTCATTTTTGAAAGCCTTGTTTAGTTCTCGGTAATTTGGCGAAACCGACGCGCTCTTTGTTTTGATATTCATGAAAATCTTGCGTCGCAATAAACAATCTTTAGAAACTACTGTAAGTTAATCATTTTTCGTTTAAATAAATCTCTGTATAGTAAACACAAATAAACATCAATCTTAAGGCCAGTGAATCGGCATAGCTATTCAGCGTGGCAATGTAGCCAGTGTAATTAGCTCACTTCCATCTGGTACTGGTCTGGAACAGTTTAGATACCTATATACTGTTTAAAACGGTCCTTAGGCAACCCCTTGTAATGAGTTAATCTCATTGTACTTCATATTATTTATACATTTTGTGAATAAATTTAACATTTATGTAAAAAATACCTAACTAGACATTTTGTGCAACGCAGACTGGCCCAAAACTAAGCAAAGCTTGAAACATAGAAACTCAATTACGGAGAACATGAAATCTAATAAACATTTTTGTTTTAAATACACACTAATGTTGCAATATAACAACCAAACATAAAACTCCAAACATTTAAACCGCCTCTGTGATCTAGTGGTTCAACCCACCGATTTCAGATACAGAGGTCCCGGGTTCGATCCCCAGGGGAGCAATATTGTGCTTGGTTTGGTTGATGGTAGGATTTTGTTTAAGTCCGCCTGGCTAGCTACCACCATCTTACTTAATTCTGTCGCCATAATAATAATTCTTAAAAAAAATGTTGTGTTCCGTCATTGAGAGGTAACATAGCTAGTTCCTCAGTTTGTTGAGGATTTCGGGTGAAGTGCGCCTATCTTCCTAGCTTCCTCGTCGTACACTAAAAATAAAAAACACATCTATATTGATCACAAAAGATTTTTATTTTAGCCCGGGTGGAAAACTAATTTACAACCCACAGCGCAGTTAGTGTTCTATATAGCTAGCGCTTGTGATCGTCACCTCAGGTATAGTTTGAGATGGTTTCTACCTTAAATACCTTGCAAGTATGATAAAATTGATATTGACCATCAATTAATGGCCTTTGGTGTGGGACGCTACCTGCCTCGACACCCTCGCCATCTCATCTGCCTGGGACATCAGTTAGGGCTGGTGCGGCGGGTGATTCGGTCGAGGATCACAAAAGGCGCAAATATAGTGGTCTCGACAGAGTTTAGCTATTTGAGCCTTTTGGGGTGGAGACCTTGGGTCCGTGGGGAGCCGGTGCCCGCCGGGTTTTCAAAAATCTTGCGGGGTTTTTGATTGAGGCGACATGTGACCCAAGGGCTGGCTCTTATTTAGGCCAGCGAATTAGCATAGCTATTCAGCGTGGCAATGCAGCCAGTGTCATGGGCACGCTTCCGTCTGGAACTGGTCTGGAGCAGTTGAGCCGTTATATGCCGTTTGTAACGTTCCTTAGGTAATCTGACTGATTCGTTTGTACATAGTTAAAGTGTACTGTTTATTGAATTAATTAAATTAATGGATTATTCATGTAGGTATGTACATTAACTGTGTATTACATTTTTTTTCTCACATATTCTGTTTAAGTTTTTTACCGTTGTTTACCTAATTCAGTGAGAACCTTTAATTGGCTTTATATTTCTTAAACGATTGTCAATATATTGTAACTAGCTGTTGAATTTCCTAATAATAATAAATAAATTATCATTACCTCATCGCCTTGCCAAAGTAGCATCAACAAACATACCAGGCTCCTCATTTTTGTTATCGGGCTTTTCAATCTTTGACCAGCAGAAAGTGCCCTAAAATGGAGCTTGTCTCAGCATGCAAGATTGAATAATTTATGAAAACTATTTGTTGAACACCTTAAAATCCGATCCAGAGGTTGTGGGTTCAAATCCAGTGCACCGAAGAACTTTTCAGTTTATCTGAAGTTGACACATACATATGCTCTGAGAGTGAAGGATCAAAAATCGGAATGGCACGTGTCACTGGCTAGTATTCCGGCGATGAGCTTGCAACGTACTGAATACTATCAACATAGAAATCGTGGGCATATGGCAACCTTAAGCTTGGAGGTGCTTCTGACTATCCCCTGTAGGTGATCCTCATAAGGTCAACGATCTGACTAGTGATCAGAGGTGAATCCTCGAAGGGGAAAAGTTGAGTCTGTTGATTTGTTGATGGTTTATAAATGAACTGCTTGAATGTAATCTATTTCACTGGACTTGAAGCCTCCAAAATTGTACTAGTGCGGAAAACTGACGAGGTCCTAGCATCCTAGATCATCGAAGCCGGCCAATTTGGGAGGTAATCTTCAGAACCTCGACAGATCAATTCAATGCCGTGAGATGAAAATGTTTCGATTTCGTTTTCAAAGGTCGAAGTGCACTTCACCGTTCAACTGAGGAACGGGCTAAAAACAGTAAGTTGATACTTATAAGAAAAAAATGCCAAGCTTATAATCTCCAAACAAAATGGTTTCCTTATAAAAAGCCGCAGCGTCCAAGCTTTACCATCCTTCGCAAAAGTCGGTTAAAAATGAGGAGATTTGCATAAATACATTCCGTTTGTTACGGGGTTTCGTCCATTACGCTGCTTTATCTCGTAAAGTATCTTCGTTAAGATTTGAATCTGGCAGCTTTATTAAAAATTTAGGCCTATCTTACATAGGGTGCAAAAATGCGAAGAGAGACTTCACGGTCTCACCCCTCTTTGAGACAGGTAGCTGTGACGATGATGATTATATACAGGGGAGGACTAATGAAATAAAAAAAGGTTGATATCACCTAAAACAAACAAACCTAAGGCTAGCTATGTTTATAAAATTGTATCCTGAAATAACGCAGCGACGAAGCAAATGAAGCTTAAACTAAGATTATTTTTTTAGTGCCACCCTTTCTACAGATAGTTCAGCTATTAGAGCTGTTCATTGGTAGTATTTTTTTAATGTTTATTACCAGGGTTACCTGTTAACTGTAGTATAGGTAAAATTAAACATGTTGAATAGGATATTTATTTTCTAATCGTCTAGGACTTAATTGAACTATTGATTATTAATTTATATCAGTTGATCTATATGTGAATTCACTATTGGTGTGGTTGTATTTGTTAAATTATTCCCATTTGTCTATCTGCTTTGTCCGCCTAGGAGGATAGTTGTAACACATAATACTTTTATTATTGAAATGGTGAGATGGTGATAGAACCTCACCCTGACACAAACTCGACTGACGGAATTATTGATTCTTGCCTATTTTAAATTACCTACTTAGGATATGGATAAAAATACTCAGAACATTTAACAGAAATAATGACAAATAAGTAAATACCAAGATAAATATTCATGGTGCCGAATATTGTCGAAACTTTATCATTCGTTCTGGTAGGGAATGAAACTGTTTTAATTGTTGCGTTCCGGCATTTAGAGGTAAGAGAGCCAGTTCCTCAGTTTGTTGAGGATTCCGGGTGAAGTGCGCTTCCACCTTCGGCCTTATCTCAACTTGTATCCAGATGAGATGAAGGCCAAGAGCTTACTCGTCGTACAATATAAAAAAAACTCTTGCCTTTGTCAGTGTTTCTAGTATAATCTTGCAGAGTCTTCAAATCCGTGAGGATAGGCGATATCGTAGACAACTCCAATTGTTTTTAAAGTACGCTGGCGGTCAAACACTTTACCACTTTAAAAAGGTACAGCTAAATTGAATATTGCATATTATATTATTGAATATTGAATATAATACCACAGTAAAAATGGGATCCTTGATAGACAAATGTGGACTAGCAAAGAAATGTTGTAAGTAAAACTGATTACAACCGACGAAATTCAATGAAGGAGAGAAAGGCTTTTGCCTCGCTGTGGGATTCGCTTATTACAATTGTTTACTGTTCATTCAGTAATTCGTGGAGACATCAAGATTTTTTTCAGTATTTATGTTTACCTATGATGGCGGTTTCTCTACACCCAGAAAGACCTTGCTATTTCAATTCTTTGAAGCTAACCTCTTTAACCAACCGCCCTTTTGAATGTGGCCATTTGATACTGTTATTTTAAGATTCACTCGCGGTTTATGGAAACACAACATTAATATATGATCTAGTGGTTCGCCCGCCGGTATCAGAGGACCCGGGTTCAATGCCTAGGAGGGTACAAATTTGTGCTCAGTTTGGTTGGTGGTAGGACTTTGTTTCAGTCCGCGTGGCTTGCCACCACTATCTTACATAAGTATGACGCCATACAAGCTAGATCCTCGGTATGTTGAGGATTCCGGGTGAAGTGTTCTTCCTGTCCTTATCACATCTTGACTGAGATGAGGGTCTTCCCCGTCGTAGAATAAATTAAAAACACTGATTAACTGCTTCGATTAGACACTGCTTAGTTTAACAAGCCTCACAGCTCAGTTGGTAGTAGTTGTGGGTTCGATTCCCACCTAGGACAAACATTTGTATGATGAATATTGGTGTTTGTGTGGGTGTTGTATGATAAGAAGATATGTATTTACAAAAAAAACGTGCCTATAAGTATAAATATTATATCCGTAATCTAGTTCTCATATTACAAACATTGCTTAGTTTGGGACTAGATGGCGCTATGTGAAATTAATGACCTGTACTATATATGTTTTATTACATAACAATATTTATTGCCTTAAGCTAATTTTAGGGGAAGTGTGTTCTTTACAGTAGGTAATACAATTCTTTAACTGTTATTTTGAATGTGCGAAAATGCGCTAAGCTGTAATGTAAGTAATAATACTACATAGTCATACAACACGCTGTCCGGATGATGTGAACCGTCTTTTATTTAGTGTTTGTTTTGCAATTCAGTGAATCGCCGGAAACAAGGGGAACATTCTCTATTTTAATCGTGTTTTGTCGAGACACGGAAGCTGTGGCCTCGAATGTGCGATGCGAGATGACTAGCTGTAGGTAGGTATGTACATACCTACCTACGATGATTGACAAAGAATGTAAAAGATGTACTATCAGAATCGTTTTGTATGATGATGATTACGAACAAAAAGAAACTACACTTAATTAATCTTAACAACAATGTTACTGGATAGACACAGCGCTATAGCGCGAAACTACACATAGAATTGTATGATGTTCATTGATAATAATTATGATGCAATAAAACACCAAAACATCGAACCTACAGCATACGGCGCAGAAGGCAGAGATATAACTAACTAAGCTGTGGGGTAGAAACAATATATTATGTTTAATACCAAAAAAAAATGTCATGGAATCAATATGACTAACTGATAATCTAGGTAACTACAATCCAATCTAAGAACCTGGAATCATTTAAAGGTGTGGTTTTTAATTCTGAAGGAGCAGAAGAGCACTCTTCACGATCTGTGCATAGACGAAACAAATAAAAAAATCATGAAAATAAATAACTAAATTAATTTACAGGAGCAATATTATTTCGTCTGCAGTTGGCTGTCAGCAAGGTGACTTGGCCCGGCCATTTTTAAGCCTTGCCATTCACCTTATAATTTAACGCCTGAAATCTAAATTATCTGTTTGGTATATATATTACGGGACCGTAGGCGACGATGTAGACTCGGTATTTGTGAATTTAAGTGTAGGTACATAATGAATTTCATAATTCAATAAACAATATTTTTGTTTTTGTTTGTTATATTGCATTTTGCCCAATTCTTTATTGATTAGGAATAGGATTTTTTAATGTATTACCTCTGTATGTTTACCAAATAAAAATAATAAAATATTTATTTTTACTAACTTTATTTTTCCATGCCTTAAGTTAATATCAGCGTTAAAATCAGCGGTTTAGTCGTGAAAAGGTAATAAATAAACAAAGAGATACTTTTGAGTATCGAGTAGATATGAATCATGAATCCAGAAAATCAATTATTTTTATTTCTCTAATAAGCCACTAGTAAAACGCTCGGCACATCCTTCCCGCAATCCCATGGGAATATTATTAATTGTAATCGCATCATCTAAAAATATTTTGCAAGTTAACAAATCGGTCGGGCACAAGAAAAACGGGCAAGAAATTCTGCCAAGTTTTTCCGACTAATTGAGCACTCTTTATGGTCAAGATCGAGTTCTTTCCCCTTTCGCCTTAGGCGAGCACCAAAAAATTGTGTTAGTTAATTATCCGTTAAAAAAAAAGCACCGGAGATTATTTTTACTCCAAATTTTTACTCACATTTTTCTGCTACTGTTGAAGTGACCAGACCAGGTAAAGCTTTATTCACCTGCTGTCAAGTTCATAAAGAGAGTTCCTTTTTTAGTATCAATTATATTTTCTATAATAAAATAAAAAAAATAAAAAAATATATCTTTATGATGATGATATGTTGAGTTATCTCTTGACTTACTTTTTGTAAGTTTTATCTATTATAATAATATAAATAGTCGTTTAAAGCTGTCTGTCCGACTATCAACGCACAACCAAAGCAAGAGGACTTGATTTTTTCAGAGTAATCATCCTTTTGTAGGTGCAGAAGCGTATTATGGATTTGAAGTTTTCACGACATGACATTTATTTCCATGAGATTAAACAAGTTTTAATGTCTTTGTTAGATTGTACCTATCTCATTAATTTATTCTCAGCTTTTCTTAACTCTGGGGCATGTTTTAGAACATAAGCCAATTTGCCCAACATTTGCCAAATGTTTTTGACCTATAGACGCTCGGCAGTTTTACCAGCTAACATTTCTGCCTCAGCCTGAATAGTGCGTGCTGCTTGCCGGCGAAATGACTACGATGGCAGAAATGCCAAGACAGAGCTTGCACAACGATACTCCTTGTAAAAACTCTGTCTAGATATTACTTTCTGTACTTGGCTACTTTCAAACTTTATCAACAGCATAGCCAGACAACCACAGAGTAAACAATGGGTGTCCAATAAATAAATTCACGGCAATCACCATTGTTTCCCTTAGCTCACTAATTGACTCATAAAATCTTACTGTAATTGGGTAGTTAACTCTTCTCTGTTCAGTTTATATGTTTTGTTGTTGATAATGGTTCTGTTACATCCACGCATTAAATTTAATTCTATTCATGGGGTAAAAAGTGTTACAATGGTTAGTAGGTACATACCTATTTAGTAGTATTTTTTTAATAATATTGTATTTTTACTTCTACTTGTATCTTTAATTCAAGATTTAATTCAAATAAATTAAACTAACTAAGTACAAAGGAATCAGTCAGATTACCTAAGGACCGTTACAAACGGCCTATAGGTAACTCAACTGTTCCAGACCAGTACCAGACGGAAGCGTGCCCAAGACACTGGCTGCATTGCCACGCTGAATAGCTATGCTAATTCGCTGGCCTAAATAAGAGCCAGCCCTTGGGTCACGTGTCGCCTCAATCAAAAGCCCCGCAATATTTTTGAAAACCCGGAGGGCACCGGCTCCCCACGGACCCAAGGTCTCCACCCCAAAAGGCTCAAATAGGTAAGCTCTGTCGAGACCACTATATTTGCGCCTTTTGTGATCCTCGGCCGAATCAGCCGCCGCACCAGCCCTAACTGATGTCCCAGGCAGATGAGATGGCGCTAGGGTGTCGACGCAGGTAGCGTCCCACACCAAAGGCCTACCCATTTCCCAAGGGACAAGAGTCATACCGTCGGGCCGCTTACCATCATCACGTAACATCAACACGTATCTTTAATTGGTTGGGCTTGAAATGAATAGGACAAAGACCAAGGTCATGTCTAACCGCGAAAAGACTAGAATGACGGTGGATGGAGAAGACCTAGCATACGTCCAAGACTATGTTTACCTGGGCCAATTAGTCTCTTTCGAGGACAGGCAGCAAAAGGAAGTCGCTAGGCTAACAGGAAATGCCTGGAAGAGCTATTGGTCCATGGGAGACATCATGAAGGGCAGTTTACCACTTTCCCTCAAGCGAAAGCTAATGGACGTATGCATCCTCCTCGTTCTAACGTATGGTGCGCAGACCTGGTCTTTGATCAACGCTCTCAAGTACAAGCTTAAAGTTTGTCAACGTGCAATGGAACGCAGCATCTTGGGTGTTAAACGTATATAATACGTAACACTGAACTGCGTTCCAAAACGCAAATCTTGGATGTAGCGCTAAAAGCTGCCATGCTTAAATGGAACTGGGCTGGCCATGTCTGTCGCATGTCAACTCAACGATGGGCGAGGGTGGCCACCGAGTGACACCCAAACCCGACCAAGAGGCGTTGCGGCAGACCTAAGCGCAGATGGCGTGATGAGCTAGATGTATTTCTCGAAGACTGGAGGAATGATGCCCAAGATCGGGAAGTCTGGAGGGAGTGGGGGGAGTGGGGGGAGGCCTTTGACCAGCATTGGGACACTGACGGCTTAATATAATTACAATAATTGTATTATTCTCAATTTCTGGAAAACAGGGTTCATTTATTATATGTACCTCATATAATAAATGAACCCTGTTTTCCATCAATCTACTTGTACTATCTCTCCATCCTAAGGTTGCCTGGAAGGGCTTTAATTTTAAGCAATAATACCGACAATTAAACTGGTTGCTTAGTTTGTTTTAGTGTCAGTTGTCATTATTTTGGTGAACAATAAATAATTTTCATTCAGTTATTCATTCATTAGATAAGTAGGCAAAATTCCTTGTAAGTGAAATTGTGGACTCAACTTGTAAATTACTTTTTTATGTTCAGAATATTTATAAGAAGTATATTACTGTCTGCTTCTTTGAGCAGTATTGGATAAAATCTCGTTAAAATATTAATTTATAGCTGACCCAAAGACCGGCCGTTGGAAATTCTTGAGCCGCCATACTTCATTAAAAAGAAGGAGAAAGAGAGAATAAGAAAAATGTAGAATTTGTGACAAATGTTTTTTTTTTATTTGTGACAAAAGTAAATGTTGACAAATTAAAATGATTTAATTATGACAAATAAACATTTTATAATTATGTTTTGTATAATTTTGATCAAACACTATTTAATGTTTAGGTAGTTTTAATGTCTGTGTATTGCATTATTGTTTACAAGTTACAAGGAACACAGTTCCATCACATAATATAATGTTTTTGGAGACATTTCAAACAGAGGGTCGTTGTGGGCTGAAAGTGTGATGTGTTTGTCAGTCAGCTCTACAATTAATTGTACCTACCCATTTCAAGACTATTAATTTACAAAACAAAAAGCTGCTTTATTCCATTACACGTACATTTTCTGCCTGGAGCGAAATCCTTGAATTTGAACATTCCTCTGGGTCCTACGTCAATCATGCTCTGGGTACCTTCCTCTTACGTCAATCGCACATGTGAGCTAAAGAGATGCCTTTGATGTATTTTACAAGAGATTAATGGATGAAACCTGATCCTACAGTATATATTTTATACTATACAAGTTAAGAGAAACTTAGCGTAAACGAAAAGCTCTCATCCATCTGCTTAAGCCAAACTCTAGAATATTCCGGGCACATAGTACGAAGGAATCCTGAAAACCTTGTAATGCTAACTGTCATTGGAAAAATTGGAAGGAACAAATAAATAATCATTTTTTTCTCTTTCACTTTTTTCTCCGAGGAGGTCCTGAGGTCGCAGTTCTATTTGCTGGTCGGATCAAATCCGCTCTGCACTGGACATCCAACTTCATTATGTCTTTCAAACCAAAGATCGAGAAAGATCGAATCAAAGATCCAAGTGGAAAGAGATCATGCAAAGAGATCACGCGACCTTTTACCATAATGATACGATGCACTTACACAGAGAGAGTGAGAGAGAGGGAGAGAGAGATACCTATATGTTTTGTCTTCCACTAGTTCAATATTTTTTGTTACAAATATTTAAGAATGAACCATGATATTTAATGTATTTACACTGTTACGTGATGATGGTAAGCGGCCCGACGGTATGACTCTTGTCCCTTGGGAAATGGGTAGGCCTTTGGTGTGGGACGCTACCTGCGTCGACACCCTAGCGCCATCTCATCTGCCTGGGACATCAGTTAGGGCTGGTGCGGCGGCTGATTCGGCCGAGGATCACAAAAGGCGCAAATATAGTGGTCTCGACAGAGCTTACCTATTTGAGCCTTTTGGGGTGGAGACCTTGGGTCCGTGGGGAGCCGGTGCCCTCCGGGTTTTCAAAAATATTGCGGGGCTTTTGATTGAGGCGACACGTGACCCAAGGGCTGGCTCTTATTTAGGCCAGCGAATTAGCATAGCTATTCAGCGTGGCAATGCAGCCAGTGTCTTGGGCACGCTTCCGTCTGGTACTGGTCTGGAACAGTTGAGTTACCTATAGGCCGTTTGTAACGGTCCTTAGGTAATCTGACTGATTCCTTTGTACTTAGTTAGTTTAATTTATTGAATAAATGTATACTTGTTTAAATTAAAAAAAAAAATTACACTTTATTGCAAACATATATTTTGATTAGCACACAAATAGTAATATAGAATTAAAAAGTATGGCAAAGATGTTTTTAACCCTAAAACGAGTTCTCTTCCATCAAACCGAGAAACATGAATAAATACTTTTTATGAATTACATGGTGTCAAAATAACTTTTTAGCTGTTTTTTCTTGCTGACTTATTCATAATACTATTAAATTACTCATCCTTAGAGCTTATATCAGATTTTTCTATTAACTCGTGTCTTTTTCTACAAGAGGGATGGCATTAGATTAGATGGTAGGTTCCTAAGGAACATGCTATCTCACTTGTAGAAAACTTGGGTCGATAAAGCAATCAGATATAAACTCTATCACGTAAATAATTAGGTAAGTAATGTAATGGAAACCTGAAGTGCTCGGCCCGCGATTCCAGTAAAATATTACAGGGAGAATCAATTCCCTGAACAACACCAATTTCGGCTGTCCAAATATTTCATTTTACGTGGAACATTTTTGTTATTTAGGGTTCCGTACCCTAAGGCTGAGCGGCATTAGCTGACAAATAATAGGAAATAAAAAAAACAGGGGCGGTCCTCGCACAACAAACGTGTTTTCCATAAATGTTATCCATACCTACAAAGCGTTAATTTGGCACACCTGTCAAATTACAAAGGTACATGTTTCTAAAATAACTAAAAACTGAACGAAATGCAATATTAAGTACTACTTTTTTTAAATGAGGGTCGGAACCCTTGGTGAGTGAGTTCGTCACGCATTTTTTAAAATATCTAATATTTTTGTCAAAATTAAACGCCCACTGCGTTTAATTTTGACAAGAATATTCGATTATTATACGACTGATAGTTGGCATCACAGGACACTGCGACCTGAACTACCACCTGTTCAAAACTGGAGTAACGGACAGCGCTCTGTGCCGATACTGCTTAAAAGAGGAGGAAACAATAGGGCACGTGATCTTTCACTGCTTGGCCACAGAATCAGCTAGGGAAAGACGGGACTTGGAGCAAGCATCATCGCTCACAACATCAGTGTATAATTGTCATTGTCGTTGTCGCGAGCTCAGGCGCTCAATAAGTGTCGCCAACAACTCTCCTGCTCCGGTATGGGAGCTGGGCTGGTTTGGGCTTGGTTAGTTAAAACCATGGGGGACATTGCACAATGTGCAACAGTGGGACGTCAGTGCAGGCTTTGGTCACCCACACTTAAATAAGATTAAGAAAATGATGAGGTCTACGATGCATCGAGCTTTTCCAGAAACTGCATATTAAAGGTACTGGTACTCCCACGCACCAACGAAAGACAGAGAACCGTTGTACTCCATGCACGAGCATTAAGGAAATTTTCGTGGAATTACGGGAACGCAATCTCGGCCACAAGTACGCGATATATTTTTTTATCTGAAATAGGTCTGCTCTTGACCTCGAAACTAGCATAAGCATGGATAAGGAAACTAGCATAAGCATGGATCATATAATGGATAAGGTCTACGATTGAGCTCTTACTGAGAAGGTGCGTATGAAATCATTTCTTAAAAACATCGGAGCCGTAATTTAACGGAAAAACTTTTTTTTATTCTTATTGGTACGACGGGAAAGCGCTTGGCCTTCATCTCAACTGGTCCTGGAGAAGGCCGAAGGTGGAGGCGCAATTCACCCGAAATCCTCAACAAACGGAGAACTGGCTGTCTTACCTCTAAAAGCCGGAACCGGAACACAACAATTTTATAATTAAATTTGTGTATTAATTTTTGTATTTCAAGTGATCGCACTTGGTCACAATATTTACAAATGTTCTAATGAATGTTTCTGGCTTATGGAAAAGATGCGGGTTCGAGTCCCGTCGCTGGTTGTGGATTTTTGTGTCATTAAAACATTTGTAAATTTTAAAATTGTTGTTATGGCGACAGAATTAGGTAAAGTGGTGGTAGGTGGTGCTAAGCGGACTTAATCAAAGTAATACCACCAACGAAACCAAGTTGTGTTTGCGAAACAATTGTTGTGTTTCGGCATTGATACCAGGTAAGATGAAGGCCAAGCGATTCCCCGTCGTACAATTGAATGAAAGGTTGCTAACTCCACGGGTTTCATGAGCGCATAAAATAAAAAAAATGTTCAAAAAAACCTTAGAAAACAATCTCAATTTACAGACCAATAACTTAACTAATAATATCTGTTTGCAGACTTTTCTTCTTACCAAAATTTTTGCAATGGCAACAATATTTGAAGCTGGATTTTTCATAAAACGCTGACAAGGGCGCACCTTCTTATTCGCTAAAGGTTAAACATTTCTAAAGGATCAGGGAATTCTGATTTAGGCAACTATTCGAGTTGAAATGAACGAAAATATATTCCACTTGATAGAAAAGGTACGAGGAAAGCGATCTTGTTTTCTTTGAGCATAATATGACTGTTATACGAAAGAATTAAATTGTTTCGGTGGCCAAAAATTATGAGGATTATAAAAAAGGCATTGACCTATTTAAAAGGAGGTTTGCTAGAATATAACTGTTGTAAGAAAGCTTGCCTTAGCCATGCTTAATTAATTTATACGGTTTGTGTTATTGTTTTATTATGTGAGTGCAATTAAACATAAAATAATAAAGTGTTGGCGAGCTAAGATTATGTTTATGGATCTTAAGTTGACAAACCTCACAGCTCAGTTGCTCTGCTTTGTCCACCCAAGCTAGTGGGTTCTATTCCCACTCAGGGCTAACATTTGTGTGATGAATATAGCAGTTTGTTCCATCATCATCATCCTCAAAATGCATTGTATAATAAAATCAATTATAAAAGAACCTATGTGAGTATTCTCTATCTACATAAAAAAGTTACATTGCAAGCTCTGGGATTCTGGTCCTGCACAAATATTACTCGGCAATCCTTCTTTGAGATATGGAATCTTATGATTTAGGGAAAAAAAATCGGCCTCCTCAGGGTAACTAGCCAATTCACCAGTTCACTGTTCAAGTAGATAGCTAGTTCCTCAGTTTGTTGAGGATTCCTGGAGAAGTGCGCCTCCGCCTTCGGCCTTATCTCAACTTGTAACCGGGTGCGATGAAGGCCAAGCGCTTCCCCGTCGTACAATAAAGGAAAAGCTACCTTTTCTTGATTCTTGTTATTGAATGCAATTTATTACTTCAAATGTGATTATATCTGAAAACGTTTATTAAATAACTAAACTCACATTTATTAAAAATAAGTTGGTCACAATCAATAATGAGACTATATTTACTACCTTATATGATAAAACTCATCCCAAAGTAGTTAATCAAATCAAATATAGAGTTAAAATTTTCTGAGAAACTGAATACTACTATACTACATGTATTAGATACTTGTCTTATGTATAATATTTGACTAAAATAATGAGTAGATTCCTACTGTTTTTCTGACAGAAAAGCTTATTATTCAAAACTATGTGCTGCCCTGCATTTCCCCGACATGCCCCATGTATACAGTGTGTTTATGTTGAAAGGGGACATGAAATACATAGCACCCAGACCCTTTGACCGGAAAACATCATTTGAATAATCTTATCTTTGGAGAAATGTAATCCTGCGTTTAAATTATAATTATATGCTAATTGTTCTACCTATTTATCTTTATCTATTTATGTGTGGGTTAGCTGTGATCTACCTCCAAGTGGGCCGCGGGTATGAAATTGCAGGCTTTGCTAGCGGTTCGATATAATGATCAGAACACTGGTGGTCCTGCAATTCACTAAGTCTTGGGTACGTTTCTGCCTGGTACTGGTCTGGAACAGTTGTACATGTTGTACTTATCTCTGAACACACAAAGTACCAAGAGAGGTAGGCAGATAAGAAGCAGGCCATCAATGGCAGAAACTATATCTGAAATTATGCTGGAGATAGATTACAAGTAACAACTCCAATAGCGGAGGATAAGAAAAAGTACCTCCTCAATTTATGTAACAAAAAAACTATACCGGAAGAGAATGCATGTAGGCATGGTATGAAAGCCTATCTACCATCAACCAACCATGTTATATGGCAATGATTCCGAGTCAGATAATTAAGTATGTACATTAAATGACTTGAAAGCCAAGTTTGTTAATTTTTTGTTTAGTGTATTTGTGTTTATTTACAAGTTTTTTTAGTCCTCAATCCGATAAAAATTGTAGATTCTGCTCAACTTCAAATAATTTATGTCTGTTTAAAATCAACTAATTGATAAACGTAATTTATTTAGGAAAAGGAACAATAAGGTAACTTATCTAGCACTATAAAGCACTTATCTATAGAAGTTTTAACCTCACGGTAATATCCTGAAGTTGAAGAACTGAATTACTAACATGATAAAGTATATTAACTACACCTTACTTTCAAAATTTTGTGGTGAAAATAGATAACTTACTTTTGAGCTATTATCACATAAACGAAAAGAATCCCCGATCAGGGCTTAAAAGGTAATCATAGAGTTGTTAAACAACATATCAAAACACCGACTGTCATTTTTGTGCTATGAAAAAAGTTATCGTAGTTTTTGTCGAAAAAAAACACTAAACGTTTTCTCTCGATTTTGGTTTTGATAATTATCTAATTCTCCACCTACGTCAATATGTGAACAAACAATGTTTTCCTAAGCCGGTTTATTCCCTGACCCATCAATCCATCTTACCGGACGTCAACAGATTATATGCATAGAATATTTATTTTACGTCCGGATTTCCAACATCACACTCAAACATGGGTATCCCTCGTTCCCATGGAATATTGAAGCTATTTTTATAAGAAAGGGGAAGCTATAAATACTAACGCTAAAATATAAGTATTTAAAGCTCGTTTGTTTATTTCAAACTAATCTGGTTGTTAAAACATGAACAGCTGTCTAGCCGCCATTTTATTATTCAGGCGCGTTCAGATATGCGAGGGTTGTACTCTACTGCATGTGAAGGCATCGTTTATCGTGTTTATTAACTGACTTTCAAAAAAAGGAGGAGGTTCTGCATATTATGTACAAGTTTACCGCGATCACCCATCCGTCTGCCAAGCGTGGTGGTTATGGCAAAACCCTCCAGCTTTGAAAAGGCTCTGTCTGATGTGATGCTGAAGTGATTTGACTCATATCTTTATCTGCTGGGACTAATTGGGTTGTTTATGCTATTTAAGTATAATTGGCGGTCTTATCGCTGAGAGCGATCACTTTCAGACAACCTTTGGATGGACAAAACTGGATGAATGTTAACAAGGACTACAGAGACCGGAGATAGATGAGGGTTAAATGGGAGACTTATCACCAAAGGTCGAATCGTAACATTCCAATGTAGAGGACTGGTTTTCCGCTATAAATCAACCAATGGGATCCTATTACTTAGTATTCTGATATCCGTGCTATTACTAAACCTCCCCTATATTTCCATCCCTTTGTCTATCACCAGGTTTTATCTCGTGAACCGTTATAGTAAGACAGTTGAAATTATGCACAGAATGTATATTTCTAAAGCCGCTATAAATAATCAAAACTTAAATCAGATCAGAAATCGTTCATTGCGATACACAGGTAAAGTAAAAAGTTCTTGAAATAATGATACGAATGTTCATCTTGTTCTAATCAATAATATAGAATAATTTCAATCAAGAAAATCTAAATTTATTGTAGTTTAATATATATAAATCAAATTCAAAATTTATTAATTTACACACAATTAACATATAGAACATTTTCGTCAGGGGGCACTCGTTCAAAGAAATGCAACTGGGTACATCGATGAATAGGTAGGATTCCTAATTGTCTCTATCATCAAGGTATTCCTTGATGGAATAATAGGCTATGACGATTAAAAAATAAAAATAAACCTTTAAAACAAAACAGATCATGATGAAGGTTGTCTGGAAGAGATCGCTTTTAGCGATAAGACCGCCCATTGTGCTTAATTTTATAGTAAGATGAATTAGTTCATAATTTTATTTACTTTTGGTGTTCACTAAAGAATATTGTATTGTATTGTATTGATCCTCAAAAAATATCCTCTAAGTGAAAATATCCTAGAGTATGAAGAAACGTGACTAAATAATCACGTCATCCCGCACCTACTGATCGCGAGGCGTGTGGTATGACCCAAAACCTGCCCTCTGAAAGTTTAGGAAAGTATTTGCATTTCCACAGCTCCCCGTCTCACTGCGGTTTTGGGCTGACTTCACTTTGTACATTTGTATATAGTTCTGAGTTCCGTGGTCTGCAGTCGCGTGAAGATCGCGCATAATTAATAGATAAAAAAGATAACGAGAATATTTCTATTTTTAAAATCCGTCATTTTTAAACGACTTTCAAAGGAGGTTTCAAAAAGGAGGAGGTTCTCAATTCGTCGGATTTTTTTATTATGTTTAACGATTACTCGAAAACGCCTGGACCGATTTCGAAAGTTATTTTTTTGTTTGAAAGGGTATTCACAGGTGGTTCCATTGACATTATGTCAGGATCTGATGATGGGATCCTGGAGAAATTGAGGGAACTCTTCAAATAAAATAGGCACACTTGACGCGATTTGGGTGCTACCTCAAAAATAAAAATCGACCCCACTATAGGATCACGCGTCTGTCTGTCTGTCCATTTGTCATCAAAATAATTGGAAAAAATACGTCATCCAGGTAAACGAAATTGTATCATATTCTTCATTGAAGTCGGTTTTATTATAATATGTTTAGTATTATATTTAGTATAGTTTTTAAAACGTAATTAAAGTCCAATTCCTGTTCTTCATACTGTTGAGGTTCCGGTTAAATGCGCCTTCACCTTCATGTACTTATTTATTTGTTAATTTATGTTTTCCCAGTCGTACGATAAAAAAAAAGTTTAAATCTTACCTTTAATAATCACACTAATATTATGAGAGCCATTTTTTTTGCTCCCCAAATTAATCGTAAGCATCAAACAATAAAAATAAAAAATAAAATGCTTGAAACATAAATTGCGCCTCTAGGGTATAGAATACGTTTAGTAGTGCCAAGTCAGTGAAGTAAACCGTCAGTTATATGATCATCCCGTGATAGTCACAATTAGTCAATTAGATGTGAGTGTAAGAGCTGCATAACGATCTATCTAAATATACAGAATTTATTTCTTATATTTACGTTAGATCTCCGTATATAGTTTACAGAAAGCTAAGAACAATGTTTGGACTATACTTCGGTTAACGAAAACAAACCGCCGCCAATCTGCCGATGATTTGTTACATCTTTACTTTCATAAATTACAGAATAACGAAGATCAAACAAACGCTTTAAAATAGGACATAGCAGCAATTTCTTGGTTGCAGTGTTTATAAATGTTGGGAAAAATAAATAAAAATTAATAGATACTATTTTTTTTACTGTACGACGTGGAAGCGCTTGGCTTCCATCTCCCATCTCACCTGGTTACAAATTGAACGGCCAAAGGTGGATCCGCACTTCACCCGCAATCCTCAACTAACTGAGGAACTGGCTATCTTACCTTTAATTCGCATCGCCACCTACTGGTCCAATAGTGAATCAAGTGACCCACGCATACATACAACACATACATTTTAATCATAATTGGTGCAGTCGAGAAGACGAACTTAGTGACAAACACACGTACAGAAGAAATATGAAGCCCATAAACGAGCGGCAGCCCAGCCGAAACCCTCATTTCATCATCACCATCATCATCAACTTATCGCAGTCCTTTGCTGGACTTAGGTCTGCCCCAAGGTGCGTAACTGATCTTTGGCTTTCATCATCCACTCTCTGGCCACCACTGTACGGAGGGACCCTCATTTACATATAAGCAACTATTTCATTGAAGACGATTAAGGACCAAAACCAAATCTTGAGTTGACAAGAAGTTTGAAAAAATACGCGGCTCATATCTGTGGCAACTGGGCGCGGTGAAATCTCGCCGCGAACGCCACACGGATTTGTTGGAAGGTAAATTCGGAGCAAGTGCGCGCGTGAATGCCGGGCTTATTAAAATAACATTATTTAAATAACATTACATCCATCATTACAGTAAGACCTTAAACCTTATACAATAGAATAGTAATCAAATACTAATAAATTGGCTAATGTTAAGAAGCTCGACCATTAAACGAGCAGTGAGCCTTTAGCCCATCCGAAACCCTCATTACTCGGTAATGAGCTACGCGTAGCAGTAAGCATAAAGACCGTCTCGACACCAGCGCACAAGGTAGCCCAATCAGAGGGATCCGTCATTGTAATGAGACCCTCGGTTTACAGAATACCAAACACGATACGTGATGCACCTTCCACTATTACGCTTAAAACGAGATATAAAAATGTTTACTTGATTATGTTTTTTACAGTTTCAATTATTTTTATTTATTACCAGAACTGTGACATTCATTTATATAAATTATTATTTAAAGTGAAGGTAATTATTGTACATTATTTTTTCTAACCTGTGACAAGGAGTTATCAATAAATTATCTGTATCTGTATCTGTAATGGGGAAATATTTCAAAATGTAGACGAGTTAGGAACAAAACCAAACCTTGAGTTGACTGTAAGATTCGAAATTCGAATATGGGCGCTCTCTCGCGGCGAACGCTATTCTCGTTCACACGGATTTGTTGGAAGGCAAATTCGCGAGCAAGCGCGCGCATGAATGCCGGGCTATAGAGGCAAATAAAAATGATTTCGTGGTTGTTTTTAGATTTTGCGAAACAAAACCAATATCAATTTACAAGGTAGAAATAATAATGAACACCGCGAATAAGTATTAACGGTTTCGGAAAATATTTGTTATTTAAAATTCAACGAGCAATATTTACTTTGATGCTTTTTTTACCTATCTACGATTGAAAGCTGTGTGGCCAAGTCGGTATAGACCCACCCACCTTCTGATCCGGAAGTTATCGGCTCAAATCCAGTCATGCACCAAGGTTTATTTATGTGCGCATTCAATGCAAATCTACTATTTACAATATTTTTGATATAGTTTTTCTATTTCTTTATCTATTTATTATAATTGGCACATGCCTGGAAACTGGCATGTTTCACTGGATATATTTATAGTAAATATTCCACTAAGCGGCGATAGGCTTGCAACCTGCCACGTATTGCATGCTAGCTACTAGCAAACAGTGGGTATACTCTAAACTGTGAATACCTATTAGGTTATCCTAGGTTATTGTATTGTATGTTTTGTTATTATTAATAAGTAGCTATATAAATTAATGTTTATTTTAGTACCGCTTTGTCTGCTCTTTGCTATCCTTTCCATCCAAAGGTTGCCTGAAAGAGATCGCTTTTAGCGATTAGGCCGCCCATTGTTTAAGTGTTTTTCTTGCTTGTCTGTTTATTTTTGTTTTTTGGTGTACAATAAAGAGTTCATCTATCTATCTATCTATGTATCTATCTATCTATCCTCATAAGATCGTTCTTATGAGGCGTGGACGTTCTGCATGATCAGAAGTGAAACCTCGAAGGGGAAAAAGGTCGTGTTACTTTTTGTCATTGATTGATTCAGCTAAAGCATTAAAATATGGAAGGTAGATAAGGCTCTTACAGTCAGTTCCCAATACATTTATGAAAATCTAATGCACGCTCACAGAAACATTGATGAGTTAAGTAAAAGAAGTGATGTACACAGTGTTAGTACTAGAATTAAAAATAAACTTGATATACCTAAGTATCACTTAGGAAAAGTAAATAAGTCATTCTTATGAAACTGTGTGAGATTCTATAATAAACTTCCTCAAAGCACCACCAAACTCTCTGCTCGTAAATTCAAATTGTATATAATGAATAATTTAATTAAAAGTGCCTACTACAAAATTAGTGATTATTGAAAAACGCGTGGCGATGCTTCTATACCAGTTGACAGCAAAATGGTGATTTATTGAAATTAACAAACTGCCCATTAGGTAGATAGGTAATAACAAATGTTTTAAGATTAAGTATTTAGGTTTATGATGCTTAGAATATAATTACAAATTTTATGAGCGTATTTTGTTTATTGTTGTTTTGATAATTTCCATTAATTTACTTATGTTTTTGTGTTGTCCGACAACTTTATGAATTTGGGCATTATTAATTTATACCATTATTATTTATTTATATTTAGTAAAGCTATTTTATTCTGTGATTATCTGTAATTATTGTTAACTAATAACAACAACAGAAGGTTTTATTTAAAGTATAATTAATAAATACCTATTTAAAATTAATATGAAAATTACCTATATCTTGAAAATTACTTGGAGCTCTGAAGCTGTCGCTTGATAGCTACGATATCAAAGTCTGATTGCGTTCAGTATTCATAACGATAATCCCGATTTGATTTGCTATGCACTTCTGGCAATATTGCCAATATATTTGAAGAGGGTAGTCATTTTGTAGAGGAAACTAGTATTTGTTAACTATCTACTATATGACGTTCTTTATATGGACTTTATAATACATGTATATCCTTGCATGATTTTAAATTGATAAAGTTTGAAGTTTTTTTTTAACGATTGGGAAGTCCTTGGCATTCATGTCACCTTACAAGGTTACAAGTTAAGATTAGGCCGAAGGTGGAGGCGCATGTCACCCAAAATCTTCATCAAACTGAGGAACTTTTGTAGTTATTAGGTTCTAAACTTATATCGAAAAACATGTCTCAAACCTCTACCAAGTATTTCCAATAATGAAACACTACTTGAGTTTATTTATTCGATAGGAGATTCTTGCATCTAAATTTCTACAATAATCGTGACTACTAAACATGACGTACCTATCAAATGGTTCGCACGTTTTTTGGGTTCCCTTCCTACCTTATGTAGCTACCAACGGGACCCTATTACTAAGACTCCGCTGTCCAGCCATCCGTATGTTTCTCAGCGGGCTGGTTTACATGTAACGTTTAAGGTAGGTGACAGTTGAAATTTTCATAAAAATCAAATGTATTACATATTACAAGAAACTTGTTTTTTTGCCTTGAAATCGGGTGGGAACCAATGTGCGGATAGGGGTATTCACAACTCGGAAAGACGTCCGTTTGGATCCACGTTCTCTGTCTCTGTCATCCTCAATGTTGATGACTGAGACGAATCTGATTGTGTTGTGAATACCCCTGCTGGTAACGTTAGATTATTGTAGTAAGGATATGATCCTTTAATTTTAAGTTATTTTGCTACTTTCACACCCATGTCATCCTGTAGGTTTGACAGCAAAGACGAAACAGTGTAAAAGGCAATGAGGCGCTCTGTGCTCTGTAGCGGACACAAACTTGTAATTTTGATAAATTGCTCCACCCGGGCGAGAATTTAATCACAAAACCGCTGTAACACTACAAGGGAGATTACTATTAGTGTATTGTTCCTGTGTTGCCGCAGCGTGATTGATCACCCGTTACCAGGGGAAAAGCGCTCTGAAAAATACTTGTTTCTACCATTTTTAGGAAAATTGATGAATATTGATGACATTTTAAAATGATATTGTGCCCATATTTTTTTATGGTGAACAAAGCTTCAGTATCCTGCTGAGTTTGATGATATAAGTATTTTGGTAAAAAAAAGAAAATGAAAATTAATAAATACATGATTAATTAAGTAAATAAAATATTGTTTACAGGTTGGTAAACTAATAGCTATTATTTCCATTTAGATTATAAACGATTCCCATGTCTACATAGGAATCTGTAGACATGATAATCTGTATTATATGAGCATCTGTAATATTGGGAACTTTCAATATTGAAAAAATGTACACATGGGAATCTGTAGAAATGGAAAAATGTGGAAATGGAAATCTGTAGAAATGTGAATCCGTTGAAATAGGAAACTTTGTAGGTACATGGGAATATGTAGACTTTTTTTATTTTTCATGGGAATTAGTAGATACGGGAAACTGTATTATAAAAAAAAACTGTAGATTCTGAAGACGTGGGTATAATTCATATTTTCGAAGCTATTTTGTTGATGCGATGAATAGGTTCATCGATAATTTCAAAAATCATACTCCTCGTCAATTTCTAGTGTTTAACTTCACGTAAAATTGGCTATTTACCCATAAAATACCAGTAATTCTGAAAATACCAACGTTTCCATCGTTCCGCGCCACATGCAAGGTAACGACCGCTCAATATCTCTCACGGCTCAAGGCTGGAAAGTCCGGCTTTTTGCTACTTTTTACGGCTTTTAGCTCTTTTTTATCTTTTTATAATTAACGTGGTTGCGCAATAAGTGTCCCGAGTTTTATGTAATCATTGCTGAAACTGGCTTCCAGTATTTCGGTATTCTAAAATTGTTTTAAACAGCACCCAATTTATAATTATTATGCTATATATATATTATATTAATGATATTTCATTAATATTTTAAAGAAAACTCAATCAAAAACACGCACGTTGCATTCAAAATTAAAAAACAAAAATTATTTACAAGTTTTAAAAATAATAAGGTAAATGTTAGAGGTATTTCCGATTAATTATTCTTGGAAATATTGGCCATATCCTAGATCTAGATAAGAATAGAAAATAAATATGAAAAGCCAAAAATCATGGCAGTTTTTTTGTAGTCTGTCTCAGTTGCGGTTACTAATAGCAATTTCATAAATTTTTCGAGAAAGTGTGAAATTGTTTTGCTAGAAGGTAACTTATTTAAAAGCTCGCCTATGCCATGCTCATTTTATTATAAACATAAATAAATATTACAGGACGATAATTTCACACAGCGCCATCTAGCCCCAAACTAAGCATAGCTTGTAATATGGGAACTAGATCACGGATAGAATACTTAAATACTTTTGTAAATACATACGTACTATATGATACCACACCCAAACACAGAACAAACATTTATATTCATCACACAAATGTTTGTTCTGGGTGGGAATCGAACCCACAACCTACAGCGCAGAAGGCAGAGTTACTACCAACTTAGCTATGAGGCTTGTTATTATCTATCCTTTGTGTAAGTGCTATCAATAAATTGTATCAGGGTAAACCCTCGGGGGAAGATCAGTCGGCCTTACCAGGTACCGCTGGATTGACGAAGTGGAAGATGATCTGCGTCAACTTAAGTTCGAGAACCTTGGAGAAATCTTGAATATGACCAACATCCACTTGGGGTCGCTAAGCTGAGCTAGAGGAGTGAGTTAATAAGTAAGTACCTAAACCACTTTGTGTTATTATTTTTTAACTATGTATAAAAAAAACATTTTATAAGTATTTTTTATTAACAAGAATTTTGTCCGGCCTTTTCTACTCACACAAACATCCCTATAACACCAGTTGTAAATACCTACACTATTTCTGTGCTGGTGTTGAAAACCATAACCAATGTGTGACTGTGTGGGCTCTGATTAAATTGTAAGATGTTGCGATTGTATACATTACGTTTAGGAGCAGAAACATAAGAAAAATATGCTTGTGTTTAGCTCACGATCTAGTCTAACGCCGTGTTAGCCAAATTAGTTTGTTAAAACATAGGAATGATCAGCCAGCGTCCGATTTTACACTTACAAACCAACACATTCAAATCAGTGTTGACGAATTGCTATTTTAAAATGGAACAATATACACTTTAGAACAAGTAATTAGGTACTTTTTTAAATATATTTCGTCCTACCCATTGTGCTCCTACACCATAGGTACACTTCGACAGCGATATCTTTTTAAAATGATACGTTTTAGAATTTTAAAATCGCCACAATGGTAACTACTATAAATATTAACATGGAGGATTTTGGAAAGGCTTGCTCTCTGTATGTTGATTTCCAGTCAGTCACTTAGCTATTATTTATTCTAAACTAAAAATATCAGTATTTGACCATGGCATTTATGACAGACTGACACACATTCAGCTAGAAATGCCATTCAATATTACGATCTAATGGATTTCGTAGCTTGCTAACCGCGCAGTCGTGATCGTCGAGTTTCAATGTAGGTATCTACTGTGTAAATCAACTAGCCAATATACTAGCCGATACAACTGAAAATAACATGTCCAAGTTGAATCACTCCAAACAATAGATACTATCCTCCTATTCTCCCACTCATTATTTTTTAATTGAATAATGTTTTATAGGCACAAGTACCTAAGGCAGCGTTTTTAATGCACTTTATTTTTGTGCAATATACCTACCAAATGCGACCTACCTTCTACAGATACTTATATTTCCTACAAGTAAGACAGCGTTTTTAGTGCACCTATTTTTTTGTGAAATGCCAAATATGACAGAAATTATACAGGTTCCTACTATATTTTCTACGAGGCAGCGTTTTAATTCCACTTCATGATTGTGAAATGTACTAAATGCGACCAAACTTCTAGTGGCACTTATATTTCCGACAAGTGAGGCAGCGTTTTTAGTGCACTTCTTTTTTATGAGATGCCAAATACGACTAAACTTCTGCAGGTACCTACTATATTCTCTATGAGGCAGCGTTTTAATTGCACTTAATTTTTGTGAAATATACCAAATGCGACCAAACTTCTACATGTACTTATATTTCCGACAAGTAAAGCAGCGTTTTTAGTGCACTTTATTTTTTGTGAAATACCAAATACGACAAAGCTTCTACAGGTACATTATTTTCTGCAAGTAAGGCAGCTCTTTTTTGTGATTATTTAATGATCGTGAAACGCCAAACATGATAAAATGTTGATGAACCTACGGAGTAAGGCTTTGCTAGAGGCAAGAGCTACACTTAACATTATGTGGGCTGCTTGTTGCTCCATTTGTATCAAAAATCATATATTGCAATTAGTCGTAACATGTAGGTACTTTGTAAATATACTGTCTATCCTTACTATGAAAATTATTCCTCTCTTGTTCCTCTGGACCTTGTCTCTGTAGTTGTGAAATACATTTTTCAAATGTATTTCATTTAATCCAGGCGGACTTAAATCAAGTCCCACCAACACCAAACCAAGCATAATATCGGGACCCCAGGGACCACCCTGGGGATCAAACACAGGACCTCTGGATGCCACCGGTGGGCGAACCACTACGCCACAGAGGTTGTGAAAAACGAATGATCAGCAGTACTGTGAACGCGAACTTATAATTTTAATTGTGTTTTACTCAGCGCATATAAATATGTATCGTGTTATTGTTAGTGTTTCACACGAGGGCATAGTCATCCGGAGTTATTGGGGTATCATAGGAAGACGGGCCGTGGTGGCACGTGGGAAGCCGCCGACCTAGACGAAGGTCGAAGGTACTGTTGTAGTTACTTTTATATCCATGCTGTGCTGCTATGTGCAAAGCTTTCCAAAGTAATTAGATCATTGACGAAAGACATGTTTGAAATAAAAGAGATTGATTTACCCAATCAAAAATTAATAAAACTACACTTATCTTAAACTAACATAATCTAAGCTACACTATGACGAACACAATGAATACGAGTATCTAACAACATTTAAATTTGGGTAAAAAGGTACTCTGACTCACTTTATTGCGGCATTGAGCATAATACAAATTACAAAATATATACAAAATATTAGCAAGTGGCGTCACGACAGATCACGTAGATATAGGCATAACATTTTTAGATACCTATATTATAGAATATATATATTCAAAGGTATATTATACATAATAAATGGGTCTATAGAAAACGTTCAAAAACACAAGCAACTCAACGCGCGTAGCACATGAATTACGTCAAATCTGTCAATGTCAATAAAATCACAATGGCGGCGGCGCTGAATAAAAAACCCTAAAATATTTTTGTACGCCTGGATAAATTAAAAAAATAATTTAAACATAATGCGACTGGAATTATGTTTTTGTTAGATATTCTTAATTTTTTACGAAGTATTTGTGTTGTTTTTTTTGTATGACTGGTAAAAGATTGGCCTTCATCTCAACTGGTGTCAAGTTATGATAAGGCTGAAAAAAAGCGTACTTTGCCCGAAATCCGCACTGAATGAATCTGAGGAACTGGCTATCTTACCCTACAATGCTGGAACACATAAATTTTGAATTGATGCTATGGCAACAGACTTAGGTGAGATGGTGGTAGCTAACCAGAAGGACTTGAACAAAGTCCTACCACCAACCAAACCAAGCACAATAAGTACTCCCTCTGGGAATAAACCCGGGACCTCTGAATCTGACACCAGTGGATGAACCACTGGACCACAGTGGCGGTTAAAACTTGTATATATATCTAACAAGCCTCATAGCTCAGTTGGTAGTTACTCTGCCTTCTGCGGTTTACGTTGTGAGTTCAATTCCCAACCAGGACAAACTTTTGTGTGATGAATATTTATGTTTGTTCGGTGTTTGGGTGTTGTATTGTATGATAAGTACCTATGTATTAAAAAAAAAGAATAAAAGTATTCTACCCGTAATCTAGTTCCCATATTACAAGCTATGCTTAATTTGGGGTTAGATGGCGCTGTGTGAAATGAATGTCCTGTAATATTTATTTATCTATATGATGTGCTACTATGTGCAATACGTACATGGGCTTGCAAAATATATAAATTGTTCATAGACGAAGACATTATAAAGACCTAATTGTACATAGCTCGTTGAAAACTTCGCTTCCCGCTCTTCTGGATGTGTTCAAATTTGATTTAAATTCTAAATTCATTTTTAAATATTTGATATTAATTTATTCAATTTGTTTTAAGCACTAGCCTGTGACTTAACGCCTTAACGGGGTCAATGTACCGTACTTTCCTTTTCCGTTACTCCTTACATCTAAGATATAACATGTTGTAATTCAAGCAGGACATTATGCAATAAATTTATTATGAAACGGATCCTTTTAATGTTTGAATTTCATAAGAACATGACCATCTTTTTTCATGGCACTGCATATCCTTCATTTGAGGCATTTGATATGAATCAAATACCTTTATTTTCACGGGCTAGTCAGTCGCAGTAGGCATAAATATTTTTCATACACTATTAAAAACAATAGGTATGTATAATGCATATAGTAACTGACTATGTATTAGGGAAGCACCTATGCGGACTACCCATGGACCGCTACAAACGGGCTATAGTTTTCAGACCAGTATCAGGCGGTAGCGTGTCCAAGACACTGGCAGCATTGCCACGCTAAATAGCTAATGATACGCAATATCTGGTGATTCGCTGGCCTAAATAAGAGCCAACCCTTGGGTCTCGTATCGCATGTCGCCTCAATCGAATCAAAAATCAAATATTTTTCACATCTTTGTATGTATTTATTTGAAATTATACATAATATATTATATATCAAGTATACATATTATTATTGTGTTCAATGCCATGTTTCTTACAGTTTCTATTTTAGAGGAGACACTTTGTGGTTTATTTTTTTGTAGTAACTCAGTGACTCTACATTATTTATTTTACACTACACTAACTCAAAATGGTCTCTTTTCTTCTCCCCGTGTTTGTGTTGTCACTGTGTTGTTAAATGTCCTCTATTCCAATAGTTTCTACTCAAATAGGTAAAATATGATAAGCCTGTACTTTCACCAGCTACTTAACAGGGCCCCGGAGTACAGTTGATACTCGCGCTAAATTGTGGTGAGTCAATGATTTTTTATTTAGTTTTTGATTGTATTTTTAGAAAAAGTAAAGCGCTGCAAACTAAAATATTACTATCCCTACTATATACCGAAAGGGATAAAACGACAATATACTCGTACCTTTATCATTAACACTGGCAAGAAATGGAATTCCTTGCCTTCGTCTGTTTTTCCACACTAGTACCTACAATCATGGAGCCTTGAAGTAAATATGTTCCTTTTAGACTAGCGTGTCTTAGGTCACATCTTTACTTGTTTTACACGTAAAGCTGGAGGTCAAACGCTTGACTATCACCAACAAAAAGAAACTATACCTGCAAAATCCTTAAATTTCATGCAGGTAAATATTTTCCAGCTGCTGACAGAAATGACCTAAAGAACTAACGTATGAAAGTTTTATAATGTTGTAGGGGCTCGTTAGAGGCTCTACTTCAAAGGCTTGCACGTTCCAGGAACTGGAGCGTGACATTCCGTAAGCACCTTTATTCGTTTACCTCTGTTTATTATCCCCTAGTTTTTACACAAAAAAGTTTAACCTACTTGCGGTAAACACGCATCCATAGCAATATGCTCTAGTTGCATGAAAACTACCTATAATTCAAAGGGAAAATCAATAGACGAGGTATATTTAACTCTCAGTTAAAAAAGTCGTTTATATTTTTCAGATTTATCTATAAGGTATGGAATAAAGTATTTTCAATTATTAATACATCAAATGTAATAGGGTTTTAACTATTTGAATAATTACGTTTTAAAAACTAAAAAGAAAACCGACTTCAATGAAGAATATGATACAATTCCGTTTACCTGAATGACGTATTTTCCAATTATTTTGATGACAGATGAACGGACAGACAGACAGACAGACGCGTGATCCTATATGAGGTCCGTGTTTTCTTTACTTTTGAGGCAATACACCCAAATCACTTCAAGTGTGCATTTTATATTAGAAGAGTTCCCTCGATTTCACCAGGTTTCCATCATCAGATCCTGACTTGATGACAATGGGACCATTTGTGAATAAGAAATAATTTTTGAAATTGGTCCAGGCGTCTTCGAGTAATCGGGGAACATACCTAAAAAAAAAAAAATCCGACGAATTGAGAACCATCTCCTTTTTTTTTAAGTTGGTTATAAAGAGATTTAACTCGTTGGGTGCGGAGAGTATTTGACCGATGGTATCGTGAGCACCCAACGAGTTAAAGAAGTGGGTGATAATATGAAACATATAAACCAGTATCAAATTCATCATAAAATCAATAGAACCCTTTTCTGAACAAAAAGTGAAACCCTTTCATATAACATATCCGCGGTCAAAACTAGTTAAAACTTCCAATGCCCTTTCGTACCCATATTGGTTTCTATTTCCCTAATGTAAGCATTTGTGTCATTACACTGAGGCCCAACATTTCACCGTTATTTAGGTCGATCGAAGTTTGTAACTTACAGAACGGTAAGGGGTGGTTATAGTACAGGAGCCAACTTCTAAATGTATGCAGCATTGGTGGTAACAACTCTGTCATTGGATTTGCCATACTTTTCCCTGGCCGTCTCTGTCCTGGCATACAAGATGCATCAAAACCTTCATACGTGAACGATAAACTTTTTACCAGGGCAACGGAACTGCTGGCTTTTGCAGCGGTTAAGGCTGAATTATTACAGATGGTAGAAGGACCTGTAAAAGGTCCACCCGGCTAGCGACTACCCCTCCTATTGAAGCCCGGTAATATTCTTTGACAACAATCTATTCATCTGATATCTCTGATAAGCATGAAGGTGGAAGGGCACTTCACCCGGAATTCTCAACAGACTATTGAACTTGCTTTCTCATTACCCTAAATTCCGGAACACACAACAATTTAGAATAATTGCTGTGGCAACATAGCCAGACTGACTTAAACAAATCGTACCACCAACCAAACCAAACACACCGAAGCTTCATATATAGCCAAAAACTGTGATTTTCTTGTAGATATTGATGTATTCTCTAAAACTATAGAATTTTGTTCATACATCTACAGTTTTTGTAGCGCAAACAATGTAATAAATTAATAACCGTGTTAATGTCTAGTATATAGTATTTCTCGTATTATTTCCAACTATATGGCACCATTTGGGTCTGAAACCCTAAAAAAGGGGACCTAAAGTATCTCAACAGTACGCAAACTTGCATAACATGTCTAAAAGTTTACCTGAACATTGTCCGTGAACATCTCCTGATCTATAAGGGCTGGATGAGATACAGGTACCTACAATTTGTCACTGTGAAAGAGTGATAGATGATTTTTAATCCAATAAGGGTGATATTTTAGGGAAAATTGAGGGGGTTTCTGGTGCACAGAGAAGTGAGAACGATAATACTGTTACACAGTAAAATGCTACTGTGAGTGACAGTAAAATCTTTATGGGCTTTGAAATCGTCGCGCTTTATTCAATCAAAGGTCAAGGTACGAAACCTTTCAGGGCTACTCGCCAATAAGATGTCACAAAAGAATGAAATACCACATCGAAAATATTACAAACTAGCTCTTGCCCGTGGCTTTGCCTGCGTAATACCTGATGAAAATAGCCTATATGTTTTTCCTAGTGCAAAGTTTTAGCTCAAATTATTTTGTCGAAGTCAGTTTTATATGACGATTTTTGACATCACATTCCTATCCTATTGGATCTAATTTGTAAGTATGGGATGAAAAGTGGTCTAGCAACATACGTGCAAAGTGTCAGCTCAAGCCGTTCAGTAGTTTTGGCGTGAAAGAAGAACAAATGACCATCCATACATCAAAAGTCATACAAGACAACACCCATTTTCTCACCCTCGCTAGCGAATGTAGTTGTCAAAAACCTGTGGTAGCCACACCGGCGAGTATAGTGTCAACAATATAATTGAAGAGTACAATATTGTGCTTGGTTTGTTTGGGAGCCCACAATCTTACCTAAGCCTGTCATAACAACAATTCAAAATTATCCGGCATTTAGGGGTAAATTAGCCAGTTTCTCAGACTGCTGAGGAATCCGGGTGAAATGCGCTTCTATCTTCAGTCTTAACTTGAAACAGGAAGGTGAGATGAAGCCCAAGCGCTTCCCTGTCGCACAATTAAGAAGTAAAGTAAGTACCGATCAAATCCCGACTTGGTGATTGATTACCACATTTGAGACAATATTTCAGCCAAATCAAAAGATCTCGAGGGCATTTTGTTACAATTCAATGCTAAGGATAGATTTGTCATGATAAACGCGCCACATAGTCTTTGTAGTAAAGCTAATCAGCTGTGTTTATGGAGCAACGTATTGCTAACCTACCTACTACTTTCCGAAATGTGTGTAAAGGCTTAATAACTTTTATGTAATGCCTGGAGGAGGTTTTTAACCGCCTCTATGGTCTAGAGGTTCAACCCACCGATATCACCGATTCAGGGGTCCCGGGTTCGATCCCCAGGGGGAGTACAATAAGGTTCATGGTTTGGTTGGTCGCTATTTATCACCATCTATCGCCATAACAACAATTCTGAAAATTGTTGTGTTTTGGCATATAGAGGTAAGATAGCCAGTTACTCAGTTAGTTAAGGATTCCGGGTGAATTGCGCCTTCACTTTCGGCCTTATCTCAACTTGTAACCAGGTGAGATGAAGGCCAAGCGCTTCCCTGTCGTATGATAAAAAAATATAAAAAAATGTAATATATCCGCGAATTTTCTCTTTTACTTGTCAAAAACCAAAGTATCTACACTGTCGCATTGTAGTTTGTCTGTCTGATTAATTGAAAAACTACTGAATGGACCTCATCGAAGGTCATCGAAGGTTCTCTGAGCAAGTCGGGGATATTCTCGAGAAAGGCCAGGTTGAAGTGCCCTAAACCGACGAGCATGTATAAAAAATATGATAAGAATTTGAATCGCTGAAAATAGTTGTCTGTGATAATTACGTTTTAAAATCATAAAAGAAAACCGAATTCAATAAAGAGTAATGATTATTTTGATTTGAAAACCAAACTACTGAACCGATTTTGATGAAATTTCTATGGGACCAATTTAAAAATAGGCAGGTACATAATAATATTCTTCCGAGTTAAAAAATGTTAACAATCGGTTGATAAAATGTCCTAAGGTAATAAACATAACAAGGGGTCCGTTTTTTCCCTACATTTGAGGTACCCTAAAACACCCAAATCGCATCAAGTGTGACTATAATATTTGAGGAGTTCCCTCGATTTCTCCATCATCAGATCCTGTCCTAAAGACGAGACCACCTGGGAATTGTACTCTTTCAAACAAAAAAAGAATTTGCCAAATCAGTCCAGTCGTCTTCGGGTAATCGGGGAACATGCATGAAAAAAAGATTACAAGGAACCGAGAACCTCTTCCTTTTTTTGAAGTCGGTTAAAAATCATCGATGCCTAGGCTAAAAACACGTCCAAGTTTTCCTAATTCTAGAAAGTCAAAGTAAAAATCAAAATTTATTTATTCATTAAGATTTTTTAGGATCATTTTGAAACAACAAAGATATTCGAATAAGCCATGACATTGTATAAATAAATGTGAGGCCAAGTGGGCCTGCTGATCCGGGGGATCAGTCGTGCACCAATGGACGTATCGGATTTTCGTAAATTTACGTGCGAATTTGACTCGTGCACCATGTTCTGACGGTGAAGGTCACATCGTGAGGATACGGCATGCCCTCAGGACCAACAATCCGAATGGCATGTGTCACTGTGTCACTGGCTAGGATTCCGCTACGTGACGATGGGCTTGCAACCTGTCACGTATCGAGTACAACTTGCAAACCGTATGTGCCGAACGTAAGTTTGGACGTGCCTTTTAGTAGGTGATCCTAATAAGATCACCTGCTAAAAGATCACCTTATTAGGATCACCTGATCACTATCAGAGGTCAATTCTCGAAGGGTTAAAAGTCGTGAGTTACTACTTTTTTTTTAAATATATAGAGCAGTTTCTTTTTTATTCTTTATGATTGATATACGCTTGACCACAATCTAGCCGAACATGTAACGTGATCTAGGAGACACCTATTTATTCTGAAAAATACCCTAGGTTTTTCAGAAGGAACGACTGAGGACAACAAAGAGTTCCAGGATATATCTATTTGTTCTTTAAAAATAGGTACCCAAATTATACGCAGAAGCAAAGACTGAGGACCTCAAAGAGTTCCAAACCTTGGTTTTTCTCCAATGAAGGATTCAAACCACTTCGTCAGAATGGTGGTACACTTTTACCCTTGGGTAGTGCTATGTGTGTCTAATTACTTTTCTTGGGCAAAGCGGGCGGAAGTAGGCAGCTGGCAGATAATTGCTTTATAAAACGCTCAATTACTGAGATAAAAACGTCTACGTTCGATGAATCACTGTTACATTTTCATGAACCAAAATATAGCAAGTAAGTGTCAATAACAATATATTTTAAAAAATCTGATCTTCGCTTTCCGATACAAATGCAGTTAATCGTTAATTTCAAAATGGTATGCCCGATTCAATATAAATTCCGGTATAATTGGATAAGGATGATCAGAGAATAAGGATATGCGATGCAAAATTAATTTATCCCTATCTAATTATACTCCAAAATTTAATTTTAAATGGGACATGCTTAACGTAATTAATGATATACTACGTTTGCATGAGAGCGGCACAGTAGACCCTTAAATCGCGAAAACACCTTAATAAGCACTTCGCTGATTCAAAGTCATAATTTTCCGCGCAAACATTCCATAAAATATCTCATTAGGAAAGTATTGCTATACACAATTCGCGCACTCGAATAACAGTAAATGCTATCACTATTCCCTTTCTATATCAACTGCGTATTTTTCCGTGTAAAATCTCCAGACATTTGAACAAATGTGTATTCAAGTACTCACCGATAGTAAAGTACATCCAATATCTCACTAATACATAACACACGACACAGAGGGCGCGGCGGGCGCGTGCGGCAGCAATGGCGGCGTCGCACACACTGAGCTGAAGGCTTCGTTTCAGCAAGGCAGCGTCACACCGGGGGTTCAGAGCTCGATAGCAGACATCTTAAGATACACGTAAACGCAATTACTCAAAGGTAATCTAAAAATACTTGCATTCGTGTAGCTGATTGGCGTTGGCTGGCTGACTGTGTGTGTGTGTAATTCAATGTGTCTACAGCTTGTATAAATCCGAAACATGCTACTTCTCGTTTAATACTTTTACCTTTTGTTTTTTTACTTTCTTATGTTCACAAACAATTAAGAATGTACAATAAATTTACATAAACTAATTACACTGGCTTATATGTAGTTAATTAGTAAATATCATATGGGTAATCTATAAAAATGATATTATAAAGATAACCCACTCGATCGTTATAAGATAAAAACGTGGCCAGTATACTGGTGGCATTGCCACGTTGGATGGCAATACTCACCCGCTGAGCAAAATATAGGCCATAATTCTGGTCACGTGTAGATTAAACTTACTATGTACAAGGGAAGCAGTGGGATTACCTAAGGATCGTTACAAAAGGTTTTTATGTAAATCATCTGTTCCAGACCAGTACCATATGGAAGCGTGCCAAATACACTGCCTAAATAGCTATGCTGATTCGCTGTCCTAAATAAGAACCCTTGGGTCACTAGTCGCCTCAATCAAATGCAAGATTTTAGATAACCTCGAGGGCATCGAATCCCCATGGACCCAAGGTCTCGACTCCAAGTGACTCAAATAGGTTAGCACTAGGCCTTTTGATCCTTTTGTTTTGTGAATTTTATATAAACTTACCTATGTATAATTTATTTGTAGGTTTATATCCATCATGTATCCAGTGGTGGATTTACCAGCAGGCCGATTAGGCTGGAGCCTGCAGATTGTCAGGCAGATTTTCAGGGCGGAAAATTTATTTTATTAAATTTAATTTAATATACTGGTATAAAGAAAACAGAGCGTTTTAGGTATATAACAAAAAAAGCAATAGTCGCCATCCCGTCATGACACTTGCGCGATAGAGAAAAATAGCTTTGCGTAGCAACGGGGACTTGGCTCCCCGGTGTCTCCCTTGGGGAAGACAAGGTGATTCTGCAAGTAAGTGATTGGGTATTTAATATGGTATATCTTTGTCGAAGAAATCTTTTATGGGTAAAATATTTTTTTTACGCATTTGGCAAATGGAGACAGTTACGCCAATAGGCTGATCTAGGTCCTACCTGATCAGATTTTGTGACCAGGGCACCGAGGTCCAATCATAAATGCTTGGAGATGGTACATAGAGAAGCGGCGCGGAACTTTGATATTGCGTACCCGCGCTACATTTTGGCTGTTGTACTGTAAATGAAGACGCAAAAGCGGACGGATTTGGTTGTCTGGATATTGGTTGTGTGGCTTGCAATAATCTAGGTTAAGGTTATGGATACATTTTATCCCGCAATTAGGTTCTATTCGACATATCTAAAATGTTCCAATCCGTAGCAAATCCAAAATTTCGAAAGAATACGTTCAAGTTCTTTTTTTGATAATTTCACAGGAACCTAATATTTTTCTGGATAATAAGTGTCCTATGTGTTCTAGGTATCTTTATGCAAAATTACATCCAAATCTGTTCAGATATTTTTCGTGGTTGAGTTACAAACATCTAATCATGCAAACATTCACATTTACAATATTAGTAGGATATATAGGATTGTCGCCATCATAACAATTCTAAAATTGTTGTGTTCCGGCATTTAGAGGTAAGATAGCCCGTTCCTCAGTTGGTTGAGGATTCCAGGTGAAGTGTGCCTCCACCTTCGGCATTATCTTAACTTGTTTACTTGTTTTTTTATTATTAAAACTAAATTAATCGCTTACGTATCTGTTTTCAATATAATAATAAAGTCAAATGAATTTCCATAAACACATACATCCCGAAACTGAATCAGAATCGTTTCCAGAAACATCTTTACAAATCACCACTTCCGTATCCAAACAAACATTGGCCGTTCTATTTAAATTTCAAAGTTTATGACTATTTTGTGAATCACTTGAGAATATTTCAAAAGTTTCTCACAATTCCTATTTAAGTGACATCATAAAAAGGAAGTTGGTATCCTAAAAAAATAAGGCATGTCATTTTTTATATATTTGGTAAGCAAGAAATATAAGTTAAAAAGTTATTTTAACAGCACATATCACGAAACTATGGCGGAGTAGGTTGTAAATATTTTTTTAAGCCTAGAAACATTTGGCTTATTGCACTTCGTTTGCTCACAAAATAAAATTTGGAGCTGACCAAGACCTCTTTAATTAGCTGACCGTTTAAATGATAGCCAAAAAATGCTACTGTTACTATTTTTTGGTTACATCATTTAAACGGTTAACTATTTTGAATATAAGGTATACCTATACTGGCTTACAAACCTTACGTTTTGTTTTAGTTATTATCTTACAACAGGGAAGCGCTTGGCCTTCATTTCACCTGGTTACAAATTGAGATAAGGCCTAAGGTGGACGCGCACTTCACCCGGAATCCTCAACAAACTGAGGAAATGGCTATCATACCTCTAAACTTGACGGTAACCGCTATCCATCAGGTGGGCCGTATGCCTGTTTGTCACCTTAGTGGTATTATAAAAAACTAAACTTTCAACTGACTGAACATACCGGGGAGCACCCGGTATGTCACAGCCTTAAACAACACACCAAGAGCACCCGGGCGAGGTGTGAAGGCCCACTGACTCGCGAGATATCGCCTAACAGTCGCATTAAGGCTGCAAAGTTTACTAAGCCCCTGGGACATTTCCCTGGGATGAATAGATTCGGCTTTTCTATCCTCAGCAGCCTTGATGTCAGCGGCTGATCCAGCGTATAATTATGCAAAAAGATTTAATTAAATCAACTAGTTGGTAATAATCTGCTTTGTTAACAAAAAATAAACAAGTCATATTAATAAGGTTTTCCTGTTTTCTTGATGCCACGGAGGAAATTTGCAATAAATTGGAACGTCTTCAAAACTTGTGCATTCGTTTTATATATGGCTTGCGTAAGTTTGATCATGTTTCCTTTTACAGAGCCCAGTTAAAATGGCTTCCTATTCATCGATGCCGTGATTCACATGTGCTTTCTCTTCTATAATATTCTCCACAATCCTCTCTCTCCACCTTATCGCCGTGAACGGTTTCAATTTCTGGTTCCCTGTGGTAAGCCTTGCAGAACAGTTAAATCTCAACTTCTTGCTACTCCCCAACTTGTAATCTTCAAGCGCAAAGACAAAGAGCACTACCTCTCCTTATAGATTCATAATATATTCATATGTATATCTATGTTATGTATATCTTATATGTTATGTATATGTATATACCTATGTTATTTATATGATTATATTTGTATATATATTATATTTAAAAATATATTCTTAGTAAGTATATTAAGTATTATTGATAAATATAATATAATTTATGTCATAGTTATATGTTACTTATTAAACTTTATTAAATTGTTATGCTATTTCCCAATTTTTATCTATCTTTTCTCTCTCCACATCACTGGTTTGCTGGAAGAAAACTCTTTTTAGGGTTAATCTCGCCTTTGCCATGTATTTTAATTAAAAGTTTTTCTTTGTTATTATGTTTCTGTGTGCAATAAAGTATAAATAAGGTTTATTTCACAAGTTGTAAGTTAAAATCCGACTGAAAAATTTTAAACTTCATGGTATCACGAAAACTGTCTTAAATGGAGACACATTTTTACTCTCTCTCAGCTGAGAGGGTAAAAATTTTCTGCCGGCCGAGGCAAACCTTTGTACGGTATGGGCTCTTGTCCCTTCGGAAATAGGTAGGCCTTTGGTGTGGGATGCAACCTGCGTCGACACCTTTGCTCATCTGCCTGCGACATCTTATCAGGCTGATTCGGCCGAGGATCGCAAAAGGCGCAAATATAGTGGTCTCGACAAAGCCTACCTATTTGAGACTATTGGGTCCGTGGGGAGCCGATGACTTTCGGGTTTTCAAAAATCTTGCTTCTTAATTGAGGTGACACGTAAACAGGGGTTGGCCCTTATTTAAGCCAGCAAAGTAGAGTAGCTATTATAGTATATGTCACGCTTCCGACTGGCACTGGTTTGGAACAGTTGAGTAATGGTCCTTTGGTAATCAGACTGCTTCCCTTGTAGGTACATAGTTAGTTTGATATTTTTTTTTTTTTGTGAATAAAGTAAAAAATAATAAAAAGACACGCTTTAAAAAGTATGAAACAAGAAAATATTTGAAATTGTTAGGTACAAACCATTCGATATTTATTGGATATGTTGTGTATTAAATAAAATAAACAAACAATATTTAATCATTTCAATGTATATAATACTTATTTATATTGGTGTTAAGAAGATAGCCGTGTCATATGCCACTTTACCCTAAAGCTTATGATCGCTTATTGAACGCTGCTGTTAGAATATCGGTATTATTTTGTATGGTATAGGTGGTATTTGTAATCATGCGGGATTTCCACACACATTCTATTGGAAAAAATCTGGACTGAAATCTTTGATGGATGATGGACGTTAACGGTATGGACGGAACAAATAGTAATGTTCATCAATATGGTACCTGGAAATCCCATATGGATTGAAATGGGATTTTTAATTCGTCAATCCGCATTTTTATGAGTCAACCGTGTAGAAGTATGGACGCGACACAGTAATCAAGATTTTTGCACGTGGCCTAAGTATTTTGTTAATAGTATAATATTAATTAATTCACCAATATATACAAAATAATAATAATATTTGGTATTTACCTTACATTACATTATATAAATAATGTATAATAGTAATTAGGCTTATAAATGAATAAGTTTAAGTTTATTAAAATGTACAATTAAACTTACTATAGGGGAAGAGAAGCAGTTGGGTTATCTGAGGACCGTTACAAACAATATATAGGTAACTCAACTGTTCCAGACCAGCACCAGACGGAAGCGTGCCCAAGACACTGGCTGCATTGCCACGCTGAATAAAACATATCAATGTTTGTGTATAAATCTATTAAAGTATTCGGTAGGACTCCTACCGAATGTAGCCTGTACTTCGCACAGCCAAAGAAGAGTTCTAGGTTGAGACCCATCATCCTTTTATATCACCGTTTCATTCGAAGCACGAATTTTATACCATTTATGTACGCAGGTAATATAAATCCGGGACGGAGGTTGAAATTCAAATCACCTGGATTACCTGCATTGATCCCGTGTTTCAATTCAAATCGGTGCTGAATACGTGTTGATGTCAGTTCAGCACACGACTCAATTTGCATACAAAAACTCACTGAAATGGTGAAATGGGATACTCAATAATCAATGTTCCTGCAAATCATTTTTCAAATTAAAATCTTTCAAAGTGAAAAAAAATATTGTTGCCGCGAGTAACCGGCAATTGAAAGCAATTTCTGACGGGGCATACCTTAACCTCTACGCTGGACAAGCGTGCTTGAAACTAGAAATAATAGTAGTATAAATATAAATAGATATAAATAGTATATATGTATGTATTTATTTATGTGGCAATGTTTGTGACGGTATAGCTGTCTAACGGTTTATTCGATTTTGATGACATTGAAAATGTAAAGAGATAACATAAATATAAATTGATTGTCGTGGAGGATTTTTGATAAGTTGGGTAGTTTTTGAGATATTGTGGTGGAAATAAATACCATTATTCGCACATATCTTTTGATTGGTTCATCCGATCAATTCAAAACTTTGAATTTGCAGAGAATTCAATAATATCGACTCGTCAATCGGTGTAAGGGTTTTTTTGGCACTTGGGTATTTTTTGAGAAATAGGGGTGTTAAGTATGGCAACAAGATTTTTGGCTTGTGGGGTATCATTTGAAAGAGTGTGGGCTGCATATTCAAAAATCATAATGTTTACTTTATAATAGGGGTGGTTTTTCACTTATTGTACTCTGCCCAAAGAAACAAGTCATGACGAGATCGCAGTTCGGGGAAAACTACTAGTATAAATAGAAACTATATACAGTTATACACGACACAAACAAGATAAATACAATGATGTAAAAACCGGATAGGTAAAATTAGCATATTTAAAAATTAAAAGTAAGTCGAAGTAAACTATAATTTAATCTGTGATCGTCGTTAAATGTCGTTAAATAAAAATGTTCGCCATTCAATAAATACGCCCATTTAGGGCTTGAAACTTTGTACAATAAATAAACACAGTATACAGCAGACGGTCTAAGTTTTCGATTTTCAAAATTCATATCTGTTTTACCGTAAAAAAACAAAACGTAGCAATACGCGCATATTTCTGTCATCTGGTGGTCATAAGCGCCGTGGTTGAGCGCACAGCAATGTCACCTTTATTATTACCATGTCTTTGTTCGAAACTAGAATAAAGTTGCATTGAGTTGCTAATCTGAGGTACCGTTAAGATATTTCCACTGCTTAACATAGAAAAGCAACTATAAAACAAGGTTATTTTAATTCAGTAGCCAAAAGAACGTCGATTGTATTAAAGGTAATTGTACCTGTTTTCATTATAATAGACTTTCCACTAACAATGCCTCAGATAGCATAACTGCCTCTTTCCATCGACCACGTGACAATCGTTCACACAGGGTTTCAAATCGGTGTATTCGAACTAATGAGATATTTCGGTGAGCGCAGGATAGGTTTAATTTGCGGTTGTGGTCGCTGTGCCTTTTTGATACGTACGTTTTGGTTAATACCTGACTGCTTTAGAAGAGTTATATTTTTGGTGAGTTAATGTCACGCTCCAACCAAAACACTTTATAGATTTTAGCAAATTGGGTGTCATTTGGTACGTCTGAAATATTGTAGTAATTAAACATATATTTTGATGCCCATTTCATTTACGAATTCAACTTTTTGCAAACTCAACGTTTAAGGAATTCAACTTTCTGATTCTAAAGGTTCCTCCCCACACTAGGTGGGGTAAACAACATCACCTTTCAATCTCTTCTATCGGACGTCATTTCACCATTCACTCCTTTCTTGCCCAGATCATCACTAACACCATATATCCATCTCTTCTTCCACCTACCACAACCCTTATATCCACTTACCCTCATATTCAACACTCTACTCTTTATGGCTTTCATCCCTCCTTTAATTTTTTTATTGTTCGACGGGGAAGTGCTTGGCCTTCATCTCACCTGGTAACAAATCACGGGCGCTACTTCCACGCTTCCTCTAATGTAATAATTCCTTATCTTATTAATATACTCCATACTATCTCAATATACTCATCTCTGCGTGCATTTTCCTTTCTTCAGTAACTTTTATTCCCAGCACTCACCACACCTCTATAAATAATATAGTATATCAGGCACTATATTAAATCAGGCGTAGCGTTCGGAGCGACAACATGTCGGCCGCGCCGTCAACTTAGCAGCCAGATTATATTTCCTGAGGATGCCTCGTGTAAAGGCAAAACACGTGTCCATTTGATTTTTTCCAAAGGAATTATAGTTGCTTAATATCTTTTACAAATGTTATTACGACACAAAAAAATCATAACCCACGTTGTTGTGACCAAGTGCAAACACTTGTAATACAAAAAAATGACTAAATATCTTTCTGTGTTCATGCTGTTTCATAAATTCTGATGACGGTTCTCCAGCTCATATATTGGACAACACTTTGTGAAGCCTGTTCGTCAAATTGATCACTATAAAAGTTATATCAACGGGGTATAATATAAATGAACCCATTTATGTGAATGTTCCCGAATGCGGTCAGATTAGCATAGAGATATACTTCAAACGGCAAACAGACTTGGTAAACACCGCCGTCGCCACCGGTATAATATAAGGATTTCCTCAGAGGACAAAGTGATTAGGAACTTACGGCGCTTCATTAAAATTAAGATTAGAAATCACTGGCTTTTGCTTTCTATTACGGCTGAATGATCACAACTCTGGCGGAACTTGTGGTGTCTGAAAAGGTAGTACTGCCGATGTTTAGCTTTTACCAGTTGAGCCGTTGGTATTACCTACAGCTCGACTCGATGCAGTGAGCGATTTAGTTGAGCAGGTTGAGCAAAAAATAGTTGACCTGTTGAGCATAAAATGTTCGGCAAGATAAAGTATGTATGTACTGCTCAGCTGCTCAACGAATTGAGTAATTCAGTTGAGCAGTGAGGAAGAATCACATTTTGTAACCGGATGACTAACTGATCAACTAAGTTGAGCAAGCAATTGTTGAACAATAGGGCATAAAATGTTCGATTATACAAACTATGTCCTATTGCTTAATTGCTCAACAAGTCGAGTAATTCAGTTGAGTTGTGGGGAAGAATCGCATTTTATAACAGGATAACCTACTGATCAACTAAGTTGAGCAAATAATGTTTGAACTATAGGGCATAAAATGTTTTGTAATACAAACTATGTCCTACTACTCAACTGCTCAACTAGTCGAGCAATTTATTTGATCGGTGGGGAAAAAGTGGTTGGTTCGATGTGTTTCGTCAGTGTGCGGGAAACCCAGTGCTTAGATCTAGACTAAAGCTAGATAAACCTAGAGGTCAAGAGATAAATAAACATGGCAAAATCTTAATTCTGTGTATTACCTAACTATTTATTGCGTTCACCAATCCAACTACCCCAGAAACTTGTAAGCTACTTATTAATGCGACTGATAAAGCACTCAATGTCAGCACACAAAACATTAGATCAATTTATAATTATGAAAACTTTAGTGCATTTGAGCTTCTTATTGCTAGACTAGAATTTAACTGCGATATACTTATTTAAACTGAATGCTGGATTAACCACGATAAACCCTTCCCACAGTTATCTAATTATAGCCTAGCATTTACGAAAAAACTTATTAATCAGAACAGTGGTCTAGTCATTTACTTTAAGTCCTATCTTAAATGTACGATAGAAGATTCGGAATTTGATGATTCAGATTGCTTACTCATCAAAGTTGATGATACGATTGCAATTATAGCACTTAACAGGTCCCCCTCGTTCACGAACCTAAATATATTTTAAAATTACCTTATCCTCCATGAGAAGTTACACTACAATTGCAGTGATCGGTGACATCAATATTGATAAACAACCCAATAACAATGACAAAGTAAATGACTATACCTCTGTTCTGATTTATAGGTTTTTTCGTAAATGCTAGGTTATAATTAGATAACTGTGGGAAAGGTTTATCGTGGTTAGTCCAGCATTCAGTTAAAATAAGTATATCGCAGTTAAATTCTAGTCTAGCAATAAAAAGCTCAAATGCACGAAAGTTTTCATAATTATAAATTGATCTAATGTTTTGCGTCAGCACATTGAGTGATTTATCAGTCGCATTAATAAGTAGCTTACAAGTTTCTGGGGCTTCTGGGGAAATTAATTATATAAGTTGGTTATATTTTTAATGTAATAGAAGAAGCGGTGAAGATAAAGAGCGGAGAAAAGGCGGTTAATAAATCGCCACAGTGGTCTTGTGGTTCGCTCACCGGTATGAGATCCAGAGGTATCGGGTTCAATCCCCACGGCGGTACTTATTCGTGCTCGGTTTTGGTTGCGGCTTGTTTCAAGTCCGCCTGGCTAGCTAACACTATTTTACTTGAGAATGTCAACATAACAACAATTATTATTGTTATGTTCCGGTATTTAGAGGTAACATAGACAGTTCCTTAGTATGTTAAGGATTTCGATTGAAGTGCGCCTTCGGGCTTATCATAACTTGACACTAGGTGAGATAAAGGCCAGGCGCTTCCACGTCGTAAAATAATAAAAAAAGAATGACACATAAACACTCGGCTTAACTTGGAAAACACAAATATGCGCAAGTTAAAAAGATAAAACTCCTTTGTAACTTGTAACCAGCTGCAGTGCTCTTGGTGATAAAAACGATCTAAGAGCTAAGCCATAAAGGGTAATATTTTATCAAAGAAATAATTTTTCTTTCTTGATTTTCTTCTCTAGGCCGGTTAGGGTTCCCAACACAAAGCCAACTGGATCCTATTACTAAGCCTCAGTCAGTCCGTTTGTCTGTCAGCAGGCTATATCTCATGAATCGAAATCTACCTATTGGTTGTTCAACAGTTGATGTTTTCACAGAGCGTGTATTTATATTGCCACTTTACTGGTGTTACTAACACCAAATAATAAATGATTAAGTTTGAAACACTAAAAAAAAACCGACTTCAATGAAGAATATGATACAATTTAATTTACCAGGATGACGTATTTTTTCCAATTATTTTGATGATAAATGGACGAACCGACAGATTTTTACTTTTAAGGTCACAGGGTGTATAATAATACCCTATATAAAATACCCAAATCGCTTCAATTGTGCCGAAATATTTGAAAAGTTCCCTCGATTTCTCCCGATGATGGGAATCATCAGATACTGACCTGATGACAGTGCTCCTTTTTTCCTTACTTTTGAGTTAATACCACCAACACATATATCGGATCACGCGTCTGTCTGTCGTTATGCCCGTCCATCTGTCTTCAAAATTATTGGAATACGTCATCCAGGTAAACGAAATTGTATCATATTCTTCATTGAAGTCGGTTTTCTTTTTAGTTTTTAAAACGTAATTATACTCTTTCTATCTTTGTTAATGCTTTGTTGTTTTTAGTTGTTGCTGAAAGTTGATAAAACTTAACCCTATTCCAACATTTTTGCAATAACAATACGGTTTATAGAAACATTTGTCGCACTTTTATGTATATATTTTTAAGAATAACAAATATTCTATACCAACAACATGCCTGATGTTGTTGTTATAAAATATTTGTTATCCTCAAGCATTATAATAATAATTACATAATTTGGTACCAAAAATAGGAATAAACATAATCATTTTTTCACCTGACTTGTGCAGGTGTACAGGTTTTCTATTGAATATAATTTCAGCCACGACGTAACTGAAGTTGGCTCTATTTAGTAAAATTACAACGTGGCCGGAATGTTGCGGCCACGGTGTTAACAGAAGACGATGTGATACCGGCCACGTAGTATTTGGGCACTGGTCAGGGTGCAAGCAATCATTTTAACAAGCCTCATAGCTCAGTTGGTGGTGACTCTGCCTTCAGTGGTGTAGGCTGTGGGTTCGATTGCCACCATTTACAATCATTTGTGTGATGTTGTGCATCATTTGTGTGACGGGTAAGCACTTGGCCTTCATCTTACCTGGTAACAAGTTGAGATGAGGCGCACTTCACCCGGAATCCTCAAGAAACTGAGGAGCTGGCTATCTTACCTCTAAATGCCGGAACCCAACAATTTTTAGAATTGTTATTATGGCGACAGAATTAGATAAGATGGTGGGAGCTAGCCAGGCGGACTTAAACAAAGTCCTACCACCAACCAAACCAAGCACAATATATGTAATATGTGTACTCCCCATGGGAATCGAACCCGGGACCTCTGGGTCTGAAATCGGTGCCTTTTAAATTTTTACTAGCGAATGTAAGGGTGATTCCAGGTCAAGCTTGTTAATAACTTACCGATATAGGCCAGAGGACTTGGATAAGATTTATCTACGTTAATGCTCGGTCGATTCTTTGTACTAGCCATTAGGACCTGAGGTCAGCAGAGGGTGAATAGATAATCAGTCAGAGCCAATCTTATCTATAGCCTTTAATTAACAAACCGCTGACATTTAACTTGTTTTACGGCCTTCGGTTTGAGGACCTTTTGTTTTAGACTAGTCATTGTCTGTGGCTTCCTCTGCGTAGTCTGACTCGGATAAATGGCCTATATATGGTATACAAATATATGTTTAAATATATAATTTTTGATTGTTACATTCTATGATATGTATGTATAAAAAAAAGCTAAATTAGTATTCTATCGGTTGTCTAGTTTCTATAATACAAGCTATGCTTGTATTGTGGCTGGAAGATATGGCACTGTGTAAACATTTCATATATAAATATCCAGACAGAATTAGGTAAGATGGTGGTAGCTAGCCAGGCGGACTCATACAAAGTTCACTACCAACCAAACCAATCACAATATTGTAGGCACTCCCCTTGGGGATCGAACCCGGGACCTCTGGATCTGACACCGTTGGACGAACCACTAGACCACAGAGGTGGTAAACTGTACCTTCGGCTGCAATTTGGAACAGGCGTTTGTATTAACCTAGTGATATAATTCGTGTGGATTCTTGTATTGTAACGTACAACCCAATTCATGGCAACAACAAGAAACGGGTCAATGAAAGTAGCACTTTGTGATGTGTCACGTATTCTGGATAAGATGAATAAATAAATAATAAATATTACAGGACATTTATTTCACACAGCGCCATGTAGCCCCAAACTAAGCATAGCTTGTAATATTGGAACTAGATTACGGATAGAAAACTTAAATACATTTTGTGATTTTGGGATTTGGGAATTGGGAATCGAACCCACAACCTACAGCGCAGAAGGCAGAGTTACTACCAACTGAGCTATGAGGCTTGTTCGGGAAAGGAAAATGGAAAAGAGATATAAGATTTACACTTTAAACGCGATTGTGTCTTTAGAAAAAACAACGCACCATAGACACACGTAATCCTAATCCAATTATTCATTTAAAATTTCATTTTAATCAAATATACCATTACAATATGAACGACAAACTACGATTGTACTGGAATGTGAAAAATTATCAGGACTCCAGGACCTTCACTCTGAAAATTCAGTTATCGCAATTAGGGAAAGGGCTTTTCAAGGGATTTTCTTTCTAAAGGATGGATAAATCGCAGATGTTTTCAATAGTACCTTTGCCGGTGCGATGTTGGTAACATATCCCGAAAATGAGATGCAAAGTATTAACTTTGAAAGGAAAGCATCTGTTTACTTTGCGAATCCACTGGGAAATCTCAAAGGCGTGTAGATGTATGTATACACCTTCCTTCCTTAGCTTTGAGACTTCCCAGTACGTATACTTTCGTATACGTTTAGTACTAGTAAATAACTATCGTATACTAGCTTTTACTCGCGACTTCGTCCGCGTATTGGTTTTTTGAAATAGGTATATATAGCAAGTATTATATTATAAATATATATATTAGTTGGATATCTGGATAAATTTGACCGATTAACTCCTATATGGTGTGCAGACACGCACATCGTGGGTTCTGACCCACATTCCCAGGCAAAAATGCAGGCTTTTTGAAGTCTTAGTGCCGGTCCGACTCACGTTTGGCCAGATTCTATTATTCATTTATTTACTCACCACTAAGTAAGCACTATACTCACACAAACTTTTTTATTATACAGGTCGAAAATAACAATTTATAAAAACGATTCCTGTATGGAAACCGCCTATTTTTTATGTTTATTCAGTCAGGTCTGCATATTCACCCCACCCTTTATTTCAGAAAATTATTAAAAACCGAAAATATGCCATAAGTTATTCCTTATGGGCAATCAACATTCTAATTTTCAAGTACCTATCATTTGTGGTTTCAGGGATACGCAACATTTTACTCCGAACTTTGAACCCCATTTTGAACCCTAAGGCTGCGAATTTTCAAAATTCCATTCTGAGCAGGCGTTTACACACCAAGACAAACATGCCCTTGAAATTTCAAGTCTGTACGCCCAGCGGCTTAGGCTATGCGTTGTATCTAGTTGAATCAGTCAGTCAGTCACTCAGGACTTGTCCTTTTATGCATTTGAAGATTAATGTGTATCAAGTAGTCAAGTTACATTAGTCAAGGGTCGTAAATACAGTCACGTCATCAGCCCATTTATGTAGTGGTTAATTGGATATTGGACAGAGCCTCCACCAAAACGGGAGGGTTTTGCCATAATCACCACACTTGGCAGGCGGGTTGGTGTAAAGGTTATGTAACATACAGCAGGAATCTGCCGCTTCCTCTGGTGAGATTCCTTAAATCGGCTTTTACGACATCCGCGGTCGACATCTGAGTTGGAAGGGGTCGATTCTTAAGCCGCGATTGCTACGGCCGGGTAAATTAAAAAAAAACATTTGTCGTTGAATGCCTCGTTATACAGTTTTCAAAAAGTATAAGCACAACTATTATACCATGCATATTCAGGAGTTCCGCTATCATCATCGTAAGACCCTGGTTTACATGGTTCGTAGAAGAGCATCACACATACAATCATTTTAATGCGCAACGCTCTTAATATGTATTACTGTTATTTACTGAAAAAACCCCTTTATATTGATTCCACTCCATCATCAGACCTTGGTAGTTTTGACATTCATCCATTGCATAAAGAGCACTGAAAACAATACACCAGTTTATTATAGAAACCGCATGTATATCGCATTTTTTCTGTTAAATAACACTGTTTTTTGATTATTTTAGGACCCCCTGCCCTTTAATTATTAAAAAAACAAAAAACCATGAATCACGTTCTTATCTATTTTATATCAGGAATCTATAATATTAATTTTGACCTTTTATCATGCACGGTTTCAGAGTTAGGCCATACTTTTAATCAAAACTTTCAACCCCTTTTTGAACCCTTTAGGGTACGAATTTTCAAAATACCCTTCATAGCACTCATTTTCGCATCAAGACAAACATACCCTCCAAATTTCACGTCTCTACGATTAGCCGTTTAGGCTGTGCGTTGTTATCAGTGAGTCAGTTAACATTTTATATTAGTATAAGATAAGATTAAATATACACTTGTTATTTATTTTAATATATTTATTAATATTTATAGTTATGTTCAGAAGATAGCTGTAGTAGTATTTTAAAATAAATATCGATTAAAATCATAAATTTCCTTTTTATTTCGGGTAAAAATACGTCTTTTATATTAACAAGTAGGTACGGTAAATTTTCAACTTAGTTTGCTCACTACAAGATCACGAAGCTTTGATCTGAATGCAAAATGAAATAAGTGAAAATGCAGCGCAAGTTTATAGGCTCTTATTTAGACCAGGGAAGCTTCAGCATAGCAATGCAGCCAGTGTCGGGTTTGCGGGTACTGGTCTGGAACAGTTGAGTTATCTATAGACCGTTTGTAACTTGGGTAACCAGATTGCTTTCCTAGTAAATACAAGTTCATTTTAACATGTGAAAATGTTGTAGTTTTTTTAAAGTCACAACGTGAATCGAACCCTCCAACTCGGTCCGCTAATGTCCTTACAGTTCACTAAGGGCTACTTATTATATATCACTAAGGTCTAGCCCGAAGTTCTTGGCTTTCTCCTTTTAAGATTACGAACAGGCGGTAGATTTGAAGTTTCAAAGCGATAATAAAAAAATAGATACTAAATAAATAATTTTGACTTTGATTTTGCAAAACCTCTAATGTTATGGTCTGTCCAACAGTCTCCACTATGAATGTACTAAGACAACCCTCGATTCACGATGCCTTGCTCTCCTCGTCTGTTAAAGCTCTAAAAGCTTTATTGGTACAACATAATATAACCACCATAACTTATGTAACTATATGACTATTGCGGCTCCGTAGTACCACCCTCATATACAAACGTAGTTTTCCGAATTCGAAATAGCATGTCTGTAATTAGATGGCGTTGGCTGATCTAGTTTGGTTAAATCCTATTGGACACCACCACGTGGTTGGGAGTCTTACTTTGCCTACGGGTTTATCGGGGATATTTAGGGCTTAAGTAATGGCATAGTAGTCGTCTCGTTTTATCACAGAAGAGCTCATCAGTGGTATAAAATGATGTGATCTTCTGTCTCTTTTGTTTTGGGGCCTTCCAAGTAAAACGAATGTACCAGCGGTACTTGTCTTTTGCTGAATATGGCCACGGCTGTTGCAATGTTTTGGCAACACTGTGTAATTAAAATATATAATTGACGCAATGAAAATCTCATTAAACTCGTGTCTCACCGACTGCACGTTACTGGGAATGTTCCCACCATTCCAAATTAGTTGGATTTATCTCCATTGTTCAGCTCGTTGAGATCTGAATCATGCGCAGTGGAATCAGATTGAATTTCCTCTTTACCTACAACATAGACATCGGATTTCCAAATTTACATGGACTCTCGACGTTTTCTCCATCGAGGATTCACCTCTGATCACTTACTCAGAGCGTGGATCTTATGAGAATCACCTACTCCGCGTACGCGTAAGTCAGAGGCAAATCCAAAATTACGTTCGACACGCGCCCACGGTTTGCAAGTAGCTAGTATTTATTTCGTGTCAAGTTGCACACCCATCGCCGATTAGTGGAATACCTAGCCAGTGACATACGCCATTCGGATTTTGGTCATAAATAATGGATTGAACCCGGGACATCTGCATCTAAAATCGGCAGGTTGAACCACTAGATCACAGAGGCGGTGAAAATTTAATTGTTAATAGGCGTTTTCTGAAAAGGCTGCTCTTTTTCTGGCGAAATCCCTTAGTCGACTTTCATGGCATCTACGGGCTGCTTAAGAGGGCTTGATTCAGTAGCAGTGACTGTCATGGCAAACACTTTTGATAAACGCTTAGATGCTCACGATCACATCTATCTTCGTTTTTTTACTTTCTTTTTGTGCCCGGAAGAGACCGCCCAATACCATGTGTCACCTGTCACTGAGTCAGCTAATAATCATAATATGTTATTTGATGTAATTGATGTGTACAGTGGTGATTCATTCATTATTTCATCCATTTATTCATTCATTCATTCATTCATTCAGTCACTCATTCATTCATTCGTTCTTCGGTTTGCTTTCAGTGCGACAAACTCTTTAACTCAGTCCTAGATACGTATAAGAAGTACAATAGTTAAAGAAAGGTTTGCAAAAGGTCATAGAAGAACGTTGCTCCATTAAGTATTGGTTTCATCAAAATTCATGTTTATATTTTTGTTTACATTGAACGCTCGGATGATGTAGTGCCTGTTGTTTATTCTGTGTCAGTGGGGAGATATTCAAATCTATTGTTTTAATATTTATGTTATTCATCGCCTGCCAGCTTATTGTATTGTTTTTCGTATTTTTATCAAAATGCGGTAACAATGACGGGGTTGAATATGAAGCTTAGTATGAAAGGGCTCATCCGGAGTAGTACCTACCTCCTAGAGGGCTGGCGATAAAATTATAGGCGAATGAGACTCTCCGTGTTTCTTCATATCGTGACACAACCATACATCATCAGCATAGCATACTTAAGCTGCATAAAATGTTTATTTATATTCTCTCACAAAAGTTACTCAAATCATACTTAGATCCATGGAAAAGGAACAAACTTATTTAGGTAATCTTGCATTGTGAAAAAAGCCTGATTCTTGTGAATTTCATGTTTATTTATATTCTCTCACAAAATATACTTAAATCATACTCAGGTCCATGGAAAAGGAACAAACTTATCTAGGTAATCTTGCATTGTGAAAGACGCCTGATTCTTGTGAATTTCAGATTGATATTCCGTTGAGTATTTCGGAAGGGTACGGTTACCGATAAAATTACATGCTTATCAGGCTGATCAAGTTTTTTTTTGTCTTGGTACAACGGGGATGCACTTGGCCTTCACCTCAACGGGTTTCAAGTTATGATAAGGTGGAAGCGCACTTCGGAAATCAGTCTGAGGAGCTGGTTATCTGGCGTCTAAATGTCGGAACACAAAACTTTATAACTGTTGTTTTGGCGACAGAGTTAGGTAAGATGGTGGTAGGCGTACTTATACTAAGTCTCTAATACCTCTGGATCTGACTCCGGTGGGCGAACCACTAGACAAAAGAGGTGGTCAAAAGAGACCTGATAACCTCATTATGAAGACATCTCATTCGAAGGCACATAATACCCGCTACCCCTCCAAGCTTCGTAGCTTACTAGGTACTTAGGAAAGTCAAAGTCAAAGACAAATATTTTTAGTCAGTTAGATTTTTTAGGATCGCTTTGAAAGGTCAAATCTAGCGCCTGTTTGGAATTGCGACCAGCACAAGTAGAAAGGCAAGAACCTCGGGTTAGTTTTTTGTATTATTATGCTCCATTACAATAGCATAAAGCTATTTAATACTAATTACAATTTATTCACTGGATCAAATTCATTTTTTTTTCAGTCTTTTAGGTAGATAAGCTTTTGTTTTACAACATTTTTGAATGTATAATTTGACAAGCTTAGCACATCGCTTGGTAATGTATGTCATATATTCTATGCGCAATTTAATTATGAAAGCGTCCATAAAGATAATAAATCGTCTATAGGGCAAACTGTAGCCCTATACACGATTTATTATCTTTATAGAGCCTAGTTGTAGGAACAGCGAGTTTATTAGGATCAGTACTAGCTTAAAGACTGTTTACAATACCTACGTACTTACAGTCCCTTATTTACCCCCAGGAAGGAGACAAATAATGATCCGAGCTCCCTTTATTATCCCGGACAGGTCGAGCTAACTTCATGGCGTGCCTCACTCTGTACAGCGTGTGCCTTCTAATCATAGTGATTTTAGGTAAAAACTTATACCTATATCAAGTATTACAATTGCACCGCATTCCTCAGTTTGTTGAGGATTCCGGGTGAAGTGCGCCTCCACCTCCGGCCTTATCTTACCTTGTTACCAGGTGAGATGAAAGCCAAGCGCTTCCCCGTCGTATAATAATAAAAAAAAATGTCTATAAGAAGAAAATAATGAAGGCATTTACAATATGAGTATCTCCTCCACAATAGACCTCATCTTTGCATAAAGAAGTTGCGAGGTCAAGACCTGACTCAATTGGAACTGTTTCAATTAGAAAAGGAGAAGTATCAAAACTACACCGCAATGATTATGTTGGATTTCTTATTTAGATACAGGAATGTTATTTATATATTTTCTTTTGCCGGAACAAAAGAAGGATTCTTGTATTTTTAGTATATTTTATGTTATCTCGTTCAAGCTGTAAAACACTCATAGGGTCACTTCAACAGCTAAGATAAGCTAAGACATAGATAATTTTATTTCAACCCTAGGTAACAAAAGATATCCAATATGTGTTGTTTTGTTTTAACTATTAATATAATAAAGTAGTGTGAACATGTTGTATAGTAATAGTCAATTCCTAAAGCAGAGCAATTAACACGAGTCACTTTAAGAGTACTTAGGTTTTTTTTATTTTTTTGTAATTGAAGTCAATCATCTTATAGTACCAATACCTATTTATAAATATTAAATGCAATAATTGACCTGAATTACACGGTCTCCGATTATCGAAAGCTGTATCTACAATCATACAATATAAATAGTTCGTTCTAGGCATGGTGGGGCATCACAAACTGGAAGTTAGACGGGATCGAGTCCCAACTCGCACTGTACGTATTGAGAGTAGTACGAGGCATTATTGTGAATCCGGACATATTGGTCATGGTGAATTTGTGGGTGCCAAATGAGTAGGTACATCGGTGCAGACGCCCGCTGCTCGCCGCTACTAAATCTAGTATGTAGCGGACAAAGTTGATATATTCCACGATCCTGTGAGAGAATTGGTTTGGGCAATAATGTATATTTTATGTTATAATGATGAGTTTTTTTTACTATATTTGTAATCTACATAAGTAATTGACTTTGACATGTTAGTATTATTATTATTATTATCAGTGTGTGATTTAACTGAGTCTACTCTATTGTATTAAGATAATCCTGTTAATATAGGTGTAAGAGGAAATAAATAAATAAAACAAAAAATTAGGACGTGATAACGTTTTACTAGTTGCTGAAGCAGCATGTTATATGTAGTTTTCCCTTGCTGGGAGCAAATAACGCAACAATCTTACTTTGAACACAGAGAGGCTTTGCCGGCTCTGTAAAATATTGCAGATGCTGAAGTGCAGATTATTGAAGAAAGCTCTATTTTGAAAATTGTGGATTCTTTTTTACTTGACTGGGCGCAAGAGGGTTATGTTCTAGTTTTGTCATGTTATCTTACATAGAAATTTCATTCACTCAGGTTAGTATTGAACCGAAAAGCCCATTGGTGCACGACCGGATTTGAACCCACAACCTCCGGATGGAAAGGCGATCGTATACCCACTTGACCAGATAGCTAGTTAAAATAATTCACGGTTAAATTATAATAATACTTACATATCTAAAGATTTTTTTATTCGATTAGAAACTCTAAACGAAGCATAGCTTCAAGCTATGCTTATTTTGTGCTAGAAGGCGATGTAATCTTGGAATATGGGAACTAGATTATGAAAAGAGTACTGAAATACTTTATTTTGTAGTTAAAGTTACCCAAACACAGAGCAAACATCCATATTAAACACACAAATGTTAGCAGAGGTAATGGCTGTAAATGAGGCTTGTTATCCATGAAAGAGCTCGGAATTGAAGGGCTATGTGTTTCCTGTGTCTTCACATTTCACAAGTAAACTCACGGCTGGGTGTGAAACAGGAACATCCGACCGTGTAGAATGTCAAGAGGCAGCCCTTGGAGATAAGGGCGTCTTCGGAGCCCCTCAGCGCTCAATACCTTTGTATTTAAAGCTTCCGGTATCGACGGTTTATAGGACGGTACCATAGCTGTATAGCATTTGGATTTGTTTATTTAAAATGGTAGTTTTAGGGCTTCGTACGTAAAGGGTGCTAACGGGGTCCCGTACTACTACTACGTTAAATTAAAATTCAAAAAACCTATTAATGCTTTATTGCAAGATTTCCAACATGTAGACATATTTAACGATAGTCTTACCTTTGTGTATCAGTGCCATAAAATATACTTAAGTTTTAATTATGCTTGTCTGTGCTGATGTCACAGAATAACTAATTGTACTGCGTACTAGTGTGTATCAGTCCCTTAGATTATATTTTAGTTTAACCGCCTCTGTGGTCTAGTGGTTCAACCCAACGATTTCAGATCCAGAGATCCCGGGTTCGCCCAGGGGTAGTATAATATTGTGCTTGGTTTGGTTGGTGGAAGGACTTTGTTTAAGTCCGCCTGGCTAGCTACCACCATCTTACCTAATTCTGTTGCCATAACAACAATCCAAAATATTGTTGTATTCCGGCATTTAGGGGAAAGATAGCCAGTTCCTCAGTTAATTGGTTTTCCGGGTCGAAGCGCCTCCACCTTCGGACTTATCTTAACTTGTAACCAGGTGAGATGAAGGCCAAGCGCTTCCCCGTCGTACAAAAAAAAGGTTTGCTTAGTTTCACATCTCCATCCTGACCGGGTTGATGCTCTATTTATTATTATACGTGATCACTGAATACGTACTCATCTATTTAAATAAGTAATAGTAGACAAGTTATTACTAGAAATGCTTACACACCGTTATCTAGCCCCAAGCTAAGCAAAGCTATATGGGAAATAGCTACGGAGAATATTAATACTAAAATTAATAAATAATATTATATTTCAGGACATTCATTTCACACAGCGCTATCTAGACCCAAACTAAGCAAAGCTTGTTATATGGGAACTAGATTACTTTGACTATGACTTTGACTTTGACTTTGGATAGAATACTTGTATCTTATCTGCTGACACATAAGTTGGTAGGTACTTATGATACAATGAATCAACCAAACACAAAACAAACATTCACCACAGAAATGTTTGTCCTGAGCGGGAATAGAACCTACAGCGCAGAAGGCAGAGCTACTACCAACTGAGCCGTGCTTATTGATATGGTTATCGCTGAAGACAGCGAAAAATGCTTGTATGTCATTCATAATTGAAAAGCAATGGTGTGAAAAGTGATACAGTTCCATTGGAGCACCATAGCTTTTGTGTCAGAAATCCATGAAAATGCGTTTATACACTATCCAGTGTAAGATGTCTTTGTTTTTTTTTTTAACAATAAAAGACGGAACTTGCTAGTAGCCCACCTGATGTTAAGTGCATCTCTTGCCTATAACAATGCCTTACTGCGTAGGTCACATCCACAAAGAACATACACATCACTGCATTGCACCCGTCAACTTGAGACATAAAAGTTAAGTCTCACGTGCCTGTAATTTCACCGGCGATTATACCCTTCAAACCGGAACACAGCAATGCTGCGCTAGGCGGCTGAAATAGGTATATTGGTAGTACCTAACGAGCCCTTTCACAATGGGCTCTACAACTCTTAAGAGTAAAGTAATACCAAGATTGTAAAGTAAGCCTAATAAATTTGCTTGCCTGATTATACCTATTTGAAATACATAATTCTTTGGTCTATTTATACATAGTTCTTCTCTCTAATTATACATTATACTTTGGTCGATCTATTCCGGGGATTTGCTGGCTTCTGCCTGGTGCCAGGTGATTACGACTGAAGCTGAATGACTACAACACTGGCGATAGAACCTTTTTTTTTTGTGCGACGCGGATGCGCTCATCTCTCCTGGTTACAAGTTAAGATAAGTCCGAAGGTGGAGGCGCTTCGACCCGGAATCCTCAACTACCTGAGGAACTGGCTATATTACCTCTAAAACAATTTTAAACCCATTGTAATGTCGACAGAGTTTGGTAAGATGGTGGTAGCTAGCCAGGCGGAGTTAAGCAAAGTCCTACTAACCACACCAAGCACAATATTGTACTCCCCTGGGAATCGAACCCGAGACCTCTGGATCTGAAATCGGTGGGACCTGCAAAGGCCAACCTGACTAGCAGCCGAAGTCCAGCGCCATGCAATTCACTATGTTTTATCGATGCGTGGGGGAGCCCGGGCCCTCGGGGTACAGGGCAAAGGTCTCCCCTAAAGCTTTCCAGACTGTACAATCAGCTGAACAAGCATTAGCGCGAAACTACAGGACATTAATTTTACACAGCGCCGTCTAGCCCCAATCTAAGCATGCTTATAATATGGGAACTAGATTACGGATAGAATACTTAAAAACTTTTTGTAAATACATACGTACTATATGATACAACACCCAAACACAGAACAAACATCTATATTCATCACACAAATGTATGCCCTGGGTGGAAATCGAACCCACAACCTACAGCGCAGAAGGCAGAGTTACTACCAACTGAATTATGAGGCTTGTTTTTTAACTGTGACACGTAGAGATTTTTTGTTGATATTACGTTTTTGACATGCATTGAAAGGGAAATATTTTCCAATAAACGCTAATGGCAGTTACTCGATGAGCAATCATTGATGCCTTTTTTAATTTCCTGATAGCAAATAAACACATGTAGCTACCTGCCTTAATAAGAGTAATAGAAACGCTCATGTTAGCATAACAAATATCTAGAAATATTAGCTCTGTCATAGTAAAGGAGGTAAATACGAGATATTACATTTTTAAATAGCGCCACCTAACCTCAAATTAATAATATGGTAACTAGATTACGAACAATCATTTTTTTTTTTAAATACAATGGTCCTAGTCACATAATGTAACACCCAAATACAGATCAAAAATCTATATTAATCACGCAGATGTTTGTCTCGGGTGGGAATCGAACCCACAACCTACAGTGCTAAAGGCAAGGTTTTGTACCAAAAGCCATGTATTTAGTATTATTAGTGGAAATACATCTAATACTTGTACATCGTCTACGTAGATATTATATTTTCAGTTTACAATGCATTTTGCGATAACTGTTGAGTAAACAATGAACAACAAAGGACCTAGAATCGATTTAAGCTGTGAGGGCTGTCGTTCCTTCTTATACCTATTACCTTGAATAATAATTAAAGAACCACTCAAACAGCACCATAGAACAAAACCATTTAAAATTTGACAAGAAATATCGATTTGGCCGATGAAATTCCATCGGAATTCTTGATAAAAAAAAAAGTTTCAGGACATAGAAAAAGTTTTTACAGTAACAAAGTATTACTGTAAAAAAAATCTATGGCGGAAATTGAAAAAAAAAAATTACCCAGTACAAAATATTACAGTTTCGAACAGCAGCTATTCATAGTTCGGATAAATCTAAGACCGCTATGAGATTAATAATAGCTACAGTAATAATTTCCTATTGAACGTGCTTGTAACAGAAAAACATGGACATCAAAACAAAAAAACACAAATAGTAACAATTTTAAATAAGGTAGGTATACAAATAAGTACCTACTTGTATTCAAAAAAATTAACAAAATTTAAATTTTAACCGCCTCTGTGGTCTAGTGGTTCAACCCACCGATTTCAGGTCCAGAGGTCCCGGGTTCGATCCCCATGGGGAGTACAATATATTGTGCTTGGTTTGGTTGGTGGTAGGACTTTGTTTAAGTCCGCCTGGCTAGCTACCACCATCTTACTTAATTCTGTCGCCATAACAACAATTCTAAAATTGTTGTGTTCCGGCATTCAGAGTTAAGATAGCCAGTTTCCTCAGTTTGTTGAGGATTCCGGGTGAATTGCGCCTCCACCTTCGGCTTTATCTCAACTTGTTACCAGGTGAGATGAAGGCCAAGCGCTTCCCCGTCGTACAAAAAAACATAGTAACAAGAAAACATTATCATCAAAACAAAATAACATAATTCATATTAATTTAAAATTAGTTGACATAATTATTAGTAGTAAGTATACATCATATTATTTAGTGGTACACTAGGATTCCATGACTCCGCGGGCAGCTTAGGTACTTCTGAGAGTATTTTATAAAAAATATAAGTATAGCCATTAGTTTCACGTAAAATAATAACAAAAAACAACCATCCGCCCACATATTGTGTTACTCTTCAGGATTGGTTTGAATCCCGTTTCATTCCCAATGTGAGCTTATATTGGAACCACATTTTTCCAGAGCCTAGACAGCTTAGAACATAGTCGGGTTACCAGGCTGTCTATGTTCAATAAATTCCACTTTGGCGAGTGTGCTCACGATATCTTTGACCTAATCCCTCCATCCCCTTTCCACCACCGGACTACAAGATGCACGGCAGGCTACAACCCGTACCATGTAAATGTTCGCCTCTACTTTTATCATTAGGACTACCTAATCATATAATATAAATAAGCCTCTACGGCTGAACCCTTATTCTGTATGACCAACATAAAAATAATAATAAATAGAGACAAAGAATAAAAATGTAAATTAAATAGTTAGCTCGCATAGAATTGCAAAAAGGTCTCAACCAGGTTCGGGGAACCTGCGCTGATCTTTCGTTGAGACCTTTGAAAACCGGTACAAACAACAAGAGGTCGATTTGACGAGAGCACTTGGTGCTCTCGTCAAAAGTAGACAAAGTGTAGACATACATTTGGACAATAGGTCTTAACGCGCCCGCGTTACGGTATCTGCATGGAATCATCGTATAGACATATCGCAACGCGGTCGCGTTAAGACACGATTGGTCATACAGAATTAGGGGGCTGGTAAGGAATGGAACTTCTTGCCCTCGTCTGTTTTTCACACGAGTTATAGAGATAATCTTGGAGTCTTCAAGCCCAGGGTGTATAGGTTCATTTTGTACAAGCGTATGCTCCATCTTAGGGTGGCCTACGATGGAGTATACGCTTGTGGATCTTTAATTGTTTTTCGAGCGAGCTGGTCGTCAAACGCTTAGCTATCATCAATAAATAAAATAGAAAAAAGAACAGAGCAATACCATAACACTCACGCGACCAACAAGGTTTATATCGTTCTGGATTATGCCACAATTAAAACTCAACCCAACCACAGGATAAGCCAATTTAACCTTCAGCCCGAGCTTTGTAAGTATATCAGAAAGCTTAATGACGGGATTTGAGAATACATTTTAAATAGGTACTGGACAATTCTAATCAGTGAAAACGTTATGGATTATCCATTAGATTGCTGTTTGTGATTTATATTATAGCCTAGCTTAGAAATATGTCTAAGCTTCCAGTTTATTTCAACTTATATGGCTTACAGTTACAAGACAGTCAAATTATGGTAAGTGCAACATAACTGTAAAATCCATAGTATTTGAATGGTAAAGGAATTATGTTTTTCTGTGTTTCCCATGGCTTAAGAATTTCCTTTAGACTACTATGACTTTACCAGTCATAATAAAAAATAAAATCACAGAACAAGTACATTATGTATGTTTAATAAGATATGTATATTATATTAACAGTGTAATTATATGCATAACATAATGTAGTTTATCATAGTATATTATTTAATGTAGTACAATTTTAACTTATATTTAAACATGTTTCTCTCTACCTTAGTTTGCTCTTTTAAGCTCGTCTTTGCCATTATTTTTTAATTCAATGTTTGTATGCATATATAATTGTGTGTGCAATAAAGTACAAACGAGCGAGGTTAACTCTTGTAGAGTTTTCTTACAGCAACCTCTCGATCATTTATGAAGGTTGCAATTAAATTGTTTTTTTGTATACAATGATTTGAAGGAAACACGTTTTGGTAAACATATTTACAACGGGGACGTTGAGAAAATGCAAAAGTTAGTAACTCAGCCGTGTCAGGGCCCTCCTCGGAACAAAATAGTGAATTTGATAGTGCCATTCGAGTTATGAATCAATATTACTGTGGTCAGTCACCCGTAAGGCGCGTACCTACCTTCAAGTTGGTTACCTACCTACAGATATCGCCTGAAGTTAGACGTGGGCATTCACCGCGAACAATAATTGCTCAAGTCGATAAGGCGCGCGACTTCCTCGAAGGAAAGTTGCTAAACTGAAATATGTAGGTAAAGAGGCATTTCTATCTACTTTTGCATTTATTCAGGTAAGATATGATTATTTAGATACACATATCTGATTACTGAAGTGTCATATTTTTTTAGACTGATGTGTTAGCCTTGACCTCTTTCTACTCTAAGCCAGAGCAAAGATTTGGTCTACGATGGAACCAGTTTTTCAAATGGCACTGGCTCTCGACGGAACCCTGAACCCTGGATTTCGGCATGAGAGCGGTCGCCAGGTGGAGTTTTACAGGTCCTACTACAAGTTGTGATCATTCGACCGTAACCGTCAAGACATCGAGGTAGGATGAAGGATGTAGGTCAGACCTACCCCATATAACATCATTATCAATTCACATCGTATAATTGTTATTGTTGTTTGCTCTACATGTCTTTGTAAAATGACACCACAATTAAGATCCTGAGGTGTTAGATCCAGAGGTCCCGGATTCGACCCTCAGGGGATTATAATATTAGAATAGAATAGAATAGAATATAATTTTATTTGCAACAACAATTAATTCGTCAACAATTAAACAGTCGTGTTGCTGCAAAAAGGACCTTACTCAGCATGAAGCAGGTTGCACAAAGTCAACCCGCGCTGGTCTTCCGTAAGGACCGTTTCAGCTAAGCGGACGTGAGAACAAAATAATACTAAGTATGAAATTATATTTAAAAATAGCATGCAAAATTCCAAATGAAGAAATAAATTAAACAATTCGTAATTATCATAATAAGTACATTAAACAAACAATAATTAACCAATTAAAATAAATACTCAATAGCAATAATAATAATTAAAGTTGAACAATAATTAATTCCGATATTATTATCACAAAGAATATACCCATTCTATTATTACATAGTGTATGTCATGCAAAAGGCTTTTCTGCATCATCTGCCAGTTAATAAGGTATTTCTTTAGTTTTATTCTGAAACGAGAAATACTCTGCAGGTTCCTAAGTGGTGGTGAAATGTTGTTCCAACACTTCGATGCAGCGTAGCGGAAGCTGCCTCTAAAAGCAACTAACCTATGCCGCTGGGAGTACAGCTGTATCGAGCATTGGCGTGGCTCACAGGACCTTAGACTTGACACACTCTTCAGCTTATTATAAAGATACATGGGCGCGTTGTACTTCATAACACAAAAAGTAGACATGCCAGGTGGAGCTTTTGCTTCATTTTAAAATACTGTGCTTGTTTAGGAATGGGCTCCCGCGATCCCTTTAATGTATATTAAAACAGAAACGCGCACATGCATTCTGAACTCGCTGTATCAGTGTTTTCGTCCTTGCTAATAGTCGTGGTCCAAAAACAACATCTGTATAATTTAGTTTTGAGAGAACAAGTGACTCAACTAATCTAATACGTAGTTCCTCAGATATGTAAGGTCTCATTCTGTAGTGAACTTTTAACCTATAGAAGCAGCTCCCAACCGTCTCAGCAACATGTTCCTCGAACTTTAGTGCACAGTCCATGTTAAGTCCAAGGTTACGAGCCTTATAAACACGCTCTATCGGTTTACCCATCAGCATAACTGTGGCTAATGGTTTAAGACTAGCCACATTGTATTTACTGCCAAAGATAACATATTTGGTTTTAGTGGGATTTAGCAAGAGACTGTTGTTTTCGGACCAGAGAGCTATTTTTACCAGATCAGCATTAAGTTTATAAAAAACATTGTCTATTTCGGAGGGCTTACATGAGATATACACCTGGGTGTCATCTGCATAAATATGGAACTGGCAATGTTTTATATGCTGCCTTAAGTCAGTTGTGTATAAAATAAAAAGTATTGGTCCCAAAAAAGAACCTTGTGGCATCCTTGACAACAGGAAGGATGTCAGAATGCTGTGTAGAAGCACTGGACGTTAGTTTGACGACTTGGTTATTGAGGTGTTGTATGTTGTTGAATGGTTAGTGATGTAGCTAATAAACCACTGCAAAGAAGCGATGTCAAACCCATAATACTCTAGCTTAGCTATAAGGAGCTCCATGTTTATTGAGTCAAAAGCCCTTGTAAAATCAAGGAGAACCAGCAACGTACACATTCTCTCATCCTGCGTGCAGAGTATATTGTCAGTAACATCTAGAAGGGCGATTACAGTACTATGACCCCGATTGTACCTCTGGCAGTATGTGATTTTTTTCACGGTACTCTGTTAGTTGTGCGAAAACTGCTTTTTCCAAAATTATGTATAAGCATGGCAGAATGCTTATTGGCCTGAGATCTTTCAGTTCGATGAGCACTTCTAGGTATAGGACGCACAGTAGCTAGTTTCCAGATGTCAGGGAAGGTGGAAGTAATTAGCGACTGGTTTACCGGAGATTAATGGTAACAAACATTTACACTTTCGCATTTATAATATTAGTGAGATAAAATAACTCAGCTATTCGTGGTTATTATCATCTATCACAATTATTTCAGTGCTTCCTTAGTTACCGAGTTAATTTATCTGCTAAGTCTTGGTTCTGGAAAAACTCGAGTGTTATCGAAAGCGAATGAACAAAAGTGAGGGCATTGTCTGGTTTCTTTACAGCTTTCTGTCTGTAATGATGAGGCCACTGAGGCCGATATACGACCCATTTTTCTCCCCCCACTTTCATTATGATTTTACCTACAAACCTACCAAATATGTAATACCGTAAGATATTATATTTCTTGCCGACCAAGTATAAATAAAACCATTAATTGCCATTTCAATTATGTCTGAAAATCTGGACTTGAAATGGTACTTCAAAAACTGACACTAGTGCCTACTTAAACTCTCTATTTATATGTATTTTAGTTTAAGGTATATATTTATTTATATTTATGGGTCCTAGAATTAGTAAAATTACCATTCTTTACTATTCTTAAGTTACCTGAATTAAATGTTATTATTACTATTATTATAAAAACGATGAACGCTCAATGGGTTTGTTATATACCTGAGTATTTAGTAGAGCAGTGTTGCCAAGTGGGTTTGAACCCGCCTTCCGGTCAGGAGATTGTGGGTTCAATCAAATACGTCACGACGTATGGACTTCGGTTTCATGGAAGTTTATGTGCGCATTTAACACGTGCACATGCTCTAGCGGTGAAATGCACATCGTGAGGAAGCCAAGTCTCATGGACTGAAAATCCCAATGGCTATGTCACTGGCAATTGCATATACTAACATGCAAACCGTCGGCATAATATGTGGGCATATTATGCCGAACCTGAACATGGATGTGCGTATGACTGAAGGTCCAAGCAGAGGACAGAGGTGAATCCTCGAAGGGGAAAAGTCGTGAGTCTGTTACTTTTGTAACTATCATCTCCGAGAAGATTTATGGCAAAACAACTGACATATTGACTTCTTAGAACTGATTTTGATAGATACCGTCATTGCTGCCAACCGTCTGTCTATCGGTAGAGGCAGTCTTAAAACGGTCCTCACTCATACCTCTTAGGATTGTAAAAATAACGTAACGATGTGTTTAAAGTCAAATGTGACAAAAGTGGTGTCGGTAAGGTGTCGCGAGTTCAATATCAAATTCTCTATTGCTTATCCTTTAATTCCCAACAGGTCCACGATATTTTAAATTTAATAATATTTCCTTTCCCAATGGGTCCATGAAATTGTAAGCAATACAGGTTTCGATAAGATAGGGCAAATATTTTTTAAATAAGAGAAAAAAAAAACTTAATAAAATGTAATCTATAATTAAATAGATAAATCAGGACGGCTACGGTTAAATTATCATGACCGAAAGAAATTGCTGCAAAAACAAACGTACGCTTTAAATTGGGTTTACCTACCCAAGCCTTCTTCATATCATGTAAAATAAAAGTAAAGTGAAAATGTATTGCTTCAACTGTACTGAAATAATTGTAATTTGCCTATAATAAAAACTTGGCCGAATGTGGAGCTAAAAAGTAGAGCGAAACGAGAATTTTTAAAATGAAATATACTATGGGCCGTATACGGCATACAAAGCGGGGCGAAAGCAGATTTTTTATATGGGCCGAACTTCCTCGGGACGAATATGGCATAAATCGGCAATTCAACTGTTCCAGGAAGCTACATATCTAATAAATAATTTTACACAGCGCCATCTAGCCCCAAACTAAACATAAATTGTAAGATAGGAACAAGATTACGGATATATAATACTTAAATTTTTGAATAATGTTTTTTTTTTTTGATTATTTATTATTCATACTCGTATATTTATTATTCAACATCTTTATTCATCACGCTGAGAGTTTGTCCCGGGAGGAATCAAACCAACAACCTACAGCGCAGAAGGCAATGCTACTACCTACTGAATTGTGGGGCCAATTGTTAAGAAGTGATTCGAAATTGGTCATATTTTATCCATGCACAAATTACCTTTATTTGAACCTACCGTAAAAATGATTTTTTTTTTTAATACAGGACAATCATTTTTACACCGCGCCATCTAGCCCCAAACTAAGCATAGCTTGTATCATGGGAACTAGATTATCGATAGAATACTTTTGTAAATACATACGTACTAATGATTTGTATCTGTATGTTTCCCGAATAAAATAAAATAAATAAATAGATACAATACCCAAACATATAACGAACATATATATTCATCACACAAATGTTTGTCCTGGGTTTGAATCGAACCTTGTGGGTTCGATCGCAAAAGGCAGAGTTACTACCAACTGAGCTGCGAGGCTTGTTGATCGAGTGAGAGAAGCGAACGAGATCTCTCAGTTAAGTTGGGAAATCCGGCACTGTATGTATGTATGTATGTGGCAATGTTTGTGACGGCATAACTCTCGAACGGATTATTCGATGTTCATGAAATTTAAATAGTAAAGAGATAACGTAAATAGAATTTGATTAACGCGGGGGATTTTTGATAAATGGGGTAGTTTTTGAGATATTGGGGTAAAAAGAAATACAATTTTTCGCACATATCTTTTGAATGGTTGATTCGATCAATTCAAAATTTTGAACATGCAGAGACTATATTAATACTCATCAATGAGTTTGAGGATTTTTTTGACACTAGGGTAGTTTTTGCGAAATAGGGGTGTTAAGTGAGACGAGATGATTTTTGGCTTGTGGGGTGTCATTCATAAAATATATTTTTTTTCTTTTTATTAGGGTTGGTTTTTGTAACAAAGGGGCGCATTAAGGGGTTGAAACGCTTGATATGTCTTGTAGGATAGACTGTAAAAAGGTTTTGACTTCACAATTAACTTTCTTTTGATTGCTGAAACCACCCCTGTATTTACATTAAGGGTTGCAAAGGGGGTAAATAAAATTGAAGTCTTGAGAATGTGTTAAAACATGAAAGAGGGGTTCAGACTGATTTCAAAATAAGTTTATTTTGCCCTTATTAGGGGTGGTTTTTAAGATGAAGAGAGCAAAGGATGATCATCAGGTCTTGTAAGATAAGAGAGGGTATTCGAAATATCAAAACTACACAAAGAAAAAAGCTGCTGCCTTTTTGGTTGACTTTACAACATCCGTGGGCTGGAGAGGTAGATTTTTAAAATACAACTACTAAACACAACTACTAAGGCAACAGTTTTGAGAGCACTTTTCAAAAAGCCTTTCCTTTGTTTCATGTTAGTAAGGATACATTTTAGCAACAAGAGAGAGCCTCGAACACTCAGGTGAATAAAGAGAGTTCGAGATAAAAGTGCAAGGTGAGAAAGGTGTAATGAAAGCACATTTTTATCATTTGTTAATTACGTTCTATTTGAGAAATGATCTCCGTCACAAACCAGACATCACGAGATCTCAGTTTGGGGTGAATTACTAGTTATCTACATACCTAAACGAGTACCGGTATAGAAAAAAGTCCCGCAAAGAAATTACCCTCGTTAGTGAAATCGACGTCATATTTCAAAAGCTTCGCAGTGATCGCACCGGCGCATTTAGACCATCCTTGTTCTTGCTTCTTTCCTTTTACTAATTTTAGTTTACCGTTTTTTACCTCGCTGAGTGCTGGGTCCTCACCTTTTTACCTCTTTGGCTTAGTTGTCTAAAACAAACTGCGCCAGTGTTTTATAACTAAATAAATATTACATGACGTTAATTTCACACAGCGCCATCTAGCTAAACTAAGCATAGCTTGCAATATGGGAACTAGATTACGGATAGAATACATTTGTTAATACTTACGTACTATATGATACAACACCCAAACACAGAACAAACATCTATATTCATCACATAAATGTTTGTCCTGGGTGGGAATCGAACCCACAACCTACAGCGCAGAAGGCAGAGTTACTACCAACTGAGCTATGAGGCTTGTTAAACTCATTGGGTACTGAGCCTCTAGCTGTCTATAAAACAACACGTGAGTGTTTTATAACTCCTTGGTACCAAGTCCCTAGTTGTCTATGAAGAACAATGATTTTGCGTTTTAACCGCCTCTGTGGTCTAGTAATTCATCCCACCGATTTCAGATCCAGAGGTCCAGAGGGGTTCGATCGCTAGGGAGAGTACAATATTGTGCTTAGGTGTTTTGTTGGTAGAAGGACTTTGTTTAAGTCCGCCTGGGTAGCTACCACTATCTAAGATGGTAAGATATCATTATTAGGTAAGATAGCCAGTTCCTCAGTTAGTTGACGATTCCGAGTGAAGTGCGCGTCCACCTTCGGCCTTTTTTCAACTTGTACCCAGGTGAGATGAAGGCCAAGAGCTTCCCCGTCGTAAAAACGCCCAACGACTTGATATAAGAACTTCAGAGGAACTGAAAATTATCTTCCACACCAGGTTTATATAAAAATTTTATACGGCATCCCAGCAACGTTTTGCTCTCAGCAGAGCTTGGAATCACTCACCTCCCTGTGTCGCTGTTTCCGCTGTGTAAGACCGTAATGCCTTCAAAAGGCTCCTTCCAGGTAAGCTTGCTCCATCGTAGACCTCATCCTTGCCTATACAAGATTCTTATTCACAAGCTGATCCAATTCTTAGTATAGGTATTTCTTGATTGTTTTGTTTTCATCATGGTAAATATACAAGTGTATAGATGGTATTGGTTTCTTACCCGACTGAGATCAGAGGGAGGGTTATTTTTTAGTTTTTATGCATACGCCTGTTTCTCAGAGGGGTAGGCAGAGATAACGGATTTCCATTTTCTACGCTACATCTATTATTATGCACTCTCTTGTCGTAATTCATGCTTAAAACGGTTCGGGTCGGTTTAGGGTACTCCTAAACTAGCCTTTCTTAAATGTGTCTATGTGCATCTCATGTGGTCTATTGGTTCGCCACAGATATCAGATCCAGAGGTCCCAGGTTCCAGGGGGTACACTATTGTGCTTGGTTTGGTTTATGGTAGGACTTTGTTTAAGTCCGCCTGGCTAGCTACCATAATTATATCTAAACCTGTCGCCATATCAACAATTCTAAATTGTTGTGTTCCGGCATTAAGAGGTAAAAGAGCCAGCTCCTCAGACTGTTGAGGATTCCGGGTAAAGTGCGCCTCCACTTTCGGCCTTATCTTAACTTATGTACCCAGGTAGGCCTTCATCGCCACCCCGTCATACCTAGAATAAAAAAACAATTTAAAACATATGATACGAGTACATTTAAATACTTCTGGATTTGAAACTTCAATTTCCATTTGGTTTTATCAACATACAATAAGCAAAAGTGACCTCAGAATTTCAGGATATTCACACTTACCCTTGTGAGGTAGGTTTAAGGTAGGCGTGTAAAAGTGACTAATGGTTATGATCCTTCGGAGAATCGAACTCTTTTTCTTGAAAAATATATCACTAGGTTATCTAGATGATAAAAACGTAATGGACGTGACAAATTGCTATTTTATGGTTTATAGTCTGGCTAGAGCCTAAGGCTAGTTGATTACAACAGATACGGGTCTTAGGTCTTGACTTATTTTATTTTTACAATTTTTGGAAAACTTACAGCTAGGTTTGTCCAATGATTTATTAAATAACATATGCAACCAAATGTTACATATAGGAAGGTCAATTAAAAGTTTCCACAGATAACTAAAATAAATTATACACGAACATAAACAGATAAGGTAGATAATAGCTATAAAAAGCAGTAAACATAGTAGAAAAAATTAAAATACACAAACACACACAAGAAAAGAAGCTAAGTGCCCAATCTAGCCAACATTACAGTAGGTTTCGCTAAGTAAGCGTTTCAGCTCACTTGTTTTGGTATTGAATATATCATATATCTATATTAGTCCTAGCCAACGTGTTAAACGAGCCAGAGAAATTTGAAGAACAGTTAGGTTATAGCAAGCAAATGTTTAAACTAGTCTGGAGCAAAAAGTATGGTTGTAAGTTCCAGAGATCCAGTCTGTTGGAGACGAAACGTATCAAACCAGTGGCCCCCCACTCTTGAACCACCGAGCAAGCCGACGTAGCCGCCATATTTAATATTACTGTTACCATTTTAGCAAATGCCAAACCAAGTGCGCACCCTATTTTCATCTTATAAAATAAACCATTAATACAGTCCACTACTTTCAATCTACCACCGCTGAGTCATCAACATTTGGTCCTTCGAGCCGGATCATATGTTGATGACGCAGCTACGTTGGCTTGCTCGGTGGTCCAAGAGTGGGGGGCCACTGGTTTGATACGTATCGTCTCCAACAAGTCTCTACCCAATGAATGAGAAAAGAGAGGCGAGAATATGCCATATATATTTAACCGCCTCTGTTCAAGCGACTAATGGTTCTCCTACCGTTGTCAGATCCAGAGGTCCCGGATTTGATACCCAAGGGGAGAACAATATTGTTTGTTTGGTTGGTGGTAAGACTTTGTTTAAGTCTGACTGGCTAGCAACCGCCATCTTAACTAATTCTGTCGCCATAAAAACAATTATTTAGGTAAGATAGCCAGTTCCTCAGTTTGTTGAGGATTCCGAGTGAAGTGCGCTTCCACCATCGGCTTGATGAACCTGAAAATCAGGTTAGATTAAGGCCAAGCACATCCCCGTCTACAATAAAATAAAACTTGAAAAATAAACGACCAGAGAGAAATATTTCACCTTTCACCTAACGAAGTTTGTAAGTAGTACATTAACATTTATATATTTTTTTATTTTTATTCAATAAAAAGTACAATTAAACTAACTATGTACAAAGGAAGCAGTCAGATTATATATGGACCGTTACAAATGGCCTATAGGTAACTTAACAAACACTAACACTGTTGCAGACCAGTACCAGACGGAAGCGTGCCCTAGACACTGGCTGCATTGCCACGCTGAATAGCTATGCTCATTCGATGGTCTTATAAGACCCAGCCCTTGGGTCACGAGTCACCTCGATCAAAAGCCCCGCAAGATTTTTGAAAACCAGGAGGGCACCGGCTCCCCACGGACCCAAGGTCTCCACCCCAAAAGGCTCAAATAGGTAAGCTCTGTCAAGACCACTATATTTGCGCCTTTTGTGATCCTCGGCCGAATCAGCCGCCGCACCAGCCGGGTGGGCAGGCGACAGGGTGTCGACGTAGGTAGCGTCCTACAGTAGCAATACATTAATACATTTCTAAGGTACAGAGTGCTCTAAGAGCTTGTCAATAAACCGATTCGGTCACAGACTATAAAACAAAGGTCCCGGACGTGATACTTGAGAACGTGGCTCCAAAGATGTTCACTCACGATTTCGCGACAGCTCTCAGCCGGTTGATAAATTTGATCTTTGTGTTCTACTGTGAAACGGATTTTTTAACTTTCTTCCTTGCTGAAGTGAAGCCTTAATAGGCTACTTTTGGATAAGCGTGCTCCATTAGGCCACATCTTTACTTGCTTTCCAAGTAAGGATGCTAATCACCAATAAAACAATAATACTATATTGAACCACTCCGCTCGCAAAATGATGAATTAGTACTTCAAGCGGACGTGACATCACGTGACCAGACCTTCATTGATTTAATTTAAAAGTTTGAACGGTTTTCGATTGCTTTGTTGGTATTGTCGGTATCCGTAAAGACTTTTATTTATTTCCTTGTCAATGGTATACAAGTATTACAATTAAGTTAATACAATTAATAGCAAGGAACACAGCCCTTTCCCCTTTTGAGTTCGTCGCGATTTCAAACAGGCGATAGATATGACGTATCAAAATTATTTCAAAAAATGTTGCTGAATTATAAACGTATTACTTTGACTTTGACTTCGGTAAAGTATCAGTTTTTTTCATGTTCATCTTCGTATAGGTACCTTTTTTGCGATTTGACCAGAACTTTCAGAAAGAGTCTACTAGGCAAACGAAAGAAAAACATTTAAAATGAAACCATTGGCTCAATCAACTGATTTTATTTTCCGTTTGCAAGCAATTTCCACCCAGCACATAAAAGCGTCGCAGTGGCATGTGTTTACCACATCAGAAACAAAGCTGAGCCTGACGAAATCAAATAAAACCAGTCAACAGGGAATTTCAGAGTTGTCCAGTCCACCAAATATCGTAGGTCCTCCACGCTCGTCGCCACTAAATCACGGCACAACGTGACGGAGTGACGTGACTGGCATTTCGGACGGATCAATTAAGCACGCGTTTGCGTCGTTTGTTTACGTGCTGTCGTTTTATGGTAGAGCCATGACAATGACGCCATAAGGTGTCGAGTACTTCTTTCTTGTACTTCAATCTGCAAGGACAAGTAAACTTTCTTTACGTATGTTTAGAATTCAGTGTGGTTTGGCGATAAATTGTAGGAAGTTTTCCAGCTGTTGATAGTAGTAAAAGTACAACATATTATATAGTGTATTATATATAAATATCTAATAAATATGACTCTTTTTGATAGACAGGCATACCTAGGCCTCGATTCTATGAATATTCTCACCATAGTGATAATGAAATGATATTTGTCATAACAAATATCATCGCAGAATTACAATGAGGCACCTATAGTAGCAACTCTGCGTGGTTACCATTGTCATAATGAATCGATTGGTTTTGTAGAATCTTGGTCGAGTAATACTAGATAGACCGAAAATCATTTAACGCAGAGCTCGATAAGTCAAAAGTCATTTGCAAGATTTTTTTAGATTATTTTTAAAAGTCAAACGATTAATATCTATCGCCTGTTCGTACTTCGGGCTGTGTTCTATGTTCCATTAGTCTTTAATTGATTTTTTTTATTGGTGATAGCTAAGCGTTTAACCACCAGTTAACTTGAAAAACAAGTGAAGTAGCACAAGATGAAGTACGCTTGGCCAAAAGGAACTGGTACTTAGCTAAGCCATCCCAGAGATCTTTGGGATCTCTTTTGTAAAATAAATCAATTAAGGCGTTTCACGTTGTACGTTTCACTGTGAAAATTGCAACAGACTTCCTATTACGGTTCATGAGATTCCCGCTGACAGATAGTCGGACTAACAAAGAGACGGACAGTGGAGGATTAGTTATAGGGTTCCGTTGGCATCCTTTGGGTACGGAACCCAATATTCTTTGTAGAAAGTTCTCAAAGGCACTTCAGTAATAATACTAACTAGTCTTTTTAATTTGACACTACAAAATATTGACGTTTTTTATTTAGAAAATGTTCATCATAACGATTTCAAGTTTTTAATGAGGAGACTTTCAACTTTGTCCCGATCGAAAAGCCCTGTCTGAATTGAAGATTTTTTTCCCAATTTATTCGCGTGAACTAGCTTTTGCCCGTGTTTTGTCTTCGTGGTACCTACCTATCTAAGATAAAATGTATTTCGCTATATTTCTGTTCTTGTGGTTCTGTCACAGACGTCTTCAGTCTGTCTGTCTGTGCATTCTGTCGGGGTATATTTTCACATGTTCTTAGATAAGATTTTTGATATGATGCGCAACATAGGATATGTCATTTCAGCAGAAGCAAAGGGCCAATTAATCTAATAAAATACAGTTAGTAAATATTATACTATCAATAAAAAGTACAATTAAACTAAATATATACAAAGCAATCAGTCAGATTACCTAAGGACCGTTACAAACGGCTTTTAGGTAACTCAACTGTTCCAGACCAGTACCAGACGGAAGCGTGCGTTAGACACTGGCTGCATTGCCATGCTGAATAGCTATGCTAATTCTCTGGCCTAAATAAGAGCCAGCCCTTGGGTCACGTGTCGCCTCAATCAAAAGCCCCGCAAGATTTTTGAAAACCCGGAGGGCACCGGCTCCTCACGGACCCAAGGTCTCCACCTCAAAAGGCTCAAATACGTAAGCTCTGTCGAGACCACTATATTTGCGCCTTTTGTGATACTCGGCCGAATCAGCCGCCGCATCAGCCCTAACTGATGTCCCAGGCAAATGAGATGGCGCTAGGGTGTCGACGCAGGTAGCGTCCCACACCAAAGGCCTACCCATTTCCCAAGAGGTGTTTTGGGGGATCGGTATTAGGACAAGCACTATGCCAGGCATTTCGAGCCTCGTCAAGATAAGAAATTTGGAGTATATTGCAAGGAACAGCCGAAATTTTCTCAACCAAAGAATGTGTACTATAGACGGAAGACAAGAACGCTGGCAAAGCAACACTAGAAATTTTGCGTATACCTAAGCCGCCCAATCGAACAGGCAGTGAGGCCTGCGACCATGCTCTGTCATCCAACTCAATATTCAAAACCGTGGAAAGGGTGTTCTTTATTATGTTGTGTAAGCCTTCCACCAGCTCGCTGTGTTTTCACAGTTGACAATATCGCAAAGCATAAGTAAATTTTGGGACAAAAAGACAAAATGTTGTAATACTGAAAGCCATATGTGAGTTAATTTTTGAAAGTCTGTTCGAAACCTTCATAAAATTTTGAATTTTGTCGTGGAGGAAACCCGGAAAAGATTCATCAAGAATTGGTGAACCTAGTAGGTGGAGTGAACTCTTATCTACAATAGTAATATTGGAAGCCAAAGTCTCAAACTTTTGAATAATTGAATTTCTAGCCAAACATGTATCTGAAATGTATATTTTACAATCATGTTTCCTAACTTTGATCAATAAGGTGCAGTCACTTAAAAAAAACAAGTAATATGTAGAATTTCAACATTTAATTTCCTTAGATGTTACTAGTACCCAATGTCAATAGGTCCTATACAGTATAAATAAACATTATGTTATTAAACATTTACAAATTAAGATTAAATGGAATAATTAAACATTTACAATCCGTCTCCATATTATGGAACAAGTAAGCAGCCCAGTTCTTTTTTTTTTAATATATTGTACGACGGGTATGCACTTGGGCTTCATTTAGGTATATATCATATTTAATACAGATATGATATATTTCTTTAAAAAAATATCCTGTACGCACTGTAAAATTTCGAAAATTTGAATCCCCGATAAAATGAAACGAATAAATGTTTTTAAACTACAGCGAGCAATATGCCCCGTAGTGTTTGTTGGTAAAGTTCTATGGTTCGATAGTCATAAGTACCAGATCGGGCATTGAACCGCGACGCCAGCGCGCAGCGCCAGGTGGCATCTGATTGATGGACCGTAAAGCCGCAAGAAATCTGATAGTAATCGGATGTGCACCTTTTGTGTGCTCAACGAGATGGGGTCCCCTACACCGACATCATTGTCTTGGAAGATATTATCGCTTTTAGCGATAAGGCCGCCCATGTTCTTAAACACTGCCACGTAATGTTTATGATACATTAATTGATGGTCTGTAGAGTTAAGATTCAGTTCAATTCATTAATTTTTACAGAACACATTAACGTAATAAATAAATGTGCGCGCAGAACCTACACTAAAACGGAGGTCTTAATGTAAGTCTAATGTTTAATTGTTAAGGTAAGTAATCGAAATTACTTATTGTTTTATACTTAATTATTACAAGTGCAAGGTTAGAGTTGTGATTGTGTGTTTGAGGTGAAGTTGGGTGATGGTGAGTTCGAGATGTGTGCTGTGTGTGTGTCAGTGCGTGTGAATGTGTGTGTGTCAGTGCGTGTGTCTGTGAGGGTGTGTGGGTGTGCATATGTCGTGGCCATATCGTAGATTTTCTAACTTCATGGAATGCTCGAGAATTTCGTGAAATGATCGCATTTCATGATGTGAGCAATTTAATTTGACCAGACTATTAAATCATCAACATTTCACGATTTTGTCATCCACTCTGGCTGGATCGTATAAATAACCCTATTTACACGATCCGGTCCATAAAATATTTAATAAAAATGCAGTAGGTATATGTTTGTAACTTGTTTATTGTCATATAAGTCCGACGGACATTGTATAAATAAAATAGGAACATTAAGAAAAAAAATTTACAATAGCTTATAGCATATTAGTGAGAAAGCGGCAAATATTTGGCCGCTATCTCACCTGATGTTAAGTAGCGATATATGCAAGGATATATGGTACCTGTACGAAAAGGTACCTTAGTATACAGGGTGTTTCTTGGGTCAGTTAAAACAAAAGAGCAACTTTGTAGCTTGACAAAAAAAAACAGCTATTTAATACATTTTGGTCGAGTAGTAAATATCTACTACTTTTGTATGAAACAGCAGATTTTTTTGTCGAGCTATTGAGTTATAGCACATAACGTAAAAAATAAAAAAACATTATCTCTATTATGTAATAGTTGTAAAATATAGAAAAATATCAGTTAAATAGTAACGCAATACATCAGCTGGCATAGATTATTTTAATAAAATAAGTGAATAATTTTGTATTTAAGTTAATTACCTACAAACCTCGTAAAATGCGATCCAAACTCTAGCGTTTTTTTTTTCATTTTTCCTCGGTTTTTGCGTGACTTGCATAGTACTTGAGAACCTTTTCATTATAATGAGCGTTTTACGATATGATCAAATAATCTTGACTTTTTCATAAAGTAGCCGCGCGTAAAGTTGCCCATATCGAGAAACGATTTCTTATCATTGATCTGCCTTAGTCACATCATGTGGCCAATAGACAGTGAAACATTTCATGAAGTGTGATCATTTCATGAAATTCTCAAGCATTTCATGAAGTGAATTCAATGGATAGTACCATCTCGGTGACTGCCAGCAGGTAATGGGGAAAAACGATCTAGATTATATCTAGACTATGCACAAACTTTGCTACCTATCAATCTATCAAAATTTTCCTCAGTTTAAAAACATTTCTACAGGTGTCTTGCTATCTTAGCCCGAACATTGTTCTTATACGCCTCTTTTGTGCTATATTACCCTATTTTTGTTAGTCGTACCCCAAAATAGAATACCAAATCTTAAAATTGACCATAACATACTGCAAGTAATGAGGTTGTATTTGCTATTTTATTCAATTTGTACATTGCATATGAAAATTGAAATAGGCTTTGGTAAAGTTAAGCTTACTATCTATTTGCAGTCCTAAAAATCGTCCTTAGGTCTTCCATCTTCATCATCCAAACAGTCTACCAAGGAATAAATAAATGTATACAAAAATTACATTGAATTCAAACAATAGGTTGTGTATTATGATACCTAGACTTGCGCAGATTGCTCGAGATATCATTTGGTTAGGGCACACAAACCATATACGGATCAAGCATACCTTCCGTAACCGAAACAAGCTAGAATGATTGTCATAAGTGAGATTCCTTATTCGCCTTCCACGACATCCGTTGGCTGAAATAAAGGTGTTATTTATAAACCTAGAACACTGCAATCGTATTGGCTAAGTGGGATTAGTGGTGTCTGGAGGTCGTGGGTTTAAAACGTACATTGCACTTTACGCTACATGTTTGTAAGCACTTGCTTCGATATTCAGCCACATCGTATCACCTGAAGGTCTTAGGGCTCCGTAAGTGAAACGTGATGTGCCGCTCGGAAGGTGGAACCCTACTTTATCCCTCGGCTTTGATCGTAAGTGTTAGTAAACAGGGTGTCTTCAAAATTGTGTTATAGGAAACATAGAGTATTTTAAGGGTATTATCCCTCAATGTCTATAAAAACAACACATCTTTTTATAATCCAATTGTACGAATATGCCGCCTTTATAATGGCTGGATAGCCATGGTGACGCAATTGATATATTTAATGGTGGTCATCTGCATAAGTTTAAAAAACTTGCTTATGTCGCTCTGCTTAATCATTAATTTTCTTCTTGTTATGCTTGTATCTAAATTTGTTTAATCGTGATGTGTACACATGCTTTGGAATACCACCTAGTTTAAAATTTATATGTTTCCTTTTTTGTATCTGTTTGTTTGGTTGTATTCTGTTTTGTGTGCCATATGTAATAAAATAAAATAAAATAAAAAAAATATGTTCTTTGTTAGGTGGTGTTATAAGTACAAGGTATAAACGTAGAACACCATTTCCAATTTTTTTTATACTAATTATCTTACTGTCCAATATTATACTATGGTCTGATCTAACCAAGGTCAAGTTTTTTTTTATTGTACGACGGGCAAGCCCTTGGCCTTCATCTCACCTGGTTACAAGTTGAGAGTCCATAATGCTCAACTAACTGAGGAATTGGATAAACGCCGGAACAAAGTTTTTTTTTTAAATTCATATTCATATTCATATTCATATTCATATTCATATTCATATTCATAGGCATATGCATATGCATATTCATATTCATTTATTGCATTCCAGAATTGTTGTTATGGCGACAGAATTAAGTAAGATGGTGGTAGCTAGCCAGGCGGACTTAAACTAAATTCAACCACCAACCAAAGCACAGCATTGCTCCCCCTGGGGATAGAACCCGGGACCTCTGGATCTGAAATCGGTGGGTTGAACTTTGTGGTGGTTTTAATGAATATGAATATGAATATGAATATTCATGTTTATGTTCGTGTTCGTGTTCGTGTTCGTGTTCGTGTTCGTGTTCGTGTTCGTGTTCGTGTTCGTGTTCGTGTTCTTGTTCGTGTTCGTGTTCGTGTTCGTGTTCGTGTTCGTGTTCGTGTTCGTGTTCGTGTTCGTGTTCGTGTTCGTGTTCGTGTTCGTGTTCGTGTTCGTGTTCGTGTTCGTGTTCGTGTTCGTGTTCGTGTTCGTGTTCGTGTTCGTGTTCGTGTTCGTGTTCGTGTTCGTGTTCGTGTTCGTGTTCGTGTTCGTGTTCGTGTTCGTGTTCGTGTTCGTGTTCGTGTTCGTGTTCGTGTTCGTGTTCGTGTTCGTGTTCGTGTTCGTGTTCGTGTTCGTGTTCGTGTTCGTGTTCGTGTTCGTGTTCGTGTTCGTGTTCGTGTTCGTGTTCGTGTTCGTGTTCGTGTTCGTGTTCGTGTTCGTGTTCGTGTTCGTGTTCGTGTTCGTGTTCGTGTTCGTGTTCGTGTTCGTGTTCGTGTTCGTGTTCGTGTTCGTGTTCGTGTTCGTGTTCGTGTTCGTGTTCGTGTTCGTGTTCGTGTTCGTGTTCGTGTTCGTGTTCGTGTTCGTGTTCGTGTTCGTGTTCGTGTTCGTGTTCGTGTTCGTGTTCGTGTTCGTGTTCGTGTTCTTGTTCGTGTTCGTGTTCGTGTTCGTATTCGTATTCGTATTCATATTCGTATTCATATTCATATTCATATTCATATTCATATTCATATTCATATTCATATTCATATTCATATTCATATTCATATTCATATTCATATTCATATTCATATTCATATTCATATTCATATTCATATTCATATTCATATTCATATTCCTATTCATATTCATATTCATATTCATATTCATTTATTGCATTCCAGAATTGTTGTTATGGCGACAGAATTAAGTAAGATGGTGGTAGCTAGCCAGGCGGACTTCAACAAAATCCTACCACCAACCAAAGCACAACATTGCTCCCCTGGGGATCGAACCCGGGACCTCTGGATCTGAAATCGGTGGGTTGAACCACAAGACAACATAGGCGGTTCAAGATTAAGTAACATAAGGGAATTGAATAGCGGGAACTTCAGATATCAAATCAATTATGATTTCCGTTTCTTTTGGCTGTGTAACAGCCCCCAGCCCTCTACAAAACCAATTGATTCACTATAGCAATGCAGAATGCAGGCTGTAACAGCTTTCTAGCTTATCCTCTATCAGAGAAGGCTGGAAAGTTGTATAAACTGTACAATTTAGCAATTAGGAATCGTAATAAAGTATTTTTTCAGAATCTTAGTAGTTTTGTAATTTACTTGTTTTTGTTATTTTGTATGATTTGTTAATTTGATGTACCTACAGGGTGACATGTTCAGTTTTGAACAAACCCTCCTATAAATGCAAAAAGCCACCTATATCGGCAATTTCGGGATAATAACATTAATTGTCATAGTGAAGCGATTGATTTAGTGGAATTGGGCTGGTGTTAGACTTTACGAGCCGCCGAAGACGTATGACCCGCTTCGGATCATTATAAACAATCGCCCAAGGACACCAATCAGCCTTGCGCTCGCGTGTGTAGGGCCACTAAACCAGCGAACACTAAAAACGATAAATGGCGATTTTATGAGGGTACTCACTATAAATCAGCTTAACTAGAGAACTCAATTGATGGGCTGGGAATGCGTTGTTGTTATTTTTATGAGCGATTCTAATGGGGTATAGAACAATGGTACCTATACCTACCTATTATGGGGTCACGGACGTCTATGGCGGTGGTTTGATGGTGGCTTTATGATAATACTTTATTGTACACCTTTTTTATTTTTTTGTACGACGGGGAAGCGCTTGGCCTTCATCTCACCTGCAAGGCTATTACGTAACTCTGTTTCATTCATACATCTATCAATTTTGTAATGCAACATATGAAAATGGCGGTTTTGCGATTGCGTAACTGGCATCGGTTTCAAACAAAGCGTGATTGAAACAACATCTATCGATAGTTGAAAACAGCGATTAACGATGCTCGGCATCAATGAAGTGACAGCTATTGATCACTTCTTTCCATTCTAAATCAGAAACACGTAAAGTACTGTATCAGTCCTAAGAAATCAACAAATGTTAGTAATAAAAGTGTTTTTTTTAGTGATGTACAATGTACAAGTAAGCTACGGAGGTGCAGTAGGTACACTATAGTTTTGTGTGGAGACAAAGTCCTATCAAATCTTATATCACAGAGACGGAGAGAAACATCATAGGAGAAGTGAGATGCTGGCTCTTAGGTATGTTTGTATGAACCAATTTGCTTTTAGGATTCTGTACAATCAACGGTAACGGTTGTAACAAGTTGAGATAAGGCCGAAGATGAAGGCGCACTTCACCCGGAATCCTCAACAAACTGAGGAACTGGCTATCTTACCTCTGATTGCCGGAACACAAAATTTTTTATAAGAATAGTTATTACGGTGACAGAATTAGGTTGTAAATAATAGGCTAGATTTCCGCTAAATGGCGATAGGCATGACCTGTCATGTATTGAATACTAGCTACATGCAAAACGTGGACTTGTGTCGAATGTAAGTTTGGACGTGCCTCGGCCTCCCCCCTAGTAGTAGGTGCTCCGAATAAGATCCACGGTCTGAGTAGTGATCAGAGGTGTTTGTTTTTTTACGTCAAGGAGGTGCTTGGCCATCGCATCTCTCTCACCATTTTTCTAGTTATGATAAGGCCGAAGGTGGAAGCGCACTTCACCCGGAATCTTCAATAAACTGAGGAACTGGCTATCTTACCTCTATATGCCAGAACACAACAATTTAAGAGTTGCTGTTATGGCGACAGAATTAGGTAAGATGGTGGTAGCTAACCAGGTGGACTTAACCACTTAAACGTTCATGGGTAGTATAGTGCCACAAAACTTTTCGACGACTTACGTAGTGGTACTATAGTACCACTAGTACCACTTCGCAAAGCAAAATGTATCGTTTTGTACGCTAACAAGGCTTATTTTACTCTGTTTCTGTGGTCTACCGGACACGGAAATATATTTTGACGGTTCTTAAACCGAGTGGCATTGACATTTCTCGATATCTGATTTACGGCAGAATTTTTGAGTCGAGCGTGAAAATTGTGCATGTGAGCGTGAAGGGTCTTGTAATGATTATTTCGTAAGTGTTTTGTTTTTATTGCGTATTTTTAAATCAGTGATATATTACTTTATTTTTAATAATTTATCCGTTCGAATGTACACCATTTTGCAACATACTTCTATAAACTACAGAGTTAAAAAAATCGTAGTCCGTGTTCGTCGAGTACCTGACAATTTATGTTATTTTCAGTTTTTTTTTAATTAAATGAAATTCAACACATTGCATATGGTTTTGACGATCAAACGATTAGTCATGTATATTCCTTTTTTATTTTTGTTTACTGAGATTTTTGTACATTTCCTACCTTCAACCAAACCAAGCACAATATTGTACTCCCCTTGGGGGTCGAACCCGGGGCCTCTGCATCTGACACCGGTGAGTGGACCACTAGACCACAGAGGTTAACCCACGGGAAGAAAATGGCGTGAAACTATTGATTTGTTTAATATAGAACTAAAAAATTTAAATACACAGTGGGCGGTCGTATCGCTTAGAAGTGATGAGATGTTCTCAAAGTTCACAGCAATTTACAGGCGTGGTTGCATGTCCAAAAGTGGACAGTTACAACAAATAATACTAGCATAGTTGCGTTTTTTTTTTATTGTGCTTGGCCTTCATCTCACCTGGTATTAAGTTGAGATAAGGCCGAAGGTGGAGGCGCACTTCACCCGGAATCCTCAATAAAGTGAGGAGCTGACTATCTTGCCTCTGAATGCCGGAACACAACATTTTTTTTAAGAATTGTTATTATGGCGACAGAATTAGGTAAGATGGTAGTACCTAGCCAGGCGGACTTAAACAAAATCCTACCACCAACCAAACCAAGCACAATATATTGTACTCCCCATGGAGATCGAACCTCTGGATCTGAAATCGGTGGTTCAACCCACCGATTTCAGATCCAGAGGTACCACTAGACCACAGAGGCGGTAAAAATGATCAATGTAGGTCGACCAGTAGTCGTAGGTCACCAAATTGTAACTAGCATCGTATTTACTAGTGCATGCTGCGTTTATTTACCTGAAGTAAAAAAAAAATCTTAAATAAACTACTAATTTTCTTTAAAAATTTTACATTACATTTTTTCGATGTAAAAACAACACGCGTAAAAAATTGCACTGAAAAAGTTTTTTCATTTTAATTTTCAAAATAAAGCCGATGTCGCTTCCACAAATCAGACAAGACAACGACATCTCACACGTCGACACATTAAGCCGCTTAGGCTGATCGTGCCAATGAATAAACACACTTACTTTCGCAAAACATAACCCTTCTTATTCGCCAATCGGATAAATGAGCTAACAGTCTCACAAAACCAAACAAAACAATAATGCCACGTCGCTTAACTGGATTCAAAAGTGCTAGAGCACAAAGCCGGTAACTTCCGATATTGACCAAACCCGGAACAGAAAAAAAACAAAAAAACTTTGGCCATTCGACGAGCCATATGCATCACATTTAAAAGTTTGTCGCAAAAAAGTTTTGCCACGCCATTTAGAACCTTGGTGCGAATAGATAGGGGTTGTTGATGGGCGGATAAAGGGTGTCGTTGCGGTGCTTCTTTGCACATGTGTACAGGATGGTTTATGGTAAAATGTTATGAGAGTTTGGAATATTTATATTGCTTCAGCTTGAGGCAAAACTTTTATAAATTGATCACGTAACTCTTTACGACGTTATCCCCGTAAGGATTGACTTCTGATCAATACAGAATACTTACTCATGTTTTTGCATTGATAGACTATGCAGAGATATTGAGGTCACGTAATATGTACAAGTACATAATCCAGTTCTCAGTTAAGAAGATTGATTGACGCGATATTCTAGAGCTGAGAATGCTCAGGGGCGAGCACGTCTAAGAGGGGGAATATTCGCGAGCCTTCGCATAGTTCCGAGAAAATAAGACAATAACAACTTGTTTATCAATAACACAAAAGGATGATTTACGACCGCTGCGCCGAAAACAATAGTCCCAGATTACGCAACAGTTCGCGCGATCATTCCCGCGCTTACTAGTACTTTCGATAGAGTTGGATATAAATTGACGCGCGATTCGGAAGCAAGTCAGTATTCGATTACTATACAGCGAGTTAACATCAAGTGATATTTGAGTGCGATAACAGTGTTTAGTGATTCGGTAGTATAACTAAGTAGTGTTGTACTGTGTTTGAGAGTAATTCGTTTGGTGCTGAATAAACGTGTTTTATTTTGAGTAATAACCAGTTGCTTTTAATTCTTACGAACCCAAGCTCGTAACATTATTTATCGGTACCCTAATAATCATCCAGGCGAGGTTTGGTGTGCTACGGGTCGGATTAGACTTTGATAGGTGAAAGATATCGTGAAATAAATATAGGAATATTCGGAGTAGGCAAGATCTAATTCCTTGTAGTCTACTTTCAGTTCTACGGTCCTGTTAAGGACCACCTGGCGTTCATCCTCCTGCCAAAGGCGCTAAATGATTAGCTCTGTTCCGTTATAGTCTTCAAGTCCAGAGTGAATAAGTTCCTTTAGATAAGCGTGCTCCATCTTAGGCAACATCTGTACTTGTGTTTCAGGTGAGTCGGTGGTCAAGTGCTTGGCCAATAAAAAAAATAAAAATAAAAAAACTTCCATGGAAGCTACTAAAAAACAAAACATTACATCATACAATCGAAGTCATATTACAACTCGATATCCCACGTTAGGTGGGATCGGCACAACATCTTCTACATGGCCATTTTATTAGAGTTTTGACTGAATTGGTAAATAATGTTATGCGACAAAAAATTGATAAAACTATGACTCTGACTTACAAATAAGGATGTGGACTCGTGGTCACACCAGATTGTCATTGGTGCTACCGGTGGGACTAACAGGAATTTATTTTACTCGTGATTGTGGTTACATAGTGGGCAAAACGAGAAGGGGCTGAATTGCGAACCCGAAACCCAAAAGTTTGAGAAAGGTTGATAAGAAGCTTAGAGGGAGGTAACATTGACCTGTAAATACCTACATATACCCAAAATAGCTACCTTTGTAGTTATTTTTGAAATTTTGTTAGGATTATGAAAAACATGTATAATTCCTTCGTGAATTGGAAACTTGGATTAGATTATATTTTAGGCATCATCTTTAATACCGACAGATATTGCTTAGGGCTAATGCTACTACTACCTACTATGAATACGATAGAATAGTATCCAATGTTTTTTTTTCATTATTTCTTAGATACCTACCTAAGGTATCTAAGCACTTTAAGTCAAAGATGAGGTCTGCAGGTTACGAAATCTGCGGCAGGTTGGTAGTCTTAGCAGGGCTGTCACGGATAAGGCTCATACCACAGATTAAAAGTAATAGTACTTTCGTTGGTGTGGGTGCCAATGTTTTAGCCAGTGGCGTTTGACGCCGTTGTTATACCACTTCTAAATTGTTGTGTTCCGGTAATTTAGCCAGTTTCTCAGTCTTTTTAGGAATGCTGGTGAAGTGCGCTTCCATTTTGAACCTAATCATATCTGGCACCAGTATAGCTATTTTCAAACATTCGGAAAGCCTTATCGGATGGAATTCGGAAGCTTCCGAGAACACAATGTATTAATATTTTGACATAAGAATTCGATGTTTCACACACAAGATCTTCATTAATGGTTTGAGAATAGCTCTGAAATCTATCGGATTCTATGTTGGATCCGACAAAAAAAATATTTCCGATAATACATTTTCCGTGTGTTTGAAAATCGCTATACAGGTGAGATGAAGGCCAAGCGCTTCCCGTCGTATAATAAAGTTGTGCGTTAGTTCGAATTTTGGCCACGTGGAAAACAACACACTTGAAAAGGCAATATATCTCTCAAACACGACACAGCCTACATTACCCTCGCAGACGACAAAGGATGTATTTCACTTTGCATCTGCTTACAAGTGCCTCATACTCGAGTGGAACGCGAAGTGTTCGGCGTAACGGGAATACTACACGCACAGCCGATTACACCTCGTTATTGTAAGATTTGATGTGATTCGAGTATATACCTACTTTGATTTCGAACTTATTAGAAGTGGTCGTGGTTGATTGGTATAATCTTTTCAAATCAAATGAGTACGGGAAGTCTTATCGAATCGAATTCAAAAGCTTTCGATGGAGATTTTTTTTATTTATTTTTTATTGTACGATTGGCATGTTGTTGGCCTTAATCTCACCTGCTTTTTCAAGTTAATTTAAGCCATAATTGCAATATCGGGAAAAAAATATATAAATCGAATATTCCACAGAAAATTTCCAGCACTGGTAAGAGAATAGCGTTGACATCTAACGGATTTTAAGTTGAATGCGACAAAAAGCATCCGAAAACTTTTCGTGATTTTTATTTATTTTATTTTTACTTATTTAAAATAGGACGTCCAACAGACAAAACAAAATACAAACATAGGGTTAGATAAGTAGCAGTCTTAAAACAGTTTGTTTTTCCATTTACAGGACGCCACAGCGTGTACTAATATCAACTCAACTAGACATGGGTAATCAAACGTTTTATGATATGTTAAAATATGGAACAATACTATGCTAAGGTTAATTAAACTAATGCTTTCAACGAGTGAGAGTTGTGAGATCAGAGTGTTTAAATCAGGTACCTACCTACTATTGCTAGGATTTAAACATAAGTGTAGATATCCATTAAATTAAGTTGAGATGAAACTAGCTTCGCAGATTTTTTTTGGATCATTGTTGAAACGTCAAATCTAGCGCCTATTCGGAATCGCGACGACAGAGAGTATTGCAAGAACTTGCAATACTCTTCTTAACTTAACCTCAAGGTTAGGCGTTTTTTCAGTGAATTTCGATTAACATGTCATTAATAATTGTCGACATCACGCTGTCGCCAATGCTCTACAACATAGCAGAACAGAGCAGCATGCGTATTGGATGTGATTTTTACTCGGATGATATAGTGCTACTCAGACTGCGGATGGCTTAAGATGTTAGAAGTTTAACCGCCTCTGTGGTCCATCGGTTCACCCATCGACATCAGATCATCTGGGTTCGATCCCCAGGAGGTAAAACATTGTGCTTGGTTTGGTTTGTAGTATGACCTTTTTTAAGTCCGCCTAGCTAGCTACCACCATCTTACCTAAGTCTGTCGCCTTATTAACAACTTTAAATTGTTGTGTTCCGGCATTTAGAGTTAAGTCAGTTCCTCAGACTGTTGAGGATTCCGGGTTAAGTGAGAATAAACCTTCGGCCTTGAAACCAAATACGAAAAGGCCAAGCATTTCCCCGCCAGACAAAGAAATAAACAAAATGTCTGTGATGCATAGTCTCTGAGGCCGTTGGCATAACAACAACTATAATAATGTAACCCTCAATGGAATGAACGTTAAAAGAGTAACTCAGTTTAAATATCTGGGGCATTTCATTGCCAACGATCAAAAATAATCCAAAAACCCCTCCAAATCAGCCGATTGTAAGAGACGAAAAAGGGATCACACATTTTCCATACTCACCGCACTTGGAAAACGGATTGGTGATCGCAGAAGAAAGCTGTTGCCCCTGTTCTGGTGAGAACCCTTAGTCGGCTTTTACGACATCCATGGGCCGAGTTCGAAGGGTCAATTCTTAAGCCGCGACCACCGCGGTCTCATCTCATATCATGTACACACATGAACATTGTCTAGGGATATTCCATTTCGAAATGATTTGCTTACACACTATTTGCTTTTTAGAAAAAGTTTACATATGGAATTAAACCTCTTTTGTTCCCTTTTCAAACTTTAGAAAAAAAAAAAAAAAGAACGCAATAAACAAAAGATAGAATGGGGTCTCCGATTTAAATTAAACAACGTTAATTTTGCCTAAGATACATTAACTTTTATTTAATTATCAATTAGTGCTATCTAAGTAATTTTTAATTTTAACGGATCTTGTGATATTCGTAATGTCATGTAACGTCGACATTTATGCAGAGGCATGTTACAATCCGGTGCTATCCAACGCGTGGTTGCCAATACCCTAAACACCAATCAAAACGTAATTTCTCGATTGTGGTCACGTTATCGTATTACTGGGGATGTAAGAGAGCGCCACACTGGAAAGAAACGAGTAACCACCCCTAGACAAGATCGTTTTCTCCAAAATTCCGCCAGGAGGGAACCCCAATCTCACAGCAAAGCAGCTAGTGCAAAGGCTTCAGTCAGACCATCAGCTGTCAGTCAGCGACCAAATCGTCAGAAGACGGCTACATGAAGTCGATCTTCATTCTCGTAGGCCGCTTCGTGTGCCAGCTCTACGACGAGGCAATCGCGGAAGGCGACTTCTTTGGGCTCAAGAACATTTGTTATGGAACAATGGCCAATGGACAATGGTTCTCTTTACTGATGAGTCTCGGTTTGGATTCCACCCCGATTCACGAAGAACACGTGTTTGGAGAGTTCCAGGCAGAGAAAGTCGTGGCAATCATGGTTTGGCGGGAATTCGTATTGGCGCGCGAACCGAGCTCATTTGGATAAGAGGCAGCATGACTGCACTAAAATACCGGAACGAGGTCATAGAACCTGTGATCATCCCTCACAGAGTTCAAATTGGCCAGGAACTTCAGCTCATGCATGATAATGCCCCTCCACACACGGCGCGTTTGGTGTCAGCTGCCCTTCAGGAACATGATGTCGCGGTTTTGGACTGGCCTGCACAGTCACCCAACTGAAACCCAATTGAACACGCTTGGGACATGTTACAGCGAAGGGCTTTCAGCAATTTGCCATCAAATTTGACCACAAAAGACGAACTTTTTTGCCATTTAAAAAGAACATGGGATCGCATACCCCAGCGAGACTTTGACACCCTAATTTTGAGTATGAATAACCGGTGCAGATGTTATCAACCGGTGTGTTATCAACGTCAGGGGAGGCAACACTGATTATTAAATTGTAAAAAGGTAATTTTATAAAGTCATGGCAACGTAAAAATAGTTTTAACACAATTTACCGAACCTTGTAAATTTTCTGATTTTTCGAAATATTGTTCCTACTTTAATGTTTATTAAAAAAATATATACAACTGTTGTTTTTATTATTATTAATAAACAACACAAAATAAAGATTCTTGCCATACATAGTTTTGTAAAGAAATTATTTTCAGTTTTTGTAAAAATCAACAAAATGTTGAATATCCCTAGACAATGTTGATGTTTGTATTTATCCAGCAAGTTTTATTAAATGCGCTGAAGAAAAAGATTTAAGGTAATTGATGCTCATATTGAGAGGGTCATGCTCAGAGCTTAGATTATTGAATAATTGATTTACGACAAATAAAGGCATGTTGGCGAAAATTCATTATTGATCCTAGTTTCGACCTTCATCGTGATATTTGTTTCAAAGTCATTGTTTACGAAGAACCATACTGCACAGCTGTTCCTAAGTTTCTGTCGAACAACGTGGTACTCGTATAACTTTACCTTTGCTGCTCGATCCTACTTATTATTATTTGTTAGCTGTCGGTCCAATAAGCAATACGTCCATCTCGCATTTTGCCGTTCGTTTACTCCTCAGTTCGTCCATAATTGAATTTATCCATTTCGAGGTTCGTCATAACGCAGTTCGTCCATTTGGTGACTACATCACAACTGACAAACCAGTTTTACCTTAATAGTCGTATCTAGAATATACATGAAAAAACTTTTGTTGAAAGGCTGTTTTTATTCTGTAGATGATTTTTTTTAATAATAGACAATAATGTATTTTTTTTTTATTGTACCACGGGGAAGCGCTTGGCTTTTATCTCACCTGGTAAAAAAATTAGATAAGGCCGAAGGTGGAGGCGCACTTCACCCGGAATACTCAACAAACTGAGAAACTGGCTATCTTAACTCTAAATGCCGGAACACAACAGTTTTAGAACTATTATTATGGTGACCATTAAAACCAACCAATCCGAATACAATATTGTATTCCTCTGGGATCGAACCCGGGATCTCTGGATCAGAAATCGGTGGGTTGAACCATTAGACCACAGAGGCGCCATAAACTATGCAAAATCTCACGTTCCTAACTCAATATTCTTTAAACGGATATTAGAAAATCAGTCAGCTCTTGACTTCAACTCTTGTGTATAATAAGATAACACTACTATAGGTAGGTACATAAACTGTACGTACATTGATGTTTACATAAACTGTAGAGACATTGGCTATTTTACTTATTTAATTTTATATCTATATTTCAATATTCATGATATCCATTTTGTTTGATTTACATATAGCTAGTTATTTAGTTCTGTGTATTGTAATAATTGTATGTTTTTGGATTGATATTTTATATCTGAGAATAAAAGATTTGATTTGATAACAAGAATGAGGTCTTGAAGGTATCAGAAATCAGAAAACTTACTGAATTTCCTGTCGTCAAAGTAGAAACATGTGGTATCTGTGTAAGTTGTATGCTTTTTACAATGCAAATATGCATTATTGTACCTACACCTAAAAATGTTGTAATTTTCCTTCACCTTGGGTTAACTTATTAGAGTTTTCGTAAGGATCCTCAATAAGCCAGATAAAAGAAACCTTTATTAATTGAGAACCTTTATTACTTGAGAACCTTTATCAAACAAAAATACAAAAATGCAAATATATTTTCTTGATAATATTGTAGTGATAATAGATAATTTGGCCATACTGAAAATATTATATGGCCGCCCATTGATATACACGTGTCACTTAGATATTTATTTTAGGTGATTTTTTTGTCAATTGTAAGGGTAGAACAATTAGAACAGAATTAAGGTTACTACCACAGATTAGCAACTCGACGCAACTTTACTCTAGTTTCGAACTAAGGTGACATTGCTGTGCGTTCAGCCACGGCGCTTATGACCACTAGATGACAGAACTACGCGCAAAATTACTAAATTTTTTTTTATCAGTTGAAAATATAAAACATCTGCTATATACTGTGTTTATTCACTGTAAAAGCTTCAAGGCCTAATTTATTAAAGGTTGATTATTCTTAGTATATAATTAGATTAAACTTTGGTTTCTTTTCCGAGAAAATATTACGTAATCGTTTTGTCATCGACTCTTAAGAGTGATCTATTTATCTATCTACTACCTTTACCCTAATGAGACACTATTTAGACACCCTTCACCACATTCAAAGGGTGCGAGATGAAGAATTTAGGGCAAGACCCAATACGGCTAGTGTACAGTTCTCCGCTAAGAGTTTAAAAACACGCAACTAAAAAAAGTCGGTTATATAGATCACACGATATATATAACAATGAATAAGATAGGAATAGGAACAGTTGTAGCTATTTTTTGTAACGTATCATTGTCTGGATGAGATCAACCGTTACAACTGCAGTGCGAACATTGATACCATTTTTTGATCATCATTGCGATTGATTTACGCGAAACGTCAGTCACTGGCTGGCTTGCCAAGTTATTTTAACATAATATATGTTAGGAAAATATTTTCCATGTTCGTAGCTGGTTACGAAACTCAACTACGAAAGTGGAAACTTCTTTCTTATTTAATAACCGGTTACGAAAGGAAGAGTAAAATTCCATTTTCGTAGCTAGTTATGAAATCTCGGTTATGAAAATGGACCAAAAACTGCTATGTATACTGTTTAGTATAATAAGAAAACCGAAAAATTGTTAACAAGACCGCTTAGTTCCTCTGGAAAAAACACTTGGAGCTTCATTAGGAATTTAGTGTTCTGTTCTTGCAGTGCAGAGGTCGGAGCGTCAACCCGTCGACTGGTGGCTTGTCATCACAACATCACATCACAACAGTTTACCTAAAGACTGCATAGATGTCACTAAAACAGAATATTAATAGGTCAATGCACTTTGCGAAGTATTGTAGAGGAGCGTGAACCGGCGGTGGGGTGAAGAGGAACGAAACTTTGAAGGCCGTTCGCTCTGGGAAGGTACTTCTCAGCAAGACTATATTTCCTGGGGATGTCTAAATATTTTTGTTATCATATTGAAATGAATCTCCTGAAAATGCCATCTGAATCAAGTTAGTCCAAAAACCGCTTACCACTAGATAATATAAGAAATCTGACTTTTTTACAATCTAAGTAAATCAATCTAGCTAAATCTAATATCACTCTAGCTAGTCTGGGCAAGCTGCGAAATCCATCAAAAATGTATGTACAGGACAGGTTTTAGATTTTAAACCCCATCCCAAAAATGAAGTTAGGTTTTTATTTGTTTGAAAAGCAGTACTTATCTATACATGTTGATATCTTTCACTAGCATTGCATGACAAAATATGCCACTATTTCGCAATGCATAGTAAATCGTGCGATATCCTTTGATTTTTTATCTAAAAGTACAAGTGATAAAATCGTGCTTCAATTAAATCGTTTATCACTAATATTAGTATAATATCTTACTATTATAAAACGAAATTAAACCAACAAAACTAAAGAAGTGAAAATAAGATTATACGTGTTTAGGAACAGAAAGTTGAATTCATATTTTGGAAGGCGGTTCTTATCGATAAGTAATTAGATAACTTTACGTCAACGATCCTGTTGTATGGCTTTTACCAAGATTATAAATACATGAAATTACCCGTATAATTACTAGATATCGAATTCTCAGTGAAGTCTGTTTCATTTTTTTTCTAAACTTATAAAAGATAACATATTCAGTTAAACATGCTCAATCGTACGCTACAGTAACTTGCCTCCATTTGATTAGTAGATCTAAGGAGATAACAATAATGCACATAAAATATTTACAATTGATCTTACAATTAACAAGTTTTATTTGACAAACATTAAAAATAACACGTACACTGTAACTAACTATGTAGTTTGTATGTACCTACTGTTGTAGGTTGGGGCTAGATGGCGCTGTGTGAAATTCATGTCCTGTAATATTTATTATTATTATTTATTACCTTCCTGCCTATTATAAGCAATGTACTTTATCGTTCTAATCCAACAAATCTGAATATTTTTTTTCATCTCGCTTCACTGTGCGAGTGTAACGTCCGGAATATTAAAACTATTGTTGCCAGTTGTTACATTTTTTGACAGATCTAGCCACTTTCATGTAACGATAATGTTATATGACAAGCAATCAATCAAAATTTATTTATTTTTCTTCACAAATAAGGCTTAACTTAAAACGGTTGTTACGGAATCTGTTTGTCCCGGGTTCCTTATAGTGCGAGAACGCCAACCTCCGCAGACCGCCGAACATATTTCTATCAAGAAGATGTCAGACCTCGATCGTTCATGGAAGAGACGGACCTCTCTATGTACCCCGTATCTTATCATCATCACAACAACAGCCCGTTAGAGTCCGCTGCTGGATACAGCCTCCTCCAAATCTGGAGGGTTTTCCCATAATCACATAATTGCAAGCGGATTGGTGAACGCAGTTAAGGTTTTGATAATACACAGATAGAAACTGCTGCCCTTCCTATGCTGAGATCCTTAGTCAGTGCTTACGACATCCATGGGCTGAGTTGGAGGAGTCGATTCTTTAGCCGCAACCATACTGCCCAGAAAAAGTACACAACTGGATATGGGCATCCCCCAAAGAGTACAATGGAGATTCTCGCTATTCGACTCAGGTGGAAGCTGCTGCCCAACTCATGGAAGAAACCATTTTATTCGCCTCTTACGACATTTACGGAACTATAGGGTCTATTTATAATTTCTAGGGACCACCACAAAAATTCACGGGGATACTAAGCTGGCAACACATCCATACCAATATAAAATTTGATAGTAGGTAACTCTGCTTATTCATTTCTTTGTTTTTAACTTTTTCACAACTAAACGTCTTAACGGATATTAATGAAATTCGGCATGAATATAGTGTATGTCATAGGAAACAATATCAGCTACTCTTTACATAGGTAGGTACCATGCGCAACCACGGTCAAAAGATAGTACTTATACAATAAGTACTAGCTTAATACTAAGCATAAGGTAATGTAGTCTGGAGGTCGAGATAGTGGCTAAAATATTCATAGCTCGTTGTTGAATTATGCAATCCTCCTCAAATATTCACCATTTTGAATTTGTTTACGTTTTTCCCGTGAAATTTCAGATGAAAAAGTTTATTCTGTGTTTCGATGTGTTAATTTTGAACCGCTTTCTGTTGTTTTATGTTTTCTCCGCACGCTGTTACGAAATTCTCGATATATTTCCATTATCTACCTGGAAGTAATAATTTAACAAGATGAAGTCGTGTAGTACATTTATTTGAAAACATTTTTGTTTGGCGAAAGTAATACCGAGATATTACCAAAGTGGAACATGCATATTATTTGACTTTAACGGAAATAACGCAATCCATTTATTGCGTTGATTCCGTGGAATTTATTTCAAGTTTCAATACATATGGTATGGTATATGGTACTATATATACAATATTGAAACTTGAAATAAATTTAACGGAAACAACGCAATATCTATCTGGATTGCGTTATTTCCTTGAGAGCTTTGCTTCCATCTCACACTCAAATGTGGTGCCAAGTTACGAAAAAGCCGAAGGTAGAAGCGCACTTCACCCGGAACCCTCAACAGTCTATGACCTATGAACTGGACCACAGAGGTGGTTTGAAATTATTGGTCTTTCCCTATCCACCTGAGGCTGTCGTAGAAGGAAACCAATACCCTACCATTGGTTGCCATACGAAGTGCATTAGGCAACTGTATCCACCTAAGTAGTGTAAACACCAACACCCAAGTCAAGCACGGGGATTCACGTCCATAAAAAGCTTCAATATATTTATAATGCTGCTACTGTGGTTTTGTGGTTCGCCCACCGGTATCAGATCCAGAAGTCCCGGGTTCGATCCCAGGGAAATACCATGATTGTGCTTGGTTCACCCAAAGTCTGTCATAACAACATTTTTAAATTGTCGTGTACCGGCATTTAGGTGATATAGCCAGTTCCTCAGATTGTTGAGGATTCCAAGTGAAATGCGCTTTCACCTTCGGTCATATAATATTTTTATACCTGGTGAGATCTTCATCTCATCTCAGCTTTCCCATCGTACCTATACAGTAAAAAAAACTTCGAATGTATGTATGATTCATATAGGTTCTTCATTACGTATTGACGTATTCTGTGCATGTTCTTAGTACTTTTATAACCCCATAAAATCGTAGGCAACTGCCATCAATACACTTCCAATAATTGTAATTTCAATACCGAAACATTGTTCCAAGAACCCACTGCCATAGAGCTAGTATAGCGAGCCAAGAAGTCTTCCACTATCATATAAACATATAATAGTAGAAAAATATTATATTAACAAGCCTCATAGCTCAGTTGGTAGTAACGCTGCCTTCTGCGATGTAGGTTGTGGGTTCGATTCCCACCCAGGAGAGACGTTTGTGTGATGAATATAGATGTTTTTTCAACATTATGATAAGTATGTATTTACAAAAAAAACCGTAATCTAGTTTCCATATTACAAACTATGTAATATGGGAACTTAGTTTGGGGTTAGATGGCGCTGTGTGAAATTAATGTCCTGTATTATTCAAATTTATTTATCTATCAGGCTTGCTTACAAAAATAATGACAGAATTTACCAGAATATAAAAGTCCTGAATCAAATTAATACCACACCCAAACCAGAACAAATACAGATCTAAACTTGCATAAGTATTTGTCCTAAGTGGAAATCGAACCCACCATCTACAGTACAGAAGGCAGGGCGACTAACAACTGAGCCTTGAGTTTTGTTATTAATAGCAACATTCGCGTTATAGCAAGAATGATCGTCGTTTTTTTACAATAGGTCAGTTCTAGAGCCTTTACGCTTGCCTGCGCAAGGACACAATAAAGTAGGAATTAATGCCATAAATGAACTCGATATATCAACCATAGAATTAGACTGAAATTCATTGAAGAAATTATGGCGTGATGACTGTTTTCTGTAAATTGTAGTTTTAAAACACTTTGTGTCTTCAATAACGTATACTTGGCTACGTGTACAAAAAAATACAGTTTTTATATTATTATATCACTAACTGAATCTTTACGAATTTGTTAGTACGGAAGAATTTGTTAGTAAGAACCAATATGGAAAACATACAAAATAATGAACATGTAGCATGCACTATGTGTGTTTTGAAGTAAAAATTTGAAAAAGTCATATACCGCGTACTTAAAGGCGAAATACAATTTAACATAGACACAGAATACATAATAGTACATTTCTATTAAGGCTACAGTGACACAAGGCCATCCCATAAGCCGTAGAGCGAACAGCCCAGTAGTAACATGGCCACCAGCGCGCGCGCACGCTCCGCGAAACAATGCAATCGCCGTGATTCGAAAATCGGAGTGTAGTTTGACGTCATTCAAAGTTACTCGATAAATTTAAAATATTGATAGTGTAACCTCTTTCTATTTTTACTGTGGCTTTCGGCTATTTTTAGATTAAGTTTTAAATGTTTAATTTTATTAAACTTGTCTGTCATTCTGACATTACAACTTAACCTGTTACAGGATTTTAAAGTGAATATACAGTGTACGTTAATTACCATCTGGATTTCCGTGTTTATGACTGAAAGTAAGTAAAAATAAATTGCGGGGAGTACCTGGTACCTGGTACCTGGAATATCTGAATAACACAGGACAGAGAGGAGTGGAGGAAGTCAGGGAAAGCCTTTGCCAAAATAAGTCACACAGATAAAATGGCAGCAGCTGATGTCACTAATGTAAACTGCAACGAATTAAGTATTAATTACGTACTAGTTTTAAGTATCTGAATAAAGGCTTTAATAATAATAAAGTAAAAATAAACCGACCAAGTGCGTGTCGGATACGCGCACAGAGGATTCCGATCCACATTTCAAGGCAAAACATGCTGGTTCTACGTAAATCGTTTTAGATTATTCGTGTGAGTCCGAATCAAACTAGGCTGATTGGTAATATTTGTAGTGATACAATTATATCAAGGTAAGGACTAATATCACAAGTTCGAACTATTTAGGCATTACTCCATTTATGATAAAGAAAAATCATTAGGAACTACACGCTTTTTGTATGAATGCCCCTTTTATTTTTTTTACTATATTTAATTTTATTATTTGTAGTTATAGCGGCAATAGACATACACATCTGTGGTATTACGGACCCCTTCGGTTTCGGAACCCTTTAATCCAAGATTTGTCTCATCAGTATTTGTTTTTATTGTCATTAATTATCAAAGTAATAAGACAATTTTTTAAAACATTGTAAAATGTATTGTTACTTTTCAGCGAACCAAAATTGTTACTTAAATTCATTTTTTTTTTCAATATCAATTCAATCCAACACATGAAATATCATAAGCGGTGGACTCGTCATTATAATGTGCCTTCTATCCCCTCGTTGATGCCGGAAGAGGCGACAAAAGGATGAATGAATGAATGTACCTAAACCTTATTAGTAAATCAAACTGAGAAGCTTAAAAATATTACAAAAGTAAAATTACTTAATATGAGACGATGATAAGAGAATCGAGGATGGTGACATCAGGAGATGGATACTGTCATCCACGCCATTACTGCTATCACCAACCAGCCTACCAAGTGTGATGATTATGGCAAATCCCCATCGCAATCTTTAGAGGAATCCAGCTTGCAGTTGACTTATCCAGGCAGTGATGATAATGATGATACTAAAAATACTTGAGTGACTATTTCGGGTGACATTTTCTTATGTAGTTCTTGTAACAAGTTTTTTTGGTGGGTTCCTGTGGGAACCAAGAGATATAGGATGTCATGTTTACGTGTTTCAGGCGGGTATCACTTGACGGGTGCGTTTTGTTAGAAAAAAATGAGCCCTCCGTCTCCCTTTAGATTGGATTACTATTCCCTATTCCCTACGATGCACTATTCCTACTAATGCAAAGATTACCTGGATTTACTGAACAAGTTTTGCATCTAATTGGGGTGTTAGATTTTGCTTGTGATAATTTCGAAAAAAAGAATTCAATTGAACTGCTCCTTTTTATTCAAAAAATATAACGTTCCAACGGGAAACTAAGCATCTTATGATAGGGGAAATAGATAGGTACTTATATAGAATACTTTTTTTGTAAATGTGTTTTATTACTGGGAGACCTCCTTTATCTATGATATAAATGCCATGCTCCACTGTTACGAACCGCAGCCAGGTTCTTCTTGCGTATATATATGTACCTACTATCCACCAGGGTCAGGTGGTCTTCTAACTCTCCCTCAAAACCAATCGAGTAGACCTCTGCTAGCAGTCACCTCATCTAGCTGACTAAACAATTTTATAAAAAAACAAAAAGGATTGCACCATAAGCCCCCACTTCCTATCCAAGCTTCCAAAATGTAAAAAAAATACGCCTCGGGTCCTAAGTAAAACGAAAAGCATAATGGAATGAAATGGCTGGCCTCAATCCTAAGCAAACAATAACATTCGTTCGGAGCAAATAGTTTCATTCATTGTTTTAGCGAAATACTCAGTTATAACAGTTTATTGCAACTTTTTGCGAAAATATAGCTATGGGTTCCTGAATAGCAAGAATTGTGTCCTTTTTTCGTAGAAGCTGGTAACATTTAATTGATAAAGATGTTCAGCTCTTGACCTTGATGACATAAAGGTCGTAAAACAGCGGAAATACAGTCGCTAGAAGCCGATTCCTAGTTTTTGCTGAGCGTATAGTAGCATAGCTTTGAAAGCGCTTTGTCCTAATAAGTGGGATATAAGCCTGGTGGGGATGATAATTATCTGAAGAATGATATTTGCGGAATAAGGTCGTGCAGCTCCTGGGGCACACTCATCTTTCAACTCCACTTTTCAACCGCTTCCGTGGTCTAGTTTGCCCACCTATGTCAGATCCAGAGTCCCGGGTTCGAGCCCCAGGTGGAGTATAGTATTGGACATTAGACATTAATTTTTACACAGCGCCATCTAGCCTCAAACTAAGCATAGCTTATATGGGTACTAGATTACGGATAGAATACTTAAATACATTTTGTAAGTACATACGTACTATATGATACAACACCCAAACACTGAACAAAGATCGATATTCATCACACAAACGTTTGTCCTGGGTGGGAATCGAACAAACAGCCTACAGCGCAGAAGGCAGAGTTACTACCAACTGAGCTATGAGGCTTGTGCTTGGTTTGGCTGGCTAGCTACCACTATTTTACCTAATTCTGTCGCCATAACAACAATTCTAAAATGGATTCTAGGTGAAGTGTGCTTCCACCTTCGGCCTTATCATAGCTTGAAGATCTGGTGAGATCGTGGCCAAGCACTTCCCGCCGTCATCCAATAAAATAAAATACTTAATGTAGTAAAATAAAAAAAAAAATGGCGAAAAGACCGGTGTCATCCTTAGTATTGCTACTTCACCACAGCTGGGACACCGGTATCTCTTGATATTACATATTACATTTTGGACGACTACCCCTCAATGTTATTTCGGCATTTTTACGGTTGTGAATCTACCAAATGCTACCTCTCATCACAGGGGCAGGAAAATGTCCCTGGTATCTACACTAAGGTAGAACCTCAGGGGTAAGTACGCATGAGATGGTTATGACATTGTAGTACATATATTAAGTTGTCATATTGCGAGTACCCAAACGCCTGAGAAATTTTAATCTAAAAAATGAATCAGGCGATTGGGACCGCGGTCCCTTTTGGCAGCGGTCCCAAACGCCTGTCATCTCGTTTAATAACAAGTGTAAGTGAACATAATCAGTAATAAGTTTATGCACATGGATGTAATATTGAGAACAGTGCAATAAGCAATAGAGTCATAAAGTAAGAATTTCATCATTCTATCAAATAGGGCTGAACAAGCATAGAAATTAATTAACCGCTCAACTGAAAGGGAGCCTTAGTACATTCTAAGACGGCATCCATGATCTCGCAATCAGATTAGCTGAGAAAAGTAAAAAATCCATGATAAGATTTCCTCTATTTTTTCCTACTGCGTCATAGTTAATTGAATCTTTACGAGCGAAGATTTCTCAATTAGGGAGCCAATATATTAAATCTATACTGTAGATGTCAGATTCATGTAGTGGCAAATTTCACATTTTTTTAAACAAAATGTGTTTTTAAGCCACAATACCTTATGCAGATGTACAATCTTAATAGGCTTTTGAACTTTTTGATAAGAGTAGTCGATGTTTTTTTTTTATTGTACGACTGGGAAGTGCTCGGCCTTCATCTCACCTGGTTACAAGTTGAGATAAGGTCGAAGGTGGAGGCGCACTTCACCATAAATCCTCAACAAACTGAGGAACTGGCAATCTTACCTCTAATTGCCGGAACACAACAATTTTAAAAATTGTTGTTATGGCAACAGAATTAGGTAAGATGGTGGTAGCTAGTCAGGCGGACTTAAACAAAGTCCTACCACCAACCAAACCAAGCACAGTATATTGTACTCCAATTGGTATCGAACCCGGAACCTCTAGATCTGAAATCGGTGGGCTGAACCACTAGACCACAGAGGTGGTTCTCATCGGTCCTCGTGAAAGGGCTCGTCTGGGCAAGTACTACCACCATACCAATGTCAGCCGCCAAGCGACACTGCTGTGTTTTGGTTTTAAGGGTTGCCGGGGAAACTACGGGTACACGGGGCTAAACACCATTATGCCTCATGACGGGCGCAATGCAGCGTACGTCAGGTTCTTAGTATTAGTATGGTTAAATAAAAAACATTTATAGATACAGTATAGATACATATTTATTTAAAATTGTATTATGTACCAAGAAACAAAAAATAACAAACATGCAAATAAATCCCTTAAACTAGGTATAATGGGCGGCCTTATTGCTAAAAGTGATCTCTTCCAGTATGCAAAAAAAAACTAGCTCGTTGGGTGCTGTGTCACACACAGTTTCACAGTTTCTTTGTTTTTTGAGTAGCATTGTTGTGGATAGGAACATGTATTATTGAGCTTTGTTTTGTGTTATTATGTTTTCTTTACTAGTAGGTAAGCAAGTAGTATTATTAGTATAAGTACCTAAATATGTAAGGAAGAGTGTCACAGTGGCGACTAACGATGCTAGCACAAACCAATATTGTTTTTTGTTTGTAAACTTTTTAAATAAATAAATTCATTAAGTACATACAACACCCAACGAGCTAAATCTTGTATGTAACCGGTTCAAAGCTCCCCACAAAATCTCATCTCACAGTAGCAATTACTCTCATTACAGTATCACTAGTAAAAAACAATAACCGATTCTGGTTCGAGCCGACCCCGCCCTAATCGATGAGGAGAAATTAAAATGATCGTCTATTTCGTGGCAATAAGTGGGCCGATGCATAATCACGGTAAATAGGGGAGCGGTAGCGCAGGTTTTTTTGAAGTTAAAACTTCTTTTAGGCGCGTTAAGCACTTTTTGGGTAAACAAAAATCATGGAACTCGCGTCATCGTCACCGCACGCTCTTGTGAATTGCATCGTCGAGCTATTAGATCATTATTTTCGAATTATCTATGGTTGAAAGAGGTGTTTATGATCAAGGATTAAAGTTTAAATTTGTCATTAACACTTCTTTATAAACGAAAAATTATTTCAAAAATACTTAATCTAATAGCACGACGACACAATTCACAAGTTACTTAGTTTTCACTTTTATCGGCGGTCCCTAAAGACTGCCCCACATGTTTTTTTTTATTGTACGACGGCGAAGCGCTTCGTCTTCATCTCACCTGCTTTGAAGTTATGATAAGGCCGAAGATAATAGAAGCACACTTCAGCCGGAACCCTGCCAACAAAAACAATCCAGTCTCTGTGGTTAGATTGTCAACAGTTAGAGGAAATTTAGAATTGGTGTAATGGCTACAGATTTAATATGATGGTAGCTAGCCAAGCGGACGTAAACAAAGTCCTGCCACCAACCAAACCAAGGTATTGAATAATAAATAAATATTACAGGACATTAATTTTACACAGCGCTATCTAGCGCCAAACTAAGCATAGCTTGTAATATGGGAAAAATATTACGGATAGAATACTTAAATCCTTTTTGTAAATACATACGTACTATATGATATCCCACCCAAACACGGAACAAACATCTATATCCATCACACAAATATTTGTCCTGGGTGGGAATCGAACCCACAGCCTACACCGCAGGAGGTAGAGCTACTACCAACTGAGATAACCTAGTGACTTACGCTGCACTGCATTGCGCCCATCAACTTGAGGCATAAATGTGTTAAGTCACGTCTGCCCGTAATTTAACCGGCAAATATTCCCTTCAAACCGAAACACGGCAATGCTGCTCGACTGTTGAAATAGGTATGGTAGTAGTACTCCCTCGGACGACCCCTTTCATAAGGAACTCTACTACTCTGAATATGGCATCTGATTACTTATTTACTTTTTTTGTAAATACATAGAGGTGCATAATAAGATACATTGTAACACCCAAATTTGGTGACCCGGGTGAGAATCGAACCCACAATCTACATTAGTGGTGAGGCCTGTTGGGCCCTTACGTCATCTTTGCAATATCAAATGGAAACAACTATTGCAGGCAAGTAAATATGGAAATGGTAAATTGGTTCGATCTACAAGATATCCAACTCTATAATCGAGTCTTGTCTATTACCGACTAGGTCTATGGTTTAATGGGTTAAAAATTCTATTCGTGTTCAAAACGGCTCTCCGCATACTAAGTGTCTGTCTGGAGGTATTTACGTACAGGAGTTGGTCACTTGATTTAAATATGGAAGGAATATTATGCTACTCTTTGTGCGCGTTTGTAACTTTGGGTCGAAAAGTTTTTTAATTAACGAAAAAAAAAGTTTTTGACATGTTGTCTATGAAGTGACATATCGTTCCGGTAATATTGTTTACAGTTTTCATACTAGCATACTAGTAATTGATCTATGGTTGTTACCATGTGGTTCAGACCATTTTTGTATTGTATCACGGAGAAGCGCTTGACCCTCATCCTAGTTTCAAGGTATTATTCTCCCGGAATGCTCAACATATTGAGGAACTGTAAATATAACAATAAGCCTCATAGCTCAGTTGGTAGTAGCTCTGCCTTCTGCGCTGTAGGCTGTGGGTTCGATTCCAACCCAGAACAAACATTTGTGTGATGAACACAGATGTTTTTTCTATGTTTGGGTGTAGTATCATATAGTACGTATGTATTTACAAAAAGTATTTAAGTATTCTATCCGTAATCTAGTACCCATATTACAAGCTATGCTTAGTTTGGGGCTAGATGGCGCTGTGTGAAATTAATGTCCTGTAATATTTGTTTATTTATTTATTTATTTATCTATTTTGTCTCTAAAAGAGAAATCACAACAATTTATAATTAGTTAGAACGGTTGTAGCTAGCTACAGCCAGGCGGACAAAGTCCTACCACCAACCAAAAGCTAGTTTCAATAGTTTGATTAGTTTGTTTTGACAACTTGGCGCGTTTGGTCGACACTGATATGTACCTACTCATTGTAGGACTAGAATAAATTAATATTATTGCTAAATAAAAAAATCACAAATTAACTAATAATGAGTCTTGAGCTTTGAACTTTGATACCACTTTGTTGAATAGAAATTATTAAAAATCTGATTGCGCTCCGGAAATATCCCTAGTAATTAATTCGCTTACCTCATGAAAAAAGTTTCATCGCCAAATTGTAATGACCGTAGTGTTATCGAAGATGCTCAGCATATTTTGTAAGAGGGTAGCAGAAATGCAGCATTTAGATTAAACTGTTTTGACAAAAATCGCTTGCTATCCGACCCTTCTGAAGATGTCGAGTTTTTGATTAAGTTGTTAGAGCTAGGTTTAAGTAAGTAGTAGTAATAAACATTTTAAATAATTTTAACACACTTCTGTGTGTTTTTTTTTATGTCATGATTTATTTTTATACGAGTACAGCTTTATGGGCGATGTGGTCGCTAAGCGACACAGACATTAAATAAAAAAAAACTTTGAACCACGACACAGTCTGAGATATTAATGAATCAAATACAAAGAAAATACGTATCTACTTAATGATAATTCTGTTTACACAACTCCATTGCTAGGAATTATTAATAAAATAAAATTGCTTAACAAATATGAACAAACGCAATATATTTTTTGAGAAACTGTTTACTTCCTAATCGACTCGGTACGAGCCCTAAGGTAACAAAATAGTTCTTCGCTCGACGATTTAGAAAAATGTGATCAATGTGTAAAAGAATAGGATTGTTTTCAGATTGTGTCTTTTGTTTTGCATAATGTTTCCTTGGAATTTTGTAGATTCTCCTGTCTAAACAAACTCTCGATCACTGTGATAACAATCTTCGTGACAAGCAAACTATTCCCTGATGGTTCGTGAAATTTTACAAACATATTAAACGCGAATAGTTATTTCCTACATAATATACGAAACGTCTTAATCGGCCATACCTAAACGGTGGAATATTAGAAATATTCCCGACAGTTTTGACTGTTACAATTAATAAATAAATATTACAAGACAAGACACTAATTTCACACAGCGCCATCTAGTCCCAAACTAAGCATAGCTTGTAATATGGGAACTAGATTACGGATAGAATACATAGATATTTTTTTTTGTAAATACATACTTATCATACAATACAACACCCAAACACAGAACAAACATCTATATTCATCACACAAATGTTTGTCCTGGGTGGGAATCGAACCCACAACCTACAGCGCAGAAGGCAGAGCTACTACCAACTGAGCTGTGAGGCTTGTTCAACAATACAACTTTTTTTTTATACTACTAGGAGACGGGACAAGCAAGTAGCGCACCTGGTGTTTAGTGTACTCTTGCCTATGACAAAGCCTTACTGCATAGGTCACATCCACAAAGAACATAGCCTACACGGCACTGCTTTGCGCCCGTCAACTTGAGGCATAAAGGTGTTAAGCCTCACGTACCCGTAATCTCACCGGCAACCATACCCTTCAAACCGAAACACAGTAATGCTGCTTGGCGGCTGAAATAAGTATGGTGGTAGTAATTCTCCGGACGAGCCCTTTCCTAGGGGCTTCTACTACTATTACTATCAACTTACAACAGCCATGGTTAAGGGCCATAGAAAAAAAATACTGGGGCAGACTGAGGTATTCACCGCTATTTTGTTCATCAGTCAAATTTGTCTACAACTGCCATTATTATCGCTCTCAGCGATAAACCCGCCAATTGTTTTATCAGTGATGCTTAGATTAAGTCTCTGCTATTTGTATTTTGTTATGTTATTTGTAAATGGTGAACAATAAGTTATCTATATATGTATCTGTTAATCCGAATTAGGATCAGTCTTTTTTAAACTTTCGCGATTAGAACACATTATTTTAATTCGAGAAATGGGTATTTATCGCGTATTTTACCTATATTTATCAGTCTTCCCGCGGCCACGGCTAGTGCTACCCTGCCGAAACGTCGGGATAAATATAGGTAACATACGCGATAAATACCCGTTTCTCGAATTAAAATAACGAATTAGGATCGTTCACATAAATTAAATTACCTCACGACGAGGACAGTAGCAGCAGAACACATCCATTTATTTATTACACATTGTACCTTAAGATAGGTAGCCAATTGATTCTGGCGTTACATTGCGGAAATTCATTGCTCACTAAAATAATTAGTAACAAATCCGCTAAATTAGTTGAAAATCTACCGACACGTGTTACGCCTCACAAGGCATCCTTAGCTTAGCAGCTAGACTTATATTTCTTAAGGATGCCTCGTGTAGAGGAGAAACACGTGTCGATAAAAAAAAACGAATTATCACTTACACATAGACATCTATTTACTTTCATAACACACATACACAAACATAACAGAGCGAAATTGACAAACATTCAAACATTTAGCGGATTTGTTACGAAATATTTTTCTGTTTTCAGGTTAACGTTATAACAAGTCAAAAAGGTACAGTTATATGTATTGGTAATTGATTTAATATGAAATTTCTAAAAGTGAAAAAAAAATTGGAAGTATGTTCCACTAAGAACTAAGCCTACTCTTGAAGGATGGTGTGGAAGCTGCATTTCAGTTCGTCTCTGACAGTCTGTTGCAGGTCTTTCGTTTTGTTATTGCAACGAGTACTTCATAGTATTAATGAAAACGGTTATTATTCGCGCGTACCTTTCGAGTACCTACTTCAGTTTGCCCGCCACCCGTGCCTGTTGTATCACACTTGAAACTATCGGGAATATTAAAAGATATGCCCAATTAAGCCCCGTTTCGTATATATTTTTTGTTCCTTTCATTAGATCTCTCAATGTCTACTAAGACCTTGCTGTGTGTAGACTCAAATAATCAACAAATAATTCAGTGTCGGGGAAAGTGGATTATGGATCTTAGTGAGTCAACAGGCAAAATAGAGAATCCAATATTCTAAGCCGGAACAATCTAGTTCGGATTACTTTAAAGCCTTCTCTCCCATTTCGACTTTGACCTTCATTTTCGGTACTCTGGCCTCTGCCTGCTCCAATCCATATCCGATTCAGGTAATTGCAGCCATTGAAGGGTTGCCCACCTCGTAATGGCCGCGGGGCCAATTAGGCCCTTCGCCTTGCAGACGATCCATTCACAAAACTGCTTCGACCACGCACATAAATTACTTTTATTTAGTTTTATTTTTGATTGGTGAATAGGGTGGAGGAGTAAAAGTGACCTATTTATATAAAAATATCGTTTTCGAATACGGGCCTCAAGTTAATGTACGCACGATATCTACCGGTCCCCTCTTAATTACAGGTTAATTAACGAAATAATTGAACTTGTAATTATATAATGGATGTGTTAGATCCTATTAAAGTCAATGATTCAATTTAATCCAAAATCAATTTGCTTCCCTTCAAGAACCTAACCTACCCTAGGTATAGATGAAATTCCAGTGATAGAACGCTTAACATTGGTTTTTACTTAATTTTAAAGTAGCTAGACAATCATTTTAAGCACCATTCCATTTAAGGTAACTACTGCTGTACAGTTAAAGTATCTAATAATTATGCATATATCCTGATATTACCTAAATAAATGTAGTTTATTTCATTCTGTCCTACTAAAAGTTTGATGATCTCACTGCTAAAACATTTTTTTTTTACGCACATCAAAAGTGCAGCAACACCTTGATTTTTAAATATTTTTGTCCGTGTTGTAAATGACGAGCATAGCGTGAGCCACAGTGGAATGTGCTAGTCTTGCGGTCTAATTATTCGGAAGCGAAGTCCTTATTATTTCCCTCTGGTCCGAACAATGGTCCGTCTGGTGAATTCATCATGTCATCGCTTTGAAGAGCCGCTATCCTATTCAGATCACATTCATTCACAAACCCATTCATTTGTCATTCATTCATTCCTGTTCATTCATAATGTGTAGAGTATTGTCAATACTGGTTTATGGTCTTTGGAGTTTTTCTATAAACATTTTTGTAGCAGTAGTCTATCTGTCTGTAAGTTTCAGTGGACTGTAGCTCATAAACCGTAAATATAGACGGTTGATTTTCATATTGTTTATATTAAGGGTGTTTTTTATTGGAAAATGAAATAAAATTAAAAATCACAGAACAAAGGAGTCCCCCATACAATAAACGTGATTTTTTGCCTTGAAATGTGGGTCGGATCTCTCGGTGTAGGTACGTAGGTTGTTCACACTTGGTCCTTTTAAAGTAATTTTATTTTTATTATTTTGTTGTAAAAGCGGCAATACAATATAGAATAAATATGTTAACCATCTCCTCAGTGGTCTAGTGGTTTGCTCACTGGTGTCAGATCCAGAAGCCCCGGGTATCTAACCCCAGGCGGAGTACTATATTGCGCTTAGTTAGTTTGGTAGATCTTACCTAATTCTGTCGCCACAAAAACTATTCAAAAATTGTTTTGTTTCGCGCATTTAGATGTGAGATAGCCAGTTCCCCAGACCGTTTAGGGTTCAGGTTGAAGTGCGCTTCCACCTTTGATCATAACTTGTAAAGTTGAAAGATGAAGGCCAAGCGCCCAGGAAAATAAAAAAATAAAATACCTAGAAAATTTCTACCGCTTACCTACTACAGTTCATACAGTCCGCTTACAGACAGACAGACGGATGACGGACGGACTGAAGGCTTAGTAATAAGATCGCGCCCTTAGGGTACGGAACCCTAAAAATTAACGCCAAAAACAAGTAAAGATTGGTTCAATGCGTACAAATCCTACAGTCTAAAAACCCTATGATTTTGTAATTATACTATGATTTTTAGAATTTAACTAGGTGAATATTAAATCTAATAAATTTTATTGTTAGTTAATCATGTTTCGTGTACTTAGCTGTAAGTTTCCTGTAATTTTCATTAGGGATATAACTTTTATTAAAAAAAAAACGGAAATGAAATTATATCTTATTTATGATCTTGAATGAAATAAACGAATGAACAAAAATACTTTATCGTACACCTTATAAATAAAACTGGATAACTTAAAAAGTATACGTCAATAAGTTGTGGTCTTATAGTCTAGATCTTAATAAGTAAACATTTATTTTCTCACAGCTTCGTCTACTAGCCGATGAGTTTATTAGTTCCTTCCAGAACAAGTCAAAAGGTGTTGAACCAGTTTACTCAGTCGAAATAAATTAAGCTTCAATTAACCATGGGTAAAAAAGCCCACAGCTTTCCCATCAACATTACCAACCGACAGAAGGAAGTGGTCTTAAGTAAAAATATTGCTAACGACCCATCGGGCCCCAGTGAAGTTAATTGTGTTTGTAAGATTATTCGATGGTTTCCTTGATATGCAGGCAAAATATTGACTTTCACTCAGAAAAAAAAGTGTGCATGTATACTTATGTACAGAAAGTAAGAATGTATAATTTTTTAGCGTAACAAAACAAAAATAACGAATTAATAACGTCTTAATAATAATTTACAATCTAAACAAATAAAAATAATAGGTATACAGGTACCGAAAGTTAATCTCAAATCTATACATCACCTAAAAAAGTATATAATATAGAAAACTACTTTTATCACAAATATTCATAATAAATAATCATTCACCACAATATACAATTTAAAGTCAAAGTCAAATATTATTATTCAGTAAGATTTTTAGCATCACTTTGAAACGTCGAATCTACCGCCTGTTCGGAATCGCGACCAGCACACAAGGAGAAAAGCAAAAACTCGGGCTAGTTTTATTATGATCCATTACATTTGCTTAAAACTATCTAATACTATAATAACAAGTTATTTACTGAAGAAAATTATTATTTTTTAGTGCCGGGCTCTAGTTTCTCATCTTCTAGGTAATCTGAAATTTTATAATAAGCTTTCCTGGATAGCTTTTGTTTAACAAAATCATACACATGTGTATGAATCTCAAAGGTGAGATGAAGGCTAAGAGCTCCCCGTCGTACAATGAAAAAAAAAGATGGCACTGTTTAAAAATATATGTCCTGTACTTTCATTATGTCCCCAGCAGAAGCATTGTACGGACCAGTTTCAACACCAAATTTCACGAATTTTATATATTCAATGAGTTTAATTTAATTTGTTGGTGGTTGTAATAAGCAATAGCTTAGCGTGGTATGGACATGTCATGTAGAGGGTAGATTAGAAAGTCACATAGCTAATAGAATGGTATTAATTTAGACGGACGTAGGAGTAGGTGTTGCTCGAGGAAGAGATGAATGGATTGTGTGAATGACGATATGCATGTGAGAGAAGTGGATACTGAGTTGACGGGAGACTGGGGAGAGCTGTTTTTTTTATTGTACAACGGGAAAGCGCTTGGCCTTCATCTCACCTGGTTACAAGTTAAGATATATAGGATCGATGCCATGTGTCACAAGTTAGTTTGGAAACGCTTCTGACTACCCCATACCTTGGGACTCCTTTTGTGAAATAGAGCACAACATCTTGAACATTGGATAGGTCGTTTAGAATGGTTATTATGGCGACAGAATTGGGTAAAATGGTGGTTGCGAGCCAGGCAGACTTAAACAAAGTCCTACCACCAACCAAAACGAACACAATATTGTTCCCTAAGGATCGAATCCGGGACTTCTGGATCTGAAATCGGTGGGTTGAACCACTAGACCACACGAGAACGATAAGAGCAGGAAGAAGAGGTTGAATTAATCGGTTGCTTTCTTTCTTTCTTTAAATGCAAGGTCATAATTCTTAGCCAGACGGAAAATGGGCACAAAGCAATAACAAAATATGGCTTGGAATGATTCCCAACAGAGCGGACAATATTGTATTTGGTTCATTTGGCTTTCGCCACATTTGTAGACCGCTAGCCACAACATCCTGTAGGGTAGGGGGTATGATTCATAGTGCCTATAAACGTGGCGTATTTGTGGTCAGAGTATAATGTGCCTGTATTATTCTATTAATGCGAGGAGTACCTGAGCTTTTTCTTCATCGAAATCTTATGAGTTTGTGAATAATACTTTCCGATATATTTTTCTTGAAAGCGCCAGAAATGCTACAGTTTTTCTGCAGGTCGCGTTAGATAGTTCGCAATGCCAGGTTTGATGATATGAGGATCTACAATTACTGAATACTAGTGAAACGTCCGCGAATTCACTCCCATCAACCCGTGGGAATTTCTTGAAATCCCTACGCTACGAAAGAAGTTGTCAGTCAGTTGAAGAAAAATGGAAATTAAAAATCTCAGATCCAGATTCAGATAATATTTATTGCAAAAATGGGTTTACATTTAAATCTTAATAAATTACATAGTCAAAAAAAAGTTAAAAATTATGTGATGTCGGATATGACTAATTAGATATAAGCAATATTTATTATAGATTTGAAGATAATGTCATATTTTAATATATTACAATTTGTCATTTAAATAATCATGAATTGTGTAATATTTTTTTTCCAGTAGCAATGATTTAACTTTAGATTTAAATATGTTGTTAGAACTAGACTCTAATATAACCTTTGGTAAGTTTTGATTGTAGATCCTAGGCGTCATACAAAATATCTCCGTTCGTTACGTTCAATCAGATCATTAAAATACCAAAAATATCTCTACCATACCCTTCCTTTTACAAGCAATAAGACGAGAAAAGCTATATTACCATATCTGGTATTTTCGTTTTTTTTTCGATTATTTTTTGTTGTATCCAACAACAACATAATGTGGTTATAGGTACCTATATGAATAACTCACTGAGAGCTATACCGCTCTGTGCATTCCCAGAATAATAGGAACAAAGCTAAAACAGAGCTATAGTCTGTGTTCATTGCAGGAGGAAGATTTTGGAATCATTCAATTGATGAAGGTATATTTAAGGAAAATAAAATAATTCGATGGTTAATTATTGATTCTCAAATAATGATTAATATTAATATAACGGCTAGTAAGGAATATAAGAGCCTCAAGCCTACAAGCCTCATAGCTCAGTTGGTGGTACCTCTGCCTCCTGCTCTGTAGGTTGTGGGTTCGATTCCCACCCAGGACAAACATTTTTGTGATGACTAGATGTTTGTTCTGTGTTTGGGTGTTGTTTCATATAGTACGTATGTATTTACAAAGTACTTAAATACTTTGTAAATACATACATTTACAAAGTATGTAAGTATTCTATCCGTAATCTAGTTCCCATATTACAAGCTATGCTTAGGGGCTAGATGGCGCTGTGTGAAATAAATGGCCTGTTTTATTTATTTAATTTCGCGTGGTATTCTGAATAACTTGAGGAATAACTTGCCTACCGGGGCATCCTGTCCCGTAGTGTAAAAGCCAGGGCACGCTAACTCGATTGAGCAGTCCTTTGAAGCTTTCAGCGCTGAATATTGCATTGGCAAGTAAGGTCGGTTCTTTAGCAAGCAAGATTCACAATATAGCACAAAGATTACTCTGTACCCTAAGGGTGCCAACGGGAATCTATTAGGTACTAAGCCTCCGCTGTCCATCCGTCCGTCTGTCTGTCAATGGGCTGTTTCTTTTTATTTTCACAGAGAGAGTATCTGTTGCCGCTATAAAAAAAAAAAAACAAATATTAAACAGGGCCTACACATGTAATTTTTTTCTTGGAATGTGGGCCCTTGGAGTGTGACCGAAATTGGCTGGCTTATTGCTTTATTTATTAGTCTATAAATAAAATTGAACCAAACTTAATGCTAGTGGCAGTATCTTCCTGCCAACCAGGAGGGTAGGAACGAAAAAGTTGGCGAACACACCAAACAGCAATTTCACTGTACTAGCAACAACTAAACTTAACTAAAATACATTATAAAAAATATATTTAAAGGTTTTTTACCAGTGTCAATGTTCCGTTCTTGAACCGAATGGTCTGTTACGTGATGATGGTAAGCGGCCCGACGGCATGACTCTTGTCCCTTGGGAAATGGGTAGGCCTTTGGTGTGCGACGCTACCTGCGTTGACACCTAGGGTGTCGGGCGCCATCTCATCTGCCTGGGACATCAGTTAGGGCTGTTGCGACGGCTGATTCGGTCGAGGATCACAAAAGGCGCAAATATAGTGGTCTCGACAGAGCTTACCTATTTGAGCCTTTTGGGGTGACCTTGAGACCTTGGGTCCATGAGGAGCCGGTGCCCTTCGGGTTTTTAAAAATCTTGCAGGGCTTCTGATTGAGGCGACTCGTGACCCAAGGGCTGGCTCTTATTTAGGCCAGCGAATTAACATAACTATTCAGCGTGGCAATGCAGCCAGTGTCTTGGGCAGGCTTCCGTCTGGTACTGGTCTGGAACAGTTGAGTTACCTTTAGGCCGTTTGTAACGGTCCTTAGGTAATTTGACTGATTCCTTTGTACATAGTTAGTAAGTTTAATTGTACATTTGATTGAATAAAGATTGTTCTTAAAGGTTGATAATGTAAACATTTTGCCTGTTCCGGCAGAAAGCACAGGCCCCTTAATTAATATCCCCTGTGTGTCTTAAGAGGCGGGTAAGGGAAAAAACCACCTGAGTACTAAAGACCTAACCCAGCAGCCAAGCGTAGGCATTATGGCTATGACCCTCTTTGCGGTATGCGATGATGACTATGATTTTTGGTTTTGTGATGGTGATGATGGTGAAATTCAAAAGCCGAGATTACCCCATACACGTGTTTTCAACCAACCAAACTTTGTGGAGAGAGTCATATTTGTAATATGTACCTACTACCATTTCATTTATTGTAAGCAACAGTATCGTTTTGTAAAATCAAAAGGCGGAATTTTATCTGCTCATAAAAACAGATCTTTTATGAAACCGGAAATGTTATAATAGGTACCTACTTAGGCCATTAATAATTCCTTTCCTGTTTCCTATTACCATTATGCGAGAGAAATGATATACCAACTGAACTATTAAGTATTTACAGTTGGGGCTTCGGCTTTGATGAGAGAAAATGCAGACAAAGAACATAAACCTGAATCAAGAACAAAGGACCAAAGAAAGCAATGACATTCAGGTGAGAAAAGGCGATTTTTATATACCTACCTAGTACCCACCTACGTGTCATTAGAGAGAGAAATTGCGACGAAATGTTACGGCTGAGCGTGAAAATACACACAAAAATATCGGTGAAGTATTTTTGTTGCGAATACATAATCAGCAACAAATCTAAATTGTTGTGTTTCCCGACAATTTAGAGGTAAGATAGGTAGATAGATAGTTCCTATTATAGTTTCCTATTCTGTGGAGGATTCCGGTGGAAGTGCGCTTCCGCCTTCCTTTCCTCCGGCCTTATTGTAGCTTGAAAGCTGCTGCGACGAAGGCCAAGCGCATCCCCGTCGTACAATAAAAAAAACACTGAGCAAGCTAATAAATAGGTGAAATTCACCCATTATGAATAGTTCTATTACAAACTTGCGACACAAGCGCCATCTACACATGTTTCTATAAAATACATCAACGCGCTACTTACTACGTGCAGCAACAAGCAGCGCGTTGATGTCTTTAGCACTGTTACCGGGCTACGCGTAAGTTAGTTACAAACTTCTGAAACAGATGGCACTATAATCACATGCAATCTACTCTGTCAAGTGGTTTGTTTATTTGGGTTATTATCTCGTTGTTTTCAGAAAATGGACCGACAAGAGCCTCCAGAGTCATTGACCCATCAGCTGTGCCTCAACCAAGTCACGGCTCCCGCCATCGGTTCCACGTATTACGGTATGCAGTCTGGAAATCTAATTTAGGTCTTCTCCGAATACTTTCAAAGTATTGGTTAGGTACCTATACTTCTATATCCTTCTGTACTTATTTATAACATATATTTTCTTGGTATATAAATATAAGCCACTAAATAGGTAGGCATCACTTATCGCTTAAGTACGTCGCATAAATGTATATTTTTTATGTTAAGATGATCATCACCATACGTCCTTTGCTAAATAGTTCTTTCCCAACGATGCCATGAATGAGCTACTTGAGACGCCTCCATCCATTAACTACCGGCAACCGCGCGGGTCAGCCATGTAGGCCATTTCAAACATACCTTATAATATCAACCAGTTTTTTTGGTTAAAAAAATATACGTATAGCTATCCAGATATGACCCTACATTGCCCAGAACCGAACTCCCAATTTTTTTATTCACAATGCCCTTGGGGCACAAAAAAGGCTTCGATGCACACATGGCTCTAATATATTCGTGTTAGAACGAGATAGAAAACACAACTTTGTTTTCGGTAACCAATGTTTTAGTTCGGCTTGATTTGTCAGAGAGACTATAGTTCTTTGTCTTACAAAATTACGTGAAAACCCGTGAAAAATTTGAGTTTTAAACTACCTTGTGTTCTTGGTGCTATATTTTGCCTTAAATATTTTCAATGGTTCAAAGTCTACGACACATTAAAGTGTGCACGTCACCGGTAGACGTCAAGTTCGTGATCAGAAAACCAAAATAAAGATTAAATCTTAGCTAGAACCAACACTTTGCAGTAAACCAAATTTGAATAAAGTGTCGTGCTGTGCTGTATTTCCTAAGTTCCACTAAGACGTTCAAGCTGGATCCACGAAGAAGGAGCATTTTTGCGCTGAATGATATATATTCGAGCTTCGAAAGTAAGTAGGTTTTTTTTATAGAGCTCTTGGCATCGAAACTTGACCATGCAAGGACGAGCTCTTAGATGGAGCGAGACCAGCCAGAAGCGTATTAACTCTATTCTTGAAGACTGGAAGCTGGTTCTAAGCTCTGGCAGTGCGCAGAATAGAAGATTTTTCAAATCGTTTTGTCCTAATATGTAGAATATCAACTAGGTATTGTAATTCTTATAAAAAAATGGTGAAGGCGATAAACAAAACTTAATTTGTAATGAAATATGGGTATTCATCGCGTATTTTACCCATATTTTATCCCAACGTTTCAGCAGGGTTGCAACAGCCGTGGTAACATAAGTGATAATCGAGAATGTTAAAAAAACAAAAAAGGTAGAACCATATGTTTCAACTGACCTAGCTAAAGGCGGGTGATAAGAATTAAGTACTTTAAAGTTAAGTGTGTCAAGAGCGTATGTAAACAGAATCTTACAACATCTATAGAACAGATGCTTAAGTAAATCGTAGTGCGATCTTGCGATTACAGATGGCGCTATTGGTTGCACTCGTTTATGAAAACAAATGACAAGGTTGATCCTCCGCTGTACCTAAAGCGGAGGATCAACACGACATTTTGGTTTCAGTAATGTGAAATTCGCCACTACATACTGGCTACATGTAACTAATGGCAGCAATATTTTTGAAATAGAATGTTTCGTTTTTCTATGTTGTCTTTTTTAAACTTTCGCGAATAGAATAAATTATTTTGCTACGGGAAAACGAGTACTTATTTATCGCGTATTTTACCTATTTTTATCACGACGCTTTGGCGGGGCGCCGAAAATGCAGATCGGCGGCGCCCCGCTGAAAAGGGATACCAATATAAGTATTTGAATGCTACAATTTATCTAAAATCATTTCATGTGTACCTACATAATCTCAGAGGAACTACCTTAATAAGCAGATTTCAACTAATTGTGCCAAAAAAACGACAAATTTTGGTGTCGTAGGTGTACCGACCTATTAATTTGTTTTTAAAAACCTCCAACAGTTTTAAAATTTTCTTCCCATAATATCTGTGCTTCTGACTGATACAACGCTTATGGAGCAAACAGACATTTTTCTCTTTATTTCGCAGCCCTGAAATTAGAAGAGCGATTATGTTTGCGTGTGGATAAGTGAGGTCAGTTCAGATTCCGCTGCGCTTGAGTCATTGATACCTGCAATAACCAATGGCTTTCAGTTTCCAACAGTCTTTGGCAGGCTGTTTTAGCGGTTTATTATCGTTAACTCTATGGTCTGAAATCAGTAGGTACTAGGTCATACTACTAGTCGTGATACTACTTCCACTAAACTAAAATATTATTTAATAAGATCATAATTATTAATATTATAACAGGACATTAATTTCACACAGCACCATCTAGTTCAAACTAAGCAAAGCTAATATGTATGGAAACAAGACTACGATATAAGACTTAAATACTTTTTTCTGTAATGATTATATCTACTCCCGGTGCGCCCCTTTATTCCCGTCATTCCGTAGGAATTTTCCAAATCCCTTTATTTGTGCACCCCTACTATACTAAACGAAATTACCCCGAAAATGTCAAGTCACTTAAATACTTTTTTCTGTAATTATTATATCTACTCCCGGTACGCCCCTTTATTCCCGTCATTCCGTAAGAATTTTCCAAATCCCTTTATTTGTGCACCCCTACTATACTAAACGAAATTACCCCGAAAATGTCAAGTCAGTCAGTCAGTCATTCAGTCCATCTACTTACCTACTTCATGAGGATTTGACTTATATACCTATAGTGTTATAAAACATTTATCTAACAGAATATCGCAGCCAAATAGCACTATATGCGCACTATACGCGCGAGTTATGCTTTTTGGTGTAGCAAGCGTCCATAGGTATGAGTAATGATCAGTGAATATAAATATTTTTTCTTTTTTATGTACGATAATATTTAGGGAATTAAGTAGCCTATGTAACTGCATATTAATATGTAAACATAAAAACAATATAATATGTTGATTTACAATATGTAAGTACTACTTCTCTATTATCAAATTATTAATTATATTTTCACTAAATAATAGGTACTCCACTCTATACGTACTACACAAAGGCTATCTGAATAAAAATGGTTCATAGCACTGGTACCTACTCCTTCAATGATAGCATAAATCATTTTCTAACTAATATTTCACGTTGCAAACACATCCCTTATCTTTACCTAACTCCTTTAAAATGGCGGCTTTACTTTGACTCCTCAATATCCGAAAAAAATTACAGAAGAAAAGTCGCCATTTTGATTGAAACCAAAATTTTTTTCAGTATTTTATTTCATAAACAATCATTAAAATCGTGTTTGAAAAATATAGGTACCTAATACAAATAATAATTATTACAAATAATTACAAATGTTATAATGACACAAAGTAAAAAAAAATCCTGGCCTATCAATAATATAAAACATAGTCAACGTTGACGTTAGTTACACTACCTATTTATAACTAAAGAACGGGTGGACTGATTTTATGGATCTGTCTCTGCCCCGAATAACTTTTCATATTAGTTTAAAAGAAAAAATATTTTTCTCATATTTTGGAACGGTTTTATGTTTTTTTTGTTCATCTCGGCATTGAGAAGTTTCCTCGCGCATGCTTTGGAGGTACGTTGTTCGCAGGGTCAGCTAGTATGTAATATGAAAATGGCTATATGGATTGAAATTTGTCTTACACAATTTACTACGTAGAAAAAATAATATTTTTTATCCAACAACAGCGCTCGCGTTTTACAGATGTAGTATTTCTATATAATCGCTACTCGATTTATCTTATATTAATAATTTCATCAGAGCCATACACCCAAATGCCTATAGCATAATCGTCTTGTAATAAATGGGTTCCAACATAATAACACCTCCGGTCAACCGGACCGCGGTATAAAAGGCAAAATGTAAAGAGTCTTTAATTTTTAGGGTTTCGTCTGCAGGGGTGATAACGGGACCTCCACCTGTCTGTCAGAGGGCTGTATCTCATGGACCGTGATAGATAGTAGACTGTTGAAAATATTTTATCAGAGTTTGTATTTTTATTGCCACTAACGAACAATATCTAGTTAGAAAAAGGAAGTTGCTAGTATTAAATACGCCCATCGCCGCTTAGCGGAATATACCTAAGCCATTGACACATGTATTTCGGACTTTCGGTTCTAGGGATATGCCGGTTTCCTCATGATGTAACCTTCGCCTTCAGAGCATGAACAGTGTCAAATGCGCACATAAACTTTCGAAAACCGAATAGTCCCTTAGTGCATCGCTGGATTTGAACTTACAACCTCCGGATTGCTTGGCGGGCCTATATACCCTACATCCACATAGCTAAACAATAAAATAATAAAAAAAAATACAGGACATTATTTTTTACACAGCGCAATGTAGCCCCAAACTAAGCATAGCTTGTAATATGGGAACTAGATTCCGGATAAAATACTTAAATTCTTTTGTAAATACATACTTACTATATGATACAACATTCAAACACAGAACAAACATCTATATTCATCACACAAATGTTTGTCCTGGTGGGAATTGAACCCACAGCCTACAGCGCAGAAGGCAGTGTTATTACCAAGTACCAACTGAGCTATGAGGCTTGTTAAATAATTAAAGGGGGATACATGAAACGTATTTTTTTGCCTAGAAATGTGGTTCGGAACCCTCAGAGTGCGTGATCGCACTTGACGGTATATTAATCGTAAGTGGAACTTAGGTAACCATTTAATGATGGATGTGTGACGCACCTTGGAGATAAATGCACTGACATTTTGTTTAGGTTTCAAAAGAATATTACGATGTCCAATTATGTATTCGAGGATAAGCATATGTCTTACAGGCGATAGCTAACGAGCTTGTCCATACGGAATATCTGATTGTCTGGGCGCTGGTAACACCAGATGACCTGGGGCATGAATTGCGCGTTGGTGCCTCAGTATATAAAATGCTAATGTAAATTCATAAAAAACTAATATGTCTGTGACGCATCGGCTATGAAAGAAACTTTATCGGATCAAATTCGGAAACTTCCGATGGAGATTCCAAGAACGCTAATATTCTTCACTCCGAAAACCAAAAAAAAAATGACATAAGTATTCGAGACTTCCACAGAAGATTTTCCGATATAGATTGAGAATAGCGTTGTAATCTATCGGATTTTAAGTCGAATCCGACAACTAGTGATGTTTTTGATCCGAAAGCTTTCCGTGTGTTTGAGACTGCTACACAGGAGTGGACTGTGCATTAACAGCTTGTCAGCTTGTCTGTCTGTCAGTCAAACAGGTAAACAATTAACTATTTATACGTTCTTATAATCAAATTACAGAACCACAAATCTATGTCCAAAGTTATATAACCTGCTAGTGTGGGCGGACAGTTCAATCGAACCGATTAATCGCTCGATTAATTATATCGTATTACAATCTTAATATTTCAAAATCGTTGTGCTTCTGTGTGACTGACTGATAATCTACGTATAGCCTCAATCAAAAATCAAACACTTAAAAAAATATTGTCATTTAAACGGTCAGGTGATAAAAGAGATTTTGTACAGCTTCAAAATGTATCAACAAAGTGAATTAAAAAATAAACATGATGTTTCTGGATGCTCAAGAACCTTTCGACGTACTCCGCCATAAGTTCGAATTATTACCTTTCAAAATCACTTATAGTAGATTTTCCAAAATTTTCTTTCGAATAAAAAAAACGGGATGTGTCGTAAACAAATGAAATGAAAATGAATATATGTTTTTTTATGAAATACATTTTATTTATAACAGCAATAAAAAATAAATTTAATAAATAAAAAAGTAAGGTCATGTATGAAATAAAACAATAAAAGATAATAAATCTATGTAAGGCTATACGCATACCAGCGCTGGTTTTCAGTCTAAAATAAATAAAAAAATAAAAAAAAAAGTCTGAGACAGAAAAGTAAAACGATGTTGCCTTTTTACATTAAATAATTCATATGAACTAACTTAATATGACATATGAAAATGTTTTTTTTTGTATCATAGAATCTTGGCAAAACTCATTAGTTTTGGAGAAATGTCCCAACAGTGGATGTTGATATGATATACCTACATAACAAGTGAAACCGGTGATTGTTACTAGCGAGTTATACCTATTTCCTTGTCACGTCTTAATATAAAACTAATCTAATACCCACGTAATTGGGTATTAGATGTCGGAAGGGGAGATTAATGGAAAAAAGGTTGAATTATGGAGCTCTCTTTCAGTATGGGCATAGAGAACATTGACCAACATTATCAATAGGTAGGTAAGTTTAGTAGGTGGCTTTCCTGGCCAATAATAGCCAAGAATCATTTATACAGTAAGACTTTTTATGTATAATTTTAAAAATTCAAATCTTCGGCCTGTTTGTACTATTAGAATTCAAAGCAAAGTCGTAATTAAATATTGCAAATGTAGGTACATACCTACCCTACATAAGTTTTAAAAAAAAATGGAACCAACTTCACTCAAAACTTTTAGAGGTATGATAGCCATTCCTCAGACTGTTGAGGGTTCTGGGTGAAGTGCGCTTCCACCTTCGGCCAAATCATAACTTGAAACCTGGTGAGATCGCTTCCCCGTCGTAAAATTAAATGTTTTTAATTATAACCAATATTCGGGTAATAAATAATAGGGGATGGTCAAAACATAAGCCTCCTCCTTATTGTCGGGTAGCGAAAAAGATAATACTCTTTCAGAGGCAATAGTATAAAGGAATCCATTATATTTTCTATTTTTAAAAACAGTTGACTTGCATAATTCTAAACAGCTGCACCCACCCACCATAATCCATGAGTCCATAGTTTTGGTCCATCCAACCGCCTGGTACATCTGCCGCCACGGATTAAGTGCTAGTTCCTAGGGGTTGCAAATACCAAGGACAGGCCAACGGAAGCTCTGCACCTGTGAATAAACACACCCTATGTATAGACGGTAGTGCGAGCTTCACACGCATGAAGCTTACCGAACGACAAAGAGACATTTCATATTCGAAGACTTAATTATAGCAAGAGAAATGCGTTTTTCTACCACGCAAAACGAATATTTAGCTTACATTTTTTGTTTTTGTAAGCATTGGGCGACATATTAATAGTTTTTTTTTATACAATACAACTAGGAGACGGGACAAGCAAGTAGTCCACCTGACGTTAAGTGCATCTCTTGTCTGTAACATTGCCTTACTGCATTGCGCCAAATGAGCTCATGAGGCAATGTATGTTATGCCTCGCGTGCCCGTTATTTCAACAGCGACCATACCTTCAAACCGGAACACAGCAATGTTGCTTGACGACTGAAATAGGTGCTGTGGTAGTACTTCCCCGGATGAGCCTTTTTACAAGGGTACTTCTTTTAGATTTTTAACCGCATCTGTGGTCTAGTGGTTCGTCTACCGACGATATATCCAGATGTCTCGGGGGGAGTACAAATATTGTGCTTGCTTTGGTTGGTGGTAGAACTTTATTTAAGTACACCTGTCTAGCTACCACCATCTTAGCTAATTCTGTCGCCATAACAACAATTCTAAAATTATGGTTTTCCGGTATTTAGAGGTACGATAGCCAGTTCCTCAGTTTGTTGAGGACTCCGGGTGAAATGCGCTTACACCTTCGGCCTTATCTTAACTTGTAACCAGTTGAGGTGAAGGTGAAGCGCTTCACCGTCGTACAAAAAAAAAGATTTCATTTATTTCAGGACTTTATTATGAAAAAGCGATCAATGTATCTGGTTTAGACTATGTTTTAAGAGTAGTAGAGTTCCTTGTGTAAGGGCTCGTCCGGGGAAGTACTACAACTATACCTACCTATTTTGGCCGCGTTATTTTGTTTCAATTTGAAGGGTATGGTTGCCGGTGAAATTGGGGGTCACTTAATGCATTAATACAACAAGTTGACGGGCGCAATGCAGTGCAGCGGCTTTGCTTGCTTGTTCCGTTATATGATAATTATAATATATGATGATTATGATAGTTATCGTATAAAATAAAAAAAGGCGACATCGCGATATGGAAACAGTGAAAAGGTGATGCGGGTGAGGTCGATTCCTATTCATCACATAATGATTAAGGTGATTGCCATCTAGATTACCAAACTTTCTCCGTTCAGTGCTTATTTTGAAGTAGGAGCCAGTACTACATTTAGCCTGGGGCCAGGAAACGAGCAAGGTGCTGTTTTGTTCGCAACAATGAGATTTGTTGCCTTGAAAGGAGGATATCGTTAATTCATTAAAATTGCTTTCAAAGCACTTGTTTCATACTCGTAGCTTCAAAATATTATTGTATCCGTTGTTCTTTCTGGTTTTCTTTTTACTATTTAATCCTTTACCAAGTTCTTGGGAACACACCAAAAAAAGACAGATTCAGACATTCGTGCTCCGGCCAGAATGAACAAACCATATTTTTTCAGTAAGTGATCGCTTTTTTTATAGCCCCAATAAATAAATAAACGTTACAGAACATTAATTTCACACAGCGCCTTGCTTCACAAATTTGCTGATAGCCTCAAACTCAGCAAATTTGTAATATGGGAAATAGTTTACGTATAGAAAACGGTTCTCTCTTGTATATTATAAAATTGATGATCCTTTCCCATAATAATCAAATTTCCGAAACCTACTTTGACGACTATCATTTTACCTTACATCACTTGTACGTTTTGCAAATTCTATAATAATCAAAATTCCGAAATCGTTTTATCATAATCGACATAATCCCGAATATTCAAAAGTAATAAACACTTTATCTATAGTTTGGTTTATCATAACAGTCATGTTGTCTGTATATAACTAATTCTAAAATACACTCAGTGCAAGCAGCATGCAAGCACCATGCAAGCAAGCATGTTTTCTGGGACGAACTCCCGCCAGAAAGCTCGCTCGTAACCCCCGCGAATCACTTCTCCCACTCAACCTGCGCTATGCTCCCCCCTTCGGTACGCTAGGTTTCGCGGGCTCGCTCCTCTCAGGACCTCTTTTGCGAGCTTCTGGCTCCGCCTTTTTTATATACACACCCCAATGTCACGCACAAGACCAGATAGAGTCGGGGTTGGCTGTGTCGGTTTTGCCATATATTCGCTACGGAGGTCAGCGGCTCGCTTCGCTCGCCACTTTCCCCCTTCGTAACGCTTTGTTTCACGAGCTCGCTCTTCCCAGAACCATCAATGTGAACTTCTGGCTCCGGGCCGACCGTGTCGGTTCTGTCATTCGTTTTGAACGTACCACTATCACACTTTCGACTAAGGTCATTGATCAATTGCTAATCAAATAGTCCTGATGAGCTCGCTAAATAAACATTCTGAAAATGTAGATCTGCCACCTAAGTATTTCGTTGTTCATAATGTTAATCATTCGTAATACTATGTAGGTACCTACTTATTGTGTTTTATTATCAATAGGATATATGAGTTTAGTTATATTGAAATTTATAGATGTGTATATTTGTAATGCTATATTGTAGCTGAAGATCATTCGGGAATAGATTATTATAATAAACAAAATTTATTAGAATCCAGCAATATGGCAAGTGATGATTATGAGATGTCTGTGTGGGAAAGTGATTTTTGGGAAAGTTATGAGTCGTACGGGAACCCCATAGAAAACATATGTAGGTGCCTATTTGTTTTGTAAATATCATACAATATATATACCCAGACACATAACAATCATCTATTCATCACACAAATGTTTGTCCCGGATTGAAATTGAACCCACAACCTACATCAGAAGATAGAGCTTACTAAACAATAAGTTTTGATACTTGTTAAACAGAAATGTTAGCCGTGGCGGTCACGCCTTAAGAGTCGACCCCTCCAACTCACCCATGGATCTCGTAAAAGCCGACTAAGAAGAAGAAGACACCAGAAGAAGAAGGGCAGCAGCTTCCTCCTGTGCATTATCTAGACGTCGTCGACAGCTTTGGAGGAGGCTCTGTCCAGCAGTGGACACTAAAGGGCTGTTGATGTGAAACAGAAAGGTAGTAAACAAGACATCACGGTTCAATGAACCAAATTTCCCTCAACTTCTACCCTTATAAATTGTAGTCTACATGGCTTGAATGGTATTTACGTTAGAATGTTATCAGTATATTACAATCGGACAACACTCTCCGAAGGTTAATAATTCAATTAATCATTTTTATAACAATATCGTGTGTGTAAGCTGTAATTCTCGTCTTCAACCTTGCAATAAGCGATGCACGAGTGGGTCAAGCAAAAGTACCTACACACAAGCAAGATATGATCTAAAAATCATGCCCAATGGCGGAGCCTGGTCCATCTGCATCGGCTGATTGTCTCACTTTTTATCTTTTTAAGATCTGAAGTGAGCGATATCTTCAAATTATTTGGCGATCCCGCATGTATGATGTATCTATGAGGCAATATTTTCAGTATTACTTGAATAATTACATACAGTGTTGAGAAGAAAAGTTTCCATGTAGCGAAAAGTGGATAAAAAATCCGATCTTCCCCACCAGTAGGGATACATGGAACAGGCACGTAATTCAAGAACGAGTCAACCTATTTTCATGAAAATTATAAAATAAAAACTGTGCTAAATTTATACACCTTCCCAGACTAGTAAAGATATGTGGAACAGGCGAATAATTCAAGAACAGGTTTACCAATTTTCATGATAAAGTCCACAGTTTTCATTTCACGTATTATTGAAGGCAATTAATTTGTATTTTGAAGTACTTAAACAAAGTCCTACCACCAACAAAACCCAGCACATTTTGTACTCCCCTGGGGATCGAACCCGAGACCTCTGGATCCGAAACCGTGGGCTGGTTCGCCCACACCACAGAGGTGGTCAAAAAGAAAAGATTAGCATTGGTGCAACCAAGACATGACGACGAACCAGTACATTACGGTGAAGACGTATGTGTAATGCATTACATTACACTTGGGGTTACGCCACGCCACGCTTGGCGGAGCGTGGCGTGCCGCTTCAGAGTCAGCTCTGAAGCGGCACGTTAGCAAGTTTATTGAAATCATAGGCACCTCAGGGTGCACATGATTTCAATAAACTTGCCCACCTAAAGCTACAGTCGCATGCAGTTATATGTATACCATAAAGAAAGTTGATTTATTAATCATAAAGAAAGAGAAAGAAAGAAAAATATTTATTTGGCACCACGAACAAACACAGCGCATCAACACACAACTTATGTAGGTAGGTAGGTAGGTAGGACTAACTTAAATCTAGTATCAAAAGTTAAAGAAAAAAATAAAATGAATAGTTAGGTACGTAGGTGCACATAGTATACTGCGCCGGGTTGCGGCCTCGGCCTAAAAGGCGCTGATTTTCTGGTGAAATCCCTCTCGAGCGAAATCACGCATAGCAATAGCAAATAAAATAAGATATTAATACATTTAAAGATATTATTACGTATATTGAACGAAATAAATCAACAATAATACTAATAAATATTAGGAAGGAGTTTGGATGGTCAGTGGGCATGTGTATGCTTAAAGTGGACAGCATTCGATATTTATAGTTCTGTTCTTATCTCAAGTAGGACTAATGGAACAAGACAGTACAGTTTGGCGCCAGTTGTACCATCAATGGTACTGCCTAATGGTACAAGTGGTCCGGCGGCAGTCCGGTTAACATGAAACAATTGCTTAATTATATTCGCGTCTGGTAAATTATGTCATTACTTTTGAATTACAGCAGACGGATATTATGTATATCAATAACATCTACCAGATGTACTTAGATATAAAGATATGAAAATTATTCGTGCAGGTATACATACTATTGCAGGTGACTGCACATACTACCTAATAGGTGTGATTGATTGCAATTGTGCTGATTTGTGCTCTGAAGTAGCCATAACTGAAATGTATCCTAACCATTGCCTGAAACGGTCTTGTTTTTGCAAACCTGTATGTGGGTGATGTGGATGAAGTCAACCATTCATCATAATAAACCGGTCAAGTGTAAGTCGGGCACACACCGAGGGTACCGACCCATATTTAAAGCCAAAAAATGGGTATATTTTGCATTTCGTTCTGGAGCATTTGTGTGAGTTCGATTCCTGCTTGTCTGGTTTTTTGTATTTGGTTTATGTTAATAAAGTTAAGGACTAATAAGGACACCAAGTTTGAACTTTGTAGATATAACCGTTTTAACTAGAGGGCTAGAATTTAAAAACGAAAAAATATATATAGTTTTTGTAGGGAGTGGGGATCCACCTATTTCTTATTAAATTTGTCAGGTAATCATATACTTAGGTATATCGTAAAAACAATTCTAAATTGTTGTGCGGAACACAACAATTTTAACAAAGCATTTAAAAGGTAAGATAGCCAGTTTCTCAGTATGTTGAGGAGTTTGGGTGAAGTGCGCTTCCACCTTCAGCCTTTTCATAACTTGAAACCAGGTAAGTCCAGGTACCATTAATCAATCAATCAATCAAAAACAAAAAAAATCATGTCCATCAAAAAAATTGGATCCCGTCGGCTTTTTTTGGGTATCACAAATTATGCACATGATGATTTCACTTGGCAAAGTAATGGAAGAGTACCTACCAACGGTACCTACATATTTTGTAAAATCGATTACAACATCGTTCATTGAGCATGGACCAACTTGCTAGCCTATCTATAATACCCTTAAATCCAAGCTTGAATCTGAATAAGCGTGTCCCAGATAATGGTCAGGAAGTTTCAATTTTGTGATGTCAAATGTCAAAGTGACAGTAAGACTCATAGCGGTTTCTTTACTACAGGTCGTAAAGCGCGCAACACAAATATCTAAATTTACCTTCTACGTCTACAGCTGCATCCCTCTATTGTTGCATTTTTTTGTAACACTACAATGCTGTTGGACGCCTATTTGGTTCATATGGTAGGTAGTTAGTTATCTAGTGAAATGTTAATTGTGTATTATTTTATTATTTATTATAATAGGACATCCAACAGACCTGTTTTGTCTATATGTTATGTATAATATAATATAAATATTACAGGACATTATTTTTTTACACAGCGCCATCTAGCCCCAAACTAAGCATAGCTTGGAACTAGATTACGGATACAATACTTAAATACTTTTTTTTGTAAATATATACGTACGATATGATACAACATCCAAACACAGAACAAACATCTATATTCATCACACAAATGTATATGTACATGTATATGTTTTGTGTATATGTGGCAGTCTTAAAACAGTTTGTTTTTTTAACTTACAGGACGCCACCGCGTGTACATACATATATCAATTAAACTAAAAATAAAACTAAATAAGTATATATAAGTACAAAAACAAACACAAAAATAAATGTAAAGTATTAAAAAGTTTTATGAGATGTTAAAATATACCTTAATAATGAACATTACACGAAACTTACAGTTAAGTACACAAAACATGATTAACTAAAATCAAATTTAAAACAATTAAAATAAAGTTACTGGAAGAAAATATCAAATGGATTATCTACAAAATTAATATCTTGTAGATAACCCAGTCGATCGTTGTCACCACCAGATTTTAATTTTAATTGTATTGCGTCTTCCTTGTTACATGTTGTCTCACCTTTTTAATGTTTTATAATAATAATAATAATATATTCTTTATTTCAGGCTACTAAAGACAAGTTACAGATCTTAATTTAACTTAATCTACGGCCCATAGCGATATACCTTAAAACTAGCATACATATAAAATAAATCTTAATTACTAGATACACGTGTAGTTATTTTATGTGCTGCCTGTCTCTAATATAATGTCAAATAAATACTTTTTATTTTCCTTTCTTTTCTTGCTTTGTACGGAGAGTTTCTGTTTTCGTTCACCAAAATAAATAACTATCAATAGCACAACGTTCTAATAGAGACAAATTACCAACCTCAATTCTGAAGTATTTTTAGAAACTCAGCATGCATCCATGAAAGTTGGAAAGCACTATTATATAACAGTGCTTTCCAACTTTCATGGAACCAGGCTCCCAGGCGGTTCCTTAATGGTCAGCGAAGCAGTCCGGTATATTACCCTGGGCTGTGAAGTGTGTCGGTAGCTCACCATAAACAGTAAGGCATGGTATCCATGGTACTTAGATAGCATGAAGAAGAGCAAAGCAAGCGCAGAAGAGTGTTTTGTTTTACATGGCACATTATAAGCTTGCGTTTGACCACTATCACGCCTGATGTTAAGTAATGATGCAGCCTCCACACTTGGCTAGAAGGAACCTTTTCACTATTCACTAAAGACTCCTTGTGGTGTTCGGGAAACACAGACTCAGACAAAGCTTTCCATTTCTTGCAGAGAAATCGTATTCTAGTTCCTAGTAGAGAGAACTGATACATTTAGGCGTGATCTACCTTCTAGTGGTCTATCCCGGGCAACGGAATCACTGGGTTACGCTAGCTGAATGATCTCAGAGACCACACTCCTGCCGAAGTCTGCGCCAAACCATTTGACATATTCTGGAAAGCTCGCTATATCGTAGACCTCATCCTTGCTTTGGCCTTGAACAGACAAGCCTAAAGATCAATACCTAACCAACTATTTAAAAAATGTCTTGACCCCGAAACTTGCACACTTGGAGCATTTCCAATCATCTAAAACCTATCGCGCATCTCAAAATTGAAATCAGATACCTATGTCTATTCCCGATAAATTACGACCCTAATGTCTTCAAGAAAAGAGTTCCACAGACTGGGTATGCTTGCTACTAAGGTAGTTAGTTGTTGATAAAGACCATAAGACATTTTTTCATGTAAAAGATATAATAATAAAATCAAAGATCATAGAAATTCATGTACCTAAACTCATAAGTAGAGCGTTTATATTACGCAAATGCGGCTATTTAGGCCTCAGTCAGCAGTAAATGTAGGTACCTAACTGCCTAGTCTGGTGCCTTGGATTAAACCTAACTATCAGCATTTGGTGATACCTATGCTGTAGGTATATCACACCAAAGGTAATTGACCTTTTCGGATGACCTATACTGACGCATATTTTAATTTTCACCATAACATACTATAATAGTGAACCAAAAGCCACCATACTGAAATAGTGTAGAGCAAGCGAGTGTAACTTACAGCCTTATTGTCCCAGGTCAAGTCAAGTCGCGAAAGAAATGATATAATGATATTCACAAGCCGCATAGCTCAGTTGGTAGTAACTCTGCCTTCTGCGGTTGCGGGTTCGATTCCCACCCACGACAAACAGTTTGTGCGATGAATATGTTTGTTCTATGTTTGGATGTTTTATTATATAGTACTTGCGCATGTATTTACAATAAAAAAAAGTAATTGAGTATTCTATCCGTATTCAGTTCCCAAATTACAAGCTCTGCTTAGTTTGGGGCTTATAGATAGCGTTGTATGAAATTAATGTCCTGTAATATTCTGTAACATGTACCTAATGATTTTGTGGTGGTACAGAAAAGTCACTGGCTGTTTACTTCCTCTTTTATTGATTCGAAATTTAAATTAAAGACAATAGGTGTGTAGACCTATTGTCATTGATTTAAATTTCGAATACAGACACAGAATAACATTCTTATACGCGCTGTGGTCTACACCTTGCCCATCTAATTCTCGATAGCAGGTAAGTTGCCGAGGGCTGGCTCCTTCGTGGTCAACGGAGCGAAGACACATTACCTGCTGCACCGGCGTGTGACGAACAGTATCGCACTATCGGCTGTAGACCACGTATGGCTTAGAAATGGCCCAGACCATGAGCATAAAATTCACCATTATATTACATATATACATAAATTTCACAGTGCCATCTGGCCCCAAACTAAGCAAAACAATAGGTACATAAATACTTTCTTTTTTGTAAATACATACATAACATACAATACAACTCTAACAGCCAAACAGAAAGCCCCTAGAAGCCCCTAGTGAAAGGGCTCGTCCGGAGAAATACTACCACCATACTTATTTCAGCCGCCAAGCAGCATTGCTGTGTTTCGGTTTGAAGGGTATGGTTGCCGGTGAGATTACGGGTACGTGAGGCTTAACACCTTTATGCCTCAAGTTGACGGGCGCAATGCAGTGCCTTGTAGGCTATGTTCTTTGTGAATGTGACCTATGCAGTAAGGCTTTGTCATAGGCAAGAGTACACTTAACACCAGGTGCGCTACTTGCGTCCCGTCAACTAGTAGTAAAAAAAAAAATCATAAAGAGAAATACCTGTTAGCATTAATCTGATGGACTTCGATCAAACCATTTTAATTAATCTTAGAGAAAACTCGAAAAACTGGTCTTACACTGGAAAAGCACTCATAGAACATAGATCAAATCTAGGCATGATATGTTGCATAACACGTCGTCAGTCTAAAACCTTGTACATATAAAACAAGATAAGCATTGCAATAATTTTGTAGATATGACAAATAATTAACCGAAAAATATTTAATTTTAATATTACAATTACATTCGCGATGCATAGAATGTAATTGTAATATAGCATAGAATATATATAATATATATAACATAGAAGGTCAGTAATTAACCATTTCCCATGAATTACTTACACAATACAGTTTGCCCAAAAGTGAATAGCTCCTTAGCAATAACAGCACCTTTTTCAATTGTTTGTTCAAATACGAAGGCCAGATCTGTATGTTCTCAGGTCTACGTCATGCGAAGGCGAATCTCGACCCCCCAAAGAAACCTAACAAACCTTCAGTACGATTACTGCGCTTGAGCTTCTCTGTGCTCTACTGTTCCGCGATAGACCAATCAGAGCACGCACTCGCGTTCGTATTTTGAAAAACCACACACGCGTATTTCAAATTTGTGCTTGTGCAACGAAATCAAAATTCGAATGATGTAACACCTTTTTTTTTTTCAAGTTACAAAATTCAAAATTGTGAAAAATGAAGCTAATTCTCCTTTCTTTAAATATGTGAGGCCAGTATTGGCATATATTGTTTTTGCGATAAAATATTGTTTGATGTTCATTTAACTGGATTTAGTGCTGCATAGCGAGAAAATTAAGTGATGTGTGTGTGACTAAGTATAAATAGTTCTACGCTTGGTACAATCGACGATTACGTTAATAATTAGTGATTACATGACATACATACATGTTATGTTAAGGCTTCTTTTTACTCTTATACCTAATCTTCTGGGCCTTACATAAGTTTTCACGAAATGTAATACTTACTTTTGAGCTGTTTATTTTCATCACAATCATACTAAATAACTTACTACTAAGTACTTACTTATCTTTCCATTTATGTAAAGTTTTATCACGTAAAAACGAATAGAGAAATGTTTTGAAACGCATATTATTAAAAAAGCTTACCCCTAATATGAAAGCAAAACTTACTCGTATAATAATACCTTCGCTAAGGACAAGAAGACACATTTTTGAATAACAAACGCAGCCTAATCGGGAAAAGGATATACCTATCTTATTAAATGAGAATCCGATCCACCATTGTATTTAAAAAAGAATGGAGTCACACTTGGGCGCCTTTCCACAATAAGCTAAGATAGGCATGCAATTAAACAAGCCAAACAATACGGTATTATACAGCACCAGACGTGTGAGGCAATTAATATAACAACTGTTAGGCCTACTTTACTTACAATACAAGTTACAACGGGGTAGGTACTAGTCCAACCGCGATCGTTCCGAACATGTGTGAGGGCGCCTGTTTCTTTGCCAATCTGAAAGAGTAACTTGTCTTGCCGTGGTGGTACTTTAGTTCCATGTTTTACCACGTGCATTATTATCATGGCCGCTCTGTACACATCAGTCTCGTACCTGTCATTGTATCACAGATTACTAAATAAATGTTACCAACAATGTTTCTCATAACCCACGGCGAAGAAGTATTTCTGTAGGAATGTTTAAAGTGTCTTAACCATTTTCTGACCTCTTTTACACTCTTATCCCATTTAGTCTAGAATTGTAGAGGACAGACCAGTATAATATTAATTTTGGAAAATATATCCATATTGGAAAAAAATAGTCATTCTTATTATGCATACCGGTATAGAGGTATTCATAGGTATGCTAAATCACACACATAAATGGTATAAATAAAATGATTTTATATTTGAAATAGGTACATTATTATCTAATTTATGAGACAGGTCTGTTGAATCGAAGGTAGGCGTAAATATTATTGCAAAATGTTATGTTATGATTCACAGCATGCGGTCTCAGTGCAGTGACAAAATATATTATTATTATCTATAGAATAGTCATAGAAAGACCTTTACATTAATTCCACTAATCTAGTTTAAACTGTAAAAGTCATTAATAGGAGTAGTGTTGCAAAAATATGTAGGTACTTTTGGTAAAATTATAGTTCTAATTAAGCAAATAAAATTACATGTTTGATATTTTTCACTAATCAAAAATGAATACCTAGACGCTGAGTTGATCTTCGTTTTTTTTATAAAATCGAAAGTGAACATCTGTGGCTTAAATCGAATAAAGCTAAGGTTGTAAATTATATTATAAATAAAACGGTTTATTGTCATATAGAAATAATTCACGTGTTCAGTTTACGCAGGAAATCGAAAGTTATTATACAATTTATGGAATGATCAGAACATAAAGTGCTGGAATAATGTTGCAAAATATAGGGCTGTAGTAAATTAACTAAAGTGGCAACACTGTCTAGAAATTGATAAAGTGGCACACAAATTCCATAGGGAAATATACCTTCATATTTCAGGAATAAACTGGTACTTATACATTAAAGAACTCGCCTACCTGGTACCTACAAGGTATTCACTAGTAGTACATTTATTGGTTCTCCTACCAGTATGGTTGTGCTTAGTTGATGGTAGTGCTTGTTTTTAAGTCCTTCAGGCTAGTTACCATCTTACCTAAGTCTGTAGGCATAATAACAAAACATTCCAGGGACACCAAACAGTCCTTGCATCTGACATTGTTGCGTAATAAAATCGTACACACATGCATATTGCAGGCATGTATATGTATATACGATATGATCAATAGGGCCCCGATTCTACTAAACCAATCGCTTCACAATGACAATGGTACATAGTAGAATGGTCACTAGAATATTAAGAGCCTATTATTGCAGGCATGTAAGTATATACGATATGAACAATAGGGCCCCAATTCTACTAAACCAATCGCTTCACAATGACAATGGTACATTGCAGAATGGTCACTAGAATCATAAGAACCTATTGTTGCAGGCATGTATATACGATACGAACATCAGGGCCCCGATTCTACTGAACCAATCACTTTACTATGACAATGGTACATTGCAAAATGGTCACTAGAATACCAAAAAGCACCTATAGTGGCAATTCTGAGACGATTGTCATAGTGAAGCGATTGGTTTAGTAGAATCGGGCCCCAGGTCGTAAATGATATTTGGCATTTCATTTACATAAGATGACAGCGAATTAACGAATCGCGGTTTACATTCACTTACTTACATTCACAACAATGCAATGATACAGACTTGTCAGGATTTACTCATGTGATATTGTGCAACCATAGAAAACATAAACAAACGGCGGGTTTTAATTTTTTTGTTATTGTACGACGGTGAGGTGTCCTTTATCTCACCGGATTTTCAAGCTACGATAATTTATTGATAATTCAATAAAAAAAAAACGATAAGGCCGAAGGTGGACTCACTTCACTCGGAAGCTTTCTGAAAAAACTTTTTCAATGTACATCGAAAAATAAATGTACGTTTTTCTCTGGATAAAATTTTTGACAGTAATAATATGATAAAGTAATAAACTAGCAAACGCCTGGGATTTGTTCCCGTCAATCTTTGTCCATGGTAATTTCCCAAAACCATTATTTGTGCATCCGCACTTCAAAAGCTACCGCTACCCTGAAAATTGCAAGTATTTAAAGTTCCAGTCTTTAAACCTTTGATTTAATGAATGTAACTACAAAAGTAGTTACATTCTAGTTCCAGTAGTGATTAAGGATGCAGTAAGGAACGATTAAAAAAAAACACGATATGGCTGGCGGAAATGAACGACCCGGGTGTTTTACTAGTTGTGATATATTTAGTACTTAATTAAAAATAAATCGTTCGCAAAAAGTCGCATTACGGAACAATGTATTAAAATGTGTGCTAAGTGTTGTCACAGCTATATAAGGCGAATCAAATGGGGCCCCTACGCAAATACACATGAATAGCGTAAAAATAACACATACAAAAAACTTAAGATCTGATTTGATAACGATCCCGTTTGGAGCAAATAACCTTTATTTAAATTCACCTTAGTTTTATTGCTAGTTCTATCAGATGTAACTATAGGTACCTAGTTTTTAGCTTTACTCTTTAATCAAATCTTAGACATCATAATATTATTTCATCCAAATTACACGACTAAAATATAGGGGTTACAGCATAAGAAATTTGTGTGTCAAATTAGCCGAGCTGTTTTAATTCTGTTTTTGAGAATCTTACTCTATCAAATTTTTACTCGGTTGCTTATTCTCTCTTTAAACTGTCTACTTATTTTCCTCCGAAGCCTTAACAAAACACGTTAATCGGCGCTTTGCCTGGTCGATTTAAAAACCAATTCACTGTTATTACCTTAGAAAACAAAAAAGAAATGCACGTAAAATGGATACAATCATCATTAGCCCAACAATGTGATGGCAAGCCGAGTCGTAAGGAAAGTAAAAAGAGTCAAGAATGCCACTCTTAACGACCATAAGGAGAATGCACTGCGAACTGAAACTATGAGAATCCCCAACAGTAAAGATATCAAGGATTCTACGAACATAATGGCAGAATTCAATGTTAACCAACTCATAGCGGAACTATCAGAAAACACCAAAGTACCGAAAGGTGAAATCGAACAAATACAAAGAAGATTATTCCAACAAGCGAACGAAATATTAAAAGTAAACAACTTTGCCAATTCCAATCTATCCACTAATCTGGTTAACGAGCCGCGTATCGTCAATATTACACAAAAATATGACAACACACCGGTCTACGGCAGGACGGTGAGAGACAAGATGCAACAACGTTATATTATGGCTAGGGACAATCAACTCGACGCGCAACTAGTTCCAGAGAAGCTTGAAATGTCACCTGACAGTGCATGTGGAATGATAAACGGTGGGCAGAATGGGAATATGCTAAGGGTCGGAGTCGAGCCGACGACGCCAGCGCAGGGAAGAGCTTTTTTCTACGGAACGGGTTCTGCGACGGCCCGCTTAGCGGCCAGTGCGCGCGCCGCTCCCACTAGAGGTGAATGTCTTTCCATTTTTGAATTCAAACATTTATAAAAAGAACCTCATGTTTTCTGACCGATTTGGTGATGCGAAGTTTTGTGTTGTGAATGAGCGAAAGTAATGCCGATGACTCTGAATTTGTGATTGTAACGGTCGCTGTGTGGTTCATTGTACCTACGGATTGTTTGGTATGTGTCCTTAGCTTTATAAACTTGACTACATTTGTGAGACGTTGACTCTACAGCGTTTTTCTTCATTTTCCTGGTATGTTACATACCTACCGAACTATCTGTAGATACATCTGTCGTGAGTATCTGTTGACTTGTGAATCGATGATTCATCAACTTGGGTTGTAGATTTGCGTTATCATGCTGCCTGCGGACTAGCTGAGCTTTCTAAAATCGTATAATGTTATTTCACCAATCTATTCAAATTGCAAATGGGTAAATTATGTCCATGGAAATTCCAACATAAAGGACAGTAGCTTACACTTTTAAACACACATATTATCATAGAATAAAACTTATCGAAAGTCGCTTGGCAAATGTCTATAACAGGTTGTCGCATGTATGTGGACTGTAGACTCAAGGCTTTACATGGATTAGAAACGAATTCACCCGATAAAAGATCTAAGCAAACGTGGTGTAATAGGTAGACGTAATTCGCTTGATTTTTATAAACATGATAGGTAGGTACCAGTTTATGTTCATCTATAGAGCACTTCTAAGATAAATGTTACAGGACATAAATTTTACACAGCGCAATCTAGCCCCAAACTAAGCATAGCTTGTAATATGGGAACTAGATTACGGATTATACTAAAATACTTTTATAAATACATACGTACTATATGATACAACACCCAAACACAGAACAAACATCTACATTCATCACACAAATGTTTGTCCTGGGTGGGAATCGAACCCACAGCCTACAGCGCAGAAAGTAGAGTTACTACATACTGAGCTATAAGGCTTATTAAGAGGAACAGAGCTTCTTATCAGGGCTCTATACCGCTTTGCCAATTTCAAATTGGCATTTAAAATAAAATGAAATAACTTTTTGTCTCAAGTTGACGCGCGCAATGCAGTGCCGCGTAGGTCATGTTATTTGTGGCTGTGACCTATATACAGAACAACACAGAACAACAGAAGCCTCTTTGCTGTAGGTGCTATTTGTGGTAGCGACTATATTCCTAAGCTGAACACCAAACCAACATGTCGATTAGTGCTCTGGGGGAATACGTTAGATGCTATTTGATTGGTGGTATTTAATTTAGTGATATTTTTGGGAATACCTCAACATCAGGTGGTCTGTCGTCGTCTCCAAGTTATACAAAAAGTCTCGTATTTTGGTCCAAAAACCCAGTTACTATAATTCAGTTCAACGTGCTAGTAATTAATAGGTCTATATATATATAGATCATCTAGATTTCATGTACGTAATTGTAGAACGGCCTAGTCATGTCAAATGAAGCTGTGAGAAGCTGGCACATTGTGCTTTGATTCGGATCACGGAAATGTCGAATTTGAAGCAGTCGTTTTTTGTTTCATATTAATTACAAAAGTGTAGCAATCTCTGTCCTACAAAGTAGGTACAGTCACCTGTATGAATATACACTTTATCATTTTCAAAATTATACTCTATGACTTTTATATTTACGTCGAGAAAATTGTGTTCCGTCATTTAAATGTAAGATAGTCAATTCCTCAGATTGTTGAGGATTGCGGGGGAAGTGCACTTCTACTTTCATCCGTATCATAACTTGAAATTCAGGTGAGATAAAGGCCAAGCACTTCTCCGTCGTACAATAAAAAAACCCCATTACTTTTGTATTCAAGTCTGATAGCTATACCTATAACACTTGAATTCTAAATTAATGACATATCTACAATCTTATATGTGAATATTTACCATTTAAAAAAATAAGAAGTGTATTATATATTAGTACAAGCGAATGCACCTACTTAAAGTATGAGATCATAATTAACCTTGATACACACGCAAATAGATTATTATCTTTACTAAGTTGTAAGTTAATTATGATGTGCTCTACATTTACATTATTTCAGACCACTTTTTGGCTCAATATATTAAACTCAAGTAACAACAACTAAGTGAAATTTAAACATCGTCACAACTCAACTCGACAGCTTTCTTAAAACCAAACTGTTAGACAGGATAGCCTAAAAAAGCCCCAGAGTTTGTCTATGTTTCTAGGCATAATCATTTTATAAGAAAGTATTGCACAGCCTTATCCGATGAGAGGTAGTATAGGTATGACCAGACTTCTATTACATAAATCACTTTCTTTTAAGTTTAAAACATTTCCGATTTGTCTACTACTCGGGAACACTTTTTGTGATTTTTCGAGGGTCATATATTTATGGAGTTAGTTGCTGAAAAAATAAAGTGACACGGGCGTGTCTAGGTACAGCAGAACTAGATAATATGGAAACAAATTATTGTTCTAGAGGCATTATCCAGGAAGAAAATAGGGGAAAACATTTGTATGGAGAATCGCAGGCCACGTTCCCTCTTGAAAATACCCAGTAGTAACTCTATACACATTAAGTTTATCGCTCATTTCGAAATAGCATGTCCAATTAAAAAAAAAATGTATGGGAAAACTTTTAGACGAAAATAAAAAAATACTAGGAAAAATTTCTTTGGACTCGGTATTTTTTTACATTAATTTCACATAGCGATTTCAAACATATTGCCAAAATAAGCAAAACAAAAAAAAATAGGAACGAGGAAAATCATACATATATACTTTTTTTTAAAATACATAGGTACTTCTCCTCTCATCGTTACAGGCTGAACAATATTTATTTAAAGCAGATCAGCCTGCACTTACTTATTATGATTATGCCTAGATACCTACATAAGGAGGCCCTAAAAATAACAGATATCCGATATCCAGGTTAGTAGACCGTGTAACCTGTCGTTGAGGTTTCGTCTATTGTGACAGATGACAGATGTCAAGGAGTGGCGAACAATGGGACATGATGTTTGACAGTTCGTGGCTTTTGATATACTACTACTAACAGCTTAAGTCAAGGTTAAGTACAAGGAAATCCAAGCTTAATTGTTTTTGTTGTAAATTGGAATTACCATCGAAAATATTTGCACAGTTCTAGGTACCTACCTACCTAAAGCTCTGACCAGGAGTGGTCATTGAAAGACTGTTTAACAAGAAGGTTCCTAAACATTTAGGTTATTCAGCATTTGTATACCTGCAAAAATGCCCTTATTAAATAAAATTATTAAAAGTAGGTAGGTAACCAAATAACTTAGAATTATTTATAATATTTATCCAAAGCATAAGCAAGTAGGTTCTTTTTTTTTCGTGTGGACGATGTCATTCTCAAGCATAACGTACCTATTTGCAAGTAGGTTATTTTTTACTCGTGTGGATGTGGACTATGTCATTCTTCTTCTATAAGAGAAAAACACAAAATGTTTGAGGTTATGTTTACGTAGACATTGAAATCGTGTTTAGAAACAAAATGTATATTATGTTTGTTGAGATGTAGGCGTTCCTTCATGACAAAACTACTTAACGGGATGAATATAAATTTTGCATAGATATCTATCTAATCTATCTCTAAATATATATAACTCAAAGGTGACTGACTGTCATAGTGATCTATCAACGCACAGCCCAAAACACTGGAGGATCGGGTTGAAATTTGGCATGCAGGTAGATGTTATGACGTAGGCATCCGCTAAGAAAGTATAGGTTTTGTCGGTCTTACCGACATTTTTTAATATGGCTAAAGAAAATCTGAACGTTAATGGAGACGTTGAAGAATGTACTGTCGTTTTTAAGTTTTGTAGACCCTAATTTTTTACACACGCTAAACAAAAGTAAGTACTTTTTATCTACCTATGTACCGTGCGGGATAAGCTGGTATCAAAACAAAATTGAAGCGCTCTAAAAGCATACTTGTAAAGTAGCTCTACTTTAAGCTAACTTTGATGAAAACGGAACAGATGAGTACAAAAAACGGACAGGTTGAATGCACCTGCTTCGAGACTCCCCCATTTTCCGAAATTATGCTAATTTAAGCGTTATCACGTCTGAATAAGATTTAAAATTCATGGTTTGATTGATCTACCGACCTTGGTTTACCGCCTTTTCGTTATTTTTTTCTGAGGAATGTATTATGAGAAATATAATAAATGTTACACCAATCTAAAATATTAATAATTATGGCCCATGTTATAAGTCTTAAATTTGATCCTTTACTGGTTTTATTCTCGTTACGCGGACCTAATGTGGATTACATTACGCTAAAATTCATATAGGCCCTGCCGAGTCTAGCACTCGGCAGGGCCTTGTTCTTGTGGCCATATCGTTATCGTTAAGATTTAGGCCTTTTGAAAATAATAATTAAATAAAAGCTGGCTACGTCTTCGATAATACAACAACAGATATGAATGGGCCTTTCTGTTCTTTTTGCCGTAGAATGATGTCTCTATCGAAGCATTACCCTAAAAACAGATCAAATTTAAAGTGTTAGCATACAAACTTTTTGCACAGGTAGATGGTACCTTTGAAAGCGCTATATAGCACTGGCATGGCACTTGGCACACAATAGTCGGAAAAAGATTACACGTTCTCATTTCAAAATGGCTGACATCCTACCAGCTGTCATGTCTGTCACCTTTCCCGCCTTTTAATTCGTTCGGAAACCACTTTATTGCTTTTTCATTGTGTGATTACAATCATCGAGTAATTCTTTCGTAATACATTGTGTAATATTTCAGAAGACTTCTAAGGCAGTCAGTGCTGTAGGTAAATGTAATGTTTGGGCTTATCTACTACCTACTCTATTTTGTAATGATGCGCCACCATAACTAGAAATATAATTTTTAACGGTGTGCAATCTTATCCACTAAAAAACACTTACAACTGCGTTGATTATCATTATAAGCGATAATGATACGTCGATAGACATTATTTCTAAATAAATACCTAAATGTCTATTAAACACAGAACGGAATCCATTTAACAGATATCCGATCCCGAACTAACCCTGACTCGTAGGCGATTTGTATGCCGATTAACGACCACACAGAAGCCCCAGAAACTCCGATTGCGGCTTTGAAGGCGCGAAATCAAATTTGTAATTCAATCTATTGGTTTTGTTTTGTCAGGATGTAAATCTGTTCCCACAGGGATACCAATCCTAGCATACAGAGATTGGTACCTAGTAACGTCGGAAAATTTCAGCATCACCAGAAAATGATAAAATAAATGGTTCAAGTAGTAATGGCGAGTCAAATAAAGTCAATAGAAGGTAATGAACCCACGATGAAGGTAACAGAATGTTGATCAAAAAATCCAAAAGACATTTATTTTTTTAAACTTAACTGCACACACAATAACTAATAAAAGCATATAAACATAGAAGTAAAAAGAGTTTGACAAAGGCGAGCTTAACCCTAATAGACCAGGGTAGAAGCCTTTAAAAATAATGAAAAGTGAAAGAAAATTATAGTAGGATGAAACCCATTAGAAAAGGAGGGAATTATTATAAAAATGAAAGGAAAAATAATTTACGGGCGATCTGAGGTCGGGAAGGGGATGGGGGTGAGTTTTTAAGGGTAAAAAACGGTTTTTCCCGATTTCCGTCAAAACTAAAAGTCCTATCGAAAAAAGTCAAATGGCAAAGTTGTAGATAATGAAAAGATCTAAAACTTTTCTATTGACACTTTTTTCACATAACCTCAAAATTTATGTGAAAAATTCAAAAAACCAAGTTTTTGGTTTTTTATTTTTATCTTTTACAAAAAATCTTTTTTCTTAACGAAATTTTGTGAAAACTTACCTTTTTATGTCCCAAATACGCTGTAATTTATTTGATTAAAAATATTTATTTTTTCACCTTATTTTGAATTAATATCGAAAAAACACCCTAATTTTCAATCGAAAATTAACCCGTCAAAATATCAGCTTTTTTCAAAAAGTTGGTATGGTTTCTGTTCGTTGAAATCTCTACTTTTCGATGGTGAAAAAAAAAATATATGTTACTATGGTAAATCTTCTCAGAAAATGCAAAAATTCAAAAAAAACTTGAATTCGAAAAATTCCCTTTTAAAAAAAAATCCCGTCCCTTTTAATTAAATGACACTCGATATCGTTTTGAAAATGCTCTTTCAATTTATTTTTAAAAGTTGTGGAGTCTGGAAGATCTCCTGAAAATCCCTCTTTTATTTCATTTACAGAAAATTGACATTCTGTTTCGTTGCCAACGATATAATTAACAAGATAATTAATAAAATTCTTAGTGTTTTCACATGCTGAGCGACCCCTTTTTTTTCTGTTTTTTTGTTATAAAAATTAGCCATACAAGCAGTGTGATAATGCGCTTTTACTGCGACTAAATCAGGCACATTTTGCAAACGAGCTGAAATCTTTTTATCAAAATCATTTAATGTGTTCTGTTTTTGAATATACTGTAATATATTATCTCTTGTATCGTTGCTTTGAACACATGAATTTTTTTCTTTTGAGATATTACCGAAAAATCCACCACAGATAAAGCAATGAGATTCAAAATTAAATCCAAGAGCATCTTTAATTACTTCTTTTCCTTCCTTTGCTTTTTTTTGTCTTAAACTACAAAATGTAGCTATTGCGGTCTCGTCATTATATTGACTTTGACAACTTCGATGAATAAAAGCTGATGTTAAAGTCTCAAATTTTTTGTATTTATTGTCGATTCTTTTCTTGCTGGATACCACTAAACGATTCAAAGCTGCTTTTTTTATTGCATACACTTGATTATCATCTGCCTTATTGCAAATGATACAAACAGATTCATCCATACTGATAATCTGAAAAGACAAAATCGAATTAATAATGTCTTCCCTATTTAATCGTGAATAAACTCTCATGAAAAAAAAAATATTAAAGAAATAAATGTCAAAATGTATGAATAATATATTATAAATCTATAAAAAATGTATCTGTATAAATGTATGTAAAAAATGTAACTTTCTCCAAATATTGTAGATGTCTTATTAAATATTAATTTAATTAACTTATTTGTTTCTTGATTATAGTAGTATATTTTTATTTGCAATTTTTTTGCTATCAACGTCACATGAAATCTAACGTTTTTCGAGTAATTAAAGTGTAAATTTGAATAAATAGCTCAAAATTATTTATAATAATTAAAAAAAAATTTTCGAATTCAAGTTTTTTTTGAATTTTTGCATTTTCTGAGAAGATGTACCATAGTAACATATATATTTTTTTTCACCATCAAAAAGTAGAGATTTCAACGAACAGAAACCATACCAACTTTTTGAAAAAAGCTGATATTTTGACGGGTGAATTTTCGATTGAAAATTAGGGTGTTTTTTCGATATTAATTCAAAATAAGGTGAAAAAATAAATATTTTTAATCAAATAAATTACAGCGTATTTGGGACATAAAAAGGTAAGTTTTCACAAAATTTCGTTAAGAAAAAAGATTTTTTGTAAAAGATAAAAATAAAAAACCAAAAACTTGGTTTTTTGAATTTTTCACATAAATTTTGAGGTTATGTGAAAAAAGTGTCAATAGAAAAGTTTTAGATCTTTTCATTATCTACAACTTTGCCATTTGACTTTTTTCGATAGGACTTTTAGTTTTGACGGAAATCGGGAAAAACCGTTTTTTACCCTTAAAAACTCACCCCCATCCCCTTCCCGACCTCAGATCGCCCGTAAATTATTTTTACTTTCATTTTTATAATAATTCCCTCCTTTTCTAATGGGTTTCATCCTACTATGATTTTTTTTGGTTTTAAAAATTATCGACCCTGGACTATAAATAGTGTTTTCCAGCAAACCTAGGTAGAAAGAATCAAGATTAAATAGATGAGAAAAGTGTACAACTTTAAATTTCGCCATCGCCATAATAGCTTAACACTCTAAACTATTATAAAATGAATTTACTAATTAACGAGAATGATGAACAATTATCGATGTACGGTGAACGGTGAACGATGAACAATGAACAACGAACAACGAAATGAACGAGAAATGGTAAATGATGAAAAATGACAAATGATATATAATAAATGTAATTGATATGTTGCAATCATGGTAGGTGTCCAAAGCATGAAGAAATTTTCACATACGCGGCTTAAGAACATTAAAATTAAAAGTCAATTAATTAAGGCTAAAAACCTTTTTCTTTTTACTATTGGTCATATTATTGGTCAAGCGTTTGACCACCAGCTTATATGTAAAACAAGTAAAGAAGTGGCTTGAGATGGAGCACGCTTGAACTAAGTTGAAATGAACTATGAACACGATTATCATCAGAAAAGGTTCGATTTATATTATTTAGTCATTGTTACAAAGATAAAAAATCTTGGATTTGGATTTTGTAGGAATTATTTTGTTGTCCTTGAGCGCATGAGGTAGGTAGGTATTATCTTATTACACGTAACAAAGTACAAACTATACAGTTATACCGGCGCCAGCGCAGTCAGCTGACCCAAACATGTTCTTGTCCCCGAATTTACGCCTAAAATAATGATATCCCGCAAAAAGTCGCTCTTCATGATGACTTTATTCGTCTCAGTATGATGCATGGCAATCATGCTTTTGAACTTTTTGTTTGTATGGAATCGGGGTCAGTGATCCCATTTCTTATAATTTGGTGGTGTATTGAATTGAGAGATGTTGGTTTTTCAACCATTCTCTTTGCGTTATCGACCGCTACTTTGACTGAGCTGCATTTTTTGGTGCTTCTTCAATTTATTTTTCCCCTAATTTTACCTACGTATAAGTACATAATTTTATTTAGTCAATATGTTTGCAATAGTTACCATTTAATATTCTTCTTTTTCAACCGCCCATATTCTCTGCTGGTCAAAGGCACTTAGATCTTTTATAGAAGAAAGCTGGTGCGATTGACAACGCAAATTACGTAATCAATCATTTTTGTTTTTTTATGTACGACGGGGAAGCGCATACGGTATTTCATTTTCCCACTTGAATTTAACCGCCTCTGTGGTCTAGTGGTTCGCCGCCAGTGTCAGATCCATAATCCCGGAATCGATTCCCCCTGGGGCAGTACAAAATGCTTGGTTTGGTTGGTGGAAAAGGGCCTTTAGAGGTAAGATAGACAGTTCCTTCGTTTGTAGAGGATTCCAGGTGTAGTGCGCTTCCACCTTCGGCCTTATCGTAACTGAAAATCAGGCCAAGCACCTTCCCATCGTGTAATATAAAAAAAAACTGAAACTCTATACATAAGCCTGTTTGGGAAATTTCACAAATATTATAAAAGCGAAAATTTGTTTGGATATTTGGATGTTTGTTCCTCATTCACGCCAAAACTACTGAACGGTTTTGAGCTGTAACTTTGTATATATTTGTTGTTCTAGACCGGAAATGAGACGTAGGCAATCTTATCATCTCCTGAATCCGTTCCCGTGGGATAGGAATGAGATGTTAAACATCGCTATACAGTACTGATTCGTTTTTTAAAACGACTCAAAGGATTAAACTGATTTTGCCTGGTCCCGATATTTTTATCTGAAAAACAAAATGGAAAATCATATGAGTTATTTATTACTTGGGTACCGAGTGGCCAAAGCCTCAGGTAACAGCAACTATAGAGTGGCTATAGATAATCAACAAGAGATTTACCCGATTTTTCACACGCTGGTCATCCTCATAGCGACTCAAGAAAAACGTTTCCCTCACATTGACGAGATAATTCATGTATTGTAGAACGATAGTAAATTGTGGTTCTCGTGAAAGCGATATAATTTATCGTTGGTGGCATGGGAAGTGCAATACATCCGTATATTGTGTGCACCCGGCGCATACGCCAGGAATGCTACATCGTTGGTTTTGTAGTGCTTTACGTTTGATATATTCTCCTGTTCCATATATCCCTAGTGGTCTATACCTATTGTCAGTATTTCGGTGCACCTATAAAAAATACAACGCTGAAAATTTTTATTAATGACAGGGCATTCTGTCTCATGGAAAGTGAATTAAATGTGTCATTTGTATTAGCGTATAATAAAAGCTTTTTTTTTTTTTGTACGACGGGTAAGCACTTGGCCTTCATCTCACCTGGTAACAAGTTGAGCTAAGGCCGAAGGTGGAGGCGCACTTCACCCGGAATCCTCAACAAACTGAGGAACTGGCTATCTTACCTCTGAATGCCGGAAAACAACAATTTTTTTAGAATTGTTATTATGGCGACAGAATTAGGTAAGATGGTGGTAGCTAGCCATGCGGACTTAAACAAAGTCCTACCACCAACCAAACCAAGCACAATATATTGTACTCCCCATGGGAATCGAACCCGGGACCTCTGGATCTGAAATCGGTGGCTTGAACCACTAGACCACAGAGGCGGTTGAAAAGCTTGCTTCTACTAGCAAGCCATAGTATTACGAACATATTATAGGTACATAAGAGTAGTAGAGTTCCTTGTGTGAAAGGCCTCGTCCGGGGAAGTATTTCCAACATACTTATTTCGGCCGCCAAGCAACATCGCTGTGTTTCGGTTTAAAGGGTAATGGTTGCTGGTGAAATTACGAGGCTTAACACCTTTATGTCAGTTTTTTTTTTTTTTTAATTTATTTGAATCTCCTCTTTAGATATTATTATAATTATGAATATTACTTATGTTATATTATGTATTATATTTGTATATATATGAGTAGTTATATTAATAGTATATAATAAGTATAAGATATTTATTGAGTATTCAAACTCGAATTTACTTCATAAATGATTACATTTATTCAATAAATTAAACTAACTAAGTACAAAGGAATCAGTCAGTTTACCTAAGGACCGTTACAAACGGCCTATAGGTAACTCAACTGTTCCAGACCAGTACCAGACGGAAGCGTGCCCAAGACACTGGCTGCATTGCCACGCTGAATAGCTATGCTAATTCGCTGGCCTAAATAAGAGCCAGCCCTTGGGTCACGTGTCGCCTCAATCAAAAGCCCCGCAATATTTTTGAAAACCCGGAGGGCACCGGCTCCCCACGGACCCAAGGTCTCCACCCCAAAAGGCTCAAATAGGTAAGCTCTGTCGAGACCACTATATTTGCGCCTTTTGTGATCCTCGGCCGAATCAGCCGCCGCACCAGCCCTAACTGATGTCCCAGGCAGATGAGATAGCGCTAGGGTGTCGACGCAGGTAGCGTCCCACACCAAAGGCCTACCCATTTCCCAAGGGACAGAGTCATACCGTCGGGCCGCTTACCATCATCACGTAACAGACCATTCGGTTCAAGAACGGCTGGCACATTGACACTGGTAAACGCTCGACGGATAATGTCATTAAGACTAGTGTGGCGCGAAATCCTGCTGGCAGACCTTGCGCACAAAAGTCCGTGAAAACCAAATTGATCTACGGCCGCACCGCACCGGCACTGGTGAGAGGCGCAGCATCTTGCACCCAACCGAAGACAAGTGGCAATACGGAAAGTTACAGGATCCATAAGTGTACCGGTATTGTAGGATGGATGTGCTTGCAGCCAAAGACCTGATTCCCATTTTGAAACAGCTAAGAGACGAGCACGATCTGTGGAGGTTGAGCACGTATGTAATAGATAATTCCGTGTCAACTCGCACAGAGGCCCGTCCCACTGCCGTTGTGCCGAAAGGTGTTTTGGGGGATCGGTATTAGGGCAAGCACTATGCCAAGCATTTCGAGCCTCGTCAAGATAAGAAATTTGGAGTATATTGCCTGGAACAGCCGAAATTGATGGTGTTAGAATTTTCTCAACCAAAGAATGTGTACTATAGACGGAAGACAAGAACGCTGGCAAAGCAACACTAGAAATTTTGCGTATACCTAAGCCGCCCAATCGAATAGGCAATGAGGCCTGCGACCATGCTCTGTCATCCAACTCAATATTCAAAACCGTGGAAAGGGTGTTCTTTATTATGTTGTCTAAGCCTTCCACCAGCTCACTGTGTTTCCACAGTTGACAACATCGTAAAGCATAAGTAAATTTTGGGACAAAAAGGCAAAATTTTATAATGGTGAAAGCCATATGTGAGTTAATTTTTGAAAGTCTGTCCGAAACCTTCATAAAATTTTGAATTTTGTCGTCGACGAAACCCGGAAAAGATTCATCAAGAATTGGTGAACCTAGTAGGTGGAGTGAACTCTTATCTACAACAGTAATATTGGAAGCCAAAGTCTCAAACTTTTGAATAATTGAATTTCTATCCAAACATGTATCTGAAATGTATATTTCACATTTCGAAAAATTTAGTTCTAAGCCAATCTGCCGAAATTCATCTATAATAATTTTTAGATCGCCAAATACTGAGTCCACATCGCCACCCAGGGTTCCGTCATCGAGATACCAAACATTCAATTTAGATTTCAGGCGTTGAATAATTGGGTGAATGGCAAGGCTAAAAATGGCCGGGCCTAGAGGGTCACCTTGCTGACAGCCAACTGCAGACGAAATAGTTTGGTTCTTGTAAATTAATTTAGATGGCGAACCATAACATTGAAAAAGAAAAGGATACATTTCGGGAATTTTGGATTTGATTTGATTTAGCAAGGTGCCTCTGTCAACCGAATTAAAAGCATTCATAAATTGTAAATAATAAATAAAACTTCATAAATTGTTAGGTATTTTTCATATATTTGTAGTTTTCTTTTTGTTTTCAAATAGTTGCTGAGCAGACCTACATTAAGTTGCTTGTATTAGTTTGTACACCGCCGTCCTTGAAAGCCATTGTCTTCTCTGTCCATCCAACGGTTGCCTGGAAGAGATCGCTTTCAGCGAAAAGGCCGCCCATTGTTTTACCAGTGTCGCCTAGTTTAAGTTTTATTTTATCAGTATTTTGTTATGTTTTTATGTAAGTGGTGAACAATAAAGAGTTATCTATCTATCTATTTAGGCTCAAGTGGACGGTCGCAATGCAGGGCAGCGTAAATCATGTTCTTTGTGAATATTACCTACGCAGTGAGGCTTTGTTATACGCAAGATTTTCACCTTACATCAGGTGGGCTATTTGCTTGGTCCGTCTCCATGGCGTATTAAAAAGTACCTATAGACATATAGATATAGTATATCATCAACAACCTTAACATTCACTTTTAAACAGGGCTTCCTCCAAAATAGCTGGATTATTTTGCTTTGATCACCAAGCTTAGCAGGTAGCTTGGTGATCTCACTAAATGTGTTAATTAAAACTCAGAAGCAAACTTTCTTCTGGTGAGTCGATTGTTAAGTAAACGCGATATTAAAAAAACAGTTGATATATTAGGCCATATCAGAAGTAGCCTCTCATGGTAAGTTGTCTCTGCCTACCCCTAAGAAAATGACTTGAGTCTATGTTTGCATGTATGTATGTCTTAAAAAATTGCCAGGTTCTCTTCATTATATTACTTTCGCAAGGTGAAACTCTGATTCCAGAGGCTTAGTGTGACCGTTCCGCTATCCAGCTGAAAGCTCATTTTGTCCGCAGGCACAGTTGACGGTGTGCCTCCGTACAGGATGCCACCGGCGCCCGAGGCGCTGCCTGGAGCCCCCGCCCTGCCACCCGCCGCCCTACATACACACTCCAATAAGTTTCCCGTGAGTACCACCTCCTTCTTTTGCAACAATTTGTTCGTAGATTCTGTTGGAAAGATAACTGTCGTAGATTAAGAGGTCCTTCTGTCAGACTTTGGTATATAATGATGTTTTTGCTGGTGGTATATGAGCATGTAAAGGTCTCCCAGGCTGTCATCCTGGAAATCCGGTGCCAAACAGTATTCTATTTTCCGTCGGTGCGCGGAGGTGCCAGTTCTTTTAATAGGCAGCTTCTGGGAAGCAGCTTCTCACCTATTATGCAATATTTTTTGTTCCCTGTTGGCTACATCGGTTCCTTTTATGAACAGATCCATAGGACGTGGCCTCCATATCTGGTGATGGTCCATCATATGACTGATCTCTTAGCTATGCAGCGTAGACGGTTTAGTCAGGTGTGGTTCAGATTCTATCGGAACAGCCCATTGGGCTACGATCCTAATACTTATTATACCTTCAATTCTACCTAACCAGTGACTTCATTTAACTTGTATAACTAGCTTTTTCCGGTGCTTCGCGCGCTTCACTAAAAATAATGATTTAGCCTTACTTTTTTAGAAATCCTTTTTTTTAAACTCATTGCCATTGTAGGTACTCTAAATCTAAACTCATAAAATGTAGGTACCATAAAAACAAACTTATATAATTTATGAGATCTATCTCTAAGGGCGTATACTTTTTCCTTAGATAGGTTCCTACGTAAGGTTTACTTACCTGGTTGATATAAATTTGACTTCGCATGTCATTTAAATCACTCTCACTCAGCTCGCGTTGTCAATCGAGTGGGTTGTCCAATCCCTCGATTTTCACAGCCTCTCTCCATTTTCAATGGATTTTCCATGTTTATTGATCAATCAGTGTTCAGCATATCCGCGATTTCTAATCTTTTTACGGTGTATGTGAGAGAGACAAGTGAAAGTGCCTTTTGTTCTGTCACTTATCGTTTTGCCATCATCTGTATTGGATGGCACGGGCGTTATGAACGGTGATGTGTTACGTAGTGAGATGGATTTGATAATTATTACGTGTTGCATAGATATAACTTGCTTCTGCCCTTGTGGTACAGCATAAAAAGTAGCCTATAACTTTCCTCGTCCGAAACACACCTGCTTGTGCAATGTTTTAGCTTAATCAGAGTCAGTTCAGTAGATTTTGCAAGAAGGAGCGTTATAGAGTAATTCAGTTTTGTATGGAGATGCTTGACATCATAAAAGAAATCAATCTCTTCTTACCGGTCTAGAGCAACATGTGCTAAGTTTCAGCTCAATCCATTCCGTAGATTTGGCGTGAAGCAACTTATATCTGGAACTTATATCTGAACATACATTAGCGTTTATAATATTAGTGTGATAGCGAAATTAAGTGAAGACGGTGTGTATTGGTGTATTTCAAAAAAATGTTTTTTATGCTTACATGTGCTTCTTTGTGACTGCCCCGCATATATCAAACGTGAATAACGTTAGGTATTGCAATGATCCAATTATTAGACCTAGAATACTGAGTTACAGCATGATAAGCATTATCGTTAGGTTATTGTTTGAATATTTTTACCGACTCTGTAACCTAGTATTAATAATCTGTAACCTTATTTTCAAATCGAAATACGTTCATGACTTAGTTTCAAAAGATCAGTGTTTGCGTTTGGTCATCTTCTATATCAATATCTATCCTATATCCTAACTCTCTTTTAGTTGCATCAACGTACCTACTCGGTAATGTATTTAAGGTTTCATTAAAACTCAAATGACCGAATATTTTTTACTGGACTAGCGTTTCTCTGCTTTAGTACAGTGGCGGATTCATATGTTTTTTGGACATGTCTCGAAACGAGACGTAGACTTCATCGAGCGCCGTGTTGTCCAGGAACTAGTAGATGGAACCAGGCCAAAAGGAAAGTCGCCTATACGCTGGATCAAATAAAATCTGCAGTTGGCAGCAACCTGCATGCATGCAGCAGATTTTCCTCTAACAAAATGAAAAAGTCCTTTATTCAATTATTTTAACTTAGATAACCGTTTCTCCTACAGATAGAACGTGAAGTGATCCTTTCCTCCGGAGACAAGAACTCCAAAGTTCCGATCCTCCAAGAGGCGAGGAAGCGTGGAAGACTCGGAGCAGTAGCGCCTGACGCCCCTCCGAAGACCGTGGCCGCTTGGACACACGTAGAGGTAACTCATCCTCATATCACTGATCTCCGACTAACGTGAGTTCTGGCTGATTTTGACTCCTGGTCTTCCGGTCTTCCAATCGCACGGTGTGGAGGCGCACTTCACCCGGAATCCTCAACAAACTGAGGAACTGGCTATCTTACCTCTAAATGCCGTACCACAACAATTTTAGAATTGTTGTTATAGCAACGGAATTAGATAAGATGTGGTAGCTAGCCAGGCGGACACTTAGTCCTACCAAAGCACAATATATTGTACTCCCCATGGTGATCGAACCCGGGACCTCTGGATCTGAAATCGGTGGGTTGAACCACTAGACCACAGAGGCGGTTAAAATATAGTAACGTTAAATATTTCATACTGTGCTCTGACTGTGAAAGTCATTCTGAGGAAGCGGGCATGCCCTAGGATCGATGCCATGTGTCACAAGTTAGTTTGGAAACGCTTCTGACTACCCCATACCTTGGGACTCCTGAAACTGGGACTTGTGAAATAGAGCACAGCATTTTGAACATTGGATAAGAACCCCGTTCTAATAAATATAAATATAAAGTTTAAGAACCCCGTTCTAATAAATATAAATATAAATATTACAGGACACTAATTTCACACAGCGCCATCTAGTCCCAAACTAAGCATAACTTGTAATATGGGAACTAGATTACGGATAGAATACATAAATACTTTTTTTTTTGTAAATATATACTTATCATACAATACGGATAGGTCGCAAGTTAGCCGGTGTTCTTTTTCTCGTTGTTTTGTTCATAAACAATATTAATTAATATGCACAGCATCGATTTGATGATAACCTAACAGCTTTGTGTACATACATGGAACGGTATTGAGGAAATGCACTTCCCTTATAATTGCTGGAGACCCTTTATAAATAAAACATGTATTCGATTTTCAAAGCAGTGACTGTTGCCATGCTAATACACAGTCCACCTAGTACAATAAAGTGGCATGAAAGATTCAAAGCTGACATTTCATATTTTCTGTTACAATTTCTCCTAAATTGTATATTCTAGGCTAAGCCGGGAGCTTAGACTACAGTGCTACATAAATAAGAGGATCCTTATCCTGTTGAAACTTTAGTATTGTATTGCATAGCTAGAATAATAATGACTTAAGAGGGGCCGGAGTACCGCTGATTTTCACTCTCCAGTGCAATCGGAGTTCGGTTCATTGCAAAGTAAAGCGCTGCAAACCAAGAGTATGTGTAACCTTGTAAAAGGCAGCGGTACTACGAGGCTTAATAAATGTTTACTTGTTGATGTGTAGATATCTATAGCAGGGGCTGAAATCCACGATCTCCAAATAAGACGGTGAAAATCAGACATGTTCATAACGTTCAATTTGTGTCAAATGACCATTATTTTTATCCAAGATCAAATATAGTATATTTCGCCTTTTTCCTCACAGGAGATTTGCCTCTCTCCCTTTCTCTCGAGCTCTTGGACCTCGGACTGAAAACCCATCCCATAATGGGTGTCAAGTCCGATTACCACTATACCAACTCTGATATTACACTAACGGTGTATGATATAAATAAATATTACTTTATGGGTCATTTCACACAGCCATCTAGCCCAATCTAAACTTTTATGTGGTAACCTAGATAACCTATATTTTATATTTAATACTCAATAATATTCAGTTTTAAAGTTGCATTTAAGAGTTGTATATTATACAACACTGAAACATGGAAGAAACATCTACAACGCAGAAGGTAGAGCTACTCCAACTGAGCTATGAGGCCTGTTTCCTAGGAGCTTAAAGAGCCAAGAGTTGTTTAGCACTGTACCAGTAGTAAACCGTACCTACCTCAAGTGACTCTGATCAAGATCAAATAACGGCCCCTATTGGTCCAGATTATAGCTCAAACTAAGTAAGACTGTACACTGAGGCCTAGCTGTAGTTTAATGGGCAAAGCAATTTACTTGTAAGTGAAAGGCATTGGTAGTTGCTGGTAATGTGACTCATGTTTGTCTGATAGAATTAAAAAGAGCCATAAATATATCTAAAAAAGAATGTAAAAAAACAATAAACTGAATACAATATGAAAAAATTAACGACATTTTCAAGGGTAAGCTATCTTAGGCTACAGTCTCATTGTATGACATAATCAAACTCTTACGATATGTAAGTATAATAATGAAATGAGACTTTTAAAAAGTTCCGCTGATTTTACTCTCCAGCACAAACATAGTTTGTTATACTATTTCGTAAAATTAACATTCAAATTGAACCTGGATGGAAATGTGTGTTTGTATGGTAAAAGAAATTATTTTGCGTATATTTTGATTGCCAGACCGGCGTGGTAAAATAGATTTAAAGTTGTGTAAAAAAATCTATAGAAATTGTATAGGTACCTAAAAAAATTTATTTCTCATAATAATATTTATTATAAAATACGCGTTTTGCCATTTTTTGCAAAATAATGAATTTATAAACTGATATCATTCATATTCACCATTATAACTTTATCAAAAAGTATTGTAATGTAATGAGTCTCTCTAAATGTCCATTTATTAGATATAATTATTTTGAAAAAAAAATGTCTTCAGACAGTGGTATATGAAATATTTCAAAAGTTTTCCCTCCTGTCGTCAGTCTTTATTACTCTCAGTTTTATGATAGATTCATAAAATAGAGGTATATAAATAACTGTTTAAAAATAACTAACTATTGATGTAACATTGAACACCGTTACAAAGAGAAGCGTTATCCGCATACTCACTAGGTTTTCTTTACGACTAGTCTAGACATAGACTTAAAATAGGCCAAAGTCACGGCTCTAGAATATTGCTTGATCGAAAATAGAATGTACACATACTCAAGCTATATACGGCGTTGCAAAGCTGCTTATTGCTAAGTATTTTGTTGAGCGGTTCGCCTACCGGTATCCGATCCAGAGGTCCCAGGTTCGATCCCCAGGAGAAGTACAATATTGTGCTTGGTTTGGTTGGTGGTAGGACTGTGTTTAAGTCCGTCTGGCTAGCTACGACCATTTTACCTAATTCTGTCGCCATAATAACAAATTTCTCCGTATGGTAAAATAAAAAAAACGACAGATGCTTTCTTTACGTACCTACTGTAAGTCTTCATTATTGTACTCATAAATATAATTAAAAAAGAGCATAGCATATGATGTTTTATCATAAAACATCATATGCTATGCTCTTTTTAATGTAGTAAATTTATTAAAATGTAGGTACATAAAACTTTTATATACCTACATGAGTGAAGATATGACAAGCTTGACCCTGTAAAGAGTTTTCTTCAATTTTATTTATCTAAAAGTATCTAGAAAAGCGTACTTGAAGCTTTTTGTTTGGAGCTTGATTAGCACAATGTTTTTTTTTAATTTTAAATTTATTTATTTTATCAACACTTACAAAAAAAGAATTATATACCATAGCTGCACTATATTATATACATATACTATATTAATGTCCTGTCCTGTCACTATAATGTTTATCTGATGCAGATATCATTTGCATCAGTTAAACATTACAATGGTCGCAAAAAAAATAAAAAAAATATGTAGGTAATTAGTAAATATAAATGCTAATAGGTACTTAAAAATAACATATGCAATAAATAATACTACTATGCTGAATCCAAGATTGATTTTGAAACAGCACTATTTTTAGTTGTAATTTTGTTAATACAATCTCCAACCAGCCTGCGAAGCGTTTATAATGCAGATTATGGCAAAATAAATAAGATAAAGAGGAGGATTGTATTAATAATAATAATTCACTTATTTCAGGTAGCAAGTTCCTACATTTTAAAAACTTATAAATTTACCCATAATAAGTATGTACCCTTACATAACATACCTACATAAAAAACTAACTACTTATTTGTCACGTCATTCCTCAACATGCTGTTTACTGGTGGAAGTGGGGGGGTAGCAGCAAGTCTCCCACAAAACAGTCGAAATACGACCCTTCGTTCATCATTTCAGCCCACGTACGTCCACTGCTAAAGATAGGCCTCCCCAAATTACGCCACAGATAGCGATCTGAGCCGCCTCCATCCATCGACTCCCCGTCGTCACAATGTCGTCGGTCCATCGATTGGGGGTCTTACCACACTCCGTTTCGCGTTAAATCGTGGTCGCCATGCAAGAACCTTTGCTCGAAGTCGTCAAACTTTCGAGCGAGACGGTTGGTGATTACTCTCGAAAACAGCTTATAAACGTAGCTCAGCAGTGAGATGGGCCTATAGTTCTTCAGAAGGGCTTTGTCACCCTTCTTATGGAACAGTACCACCTCCTGTTCCACGCCTCTGGCGTTGTACCCTCAAGTATGACAGAGTCAAACAGCCTCTGAAGGACTTTAAGTACCGGTGCTCCAACAGCTTTCAGAAGTTCTGTTATTCGATCATCCCCCGGCGCCTTGTTGTTTATAAGCTGTTTGAGAGCCGTCCTTATCTCGTAAAGGCTGACGTCCGGGATGTCTTCGGTATAGTTTTGGGTTAAACGGGCTTTTTTATCGCAAGTCAAGTTGTTGACAGGACTTTTCGATGAGATGTAAAGCTGTCCATAAAACTTTTCAAGCTCTTTTAAGATCTCTGGCTTGGAGGAAATGATATTGCCGCTATCGGTCTTCAACTTCGTCAGCTGGCTTTGCCCAATAGACAAATTCCTTGCGAACACTTTTGAGCCCTTGTTGCGCCAGAGCCTTGTCGACCCTTAACCTCGACCCTTCGTTAACAGTCCAACCGTCCAACAGTGGACGGTTGTGCTGTTAATAGACTCAAGAGAAGCGGACCCTGTATTGTAGGCATATGCTAACGATACAGTTTTATGACGTCATATTCGCCAGCCTGTTCAACAAATTTGCAAGATGCGTCGCAGACTCGTTAGCTCAGTAGGTTAGAGCGCCGATACACGTACAAATTATTACCTTGCCATCGGAGGGCGGAGGTTCAAATCCTTCACGAGTCCACGTTTTGAACATTTTGGCTAATTTCATTTTCGAGGAAATTTCGCTTCATCGCTACCATAAAGCCATAAAGTCAAGGTAAGATGGTGGTAGCTAGCCAGGCGGACTTAAACCATGTCCTACCACCAAACAAATAATGAATTATCATGAAAAATCGTTCAAAGAAAACGATTTCACTTAACTCTAGACTTAAAATAAGAGCTTTCCATCCAGTCACACTGAGTAGACACAGTCCCGGCGTCGGACAAACCCGTGGTCGTGAGGGCAAGGAACGTAAGCGGACCCGTCACGCTCGGCGAAGACAACTACCAGGAAGACACGCTCGTAGGCTTCACTAATTAAAGCAATACCATGAGCTTGTAAACTAAGAACAATAACACTTAACCGGAATTGCTATTTTGATTAACGTTACTGGAATCATGGGTCAATTGAACCCAGAAATTAGGAGCGATATATTTTAAAATTAAACGAGTTTTTTGTCCCATATATAACCAATAGAAACGTGATTCTGGTTATATGTAGATAGGGAGTAATTATTTATGTTGATGTTGTTTTTCAAATGCACATGTGCACTTGTCCTGACGCAGATTCCGATTTTTTGTGATATCAGCGTTTAAGCTACGTTTGGATGTGACACAAACATTCGTAATCTGTGTCAGGACCCTTGTTGCTCAATTGATTAGAGCGCTTCCAGCTCAGATATCCATCGACATCTTACGAAAAGGAATTAATCGCAACTTGTCGAATACCTATTTGAAGATTATCGTTATTAACAACATTAATTTAATAAAAATAAATGTGTGACCAAGTACCTACGTACTAATTAGCCCGCCTTTCGATCCTGGGGTTGTGAGTTCAAATCCATTCGTGCACCAACGGACTTTTCTGTTTTTCGGAATATATGTGCGCATTTGACACATAGACTCTGTCTACCCCCATTAGGTGATCTTCATAAGATCTACTCTTTCCCCTTGAAAGAGTCGTGAGTCTGTTACTCACTTTTTTAAACACAACTTCGGCTCCCAAGCGCTTATCATTTCATAACCTAGCAAGCACTCAGCCACATAGCCGCATAATAACTAGGCGATTACTAGTAATTTTATAAACTGTTTATGAAATGCCTCGTCCTTGGTATAGAACAAAAAGCCTATAAAAATTCATGAAGCGACGCGCGAGCACGGCCGCGTACTGGGAAACAACGGTCTGGGGAGGTGCGGGTCTGCTACGATGAAGCTTTTAAACTAGCATACTGAACTGTGTTTTAAAACTTCTGATTGCTAGCAATTAAAAACAATAAAAATTAAATAGAAAAGAGTTGATTAGTCTGATCGCTATGGTTATTTTGTCACAATTATTTAAATCAGCCTTTTTCGTCCTACTGCTTGTCAAAGACCTCGCTAAAATCCCTACAACAGCTTAGGAAACGTAATAAACTAAATCACATATATATGAATATTTGATTTAGTTAATGAACTAAATCAAATATATATTAATATTTGATTTAGTTTATTCCGTTTCTTCGGACCTGGAGGGCACTGCCTTCCATCTTAAGGCAAGGCCTTTCATGCATGATACTGTTGTGGCCTGTCCAATCCAACATGAGACTGGCAGTTTTGTTTTTAATTAGGTATCTGCTACATCGGTTATTAAATACCATGTCTCTATGTAAATCAAAATGATGATAAATAGTAACGTCCTAATTATTACCATTTTCAGTGCACAATGTAGCAAGAAAATCTTAAACAATCTTAAAAATTCAATGTAAGTTCTTTATAAGTTTATAATGATCTGGGTCTTGAAACACCATGTTTGTTATTTACAGCATCATAACTATGACCATAATGTTAACCTCTATTACGCACGAGCTCCGAATTAGTAGAAAGAGAAAGTTACAAATTTGGAACAGCTATCGTGCCTAATCAATATTATATCGTTATCAAAACTATAAATTATGCAATAATACCTTCATATTGAAGCATGATTTATAGTCATGAACGATTCATATTTTTAATTGGCTAGCTGAACTAGTTGTTCTGCTGAGTTCCTTCTACACCCACTAGTTCTTTTAACATTATAACAACACACACAAAAGTATTTGAAGACTGGATGTTGTGAGCTTTGTTTTAGGTATTAACATAATAAATTAAAACTTCTTAGAAACAGTGATTTTAACCTATATTTAAGGACAAGGTCTTCAATAAATTTCCATCTTTTTAGTTATTCGAGCGTTTAATTGTTTCTGAAATAAAATTTCGTGTGCGGTTATATTTTAAATTTTAAATGCCGTTTGTTTGCAAAATATACTGTCAGGAAGATTACCAACACAATTAGCGATAAGGCCACCCATTGTACTTTTACACCGTGTCTGCAAATATTACGTCAACTATCACAAACATTTTTGTTTGGTATGAATTAACTGATGTTATTTTCGTGTACGACAAGGTTTTAAATCAATCTTTTATTCAGTTTGTTTTGAACAAATCGATTCGAAGTAGCAAGCCCGCGCGAGCAGACACAATGCGCTCGTCCGCGGATGGGGCGCATCCGGTCTTTGGCCCGACTCCGCCGCGGGCGCTAGTGTGGAACCACCTTTAGAAAAAACAACAAGTTTCGGTAAACACGCTGTGAGGATAGAGTTGTTTGGAAAAAGTGAATACATTTTGTGGCGATGTGTTGGGTACAAAGGACTTGGAAAAATGTGTTGAAAGTATAATACGCCGCGAAGGAAAGAAAATGGTTGAATTTGCTCTGGAAATTGTATGTAAATGTATTATATTTATTTTGTATTTTTATATACTCTATAAGTGTCTGTAAAATCGAAATAAATTATGACGATTAAATAATAGCTTATGAGCACCTAATCTATAGTCTATATTTTCAACATGTAGGTTTGCTCATCGGGATAAGGATCCGTGGAAATAAATATTTAATATATAAAATAATAATAGTTCATATATTTTAGAGATGTATAATGTATGTAAGATATTATAAAAGCGCTATTTTGCGTCTACGTCATTATTTCCAATTTAATTGATAGCAGGGCTTGGAAACCCGAAAAAAAATCAAACCGGTTATGGTTATGTAAACAAATCCTTTTGCTTTCCGTTTTCATTCTAACTAAACGCTATAAAAAGAGTTTATGATATCATTCTTTGTATATTTGCATAAATACCATAAATACTGGCTGCGTGATATTTTGTGTACGCTTAATATGAGGCCTAAGCTTTTGGCATGACCTAGGAATACAAATTCTCGTGAAACCATGAAGCTTAAAATTTTGCAGTCGTTTCAACTTGTTAATGAGTAAAAAAGCGATAAAAAAAAGTGTAAAAAAAATGTGCGAGTAACAAGTAAAAAATCCAAATAATAAAAAACTCATAGTCTTTTTAAATCAATGGTACTTACTTACAATAATTCAGCTTTTTTGTTAAATTAAAATAGGTATCCAAACCAGTTCCCTAAAATCTAATTAAAAAGTTTAAATTAGGTAATTTACCTTATTTGGTGAGTAGCATGCAGTTTAATTACAGCAAGTACCTTTCACCATACCATGGAACAGTAAACCAACGTGTAACCGAACGCGCTCTCGATACGCAACGCTATTGTTACGGGTTCCCATACAATTTGTATGGAGTATACTTACGCCTTGAAACCGTCCGCGTAGCGGTTTGCAATTACGACTTTGAAGACATAAAATGATGCACCTGTTCTCAAACATGAATAGATCTTGAAAGCCTGGCTTATGAAGCTACGTAAAACTGGACTTAAAGCCACCGATTCTCGATGGTAGTTAAAGTTACTAACATTTTTGGGCACAATGAAAAGGTTTTCGTGAATCACGATTGTAAGTTTTTTTCAAGATAAAAATGTGTATCTACGATGGGGAAACACTTGGCGTTCATCTCACCTGGTGTAAATTTATGATAGGGCTGAAGCTGGAAGAGCACTTCACACGAAATCCTCAACAGTCTGAGGAACTGATGTGGAACATATTTGTACCCACTTGAATCTTGATTCTGGGTTTTTATTATAGTGGCTTTGAAATTCAATTCGAGGTCCAAGTCGCACAGCAATGCACGAAGCGTGCTATGTTAGGTCTGACTCTAACGATCTAGTTCGCAATACCGAGATTCCAAAACGGGCTAAAGTCTAAGACATAGCCTGTCGGATTGAAACTCAAATGGCAATGGGCAGGGCATGTAGCTAGACGAGGTGACGGGCGGTGGAGCAGACTTATCCTCGATTGATATCCGAGGGAAGCTCGACGGAGTGTTGAGAGACAACCTGACCGATGGGCCAGTGCCATAGAGTGGATCGCAAGAAAAACCTAGATCCGGTCCGCGTAGTGCAGAGATGATTTTCATTAATTGTGCGAGGTCTATACCCAGCAGTTGGTGGGTGGATACGGACTGAGGATGATGATGGGATAACGTCATTATGCGAAATCTCACCAACACTTTATACCAATGTGATATCAATTGTATAGCTAATCACTGTTCGTCTTGTTTACTACCGAGACATTATCGGCCTCAACCATCATTTCTCATGTAAGTAGATGATAATAAGCAAGATCATCAATCATCAGACTCATTGGTGCATGACACAGATAATCATCTGTTACGGGAAGCGTGCTCTATGCAACGAACCGTAACAGATCGTCTATCAATTATGGCTTAGTAGATCGACTTCCTTATTTTCTAAGAGCTCGTATTTCTCATCACCGCAAATTTATATTAAAATTTGCATCATCAATCTATAGAAGCGTAAGTGCTTGGTTTAATCCACATAAATATCATAGATTCACCTGTTGCATTATATTCTCTTAGCAAACTATGTGCTCATCTTACTCTCTTTCTTACACAGAACCAGCAAGCCGGGCCTTCAGGTGACTTTCGGCAGTACCAAGAATACGGCTACGCAATGCATCAGCCACAAAACCCCAGGAACCAGAACTACGACTCACCCAAACCACCCGTCCCCGCAAAAACCTACAAAGATGCTCAGAACAACTCTCAAATGATCACAGTCACTGTTGAAACTGGAAAAGACAACACACGCGATGCTCCAAAAAGCAGCAAATCTGTTAGCAAAACATACCACACGCTGAAAGATATGATCTCAAGCAGGTTCAAAAGTAAAGACAGCGAGGAAAAGAACAACGAACCTGAACCGAGCTTGAACAACAGCGAAGAGAGAAAACGACCAGAGCCAGATCAGACCACTCCTCGCGACAATGGAACGAGAAAAGCAGAACAAGGAATATATGGAAGACCAGTACCTCAAAATCGACCAGAAGTCCAGATCAGACCTGAAATGCAAAACAGATCTGACATGCAAGCTCGTCCAGATATGCAGAATAGACCAGAAATGCAGTACAGTCATGGAATTGCGAATAATATGGCATTCCCCAGCCCATCGCCACACCGGTATAAAAAAACTCTCAAACTACTTTTAATACATTTTTCTTCCAACTTTTAACAAAAATTGAGAAGGGTTTATATAAAAACGAAGGAAGGTAGTAAATTTACCTTAAAACACTTTTTTCAGACAACTGATGCAGCAACAGCTACTACAACAGCAGTTGCTCCTAAGCCAACAAGCCAGGAGCCAAGAAATGTTGGCTTCCCCTCATCAGCAAGCCAGAAGCCAAGAGATGCTGGCCTCTCCCCATAGACCTCAGGCTTTAGGAGCAGATGCATTATACCAGCAGTATGGACCGCCTGGTAGGAGGAGTGCGATGTACCAAAGAGACTTGGATGTGAGGTCTATGGCAAACTTCACGTCTTTGAAAACTGGCTCTCAAAGTCAAGTAAGTTTAAGTTTTCATTTTAATACAAACTCAGATCATACATGAAATCGAAATAGTTAACCAAAATGAAAGTGTTCCGAAAACTGAATTTCCCAGGTAAAGATGACAAAAGTCTGTGTACTGTGTGATATGGTAAGATCGTCAACAGATAAACAAGACTTTCTAAAAGAGCTTTCTTAATTTCAAGTGCAAAAAAACAGCTCATTGTTGCAATATGTTGAGTAGCTCAAAATCTTCGTTACTAATTATGTTATTGTTCTAGTGTTACCAGCTTTTTGTTCGATGTAAATATGCGTGTACGCTAAACTGTAGTAGCTAAGCTCCATTATTACTTGCATTGTTACGAACAAAAACATTATCGATCTAGATTATCATTCACTCATTTATGAATGATGGATCTAGCATGCGTTATGAATAACGATAAGCTTCTGATAGTAAAACTAGTAAGGTTCCATTTTTATGTTGTAATTGAAACAAAATTCTTCACCAGAAGAAGAAGAAAAAGAACCAGATGAAAATCTTTATAACACACTCCCAATGCCGAACAAGTTATACCAAAATGGTGCAATGGTTTCCCAACGCCTTTCCTATGACCCCACAATTCCCACATAACAAAGGTGTCTTTCTTCCCAGCAATCACTATCTTCCCACGATTGTAATTATAAACTACCTACTTATTGCCGACACCGCACTGTACGGATTTAACAATTTGATTACTGCGATTGGGTGATTGCGGCCTACACATAACTTCCCTCCAAGTAATATTTTGATAAATTTGAATTTTTAAATACAATTCACTGATATGCTGGCATGGCATGTAGAGTTTAGGGAATAATGTATATCGCCTTAGATATTATCTGAGCACTGCATCATTCGTTATTATTCAACGGATATTCAATATTATATTAATTTAGGACTTCCTCCAGCATTAGCTGCAAATGAGATCTCCAATCTCATTCAATATCTCCAAGCTCTGTAACTGTATTTTGATTATCCTTGAAGCTATAAACCTTGTGAGGAAGGAAATTGCATTTCGTCTTGTTACTGGTTTCACAGTTTATTTAAATTAGCTTAATTACCTTTCTCTTCTTAAATGGAATAATAATTTTATCTTCAAGCCATTGAGTCAAATTATTGGATCATATTTTTTTTGTAATATGCAAGTGAAGAGTACCGTAATTATAAATTATTTTTTTTATGATTTGTGCCAAACGTTTAACTAAAATCGAGTTTAATATCCTTATTTACTTTCAGTATGAACACCACTCTCGGGCAGACCTCAGAAGCCCACAACAGCTAGAGCGAGAAGTCGTTAGACAAAGAGGACTTGTAGACCGTCGAGCTACTTCCCACCCCCACTTATTAGATGAGCCTCAGCAACAGTCCGCACGAACATCCCCCCAAATCCATGACATAGCATCACGACGAAACTCACACGGAAACCTCCTCGAAGAGATTCCACGAAGAGACGAGAGAGAATCCGACGATGGAGGCTTTAGGTCTCGAGTTCAAGCTCAAGATAGGTCCAGCTTCGAAGAGAGAATACGAACCAGCGGAAGATCTATGGAATCAAGAATCCATGAAAACGCATACAGACGAACTCCTGACAGCCACAAAGAGAGGAGAACTCCGGATAGTCACAAAGAAAGACGAACTCCCGATAGCCATAAAGAGCGACGTACTCCAGACCTTCATAAAGAGCGGAGAACACCCGACTATAAGGAAAGAAGGACGCCCGATTCAATAGCACAAAATCAGAGAGACGAAGGAATTCAACACGATGAGAGTGCCAGTCAAAAGTCGGCTGATAGTGTGTATAACTCTAGCGGCAAAACTGAGGCTTTTCATCCACAACCATCATCTTCAAGACATACTCCAAGTAGGATTGAGGACTTGAAGGCTCACGGGAAGAAGGGAGTGGGGTCTGCTGCTAGCTCAGGTAAGAGCTTTAACTATAAAAGCGTAAAGACGCAGCGATTGTGAAGAATTCCATAAGTGATTTTATTCCCACAGTATCGAATTTGAATTGAGTTTTAATCTGAGATAAGATACTATACCAACCACCCACAATGTTGATATAACCTGTTCAAACGTTTAATGATCTTAAAATGTTTATGGTATCGTATATCGTCAGTTTTTATCTTATACAAACGAATAAAATTAACCTTTAATTAGCTACTTATTTAACGCCAGGAAATTCTAATTAGTCAAAGACTATTTACGTCATTTTTAAGGTCAACTTTTACAACTTAGTTGAATTGCCAGCTACATTTTGCCAGAAAAGCCACCTTAGTCATTATGCTCGACTAAAATTAGAACCGTGATGCTAAATTCAATGCAAAGCTTTTTTTTCTTGTGGGTGCAATAGAAGTTCTGTTACATTCGACAGCCGAAATACCTTTAAAACCAGCGAAACGTGTTCTAGACTACGACAAAAACGGAGGGCAGTCTTCGAACGTGGACTCGGGCAGAGGTAGCGTAGCCTACTCCAGTGGCCGGCGGCCTGAGGCTAGTAGTATCCACGACACCTCGCCGGACTCCGATGCTGTCGCGTCGAGGGTGCCTCCGCAGCCAGGGCCTAGTCAGCAAACTGCTGGACCGAGTAAGAACCTTTGTCCTGTATAGCGATTGGGCCATATTACAGAACTAAATGCAAATGGAATTGAAACATCCGATATTTTTAAATAATCATAAACCTTTAGTACCTACCCACTTATGAGTAATGGTTTGGATAGCAATGACCAAATATTTGAGAACGAATCGCCTAACACGACACTCAAAGATAGAGTTTTTGATAGACTACTTACCAAAAATAGAGTCATTGAATTGGTTTGAATTTTTGGAATTAGCTTAGGTAATGAAATAAAAATTCAAAATTTACACGAACTTAATCCGTTCTAAAGTATAATTTAAAGCTCAATCCGTTCAGTATTTTAATTTTTTTTTTAAGTATATCTATATAATTAGTAGGATTGGATATTAGATAGTTTTCGATCGTGATTTTCCATGCATGGTTAATTTTCTCCATACCTATCTAAAACTGTGGGCGTTGATGTTGCAGGTGGTGAGAACGAGTGGGCAGACCTGGTGGAATGCGAGCTGCGACAGATCCTGGAGCCGAAGCTAGCTGGCATGAGGCTGGACTCCTCGGGCAGCTCCGACAGCTCCGTGACGCCACCCCTGCCTCCTCTATCACCGTCTTCTGACATGCACAAAAGAAACAGGTGAGACCTTTACTGGGAGATGGCAGAACTACTATTACATACCGAGTGCTTCCTCGTTTATCCTGATATTTCTTTGTCCCTAGTGCGAAGTTTCCGCAAGTTTTATCTGAAGCAATTGAATAACCCTTCCTTACAATGCAGCAAGTAATATTCATAAAAGCGTTCAAACCTTCCACTTATCAAACTGTTAACCTTCCCAGAAGTTAATGGGCTCTGCCTCCTCTATCACCGTCTTCTGACATGCACAAAAGAAACAGGTGAGAGCTTTACTGGGAGATGGCATAGCTACTTTTAACTACTGAGTGCTTCCTAGATTGTCCTGATATTTCTTTGTCCCTGGAGTGCTTCCTCGTTTATACTGATATTTCTTTGTCCCTGGTGCGAACTTTCCTCTAGTTTTACCTGAAGCAATTCAATAACACTTCCTTACAATGCAGCAAGTAATATTGATAAAAGCGTTCAAACTTTCCACTTATCAAACTATTTATATTTCCAGAAGTTAATGGGTCTCACTCCGATGGGCTTAGAAAGAGAGACTTGATAACTGACACTGACCTTATAGATTGCATATACGTGGTTGTAGCACACGCGTGTCTATTGTGGGCAAAGCAAAAAGTACTTATTAGGACTTCAAATCCGCAACCTCCATGACAATATGAGCCATTGGGGGGGGGGCTTACCAGGTTAACACGTCTCTTACCCCTACTTTGCCTGCTGTTATCAGGCTGTTGAAAGCAGACCTAGGACATAGGAAGGATTATCAATTCATTTTTTCAACAGCAAAGCTTGCGAACATACCTACGACCAACCTGATGATAAGCTCCGTAGACCGTAGCCCAAATTATGCTTGTAACCAAAGGCATAATTCGTGCCAACCTTTAAAAAAATCTTGTCCTCATTTTTTTTATTGTATAGCGGGGAAGTTGGCCTTCATTTCATCTAGTTTCAAGTTAGGATAAGGCCGAAGGTGGAAGCGGACTTCACCTGGAATCCTCAACAGTCTGAAGAACTGGCTATCTTACCTCTAAATGCTACAACACAATAACTTACAATAGTTGTTATGACGACAGCCTTAGGTTAGATGGTGGTAGCTAGCCAGGCGGGCACAAAGTCCTACCACCAACCAAAGCAAGCGCAATATTGTACTTCATTGGGATCGAACCTGGGACCTCTGGATCTGACTCCGTTGAGCGAGCCACTAGACTACTAATGAGATGGCAGATACTGGGGAATCCATCCATCTAAAATATAGACTGTATTTGTCTCTCTCCTCCAGCCTGCCAGGCCGCGTGGAGTATGGAGACGAGCGTCGACGAGGCCGTGACTCACCTCGTTGGCACTCCCACAAGAAGCACTCGTCTAAAAGAGATCATCACTACAAGAAACATTGTGAGTAAAAAAAAACATTTTCTTCTATCTCATCAAGTACTTTAATAATTTAATAATAATTAATTTAATAACAAGTAATTTAATAATACATCTAGCCCTAAACTAAGCTATGCTTAGTTTGGGGCTAGATGGCGCTGTGTTAAATTGACGTCCTGTAATATTTATTATTATTTATTTATTTATTATATTATAAGTAAGAAGTAGTAGTAGTAGGCCATAAATATTATTACCAGATACCAGGCACTGATAATGAAGTGCTCTTTATTCCAGTGTTCGGGCTGGACACGACCGACATGACGTCGACCACCACCCGCAGCCTGGACCTGTCCTCGCTCCTCGACGCCCAGTCGGACAGCTCGGCGTCGCGGGGGGTGGGGGGCGGGGGAGGAGGGGAAGACGCGCGGGCCATCCGTCGGCAGCTGCGGGGGCTTGAGAATATGTACGGGGAGGTGCTGCAGCTGCTGGGAGTCAGGAGACCGCCCATGCATTCACACCCGGCTGAGCCAAGGTAACGTGATTTCTTTTTTTTTATTACGGAGAAGCGCTTGTCCTTCATCTCACCTGGTAGCAAGTTGAGATAAAGCCGAAGGTGGAGGAACTGAGGAACCGGCTATCTTGCCTCTGAATGCCGGAACACAAGTTTTTTTTTAAGAATTGTTATTATGGCGACAGAATTAGGTAAGATGGTGGTAACTAGCCAGGCAAAGTCCTACCACCAACCAAACCAAGCACAATATATTGTACTCCCCATGGGGATCGAACCCGGGGCCTCTGGATATGAAATCGGTGGGTTGAACCACTAGACAACAGAGGCGGTTTCTCTATTTACCCTGCTTCATAGCCGTTATCACCAACCTATCGCATTCCACAGCTGAGCTTAGGTCTCTCCCAAGGTCTCTTTCTTCCATCTTTGGTATTTCTTCTCCATTTTGTGCTCGCCACTGTTTAGCCATTTTGATCTTTGAAAAATACTCTTCCTCTCTTTTTGTAACGTCAACAGCTTGTCTATGAACTCAAGTCTAGCAGCGATCCATCTACTAGACCAGAGTTTACCCAAGATTTTTTTCCATCACCACTGCAGATTCGTTTTACTGTAAAGGTGAATAGCATGCTTGCATAATGCTAATAGTAGATAATTATTCAGGTCAGGTTATGATTCCAATTATGAATCTTTTCAATTTACTTGTGAGCTGTCTAGGCATGTAAGTTTAGTACCTACCTATAAATATCCACAGTAAGAGATTTATCTGCAAATGGATTTGCACCTGAACTAATTAAACTAGTGGTTTTGTTAGAATAGTAGACCTCGCAAGCCCTTAGAACCACGCAATAACCGTGCTTTCCTCTTTCACTTTTCCTTTTAGACTTTTGAGCAAACAGAGGTATAAGCTTTAGTGATTACTCGTGTTCCCCTGGTCCTAGGAGGTCAAATCTGAAATGTACGAGTTCGTCTCGCAAAGACGGAGAGGACTATAATAAATGAATATTAATTCTTTATAGTACACAGCTTAATAAGAAAAATAAAATAACTAGCGTATTAGGCTTACCTACGTAGACTTTTGAGTCATTACTCGCGTTCCCCTGATCCGAGGAGATTGAACCTGGTCGTGGACACCAGGATTTGTCTTGCAAAGGCGAAGTGGACTGCGTAGTCTGATCAGTAAACACAACTATATATTTTCCGAGAAAAAAACCTATAGTAAACTTCTACCCATTTCCCCCTCAACTCACCCTTCTTGTTTTTTTTCACAACATCTTGTGTAGAATTAAATACTTGTGTAAAATTTATTTTCAAATTTAACTTTTTAAATTACTTTCAAATTTATTTAAAACTGTTGATAAATAACGCTATAGCCAAATCCACCCCCCCCCCCCCCCCCCCCCCCACTTTTTCCCCCCGATCAAAAATCTAATTGACTAAAAAATTTTAATAAATCAAATTAAAATCGGTTGAAAAACGCGACCCGTAGGCGAGAGAAAGCGGACAAAATATTTTTTGGCCAATCTCGGAACCGAGACGCTTTGCTCGCTCAGTCAATAAGTACGTAAGGTTTGGATTCACGTCCACATCCACATGGTTTTATTCTTGTTGACCTTACTAACCTTTGGCCTGGATTTTTTCAAACATCCAGGTTGTCATCGAAGCGTCGCTACGGCTCCATGTCGTCGCTACCGTCCAGCTCGGTCAGCAGTCGTCCGACCAGAGACAAGCGACGCAGCTCACACGAACACAGGAAGAAGAACGATCTCAAGGTTAGACAACTCAAATGTTGCTTCTTTTCTCATAGGATATTCTTTGGAAAATTGTATTTCTTTTCACCCTAAAATCTCAAAAACTGCTATCTAAAATCCCCCGCGACAGTTAATTTATATTAATGATATCTTGTGCAGTTAACATTTCATTAAAATCGGATAACCCCAGAGTTATGCCGTCACAAACATTGCCAAATAAATACATACATATATTCTTTATTATTTATGACACATACAAAATATATCTTCAATTATAAACAATCTTAAAAAATATATGATCTTAACCCTGAAAAGAGTTCTCTTCCAGCAAACCACAATATATGATTTGGATTTTTCAACTTAACTCGGAGATATCGTTTTTTCACCCGAAATCAAGTTTGACTATTTTTTTTTCAAGTGAATAGTCATCATTTTCCTGGCATTCCTCGGAAGAAAGTGCTTTTCCAAATTCGTATGTATTTAGGCACCCTGCAGGCCTTAAAACTCTTTGTGTTTCTGTCACTGTCTCCCCTCGATGAAGAATGTATTTTTTGTGGTAGTAAATAAATCAATAAATAAATATCACAGGACATTCATTTTACAGCGCCATCTAGCCCCAAACTAAGCATAGCTTGTAATATGAGAACTAGATTACGGATAGAATACTTAAATATACTTTTATAAATACATACTCACTATATATACTACAAGCCTCATAGCTCAGTTGGTAGTAACTCTGCCTTCTGCGCTGTAGGCAGACACACACACACCCAAACACAGAACAAACATCTACATTCATCACACAAATGTTTGTCCTGGGTGGGAATCGAACCCACAACCTACAGCGCAGAGGGCAGAGTTACCAACTGAGCTATGAGGCTGAACGTATGACGCCGTTTCCAGGGCATCAACAAGCGGTTCCAGCGGCTGGAGTCGCACGTGGTGACGCTCGCGCGGTCGGTGGCGCACCTCTCCAGCGAGATGCGCACCCACCACCTGCTGGTCGCTGAGATCGACAACATCCGCGCTGAGATCGCCGCGCTCCGACACATGTACAAGTAGGCATCGCTCCCGTCTGTGTTCTTTGCTCTTCTCGATGCGATCCGTCCAGGTTATCACATAACCCTGGAATCCTTTAACGTAGCTGGCATGCAAGATCACCTCAACCTTTTAGGCGTCACGCTCACTCCTGCCCTCAACTTCGGAGCTTGCTATGAAGCTAAGCTAGGCATCCTAGATAAGTTGCAGCGGTATTAATATCATATTATGGGACATAGGACAATAATTTTCACACAGCGCCATCTAGCCCCAAACTAAGCATGGCTTTTAATATGGGAACTAGATTACGGATAGAATACTTAAATACTTTTTTTTAAATACATACTTACTATATGATACAACACCCAAACACAGAACAAACATCTATATTCATCACACAAATGTTTGTCCTGGGTGGGAATCGAACCCACAGCCTACAGCGCAGAAGGCAGAGTTACTACCAACTGAGCTATGAGGCTTGTTATATATATTTCACACCTGGACAGTTTTTCAGCTTATATAAGGCCCAAGGCCGATCGGGTATGGAGTATTGTTGTCACCTTTGGGATGGCTCGGCTAAATACCGGCTTGATGTCCTTGATTCGATTGAACATAGAGCACTACATGGCGAAAACTACTATCCTATAGCCCTGGAATCCCATATCGTAGCTGGCATGCAAGATCACCTTAACCTTTTAGGCGTCACACTTGGACAGCTTTTCAGCTTATATAAGGCCCAAGTCCAATCGGGTATGGAGTATTGTTGTCACCTTTGGGATGGCTCGGCTAAATACCGGCTTGATGTTCTTGATTCGATTGAACATAGAGCACTACACTACATTACAAAACTACTATCCTATAGCCCTGGAATCCCATATCATAGCTGGCATGCAAGATCACCTCAACCTTTTAGGTGTCACGCTCACTCCTGCCCTCAACTTCGGAGCTTGCTATGAAGCTAAGCTAGGCATCCTAGATAAGGTGCAGCGGTATTAATATTATATTATAGGACATAGGACATTAATTTTTACACAGCGCCATCTGGCCCCAAACTTAGCATGGCTTGTAATATGGGAACGAGATTACGGATAGAATACTTAAATACTTTTTTTTAAATACATACTAACTATGTGATACAACACCCAAACACAGAACAAACATCTATATTCATCACACAAATGTTTGTCCTGATCGAAAATGTCTACTATTACAAATCTACTGAATAGCGTACTTAATAGAGTAAATAACTCTACCATAAGAAGACTGTTGATATAGTGTACCTAGACTTTAAACGTGCATTTAATAAAGTTTCTCAGCAACGATTGAGAGTTACTTACAAACAGAACCTTCCAGGTGCAAGTTGGCCGATTTCTCTCACATAAGCGACCGATTGCGAGCGGAGCTCCTCAAGGCTCAGAGCTTGCTCCTCACCTCTTCGACTTATTCGTTACTGACCTAATTGAAGTCATAGAATCCCAGGCTACGTTTTTTGCTGAATATGGTGATCTATAAAATCGTGACAAATCACTATAACCTTACGGATATACAATACATCTTTAACAGGGAGACCAAGCTCATCCCGTCTCTACCCCCAAATAATGCGAGATCATACCAAATCACTTGTAGCCTACCACTGCCTTAATAATAAAGTTATTCACAACTGGAACTGACTCCCGGAGACGGTTGTGTCTGCAACTTATGTAAACGCCTACAAAAATATTTTCGACAACTGGCTGCGAACTAATAAAACTCAACTTAAAAAGTGATCGAATTCCAACACTGTGATATCGAATCGACACATCAGCATTAGCTGCTCGTTCATAAATTAACAATAATAAAAATAAAACTTGAATAAAGCTAATCTATTCTTCACTTAAATCGACAGATCTCAGAACCACATCCGCTCAGGTCACGCGCGCCATTCGGACCCCTTCTCCTTCAGCAACCCAGAGCGCGTCAAACGACTCACCAAATTCTTCGGAGATGAGCCACCGCTCATGCGACTGTTCTTAAAGAAGCTCGGATACGAGGCAAGTATTTACTCCTATTCACGTGGCGCAGCAAACCAGTTTTGGAGCTTGTCCAGCAGTGGACAAAAGGCTGTTAATGTGATATGATGTGATGTGACGTGGCGCCTCAGTTAGACTTGACTGAGGCATTGGACGAACTTCATTGTCATCGTTAATCTTCACGCATTTCCCATTCAACATTCACCCCATGGCACTGCGTTCGCGGCTTAATAATCGACATCAACTTAACCCATGCATGTCGTACAAGCCGAATAAGGGATATCACCAGAAAAAGGGTAGCAGCTTCTTCTGCTTCTTATGTGTATTATATATCCTATGTGCGTGGTGATTATGGTGATAACCTCTAATTTTGGAGGCTCTGTCCAGTGGATATTAATGGGCTGTTTGATGAATGAGGCTTGTTAAATGTTACCCCTTTTTCTGCGGTGTTACCAGATCAACCATGATGAGTAAGTAAAAACCATGTTAGTGTAAACCATGAGGGGTAAGTAAGGTAGGTATAGGTACCCTACGGTTTTCACACTTTGATTTGCCATAACGTGCTGTGTGTATTCGTTTTTTTTTTTACCAACGTAAACACCTCTTTCAGAGATACGCAGCTCTTCTAGAGAAAGAGAGGGTAGGAGCAGCGGAGTTGCCCTACGTGGGTGAGGATAAGCTAAGGGCGCTTGGAGTGCCCCTCGGCCCTCGGATGAGGATCCTCAAGGAAGCTGGCATTCACCAGGACATGCATCACATGTCGAGGGATGATACTCATAATACCACCACCACGTTGGCTATTGTTTAACACCAAATCCAATGTAAAAGTGATTACACATTTATGTAGAAATAAACATGAAAGAAGAGCAGAAGAATAATAACTATTTATGAAACTTGGAATCTCCCAGCATCTGTTTGTCCGTGTGAAGAGGGTTAGTAGGAATTTTATTTGACAGGCTCGTTCCATTGTAGATTTCATCCTTGCCCAAGAACTGACTCATCGAAAACTAAAAAAAAAAACAGATACATTATCTGTGTCATGTCCTTACAGAGGATGGACATTCCCCATAAGGTGCAATAAACAGATTTTATTGGTATGCAATGAATCAGCTGGTTACGATAAGGCCGAAGGTGGAGGCGCACTTCACCCAGAATCCTCAACATACTGAGGAACTTGCTATCTTACCTCTGAATGCCGGGACACAACAATTTGAGAATTGTTGTTATGGCGACAGAATTAGGTAAGATGGACTAGCCAGGCGGACTTAAACAAAGTCCTACCATCTACCAAAATTTGTCTCTTGTATCATCATACACTTTAACAAGAATTTTAGCTACAAGCTTTGTTCGAGTGGGGTCTCTTACTTAATATGCTCAGTGCTTTGTATACACTATACTCTGTATACAAAGTTTCAAGCATATTGAGGACTGATGTGCCAAGATAAATAGTTAGTTTGTTCTGACATATGTATGTTAGTCTGTAAGGTATATAGGTCAATGTATATTTATAAGTTTTCACAAGTAACTTGTAACCTGAAATAAATGGATTTATGATTATTTATTATAACCTCTAAACGTGATGTCTATGATGAAGCAAGCCTATCCAAAGTCTACTATACTCTTAAAGACATAGGATTTAAATATACACAAATATCGACGTAGGTAAGCTGATTCCAAGATTTTACTGAGTGCATTATAATAGATGCTTGTAAATGCTAACAGATGCAGGTGATGATTCAACGCAATAAATAACGATTAATGCATCGGAGCCCCCATTTTTTTTTTTATAAATTTTTGCTTACATGGAAATAAACATACACACTCTGTGAAAATTTCAATAGTCTACCTATCAAGGTTCATGAGATAGAAGCCGCTGACAGACAGACGGATGGACTGACCTTATAACCTTATGATTAACCTTATAAAGATCAAACAAATCTCTAAGGAAAAACATAATAACTCCTAATATTAGTAATACTCGTTGACTTATCTATTAAGTGCTATGATTGAAGATAATAATATAAGAAAACATTAGATTTAGCATCGATTACTTATCTTATTTTAGCAATTTAGAAGAAATAGTTAGCTTTAACATTGTTGAATAGATAATGAATGCTCACTTAATGGACCACTTATGAAAAGTACTCATTAGATAATGTAGTGCAGCTAGCTTACGAATTATAGAAATTAACAAAGCAAATAAGAATTTACATGATTACGCACTCTGAAATGGTATACCAAAGAGATTATTCAGTGTGTGTAAACGAATCTATGTAAATATATAAGTTAAAGAAGATAGTAATGCAACTTCTTTGTAAATAGCTATAGTTTAAGATTAGGTAAGTAAACTTTTTACAACGATAACATATATCAACGATGTTTTGTAAACATTTTTATATCAAAAATAAAGTGAATACCTAATGTTAATAAGCATTAAATGTATTGTGTACCCTGTTAAGGCCCCTGTTTCCTAGAAATTAAAGATGGGATCGATACAATTTTTGTTATGATTAGTAAAGTAATAACCTAACACCATTTTTTTCTAAGAAGCGTTTTGGGATCGATACGAAGTTGCTTCCCACATCTAGGGCTAATGCAATGGTTCTCACTTTGCTACAGTCTAATCTAAATCATACGAAGGGACAGAAGAACTTATCTTTGCCTTCGCATTAATAACCCACATCCCTTAGTCGGCTTTTACGACATCCATGGGCTGAGTTGGAGGGATCGATTTTCAAGCTGTGAAAGCAACGGCTTTCACTGCTCAGTCTTTGCCGTGACGGCAAATAAACTCGAGGCTATTCAAGCAATTACATCATTTTGTTTACTTTTTATTACCTAATTTAAATTCGCCCACATTCTATTGTAGATGTTTCACTAAAACTACCCCATATGGTACATGTTTCACCAATGCCTCCCCTACTCATTCAGACACAGGTAAGTACTCCAATTTATCATTAATTTCAGACTCATATTATGCCTGCAGTGTGCGAACAAAATATCACATAGAGATACCGCACCCGTGAATCGAATCTAGGACTGCAAAAAGCCAAATAAGTATTCGATTTTGTATTTTCGTTGGTGCTTGATATTACAAAACGGTCATTAACTAAAGTAGTTGCTTAAAACACATTGAATTGATGTTGAGTTCATTTTATTAACATATGAAGATTTGTTTGGCAAATTGTATTTTTAATAGAATAAATAAATAAAAAATAATGTATTTCCGACCAAGATCCATATTGATGTTAGTAAATTGACAATCTTATGAACTACTTAGGTGTTAGTAACAATAAAATATATAACAATCATGTACGTTTCGTATATTCTGTTGAGGAAAATGTTTTTTTTTTTGTGTGGAGCCAATTACTACCCATTATAAACACTGTTTTCAGCTGTGTTTTGCGAAATTCAATGATACTTACGCCTACCAACCTAGTAAGTACCACGTTTTTTTTTTCGATATTAAGCATATATGTTTATCATATTATACTTAATAGGATCTGGGCATAAGACTTCGCAATAGCCGGGCCGGGCCGTGTCTATGAAAAAACTAGCAACTCTGTCGTTCTTTATCCATATATCAACAGAAAATCGCCAAATATCAACATCAAAATAATATCTACATATCAATAACCATTCGGTTTTTCTTATTGTACCGTAGCGAAACACAAAAAACAATACAAAAGGGGAAAACATGTTATTTAGTTAGGTTAAAAAAATATTTCTTGAGAAATCCTCATTTTTATTAGTACAAAGTACAAACCCTACTATTCTTTGCATGCATGTTGCTCACAGATAGATACGTTTTGAGCCTTATAAAATGTGGCAATTAGGTATTTGGTAAGAGTAAGTCCCATTATACCTTAATTGGTAGGTACTGTTTGTGTTTGTGACAAAAAAAAACAATTTCAGACAATTTTCATATATCTGTTCATATATGTTTTTAATAAATACCTATTCAAATACCATATGATGAGTTATTTTACCTTGGATTCGATCTTAAAGTAAGTCTGTGTGACTTGTTTGGATAGATATGGTTACATCATTTTAGAATTTATTATAGAAAATATAGGCATATAGGCAAAATTTTTTTTTTAAGATTTGTCTATAGGGTACTAACAGCCTACAAAAATATTGCGCTCATTGAGAATGATTTGGCTTTTTGATGTAAGCAGATACGAAGTATTGTACCTATATTCTCTTTGGATTAAAAAAAATACATGGAAAATCATCGAAGAATATTTAAAATTTAGGAAATGGAATTGAAAGAACTGCGTTTCTATAGGCGATTTTTGGATGTTATGAGAAAGGTGATGTTTGTGTTCGCTGGGAATCAGTAAATAGTTTTACTTTATTAAAAAATTATAAAATGAATATAAAATGATAATATTACAGGACGCTAATTTTACACAGCGCCATCTAGCCCCAAACTAAGCATAGCGCATATGGGAACTAAATTACGGATAGAATTCTTATATACACTTTTTTTTTGATTGTGTGAAATTTGAACAGATATATTTATTATTGGCAACTTTGCTCAGGTGTAACTACATGGGATCAGCTAGTTTTTTTTAGGAAGTTAATTAAAATTATTATATTTCGCAATCTAAGTAAAAAGTAGAGTGTTTAACTCGGGCCAAAACACCCTAAAAAAATCACCCATTAATACCTACTTTAGACTCCCTCGCTAGTGCTCGAAAACAACCTCGTATATTATGAGTCGTTTTTGTCCCTTGTGTAACAATCTACTATTATTTCTTAACATTTAGATTTTTATTTTTAAATCTCTAACCAAATTACCAAAAAACCTAACTAGGGGCAGTTTTTTTTATTATTATTAAAACTGCTTTCAAAGGACTTTAATTTATAATTTTCCGGGGCCGTCATGATTAGGCCATTCTCCGGCGCCCCTTTAATCATCACATGGTAAATATAATGCTTAACAGAAAGATACTCGATGCACTTATATGTGCTTATTTAGTAGAAAACCTTATCAGAAAAGATATTCACAAGGCACCGCGCTGGACTGGCTAAAACGTACCTTTCTGTGAGCGACCACCTTATCAATGTAATCGGTTGCCCGGGTCACAGGTTCGCCGTATCAGCTATGCTGTAGTCCTACATAAACGCGGTTGTGTGTCGAGTGAATTCATTCGAGCTAGTTCTATCGCAACAATGGTGCTCTTTAAGTTTCTGGTGGTTGGAGTGGTGTTAACGGTGGCGGTGGATGCGGAAGTTGCGAAGTCCACCCCGTGTGAAGATTGTAAGTACATTCAGATTATAAAATACGGGTTGTGGAACGTTCAGTGCAGCTACTTGATTTTTTTAAAATATACCTACTTCTTGTATATTAAAAAAAAATTAAGAAGTATAGTGATGGGACCGCACTCTCTCTGTGGTCTAGTGGTTCAACCCACCAATTTAGGATCCAGAGGTCCCGGGTTGGAAACCCAGGGGAGTACAATATTGTGCTAAGTTTGGTTTATGGTAGGAGTTTGTTTAAAACTGCTAGCTAGCTACCACCATCTTACAATTCTGTCGCCGTAATTACAAATCTAAAATTGTTGTGTTTCGGCAATCAAAGGTAAATAGCCAGTTCCTCAGTTTGTTGAGGTATCCGGGTGAAGTGCGCCTCCACCATCGGCCTTATCCTAACTTGTTACTAGGTGAGGTAAAGGCCCTTCTTCGTAAATATATATATATATATATATACTGTTTTTTTAGGCCGAGTGACGTCACGCAAGTTGTTTACTCGTTGTCGGATGGCACCTCAATTTAAACGTAACAATAAATATATATATTTATATATATACCCATAGGTATTTATATATATATATATATATATATATATATTAATACCTATGGGTCAGTGCAGTGCGCATAATATATTTATAAAGCGCTTAGACAGGTGGAAATAATAATGGGCTGAGCATCTGAAATGTATACTATGAAGGGTCTCGACGTAATAAGGTCGTGGATCTCTTGGTCACACTCAACATATTACAAAACCGACACACACGCCATCTCGCGTCGATGGCTATCGAGTCTTGCTTTAGCAAGATACTCTTCACATATAAGCCTCTTGACCTTGCATTCCACCGAGCCAAGCACGTTGGTTGGCTGATCCATCCCAAAAGTGGCTGCAATAGTCCATACAAGATCGAACTTGAGCTTTATATAAGTATATATTTATATATATATATATATTTATATAGTCAAAAGCTGACCGGTGTGAAATATCGATTGACTTTATTTAGTTTAACGTACCTATACCATACAGAGTTAATTATCAGAATTCCAATCTAGGATTCTGACAGCATACACTTAGATAAGTACTTATAATATACAAGTGTCTCTTCGCGCAAATGTCCATTCGCGCAAATATCCATCGCGCATGTGTCTCTCTTGCAAATGTCTTTCGCGCATGTGTCCACACTGTGACAGAAGGATCATTTACGTATTTTATTAATGTTTCAATATGATTATTGTTCCAGTGACGACCAATAGCAAGTGCTCAGTAGGTCAGGTTCGGGTAGACCCCTGCAAGCAAGCACCCAGGCCTTGCGTCTTAAAGACAGGAAAGCAGGCTCAAATGGACTTTGATTTTATTCCTGGTAAGTTAAATTTATTACGCACCCGAACTCCCGGCTAGGTAGTAATGGCTCGTGGTGAAAACACTTCACGATATTAGTGAATTTACCTATACCTATGTAATTTAATTGTTTACTTCCTACTATGTTTTTATTTTTTTATTATTATTGTAGAAGAGGTTTTGATACAAGTTGCACGAAAGTTCAAATTGCGCTTGGTTTGGTTGGTAGTAGGACATTGTTTAAGTCCGCCCAGCAAGCTAGGTGAGATGGTGGTAGCCATCAGTCCAAGTAATCATCCACTAAATAAACATTATGTTTCTTGGTGTATGATTACATACTTATTTATTGTCCTTCTAAGGTTGTTTAAGCCTGACCACCATTTTACCTAAGTCTGTAACCATAATAGCAATTATAAATTGCATTAATTTCCAGCGTTGGGAGGTAAGATAGCCAGTTTTTCAGACTGTTGAGGATTGCGGGTGAAATGACCTTCAGCCTATTTCAATTAAACAAAAAAATTTATACAGTAAAGGGTTTATTCGGTTTAATTAGCAATCTAAGTATGTCTTCTGCATTAAAATGTATACAATAATTAAATAATTAATATTTAATTTTCAAAATGAAGCCAATATATTCACGCCTGGCAAATTATATCACTACATTACCAACGTACACAACTTACAGAGTAACATTGCAGAGAAAATACATCGACTTCAGAAATTAAATCACCCGCATGAGGCGTTTGCAAAAAGTTTCAATAGTCCCCATAGTGTTATCAACGACTGGTCCCAATCCAACTTACACAGTCTCTATCCTTACTAGAACTGCCCAATTGTACTTTCGTGTTGCTACCAAAACCAGGCATCCTTAACACTTGCAGGATAGTGCGGAAGCTTCTGCGGACCACACGCACTCCCTGATGCAATGCAAGACACCGAGGTACTTGGTGTACACTCGTACTAGACCCGTGTGCCCAAGTTATCACCAATTTCTAGATAAATCGACAATTCTCATTCTATATCACAATCCATAAATTTTACCCAATGAATAGATACACAGACACATTCGTTTCTTTGTTGGTATTGATATGGTATCCTATAAGACTCGTACTCTGAGTGTGCGATAAAAGGCTAATAATGCGCCAATGTCAATGAACGTGTTGTTCGCCTCAAGGCCAACTCTCCCATTATCTGTATTTGCCCCCTGATCTCTGAATGAAGATAATTTTCATCATTCTTTTGCTCGGTGGATTCGTGTAAATGTCTAGATGAGATTTCTCCATTTCTTGCTAGTAGCGAACCGCATCAAGCCAAAGCCTTGTCCTTGCTTGCAAAAGACTGGGAACTGGCATCTTACCTCCAAATGCCGGAGCACAATACTTAGGTACTGACCTAGGTAAGATGCTAGTAGCCAGCCAAGCGGACTTAAGAGGCAGAATACAGGTGCAGATATTTGAGGGGCTCTGCGCTGTATTAAATAAGCGATAAGCGCGCTCAAAACATTACTTTGATAGCTGTAAGGATAAAGTCTACCTAGCCCCACCACTTTTCGTCACACAAAAAGGTTGCGGATCAGAATTACAAGACCCACCCATAAAATGTTTCACAAAACTTGGAACGAGAGGTTCCAAGTTTTGTGTTTGGGTTGGAAACTTTTTTTACTTGGGTTTACTGGGGTATTGGAAATTTGCTTACAGCACCATAATGTCTTGTTCGTTGCCAGATTTCAGCGCGAGCAAACTGAAGACAGCCGCGTACTGGACGAGTGGAGCCATCGAGCATCATTTCACAGGGTTCGGGTCCGACGACGCCTGTCTGTATACCACCTGCCCCACTATCGCCGGCCAACAGCAACTCTTCAACTACACCCTTACCGTCGCAAAGAAGCTTCCTTCGGTTAGTTGGACCATTCTATTTAAAGTCGCGCAGCGAGCTAAAGAGATGACGATGAAGAGAAGCATGATTTTTATTGTACTACGGGGAGGCGCATGGCCTTCATCTCACCCGATTTTAAAGTTATGATAAGGCCGAAAGTGGAAGCGCACTTCACCTGGAATCCTCAACAAACCGAGGAACTGGCTATCTTACCTCTAAAATGCAGGAACACAACAATTTAAGAATTGTTGTTAGGCGACAGATTTAGTAAGATGGTGGTAGCTAGCCAGGCGGCCTTAAATAAAGTCCTACCACCAAACAAATCAAGCACAATATTGTTCTCCCCTTGAGGATTGAGCCGAGCACCTCTGATCTGATCTGACACCGGTCTCTCTGTGTCTGTAAGATTGTATCTGTAAGAAAATCAAAAAATACGTAGCTCGCAGAATAAGCAATCACAAGAGGGCAGGTCATATAGCTTGCAGAACCGATCACCGCTGGGGAGTAAAGGTTCTTGCATGGCGAAATAGACGACATTGTAGCGGTCGCGGGAGTAGATGGATGGAGGCGACTCAGGTTCGCTATCGCACCGATTGGTGGAGGCCTATGTCCATCAGTAGACGTATGTAGGTCGAAACGATGATGATATTTAACTTCCTTTTGCCCATGGAAATGCCAAATTATGCAAAACTTACCACATGTATATACAAACATAATTTATACAAGGATATAACTGTAAAGTTACTGTAGGTTATGTCAAATAACATTTTTTTACTAAATGTATATGAAAGTAAATGCTTAAGGTGCAAATCACAAAAAAAAACTGTCTGTCTGTCTTTTAGTTCCTGCTCGACCGTTTTGACTTAGGTTACTCTTATTTTAGAAACAAGATAAGGGTTCCGCGCAAAAATTTAAAACCCATGAAAATATACATATTATATGCTAGACTTTTGGGTAGCATGTTTTCTTGTTATAGGGAATCCATTCGTGCAATAAGAAAAATATTTTGGGAAATTCCCACGGGGCGACAAGAACGAAGTATGGTGTATGTTATGATATTTTGTTTTTTCTGTATTCCAGGGAATATTCAATTTCAAATGGAAGGTTTGGAATGAAGATAACGCAGAAGAAGATGTATGCTGTTTTAGGACGTCGGTCAACCTGAGATAAGAGAATACAAAAATAAGCCCACAAATAAGTAAACACTGTGGTGTATCGTAACTGAAATATCCTATGTATAGTCCTTGCCGAAAAATATATATTTTTGTTGATAATTTATAGCCTGTCTTATACAAAACCCCTTAGAATAAATATTACACAAGTCATAACTTTCAAAACTTGCGTGAACTGAGATCTCGTGATAAATAAATAAATATTACAGGGCATTAATTTTACACAGCGCCATCTAGCCCCAAACTAATCATAGCTTGTAATATGGGAACAAGATTACGGATAGAATACTTAAATACTTATTCTAAATAAATAGCTACGTACTATATGATACAACATAATTTGTCTGGTTTGTGTTACGTATTTAACCACGGACATTATTTCTGAAACAGAACGGTAATTAACAAACGTCAAAAGTGTGTTTTCATGACACCTTACTTACCGTAAGCTAAATTTTTCTCAATATCTCTTCATAACCTGAGTGTTAAGGGCCATGTCTTACAATGCAAAATGCAAAATCACGCTCGACGCGGCGCCACGGAATACATAATAGTAGTACTCCCTGCGCGAGGCCGCGTTTCCCCGCAAGTCATATAGACTAAGATACAATAATCCATAAAACGAATAAAAAGTGGCTCTACTTTCTCATTGATTTGTCACATGGATATTATAGGTATTTTGAAATAAAAATAAATAAAAAATGAAAATTGTTTATTTCATAACATTAGGCTTTTTGCTAAGGATCATACTTAATCATAATAATAATTAATAATGAATACAAAAACTTTGACAGCCATTTTGGACCCTTTCGGATGTGTTTTTTTTTAAGTTCCTTTCTTAGCGGGCGTCTACACACCGAGACAAAGCCTCCAAATTTCAAGTCTGTACGACCAGCAATTTAGCCTGTGCGATGCATTCAGTTATTCTTTATATGAGATATCAGATATGGTATACCTAGTTCTCGTACTTCGCTCCGAGGCCTAACCTGGATGTCGCAAAAGTCGTCTTAGGGTCGTCTAATTTAACACCATACTGCGTATACACCAATCCGCCAGCCAAGCGTGGTGATTATGACAAATCACTGTTTTTGCGCAGAAGATAAGTCAGTCGGTAAGTTAGTCTGCGTTGGATTGGATGATGTTGACGCGAGTTTTTTTTATTTTTTTTAAGTTTATTTTCAATTGCTTGTATTATAAATGAAGGGAATCAATCAACTAGCATTGATTAAAAGTAAAATAAAAATACTTTTTACAATGTGGATACATTGTAAAATACAATCAATTGATAACCAAAACAAAACTTGGTTCGTAAATTGAATTTAGTTAAATTATAATTTTTAAACTACCTATTATGATATAGTTCAAAAAATCTTACAAAGAACTATAAACAGTTCTTACAATAAGAACAATCACATTGTGCATTTTGATATATATATATATATATATATCAAAATGCATATATATATATATATCTATTAAGTTGGTAGGTGGGTAAGTAATTGGTTTTATTTTCCAATTATTTCAACTAACTACTTTATGAAATTTGAAATAAAAGGAATATCCAGTAGGTTCAATTGAAATAAAATATTGTTAAGTTGTGTATGTGTATGTATAATTTATATGTAATGCTTCCAAATGCTTGCAAAATTAAGGCTATAAACGAGATCTATATATATAAATATTAGGTTTTTACTTAAATATGCTGGACTATAATAAAGCTAACAGTTTAATATGCAACAAAAACAAGTAAATTTGATGATATTGTGACGAGTAGATTAAGACAATGAGAGAAATTTAGAACAATCGTGTTTAGCGTATGATTTACCAACCATAATACTTCTTGATGAACCAAAAAAAAATATGTAGCGATAGCTTATATCCAGAATATTTATGTGCACTATTTTTAATTCTAATGATAAAGAGTTATTTTGCTTTAAAAAAATAATATAGATGCACTAATAGTTTGCCTTAGCTATCATATTTTAAGCAAGGGTACCCAAGTAGCAAACAAAATAGTGACTAAATCCAACATTTCTTAACTTGATCTAAAGTAGGTTTTCGCTAAATCAAAAGGGATTTCTTGAAGTGATTACTTTCTTTAAGACAATATAATTAGGAATATCCAAAACCCAGTTTAGTATTCTCAAAACTGTTTTGTATTAAGGATGCCTAAAATTACATTTTTTTTTACTATAGCCAGATTAGTTGAAAGCTTACTTAAAACTATATTGAATAACTGAAGAATCGGTTTTGTCTGGCAAATTAAAAATAGGTTTTGTAGATCAACTTAAGATAATTGTAACACCAAGTTCTAAAAACTGATTTTCTGAAGTATATTTTGTTCCTTTAAGTTTAAAGAAAAAGTGCACTTGACGGGACTATTTCAACAAAATAGAACCAAGTGGATGAAATTGAAAAATTAAATAGATATGGTGATTTTCGTCGGCGTTATGTAGAAAAATATAAAAAAGTGTCAAACAAAGTGTACGTTCAAGTGATGCAAACGTTATCGATGCATCATGTTGGACTCAGACTCAGACCTCAGTGTTGTTAACGGAGAATACAGATTGCGAGAAAGAAGTTACCACAGTAAATTTGGAAATGTATGCAGTGGACAGTGATTCCGATACTTCTGAATCGGAAACTGAAAGTGGTTTTAATTTTAGAGATCAATTAAAAGATTGGTCTAGAACAAACGTTGATTACGATATACCTCATACTGTAATCAAAGGCTTACTGCAGATTTAAAACAAACTTGAACCCGGTGCCTAACCACAACGTCTTATAGCATTCTCGTTTTTTCAACTGCCACTGTGGTCTAGTGGTTCAACCCACCGATTTCAGATCCAGAGTTCCTGGGTTTGATCCCCATGGACAGTACAATATATTGTGCTTGGTTTGGTTGGTGATAGGCCTTTGCTTAAGTCCGCCTGGCTAGCTACCACCATCTTACCTAATTCTGTCGCCATAGTAACAATTCTAAATTTTTTGTGTTCCGGCATTTAGAGGTAACATAGCCAGTTCCTCAGTTTGTTGAGGATTTCGGGTGAAGTTCGCCTCCACCTTCGGTCTTATCTCAACTTGTAACCAGGTGAGATGAAGGCCAAGTCCTTATCCGTCGGACAATATAAAAAAAATCTTGACAGATAGTGACAAGAGTAGAGTAATATCAAAACAAGAATGCTATAAGTGGTCGTAGTACGCCGCCAGTTGTTGAGCCAAAAGACGCGAGAACGCTTCTGAATAGGTACAGCAAAATCTGTAGCTATCGAATCGACATTATGTCTTATAAATGTATTATAATACGCAATGGGTTAAAAAAAATATTGTGCAGAATAAAAAAAAATTACACAAATTTCAATTTACATATTAATATAAATATCATCATTCTTTTGCTCGGTGGATTCGTGTAAATGTCTAGATGAGATTTCTCCATTTCTTGCTAGTAGCGAACCGCATCAAGCCAAAGCCTTGTCCTTGCTTGCAAAAGACTGGGAACTGGCATCTTACCTCCAAATGCCGGAGCACAATACTTAGGTACTGACCTAGGTAAGATGCTAGTAGCCAGCCAAGCGGACTTAAGAGGCAGAATACAGGTGCAGATATTTGAGGGGCTCTGCGCTGTATTAAATAAGCGATAAGCGCGCTCAAAACATTACTTTGATAGCTGTAAGGATAAAGTCTACCTAGCCCCACCACTTTTCGTCACACAAAAAGGTTGCGGATCAGAATTACAAGACCCACCCATAAAATGTTTCACAAAACTTGGAACGAGAGGTTCCAAGTTTTGTGTTTGGGTTGGAAACTTTTTTTACTTGGGTTTACTGGGGTATTGGAAATTTGCTTACAGCACCATAATGTCTTGTTCGTTGCCAGATTTCAGCGCGAGCAAACTGAAGACAGCCGCGTACTGGACGAGTGGAGCCATCGAGCATCATTTCACAGGGTTCGGGTCCGACGACGCCTGTCTGTATACCACCTGCCCCACTATCGCCGGCCAACAGCAACTCTTCAACTACACCCTTACCGTCGCAAAGAAGCTTCCTTCGGTTAGTTGGACCATTCTATTTAAAGTCGCGCAGCGAGCTAAAGAGATGACGATGAAGAGAAGCATGATTTTTATTGTACTACGGGGAGGCGCATGGCCTTCATCTCACCCGATTTTAAAGTTATGATAAGGCCGAAAGTGGAAGCGCACTTCACCTGGAATCCTCAACAAACCGAGGAACTGGCTATCTTACCTCTAAAATGCAGGAACACAACAATTTAAGAATTGTTGTTAGGCGACAGATTTAGTAAGATGGTGGTAGCTAGCCAGGCGGCCTTAAATAAAGTCCTACCACCAAACAAATCAAGCACAATATTGTTCTCCCCTTGAGGATTGAGCCGAGCACCTCTGATCTGATCTGACACCGGTCTCTCTGTGTCTGTAAGATTGTATCTGTAAGAAAATCAAAAAATACGTAGCTCGCAGAATAAGCAATCACAAGAGGGCAGGTCATATAGCTTGCAGAACCGATCACCGCTGGGGAGTAAAGGTTCTTGCATGGCGAAATAGACGACATTGTAGCGGTCGCGGGAGTAGATGGATGGAGGCGACTCAGGTTCGCTATCGCACCGATTGGTGGAGGCCTATGTCCATCAGTAGACGTATGTAGGTCGAAACGATGATGATATTTAACTTCCTTTTGCCCATGGAAATGCCAAATTATGCAAAACTTACCACATGTATATACAAACATAATTTATACAAGGATATAACTGTAAAGTTACTGTAGGTTATGTCAAATAACATTTTTTTACTAAATGTATATGAAAGTAAATGCTTAAGGTGCAAATCACAAAAAAAAACTGTCTGTCTGTCTTTTAGTTCCTGCTCGACCGTTTTGACTTAGGTTACTCTTATTTTAGAAACAAGATAAGGGTTCCGCGCAAAAATTTAAAACCCATGAAAATATACATATTATATGCTAGACTTTTGGGTAGCATGTTTTCTTGTTATAGGGAATCCATTCGTGCAATAAGAAAAATATTTTGGGAAATTCCCACGGGGCGACAAGAACGAAGTATGGTGTATGTTATGATATTTTGTTTTTTCTGTATTCCAGGGAATATTCAATTTCAAATGGAAGGTTTGGAATGAAGATAACGCAGAAGAAGATGTATGCTGTTTTAGGACGTCGGTCAACCTGAGATAAGAGAATACAAAAATAAGCCCACAAATAAGTAAACACTGTGGTGTATCGTAACTGAAATATCCTATGTATAGTCCTTGCCGAAAAATATATATTTTTGTTGATAATTTATAGCCTGTCTTATACAAAACCCCTTAGAATAAATATTACACAAGTCATAACTTTCAAAACTTGCGTGAACTGAGATCTCGTGATAAATAAATAAATATTACAGGGCATTAATTTTACACAGCGCCATCTAGCCCCAAACTAATCATAGCTTGTAATATGGGAACAAGATTACGGATAGAATACTTAAATACTTATTCTAAATAAATAGCTACGTACTATATGATACAACATAATTTGTCTGGTTTGTGTTACGTATTTAACCACGGACATTATTTCTGAAACAGAACGGTAATTAACAAACGTCAAAAGTGTGTTTTCATGACACCTTACTTACCGTAAGCTAAATTTTTCTCAATATCTCTTCATAACCTGAGTGTTAAGGGCCATGTCTTACAATGCAAAATGCAAAATCACGCTCGACGCGGCGCCACGGAATACATAATAGTAGTACTCCCTGCGCGAGGCCGCGTTTCCCCGCAAGTCATATAGACTAAGATACAATAATCCATAAAACGAATAAAAAGTGGCTCTACTTTCTCATTGATTTGTCACATGGATATTATAGGTATTTTGAAATAAAAATAAATAAAAAATGAAAATTGTTTATTTCATAACATTAGGCTTTTTGCTAAGGATCATACTTAATCATAATAATAATTAATAATGAATACAAAAACTTTGACAGCCATTTTGGACCCTTTCGGATGTGTTTTTTTTTAAGTTCCTTTCTTAGCGGGCGTCTACACACCGAGACAAAGCCTCCAAATTTCAAGTCTGTACGACCAGCAATTTAGCCTGTGCGATGCATTCAGTTATTCTTTATATGAGATATCAGATATGGTATACCTAGTTCTCGTACTTCGCTCCGAGGCCTAACCTGGATGTCGCAAAAGTCGTCTTAGGGTCGTCTAATTTAACACCATACTGCGTATACACCAATCCGCCAGCCAAGCGTGGTGATTATGACAAATCACTGTTTTTGCGCAGAAGATAAGTCAGTCGGTAAGTTAGTCTGCGTTGGATTGGATGATGTTGACGCGAGTTTTTTTTATTTTTTTTAAGTTTATTTTCAATTGCTTGTATTATAAATGAAGGGAATCAATCAACTAGCATTGATTAAAAGTAAAATAAAAATACTTTTTACAATGTGGATACATTGTAAAATACAATCAATTGATAACCAAAACAAAACTTGGTTCGTAAATTGAATTTAGTTAAATTATAATTTTTAAACTACCTATTATGATATAGTTCAAAAAATCTTACAAAGAACTATAAACAGTTCTTACAATAAGAACAATCACATTGTGCATTTTGATATATATATATATATATATATCAAAATGCATATATATATATATATCTATTAAGTTGGTAGGTGGGTAAGTAATTGGTTTTATTTTCCAATTATTTCAACTAACTACTTTATGAAATTTGAAATAAAAGGAATATCCAGTAGGTTCAATTGAAATAAAATATTGTTAAGTTGTGTATGTGTATGTATAATTTATATGTAATGCTTCCAAATGCTTGCAAAATTAAGGCTATAAACGAGATCTATATATATAAATATTAGGTTTTTACTTAAATATGCTGGACTATAATAAAGCTAACAGTTTAATATGCAACAAAAACAAGTAAATTTGATGATATTGTGACGAGTAGATTAAGACAATGAGAGAAATTTAGAACAATCGTGTTTAGCGTATGATTTACCAACCATAATACTTCTTGATGAACCAAAAAAAAATATGTAGCGATAGCTTATATCCAGAATATTTATGTGCACTATTTTTAATTCTAATGATAAAGAGTTATTTTGCTTTAAAAAAATAATATAGATGCACTAATAGTTTGCCTTAGCTATCATATTTTAAGCAAGGGTACCCAAGTAGCAAACAAAATAGTGACTAAATCCAACATTTCTTAACTTGATCTAAAGTAGGTTTTCGCTAAATCAAAAGGGATTTCTTGAAGTGATTACTTTCTTTAAGACAATATAATTAGGAATATCCAAAACCCAGTTTAGTATTCTCAAAACTGTTTTGTATTAAGGATGCCTAAAATTACATTTTTTTTTACTATAGCCAGATTAGTTGAAAGCTTACTTAAAACTATATTGAATAACTGAAGAATCGGTTTTGTCTGGCAAATTAAAAATAGGTTTTGTAGATCAACTTAAGATAATTGTAACACCAAGTTCTAAAAACTGATTTTCTGAAGTATATTTTGTTCCTTTAAGTTTAAAGAAAAAGTGCACTTGACGGGACTATTTCAACAAAATAGAACCAAGTGGATGAAATTGAAAAATTAAATAGATATGGTGATTTTCGTCGGCGTTATGTAGAAAAATATAAAAAAGTGTCAAACAAAGTGTACGTTCAAGTGATGCAAACGTTATCGATGCATCATGTTGGACTCAGACTCAGACCTCAGTGTTGTTAACGGAGAATACAGATTGCGAGAAAGAAGTTACCACAGTAAATTTGGAAATGTATGCAGTGGACAGTGATTCCGATACTTCTGAATCGGAAACTGAAAGTGGTTTTAATTTTAGAGATCAATTAAAAGATTGGTCTAGAACAAACGTTGATTACGATATACCTCATACTGTAATCAAAGGCTTACTGCAGATTTAAAACAAACTTGAACCCGGTGCCTAACCACAACGTCTTATAGCATTCTCGTTTTTTCAACTGCCACTGTGGTCTAGTGGTTCAACCCACCGATTTCAGATCCAGAGTTCCTGGGTTTGATCCCCATGGACAGTACAATATATTGTGCTTGGTTTGGTTGGTGATAGGCCTTTGCTTAAGTCCGCCTGGCTAGCTACCACCATCTTACCTAATTCTGTCGCCATAGTAACAATTCTAAATTTTTTGTGTTCCGGCATTTAGAGGTAACATAGCCAGTTCCTCAGTTTGTTGAGGATTTCGGGTGAAGTTCGCCTCCACCTTCGGTCTTATCTCAACTTGTAACCAGGTGAGATGAAGGCCAAGTCCTTATCCGTCGGACAATATAAAAAAAATCTTGACAGATAGTGACAAGAGTAGAGTAATATCAAAACAAGAATGCTATAAGTGGTCGTAGTACGCCGCCAGTTGTTGAGCCAAAAGACGCGAGAACGCTTCTGAATAGGTACAGCAAAATCTGTAGCTATCGAATCGACATTATGTCTTATAAATGTATTATAATACGCAATGGGTTAAAAAAAATATTGTGCAGAATAAAAAAAAATTACACAAATTTCAATTTACATATTAATATAAATATCGATGGATTACCAACATACGTATGTTGGTAATCCTAAAAGATCAAAAGTAGAATTTTTCATTGGGTGAAAAAAGTGAATGAAATATCCATTGGAATTTACTGTGTCATTGAAAAACCACAATTAAATGTTTTTTAAGACCTTTTGTATCTATCTGAACTGAAAGAAGTTATGCAACACGGTATTGAAATACATAGTCGAGTGAATAACATTCATAAATTGTTATTTCTTGCATAAAAGTAGAAGTTAGAAGTAATAAGAGGTTAAAATTTTACTTCATTGAGTGTACTGTTAAATATGATATCTGTACTGTTAAATATTGAAAGCCTTCACTAGTTATTGTAGATGTCTTCAAGTCCCTTTAGGATCAGAAAGTTGAATTCCTAAAATGTTGAGTTTGCAAAAAGTTGTATTCCTAAAATGTTGAATCCTAAAATGTTGAATGTTGTTGTAGACTGTGACACTTCTACACTTTTCGAAGCGTATGCGTGGTAGCGGCTACGCAAAAGACCTGATTCGCAAATTACCTTAAATCCTTTAACAATACCTGTCACAAATATACACTCCAGTAAATAAATGCAAATAATGTTGAAAAATATTACAGGTGACCCAAAATAAAATTATATAACATGCGATCCCCTATTCCAATTAGTTCAAAGATCAACTCGTTGAACTAATTGTTTTTTTCACAATTATTTCAACTGTGTAACTACTTTGTGAAATTTGAAAACAAGGGAATATTTTTATCCAGTAAGTTTAATTCAAATAAAATATTGTTAAATTGTTTAATATGTATGTGTGTTCGGCTACCAAATTTGGAATGTAGACATACTCTGAACATAGCATACTTTTTATCCCGATATTCCCACGAGAATGGGATTATCCGTTAGTGAAACGATTGTCATAATATTATCATAATATATAAAATATACATATATATCCTTGAAATACCGAAGATAAATAATTTTTAAATGTATAATCCAAGTTATGACCAAGATCTACATTTTCAATGACAGCTGTCAAAACTACATCTGCCATTTAAAATGTAGTTCTCTTTTGTAGCTTTCATTTAAACTAAGAACGCACAGTCTAGGACGAGGATATTCAGAGATATGGCCATTTGAAGTTTGACAGCTGTCATTTAAAATATAGATCTTGGTCATAGCTTTCATTTGAACTAACAACGGAGTGTCTAGAACGAGTACTTTCAGAGATATGGCTATTTGAAAAATGACAGCTGTCATCAAAGGTTAAGGTTACTTATATCAAATATATATATCTATATGTCTATCCATATACTTTCTGATCCTAAAGCCATTTTAGGATTCAACATTTTAGGAATTTTGCAAACTCAACATTTTAGCAATTCAACTTTTTTCAAATTCAACATTTTAGGAATTCAACTTTTTGCGAACTCACCATTTTAGGAATTCAACTTTCTGATCCTAAAGGCTAAAGTCAACCTACAAGATATCTTGAAACCCGTGTTTGGAGAAATGCAAAAACCACTCTCTTTTCTCTCTCTGTAGGGTTTAAGTCTTTTTTAACAGTAGTATTAACTCTGTCTTAAGATTCTCCTAAATGCTGTGCCCACTTTTACTTAACTGAACCTTGAGGGATATCTTGAGGGACATAATAGTCTTACCCAACAGCTAGAATTCGTCTTCTTGCCTTCCAGATATCTGCAATACCCTTTTAAGACTTTCCATTGCTAATTGGGATTTTACTCACGTGTACAAATTAGATCAACTATCGTAAACGTGAGTAAAACCCGTGCTTAAAATGTTAAAACCACATTCACTTCACTTGTAATGTAAGCTGGTGATTAACCGTCGGACCACCTTCCTTAACTTTGAAGCTTTTTTTTTACATGATGGGTTAGCTCGTGACCGTTACGACGAAATTGTTGAGAACAATTATCAATATAACACTACAATATAAGCTAGGTACTAGCTGAGTACGCGCAAATTCAGTTGCGTAAGCATAGGTTCAAGGTTCATCCCTATAATTTCAAAACAATGTAAATAAGTTATTGTAAACAGGCCTCCCTAAACGCCGCCACAGTTAGTGTTGACAGATTTTTGGTCATGCGTCTGTTAACCAACAGAAGTAGGTAGGTAATTTTATTCTCGCTTGTAGGTTTGTAGGCCAACCTTCTCACAGAAGGTTGGCCTAGGATAAACATTGGTTTTAACCGCCTCTGTTATCTAGTTTTTCGCCTACCGGTGTAGGATCCTGAGGTCCCGGGTTCGATCCCCAGGGGAGTACAATATTGTACCGGGCTAGCTACCACCGTCTTACACAATTATGTCGACATAACTACAATTCTAAAATTTGCAAATGTTATAATGACACAAAAATTCACAATCCGCGACGGGACTCGAACCCGCATCTTTTCCTAGACCCGGAAACGCTCTAACCGACTGAGCAACAAGGATTGTGAGCCTGATGCAGATTCCGATTTTTTGTGTATACTCAGTTTGAGCGCTGATCACGCCATCTAACTGTGATCTGCCCTAGTGTTTGAAATTACACTTAAAATCACTAGCGAGAAATGGCGTTATTGCTTCAAATCATTTTTTTGTATTTAGAGTAAAAACAAGTCACAGTAGGTACATTAGAGTAATTTACAACCAACATCTTTCGGTCTGTTTCGTTCTACCCTCAATTCAAAGCAAACACACGTCAATAAAGACCAGAATCACGTGACACAGCTCCATTTATGTAATTTAACAGGCAGTAGCAATAACAATTCAATAATTAACTATCCAGATGTGTAAATAATACAATAATTACCGGTTTACATAGACGTGGCTCAGTCGCGCCCTATCCGTGAGGCCAAGATGACGTTCCTTCTGTTTGTTCTTCTGTTTGGCGTTGTATTTGCAGAGTCTGAATATGTCACCAAGAAGTTATGTAAAGATGGTAAGTAAGATAAGTTTTCTTTCATTTACAACTGCCGCCAGTTGCACCAACATTTTTCCTTCGCCAAGGTATACTTCTGTATTTACAAAAGCGAAGTGCCAACTATTGAGGTCATTATCATCAATTACTAAGGTATATATACCCTACATATCAGAGTAGTAAAGCGTCTTGTGAAAGGGCCCGTCCGGGGAAGTAATACCACCTTACCTAACGGCAGCTAAGCAGCATTGCTTTGTTCCGGTTTGAAGGGTATGACCCGTGAATTACGGACCCGCGAGGCTTAGCACTTGACTGGCGCGATGCAGTGCCGCGTAGGTCATGTTCATAGTGGTTATGACCTACGCAGTAACGATTTGTTCGGCAAGAGTTGCATTTCATTGGAGGTCTAAAGCATCTTAAAAAGCAACTGAGAGACAACCATCACGATGGGACGCTGGTTGGTAATCGAAATCTCAGTATTGTCTGCTGATGCTGCTCCTCATCACCATCTTACCTAATTCCGTCAACATATTAACAATTCTAAAAATTGTTGTGTTTTTTTTTTTTATTGTACGACAAGGAAGCGCTTGGCCTTCATCTCACCTGGTAACAAGTTGAGATAAGGCCGAAGATGGAGGCGCGCTTCACCCGGAATCCTCAATAAACTGAGGAACTGGCTATCTTACCTCTGAATGCCGGAACACAACATTTTTTTTAAGAATTGTTATTATGGCTACAGAATTAGGTAAGATGGTGGTAGCTAGCCAGGCGGACTTAAACAAAATCCTACCACCAACCAAACCAATCACAATATATTGTACTCCCCATGGGGATCGAACCCGGGACCTCTGGATCTGAAATCGGTGGGTTGAACCACTAGAACACAGAGGCGGTGAAAATGTGTTCCGGCATTTAGAGGTAAGTTAGCCAGTTCCTCAGTTTGTTGAGGGTTCAGGGTGAAGTGCGCCTCCACCTTCGGTCTTATCTCAAACTGGTGTAAACCCTTAGTCTCATCTTACGTAACCCACTGGTGGATAGGATGGGGCCCATGTTTAGGTAGGTATGATCCTAGCCAGGTAACGGAATAACTGGCTTTTGGTAGCGGGAACAGCTGAAGGATCACAACACTGTAGTAGGACCAGCTTGTGAAGGTCTACTTGACTACCAACCGTGCTTGCTCATACAAACAAGCCTCATAGCTCAGTTGGTAGTAACTCTGCCTTCTGCGCTGTAGGCTGTGGGTTCGATTCCCACCCAGGACAAACATTTGTGTGATGAATATAGATGTTTGTTCTGTGTTTGGCTGTGTATTGTATGATAAGTATGTATTAACAAATTAAAAAAAATATGTATTTAAGTATTATATCCGTAATCTAGTTCCCATATTACAAGCTATGCTTAGTTTGGGGCTAGATGGCGCCGTGTGAAATTAATGTCCTGTAATGTAATATTTGCTGTGTTCGGTGCGCGGGAGAGTCAGAGCATACTGGGACAGCTTCCCAGAATGCTCTCTTCCATCGTGAACTTCATTTTTGCTCTGGCCTAGAGCTAATACATGCCTAGACGTCTATTTAAACCAACATTTTAAAAAAATGGTGGGTAATTTTTTTATTGTACCTACGTCGGGGTGATGCTGGGTGCTTCTTCTCAACTAATATTGAAGTTATGATAAGGCCGAAGGTATGGAAGCGCACTTCAACTGGAATCCTCAACAATATCAGAAACTGGCTATCTTACCTCTAAATGCTGGATCACAACAATTTAAGAATAGTTGATATGTTGACAGACTTAGGTAGATAGTGGTAGCTAGCCAGGCGGATTTAAACAAATTCCTACCACCAACCAAACCAAGCACAATATTTAAGTACCTCCTCCCTGGGGATCAAACCTGAGACCTCTGGAACTGACACCGGTGGGCGAATAATTAGAAAAAAAAAGAGTTTTTAAAAAATAGAATCATGTTCCTTCTTTATAAAAAAATATTGGCGGGTAACTTGATTTATTCTCAATGCCCCATGACTCATGACTCTAGAAATATTAAACCGATTTTATAACGGAGGCTCTCGCGTGTTGCTTTGGCCATCTTCCCAAATAATTATCTAACTTTTGCTAGCCTTGATGTTCATATTAAAGTTAACACGTTATTCTACAATAAAATACGTATAGCATACACGCTATTACCACGGGTTCCTATATTGTACGACCGGGTAATTCATGGCCAATAATTCAAACCCAATTTTTTGAGGTATAGTAGGTAGGATATAGGCTTCGTATCGGTCATGTGTGTTTATTATTGGGCTATGCATTATCTGTTTGCGTAACATAAACAAGTGACGAAAATTTACGACCTAATAATTCTAAACCGAATAAGCAAGGTGTTTCTGGGTGATTAAAATAATCTTACAATGACAACCTACTGGCGTACTCCACGATTAGATCTGTATTATCTGGCCGTGCAATATCCACAAGTGATGATCATGCAAAGACAATAATTCTAATCTACCAAAACTTCCAAAAAATAGCTGTGCATATAGGCTTCGTATTCGGCTCTACATTATCGTCACAAAATAAATGGAAAGTAGAAATAATTTAAAAATAAGCAATTCATTCAACTGGTTGTACTTGAGTTGAACTTAGTGGAATTGAGGTTATTAGCTACCTGCCTCAGCACCCTACATGCATCCTTTGTTGAACCTACTCAGCGCGAGTAAATTACTTTTTCGAGTAACAACGTTTTCAACTCGATGTTTTCAAGCGTAAGTAAAGAAGTGTATTCTAAAGATTTATTTTATAGTCACCTTTTGTCCTCAAAATAATCTTAAAAAATAAAACATAAAATAAAATATCCGGTTCCCACGTCACTACCTCTGAATTTTAAAGTACTTCGATGTTTCAGGATTTATTCATTAGATAGTCATCAATATCAGTAAACTGCTACTTTTTGATCCTTTTCCTATTTATCTCATAAAATAATATAAAAAAAGAATTCTGATAAGCCTATATGTGCCACTTATCCGTTTAGAAATGCCAAAGAAGCTCTTTTTGGAGAGCAATAGATGGCGCTCAAAGCAAAAAAAATCTAATTTCCTACTTAAAGAGATAAGTCTTCATTTTCTTTTGTTCTTGTTATGGGTGACCGATGAAATGTTAGCACTGCCGTCATTGGTATTCCAACAAAATATAGCGTTTTATAACTATTTATGGTTTTAGGTACCATTATTTTGAAAATTAGGGGTGGAACCACCGCCTCAAAGGGCATTTTAAAACCAATATATTAGGCGTTTACTTTTGTCTCGTTTTTTTAAGGGGTTTCGGGTGCCAACGGGACACTTTTACCAAGCCATAGCTATCCGTCGTAATCATGAACCGTAATAACAGTGTATTTATGTTGCCGTTATTATAACAAATAATACAAATTTAGTAACATAAGTTAATTAAATATTCAAAACATAATATCCACAAGATCCGTATTTTTTTGTCATGAAATGGAAACCCTTGGTGTGCGCGCCGCACTCGATCGATTTGTTCATTTGACATAGGCGCGTGTCGAGCCTATTTCCATTTAAACTTTTAGTGAAATGGCTTAGCTTCAGCGATCATATCTTCCACAATACTGTAGCATTTACTTTGAAATTAATGTATGTTATAGTTCAGGATTGATGCTAGAACGCTAGTGTTTCGAAAACACGATTACATAAAATTTTCTCGAATAGAAAAAAAATCCAAAGTTGACTCTAATTTGTACCAAAAATGTTCGCCATTCAATGAATACGCCCAATTAGGCCTTGACACTTTGTACAACAAATAAACACAGACGCAGAAGGCTTGTGTTTTCAATTTTCAAAATGAATGTTTTTTAACGGAAAAAAATAAAACGTTGGAATTCGCGCGTATTTCTGTCATCTGGTGGTCATAAGCGCCGTGGTTGAGCGCACAGCAATGTCACCTTTATTATAACCTAATCTTAGTTCGAAACTAGAGTGAAGTTGCGTTGTGTTGCTAATCTGAGGTACTATAGCCCGTTAACAATGTTTCAAAGCATCGATAACACTGGTAGTTTTTTTATATCTGCATTTCTTTTTTAGTCTATCCCCATGACGTTGTAAGGATCTAAATAGTCATCGTTTCTTTCAGTGGATCCGAACCAATGTGCGGTACACAGTGTTGAGGTAGAACCCTGCGACAGCGGTCCAGCCTTCTGCTCCATGAAGAGAAACAAAAAGTACTCGATGACCATCGACATGACGCCAAGTAAGGAAGCCATCTTGGTTTTTGGAAACCCACACTACCCATCAGGGTATTAACTATTTGTCTTGTAGCGTTCTCTTTTTGATCTTACATTACTTTTGTCTCGTTTCTTCTACACTGGATAGTGACAAAAGTAAAGTAATATCAAAACGAGAATGCTATAAGAGGTTGTGATAGGTATTAATTACCAGGGCCCCGATTCTACTAAACTCATCGATTCGCTATGACGATGGTAACTTCGCAGAATGGCCACTTTATCATAATAAAACAATAGGTTTAGTAGAATCGGGGCCCAGGATTATTTATTTTGATAAATACTGTAATTATTCAAATAATTTGTGCAATGGGGACTTTTTTGAAGTTTGGCCACAATCTCGCCTGCTAGGAAGCGGGCGATGGAAGGCCTACGATGTAGCACACCGATCTAGAAGACACCTATTCACATTCGCCTGGACCCATGTTGTAATTTTCAGGATAAATAGACGCAGGCAACGTATTCCACTCCTTTCGCATGGACTAAAGGTGTGTCTTGTCTACATTTATGTCCATGTGTCACGTTTCTCCGTCGTTAGTTTATTGTTCCTTAGGGTATTTACACAGTTTAATATAGTAATGAGCTGATGGCGTGCTGTGTTTTAAAAGCTACATTATTCCACCGTCAAAATTTGCGTGAATGTTGACTTCTATATTATATAAAATCGATTTACCACTGACGTGATAGGTAGGTAGGTAGGTAGGGAGGTAGGTATAATCACGCTAGCGCCGAAACTGTAAAACCTACAGACTTAAAATTTTGTCACGGTGTTCTTTGTGACATGTAGGTGATCTTTCTTTGATATTTTATATCAAATAGTATAATTAGGATCTGGACATAAGATTTCAGAATTATCGGGACGGGCCGTGTAGAAACTATATAGGAACCCTGTCGTTTAGTACAACCTTTATACCATGTATCTACGTTTTTCTTATTCATCATAGCGAAGCACGGGTACTTTCAGCTAGTTTAGTATATATTTTTAAACACGGGTTTACGTATACTATCGTACGTGAGTAAACCCCGTGTTCATATATGTAACTTAGTTAAGTTCTTTTCCTTATCGATATCTATTTAGTTAAGATCTTTTATTTGATCAATATCTTAACCGTCTCTGTGGTCTAGTGGTTCACCCACCGGTGTCAGATTCAGAGGTCCCGGGTTCGATCCCCAGGGGAGTACAATGTTGTGCTTGGTTTGATTGGTAGGGCTTTGTTTCAGTCCGCCTGGTACCACCATCTTACCGATTTCTGTCACCATAACAACATTTAAAGGGATAGCCAGTTCCTCAGTTTGTTGAGGAATCCGGGTGAAGTGCGCATCCACCTTCGGCCTCATAGCTTGTGAGTTCCACCTAGTTACGGATAACGGAATATGATGACTAGTATCAGTGATAGTATTAGGTATGCTTCAAAGGTTATTTATCTTCCAGAGTTCTCAGCCCCAAGAATAAAGCTGTCGATCAATGGAGACGTGAAGGACGATGGATCCTTCAAGACGGAGATTCAGCCGGCTAAAGATGGCTGCGGCTTTCTGACCTGTCCAATGAAGGCTGAGGATCGGAGGATATTCGATGTTGACCTCATGTGGGATAAGAAAGCTACAGTAAGTTCCATTAGTACTTAAGAAAACCAAGATTAGCCCAAGTTGTGCTCTGTCAATTGTTGACCGCTCCATTTTGTGTTTTTCTCGGCAATGTATTTCTAAATATTTTTTATATACAACAAGGATACGGGATACAAGTAGTCCACCTGATGTTAAGTGCATCTCATGCCTATAACAATGCCTTACTGTGTATGTTACATCCACAAAGAACATATCCTACACGGCACAGCATTGCGCCCGTCAACTTGAGGCTTATAGGTGTTAAGCCTCGTGTGCCCGTAATTTCACCGGAAACCATACCCTTCAAACCGGATTGCAGCAATGCTGCTTGGCGGCTGAAATAGGTAGTATGGTAAATATTTGTATAAAATCGTCGTGTAGCTACTGACTGACTAACAATTAGAAGTCTAAGAGACTTAACATTTTCACAGTAGCCTCATTTTGTAAACAACACTAGAAAGGGTTTTAAAAATGGCGGCGCAGCGCACAACGTTACGTTTGTGTGTAATTTACCGACTGGTCTTCACTAAAGTAGAACTTTGACCAAAACTATTGTGTTTAGAAAATACAGCGAAAGATTTCTTAACATAACACAAGTGCGTCAGAGGCAATAAATTATGTTAAATTACATCTTAAACTGTCTCAGTTAAAGTAATTATTTAAACATTTTATTTTTAGGGAAAATTTCCTGTCAAAGTGAAGCTGTGGAACGAAGAAGATGAGACACAAGCATGTTGTTTCACTTTCAACGTGAAAGTGAAATAACCTCATTTAGATCTATTAAAATACACAATTATGAATGATGCTTAGTTTTATTTGACTTTAATTATACAATTATTTACGTAGGTACCTACAACACCTCAATCGACACGCACTAGTAAAAAAAAGTAAGCATAAAGCATATAGCTAAGCATGCTCATACACTTAGGACTTATGAGTGATTTTTTTTACTTTGGAGAAGCGCTTGTCCTTCACACCTGGTTTTAAGATGTGATAAGGGCGAAGGTGGAAACGCACTTAACCTGAAACCCTCTACAGTATGAGGTAACTAGCATAAAAGTCTTACAAATACAAATTGCAGTGATTTCCTCACAGGCTAAGCCTGTATCGAATAATGTTATACACAAACATAAAATTATATTATCTAATGTATCTACTAGATTTCATGGATGATAAGAACCAGTGCCTCGATATAGAGTAGTGCCACAGCTATAGCGAGTAGTGCAAGCGGGACCCTTTATGGCTGTCGTTTCATCACGCAAATGTTTGTCCTGGGTCGGAATCGAATCCACAGCCTATAATAATAGCCCATATAACAAGCTCCGCTTTTTTTGGTGCTAGAGGGTGCTGTGTAAAATGAATGCACTGTTACATATATTTATTTACTTCCTATAGCTAATGGACCGTTCATAATTTTTCTGCTAGACTCAAAGCGGTACGTTATAGAAATACACTAGCCTTTCCTAAACTCAAAAGGTCTTCAAATCTATTGTGATACGCACGGTCCACTGTGCAATCTATGCTCGATCTAAAATTGTTTCCTAACATCCCAACATGTTTGCCATAAACAATGAAATTTATGACTGCTTTTAATTTTTTATTGTACAACGGGGAAGCGCCTAGACTTAAGAGCGCGCCAATTGCCAAAATTACGCAACAGGAGCATTTTCAAACACACTCTTTGATAGTAACGAAAGTAGTTATTCCAATCAAAAACATACTGAAAGCTGGGAAAAGTCTTGTTAAAGTACAATCCATTGCCACGCTGAATAGCTGTGCTAATTCGCTGGCCTAAATAAGAGCTGTAATTTAATTGTATTTTTGTTGAATATGCGATCAGGCGGTGAATATTGCGAATATTATGTTTTTTTTTAAAGACAATCTGCTATCGGTTTTAGACTTAATCAGATCCATCCACGTTCGAGGAGGAGCTATGTTGGTGCAATTCCATGAAATGGCACTGTAGAATTGCTATAGACTTAATCTCGCGTGTCCAAGTTCAGTATGTGCCATCGTTTTAGGCGTTTTACGTTTTCTTTATCGTCTAGGAGGTCTTTGGCGAGTTCATTTGTGTGCCTGTTCAGTCGATCTTTATATTTGGAGCTACTGTTGCTGATTTCCTGCTTTACTGTTGAGATCTCCAGGTTTTCATCGATTTCAGAGTTTCTCACAAACCAGTGTGCGCTTGATGCTGTTCGCAGAGACAGGTTTTGGAATCTCTGGAGAATCTCAATGTTGGAGTTACTAGCAGAGCCCCAGAGTTCTATTCCATAAGTTCAGATCGGCTTTAAGATAGCTTTGTACACTAGTAGTTTATTGCTGAGTGATAGCCTTGATTGACGACCAAGCAGCCAATTCAGTGAAAGGAATTGTAGGTTTGCTTCTTTACGCTTGGTTTTAATGTGTTTTGCCCAGGTTAGTCTTCTATCAAGGTGCAGACTAAGGTAGTTTACGATATCACTGGTTGGTAGAACCTTGTCTTCCATACAAACGCTTGGACAATCGCCTTTTCGAAGTGCAAATGTGACATGTACCGATTTGACTACGCTAGGTTTGATTCGCTACTTCTGTAGCCAGGTGTCTATTTTATGTAGTTGTTCTTGGAGTTTTAGTGAAGCTATGTTTGGGTCTTTGTCATTTTCTAGTCAGGCAGTGTCATCTGTATAAGTTGCTGTAACGACATTTTTTGTTTCTGGCAGGTATGCCGTGTGTATGGAGTACAATGAATGAATGAATGAACACTTTATTGTACACAGAAATAATACTATAGAACAACACAAACATTTAGTAACAATAGCTTCTAAGTACAACACTGGTCCAAGTACCGATCCCTGAGGTACTGCTTTCATGTTATAGAGCATTGAGTAGTCTTCTTCATACTTCACTTGAAATTGTCTTTGATCCAAGTATGACTTTAGGACCATATAAAATGAAGGTAAGTGGGTCTTTAGTTTATAAAGAAGTCATTTGTGCCAGACTCTGTCAAATGCTTGTTGGATGTCTAAGAATACAGCTGAGCAGTATTATTTTTTCTATAAAGACTGTCTGATTTTATGGACAATTCGATGAACTTGTTTTACTGTTGCGTGACTTTCCCGAAATCCAAACTGATGGTCAGGAATGATATTGTTCTCATCAAGTACAGGCTTAAGCCTTTTTAGTAAGATCTTTTCGAAAACTTTAGATAGTACAGGTAGGAGGCTTATCGGCCTGTTGGAGCTAGGATCTGAGATTTTCCACAGTTTTGGGTAGTAGTATATTCTTATAATTGCATTAAACAGCATTATGATGAAGACTACTATTTTTCTAGGTAACTGTTTGAGTACTTCTCCTGTAATTAAGTCGAAACCCGGTGCTTTTTTATTTTCCAAGAATCGAATGGTACGTTTAAGTTCTCTCGGAGTGACCAGAGCAAGTGGTGGTGATAGCTGCTGGTCGCTGTTGACCATGAAGTCTATTTCGTTTTCAAAGTTCTCCACAGTTGCTTCATTAAGTGTAAATACTTCGCTAAGGTGTTTAGCAAATAGCTCAGCCTTTTCGACTCCACTTCTGGCCCACGAGTCTGTCAGGAACTTTCTTAGTAGTGGAACATGACTTTGAGGTCTTTTAAAGCTTTTTGTGTCAGTCCGTTTTGTAGTTGCACAGCGTTTGTTTTTGCTTTCTCTGTGTTGGAGAAACACTGAATGTGGCTATAACAGGAGTGTGATCCGATACAGAGTCCAGTGATAACCTGACATAAAAGTATATATTGGACAGCCCTTTTACGACCAAAAAGTCAACAAGGTCAGGAACTTTGTTAATATCGGTTGGCCAGTAGGCTGCTTCTCCAGTTGCCAGGGTAGTCAGTTGGTTATGGTCAACGCTTTTCTTTAGTTCACGGCCTTTTGTGGTCGTAAGTCGTGATCCCCACTGGGTGTGTTTGCAATTCCAGTCCCCGCCACTAATAAATCTATTTCCAAGAGTTTGGATCATCAATCATTGAAATTGTCTTGTTTTGGATTATGTTTAGGTGGGTAGTAGATAGCGCTAACATTGATGGGGCATTAATTTTTCATAAATGGTAATGGTAGTGGCCTGCATCCAGTCTGTTTGATACTCGCTATGGAGGTGGTGTTTAATATTGTTCTTTATGATAACTGCAGATCCTCCGTGTGAAGTACGTACTGTCAGAATGATTTGTATTATATACAAATCATCAATATTATAATCAATATTATGTGAATATCGCGGAAACCTTATTGCACTTGGTAACAACTTGCTTTCTTAATTAACTTAAATCAACAAATATGGTTATTTGTTCAAAACATATGTACAGGCTTATAAAAATACTCTGAATTAGTCATAAATGTCTCGCCATCTTCCAAGCATACATATATAAAAAATATAAAAAACACTTTTAGTACTAAGATAAAATTATTGTTAAAATAGATCTTTAATTAATTTAGACAGCTGTTTGCTGGCATATTAATTTTTGGAACTGACCCAAACCTTTTTAAGTAGAGGACGGTTTTAGAACTAGTTCTAGTCACACTTAGTGTGCTTATTCTGTTTATTTGGTCCAAATAAAATGAATAAAATACCGACATTTTTATCAGTTGACAGTGTCGCCGCAAAAGTTACATGATTCCTTCGTGCTTTCGCAGAGGGTCACGAGTTAACCGTTTGACACGAGTTGAACGGACGAAAACAATACATTCTTTGATAGAGAAATTGTACGTACTTACTGATAAATTGTGACCTACAGGCTCGCTGTAACTCAGCGGCTACGTGCCATGATAAAGCTATTAATATACATAAGCTAGAGTAAAAGTGGTAAATATTTTATCTGCCTCACTATCTTGCGCTGAGCTTTGCATCTTACTTACTTTACTCTATACATTATTGCACACAAATAGCATACCCATATATAAGCATACAAAGATTTAATTTACAGGCATGGCAAAGGCGAGAGCATGTTTAAGTGCCTATGTGGACATTATTTATTTTACATTTACATAAGTAGTAAAGAAATATAGCTTATGGAAGTCAAAGTCGCTCAGCCAGCTATGGAAAGCTATGACACGTGATGAAATCCGAAATGTGGACGTAAAAGAACCAAACTAAAACATAGCCCTCAGAATTAGCAAGGTGAAGTGGCAGTGACAGACCACATTGCTTGCGGAACCAATAATCGCTGGGGAGTAAATTACGCGACCATACGATTAAATGCAAAATGGAGTGTGCGAAGACCCCCCACTAGATGGACCGACGACATTGTGGCGGTCGTGAGGACTCGATGGATGGAGAAGACTCTATTTTCAGCAGTGGACGGGTATACGCTGATATGATGATGATGATGATGTACAGAAATAAATGAAAGGATGCCTTCGAAGGCTTCAAATGTCTCTTTCATTTGAAGGGTTTTGGGTTCTTCCATTATTTGTAGTGTTTTTTTCTGGGCAAGCTCTCTCCATATTCAAATATCTCAGGCCATTCTTTTGCTATCTGAATAGCCAGGTGTACTATTACCTTTTATTGGTACCTACCTAAGTACAACCCAAACTATAAATTATAGCCAAACATCATCAAATGCTTACAAATGTTATTAAATTCCGAATCTGCGTCAGGACCCTCGTGGCTCGGCTGGTTAGAGCGTTTCCGGCTATAGGAAAAGACGCGGGTTCGAAACCCGTCGCGGGTTGTGAATTTTTGTGTCATTATAACATTTGTAAATGTTGTGACCAAGTGTACCACTTGTAATACATAAATTTCACCATAAAATGTGTCGATTAGCTTAGGAAACTACAAATACTGTAAAACGCAAAACGAGACTTCATTCCGCAAGAATTATAAATTCTATTTGCGCAGGTGTTGCGTAGATGTAAAGTACCTATAATACACCTACATGCTTCGGTATGTAGCATGTAAGGCACAATCATACGAAACCACAAAATAAATGTATTGACATAACTTACAACCGTTACAGGTGTAGTATTAACCTTCTAAAATGTTTAGTTTTTAAAGATCCTATTGTCAGGGTACGTTAGTATTTTATTACCTATCTGTGGTTAAGGGTAAATATTTTTTATACTTAGTCATTATTATCGATCAACGAAACTTCAACTCGTAGAAGTCTAATTGTATTTGGGTTAATATGATAACTAGGCCGTCAGTTTGTCTTAATTTAGAACGTAGGAGCTTTTGGTTGTCAGTTCCTCGGCTCTGCATATTATGGTAAAGATTACAACACTCATGAAATTTTGATTAAATACGCGTCTTTTTGATATTGCCTCTAACTTAATGAAAACTAGTTAGGAATTGAATTCATTGTTCTCGTGTTTTTCCGCATCCGTACAATGTTGGAGTCTTCAAGTCCTGAGAGAAAGGTTGCATTCAGACAAGCGAGATCGCTTGTCTGAATGCAATCTTTAGACTAACAAGCCTCATAGCTCAGTTGGTAGTAACTCTGCCTTCTGCGCTGTAGGCTGTGGGTTCGATTCCCACCCAGGACAAACATTTGTGTGATGAATATAGAGGTTTGTTCTGTGTTTGGGTGTTGTATCATATAGTAAGTATGTATTTAAAAAAAGTATATAAGTATTCTATCCGTAACCTAGTTCCCATATTACAAGCCATGGTTAGTTTGGGGCTAGATACGCTGTGTAAAAATTAATGTCCTATAATATTTATTTATTTATTTAGATATTTTTCAAGTAAGCAAGTGACCAAACGTTTGGCTATTTATGAAAAAATCCTGGAAAATTCATTAGGAACTCATTATCATCCAAATGTGGTTGGTATTCCACTTCATAGGACTAATGCGACTCTTTTTTTATTTTATGTTTTTGTTGTACTTACGACGGGGATATGCTCGGCCTTCTTCTGACCTGATTTTCAAGTTTTGATAAGCCAACGGTGAAAACGCACTTCACCCTGAATCCTCAATAAACTGAGGAAATGGCTATCTTCAACTAAATTCAGGAACACAATAATTGTACCACTGCAAAAAAAATGTATTAACTGCCAGCACCCGTTTCCCTACCACACAAAAAGAGAGTTATTAATCATTTTAACAAGCCTCATAGCTCAGGTGGTAGTAACTTTGCCCTCTGCGCTGTAGGTTGTGGGTTCTATTCCCACCCAGGACAAACATTTTTGTGATGAATATAGATGTTTTTTCTGTCTTTAGGTGTTGTATTGTATGATATGTATTAACAAAACAAAAGTACCTGCCTATTCAAGTACGTATTCTATCCGTAATCTAGTTCCCATATTACAAGCTATGCTTAGTTTGGGACCTAGATAGCGCTGTGTGAAATTAATGTCCTGTAACATTATTATTAACATCTTCTGGGAACGCTCGCATCGTAGAACACATCCCCAGGCAAGCCTCCAGGTCCAGAGCTGACCAATCAACAAAAAAATATCTGCAAATTAACGCCGAAGTCTAGCAAAGGTGTTCTAAACTCCTAGGCGTAGGCTCTAATGGGTACCTAGCTGAGAACCGGGACCTTAAACGGGTCCAGGCGGGTAGTAGGTATTCGAGGAATGTGGGGTGAACGTCCGCCACTGCCCTCAGGCAAGGCTTTCACATTTCTCAAGAATAGATAACGTACTCACTTGCTTATTGTACCTACCTAATCTATAGTGATATTTATAGGTACCTAGTACGTAATTAACACCGGTTTATCGCATATGCTTAAGTGTTGCAAAAGTAAACAAAAAAGTTAGAAATCCAAATGCGGTAGGTGCTTACGAGAAAAATATTATGATTTGGATTTGCATTATTTTGTGCCAAATCGATCTAATGCCGTATGTGTTGCGGCGTATGAATCGACCCTTCCAATTTAGTCCATGGATGTCGTAAAAGCCGATTTATGGATCTTACCAGAAGAAGGGCAGCAGCTTCCTTATGTCTATTATCTACACCGTTACTGCGATCACCAATCCAACTTTCAAGCGTAGTGATTTTGGCAAAAACCCTCCAGCCTTGAAGGAGGCTCTGTCCAGCAGTGTACACCAATGGGCTGTTGATGTGATGATGATACGAATCGGTCATTCCGTTTTGAAATAAACGACAAATTACTTTAGTACTAAATCAGCGCTACTCCAGCAATGCCCCTAGTGAAAAAATTTGGTACTAAATTTGTCAGTACAAAGTCTATCAAGTAAACTGTCTTATGTCCCGTGTAGTAAACTACAAAGATAGTACGCTTACTGTATTGTTATACCTACTCACCCATCACGCAAAAAATAACCATTGTCCATCAAAATCTATATGCCTAGTGACTTGTCACATGTTATAAACATAGCTATAGTTTTGTATTGCAACTTGCTTACAGTTCATACAGTAAGTGTATGAAATAAACTGGCGTTAGAAAGTAAAATTACTCGTGTACACTTCCTGGCTCTTATACCATAAACAAATGTATATATAACAATAAGCAAAACACGTTGGAACGTTGCTCTGTATTTAAAATCAGGCGTTCTTGTCAACAAAAGTGTTAAGACACACATTTGCTAGGAACACCTTAGATACATCAATTTAATTCACTCTCAAATGAATACGATTAACGATGTTATAAGATACAAGCGTTTTCACGCCTTGGAGTACACATCTTGGAACATTTTATGATATAGGCTGTAATTCCATAACTATTTAGGTTCATATCTCTTTATATTGGGTAGGTACTTAATTACTATTCAGCCTCATCACCTTAACTTTGAACTGACATTTTCACTGGTGTCGCGCCAAAAAGTATGACTAATATTATTTTACTAGTGAAACACTCGAAACCCGTCATCTTGTGAGGATTCCTACAATCCTTTTACTGCCATCTACTCTACAAGCTGAAAATTTAATGTCTCTGGGTCCTATGCTTTGGGCTTTTTATACATTAGTATCACAAGTTATAAAAATAGATGGTATTCTTTATAGTTAATTTATATAAATATATAATTATTATAAATATATATTATATAATTTATATAGATAAGAACGATGAATCGCGATATCCAATTTTAGTATAATTATCGAACTAAGAGACCTAAGTTCATACCAATATTATACCTACTGTGTATAATATTGATATGAACTTAGTTCTACAGGTACCATGTATCACTCCGTTGAAGTAATTTCATGGTAATGTAAAACAATTAAATATTCACTCGGTGCTTCAGTAGAAGCCCGAGGGGGCATCCCACAGCACTTTGTGGGTAAACTTTCCAACGGATTTATTCTGATTGCTATTTTTATGCGAGTCAGTATGATCTTCTGGCCAAAGATCGTTGTGAAGATACAACATTTTTGAAGAGAAAACTTCTTTAGGCACGCTGAGCACTTTTTGGGTGAACAAAAGTCATGGAACTCTCGCTATCGTCACCGAACGCTTTCCATAAGCTATATGTATATGTATTCTGTGTATATATATCAAGCCTCGTAGCTCCGTTGGTAGTAACTCTGCCTTTTGCGCTGTAGACTGTGGGTTCGATTCCCAACCATGACAAACATTTGTGTGATGAGTATATATCTTTTGATTATTGTTTAAAATTTGCATATAACGTTGTATTAAGAAATAAAGTTGTAAAACCATTGCTGAACATATATAATTGTATGCATGGAAAACAGCAATATAATAACATCATAATACTAGAAAAGAGTGTTAGAAAACAAGGTTAAACAATAAGATATTAAGTAAATTTAATGTAATAGAATAAAAACAGGAAAGAAGAAGATAACATATGGTAGATATTAAGAAATTGTAAGAAACAAGTACAATGTAATCATGTAACATACAGTAGCATAAGAAGCTTGACAAAATAAAATAAATATGCGCATACCCTTCCCAGTAAGATTCAGATATTGTCTGAGGAAATTAGCAATGCCACCTGCGCCCGGACAGGAAAAAAAAAGGTCTTGATCAGACGACTGCAAAGCACTAGAAACTTTCAATTTCGACACTAGCTTTCAATATTCTCGAAACATGATCGATATGATAATCGATTCAAAAATAGGTCAGCTAAATTCACTCAGTCGATTGGACCGTGACTGAGTTAATAAAATTTAAATAGTTCGCCTGTTTTCTCGAAATACTTATAATCGATATTATATTTATTTATATTTATATTTATACTATATATTTAAATCGTTTTAAAAAGAGCAATCTCGGCTACGTAAAACTCGCAAAATAAATGTATAGGTAGCTATATAAAAAAAAAATGGACGCTTGAATCTTAGAAATGTGGAATAGATGCTAGTCTAAATATATCGATTATAATTAAACATTAGAACATTAACATTAACATTATCGGTAACTAACCACTTATTTTTACTATTGAACGTGACGAAATCGATTTTAGATTTTCAAGTGGACGTGAAGCATAGCTTCTCGTTTAAAAAAGAATATTACATACATATTTCTGAATGATATATGTAAGAAACTGTAAACCGAATATTCCCAGCGTGTGTTGTTGATATCCGACAAAAGGTTCACAGAACGTTCTGTACTTTAGCGAAATGCTCTATGCCGCCATTAAAATGTAGGTATTTCAACTCACGCGCACTCAGCTGTAGGTACCTATCACTCTAACTCTAACCGCGCACTCTCACTGTTACTATTTCAATACGGATGGGTAGGCTAATTAGTTTGCAGTATAAACCAGTAGGTACATATTCACTTTTCATTTCATTAAGACGTGTATACATCTGAAGAAAACACACATCGACAGAACATCAATGTCTTATGTTAGACAAGCCTCTCTTAGACGGATTTGGTATAATCGCCACCCTTGGCAGGCAGATTGGCTATCGCCAGTAAAAGTTTAAATAAACCGGCTAAGTGTAAATTAGAAACCCACATTTCAAGGCAAAACATGCTGGTTTTTTGCATATTATTTTGGAGCATTCATGTGGGGCCCACTAACGCCTCGCCAATTTATAGTATATGTTTGTAAATTAAGGACAATTATTACACCAAGTTTGAACTATTTCGGTATCAGCTTTTACGATACATACAGCTAAAATACAAATCGTTAAATAATCCCGCTTTCTGTCAATATTGTCTTGATCTATCTCACTATGGGGGCTTTCAGTTTTTATTTTATTTGATTAGTATTATTTGTTTACCTATTACGGTTCATGATATGACAGCAGACGTACGGACGGTCCACGGATGGACAGCGGAGGCCTAGTAACGTCAGTAAGTCGGGCCTGCTCCAAATTGAATTAAAATTATTACCAACACTCTTGGTAATAAAACGAAACGAAATATAACCATTTTTTCTTTACACATGTTGTTTTTGCAAGAAGTCGCGATAACCTGTCGACCCTTTATCACGTGTCGATTGGCCTTCAGTTCATGTAGCCGGGAGAGTTTTTGATCGCTATAGCCGGTAACTGCCTGTCTACCTACCTGCCAGTCACCACACCTTCTATTGGACATGATCAGGTAAATAGAAATTCCATTCTCTGCCCGAGGCTGAGCAGTGACTCTAGACCTTAGTAGATCTGGCGGATAGAAAGTCCAATCAAAAGATAGCTAAGATTTGTCTCGATGAACAATGCGAAGTACGTATTTGTTAATACAGTCGGCGTCAAATTGATATGAGCGTCTAGAGTAGTCAAAATGTTCTGAAAACAAAAAATCATTTTATTTTTTTTAATTTGATAGATGCAGTTCGAATCATCATATTGTGGTTAGCACCCAAGGTCTTCAAACTATCTTAATACTCATTGTTTCAATATTTATATGAGCAATATTTAACCGCCTCTGTGGTTTAGTGGTTCACCTTCTGGTGTCAGATCCAGAGGTCCCGGGTTCAATCCCCAGGGAGAGTACTATATTGTGCTTGGTTTGGTTGGTGGTAGGACTTTGTTTAAGTGCACCTGGCAAGCTACCACCATCTTACCTAATTATGTCGCCATAACAACAATTCTTAAAATGTTTGTGTTCCGGCATTTAGAGGTAAGATAGCTAGCTCCTCAGTTTGTTGAGGATTCCGGGTGAAGTGCGCTTTCACCTTCGGCCTTATCTTAACTTGTAACCAGGCTAGATAAAGGACACTTCCCCGTCGTACAATAAATAAAAAAAGTCAGGGCGTTCAAAATGATCTTAGCAAACAAAGCTCTCAAAGCTAAAGATAATGGTTATATCGATGATATTTCAATAAACTTAGACATTTCAAGTATTCACGCAAAAGAGTTTGCATACTACCTTTGACAGCTTTGTTTGTTATTTTTTGAAGGTAGGAATGTACCTAACATTATGCACAGATAACTTTGAGAGCGTTGTTTGCTAAGGTAATTTTGAACACCCTGACTGCTCATATAAATATGAAACAATTAAATATTAATATTAAATAAATACTGAATACTATTTATACTTTATTGCACACATAAACATAATAACAAAGAAAAACTTAAAATTAAAATACATGGCAAAGGCGAGCTAAAAAGAGTTTTCTTCCAGCAAACCAGTGATGTGGAGAGAGAAAAGATAGATAAAAATTGGGAAATAGCATAACAATTTAATAAAGTTTAATAAGTAAAATATAACTTAGACATAAATTATATTATATATATCAATAATACTTAATATACTCACTAAGAATATAGTTTTAAATATAATATATATACAAATATAATCATATACATAATATAGGTATATAGATATACATAACATATATAAATATACATATTAATATGTTATGAATCTACGAGTATAAGGAGAGGTTTTTAACTCTTTGACTTTACCCTTGAAGATTACAAGCGAGGGGCTAGCGCGAATGTCACGGGGAAGTGAGTTCCACAGCCTAACTGACTTCACAGTAAACGAGCCACCATAACAGCTAGAGGAGTGATGGGGAGTAGCAAGAAGTAGAGATTTAGCTGTTCTGCAAGGCTTACCACGAGGAACCAGAAATTGAAACCGCTCACGGAGATAAGGTGGAGAGAGAGGATTGTTGAGAATATTATAGAGAAGAGAAAGAACATAGTCACAAGTCGACGAATAGGAAGCCATTTTAACTGGGCTCTGTAAAAGGAAACATGATCAAACTTACGCAATCTTCTATAAATATATGTAACTCAAAGGTGACTGAGTGACTGACATAGTGATCTATCAACGCACAGCCCAAACCACTGGACGCATCGGGCTGAAATTTGGCATGCAGGTAGATGTTATGACGTATGCATCCGCTAAGAAAGGATTTTGATTAATTCTACCACCAAGAGGATAAAATAGGGGATGAAAGTTTGTATGAAACTTTGTCAATTTTAAACCGATCGGGCTGAGACTTTGCATGCATAAAGCTACTATGACGTAGGCATCCCCTAAGAATTTTGAGATATTGCATTTGTTTTGTTTCGGTTTAGTAGTTTTGGTTATAGACTCTGCTTTGTATTTGGCATTTGTTTTGTTTTCGTTTGGTTTAAGTATAGGTTTTGTCAGTTAGACTTTTTTTAAATGGCTAAAGAAAATCTAAACGTTAATGGAGAAGTTGAAGAATGTGCTGTCGTTTTTAAGTTTTGTAGGCCCTAATTTTTTACACACGCTAAACAAAAGTAAATCCGCAAAAACTAAACCTAATTAATAATAATACTTCTTAACACGAGCGAAGCCGCGAGCAAAAGCTAGTCCATAAATAAAACGAATGCACAAGTTTTGAAGACGTTCCAATTTATTGCAAATTTCCTCCGTGGCATCATGAAAACAGGAGTCTGCATAATCCAGTAGACGTAAGAGGAGAGTTTGGACCAGCACACAAGAACTAAGGCAAGAACCACGGGCTAGATTTTTTTTAAATAACCCATTCAACATTTAGTTATACGACGTTTGAAATAATTAAAATAACATTGTACGTGTACATCATAAACCTAAATACTTACTTATCTTAAAACATATATTACTACCTAATTAGGCTACATAATGGACAGTTTGTTAACATTGAGATATAACCAGCTAAAGCTGGCAACTAGTATATCAACATCATATAGTCACCTATTTTGTAGTTGGTACTTCTAATTAAAATATTCTATAAACAGGTGAGTTTTTTTCCAGGGCCACTGAAGCCAAGTCTGAAACCGTGAGAGTTATTGAAAACACATTTTAGGAGTGGAGTGCTCGATTAAAAAAAATTTAAGGTCTGCATTAAACGAAAATCATTTTTTTTATATTTTTTCTGGAAAAGCGAGTTTGTTACAAAAAAAAATTGCGTTTTTTGAGTTCTTTGTTTGATAATAAAAAAAATAATGTATGATGACTATGTGCCCAAAGTTGTTGGAACAGTTTTAAAATTGAGAATGTATAAATTCAATAACTCACGGTTTTAAACTTGTCCTCAGTGGCACTGGAAAAAAACTCACCGGTTTACAATTTTAATTTACGACCAGAGAGTTTGTGCTGACTTTTGACTAACTGACAGCGCAGCCCTTAATAATGCTCTCCGCAGCCCTGATACCAGAAAACCGAAATCCATAAGAAATGCCACCAGAAACACTCTCCAGGAGCTGAGCTAACAGATGAATACAAAACACCTTGGACCAAATGCCACAGCATAAATCGAGGCAACAACGAAACTGACTACTTAACAAAAAAGAAAGTGAAAAGAAATGCTGCAAAAACATAAAACGAATGCTGCCAAAGATAGACAGAAAGATAACAAATACCACGTTAAAAATGTCACAGGACTTTGTGAATTCAAACATCATCTTGCCGAGAGATGACACTGACAGTGGCTTATGTCGCGGATATTTTCAAGAGGAAGAAACGGTAAAGCACGTGGTTGTACGAGCGGCATCAACATCTAGCCTCTGGAGCAATGCTGTCAACATCCCAAGGCCTTTCTCCGTTATTTGAAAGAGTTGAGTTAACTGGGTTCAAGATAGTAGATGGGGCAATGCACAACATTTATACCCCCAATAGATGCAGTTGTGTATGCAACTTTAGCTAATAGTGAGGTGAAACGTTGTAGATTTGACACAAGAGCAAAGTAATTTGTTTCTGATGCATTTGTGTGTGTGCTCGGGTGCTACACTCTCTCAGGATTCTAGCATAGAATCACTCGCTAATATTAATAATAATTTAATAATGCTGGACTTGCCCAGGATTCAAACTCAACACAAGTGCCAAAAACAAAAATTGCTGTATTGTTGCAGAATCGAGTTTTTCAACATACTTCCATAACTCACACAAATAAACAATACCTACCCAGATGGTCCTCTAATAAACCTAAGTAGTCCTTTTCATTGGGGTCTTGGACTCTAACAACGAAAAGGATATTTTAATTTCGTACCTGCGACGGGGAAGCGCTTGGCCTTCATCTCACCTGGGCCGAAGGTGGAGGCGCACTTCACCCAAAATCCTCATCGCACTGAGGAACTGGCAATCATACCTCTAAATGCCGGAACACAACCATTTTATAATTGTTATTATGGCGGTAGAATTAGGTATGATAGTGGTAGCTAGCCAGACGGACTTAAACAAAGTCCTACCACCAACCAAACCAAGCACAATATTGTACTCCCCTGGGGCAATCCCCGGGACCTCTAGATCTGAAATCGGTGGATTGAACCATTGAACCATAGAGGCGGCAAAATTCAGGTTTCAGGGGGTTTTGCCCAAGAAGGGTTCATTATTATGCACAACATGGGTAAAACCCGAGTAAATTTTAAATCGTAAATTCTACAAAGATGATATTCTTGGACACAGGTCAGAAGTCAGCAAAACAAAATGATGTGAGTAAGTTGTGAGGGATAGATTATAAAATAAAACGAGGCATTATCTCGACCATTATTCGACGTGAAACACCCGGCCGGAGTAGTTACTTCAGAGTGGTTATCATTTTATATTATTTTCATTTGCTAAGCACATCATGTGGTGTAAAGCGCTCATCATTTCATTCCTCCTGTTCAACTTGTCAGATGTTGAAGGTAAGATTTCTTAAAAGATTATGAAAGTTCCTCCCATACAATATACATACAAACTTCTCCTGGTAATAGGTTTCGTACCGCTTTGCACTGCAGAAATGCGTGTACGAAGAAATCAGACTTTTTTAGTATGAGATCTCTCCCCAGGTGTCAAGTTCAGATACGACTACTCATTCAGCCAGCTGGCTGACGGATGGCTCAAGCTGCACAGGGAGCCAGCTAAATGGCACGACGCGCGTCTCCAATGCTATCTGGAAGGTAAGGGGCAGTAGTTTCTAGGACGTGACAAGGGATCACTTTATACGAAAGTGCGGTCTTATTTTTCACCCTCCGGTATGAGACCCAGAGGTCCTGGGTTTGATCACCAGGGGGACACAAATTTGTGCTTGGTAGGACTTGGTTGGTTTATGTTGACCCTAACAATATGCAGTGGGACAATAACCCTGAAATGACCATATCTGCACTAACATACTGCACATGACTTCAGTTGTCAGTGCGGGTCAATCATTCGACTCGCCAAATGCACCACAAACCTCTCGATGCAGGGAATGAACCAGGACTGTGTTCTGCTATTTCTACCTATTCAACTAATCAGATTTTGGAGATGGTTATGAGACCAGACTATGCACATGCGTTTAATATTTTATTTTCTACAGGGGCTGTCCTGGCTTCCCCTCTAACCAGCGATATCCGAGACGAACTGATTAGGACCGTTCTGGGGGAAGAGAACCCGCCATCGTTGGTATACACTGGTGTTCACGCTACGTTCTCCAAAGGCACCTACAACTCCATCGAAGGTAGTTACCATTTCCGTAAACCCCACTGCAGCTGACTTAGCAATGCATCGACAGCTCTGTAACTCCTTTAAATTGTGGCTAGTTATATTCAGGCTTGTCTAGTCCTAGGCCAGAGCAAATGGAGCGAGCTTTCTCAGAAGGCTCTTCCGCGCACGGACGGAAGACGGCGAATTATTTGGCTCCGGCCTTTGGTAGGAGGGTGCTCGCTAGCTCGGTGAACTTTAACAGGTGCTACCACCAGTATTGTCATCAATTAAGCGAGTAAACCACTAGGAGCTACGTCCAGTCTAATTCAATTCCAGAGTGAACAAGTTCTTTTAAGACACGCTAGCTTCAGTTCCCAGGCCACATCTTTCCTTGTTTTTCAAGTGAGTTGTTTGGTCAAACGCTTGGCTATCATCAATTAAAAGATACCTACCCCAATCCCAATTATATGATGCATCTTCTATCTGTTTCAGGAGTACCGCTCTTGAAGCTAGCCGCGTCCTGGGGTCCAGATGAAGTTGACAATGCAAAAAGCACAGAGGACTGTTTAGCCATGGTGGTTCAAGACGCTAACGCCCATTTCAACGGCAACTCTAACGGGACAATGATCGACTTATCCTGTAACACTTCTCTGCCATTCATCTGTTACAAAAAAAAAACAAATATAGTGATTTCTGCATGTGGGACCTCAGACCCTGGTAAGCATTTCAATAATATTTAACCGACTCTGTGGTCTAGTGGTTAATTCCACCGATTTCCAGATCCAGAGGTCCCGGGTTCGATCCCTAGGGAGTACAACATTGTGTTTGCTTTGGTTGTTGGTAGGACTTTGTTAGCTTAACTGCATGGCAAGTTACCACGCTGACCATCTTACATGTCTCTCACCATAACATCAATTCTGAATGGTGGTGTTCCGGCATGAGCGTAATCAGGTAAGATATCCAGCCTGCTGTAGATTCCTGGTGAAGTGCGCTTCCATCTAAGACCTTATCATAACTTGAACTAGGTGAGATGAAGGGTACCTTACGCTTACCCATACTATAATAAAAAACAGACTTTTTTAAATGGATGAGCGTAACCTCGAGAATCATCTGGGTATTACCTGGGCGTGGTCATCATTACCCTGGTAACAATGCTGGTCTACGATAGAGCCAGCTTTCAGAATACAGCGTACTGCTTGACGCCGGAATTGGCAGTCACTCAGTAGAGTGGATGAAATGGAATGGAGTACCATTCAAGTAAACCACGGAACCATTAAAATACCATTCAATCTGGCTCGGCTTTTAAAGGTAGGTTTTGTGTCGGAATGGTGGACTAACGGCTTTTAATGCATTGCAGCCTACAGCCTGGATTCCCGCACCGGGAGCTGCTACAAGTTCCACCGGCAGTGCGCGACCTGGTCGCTGGCGTACAAGACGTGCGACGCCGAGGGTGGCCACCTCGCCATCGTCAACAGCGAGGTGGAGTCGCAGGTCATGAAAGATATCTTCTCCCAGAATCCGATTGAAGACATTGAACTCTACCAGCACTGCAAAGCTACCAGCGAGGCTTTTGTAGGGATCGCCAAAGAAGGATATGGCGAAGCTTGGATGACGATTCATGGTAGGCATGCATTAAGAACTAGTTTTTTTGCTTCCAATCTGCAATCGGCTACCATAATCAGATACGTTCCAGTAGGAATTATGTCGGTGCAGTAGGTGCAAATCCATCAAATGGCACCGTAGTTTAAAAATAGCTGCTGAAACGTACAAAATAAAATAGGTATTCATATCAAAAAATTAAAAAATACTAACTGTACTTACCTATAAAAAATATCAAATGGATTATCTTTAAAAATATTTAAGCTGCTTATGTCTACTGCTAAATACAAAAACAACCTAAAACCAGGCAGTGAACTAAGGGCTGATTCACATCGGCATGACTGCAGTCAGCAATGATGCGACGATTATGCCAGCAGGTGGCCGGCATAGCCGGGGCAGGCTAATGAAAGGCTTCCATGCGCCGTCTCTTGACCTTGACTGGTTCCTAGACTTCACTGCCTAGTCATAGTTGTACTTGTATTTAGTGGTATATACTTAAGCAGCTACTAAATTAGTTAAAAGATAAAATTAAAGATTAGATATTTTATTTTATATATTGAAATGTGTCCAGTAAATGGATATTAAAAACATTTGACGTTTCAAGAAGATCCATTTTTTTTTGATATTTTTTTTAGTAGTAGGTATTTGATTTGTTTTTTTTTATTCACAAGCATTATAAAATAAAAAGTATGCACAAAACTAATAACTATGTATAAAGGAAGCAGTCGGATATAATAAAGTATAGGTATATCATTTTCACTATTATATGCACCTACAACAGCTTGTTCCTTTCCAGGAGTGAGCCTAAGGGATGCTGGATTCGAAACATGGACTTCTGGTAACCCTTCCAACCCAGATTGCTTTTTCTGCGGCTCTTACTTCAGGGAAGGCGATCTCTCTGATAACGATTGCGAACATCTGCTGCCTTTCATCTGCGAGAAGAAACCAGAAAGCCTTGATAATACAGACAATACCTTATTATTGGGATAGACCAAGCAGTGAAGCAAACAAGCTGTCATCGAAAACATAAACGACTTGTCTTTGGATTATTACAGTTACGATGGCAATGGTGTCGGTTGCCATCCGGTGGAATCATAATGCTTGTTTACCAGCCCAATACGCTATACATACAATAAGTTCAAATTAATTTGCTGAAATAAAGTAAATGGAATTGAATCTTGAGCTTCATTGGAACCTTACCATACTTATACTCCTATGAGTCATAAAAACAGTGCATCTGGTCAAGTAGACACTCGCGCTAAACGGCCTTTGACTTACCAAATCTGGATGTTGACGTGACTCAGGCGCGTTACAATAACCACGAAGGTGGCGGGAGAGTAAATGGGTATAAGGCAGAAGGTGGATGCGCACTTCACCCGGTACACTATCTGTTTGAGGAATGGCTATCTAACCCAAAAACGCCGCAACACAACAATTTAGGATTGTTTTTGTGGTGACAGTTTTATTACGATGGTGGTAGCTAGCCAGACGAACTTAAACGAAGTCTAGTAGGACTTCGTTTAAGTTCCAACCAAACCAAGCACAATATTGTACTCCCCTGGTAATCGAAATAAGGACCTCTGGAGATGACACCGGTAGTCGACCCACTAGTCCACAAAGGCTGTTAAAGCTTAAAGGATTACATATATGCTATGGATTGGCATACTAATTTAACCCTTTGATTTATTTATGGTAGGTAAAGGTAATGTCAAAATAGGCTATGACAGGCAGACAGACTAACGGGGATTTTATATGTAGGTTGTTAGTACCTACAGAACTCTCAAAACCTAGGCCATGGCATGGTAGTTATATATTATACTTCAAAAAATATTACAGGTCTGTACCATCTATAGCCTCAAACCAAGCAAAGGCTAGATTACGGCTAGAATACTTTTACAATTATTTTGTAAATACCATTATGTGAATGCTATTATCAAATACAACAATCCCAAGCATATAATCTATACCTATTCATCACATAAATATTTGTCCCGGGTGGGAATCAAACCAAAAGCCTACCTCGCGGAAAGCAGAGCTGCTACCAACTGAGCTGTGAGGCGTGTCGGTACTTTTGGCTGTCGATAATGAGTGAAGTCTGTCAAATTATACTTTCGACATAATAAAAGGAGCAAACCAATTTAGAAAGTGTAAATTATTGATAACGAGATGCTTTATTGGGCCGTTGTTCGGGCGGTGGATTGCATATTTCTTTGAAGACACCTGCTTCATTCCTCATTAGGTATTTATCAAGTGATTACTCTTAAACATGGGGGTGTTTTGGGACACAATCAACATCATCGTGTCCCAGCTAATTTCGCCTGCACGCGGTAACCCTGCTGACCAACGAAAGAGTTAGCCATCAGAGAAGGACACTTGCAAGAAACTCGGCTCGGTGCCAGCTGTCAAGTACCTGCGATCGAACCGACTCCGCACGTAATGACCTATCATTCCTGGGAATTAAGTTGAAAGAGAGGGCTAAGTTTTGGGCATGCCTGCATTATCTTAGTAGAGTACCAGGCGATGCAGCGTCCGTAGAGAAGTCCATTTATTCTTTGATAGACGCTGCTTAAATTCATCTTTTATAGATGTGCAAGACCTATGATGACTCATATTGGTATTGGTACAAGGTATAGCTATCGGTTCTACCTGATCCCGCCACACATGTGTAAATTTCAGAAAATACCACTTACATATTTGCTATTCAGCGTGGCAATGCAGCCAGTGTCTTAGGGACGCTTCCGTCTGGTACTGGTCTGGAACAGTTGAGTTACCTATAGGCCATTTGTAACGGTCCTTAGGTAATTTGACTGATAGTTAGTTAGTTTAATTGTACATTTTATTTATTAAATATTATGCATCTTAGATACTACAAAATATCAAAATAGTACGTTACACATACCAACCAGCCTCTTGACGGCAGAGACAGATCCATTTTCCTTTATTTATTTTAAATGTTTTACAGGACATTAATTTTACACAACGCCATCTACTCCCAAACTAAGCTAGCTTGTACAATGGTGTAAGCTAAATTACGGATAGAATACTAACATACTTTTTTTTTTGCAAATACATACTTATACAACACAACATCCAAACACAGAACAAACATAAATTTTCATCAAACAAATGTTTGTCCTGGGGAATCTAACCCACAACCTACAGCACAGAAGGTAGAGCTACCACCAACAGAGCTGTGGGGCTTCATTTTTTGGACATTCGGGAATTTCCACGAACCTTATTATTCATCATCAGGGTGAGTACGGTTCACGACGCACGCGTTCCGCGTCCTTGCGAACACTGAACACTGTGGGGCTTGTTAAATTTTGTTAGCATTTTGACGTCTGCAAAAAAATCAAATGACATTAGTATTACAGTACAGTATTGAGGATATTGTATCAGAAATAATATGCTGCAAACAATTTGACATTCCGCAGGCGTTAACGCCAAAGTAAACTATGTCTCAGCCTCCAGGGGACTGGTATTTGTACAATGAAATGGATTTTGTCTAAGGGTTGCCCCCTTGTTGTTGGTTGGCAGAGTATGCTGAGTGTGCAGGAAGCAGAAAGTTGACATGTGACTGGTTGATTTGCACCCATCATGGCGACAGAAATCCTTTGAATTATTCAACCAACAGCGTCACAGTGACCTAGTGACCTGCTCTCATGGCATTATGAATACAATATTATATGTATGTATCTATCTGCCTCTGTGGTCTATTGGTTTGCCCACCAGTATCAGATCCAGAGGTCCATGGTTCGATCCCCAGGGGGTTTCAATATTGTGCTTGGTTTGGTTGGTGGTAAGACTTTGATTGAGTCCGCCTGACTTAACCACCATCTTACCTAAGTGTATCGCCATAACATTTGTTAATTGTTATGTTCCGGCATATTATAGAGGTAGCTAGTTCCTCAGTTGGTTGAGGATTCCGGGTTATCATACTGTTGTACGATGTCAAGCCTGATCAACCCTTGTGCTTACAATTAATTATTTAAATTCATTATGTTGTGTACCTTTATTGTCTATCTGCAACTGTGTGATATTTACTATACTCTAATCTATGGATATCTGTGTTGTCTGAATCAATGAATTAATTGAATTTAATAAGTTAAACCGGGTGAGATGCTTACCCGTCATACATTTAACTTGATGTAAGAGTTATCTTACCTCCAATCCTACCTACAATCATGTAGCATATGTACAATGATTTAGGTACTTTCCTACGGAATGATGGGAACAAAGCCCCGAGAGTTAACTAGTTCTACACTACTTATATGACTACTTGAACCCGCGCGTTTCTCTCTACCCGTTCACCTTGGCCGTAAGCTCAGTCCCACAAACTGACATTTCGCATGACTGTTTTGTAACTACTCGAATCGTAATTCGATTAGTCGACATGGTCTTGTCATACGAGTTTTGTGCTTGTATTCAACTGCCTTCCCCTAGATAGACAACCCACATCTATCTATGCCACTATCCCAATACCTGCAAATCCTCTGCCACCTTGGCCTTCTATTAGTCCGAAGGTGGAAGCGCACTTCACCCGGAATCCTCAACAAACTGAGGAACTGGCTATCTTACCTCTAAATATCGGAACTCAACAATTTAAGAATTGTTGTCAGGGCGACAGAATTAGGTTAAATGGTGGTAGCTAACCAGGCGAACTCAATCAAAGTCCTACCACCAACTAAACCAAGCACAATATTGTACTCTCTCTGGGGATCGAACCCGGGACCTTTGGATCTGACACTGTTGTCGAACCACTAGACCACAGAGATAATATATTTTGAGAGTATGTATGTGTATGTGTAACTGCCGGGCAGACTTTTTAGACAGGGGGTCAGCTGGGCATGCCTGGGCAAGGGGTGAGGTCTGCGGTTGAGTGAGCCTTCCCAGAAAATTCCTATTAACTCTCTTTTTATTTTTTTTGTGGTTAACTGACTGACACCTAACCCACAGCCGAGACATCGTCATTGAGACTTGAAATTTTCAAAAAAGCGTTATTCAATTCATTTCAATCCAATTCGATTAACAGGTATGCATGGTATTTAATTTATAACTGTAATAAGAAGGCGACTGTACTTCTGCTATTAGTGACGCTGAGGGAAAAATAAGCTTATAATATTGATATTGATGAGCAAAACTAAAGGTTTTTATTCGCGACGTAGCGGCACAGCAACGCAGTAGGAATAAATCGAATCAATTAGTTTTAGATCCTGTTTGATTTTGGTCTGACCGGGATTCCTTCACCCTATATCGATACACGGCATATTTATAGTACCTACTGGTAAACATGTGTATTGCAAATTCAAAGTAAATTGTTATGCAATGTTCGTCTAACTAGACCGTTTATGTATCACTCGATGTATGGTTTAGTTATTGACATTGCAAGACTGGTGCACGTAATATCGACTCTTGCGCATTAAGTCATGTCACGATCTACGATTTGGCGACGTCTATATGAATATTTATACGAATATTTGACCCTACCCTTTAATTTTGAAAATTAAATAATCCTTGTAACATGCCATAGCTTATTTTTATAGGCAATCTAAATACGAATTTTCAAACGTCTAAAAATTTATCGTAAAATTTCACTCTGAACTTTAAACCCCATTTGAATCCCTTAGGGTGCGAATTTTCAAAAATACTTGCTCAGCGGACGCTTACATACCAAGACAAACATCCCCTACAAATTTCAAGTCTGTGCAATCAGCGGTTTAGACTGTGCGTCGTATCTAGTTGAATCAGTCACACAGGACCTATCCTTTTATATATTAGAGAAGAGATGAATGGCTATAAATATTGGACTAGCTACCTGTGTGTTAAGGGAGACCTTATAACCTTTTAAAGAACAGGTGCGGCTAAGAATGCGCCCCTAAAACGACACCCCAGTTTTTTAGCAACAGATGGACTATCTATCAGCTGTTCACGTGTTTTTGTTCAATGAAGCAGATGTTCAGTAATTAATTATCTAGCCAATTTAATGTATCAGTTTGTTGCCTTTTCACCCGATTGCCTTAGAAGTAGGATTATGCTTTTCAAGAGAATGTAATTGTATGTTAGTATTGTACCTATGTATTGGCACGCTCAGCAGCTTGATGGATTTTGGCGGGTGTGGTTTTGTTTTGGTTTCATTTAAATAGCTGTCTGACTGACAATCAACGTACGACAACGTATACTGCCGCCCGAACCAGACAGAGGTGCTAAAGACTTGGGATAGGTTCCTTAGATAAATAGATAGATAACTCTTTATTGTTCACCATTTACAAATAACTGGTAAAACAATGGGCGGCCTTATCGCTGAAAGCGATCTCTTCCAGGCAACCGCTGGATGGACGGATAAGATAACGACTTTCAAGGATGGCGGACTATACGAATAACGAATATAAAACAAAATATACATTCATAAAATTACATCAATAATAATCATGATAATAATAATAATGAAGGATAAAAATGATAATTTAAGAATAAACTGATAGATAATACTGATAAACCTTCAATTTAAAAGTGTGTTGCGATGTCGTCTTTTTAATATTATCAGGTAATGCGTCCCACAGCCTAAAAGCTTCAGCTGTAAACGAACCACTATAAAAAGAAGTTCTTTGCGTCGAGGTTTTTAACAACAGGGTGTCTGATGACTTGAGAGAAAAGTTGTGGGAAGAATACAGAAACTCGAATCTGTCCTTAAGATAGGAAGGTGAAAAGGGATTGAAAATTATTGAATAAAGAAGAGAAAGAATATGCAAATTCCGGCGCTGCCGAATAGGAAGCCATGATCATATTTACGAAGGCCGAAAATAAACCTAATACAAACATTTTGGAGACGCTCGAGCTGGTTGAGCTGATCCGCAGTAAGGTCCAGATAACAAGCATCGGCGTAGTCAAGCACGGGGAACAAGAGAGACTGTGCAAGCGCGATCTTAGTAGCAGTAGGGAGAAAGTTTCCGAGTCTTCTTAACGCGCCGGCAGACGCAAACAGCTTACGGCTGGTAACCTCCATCTGAGCCTCCCAAGAAAGGGTGCGATCAAATGTGAGAAAGGGTGCGATCAAACGTGAGTTCCTTATGTAGGGGGCGCTAGGATTTTTTTATTAGGGAATTCCCACGGCATAGTGAGAACGGCTTAAATTTTTAATATTGGGGTGCTCAAAATTTAATGGGAGGGTAATAGTTATTTGTTATACAAGAGTGCAAAGTTGCTTTTTAACCGCGTGTTCAATTTTGATGACCGAGCAAGCGAAGGATTCTAAAATTGAATCACGAGCGCAGCAAGTGATTCAAAATTAGAATCCTGAGCGTTAGCGAGGGAATCAAAAGAGCACGAGGTGAAAAATCTTTGCACTCGAGTGCAACACGTAACTTTTCATTCCACCTCAGCGAGGAAATGACTAAATGCAAAAAAAAAACGTTTACAATCACAAGATAGGTACTTTTATTTCAGTTTAGGTATTAACTACTACATTATGACAGGTAAGTATTACAGAATAATCTTTAAATTATAACAAAATAATACTAAGGTATAATTAAGAAAATTTGAAAGTAACGTTGCTACAGTTATTTAAATTGAGTGTAATATTTTTGTTTGGTACTGTAATATTGGTGTTAGTCACTTGTGTACGGTAAACTATCTGTCATACTTAATAGTTGTACGGATTCATCGGATTCCCTTGGCGTGAATGTTGGAGATAGAGGGAGATGGTTAGGTGTTTCATAACGGCTTATTTTTGATGTAGAAGGGCCAGTCCAAGGATACGATTGAGGCTCTTTCAGTGTAATGGCTCCTACGATGCCTTCACATATTTTAGACTTATTTTCGACATGCTCCGTTTATTCCAATAATAAGAACAACCTGTAACGTAAAGAGTATTGTAGTAGATAAATTAATAAAATTGATATGAACGCATAATTATGCCTATCAACATCTACTAAGTATACTATTTAATTGAGATTAATATACTTAAGTAGATACTGAATGTGCAACTGACTTACTTTTGCCGCCAAATATATGGAATCGGGTGCTTCGTTAAGAAACTTTTCAATATCAGATACTGTGAAAACCTTAGATTTTTTTTTGTTGATGACCAGATGAGGCTCTTTTTAAAAATGCCACTAATTTAGGATAGGTATCGATATGTATGTCTTTTTTCATCTTTATTGTTGCTTTTAGCATCGAATACGTACTCCATAGAGTGCTTGCTTTCTTGTTCTCGGATAATTCTATAAAATATGCCAGCAAAACGTTTTCTGAGAAAGTTTTGGCTCCTTTTGCTAGTCGCCACGTGTTGAACATATCGTACTATTTTAAATACTTCTCGCGTGATTGTTGAGGGAGAAAGCTCATTTGCGCATTATTATCAGTTTCAGTCAATTCTGTTGGCGTCAAACAAACTTCCTCGTCGCTAGAATCACTCATTTTAGTTTTTTCACTTGTTTTCAAGTTTCTTGTTTTTAATATAAGGTTTAACAATGACGTGAAAAAATGCCGCGTAAAGAACCGCGTACAAAGCAAATTGAAAAAAGAACACCAAGAAGGTTCCGATTTCGAGTTTTTAACAAATTAAAAAAGGTTGTATGATGAATTCGGCACCATGGAGGTACAAGTAAATAGGTTTATTGATGTTTTGAATTCACAAACTTAGTGCACACGATGTTCTAAATTCAATTTTACTTTAACCTCTGGCGGATAAAAACGGCTTTTGCACTCAGATATCGAATAGTAAAAATACTCTTTCCGAGATGGTGGGATGAAAAAAATATTTTTAGTGTGCTAAAATCTTAGTTTAAGTTTTTTAACTAGTTCCTTCCATTTAAAAGACCAGGCCAGGACCATGATGGAATGTAATATAGTGCAGTCATCTATATGGTAATTGTCATAAAAACTACCAAAAATACAAAACAACAAAAACAGCGCGTTGAACTCGTTAGTATGATGAAATCATTAGAATTTAAAGTTCTGGGCGGTAATTATGTTTCAACAACAAAAGTGCCGCCCAGATGTATGTTGTTAGACCAAACTGCTCCGTAATTTTCGATATGAATGTAATAATTTTAATTACTATGCCCTCTTAGTTGTTTTCAATAGGTTTTGAGAGCATTACTTACAGTGGTTTTGAATATAATACCCGGCAAGACCCCATTCTCTGCTAAGCCAATCTTACAAGCTAAGCTTCTCGCGATAGTTTGATGCTAACGGAACTAGATGTCGCTGCTAAAAACGACCGCCGCTGAATCGCGCTGACGAAAACACACAGCGTTTGAGGACGTCCGCGCGGTACTCTGTTGAACTCATACTTACCTGGCACAGGGGACACCGTGATCACAAAGGCGGTTCCCCCAGAGCGAGGCCTGTCCATTGCACTGCGGACGGGTTGACCTCTGCGATTATCCCTAATGTGGATAACTCGGGTGCGTTATTTTTGGTAGTGGGGACTGCGTACGCGCTGTCCCCCCCAGAATCCTATTTTAAAATAATCATTTATTATTAATATATGATTTAACTTATTCTCTGCTCTGTAAATGAGTGAAAAACGTTAAATATGGGCATTAAGCCATTGAGGGTGCCCATATTTAACCGAATTTAGAAATGGAGGAGCTTATAACATAGTATTTATTATAGTACCGCCAACTGTATCATAATAGTAGTTTATGCAACTGTCATATAAGAAGGGGTATTAAAACACGAGAGTCTGTTTATTTCTATAGCTATTCTTATTTTCGTGATTTATATACTTATATATTAAATATTGAAATATCAAATTCCGAAAAAACTCATGTCAAATTCAAATGAACGCTGGATTAGTTCTAAACCGCCACCACCGCGTCGACTCGCCAGCGCCAGCGCTAGTATCTATGACTAGCGTAGTGTTCCTGAGCCGTCGCTGGTAGTGGTCGTGTAGTCGCGCGCCTTTTACGACTCGAAACTCATTACGAAGAGTATCGAAGTATTTGACAAACCAGCCGTTGTGCCTTTGAAATAATAGTATACGTGAGTGGTGCAGTGACAGTGTTTTATCGTGATTTGTTATAAAATCAGAAATAAAACTTAGTTGAACGGGTTTGGATTTGCCTGCAGATACCAGAAGCTATTGGGTTTTTCGGTGAGTTCCGTTTTGTTATGGTGTTTGATATTTCATGGCGGATATCGGTTACGGTTAGAGCACGGTTGTTCAGATAACAATAAAGGCTGGCTTCCATAGCTAACAACGAAAGTGGTTCGCTGAATTCCAGGCCAATGGTTTGTGTCCTATATTGCATGTTAGCCTCTTAGGCGTAGGTTAGCCTGCGGCTGCAGATTATAGAGATAATGCCTAGTGTCCGTACGGTTAACGCTTTATTTCTAAGGCATTTTCAAATGAATTAGTGACTTATGAGTTTTTTATCGACATTCGTTAATTCTACCCTCAATTGCCCCAAAATAACGCTCATTCATTTTTACTCCTAATTTAGCTTCTTCTCTGAAAACAATACATTTCAAAACAAGAGGTTAACTCACGTATACGTTTAGTAGTGTAATTTAGTAGGTGCTAACTGTCACGTGAGTAAAACCCGTGTGTTAAAACGTATAGTTTAATTCACGCAAGTTTTGATAGCTCAGTGAATTTAGCTACTATAATAATCAGTCAGAATAGGTAAGTAAGGTGTACTTCCGATGTTTTTGATTTCGAAATAAATTATTTTCTATATTTTCTGATTACGGTACAGTAGGTACGGTACTCACCATTGCAACCAAGGTACCTATTTCTAAGGCAGGTAGGTAGGTAGGAATTTAGTTTTAAATATTGTGGTTACATATGATCCATCAAATCAGGTAAGCATTATTACTTGCCTAGAAACATTCGTAGTAGTACGACTATTGAAGCAGCGTATGTAAAAGTGTTGGCAAACGCAAAAAGCTTCTCATTTTGTCGGCTGTGCCATAATCCAGTTATGATAGCGGACAGAGGGGCTAAGTACCTCCAACCTGCTTAGGAGTAGCCCTCATACCTGTTCCAGAGGCCGTTGACCCTGACCACGGGACCATGGGAGGTAGGTATGTACGACCTGAGAATGTTAGAAAACAAGGACTAAACTTGTTGATTAAGGCGACAAGACGACTGCTTGCACATAACATTTATTTATATAAAACATTTTAGTAAGATTTTTTTTTATCAATGTAATTTTTTGCTATTGGTCCAAAAAAAATAAGTAAGAGATATTTTTTTTAATAATTTTATACTTTGATATGGATCAATCAAGAATGACGTTTACAACGAAGCGAGCAAGTACGTAATTAAATCATTACCTTTCGTTAAAAAGTTTTCCAAAACTATTAAATATAAACTTGACTAGGCTATTTCAAGTAGACAAAATGTCTGCAAACATAATACCTACCTACCATTGTTATCGACTTGTGATTGATAACAACATTTGGGCAAGCAAGAAACGTGACGCAAACGTATAGGTATTGTGATAATGATAGTTACTTACTGTTATCCATTTTATCGTAAGAAAAATCGATCATTTTTCTAAAGGATATTGGTGATAGCCAAGCGATTGACCGTTCTAACACATAAAAAAACCAGTCAAGGGCGTGTCAGGCTCACGTGGAGAGGGTTCCGTACTTGCAGTTTAAGTTACACAAGAGTAGCCTTGGCCGGGCTCGCACGGGCAATGTTAGTTTTTGTCTGCAGTTCCTTTGATCCGAAACGATATTAAAATCATCTTTTATAATGTATCTATAATGTTTTATGCTAGCTTCTACCCGATCTAAGATGTGAATATACATTTCATAGTAAATTGATTAGCTATTAGGTAGGTACCCTCTTATCAACTTAATTCACTTCAACATTAATTAATTTTGATCTACTTAAATTTACGTACAATAGTTTTGGATTACGGGTTTTATAAAAATAGGTAGATTTGTGAAGATAACGATGAATCAAATTTTAGAAAAGGCGGGCTTTTGGTGATGTGATATTAAAACTATATTCAAAACTAATTTAAACTCTAGTAGGTATATCGATTTGGTGATAAGACTAGAGATAATAAGGAAGTTAGAAATCCCATACAAACAATCATACATACATACATACTCAGGAGAAACATGACTCTTGTATAAAAAGGGGAGTGTGACAGAGAGACCCTTTCGGAACCCAATCGGAACCCTTTCTCGCGTGTCTCTCTGTCACTGTCATCCGAGATACGAAACCCTAAAAATTCATATAAAAATGGTGAAAGAGAACAAAACGTATAGAATGGAACTCGTTACCAGATCGATACTGGTTTTTCACGGCATACATCCAAGGACCTGTCGAAATAGTAAAACAGTACGCGTTAAATCTCCTGTTCCTGTTGAGGACTAAAACACTTACACATAAGTAGGTAGTTGCTAGGTAACTGAGTTCAATAATATTGCTAAAGGTCTTTTAAAAATCGCTTGTCAATAAAACCCGACTTGATATACCTAGTTCCTGTTTTAAATGTTGAATGTTTCGCAACCAAACCTGTTGGAAACAGGTCCTTGTCTGAATAAGATTCTCTTTCTTAACAAGAATACATATACAATACAAAACTACCTACAACAATAATATATTATACGACTACATAGTAGCTACCTACATCAACATAATCATATACGTGAGTATAATCCGTGTATTAAAATGTATCATACATCATTCTGATTATTAGTTCATTCATACACACAAGCGCGCTGTCACTTTCTTGTGGAAACGCAGCCGCAACCATTCGAGGGGTTTTGGAGATAAAATGCAACGCACGTATTCTATGATAGCAAAGTGCTAATATTCCTAATACCTCATTTTTAACCGACTTAAAAGAAAGAAGGAGGTTCTGAATTCGTCGGAATCTTTTTGTTTTTTATGTATGTTCCCCGATTACTCGAAGACGCCTGGTCCGATTTGAAAAAATGTTGTCATCAGGATCAGATGATGGAATCCTGGAGAAATCGAGGGAACTCTTCAAATATTATAGGCACACTTGAAGTGATTTTGGGATTTTTAGGGTCGGTATACTTCCCAGGTGATCCTATCATCAGGTCAGGATCTGATGATGGAATCCTGGAAAAATCGAGGGAACTCTTCAAATATTACGAGTATAGGCACACTTGAAGCAATTTAGGTGTATTATATTACCTCAAAAGTAAGGAAAAATCGGACCCCATATAGCATCACGCATCTTATTGAAGTCGGTTTTCTTTTACGTTTTTAAATCGTAACTATACATATTCCTTTCTAATAATTACAAGTATCAAAATAGAGGTCTCGATCGAGCTTACTTACATGAGCCTTTTGGGGTCGAACCTTGGATCCGTGGGGAGCCGGTGCCCTCCGGCTTATTTATTTATTCACTGGTTTTTATTTAGGCCAGCGAATTAGCATAGCTATTTAACGTGGCAATGCAGCCAGTGTCTTGGGCACGCTTCCGTCTAGTACTGGTCTAGAACAGTTGAGTTACATATAGGCCGCTTGTAACGGTCCATAGGTAATCCTGTCCGATTCCTTTGTACATATTTAGTTTAATTGTACTTTTTATAGAATAAAGTTATTGAAAACAAAATTAAATAAAAAACATAATATAATATATGAAAAGATATGCAATTATGCCTATAACGAATTACTTAGCTATTTTTCGATGTGTAGTCCGAAATCGGACAATAATGTATAAGTGCCACTTATGTTTATGAGAATGAGAAACCATTTCAAGAACAATACATGCTTAGAAACTAGTCTCATGTTACCATTAGCTCGATATTTCTAATCATAACATGAACGTATAATTAAACGTTGTAGATTTATATGACTTACAGTCGCTTCCACTAAAACCACCATGATTTTCAAAATGGTCTTGTGTCCATCTGGTAGATTATTTATTAATTTAGTTAATTTTTTCACGCGCTACTTTGCGCAGTTAACAGAAAAATATACGAAGCATATTATATAGAATGTAGAATAACAGACCGCACCCTGACACGGCGGTTTTGAGACCGCTCGTGTCGAAAAATAAGAGAATTCAGTTATTTTTCACAAATAAAGGCCGACACATGCCTTCAGAACGTGGGTTGGCTTCGAATAACTCCATCTACGGTATCCGAACCATTGCTATCTAAGGTCAATTGTTTTGGTAATAATGCCTGTTCAGTCGTACAATCAGCTTATTTGCAATAACTAATGGTAAACGATTGCCTTCATGTGACCTGTTATGGTGCGTGCCTGTGTAGGTTGAATATTTCTGCCAAGAATGTGCTAGTTCCTAGTTTTTGTCCATTCATTACTGTATACCTTATTCTGAAAGTAAATAACTACCTACGATATTTTTGGTATCAGTGCGTGGTTTGATAAGTACTTATCTGGCTTAATGGGAGGTGAATGGTAATATTGAGGTTACCGCCTCTTGTGGTCTAGTGGTTCGCTCATCGCCAGATCCAGAGGTCCCGGTTGCTATCCCCAGAATAGCACACTATTTTGCTTAATTTGGTTGGTGGTTGGCTAGCTACCACCATCTTACCTAAGTTTTTCGCTATAACAATAATACAAATTTGTTGTGTTCCGGCATTTAGAGGTAAGATAGCCAGTTCCTCGCTGCTGAGGATCCTGGGTGATTTGCGCTTCCACATTCGGCCTCATCATAACTTGAAACCAGATTGATAAAGGTCAATCGCTTCCACGTCGTGCAATAAAAGAAGTGGTGATTGACCAAACATTTTGCGCAGTGATTTCACAGCAGTTCATCCAGAACGAACGTTCCGTCTGTGCTTGGGACATGCCTACTGGGAAAGCCCGTGTCTACTGGGAAAGCCCGTGTCTACTGGGAAAGCTCGCTTCGTAGACCTGATCTTTGCTCAGCATAGAACTAGACAAGCAAGAGCTAACCCATCAATTATTAAAAAAAACTCACTTAAAAGTGTCATTATTTTAAATTGCAAGCTGTATTTAGACGTCCAATAATAACACAAACTGGTATTTACCTCATAAAAAACGTATAAACCAGCCGTGCTACGCCCATGTAGAACCGCTTATTGTTCAGGCAGATCCTTTAGCGTCCTAGGTAGGTGTTCTGATACTAAAGGCCACGAGACCATTTATCAACTAGAGTCACATTTTAAATGCTTCCTTGGTTTTTATGTTAACAACCATTTAATACAATCACCTTGAGATATGCAGTTTGTAACTTTCACCCTATAGGTAGATTGCAACAAAAATCAGAAATGTGTGAAAAATGTCCTGTGATATTTATTTATTTATTTATATTTACCCGTGGTTTACCTATTGGGTTGACTACGGGCACAAATAGATACCCGTGGAACACCAAGGTGAGCCACGTAGATGGCCCACGGGTAAGAAACGATGTATAGAAGTGTTTCTGATTTTAGTGTAGTTCAGAGATACTGGGCGCATGAACTTTTTCATGTGTCCAGTATGTCAAAATTTAAGAAACCACGTATTTTATTGTTTTTTATATTTTATGGATAGTCAAGCGTTTGACCAGCGCTCACTTAAAAAAAATGTAGTGGTAGTCTAATATCAGCATGCTCCATGCGTGTGAAAGGAACCCGTTTACTCAGGACTTGAAGACTCAAAGATTGATTGATACGGAAAATCAAACAAAGGCAAGGAGTTGCATTCCTCATCCGTATTAGTGATAAAGTGGTATCTTCCAGGTACGGGTTGTATTAAATTAATTTTGAGCTGCAATAGAAACCTTTTTGCAGGCTGATAACCATGACCTGACCAGTTTTGTTTTTCTTGTACGACGGGGAAGCGCTTAGATTCATCTCACCTGGTTACAAGTTGAGATAAGGCCGAAGGAGGCGCACAATTACATCAAAATGAATTTTGATATTGGTTTTCGTAGCTCAGATTGAGACATTTCCGTAAATACTTTTACTATTTTTGTGCAACAGGAAATATTTATTCATTTCAAAAAACACTTAATCCAGGTTGAACCTTAAATTTAAAAATCAAAATACGACATGAGTGGCACTTAAAAACTCGAAAAGGCTTTCATCTCATCTAGTTTCAATACGTTACGATAAGGCCGAAGGTTAAGCGCACATCACCCGGAATCCTCTGAGAGAACGATCTGAGGAACTGGCTATCTTACCTCTAAATACACTAATACAATAAATATTTAACAGACAGCAAATATTAAAGCTAGGTATATCTGTCAGTTTTCCCGACACAGGCTGTCGGGAAAACTTATTATCGACATTTTGGGTAGATTTTTACGTTCGGGTCCTAATATAATGAAATCAATATATAGTGTTAATAATCAATAATAAATAGATGTGTAAATGCCGGATAACAACAATTTTATAATTGTTGTTATGACAGAATGTTAGTTAGTGACAGAATAAGGTAAGATGGTGATACGATTTACATAAACGATGAGTCAGTTCTTGACCTTGAAGTAAGCTTCAAGCTTTAAGCCCTTGCCCAAGTAAGCCTGGGCAAGGGCTCCGATGGAGCGAACCCCAGAAAATGTCTATGAACTGGACTTAATTTTTTTTTTTTAATTCGCTCTAGATTATTTCACCGCCAATTCTGCAATACAAGCATCGCCACCGTATCCTGTCGAGACAAGGCCGTACTATTCCACTCCGTAAAGCGACACCAGACTTTCAAATAGGTTTGTAGGTGAAGGCGGCCGTTGGGCTGGCAACAATGCATCCGTAGAACAATCGGCATTCAGCATTCTTCACGGGCATTCCGGGTGGTTTCCGAACATTGCTAAATTGATAATGTATCCTTCGATAGTTTTGGCCAACTGGATAGGATATTTGTCAAAACATGGAGCATGATCCTTTTAATTAGCTTCATATAATTGTCCGTGTTACAATCTACTATCCACAAGTCACCCAATGCACTCCATTTATCTTGATCTCGTATCCTGGGCATCCATTTGGTCCGGTTGCTTTATCCAGATCGTTTGCGAAGTGGACCAACGACCTGGATACGTTGCCTGCCCACATTTCTGTGACCAGCTCGAGGTCTCAACAAATAATAAAGCTTTTTAGCTCTATCGTACAAGCAGTTAATAGCCTATAGGTATAGATCAAGCTTTGTGTGATAACAGTCCTTAACTTGATGATTTATTTACTCGTTTTTTTTTATTGTACGACGGGTAAACACGGAACACAACAATTTTAGAATTGTTGTTATGGCGACAGAATTAGGTAAGATGGTGGTAGCTAGCCAGGCGGACTTAAACAAAGTCCTACCACCAACCAAATCAAGCACAATATATTGTACTCCCCCTGGGGATCGAACCCGGGTCCTCTGGATCTGACATCGGTGGGTTGAACCACCAGACCACAGAGGCGGTTAGATATGTATTAGCACAATCGTTCGCAATGTCTTAAGTTGCTGAATTCATTGAACTTGATTATGATAACAAATAACCAAAAATCGGTAAAGCGTGAGCTGGACCCATATGAATATTTCAGAACGAAATGCAAACTAAACCAGCATTTTTTGCCTTGAAATGTATGTCGGAATCGGAACCCTCAGTTTGTGTGTACTTTCTCCTTGGCCGGTTAATAATTCAGTTACCTATGGGACAATTTAACCATGTAATTTTTCACCGTCTCCATTTTTTTTCATATATCCTCTTCATCGTTTTGCCTACTGTCACAATTTTTTTTTCTTTTTTCGATTTAGCAACGCTAACAAGTTTAAAATAACACTTGCAAGTAACAATATCTCGATGTCATAGTATCTCGCAAAGTATCGGTTTCAATCATTAACTGGGGCAGTTCGATTGATCTCTGCGACTGAAACAATCAATCTATTTACATAAGTCAGTTACCACACGAATGAAAGTAGCTTGTCATACGCAAGGTTTATGTAACTAGCCTGCTGTGCCCTAAAATGAACTCAAACTTTGTCTGTAGGTATGTGGTTATGGGCAACTCGTAGGTTCTTGTTCTCCTACCTGTCTGGAGACAGTTTTCCTTTACTATTTAAGACCTATACCATGTTTTCCATAGTCACTACACACATTAACAATCCATTTATGTCCACTGCTGGACAGAGCCTCCTCCAAAGCTGTAGGGATTTGCCACAATCCCAGTAAAGGTAATCGGATGCACCACTCCATGCACCAATACAATATTGGAGTCTTCAAGTCCAGAGTGAACTGGTTCCTTTTAGACATGAGTGCTCCATCTTAGGCTACACATCTTTACATGTTTTTCAATGGTGGTCAGACGCTTGGCTATCAACAATAAAAAAACATAATACACAGAAGGAAGCTGCTGACCTTCTTCTGATGAGATCCCTTAGTATGCTTTTACGACATTCATCGCCATGGCAAACAAACAAATATATAAATTATCATTCATTATTGACATCAACTTTTTCCGATAAGTCCGCGCGCTGTATGTTTCCTAAATAAAATAACGGAAAAAATAAATGACCCGAGAATAGTTTAAGGTCATAAAACTATTGTAGTCACAGTTGGTACCGTTTGGAATCAGCAAGCGTACGAATGATTCTCAGCGATGAAATGAAAGGCGTGCCGGTTCGATTCTCGCAGCGGCTTTCGCCGTCTGTCGCATCTGCATACAATGCCAGTCCGGGGTTATGTGATCCTTTTATCTTAGACACAGGCTAGCGGCCACCAGTAATCAAGCTGCTATCATGATAATCAGCCTTGTTATATTCCCTGCTGGGACATCGGCCTACTCTGCCGAACCGAGTAGGCCGATGGCCCACAATCCAAATCGTATCTTTGGATTGTGGGCCGAAAGGGTCTTAATAATTTAAGTAACATTTACAAAAAGAGCAATTGAATTACAATTAAACTATTTACTATTTACTGGTCTGGAACAGTTGAATTCCCTGTAGGCCGTTTGTACCGGTCCATAGGTAATCCAACTGATTCTTTTGTACATAGTTAGTTTATTGATTCAGTTTCAAATTTGTTCAATAATAATGGCGATAGATGGGAAGTAAAGCACTTCTGATCATTTACCGGTTTAAGTGATTTTTTTTTTACTGTACGATGTACGATGGGTACGCACTTGGCCTTCATCTCACCTGGTTACAAGTTGAGATAAGGCTGAAGGTGGAGGCACACTTCACCCGGAATCCTCAACAAACTGAGGAACTGGCTATCTTACCTCCAAATGCCGGAACACAACAATTTTTAGAATTGTTATTATGGCGACAGACTTAGGTAAGATGGTGGTAGCTAGGCAGGCGGACTTAAACAAAGTCCTACCACTAACCAAACCAAGCACAATATATTCTTCTCCCCGTGGAGATCGAACCCGTGACCTGGATCTGAAATCGGTGGGTTGAACCACTAAGACCACAGAGGCGGCTAAAAAATCAAAGGAAATATCAGAGAAAAGCCGCCATTTTTATAGAAACCTGAATGAAACTGAGTTAGGTGATATGTGACCACCTGATGTTTGAGCGTGTAATCAACGCGTTTCTATTCAGGTTGACATTGGCTAGTTAGCTCAATGCTGAATTTTAATGAGTTGTCTCGCTTATCGAGCCAGGTCACATTATTGTGTTCATTTCTCACGTTTTCTGCTATAAGGCACCATCCGATTACCTTTTAATATACCTATAGATATAGTACGAGTACCAGCTTCTCTCTGCGGTCGTCCACGTAGCCAATATGCTTTTCCTGGTCCAGAACAATATCTGTGCAAAATTTCAACTCAATCCATGCAGTTTTAACTACCCTGTGGTATAGTGGTTCAACAGACCGATTTCAGATCCAGAGGTCCCATGTAATATTATGCTTAGTTTGGTTGATGGTAGGATTTTGTTTAAGTTCGCCCTACCACCATCTTACCTAATTCTGTCGCCATAATAACAATTCTTAAAAATAGTTGTGTTCCAGTATGTTGCTTTAAACCAGTAACAGCTGCAAGCTACTATTGGTTCCATAGATCCTCAATTCCCGTATCATAAAAATGAGATGTCAAACGATACAAAACAACTGATTAGTTATTTTCATGCAAAATCTTCTTTTTTTTATTGTACGACGGGCGCTTGGCCTTCATTTCACCTGGTAACAAGTTGAGATAAGGCCGAAGTTGGGGGCGCACTTCACCCGAAATCCTCAACTAACTGAGGAACTGGCTATCTTACCTCTAATGGCGGAACACAACAATTTTAGATTATTTGTTATGGCGACAGACGAAGTAAGACGGTAGTACAAGCACCAACAAAGTCCTACCACCAACCATCATTAACATTTTAAGTTTAAAGTTTTGAGAGGATCTGCTTAGCAGCGGATATTCTTAAGCCCTCGAAGTAAGAAAGTCTGGTTCTATTTTTTTTAAAGGGCCTCCAATATACCAGTTTCTCAATTCAAAAAGACTTAAGAATAACCGCCAAAAAAAAACGTGCTTGCATTTCAAGCAGCATTGTACGATGTAATCGCTAGATTTTTTAGAGTAAGGTGGGCAAAAAGTGGCGCCATCATTGTTTTTCTTATAATTCGATAGGCGAGATGCATCCAACGTGCTACCTACGTTTCCGTGCGTCTGCGCAGGGCTGGCACACAATCATTGAGAAAGGTTTAACCTTTTTAAAAACATTTTTAGAAATATTCCTAAGATTTTTACCAATATACAATTTGTCTGTTGCGCAAGAACTAGCAGGAAAAAGGTTTTCAATATGTAACCACGTTCTGTCCGCGGAAGTCGTAAATTTATTTGTGATTATGGCAAAACCCACCAGTATTCTGTTAGGCTCTTCTTTTCGTTCGTTGCACTCTTTACAGTGGTCGTAGTCACTATCAAGTGGTATTGGTGGTTTACTCATCATCATCATCAACCTATCAACCTATCCAGTCCACTGAAGGACTCGTTGACCACACCGGTTATCGGTCCTTCGACAAATATTGCAAGCGCATTGCCACTTCAGCCTGCTAACTCTTTGAGCTATATCGACCACCTTGGTTCTCTGTCGGATAACCTCATTCCTGATTTTATCCTTCAGAGAAACACCAAGCATAGCTCTTTCCATAGCACGCTGAGTGATTTTCAATTTGTGAAATAGCCCTATTGTCGGTGTCCACGTTTCGGCAGCGTAGGTCATCACCGGTAGGCCGCACTGGTTGAAGACTTTAGTCTTCAGGCACTGCGGGATGGACGACGAGAAGATCTGACGAAGTTTCCCAAATGCTGCCCAGCCCAGCTGAATTCTTCGGTTTAACTCTTTTTCGAAGTTGTCTTCCTAAACGTAGCGTCTGCCCGAGGTAGACATATTCAAGAGGAGTCCCGGCGGAAATAATCAGTTCTAGGGTAATACGATTTGCTATGTTTTGTTGCCGGTGAACGTTGAAAAACCGATCAACTTTTTTTTTGTATAGAGTTTCATACCATGACGTCGTTACTGAAAGTACTAAAAAGTTTGTTGAGCGTCTCTAATGTCAATTAAGGAAATCTTGAAAAATAACATAACTTTCTCCAACAAATTAGTATTCTTTGCAGGGGCCATAAAGTCTTATTGCAATTTAATTGACAACCTAAACTGAGCTGAATTGCTATTTCGTAGCACGACGTCGCATAAGCGTGTCTGTGTATCGAAAATGTGTTGAATCGAAAACAATGATCAAAAAAATATTTAGGTGACCGCAACATTCCGAAAAAACTGCTGATTTAATTTCAGAACGTAGTCTTCAAAAACGTAAGCAGACCAGAGACAACATTTAGTTAATTCAACGATTCAAACGCTAACCTGCGTATAGAGTATACACGTCATGGTACCAAATTGAGCGATCCAGTTTAGGAACCTGCACTTAACTGCATCAGAAATTAGTGGCGTCTAATTGTGTGATGGCAGGCCACCAGGTTACAAAATAAACCGCTGGATTCCGATAAAACGATAAATTAACTCATTTCTAGCTTTTGGACGCAGCGCTAAATCGACAACTGTCATTAGGTACAGCAGACTAGAGACAATCATTACCGTTAACCTTGATGAGAAAGTCGTTTACCTTATGTAGCAGTCATAGTACGATTTTTAGCCGTGCAAAAGCAGGCCTGCTGTTGAACCGCCTGGAAATTGAACGATTCGCTATGGGCTCATTCATAGTACGCCCCTTGGTTTGAGCTCAAAGGAAATGCCCGCTGAAAGGCCAGCATATGTGCAAAAGTATTTCGAAGTAAAACCAAGCGACTCAGCGGTCGTCGCTGCTGAAGTTGATGCCAGAGATAAGAGCCAAAGACTCGTTTCTTACCCGCACCTCCATGAAACGGTAGAGGTATTGAAGACCAGTGAAAAAAAAATATTCCTTTTTTCAAAACCGAGTTTCTCGGTCTTGGAGAAACTCGGTCTAGTTCGTTTTTTGATGATCCATTCCATAAAGATTAAAATATTTAGGAATATAAATAACACATAAAGTACCTTCCGAGTTAATTACATATATGTATAAATAATAAAGAAGATACTTGCTTGTAATTACCATTCTTGTATAATTATCAATACCTACCTATGTTTGCATATTTACGTAAGGTCTATTTTTAGCTAACGGTAATAATTACTTAATTATTTCTTGCCGAATTACTTAGAATTACATAATTTTAAGCTTTTACTCATGTAAGTAAAATCTTAAATTTCTTCATGAGAATAAAATTAAATATTAATTAATAAATAGATTGCTATATCCTATATGATTTAATATATAATTACATAAATATATATATTTAGCATAATAAATATATAATGTACTATTTATAATAAATCATATTTTTTAATAAATATTATTCAGCAGTCAAAATAATCCAAGAGCATTAATAATAGTAATACGAATTCAAACTTAATATTGTAGGAAGAGTATAAAAATAAAACTGATAAGGGCTGAAGGTCAGAATGAGTATTTATCAACACGTGTTATCGGTTTTATCAAACAGTTGCCGACCTCGACGCGAAATATTATAACTTTATGCAAAATACGTAAGTAGGTATACATGTGTAGATTAGGGCCTCTTCGCAGAAGCTGGCTTGTTAACCTTCGAATATTTGAGATACTAGATATTGACCAGACTACCAGATTTATGGCTACAACTTGTAACTTGTAAATGTTCCACTGTGCAGAACTCATCGCTATCTACCTTTAACATTAATACTGGTGAGGAATGGAATTCCTTGCCCTCGTCTGTTTTTCACACCAGTACAATCTTGAAGTTTTCTATTCCAGAATTAATAGGTTCCACTTAGACAAGTGTGCTTCATGTCAGGTTAGGTTACCTCTAAACGCCGGAGCACAACAATTTAGGGTCGTTATGGTGCCAGATTTAGATAACATGGACTTAAAACCAGTCCTACCACAAACCAAACCAATCACAAGTTTGTACCCTCTGGTACCGGTGGGAACCAATAGACCATAGAGGTGGATAATAATCACTAGGAACTCAGAGTCAGCCTTGTGCCAGCCCTAAACTATGGAACGAGCCAAGCGCAAGCGCAAACGTGTCAAACGCCTGCGCTGGCGCTTGGGGGCGTGCAAGTGACGCAAGGCTGCGTGCTGGTATGTACTTAGTATTATCTAGTCTCTCAAATATAAACCTCTTGTTTACTTCTCCCGTCGCTCGTCTTACTGATTTATTTAATATGGCAGGAACATGAGATCTTAACAAGACACTCGATTTGGATTCAACGATTATTTAGCGGTACCTCGGAAAACCCTTATAATGGCTCCCTGGGAGAACCGAAACAAAGTTGGTACCAACAAGTAATCTAATCGTGAGAAAAACTTGTTTGAAATGTTAAACCTTGGTTGCTTCAAGGATACCATGTTACCATTTTTGAAGAAGACTGTTGGGTCAGGTCTGGATCTGGAATCTTGGAGCGAGCCTAACCAGCAGCACCAATTCTCTTCTTGCCCTGTGAAGGGGATTTCTGAACTTTTTATCCAAAAATCCCCTGCCGGCGTTTGAGTGGAAAGCAAAGAGGATTTCTGGACGAAAGCCACACAAATAAATGGATAAGGGATCTATTTATTTGCGGTGTCATATACACATACAGACAACTATTGGGTAATGTCTTTTTTTTTTTCTTAGGTACATAACCAATAATGATGACACTCTTTGACTCACAAAAAAATCCTTTTTGTTAAAAAAAAGTTGAAAAAAATTTAAGAGACTCATTGTTTAAATGAATATTGATATAAATAAATAAATAAATATTATTTTTTACACAGCGCAATCTAGCCCCAAACTAAGCATAGCTTGTAATATGGGAACTAGATTACGGATACACTACTTAAAAACTTTTTTTTGTAAATACATACTTATATACAATTGTATTTGTATACAACACCCAAACACAGAACAAACATCTATATTCATCACACGAATGTTCGTCCTGGGTCGGAATCGAACCCACAGCCTACAGCGCAGAAGGCAGAGTTACTACCAACTGAGCTATGAGGCTTGTTAATAATATAGTCTCTTAGGACTTAGACTATATCAATACTCATTGTTAAAATGAGTATTGATAATCTCTTAATTTTTTTTAAATAACAGACGAAGTCTTTATTTATTGGAGACATTACGGTCGTAAGACAGAGCGGTAATACAGACGCTGGAAGTTGATTACAAGTTTTTACAGAGGCCATTAAAAAAATATTCCATAGTAACCTTAACCTCGTATCATCTAGTCTCGATTACACCGGTTAGCTTCTGTCCAGTGCATCCAAGGGAACCTGATATCGGCAGGATGGTCGCTAACCAGGTGGAAATATAAAGATCCTACCACCAGTGTTGTGATCATTCAGCTGTTCCTGCAAAAGACGATTCCGCTACCTGGTTACTAGATTATTGTCATCCTACATCTCTCCTAACTCTTTCCAAACTGGTATTTTATTGTATTGTATAGAAACGTTTCAATTATGACCTACTGGCCTGCTAGCTCAGCAAGATACTTTAAAAAAATCTTTGAATGCAGTTTCTTTTAGTGAAGATTAATGTTATCTTAGAGTGAAATTTGCGAACACAATGTTAAGGGTTCTTTCCCTTTCGGCTGGCATTGGTTTGGTCCTCCCTGTATCTACCATCTAAATGTCTTTAGAATATTAGTATAGTCAAGCGTTTGAGCACCAGTATGCTTTAAAATGTCTATATTTATAATACTAAATCAATTGTATCTACTATCAGACCGATTACCTATCAATGATATGAAAGCCGGAACTCGTAAATAGCCACTTGATATAGGATAAGAAAGGGGCCATACAGGTGGGTACGCATATTGATTTAATAACACTATTCATACGTAAGGCACATCAAAAACCCTGTAGTGTACACTGCTGTGTAGGTGTGCCTCCTCCGAAGTGGGAGGGTTTTTGCCATCAGCACGCTTGCCAGGCGGATTGGTGATCTCAGGTGTAGTTAATACATAGTAGGAAGCTGCTGCCCATCTTGTCTCACCAGGTTCTCACTAGGGATATCACCCTTAGTCGGCTTTTATGACATCAATGGGCTGAGTTGCAGGGGTCGATTCTTAAGCCACGACCGCCACGGTAAATACGAGTACTTATCTTGTGATATTTGTAATATCCCCGGTGTATTAGTTTTATAATATGAAATTATATACAATTTCAATCTCTCATTATATATTTTAATAGTGTACGACGGAGAAGCGATTGTCTTACATCTCACCATTTCAAGTTATGATAGGGCCGAAGGTGTGCGCGAAATTTACTCTGAATTCTCAACAATCTCAGTAACTGACTGTGTCTCTAAATGCCGGAACACAACAATTTAGACTTGTTGTTATGGTGACAGACTTGGGTTAGACGGTGGTAGCTAGCCATGCGGACTTAAACAAAGTCCTACCACCTTCTCTCCTCCGGGACCTCTGGGTCTGACACCTGCGGATGAACCACTAGAGTCAGTGGTTCGCCCGTCTAGTTACTAGACCACATAGGTAGATAATAACTGTACAGTTCAACTTATGCAAGTTTTGAAAGTGATAATAAATTCTGTATTTCCGCATAGCGCAATGCTAATTCAAATATATTCTAATATCACAACTCACCAAGTTTCTTTTAAAACAGATCTATCTACCAGTTATTGTGATGAAAAACAGTATACGGATAGTATTTTTTTTTATAGGTATTAATTTCCATTCCAATAAAAAGGTAATAAATTCCGATCCTTAATAAACGTTAAATGTTGCCAACATCAATAACTTCATCGCCGTAACGGCTTCAGTCGTTAATTTTAATTAAATACATTAACATTATCGTTCCGTGTTCCCCTGACATTTACGATTTGGTATCAAAACAGATAAACATAAATCTCTGATCTTAAAACACTTGCTCAAACAGCAGCATAATCACACAGGCAGGATGTCTTTTTTTATCCCTACACATCATAGTTAGTAGACAATAATCTAAATATTCGATAATTTATGTCCTAATTAGGGTTCCGAACCTCAAAAGGAATAAGGAACCCTTATAGGGTCACTTTTTTTATTTGTCCGTCTGTCTGTTAAGATCCTTTTTTCTGGATACCATCGCGTAATGGTATGGTTGAAATTTATTTCAAATACTCTTAAGGTTTTTCCAGGTGTAAAAAAAACAAACTTGTAAGTTAAAGCAATCAAAAGATATGAGAGTTTTTGTCGCATACTTTCGGATATTTTGTGATTTCACTAGGAAATCAAACCTTTTGAAATCTGATCAATTTAACTAAATTCAATTACTTTAGTTAAACCGAATTTTTAATTAATATATGATATGAATTTGGAAAAACCCCCAGTTGTATCTAATACATTTTTGCAATGTATAGCTAACCTAAGATTCAGTGATTAGTTATGTTTTTTTTTAATACCTCTGTATACAATGGAGCCTTCTGAGAAAATGCTTTGTTGCTTGGCTTATAGCGATAGTGATGAAGAACATTGGCAAATTGTACGCTAGTTAAATATAAAAAAGAGAATTTACTATTTTGTTTATTATTAAGAATTGATTTCGGTGGTCGAAATAGTAATGGCGGTAGTAAACAGTGAATTAAACGTAAAATCCTGCGTTAGGCACACTGGCAAGATTTTTTGACGTGAGTTGGTTCATTACACAAAAAATAGAATACCATATAATAAAGCCAGTTAAAAATAATTGCCTACTAAGCTAGCTGAATATTATGAAAGCAATTTGTGAAATGCCTTAGATAATCTTGAGCACAGTTTCGTTTAAGCATTTATGCAGTCGTAAAACTCAGCGAAATCGTTGCATTCGCAGTCTACGTTGAGAAAGGTGGATATGCGAATGCATCTTAAACTTCCTTCCTGGTTCCGGTATTCTTGATTTATTAGATACAGTCGGCTGCAATAAAATGTACTCATACACTTTTTTTTTTTTTTGAGATGGGAAAAAAACGCGACAGGGTTAAGCTTACCGACACTACTTTATACTTTTTTTATATTTCTCTAATTTTGATATTTCAAGTAAGTACTTGAAATATATAAAACTCAGCTTGAATGCTGATGTTGTGACCAAGTGGTCACAACATCATCATTCAAGCTGAGTTTCGATATGACACAAAAATTCGGAATCTGCGTCAGGACCCTAGTGGCTCAGTTGGTTAGAGCGTTTCCGGCTTTAGGAAAAGATGCGGGTTCGCGTCCCGTCGCGGGTGGTGAACTTTCGTGTCATTATAGGATTAGCATTAAATATAAAATAAATATAATAATATGTACCTACCTCTTTGCACTTCATTTAGTAAATTATTAAGTGTTTTGGTTGGTCTTTGTTTAAGTCTGCCTGGCTAGATATCTAGCATCTTACCTAATTCTGTCGCCATAACAAAAATTCAACAATTATTGTGTTCCGCCATTTAGAGGTAAGATAGCCAGTTCCTCAGTTTGCTGAGGATTCCGGGTGAAGCCTCCACCTTTGGCCTTATCTTAACATGTAACCAGGTGAGATGAAGGCCAAGCGCTTCCCCGTCGTACAATAAAAAAACTACCTACTAAGAGATTGCTAGCTTTGCATACTGGCACGAATGTTTGATTTTAAGTTTGAATGGAATTTCATATTTTTTTTAGGCTACAAGTACCTAAATTAAATTATGTGGGTTGAACCCTTGTTGTGTGTTCGGCACTTGGCCGTTTATGTAATTTCTTTGTTTATTTCTTCTACTAAGCAATCATCTCGGCAAACGATTGCACATTGTTCAACTCTCAGATTCTCGTCAATACAAAGTCAAACAAATTGATTTCACCCCTCAATCAATCATCAGATTTGATTTGATTGGTCAATTACATCGGTCAATGTCCTCTTACCAAATAATTCGCAACGGTTCACCTATCACTGCTGGTTGCTATCTTTATTATCGGATTACGTATGTTTGTGTGTACTAATTGGAATTCTTTGCATGCCTTAGTTTATTTTTACGATAGGCATAGCATTTGCATGTGTCTGAGATGGGTGGATGTGTGTGACAAGGATGGATGAGATAAGGAATTAGTAGGTACATCAGGAGACTGAAGGTAGCGGTAGGTATAATGAGGAGTTAGCGTGGTATTCACATGTCATGGGAAGGGAGTAATGTAACTAGAATAATGTATGAGTTTGGACGGACATAGGAGAAAGGGTAGACAGAGGAAGAGATGGATCGATGAAGTAAGAAAAGAGGATCCTGAATTGATGGGTGGCAGGGAAACGTGCAGTGCAGACTCTGCCTTATTAAGGGATAAGAGCAGAAAGATGAGAGGCAACACCTTCGTAAGAAGACAATGGAATACTGCCGATTTTCGCTCTCCAGTACAATGGCACGCCCGAATCAAATTACATTATGCCGGTTTAATTTGATAGTGATATTTTGTGTTTATATTGTAGTATGGCACAAAAAAAAAACTCGTCGTAAAATTGCGTCGTTGCTCGATTGGTTAGTGTTCCGGCTTGAGGAAATGATGCGGGTTCGAGTCCCGTCGCGGGTTGTGAATTTTTGTGTCATTATAACATTTGCAAATGTGCCTGTTGTGTTTTACTATTCCTAGATAGTTAAAAATACAATAAAATCTGAATATGCAAAAGTGTGTTTGTATGGGAAAAATATTATATATCGATATTTAAAAAAAAAGCACCACAAACACAGATTAACCCTATCCGAATATTCCAGCAAAATGAGAGTTCTTGTCACTGACCACGCTTTACACTTTCCAGATATTTGAGATGATGGAGTAACACGGCGTGATGATGAGGCTCGATGCTAGTGATAAGCAGCACCGGTACCACAACCTCCTCAACGATGACCATGCGAGTGAGTACCTACTCTTTGTTTACATGACATGGGTGAGCTCAAGACCAAGCAAGGCAAGGCCACTCTACGGTGTAGCGAGCTTACCCAGAAAAAAAAATGAAAGGCGGCGTGAAGCGCTTGGCCTACATCTCACCTGGTTGCAAGGTGAATTAAGGCCGAAGATGGAGGCGCACTTCACCCGGAATCCTCAACAAACTGAGGAACTGGCTATCTTACCTCTAAATACCGGAACACAACGATTTAAGAATTGTTGTTATGGCGACAGAATTAGGTAAGATGGTGCTAGCTAGGCGGACCCAAACAAAGTCTTACCACCAACCAAACCAAGTACAATATATTGTACTCCCCATGGGGATCGAACCCGGGACCTCTGGATCTAAAATCGGCGGGTTGAACCACTAGACCACAGAGGCGGTATATTACGTACTATTATCTACATAAAATATGACATTCATGCCATGGAATTGAATTTAAAATTATATTTAAAAAAACAACCTATTCTGGGTACTACCAAGAATAATGTTGTTTTTAAATTCAATTGAAATTCCATTGTTGGTGTGTTCACCAACATGAGTTTTTATGTAGAGTTTATCTGCTGATCCCCACACTAAGCACAGCCCGTATCTATATTAAAGACACTGCATATTATTTTACACCAAGGCATGTATACAAATCAACTATATTTAATGTACATACCTATCATAAAGTTGAATAGATTGCTTTGTTTGCACAGGCAAATGGACGTATACCTGAAAATAAGTATTTTGCTTAAGTTGACGTACTTCTGCGGGATTATTTTAACGTTTTGTTCCTATATCATCATTATATACCTACCCATAGCAGTCCACTGCTGGATGGTTTCTCCCAATGTGCGCCTTTGAACACGATCTTCGGCGTTCATACTCTCTGTCCGTACTCTCTGTCCGTATTTACCTTGCCCTTTACCCGTTTCTCGAATTAAAATAATGTGTTCTAATCGCTAAAGTTTAAATATGAATTGAAGAGTTAATTTTATTTATTTTGGTATATTTTTAATTTTAATTTGAATGGTTATATTTTAAATCAAATTATGTATATTACTTAAAGTTTTATTTTTATTTTTTTTAATTGTATGCCTACTAACTAAATACAATTGTTTAACTTAATTTTATTTACAATAGATCTAATTTATGGCTATTTTAATGTGGCTTCCAGAAGGCAAACAGGATTTGCAACACAAGTCGATGACTTAGTGTAGATCCTGATGATGCAGGAAGCAAGCCATTTACTAGTAGGTTCTAGATATAACTTTAGTACGTAAGTAAGAGTAAGTGTAATTGAGGTGCATCTTACGAATGATTATGTTCGCTCTTTTTTTTAAATAACACCCCAGGCTAAGTAAAAGTGTTAACCGTTAATTAGTACTGTTATTTGCATAAGCAGAATTCGTGCAGAACTACATTTAACTTATTGTTCTCCGTTCCCATGGCTTGCAATTAGTTTTAAATGCAGTATTGTATCTGGGAAACCAAATGCAAGACAAATTTTCTAACGGATGCTTCCTGCGAACCTCACAGAGCAAAGGAGTTACGGTAATAATCCTGTGAACCAACAGCTTTTAATTCATAGAACACAGACGGCGGGTTGCCAGGTTGTCTGTGTTATATAAATAAATAAATTTGACATTATTTTTTACACGCCATCTAGTCCCAAACTAAGCATAACTTGTAATACGGGAACTATATTTTTTTCATATCATACAATACAACACCCAAACACAGAACAAACATCTATGTTCGTCACACAAATGTAGTCCTGGGTGGGAATCGAAACCACAACCTACATCGCTGAAGACAGAGCTACTACCGACTGAGCTGTGAGGCTATAATACTTAGGCGAGTTAGCGCTCAAGCTAGACCTAATATTCCCGTTTTCACCATTCGTCTAGCAGACAGGTTACAAACCATACCTTGTAGATGTTCCATTGTGCCGAAAATGTATACTGAGTAGGAATAGAACTGCTTGCCCTAAGTTTTCCGCACCTTGAAGAATCCATCTTGGAGTCTTCAAGAATCCATCTTGGAGTCTTCAAGAATCCATCTTGGAGTCTTCAAGTCCAGAGTGAACAGGATCCTTTGGACAAGCGTGCTCCATCTTAGGCCACATCTTTACTTGCTTTTCAAGTGAGTTGGTGGTAAAACGCTTTGCTGTCATCAATTTAAAAAAAGTAAGGAAATCATTTAGACTTCTAACAACACCGACCAAGTGCGGATATAAGGTACGTACCAATGGTTCACTTCCGACCCACATTTCAAAGCAAAAAAACACGTTTTTTGTATTCTTCATTGCTTTTATTTTATTGGTATCCACTTTTATTAACGGAAATATAAATAATGAAATGAACTCTCGTAAATACATAGTGATCGTAACATAGCCGAATTACAGACACTAGAAGCTAATTTCAAGTGTTTTCAGTGCTAATTAAAAGGTTTTGAAAGCGCTGAGAGCTAATAAGTACTTAGAATATAATAACTATTCCGAGGAATATAATAACTTAAATATTCCGCTTTAGGTGAAGGCGGAATAATATATTGAAGCTCTGGCCACTTCCACCAAAGAACATTTTAACCGCCCCTGTAGTCTAGTGGTTCAACCCACCGTACATGGGGAGTACAATATATTGTGCTTGGTTTGGTTGGTGGTAGGACTTTGTTTAAGTCCACCTGGCTAGCTACCACCATCTTACCTAATTCTGTCGCCATAATAACAATTCTAAAATTGTTGTGTTCCGGCATTCAGAAGTAAGATAGCCAGTTCCTCAGTTTGTTGAGGTTTCCGGGTGAAGTGCGCCTCCACCTTCGGCCTTATCTTAACTTGTTACCAGGTGAGATGAAGGCCAAGCGCTTCCCCGTCGTACAATAAAAAAAAAACATTTTATACCAAGCCTAAAGATATTACCCATATCAAAACTAATAACCACTACACAAGCCGCACCTGACTTCCGCCGCTATTTCCGTTATTTTGTGAGGGACAAGCGCCCGTGACGTCACGCATCCATAGCCATCCCGACAACCAGATACACGGTTGCGGAAGTATAAATCTCAGCCCATTATAAGGTAGGGGGTTTCGATCCCCAGGGGGGTACAAATTAGTGCCCGGTTTAAAGGAATGAAATTCCTTATTGCACACCAAACTCATATAGGACAATTTGATAACAAAATAAACTACAGCTAAAATTACAATGAGCTGTTATTTCGCTTTGTTTGGTTGCCTGCTATATATAGTAAGATACCCAGTTCCTCAGACTGTTGAGGATTTCGGGTAAAGTGCGCTTCCACCTTCGACAATATCACAACTTGACACCATATGAACAAGCGCTTCCTCGTCGTAAAATAAAAAAGGTTATCTTATCATCAAACTCGATAACTTCCACTTCCATATTCTGGACCTTATCGCCAAACAATTAGATCCACGCTTCCACGATATACTTCATCCAAAGTCACATTGTCCTGTCACGAGCTGGTCATGATAAGCATACAAATCAGATTCCAAGCGATATAAAACTGAATTCTAATTGCTGTCAACTTCAACATCAGCATCCTTATTCTGTATGACCAATCGTGTCTTAACGCGCCCGCGTTACGATATGTCAATACGATGATTCCATGCAGATATCGTAACGCGGGCGCGTTAACGGCCTATAGTACCTCAGATTAGCAACTCAACGCATAATCTCTCTAGTTTCGAACTAAGGTATAGTAATAATAAAGGTGACATTGCTGTGCGCTCAACCACGGCGCTTATGACCAGTTGATGACTTACTGATATTTCTACGTTTAATTTTTTTACGGTAAAACGAATATTCATTTTGAAAATCTAAAACACAGACCGTGAATCTGCTGTGTACTGTGTTTATTTACTGTACAAACTGTCAAGGCCTAATTGGGCGTATTTATTAAATGGCGAACATTTTTGGTACAAATTAGATTCAACTTTGGATTTTTTTGCCATCAAGAAAATTTTATGCAATCGTGTTTTCGAAACACAAGCGTTCTAGCATCAATCCTGAACGATAACATATAACAATTTCAAAGTAAATGCTACAGTATTGTGGAAGATATGATCGCTGAAGCTAAGTCATTTCACGTATGATAGACTCTATGGTCATACAGAATAAGGGCTCAGGACGTCAATCCTCAATTTAACTGCCTATTGTGATTGCGAGGCTGTCATGTTGACAACGGATACGGGTATTGCTTTTAATTGTAGTGTTTAGAGACGCCATGTTGTTTTAGCGTCGCGTGCGCATCGTTGGCACAGATTTTAATGTTATGTCAGCATGTTGTACTGCTGACTACAATTGAGAATGCATTAAGGTCACCTCTTGTCGTTGGTACCACAGAACAATACCTGTTATTTTGCAATTTTCAGATTTGACTACTAAAACAAAATCAAAGTCAACTCCATTTGATTAGGGGGTAGGTAAGAGAGCTCCTTGTGAAAGGGCTCGTCCGGGGAAGTACTACCTCCATATCTATTTCGGCTGACAACAAGTATTGCTGTTCTGGTTTGAAGGGGGTTGCCGATAAAATTACGAGCAAGTGAGGTATAACACCTTTATACCTCAAGTTGACGGGCGCAATGTGTATAGATGCACTTATCATCTATGCTCATCATCAGATATTTTGCATTTATCATCTATGTGCTATTTGCTCGTTCCGACTCAAAGTGGTACAAAAACTATCTGTCTACTAAGAATCTACAGAAAAAATATATAATGCCAGTTTTTTTTTAGTGTACGACGGGGAAGCTCTTGACCTTCATCTCATCTGGTAACAAGTTAAGATAAGGCCGAAGGCGGAGGCGCACTTCACCCGGAACCTCCTCAACCATCTGAGGAACTGGCTATCTTACCTCTAAATGCCAGAACACAACCATTTTAGAATTGTAGTTATGGCGACAGAATTAGATAAAATGGAGTAGCTAGCGAGGCGGACTTAAGCAAAGTCCTACCACCAACCAAACCAAGCACAATATTGTAATCGGTGGGTAGAACCACTAGACCACAGAGGCGGTTAAAATTCACTTATTCATATATTGCAGATTCTCCAGTTAAAGTCCTTTCCTGTTTCTATTAGTCTAAGCCGTGCCAAGGTCTGATAGCCAAAATCTGAGTTTAGCGGTTTAGACCTCTAATCTTAAACACACTTTTCAATCAGTTTCGCTATGGCAAGTCTAGTATCTATATAACCTTGACCGATTTGATGCTTGTGAGAACGCATAGCCAAAATACAACAATGTAGAGAAGTTCTGATTGCTCAATTTCCGAAGACACATAATTACACCTAAATGCTACCTTTTTATTTCAATATCGATCATCATTGACCACAGAAGCTGTTGCCATTAAATATCAATAAGAACTGTTAATTGCAGTCGCACGGATTGCAAAAGCAAGTGATGTAAATAACGGCCTTGAGGGTCAAGTAAAGTGCGAGATAGTTTTAATTTGTAGGAATTAGAAGTAGGTATGCTTTTCTCGAGACGAATAGTCCATTTCGTGATGATGGTTAGCTGCCAGACGATATGACTCTTATCGCTTGGGAGATAGGTGGACATTTGGTGCCATGCCATTTCATTTGACTGGAATATCAGTTAGGGCAGGTGCGTCGGCTAATTCAGCCGAAATCACAAACGTCGCAAATATAGTGGACACGAAAAAGGCGATTTACACTGCTATCTGTGATGATATTATATGTATATATGATATAATATCTTAAACTAGAGGAGGTTTGGCCGGGGTAAATCACACATACAAAAATAATAAATAGTTACAAAAAAAAAATACTTCAATCAAAAAGACGACGGTCGGCCGCCCGCGAATTGAACATGCCTTCCCTTGAACATCAGTTTGGTACCAGGATTGGTACTAGACTAAAGTGTGATTACAGAATTAGTATGAAATTAGACAACACGAATTAGTCTCTATGAGTATTTATTAATTTTACAGACCTACGAAGTTCCCTTAAGTTTTCCTGTAAATATGTAAAAGGACATGTTACCTTTAACTTATTTCTTCAGAATTTCGTTTTATAAATGTGATCAAAACTCACACCATTAAAAATAAAACGCTCATTTTATCGGCCGTCACTGTCAAACACTATCGGTACAATCAGAAGGATACTTCTCTAAGCGAATGATGTCAAATATTGCATCACCGATGACCTTGCGGTCTGCGCTCGTCTAATCATTTACATAAACCGGTGGTTTGTATATGAATAATATATAAGATTATTAGAGATTGGAATACTTTATTCAATAAAAAGTACAATTAAACTAACTACGTACAAAGGAATCGGTCAGATTACCTAAGGACCGTTACAAACGGCCTATAAGTAACTCAACTGTTCCAGACCAGTACCAGACGGAAGCGTGCCCAAGACACTGGCTGCATTGCCACGCTGAATAGCTATGCTAATTCACTGGCCTAAATAAGAGCCAACCCTTGGGTCACGTGTCGCCTCAATCAAAAGCCCCGCAATATTTTTGAAAACCCGGAGGGCACCGGCTCCCCACGGACCCAAGGTCTCCACCCCAAAAGGCTCAAATAAGTAAGCTCTGTCGAGACCAATATATTTGCGCCTTTTGTGATCCTCGGCCGAATCAGCCGCCGCACCAGCCGTAACTGATGTCCCAGGCAGATGAGATGGCGCTAGGGTGTCGACGCAGGTAGCGTACCACACCAAAGGCCTACCCATTTCCCAAGGGACAAGAGTCATACCGTCGGGCCGCTTACCATCATCACGTAACAAGATTATTTACCTATTCCATCATTGTTATTGATGTAGAGATGAAATGATAAGGAAGAAAAAACGACCTTAGGACCTGTCGTACAATTTCTATAAAATTGTTAGAATCAATGTAATAGAACCTACTTATTAGATATTTTTGAAGCATATTCGATTTTACATAATTAACATAAATATTATAAGTTTATCAAATAGTAATAAACCATGAATGCCATTCCATATGCCACTTGGCAGTAAGCACGGGTATTTCCAAGAATTTTAATGATTTCTAATACCTGTCATTGTAAACTAGGCGTCACTCGCCATACCTTCGTTTGAACTGTACGTGCTTGTAACTCCCAAGCAAATAACAAGGTCTATGTACTCAAGTGGTTGTATTTCCTTGGTTACTGTTTGTAAATCCTCAAACAAAATATTTGAAATATCTAAAGTTTAACAACGCATGTGCTCATAATTTGATGCATGCCACTCTCTATTCTTTTCCTTCTGGAATAAAGTCTAGGTTTAATTACCCGCTTTCGGATTTCAAAACCCCATTGTGCCTGCCAGCGATGCTCCACGCATGCGCGACAGCCTTCCCTACCAACTACGACAAAGTCCCGCGAATGTCCTTGCAGCAGCTTTCTACTTTCAGCTCTGAGTGATAAGGTTGCTTTCTAAACTATCTCGCCAGTAGAACTATATCGTCTTATGTTTAATCAGCTGTGTGGCCCCAATTGATAATTCAGTTAGAGGCGCCGAGGCTGCCGGCATCGTGCGTAAGCCTGATTTTTCTGAAAAAAATAAAGAAATTACTGCCAAATCCTCCATAACATCTTTAAGTAATCCACTTGAAAGTGATCTTCACGTGTTTTGTTGGTAAAAAAACGCCCACCGCAGTGTTTGTGAAGTGAAAATCAGTGCGCAAAATTATAGTATTTTGATCGCAAGTGTTATTTTGGTCTGCTTTGGTTTCATTATACAAGAGCTAGTTAGATGTGTTGCGATAATTCTGTTGAAGCTACTAGCTAGTTCATCTGACTCGCTAATTTGATTAGTAGGTGCGCCATGACCGGTCAATATAGCGTCTAGTAGGTAAGGGTTCGGCTATCTACTTAACCGAATCGTTCAATTAGAAGGACGCATTAAAAACATTTTTCTAGTTCATATTATAATATATTCTTCTCCTCTCTCCTCATCTTGTTCTCATTATAACTATAGCGCAAATAATTAATAACTGAGATAATTAGTTTTCATCAAAAGATAAGATACTGACTGTGGTGGATTGTAATTTAGATAAACTGAAGTTGATATGAATTGATACAATTTATTTGACAAGTGAATTCTAACCTCAATACATTTTCTCCTATTGTTTTTGTACTGCAGGATTCAATGCAGCGTTGCTGCATCTTGATTCCTGGTTGTTATTGCACGTGTAACCTCTTAATATGCCTTTATTTAACAGGAAATTTAATCTGATATTGGTGATAGGATAGATCAGCAAATTTTACTAACATCTAAATATGTATTACCCAACTGTTCACCATGAATTTGCCTTAATTCATACTAATGACAGGCCATTTTGGTTTGATGCTAATTACGATTAACCTTAGTAAAGTTGTGATCGTGAGTTTACCATTAAAAAAAAAATTACGACGTTTTTCCCCAAGGATTCATATCTGATCACTACTCAGAGCGTGGATCTTATAAGGATCTCCTACTAGAGGGTACTCAGAGGCACGTCCAAACTTACGTTCGGCACATGCCCACGTAATTCATGTTACCATTTAATAGGCATCCTATGAGATTAAGGGTATGGGTAAATTTGGTTTCGTGTTTGATTTCCTTTATACAATATGCTCGGAAAATTAAATTTTATTTTATTGAACACGTATTTTAGTCTTTTTTTATGCGATGTCTTCTTATCATTTCGTCTATTTAAAGTTTGTGCAGAATGATAAGAACTTTATGTTAATTCCAACTGATCCAGTTTCGTAACGAGCTAGTTATTCTAGTTTCCATAATCCCTATGTCATGTTCAGGATTATAGCACGTTGTTTCGTTTACAATTTAAATCATCTATCAAGATAGTGCAGCCTTTGATGGTAAATAAGGTGATAATTATAGCAAAAATAACTTGATCTTACATGACATCATCAGAAACCATGAACTAAACGACCTTAGAACCTGCGAGTACATTGTGCAACTCGATACGTTACGTAATTAGGTACCTATACTATACCTGCTGCTATGTAGGTACTAGACTATTCACAATTTCTGATAAGAACTGAAAAGAGTGTTCAAATTCATATGGCTCAACTTTGCTAAACTAAGGCCGAATAAAGGCGGAAGCGCACTTCACCCGGAATCTTCAACAGACTGAAATTGGCTATTTTACCTGTAAATGTCAGAACAAAACAACTATAATTGTTGTTATGGCGACATACGTAAGATGGTGGTAGGGCGCACTTGCATTGGTTGGTTATTGGACTTACATTAAGCCCTATCATCAACAAAACCGAGCACAAACTTGTACCTCCCTGGGTATCAGATACCAGATGAACCATAGACTAATTACTTATGATAGTCGCATTTCTAGATAAGTTTACCTAAAAGTCTAAAACGATATTTTGTTACTTGAAGATTTTTTTTATCATTTATTGAAAAATTCTAAGACGATTGAATTTATTATATTCGAGATTTCTAGAATTCCAATAGCTATCAAGCCAGATCATATATCTGGCTTGATAGCGATAGGTAATAAATATTTACATTTGAATGACGTGATTCACGTAATATTGCTTACAACCTCACAGGCAGCCGTTTCCATACCAATAGACCGAGACGCGACCTGCGCCCACTTCGTTCCCTTATTACTCTTATAATATTTCCACTGCTGGATGCTTGCCTTTTGACTAGGAGAGAAGTAATCCAATTACTCAGGTATACAAGCCACAAACAACAACTCGGGCCGTTTTGAGTGTGCAGGAAACAGAGCTTCTGTGTACCTACAGCTAACATTACTTTACAGTGCATAGTTTACAAATAATTGTACTCAGATGTTAGTTTTCTGAACAATGATAACTAATAATTACTAATGAATTTTTTTTATATATACTTATCCAGTTTTCATCAAGCCACCTGGTAATAAGTGCATCAAGAAATAGGGATGGTGGTAGTACTTCCCCGGACGAGCCCTTTCACAAAGAGCTCTCTTACTCTTGAAGGTGGACGTCACGAAAATCTTTTGAGAGTATCACCTCTCTCCCTCTCTCTCTCTCAAATTTGCTGGTAGAAAACTCTTTAAGTGTTAAGCTCGTCTCTCTTTAAATCATATTTATGTGTAAAATAAAGAATTATATGAAAAAGTTTATCGCATTCGAAACCGCGACGACATACGTTTCGCTTCTATTTAATATTGTTTTTCTACCTAGGTTGCCAGAAAGGCTTTGCTATTTTGGTTAAGCTTGCCTTTGAAAAACTTTTCAATTTCTAAATTTGTATTAGGTATACATATTTATGTGTGTGTGTGCAAACATATGTAAACAGGCGGTTACATTTCACCAAATTCGGTGTAATGACGTAAAAACTTAGAATAGGATACACAAATGAATATCTTCATTATCTTCCGTTAGAGTAGGTATTGTTTTAGGTTCAGTTTAATTATGTTATTAACCTATCATTATCATCAAAGGCCATCATTAATAAAAATAAAATTAAAAATAAAAATGCTTATATGCTTAGATAAAAAAAACAAAAAATTTCGCAACATCTCCGCCCAAAAGTGTCTCACCTAAAATTCTACCAAACGCACCAGACTCCGGTGATGTGAATGATATTGAAGTTTTCATTCAGATACTTGCAGTTTTCATATAGTTACTCGTCTGTCTAGGGCGTTACTTAACTTTTCATTTTGGCTGTAATTTCTGAAGAAAGAGTTGCTATATGTTTGGATTGCAGTAATTATAAAATATTGCTATCTTTTACTAGCATTACATGAGAAAATATGCCACTATGTTCGCAGTGCAAACTAAGGCAGGCGATAGCTTTGTTTTTTTGATCTAGATAATATTTTCTCCCTATCTAAAGAGACAACGATTTTCTTTCCACATATAAAATTCTCAATATTCACCTCGCACCATTGCATGCGCATAATATAACATTAGAAATTGAAATCATGGGGTTCTGACGTCACGTCCGGTCGCCATACAGGATTATTAAGCCATCGTGCGTGCTATGGCTACATTGCATGGTTAATGCGCATAGTCTGTTGTGGTCAGGTGATTCATATAATGAGATAGCTTCCATTACTTCTAGAAATAAAATGAAAAGGGAAAAAATAAAAAAACATTTTTTTTTGTAATATATAACGTATTTTAAGGGATTTATGTCGTTATACACTGTATTAACAATCAAATATTCCTTCACATCATCCTGCCACATTTCTCAAGCAGAAAAAAGTCTTACTAATACTGTAAACAAGTTATTGTCTTGACAATTCTAATGGAATATTGTAAATTGGGTGGTAGGTAATGAATTACTAACCTTCATTATGATTTCCAAAACTACCTCTCGTAATCTCTCGGCTGTCGGAATATCAGGTAGGTACCTACCTTTAATAGTCTTCGTGTATATCTTCGTTTTATAGTAGTAGGTATGATGTGCGTCTTATCTACAACAAAACATCTTCCGTCAACAAAGCCCTTGGGGTAGTTGGCATCAGGACCAACTGTCTAGACTCCTTGGCGCCAGTCGCGGAAGCAAGCGATAATGCAATTATATAACTTAGGTGTTTCCAATCTTCAGCTTTGTTATTGTTTGGAGGTTTTGAAAATTAATTACTGGAGAGTCACAGTTTTTTCCTACTAATTTGTTCACTCTTATTAACCGCAGGTGTTCAAACAACCCTGTAAAACGTAACGTAGGTAAAACCAACGCAATCTTTGCGTCACATTATCTTCAATAGATCACAAATTCCCCATAGCAATACAATGAACCCTAGTTTAAAGGTTTAAGGTCTAAAATCCTTGAGCATTATACAATAACCCGCTATCTTTTATTTTTCCATAGATCTTCTCACGAACGTTAACTTTCACACTCGTGGGAAAAGCACCTGGTTTGAAAAAAGACAATTCATCTTTCTTTCGTGTGACTAGATAAACGGTTATTTCCTAACGTGGTTTACCATGGTTTGTGTTGTTGTCATGTTATGTAATAGGTATCTTTTGCCATGTAAATTACCTACCTACCTACACATTAACTAACTTGCGCAGGCACTACATGTACCTACCTATAGCTTTTGTAGTACGTATTGCCGTAGGGGTGGGGGAATGTTGAACTGTGCGAAATAATCGTACAGCTAAAAAGTAGGTAATAGTTATTTGTTATACAAGAGTGCAAAGTTGCTTTTTAACCGCGTGTTCAATTTTGATGACCGAGCAAGCGAAGGATTCAAAATTAGAATCCTGAGCGTTAGCGAGGGTATCAAAAGAGCACGAGGTGAAAAATCTTTGCACTCGAGTGCAACACGTAACTTTTCATTCCACCTCAGCGAGGAAATGACTAAATGCAAAAAAAAACGTTTACAATCACAAGATAGGTATTTTATTACAGAATAATCTTTAAATTATAACAAAATAATACTAAGGTACAATTAAGAAAATTTGAAAGTAACGTTGCTACAGTTATTTAAATTGAGTGTAATATTTTTGTTTGGTACTGTAATATTGGTGTTAGTCACTTGTGTACTGTTTTTCGGTAAACTATCTGTCATACTTAATAGTTGTACCGATTCATCGGATTCCCTTGGCGTAAATGTTGGCATGAGAGGGCGATGGTTAGGGGTTTAGTAATGGCTCATTTTTGATGTAGAAGGGCCAGTCCAAGGATCAGACTGAGGCTCTTTCAGTGTAATGGCTCCTACGATGACTTTACAAGTAATACACCAAGAAGGATCCGATTTCGAGTTTTTAACAAATTAGAAAAGGTTGTATGATGAATTCGGCACCATGGAGGTAGAAGTAAATAGGTTTATTGATGTTTTGAATTCACAAACTTAGTGCACACGATGTTCTAAATTCAATTTTACTTTAACCTCTAGCGGATAAAAACGGCGTTTGCACTCAGATATCGAATAGTAAAAATACTCTTTCCGAGATGGTGGGATGAAAAAATAAATAAATATCATTCACATAACACAAATTCCACACACATCTAGCCCCAAACTAAGCTTTTAAGCTTTTCTTTATATGTAGGTAGGTATATTTCAAAATAATTCCAAGCTGTTGTTACTTAATTATTATTGTGATATCTGTGCTTTATAGCTTCGAATCGTGAGATCGATTATTCAATGGTAGATATGCTTGCTTAAATTTGTCTTTCCCATATTCTTATTTTTTCTAAAACAATATACCTAATCCCTACTATTCAGTCTCAATTCTTCTTCATTCAAAATCATTAAAATATAATAGTATCATTTATTTTATCTCTCAACTACTTAATTGGATTTATCGTGGATTCACAATTTATGTCCAACCATTTTCCGGTAAAAGTTGTAAATTGTCCATGTTCTGCAATGCCCTTGTCCACAACCGGAATTAAATCGAGGCTTCTAGGCCTAGGGATGTGTCCGAGTACAGTTACAGTCAGACAGGTCAGGTTTAGCGATGCAAATGTAACCAGTCGATGCACCGTTAGCCGAATTCCACCATCATGTGGGTATTTTACGTGATTTCGATACGGTTCGCATGCGCACGCGCTGCATTAAGGCGAAAAGGCTTTTGACCTCTGTGGGTGCCATATGCCATGGTATTACTGTATAGTTTTTTCGTAGCAGAATCGTTTAACAAAAACCGTAAACATTTTTGGGGAAAACTTTTTTTGAATCGCTTGGTTTTCTCCTGGCTACAAGTTGAGACGAGGCCGAAGGTGCAGGCGCACTTCACCCGGAATTCTCAACAGTCTTAGGAACTGGATATCTTACCTCTAAATGCCGGAACACAACAATTTGTTATGGCGACAAAAACTATCTTACCTAACTAGTAACTTTTTAACCGCCCCTGTGGTCTAATGGTTCAACCCACCGATTTCAGATCCAGAGGTCCCGGGATTGATCCCCATGGGGAGTACAATATATTGTGCTTGGTTTGGTTGGTGGTAGGATTTTGTTTAAGTCCGCCAGGTTAGCTACCATCATCTTACTAATTCTGTCGCCATAATAACAATTCTTAAAAAAAAAATTGTGTTCCGGCATTCAGAGGTATAAGATAGCCAGTTCCTCACGTTGTTGAGGATTCCAGGTGAAGTGCGCCTCCACCTTCGGCCTTATCTCAACTTGTTACCAGGTGAGATGAAGGCCAAGCGCTTCCTCGTCGTACAATAAAAAAAAAATAGTAAGATGTTGTAACTATCGAGGCCGACTTAAACAAAGTCCTACCACCGCTTAAACCAAGCACAACATTGTACCCCCCTGGGGATAAACGACCTCTGGATCTGATATCGGTAGGCGAACCACTGGACCACAAAGGCGGTTAAAAACATAAAAACATAAAATCTACCCTTAAACGATATCAACGGGATATATAACATAATTTGATGAATGAATGTCTGAATGTTGTCGCACACAAAAATTACATGCTAACATTAGGTGACACCTTTTTTATTTTATTTTTTATCTATGATAGCCAAGCGTTTGACCACCAGCTTACTTGAAAAACAAGTAAAGATATGGCCTAATATAGAGCAGTGTATACGTACAATTGGTGGACTTATCGCTAAAATTGATTAGTTCAGGCAAAATTCGAAGAAGAAACAGAAGTTAAAAAAATCTGATAGTAGTACCTCTGTGGTCTAGTGGTTCAACCCACCGATTTCAGATCCAGAGGTCTCGGGTTCGATCCCAAGGGGAGTATAATATTGTTCTTGGTTTGGTTGGTGGTAGGACTGTGTTTAAGTCCATCTGGCTTGCTACCACTATCTTACCTAATTCTGTCGCCATAATAACAATTCTAAAATGTTTGTGTACCGGCTTTTATATGTAAGATAGCCAGTTCCTCAGTTTCTTGAGGATTCCGGGTGAAGTGCGCTTCCACCTTCGGCCTTATCTTAATTTGAAACCAGGTGAGATGATGGTCAAGCGCTTCCCCGTCGTACAATAAAAAAAAACGGAAAACATTTATCTAAAAAAAGTAAAATAACATGGACAGTTAAACTAACTTTATACAAGAATGGAAGCAGTCGGGTAAACGAAGGGCCATATAAATATTTTACAATACACTACTATTATCAGTATTAACACGGACCAGCAATTAGACAAATTTTAAGGTACCTACATAGTATTGTTTATTGTGCTCAGTTCATAACCATGATAGTCTCAAAAGTTCAAATATCTGAGAATAGTTTTGTTTTCACAAATTAGGTAATACATATAATCTGTAGGTGTATTATGTTCTTTGTTTATAAGAAAACATATTCCTATTATAAGAAAACCTATTCCTAGTTTGTTTTTTATTAGATTAAAATCTTTAAGGATTATCAATCAGATAATAGTTGGGTATAGATTTTAATTAGGTAAACCAAATATAAGCAGACCATAATAACGATTTTCAATCGAATTTCAATGTAATTTACGGTTCACAATTAAAAGTTTGAATAACACTATATCAATTATATCTCCTACCTACTGACTCAAACTACAGATAAACTTAAGACAACACAGTTTATAATAAGACTGAGAAGATAGTATGACCCTTTTAAGCCAATAAGTACCAATATGGATAAGGAGAGTCACGATCGCGAGTCCAAGAGTTCCAAGGCCAGCGACTCACCTGGAGACACAATGAATGACGTTTATGCTGCGTGGCGTAAGTTTATTTAGCTTTTATTTCAACTAGATTTTTTTACATGGAACCCTAATTATCTTTCTAAAATAAAAGTAGCCTAGTCACCGTAAAACGTTAGCTATCTGCCAATGAAAGTCCCGTCGAAATCGGTCCAGTCGTTTTGGAGTCATCACATATTTACAGATCGACTTTATAGAAGATTAGATGGGTCAGATCTAGGCGAGAAACGTCTACGATGAAGCGAGGCCCCAAGAATGTGCATAGTACTCTTTTTTTTTCAATACATTAGGTGAGTCAGCTTAAATACAGCCGCTGTAAGGCTGCTTCCAAAAAATTGCAAAAAAAATATAGCGCTTATTCTTAATAAATGAAACAGCAACCAGGTGAAGATGATGAGAGCAGTGCGTCTATATTTATGTTAAAGAACGGAGAAGGCGGAATACAGTCATGTAGGTTCTACATTTATTTATTTATTGACATTCTTAAATATAACATTAACAATAACAAAGATATCAACAAGTGCTAATACATATGAGGTAACATAAAGGTCATTTACTTTCGCAGTAAGTTAGAACCTCTCTCTCTATCATTCCAGCCGTCCGCAAACAGATCCACCTGAGGTTGTTTGGCAACAATTACGTTGAGGTTTCTTTATGCTCTACAGACGACATGACCGTATTCCGCCTTCGCTATTCCTGAAATAGAAGGAGTCTGATCTTTCTGATATAAAACACACAAAAAACGTTACAAAACAACTAAAATTCTAAAGCAGAGAACGAGATCATACATAAAAACTTTTTGCATTTACCTAACAATAAAGCAGTGTTCGAAGGCAATGGACTTGCAAACATAATAATGCACGCTTATGCAACAAACGATAATACGATAAACCAACAGTAACCCACTGATAAGAACACATAAATCACCTGAAGAGAAAACACAATTAGGTACCCTAGAACTTCATATCTTTGAATCTAAATTAGCAGAAGATAACGTTGAAACTACTCTAAAAATGATTTTGGTGTAATTTTATAGAGGCAAATATGATGAATAAGCAAGAAGCAGTGAGCAAGAAACGGTTGAAAAATTGTTGCTTTAAAACACATAGTGGATTCGAAAATATGAAATTCATCACTACATTACAGACTATGTAACAAATAACAACAATATTAATGATTCTCATTGTTTATATTTACCATATCGGTTCTCTAACTACTCATATATCAAAATATTGTTGGTATTAGTTGCATCATGTAACCTGTAATGTTATGGCAAATTTCTCATTTTTTATTTCACTAGGTGTTTTGATGCTACAATACCAAAAACAATATTTCGCGTCCCTAAGGTTGAGGAGTTACAGCACAGGACAATGTCCTTTTTGCATAAATTGATGATGAAGACTTCATTTCAAAAGGCAACACCCAAGATAAAATGGTTGCAGACAACACATGTGTACACAAACCAATTGTTGCCGAGACAATAGCTAACGCGTCAGGAGAATTCGCGAGTGACTTGAAAGTAAAGTGGTTTGCACAATGGCGATCCGTCGCGGCGCCGCCGGACGGTTTGGCAATGTGGGAACAATATTGTCAACGTGTTATCAATCAGCTTGACAACCTTGTGGAATTCTATACTCTGTATGCAAGGTTGCAGATTGTTATGCAACCTTCGGTCTGATAGCTTTACTGCTGTGCTTACACATTTCAAATTGCCTACTCCAAATCAACCATACTTCAGTTGACTATAGTCTCGTGTAAGCCGCAAAGATAGTAAGTCCCTCATAGTAAGATGGTTGACTTTTGCCAAACGTTGGACCACCATCTCACTACTGCCAGGCCGCACCAGTGACGCTTAGATTAAGTTTCCACTATCTGTATTTTGGTATGTTATTTGTTAGGTGAACAATAAAGAGTTATCTATCTATCTCACTTGAAAAAAACAAGTAAAGATGTGGGATGGAGCTCGCTTATCTCAACGGAACCTATTCACTCTGGACTGCAATACTCCAAGATTGTACTGGTGCAGTAAAACAGAAGAGAGCAAGGAGTTCCGTTCTTCATTAGTACCACAGATATCAGAACACTAACCCAGTAACAATGGTTGGTTTAAATGAAGCGCTACGTTTGCTACATTTCTCCTTCGACCTTTTCAGCTGCGTTTATGAAAGAGCGTTTACATAATATCATAGGAAGTTGATCATAAACATTTCTGCCTATGCAAAGGGCATTCACATAATACTAGAACTATAGTTCTAAATGTCAACTTCAATTGGAGATTCAATTGACCTTTTAAAGTAAACGTTAGCCAATAATCTCGCCAAAATAGGATTGTCCTCGTAGATTTGATCGGATTGGATTGGAATAGATGCTTTCCCACGCATAGTCTACCTTCAAGGACGACTCTTGTAGACTTTCTGTCTCGAAGCTGGTTAAATTTGGTTACTGTCTTTAGCGACCAATTAAACATTTTAAAAATATTCAGATGATTTCCGGGTGAGTGGAATCTGCTTCCTTAGGGGTATACCAGGCAAAGGAATTGTTTATTTAAATTAAATAAAGAAAGCTCGTTCCATCTTAGACCTTTAATTGTCGCCCAGATAATGCCCAGAGCCTTAAGGTCAAGAACTTATCAATTTCAAATAATAATAAATATATTTTAAATTCTAAAAAGAAAACCGACTTCAATGAATAGTATGATAGGTACAATTTCGTTTGATGACGGTTTTTTTTCAATTATTTTGATGATAGATGGACGGATAGACAGACATACGCGTGATCCTATATGGGGTCCGTGTTTTCTTTACTATTGAGGTAATACACACAAATCGCTTCAAGTGTGACTATAATATTTGAAGAGTTCCCTCGATGTTTCCAGGATCCCATCATCAGATCCTGACGTGATGACAATGGGATCTCCTGGGAAGTATACCGACCCTAAAAATACCCAAATCACTTTAAGTGTGCATATAATATTTGAAGAGTTCCCTCGATTTCTCCAAGATTCCATCATCAGATGACGATGGGATCACCTGGGAAGTATACCTATTCAAACAAAATCGAAATGAATCCAGGCGTCTTCGAGTAATCGGGGAACATACCTCAAAAAAAAAAAAGATTCCGACGAATTGAGAACCTCCTTTTCTTTGAAGTCGGTTAAAAATAGACGATACATAATTTTTTTAATGACATAAATCGTTTCATTTTGGGATGCTCATCATAGCATAGATGAACTTTTAGACTCAAAATTTTATTAATATCTTTAGTTAGAACATCAATGACTTTGCCAACCAATAATAAGTAATAATAATATCAGATGTTTTCTATCAGATACCTAATTAGTGATCAAGCAGAGGTCTATTAAAAGTGGAACCGGCGGAGATTGTCACAAACATAGACCCAAATTGAGCAATAAAGATGTACGTAAGCAATTAATTGATTGCTACGACGCAAGAAGTAATTAGTGTTGCTTGATTGCTAGAATGTCTTCCGCGTAAAAGGAACGCTCTGAGCCATACAAAGTTCATCAGGTCAGCAACACTTATCGTAACATTAGAATGGAGCTTCCCAGGAACTAGCGTGCCGAGCCTTTCTAAACCCTTCGTGTCTAAAATAGATCCTATTATAAAATTTTTGGCCAGAAGATAGACACGTATTATTTTATCTGTATTATCTTTAGGTTTTATTTTAAAACTAGTTTCATTCTGGCTTATTAAGTACCTCATTCAATTCAGTTCTATATAGGATTCATCAATGGTACAACAATCATTCTAGGTATTTCTTCACCACTGACGAATTATTAATTAGGTACTGGTGGAAGGATCTGCAAAGTCCACCTTAGCGACTACCCAAGCCAAAGTCCAGCGCCAAACGGTTTGCCGTGCTCATCGATGCGCAGGAGAGCCAGTGCCTTCTGGGAAAACTCGCTCTTTCGCAGACCTCATTCTAGCTCCGGCCTTGGCGAGACTAGAGATCAGAAGCTAATCCATACATCATTATTTCATGGATGTTTCTCCTCTTTCCAGATGAAATGCTAGAAGGCGAAGGCGCGGGCCTGGCGACCCGCGTGGCTGAATTAGAGATCAAATGCGCCAGGCAGGCTGAGGAGCTGCTTTGCCTGAGGTCCACACTCGCTGATGCGCTGCGGAGACTGAACGCACTCGAGGGCAGAGCACCCGCAGCCCCAAGTGCGCCCAGGAATGGTGCTTACACAGGTAAGAGAAATACCACTGTTTAATGTTTTTTTGTTTCATTCTACGACGGGGAAGAGCTTGGCCTTCATCTCACCTGGTTAAGATACTGAGTAAAAGTAGAGATAGGGCCGAAGGTGGAAGCGCACTTCGCTCGGAATCCTCAACATACTGAGGAACTGGCTATATCTTACCTCTAAATGCCGGAACACAACAATTTGGAAATATTACCTCTTGAAAACCATGGATGGAAAATTCAATAGTAAATAAACACAGTATATAGCAGAAACTGTGTATTACATTTTCAAAAGTTATATTTGTTTACCGAAAAAAAAAACCGTAAGAATTCGCGCGTAGTTCTGCCATCTGGTGGTCATAAGCGCTATGGCTATGGCTGAGCGCACAGCAATGTCACCTTTATTATCACTAAGTTAGTTTGAAATTTGAATAAACTTGCATCGAGATGCTATCAGTCGCAGTATCGTCCCATATGGAATAGCTTGACACATTTCAATCAAATTTTGCAGGTACTGTTGAATAGGGATAATCTTGCTTGCAGCGCTTTACTTTTTCGAAAAAAAAACAGTCATAATCAAAATACAAGTTAGTTTATCTTCCCATAAAACCAATATTGCAAAATACATGCCTAATTTTGTATCGAATTGGACATGCTAGTTACTAGAGATCGAACAAACTTAGTACTGAAGATCGAAAATCTCAGCTTGATATGAACTTGAGCTTACGTGTAGCTGTTTCATGACACCACATCCATAGCCAGTATTGAAGGACATATTAATTTTAGAGTTACCATTTGCTTACAAATAACGGACGGCACACCAAGGGTTCCGACCCATATTTCAAGGCAAAACATCACGTTTCTTGTATGTCCCCTTTCATTTTCTTATTATATGTTATAACGGCAATAGAAATACACACTCTGAAAATTTCAATTGACAACCTGCGTTCACGATACGCAGCTGAGATACAGACCGCATAAGGACAGATTGACAAACGGACAGCAGATGCTTAGTCAAAGGGTCCCGCTTGCACCCTTTGGGTACTGAACCGGTCTGAAATGATCATCAGTACAAATGCCATCTACTTGTATTATATTTTGACCACTGTATTGCATTTCAAGCTGACACAACTAGTGTTTTATAAATGTTTCTGAAATAGATACAGTTTTGAAACAACGCACCTTTACGAAAGTTACGAAAGCGTATCCTTTCACTGTCTTACCTCAATATTCGGCCGGCACGATGCAATATTGCTATAAAATACTGCAATAATCATATATTAGATAACTTGTGTTACAAACAATTTAATCTTATTCCAGGGTCATCAGGGACTCCCACAAGAGAGCTTCGAATAAGACAACCCTCGTATCGGGAGACAGCTAAGCGGACCTCCAGCTACGGATCCAGTTCATCCTCTGCATTACCTCAGAGGTAAACAATATTTATGTAATCGAATCAAAATTGTATTTATTAAGTATCAATTGCGTAATTTATGCTAGGGGTGGAAACTCTTTTGTTCATTTACATAACATTACTTCTAGATAATTATTGATTTATTTATATTTAGAGATACTATATACATATGTACCTCTTCGTACTTTTTTTTTAATAAACAACTTGGTGACGGAACAATCAAGTAGGTACCTGACGTTAAGTACATTCTTGCCTTTAGCAATGCCGTATTGCGTAGGTCAAATCTACGAAGAACACAGCCTACACGGCACTGCATTGCGCCCGTCAACCTGAAGCATAAAGGTGTTAAGCCTCGCGTGCCAGTAATTTCACCGGCAACCATACCCTTCAAACCTGAACTCAGCAATGCTGCTTGGCGGCTGAAATAAGTATGGTGGTAGTACTTCCCCGGACGAGCCCTTTCACAGGGGTCTCTACTACTCTTTTGTACTTATATAGAACGTAATATATCACACTCAACTCAAGCCAACAATTTAAAAATGTTCTAATATATTTTTTTTATATTATTATTATTTAGGTATATATTATTTTTCGGGTATATGAATACCCTAAAAAATACTTAAGCATGGTTGAAAAGTTGCAGAATAAATTTGCTTTCTGGGTTCTCAAATTGTTAAACCCGTTTTAGTTATCACGTAAAATAAACATTTATGTTGTCTTTTTGCAATTGATCCCGCTCATCCGTTTCACTCAACTACGTACGTGTACGTATAGCACCATCCCTCTCATTTTGGTCACCTAGGGAAGCAATTAACATTTTTTTTTTTCTTCCAGGCGAGGTCCTCACCACCAGTCGACGGGATCCCTCCAATCCGACTCCCCGGCGTCATCATCATCCCTCTCCCCTGCACCCTCGCCCTCGCCGCGAGCCACACCAGCCCCTCTCGTGGTGCACCCTCCACAGCCTTACAGGTATGCCCTTCCCTATTTACCTCCCAGAAGTGAAATATGGAAGAAGAAGGTAAATAATTGTACAGAGATTATCTGTACGGATATAAGGACCGAAGTATCGCAGTTCTAAATACTTTGTTCCTTAAATCCCAAAGTTTGACAGGAACGTGTATTGATGGGACAGGTAAACTTCATTATCTGCAATCAATCCATTCACCTATAAACAAAAATATTTATTTTCTATCTCCAGCTACTGTGGAGTACTCACTACTCAGTAATACTGCCTTCTGTTCGCTCAAAACCATGTTTTCTCAAGCTTCGTTCTTAACTTCGTACAACTATCCAATATCTCCAAACCTTTGCACTAGTTTTTGTGTTTTCTATGCCTTACTCTAATGTACCTAGTATTATGCTTCCTAGACATAATTATATACCTATAGAGCTATCAGAATACTGCTAAGCTTTACCTATAGCACGAGGACGGATCTTATGAGGACCTTTATCTGCCACAGACTTAATCATAATATTAATATTGATTCATTTGGTCGCGGGCCAGACTCACTCGGCAACCCCGCCAAATCGTTCGAATAAAAAAAGGTAAAATACGCGAAAACTACCCGTTCTTCGAATCAAAATAATGTGTTCTATTTGCGAAAGTTTAAAAAAGACTAAAAAAACAAACGAAAATTACAGTTTAATGGAGCCAAAAAAATCAAAACAATACTTTACTTCACCTTACATTAAATATGCTTTGGAAGACATACATATGCGTAGATATGTGTGGCATTCTTTTGTCACGCCAAGACAGTCAACCCTGTCCAGAATGAGTGCCTCCTGGTCACCACTTCCTAGTGGTGATAAGGAGGCAACGAAATTGGCAATGAGTGCCATTAGATGAGCAACGTCAAATAAAGGCGACAAAGGCTTTGACTGGGAACAATGAGCGGTCACCTAGCCAAATTGACTTGCACTTGAGGTCGTTTACAAGGCTATCACAATGGAACCAGGTTATACGATCAGTATCAGAGCGCTGTCGTTGCCGATTTATCATGTAGGCCATGTTCTAAATGGATGTGTATGAACCTCAGGGTTATTTACGCACTAGACAGTTTTTGGTCAATTGTAACTTCAAAACACATTCAAATCAAAGCATTTTGAGGAGACCTTGGGTCCGTGGGGAGCCGGTGTTCTTCAAAAATCTTGCGGGGCTTTTGATTGAGGCGACACGTGACCCAAGGGCTGGCTCTTATTCAGACCAGCGAATTAGCATAGCTATTCAGCGTGGCAATGCAGCCAGTGTCTTAGGCACGCTTCCGTCCTGGTCGGGAACAGTTGAGTTACCTATAGGCCGTTTGTAACGGTCCTTAGGTAATCTGACTGATTCCTTTGTATATAGTTAGTTTAATTGTACTTTTTATTGAATAAATGAAAGTGAACATTAAAAAAAAATATCAAATCAAATGTGAAATTCGACACTACATATATGCCACACCCACACCTCTAATTGATAACAACAATATATTGGTTTATTATTACATTTTCCATATTGGTACTTAACTGAGCTATCTTTGCTCGTAGAGTCAGCCGGTTATGGAACCAACATGGAGAGTCTGTTCATTCAATTAAAAAAAAGTGTAGTCAGTATAATAATAAAATAAAAATTGTTGTAGCCTATCTATAGTGGAGTGGCGAATTTCACCTATTCCAATGCACGATTTGTTTTAATGCAAATACATATCGCGCATACTAACCATAAGAATAAGTTGTGTTCCGGCATTTAGAGGTAAGACAGCCAGGAACGCTACCGCCGACGGCGAAGCCGATCTCCATTGATGGCTTTAAATTAGCTTCATGAGAACTAGAAACGATTTTTACCGTCAAATGTACTGAACGGATAGGTTTCATAACATGTGTACACTTTTGAGATGGGAAACGCCATTTCGGATATGACACATACCTAAATCGGTAAAAATCGTTTCTAGTTCTCATGGAGCTAATTTAAAGCCATCAATGGAGATCGGCTTCGCCGTCGGCGGTAGCGTCCCAGTTCCTCAAGACTGTTGATGATTCCAGGTGAAGTGCGCTTCTACCTTCGCCCTTATCATGACTTGAAAACCAGATGAGATAAAGGCCAGCGCTTCCCCGCTGTAAAAATAAAGATTTTTTAAATTACCACATACAAAATTGAACCTATGTTCCTGTGAGCATTGATCGTATGGACAAGTCAGATCGGCCATTTTGTTATCCTATCGTGTAATTGGGGACAATGCACAATACACCCAACAGCGGTAGTAGGTAGATTGGGAACTGCCTATTGAGGGTAATGGATAAAATAATGACAGTCTTAGCATGAGGATCGCGTTTCATTGCGTACCGTCAGTGCAGGCCTTGGTCACCCCCATTCAGAATAAGAATAAGAATAAGAATCCTATCGTGTAAATTGGATACGCCCAATGTCGTAAGATCATAGATATAAACTCCGTAATTGCAAGTCTCCATACAAAAAAAAAAAAAAGTGGTCCGTTGGTCCGTCCTTGTTCGCCAGTAGTTATATCTGTCGCTAGATCTCGAAACAACTCCACGTCCAGCAATCAGAGCGCGTCTCCAGCGAACCTGACGAAGAGGTGGAACTCGACAGGGGACTTCAACGCGCAGGGCCTGCTACCTTCCACCAGGTCGGTATACGCAGAACGGAAAGAGTTAACACCCAACAGTCTTGCCAGCGAGGTTAGGGTTAAAGCTGTAATACAGCTCACGGTTACTTAAGAAGGCCCAGGTCTCACTTTCCTATACAAACGTAGTTCCATTTTCATTTTAAAATGGCTAGTCTGATTTAAATGATTATTTGCTGGTGTAATCGAATAGGGATAATCTGTGTATGTGGTGCGTTAAGAGCTTTTCCATACAAACAAAATGTTCCATATATTGTCATTGTTACTGCGTTTTAAGAAAAAGTATCGAACCAGAGACACAGATTATTTCTTTCCGATTATACCTGCAAAATTTCACGTGAATCGGACTTACCACTTCGAAATGCAAAAGGAACTACGCTTGTACTGGAGAGCGACAATCAACGGTACTCCGGGGCCCTCTTAAGCATTTTGTATATAATAAGATCTTGAGCTCAAAACTTGGACGGCAAGATTGAGGTCTATGATGGAGCGAGCTTACAACTTTGCAGGTCCACCAGAGTTAGGATTATTCACCACGAGCTAAGCCAGCTATTCAGTTGTAAGAAGTAGATACCACCTGCCCCATACTTAGTGAAATAAAAATTATTTCAAACCATTGTGGAATAAAACAAGCTATTCAGTTGTATGAGGTAGATACCACCTGACCCGTACTTAGCAAACCCTTGTGAAATAAAAATTACCAGACATTTAACACACCCCTATCTTGCTCCAAAATAAGCAAAGCTGAATGCTTGAATGCTGTATAGGGAGGTGAATGTTGAACTGGAATATGTATTCAATACATACTTATATGAGACAATGTAACACCCAAACACACAAGAAACATTTTATTCATAACACAAATGTTTGTCCCAGGTGGGAATCGAACCCACAACCTACAGCGTAGAAGGCAGGGCTACCAACTGAACTGTGAGGCCTGTATTATGTAACCTGTAGGTCCCTATTAGTGCCTACCACAATAAATTTCAAGCGATATTTTTTGTCGTTTAGACGTGGTCGGGAAAAAAACAAATAGTACCTACTTATTGTCATTTCTTGACAACATTGTCATTGTAATATTACAAAATAATAGCTTAGGTCTTTAGGTTCTTTCAACTCCGATGCATATTGACTGTTGGGTGTTATTCTTAGTAGTTATTGCTTTTTAAGTAAGAAGCGTTAGTAAATTGGCTTAGGTACCATTTAGTTTGCTACCTTTTTTCTTTTGTCTAATGTTGTTCTATTTCTTTAGATTTACGACGACAAAATCGTTGCTAAACTTGTATAAGCCCTCACAAAATGGACCTATTGTGAAACACGGGTAAGTTTCCAATTTCTGGTGATGGGATTCTGGGTTTTGGAATGAAGTTGGTGCTTCTTTCTGGTGTCGGGTATTGGGTTTTGGGATGAAGTTGATACTTCTTTCTGGTGTCGGGATTCTGGGTTTTAGTATAAAGCTGGTTTCTTGTTCGTGGTGATTGTAACGGTAATATATAATATATAATCTAACACGACTTTTGACGATTTAAAATGTAGGACAGATATTGAGTTTGATTCTTTCATAAACAAGTTTTTCTTACTCTAGCAATATTTGTCTAGTTAAAAAGTAGTTTAGTAGGTAACGTAGGGACACAGGACTATTGCAGATTCCTTGTATTTTTTAATTATTTGCCTTCATAATTCTTTCAATTTACATAGCGATCTAGGTACAAATAGAAAGAATGAAGTTTACGGCTAGGATTATAAGTCTCTATAACGTTGTCTTCTAATGGACCAAAATCACATAGAGAAATTTCGAATTCAAATTCTTTTGTGTGAATAAATCATACAAAAAAGTCTTGTATTGATTTATTCACACACCAAATGATAATTTTACACAGAGCCATCTATCCCCAAACTAGCAAAGCTTGTAATATAGGAACTAGATTACGGAAAAAATACTTGTACTTACCTACTTTTTATCATATATTTTTTTGTCCTGGGTGGGAATGCAGACAGCCCAGTTACTATCAACTGAGCTGTGGCTCTTCTTATTATGAAAAATCATTTGAAAAAACTTTGCTGACATTTTTTTATACGACTTAGAGACGGAACAAGCAAGTAGCCCATCCGCTATAAATACAACTCTTGCCTATAACAAAGCCTTGCTGCGTAGGTCACATCCATAAAGAACATGTATTTTGCTACTTGGCGGCCGAAATAGATATGGTGGTAGTCCTTTCCCGGATGAGCCTTTTCGCAAGTAGTTCTGCTACGCTTACCTACCTATACATACCAGATGTTAATGCTGCTGTCCTTTCAGCGTCTGTACCTTATGTTTTTAACCTAGCTAGGTACATCCCAACTCATCATATAAAGTAGGTAAGTAGGTACTCGATCCAACATGTGTATAAAAGGACAATGATTGCGTGCCGTTGGCGGTCACAAGCGTATTTCCGTCGAGGTCAAACCTGATCGTTTATCTCTATGTACCTATAGGTATACTTGACTGACATCTGATAGAGGTCTGCTTAAAACATGTTACAAATTGGTAGAAAAGATCTCAACAACGCTAGTTCTTAGCCTCATCAGTCGTCACTCATATCATAATTAAAAATAAATTCGCTTTCACCAAAATAATTTAAAATAAATCTATGAGCTCTATATTCGGCAAACAGCTTATGCTAGAATGGCTATAGTTAGAAACAATTTACTAGATAAAAAGTCAAGATATGAAACCTGCTATCCGTTTCAGAACACATGCCCTCCACAAAAATCTAATGTTGATAAATAAATACATGGCCACTTTAAGTTACTATACACATTCATAACGATTAATTAATCGATAATGCTCTCTTTCTCAACAAATCGACATTGAAAAAGTATTTAAACAAGAATAATAACACTGTTTGTAGTGAACGGGCTATAGTACCTCAGATTAGCAGCTCAACGCAACTTTATCCTAGTTTCGAACTAAGAAGTAGTAATAATAAAGGTGACATTGCTGTGCGCTCAACCACGGCGCTTATGACCACCAGATGACAGAAATATGCGCGTATTTCTACGTTTTGTTTTTTAACGGTAAAACAAACATGAATTTTGAAAATCGAAAACACATACCGTCTGCTGTATACTGTGTTTATTTACTGTACAAAGTTTCAAGCCCTAATTTGGCGTATTTATTGAATGGCGAACATTTTTGGTACAAATTAGAGTCAACTTTGGTTGTTTTTTCTAAAGAGAAAATTTTATGTAATCGTGTTTTCGAAACACAAGCGTTCTAGCATCTATCCTGAACTATAACATATAATAATTTCAAAGTAAATACTACAGTATTGTGGGAGATTATGATCGCTGAAGCTAAGCCATTTCACATATCATAGACTCTTAATATACGTCGTAAACTATTACCTACTCATGTTCATATACTACATTATGAATTATTCGTTCATTCCATTTATAAAAGTACATTGTATACAGAATTCCAAAAACCTTAAGTATTCATCTACGTGTATTCAGTACCCCAGTCTGTTGAGGATTCCGATGAAGTTCGCCTTCGGCCTTATCATAGCTCGACATCGTGAGATGAAGGCCTAAAACAATTATTTTTTATTGTACTAAAAAAACTGTCGGTATCCTAATTTAAAACGTTTAAAAAGTTGGACCCTTGTAGACAGCGGTAGAGTGGAGTCTCCCGCTTGGTCAGGTTCCCAAGGTCACAGGTAAACGCCAGCATAGATCAATCACCGCATTGTGTTGCGACAATATAAAACGTCCGCTATGTAATCCGCCTGCGCGGGCGCATCCGATTACATGCTGGGTGTGTGACATGCCAGTCATTATCGTAGGGTTGTCACTTATTTTTTATAAAGATGGGCTTGTATGATTATATAATAGCTCTTGACCTCGGCTTTTCTAGCCCTAGGCAGAGCTAGGATTAGGTCTATGATAGAGCGAGCTTTCTCAGAAAACAAGGCGGGCTTCTGTGGTTGCCAGCTAGGTGGACCTTTTTCAGGTTCTACCAGTGTTGTGATCATTCAGCCGTGACTGCTAGGAAAAACCAGTGATTCCGGGTTTGTCCACTAGGAGGTATACCTCACTTGTTTTGTCAGCCCTCAAAATAATATTTTTGTAGGCTTTATCATAAGGACATAACAGTGTAATTTTTTCTGCTGTAACACATGAAAGTAAAATAGCAAAGTATTCCGAAAATACCCCTAACAGAAGCATGGCTAAGTTTTACACTCAACAAAACATAAACTTAAAAAAAACAGAAATGTGAATATAAAATTCTGTTGAGGTTCATCATATAAAACAAAAATATGTGAAATAAACTAAAAGGTAGCAGTGCAATAGGCGGTCTTATATCGGATGGAACAGATCTCTGTTATATGTAGATGGCACACCAAAATCCCTATATATAAAATACTCATAGGAACCCAGCCAGCTCAGTGACAAATTAAATCCAGTAAAAAACGCAATGCATATTATATACTTATATTTTGTTGAGGATACATTTAGTGCGGCGATGGGCTTGCAACCTGTACTTGCAAACTGTGGAAATGTGCCGAACGAAAGTTTGGTCGTCTCTGACTACCTAGTAGGTGATGCTCATAAGATCCACGCTCTTAGTAATAATGAGAGGTGAATCCTCGAAGGGGGAAAGTCGTGAGTCTGTTACTTTTACGCTACATTACGTGACACCCCTGTCGGCTGCCGAGTGCTACGGTTAGTTGACTCCATAGAAAAAATGATAGACGTGGGTAGATGCTAAAAAATCTTTTTCACACGCGTTGGCTAGTTTCACGTAATATCGGTGTCGATATCGTTTGCAAAGTTTTGAGGCTGTAATATGTAAAATAGGTCTTAGATACACCGAAAATTCTCGGTGTTTGAAAAAAATACAGAACATTGTTGGGGTACATGATGAGGCTTTGTCTTCAATTTAGGTTTTCAGAAATATGAACGTGGTAAAAATAAAACGAAATATTGTTTTAAATGAAAAAATGTCATTTGTGGAATGAGTGCACATTTCCCAATTTATTTATGAAATTGTGCGATTATTTTGAGTAGTATTAGGTACATGGTATTACTCAAAGAGTTAGAGAGTTAAAGAAAGTATGGGGAAACCGAAACATTACAAAAGCCACGATAATACGACTCGTCAGGACACTAGTCGAGATCGAGACATGGACCCTTCGAGAGATTGAGAAAAAGTGGATTGATGCACTTGAAATATGCCTTTAGGATCAGAAAGTTGAATTCTCATAAAGTTGAATTCCCAAATGGTGGTGGAGGAGAATGTATTTTTTTTGGAATTGTTGTTATAGCGACAAATTTAGGTAAAATGGTGCCTAGCCTAGGTAGGCTTAAAAAAGTCCGAACACCAACCAAACCAAGCACAATATTGTATTCCTCTGAGGATCGAACTGGAGACCTCTGGATCTGAATGTGTCACCGGTGTTCGAAACAGTCTAGTATTTCACCCACAGAAGCGGGTAAAATTAACAAAAGTTGTGTTTCACTTAGCTGCATGCTAATTCCTTCATTAAACCCTCTTATTTTGGGTACCTAAGGTAACCTCTCAAAACCAAAAAGCAGAAAACCTTGAACCGAATTAGCATATTGTTGAACATTTTGAAAGTACAGTCGGCAAGACAAAGTAAATTAACATAACTAGTGGTTCTGTAAGAACGGTAGACCTCGCAAGCCCTTAGAACCATGCAATAACCGATGCTTTCCTCTTTCACTTTTCCTTTTAGACTTTTGAGCAAAAAGAGGTATATGCTTTAGTGATTACCTAGTCGTGTTCCCCTGATCCTAGGAGGTCAAATCTGATGTCTACGAGTTCGTCTCGCAAAGGCAGAGAGGACTGCGTAATCTGATTGGTATACGTAGGTATAAATTTTCCGAAAAAAAACTTCAAAACAAACCTACAGCAAACTTCTACCTCTTTTTTTTCACAACATCTTGTGTAGAATTAAATCCTTAGTGTATCTTTTAAATTTAATTCAAATCCGTTGATAAATAACGCTACAGAAAACGTCCCTCCTTTTCTCTCCTAATTTCCCCGCGATCAAAAATCGCAATCGACTAAAAAAAATTAATTGAATGAACATGTGTGCCAATTTTCATCAAAATCGGTTGAAAAATGCGACCTGTAGGCGAGAACAAACCGACAGACAGTGGACAAAAGCATTTTTGGCTAGTCTCGAAACATAGACGCTTCGCTCGCTCGGTCAATTATATAATATTTTTATAATACCGATTCCGTCTGATTGATTAATTAAGGTTTTAGGTAGATAGCCTGTATTATTTCCGATGCCGATAAAAGGTTTAATTCATGTAATAATAATAAATAAAAATTACAGGACCTTAATTTTACACAGCGCCATCTAGTCCCAAACTAAGCATTGCTAATAATATGGGGACTAGATTACGGATATAATACTTACATTTTTTTGTTTGTAAAACTTACATACACCTCTTACAATACAACACAGAACAAACATAAAAATTTATAACACAAATGTTGGTCCTGTGTGGGAATCGAACCCATAACCAGAAGGCAGAGCTACTACCAACTGATCTGTGAGGCTTGGTAGTACCGCTAATGATAGGCAGTACAGTTTTTCAACATTAATTTCGTAATGGTAAAGCTAATACTGTTGATAACATAGATTATATTACAGAGGTTGAGTCCCACACTCATACAATATGCAAAGTTTTTTTTTTACCTGGTTCCGTACCAAAATATTGCCAACGGGACCCTTTTACTAAGCCTCCTTACGTCTGTCAGTGTAGGTAAGTATCTCATGAACCGTATTAGGTAGACAGTTAAAATATTTAGTGTGTATTTTTATTGCCACTATATTTTTTGCTTAAAAATTGGTCCAACTTGGTATTTATCTTGATGTATAACAACAACAAATATTCAAAATCGGGTAAGCGTGAGTTGGATCTACACTAATGCATTTACTATATTATATACATATTATATCTATAACTGCCTCTGTGGTGTAGCGGTTTGCCCACCGATATCAGATCCAGAGGTCCCGGGTACGATCCCTAAGGGGGTAGGTACAATTGGTTGTTTGGTAGTAGGACTTTGTTTCTGGCTAACTACCACCATCTTGCCTCAGTATGCCTCCATAACAACAATTCTAAATTTTCCTTCCGGCATTTAGAGTTAAAATAGCCTGTTCCTCAGACTGTTGAGGATTCCGGGTGAAGTACGCCTCCTTCGGCCTTATCATAACTTATAACCAGGTAAGATGAAGGCTTCCCCGTCGTAAGTACAACAAAAAAAATGTTTTGCCTTGAAATAAGCGTATGAACCCTCAGTGTACGTTTCGCACTTAGCCGGTTTATTTGTATATAGGTAGTACGTACCTTTGAGTACGTCAATCATGATAACTGTTAACATTGAGCTAATGTACAGACCGACACCTGCAAACATCACACAATATCGTTTAGAATGGGTCAACGTCATTGCGCGATTGCAATAATTACCTACTTGATGACTCAAGAATCTCAAGATACTAAAGATAAAATTTCTTAAACCACTACAAAGACCTTAAAAACGATAACTCCGTCAGTTGCACACATTGCTTGCTCTACAACTAAAAGAGCCCGCTAGTTTCAACAAAGCCAGTAACGGTGTTTGTACACTGCAAAGTTATTTCTTATTCACAGTTCGTAGTACGGTCACGCTCTCGCAGTTTTGCTGGTACCAGTCGGTTTGTATTTTTCTTAGCGGCCGGCTGTTTGCCCAAACCGGAATTTTATACCCGGTATAATAAATAGCGTTCTGTGACCGCTTGGGATTTAAAAAAGTTTGCAGCCATGGACGACAGGTATTTTGTAACTATAGCCACTAATGAATTTGTACAAAAAATCCGTTATCAATCTAGTTAATTAGTTAGTTGAGGATAATGGTCATGCGAGCTTGTCGTTTTGTTTTTAGATTATTTCAAATCGCCTAAACCTGGTTACTGTTGGCTTGAATCTCTACGCGGGTGGTTTTTTTTACTGTTGGCAGAGTACCTCCTGCTATAATGCCATTCAACTCGATGTAAGTCGGCTTGGGTTGAGTAAAACTGTGATGAGAATGCAAATTGCGTGACTAATATTTTTGTTTGCATGTTACTAACCAAAAATGTGTTATTTTTAGTAAGGGTACCTACTAAACATTGTAGTTTTAAAAACATTTCTGACAAAGTCAAAGGCAAAGTGACATAAGGTCTTTTGATTTTTATTATTATCAGGTCAATATATTTTAAGGGAAGTAGCTACCTAGCTATTTAGTGGTTAACGGGTTATCTTAAAAATATAGGTATTTCTCTGTTTTATTACTACCATTGTTTTTCTATGTTTGAATTGCATGGCAGTTTGGTCATCTGGAAGTAATATTCTAATTGTAACAGTAAAAATGGTTCAATAACTAACATGTGAATGGATTTACCTTATTAATCACTAAAAGCAAGAATTGTATCGTATCGAGCAATTATTAATACGTCTGGGGTTTGAGTCTAGACCCCGTGGTTATAAAATTTAAACACTCCGAACTGTCATAGAACCAATAAGTTGGATACTGTGGTGACGACTTTGCTTAAAAGACACGAAAATTATTTCTCCCATCTCTTTCTAGCACGACCACCTGCCAATACAATGAAGAGGATGGAGCGATGCGCATGTACCTGCGAGGGCGGCCTGTGATACTGTACGCACCTTCGGACCAGGACACCCTGGATCCAGCGAAGGTAGCACCGCCGCCACCTAACAAACTAAAGCTGGAATGGGTCTACGGATACAGGTCAGTAGCGAGATACTGCACGGGCTACTTATTAACAGGAAACTGAATGCGGAGTTCTGTGGCGATTGGAAAAGTTAAAGAATTTATTTGCAGGCACACATCAAGGAAAGTTAAACAGAGAGATACCAAGAAAATAACAGAGAATAGGTACCTGCATTTAAGAAAATAAACTTAACAAGGCATACTAACATTCAGAAAAATAAACGAATAATACAAAACCACGTCGTATCTGTAACCTACAGAGAGCATAATTAACCTTCCGCGCGGCCGAACGGGTTCAGCCTCAACTTTACGCCACTCACGTACACGCGGTGTAAAATAATTATGCTATTTTTCAGTCTGACCTTAACAGACTGAGTAAAAGGACAGAGACTCCCAAAATGAAGACTCTGAACCTTATCAGACCGAGTAAAAGGACAGAGACACCCAATATGAAGACTCTGAACCTTATCAGACTGAATATAAGGATATAGACTCCCAAAATTAAGACTCTGAACCTTATCAGACCGAGTAAAAGGACAGAGACACCCAATATGAAGACTCTGAACCTTATCAGACTGAATATAAGGATATAGACTCCCAAAATTAAGACTCTGAACCTTATCAGACCGAGTAAAAGGACAGAGACACCCAATATGAAGACTCTGAACCTTATCAGACTGAATATAAGGATATAGACTCCCAAAATTAAGACTCTGAACCTTATCAGACTGAGTAAAAGGACATAAACTCCCAAAATTTTAGACTCTGAACCTTATCAGACTGAGTAAAAGGGCAGAATCTCCCAAAATGGACCCTTCTCGAAATCTACTTCTCTTACTTACCTTACCTACGTAGGGATATGCTTTAAATACCTATGTGGGTCATCAGAGCGTTAGGTCATGGCGTGGCGTGGTCACAGGTGTGGAAAGTATGACGTGTACCATGTCCCCTGTGGCTCGCCTGTCTGTCCAATGTTATCGCCGACGGCCTTGGATCGGTCGATAGCGGTATTGGATAGCGGTTAGTCCGTGCCATGGTAATTTTCATTAAATTTTCATAAAGGCTAAGTTAGCCTTCATCCAAGCAGCATGAATGTAGAATTGAACCTGATTCATATAAAAATATTTTATACCATGGCGAGAAAAAAGTACTTCCCTGGAGATCCCTAGACCACAGTCAGTGGTCTAGGGATCTCCAGGGAAGTACAAATTTGTGCTAGGTCCGCCTGGCTACCACCATATTACCTAGGTCTGTCGCCATAACAACCTAGGTAAGATGGCGAGGACCCCTGAGTCTGATACCGGTGGATGAACCACTAGACCACAGAGGCGGTAAATCTTAGATATCTAGAGAATTCCATCTTTTACCTTGTTAACTCGCATTCTTTACACGTTCTTCATACGTTGTGTTCTTGCTGACTTTCCTCAAGAACTTCATTGATATAAACGTTTGAAAACGTCTTTTTCTCACTGTATCATCAACGCTCGTCATGCAGATATTAAAATCAACAAGTTATCAAAGACTGCACGTAACGGTCCATAGGTAACCCGACTGTTTCATATATAGATATATATGTAGTTTATTTATACTGTAGATGTTTAGGTTAACATTAGTTCAGCGACTTACAAACTAGAAGTCGCTATTAACGAAAGACGCTTTCTAAATAGCGCTATCGTTGCTTTTTAAGAAAAACATGTGCGTTGCCGTGCGTTGAGTTAATATAAATAAATGGTACCTATAAGACATTATAATAAGACATTGAATTCCCACATAGTATACTCCTACCTAGCCATTTTAGATCATAGTACATCTAAACGTTACCCAAGTGCTGGCTTTTATTTAGGCCAGAAAATTAGCATAGCTATTCAGCATGGCAATGCAGCCAGTGTCTTGGGCACGCTTCTTTCTGGTACTGGTCTGTTTCAGTTCAGTTACCTATAAGACCGTTTGTAACGGTCCTTAGGCAGCCTGACTGCTTCTCTTGCATATGGGTAGGTGAAATTTAATTGATTTAATTGTTAGTATACATATTATTTTTATTATATGAAAAGTTAAGTTTTTTAAATGTTTTTAAGTCATATTATCTCTGTAATTTTAGCTGTAATTTAAATATTTTTCAAGGCGATTTTAGTTTAGATTTAGGTATATAAATTGAACTGTAATTCAATGGACAATTTACCAATTGAGTCTGAACGCGAGTCACAACCATTTTGCGTCCTACGCAGAAATACCTTACATGGATTTTCCTAAAATTATGGCCAGTGTTTAAAATTTTCTTTTAAAATGGTTTTAGTGGTTCATGCTAAATAACTAAAACCCTCTTTAGTATTTATTACCCATCTGTATCTGTCAGGGTACCAAGAATTTCAAAATCCATGAATGAAATTCCAAGTCCACTGAATAATAGAATTATTCGCACAATGCTACATGCAACATTTACCAAAATTTAAAATTTTTTCATCAAATATTTGGCTACAATATCATTATCAATATCAGTTGTGTGTGTGTGGACTGAGTTACGTCATGATTTTTATTAGTTTTTGTCTGCAGTTGTTTAGTAAAAGTTCCGAGACATTTGTAAAACTAATTTCATAAAATGAAGTGAGGAAATCCAGAATAAGTCCTCTTTAGAACTGGTAATAACAAATGTGGACGAACCCAGAAGTCGTCATATCAATAAGTCATTTGAAGAAATGGACTGCGACCCCATGTATTTTCCATAGTGCATGAAAAAAGAAGAGTGTCATAATACCCTGTTGTCACACCCACTTGCGTTAGTGCTCATGGGCTCTGTCTGCGTAAAATTGGCCCTTTGTTTCGACAGCCTCGTTAACTGAAGTATGGCCCAAGGCTGGTTTTCGTTCTGCAAAACGGTTGACCACCCAACCTTTACAAATTGTGTCATTACAATCAAGTATTGCATTTTGAGAATCCAGCTCGGGAATTGAGACCTTCCGTTCTAAACACGATCGATGGTTTTAGATGCAACTTCTTTGATGTACTTAGAAGTCATTTAATTTAATAACTTTACAGGCAGCCAAATTATGTCTAGTCTAGGTCATACCATAATGAATAAAACGTTGGTATTATTGATCGTTTTTACGTGTCGGTGTATGCAACGTGTCTAGTTGCTCTAAATTTTGCGAGTAAGTACCTACCAACTACTTGACTGGACACGCAACCTTTTTAAAGCAACATACAAAGCTATCGCGCATGTTTGAAGGCAGTTCAAGGATTTCCGTTTTACCTGAATTCCACTAACTTGGTCTAAATTTTTTGGATAATCTCCGTAAAATCCAAACAATACGCTGTATAATTCGACAACTCTTCAACCCGTTTCCGCAAACAATAGACGAAAGACCGGTAGATAATTGCACGTTTCAAGGTCGCCGTGCTTGAGTGATCTGTGTGAAGTAAACCATGACTCACGCGCAGATGGTAGAAATGCGGGTTGCCTCGGGAAATGCACGTTGCGCAAACCTTTTTTGGGTGCAGTACCTGCTTTTGAAAGCATAATGACCTCTGGGCAAGTTGTGAAAAAAATATACTTTTGAAAGTGACCACCAAGAATCTTGACTGCTAACCCTAGTATACCTACATTGTACAGTATCCGTGCAACTCTGCAAGTTCCAGCAGCAAATCCAGCATCAATTATTAAAGGCTTTTGAACTATATAGTCCAAGCCCATGCTTCACCTAGGTCCTTCACCTGGATGAAGCACGGGATACTTCAGGTACTCATGCTTCACCTAGGTTCTTCACTTGGGTTACTCTCTCAAATGAAATCACCACGGTTGACAGGCGGATCGCAGTAAATGTGCAGATAATAGACAGAAGGAAGCTACTGCCCTTTTTCTGGTGAGATCCCTTAGTCGGCTTTCACGACATCCATGGGCTGAAGCCTCTCCAGGCTTAAGAGTCGACTCTTAAGCCGCGACCGCCACGACATACGACTTGTTGTAATGCTTCTCATAGCGCCTCAATACGCAACATTTTCATATGTTGACTTCCTATTTGAAATTCTTCCAGAGGCAAAGACTGCCGCAGCAATCTCTACCTCCTCCCTACCGGAGAGATCGTCTACTTCGTCGCCGGAGTGGTAGTCCTCTTCAACGTGGAGGAGCAGTGTCAGCGGCACTACACGGGCCATACGGATGACGTCAAGTGTCTCGCGGTACACCCCAACAAGCTGGTGATCGCCAGCGGCCAGTGCGCGGGCCATGACCGGCTCGATGCTAGGGTAAGGGGAACCTTCGTCTGCCGATCGGAACTAATGTCGATACCATTGTTTCCGATCAGTAAACGAAGGTACAGTCGCTAATTTGCGAAGCTCGAAAATAGCAGTTCCCGCTAGTAACGTTGGATTTGCATAAATGTTACCCATACTATACTTTCTGTTTGGTGGTGTTCGAGGCCAGGGAGAAACGACAGACCTTCGAAGTTGTAGAGAGAAGTAGAAAACCCCAAAAACAGTCGATTTGTGTAAAATGGAATGGAAGAGAAAAATGTTTTGTCGGCCCCAGAGCGAAGATCGGGAAGAATACTCTCTTGTAAGTTTGCTGTTTCTTCAGTGTTCCCTCGCTTCCAGCCCCACATCCGAGTATGGAACTCTGTCTCTCTGGCGACGCTGGCGGTGCTGGGCGCGGGTCAGATCGACCGCGCCGTGGCCTGCCTCTCCTTCTCGCGAGCCGATGGCGGCGCGCTGCTCGCCTGTGTGGACGAAGGAGCTGATCACACCATCTCGGTGTGGGAGTGGCAGCGCCCGGATAAGGGACACTGTCTTGCGGAGACTAAGGTATGATTTATGTCATTTTCATAGTACGACGGGGAAGCGCTTGGCCTTCATCTCACCTGGTAACAAGTTAAGATAAGGCCGAAAGTGCAGGCGAGGAACTGGCTATCTTACCTCTAATTGCCGGAACACAACAAATATTTTTAAGAATTGTTATTATGGCGACAGTATTAGGTAAGATGGTGGTAGCCAGCCAGGCGGACTTAAACGAAATCCTACCACCGACCAAACCAAGCACAATATTGCTTCCCCTGGGGATCGAACCCGGGTCCTCTGGATCTGAAATCGGTGGGTTAAACCACTTGACCTATGTGATTCACCCACCGTTGTCAGATCCAGAGTTCTTGGTTGGTGGTAGGACTTTGTTTAAGTCCGGCTAGCTACCACCATTTTACCTGATTCTGTAGCCATAACAACAATTCTTAAAATCGTTGTGTTCCGGCATCTATAGGTAAGATAACCAGTTCCTCAGTTTATTGAGGATTCCGGGAGAAGTGCGATTCCACGTTCTCCGCAGCGGCCTACCATGCAAGCACCTCCCCAAAAATAATAAAAATAAAAAGAGAACCATCATATTTGAAATGTGCCATCCTTCCGTTTTAAGGCCGTGTGGTATCTCGGTGCCTTCTCATCCGTATTTGTATATGTATCTGATAGGCACGTAGTATATCTGATCAGTTGCTCTTGCAGTCATTTCCTTGGTGACTTAACTCTGGCACCAACGTGTGATGTAAACTCAAAACAGCCATCACCTGACACCACGCTCTCTCAATTCTAGTGCTCAGTGGACACGGTGGTGTCTGTGGAGTTCCACCCCCTGGACCGCAACCAAATCGTGACGTGCGGGAAGAACCACATCGCCTTCTGGACCCTGGACCAGAGCAACGTGCTCTTCAAACGGATGGGCATCTTCGAATCCAGGGACAAACCCAAATACGTCACTTGTCTCGCGTTCAACCATAATGGTGAGAATAATGGTGTCGGCAAATTTAAATGGTTTACTGTGAATTAAGAACAAATTAAATAACACACAATTTAAATAATAATATATTTTAATCAGGGAGCAGTCGCGCAAAGAGATGCAACTAGTTATAAAGATGAATAGGGTAGGTTAGGTAGCTTTCCCTATCATCAAGGTATTCATTGAGTGAGTAATACGCTTTGTCAATTAAAAAAAAATGATTTTAAAACAGAAAAGATCCTCGGAGCACACTAGCTTAATTAAAAAAAAAAAATCTAAAACCATTCCGTAAACGCTTTTTGATTAATAATGTTGTATTTCTGCTAGGGGCACGAATTTTATGCATGTTCCTTTATGATTTTGGAGCCGTAAAATTATTTATATTAGCCTTTACATACATTGCCACTTCAAATATATATATGCAAGGTAATGTAAGTATTTTTTAAATTTGGAAGTGGGTCTTGCAACTTTCTGGTATTCTTATATTACATATTGCTCTGATGCACCTTTTTTGCGCATTAAAGACAAGCTCCCAGTCTCTTGAATTGTCCCAGAATATTTATATATATTAAACTTGATCCCATATAGGCATGATATGCATTTATAACTGCCAATTTATTAACCTCGTTTAATAAATAAATTGCATAGGAATATTGGTTTTTTTTTTTTATTACTATGTCAGTATGTGTATTCCATGTCAAGTTTTGGTCAATCCATAATCCTAGAAATTTATTTGTCAGTGTTTCATCAATTTTATTATCTAAATAATGTAAATCTAAATTTGTGTACAAGTTCTTTCTTTGATAATAGCGTGTTATTTTAGTTTAACTATATTTATTATTAAGTTATTAGATGTCAACCACCACAGTTTTAGATATTGTGTTGTTAATATCATTTTTCATCATTAGGTCATTAATATAAATTAAAAAGAGAAGTGGACCTAATACACTCTGAGGCACTTCATATATTACATTTCGTAGCTTTGAAGCGAAATTTTGCGGTGTAAGTGTATTCATATTTATGTTATCTATATGGGTCATTTGTTGTCTGTTCATCAAATATGACGTTATAAGATTATTCACATTGATTATTACCCCTTATTCCATATTTTTCTAGTTTTGATAGTAGTATATGATGATCAACATTATCGAATGCCTTTGTCATGTCCATATAAACAGCCAACACCGGTAATCTTTTATCTACTTTTCCCATGATGCCTTCTAGTAGATTATAGACTGCCATATTTATAGTTATGTTTTTTCGGAAGCCATGTTGTTCTTTAGCGAAAAGGAGAGGACAAGCAAGTGGCCCACCTGATGTTAAGTGCACTCTTGCATATAACAATGCCTTACTGCTTAGTTCATAGTAATCCACTAAGAACATAGCTATAGATTAAGGTTTGTTGAGGGGTTGTCCCATATTCTTTGAATATGGCTGTACTGTCACTATCAGATCTTGTCGTTTTTACACAGTTAAGAACACACTTTTCAATTGTAAGAGAATGAAGCGCCGCCAAACGTAAAAAAATCCTTCACGATTGAGAAGATGACAAGTTATCAGACCTGTGTTTTTCACCAGGTGACGTTTTATCTGGAGATTCCAACGGCAACATCATAGTGTGGGGCCGCGGCACCAACACCGTCCAGAAGCTGGTCCGTGGTGTGCACCAAGGCGCGGTGTTCTCTCTGCTGGCTCTGAAGGAGGGGGGGGTTGTGTCGGGGGGTGGCAAGGACGGCCGGGTGGTCATGTTCGATGGGGAGGTCAACGCTCAGGGGGTGGAGAATGTTGTAAGTACAACAGTCGTTTTCATGCGGAACGATCAGCTCTTTACTTCCAAACAGGCAAGGTCTATGGAATAAGCTTATCATCAACATTGCACCACTTTAGATTTTTTTGCATACATCGCTCAGATTGGTGATCGCAGTAAAGGTGCCAGATTCAACTGTATGTATAACTTACCAGCCGAAATGTTGAATGGATCATCAAAAATTTAAATAACTAGCCCGAGTTTCTTGTGCTGGTCGCGATTCCAAATTAAAAAAGTAAATTTGACGCTACAAAGTGATCCTATTTTTTTTTTATTGTACGACGGGGAAGCACTTGGCTTTCATCTCAGCTGATTACAAGTGGAGATAAAGCCGAAGATGGAGGCGCACTTCACCCGGAATCCTCAACTAACTGAGGAACTGGCTATCTGACCTCTAAATGCCGGAACACAACATTTTTTTAGAATTGTTATTATGGCGATAGAATTAGGTAAGATGGTGGTAGCTAGCCAGGCGGACTTAAACAAAGTCCTACCACCAACCAAACCAAGCACAATATATTGTACTCCCCATGGGGATCGAACCCGGGACCTCTGGATCTGAAATCGGTGGGTTGAGCCACTATACCACAGAGGCGGTTAAGATGAATGACGAAGGTAATTGTACCAGTAGGTACTCACCGGTATTTTGTGGTTTCAGATCGAGGGTCACTACGGCGGAGTGCGAGTGGTGGCCGAGGGTCGCGGGAGCCAGCTCTTTATCGGAACCACCAAGAACTGCATCCTGCATGGAGACCTGGAGCTTGGCTTCTCGCCAGCCGTTCTGGGTGAGCCTCGTAGCAAAATCTACATTTATGTATCTCTAAGGATTTTGTAGGTTTTCAGTCCAAATAAAAAACCTCCCTCAGCGTTGTGGCAAAGACAAATATCTCTTTGGGGAAAGGCCCATATTTCGTAGTGAATTATTTCTTATATTAATATTAATGGTAAAAGGCATGTAGACAACTACGTATAAGCGAAAGGATCTAATATCTCTATGGAGATCTTTCATGTAAATATGTGGCCTAAGATGGAGCACACTTGTAAAAGCTACATTTTTGGACTTGAACAGTCTTCATGTGGAGCGAAAAAACAGACGAGAGCAATGAGGGAAATCGATGTGTTTGGTACAATGGAACATCTACAAGGTACGGGTTTTAGTGCCGAACGTCTGTTAGTCCGGTGGTGGAGGGATTTGGTCGAAGATATTAAGCGCACACTCGCCAAAGTGGTATTTATAGAACACAGACAACCTGGCAACCCGCACGCTGTATTCTAGGCTCTGCAATTTAAAGATGGCAATAATGGTTAAAATTAAATATTAGTTAACTGTTAATTGACAAAAAAATATATCGATATATCGATATATTTGATTGGTTGAAAATATTAGTCATATTATTTGTTGAATACCTACACGATTTGGTTATTGGTTGATGTTAATGCAGTTGAATATTTTATTCTATTGATCAGATAAAAGTAACCGCTAATTCGTCTCTATCATAGTAGTACTATGGGTATTTGTTTAAAATATCACATCACTTTGTATTCAATAAAAATATCATATACAGCAAATCTCTATAGTGAGGAGTCGAAAGCATACAATTGAATGAAGCCTAATACATAGTTGAAAAATCTGCGAGCAGCAACGTAAGAAACATTTTTCTTATTTATAGCCCGTTAAAGTTAAAATTTCAGTGCATTCAATTACGTTAGCTCTAACTCAGGCTGAAGTTGATATGATATTTTTATTCGATAATGTTAATTCTGATTATTGAATATAATGGTTGATTATTTGTTAAATTTATTGGTTGATAGTTATATTCGTCATCTCTACTGCAATTGCAAACTTTCAACCGTGGGATAATAAAGTGTTTCTCCCCAGGGCACGTGGACGAGCTATGGGGCCTCGCGGCTCACCCGAGTCTGCCACAGTTCGTGACGGCGGGCTGGGACCGACTACTGCAGCTGTGGGACGGACTCAGTCACTCCACCGTGTGGAGCAAGGATATTGAGGTACCTACTACTTACACAAGTTACTATGGTACAGTGTTGAGTACATTCAGTGGGATACGTTGTGGCAGTTCAGGCACGAGGAAATAAATAAATAAATACTACAGGACATTTCACACAGTGCCATCTAGCCCTAAACTAAGCATAGCTTGTAACATGGGAGCTAGATTGCAGATAGAATACTTAGATACATTTTTTTTTGTAAATACATGCGTATCATACAATACAAAATCCAAACACAAAGCTAACATCTATATTCATTACACAAATGTTTATCCTGGGTGGGAATCGAACACAGCCTATAGCGCAGAAGGTAGAGTTACTACCAACTGAGCTATGAGGCTTGTTAAATAAGGAATAATGTATCTGGTGTTCTTTTCTTGTACGCACCTTCAAAGTGTCAGTCAGGGTCTGACAGGCTGACACTTTTTAATACCTAAAATTATACTTTTTGAAGTTATAAATTTATCATATTTTTTTATACGGGATATGTTTGCGTTTGGCTGCTATCGGCTGGAGCAAGCTTGAAAAGGAACCTTTTCGCTCTTGACTTGAAGATTCCCATGTCGTCAATAGCATCCTTGTATCAGATGATAGACACAGCCTTCTGGGAAAAAGCACTCTAAATTAGACCTTATACTTGCTCTGGAGACAAGCGTAGAAATCGAGAGCTAAGCCATAAAAGATAATGGTAGGTTTTACAGTTGTACCTGCCCCTATTTTGAACCTACAAATCCAGGTTTTTGTTAGGTACTTTCGACCAAAATTAAGGAGGTACTTACCACCTTTTCCAAGTGAATCTTGCTCAGGATGTTATTATATTTTCTTAGCTGAAGTCGCCAAGCTTATCAGTCCATCAGATGACAAGCCTCACAGCTCAGTTGGTAGTAGCTCTGCCTTCTGCGCTGTAGGTTGTGCGTTCGATCCCCACCCAGGTGAAACATTTGTGATGAATGTAGATGTTTGTTCTATGTTTGGGTGTTGTATATGATAAGTATGCATTTACAAAAAAAATAAGTATCTAAGTATTATATATCCGTAATCTAGTAGCTTCGCTGAGTTCGGGACTAGATGGCGCTGTGTGAGATTAATGTCCCGTAATATTTATTTATTTACTATTCAAAGAGCACAGGTGATCCTGCGCTCTCTGAAGCCTCGTATAGAAATTGGGGGTGTTTGTCGATGTGTTTGTTTTGTTTGCAGGAGCGCGCTCAGTGTTGCGCGTGGTCGCAAGATGGCGGCGTGATCGCGGTGGGCACGCTGGCCGGGAAGTGGATGGTGTACGACCCCCACTCTCGGGAGTTGCTGGCCATGCATCAGGACGGGTGAGTGGGTACATCTCTCGGCTAGAGTTTAATGTGGCTTCTACCCAACGATGGGCGTCTCCAAACTTGTAGGTGGCTTGTAGGATGTGGTACAACTGGAAAATTTAAAGATTTATTTAAAGATTTCAACTTTAAAAGTTCCAAATGAAAGCAAAGCAAAGCATCCGATGGAGTTGTGTAGAATATTCATAGCATGTTATACGTATGTGGGAGTTCAGCTACGAGGAAATAAATAAATAAATACTACAGGACCTTAATTTCATACAGTGCCATGTAGCCCCAAGCTAGAAGCCTAAAAAAGTCACGCTCATAGACCGTACCCACCCTTTTTGTCGTTACCTATTGCGGCAACTTCTAAAGTGGCTCTGTGGTAAAATCTATCATTATAATTTATCTATTAGCGCAGTGTAATTTCATTCTGAAATACAGAAAAATACTCCATTATGGGGATGACACGATTACACCATTATTATGTTATACAACTTGGAGACGGAACAAGCAAACAGTCCACTTGATGTAAAGTGTATATTTTGCGTGCCTGTATCAAAGCCTTACTAGGTTCGATAAAGAACTAGGTATAGGTAATTTCACCGGCATCCATACCCTACAAACTAGAGATGACAAATATAACTATCAACCAATAAATTTAACTAATATTTAAAATCAACCATTATATTCAATAATCAGAATTAACATTATCGAATAAAAATATCATATCAACTTCAGCCTGAGTTAGAACTAACATAATTGAATGCATTGAAACTTTAACTTTAAGATGCTACAAATAAGAAACATTTTCGTATGTTGCTGCTCGCAGAGTTTTCAACTATGTATTAGGTTGACTTCATTCAATTGTATGCTTTAGACTCCTCACTATAGAGACTAAATTTCTCTGATTTGCTGTATATGATATTTTTATTCAATACAAAGTGATGTGATATTTTAAACAAATACCCATAGTGCTACTATGATAGAGACGAATTAGCGGTTACTTTTATTTGATCAATAGAATAAAATATTCAACTGCATTAACATCAACCAATAACCAAATCGTGTACTAAACAAATAATATTAACTAATATTTTCAACCAATAAAAATATCGATATATTTTTTTATCAATTAACAGTTAACTAATATTTAATTTTAACCATTATTGCCATCTATACTACAAACCGGAATACGACGATGCTACTTGGCGGACAAAATAGAATAGGCGTGGTAGTACTTCCCCGGACGAGACCTTACACAAGCGACATTAGTTCATGCATTGCAACAAGCCTCATAGCTCAGTTGGTAGTAGCTCTGCGCTGTAGGCTGTGGGTTCGATTCCCACCCAGAACAAACATTTGTGTGATGAATATAAATGCTTGTTCTGTGTTTGGGTGTAGTATCATATAGTACGTATATATTTACAAAAAGTATTTAAGTATTCTATCTAGTATCCATATTACAAGCTATGCTTAGTGTGGGGCTAGATGGCGCTGTGTGAAATTAATATCCTCTAATATTCTTCTTGAGGAACATGTATAATAGTCAATGTCCCCAGGTCGGAGCCGATCCAGACGATCCAGTTCTCCCCGGATAACGCGCTGGTCGCTCTCGGGTCCCGGGACAACTTCATATACGTGTACCGCGTTGATGACAGCGGTGCGCGGTACTCCCGGGTCGGCAAATGTCTCGTGAGTTCAATACAATAAAAAAAAACAAGCCCAGTTGGTAGTTGTGGGTTCGATTCCCACCCAGGACAAACATTTGTGTGATATAGATGTTTGTTTTGTGTTTGCGTGTTGTATCATATAGTACGTATGTATTTACAAAGAGTATTTAAGTATTCTATCCGTAATCTAGTTCCCATATTACAAGATATGCTTAGTTTGGGGCTAGATGTGATATTTATTTATTTATTTATGATTACATATCCCAACCAGACTTCACATCAACAGCGGTTTGTGTCAACTGGACAGAGCCTTGGCAGGCAGGGGATCGGTGATCGCGGTAAAGGTGTAGATAATACACAGAAGAATGCAGCCCGAGCGTTTTTTTTTTTTTTATTGTACGACAGTGAAGCGCTTATCCTTCATCTCACCTGGTAACAAGTTGAGATAAAGCCGAAGGTGGAGGCGCACTTCACCCGGAATCCTCAACAAACTGAGGAACTGGCTATCTTACCTCTGAATGCTAGAACACAACAAGTTTAGAATTGTTGTTATGGCGACAGAATTAGGTAAGATGGTGGTAGATAGCCAGGCGGACTTAAACAAAGTCCTACCACCAACCAAACCAAGCACAATATATTGTACTCCCCATGGGATCGAACCCGGGACCGTTTTTTTTAAATTATCGCGATTATTATACATAATTAATAACGGAAACGGGTCTTCTATATTCCCGACAGTTTCGACCGTGTTACAACGGCCGTTGTCACGGGTAGACTGAAGTACTCGCTGGTACTGTAGTCAGATGAGAGAAACTGTCGGGAATATAAAAAGGTACGCGATGAACCGTTTTTGTTATAAATTGATGCTGCCCTACTTCTGGTGAGATACCTTTGGCTTTTATGACATCCATGGGCTGAGTTGGAGGGGGTGATTCTGACGCGAACGCCACGGCAAAAGGAATAATCTTTACACATCGTGAATTAAATTATGACAAACCCAAATGCGAGCCAAACTCGCACACCGAGGATTTCAAGGTCGCATTTCGTAGCTTGAAATTACCTACGTAATTTTAAGTACCTTTTTTTTTTTCCCCCCTTTCAATAATCTCCACGCTTGGCGGGCGGATTGGTGATCGCAGTAACGGTGTAGATAATACACAGAAAGAAGCTGCTGCCCTGCTTTCGGTGAGATCCCTTAGTCAGCTTTTACGACATCCATGGGCCGAGTTGGAGAGATTCTTCAGTCGTGAACATATCACGAGATAATAGAATATGCGCTATGGCTCTTTAGACTTGGTCGTAGACTTCAATTAGTGACAAAACTCGAAATGTGGAAATCCGTAGAAGGTCCAAAGTAACTGAACTAGCGCTTATTCTGAATATTAACAAGTTGAAGTGGCAGCCGTTAGTGAGTAAAGGTTCTCAGGAAAAGGTCGCGAAACGGAGTGTTGGATTGGAAGACTCCTCTCGATGGGCCGATCAAATTGTAGCTATCTGTGGTCAATCGCTATTTGTGGCGTCGTTGAGATATGCCATTGTTCAGCAGATATACGTTATATGGGCTGAAATGATACCACATAACGTCTATCTGCTGAACGATAGCATATCTCAATATATATATAACCACAGGTTGATATCAAAGAGAGAGTATTTATCATTATTGTAATATGATAAACCCGTCTCCCTGCAAACGGGATTTTATTTCTGAAATTTGTGTCGTGTAGTTTTATAGTTTCATGAAACATACATTCAGACGTTGCTGTTTTCATGCCTTACTAGTGCACGGAGAAGAAACGTATAAGGGTAAAATGAACCTTTATAGGTATTTTTGTAGGCAATACCCCTAATTCTTGTTTTCTGTACCTTTGACTTACTTGTAAAACCTGCAACAATTGAGTCCAATAACAGCCTGTAGCCGTAATAAAAGTGCTTGTAATGTAGGCATCCACACCATACCCTAATGCTTTTGGACCTTGGCAGATCATGACTGCATGGATGTTTTAACAAAGTAGTACCTACGTATACCCATCCTTTATCTAATATTAGTAACTCGATGAATGCTGGGTTCGTCGTACGTTCCTGGTAAAGGAGAAATCAGAATCAGCATTCAACGAGTTATTACAAAAGAAGCACGATTCCCTTTGCTTGCAAGCAATTATGAATACTTAGAAGGTGGTTGGTAAACCATAGGCTTAAAATAAGTTATTTTCCAGGGTCATTCAAGCTACATAACTCACTTGGATTGGTCTGAAGACAGCCAGTACATCAGGAGTAATTCTGGAGACTACGAACTGCTCTTCTGTAAGTACAACCTACTTTAAAGTAAATAAATATCTCTATATACAATGTGGCTCAGACAGGTATTTCGACTTGACTTCCGTCTATCAAGATTTGTCTTCAACCTAGAGTATAAATAAGATATTATTCGGAGATAACGTTTTACCTACAGTTGCAAAAAGAGTATTATTATAGCTACATTTTTTTTTCGTAATTGTGTAGGTACGAGAATACTGAATCCCGATTTTTTTTACTCTATGACGGGGAAACGATTGGCCTTTATCTCACCTAATATCAAGTTAATATAAGGCCGAAGATTAAACTCACTTCACTCTGAATATGTACTCAACAGACTGAGGAACTAGCTATCTTACCTCTAAATACTGATATAGGCAAGATGGTGGTAGCTAGCCAGGAAGGTTTAAACAAAGTCCTACCTGAGGCTTTATTTACTTTACATTTTAAACAAAATAATTACAGTGTAAGTATACCAAACAGATAAGGAGTTTTTTTACTAACAATCTATAACTATTATTTACCTACTTAAAAATCTGACAGCAGATTCTGTGAATTTCAGCAATACTGATCCAAATAGGGTTATTTAGAGGCTGCGTCAGAGAGTGGATCATTCGTCTTGCCTTGCGCTTAGTATGCTGGTCGTGATTTCGAACAGGTGCTAGGCGGTAGATTAGACGTTTAAAAATGATTCAAAAAATCTTATACTTTTTTTTAAAGACTGGGCTGGGTTCCGTTTGATCGTCCGACGACGCCCGCTCGTCACTGACAGCAGGATACAACATTCAAATTCGACGCGTGCAAAAGCGATGTCATGATCGCCGAGCGCCGGCGGGTGATCAAACTGAACCCAGCCCTGAAGTCGCAGCTTACAAAATGGCGTTTTTACAACTATTTGATGGTTCAGGGAACGCAACAACGTGTCGCCAAGTGACGACGCCGACGTCTATGCGCGACGTGTCGTGGGCCTCCAACACCTGTCCCATCTCATTCACGTCTATTGGCGTTTGGCCTGAGAACGCGGACGGCACCGATATCAACTCCTGTGTCAGGTATGTACACTGTGATATTTTAAAGGACATTCATTTCACACAGCGATATCTAGTCCCAAACTAAGCAAAGCTTGAATTATGGGAACTAGGTTACGGATATGATACTTTTTTGAAGTGAAACCTTCGTTAAGCGCGATGGGCATTTTTGAAAAAACCATTGAACTCGCCACACTACACCTTACCGACTTTTGACAACTTTGACTTTTGACACATTGTCACGTTATACGATCCTAAGAGGAACGGGTAAAGACCGTTCTATGACTGCCTCTACCTACGTACGACAAACTATGTTTTCACTTTTGTTGGCAGCGGAGTGCCAGTTTTTTTTTAACAAAACAATATTATTCACACAAATGTTTGTCCTGGGTGGGAATCGAACCCACAACCTACAGGTATAGGTACATCCATCATCCAGTTCAATCTCGTCGCATCTTCCATTAAAGTCCAACGGTGTTTTCAGATCACACGACAGTCGGCTCGTGGCTACCGGTGACGACTTTGGCAAAGTGAAGCTTTACGGTTACCCAGTCCAGCAACCAAAGGTAATTTGCGGGAAGTGAATACCTCATTTTGAAGTGAAACTTTTTATCTCCCATAAAAAGTCTTATAGGCATATGTATCATAAGTATTTCAGTACAAAAAGCTTTTCAATTTCAAGTATTGCAATTTCTGATCCGCAACCTTTTTGTGTCACGAAAAGGGGTGGGACAGGGTGGGACACTGTCGGGTAGAGTGGGAGATAATTAAAAATTTTCCGTCATAAAAAAGGTTCACTTCATCTTTTCATCTTCATCATTCATCATTGCGATCAACTTGAGGCATAAAGATGTTTAGCCCCGTGTGTTATACCATACACACAAACAATATTCACGCTCAAGATTAGGTAGGTGTTTATATGACAAATCGTACTAAATTACTAAATAGGTACCTATTGGGTTTCTACTTGCTCAAACTCATCATTATCTCCCAGCATTACCGGCACAACAATACCGGTACATAAGCTACGCCTGTACATATTCATAACTCGCTAAATTAAGTAGCTGTCAGCCTAGTCATACTTTCCTTTTTTGAATTATCCGATCCTGGTCCAAGATCTGTTTCGACCTGTGAGCCATTTTGGCACAAAGTCAATTCAAAACCCCGTCATCAAGGTCTAAAATCGTGTTTCAGTCGTTGTGCCACCAGTACGGCGGCCACTCGTCCCACGTGACGTGCGTCCGGTTCTTACCCGATGACACCCGCCTGCTCTCCACCGGCGGTCTCGACACCAGCGTCATGCAATGGCTGGTCGACTAAACGTAACGCTTGAATGTCCACTGTAAGCTGACCCACGATCCTGAGCCAGCGACCATTACACCGAAACAGATTTCGCGTTGTAGGTATTTAGTAAACGTATTGCTATCTCATCGTTCCCTGCAGCCGCCCTATGCGTCCTATAGAGACAGTTGCTGCTCGTGGTATTGGTACATTACGTTTCGAGACATAGCTCTTTTCACTCCTTAAATTGTAACAAAATGTTTTGTTATTAGTGTCAATCGCTTGAACACAATGTATTTTAGATTTAAACGTTATTATATTTGAAAAACTTTGTGGTTTTGGAATAATATTGACTTTTAATAGTCATAGTTTCAATGCAAAAACATGACTGGTTAAAATGCTTGTACGGACGTTTTAACTCAGGTAATAATGCATGAAAAAAAAACACCGAAATCGGTCAACATTAAGAGGTAGAAAAGAGCTATTTCTTTTTGTTTCAACAGGTTCGCGGATCCACTTAAGCGTTCTTGTGGTCGACTAATCATTAGAATCCACTATAAGATGACACTAATATCATATGCTAGATAATCTTCATCCCTCAATCCTGATATAAGCGGGGTAATGATCTGAGCGTCCTGAAGTAGCTGGTCGACCAAACGTTCTGCTACAACGTCCACTGTAAGCTGGAACCTCGATCAAGAAATCGGAGGGCAGTGGAGACATTTCATGGGAAATGTACCGACTAGCTGGCGAAATTGTTTGTCATAAAGTGAATGGCTTCGCATGAAAGCCTCTTTTGTTATTAATGTTCGCTTTCATTTACCTACACTGGTATGTAAGCTGTGGTATGAAGGCTGTGTGCCTTCGATTTTGCGTGTATACTCGCAGTCAACGAGTTAAGTCCCGATCAATGTTATCGAGATTAGATTTTTGAAAAATCTTATGAATTTCTCTAAAATCTAATTATATAAACGCACTTTTATTTGATTGAAGGCACTTAATATTGCTATGAGCATTGTGAAAGATAGATTGATATTAATAAGGCCTTAAATTTAAAACAAGGGTAGCCATACTCTTATTTTGAGGAGTTCAACGTTTTGGGCCTATAGATATACATTTTGAATACATTTCTAATTATTGTTCAATGTCTTTATATCTGAAAAAGTACACTTTTATTAAGAAATATTTTGGCCTAATTTTATAAGAATTTTAAATCCCTAATTTTATTTTTGCTAGCTTATTATAGATCTAAGAGCAATTTGAATATAGAATAGAGTCCGTCGGCTTAAGTTATTTTCAATAATTATGAACACCTCATTTTTACAATTAATAACTGCTGATGTATATTTATGGGAAGAGCTTTTAAGTAATTTACATGTTTTTAAATAATGATAATTATAGCACATTTGCATTGTATTTTAAGCCATAATTTTCTTATTTGAATGATACAAATTAGTTTAGTAATTAATTATTGTATGCTTTAGAATTGTGAATTGTGTTTTTAAGTGTCTTTTATCCAGAAACTAATCAATATTCAATGGTACCTAAATGCAGAAAAATAGCATTTAATACGTCATGAATCGTTTTTTTATCTCAACTTTAATTGTAAAGGAATGTGAACTTTTAATGATCATTCCTAAACTCACGGCGATAGAAATAACGTCGCAGGAGGCCCAACGTGAAATAACAAAACATTTTCCGTCTTTCCACAAGCATTTAAGAATTTTACAATAACGACACTCTTTTATTTGTGCGGTTTTAAACCTAGTCACGATTTTTCACTTCGTTTCAATTACGGCTGTACACAAGAACTTACTCTCGTCTCTGTCTTTTCTTTAACTTTGCGCTAGGAGAGAAAGAGACAAAATTAAATATCGTTGTTGTATACTGCCGTTAGACGTGAAGTGTAGCACTAACTTAGAATATACTTGTAAATATTACGGTGATCCGTCATTTTTCGATGTGCCTCTAATAAAAATTGTTTATTTCATATTTCTGCGTATTATTTTGAAACGAAAAACAATAATTAAATTAACAAATAAAACATTTATTAAATAATAAAATACACATATTAAACTAATAATGGTATAAAAACATACTCAAAACTGACAAAACGGCAAGCCCATGCAACATTTTCATATAACTTTTATAAATATTTCAAGTTATATTTCATAGTTAGTTTTCCAAATGTCATATAGCAAGGATTCACCATCCATAAAACAAAAAACTTAAAAATAAAAATTGTTGCAGAACCTACTACATTCTTACAGGGTCGCTAACGAAACAAAATCACTTCCGTTGTATTTTGAACAATTATTTACATCATTCCATATCATTCATTCACTCGTTAACATTTCAACGACTTCAGTCATATTACATTTCACGAGAACACTCAAGGAAAATCATCAAAGACGAATTATTATAATTTAAACTTTGTAGATATTTCAATCCGTCTTTGATGGATAGGAAAAGGTCGACAAAAACCAGGATATAGTCAACATGTTTAATTATTCTATTATCATTAACACCTACATAATTATTATGTAAGATCGTTTGCAGACCGACCCAGATTAAGTCGTGCAAATGCTACAGCCAATACCATCTTTTCAAAACGTGTTTTAATACCAATGTCACCGAACAATTGCCCATACAATACATAGCTTTATGGAAACTAAAACGCATGTTCTCAAATGTAACAACAGAATACAGCATAATAATGTTACCGAAGACTTGGAAGAATGGATTTTACTATGGTTCTTCATCTTTTTAGAAGTGCCTAGGTGCATCCTCATTCAAGCATTTGGCCACCAACTTACTTAATGTCAAAGTAAAGATGTAGCCAAAGAAGCAGTTTGCTTGCGTAGCCAACCTATTTGCTCTACGACCTTGATACCAACCATTATACTGTAAATCCTTGTGACCAGATTTTCATATGATCACAATATGATAGCTAACTGAAGACAAATGAAATCCATTTTTGTCGGGGCGGTAGCTGTCCGAAGACCAAAACAATTGAAATATAAGATAAGATTTGCATTCTTAGTTTTATGATATTCATGTTATAATGTCAAAAAACAAGGCCCAACAATTAGTGGTTTTGGAAGTATATTTTTATACAATAATTTTCATGATAAATACACATTATGGTACATCTTTGCATGATCACAGATTTAAATGAACTAGGTACAGGGAATTGTGACCGAATCTTTTAGCTTTATATGCCTTGGCCATGTGCATAATAATAACCTATTAGGGTGGATCTTCAGGGGTAACACATAAGACGGGTTTTGGCAAATTATAGCTTCAAAACACATTGTTAGATTAAAAACGTGAAAATCCTCTACATGTAACTTCATCATCATCATCAACCTATAGCCAGAAGTTTATGGTGCGACTCCATTGTGCCTTCTCCACTTTATGTTCCGGTACTTGGTGCGCGGACCAAGTAAGTAGGCCTCCCATAGGCCCTATTTGCGTAACGATCAGCCTATAACAGTCCACAGTTGGGCATAGGTCTCCTAAGTTTCTCCATTGAGCCCAGTCTTCTGTTTGTGCCAGCCACCTCGCAAGTCTCCATCGTGACGGTGGTTTTCCAACACTACAGCAATTGTCCACTTCAGTCTGCTGATCCTCCGGGTTATATCGGTGACTGGTTATAAACGAATACATTCCTTATCTGTGCACTTACAACAACCATGTCCACATTGTATTTAGAGCTATGTACCAAAAGCTGAGGAAACACGATAAATAACAAGAACGTTGCGTAAGCACCGCTCAACCTTACAACTGGCACACTGGTCCGCGAACTGCACTATATCAACTGCTCCACACTGTTGGCCGAGAGCTCGAGCAACCTCCACGCGGCTTTAGGGTTCAGCTCGTGCGGATCCCTGCACAGAACCCACACGTAGTTCACGCGCATCACCTTGTCTGGGTCGCCCTCGACCACGTGGTTTTTAGAGTCCCGCACGCACATGATCTGCTGCGACTGGAATGTGATCACGAGCACGGGACCCTGGTCCATCATCTTGCCCATCACCAGCTCGATCTGTTCAATGTCTAATATTTTGGAGTCTAGATGGAAGCCGAGCGCTTTGCACTGTTTGATGGGGGTGGATATAATGTTGAAGACGCCCTCGTAGCACCAGTCGCGGAGGATGTCCAGGTCTCCGCGGACCATGGCCTCCAGGATGTTGGGGATGATGTCGTTGGCGCAGTCGTCGAGGAACCTGGCGGCGGTGAACGTGGGGTCTACCTTGCACACTTCCGTGAGCGTTTTGGAGAGTTCCGTTTTCTCGAACATGTTTCCGAACAGGCTGCCGACCTTCTCGGTGAGGAGGCGCGACGCCCGTACCATCGGGTTGTCGGATTCCTCGTATTTGATCTTCCAATCTAGTACCTGGTGATACGTAAGAGATTATGCGACATGGAAGGGTAGGTCTACCACGGACAGTGGAGTCTCTGGCTTTTGCTAGCGGTTTTTTTTATTGTACGACGGGGAAGCGCTTAGCCTTCATTTCACCTGGTTACAAGATAAGGCCGAAGGTGGATGCGCACTTCACCCGGAATCCTCAGCAAACTGAGGAACTGGCTATCTTACCTCTTAATGCCGGAACACAACAATTTTAGAATTGTTGTTATGGCAACAGAATTAGGTAAGATGGTGGTAGCTAGCCAGGCGGACTTACACAAAGTCCTACCACCAACCAAACCCAGCACAATATTGTACCCCCTCTTGGGATCGAGCCCGGGACCTCTGATTCTGAAATCGGTGGGTTGAACCGATGAAGTTAGACACTGATGTTGGGACCTCTAATGGTCAATATTGTTACGCCAATCAGAAACGTCTAGAACAGTCGCGGGCCTTCACATCGTTCCACGAAAATAATAATACAAACGGATTATTTATGACCGCCGCGCCGAGAACAGTAGAGTCCCAGATTACGCAATAGTAAGTACCGCGAACAATCTCGTGCATACGAGAAGATTCGATAAAGTTGGATATAAATATGCGCGATTCGGATGCAAGACAGTATTCGATTTAAGTGCGATAACAATTTTTAGTGAGTCGGAAGTATAACTAAGTAGTGTTGTACGGTGTTTGAGAGTAATTCGTGTGGTGCTGAATAAACGTGACTAATTTTGAGTAATAACCGGTTGCTTTTAATTCTTCGGAACCCCAGCTCGTAATATATATATATTCTTTTAAATAAATAAATATTACAGGACATTTATTTTACAGCGCCATCTAGCCCTAAACTAAGCATAGCTTATAATATGGGAACTAGATTACGGATAGAGTACTTAAATACTTTGTAAATACATACGTACTATATGATACAACACCCAAACTATGAACAAACATCTATATTTGTCACACAAATGTTTGTCCTGGGTGGGAATCGAACTCACAACCTACAGCCTACTACCTACTATTTGGTTGCTATAGGTGAGTAGGTTGTAAGTGGCAAGCCAACGGTGGAGTAGGGTAGGACCTCACCTTGTTGACATACTGGTTGTTGTTCTTGAAGTCCTCCCACTGCTGGTAGAATTTGGAGTCCTTGTGCAGCTCCACGCCGACTGTCTCCGTGTCCGGGGCGAAGGTACGCGACTCTTCAGCCACCTGGCGATACAAGCGTACATAAATATTATTTTGTTATATAATTTAATATAAATTAATATAATTTAAAGATTATTCTGTAATACTTACCTGTCATAATGTAGTAGTTAATACCTAAACTGAAATAAAAGTACCTATCTTGTGATTGTAAACGTTTTTTTTTGCATTTAGTAATTTCCTCGCTAAGGTGGAATGAAAAGTTACGTGTTGCACTCGAGTGCAAAGATTTTTCACCTCGTGCTCTTTTGATTCCCTCGCCAACGCTCAGTCATCAAAATTGAACACGCGGTTAAAAAGCAACTTTGCACTCTTGTATAACAAATAACTATTATCCCCTCCCCGTGCTGAGGGGGCAGGGCCACTTACGCGAAGTCTGAAACCATGAGAGATATCGAAAAGTCGTGTGAGGAGATAAGTGCTCGATTTAAAAAAAAAAGTTCTGCATGAAAAAAAAAACATTTTTATATTTGTCTGTGAATTTTTGAAAAAAAATGCATTTTTGAGTTCTTTGTTTGATAATAAAAAAATATGTATGAAGACTATGTGCCCAAAGTTGTACACATAGCTACTAATATTGTTGCCACGCAGAGAAGTCTCCGCTAAGCCGCCTATTTCCTACCTATAAAGTAGGAAAATCCTCGCATTGGTGCAAGGGGGTGAGTGTATAGCTTCTGGGAAAGCTAGCTTCGTAACAGATCTCATCCTGGCCTAGGTAATGCCCAGGCGGCGTCCAGGTGAGAGGCTACCCATACATAAAAATGCACGTACTGGAAAAGGTTGGCTGGAGCCGTTTTAACGTTTCAAAAGATCCTAAAAATCTTAATGAATAAAAATATTTGACTTTGACTTTGAGCAATCTGTGAGAATGTCGTCGTCATAATTCGCAAAATACAAGCTAAATACCAGTTTTTAGTTTTAAATTAATGATAGGAGTTTGAACTGGTCTAGGGACCGTAATGCTTACAAGCAACATTTATGCTGAGCCCGATCTATCTACTGTAGCACACACGCACATCTTTTTTTGTGTTTTATATTTGTCTTATTTTTTTTTTTTTTTTTACTGGATATGTCAGTGCTTGTCCACGAAACGTACACAGGCAAGAATGAGATCTACGATGGAGCGAGCCTACCCAGAAAGTGCCTATTAACTCTCTTCTTGAAGACATCAGGATCGTAATCGTAACACACCGGAAAACTGGGAGCTTATTCTAAGTTCAAGCAGTGCGCACAATAAAAGATTCTTGAAAGTGTTTAGTTCTTATATGTGGCATATCAACCAGGTGGATGACAATATGCTAGGGATGTAAATGTACTGCTTTTATCGTTTTATATTTTGTACTGTGTGCTATTTTGGGTAAATAAATGTTTTTCTATCAATATATCTAACTGGACTTATCGAAGGTGCCTATTATCTCTCATCTTGTAAAGTAGTAAATGGAATTCCGTTGTCTCTGCCTAATTGTTAAACAGGCGTGAGTCTATGTATGTATGTAGGCATGCTATCTAACTGGACTTACCGCGACCCGTTTTCTCAGCGAGTGGGGCGCCATGTAGACGCGGCCTTCCAAGCCACGCGTCGAAATCTCATTCTTCACCACAGCCGTGGCCTGCAACAAACAACAACTGTACATTTCAATGGGATGAATAACTTATGAACTCAACTTTACAGCCTCGTACCTACAAATAGTCTATTATATAATTAATATGAATGGTAAAATTTTAACCGCCTCTGTAGTCAAGTGGATCGCCTGACCCAGATGTCCCTGGATTGATCACTAGGGGATTATAATAGTGTGCTTGGTTTGCTTGGTGTTTAAGTACCCCACCATCTTATCTAATTCTATCGCCATAACAACAATTCTTAAATTGTTGTGTTCCGGCATTTAGAGGTTACATAGCCAGTTCCTCAGACCGTTGAGGATTCAGGGTGAAGTGCGCTTCCACCTTCGGCCTTATCATAACTTGTAAAGGTGAGATGAGGGCCAAGAGCATACCCATCGTACGAAAAAAAAATGCCACAGAGTTCCCAAGATACACCAACAATAACTGTTTTTTTTTAATTGATTTCACGCCCAGAGGGTGCCATTCCAGGGTAAGAAGATGAAATAAAGCATGAAAGTTCCTATGGAAAAGTCTTTGGTAAATCCATTGGGCACATGACAAATGTAATATAATCCGCCAAACAATTCTAATCATAAACATACTTAGGCAGTCAACAAATGTGAAACATCTACGAAAAGATTTGTTTCTTTTTGTGGTTTTTGTGGATATTTGCACCCCTAGGTGCACAATTATCATTTTTGGAGAATGAGTTACCTGCGATATAGTTTTGAATGCGCTTGACGCTCCAAGCTTCTGTCCCTTCTCTGCAAAACTCTCCGCCGCATCTTTCGCCGATTTGGAGATGTCTTCAGATAACTTTCCTGAAACAGACATGTTCAGATCAATGGTTCAGATCAATGAAAACTTCCTATATACAATCTCCCATCGGCTTTAGCCATAATAAAATGTTACATGATTTATGTTGGTGCAATTCCATCCATTTAATGGAATTCCAATAGCCATTTTAGAGACTAATCTCGCATGTTAAGGTCAGTATGTGTCATTTTTTTAGGCGTTTTACATTTTCTTTATTGTCTAGAACGTTTTTGGTGATGAGGATAATTTGTGTACACATTCAGTTGTTCTGTGTATTCGGAGCTATCATTGCTAATTTCCTGCTTTACTGTTGAGATCTCCAGGTGTTCATGTATTTCAGTGTTTCTTACAAACCCAGTGTGAGTATTACCACCGGTTAAAAAGTAGCCTAGGAATAAGTGCCTAAGGAGCATACAATACATCCATGCCTCTCATTAAGATCCATTCATCCGTTTGCCCTGCCTGGACTGCACATCATCAATCTAGCCGGAGGTCTAACCGCCTCTGTGGCCTAGTGGTTCAACCATCTGATTTCAGATCGATCGCTGTATTGCGGGATCGAGGTTCGATCCCGAAATACAGCAATATTCATTCGAGCAATATTGTGCTTGGTTTGGTTGGTGGTAGGATTTTATTTAAGTCAACCTGGCTAGCTACCACCATCTTAGCTAATTAAGCCGCCATAATAACAATTCTTAAATAAAAAATTGTGTTCCGGCATTCAGAGGTAAGATAGCCAGTTTCCCAGTTTGTTGAGGATTCCGGGTGAAGTGCGCCTCCACCTTCGGCCTGATCTCAACTTGTAACCAGGTGAGAGAGGGCCAAACACTTCCCCGTCATACAATAAAATATATATACCTATATATATATATATATATATAATTTGAGGACAAATGATCTACGCTCTGAGAAGTTATCCGAGGAGACTGCAGAAATGGGAATATTGAGAATTAATATATGTGCTAGCCTTACCAGCTTTTTTAGCAATGTCAGTTTTGCTGGCTTCCTCAATGACACTGCCCACTTTTCCCTTGATCCCTTCCAGTGTCTCTTTGAAGACTTCTGAGCTCTTGGAAGCTTCAGACTCAACTGCATGGAACTTTTTCCTAGCTGCCTGGAAAAAATTGCTTTTGATTTTACTTGAAATTAAAATGAAATGAAATTAAAATTTATTTGATAACAACAAACATTACAGTAACACATTTAAATTATACAAAGTTACGTTCCTGGTTATAAAATTAATTAATCCTTGATGGTGACATTGGTTCCCAAACTAGGACAACCTGTATAAATAAATAAATAAATAATTACAGGACATTAATTATTACACAGCGTAATCTAGGCCCAAACGAAGCATAGCTTGTAATATGGGAACTAGATTACGGATATAATACTTAAATACTTATCGTAAATACATACATACTATATGATACAACACCCAAACACAAAACAAACATCTATATTCATCATACAAATGTTTGTCCTGGGTGGGAATCGAACCCACAGCCTACAGCGCAGAAGGCAGAGCTACTACCAACTGAGCTATGAGGCATGTTGATGATGTATGATGGTGTACCAATGCTCTCTGCCCAGGTGAAGCAATATATTTACAGTGTAGCTAAATATTTAAATGTGATGAATGTATACTTAACTATAAGGTAGCGATACAGCTAAAATTGAAGAGTAAAACTTAAATAAGTTAGTAAGTTTAGTTATAGTAATATTTGAATGAGACTCTTTCCAGAGAAGTATTACTTACTCACGACTAACAACTAACAACAATTTTTCCAACATATCAGTACATACTGTATGTACCGTGCCAGATTTACCAGATTGCAATTCAATGCAATGTAAGGTGGGAAGTTATCCCATAAATCATTTTCCTTTAAGTACCTACTTCCAATTAGAATTTAATAAATCATGCATTTATCTAAGATATAACTAAGCAAATTAGTTAGGTTGATTCAGAGACCAAGCTAGATTTTATAAATGTAAAACTATCCACCAATTTTTAATATGAGGCTGTAGGTAGGCTGTACCACCAGTCCATTAGTTATATCATTTATATTGTCAAAATACCTGTAAAGCATCAGAATTCTCCAGTTTATGTGCTTCTTCCCTGAACTTCTTGATATTATCTTTCATCTCTTTGTTTTTAGAAATATCTTCTTTGATGTTCTCAATAATAGAGGAGAAGAAACCTTTCCGGGCGGAGTATTGTCGACATTCTTGGACTTTGGTGTACTAGAATAAAGATAATTATTTTGTGATGTTCAAAATATCATATTATATAATTTTTTGCAAATGCTACAACAATTGCAATTGTCATGTTAATTACATTCCAAATACCTGTCCAATTTTGGATTATTGTAGTAAGTGTCTAGATAGGTACATTCATAGGTACTCTTCAATAATGAAAATACACTATTCCTCAGAATTTAATTTACAAGTAGGTAAGTATCCTTATTTTATTACTCCCCACATATCATGTCCGCAGCATTGCCTATGTGTAATTCAGTTTGTGAATATGAGTAATAAATCAACATACAAAATGATATCACTCTCTTCAACTTAACAAGTAAATTTAATACTTACAATACGCAAGAATAAAAAGATAAATTTAGCAGATAGTGGGCAGCTATATAATTTTCTGAAGTACATTACTCAATATTGGTGATAGATTTTATTTAAATAGGATATGCACAAATTGGAACAAATATTCATCCAAACAAGGTTTACCTTCATATTTAGTGAAGACCCCAAGAACGATAATATATAATTGTGATTTCATGAATTAATCTTGAGAATGGCTCGAGTCCAAAATGTAAGCAATATTGTCATTTATACCATTATAGGCCAGATGACGGCCTAGGTACTCATACTAGTATGCAACGATGAGAAAGTTCAAAGGGCTTACCTGTTCTGATTTTAAGATGGGAACTGTCGGCTTGATATTGAGTGGAACAATACATTTCCACCGAGCTGGGCTGTAGAATAACTGTTTACACGAATGCTGAAATACGTAATTACGAAATAGTCAATATGTACAGGTAAGTAGGTACGAAATATCTAGAAAATCGAACCGCCAAGGACATATAATTCATAACCTTAAAATATAATACCTACCATTATCTTGCACAATATTTACACAGATTTCTAAATGTTTTATTTTTCATGTAATTTTAAAATAACTCAGGGATTTAGTTTAGATTTTACAGCAATATCGACAAAAACTCATTTTATTTTCTTCACTCGCATACACCTGTCAAAGAATAAATTAATGTCACATCAAACGTCAAACAAGGCAGAGTTCATCTATACTAGAGCCTACCTTCAATTCAACGGGTCCCTATTTAGAAATAGGGACCCGTTATATATTAGTCTATGGATAGGATTAGGATATATTGTACAATTCCATAATCCACGGATAAAATTCGAATAAACTTTTTCTTTTCATGATCTTTTCTCATAATCTTCTTCCACCTATTTTGGTGAGTTAAAAGTTTACTACCCAAAGAAAAATACAAATAAAATTAAACAAAAATAACGCTGATGTATATAACATGCTGGGGAAGTGCCAATAAAACTTCCATTATTCAGGCTGAGAGGCCGCAGCGCTCAGTTCTGAATGTCATGCTTCGGAATCCCTACAGATACTCCACAACAGATCTTTATAAAGATGCTGGTGTACTTAGTGTGCGCGCCGGGTCCTTATACTTAAAACATGTCTTACTATGCACAAATCTATTATCTTCTTACTTGAGTCTTTGCTAAGCCGCCGAATATTCAAATTACCGACTCCTGTTGTAAACACTTCATTTGCACGACGTATAGGTAGCCTCATGAGAATTCATGTGTATGATGAAATTGTCAAATGTTGCGACATTAATCACAAAACAATCAACGAAGCAAAGCACATGGTAATGAAATGGTTAAATACAATAAATTACGACCAAACAGAGAAAATCTTAGAATTTATAACCTAATATTAGTATTCACTTCATCTTTTCTTTATTTGAGTATACATTTGCGTATTGCAATTATAAATGACCCCAATTACAGTATTTACTGCTTATTATTTTGTAATATATTTTTATTTGATTACAATTTTTTTTATCTATTTAATATTCATTAGTTTAAGTACTATAGACCTAGCTTTAAAATCGTCCGAACCCTATCGTATCAAAACTCTCTCAATACAGGCTATGCCTAGTGAGGAAGCTGACAGATATTGACTATTATTGACTTATTGGAGTTGTTCTCCGTAAAATAAGTTACCTACCTAATGAAATTTTGTACTACTATTTAAACGGTTTATCTTGTTTTACAGTAAAAAAAACTTTTTTCTATTTCATTTTGCATGTACCTTGAAAGAGCAGACCTAGGTTACTCACTGTTAATTTTAATGAAGCGTAAAAGTAACTGTCGAAAAGTAGTTGTATTTTCAATAGATTACAATAGAACGTAATAGAAACGATTTCAATAGAACGTAAACATTTACAGTAAACTAGATACAGGAGAACGTGAAATTGAAGACAATAAACTGTTTAAACACAAACTCAAAATAATTAACCAAAAAAAGTTACTACGACATGTTAGAAGTTCTAAATGATATCTCAATCACAGAAGAAACTCTTTCTGCTACGAGATATTGCATTTTTGTTTGTAAGGTGTTGTTGTTCTAAGTTCCCTCTGACTTTTGTAATACCTACCAAGTTCTTGACATCTTTATGACAATGCCCCTATTCAGCAGCAATCTGACATCCTGACATGTTTACCTGAAAATTTACCATTATTTTGTATACAATGATTTAAAATTTATAGTATGGTATTAAAAAATAGAAACCATATGATGCACTTTTCTTAAAAATTTAGAGTACCTAGTTTTTGACAAAAACAAAGCAATGACAAATCGTTTAGCCATGACTCTCTCTGCATACTTATAGAAACCCCCGTTAAAAAAATACTATCACTATTTGATAAAATTTTATCTATTTCTCAGTAAATTTAAAGAAAAAGTAACTCATTTGGATACTCATCTTAAACAAATCATATCAGCCCTAGAATAGCTAGTCGTTTCATTGAGGTAAGTTAAAGTATCAATAGATATTATTTTATACATTAAAAAAACAATTGTTATTTCGTTCATTTTTTTCTTTTAAAGTAAATAAATATTACAGGACATTCATTTCACACAGCGCAATCCCCAAACTAAGCACAGTTTGTAAGATGGAAACTATATTACTGATAGAATATACCTTTATTTTGTTAATACCAACGTACTTTAAGATACAACACCCAAACACAGAATAAACATTTATGTTCATCACAAAAATGTTTGTCCTAGGTAGAAATCAAACCCACAGCCAATAGCGCAGAAGGTAGGGCTATTACCAACTGAGCTTTTTGGCTTGTAAATGCCTCGCGTCGCGCATCGTGACAAAAAACCAACACGGTAGCATTGCGCGAGGTGCGGAGGGCTGAAAATGAATTCTGAAACGTTTGTTTTACTAAGTTTGTCGCTATTTGACTCACTAGGCTCTAAGCACTAAGCAAGCTACCTGTCTGTGCAGACGTAGCCTTAGCTAAAAATGTGGATTCTAATTTATGGCCGTGCATTATTAATAACAGAACCATGGACGTGGTCCATTATTGGGTCTAACCCAATAATAATGCATGGCCAATAATTCAAATCTGCCCCCGGTCACCGTACCGCACCGCCTGAGGCGTGGCAGGCAGTTTGGACTCATGAAATTAACTACTGTACCGCATAAACTGAGCGCATGACCCGCTAAACCAAAGTTCGATAAAACTCTCTCTTCCGTCGACCAGTGGTGACTGGTCATATTAATGAAAATCCGAGCCCCAAGCCACCGTCTAGGGCGTGGCCGGCAGTCAATATACGGGCAGCAGCGGTTTGTTCCCAATTCTACATATTTCCTTTACAGAGCGTAATACGTTGGGCGCCTGAAAGTACTGCGCTTACCATAACCATAATAACCCGCTAAACATGGACCTAGTTAAGGTCCATGCCGCTAAACCAAACTCGTTAAAACTCTTACGCCCAGTCAGCAATACACCGACTGACATTGACAAATGACATAGACAAAAAGAAAAAAGTTATTTCCTGTTGACAATAAACGTCATTTTATTTAATTTCTGAAGGATTTTCGTTTGTTTCATTCATTAATTCTATCAGAAATTATTTGTATTTTTAAAATAAGCAAATAAACAGAAATGAAATATATTTTTAACGAATTTACCTTAAATTCAACAGATGTTATGGTCATCTCTGCAGAAAAAAACTTATCGTTTCCGGTGTGAAGGTAGTTACAGAAACGAAAGTGTTGGATTTTCATTTATTTTCTGTCGTCATATTTGGCTACGATATCGTGTTTTTCTCAGTATCATACCATATTTTCACATCTCTTCGTAGTCGTTCGGTAACCGCGATTAGATTTTGCGTTTTATCAGCGAGGAGGCGGATTTTGCTAAGTGCATCGTCATATTTATTGGAAGGTACATAATAATATCATACAACCAGCGACGTACCTACCCTACGTAATATCGAATAGCACCAATCAATTCATATATACGGCGGCGGCAGTCACCACGTTTTTGCCAGCTGGTTTGTGCATTGCGGGTGTAGAATTTGGTTAGAATAGTTGTTTGCTCTAACATAGTTACTATATCCTTGTGTTGTCTCGTGTAAAATAGTGATGTGATGACAGGTGCAGCGCCCGGCGCAAATTGAAGAGTCCTGGTCCCAGATAACGCATCCCGGTCCAGTTCATCCCGTTTGTCAGGACTCGTCCATCTGGGCGTTACCGTTTTATATGACTTTAGCAAGATATACAGGTATGTGTCATTTTCTATAGAACTATTTTTAACAGCAAGGGAAATCTCAAGATGCCTGGATGAATATTTTTTTCGACTTTTTGGCCGCCTGATTTGATCAGCTGTAATATATAGGTTTTATGAAAAACAAACAATAGGTACTTACCTAACTGATTCCCCAACATTGATGCCATGCAATTATTTTATAATTGTATATATATTTAATTCTTTAGAATCTAACTAAAAAGGTACTACAATAAATACAATAGGATATTACTGACCACATCTTGTGGTAATGCAAACCTGAAAGGATGGCATGAACAATCTACAATAAACTAAATCCAGCAGCTACCTATTTACCTTTTTGGGAATATTTTTATTGTAGTTCATACTAACTCTAGCAGGAGTATTGGCTATTACTTAAATACCTATAATTTGTATGCAGCAGACAGCTAGATCTGTCTGCTGCATACAAATTATAGGTACAAGTGGTATCTTATACCTAACTAGTTATCATGGCATAGACAGTTAATTGATGTTTCAAGTTTGTGGTCAACACAATGATAGTGAGTCTTATTTGTGACGAACAGCATTTTAAAATAAAATATGCATGGATATCATCATCATCTGCCTGTTGATTTTATATATGTAATCTAATTAACAACGACTTATATTTACCAAAACAATGATGTCTTATTCGGCTATAATATACCATATGGAATCTTCTACACCTAAACCTAAAGGCATCTTAATCTTTGTCATGATTTTCGATGAAGAGGTCTACAATTGATGACCTTCCTAAGATAATGTCTAGCACAGTTATCAGAAAACTGTAACCTAGACCACAGTTATCACAATACTACAGTTAAGTAACCTAGACCCACTGAGCCTGTAGGGTTTTTACCCTAATATGCACTTTAGGCAGGCCAATTAGACATCACTCATTGATTCATCAACATCATGAACCTATCACACTATATGTAGATACTGTTGTGTTATCACTTAATCATACCATTCTCATCAAATACTAAAGCGAGAACTCTATATTAAATAATTTCATAACAGGAAAGTGTACTAAATGTCTTTATATCTTTGGTATTATTCTAACTAGATTAAAATCTGCTTTGAGATAAGTGCAGGCAAGCAGTGCGTAAAGCAGGGAAGAGAAGGACAAATCTTTCTATGTTTTAATCATCCAAGGGGATAAAGTTGTGACTCTACTGGTTACACTTTAACTTTACTAGAACTTCTACTACTACTTCATTCTAAATAAATAGGTAAATGATATGATGTTTCACCGACAAAATTGGCTACGAAAGTCACCAGAGAGTGCATCAAATGATTATAAGTAGACCAACACCAAATCTAATTGAAGTACCTTTACCTATCCAATCCAAACAGTCTTTATGAACGAAATGAGGTAGGACATCATCATCATCATACTCTTTGTGTGACTAGGTGTGTTTCGCTCCAGAAAATCCATTTTACCCAAGAACTTCTAAAAGCTTACTCTTCTATAGGGTAAAAGCACACATATTTCTGGAAGATCGGTTTTAGATGTAATACCGACAATTAGGTATATTTAGGTAGTTTTAGTTACAGTGTACCTATTTATAACCTTATAGAGGTTGCTTGTCTTGTTCCTAGTCTACCCTGTAGGATGAACATTTTATAAATGAATAGGTAGGTACGCATAACGTTTGAAATTAGTGCATTTTTAGGCTTATATTCGCAGAAAACGTCTGTAATGCATCTACCTTCTAGTTCTAGAATCACCTACTAAGTAGGTTCATCGAGATAAGGTGGTTGGGAAATCGGAGACCGCGTGTCATAGCAAAGGTTAAGCAATAAGGTAAGGTGTATTGAGCAATGAGAATGTGCATTATTGACTTTAAAAAAAATATAGTTTATTACGCGAATAGACGATCCGTTTTACATAGTTTTTTTTTCGACGTCTGCAGCCCGGGCTAGAACTAGTGCTGCGTCCAAAAGAAATACTTCGTCTATGATTGCTTAGTTTTGGTAAAATAAAGATACTTGTCTTTAATTTTGTATTTGAGAAGAAACATTCATTCTCCTAACATATCCCACACTCCTTGGGATCAACCGTCAACCCCGCATCTTCACCTTTCATAACCATGTCCTCTTTCACACAATCCATCTACCTCTTTCGGCCTTCCCTTGATTTTACTATTAAGAGCAGGCCTAGACTAGAGACGGTCATCTTGCGCGACCCAGTTAAAATCAACAAGGCGTGCACCCATACATTTTATAAGGGTAATAGTGAATCTAACTAACCTCGCACTAATACACCTTATTATTGGTTTGCTCGCCCTATTTTGGTAGTAGGTCTCACAAGATGCCCTAGGCATATCATGGCGCTCTGACCGTATTAGTTGTTGGACATTAGCAGAAAATCGTTAAAATCTATCAATATACATATTATAATGTATGAGAGTCAGAGATACCTAGATCTAGTATTTGTGCATAGAGCGGTGCAGGTATCCCCTCTATGTCCACCCCATTTCCTCCTAGCCCCCACCCCCCTACCACCCTAGTATCTCGCACCGGATCAATACATCCTGCACGTCTAACACATGGTTCTGTACTGAACGGTTATTTAATAGGTACAACTTGCTCGATTGCGTATTATGTTTCACATTTATGCTGTCATTTATTGCAATCCTGATTTTAACCAAAGGTTTTCAAGAAAAGGCTTTCCAGATACGGGTTGATGTGACGGATAGCTTGTTCTTTTCCCCGATTTTCGTCTGCCTTCGTTGTTCAGGATCATCTGTTATTATGACTATCATAGCTAGCACAAACTATATCAGTGGCCTCAACCAGCAACAAAAAGGTGATCTGCCATGGTCTAGCTTTCATTCGATCGCCGCCGCCGCTCCGTCATGTCACTGAGCTCTACAATAACTTAACCTATCCGATAAGCCTGCCTACCTTTTTAACATACTGTAGATAACTGTAGATACCATTATCACGAAGCTTTCTTCCTGCATAAAGCCATAGGTACACTGTTATAGAAACTCGAAATGAAAACGGTATTAGTCTTGTGTAGTGTTCCAGACGTAGGGTTTTGTGTAGAAAATCTCTTGCAGCCTGTCCATGACCTAATGGGTGTCCGGATGCTGTCTGTGACTTACAATTCATCACCATTATTCTACCCTACAAACGTGCACAGCTAAACATGAAAATAATTAAATAAAAAATTGGCTTCCCCTTCCCCAATCGATGCCACAAATTGTGTCCTGAGCCGCCTCCATCAATACCCCGCGACCGCCATAATGTCGTCTCGTCGGTCTATCAAGAGACGGTTCTTCCCCCACTCCGTTTCGCGTTGAATAGTAGCCACGCGAGAACCTATACTCGGCTATCGGTTCTGCAAGCGATGTGGATGTGGCCTGCCCGCCCATGCCCACTGCCAATTCAGCTGGTTAATTCTGAGAGCTATATCTGTAGCGTTGGTATTCTTACGGATATCCACATTCCGGATTATATCACGTAGTGAAACTCCAAGCATAGCTAGTACTCATTGACTGAGGCTAGTAGGTATTTTCCCCTCTTGCTGCTTGCTCAGCTTTCGACACATTTCATTGTATTTTTAAAACATTTGCTAATATGCTACTTTTATTGTACACTTAGACCAATCTATGCAGTTACATGTACGTACTCGGCACGTCAACACCGGTAATTGTTTGCGTGCATGGGCTAGACAGATCCAACTTACAAGGTAACTAGGCAGGATTAAAATTGCCAGACAGATCCAATTTTGTATTAGGATTCATATTGAACATTTTTGATTGCTTACCTTTTGTCGGCGGTTACATTGCATTGCAGTCATGGGTCATTGATTAGGTAACTGACGTGAATCAAACACAAGGTTGGCCGTTAACTTTTGCCTTTTTATTTATAGCTAGGTCTCTCTTTACATCGCCGGTTTCTCTACTGCATATTATTTCGATACATATATTATTTTGCGGGCGGAAGCGATGTTTAACCTATGTGAATGTGATGAAAAGCAAAATGTCCTTACCAATCAATGGTAATCTTATTTTAATTCTTATAACTTTATCTAACTACATAAATGTGAGAGTTTGTTACGGTGGTGTTACTCTTTCAAGCAAAAACTATTGAACGGATTGAGCTGAAATTTGGCACATATTGTTCTAGATCAGGAATAACATTGGGCTACTTTTTTTACCACGCGGGAGTAACCGCGGGCACAAGCTAAATAGAATAAAAGCTGTCTAAGTTTAAATGGGCGTTATCTATCCGTGTAAAAATAATAATTCGGTAGGTCGTCCATCAAAAATACTTAAATATACTGAAATGTACTTAAATGTACTGTATCTAATTGTTTAAATTCCAAAGGCGTAAATCCAGTTAAATCAACACGATTTCGACCGTTTCCAAACAAAATCAATCCAAACAAACGAAATTCAATTAGATTTGTACAGAAGTGCACTAACACCGGCCATGGCGAATCGGCCAGGAGCTATAGCGCAATAAAAATAGCCGTTTCCCTTATCACTGCTAGTTCGACGTTATTAGTTTTGTATAAACCGCAAGTTTCTGCATTCATTTTCAGCTGTTATTCAGAAAAATAGTTCCTGTTGACTTATTCCGCTAGCCCACAGTACTTCAAGTTGCTTAACATTTTTGCTATGGGCTTTGTCTGCTCAGATCGGACCCAGGCTTTGCGGTAAGTGCTATTTTGTACGACCTCGAGAAAGTTCTGATTGTAAAAAAAAATGTAAAATGTAAAAATATCTATTACCAAAAAATAATATTTAGGTTACAATATAACACAAGGCAAATGGAAACAAAAATTACTATTATACTAGAGGAATTCCAATGAGACCCAAACTAAGCGAAAGCTTGTATCTTGGGTGTCATGATAGCACTTAACAAAGGGATTAGGCACTAGTTAACAAGGATGTGTTGCTTGTGATTTTATCCTTTACTCAATTTATGTATTACAATTAAAACTTAAATGTGAACTATTAGGTGTATTTATAACAATTAACAATTACAAAATAAATTTGATGAGATAGAAAGAAAGATGGACTTCCTTATTATTAGTAAACTACTTTACCTTAGATCGTTTTGATTCGGGAGTCACTTTGCATCCATCTCAGGACAAACATTTGTGTGATGAATATAGATGTTTTTTCTGTGTTTGGGTGTTGTATTGTATGCTAAGTATGTATTTACAAAAAAAGTAGGTATTTAAGTAATATATCCGTAATCTTGTTCCCTTATTAAGAACTATACTTAGTTTGGGGCTCAATGGCGCTGTGTGAAATGAATGTCCTGTTATATTTATTAATTTATTTCAATATGTAAACCGAAATATGAATTATTAGCTTCTGCGGCGTTGCCCGCGTGGTACTTGGATAAAATGTTGTGTTTTGCTGATTCAGATCAATATCTGTGTTATTTGTTGTAAATTTCAGCGCAATCCGTTCGGTGTGCCTACGATATCTTTGACCTAATCCCTCCATCCCCTTTCCACCACCGGACTAGCAGACGTACGGCTGGCTACAGCCCGTACCTTGTAAATGTTCCATTGTGCCGAACACATCGTTTCGCCGCTACCTTTATCATTAATACTGGTAAAGAATGGAATTCCTTGCCTTCGTCTGTTTTTCCGCACGAGTACAATCTTGGAGTTTTCAAGTCCAGAGTAAATAGGTTCCTTTTAGGCAAGCGTGCTATATCTTAGGCCACATCTTTACTTGTTTTACATGTAAGCTGGTGGTCAAGCGCTTAACTATTATCAATAAAAAAAAAAAGGTTGTGTTTTTTTAATAGTGCGTCGGTAAAGCGCTTTGCGTCGGTGAGATCGCGGCCAATTCGTCTGATTATGACGAATGTATTTCCCAGTTCAAGAGCTTACCCATTTAAAATTAAATAAATAATGCAATACACTGCAAAAATGTTGAAGAAACAATTCGGGGGTTTTCCCAAATTCATATTATATGATGACAGTCAACCCGAGTAGGTATTTAATGTATGGTAAGAGCATTTAGTTAAGACCCCTCGCAGAAAAGTCTAGTACAGAGAGCTCAATATGTTGGTGTAAAAGATTGGTTTCTTTAAACAAATGTTTCATAATTTTGATTGCTTAGTATTTATAGATAAAAAGTTTACTTTCTAGCCAATGATAGCAGTTTTGTTCCGTCAAATCATTCCAGTATTTTTTTTGTTTTTTGATATTTTTCAATTCACGATATCTTGTACTACTTACGACTTTGCAGGTATTGATGTGTTCTCTAAAACTGAACAGATTGTTCTATGATCAATCGTTTTCGCAGCGTACGCGATGTATGGAATTTTATCGGTCATTTTCCTTCACCTTGGGGTAAATTGAGTTTTCGTAAGGATCCCTAATAAAACCTGATAACAAAATATAGCCTATATTACTCAGTGATAGCATTATATTGTTGTTTTGTTAAATTGGTAGTTATTTTTGAGCCTATTCAATACAAACAAAATACCTTTTTTTTTACTTTACGACGAGGAAGCGCATTTCACCAAGTTGAGATAAGGCCGAAGGTGGAAGCGCACTTCACCCGGAATCCTCAACAAACTGAGGAACTATCTTACCTCTAAATGCCTGAACACAACATTTTTTTTTATTCACATCTTTTTTTGTCTTTATAATAAAAGTGTAGATTGAACACCATAATTGAGACATGCGTTTCAAACGATAGCATTTAACTTCTCGTCCTTATCTCAAACATTTCTCATTCTCCATTTACCCCTATCACCCGTCAACTCAGCAAACACTCGTCTCACATGCATATCTTCATTTACACAATCTATAGTTAAATTTGGTAGCATAGAAATCGATAAACGTATGAATATAATTATAGTAGCTTCCCCCTCTTTTAATGTGTCTCTTGGATAGGATAGATCTTGATCCTATCCTTTCTCTGGTTGTAAGTTAGCTGACAACCATCACGGACCGATGTCCACGTGTCACCAGCAGTGGCAACACTTTGTTTATTCATTGTCCGTTACCACGTGCCTAGACTAGCGCTTTGCAATTTGCCGAAAGTGGATGTTATGTCATGGGGTCGTTGTACTTGCCTTTCACAACCGATGCTGTGGTCGGAAGTCAGAACTATTGGCTGACGCCATAATTATGGAGTCTGCATCTCTGCAATGATTAGGTATGCTGTAGGAATTGGGATCGTACGATTTTATGTTTCACCCAAAGTAATGTACTATTATGAATTAATGAACAAGCCTGATTGTACACCAACATAATATAGGACAATCGATGGTTAATAGAACTAACTAACAGCAGAATGGGCGGTCTTATCTTTTTTTATTTCTATTGTACGACGTGAGTGTGCTTAGCCTTCATTTCACCTGATTTTTCAAGTTATGATAAGGCCGAAGGTGGATGCACTCTTCTCCCGAAATCCTCAATAACTGGCTATCTTACCTCTAAATGCCGGAACACAACAATTTAAGAATTGTTGTTATGGCGACAATACCTATTAGGTAAGATGGTGATGGATAGCCAGGCGGACTTAAAGTCCTACCACTAACCACACCAAGCACAATATTGTGGTCCCCCGGGATCGAACCCGGGACCTCTGAATCTGACACCGATAGGCGAACCACTAGACCACAGAGGCGGATTAAAATATCGCATATGAGTTATCCAGTTAAAATTTTAAGGTGTGCAATAAAGTATTTACATAAATAATTCGGGTTATTCGGGATTCGATCGATTTTTTTCGCCCGATTCGGTCGAATCACTGAAATCATATTTTAGTTGCATGAGCGATCTCTTCTTTCATCGTAATCAATACATTTCTAAGAATTCTATTGCGGTGTCGTTGCATGCAGATAGGCTACAGCAAAATGTACGATATGCTGCGAGTATCGTCTTCAGCGCCACAATTCTCGTAGTTCTAATACCGATTTTAGGTTGTGAGGTATCATTGCATTAGTTGTGGTTGTGTCAGTTTGTTTGCCACGTTTTACTGGTTATGTTTACGGTGGATGCAATCTTTCCACTCCAAGGTAAGGCGTCAGACAAATGTCACCCTTTTACTACGAGCGTAACCTCGAATTGGACCTTTCGAGTTCGCCGACCGCTGTTCGCCAGAGTTGTGGATACTCCCAGCATCAGTAATGAATGCGTTTATTGGCGACCCAACACTACTGACTCAGACAACGCAACTGTCGCGTACTTTGTGGTTCCTTTATCTTGTCTATGTAATTTCACAAATACGAGTGGTCGAGATTTATCTAGTAGATGTCAGTTACTTACACTAGATATTACAACGTTCACAGGTACTAAAGAAGCATCATAATACGCGCGCTTATGCGTAAGATTTGCAAGATATGCTTGCCAAACGTACGGAGTGTGTTTTTTTTTTAATCTTCGGCATTACGGTGGTTACTAGCCAGGCGGGCCTTTGCAGATCACCTTCAGCCGTAACCGCTAGCAAAATACAATGATTTCGTTTCCCAAGGTTAGACTAAGGAGAGGTAAATAAACCAATAAAATAGAGGTAAATAACACCAAACCCCAAAATATGTCTACCATCTGCTAATAAATGGCGAGATTCAAACACTGGCACCAGGCAGTCTGTTTGAGGTGAGGCCCTACTTCAAAAACCAACCGTGTCCATATCGGAAACGTCATTGTGGTGGTCGTAGGTTCTATTCCGGCCCGGCACCAATGGCTATTTGGTAGTGAATCGTGACTTATAAAGGATAGAAAATCGTGTTTAATCCCATAAAGGTATAGGTATAAGTTAAATGAGAAAAAAAAATGGAACTGACTTCTCCTAAAACTTAAAACTTTTAAAATAAGTACCAATATTTTGGAAGACAGTGCCTGTAATCGGCATGTGTTATATTAATATTACTTACGACAACGATCATTGTTTGCTTGGCTTGGCAAGACGGCACTGAATCTAAATATATAGTAAACCTACCCATAGAATTATTTTCAAGTTATAAGTGATTTGGATACATATTATTTTTAAAAAACTTATGCCTATCTTGAATTTATCCTCTTTTAATAATCCCCTTTGTAGATAAAGGAAGTATTTTGGCTCACTTTCTTAATGCTCAAAGCTTATTAGCGAGAACCAACAACAAACAACGATTCTCTCTTATTTTATCTCAAGGAAAACGTTCCTCGCGATATTTTATTTGAAGGCTTTTGTTAAAAGCTTTTTTTGTGTCTCCTTTGTAATATTCTAGAATCTATCTTCGTTTCGACTGGATATTATTATATGGAGATATGAGTGGGTAAATTTGTCCGTCTATCGTTTTACCTGTATCGGGAATTTGTCTCCAGATTCCGATACATTTATTGTAAAGTTGGTTCTTTTTACCAAAAATCTTAACGAAATACAAATTCATCATAGGCAGCCCAATAGCATGCTAAATAATAATATTATAAATACAATAAAAAACAGTATCTTGCTTGACAACCGGTTTTTTTAATGGGTAAGCTTTTGACCTCTACGCTTGCCTGGGCATTACCAGGGATGAGGTCTATGATGAAGCTAGCTTTCCAAGAAGTCTTTGCTGGCATTCCGCGCACCGATGGAACATAGCAAACAGCTTGTCGCTGGACTTTGGCAAGAAGGCAGGGTCTAATCCCTCAGCCGTAATCGTTGACTAAAGGTCAACAAAAAGGTAAAGGTTGCCCGAGGTAGAGTAGGAAGGAGGAACTAGGAACTAGAGACCACCCACCCCTAACCGCAACCTCATATAGCATTCTCATATAACATTACTTTTGTCTCGTTTTTTCTACACTGATAGTGACAAAGTAAAGTAATATCAGAACAAGAATGCCATAAGAGGTCGTGGTACCTGCATGTATTTTTAGACATTCCGCACCTTATCCTCTCAAAAGCGATGTACCTATCTATATGCCATGATAAATATATGACGCTACGTAGGCGGAGTTGGATCGCGCAGGCGTTTCCATTGACGCTTTGCTCAGTAAAACGGAAAATTGCGGAGGTGCCATTTTCATGAAAATGTCCCAGTAAAATGAGACACGCAGGTGGCACGTTAAATTGAATTATGTAAAGTGCTTCAATGCACGCCAAGAGGTTTCGTGTTTTACGAGCTCTTGTGAAGGTTTATTGCGGCACATAATGTTTAAAATATTATGTATAAAACGTATAAGAATAAAGGATTTTGTGGAGTGGCGTACTTTATAACTTTAATATCTAAAAGCGGGCAATTTACGGCCATATATGGCCAATACTTTGATTAACCATAAGCCATTGCTCTCCGCATAAATTTCCTGCAACCCCCAGAGAGCTATCCATATTAATCCTTTCCTACCTTCTGTTACCCAAATTTTCACGGTCATAAAAATCCCCTGAGAAGAAAGATCTCATCATTCATTCAGAGAAAGCGTCGTTTCAACAACATTGGCAATTTATCATCCCTCTTATGGCCGGGGCCTGGAGGCTTTGCAGGACGCGGGGTGTCGGGGAGGGAAGGCTCGCATGCGCCAAGCCGGCCTATCGATTATGGGAGTCCCCCCCCTTTAAAACCTACCTATACTAACTGCATCCTGGATGAAAATTCAGTATGCAAATGCGATTCGAAAGCTAGACTACGCATCGTCCTTTGCTCGACTATTTCTGAACGACTGGTATTGCAGATGATCTTGACATTACTCGTATGCGGTAAGCCCTCGCATGATTGTTGTCTTCGATGTTGCAGACTGCATGTCGCCGATGTCTCCATGCTTTATGCATGCAAATCTCGTAACGTTACGCCTCCAAAGATTTGTTTCGTTTCGTTTCGTTCTAGATATAGCGTCTGCTCCCGCGAGCATAAAATCTCGTACCCACGTACGAGATTTTCAACCCACAGGAACGAGCAAGATTATGTATAAAATTTGTACAAAGTCTGTACTTACTTAATCTTGCCTCCAACACAGCTTGTATGTAAAAGTTTCCTGTGCGTTTACTGACGATGTTAAATATTTAAAAGATCCATTCATACGCACATATACTCATGCCTGTTTACCAGACGGGTTGATGATTGCAGCAACGGATTTCAACCGGCTTGTCTTCTTGTTTAGATTGATTTATTGCACCTTGTACTTTTAAGTATAAATTATGTAATAATTTATACTTAAAAGTGCAAGGAAACGTCCAAGTCAAGGTGTCGACGTACGATCTACCTAATTCTAATCTGAATGAAATTGTCCTTGACTCGACTTACCTTCCGAAACAGTTGCATTATGACGTTGTGGTCCCAGCACATCGCGTTTTAACCTTTATTGCTTCGTGTTTAAGTTTCATATCCCGCTACTTCTGTCTGCATCGTATCTTAGTTAGGTTAGGTTGTTCTCGTTTTGCACTGGTCGATAGTCCGCCATTTTATCTCGGAGCTAGACTAGGGATAGGTATATAACCTCGAGCTTCAGACCTTTTAGGAACGCGACTTCTGTGACTACCGGTTTTGTCAGATACCATCGAATTATTGATAAATAATGTAATATAAATGTGATATAAATATATATCTAATTGAACGTCTATATTGACGTAACATTCGCCTGTACACGAGGCATCCTCGGGAAATAACCTTACTGCTTAGATATCGAGCCCTCTGCCGATTATGTCGTAAACCTCGAACGAGTTTAGCGGTCAAAAAATAACCTATTACTTGTCTAAAAATATCGCCGTGAATTTCTCCAGGTGACTTATGATTCCGCCGCCTGACGTAACACCCTCCTTGGTTATTATCATATTTATGTTTGCCGGTTGAACGATAACAGGCTTATCTGATAGAGCGGAAGCTGTTTACATTGCAGTCGATGTGGTCCATTGTCTGCCGATGTGTTTATGATGTATTGTGTGTGGTGAGGACCTTCATCAATGGTCCTCGATTTATTAATTACCGGAAACATTTTGATATAGTATCGGTGACCTGGAAAAAGAAAGGCCAGCTCAACTCGAATCTTTGTGGTCACATCAACAGCCCATTAGTGTCCACTGCTGGACAGAGTCACCTGCAAAGTTGGAGGATGTTGCCATTATCACCACGCTTTGCGGGCGGATTGGTGATCACAAGAAAGGTGTAGATAAGACACAGAAGGAAGCTGCTGCCCGCCTTCTGTTGAAATCCCTTAGTCAGCGTTTAGGACATCAATTGGTGGGGACGATTCTTAAGCCGTGACCGCCACGGCATGCTTTGTGGTCGGTACTTCATTACTGAAGATCGTGATCACCCGGGACTTATAGGCATGGATGACCTGTCCCAGCGACTTAGATCTTGAATTGACAGAAAGATAATCTTTCTGTTCATAAGGGCAGAGCGTAGAATGATTTTGAATTTGAATTTGACTCTCGGCCTATGGTCATGTTCAGAACAGTGTGCTCTTCTGTACTACTCCATATTTTTTTTTGTTATAAGTAAACGGCTATCATTGAAACGGTTAGTTTTGGTCAGCTCCATAATGAATTAAGACAGCAAAGAAAGTGAACTCGTAAAGGAAGGTGTATTTGAGTGCAAGAAACCTAAAAACTTTGAAGAGTAGTTGAGTTCCTTGTGAAAGGGCTTTTCTGGGGATGTACTACCACCATACCTATTTTGACCTTTATGCCTCAAGTTGATGCGCTATGCAGTGCATCGTAGGTCATCATGTTTCCTTGTGGATATGTCATACGCAGTAAGGCTTTGTTACAGGCAAGCGTTGCACATCATCGGGTAGGCTGCTTGCTTGTTCTGTCTTGTATCCAATGTTGATTTATAAGCTCAAAACTACTTGTATTCTATATTTCTAACTGTTGTTTTATATATTTTTATTCAGCATATAAAAAAAAGAATACTAAAAAAAGAAGCCGCGTGGCCGAACGCTTTTACATAAAAACGTGCAATGTCCCGTTAATTATAAGGGAATCATATAAAAACAATCCTTACATAGTGCCTTTGTTACTTAGTCTAGCTAACCTTGGCATAGGTATGCTAGTTAAAAGTAAAGTAATCAAAACGCACGTTATCGCTTAAATACTTTCACTGATAACGAACCTTCCTATGCCTATTACAAAACGCTTATCGCTTTGTAAAACTGCATTGTAATGCAGCATATAGTTGCCGACATTGTGGCTGTTGCGGGGAGTCTATGGATGGATGCGGCAAAGTTACTATTTTGTGACGTCGGAGGGAGTTCTACATTCAGCAGTGGACGTATGTGACCTGAAATCATGAAGAATCTCCGTACCTATTCAAGTCCTAATATTATTGAATTAATACTAGTGAAACACCCTGCACATAGAACTGTTATTTCGTTGGAATTTATGAAAATCCTTTCACCAGCACCCCTTCATTATAATAGGAAGGCACCTAGAATATTTCAAGTCTCAAGGCCTTGGCTTGCACTGTGCGTTGATTATCATACAGTCAGATACAAGAAGCGCTACACCGTCGTGCAACAAAAAAAGGCGTAGTCTTTAACGTGCTTATCTAACACATCTCATAATCAAGTGTTGCCTTCATCTCACCTAATTTTGAAGTTATGATGAAACCGAAGGTGGAAGCGCGTTTCACCCGGAATCCTCAACAGTCTGAGGTACTGGCTATCTTAGGTACCTCTAGATGCTGGAACACAACAATTTTATAATTGTTGTTATGGTGTCTGAACTACTTCAGATGGCTAGCCAACCGGACTTAAACAAAGTCTTACTACCAGTACGTAAAGTAGTAATCAAACAAAGCCCTATATTAAGTATTCAGTACTCCCCCTAGGGTATTATCCCCCAAGTATTTAGCCTATAATCCATTTAAAATTTGTCATGGAAATGGTTGTGAATGCTCAATAAATACTCTTTAGGATGTAATGGAACATTCACCATGATATATGGGTTAAGGTTTTTGAGTTTCACGATATTTCTACACGGTTGATCGCCATGATCATGAATGCTATTGAGGATAGACTGAGGTTTTAAGATAAACGGCTTTCGAGCAGCACCTTTCTATTTAGCGCATGGCGTTAGCTCTGCTCAATGGTACGTGTTCGATGAATTCCGGAATGCCTTGAATGCTCTTGAAATATCACATTGTGTACATGAGATCGGGTTGCGCTTGCGCATACTGGTGTCGTTTTACAATATCCGATCCGACCCGCATTTGATATCCGCTGCTATTATGCTGCTTTTGGTCTAAAGCATGAACTGAAGAGAAGTGTTCTTTATTTTTTTTCCGTCTGAACACAATGTTTTGACGTGCCGCTGACATCCACCACCCTAGTAGATCATCAGAAGATCCACGCTTTTTAGTAGTGATCAAAAGGTTGAATCCTCGAACGGGTGAAGTTTTTAACCCGAAAAAGTGTCGTTTCTGGGGCCAAGATCTCCTACAGAACCCATTGATTTCCATGCCCATCTAGTTATAGCTAAATCTGTTTGTCGATTCCACAACAAGGCAGGTAACAATATTTGCCCTGGTCCATGTCAGTCATGTCATCATATGGATGACATGACTGTCGTTGAGGCCTGTGTAATATTTACTTCTACCGACGAGAAGTGGTGGGGCACTGTGTCGGGTAGAGTAGGAGATAATTAAAATGTTTTTGCTAATTTGAAACAGATCAATTTGTGATATGAAATTCATGTTTTACAAGATCGGAATTCCATTTAGCACCGCGCTAATTAGACATTCCACTGAATTGGATATGTGTCGCGAGACTCTTGTTTGTTTTGAATTGTTGTACCCGTAGCGAGCAAGCCATGCACTCGACACTGGGTGCCTCCGATGCAATTGTTGGTCTGCAACGTTTCCTGTTATCAATACGTTGGTGTGGGTTGGGTAAAGTGATCGCGAATGTGGGCTGAGGAGCGGTGAATGACGATTTTGTTGCAGCTAGGTTCATTCGGAAGATAATTTATTGATAACGTCTAAATTTACACGTCAATCGGTCTAGGCGTCTTCGATAAATCGGGGAACAAACATAAAAATCAGTGAAAATAGAGTATGTTAGGCAAGTCTGAATAACTTTAACTGTGCTGGCTAAACTGAAAAACATAGACCCAACTCAGACAAACATAGACAAAACTCGCAATGGAGTTTTTTTTAGAATCTATAGATAACCTATTTTTTTGTTTGGTATACTTGCCCAGTATTATAATCCCATCAAAATATGTTTTACATGTTTTTTTTTTAGATTTTAGTAGCTTCTTGTTCAAGTTTTATGAATACTTTATCTCAAAACTTATCAAAGTCCCTTGTATACGGTATAACGATTATGAACAAAAAATATTAGAAGTAAGTAATATTGCTAAGTACAAAAAATTAACAGTTAATAAATGAGATACAAAATATGTAGGTAGGAACAAAGATGAATAGCAAAATAATTGATATATAGTTTGTTTGGTAACGCTCTCAGTTTCAAATAATTTCGAGAAGATAAATTCTAGAATCGACTAACTCGAGGAATACTAGTAAAACGTTTCTATATCTACTTCTATCTACGTACCTTTCTATCAGTAAACATCCAGCTACGAAACACGATAGGCATTATCTCGTCTTGCTATTTTTATAAAGATGCCGCCTGCAGAGAAATCGCGATGCGCGCACTGGTTTCAGCATACCGTATAGAATACCTACCTAGTATCTAACCTATTAACTTACAGAACCAAGCCAATAAGATTAAGCTTAAACTACGTGAATATTAAAATAGTTTTTTTACAATCTTTTTAATCTTATTCAATAAAATGTACAATTAAACTAACTATGTACAAAGGCATCAGTCAGATTACCTAAGGATGTACCTACCTAGTATCTAACCTACCAACTAACAGAACCAAGCCAATAAGATTAAGCTTAAACTACGTGAATATTAAAATAGTTTTTTTACAATCTTTTTAATCTTATTCAATAAAATGTACAATTAAACTAACTATGTACAAAGGCATCAGTCAGATTACCTAAGGATGTACCTACCTAGTATCTAACCTACCAACTAACAGAACCAAGCCAATAAGATTAAGCTTAAACTACGTGAATATTAAAATAGTTTTTTTACAATCTTTTTAATCTTATTCAATAAAATGTACAATTAAACTAACTATGTACAAAGGCATCAGTCAGATTACCTAAGGACCGTTACAAACGGCCTATAGGTAACTCAACTGTTCCAGACCAGTACAAAACGGAAGCGTGCCCTAAACACTGGCTGCATTGCCACGCTGATAAAAATAGTTGAATCTGGATAATCCTTTAAGTTGTTTTTTCTTGTATATATCTTCTGTTTTCTTTTCTTTTGATTTGCTCGGACTCATTAGCCAGTGCTGTAGTATATATTTTTCATGAAATGAGAGATAAAACGCCGATTTTTTCTCATATGGACTCGTTGAAAAGGGCATACGATAAGACATTCTGAATATGACCGTTTGGCTCATGGAACTACCTTACCATCTGTGTCTCATTTGCCTCGATCATATTGTTTGCTGTTCATCATACCCCTGCTCATTTCCCTTGCTTTGGGGTGGTAGGGTCGGCACTCGTTACGAATAACTGGTTTAGTTCTCTTACAAATTCATTATTGCCCGTGCCAATTCTAGCGCATCGCAAAATGGCTACTATAAAACCATTCTGCGACAATACCATTGTCATAGTGTAGCGATTGATTTGGTAGAAACGAGGCCCTGTTCTCGCTCAGCTAGGCTTAAAATTGCTTAGCGCCATATCTCTCTGAGGCCTTAGTTACTTATTTCTGACAGCTAACTGAAACTATTTTCGTTTTCGTCTAGGCTAGGGTGCTTATTTCCATACATTTGGTTAGCGGACATTGAAAGGAACTACAGCTGCTTTACTATTCCGCTACGTAATCGAAAATAGTTTCAGTTAGCTGTCAGAAACTCATACTAAGACCCTGGGCTGTCTCGTCTCGCAAAATGCAAAGTCTAGCGAAACTTGCACATTAAAACGCCACTTTTGAATTGAAAACCAACTGAATCAAATCAAATAAAATCAATCGTCTAACTGTCAGAATGTAGATATCTTATCTAATAAGACATGCCTCACAGCTCAGTGAACACTTGTGGATTCAATTCCCACCCAGGACTACTCGTAATATAATGTGTGATTTTTACGGATTTTTGTTCCTTGTTTAGATGTGGTATTGATAAGTATTTAAAAAAAAAGACAAGTTCCATACGCAATCTAGAGCAGCCGTAATCTAGCTAGATGGCGCAGTGTGAAATGAATATCCTGTAAAATAATAAAATACTACAGGACATTAAATTCATTCAGCGCCATCTAGCCCCAAACTAAGCATAGCTTGTAACATGGGAGCTAGATTACGGATAGAATACTTATGTACATTTTTTTTTGTGAATACATAAGTACGTATTATATAATGCAACACCCAAACACAGAACAAACATCTATATTAATCACACAAATGTTTGTACCTATGCATAGAAATTCTGAAATTGGAATCCCCGAAACCAGTTCCAAGCTAGTAAGAGATATGCGCTTGCTGATGGATTACCCCATAAAGTTGTGTAACAATGTTGAACTGGGAACTGGAAACGAATTGTTATTTTATTTCGGGTGTTGGCTAGACGCGCCTTGGGTGTCCGCATTGCGGTGTTTGTTTGAATGACGTCTTGTGTTTTATAGCTGCAGTAGTAGGTACCTACTCTTTTTTATATATATTTTTACTGTATGACGGGGAAGCGCTTGGCCTTCATCTCAACCTGGTTACAAGTTGAGATAAGGCTGAAGGTGGAGGCGCACTTCACCCGGAATCCTCAACAAACTGAGGAACTGACTACCTTACCTCTAAATGCCGGAACACAACATTTTTTTTTAAGAATTGTCATTATATCGACAGAATTAGGTAAGATGGTGGTAGCTAGCCAGGCGGACTTAAACAAAATCCTACCACCAACCAAACCAAGCACAATATTGCTCCCCTGGGGATCGAACCCGGGACCTCTGGATCTGAAATCGGTGGTTTGTACGACTAGACCACAGAGGTGGGTAATCTCTGTTTACGCATTTCATTTGGTAATAATTTAGTAAAGGCGTCTTTGTCTTAGTATGCGTATGTATTGCAAAAACGGCAATAAATATTTTTACCGCCTCTGTATCTCTTCAGTATCCGACCCAGAGGTGTCGTGTTCGATCCCCAGGTGGTCACAAATTTGTGCATGGTTTAATTGGTGCTACCTATCATCATCTTACCCGAGACTATTGCCATAACGACAATGATAAATTGTTATGTCCCGGCATTTAGCCGGATAGGCAGTTCCTCAGTCTGTTGAAGATTCCGGGTGAAATGCGCTTCCACCTTCGGCCTTATCATATCTTGACACCAGGTGAGATGAGCCTAGCGCTTTATAACAAAATCGAATAACGGCTAGAGTCCCGCCTTTACACGATTATTTACTCACACAACCCTGTCTTCCCAACCCTTCCCATGAATACTTAACCAGAGGAATGGAGGTCACAATAGAGCCCCCCGGCACCCGACCAGCACCGCCACGTCGTTCGACCCTACTCGATGTTGACAGATGGTCCACGGGTAGGCACTGCATTGTCTACCAGTGTACCTCGCGTGGTCCACGAACTTAATTGGGAGTGGCGCATCGCCGACGCATTGTGGTCCACTTGCTGTCCGCGCATGGACAGCTGCATTGTCAACCAGTGTACCTCGCGTGGTCCACGAACTTCATTGGGAGTGGCGCATCGTCGACGCATTGTGGTCCACTTGCTGTCTGCGCATGGACAGCTTACGACCGAGGCGATGATCATGACGCTACTAAGTTGATGTATTGAGCGCATATGAATACAATATATATAGATATGAATACAATTACATTCTGTCACTACTGATGAATATAGATGTTTGTTCTGTGTTTGGGTGTAGTATCATAAGGTAAGTATGTATGTATTTACTAAAAATAAGTATTTAAGTAAGTACGGATAGAATCCGTGAGCTATGCTTAGTTGGAGCTACTAGATGGCTCTGTGTGAAATAAATTTACTGTAATTTTTATTTATTTATGCCTGATAAATATTTCACACTTGAATACAAAATATGGTTGCAAAACCATTTTGAAAATTATGAACTGTATACATAATATTGCAGGCGACTAGCGTAGGTACCTAAACTCGTTGGGTGCTGTGCGTCCTGCTCTCGTATGTAAAACACACCGTGAGTTTAACAGCACTTATCGAGTTAATGATTTCAAATATGATGAAACTTGGGGAGTGTTTAACGCACGAAATGACCTGCTCTAAAAATCCTGCATTCAACTACAATAAAATGACGCAAAGTAAAACGTAACGCAGGAATGTAATCGTAGTGCACTTGTGTTGTGGTGGGCCGACCGAGCCGTATAGAATCGCGAGTAATTGCCGGCAAACTTCGTCAAGTCTTCTCGTCACTCATCCCACAATTTCCAGAGACTCAAGTCTTCTACCACTGCGTCCTTCCTGTCATGACAAACGGAGGCGAAACGTGGATAACTCTGACGGTAGGACGGATCCACATTTTTTTTTTATTGTACGACGGATAATCACTTGTCCTTCATCTCACCTGGTTACAAGTTGAGATAAGGCAACCAACCAAACCAAGTACAATGTATTGTACTCCCCATGGGGATCTGGATCTGAAATCGGTGGGTTTAACCACTGGACCAGAGGGGTAGTTAAATTTTCTCTTTGACCCTGAACATTATTTAAATTAAATTTTGGTTGCAAATATGACTTAAAGTGTACGCTGTTAGCTTTCTAAAAACACATAATGCCTAGCCATGACCTTCAAAATCATTACAGTGGCAATAACAATAGAATGTGCCAAAATCGCTGAATTCGGGTAGCGCGATTTGAGGGATTACCAATCAAAATACAAACACTCTTTTCCATTAATCTTGATTTTAATTGTGTTTTTAGAAATACGTTACTATTAGGTCATTACATATGAAATTGGCGTTTTGTATGGGAGGAACATAAAGGCAATTTTTTCATATTAAAATATATTTTATTAATCAAAGTATGTACCATTGCTATCTATACACTTTTGCCATCTTATAGGTAGTTCATTGATCCCTTTAATAAAAAAACCATTCGGACGGGAATCAATGAAATCTTTGAAAGCGGTTTGGACTGCCTCATCGGAATTGATTTTTTTTCCTTGCAAGAAGTTATCCAAATTTCGACAAAAATGGTAATCTGTTGGAGCAAGGTCCGGAGAGTACGGTGGATGTCTTAGACATTCCAATTGAAGCTCCTCTAATTTGGTAGTCGTCTGTTGGGCCGTGTGTGGTCTAGCGTTGTCTTGAAGCAGCAGTGGCGTAGAGCGATTGAAAAGTCTCGGCTGTTTAACAGCGAGCTTTTCCATCATGGTTTGCAGTTGCTGACAATAGACATCAGCCGTAATCGTCTGACCAGATTTAAGAAAGCTATAGTGTACGACACCGGCACTAGTCCACCAAACGCTTACAAGTAACTTTTTTTGAGTCAATTTTCGCTTGGGGCAAGATTTTGCTTGTTCACCAGGGTTCAGCCATTGCGATGAGCGTTTACGATTATCGTACAGGATCCACTTTTCATCACATGTAATGATCCGATTTAAAATTCCTTCATTATTGTGCCGGTTGAGTAATGTAACGCAGCAGTCGACGCGCGTTTGTCGGTTTGCGTCACTCAATTCATGAGGTACCCACCTTTCAAGCTTTTTCACCTTCCCAATTTGCTTCAAGTGGATTAAAACGGTTTTGTCACTAACACCGCAGCCTGCAGCTAACTGTGATGTGGTTTGCGATGAATCTGCTTCCACAATAGCCTTCAATTCATCATTATCGACCTTGGTCTCCGGCCGTCCACGGGGCTTGTTCTGCAGGTCGAAATTTCCAGAACGAAAGCGTTGAAACCAAAAATGCACCGTGTTTTCTTTTGCGACACCACCACCATACACATCATTAATCCTTCGAGCCGTTTCTGCAGCACTGGTGCCACGGTGGAACTCGCACTCGTAAATAATGCGATATTTTAAGTTTTCCATTTTGTGAAATGAGTGACGCAGAAAAAAAAAACAAAAGAGAAAAAAACAAATGAATTACGGTTTTCGAAACACAAATGCATGAGTAAATAGCTGTTTAAATTTGAATTTGGAATTCCTAACCAAAGAGGAGATATTTAAGATCAAAGTGGCCAGTACGACAAAACGCCAATTTCATATGTAAGGACCTAATATTTCGCGTTACTTTACTGCAGCACGGAATTCGATTGTACCTGCAAAATTGAATTTGTATTGGACGGGTCATTTCGAAATGCAGTTGATAATCACAGTACTTCGTGCTCGAGGCCTTTTTAACATTTCAACTTGGCATAGAAACGGAAACAAACATACTGATAAGGCTAAACTAAACAAGAATTTATGAAGACGGGCATCGCAAACCGTAGCAACCGTAACTATTGTCATTTGTATTAGATAGATAACTCTTTATTGTTCACCATTTACAAATAACATAACAAAATACAGATAGTGGAAACTTAATCTAAGCGTCACTGGTAAAACAATCGATCTCTTCCAGGCAACCACTGGATGGACAGATAAGATAACGACTTTTAAGGCTGGCGACTATACGAATAACGAATTTAAAACAAAATATACATACATAAAATTACATAAATAATAATCATGATAATAATAATAATGAAGGATAAAAATGATCATTTAAGAATAAACTGATAGATAATACTATGTCGTCTTTTTAATATTATCAGGTAATGCGTTCCACAGCCTAACAGCTTCAGCTGTAAACGAACCACTATAAAAAGAAGTTCTTTGCGTCGGGGTTTTTAACAGGGTGTCTGATGACCTAAGAGAAAAGTTGTGGGAAGAATACAGAAACTCGAATCTGTCCTTAAGGACAGATTCGAGTTCCTATTCGAGTTTCAACTTCCTATCTTTAGATAGGAAGTTGAAAAGGGATTGAAAAGTATTGAATAAAGAAGAGAAAGAATATGCAAATTCCGGCGCTGCCTGCATATGTGCTGTGTGACTGTAGGGGAAATTATTGATAAGGCGTGTGCGTTACGTGTTATCATCTGCCAAAGTTTTAAAGTTCAAAGCAACTTGTCTAAATACAATGAACTTAATGTATTAGTAATCATACCTTGAGGTTGCTATGCCACGCACTAGGGATTAGTCCCGATTAACCCCGGAACCGATATTTTTTAAAACCGGAATTTCTAAATCGGAATCCTTATTATTCCGGCACTTCGGGACTAGTAAGACGTTTACAGTTTAGTAAGATTTGTTAGCTGCCGGTCCAATAAGCAGCTCGTCCATATGGAATTTTAATTCGCATTTCGTCTAACACGTGTTTGGTCCAACACGTACTTCGTCCAACTGGCATTTTGACCAGCACAAATTACGTCAACACGCATTTGGTCAAACACGTATTTCGTCCAACAAGCAGTTCGCCCCAACAAATATTTCGTTAAATTGCACAAACTATTGGGATAAACCAAACTAATTTTATCAGTCCTTCAGGGTAGCGTTTTATAAAAGCCTGTTACTTTAATTACAAGTGGAACTTCTTTTCCATTTATTTTATTAAAAGAAGACCGTTACCATTTATATTGTGATGGGACTATATTTTGAAAGGATATATTACTATGTTATATTTTATCTGTTGCATTTCTCTTTCCCTCCCACCTGGGTACCTGTACTCCTAGGCTGTACATGTATTCTGCGATATCGTAAAGATTTAGCAAAACACATATTAGGTAAGGTTATATTGGTTTGTCAATTGTAATGCAGTCACCAAATGGACTAACTGCGTAATGACGAACCTCGAAATGGACAAATCCAATGATGGACGAACTGCGAGATGGATGTACATCCATCTCGCAAACTCTAACAAATCTTTAGTAATGAAAAAATGTTATTTTCAATTATAGAAAAAAAAAACCCGACTGCAAAATATTTAAATAAGCATAAACAGTTTAGTCTTGTTTTTATCTGTTACGTTAGCCGAAAGGCTTTGGCAACGCGTGCATTTTTTTCCTTTGGCGACATCTAGTTTTAAATTGAAATAAGTAGGTAATTCTTCATTATAATTGTGACTAAACAAAGTATTTTATAGCATTTAGCTATAAAACTTTGTTTAGTAAAATGTTCAGTAGATAACCAAACCTTGTGCTTACATTTCTATGAAAACAGATGTTCAATAATACAGACATCACCAGCTTACACAGACGATAATTCTAACAATAGTAAACTTTTGTGACTATGTGGTAGCATACTAGTGGTTTTATATATGTGTATTTCGAATTGGCATATTACAAACTTTCATTTAATAGCAATCTACACGATTCATCAAGTCGTTAAGGTTGCAGAGTGGAAGTTCGAAATCCCATTAACCATCCTTCTAAGACAGTCAGGTAATTTTTTTTTACTAGGATTAGTAATGCGCCAAATATATGTAATTGTGTATGTATTCAACTAGGATTGCCAAAATTCGTAACCCCCAGTTATCAACCAGAGTTGCCGATTGCACTTTAGGTATTATATTAATAAAACCAATTATTATTTTCAATTACTTTTTTAATCTTCTCAACCTTATCCTAGCAAATACCGCATGCCTGTCTGAACAACAGTAAATGTGTTAAATTCAAATATAAAAAAAGTAATTAATTGAAATCAATTATCCCGGAAATTCCGGTTCTTTCGTCAAAAAGTACCGAAATCACGGTTCTGTAAATACCTACCGGTTCCTGAAACCCTACTACGTACTTACCGGCCGGTATTCAACTACTTTTCACATCGCAGTATGTCGGTTTACGACACAATGACTTTGCTATTCCCAACTCCGAAGCTCTAGGGTAGACGTTACGTCGTATAGTTTATCTATGTGTGAGTAAGTTTGTGACCAATCTCAACGCTGCGGCTCAAGGCCACGAATGTAACACACTTCGCGAAACTATGTGTGTGTTTGTTTTGTTCTTGCAATGCGAGCTTTTTATGCGTATACTATACATTAGAATTTGTGCACAGTACACCATTTACAAGATGTATGGATATTTCGCTGGCCGAATCACAATTGCATTGCTATATTATTCACTCGTATAATTTTAACATTGTTCCCTGGAATTATGAATAAACTCGCTGTTCCCACAACTAGGTTCCATAAGGTTAATCATTTGTTCATAGGGCAAGCTTTTAGTTAACAAGTGATGTGTTGAAATTGTCAAAAAAAAAATTCTGACAAAAACTCGCAAATGAAAGCTAAAATTTCCGATAACCTAGAAGATAAAGCCTGGCATTAAAAATGATTTGCTCCAGCGAATGTATTCTCCAACATCATCAACAGCCATTAATGTCCTCTGGTGGAAAGGACCAGGAGGTCATTGCGAGGTGATTATGTCAAAAGCCCTTTTTGGAGGACCAAAAAGGGCTTTTGACATAATCACCTCGCTTAGCAGGGCTCGTCCGGGGTAGTACTACCACCATACCTATTTCAGCCCCCGAGCAGCATTGCTGTGTTCCGGTTTTTAAGGGTATGGTTGCCGGTGATATTACAGGCACGCGAGGCTTAACACCACAATAAATTAACTAACCCGAGTTTCTTACAGCTCTCCTTGTGTGCAAGTCGCGATTCCGAACAGGCGGTAGATTCGATATTTCAAAATGATCCCTAAAAAAATTTGCTGAATATATACGATTTTTGACAAGCAACTAAGCTGAAGCAAATTTCACAGAAATAAATTTCGGACATTTGGTCTTCCTCGTAAAGTGAAATACGATATTATAAATCCAAATATTTATCAGAACCTTTCTACACTGACGTTATATTTATGTGCGTTACGATATCAAAGTTGTTTAACCTCATTAACTACCTACTTATACTTACCTTGTGACGTTCAAAGAATTTGCGATTCGATAACAAGTTCAAACAAAACGTTATATGACGTCATTCAATGTTTTTTCATCTCTTAAACTCAAAGTTGATCATTATTTTTCTTTCACTTACTGGCATTATATAGGCTTTTATTGTTCTTGTGTGTTATATCAGGTTTATGTTGAATATGTTACATTTACATACCTAATACTCTTCGAAATACGCGCCCACGAGTACAGTTCGTGAGCGTGAGATATTGTATGACGGGGAAGCGCTTGGCTTGGCCTTTTTCTCACTTGGTTTCCAAGTTATGATAAGGCCGAAGGTAGTACGCTTCATCTGGAGTCCTCAACAGTCTGAAGAGCTGGCTATCTTACCTCTTATGTCGGAGCACAACAATTTAGAATTGTTGCTATGGCGACAGGGTTAGATGGTGGTAGCTAACCAGGCGGACTTAAACATAGTCCTACCACCAACCAAACCAAGCACAATATTGTACTCCCCTGGGGATTGAACCCGGAACCCGTAGATCTGACACCGGTAAGCAAACCACTAGACCACAGAGGCGGATGATTGGTACGCTACTAAGAAATATGAACTGACCCCCCAGATCGCTCGGTTGGTAGCTCTGCCTTCTGCGCTATGGTTGTGGGTTCGATGATGGCGAGTTTTTCGGTTTTCTATAGGTTTTACTTCGGAGAGTGTGCCCAGGTGCTATGTCATTATTCTGCCGTCGCGTCCCATGCTATCAATTTTAGACGCACAGCTATTTATCATGTACATATGGTTGATATTCCGTACTTACCGCTACCAAAAATCATTTATGATGCGCACTGCAAAAATATGGAATCAGATTCCGTCGTCCGTTTTTCCACTTAAAAGACAACTTCTGGGTAAGCCCGCTCCATCGTAGACCTCATCCTTGTCTGTGCAAGTTTCGAGGTCAAGACCTGATACATTGTAAAAAGGTAATAACAAATAGGTACTTACTAGATTTCAATTCCAACGACACTAGGTTTTGGTTGAGATGCGATGAGCTGTTTACCATCATGATCATCATTAGATCTTTGGTAGAGCGCCTTGTGGTCAGACCCGCTTTAAACACGGGTTGAATGTGTGTCTGTATTGTTGCAGAGACATCAGTACAGTGCGAGGAGAGTTGTCGCTGCGCTGCGCACAAGAGGCCGGCCTGTTGCCGTCGAGCGTGCATGAAGCTTAACACAACCAGAAATACTGCTCGCAGGTAAGCACTGCACCAGGAATCGGTGGGACTCGTCAATGTTGTGACTATCAGGCAATACATTTTTGACTAGCCATTGAAAATTACTCCTGAAACCGCTATCGCAAACGTGTTCGTGAAAATCTTTTTACTAAGCTTACTAAGCCTCCGCTGTCATGAACTGTAAATGTGTAGACAGTTGTAATGTTCACAGAGTGTGTATTTCTGATGCCGCTACAACAAATAAATAAAAAGGAGTCCCATCCAAGAATCGTAATTTTTTTGTTTAGAAATGTGGGTTGGAATCCTCGGTGTGCTTGGCACTTTGCTGGTTTCCTTGCGTATGTTTTTGTTCACAATCAAACATTTTCAGAACAATCGATGTAGATACTACGTAACATACAAACTAAATATTATAACTTGTATCATACAAGTAGGATATCAACACAACGTTACATAAAAGTTGTGTGTAACGGTTTCTCCTCACTGAGTCACCGCACAAAGGTACAGGGTTCGATACCAACGACGCTGCATCGACGAATCCATGTTACCTTGATTATTAGGTGTACGTGATGCTTTCACCAGGCAATTGAGGTATCTCTTTCCGGAGGCAGTTGCAAAGAGAATGAAAGCGGTGGTTCTCCGGCCGCCACGCGCCCACGTGTGACTACCACTGTGTTCGCAGAACATCAAAATTTTGCAGTAACAGACATCGGAAGCTGTTGCCGCTGCGGCAGACGTGACTGGCGAGCGACGCGGGCGCCCTGTGTCCGCATGAGCCACTGACCGCGCCGCGCGCGCTCTCCACCGCCGACCCACGAACTAGTACCTACTAGCTGAGGTGAGCGTGCTGATGGTAAGGCCGAATGGTAGCGCACTTCACCCGGAATGCTCAACGGCCTGAGGAACTGGCTATCTTACCTCTAAATGCCGGAACTCAACAATTCTATAATAGTCGTTACGGCGACAGAATTAGGAAGGATGGTGGTATAGCCAGGCGGACTTAAACAAAGTCCTACCACCAACTAAAACAAGCACAATATTGAACTCCTAGGGGTTGAACCCGGGACACTAGACCACAGACCCTTAAATATAAGATGACAAATCGCTGGCCAATTGGCCAATCATGCGTGTAGGACTATAAGATGTAAATTCGCGCGTGAGTATGTGAAATACGCACAAATTCTCACAAAAATCGTTTTAACTACACGAAAACTAGCAAAGAAAAATCTATCCAAATCCAGGTCTGGTCTTTCTTTATATTTTATATTCGCATTAACTGTGTAAAATATTCCAAGCAATTTAGAAATTGTAGGTAAAAAAACTGGTTCGTTTTGGAATAAATTTGAACCTCTTTGATTAACGCCCATATTTTCCTACTATCCAATTAAAGATAAAACGTCAATGGATCAGTTTATATTTATAACATAATTTTATAATGACTCATAAAAAAAAACGTAAGACTCCAAAGTGACCAACCGCATCTGTGGTCTACTGGTGTCAGATCCAGAGGTCTCGGGTTTGATCCCCAGTGAGATTACAATATTGTGCTTGGTTTGGTTGGTGGCAAGACATTGTTTAAGTCCGCCTGGTTAACTTACCATCATCTTACCTAATTTTGTCGCCATAACGACAATACTTATATTTTTGTGTTCCGACATTTAGAGGCAAGATAGTCTGTTTCTTAGCTATTTGAAGATTCCGGCGGAAGTGCGCTTCCACCTTCGGCCTTATCATAACTTGAAAAGCTGATAAGATGAAGGCCAAGCACCTGCCCGTCGTACAGAAGGGGAGTTTTGCACTCACATTGCGAAAATGGCAACCTTTAACAGAATATTGCCAAAATCTCTTCTGTCCACAATTTTCTTACATTTTCTGTCCAAACGATCTCGGGCCTGAACGTGGCACCCATGCATAGCCTTGGGGAATTCTCTATGTTGGTCTAAAATAAGGAAGACGATAAGAAAAATATATCACTGATTACGGTTAAGTGTGAGATGTGGCCTACATCTAATTTCGCTTACCCTGATTGCCTGGGGAATTTCATAGTGATTTACACATAGTGATTTTTTTTTGTGTCCTTTTTGTTATGACAATATGTGGCGCCGAAACGTGGACACTAGCTTTAGGATGGATCCACAAGCTTAAAGTCGCGAGCTATGGAGAGGGCTATGCTCGGAGTTTCTTAGGGATAAGATCCGAATCGAATATATTCATCAGAGCAGCAAAGTCACCGATATAACCCGGAGAATTAACTGGCTGAAGTGGCAGCGTGCCGGCCATATTTGCCGAAGAACCGACAGTCGCTGGAGTAAGCTAGTTCTGGAGTGGAGACCACGTCTCGGCAGACGTAGAGGGATTACTTGCGGAAGGTAGAGCTGACTTCAACTGGGGAGAGTCGAAGACGGGGCTCAGTGGCGAAACCTGTCACCAGTAGGCTGCAATAGGTTCAGCATGATGTTGGGGATTTCTTTGAACACCCTGTCTCTTCACAGGAGAATCTATCGAGAAGCACTTGTCATTACGAAGCACTCTATTACTCCATGCTTGTGCCATATAACATTAGATTTTTGCTATGTCCTTCGAATTCATCCATAGAACGGAGTGATCAAATACCCGAGCGTTTGATGTATATTAACGTATTACTGTTCTGTTTCAGATTCTATGTAAAAATTAGTGGAACATTGGATATATCAAGAGATCAAGTCACATAGTTAGATTAATATAGTTGTACATAGTTATCTATTCTTCGCCATGGGGACTCTGAACGTCAACCGTAATGTCGCAGACGCGTTCTACCGTTACAAGGTTAGAAGTACATGTTTTATTGTAGAAAGTATAAGAACATGCAGATAAAAGTACAAAATCATGCAGGGAAACACAGTTTTCCTACATTAACAAAGCTTTTCAATATCTTTGCGAGTGTTGTTAGAGGAACTACAATATTTCCTTTACTTCCAGTATCATAACTATGAACTTCTGAGTTTGCTATAACACTATCCAGATTTCCACGTATGTAAACAATATTATGGTAAATGTACTCACTTATCATGGTCATTATATTCAGCCTTTTAAACATATATCTACAAGAGTCCCTATATTTTAATCCTAATATATTATTTAATGGATCGCTTTTGGAGTACAAATATCCGATAAGATTCTGCAGACGTGTAACGTGCTATACGTTTACAGATGCCGAGGATCTGCGCCAAGGTGGAAGGGAAAGGCAACGGCATCAAGACTGTAATCGTGAACATGCCCGAAGTGGCCAAGGCGCTGAGCAGGCCTGCCACTTGTGAGTGTTGATACATCCACCTTCCATCTTCATTATTAGATCCGGCGTTGTATCTGGCATTATTTTTATTTTTATTGTACGACGGGGAAGCGCTTGGCCTTCATCTCGCCTGATTACAAGTTGAGATTGATGAAGGTGGAGGCGCACTTCACCCGGAATCCTCAACTAACTGGGGAACTGGATATCTTACCTCTAAATGCCGGAACACAACTTATTGTATACCCATTGGGGATCGAACCCGGGACCTCTGGATCTGAAATCGGTGGGTTGAACCACTAGACCACAGAGGCGGTTTGTGACGGTATAACTTTCGAAAGGGTTTCGATTTTACTGAAATAAAACAAAGAAAACATCAATGGAAATTTATTATACCAGTTTTTGAGATATCGGGGAGGATGAGAATTTCTGCCCATAACTTGAGAACGGCTAAGGCTATTAGGGCTGTATTTTCAAGGGCCGACTCGCACAGTCATCATCTTCCTGCCCTTATTCCGCTCTAGGGCTCCTCCTTAAGCGCATCTGTGGTCAAAATCGACTTTATTTTTGACATTTGAAACCTAGCCTAGGCTTCAACTGTAACTTTTGCCTTTATTTTTGACAAACAGTGACTGGGTTTTGGCCACTGGTAATCGATTTCAAGTCGCGCATTAGGCATCAGGACCGACGCAGTAGACGTAGACAGTAAAATGATGAATTTGCCTCCGACAGATCCAACCAAGTACTTCGGGTGCGAGCTGGGCGCGCAGACCCAGTTCGACTTTAAGAACGAGCGGTTCATTGTCAACGGCAGCCACGACTCCTCCAAGCTCCAGGATCTGCTGGACGGGTCAGTACCAATGCGTCAAGAAGAAAGAAAGAAAGAAAATAAAAAAAACATTTAATTGACACAGGCACAAAACAAAGCACAGACACAGACGACAAAAAAAAGAGAAAACAAAAGACTAAACACTACAACTTACTATCAAACGGCATCAACCATCATCATCATTCTCCTGCCCTTATCCCACGCTAGGTGGGGTCGGCACAACATGTTCTCTTCTTCCACTCACTCCTATCAACCGTCAACTCTGCATCTACATTTTCATACCCATGTCCTCTTTCACACAATCCATCCATCTCTTTTTCGGCCTTCCCTTGCTCGCATGTCCATCCGCTCTCAAATTCATAACCCTTTTGGTCAAATGACTATTATCCCTCCTCATTACATGCCCATACCATGCCAACCTAGCACTCCTCAACAGCATCAGCCATTACACACCAAAACCGTCTCTTTGTTCTGCTACCTTTTAGGCAAGCGTGCTCCAACTTAGGCCTCATCTTTACTTATTTTACATGTAAACTGGCGGTCAAACGCTTTACTATCACCAATAAAAATTAAAAATGTAACTAATTTCTTAGTTCTTCTTTAAATAAATATATATATAACAGGACATTAATTTTAAACAGCACCATCTAGTTCCAAACTAAGCTTGGCTTGTAATATGGGATACATTCAGTCATTCATTGCTTTAATCCTTAGATATCAACATTTATATATAATAAAGTCGTCAAAGTTTTCGACATTAAACAATGCTCAGCTTCCAAGGCCAAATATATCGTAACAAAATGGCTGTCAACCCTTTCTTATGATTGCACCGAACATCTCCTGGAACATACATCATAGTAGATATCCTATTGTTAACTATGTACTGTTTTTGTACGTATCTATATATTTATCATATATCTAATAAAGTAGGTAATCTATATTTTACATGTTTAGTCTCTGTTCTTGTCATATTTTTATAAATTTCCAATCCAGCGCACCTCACTAACTAAGGCTCCAAATAGGTAATCGTATCGATTACCACGATACAGATTTTATCTAGTGTGGGAATCACAGGACATTGTAATGTACTTAAACATGGATGCTCAATATGCACAGCTTGTGAACCTTAACCTTACCTAGGTACTAACCATAGTTATATTTTATCTTTATCTGTAACTGTTGTGTGTATGAAAGCAAATAAATAATATTCATTTTTCATTTTCATTCATTTTGTCTTGGGCACGCTTCCGTCTGGTACTGGTCTGGAACAGTTGAGTTACCTATCTCCTTAGGTAATCTGACTGATTCCTTTGTACATAGTTAGTTTAATTGTACTTTTTATTGAATAAATAATTATTTTTCATTCACGAACGAATTGTTAATTCCAGATTCATCCGCAAGTTTGTCCTCTGCCCTGAATGCGACAACCCGGAGACGGAGCTGATCGTGTCCACCAAACGGAACACCATCTCGCAGGGGTGCAAGGCGTGCGGCTACCACGGCACGCTGGACTTCAACCATAAGCTGAACACGTTCATACTGAAGAACCCGCCCACGGCCGACACTAGCGGACAGGTGCGTTCACCCGACTGCCTCGCAAGGAGGGTTATGCTTTTCGAGAGTATGTACCTATGTATGCCTATTGTAACTGTTGTAACGCTCTACGGCCAGGATGGTTTGATGGATTTTGTCATTTGGTTTCTCTTTCTCTGAATTGTAGGATTGCTTATGGGGGGTGCGAATTAATTTATGAAATTTGAGGAGTGACCGATTAAATTATTTATTATAACAATCAACTTTCAATTCGTTTAATTATTAAATTTTCCCTCGCAAGGAGGGTTATGTTTTTCGAGAGTATGTACGTACCTTTGTGTGCCTATTTTGTTGTAACGCTCAACGGTTTAGATGGTTTGATGGATTTTGTCGTTTGGTTTCTCTGAATTGTAGGAATGTTTATGGAGGGTATCGTTAGGGTATGTTTATTCGCAAACATTTAAAATATGAGGAGGATACGGTAAAATAATTTACTGTAACAATCAACTTTCAATTTGTCTTTTTGGTTCGCCTACCTGTGTTAGATATATTAGATTAGATATATTCTATAATAAGTTTCCTCAAAGCGCCACCAAACTCTCTGCTCGTAAATTCAAATTGTATATAAAGAATAATTTAATTAAACGAGCCTACTACAAAATAAGTGACTATATCGATGATAAGAACGCGTGGCCCGATGTTGCTATACCAGTTGACAGTTAAATGGTGATTTCTCAATGTCAAGAAACTGCCCATTAGATAGTTATGTAGTAATCAATGTTTTAAGATAATATTAAGTTTTTAGTTTTATGATGTAGGTAACACTTGTAATGTTATTAAATTATTATAAACACTGTACCTAAATGTTAAATGGATCATTAAAAAAATAATCAGCCCGAGGTTCTTGCCTTTCTCCTTGTGTGCTGGTCGCGATTCCGAACAGGCGGTAGATTTGACGTTTCAAAATGATCCTAAAAATCTTAATGAATAAAAATATTTGACTTTGACTTTGACTAGATCCAGAAGTCGCGGGTTCGATCCCCAGGGGGAGTACAATACCGTGTTTGGTTTGGATCCTACCACAATCAAACCTAATTATGTCGCCATAACAGCAATTCTAAAAAAAAAAAAATGTTTCGGCATTTAGAGGTAACATAGCCAATTCCTCAGTTTGTTGAGGATTCCGAAGGAAGAATCACTTGACAGACTTTCGCTGGATTGCGTTAATGACACTTGAGCACCTGATTTAGCGACACCGATGATATGCTGGGCGCCGATGCTTGTTTCGACCCTAATAAAATAGTTGTTCCGATCCTAATAAAATAGTTGTTCCGATCCTAATAAAATAGTTGCTCCGATCCTAATAAAATAGTTGTTCCGATCCTAATAAAATAGTTGTTCCGATCCTAATAAAATAGTTGTTCCGATCCTAATAAAATAGTTGTTCCGATCCTAATAAAATAGTTGTTCCGTGGTCAGTAGCATTGTATTGTTTCAGGGCACGTCAGTGACGGAGGGCGGGCGCGGTAAGCGGTCGAAGCGTTCGGGGCCGGGCGCCGGCGACAAGCCGCCCAACGGGAACCACGACGGGGCTGAGGAGGCCAAGGGCGTGAGTCCATCTTAACCTACTCAAACCTGAAGCACAAATTCATAACTTGACATCCATTACCTGTAGTCAAACCCAGTTAGGGTTTGTCGAAAAAAAAAGATTTAAGTTGAAGGCTACGTTTCAAAAGTCAATGTTGATTGCCAGGTGTCTTACACGACAAGGGCCTTGCTACTGTACCGGCTGACGCGAAGCATGTGACAATTGATTTCGGTGTATTGAAGCGAAACTTCTTTAGCACCGTAGTGAAACTTGCAAGGAACTACAGTTGCTTTACTATTCCGCTAACCAAATGTATGGAAATAAGCGCCCTATAGGAAAACGAAAATAGTTTCAGTTTGCTGTCAGAAACTCATACTAAGGCCTCAGTAGTTTTAAATCGCATATGGCCCTAATACATTTTTTCAAACAACGCACTCAGCATTAAAGTAAAAGGTTAGTACCTAACCTCGATCCCTACTTTTATAGCAAGTTGGTTAATAGTTTTTATCCTGTTCTTTTTGCTGTTAATATTTTTTTTTTCATATGACGGTATTTGTTTTATGTCAGGAGGTCGAGCCGGTGCAACCGAGCACGCCGCACGCGCGCAGCAAGCCGAAGGCGCCGCCGAAGGACGACGGCGATGATGATGATGGCCACTGGACCGTCGACGTCAGCGAGGCGGCGGTCAAGGCGCGCATGCAAGGTATCAACACTCATTTATTTTGTACTTTATTTTGTAATTTAAAAAAAAAAGTATTCTAGTTCCCACATTGCCAGCTATGCTTAGTTTGGGGCTGGATGGCGCTGTGTGTAATTACCGTCCTGTAATATTTATTTATTTATTATAATTGATGTGTCTGTTTGTAATTACTCGATCTCTCGACTGGCGACCGCCTGAATCGCCGAATAATGCCGCTTGAATTATGGGCTGTTGATGTGATGTGATGAAAATGAATTCATTTGCACCTTCTTAACAGAGTATATATTGTATCTATGGTTTACTTAAGAAGTCTCACTTTCCCATGTAAACGTAGTTCCATTTTCATTACTAAATGGCAGGTATGATTCAAAACATTTTTTGCAGGTTTAATCGGATAGGGATAATCTGTGTCTTTGGTGCGTTACATTTTCTAGAATAGGTACTAATACAAGCAAATATATTATATGGATAAGATTTTTTCCATGCAAAGACTCTTTTCCATATATTTTCATTGTTATTGCGTTTTTAGAAAAAGTAGCGCGCCACAGACACAGATTATCTCTTTCCGATTATACTTGCAAAACTTCATTTTAATCGGCCTTACCACTTCGAAATGAAAAAGAAACTACGTTTGTACTGGAGAGCGAAAATCAGCGGTACTATAGGGCCATCTTAAGTTATGTATATGGTAAGTGTAAGTGTACAACTAATTCTTAACAAGTGATGATGTGATGTGTGTTTGCAGATTTGACGGAGGGAGCCAAGACCATGACGGTGTCCGAGGACAGCGAGAAGAACGAGAAGCAACGCATGGATCTGTTCTACTCGTTCCTCAAGCAGCGCTCCGCCGCCGGGAACATCAACTCCATTGAATTGCTCAACGAGGCCGAGAGGTGACTCATTTATTGATAATCACACCAGTGTTATACAGGCGAATGTTTGTGTTTGTGTGTAAGTTTGGAGCAGATTGGATGAAATTTGGTACAAAGGTAGTCATGGATTAACACATAGGCTATTTTTTATCCAATATTTTTTCATTTAGTTAGCGTGGGATAAAAATAAGATGTCATACATCGACATAAAAAACTAATTGTTATCTGTTTATCTTTTACATGAAAACTACAGAACGGATTGAGCTTAAATTTACACAATGATAGTTATTACGGAAAATTGCAATGTTCCCATATGATAAAAAACAAATCATTCAAATATGTTGTCATTCAATAACGCTCAAATGGCTTAACGAATTTGGACGAAATTTGGTATAATAACACACCCAATCCCAATGAAACCAGCAGTGCAAAATATAAGATATAAGAATATAAGAAAGCCTGGCATTACAAAAATAATTTGCTAAAGCGATTAAATTGTAATTAGTATCAGATTACTAATTATTTAAGCTTTTGTAATGGATTATAAAAAAAAACTAGCCCGAGGTTCTTGCATTTCTCCTTGTTAATGCTGGTCGCGATTGCGAACAGGCGGTAGATTTGTCGTTCCAAAGCGATCCTTAAAAAATCTAACTGATTAAAGAATTTTGACTTTGGACTTTGAGATTATATTCTTTACATAATGTATTAAGTATCAGTAAATTTTCTAGACCCCTATTAAAAACAACTTACTTTCTCTTATCAACTTTAACACAAAAAATAAATCTCGTACGCCCTTTACGAACACCTTCACCCTCAATGTCTATAAAAACAACACATCTTTTTATAATCCAATTGTACGAATGTGCCGCCTAATAATGATTTACTGGATAGCCATGGTGACGCAATTTATATATTTAATGGTGGTCATCTGCATAAGTTTAAAAAACTTTCTTATGTCGCTCTGCTTAAAGAGTGACAACACTAACAAATCACTTGTTTAATCAATAATTTTCTTGTAATGCTTGTACCTAAATTTGTTCAATCGTGATGCTTTGGAATACCACCTAGTTTAAAAATTTAAATGTTTCCTTTTTTGTATCATGATCGTTTGGTTGTATTCTGTTTTGTGTGCCCATATGTAATAAAATAACCACCTGTAGCTTCCTATCTGTCGTATCTACCTACCACATCGGACTCCAAGCATTCATGTACCTGCGACCAGAAAGACGAAGCAGCGTCTCGGACGCTGTTTACTTCACACACACACACATACCTACTTACCTACCAGGCCTAATCTCCTTAAACACCCATTGTATATATATTTTCATTCATTCAAATATGGAACGGGCCAAAAAAAAACTGTTTTGATCGTTGTTCGTCTCGTATCGTTCGCAGGTTGGACGTGAAGTCGAAGGCGCCGCTGGTGCTGTTCGAGCTGCTGATCCGCGGCGCGGCGTTCGCGGCGGACGTGCGCCGCCACCGCGCGTGTCTGCTGCGGTTCACTCGCGGGGACTCGCGCGCGCAACGCGCCGCCCTGCACGCGCTCACCGCCATGTGCGCCGACCAGCCCGCGCTGCTGCCCAAGGTGCCCGCCATACTGAAGGTACGTCCGCTCCGCCGCACCTCGCACGACCCTCATAGCCTCACAGCTCGGTTGGTAGCTCTGCCTTGGCTGTGGGTTCCATTCCCACTGAGATTAATATACATGTTTGTTCAAATTCAAATTCAAATTATTTATTGCGATAAATGGGTAGGTACATTATGTAGGTCTTAAACTAATAATAATATTGTGTCACCATTTTCAGCGTTACAAGCATGCAAAAACTTAAAAATAAAATTGTAATCTAAAAACAATGTAAATTCATCAATAATAATACGTAATTTGCAGCATATGTTACAATGTCAGGTTTGTTGTTCTGTGTTTGGGTGTTGTATTATATAGTACGTATTTACTAAAAGTATTTGAGTATTCTATCCGTAATACAGTTCCCATATCACAAGCTATGCTTAGTTTGGGGCTAGATGGCGCTGTGTTAAAATGTATGTCCTGTAATGTTTGTTATCGGACTTACCACTTCGAAATGAAAAAGGAACTACGTTAGTACTGGAGAGCGAAAATCAGCGGTACTCCGGGGACCTCTTTATTCATTTAGTTGCTAAGTGAATTAAACAATAACATTATGTATATTGTATACATAATAAACCTCATAGCTCAGTTGGCTCTGACTCTGCCTTCTGTAGCTGTAGGTTGTGGGTTCGATTCCCAATGTTTGTTCTGTGTTTGGGTGTTGTATGATATAGTACGTATGTATTTACAAAGTAATTTATGTATTCTATCCGTAATCTAGTTCCCATATTACAAGCTATGCTTAGTTTAGGGCTTGGTGGCGCTGTGTAAAATAAATGTCCTGTAAAATATTGCAACCACCCCAATGTTGCATACGGTGTTTGTTCAATAAATACAATCCTCTGTCGTTTACGTCCCAGCTGCTGTACGACGAGGACATAGTGGAGGAGAAGGCGCTGATGGAGTGGTCCACCAAGCCGTCCAAGAAGTACGCCTCCAAGGAGCTGACCGCCGAGGTGAAGCGCCGCGCGCAGCCCTTCCTCGACTGGCTGCAACAGGCCGAAGAAGACTCCAGCGGGGCGGAGGAACAGGACATCGAGGTACCCACCCTGTTCAAATGACCCACATCCAACTCCAACCATATTCTTCGCAATCAGCTGGCTTTTAGCCGTCGTCATCCCAAGTGGCTAACGATCGTACGAGGAAACGATGAGATACCGACGCGCGATGGTGATCTATTAGATCACGTGACGCCGTCGGCTATTCCAACGATGGCTGTTTACGGAGATACGTAGTTTTGTTTTGAAATTGCCAAATGACAAATAAAAGAAGACTTAACCCTTATTTCACGAAGTCTGAGTACCGCTACTTGACAATTTAGAATCATACTCTCATTCTGTTTACATGTCACAGAGAAAGATGGGTATATTTTTTATCTGTCGGGTAACGCTACTCAGAGATCGTGAAGTAAGCGCTTAGACCACGTTATTTTTTAATGCGATATAACGCTTGGCTATAATCGATAAAAAGAAAAAAAACTGCGGTCAGAAGTGCAAACTTGAAAACTCGATCTTTGCTGAAGAGAACAGCTGAGATTGTTGGTACTTGAATCTCAATGGTGTCGCGTTGGTCGCGATATTTAAACGAGGGTCCTTTTTGCAACACAACTGTCGTTGATAGATACCTGTCACGGCTGTCAACCGTCTTTCTATAGGTAGATGCATTCTTCGAACGGTCCTTACCCGTACCTCGTAGGATCGCAAACAACGTGCTTAAAGACGAATGTGTCAAAAGGGTGTCGGTGAGATGTTTTCACTGCAAAAACACATATTCAGTGTTGTTGTTGTTGTTGTTTCAGATCGAGTATAACGACCGCGCCGCCGCGGCGCCCATAAAGGCGGTGGAAGCTCCGCGCGCCAAGCCTCAGGACGACGGCGAGGACGACGTCGACATTGACGCCATCTAGACATCACACACACACACACACACACACACATACATATACACACACACACACACACACACACACTTGCGCGCTTCCTCCGCCAAACCAGAAATGCAATGAGAACTCGTTGGTCAGGTACAAACACTGCGCCATTTCGCCAATGTGGAACTAATACTACGCATAGCGCAGTGAATCGGGAAGGAGCGCACAAATATACGCATCGATACTACAGCCATAACTTCAATTCTACTATTTATTATATGGCGTCACACGAAAGTCTAGCTTCAAACTGTGCAATATGCATCCACTCGACCACCGCTTCTGCTGGTAGACATTTATTTACTATTATAACACACATACACAAACATAACAGCATGAAATTGTCAAACAGAAAAACATGAGACAGTTTCTAAACGGCAGATTACCACTCGGTAGCCACTTACAGATACACGGTGGCGGCGTGTGGCGAGTGGACTACACTTCTATATGTAATCAGATAATTGTAATTAAATTGTGTATAACCAACATGAAAAGCCTTGACCTGGCTGTAAATACCAACTATCCGCTTGTAAATTTACATTTATGTAAGCAAATTACATTACTGCAGACGCGTACACATTGGTATTCGTCTAGGATATGTCTGGCTGTAGAATATGTTGCGACGTTTGCCGGTATTAGTCGGAGGTCAAGTTACACCATTTACATCGGTTCAATTTTGGGTCAAGTGTTTTCACACGTGATCGTTAATAGTGATTATAATAATAATGATTATAGCTTTGGTGTTTCGCTACGGTGTTCAAATTGATAATCGCAATCGGAATTTAAATTGAACGAAATGCTAGGTCTGAAATCGAAGAACTTGTTAGTGAAACCTGAAAAGCATGCATTTTTATGTTAATGTGAAACACCGAAGCTGCATTTTATCAATATTAAGATACTCGGAACTTCCAAAATAAATATCCATATACTATAAAATATCTCGCATAGTTTGTGGTTAAAATATAGGAGGTCCAAGTTTGGACGTAGTAGAATAATCCAAATATTTCTCTTCGTAATATTATAACTGTATCCAGAAGCTTACGAATAGACGTTTTGAAGCATTTTTTCAATATCCCAAACATTATGTTCCTATTATTTGATTTCTGATATTTTTGGGGCGCACGTAACATCGGGAAGTGGGGTGATCTCTAGCTAAGGACAGAGTTAAAGCATAAAATGGACGACTAACGACTGTTTAGTTAATCGGTTTCCATGAACATCTGTGTATATATATAAAACAGTTTATTAGCCCATTGACTGATAAAATGCGGCTTTGTAATTTACTGTTTTTATATAAAACGTTTAGGCTAAACAGTCGTTTAACCGTCCGTTATCTTGCTGGTGCACTTGGCCTAAAAGTCACAAAGGGCGTACTGTCACCATACGTTGTATAAAGTCGGCATTTTATGAAATGATTTTGATGATTTATGATATTAATAATTTATATTGTAAAATCTGTTATGGCGCGGGATTCTGTAACGCACGGAACCGTTAGGTTGCCATAATCATTTTATTATGTTTCGTCGAATTTAAGGCCCGTATTTCAGAACTAAACTTGATGTCAATCGAGACAGGAAAATATGGTATGCTCTATTTGCATGCAGTCTTCAGTTTAGTTGTAAGATACGGATCAAATATGTTATTGAATTCCGCGCAACGTTATTTAAGTTAGTTTATGCGAATTGAGTTCCAGTATGCGCCCGCATTATTATTGTAATATATAAATAAGGCCCGCATTGGACAGGCGGGCGTTAATCTCCTTTTTACTATTATTATAATAGAGTATTTTAAATTTGCCACCTGACAATTATATTAGATGGTTTTGTATTCAATACATTTTTGGATTCTGATGGATTTTGTAGTTTTATTTAATAAAATTACCAATTTCTTCATAGATATGTTTATTTACAATAAATAAGGCACCTTTCAGTTCCACAGAGTAAAATCTTAAAAAAAACATTGATCAAATATGAAAAGTGATATAGACAATAATTTCATATCAATATAAATACGATTAAAACATGAGATCTTATCTAATATCGTAGAAGAGAACCTGTCTTTGAGACTTTCCCTTTAGCTTAGGCCCGATTTACCCATCACTTAGTCTAGGAACAACTAGGAAGTGAAAATCTGCTAACTGTCAACAAAAGTATACAAAATAAGTACATAGCATGTAAGTACTGAACGCAACAAGAAAACTTGACTGAAAATGGCTATCATTTACATGGTCGGTTTATTACAGAGATTAACCAAAATGTATTTTGTGAGCAAACAATGTACTTTTCTTTCAATTCAATTCAAGGGGTTTTTGGGTGCAAAATTAAAACCTATTAACCTACAGACGTACTCCGCCTATTATACACACACGTATGCTGTCAAAATAACCTTTTAGCTAATTTTTCTTGACCGATTTTTTATATAAATACCATTTTAATACTAATTAACCTAATGAGAGATTTGAGTGATTTATTCTATAGAATATGATGTTCTCCCAGTAACCTGCCGCAGTAACCGAAATCATAACACTTAATGGGAATTACCGCGTTGGTCAATTCATATTCCAATGTGGACCACGGGTATAAAAGCAGTTAAAATAACCTAAATCTAGAATTAGATTACACTTACACTAAAATTATCAGACTCGTGCTATGAAAATGACTGGAAAATGCAATGCTGCGTACCTTACTAACTAGAGAAGAGAATATGAGATTCTACTTATTCCGAAAAAGTACATAATTAATGAGTTTTTATTTTTTATTTGCACCAGTGCAGATCAGTAAGACGGTAAGGAACTCGTGAACTAAACGATGGTTTGACAGTTGGTTATACCAATAAATCATTAATTGATCCGGAAATAGTGTTCAAAATTTAAATTCTAGTAATTTACACTATTAAAAAAATATATAGGTTTCACTTATCGTCCAGCTAGATGAAGATCTAGTTTGTCCGTTAGTCATAAACAGTTTTAAAAATATTCGACTTGATACTTATCGTCCAAATAGATGGACAGCCTGATTTGTCGGTTGGTAATAAATAACTTATAATTATAGATATAGATACTACCGTCACCAATCGAGTCGATAGAAATCTGTTACCGAAGAACGTACTGGAATTATTGAATGTGAGATCTTTGGATTGGCGGCTAGTTCAAATTTAAATAGACCGGTCACTCCACATCATACCACCGACTCGTACCACACGTGGTACGAGAAGGAATGTTGCATCCTCGCACCACTAATCTAATCAAGATAGAAAAATATGTCTGGAAATTGCTCTACAAAATAACCTTTAGTTGGCGTACATATTCTTATTATGCATTTGAAATAAAAAAAATAGTTGCCCCTACCTATTACGTTACTCTTCCTTTTTTTTTCATGATTACTTGTTAGATGGTTGGTAGAGCATACTTCAACATGAGTCATAAATATTGAGATTGAGGACGACATGGTACAAGGAGGATGTAAAATTCCTTCTCGAACTACTGGTGGTATGACGTGGAGTGAGTGACATTCTATCCTTGTTGGATGCCGGGTGCCCCCGGTACCGGGATAAGGATAGCTGCGGTAGGCGATGCCACGCTGAAGGAGGTGATGAAGACATTGACGATGGTGATGAGGAAGATCCCCAGAACTGTGAAGTTGTTTATTTTGTCGGCTTTGCAGATTTCCTTCTTGTCGTTAACGTCGTACCGGCTGTTCATAATCAGGCCAATGCCGACTGCGATCTGGGAAAGGAACATGGATTAGGGAGATTCCTCATGGTCACACAGGATATTGATTTCGGTAAATTGTACCTAAACATACTGGATTCTAAATAGTGAAATTCGCCACTACCTACATATCCGTATTGTTAAGTCAGTTATCATGATATGATATGGAAATGTACCTCTTATTGTTAGTTAGACGTACGGCGAATTACTACCTATTTGAGTTTTTTTTTTACTTTTATCTAGCAGACATGAGTATTTCAATATTTACATTTACATAACTGACACTCAAAAAATTTTCATCATGAAACGACAATCACCCAGAATTGGTCGCTAGTTCTGGTGTCTTTTAAAATTATTTGTCCAAGTAGAGTTTCAGCGTTCAAAAGCCCTTCAAAAAAGGAAAAAAAAAATGTTTAGCTTCAGTATCGGTAATTGTGTTTTCGTCACTTGAAGTTTTCAAATTACTTTTGACGTATGTACCTACAGATTTTGACCCGTTACAGTTTTACCAAAAATGTTTAGCTTCAGTATCGGTAATAGTGTTTTCGTCACTTGAAGTTTTCAAATTACCTTTGACGTATGTACCTACAGATTTTAACCCGTTACAGTTTTACCATAAGTATAGATAGATTTTATATATAAGAGGTATTTTAAGGTTATTCCCGCTCGTCCCCACATTTGTTTACATGGGGCCAACGGGAAGTTTAATTCCTAAAGGGAAATAAACTTGCCGATGATTCCCACCGATTAACATTTATTTTTTAATAAAGTCACTGGGCACATAGTAGACGGTGCGGCGGCGGGGCCCTTAGCCACCCCTCGAGTTGCGAACATGCTACACACCCCCTCATTACTCCGTTGTTGTTACCTACCTGAGCCCGAATTTAACACATCGTTATACAAAGATTGTTACTAGGTATCAATAACGCTACAGCTTCTACAGATACTTCCCGGTGCTACATAGGGCACGAGAGGGAATAACCCATATTTTATACCATATTGTTGGGTTTCAAAGATGTTCACATACCTACTTAGCGATAAAACCTCTTCAGTGAATGCAGGTGCCAAGGAGGTCATCGTGGCATTCACCAGACCACTTGTAAATTTTATATAATTGACTACTATCTATCATAACTACTGACTCGGTGTTGGAACACGAAATCGTTAATTTGCAGTAATCTGCTTACCTGGAAGACAATGCTGAGTGAGATGAAGACGAGACTGGGGTAGTAGTAGGGGTGGGAGCTGGCCGACTCGATCACGTATCGCAGCTGGTTCGCGTTTGCGGAGAGGAGTGCCAGGTCCATCATGCCCTGGGCCAGGTTCTTCTTCTGCTGGTAGGTGTTCACGTCGATCGTCTGGGTAGGTACAAAGGGAATTATTAAACCACATTATTTTGACCTCAAATTAATATTATACTAGTTATGTGTATGGGATTGGTTTTGGCCAGGTCATGTATATCTTGAACTTGGAAATCTTCAAGACTGAACAAGAACTAAAAGACTTTTATTTGCTGGGATGAGTCTATGTTTACAGTACAGGCGTTCATTATTAAGATTTTTTTTGAATAAATCACGTTTTGTGGATTGGCGAAAGGTCCGCAAAAAGCTGTTTAGTAGTTCTGCCCGGTTTAGTAGTTCGTCCACCGTTATCAGACCCAGAGGACCCGGGTTCGATTTCGGGTACAAATTTGTGCTCGGTTTGGTTGGTGGTAGAACTTAACTCAAGTCCGCCAAAATACCACCATTATACCTACGTCTGTCGCCATGACACCAATTATAAACCGATCTGTTAATTTATTAAGATAGCCATCAGTTCCTCAGTCTTTTAAGGATTCCGGGTGAAGTGCGTTTCCACCACCAGCCTATATAATTATTATATTTATAAAAGTCTTTCGTTCTCAAGTTATCTGATTTCGGCGATAGGTACTTCTTTGAAAGAAGTCTCAGAATTGTTTTTCTACACTAAGTTAAATTTCTGCGATAACATTTACGTAAATATTAGTGTTTACTTACAGATGGTATTGGAGAGATGGGTCGGTCATCTACTCCAAATCTTGGTGAGAGGTGGTCATCTGAAATTTAATATAATTAAACGGCGTCCAAAAATATACACGCTGAGAGATATTTTTGTTCCTAGAAACGATTATCGTATTTTACCCGTGAACAATGTTAAATTGCTATCTCTATAGGTAATGTTAAAATTATGTAGGTATTTTGTATTTATTTATTAGAACGGCCAAAAACCACTTACTTTAGTAGGTACCTACCTACTAAACTAAATCAACCTACTAAAGTAGGTACCTAGGGATATATGGAATAGGCGAATCAGGAATCGTGCATGCAATAATGCTTCCCTTATGACACCCGGTCATGCTGTGGTATGAGATTGGATGACTAAAGGAAAACTTACAACATTTTTTTTTACTTCAAGAGTTTAGCTTAGATCTTGCAATATAAACTTACTGGTCAACTTGACACTAAGCCTGTTTGGTAGGTTATATGCATGAATTACATGTCTTATAATTTTGATTATAAGTAATAGCTAGGTCCCAACCAAGATCAAAACCAACGAGAGAAAACGCATTTGTGTTTGGAGAAACTGTGTTTTCTTGCCTTGGTTTTTGTATACCTAGCTTAAAGACAGATCAACATGGTTGTGAAATCCTTGCATACATATTGGTCTGTTTTTATCTATAGTTTAGTTACTACAAAGTTCCTTGTTTTGCCACGCTTTTTATGATTTTTATGGTTTCTTTAGTTGTATAGTGAGTGGGTGGTGATGTATGAAAGTGGCAAGCCAATCACCGTAAGGATAGTCTGGCTCATCGCCGCCCAACCACGGCCATTTACCGTCTGCGGTGCCGACTGCGTCGTCCCCCGTCTCCGGGATCGTCTTATCATCGTCTAAGTCGTCTCCTGGAAGAGATTTACAACTAAACTTAGAGGACAGCAAAACATGGCGAAGGAAAAAGCTAGCGGTTTAACAGATTGTTGACCTGCAACAGGTCCGCGTGGTTAAATAGGTGTAATATTATATCGATGGTATAGGTATGGTTTTCACTACGCCTTTCAATTTGAGGTAGGTTAAAGCGTCTATCTGGCAACAGAGAGCCCCATCGCAATGAAGCACCTTACCACTATTACGACTTACGATTTGAGTGGCATTTCAGAGTTCTCTCAGTCTCGTGCAAGCCCTAAGCAAGAACGAACCCAGACTTCTACAATCTTTTGTAAGTACACGTGTGCTTGAATGCTTCAATGAACTCCTAAACGGATGAATCGATTTTGATTATTTTTTTCCATGGCGACAACGAAATAAGTTCTCAACTGTATTCGCTGCGGCTACATCGGTGAATTACATATTTTAGGTGTACATTTGTACGTCTTTTATCACAAACCGCATCCTGCACATTGCTGTTATCACCATCATCATCACCTTGGCTTGTTCGGAGCGACCACGAAACGATATCGTGTAACCGCATTGTTTGGCCCTTGTGCCGTTATCAGCAAAACAGAAAGCGTGGGTAAAAACATCAAATGCGGTTTTATTTGGTTATTCGTTAGGACAATGGCATTACACTGAGTCAGTGACAGTAGGTAGTAGGTACTTATTGTTTTCTCTAACCGTTCAACCACGTAGCTATTCTACCAAACTCGTCGTGAACATGCACTGAAGGATATTTCTTGGCCTTATTCCTATGTATTAGCCCGTGCGGCCCTGAATGAAAAAAAAGATTTTGTAGTTGATTTTGGGATATTCATTCTTATGAAATTGTATTACAATTTCATAAGTCAAGTCCATATGTTGTAGGTATAAGCCAAAATAAACAGAATTAGATAAACCTAACGATCTACGCCAAGCCCGTTGACTGATTAATGGTAAATATACACCTATACCTACGTACCTACGTACGTGTTTACCTACGTACTTAACTACTCATTTTGTTTATTTATTTTTTCTTTACCTATTGTTACTAGATTTAAGTTAGTACCTACCTGTGTGTGTCTATGCGCTGTGTTTGTTTGGTACCAAATAAATATTTTTCTTTCTTTCTTTCTTTATATACATTTAAGAGTAGTAGAGCCCCTTGTGAAAGGGCTCGTCCGGAAAAGTACTACCACAATACCTATTTCAGCCACCAAGCAGCATTGCTGTGTTCCGGTTTGAAGGGTATGGTTGCCGGTGAAAATACGGGCACGCGAAGTTTAACAACTTTATGCATTCAGTTGACGGTCGCAATGTAGTGCCGCGTATGCTATATTCTTTGCGCGTGTGACCTACGTAGTAAGGCATTGTTGTAGGCAAGAGATGCACTTAACATCAGGTGGACTACTTGCTTTCCCGGCTACTAGTTGTATAAAAAAAAATAGGTATATCTTAGTTTGCCATGGTTAGTCAGCAGATTCAAGACAAGTAAATGTCCGTAATTAAACTATTCTTCTTTAACGTAGAAATAACAATATCGGTTCTTAAAGGAGAACATTGCTTGTCGGATTTTGTTGGGTTCCTACTTTCTTACTTCTCTAGAGAGTACCAAAGCTAGTTCACAAAATATAGGTAAAATAAAAGCAAGGTCATTTACTGTGAACTCAGGTTATGGGTCTCTACCCCCATGATATCCAAGCTAGTCTCTCGCTAGCTATCTGATCAAGAGCCTCTGCTCTCAAAGATGGAGGAGAGATCCTATATGGAGGAGTGCCTCCATATAGATTATGGTAGGCATATTGTTTATACGTAAGTATTTGTAATATGTATGTATTATGTATCTATGTTTAATAAGATATGTTAGTATATTTAGTTTATCGTATTATTCCTATGTCAGATACCTATGTTATTTATTAATTAATTTGTTTAATATTCATTAATTGTAAACTTTTTTCCCATCTATTTAATTTTGTTTCTCTCTACCTAGGTTTGCTGGAAAATAACTCTTTTTACAAGCTTTTATTTAACTTGCAATGTATGTAACTGCACTAAGCTTGTCGCGAGATTTAAGTACTCGCATTTACTTAAATTCTACACAAGAAAATCTCTTAAGGTTGAAGTTTACTTTTTCTTTTAAGAGCACTTAAATAATTCAAACTAAGCAAATACGAAGCTTTTATTACATATAAATTGTGTAATGACGTTATTTATTTTTATTCTTTATAATATTTTATTATTTATACGTACTTATTGACATTAATTATTTGAATTAACAGTTTGTATATTTATTTAAATTGTCATTATTTTAGTTCCTCAGTTTTGTAACTTATTTTATTATGTGATTTATTTGCTTAATTTATATGTACCTAGTTAGAAATTAGTACCTGTTTATAATGGTTGTTAATAGATTTATAAATCTGAAATAAAATGAATTTATTATAAGTTGATAGTAAAAGTTTTAGAGTCAAAGTTTATTTTTGGTCTTTTTAGCGCATTTTAATAAAAGCTTGTTTTTAAAAAGAAATTTTCACTCTTAATTTATTAGCGTTAAGATCGCCTTTGACATATCCACTTTTTAATTCTATGTTTGTATGCTTACTAAGTGTGTGCAATAAAGTATAAAATCGAACAACAGAACTAAACGCATTTATGTGTGCTATATAAAGCATTAAATGTGTGTTTTATAACCGAAATACAAACGGTGGGTGTATTTTGAGTCACTCGATATTTTTAAAGGTCTGTTCGTGACCAGCACACAAGGAAAAGGGCATAAGCCTCGAAATAGTTAGTTGTAGCATTTACACAATTTAAAATATCCTTAATATCATATATTTCTTTTTTTGCACTATGGGGAGGTACTTGGCCTTCATATGGAAGGTGGAAGCGCACTTCTCCCGGAATCTGAGACACGGAGGAACTGGCTATCTTACCTCTGAACGCCGGAACACAATAATAACCTACCTATGAAATAAAATAAGAAAAAAGGTACCTACACCAACACCAATCAAAACTGAATATGTATCTGCCTATCTAGGTTTTTGTGTACAGTGTGACAAATTTATCAACAGCATCTGTCAATTTGGATCTGTGAAACAAGTGTGGAAATATATATCTACAGTTTCGCCAAGGTTGTTGATGATACGGAGGGCTCGCGTGAACGTAGGTTAGTCCTCGCTCTCGACTTCAGATAGTGGCATAACAGACCCATGTATGTATGTCGCAACGATAATAGCAGAACCTGCTCACCAACTACGTCCACTTCCTTGGAAGTGCCAGAATATTGAAGTATTGTTGTTATTGCGACAGGATTAGGTAAGATGCTGGTATCTAGCCAGGCGGCCTTACACAAAATCCTACCACCAACCAAACCAAGCACAATATTGTATTCCCCCTGGGGACTACAATACCTAGCCCGGGTTCGAACCCGGGACCTCTGGATAATAAGTCTTAGGTATATAAACTTAACACTCTCAGTTTAACATGTAAAGCTACCTCCGCGTTGAACCAGAACTTACCAACATCTAGAATAACGTGTGTGTTATCATCTTTGGGGTCCAGAAGGCCATCGTCGATGCCTGGGTAGGAACCGTTCTTTGGGGTGTGGTCTGCGTCCAGGTCGTCTATTTCTGGACCTAGAATATAAAAAAAACAACAATTAGGTTCATGTTTCTTGTTCAAGAATCCTTGTCTGATTTCGGTTATTTCTTTGTCAGATCAGATCCAGAGACCCCGGGTTCGATCCCCAGGCGGCGTAGGTGCTATATTGTGATTGGTTTGGTTGGTAGTAGGATTAGGTTTAAGTCCGCCTGGCTTACTTAGTTCTGTCGCTATAACAACAATTTATTTTGAGGTAAGATAGCCCTTCCTCAGCTTGTTGAGGATTCCTGGTGAAGTGCGCTTCCACCTTCGGCCTTATCATAACTTGAAAATCAGGTGAGATGCTGGCCAAGCACATCCCGTCGTGCAATAAAAAAACATGTATATCGTGACTGTTTGATGTTCCAAATAAACAAAAAGCAACAGTTTAAAAGGAGCGTATCAAAAATAACAAGTAAGGCATCTCTAGAATTTAAAGGCGAATTTAGTAGTGTCAAACGATTAGGTCATCATCTTCCTGTTATTGTCCCGCTCTAGGCAGGGTCAGTACAAGCTGGCTCTTCTGTTTCATTCACTTTTATCAGCTATCACGCCGCCGTAACACTATTGCGCATTCCGATCATAGTCACATCCATCTTTTTAGGGGGGTATGGCTCATAGTTTTATGACCAGCCGCCTGACGTCAACCCTTGGCAATACTTGGTTGTGTGAAGTGATTAGGTTTTTTTTTATAAACAACTTGGAGACGAAACTAGCAAGCAGTCCACAAAGAAAATAGCATACGCGGCACTGCGCATTACGCACCGCGTTTCCGTAATTTCAGCGGCAACCATACCCTTCAAACCGTAACAGAGCAGTGCTTGGCGGCCGAAATAGATATGGTGACAGTACTTCCCCGGACGACCCCTATCATAAAGGGCTCTACTACTCTTGGGTTAAGGATATAGATGGAGGGGAAACTATATCACGGGAGAATGTGGAGTGTGAAACTAGCACCTAGAGCAGTCAGGTTTTTTTTTTATTGTACGACGGGGAAGCTCTTGGCCTTCATTTCATCTGGTTACAAGTTAAGATTAGGCCGAAGGTGGACGCGCACTACACCCGGAATCTTCAACAAACTGAGGAAGTACCACCATAATGCGTAGGTACCCATAATGATTTCTGCCAGATATTGGACAGATATCTAATACATTGATAAAATTGAAGTCCACTAAGGTAGAGAGAAGTATTTGTCTAGTGAAGGTTAGTATAGCAGTCTCACTTGCATTATGAGCATAGCTTTGGAATGCAGCCCTGCAGCATAGCTTTAGATCTCTTGTAAGAGGAAGCTGTGCATATTTAAAATTATTGTGCGAGTTGTAATCTAAGAAACTGATCTTATGTGATGTATATTAGCAAACAACTACTCGACTACCGTATGTAAATTATGCTAAACGTGGTTTATAATGCATCACAGCCAGCAAGTTCAGTGTGTAGGTAATAGGAAAATAATGTAGGTATTTATTTATCTACATACCTGTCTATGTTCAGACGAGTTTATTAGGTAGGTGAAGTGAGGCTTATTGCTATGCTATGCGTTTGCATTCATAAAGTCGAGTCAGATTAACATGCGGAAACATCTAAATCGTATAAACAGTTTTTTAAAGTGATTATGGAATTCAGATGTTAAGCCCTGTTTATGTAAAATTGAATAATTGAACGATAAAATATATGGACTGGTATACACTACCTCTATGATAATGACACGTATTAGTATTTTCGTACATATTCCTGGGGTTCGATAGAAAAATAATCATATTACCTATATATCTAATAACTGCCATTTGAGCCCTGCCGGCAAAGCTGTGACAAGGCAAGCCAACCTATTGCAGTAAAGGTGAATCAAACTGTCTAAAAGCCTGTAGTTGTACTGTACTAAACCATTGTATGAAAACGGGAACGGGGCTTATGCAGTGTGTCAAGGCTTAGCACAATGTGGTTAGTAAGTTACCAATGATTAAACGTACCAAAGGGTTTCCGAGAAATGTGTCATGCTTTGTAATCCAACTGATTCTTGTGTTGATGCTACTCGTATCAAAGATTTCAATAATAATGCATGCACTACTCTATAAAAAAAGTCTACTCGAGTTTTGTTGTAAAATACCTGCTATAGTACCTACTTACGAGAGAATACCAAAGAAACAATTTGACAGAAAAACCTTTTTTTTTATTATAAGTACGACGGAAAAGAGCTTGGCATTGACTGAGGACTGAGGTACTGACTATCTTACCTCTATGGGACTGGTTATCTTACATACCTCAAATGCCGGTAGGTCAGATCAGACTTAGGTAAAATGGTAGTCAGGCGGACTTAAACAAAGACCTTCCACCATCGAAATGGTATTTATAGTTGTAACGTGTGCTGCAAAAAATATAACAGCAAGTAACATAGGTAAGGTACTGACCTGCTAGAGGAGGCTTCTGCTTGGCCCTGTCAGGTTCTAAGAGAGGCAGCGAGGAGTTATCAGAGTCTTTCGTAATGCCATTCTGAAACAAAAAAACAAACCTTCTTTCAACAATTGTAACATTATTTACGCGCAATGTTTATACACAAGGCTAATAAAGATACTATGCATGGCTAATGCTAGGCATTAGTATATTTATTAGCATATTATAATCCCTAATAGCATAATGCATAGTGTATGTAATGCCTTTGGAATAATATTCCGTATGACATGAGGAGAGTAGATTCGAAGGACTGTTTTAAAAGACTGATTCGTGAGCATTATCTCAAATCCTAGTATTACGTTCTTTAGTCTTCCTAGTTAGTATTTTATGAATTTGTTATAATGTTTTTGATTTTGTATAAGTATTTTCATTGTTGATGTTAATTATTTTTGTGTAGGTTCATTTAGGGGTACCTAAGTATTTAAATATATTAATATTGATTCTTATTTATAATGTTATAGTATAGTTGAGTATGCAAATAAAATACGTATAGTATAGTAGATTTAAATATAGGTAGTAAGTATTAATTCTAGGTAATTAGTTAAGTTGCTTAGTTTTATTATTAATAGGTAGGTATGTTAGCACGCCAACCTCTGTATTTTTTCTTACAATCTTGGTTTGGTTGACAGTTAGAAAATGCCATCGGCATTATGCCCACCCATTGTACACTAGTTATTTTGTGCAATAAAGTGTTAAATAAATAATAAATAGTGTAAACACAAATAAACATTGCGGGTAATTGCGGGTTGTAATAACAAGTACCTGTATAAATTAATGTTTATTTTAGTACTTTAGTACACCAATTCGTCTGCTCTTAGCTATCCTTTCCATCCAAAGGTTTAGTTTAATTTTTGTCTTGCTTGTTTGTTTATTTTCGTTTTTTTTTTGTGTACAATAAAAAGTTTATATACCTATCTATCTATCTAGTATATTATACCGCTATGAATCTTAACCTAAATATATGAATTCGTAGTTTGGCTGACTGACTGACAATCACGCACCCTAATCAGTGATATTTTATAACGTAGGGGCATTATTTTTATTTTATCATCACACCCTTGTCGGTGTACAACTATTCGTACAAAAGATTTCAACGCGCGCACAACTAATCACGTACGTAGTAAGTACTTGTAGTATATTCTGTAAAGTGTTTTATAAGACTTCAAAATAAGGATTAATAAATAGGGAAATATTTATATTCCTTCTGTGAACTACTGAGAGCTGAACGTTAATTTGTTTTATACCACGGTGAATCGTTGATACAAATATTTGTTTGACATGTTTCCATGATTCTTCTTTACATGCATGCGAACATGATTATAGAACTGACCTCACCTAGCATGGAATATGGGCCGGAGAGTGAATATTCTTCATCACACAGGCTTGTTATCTAAGGTTGGTACAACTGGAGAAAGCTCCCACTTACATACGTAAAGATGCATCTCTAACTGAATCTTCTAATAAGCTTATGGAACGTACCTATTACCTACTGCTTTCAATATGACAGTTACCTTCCCTAGCTAAAAGCCCAGAGATGTTTTTTTACTGTTCAAATAGTTGTAGTGTTTCACTAATACCTAGCATAAGTTGTTTTGCATTTTGTAATATATGCCTCTAGTAAATTTAGATAGACCCCGATTCATTTGTGCACCATCAACCTCTAAATCCTCTCCACCAAAAGGAAGTGTGACGAAATCGATTCAAAATTTTAGCTATCCAGTTTTATTTACAAGTTATGAATAAAGTAATTTCATTTCATTAAGATTTTTAACGCCCAATTTTGACAAAGTATTTACTAAAACATCATAACATGTTCTATTGGCCCTAAAACTACGCGAGTCATAATAAAGCTGTTAAAATTACCATAATCTCTAGGAATTACCAGACACAAGTTTGTGGAGCAGTCTGCCGGTCTCAAGACGGGTTTTCCCAGAAACCTGCGTGTATATGTACAGTGAGTCAATTGTAGAGAGTGCCGTAATTAATTATTGCATGTCTGGCTGCATGCAACGTCATTTCCGCCCGAAACACAACACACATGTTTTCCTTATTAGATTACTTTTTAGATGCTGTATTATCTCTGACCCTGTACTTACTAATTCAGAGCAAAACAAACAATGAACTGACGTGATTAGGTAGCTAGGAGTAAGTAGCTAGTAGTGAATTTGACTTTTTGTGCTTTAAATAAAAAAAAAACCTACCAAGAAGCTCACGTAACCATGAGGATTATAATACTATTATTATACGAGGATTAGTGATCACAAAATGGTCCCTTTTCCGGGAAAGCTCGTGCCAATTAGGTACTCTGCCCCCTCAGCACGGGGCGGGGATAAAATTTTTGTCCTCTGTTTTTATCCACCATCGGGAGACAAAATGCTCTGACAAGGTGGATAAAAACAGAGGACAAAAATTTTATCTCCTCCCTGTGCTGAGGGGGCTTATGATGACTCACTTATTAAAGCTGAAATTGTTCGTTATTTCATCAACTTGTATGTAACTATTCCTACCTTAAATATGTTTAATTCATTCGAAGTTAACACCAAAAATACTATTTCTCTCTTTCAAAGTTATTTAGCTCTTGTAACATATTTGCCGTGGCGGTTGCGGCTTAAGAATCAACCCCTACTACTTAGCCAATTGATGTCGTAAAAGCCAACTACGTGATATCACCAGAAGAAGAGCAGCAGCTTAATACTGTGTATTGTTTATTATTTACACCTTAACCGCGATCACCAATCCACCTGCCACCTGCGTGGTGGTTCTGGCAATACCAATTAACTTAAATAAACCATAAAAGAATGAGGACATACATAAAGCTATATTAAAGCTCATCGAGTGAGTATATACAAGTCTGCAAAAGGAACGACTTATGCTCTATATATGTTCGCCTATGTATGATCTATTTTAATTCCAAGGGCAACCTATTGAAAATATTTACCGCTTGATACTTCGTACTGTGGCTTCATTACATTAAGATTATGAGTCATTTTACTAGTTTCCAGGAGGAAACTAATAAGATAAATAAAAATAAAATTCTAGTAGGAACTAGCCATTCCTATGTTGAATTCTTCAGGACCTAAATCTAAGCTACGTATAAATATAGAAGGGTAGGTATAGATGAATACAAACGAGGAAGAATAAACAAAGTAAGGATAGGCAGCATAGTGTCAAATGAAATAAATAAATAAGCATAGGTATATTTAGTTGTTATTTCTAATGTTTGTCAATTAGGTGCCCATATAATTACCTACCTCTGCCTAATCTATGTCATTGCTAAGTGTTTACCCTTGACACTGTTACTTAATTATATTATTTCTTATCTTCAGCTAATAACGAGCTATATCGGCCAAGAATGCTCAGTAGACGTAGCTCTCCCTGCATCATAACGTAGTTTTTCGTTCCGAAATTACATCCGATCCAAATATTTCAAGCAAAATCGCTAAAAAAATGGCAAAGTTAATGGAGTAGATTTATCTATCGGAATGTGCTCGTTATGGAATAAAGTTAAATTCTATCCACTCCCTTTCACCAGAGGGGAAAATTTCAAAATAGCATAGCAACGTGAAATTATTTTGTTTAAAAATAAACTATAGCTCTTTTAAAGAACATTTTCTAATCTTTATTATAGTCATACAAGTCATGACTGAAAAAAGGAAAGATTTTGAAATAAACTAAACTTTAGGCAAATAAAAAGGGGTTCGGGGGGGGGGTGAAGCTCTCTCATGAGGAGGGAGAGTGGATATAACGAACACATATATAAATTTATCCCCTATTAATATATCCCATAGATAAATTTACTCCATTAATTTTGCCATTTTTTCCATCTTATATACAATGCTTGAACTAAAAATAAGTTTTGTAGGTATCATCGGGTACTGTCATTCTAAATTGACAAGTAATATCCCTACACTGTAGGTACCTATAGCATGTCTAAAAGAGTAGGAATAGAAGAGTTATAATAAAGCCACATAACTTTTGAAACTATCATGGTTTTTAACGCTATAACTAATACTATCCGGTATTGCTTCGAAATATCAGAAAACTCATTTACCAACAAATCATGGTAAATATACCGAATGCAGCCTCTACTACTTCAGGATATATAGCCTGTAAGTTCATCTAAGATTTTCGAAAATTATTGCCGGCTTTTCAGAATGATCATCATTATGAACTCTCAAAATGCCAATCATTGCGAAATCACATGTAATGTAATGCGTAAGTCATCGATGGTTTTTTGTGTGTTTGAAGGTCATAAAAGAAATATGCAAACAAGTACAGTTAACATAGCATTGTGGGCGGGTTCAATGAACCGAATCGTATGTACCTAACATGTACAATTGCGTGATGTATAGCAAGCAGAGATTTCAGGCAGAGGTATTTCAGTATATTGAGATTTTTCATTAAACCACATAGGTACACATTTAAATTCGGATTAAGTACAGAATACCTTCTTCGTGTAGGCACAGGTATCAGAATACTTACAACCCTGTTAAGGGATAAAATTAGAAATAAAAGCTACGTGATACCTATATCTATAACTATGTAGGTAATTTGTGTTTAGGCTTCTCTGGTATAGGTCTCTTTTAGACAAGCATGTAGAACATGCTTGCGCGCCTCTTATTTTTTTAAACGATTATAGTTCTACTTTTGTCCATAATCTCCCGGGAAGCGATTATTATTGACCGAGCGAGCGAAGCGTCTCAGTTTCGAGATTGGCCAAAAATGCTTTTGTCCGCTGTCTGTCGGTTTGTACTCGCCTACAGGTCGCATTTTTCTACCGATTTTGATGAAAAATTGGCACACATGTTCCTTGATTTATTAAAATTTTTTTAGTTGTCGATAGGGAAAATGAGGAAAGTGTGCTGTAGCGTTATTTAAAAATGGATTCAAATTAAATGTAAAAGACACACTAAGAATTTAATTCTACACAAGATGTTATGAAAAAAAAAAAAAAAGGGTGAGTGGAGGGGGAAAAGGGGAAAAGTTTACTGAAGGATTTTTTTTTCGGAAAATGTACCAACTGCTTAGTCTGATTAGTAAAATCAGACTAAGCAGTCCTCTCCGTCTTTGCAATACAAATCCGTAGACACCAGGTTCAATCTCCTCAGACCAAGGGAACGCGAGTAATCGCTAAAACTTATATATATATATATATATATATATATATATCTTATACCCCTATTTGCTCTAATAGGAAAAGTGAAAGCGGAAAGCATCGGTTATTGCATAGGTTTTAAGGGGCCTGCGATACAAACAAAGAAAACGTCCTTTAAAATCTGGCAATCAGCGATCATATGATGACAACTGTAGGACCTACGAAATATCTGTCACCTGCGTAGCGAAACAAAACACGCGACAGAAATATTTCGCGGCTGTCACATAAGCCCGTAATTGAATCAAGGCTGCATTCCACGCATAGACCGCGGAAATATAAGGTCTAGTTGTCCACAATGAAGTAACTATAAGAAATATATCTATATACATGTTATTCATTGCTTTTTCAACGTTACGCGATCTATTTTAGTTTATCCTGTTAATTTTCCTGTAAGTGATGCCAAAAAATCACATACCACACCACTGATGTGATTTAGAGAGTGATTTCAAGTACCGAGTACTGTGACATCGTCATCTTTATTTACCTACCTACCTAAAGCAGTAGTATTAAGTTCAGAAATGAAGTATTTCTGAGGTTTCGAGCACCGGTGTCCCGTTGTGGTGATGTATTGTACATTGTCCACATTGGTTTTAACTAACCCTACCCCAGCCAGCCTCCTCATTGAAATATCTGAGCAGAAGGTAAGTACATTGGGTTGCTGATGACACAAATAGAGGATAGATCAAAACATCAGAAATGACCCAGTCCGCTGATATCACTGATTGTAACTATTATTTTAACTTGTGGTCACCCACCGGTGTCAATCCAATCCAATAAGCTCCCAGGCTCGATCCCCAGATGAGTACAATATTTTGCTAGGTTTGGTTGGTGGTAGGACTTTGTTTAAGTCTTCCTGGCTAGCTACCACCATCTAAACTAAGTCTGCCATAATAACAATTCAAAAGAGGTACCTACGATAGCCATGCCGGGTGATAGTGAAGTGCGCTTCCACCTTCGGACTAATCGCAACTTGAAACCAGTTGAGAAGAAAGCAAAGCGCTTCCCCGTCATCCAATAAAAAAATGAATTTATAATTGCCGTAGGGGTCAAGCTAGAAAGTTATTTGACCACTTGAGAGGGCCTCGGAGTACCGCTGATTTTCGCTACCTAGTACAAACAAGGTTTGTCGTTCATTTCGAAATGGGTCGTCCGATTCAAATGAAACTATGGAGGCATATTTGGATAGAGTTAATTTGTGCCTGTGCTCTTGCTCCATAAAAATGAATTTCAATAATAATTGATGTTTTTAACAAGATACATAATAGGCTAAAGTTATACAACGTCAGGGTTTTACTTCACACTAAAATAATTATAAAATACGTTTTTCTAGGTATGCTAATGTATTTTATCATGTTTTGCCTAACTTGGTACCTACCTATATTTTTAGGGTAAGTTATAAAATGGTATTTTTATATTTAATCATACATATTTTTTTGGCTTTATATAATTGACATATTACTTATTTTATGGCGGAGTAGTCATAGTGCTCCCAAAAACACCATGCTTGTTTAATTCGAATTAATAGCCTATTATTGTCCATAAAACATACATAAGTACTTAGGTACGTACTTAAAGTGATGTTCTCATCACTTTAAGCACGTACAACATTTTTTTTTCTAAGCAAAAAGCTCTGTTGGTGTGTAGGTGATACAATTCATTCCGTATTTCACCGTTCCTTATACGGACAGTCGTATTCTGTTTGGGTCCCGTCCGATATATGACTCAGCGAATTATGACGCAAACGTGCTAACGAACGCGGCATCCGCTGCTCTAAAGTAAACGTTTACCAACTCTATTTAGTGGTAAAAAGATACTTACTTAATATATTTATTCAAAAAATATGATTAAATAATAAAATTAAACTATTTACATGGGAATCAGTCGGCTTACCTAAGGACCGTAACAACGGACTGTAGGACACCACTAGGTTTCTTATTAAATTTGTATTAAATTCGTTTTTCTGATAAATATGATCTTGTTCTAACGATTACTACATAGAGTCCTTCCTTCATTTTACTATAATATTAGGAATAAGGATTTGCATGATTTCCATTGGTTTGAATACTAGATTGCTTATTAAAATTAAAAGTGAATTCAAGTACAAAGTAGATTTTTTCTTTAATAAAAGTTTATTTTTTTACCCGGAATCACAATTTGGTATCCGGCCGGATATTGAAATAATAATATACCACCGGATACCGGATCCTATCCGGGTAACCGGTACATCTCTAGTAAGTATACAAAGTACTTTTGGTTGCGCGTGACTTGAGCAGATTGGTAGAGCAAGAAATCTCAAATTCCTAAAATTGTATGGTTTTTAGTATTCTTTTCTTAGAATCAAAACAAGTCTTCTAATGTGGATAAAATATTGAGAAATTCGCCATTACAGTTACAGGCTACATGTAACTAAGAACAATAATATGATTGATTCCTATAAATTCTTTTGATTTACCATAGCAAACTGCTCGTTAAGTTTCTGCGTTTTTTTAACTTTTGCGATTAGAACACATTATTATGATTCGAAAAACGCGTATCTTAATATATATATCGTCCACGGATGGTGCAACCCCGCTTAAACGTCGGGATAAATGGGTTGCATACCTAAGACCAATATCCATTATATAGGTAAAAATCGCGATAAATACCCGTTTTTCAGATCAAAATTAAGTTTTTGCCTTACTGTTACTGTATGATTCTTTACATTATGTAACATTTCGTCCTCGATAGTGACTGTTGTTATAACAACATATGTATGGCTACCACAAGTTTAAGCTATAGCTTAAACTTGTGGTAGCCATACAGATCGTATACTTAGTTTAACTAGAATTCTTAGGGTAATGCTACCCACGATTCAGATAATTAATATTTTTATAACTGATATTTTTGCATATTAATTACAACTTTATGTTGTTACTCTTCTCAGTTGAGTCGTGTAGAAAATGTATCTTTTGCGTGTTGCAGCTAAGCAACTAGTTTTCTGATACACCAGACATTCCATATGAATTATTTATATATATGAAAATTACTGCTTTATTCAAGTTGAAATATTTGCACGACTGTGGCCGTGGCTATAGGTACTTACTTTGTCTAAACAAACTGGTGAAACGCTGATATTCCCATCATCCGTCGTGGGAATTTTCTGTAATCCTTTCTTAGTGCACGCCTACACTACAAAAAAAACTTCCCTAAAATTTCAAGTCTCTGAGATCTCTGGTTTGTGCTGTGCGTTGATTTTCAGTTAGTTAGATTACAGTATTTAACAATTTTATAAATTTTGAAAAACTTCTTAGAGATTTGGAAGGATCCCTAAAAAGGAAGTATTACTAGGTTTTTTTTATTGTACGGCGGGGAAGCCCTTGGCCTTCATCTTACCTGATTTCAAGCTATGATAAGGATGAAGGTGGAAGCGCACTTCACCAGGAATCCTCAACAGTCCGAGGAACTGGCTATCTTACCAGTAAATGTTAAATGCCGTAACAGAACAATTTAAAATTATCTTTCCTTATTTTTGTCAGCAGCAAGATTAAGATTAATTTTGCGTGTAAATATTGTAGACTGGAATAAAATATTCTATTCTATTCGTATGCAGTATAGGCATTCCTAAGGAAGGATTCTTGTAAATTCCACCCTGTGGGATGAAAAAAGAGGTCTATCTGCCACTTATCTGTGCATTATCTAGACACGCCAATCTAGCCAAATCCGCAAGATCGAAACGCAACCTCTAACATCCCGGAGCCATCACCTGACATGTTCCAAGAGTTGGTGATAAACCCGGAGATTGGATCAGCTAGAAACCTCACTAATTATTGAAGATGCCAGCGACTTCAACAGAATTGAAGCTCAGCGCAGATAAAACGATAGATGTCTATGTAACGATAATCGATATCTAGAAAGAAATACGCGGACGACGTCGCGGGCAAAATCTAGTCAATTAAAAAAATTATAACGATTGAGAAACATATTTTCTTAGCGTGTGTATATCAGGAACTTTTTCTACAGTAGGTAGATGTAACAGTTTTCACCTGTACATAAAACTTATGATTTCAAATCTGAGGGCTCGAAGCTCAAAAGAATTCGAATAGTAAGCTGACCCCAAAAGCGCCATTAAACGAATATCGAGTTCCGTTGGTCCAGAAAAGAAACACTTCATGGTATTTTGAGCTTTCTTTGAAAGAGAAAGGTGATTGTCGTCATAATACCTACTATAAAAAATATTGACTTCTTCCCGCCAACCCGTGGCTATTGCAGCGCCACCTACCTTGTGAATCTAACCTATCACGAGACCAACTCAAACAATGACAAAAAAAACTAATTGGTCCACCCATTTAGCAGGAGTTCAGTATAATGTACAGAAGATACAGTCTGGTGCCAGAAATGTTTAGCGGTGTTCCTTTAACTATCAGATCAAGCGAGGGAAGTCAAGTTGTGAACTGAACACACAAAAGTTAGGTTCCACAGTTTTGTAAAGCTTCAAAGCCTAACCTATAACACAGTCTGTGTATTTAGTGTATGTATGACATAAAATACGATATTTCATTATTTTTCATAGATGAATCGTAGACCTAATAATTATGTGTAGGTATGAATGACATTTTTTTTTATTTCGATGTGTTTATAATAATGAATCTGCCAAATGAAATACCAATCGTCGTCGATGAAATGATATGCAATGCAACAACTCAACTACTTCCATTGGTAGGTATGAACCTCAATGACTTTTTGTGATAAATGTTTATTATCTCTTGCGTTCTGTTAATTACTCACTGCAATTATTTTTGGTAATGCTCAAGTTAAAATGAATACTCACATGTCTTCCGCGATTCTTTTCATTGTTCACTAGCTCTATGTCGTCAGTTTTGTTCGATTCCGGTTTTCCAAAAATCATTTCCAGCGTTTTATCGTCAATATTATTCGACTTTTCGTCCACAATGTTCAGCTTTGTGTTATCCAGGGCCATTTTTGTGCTCTAACTTGATTGTATTAGTGATAAATCGCACTATTTAAATGTTAAACCTAATAAATGTCGCGCCGCGTCCGTTCGCGGCGAAGTATCTTAAGAACTAACCAAACCAAAACCAAATTGGTGAGTTGTGCTTGTATTGTATGTATATGTAGACAAGATCACACGCAGAGCCAATGAGTCAAATAGTATTCTACGCGCAGAGTTCACTCGCGGACAAGTTTTATATAATGAATGTATGGGTATCTAAGAATACCTATCATACTGCGCGACCGTCTCCAATGGCGGTTAATTTTTAATTGAATAATATTTTATACCCGGCAGATTTTTATGTGAGTGTCCTACCTACCACAACTACATTGTGTGAGTTGTATAATAGGAAACCCCTGTTACGCTAGTTTGTGACGCTGTGTAGATCTAACCTACGTATTTGCATAGCTGTTTCAGTCAGGCTAAATATTGCCGTTATGACTTTAATATTTGTGATTAATCACTACTAATCGGGGCTTAGTGCCCATCATCCCGTGGGAATTTCTTTATTCCTTTCTTAGTACACACATATACTAAGAAAGGAAGCTACCCTGAAAATTTAAAGTATGTAGACCAATGAATTTGCCCGTGGCGGTCGGGGCTCTAGAATCAACCGCTGCAACAACCCATGGATGTCGTAAAAGCAGACCAAGGGATCTCACGAGAAGACGGCAGCAGCTTCCTCTGTGTATTATCTACACCTTTACTGCGATCACCAATGCCCCTTCCAAACGTGGTGATTATGGCAAACCCTCCAACTTTGGAGGAGGCTTTGTATTAGATCAATAAATATCGCTAGCGAGTTTCATTACTCCACTTATGGGAGGCGAGTATACCTCTTCAATCCCACGAAGGCATTAGCTTGCAAAAGTATCCTGACCTTGTACCCATTATTTTTTGTACATGTTGAGATATGGCCGAAGGTGGAAGCGCGCTTCACCCGGAATCCTCAACTTACTGAGGAACTGGGTATCTTACCTCTAAATAATTGTAATCTAGTTCCCATATTACAAGCTATGGTTAGTTTGGGGCTAGATGGCGCTGTGTAAAATTCATGTCCTAAAATATTAAAAAAAAAAAACAGCAATTTTTTGAATTCTTGTTATGGCGACAGAATTAGGTAAGATGGTGGTAGCTAGCCAGGCGGACTTACAAAGTCCTACCACCAACACACCAAACACAATATTGTACTCCCCTGGGGATCGAAACCCGGGACCTCTGGATCTGAAATCGGTGGGTTGAACCACTACACCACAGAGGCGGTTAAAACCACCTTCACCTTGTAAAATCCCTTAGTACTCTTCTACAACATTCGTGGACTAAGGAGGAGTTCCATACCACAAGAGCGAGTCACGAAAAGTAAGTATTGGGTGTAGGTAGGTAAGTATACGTGTTGGTCCCTAATAAGGCATTCCTGCAGTAAGTAGTACCTACTAGGTACATGGTAGTAGGTACCTACGTACTTTAAGAACTCACTGTACTTAAATATTCATTTTTGCAGCAATAAAGTGGGTATTACGAGTAGGTACATCGATTGACCTACGTAATAGGTGGGTGGTGGGGTAAATGGTGTCCTACGTAGTATGTGTTAGTGCTGCAACTGGGAATCTCCATTTTTCCGGTTATTCGTTTTAGTTGGTTGAGTTTTGATCTCGATACCTAAAGAATATTACTGGTATGTTTATACTAAGAGAAGAAAAAGAGAAATGGACAAAAATAATAACAGAATGGTGTATTGAAGAAACAAAGGGCGACAGACAAAACGCTGGGAAGATGAGATTAAAAAAGTGATACGACTAGCAAAGGATAGAGAAAGGTGGAAATATTTAGAGGAGGCCTTTGTCGAAAGACAAGTTGTTAATATTTGAGTGTAACTGATTGCCGGAAACTACAATTTACCTAACAATATTTTAGATTAAGCACTAACATTAACATAGGCTTCTTACTAACCAAAAGTATTGTAAAACCAACAGCAAATAATGGTTTATTTTTATTTTATTTTATTTTTAATGCTTAAACATATTCGGTCAGCAAGAAAAATCCCTTTGGTGCACTTTCTATTTTACATGCTATGTAGTCATGTTAAATAGAAAAGAAAAAAAGCTTGAAAGCTTGAAAGCGAAGAAAGCCGCAGTTAATAAAAAGGAGTATTTGAATCCATGTACATAACTGTATTTCAAACCAGTTATAAAACGGATGAACTTTCTTACTGGAACAAAATAGGCTTATTTAATTTTTTTTGTGCGAAAATTATGCTTTTTTTCTTCTTGGCATAACCAACTTGTAGGTACTTAGTAAATGTTGGCTACTTCTTGATTTTGAAGTTTATTTTTTAGTATTTGAGTATGTGCTGAGTATTGTATTTATGCCAATTTTTCCGGACTGTATTAAGTAGGTAGGTACCTCTTTTTAATTGACCAAGCGAGCGAAGCGTCTCTGTTTCTAGATTGGCCAAAAATGCTTTTGTCCGCTGTCTGTCGGCTGTCGGCTGTCGGTTTGTTCTAACCTACAGGTCGCCTTGATTTATTAACATTTTTTAGTCGATCGCGATTTTTGATTGGGGGGGAAAAGGGGGAAGTTTGCTGTAGCGTTATTTATAAACGGATTTAAATTAAATTTTAAGGACACACTAATGATTTTTCTACACAAGATGTTGTAAAAAAAAAATACAAAAAGGGTGAGTGGAGGGAGAAAAGGGGAAAAGTTTACTGTATGATTGCATTTTTTTTTTTCGGAAAATGTATACTTACGTTTACTAATCAGACTACGCAGTCCTCTCCGGCTTTTGCTTGACAAATCCTGAGACACCAGGTTCGATCTCCTCAGACTAAGGGAACGCAAGTATTCGCTAAAACGAATACCCCTTTTTGCTCAAAAGTCTAAAAGGAATACTGAAAGAGGAAAGCATCGGTTATTGCATGGTTATAAGGGCTCGCGAGGTCTACTGTTTAACCACTAGTGTTAATAGGGATCAGAATTGAAATCTTGAGATAAATTCTCCCGCCATTTACCGCTGACTGAAAGGAGGCTCACATCACAGCTTCTATATCGTTGTTCAGTATTTTATCACCAATTTAAAAAAAAAAGAGGAGGTTCCCAATTCAGTTGTTTTTGTTTTGTTACCTCACACAGATTTTTCGATCACAACGATTTTTCGTTCTTATAATCCTCCGTATCCTGACATAGTGCACCCCTATCTTGAACCGATTCGTAACATTTGTTTAGGTGGTCATCTGTACTTATCTAATTTATCTTCGTTTCCATCATTGCTTAGATATTTTCCAGAATTCCTGATTATTACACGACTCTTAAATAGGGTGTCGTAGACGGCGTGGGTCACCTTCGGCAAGGTTTTTCAGTGAAAAAAGCTAAAAATAAGTTATTTAAAAAAAAAAACTTATTTTGTATGCGGATAGGTGGCGCTAAAAGCAACATTTTTTTTATGTATTATTTTATGAAATATTAAAAAAAAAACGTCATCTGAAAAAGTAAAGTTCTTAGTGACACAACACTACTGTAGTGTAACTAGATAAAATGGTCTGTGGTCGAAGAATTTACTCTTTGTTTTACTTCAATTGTTCGGTTGTTTTTTTTAGTTCGATTTGATAGGTTAGATTCAAGATGGAGACTTTTCTACTGATTCCTTGGAGTCAAAAAATGTAGATGTTAATTAATCTCTCCCCATGTTGTGGCGATACCCGAGTTCATAACGCATTCTATTTTGTCAAAGTACAGCTGTTGATCGTGATGGAAAGGATATTTCCTTCGCCTTGGATTTGCGCTGAGTAAGCGCCATTTATTCCCAATTACGAAGCGTTTGACCACGATTACAAGCGTTAGGCTCCAATTAGAAAACCTTTTAGTATCCGGTGGATCAATTATTGGATTTCCCTTTTTCTCAATTTGTCAGTTTCAGTTCCTTGAATTGACAAATGACGAGCTTTCGACGCGTGGAAACCGAGACGTTAATTCACCGAATCGTGTGGTATGTAGTTTTTATCTTTTATTGTATTAATTACGTTTTAAAACCTAAAAAGAAAACCGACTGCAATGAAGAATATGACTATTATCATATATATGAATAATGACAATTTCGTTTACCTGGATGACGTATTTGTTCCAATTATTCTGATTATAATTATTTTGCGTGATCCTATTAGGAAAAAACTGAAAAATACACAATTCGCTTCAAGTGTGCCAATAACATTTGAAGAGTATCCTCGATTTTTACAGTATCCCTTCATCAGATTCTGATCACCTGGGAAGTACACCAACCCTAAAAATACCCAAATCGCTTTAAGTGTGCATATAATATTTGGAGAGTTCCCTCGATTTCTCAAAGATTCCATCACCCGTTCGAGCATAATTCTCTAGGACTAATAAATTTTGTGCTTCGTTTACAAATTTTTATTTGGGAATTTGGATTTTTATTTACTTTCCACCTTTATAACCGCATTATAACTGAGTAGAAACAATTTATATATGATATTACCCTCAAAATTCGGAGGGATAGTGGCAGGTACATAAACTGCTTCTGAAGGCAGGTAGTTAAAAAATAAATACTGTAAAGGACGGTATCTGCCTCAACTTTTATCAAATATCACACGTACCTAGGGGCCAATAGCCATGAACAAAGTTTGAAATTGTTACAATAATTCATATCTAGATATAAATATCTTATCTACGTGGACGAAGTCACGGGCAAAAGCTAGATATAAAATATTTCGTGAGGACGAAAAAATCATTGAAATACTTACTGTAAGATGTCCCTTTCTTCAAAGTTCGGGTTGAAATGGTGCTCGAAACAAAATGTTTTCAACGCTTCGCCCCCTTAAAAAAGCAGTAGGTAATCTGTCTTTTATAATTTTGACTATAGTTACATTATTCTGGCTGGCTCTTAATCAGGCCAGCGAATTAGCATAGTTATTCAGCGTGGTAATGCAGAGTGTCTTGGGCACGCTTCCATCCGTCTGGTACTGGTCTGAAACAGTTGAGTTACTACCTATAGACCGTTTGTAACCGTCCTTAGGTTATCCGACTGCTTCCTTTGTATATATATCTAGTTTAATTGTACATATTATGTTATATAAACCTTAATTGTTCTTAATAGACGTGTAAGGTCTATTTTGCGCAATCATATACAGTACCTACTTGTGAAAAGTAAAGTTGCGTTGAGTTGCTAATCTGAGGTACGTTTTTAGGATAAGCATGCATGACAAATATTTACATAGCGGTCTTATATGGGGACCGAACAGTTTAGATACTAAACTTACAACTTCAACAAACGTAGGTATAAGTTTGTTGATACTCTAGTTAGAGTATCTACCTACTGAGGTACTCTAGGTAGGTACCTAAGTTGGTTGATTCATGTTATAATCACCAAAGTTTTAGTTCACCATGTTTTCTCATAAGAGTCGTAAGATAAAAATTGACCCCAATTTAATCTCAGTATGTTATCTGAGTGAGATTGGTAACAGAATAAATGAGTACCTACCATGGCCCAGTTGCCAAAAACTGATAAAAAAAACCGAACAAGTACAGACACGGACGCATACCCAAGGTTCCAACCCACATTTCAAGGCAATAAATCAGTATTGTATGTCCTTTATTTTTAAAGTGTTATTTTGTATGGGATAGTTTTGAAATTCTAATCCACAACCTATTTGTGTGACGAGAAGTGGCGGGGGTCTGTGTCCGGTAAAGTGGATGGGATGGTATTGAAATTCTGATCCGCAACCTTTTTGTGTGACGAGAAGTCTTGTGGCACTGTGTCCGATAGAGTGGATGGAATGGTATTGAAATTCTGATCCGCAATCTTTTTGTGTAACGAGAAGTGGTGGGGCACTGTTTCGGTTAGAGTGGATGGGATGGTATTGAAATTCTGATCCACAACCTTTTGTGTGACGAGAAGTGGTGGGGCACTGTGTCGGGTAGAGTGGATGGGATGTTTTTGAATTTCTAATCCGCAACCTTTTAAGTGTAACGAGAAGTGGTGGGGCACTGTTTCGGTTAGAGTGGATGGGATGGTATTGAAATTCTGATCCGCAACCTTTTTATGTAACAAAAAGAAAGAAAGAAAGAAAGAAGAAAGAAATACATTTATTTGACAAACAACATACAGAGCATTACACATTTAGTTACATAGGTACAATATACGACTACTTATGTCACAATCTCAATCACATGTAGGTTAGGTAACTAGTTTTAAAAACATAAATAGGTACAAGTATAACATAATAATATATAGGATCCGCTCTGTGCTGAGTCCGTCAAATTGGTCCTGCCTCAGCTTAATGCTACCCCTTGCAGGACAGCGCTGATTTTCAGGCAGAGCCTTACGAAGGATGACGTCACTATAGGGACAAATACTTATACATAAATAATAATATACACAAAAATAGTTCAGGAAACCTATAACAAAGTAGAGAGAGCATACATCTAAACGAATAAAGAAATAAATAAATAAATAGGCAAATATTTATCAACGATTAGGCATTAATATAAAATGTAAAACTTGAAAGAGTGTATATAACAACTAAGATAAGGTAAAAAATAAACCGAAAAGCTTAAAAACGAATGTCACCAACAAATAGCTACTAACCTACGACTAAGAAGATGAAAGTGGGGGGTTGTGGGGGAGGTGGCTAAACTTCTATTTGAGCTAATAAAAGATTTTTTTTAAAGTACATTTAAAAATTATAAAATTTTTAAAATACATTTAAAAAGTGGTGGGGCACTGTGTCGGGTAGAGTGGATGGGATGGTATTGAAATTCTGATCCACAACCTTTTTCTGTGACGAGAAGTGGTGGGGCACTGTGTCGGGTAGAGTGGATAGGATGTTTTTGAATTTCTAATCCGCAACCTTTTTGTGTGACGAGAAGTAGTGGGGCGATGAGTCGGGTAGAGTGGATGGGATGGTTTTGAAATTCTAATCCGCAACCTTTTTGTGCGACGAGAAGTGTTGGGGCACTGCGTCGGGTAGAGTGGATGGGATGGTTTTGAAATTCTAATCCGCAACCTTTTTGTGCGACGAGAAGTGGTGAGGCTCTGTGTCGGGTAGAGTGGATGGGATGGTTTTGAAATTCTGATCCCCAACTTTTTTGTGTGACGAGAAGTGGTTGGGCACTTTGTCGGGTAGAGTGGATGGGATGGTTTTAAATTTCTAATCCGCAACCTTTTTGTGTGACGAGAAGTGGTGGGGCACTGCGTCGGGAAGAGTGGATGGGATGGTTTTGAAATTCTAGTCCGCAACCTTTTTGTGTGACGAGAAGTGGTGAGGCACTGTGTTGGGTAGAGTGAGACATAATTAAAATATTTCCCTGTGAAACAAAAGTTAAACTTCTATAGTGTCTGATGATACCTTGTTTTTTAATTATTTTATGTTATAGCGGCGACTATACAAATCATCATTCCACATTCTATTGTGAAAATGTCAACTCACCCTATATCCCGCGGGCTCTCATGGACGAACAGCGTTGGCTTAGTAATTGGGTCCTGTTCGCAACCTTTGGGTACGGAACCCTAAAAGCTTTCACTATGCTACACATATACAATACACTACAACTACATCATGTCATCAGCCCGCGACCGACCACGGTTTGATATGGGCTTCCTCCCAAACATATTCGCTACGATTCGCAGGCGTGTTGGGTCGCTATGAAGGTATAGGTTTTCTATAAATACACAGATAATAAAATACTAACGTACTGTTCTCGTCCTCCTGGCTAGTTACCACCTAAGATCTCTAACAATCCAGAGGAAGTCTGTAGTTGAGGATTCCGGGTGAAGTGCGTTTCAACCTTCGGCCTTATCGTAACTTGACACCAGGGGAGATGAAGGCCAAGCGCTTCCCCGTCATACTATAATTGTTTTTTTTATTTTACGACGGCGAAGCGCTTGGCCATCTCACCTGGTGTCAAGAAATAGATTCGACTCTTCCTGTACCTATGTAGAGGTCAATCTATGTGTCCGACATAACGGAACATCTACAAGGTGGAACATCTACAAGGTTGTAATTGTAACATGCCGTTTTGCTAGTCAGATGGTGGAAAGGGGAAGGAGGGATTCAATTCAATTCAATTCAATTCAATTCAATTCAATTCATTTATTTATTTCTCTAAATTATTACATAACAAGCTTTATAACTACACACATAGGTATACCTAAGTTATATCTATAACCTACAAGATAATGGATTAGGTCAAACATAATCCTTATGTCGCCTTTTACTACTCCCACGGTAGGATAATGAGGAGTAGTTATTGATGCGGACGCGGAATTCACGTCATGATTGTTTGTTGGTGCGTTTGGTAGTTTAGTCATTGTGTATTTAAGATAGTAATATCATCTTGTAGCGAGGAGTCATGTTTTGAATCAGTCGCTTGATAAGGCGCATGGGAGGAACCCGCTTGTGTGGTTTTATTAGTTATTACCGATAAAATAAGCATTTCAAGATGGGAGCCGCTGAATTCCTGGTCAAGTACATCCTGTTCATAGTCAATTTTGTTTTCGTGGTGAGTTGATCATAATTTATGCGTTCCATCGATTCATTACCCCCTTGCGGCGATTAATTGACAGCACCAGCAATTCAGAGCCAACATTTTGCATTCATAAATCTTTACCCTTCTATGATCATGATCAAGCCCACATCAAAGGATTGAAAACCAGCGTTGCACCAGCAAATTCCAGGAGCAATTGTATGCTTCTATGCGGGCGTTTTGGTCCATAATAATTTGCTTGCCTGCCTACTAATTGTGTGGGAATATTATTGATAGGTACTCGTACCTTAGTGGCAGTTGGGTGCTGCGCGTCGTAAGTGTTTTACAGCACCCGTCAAGTTTATCATAATTTATTTCCGTTAATTTGTGCGTAAAGTGCGCATGTGATTGGTACAAACTGATACTTGTGGTCAAGTAGATGTTGGGCCCGACTAAGCACGTTAGATTTGTATTACGTACGTTTGATAGTTTTTATTTCGCCATAAATATTGTGAAAACAGAAAACATTGTTAGTCAATAAAATGACGTAAATTATGTTACTTGCAATTTTCCTGCAATCTTTGACTCACTTCATTGCCTACCTAACCTACTAAGCCAATAGGTATCATAGTTGAAAACACTTAAGAATAATACGATGATAAATACGAGAATAACCGTGTTTCAAACCAGTTTTAGCTATGGGAGATATTTATTTATTTAACACTTTATTGCACAAAATAAACTAGTGTAGAATGGGTGGGCATAATGCCAATGACGAAGGACTATCTCTCCGTATCTACCTCCTCACATATAATACACCTCACACAGTGAATGTCCAGCCTTTCTCGTGACCCTAATACCTACTACCTATGTCATACATCTTCTACCACACATCAAGTTTAGGGACATTTTAAACCAACTTAACTTTCCGTAAAATAAAGTTTTAAGCTATTTCAATCTGAAATCTTTATATTTAATCAAAGCTTGTTTTATGCCCTACTTATATAATTAAAAAAAACAACCAACAGCTGCATATGTAATTTCTTTTTATTTCGCACATACCTACTCTTTTTTTGTTGTATAGTGGGGAGCGCTTGGAGTTATGGTACGGCCGAACAAGAGTGAAGCTTTTTTTTTTATTAATGAAAAATACTTGAAATAAATTTTTATGAGCCCTAAAACCAACGTTGGTTGGTGCAGGCACACACAATCGTACGATGGGGAAGAGCTTGGAGTTATGATAAGGCCGAAAGTGTAAGCGCACTTCACCCGGAATTCTCAAAGGTCTGAGGAACTGGCTCTAAAGGAATCTTACCTCTAAATGGCCGAACGCAACAATTTAGAATTATTGTTACAGAGACAGACTTATGTAAGATGGTGGTAGCTAGCCAGACAAACTTGAACAAAGTCCTACCACCAACCAAACCTAGCACTATATCGAAACCGGTACCTCTGGATCTTACACCGGTAGGCGAACTACAAATCACAGTGGCGGTTGAAACGGTATTTCTATGGCTTCACTGTGACCCCTGAATACAGGCTGTTTAGACCCAGTGTTGAGAACAGAGGCCCTCCATGGTATACTTTTAAGTTAGTAGTTAGGTATTTAACTCGTTGGGTTCGGAGATCTAGCTGATCTATAAAGTACCTACACACCGTGAGTGTTTCACAGCACCCAACGAGCTAAATAAACAGTACCTACCATAAAAATCATGTTGAGTGATGAGTCCCTAGCTACCTCTGAAGAACGTGTTTATTACACAGCACACACCGTTTGTAAACAAATAAACATGGATCTTATCTTACCTACGTTATTGTTAGTGTCCTATTCGCCCTATGTTAGGTACGGGAAAATAGTTCCGATCAATCTGGCCACATCTAGGTACTATCCGCGGATAAGATTAGATAATATCTAGGTACTACAAAGATAACGCTGTTTTGCCGGTAAATATCAAGCAATATAAAGGAATAGATGCCGTGTATATATTAGATTATTTTCTGCTTGCGGCTTCACCCGCCTGGTACCCTGATGCATAGGTATACCTACTTATGTTTTCCTGGTAGGACAATTTCTGTTCAAATTTTAATCCGTTCTGTAGTTTTTTTATCAGTTTACAAAACTGTCTGTTTTGTCGGTTTTGTTCATTTTTCGATGTTTGACATCCCATTAATATTTCACGGGAAATGGGCCCCCATTCTACTGAACCATTCGTTTTACTATGACAATGGTATCGTCACAGTTTTAACCGCCTCTGTGGTCTAGTGGTTCAACCCACCGATTTCAGATCCAGAGGTCCCGGGTTCGATCCCCATGGGGAGTACAATATATTGTTCAAGTTTGTCTGGCTAGCTACCACTATCTTACCTAATTCTGTCACCATAATAACAATTCCAAAAATGTTGTGTTCCGGCATTTAGAGGTAAGATAGCCAGTTCCTCAGTTAAATGAGGATTCCGAATGAATTTCCTTCGGCCTTATCTCAACTTGTAACCAGGTGAGATGAAGTCCAAGTGCTTACCCGTCAAACAATAAAAAAAAAGAATCTACGCTATGGGTGCCTTTTGTTTTTCTAGTGGCCATTCCAAATTTCGCATTTCTAATATTGGTTTTAGAAAGAAGTGTCCCAATCGATTTTCCTAGCCTTTCTAACTTAGTTAAAGTTAGTAGAATCGGTAGCGACTAGGGCCTAAATTCTATTCAATGCAACGCAGCGGACCTTGAATGGCATGCGTAGTTCACGGCGAGTCCTTGATATGTGAAATGGCTTAGCTTCAGCGATCATATCTTCCACGATACTGTGGCATTTACTTTGAAATTAATATAAGTTATAGTTCAGGATAGATGCTAGAACGCTTGTGTTTTGAAAACACGATTACATAAAATTTTCTCGATCGAAAAAAAATCCAAAGATCTAATTTGTACCAAAAATGTTCGCCATACAACAAATACGCCCAATTAGGCCTTGACACTTTGTACAGTAAATAAAAATATACAGTAGACGGTCTGTGTTTTCGATTTTCAAAATTAAAATTTGTTTTACCGTAAAAAAACAAAACGTAGAAATTCGCGCATATTTCCGTCATCTGGTGGTCATAAGCGCCGTGTTTGAGCGCACAGCAATGTCACCTTTATTATTACTATGTTGGTTCGAAACTAGAATAAAGTTGGGTTGAGTTGCTAATCTGAGGTACTATAGCCCGTTAAAACTTATACAGCACTTCAAGCGTATAGAATAGGTAAATACTTTATAGTTTCTAAATTTGAGAGTTACAAATTCAGAGCAGTGCCCACCGCCTTACCACATATAGAAAGTAAAATACTGTGATATTAAAGGTATACAAGTAGGTATTTTACTCGTCCCATATAGCTTTGCTTAGTTTGTGACTGGATGGCGCTGTGTCAAATTAATGTCCTGATATATATATTTATTATTATTTGTAGGTTCGGTGTCACCAAGCTAAGCTTACAAAAAAATCAACTTTATCTATCGCTTAAATAACTTGAAGCCTTAGAATTTAGGTCTTAATATCTAGTGTTAATAATCTTAAAGAAAAATGTAGCCATGTTAAAATTTTAATATCATATTATACAGTAGTACCTAGGACCTACAACATAATTTCAGCTCATATGTACCTACACGTCCATTGCTGATCATAGATCACCCCCGATCGATGCTACAAGCAGCCATCCATTACTGACTTTGATCTTCTTTCATTTTCTGAATTTTAACCATAGTAAAACTCCAAACATAAATCATGTGGATGCAAGTCGCCTCGGATCCATAGGCTAACAATGGTAGCACATAGACTTTCGTCTTGAGACTGCAGTATCTTTGGCGAGATGATATTGCGAAATTTCCAGAACGCTGTTTATATGTGAACGCAGATTAAAAAAATACCTGAATAACTGCGATTTGTTTTTTACCAAAGCCGCGATTGGTGACCCTTACCCTAACACCAATGCCTATCTACAACTTCTTGGTATTGGTAGGTACTGAAGGGTATGGAACTTACAAACAAAATACCTTATCAACTCAATGTCAACTAACATATTAGGTACCGATTTGGACGGATTTCATCATGGATCCGGGGACGCCCGGACTTTGTTCCTGTCATCCCGGGGAATTTCCCAAAATCAGATCTTAGGTCTTTATCCTAGGATACATGCTACACACACCTTACTATAGAAGGATGCTACCTACAATAAAACAATTAATCAAGACCTCTAGTTGGAATTGTGCGTCAGAATGTCGGTCAGCTGTTGCACAAAGATTTTTAAGCAAAGGAATTTATGAAGTGTGCGTGGATGGAAAAAAGCTAAGTGTCGGAAATATCGAAAAACGAAAATGAGTCTAGAGGCCAATTGAACACCAAACCTGTATAATTTTTTTATCAATTTCCCGAGTGAACCAAAACAGGTCCTATTAAAATAATGATAAGTGAAAAAAAAACACCATCTGCTCGACTTTGTATTATGCAATCTCAACGTGAAGCAAAGCGGTATCTCCCAAGGAAGGTAAAGTTGTATACAACTGCCAAGGGAGTAAAGTTTTTTGAATTTGGAACATCTGTTGTGGAAACTTGTAAAAAGCTCTAAGCAAAAAAATGCGCATTGGCATTGTAAAAAGATAAAGAGATATGTTTATCGGGCAACAGATTCAGAATTATTTCTTTGTATATTAACATCCATTTCCATATTAGGATTAATATATTTATTTTCGTTCAGTGTCATTCCCACATAAACGTAGACTTTCATAAATATATAGATTTCGCGCCAACACCCAATTGATAGTTGCGCAGTCCTTTCACTTCGATTTAAAAAAAAATAAGACTTTCAACGATAAAAAAATACTTATTTGCCCTAGGGCTTAAAATAACATTTTAGGCCCGCTACAACTAAGATATAATGATACACTTTAAAACTTGATTGACGTTATTCTTTTCTTTTTTATTCATGTTCTGAAAAAGCAAGTGGCCAGTTGTTTCGCAGACTTGGTGATCAAAACTTTTTGATTTTCGTCATTATAATAAATTTTAATAGATTTTTCCCGCTCGCGCATTAGTATGTAGGTCCAACAGTGATGACGTACATTCCACCTACGACGTATACTCTACCTCATAAAAAAAATACGGCATTTTCCGAGCAGGTTTAGTATGAATACATTTATGTTTTGGGTGAACCTACAGTAATTAACCTTTTCCAGTTGGCAGGGTTGACACTAGTCGGTCTGGGTATCGCCGTGCAGCTCCAGATCAGCGCCATCACAGACCTGACAGATGCCAGCCTTCAAGCAGCACCGATCTTCTCCATGGTTGTCGGAGGGATCGTGTTCCTCATCGCCTTCTTCGGGTGCTGCGGAGCCATTCGGGAGAGCAACTGCATGCTGGTTACTGTAAGTAATCTAAACAGTCACGTAAGCATCTATACCTATTCTTCTTTCGAAAATTCCGTCAATATTCCATATTCAAGTGATTCATAACTGATAATAAATAAATATTATTACTTACAGGACATTAATTTCACACAGCGCCATCTATAGTCCCAGTCTAAACATAGCTTGAAATATGGGATTACGGAATAGATTATCTAAGTACCTTTATTTTGTAAACACCCAAACACAGAACAAACTATATTCATCACACAAATGTTTGGCCTGGGTGGGAATCGAACCCACAACCTACAACGCAGAAGGCAGAGCTAACTAACTGAGCTATGAGGCTTGTTTGAAACTAATTCTAACCTTGTACTTCCAGTACTCCGTCTTCATGTTGATACTGATGCTGGTGAAATTGGTGATCGCAATCATGCTCTTTATCGATCTCGAAAGCATTGTCGCTGAAGTCCCCACATGGCTGGAAGAGGCTTACGAGGGTGACATAAGCGCTTTCCACGACATCGAGAATACGGTAAGTACTAACCTACCCACTGAATATGGCTTATGATTTAAAAAATATTAAAATTTCAATTATATAGACAGCAAAAAGTCCACTTACACCGATAACATTTATATAGATAATAGGTAGGTATAGTACACATAAAATGATGTAATGTACGTATTAAAATATAAATTAACAAAACAAATTTACATACTATTGAATAAAAATACGATAGTTGTAACCGCCTCTGTGGTCTAGTGGTTTAGCCTACCGATTTCAGATCCAGAGGTCTCGGGTTCGATCCCCTTGGGGAGTACAATATATTTTAAAAAATATTGTGTTCCGTCAATTAGAGGTAACAGTAAGTTGCTCAGTTTGTTGAGGATTCCGGGTGAAGTGCGCCTCCACCTTCGGCCTTATCTCAACATGTAACCAGGTGAGATGAAGGCCAAGCGCTTCCTCATCGTACAATAAAAAAAAAAAATCTATATGACTTTGTAGGCACCAACTTGGTTCGGTTATCAATTATCGTATACCTACGTGTACTCACGTGTTTTACTAAACGCGTGTTTAAAAATATAGTTATACGTATGTATAGTTTTAAACATATGTTCACACAAGTTTTTTAAAGTTAAGTTTGCTGCCTTTTGTATTGTCACATCACATCACTTCAACAGCCCATTAGTATCCACTAATGGACAGAGCCTCCTCCAAAGCTGGAGGGTTTACCATAATCACCACGCTTAGCCGGCGGATTGGTGATCTTCTTCTGATGAGATTCCATAGTCGGCTTTTACGACATCCATGGGCTGAGTTGGAGGGGTCGATACCGCCACGGCACAGTTTTTAAGTGTCAAGGAACTGGGAAAGGTATAAAGAAAATACCCCCAGGTAATGGGAACGAAGTCCTGCGAGTTTCTCTAGTGTTAGTATAAATTCCCCGTTCAACGTTTGGTAACATTCCTTCCAGTTCAATTGTTGTGGTACCACGGGACCTGAGTCCTACGTGAACGCCACCCTTCCACCAAGCTGCTGCGCTGCCAGCGACGACGTGTGCAGTGTTCTCAACGTATACCCGGTGAGTGTCCGATCAGATAGGTTGGTTTTAGGTTGGTCAACCACCATGTTACCTAATTGTGTCGCTATAACAACAATTCTTAAATTGTAGTGTTCCGGCATTTAGAGGTAAGATAGCCAGCTCCTCAAATTGTTGAGGATTCCGGGTGATAACGCCTCCACCTGCGGCCTTATCTCAACATGTAACCAGGTGAGATGAAGGCCAAGCGCTTCCCCGTCGTACAATAAACAAAAAAAGATCTATATGTCTCTGTAAATGTCCGAAGAATTCACAGATTATCCAACTGCAGGCGGCATTATGTTATTTGTTTTTGCAAACACAACATTTTAGGAATTCAACTTTCTGATCCTAAGGGTATTGAAGATCATGGTGAGTCAGCAGATTCAAGGTAGGTAAATCCGAAATGAAAATATTTTTCTTTTACGGGCGTAAGAATTCCAATATAATTTGAATCGGTTCCTAAATAAGAACATTGTTTGTGGTCTTTTTTTGGGTTCCTACTTTCTAAATTCTGTAGAGACTTTAGAGGAACCCTTGTGGCGTGACTGCATTGTCCATCCGTCTGTCGGCACCTGTACGAAGCTAATTTGGTACCTACCGAAGATGTTTCCAAATTGTTTAAAAAATATTAATTATCGTTCGCATTTCTTAAAAATGGGTACTAAGGGCAAGAAAGTAGATCGTGAAATCAAATAAATGGCCTTGGTATATAGATTTCAAATAATTGTATTTTTTTATAAGTTCAAGATAAATACTTTTCACAACAATATCAACAAAGAAATACTAATGCTCCCCTATCTCCAAGACAATAGCTTTCAACATCCAAAAGGAAAGCTACTACTTTTTCTTTGTGATTAAAACACCGCCCAAGGAATGCTTGTAATATATGTATATTTTTTGAAAATTATACTATAATATAAATATAAGGATACAATATATCACCCAAACATAGAACAAACATTCATATTCATCACACAAATGTTTGTCCTAGATGAGAATCGAACTCACAACATACAGCGCAGTAGGCGTAGCTACTTTCAAATGAAAGTGAGAAAATTCCACAAGCCTCCTGTGAGGTTTGTTCACCCGGTCACAAGTTAAGATAAGGCCGAAGGTGGATGCGCACTTCTCTCGGAATCCTCAACAAACTGAGGAACACATTTTTTTTTTTTTAGAATTGTTATTATCGCGACAGAATTAGGTAAGATGGTGGTAGCTATACCTATAGCTAGGCAGACTTAAACAAAATCCTACCACCAACAAAAAAAAACATAATATTGTACTCCCAAGTGATCGAACCCGGGACATCTGGATCTGAAATCGGTGGGTTGAACCACAGAGGCGGTTAAAGTAGGTATATGTGAGTAAAACTGTTTTGAAATGTACACAGGACTTTTGAAAGTGTAATGGATACCTGTTTTCCAGGGCTGTAACGGCATCGTGGTAGAATTCTTCCGCACCTTCGGCACGGCCATCGGGGTGTTCGCCATCGTCGTGGTCCTTATCGAGGTAGCTATTCACCTTTCACCTGCGACTGCTACTTCTCTGCCTTTTACCTTTCGTTTTTTTTTGTGTTCCGTACCCAAAGTGTGCCAACGGGAATTATTATTTAGCCTTCGCTTTCCGACATTCTACCTGTGTATCTCAAAAATGAGATACAGTTTTCAGTGTGTAATTCTGTTTTTGAAGTGAAAACTAATTTAGGCCGCGTTGGGAGATTTTTGTAACATGCCAATGTGACAGCGTCACTGACATACTATTGTGACGTTTTGCGCCAGACTGGCGCATGGCGGCCGGGATGGTAAAACCGATTTCTAGATTTCGCGGTTTTTTTCATTATAAATTCTATTAAACGAGTTTTATTATTTTTTCAACATTCAATATTTCAATATTCATAATCTTTCATTCAATTTCATCATTACAACTTTACAAAATGGTATTTTAATATAATTAGTGTGGTAAATTTTATGAACATATTTATTAATCAGTACGATTTAAGTCCCTTACACGAATTACACCTAATACTATCTAATTTATGAATTAATTTAAAAACACTACAACTAAACATAATAAACAAGCACAATAAACGTCGAATTCAAATTATTATACCATATATACTTCAATACAATGAGTATTTCATTGTATTGAACTGACTTTATGAATTAATAATCAATTTACATTCTGATGTCAATTAATTTTCTACTGCCGTATATAACAACAAATAGTAAATTTAATAAAGTTTTTTTCAAAAGGCAGCTGAATAATCTCAACATTGTGATGGTATAACCTGTAAATGTCCACCTGGTTATGCGACCCCCTCCTGCCAAAAGTCCAGCACCAAACGGTCTGTCGGATGGCTCACACATAGAGATCTAGTGTCTTTTCATATAACTCATCATAGAACTCATCCATTCCTACAGCTAGACAAGTCATGAACGATTTCGGAGCTGAGTGCCGACTTTCGCACTTTGCCGACTTCTATTATATTATCTTCTTGACTTTACATTATAGTCGACAGCCTGCGAAAATATACTAGACTTATTTGAATAGTCGTCAAATCATCTAATAATTGCTTAAAGATTTAAAAAGTCGCCAGTACGCGAAAGTCATCAATTAGCGATTAATTGCATAGAAATTTCCTAAAGTTCCTCAGTTTGTTGAGGATTCCGGGTTCTTCGGCCTTATTTCAACTTGTAAAGTGAGATGAAGGCCAAATGCTTACTCGTCGTACAATAAAAAAAAAAAAAGAAGTCGACACTCCGCTATTACTCGTATTGAATACTGCAAAAGTCGGCAAAGTGCGAAAGTCGGCACTCCGAAATCTCAAGACACATATCATTGAAACAAAAATAAATCGTTCCGTTGTATTGTTGTGTTGTGTGTAATGTATTGAATGTATGTTGCAGCTCTTAGCCGCTGTTTTCGGTTTCTGTCTGGCCGGCAGAGTGCGCAACAAGAGTAGCAGATATATCGCGTGAGGATCAACGGCTGACTTCTCATTGCTGGGTTTACGCCGTGAGTGTTTTACAGCACCCAACTAGTGAAATGTATTTTATATTAAGTATACTACGCGTTAATACTAATATTAATAATTAAATTGAATAATTTCCATTTAAATTCGATTTATTGTTATCTAAATTCAGACCAAAAGTCCGATGGGCTTGCAACCTGTCACCAATTGAATAGGTAGGCTACTTGCAAAACCGTGGTTATATGCCGAACGTAAGTTTGGATGTGCCTCTGACTATCCCCTATTAGGTGATCCTCACAAGATCCACGCTTTGAGTAGTGATCAGAGATGAAACAAAGGGGTAACGACCTTTTCGTGAGTCCATTTTTTTTATTTTTTATTAACCGATCGACTTCCCAAAAAAAGGAAGGTTCTCAATTCAGACCGTTTTTTTGTATGTTAACAATGTACCGATTTCTCCGTCAATTTGTGTTTTTTTTTATCAATAGAAAAAGGTCTGAAATGAAAAATCCAATAAAAAGCCTGGGTACCATATCCCTTCAACAATTATAGATATCTCCGCCAATTGAGGTTAAATTTGCATGTTTTTTATATTGTTTGGGATTGGGACCTACCGATAAATAGTAGTTCAACTGTGGAAACATAGTGAGCTGGTGGAAGGCTTAGACAACATAATAAAGAACACCCTTTCCACGGTTTTGAATATTGAGTTGGATGACAGAGCATGGTCGCAGGCCTCATTGCCTATTCGATTGGGCGGCTTAGGTATACGCCAAAATTTCTAGTGTTGCTTTGCCAGCGTTCTTGTCTTCCGTCTATGGTACAAATTTTTTGGTTGAGAAAATTCTAAAATTCGGCTGTTCCAGGCAATATACTCCAAATTTCTTATCTTGACGAAGCTCGAAATGCTTGGCATAGTGCTTGTCCTAATACCGATCCCCCAAAACACCTTTCGGCACAACGGCAGTGGGACGGGCCTCTGTGCGAGTTGACACGGAATTATCTATTACATACGTGCTCAACCTCCACAGATCGTGCTCGTCTCTTAGCTGTTTCAAAATGGGAATCAGGTCTTTGGCTGCAAGCACATCCATCTTACAATACCGGTACACTTATGGATCCTGTAACTTTCCGAAATTGCCACTTGTCTTCGGTTGGGTGCAAGATGCTGCGCCTCTCACCAGTGCCGGTGCGGTGCGGCCGTAGATCAATTTGGTTTTCACGGACTTTCGTGCACAAGGTCTGCCGACAGGATTTCGCGCCACGCTAGTCTTAATGACATTATCCGTCGAGCGTTTACCAGTGTCAATGTGCCAGCCGTTCTTGAACCGAATCTGTTACGTGATGATGGTAAGCGGCCCGACGGTATGACTCTTGTCCCTTGGGAAATGGGTAGGCCTTTGGTGTGGGACGCTACCTGCGTCGACACCCTAGCGCCATCTCATCTGCCTGGGACATCAGTTAGGGCTGGTGCGGCGGCTGATTCGGCCGAGGCCATCACAAAAGCGTATCAGTATCAGCGTATGAAAATAGTATTAGGTAGGTAAATCCTACCTAATACTATTTTCATACGCTCTTGTGAAGTTGTATCGTCGCATTCGGCGATACCAAGCTTTTATAAGACGTTCCGATTTTTAAAAGTTCTACACGAACAGCAAAAGAGTATTTAATAGCTTCGCTTACGCATTTCAAACTATAAGTACAACCTAATTAAATGCACAAAGATGAATTTATACATTTTTGAATTTTGAAAGTGTTCAACAACTTTGGGCACATAGTCATCATACATTATTTTTATTATTATCAAACAAAGAACTAATTCATGTAAAATTTTATTTTTTTCAAAAACTCACTTTTCCAGAAAAGCTATAAAAAAAAATTCTTTATTTGTTCCTAAATCGAGCACGTAACTCCTAACATGACTGTTCGATAACTCTCACGGTTTCAGACTTGGCCTCAGTGGCCCTGGAAAAAAACTCACCTGTATAATGTGTACCTATAATGTTACCTACCTATTCATCATCTTTTTTTCTTTTTTTTTTACCTTTTGTTTTTAGATGTAAGTCAGTACCTACCTACCTACTTATATATATTTTGTGTTTATGCGCTGTGTTGCTTTTTGTTCTTGGTGCCAAATAAATATTGTTCTTTCTTTTTCTTTCTTTCTTTCTTTCTTTACAAAACATTGAAACATTGTATGTATAGGAGTATTCTATCCGCACCTAATCTAGTTCCCATATTATAAGTAAGTCTGGGGCTAATAAATGGCGCTGTGCGAAATTATTTTTCCTGTAATGGATCATCGCGATATGGAAAAATAAAACTACCACATATTTTATCGTTACTGCTTCAGTAACGATATGATGTACTTAATCAAAAAACTATCAAGTAAAAACTTTTAAGTTAAGATCGGGCTAGCCAGAGCTAGTTTTGTGCCGTAGCAGAATAGCACTAGTTAATATATTTAAACACATACAAACACAAACACTCCTCACTTTCAAAATATGCGCGAGTATGATTTTACATTTTTAAGCACGGATTACTCACGTATAGTAAGTACTTGATAACCGAAACAAAGCTGGTGCCTTCAACTAATGTATACGTGAGTAAAACGCGTGTTTAAAAGTGTACAAACACGTTTGTTACCAGAGGAGTATGTACTCCGAACCTCACATTTAGGTACATAGCTACATCAACAAATTCGAATAATATCGTGAAATAACCCCTTGCATTAGACCTCTCGTTATATTAATTACTACTTGGGTTTTATAAAAAGTATCTACTCAGCGGCTTAGTATCGGGATCTCCGATTCTTGTTTCTGACGTGATTCGCCAGGCAGCATCCGAAGACAACTGCGATCAGCTGAAATTAGTTTTTTAAGCGTTAGTGGTTGGTATTGAAGGCACTGTCATAAATACAATCTAAGGAAAAAAAAAACTGGCAAACCAAGAACTTAATTTTATGGAAAGAGAAACATATTATATGAAGGTGGACAGCTGTACAATAACTTATATTCCGTGAAAAACAGTGTCACAGTACGTATGTTTAAACAAAAGTTAAAACAGTATATTTATAAGAATATTTCATGAATTCGGGTACCCACTTTTTTAACTGCCTCTGTGGTCTAGTGGTTCAACCCACCGATTTCAGATCCAGAGGTCCCGGGTTCGATCCCCAGAGGGAAGTACAATATTGTGCTTGGTTCGGTTGGTGATAGGACTTTGTTTCAGTCCGCCTGGCTAGCTACCACCATCTTACCTAGTTCTATCGCCATAACGACAATACTAAAATTGAGTTGAGTTCCGGCATTTAGAGGTTTTGAATTTATGAACCAGTTCATAAATTTGCTGAGGATTCCGGGTGAAGTGCGCCTCCACCTTCGGCCTTATCTTAACTTGTTACCAGGTGAGATGAAGGCCAAGCGCTTCCCCGACGTACAATAAAAAAAATCATATACTAGCTTCTAATTAGTATAATCAGTTTTAATTACCAATAAGTTTATTCTCATTTCATGAACTACTTATGTTCTTTTGAGAAATAAATGTCGTTAAACTGAACGCAAATCAGCGGTAGTTACTCTAGGCCCTCCATAGTAGGATGAGAAGATGATGTACTTACCTCGATAGCAGCTATGACGAGGGCAATCGATCCGATTGCGATTCCCATTACGTCGACCAATCCAACAACAACTGTGTTACAACCCTGGAATACCAAATATCCGTGTTAATGTGCCTATACGTAATAGAGTAGAGAAGCCCCTTGTGAAAGGGCTCGTACGGAGAATTACTACCACCATACCTATTTCAACCGCCAAGCAGCATTGATATGTTCCGGTTTGAAGGGTATGGTCGCCGGTGAAATTACGGCACGCGCGGCTTAACACCTTTATGCCTCAAGTTGACGGGCGCATTGCAGTGCCGTGTAGGCTATGTGCTTTGTGGATGTGACCTATGCAGTAAGGCATTGTTATTTATTTTATTTTTTACAGGACATTAATTTTACACAGCGCCATCTAGTCCCAAACTAAGCATAGCTTGTGATATGGGAACTAGATTACGGATAGAATACATAAATACTTTTTTTTTTTTTTTGTAAATACATACTTATCATACAATACAACACCCAAACACAGAACAAACACCTACATTCATCACACAAATGTTTGTCCTGGGTGGGAATCGAACCCACAGCCTACAGCGCAGAAGGCAGAGCTACTACCAACTGAGCTGTGAGGCTTGTTAAAAAGTGTTATAGGCAAGAGATGGACTTAACACCAGGTGGGCATGCTTGTTCCGTCTCCTAGTTGTATAAAAAAATACCTACTCTGAATAAAAAATAAATAGACTCATTACTTTTTCCCCTTCGAGGATTCACCTCTGATCACTACTCAGAAAGCGGATCTTATGAGGATCACCTACTAGGGGGTAGTCAGGGGCACAACGGAACCTACGTTCGGCACATGCCCACTTTTGCAAGTAGGTATAGCTAGTATTCACTACATCACTACTTAGCGGAATACTAGCCAGTGACACATGTCATTCGGACTTCTGGTTCTAGGGACAAGCCGGGTTCCTCACGATGTGACATTCACCGTCACAGAGATAGAGATTTACAACCGGATCGGCAGGCGGGGCCATACCCACTAGGCCACACAGCTCTTATTACCTACTTCAGCCCAGAGAAAAGCCTGCTTTGCGATGGTTATATACATAGGTAACTTTATATCAGTTCCAAAGCTCTTATTATGTATATTTATTCATTGAAATGTGCAAACTCTTAACCTCGAGGATCATCTTGTCATTACCGGGTGAGCACGAGGTCTGCGATGGAGCTTGTTTTCCCAGAAGCCTATTGAAGGCACTGGCACTCCCGGGTGCCGATGGAACCGCCGTATTTCAGCGGGAGGATGGTTGAAAGCAAGGCAACAGCCTCTGTGGTCTAGTGGTTCGTCTACCGGCGTCAGTTGCAGAGGTCCCGGGTTCGATCCCCAGGGGGTAAAATATTGTACTTGGTTTGGTTGGTGGTACGACTTTGTTTAAGCTACCACCATGTAGTTTTTTCTATTCTTTCTAAATAAATACCTCTCTTTTCTCTTTATACACAGAATATGTAGATATTGGTATTTCTATACGATACCATAAGGCAGTCATCGAACTTTTTATTTACAGCTCTGGATAACCGCAGCCGTCCCAACGGCTATCGCTTTCTTTGTTGTGCCTTATCAGTATTAATCAAATGGTAATTTGCAGCTGGCCTCAATTAGAAACGGACCCTGGGACACGAGTTCTCCAAATTAAAATGAGTCCAATTTCAGACATACATGATATATCACAAAGGGTATCAGGACACTTGCGCGAAGGACATTTGCGCAAAGAGACACTTGCGCGAAGAGACACATGCGCGAAGGACACTTGCGCGAAGACAAATTTGAGCGAAGGACACTTGCGCGAAGAGACATTTAAGCGAAAGACACATGCGCGAAAAAAAAACCATAAAATTCCTAATATCTCTGGAAATAAAGGTCGTAGAGAGATTCGGATTTCACCATTGTGTGGATGAGTACTCTTCCTTTCTTTGCTTTATCCATCAGTGGACACTAGTGGTCTGTGAAAGATAAAGGTAGGTTTACTGACCTCGTATGCATTTTTGATAATGCACACGTTAGTGTCGGCAGCACAGCAGCTCTTCGGCAGGGTCGAGCTCGTGTAGGAGCTCGGCGCACCTGTGGTTCCACAGCACTTGAACTGGAACACAGACAGAGGCCTTTGTATTTTTTTATTTTTTTTTTTAATTAGAAGATAATAATTACACACAGCGCCATCTAGCCCCAAACTAAGCATCGCTTGTAATATGGGAATTATATTACGGATATAGAATACTTTCATTTCTTTTTTATGTAAATACATACGTATCATATGATACAACACCCAAACACAGAACAAACGGCTTATATTATATTCGGCTTGATCATACTAAGAATAATTTTGAACAGCTGAAGATAATCATTATTAATACCTACATAATTAATATAATCCACTCTACCCGACACTGCTCTACCACTTTTAGTCACACAAAAAGGTTGCGGGTCAAAATTTCAAAACCATAACCCATAAACAGTTTCACTACAAAAGTAGAATGTAGCATTTTTATGATTGATAGTTCATTTTTTGACAACAATCTCACCAAATGTTAAGTGTTGCCGTACAGTTGGCACGACGAACTATAGGTGTCTCCTAGACACCTTACAAGCATCTAGGTACAGTCCATCAAATCTATATATGAAATACACTTTGACAGCTGTTGTATCGGCTGTGTTGCATCAATTTGACTCGGATATATCTCTATATCGGATATATATGCGAAATTGAAAAATCGATACTTATACTTAATAGGTAGGAAATAATCATTTTGATACAACTTAAAACTCAGATAGAAGATAAATTCCATTAACAGATTTTCTAAAGGCAAATGCCATGCCATGACAAAGATAATAAATAGTTATATTTTTTAATATTTTTTTATGTTTATGTATTTATGACAAGTTTCTCGAAGAACTACTTAACTAAACATCGGACCGATCGTGCATGGAATGGATGTAGCTGGTACTGAAGAAGAACTTCAGACAAGACTATCTCACTGAATTTCTGCCATAAAGTCGGTTCGATTAATCAAATTATTTGAATATTTATACCGATTATTTGGAAACTCAATAATTTTATACTGTCGTAGCACTGCTGTAAACAACTTAATGCTATGACGTTGCATTAACGTGAACCTGGTTTACAATTTTATTTATTGTTTTTGATTTAAACTAGTTTTACGAGATCCAAGTATAGATTATTGTACAGAAATGTTTAATAAACATAATTATTTAACAGAGTTAATTATTCTTCGACAAGAATAACTGCTTGTAATCATGTGTCTACGTTTGAACAAAGTTATAGCACGTAATGAGAAATGCGAAACGTCATAATGTATTTCTTAGATTTGATGGACTGTGGTATTAGTAACTATAGATTGCTGAACATCATTGAAGTTTGAATTTTATCGATAAGATTTTTTTGTCGATTATCATCTTTTAGCCCCCTTAGCGCTAAACGCTAGCAAAACGCATTGCCATGCTGACAAATAAATGTACCTGAACAATAAAAGGCGGAAATTACACATAGTTCGTACCGCAGTCTCAATCTCGTGGAACCCTTTCAGATCAGCTTTGAAGACTTGTTTAAGCCACTCGGGGATCTCTTGCATGATGGTCTGCAGCCCGACGAAAATCAGGATCCCGAGGGTCACCTTCAGCAGCATCAGAATCACCATGAAGACGGAGTACTGGAAATACAAAGTGCACGTTGGTTTCGATTGCGCAACCGTTCTCGTTTCGACTGGGAATCATTCGGCTAAATTGTATTTTTAATAAATGTGGGTTTAGCTCCTAGCTCTTTATGCAAAAAAGATTCGGCTATTTGCTTATTCATTTTCAGATGCCGTCAGTTTTATGAAGTAAATACAATAACTAAATCCACACAGCCCATCTAGCCCCAGACTAATCAAAGCTTGTAATATGGGAACTAGATGACGAATATAATATTTTATATTTCTGGCTTTGCATAGTGCAAAGCACCAAACCACCGACTGTACGACGTGGTAGGTGGGTAAAACAATAAGTAAATAAGTCACCCCTTCTAACATGCAACAAAGGTAGTAAATGCCTTCGTAGTCGTGGTTTAAAAATGCTGCACGTTGGCAAACATCCAGGTTTTGGGTACGGTCTTTTTCTCAAGAGAAAGGCGAAACAGACATGTCAGCAAAGACGACAACTCAGGCGCACAGCGCCTCAACACTCGCGCCGGAATACCATCCAGACCACTGGCTTTATTCTCGTCTAGACTGAAAAGTGCACTACGGACTTCGTTGGCATGTATACTTGGTATCGGCATAGCGGTGCCACACTGAGGTATAGTTGGAGGTTGAGAAAAGCTAGAGTCCAAACGAGCATAGCTCGCAAATAGATCAGCAAATAAATTTACTTTCTCTACTGCGGTGTGGGCCAGAGTTCCATCCGGTTTCAACAGCGGAGGTAATGTGGGACGTTAGAAGTTGTTTTCAACTGATTTAGACAGAGACCAGAACTGCTTACTTCCTCCAGGAAGTTAATCGAACAGGAAGGGAATCGGAGCTAAACTAGCATCATACCCTGGAGGGTATGATGCTAGTTTAGCTCCGATTTGTCCAATATGGACAAATAGAGCCCTTCGCAGAACTCTCTTACACGCCTTGGCAGCAGTATTAAATAAACCCTTCTTTTCACGGACCTTCCGAGATCTTGCTTTACAGGCGCGGACCTTCACTCAGGCTTGGTAGGCAGCTTGCTTAAGCAGCTCGGCACGAGTGCAATCAGCACTGAACCAAGACTTAGCTTTGCCACCAAGTGGGATGACGGAGATAAAAATAAAATACTCCATTCCTTGGCGAATCACGTCCGCAACCGCGTCTGCGCAGAAAGTTGGATCTTCGGAATATAAGCATACCTGCCGCCAAGGGTAAGACGCAAAGGGCTTTTTGTCCCAATTCGCTGACTCGTATCTCCAAACTCTCCTCGTGCTCTTTGGGCTGTCATCAGGAGAACAGATTTGTCCAATATGAGGAGAGCAGATCTATCTGCTACGGATTTCACCATGCAGTGATCAGACGAACCCAATGGCGCGGAGACCGCGACTGAGTGTCCTGGCCGCTGGGCCAAGTCTGCTACCTCAGTGAGGTGTGCGAAGAGTTTCGTTGTCTCCTGGTTGCAGTCATGCGACCGATAGACACAGGCATAGATAGTCTTCTCAGTGCCGGTGTCCACCAGCAGCCAAACTGTTGGAAGATCCAATGTTTAAAAGCAACGGAGACGCCGACAGCAAATGTTATCGCGGACGTACACACAGACCCCTGCTTTCCTCTTGAATATGTGTTGAAGAGAGAATATGTGTTAAATTTGTATCTTTTATCTTTATCTTATCTAAGAGAGTAGCCCGGGTAGTTGAGGTACGCCACGTCCGGGGTGACTATCTGCGTCTCCGTAAGGAAGAGAAGGTGCGGCTTTACAGTCTCAAGATGGCGGTGGACTTGCTCGAGATTGGAGTGCAGTCCTAGGATATTTGTGAGATGCACTTGAGTTGAGTGGGTGGACGTGTAGCCGTTGTTTTAATTTCTTCCTAGATTTAGCTTACACGTTTGATGGGTGTTAGTTATGGAGATGTAGAATAGATGTCGAGGCGTCGCATGGTTAACCAAACAACATTCATCAGTTCAGCCCACACCCGAGGATGGCCACCGGCTCCTCCCATCCAGTCGCTAACTGGCACGGTGGAGCATCTCGGGATTTCTCGCAACTTGGCACCCCTGCTGCCTGCTGTCGGCCAACGTCAAGGATCGTGCTTCGGTGATCCTGCTGGTCTCCAATATTAGTCACCAGGTAGGGCTTTCCTCAGAAGTCACCTCCGATCTCACGCGACGCAACTGACACTCATCTAACCATCTAACTCGCCAGGGCCAGGGCCTGGCACTCCACTCGCGCACCAACGGAACACAGCGAACTACTTGGCGCCGGACTTAGGCAGATTTATTTATATTTATATAGCCGATTGTTTGTTGAGGGTTCCGAGTGAAGTGCACTTACACCTTCGGCCTTATCATAACTTGAAAACCAGGTGAGATGAAGGAAAAGGGAAGGGAACATTTCCCCGTCGTCAGGATGAACATAAGTATGTATATCCAAGACTTGATCTTCGTAACTTACGGTGATCAGCATGCAGTTGCTCTCCCGAATGGCTCCGCAGCACCCGAAGAAGGCGATGAGGAACACGATCCCTCCGATGACCATGGTGAAGATCGGTGCGCCGTGAAGGTCGGCATCTGTCAGGTTTGTGATAGTGCTGACCTGAAGCTTTACCGCGATACCTAGGCCTAGGAGAGTCAGCCCTGCCAACTGAAAAAAAACACATTTCATTTAATTTTCCAAAGTCAAAGTCAAAATTTCTTTATTCACTAAGATTTTTTAGGATCATTTTGAAACGTCAAATCTACCGCCTGTTCGGAATCGCGACCAGCACACAAGGAGAAAGGCAAGAACCTCGGGCTGGTTAATTTTTTGATGATCCATTCAACATTTAGATACACAATTTGTAATTATATTCTATTCTATTCATCATAAACCTATTTAGGTTAGATTTAGATTTTAGATTAAGTAGTAAGTTTAGATTAAGTATTTACTTTACTTAAAACATTTATTATTACCTATCTACCTAATGGACAGTTTGTTAACATTGAGAAATCACCAATTTGCTGTCAACTGGTATAGCAAAATCGGGCCACGCGTTCTTATCGTCAATATAATCACAAATTTTGTAGTAGGCACTTTTAATTAAATTATTCTTTATATACAATTTGAATTTACGAGCAGAGAATTTGGTGGCGCTTAGAGGAAGCTTATTATAGAATCTCACACAGTTTCCTAAGAATGAATTATTTACTTTTCCTAAGCGATATATCAAGTTTATTTTTATTTCTAGTATTAACACTGTGTACATCACTTCTTTAACTAAACTCATCAATGTTTCTGTGAGCGTGCATTAGATTTTCATAAATGTATTGGGAGCTGACTGTAAGAATACCAATCTCTTTAAAACGTTCCCTGAGAGAGTCACGAGTTTTCATTTTATAAATTGCCCGTACAGCTCTCTTCTGTAGAATAAAAATGCTTTCAATATCAGCTGCACTTCCCCATAACAATATGCCATAATATATAATACTGTGAAAGTAACTAAAATAAACTGACCTCGCCGTAGCTTTATCAGTAAGATGCCTTATTGTACGTATAGTGTATGCAGCCGAGCTTAATCTGCTAGCTAATGTAATAACTCAATATGAATACCTCATTGCAACTTTGCATCAATATTTAAACCTAAGAAAGTAGTAGCTTCAATAAAGTTAAGTGTTTCCATTTAAGATAATGTTAGCAATGCTGACTTGAACATTAGGCAAGGTGAATCGGATGCATTTAGTTTTTTTTTTCATTTAGTAGGAGGTTATTTATTGTAAACCAATCAAGAACTTTAGCTAGAGAAGCATTTACACAATCATAGTTATCTTTAGCCCTATCGACTCTAAATATTAGTGAAGTATCGTCAGCAAACAATACAGTGTCACATAGGTCCCCTACACAGGATGGTAGATTATTGACATAGACTAGAAACAGAAAAGGCCCTAAGATCGATCTTTGTGGTACACCTATGTTAGTTCCCGAAGATCTGCTACCGCTAATATCCACTTTTTGAATGCGATTCGATAGGTAGCTATGCATGAGGTTTATTGCCTGATTCTGGATGCCGTGGTGTTTAAGCTTTGAGATCAGGGTGTCATGATCTACGCAGTCAAAAGCTTTAGATAGATCACAGAATACTCCAATGGCATCCTGTTTTCCCTCCCAGGCTTCAAAGATGTACTTTAACAGCATAGCACCAGCGACGGTCGTTGAACGGCCTTTAGTTAACCCAAATTGTTTTTCATGCAAAAGCCTGTTGCAGTTAAAATGTAAAATGTAACTGATTAAGAATCAGTTTTTCAAATATTTTACTACATGCAGGCAGAATCAATATTGGTCGATAGTTTGCTGGATTCTTTTCATTTCCAGACTTGAATAAAGGGATCAGATTGTTATGTTTCATAAGATCAGGAAAGATTCCTTCGTCGATGCTTCTATTGAATAAGTATGCCAGACATGGGGCAATATCAATTACTATCGTACTTAATATCTTTACGAATATCCCCCAAAGGCCTTCGGATTTTTTTATATTTATTGACTTAAATGCTTTTACAATACAGTCAGCGTTGACGTGTCTAAAACTAAAGGAAACATGACACTTGTAGAGCCAACGCACAATCAACAGATGAGTTTAGTGGCCGAGTAACAATATTAGGTATGCTAGAAAAAACGGTTAAATTCATTAGCAACTTTTACATTATCAATCAAAATTGTATCATCTACTTTTAAAGCTATTGGTTTTTTTTAGAGGTTTTGTTTTACCGGTGTCATTATTAATCATTTTCCAAGTAGCCTTTATTTTATTTGTTGAGTTCTCTATTTTCGTTTATAGTCTATTATATAGTCTATTCCTACTCTTATAGATACCGTCTGTAGCCCAGTCTGCAAACACAGAGCCAGATTTACCTTTACACGTTTGTAGTGGGAAAATATCCTCGTGTTCTGTATGTATTATGTTAAACAGTATGTTATAAAGTTAGTTTGGATCATTTAAGCATGGAATAAGGGGAATAATTTTACCAATGTTGGTTTGAAATTTCATGATGCGAAATTCGGTGATTGGCCTGTAAGTGATTTCCGGAAGCTCCTGTTTCGAATTGCAATCTAAAATAACACTCTGATAATAATGGTCTGAGTAAATTTTTTTAAACATATCTTTTTGAAGGGGAGTATCACTACAATATATATTATCATTGCAAGAAAAAGATAGACACAAACCACAATGTGTCGCTCCAGTTCAACACACGACAGTTCTATAACTTCTTCAATGGTGAGTTTCACAATATCTTTACATTCCTTACATTTAAGAGAATTCTTTACAATGATTAAAACCACCTTGAGTGGTATTCTTTCGCTTGTATGCGCTAGCAATACAGTAACCTTTATAATGAGTTAGTAACTTTTGATCCCATAAAAAGTGTTCAGTGATGCCCATAACACTGATGTTCATATCGCTTAAAAATAATTCTACTTCTAATTTTTTGCTGGACTGGCCTTGAATATTTTGATGGACTAGATGTAAACTATTAGGCTTTCCCATTGTCTTCTTAATTAGTTTAAATGTTTGTCATCTGACCCTACTGTTCGAACACCCACATCAGTACTGCGACTAACTGCAGGCCTGTCGGTGTGTTTTGTCATAGTACCTATGACCCTATTACAAATATTAAATGCTACCAATTAAGCAATACTAACCTACTAATCTACTAAGATACATAGTATCTTGCGTTAACCTAATGTCACTGATAAAAATATTAGTGTCAAAATATAAACCGTTACTATGACGACATGTCAAGTTGTATAAAATCATATTAATATTAAAAATATTAACATATTATCCCTAGATAACAATTTGGAGTACGGGAAGGCACACAGAATCAATTTTGACAACCCTAAGTCTACTTTTTGTAACAATATTTCCACTAAATAAATGACATCAGAGCGCTTGACCTCATAACTATTACCTAACTGTACTATTAATGTGGTTTGTTTGTCAAAATATGTCTTTATCAACTTATGGATAGACGCGTTTGGAAAGCAGTAGCTTTCACTTTGACTTTGACTTTGACTAATCCTAGGCGGTCTGAGAACACCACAGTTTTCTGGGTCTGTTAGTCTGCCTGACACGAGGCTGTGTTTTGTGTACTAGACTTGCAGGTCCAAATTGCACATTCGGTGTAGGAAGTACTACAGGTGGAACAGGTTGTGCAGTTACTGGTATTGGTGGTTCCACATGTCCTGATGAAGCGCTCTGGGATATACTATGAGTCATAGGCTGGTCTATCGTACATGGATCGGTCTGTGAGCTACTATTACATATCTGTACATCAATACTGTCATTATTTACCATTTCCACAATGTTATACATTTTTTTAATATTTATTTTCAGTGGAATCTTGCATAGCTTTTTGGTATCACCACGCTTTATTGTAAAATAATTAAAGTCAATGAATATTAAAAAAATCGCAGACCTTTGGGGATTTCATCAGTTACATTAAAACTGCAACAGGCTACAGCGTGAAAAACAATTTGGGTTTACTAAAAGCCGTTCCACGACTGACGCTGGTGCTATTAAAGTAGATACGTCTGTGAAGCCTGGAAAGGAAAAAAGGATGCCATTGGATTATTCTGTGAACGATCTAAGGATTTTGACTGGGTAGATCATGACACCCTCATTTCAAAGCTTAAACACTATGGTGTCCAGAATCGAGCGATAAACCTCATGCATTTACCTATCGCATCGCATTCAAAAAGTGGATATTAGCGGTAGTAGATCTTATGAAACATCGACTAGCTATCGTAGGTGTATCACAAGAATCGATCTCAGGGCCGTTTTTATTTCCTATATGTCAATGATCTGCCTTCTTATGTAAAATATCACCTTTGTGATATTTTATTGTTTGCCGACAATACTTCATTAATATGAGATTAATAATAGAGTCGATGGGACTAAATATAATTATGATTGTTTTAAATGCTTCTCGATGAACCAATGAACCTTTTCCTGACTTATATAATAAAAGTTTCCTACACATACCTACATAATATTATATCTAAATTCGTATTCGTGACTTGCGAGAAAGAGGCAAAAGGATTGAGATGTTATTGTAGAATGAATGATTCTGAAGTTTAAAATCCTAATAACCGCCTCTGTGGCCTAGTGGTTAACCTAATACCGGTGTCAGATCCAGAGGTCCCGGGTTCGATCCCCAGGGGGGTACAATATTGTGCTGGGTTTGGTTGGTGGTTGGACTTGTTCCAAGTCCGCCTGGCTAGCTACCACCATCTTACCTAATTCTGTCGCCATAATAAGAATTCTAAAAATTGTTGTGTTCCGGCATTTAAAGGTAATATAGCCAGTTCCTCAGTTTGTTGAGGATTCCGGGTGAAGTGCGCCTCCACCTTCGGCCTTATCTCAACTTGTTACCAGGTGAGATGAAGGCCAAATTGCCTACCCGTCGTACAATAAAAAATAAAAAAAGTCGTGATCATAATCACCGTGACCAAAAAGGAACTACGTTAGTTCCATTTACAAGTAAGGAGAGAAAGGTCACATTTGGTTGCAGCCATGTGTACATAAGGGTAGCTATGTTTTTTTTTATACTACTAGGCGACCGGACAAGCAAGTAGCGCACCTGGTATTAAGTGCATCTCTAGCTTACTTATAACAAAACCTTACTGCATCATAAGTCACATCCACAAAGAACATAGTCTACACGGCACTGCATTGCGACCGTCAACTTGAGGCATAAAGGTGTTAAGTTTCACGTATCCGTAATTTCAAAGGCAACCATACTCTTCAATCCGAAACACAGCAATGCTGCCGAAATAAGTGTATGGTGGTAGTAATTGTCCGGACGAGCCCTTCTACTGCTGTTTTGTGATTAATGTATGAACAAGTGTATACCTACAGGCTGAAAACATACGTAGGTAGATATTTGATAGGATTCTAAATAACTGCGCTACAGAAAAATCGATAGCGCAACGTAGATAATAGCTGGGTCATAAATCATTACGTACAATTTGTAGGTACCTTTTGATCGTTAACCTTGTACAGTGCTAGTGACAGAATGAGGGTAGGTAGCACTCGTCCAGCAGACCTTTAAGTGAACAACAATATACGGGCTGGATTAATGGCAGTTGAAGATGATGATGAAGAACTAACATTTTTATAACGAATGCAAACATAAAAACTACCCCTCAGAAGGATGTAGCGTGATGTTCCGTAGTCAAGTGCTGTAAACAACATTAGTTATGTAGGTAGGTTACTCAATTTTGCATTTTTATGTGCAACCTTTTTTGCAACTAACAATAAAAGAAAAGTGTTTTATAAACTCTAAAGCACTGACTGATTTGGATGAGGTTTACAATGGTAGATTGTGTAATGTTCGGAATAAATTCTTGACAATAACAGTTTTTTTGTAAATGCGAAAGTATAGAAGGTACGTCTACTATAAAATAATACTTTTTTTTTCTTTCTGTCTGTTCGTCCGGACCGATTTTGACGAGACTTTCACTGGTAGGTAGTAAACAACTTTTGTTTAAGAAAAATCTAGGGTACCGTGCAAAAAAAAGCATTTTTTGCAGGGTTATAATTTTGGTGGCAGTTTTTTTAAATTGGTATTAGATGAGCTGGTCAATGATGGCCAATGATACCTACCAGTTCAATGGTAGGTATCATTGGCTATAAACATGACAATTGGTGACACGGGTTGATTGATAGATGCGACCCATGATCACAGTTGTCATACTATACCGGTTGTATGTATAGTTAAATAGACAGCTAAATGGTGATTTCTCAACGTTAACAAACTGCCCATTAGGTAGATAGGTGAAAACACATGTTTTAAGATAGTATTAAGTATTTAGGTTTATGATGTATGATACAATGTAATTTAAAACTTTTTTTTTTTTTTATATTTACATTACAAATATTTATTCAATAAATTAAACTAACTAAGTACAAAGGAATCAGTCAGATTACCTAAGGACCGTTACAAACGGCCTATAGGTAACTCAACTGTTCCAGACCAGTACCAGACGGAAGCGTGCCCAAGACACTGGCTGCATTGCCACGCTGAATAGCTATGCTAATTCGCTGGCCTAAATAAGAGCCAGCCCTTGGGTCACGTGTCGCCTCAATAAAATTTAAAACTGTAGATACCTATATCTAAATGTTGAATGGATTATCAAAAATTAACCAGCCCGAGGTTCTTGTATTTCTCCTTGTGTGCTGGTCGCGATTCCGAACAGGCGGTTAAAAATTATCCTAAAAAATCATAATGAATATAGAAATTGAGACTTTGACTTTTGACACAGTTACTACACAATTTATATTATAAAGAAATAAAATAATAATATGTGAAAATTTAAAACAAAAATTTTTTTCTTACTAACCATAGAAACTATCATCTCTTATTTCACCCTCTCCATGACATGATGATGCTGATGCTATGTGTACATAATACAAACTTTATCGAAATCTGTTCAGCGGTTTAGGCGTAAAAGGTAAGGTAACAGACAGACAGGCAGACGGTTACTTTCGCATTTATAATATTAAGTATTTATACAATAATATAATATAATATAACTATCATAATAATAAGGACTTTAAAATATGTTTCCCCTATAGCTAGGTTGTTATTTAATTTTATGTAATGTAAATAAAAAAAAATGCTATTTAATGTTAATAATACTTAAATGCAGTTTTTACTTAAAATCATTAAAACATTATTTATTTACAAGTTTAACTTTATTAAACTAGTGAGTTTTTTCACAATTTATCTCAAACACTGGAGAGAACTTTTATGTTTATGTTCGAAAACATCATGGATCCGCTGAGTCCCGCAATGTAGATCACAGTGTGAGATTTTCGAATATTATAGGGGCGTCGCGTCTCGCCGCTTCGTCGTCGAGACACGCGCCGCGCCGCCGCCGCCGCCGCCGCCATGTCGCAACCAATAACCTTCGGCACCGGGATCGATCGCGGATCGCGAAAACACATGTGTTTATTTATCATTTCTGGTTCTGTATTCATAATCCATACGGGTTTCACTAGACATGAGTCTTTACACAGTTTTTTGTACTACTTTTTTGCTTAGCATATATATTTTAATTATAAGAATATTTAAAAGTACCTACCTACCTTGTCTATGTTCGAAAAGGGGAAAGTATGTGGGTATAAAACCAACCTACTTAATTATTCTAACACATCATACATAGCTAGGTTATTCAGATGACTCTTTGTACATGCTTTGATATCCTGTACCTACCTACTATTACTACGGGCGTAATCAGATTTATGACCTGTTGTAGGTAGTAAAAAAGTAACTTGTAGGTAGGTATGACTTTTTCCTCTTCGAGGATTGACCTCTGATTACGATGACCTGTTTTTAATATTAACAACACAACGCTCGATGCGGTACAGTTACAGTGTACAATCGTATACGCAATATACGGAGTTAATCGTTTTTTTTATATATTTGGGACTACCCTAGGATTTCGAGCAAAAATATCTATAACTTCCATTCTGTTTTCAGTTTATGACAGCACCTTACTGTTGGTAATAGGTACCTACCTACTATTATATTACACAAGTGACTAAAACCAACCCATTAGGTATAACGAGGTTGTTATATTAAACTAAAGGATAAAGAAACCGAGTATTCGTGGGTGTTTTAGTCCCTCACACTCTACTTTTCACTTTGATTTTGAGAAAATAAAAAAATACGAAATAAAATGTATTTAGAAAACTAGCTGAACGCACGGAGTTAAACTTGCGCAAAGTTACCAAAATATTTTTTTGATCCGATCTCTACCAAACTTCACAGGATGTGGAGTATGAATATGGAGGTTTTAATTTTGGCTTTAAGAAAATAAAGCGATACGAAATACAAACAATTTTAATGAATTTCTGTAAAAACTATATGACCCCACGCAGTTAAATTGCGTAAAGTTACAAAAAATAAGTTTGTTGATACGATCGCTACCAAACTTCAAGGATCACTCGGTGGGGTAATCTGAAGGTTGCCTGAAAAAAACATCATCAACATTTGTCCAGTCATTTCTGGGTTCATAGGGAACATACACACATACACATCAACTTTTATGTACCTATATTAAATTAAATGCACAGTTGGAACACTTTCAAAACTTCAGTGAGTCGTGCTAATCATTTTAAAACCCGTGTTTCAAAAATGTTGAGAAATGTTTTTCGGGCAACAAATTCAGAACAGATTCTATTTCCATAATATAAGGATTTATATCTTTATGATTAATCAACTTAATTAATTAATTAGCTCGATGACATGGACACATTTAAGGTTACGTTCACTTTCACCTCAATTTGTACAATAAAGTAAGATTTCTAGACAATAAAGTAAAAATAAAAAAACTACTTTATTTTTTAAATATCGACGAAAAACGCACACACATCACTTTTCTCATTGCATCCAACAATCGCCTAGAAACGCAGTCCTCTAAGTTCCATTTTACCAATTGCAAATGTTCTTAAATGGTTTTCTGTACTTTTTTTTATGAAACCAAAGATTGTAGCTCAGTATTTTTGTAAAAGGCTGAAAGACATTTTTGAAAAACGTTTTTGCCCTTGGGCTTAAAATACAATTTTAGCCCCGCTACGCACTTTTCGAGCAAGAGAAAGGAAAAATAAAATCAATAATTAACAATTTAATTGTATTTAAAGGTTGCATTGCATTTGCGTGTTTTTATTCGACTCACGGCGTTCGATGCGGTAATTACATATATACCTAGTAGGTATAGTACGGCCAGTAGTACAACCAACAGCTATCGTTTGCAAAGCACTATTTTATCTTATCTGCAGATTGCGACTAGTAGGTATACTTATGTAGGTAGGTACCTGAAAGTGTGACCGAGATTGCTCTGGACTATTTACATGACTTTGTCTGAGCAAACAATGAAATCATAACACGAACGCACCGGATGGCTTTGTGCTGTCTGTATGAACGTACCTAGTTTAGATCTACCGACTACCTACCAGTATACATTTAAATGGTTTGAAGGATTTTTATCGTATTATTCAGTCGATACGTCGTCGTCGGGATAAATGAGATTTTATTTTATTCCTGAATATCAATTCGCTTTCTGAGAAAACACAAGTTTTTTAAGCTTAAATTGTTATGCCGATTATTCATGAAATTCATCGGTGCACACTTTTAGTAGGTAAATGTAAGTATATACCTACCTACTACCTAGCAAATATGAGTAGAAATATTAGGATAATTGAATTAGTGAGGGCAGTAGGTTTAATAAATTAGAAAACATAGGTATTGTATAGTGCAAAAATAATTGGCATTAAAGCTTGGGTTGAGCACAACAAGTAGATTAGGTACCTACCTAGGTACCTATTACCCTTATAGGTAGGTACCCAGTACCTACCTATAAGGATGGGCTTACGTAAAAACATTACTTAAAATGTGGCTTTTTAGTAAACAACACGATAATTAACGATAGTTAACAACACGATAATTAACCATAAAACAATTAAAAAGGATGTGTCCTAACTTCTAATCGTGAAAGTTTAAAAGTACTATACCACCATGTATTTACTTACATATAGGTACTAAGTAGGTACCCTGTATAACATACGTTTACATTTCAGGTTATAGAATATTTATTCTCATAAATAAATTTTACATTTCACTTACACCAGAAAACTTCTTAATTAGGTAATTCTAAGTGCTTAGACAGAGATAGTAGGCAAGTAAGACTAATATTTATAATTAAGTAGGTAGCACGAGTAGGTACGGTAACATTTACCTACATACAGAAACAATATTAAAAAGAAAAGTAAGTAGGTGAGGACATAAAATATAGTAGGTATAGTAAAAATATAGATGGAGGCATTTTCGTTTGGTAGGTATTTATTAATAATATATATCAAAATAAGTAAAAAGGGTTTTATTCACTCGACACAGATGAAAATATTTATATTCGAGTATACAAGCAATTTTTACTGAGCGCTACGAAAATTCATTCATAAATGCACCTTGCAAAATGTTGCTTAGGTACCTACCTGTTTTTCTATGAGGCGTTTTCTGGGGAAGGCTCGCTCTATTGAAGACTTCATCTTCGCAAGGCAAGCTTCGAAGTCAAAAGTTGACCCATTTCGAAGTAAGAAAAAAACATGGACTGTTTTGAGTATTTTTTAAAAATTAAAAACATATTAAGCCTTTTTAGAATAGATAAGTGCTTATTACACCATCCGGTATTAGGGACGCTAGGTTATCTAGCCATCTGAATTAATGCAAGTGTAATAGCACTTAGCCAGCTAGCATCCTAGTTAGCAAGAAACATGTGTCTACCGTCCTAGCTCCTAGTTTGGATCCGATATTACGGATGGTGTACTAACAGTTAGCTTTCTAATAGGTACATCTTCCAACATTCAGTCGTCCTAGTTAGGATCTAGGATATAAAGCTTTTAAAACGCTTCTTATTACACCGTCCTAATAATAGTAAGTAATATCGGACGCTAACTAGGAGCTAAGACGGTAGCCACCTGACTTGCTTGCTAGCTAGGATGCTAGGTGGATAAGTGCTATTAGACTTGCATTCATTCAGATGGCTAGATGACATATAAAAACAAGTTACAGTAGTGCCGCCAGCCAACTGTACTAAAACACAAATATTCTTTACGCAGTGCATGTATGATTGTCGTTAAAAATACAACTGCGATGTATTTTTAACGACAACTGTGATTATTGATGTTTTTTTTGTAAAAATATGAAAATTGTGACAGCAATAACTCCTCTTATTTAACTTATTATATACAACCTAACAAGCATTTTAGGGCGTATGTATAGGTACATGTTCTTTGATTTGTAAATTTCAAAACATCCTTTTTAATTTGACACATCGTCCTTTGATAATTATCACATCATTTTAAAAGTATGTATTCATTCGTCCATTAGGTACGGAACCCTAAAAATATGTGATTATTATCGCAATTTTGTTTCTCTTCTTGTATTCGAATAATTCGAATTAGATGTTACCTATTAACCCTAAAATAATTGAAATATTCGAATATAAACATTTTCGAATATTTGTCTAGCCCTAGTTTACCTACATATGGGTACGTGCGTAGGGACTAGGGACTCGTCACTAATGTTGTACTCGCTTAATTTTGTATTATTTGAAGTTTACTCAGACTTACACGACGACTGTTCTCTTAAAAAAACACACTTCCGCGATCAAAATATAAATGATTGAAGGTCAAATAGATACCTAGATAGCGTCGCAAAATTCCCAGCATTCAACAGCAGATCCCTTTAGATCTTTTTGAGAACGGAACCATAAAAAAACCATGCAAATAAAGTCAATGTCATAAAAATTTAGCTCAATTGATTCTTACCTACTCTCTGCTTGCTATGATGTCGCACAGCTAAAATTAGAGTAGGTACAACCGATTTCGTTAGTTAATTCCAAACTGCGCTTCGAGTAGGTATGGACTCTAAGGACCTATACATAATTACCTACAGCACAGCTGAGTCTACGCCTCGTCGACCAATATCATGTGTGCTGAGTAGTCAATGTAGGTAAGTAGGAATAGGTATAATGCATTACCTATGTACCTATGTCTGATTTATCTTTCCAGATAAATCCTCACATCACATTACATCAACAGCAACATTAGTACTGATGTACAGAGCCTCCACCACGCTTTACAGGTGGATTAGTGATCGCAGTGAAGGTGAACGTACATCCTATACAGAAGTAGCTCTGCCCATCTTACGGTGATGTCCCTTACTCGGCTTTTACGACATCCGTGGGCTGAGTTGGAGGGGTCGATTCTTAAGCCGCGACCGCCACTATAAATCCTAATTATACCTAGTAGGTAGGTAAGTAGGTACCTATATGGTATTGTAATATTTTCAAACAGGGAGGTAAAGTTCAATACCTCGACATAATAAATAACTGACTTGAGCACAAATGACTCAGTTGAGTAGGTAAAATAGGTAGGTAGCACAAAGTGAGTCTTTATACCTAACCATCATTGATAGGTCCAAACCTCATATGAGCTGCCAACGTGAGTTTGAGTGACGACAATGCAGAATAATAGGTACCTCATTGAAATGAATCAGTAGGTACCTAAGTATTCAAAAACTATTCTCTTTAAAGTTAATAGAATAGGTATAATGACGTTGCCGAAGAGGAGAATCACACAGACATATGCCCGATTTCCGAACTAAAAATAGATAGATCTAGCAACTTAGTAGCTATATCTAGTTAGTTACCTTGTGTTCTCAATAAGTAGGTATGAGATAATCAGAACGCCCAACGCCCATTACATTCCATGTAATGTATTAGACATGTAATACCTATTCATATTCACCGTAGTCTAGATTCCATTATCACAGCTTGTAAAATTACAAGCTTTGCTTATGCGCTTCTTTTGTTACACCGTACCGTATCCTACTAGGTAGGTACCTATGAATTTGGGTGGGGCGAACTGCGTAGTCTAAATTGTCTAGTAAATAGGTAATTAGAAGTAGACCGTTAAATAAATAGATACAGCTACCTATATCTACTTACGTCAAGCTTTAAACATTATCAAAGAAGCTATGACAACAACAATACCTTCAAATTGCTTCGAATAACGATACGAATATTTTCTAGTGCGTTGTTTATTTAAGTATTAGATGTCCGTTGCATCTCAAGATCTTATAGCAAGGTCTCTAGCGCTGAATAATAGCTATTTAAGTAATACTACCAATCTTGTAAGACATTTTGTTCGTTTATGAATATCAATGAACTAATAGACGAAATTACCACGTGACGACCCGGCCTCTTTAGGTACCTACCTATAAGTTTCATCTGAAGATAACAAATATTTGATTGTAAATAAGAAGTAAAACTCACCGCGAAGAGTAAATTGGCAATGAACAGGGTGTATTTGACAAGAGATTCACCGCAACCCATCTTGAAAAGTTTGTTTTATTGCAGAAACACTATAAAAGATCACACACACGCGCTCCCGCCAGCGCTTTTAGCACGACTGGCTCAAAAATACAACTGAACGAACGAACGTTGCCGCTTCGGTCTCATTGCATGAGCACTCATGTGCCTAGGTACTATAAATAAAAATAATAGTAAGTATTCTCAATATCTAGCCTCATAATCACCGTCCGAAAAAGTCCACTACATACCCAATACTTACCAATAATAGGTAAGGTAACCTACAAACTAACATGAATTTAGAGACCTCTTGCCATATTCACCACGAAGGAATAGGTATGTAGGGACCTCCTCGGGTGGATTTTGCTGCCCATTTCTTGATGAAGACGCCTTTTACGACATACACGTATAGGAAGAGCATACCTACATAACACCTCAACGCGATGGGGTACTTTGCTCGTGCCCACTCGCGAAACCGAGCCTAATTTAGGTAAATACTGACACAATATAACAAGCCTCATAGCTCAGTTGGTAGTAACTCTGCCTTCTGCGCTGTAGGCTGTGGGTTCGATTCCCACCCAGAGCAAACATTTGTGTGATGAATATAGATGTTTGTTCTGTGTTTGGGTGTTGTATCATATAGTACGTATGTATTTACAAAAAGTATTTAAGTATTCTATCCGTAATCTAGTTCCCATATTACAAGCTATGCTTAGTTTGGGGCTAGATGGCGCTGTGTAAAATTAATGTCCTGTAATAAAAAAAAAAAAAATCGATAACAAGAGGATATCTAAGGTCCGACCCTATCTTAAAGAAGAGATCCGTGTGAAGGTGTGTGAGACAATACGTGCGATAACGGGCTATCTCGACCCCGCTATCGCTAACAGCCCGCCAGGTCCAGCGGATATAGAATGCCTGCTGCCGGTTCATTTATAACATCCCACCGCGAACGCATATTACGCCATATCTTAATCAGTCCTCTACTCTTAACATGGCTTCGCGACGACGATTACATATGGCAGTCGGTCCAAGGTGTCATTAACTCTGAATCGCCCGAGTACTTATTCTTCAAACTCAGTAAGGACCGAAGTAAATATAGTTAGGCCCACTAAAAACCATTTGCACAATAGCAAAGATAAAATGTTTGCGGTCAGGGGCAGTTTTCGCTACCAGGCAACCAAATGTTGGAACAACATCCCTCCACCGTTTCAACTGTTGAAATGTTGAATGAAGCGAAACGTAAACATCAAAAAATTGGGTTGTCTGGATTGAACCGCTATAGTGCGCCTTTTGCTAGTATGTTTATATAATTAAATAAGTTCATGTATGTATCACTATTATTTTTAAAATTTATGTATATTTGCATAAAATATACGGCGTGAGTTTTTTTAAAGGGCCACGTGCTCGATTAAGAAAAAAAATCTGCATTAAAGAAAATCTTATTTTTTTTCTAGTTTTTCTGGAAAATCGAGTTTTTGAAAAAAAAAATTGCATTTTTGAGTTCTTTGTTTGATAATAAAAAAAAAGTTTTTCTGTGAGGGCTGTGGGGCCCCTGTAAAGGGGCAATCGCCGGTGGTGTTGTGGTAGTTAAGGCTAAGGCCGGTTTCCCACGACACCACCACACGGCGGAAGCGGGTCACAGCGGAGTTTAGTGGGTATTACCTGTCGCTAGGACGGGTTGAGTCCCACACTCGGCCTCGTCCCCTACGAGGCTATGGTGCCTAAACGCATTCTCCGCATAAAAAAAAAAGACCGAAGGTGGAGGCGCACTTCACCCGGAATCCTCAACTGAGGAACTGGCTATCTTACCTCTAAATGCTGGAACACAACAATTTTAGAATTATTATTATGGCGACAGAATTAGGTAAGATGGTGGTAGCTAGCCAGGCGGACTGAAACAAAGTCCTACCCCCAACCAAACCAAGCACAATATATTGTACTCCCCATGGGGATCGAACGAGACCTCTGGATCTGAAATCGGTTGGTTGAACCACTAGAACACAGGCGGTGTATCCTAACATGACTTTTCGATAACTCTCACGGTTTCAGACTTGGCCTCAGTGGCCCTGGAAAAAAACTCACTCTGTATAGTATACGTAATACTTAGTCATAAGTACATGAATTATTTACACATTCTTGTCACACTCCACATCATAATAACGACTAGTCTCGCAGGGTCTAGTGATCCTCATCAAGGTTTCGGCAGAATACCAGCGCTTATCTACTCCTCAGTAGGTACAGAAGGCATTCATGCTGAGCCGATGTCTTTTTTGGTGTTGTGGCACACAATTCTATTACCTAGTAGGTACCTACCTACTTGCGATTTTCTATTTTCTGTTTCTTTTTGTAATGGTTTCTTTTTACGATTACAGGACATTGATGACTGTATGTTTATTGGTTATTAAAGTTTTTCTTTTGTTTATATTTCGTATGTTTTATAAATATTGTGTGCCCTAATAGTGAATAAACTAATTTCTAATTCTGATATCGATAGTCGATGGATGGCTGTAGGCGGCTGTTACTAATTATTTGTAGCGAATTGTTCAGCTGTGGAGGTGTGTGGCCTGAAATTATGAAATAAAATGATTGATGTAAATACTTAATAGTTCGCCCCGAGCTGATATCTCGTGATAACTGGTGTGTGTTAGGGATTTAACCACGGATATGATTTCTCAAATAGAACGTAATTAGGAAACGATGGCAATGTGCTTTCATTAAACCGTACTTACCTTACTTAAACTTTCTTTTTCTCAATATTTCTTTATTCACCTATAATATCCTAACTAACATGAAACAAAAGTTGAAACCGTGCTCTCAAAACCGTTGCCTTGGTAAGGTAACAACCCCAATTATGGACACTTTAACGACAAAACGACCTCAATTAACTTTTCTCATCGTGTAATGAACTTTATTGCGAATGGAATGGAACAGGTGTAGGTCCTTTGTTTTTTTTTATATGATTGTAACTCAAAAAAAATGCAAAATCAATAAACTAATTTTATATTGACAATCCAATTCCGAGCCCTCTTTTTTATCTAGTAATGGACAAGGAAATTCCAGTCATAGTCACCTAATTATCGACAAGGTCTAGTCATGGACAACCATTTATGGACAGTTCCCAATGTTAGACGCCCACAAATGAACAAACAATTTAAATGATTTATTAATTTAAAACAACTTGGATATATTTTAATATGAGCATAGTTAGGTACATATATACCATATAAAGTGATGAAAAAAGTGAAAGAAATTATTAGTATTTAAATCACAAAAATAGTCTTATTAAGTACTACGGAAATGATTATAGTAATAACACAAGTAAGTAGGAATTTTATGTAGTAGGTCCATATAATTTTAAATTATCATGCTGCTACAGTTTTTAGGTAATATAGGTAGTCAGTCTCCTAACAATTGCTAAACTACGTAATTATACAATTATTATACTAGATTTATATACTACAAAACGAATAACACTATAAAAAGGAACACGTTTTTAAAAATCTTTAATAATTTGTAATCAATTAGCCACCAGAGCAGGCTGTGTTTCGGGGAGTATATGGCACCATAGACCACATTCTCACAGTGCGGCAGATTATACAGAAGACTGAGGAGTATAATCAGCCCCTGCATGCTTAGCGTTTGTGGATTATGAAAAGGCTCTTATTATGATATAGATTATGAAATTACTCTCTCGAGACCTGGGCAGTTCTACAATCCTTGCAGCGATGCCAGGTTGATTGGCGGTATATCGAAGTGCTGAGATGCTTATACGATGAAGCCACCATGTCCAACCAAGTCCAGAACCTGCAGTCTAAACCTATCCAGTTGCGTTGCGGAGTCAGACAAGGGGAAGTTATAAATTGTTCACAACCGCACCGGAAGACATGTTTAAGACGCTGAGTTGGAATGGACAGGGCATCGACATAAACGGGGACTACATCTCACACCTACGGTTTGCTGACAACATCGTCATAATGGCGGAATCGCTGCAGAATCTGCAAACAATGCTGATCAGCTTAGCTGATGCTTCTCGTCAGATCAGTCTGGGTATGAACATAGAAAAAACTAAAATTATGATCAATGATCGTATTACCCCAGAACCGATTATTGTCGCCGGGACTCCTCTCGAAGCTGTGCAAGAGTATGTCTGCCTCGGGCAGACTCTACGTGTAGGAAGACACAACTTCGATAAAGAGTTAAACCGAAGAATCCAGCTGGGCTGGCCAGCATTTGGGAAACTTCGTCAGGTCTTCTCGTCGTCCATCCCGCAGTGCCTGAAGACTAATGTCTTCAACCAGTGCGTCCTACCTGTGATGACCGTGTGATGCAAACGAGGGGACTTATTCCAGTATTTTTTATTGTGTACTTATTTTATTAGCCACTTTTTCCCCTTTCTTGACAGCTTCTACGGCTAGTTGCATTTGTTAAGGGTTAGGTATAGTTCTTTTTTGGCGCCATTTTCAGCATAGATATAAAATTGTTTTAAAAATAAATATATCTGTGTCCATAACTGGATTGTAAGAAATACCCATTAATGGACACTTGTCCATTATTGGAAGGAGATCATGAAATGGAAAATAAGTGGCATATTACTAAATGAGAGGGATATCACATTCATGCAATCAAGTTAAACAATGAGTGAACAAAAACGTAAGTTTCGACATTTTGTCCATTATTAGAGGATGACAAAAATAAAATCCAGTAATGGACATTTACACATATACCTACACATAACATTTTAAACATGTACTTTTATCTAGCACCACAAAACATCTCGTTAATTAATCTTCTAAACCATGAAATAATGTAATTGTTTTATTTGAGCAAAGTGTACAATAAAAATAAAAAAAAGTGAAAGTGAAGTTATTTTGTTCGATGGGTAAGAACTTGACCTTCATCTCACCTGGTTACAAGTTGAGATAAGGCCGAAGGTGGAGGCGCACTTCACCCGGAATCCTCAACAAACAGATGAAGTGGCTATCTTACCTCTAAATGCCGGAACGGCAGGAGGATAGGCAGGAGAGATGCAAGTTTATATGGATAACATGTATTTACGGCGTCCTATATTATGTGCAAGTGAAACTGCACTGGTACAGCTAGTTAATAATAAATTCTTAAATTTACATTTCAAAGGACTATTTAGCTCATCAAAGTTTAAAGTTACTACGTGATTATATTACACGCGTCACGCCGAAAACGTCTCTTTGACCGCGCTAATCTCCGAAAAGTAATAAACCGATTTCAATGAAGTTTTCAATGGATCTACCATTGAAAACCACTTCCAAATCGGATAAGATGTTCCGGATACGTGTGCAAAAACAAATAGACAAACAAACAAAAATTCTGAAAACTGTAGATATTTTTATGCTCAGCTGCGTGTTTTAAGTAAATAGCATATTTTTTTTCTTGAAAATATGAAATGTAAAGTCACAGCTTTTCTACGATTTTATTATTAGAAATGAATAGATAGATACCTAGATATATTGTATAAAATACTTGTGTATTAATAGTATCATATAAATATATATTAATTCACTTTAAAACGTTTTCTATTCTCATGGTTTTGGTTCATTGACTTTTAAAAGACATTCTTTCGGAGCAAAAACATGACTAGTTCAGAAACTTGTATACCTAAGTATAAAGTGATTTAAAAAATTGGAAAATATAAGACGTTTAAACTTAGGTAATAATGTGTTTATTACATGAAAAAAAATACCGAAATCGGAGAAAGGTAGAAAAGAGCTAGTATTTATTTTTTGTGTGGACAAGTATACGGATCCTCTTAAAATTTCGTAGGTTTCAGCAGTGGTGTCGTACTCGTAGGTCTCCACCGCGTTGAGTTGCTAATCTGAGTATAGGCCGTTAATGTAAGTATACAGGTTATAAATGATTTTATTTTTGCAAATTTTGAATACAATTTATTTATTTAACTAGCTAATATACCTACACGTCAGGATTTAAAATAAATACTACAGGAAGTTACAGGACGTCAATTTCACACAGCGCCATCTAGCCCCAAACTAAGCATATAGCTTGTAATGTTGGAACTAGATTACGGATAGAATATCTACTTATATACATATTTTTTGAGCTTCCCATCGCACAATAAAAAAAACATCTTATTGATGTGTGAGTTAGAACAAAAAAAATATATTAAAAGTGCTGGTAAACTGGATGTACTTCTACTAATTTAAACTTTTATGCTAATTCGTGTTTAGAAGTTTTTCGTACGGCTACCTTACAATCCAAGCAGTTCGCTGGGTTCCACTCCAACGTCCCCATTAACCTCCCATTTCCCTCCCAGCTTCTGGAAAAGTTCACTTCATCGTAGAACCTATCCTCGTCCAGTTAATGACCATATTAGCCTCGAGGTCAAGAACTACCCAAATGAAATATAAAAAAATAGGCACTCATCAACATTATGTATTGAACTATGTATTAAACTCTAAAAACTACTAAGAAACGGCTCCAACGTGCCACACAGAAGAAAAAATTTATGCAAGCGACTATGCGTTTTGCTATGTAAATAACCACAGGGTATTTGCTTCGTCCGATTATTCATATTAGTATATTACTTTAGGGTAGGTTTGATCTTCCTCCGAGTAGCAATTGAATGTCTGGCTTTTATTCAACTTCATTTATTTCCACCATAGGTACACACAAGTTACACTTAATGTCGTACACTCTGTGATCACTATTTAGTAGGTAACAAACACAAAAAAAACACTTGTGGCTAGCGGAACACTGGTGGCACAACCTGTAAAGTTCCGCCTGGCTAGCGACCATCGCCCACCGAAGTCCGGCACGAAACGGTTGGCCGTCTTCAGTGCGCGGGAGAGCCCAGTGCCTTCTGGGAAAGCTCACTCCATTGTAGACCTCATCCTTACTCTGAGCTTGAGCTGAGCTAACCCATCATTCAAAAAGGTTTTTAACCGCGTCTGTGGTCTAATGTTTCGCATACCGGTGTTAGATCCAGAGGTCCCGGGTCAACCCCGGGGGGAGTACAATATTGTGCTTGGTATGGTTGGTAGGGCTTTGTTTAAGTCCGCTGGGCTATCTACCACCATCTTACCTAAGTCTGTTGCATAATAACAATTCTTAAATTGATGTGTTTCGGCCGTTCCGGCATTTAGAGGTAAGATAGCCAGTTCCTCAGTTTTTTGAGGATTCCGGGTGAAAAGCGCTTTCACCTTCACCCGTAACATAACTTGAAAATCAGGTAAGGTGTAGGACAGGCACCTCACCGTCGAACTATAAAAAAAAGTTACTAACCTACGTATAGGTACCTACTATTCAAATGACGTACAAAAAGTAGTGACAAAGTATGTAAGTCATACTGTAAGTTTGTCATATACCCTTTTTATTCATCATTTCCTTTTGTAAAACCTTTTTAAATAATGTCATATTTCGCTAATATTCAGAACTTGTGTGAGTCAGTAAGTACCGTTCGATAGATAGCCTATGTATACTAGGTAGGTACCTATTAGTAAGTGCATTGGGAACGAGCAGGTCGTATCTAGAGATAGTCGAGTGATAAGGCTAGCGGTGGAAATACGTGTGTTGTTTAATTTTCAACAAATAAATCAAATTCAAGATGGGTTGCGGTGAATCCCTGGTCAAGTATCTGCTGTTTATCGCCAATCTGGTGTTCGCGGTGAGTTCTTTATTTTATTACGATTAATTTATCCAACACTGTAAAATGAAATCTTAAGGTAAAGTTCATAGCCGACTACTGCCCCCTCAGCACGGAGCGGGGATATAATTTTTGTCCTCTGTCCTTATCCACCTTCGAGAGCATTTTGTCTCCCGATGGTGGATAAAAAAAGAGGACAACATTTTTATCCCCTCCCCGTGCTGAGGGGGCAGCAGGGGATAGTGACACAGCCTAATACAAATTCAATACATAACACAAAACAATGTAAGAATAAGTAGGTACTGTCACTTGTCGCTATCGCTTGCTGCTTCTGTCTGCAGACGGCTACGAACGTACCTTTACGCTCTCTGGTGGATGCGCCATGATACATGTCCCACTGTCGACGAAGATATCAAACTCAAAGGGAAGCTATACATTGATCATCTGAGTGCTGCGTGTTGCAACCGAATTTCACTCGATTCACGTTTGCTCACCGTGATTGGTGAATAGGTATTGTTTGGAAATTTGGTACGAAGAAAACTCGCACTAGACTCTGAAAAGCCATGTCAATCCACTCGCATGAGTACTCATTGAGAATCCAAGTGACAAAAGGCGTTTGAAACCCGTGTCCGACTAATAAGTCAAGATCCAAGATACACACGCTATGGATGGTCCTCAGATATGAGTGAAGTCAGTAGATTTTGATGATAATGTGTTTAGATTACCTTACCGATAGATAAAAATTATATTGGAGTACCTTAGATATAGCCAGTTCCTCAGTTTGTTGAGGATTCCGGGATAAGTGCGCCTCCACCTTCGGCCTTATCTCCATTTGTAACCTGGTGAGATGAAGGCTAAGCGTTTTCCCGTCGTACAATAAAAAAAAGTGGCCATTCTGCGATGATCCCATTATGAATCGATTGGTTTAGTAGAATCGAGCCATGATCAACCTATTCCACCTACTGCTGGACGCAAGTCTCTCCAAGGCTTCATCCTCATCCACTTTTGTCTCTACCAGCCACAGAGCGCTCGTCGGCCCACCTAGTGTTTTATGACTTGCCTCAAATAATCAATTACCAACTTCAAGAAATAGTCCAGACCAGCCGGCTCACAACACTATCTGGAGATAAGATTAGATTACCTAGGTGTTTGTGAATTGTGACTGAATCACGCCCTAAAAAGAAGTGAAGACCGATTTTAAAAAATGATGCTAAAGGAAAGGTAATTCTTTGAATCTTGCGGTGAATATTATACCTAAGATAAGATTGAAATAATGGTAAGAAGTTCCTACTTCTTTCTGTCCTCCTGGTCTGGAATACGTAATTTCTGTTTCTAAGCAGCCCAAATGCAAGCTTGTTTGATCCGTCAAAATCTTAGTAATGGCACAGATAATGAAATACTAACGTAGTAATGGTATTTTATTGTCTGTGGTAGGTAATGTTATTATTTTGGTATTTAAATGTCTTTACATAGGTAATGATTTAAGCTATTCAATGGATATTTATTCTGTTATATTATATTTAAAGAATTTCAATAAATTAATATACATTTAATTTTCATATTTGATAACATGACACACTATGTAGGTAACCGATAAATGTTTAATCGATAGTGATTCTAGTCTTATCGCAAAAAATATTTTATCGGTGGTCAACTATTTACCTTACGTTATCCAGTTCACATAAAACCAGATAGAAAAGGCTGATAAGGTTATGATGATGATTTCTCCAAGAAGAATATTAATTTCCTTTGACAATCTGTGGCAGTTATCGATTAATTAATGGGCTATTTATCTTCGGGCAGCAAGAAAGATCTGCTAAATAGTTATTATAATTTAGAATTAAATTAAAATTAAATTAAATTAAATCTTAACTGATGTTCTTTAGGTATCCGTTGTCAGATCTGTTTGTTAGATTGATCTGACCGCTTTCATGTAATGATAAGCCCGACGATGGAAGCGCACTTCACCCGGAATCCTCAACAAACTGAGGAACTGGCTATCTTACCTCTAAATGCCGGAACACAACAAATTTAAGAATTGTTGCTATGGCGACAGAATTAAGTAAGATGGTGGAAGCTAGCCAGGCGGACTTAAAACAAAGTACTACCACCAACAACCAAACCAAGCACAATATTGTATCCACCGATAAAGTGTTTTCTCTTTCCAGTTGGCAGGACTGACTCTCCTCGGTCTGGGTATCGCCGTCCAGCTCCAGATCAGCGCCATCACAAACCTGGCAGATGTGAGCCTACAAATTGCACCGATCTCCTCCATGGTTATCGGAGGAATCGTTTTCATCGTCGCCTTCTTCGGGTGCTGCGGGGCCATTCGAGAGAGCAACTGCATGCTGGTTACTGTAAGTTTTGGCTTCAGACTTGGCTTCAGAATACAGATAAAAGTCCCCAAATCGTGAGTATAGATGTGTAGGGCAAAAAAAAATATTCGGCATTCTTTCCAATCCTTGTGTGGATTTCGAAAGATGTGGATAATAAATATTACAGGACATTTATGTCACCCAGCGCCATCTAGTCCCAAACTAAGCATAGCTTGTGATATGGGAACTAGATTACGGATATAATACTTAAAAACTTTTTTTTTGGAAATACATACTTATCGTACGATACAACACCCAAACACAGAATAAACATCGATGTTCATCGCAAAAATGTTTGACCTGGGTGGGAGTCGAACCTATAACCTACGGCGCAGAAAGCAGAGCTACTACCAACTGAGCTGTGAGGCTTGTTATTTTAGTTTGATATAGCTAGTAGGTTAGTTAAATTCTAAATCTATGGCTATCTGGAAAATTACACCAGGAGAGCTTCTACTTCAGTTTCCTAGGTACTCTAAAATGTTCACGGGCCAAAAAGTTTACCTTTCCGTAACATAACAAAACATAGGTAAGTCAAAGTAAATAGGTTTCTTTCAGACAAACGTGCGCCATCTTAGACTACATTTTATTTATTTTCAAGTGCTGGTTTTGGAAGGGCTCGTCGGGGGAATTACTACCACCATACCTATTTCAGCCACCAAGCAGCGGTTTAGTAACTTCAGCGGTAAAAATACCCTTCAAGGTATGGTTGCCGGTGAAATTACGGGCACGTGAGGCTTAACACCTTTATGCCTCAAGTTGACGGGTGAAATGCAATGCCACGTAGGTCATGTTCTTTGTGAATGTGATCTACGCAGCTTGTTATCAACAAATATGAAATGTTATGAGATGCACGCTGATGCTTGTTCCGTCCAAGAAAGAGAGAAATCTTATCTCTTAGTACCTACATAGGTCGCTCGATTACTTTTTTTTGTTCGGTTTGAAGAGACGCAATGTCAATGGTAGTTTCGCATACACAAGTGCATGTGCTCCGTTTCTTCCTAAAATCAACCTTAACATCGTATTTCCAGTATTCCATCTTCATGCTGGTGCTGATGCTGCTGAAGGTGGCCCTCGCGATCCTGATCTTTGTCCGTCTCGACGACATCGTGGCTCAAGTCCCCAAGTGGCTGGACAATGCCTTCAAGGGAGACCTTGCACCTTTCCATGAGCTCGAGACTACGGTGAGTCTTGATTTGTTATAGTAACAAGAAAGAAACTGCTGAGCAATTCCTGTAAATAACTACCTACCTACTATAACTATAAGTCCGGCGCAAAACAGATAGCTGTGTCTACGATGGAGCTGTCCCAGCTCGCTCTATCGTATCTCTCATCCATGCTCTGGCCTAGAGCAAGACAAGCCTAGTGGTCAACCCACATTAAAAAAAACCACGAATGAAAACTAGTTTTCTCTCATGTTGTCCGCAGCGACAGCGGCTAAAACATGCATATCTTTCGTCCCTACTTTTCTGGCTACATTCTTCAGGGTTACTGTCTCTGTCTCTGTCTACTTGGTTACTAAATCTATGTTTGTGTTTCAGTTCAACTGCTGTGGTACCACGGGGCCTTTGTCCTACGGGATCACCACTCTTCCGGCGAGCTGCTGCGCTGGCAGCGACGCGTGCACTATCCTCAACTCGTACCAGGTAAAGGCACACTATATAGAGACTTTAACTTCGCACACCGAGAGGTTCAAGAAGACTTACTCCCATATGCACAATACACCCCACAGCAGGACATCAGTGCCTAGGTCACCCCCACACAAAATAAGAATAAGACTTCCTCCCGCGAACTATAGAGCGGTGGAATGGTTAATGGAGAGGTTTTCCCTAAAGACTAGTATGGAATTTTCAAAAAGGCGTTTAAGCATTTTTATAGGGTTAGTCACGCGCTGGTGATGTCTCTGGTGTTGCGGTAACCACTTACAAGGCCGTATATCTGTTCGCCGCCTTAGTTGTACAAAAAACAGCGCATAACTGTCAAAATAGCTGGCTCAGAATAGAAAGGATTTTTCCAACATACGGGACTTTTAATTTTAATTTTAAACAGCACCCGGACTCTATCTTGCCCCAAACTGACAAAGGTTGTTTATGGTTTGTAGCCTGACATATCGAAACATACCTACTTTTCTTGAAGTAAGACTCCATTTTGTCACAGAGCATCTTGACGTCCAATACACCATGGACGTTCCTGATGACAATATAGTAGTGGCTATAACTTGAACAACCCATGTTCCAGGGATGTACCACCGTCATCGGAGACACCTTCCAGACCATGGGAATGGCCATCGGATTGGTGGCCATCGGCGTTGCAGCTGTCGAGGTATGGTACCATAAGAGTGTTACGATTTGACTATCGATCGGTGAGGTAGTTTTGGCTAATAGACGGTTTTTATAAAGTGTGGGTACGCTTGCCTAGAGGTCTAACCGCCTCTGTGGTCTAGTGGTTCAACCTACCGATTTCAGATCCATAGGTCTCGGGTTCGATCCCCAGGGGGAGAACAATATTGTTCTTGGTTTGGTTGGTGGAAGGACTTTGTTTAAGTCTACCACCATCTTACCTAATTCTGTCGCCATAATAAAAATTCTAATATTCTTGTCTTCCGGCATTCAGAGGTAAGATAGCCAGTTTCTCAGTGTGTTGAGGATTCCGGGTGAAGTGCGGCTCCACCTTCGGCCTTACCTTAACTTGTATCCAAGTGATATGAAGGCCAAGCGCTTCCCCGTCTCTCAATAAAACAATAATAATAATAAGGTCAAAAGCTATTAAAGTGTAGCTCTAGGTCAGAGAATGGGGTCACCGATGGAGCTAGCTTTCCCAGAAGACACTGGCTCTCTCGTGCACGGACTTAGCTCGCTTTTCGACTTTTAACTTATTCACGAGGCCTATATGCTTATCGGATCGGATACCAAGTCTCAGATCCATCACTGGCAACACACACTGATTGAAGATTTTCAGGTCAAAGATACTTTGACCTGAAGATATGACGAACCTTTCGTAACGCTGCCTATCAAAGGAACATAACCGCCTCTGTTGTCTAAGTGGTTCGCCCACCGTTGTCAGATCCAAAGGTCCCGGGTTGCTTTGTTGATGGCTTTGGCATGGCTTGGATTGGTTGTTGCATTTTGATTAAGATAAATTGCTGTGTTCCGGCATTTAAAGGTAAGAGAGCCAGTTCCTCAGTTTGTTGAGGATTCCGGGTGAAGTGCGCTTTAACCTTCGGCTTTATCATAGCTTGAAAATTAGGTGAGATGAAAGTCAAGCACATCACCGTCCTACAATAAAAAAAAACACAATAAGAACCCAGAACAAACAGAGACAAATTATTCAAAGCTATTTGGGGTGGGTTCCACCCACACCTACCTCGGTACCATCTACCTCCTCGACCTCTGGCAACAGAATCACTGCAATTTAGTCGTAAGGCTGAATGATTTCAACTCGGATGGTAGCAGCCTGTAAAGATCCACCTGGCATACCACGACGACACTCTTCCTTACCCGACCGTCTGGTGCCAAATGGTTCGCTCTGTTTGTCGCGCGGGGAGCCAGTGTCTCCTGGGAATGCTTGCTACATCGTAGACCTCCATTCTTACCCAGGCAAGTAATCAACCGCTAGCCCATCTTATCAAAAAATACTAACTAAACAAATTCTCTTGCAGCTGGTCGCAGTTGTCTTCGGTCTCTGTCTGGCCAACCACGTCCGGAATAAAAACAGAAGATCTAGATACTAAACTAATAACCCTATATAGTAATACTTAACTAATGTTAGAATAAGATGATTTCCCTGTTATAGTTGTAATTGTTGTATTAGTGTACTAAAATGTTAATGGGTCATAAGATATTTTTAGTACACTAATTCAACGCTTTTATATAATTTGATGATTTTGCAATTTTTTTCCTTCTTGTTAGGGTTCCGCACACAAAATATGTGATTTCTTGCCAATATGTGGGTCGGAACCCTCAGTGAGCGTGTCCCCATTGGGCTGGTTAATTTCTTGGTACAAAGAAAAAGGAAAAAAAGATTGTCGCCAGAAATGGTTCTGTCATTGTATATTTAATGTGTAAAAACACTTCAAAGAAAAATCGAGGAAAACAAAAACAAGAACAACGTAATCGTAATCAGCTACTTACATATTTTTAAGGTGGGTCGTATTACAGTATATTTATTTCATTATTTACAAGCTGACCGCTTAGGAACACTACACTAGTTTATAAAACATTGAAATTACGTTACATTATTTTAATTTTGTTTATTAGGGTAACATCAAACAGCCACAATATAAATCTTAAAATGTAACAGTAGATGCACATAAAGTTGGTAATACTGTGGCCCACAGCGATGACCTGTGATTATGATGATTAATCTATTACAGTTTAATGAATAATACAACTAGATGGGTGATTGTAATATAAAAAAATAAATTAATGAGGTTAAAATAAAAATAAATTGACAAAATTATGAACTATAAGAGAAGAAGAATAATATTATGGAGAGATAAAATCAGAATATAATATTGAAGGTAAAATTAAAGTGCAAGAAGGTAAATGATACAAAACATACCGTTATACGGTTTACAGTATACAGTTATAAGTTTCTTAAATTTAAATAAAGAGCATGCAAAAATTTTTACATTGTCTAATAGGATATTGTAAGTTTGAATCATGCGACGCACACATTATGTATGAAGCACATTTTTTAATAAAACATGAATAATAAATGAGTTCATTATGTAGTGTATCTATTTTCCTTCAGCCACTTTGGTAGCTAACTGGTTCGTAACCAGCTACGTAAAAACAATTTTCTTCATTGTTTTGTAATCAGTTTCTAATAAATACTTATTTCGGGTTATTCCCTGTCCTCCGATCGATACTCCGTTTGGTAGGAGGAGCGGGAATATTTTTTCCCTTTCCTCAGATTGAATAGTTTTTGTTTTTATCGCTTAGTTTATTTCGCCAAAAGTACATTCAAGGCCTTAATATACTGTATTTGAAACCGGCAATGCAACTGTATTTTTATGACGTCCTAGAGTAGTGGTTCCTTTGGACCAATGAAAGGTATCAACGAGATCTTCATTTGGTTGACAGCGACAGCGGTCAAACTTCAAACTGAAATATCTCGTAAGCTAGACGTCCTAGAGTCTTAGAGTAGTGGTTCCTTTGGACAAATGATAGGTATCAATGAGATCTACATTTCGGTTGACAGTTGTCAAACTTCACACAGCTCTCGGAGACACTCCTAGAGACATAATTTACCTTCGTAAGTTCAGGGTCTCGTAATGAGATTCGCTTACAGATAGTGAGAGAAGAGTCACTGAACTGAACTGTATGGTCGCCAAATTTTCAGACACCAGTGTAGCTATTCTCAAAGATTTGTTAGCTGCCGCTCCAATAAGCAGCTCGTCCATATGGAATTTTAATTCGCATTTCGTCCAACACGTGTTTGGTCCAACACGCACTTCGTCCAACAGGCATTTTGACCAGCACAAATTACGTCAACACGCATTTGGTCTAACACGTATTTCGTCCAACAAGCAGTTCGCCCCAACAAATATTTCGTTAAAATGCACAAACTATTGGGATGAACCAAACAAATTTTATCAGTCCTTCGGGGTGGCGTTTCATAAAAGCCTGTTACTTTAATTACAAGTGGAACTTCTTTTCCATTTATTTTATTAAAAAAATACCGTTACCGTTTATATTGTGATGGGAATATATTTTGAAAGGATATATTACTATGTTATATTTTATCTGTTGTATTTCTCATTCCCCTCCCAACTGGGTACCTGTACTCCTAGGCTGTACCTATATTCTGCGATATCGTAACGATTTAGCAAAACACATATGAGGAAAGGGTATATTGGTTTGTCAGTTGTAATGTAGTCACCAAATGGACTAACTGTGTAATGACGAATCTCGAAATGGACAAATCCAATGTTGGACGAACTGAGTAGTAGACGAACGACCAAATGCGAGATGGATGTACTGCTTTTTGGACCGACAGCTAACAAATCTTCTCAACCATTCGGAAAGCCTTATCGGATCGAATTCGGTAACTTCCGACGGATATTCCGGGAACGCTATTACTAAAATATAAAATATAAAAAAAATTACATTAGTACGTATCCGATAGTTTCACAGAAGATTTTTCGAAATTGTTTAAAAACAGCGTTGCAGCTATAAAAAGCTATTTTTCCGATCCGAAAACTTACCGTGTGTTTGAGAATCGCTACTCAGATTGGAGTATTGTCATCATTGACAGATGGCCAATAAGCAGATTAGATAAGGGAAAAAACTACCTGGACAAATTGTAGGACGAAGTGTATCTGCGTGGTGAGACAACTGACGGAAAACCGGCGATGAACCCAAAGATGCAAACTGTGTAACGGCATCTGCACACAGCTGACCGGTCCGCTGCGAGTACCTACGACGTACGACGTACCTCTCAGCGGTTGAAGCGCTTTAACGTAATGAAGTGAGGAACCACAATGATCTTTAGGGTTTTCAAACGGGCAAGGATGCCATAGCCACCACGGTACTAGGTAACGACAGGCAAAACGACAACGATCAGAGCAAGGGACACATTACATGTTGCGACTCTGCCTTGAGCTATTGAGGATTCCGGGTGAAGTGCGCCTCCACTTACGGCCTTATCTTAACTTGAAATCAGGTGAGATGAAGCTTCCCAGTCGTAATAAAAAAAAACGTATCCTAATGCTATACCCGGGAATTGAACCGAGAACCTCTCTCGCAAGAACCAAATGCTTCAACTACCTTCACCACTTTAACTACCACTGCATGGCTGGTTCATAGGATATAATAATAAGAAACCAGAGTGCAACGATGTTTAAAGGTGTAGTGAAGGTACGTAGTAGGTAGGTTAGGTACTATAGATGCAAGATCAACAGCGCGTTGAAGTCTTTTGTGAGAATTTAACTTTACAGCGTAGTTGGTGAGGATTTTGCTTCAGCTTGAAGACATAAAAAACTCTATATTATAGGAAATCATGAAAATAACTAAGTATATGGGTAACTCAACTGTTCCAGACCAGTACCAGACGGAAGCGTGCCTAAGACCACTTGCTGCATTGACACGCTGAATAGCTATGCTGATTTGGCCTAAATAAGGTCACGTGTCGCCTCAATCAAAAGCCCCGCTAGATTTTTGAAAACCCCGAAGGCACCGGCGGTAACTTGTAACGGTCCTTAGGTAATCCGTTTAATTGTACATTTTATTTAATAAAACTATGGTATAAAGTATATGGGTAAATTTATATATCTTGAAGGCGGTGCCTATCGATATGTGATGAGATTACCTTACTTACTACGGCGAATCTGTTTGGCAAACTAGTTGAAATGAAAAGAATTAAAACCCGACTGCGATATATTTTAATAAGGTACCTATGTAAAAAAACAGAGACATTTATTTGCAACTCTTACACAAAAATCAACATAAAAATAATAACAAAAAATAAAAATGAAAATTAAATAGTTAAACTCGCATAGAATTGCAAAGAGGTCTCAACTCAGCGTTAATGCAGGTGTATAGGTAGCGAACGCGTCGATCTAAGTAGGTATACTTTCTTGCTACAATTCTGAAATATATTTTATCCTGTGACAACATTAGGTATAAATTAGATTTATTATAACTTTATATAAGGTTAATAAGCATATTACTAGCTTTAATTTGATACCAATATTGATGGAATAGAATCAATTTTTGTGTTTTTTGGATGCAGAGTGCAAGTAAGTAATCCCAAACATACATACTCTCGAAAAATATAACCCTCCTTCTGAGGCAGTAGGGTAAAAAAAAACATATAAGTATAAGTATTTGAATAACTACCTCATTACTCTTTGAACTACCTTGAATATAGCTATCAGTTCTCATGAAAACCCCTCGGTCCACTAAAAAACTTGAGCAAATTACCAACCAACTTCATGGTGTCGCTTTAAGGTGTCGGTGTGCGCGCGCATCTTAAAAAAATCACTATAATCATTTTTCCCAAACGCGCCAAGAGAAGTACAGCTTCATAAATGTTAAATAAAGCGCTTCAGAGCTGAGTGGTCATTGCAATTGTAAAACCCAACATTGAAACAAGTAGCTGCGGCACAGCCGCGTCGAATGCGAATAAAAAAAAACAAATAAAAAGCTGTTTTTAAATGTAGCAGCCAACATAACGGTGCGACTCTTGATCAAACCTACTGCACTTGGAGATATAATAAATGCAAGAATATTTATAGACAAGTTTTTTTTACAAATAATAATTCCCTTCATACAATAAAAAAAAACATTAGGAACTATCCAAATGTATCTTTTAATTTCTCGTGAGCTGATGACGAGGATGACTAAGAATCAACTTCTAGATTTCATATAGAAGTCAACGAAAAATGAAGCTAAATTGTTGTGTTCCGGCATATAATGGAAGATAGCCAGACCTTTCGTGCGATACATGACACCAGTTTAGAAATTCTCAAACACGGTAGGTTTTCGAATCGGAAACAGCACTTTTTGTCGGATTCGACTTAGACTTCAACCATTATTTTTAAAAATCTTCTCTGAGACTCGAAAACGAATGTCAACATTTTAGATTTGGTCGAAATTCGAATCGATCCGATAGGCTTTCCCGTATGTATGATTATTTCTGTGCAGGTGAGATGAAGTCCAAGTGCTTCACCGTAATATATTAAAAAAAAACCCAGCTCATTTATTGAAAAGCCGTGCCGACCAGATTAGACCAGATAGACCAGATTAGATTTTTGAGTAGGTTATTACCTACTCAAAATCTTTTTCACACACTGGTTTAAATTACGGTTCCATGCAGAATGAATATGGATACCTAAATATAGGTATAGGTAGTACCTTACGTGGTAGGTACAAAGTAAGTACCTGGCTTAGTATGAGTAAACCAGTCTAACTGTGTAAGTAATCATTCATAACTGTGGTTGCATCCATCATGTTCTAACATTGTTGACTGAGGTTAACAAATACGAAGACTGCTTCACAGCCAGCGAATTAACTTGAGTGTGTCAGTGCCTATGTGGTTAGGGTAAGTACCGCATACTAACGAACCTAGGTATATCTATGCCTACTGTGTTCAGTAGTGGACGTAGGTATGTCGGCTGAAACTATAATAGTTTAATTTAACCGACTTTGTGGCAACCCACAACCCACCGGTCAACCCACCGGTTTCGGATCCAGAGGTCCCGGGTTCGATCCCCATGGGGAGTACAATATTGTTTTGGTTGGTGTTCGCTCAGTCAGGACATCAATATAGAAAAATACAACAACAATATTGTTGTTACAAGTTACTTATGGTGCATGTAGGTCTACTCCGATCCTACCTTAAAACAATTGAATCCACGCGTAGTTAAAGCTGAGGAACAACGTTTTCTAATGTAGAGACTGCGTGTATTCTATCGGAAGATGAGAACCTAGATTATTTTTTAGAGCAATTTCAAGAAAAGGAGGACGATTCAATTCGGACCGTATTTTTTTCGAATTGTTACCGTCTGCCCCCACTTACGACGGTAACACTTATGGCTATCTGCCCCCACGTATTAACATAAATGTATTACCGTGTGCCCCCACTGTTCATACGTTTCAATGTTGCATTTCTCATTCGTGGGGTTTCTCATACGTGAGGGTATTATAACATACGATAATTTGTTTTTCTAACAGCCACCACAACTAAATCTTGTAATGACAAAATGAACTTCAGGTTTTAAGATATTTTTTTATTTTTTGTGAATAAAATACTATGCTAGATAGTAGGCAACATAAAAATAAACTGTCAATTATATTAATTTAAAGAACATTTATTTATTTCAGTAATTGAAAAGACCTTTTGAAGTTATTGCATTCGTACAACTAACAATAAAAAACGCCTAAAGTCGCCTCAATAAAAAAAGCGCGCCTTCATCTCACCTGGTTCACAAGTTATGATAGGCCAATAGTGGAAGCTCACTTCACCCGAAATAACAACAGTCTGAGGAACTGGCTTACCTATAAGAAAACTTCTTTAGGCGCGTTGGGCATTTTTTGAGGAAAAACCATTGAACTTGCGACATTGTTACGGTTACCGACACCACTTTTGTCACATTTGAGTTTAAGCACATTGTGATTCAAGTATGTACCAACAATCTCCACTGTTCTCTTCGGCAAAGATCGACTAACTTCCGCCGGCACTCCCGGAGTGCCACTCTTTTTTTTTATATCTTAGTAGGTATCTAAGCTATACCTAAAACCCGTACGTAGGTAGGTACTCACATTTTTATTTTTATTTGAAATTGGTTAGGTCTTGGTCTTGAGCCAGTCTGATTGTCTGAGCATTACCTAGGCAAGGACTAATCCTTGCCCAGGCTAACCTATTGAGCATGAGATCTACACAACGAGATTTCCTTGAAGATTATGTACCTATGTTTGTTGGACCCAGCGGCCGGCCAGAGCCAGCAGTCAATGCGTTAAAGATCAATGTCAAAACATCTCAATGGTCAATGCACTATCCTAAACCAGTTGCACAGTTGCCGAGATTAGCATTAATTACCGTATAATCAAATATTTATTCGAATATTATGCGTGCGTGGGCCCAAATATTCGAATACAGCGTTATGTCCCAATAATGAAACGACTTGTTTATCAGTTATGGACCGTTAGCTTGTAAAGCTGGTTACAGAGACTAATGACAACTTGACATCACTTCGGAATCTACTGAAACCAGACTAGCTCTGTCTGTAAATTCAGACATTTAGGTAAATTACAATTTTTATTCAATAAAAAGTACAATTAAACTAACTATGTACAAAGGAATCAGTCAGATTGCCTAAGGACCGTTACAAACGGCCTATAGGTAACTCAACTGTTCCAGACCAGTACCAGACGGAAGCGTGCCCAAGACACTGGCTGCATTGCCACGCTGAATAGCTATGCTAATTCACTGGCCTAAATAAGAGCCAGCCCTTGGGTCACAATAATACTTTAGGTCAATTAAAGAAACATCAGTAGGTACATACCTTGCGTACATTATATAATTCTGTCCTATTACCTACTGGTCCATAATTAATGTAGGTAGGTACCAACAGTGTATTGTAAAATATACCTGGGCATTTATTATTACATATATTTATATAGCAGATTCGCAACGTATAGTTTACCTAACCTCATCGTATGCCTAATAAAACGGGCTCTTCAGATCAGATCAGTGCTAAACTAATTCTCAAGAATCCATACATAACCACATAATAGTAGAACTTTCACGAGAGCAGGACTTTCACACTTTACCCGCGACCTTTGTATAACAAAGAAATTAGCACTAAGCGGAGTACCTATACATATCTAGTATGTACCCTATGCCTACTTATATGGAAACGAAAACGAAAGTGCCTGAAAATTTCCCTAATCTTTAAGCCGCATCTGCCGCATGAGTCAGTCTCGCTTTCAAAACAAAATAGATAGTTTAGGAACTCTAGGCAAGTTCCTAAACTATCGGATTAACCGTTTTTTTCAATTTTATCAATTTTAATTAAAAAAAAAAACAGACAAGTCATTTCCCCTTAGAGTATCCTCTGATATATCGACTTATCAATTACCCAGAACACGCTTCTGGTAATGGAGACAGGTGCTTCTGGAGAGTGGGTACCTACCTAAGGATTGGGAGGGCTCGGAGTAGACTACTAGTGCAAGCCACTAGCATCACCTAACGCTAACCCTAACATCATTGGATAAATAAAACACACGAGCTACGCTGGATCGGTCACGCGCTGCAATTGGAGTAGGATCTACTGAAAAGGGTATACCTGGGATTGCCACGCCGCCGCCGGTATGACCCAGATACCAATGGAAGGATGAGGTGAAGAAACATTACGCGTCATACAAGTTCCGGACTCCGGACTGGCAACAGGCGGCGCAGGACGTCACCAGTGGCGTTCTATTGTTTCGGATGCCAAGACCCATTTCAAGGTTGTAGCTCTTAAGTATACACTAGTGGTTCTGTAAGAACAGTAGACCGTCCCTATCTAGTTGAGAAATCCCGATGCTTTCCTCTTTCACTTTTCCTTTTAGACTTTTGAGCAAATAGGGTAGATGTTTTAGCGATTACTCGCGTTCCCGTCTGAGGAGTCTTGCAAAGGCGGAGAGGACTGCGTAGTCTGAATAGTAAACGTAGGTATAAATTTTCCGAAAAAAAACAAAAAATTTAATCCTACAGCAAACTTTTTTACCCATTCCCCTCTCCACTCACCCTTTTTGTGTTTTATTTTTCATAACACCTTGTGTAGAATTCAATCCTTAGTGTGTCTTACAAATTTAATTGAAATCCGTTGGTAAATAACGCTACAGCAAACATCCCCCCTTTTCCCCCTAGTCAAAAATCGCAATCGACTAAAAAAATTAAATAAATCAAGGAACAAGTGTGCCAATTTTCATCAAAATCGGTTGAAAAATGCGACCTGTAGGCGAGAACAAACCGACCGACAGCCGACACACAGTGGACAAAAGCATTTTTGGCCAATCTCGAATCTGAGACGCTTCGCTCGCTCGGTTAATTATAAGTGAAAGCTGAACTATAAATTAATGAGCTAGATTCTAGGATAGATAACGAAGGATCTTTTTTTTTATTTTTTTTTTTAGAACGCATCATCCATTATAGATAGGCTCTCTGAAACAAGCGCCGTAAATAAGTGACGGTTATAGAAACTCGCCACTACTGCTTGAGGCATTCACCTAACTTATTCAGATGATAATGTAAGTCAACAATCACTTAGTATTCTAGACTAGACCTTGGTCATCGATTTAGTTGGGATGTAAGCTCGGTTTGGTGACACACTTGGCACCCTCACTAGGTCTAGATCATTTGATCAGTGGCACACTTCCTCTTTATAGCAAGTGTCTAGACTTAGAGATTTTGGAATTCAACGAAACAACTTTTTCCATGAAACGTCTACCTACCTAATGAACGTGATACCGGTTGATATCCTTTTAGGACACTCTTAATTGAAAACCTGTTAGAGACCACTGACCTACAAAGAGCAGTTACTTTCAGACATTTTATTAATTTTCGCCAAAGCCTAGTTTGTGAACACGAGCCGGACCGCCGCGACGACACTTATACTTAACAGTTAAATCGCAAAGAAACACTCCGTAGGCCATTTCAATACAAATAATGACGGACACATTTAGCGCGGCGCTCCAACACTGCAAACTGGTAAACACGATATGCTGAGACGGCTCTGGCGGCGGCGCGGCGGGACCGTTAGCGCGCCCGTATAAAGGCGCTCCCCTCCTGGAGGGCGGCACTCCGCACGCAGCCATGAGACACATAGCGCACCTCCTGCTAGCGGCCGCCGCGCTGCACGCCGCGTGCGCAGCCTCGCTCCCCGACCGGACCAGGCTCATCCCGCAACCCACCCCCGAGGAGGTCAACGATAAAGAATCTATTGCGCCAATCGACGAACAACCCATCAAGGACATTGAAATCAACAACGTTCTCCGCGCTAAACCGGAGGACATCCCCGTCGCAGTGATCATCGAAAATCCGGCGATCAAGATCAACGAGATCGACGACGACAAAGATATACAGCGGCCCGCCGTCGACCTCCGCAACCCCGGCCCGCCTCAGCGCCAGGAGCACGAGACCCAGAACCCGGACCACTTCCCGGACGCGCAGGAGAAACTCTCCGCGGTGCGCAACACCATCATCCAGACGCAGGATCTGCTACGACAGGGAGTCAAGGGCGTCGGTGAAGACATCTCCAACTGGCTCTCCACCAACGAACAGATCTCCGCGATCCAACAGAACATCCAAAGCTTGAGAGAAACATTCTCCGCTCAGATCCAGAAGCTAAATGAGGCCATCCAAGGACTCGTCGCGCCTCCTCAAAATGCAAAGCCAGAGGAGACCCCAGACCAGCCTAAGGCTAATTTCACAGAAGTCGAAAATCGCATTAAGATACTGGAGAAGAATTTTAACAATGGTGTGAGAGCTCTATCAGAAGGCGTCAGCATCGTCGCGATCTTGAGAGCAGAGGACGAGTCAGGGGCGCCAGCGGAACAAACCCCTGCGCCCGCCCCAGCCGAGCCGACTACCAGCGCTCCCGGGCAGAACATCCTGCTCCAGTTCATGACCAACTTCCAGCACACCGTGACGGATTCTATGAGAAATGTGACCAATGCACTCACCAACGCGGCTAGCAACTTCCCCGGAATTCAGAATCTCCAGAATCTCATAACCCCATCGAGTTCTGCAGCCCCAGATGTGCTTGCCGACACGCCCCAGAGCTCCACGCAAGCTCCATCTAATAATCCCTGGCCGAACTGGCAACTACCGACTCTACCACCCAATATAATCCAAAACTTTTTCGGCCAGTCTCAAGGCCAAGTGCAAGGAGAACAAACAGGCCAAACGCCAACACCACAAGGACCATTTGGGCAAGGGATTCAGGCTATCCAGAATCTGTTTGGTTTCATCAGGCCAGGAGAAAAAGCTTCAACCACCGTAAAGCCAGCTGAAGCTATAGGAAGCAACGCAGTTCCAGAGAAGCTGATTAGTGAAAAGCAGCCGGAGGAGGCTATCCCAGCGGGCTCAGCGACACTTGCTCCTGTTGGCCCTATCAGGCAGATCCTCAATAACAGCCCCGTGGTGCAGCGAATATCTGGCACAGTACAGAAAATCCAGAGCTCAATCAACAACCCTGACGAGCCCAGAGACACGGAGAAGGGCGACAGTGAGAAGAGCGACAGTGACAAGAAAGACGACATGGCGACGAAAGGTGGCTTCTATAGGCCTAATGGATATGGGGGCAACGGTGGTGGGGGTAAGTTATCCTACTTTTAATGATTTATTGATAGGAAGCTTTGTCACTTTCTTTTCAAGTTTTTCATAGTAGCAGGACCTAACACAGTACAGTTCCGAACCTAGGAAGGAATAGGACCTAGGTACTTAGGTACTTATATAAATCAATCCTTTCTACATTAAGTTTTAAGAGTACCTAGTAGAGCTCGTTGTGAAAGGGCTCGTCCGGGGAAGTACTACCACCATTCCGATTTCGGCCGACTTTGTTCCGGTTTAAAGGCTATGGTTGCCGATGAACTTACGCACGCGAGGCTTAACACCTATATGCCTCAAGTTGAGGGGCGCAATAGTGCCGCGTAGGTCATGTTATTTATGGATCTACACAGGGCTGCTACGTGGGCTGCATGCTTGTTCCGTTATCCATCGTACAAGTTGTATAAAAAAACAATTAGGTAGGTTAGGTGCCTACTCGGCAGGACAGTGTCATGTCTGAAACAGTCTGAATATAAGTACCTATACGTATGAAATTATTGAAGTAACTACCTACCTATGTTCTTAGATGTGGGTGCAAATTCCGTACTAATACTAGTGCGGTTTTTAAAGTCTCTCAAACTAGGTAGAAGCTTGTTTTTTTTTTTCATTTTGTAATCCAATCAACAGTGAATCAATGGAGTAATTTCGTGAATTCCCTGGTGGGTACGATAGGGGCTGTGGTCAATGGTACCGTTGGTACCGTATCCGTGGCCGTTAATAGTGCCATCAACACCCTCGGAAACAATATTCAGGTATCAAGCCAACGGATTCGTCCGTGACTAGACGTGCTTTCGTGTTGTATGTACCTACCTGCCTTGTGTTCTGCTCTCTCCAATGTTTAATGTCTGACCGAGGATGTTACTAAGACCTTTTTGCTTTTATGTGTTCTCTTTATAACTAAGTACCTAACTATAGTTAGCTTGTGTTGGAAGATTTTTATTGGGAAAGGTAACTGTTATGTTTAATTCAGTCGTAGTGTTTTTAGGATTTCGTAACGAAAGGGTGCCAACGGGAACCTTTTACTAGGCCTGTGTAACTATGTATTTCTATTGCCGCTATAAGTAGGTAACAAAGAATCAAAATTCAAAACTATTAAAAATTAAGATGTGCAACAGATTTTTTTGCCTTAAAATGTTGCGTCGGAACCCTCGGTGTGCGTGTCCATTGCACTTGGCCGGTTTTATTGTGGATGTAACCACAATGCTTGCTTTACTTAGGTACCTACGATAGATTTCAAAAAATATACTGTTATTCATTTCAATCTCGTCGGGAATTAAACCCACCGTAGGATAGATAGAAGTAGGCAAACTACCGAACGCCGCTAGCAGATGGCCTTCTAAACAATCTGCCTACAAGGTAAAAGCACAAAATAGCTAATAGTTTTTAAAAGTATCTCGTTTGTAGTACATGGTACATCTCACTCCCTAGGTATGAGAAAGTCTTGCTTTGTGTCCTAGTTTCTTGTTGTGCTAAAATAGAAGAAAAAAATGTCTTACTAAAACATCTGAGCAAATAGTAGGTTACTTACCTCCTAGGTAAGTAGGTAGTAGGTATATATGTATATGTTGTATTGTACATTTGTTAGGTCCAATTACCTAATTAACCCATGCGTATCTAATAGTTACGATCCAGTGCGTAATAGCAATTACCTAGTTTTTTAAGCACTGATGGATGATGCGCCTATAGAATATGTTAACCTCATTTTGGTACCTAGAGACTAACCTAATGTGACCCGGATAATATACATACAAGTTACAAAGCGAAAAGATGGATCAAATCAGACAAATCTAAGCTGGGGAACCTCGGATTATATTGCTTTAACTCCCTTAACTCATGGCATGCTGGGTCCTACCTACTTGTCAACCAGCTAAACACCATACAACTAGCCATTTGTAACCATTGGCGGTCTTATTGCTAAAGCAGCTATGTCTATTAGGATGTGGGTGTTAATATCTACTCATACCTACTTGTCCAATGCAAGAAGCAACATCAATAAGTAGAATTTTTAATTCATTCAAGACCTATTGATGAATTATTCATTACATACCAATGTCTTACTCTAGTAGTGTAACTAATTATTTGTTATTTACAGGGAGTAATAACATCAGCCCTAGCGGGTTGAAGTCCGACCAAGAGCCCATCAAAGAAATCATCTCAGTGAATGAGGCAGTGAATGAGGCAGAGAAAGAAACAAGCTCAAAAGAGGTTTCAGAAAAGACTGAATAAGTCAGTAGTGTGATATAGAATTATTTATTTTATTATATAGAAATCTGATAGACTGTTATTAGAATAATGTGAGAACCATCTCAAATAAAGACTTCTTTTTGAATGTGTATTGGCTCTTGTGATTGCGGTGAATACCAGATTGTGATAAAATATTCTAAATGTCTATATTGTTATATATGTATCTATGCTGATTCCAGTAGTTCCATCTAGGGAGTGGTTTATTAGCAACAATACTAATGGGAACAATCAAATATTGGGTGAATCCGCCAGGCTTTGAGAAGAGTTCTAGTTTTGCAGTAGGTCTCAAAGTTTGAAGATTGGTTGCTGGTTTTCCGAGTTCAAATAGTAGATTGCCATTGAGTCATTGGCCTAATGAATATCTACTTACTGTAGTAAGATGATTAGGTAGGGTACTTACTACATTATAATATTCATAGACAGACATTTTTAGAAACATGCCACTTTAATATTTTTTATCAATGAAAACAAAGTAGGTTCAGTACCTATTAACAGCTGAGATAAATACATCCTTTTTTTCATTCTAAAAATGCATTCTTCTTCATCAAAATCCCAAAACTTAATCAGCGGTAGTGTAGTCTACAGAAATCTACAGACTAAAATTATGATGATTTAGGCACTGATACTGAGCAGAATGATTGTAATTCACAGTAGTCTAGACCAGCTGCAATAGATAGGTACCTACATCTTATTTGAGAATTTAAACACTGACTTCTGCGATCCTTATATACAAGCAATTTAAGACAAGACTATTTTCCTACCAGTTCATTACATTTAGCTTCATACAACCGTCTGGCTGTCAAGTGGAATTCTTCACACATTGCTGCTATTTGTTTATTTACACTGAAAATTAGGTCCTCCGACACACCAGTTTGTTTCTTTATTTTCTTTGAGTAATCGCTTTGGACATCCTTCATGGAGTCTCTACATTTGATGTATAAAACTTTAGCATTTTTCACTAAAGCCTCCCGGTGTTCTTTTGTGACCTTAGGCACAGGAACATACAATGTGGTACCATCTTGTTGAGGATTCAGGTTCAGTCCAGAAGTAGTTATAGCTTTCAATGCATCAGGGATAGCTTGAGGGAAGGAAGCAAAGTTTACAACTATAGTTTTAGGGTTCTTTCTAACTATTTGTGCTAGCTCCTGAAGTTCATATACTTTTCCATCAAATCTTATAGGAAGGGTCTCAATGGAGCCAGTAGTCGAGCGCAGGGAAAGGTGTTTGGTGAAGTCTTCTTTCATAATCTCGATTGCTGCATTGCATCTCTCCTTGAGTTTACCGACTGGCAATAGTTCTGACATCTCGGCGGTATTGACAACAACCTTACCTTTCCCCTTTTTGTCCTTACCTTTGTCTTTACTCTTTGCATAGTTTCTGATCCAGGTGAAACTGTACTGATTGATCATATGATTTTCAGCGCCGCCTCGGCTGATATGCGTGTGTATTGGGATCCTCGCATGGATCATCAACGGTACAAACCGCTGTAATATTCTCGACCCCATTTTAGCAGTTATAATAAAATTTGGTACATAAATACCTACTAAATCTAAATACTAAGCATAAGTAAGAAGAAGTTTAGATAATCTAATTTATTTCCTTTCTTCCCGAGTAAATTTGTTCACATTCACAACAAAACAACGTCTTCCAATTCAATTTCATAACATTATCTTAATCTTATCCATAAATAACCTAAAAGTAAAATCTAATTTAACCAAAGAGTGAGTAATTAATTGAGTCATTCCAACCAAACGTACGAAAATTAACCAAAGAGTCACTAACCTAACACTAACAAACAACCTATCGCTATTCTATGTCTCTGCCAATACATTTTGATGCGCCATCTATAATTTGTTTCCATAACTTTTCATACAGATTTTTTTTCATATCGTTGCCGCCAGTCCGATTGTTAAGGTGACAAACTGACATTTTGGCGTTTTTCTAACGCACATTGTGGTACATTGTATTGTATTCATTTATTTCAGACATATCCATATCATACATAAGAAACTGGAAATGAAAATTAAATTCAAAAAGAATAATTTTTATTTTATTTTTTTATTTATACTCAATCAACAATCCTTATTCTAAAAAACACTTAGCATACATCTGACTGATTCCTTTGTACATAGTTAGTTTAATTGTACTATTTATTAAATAAAGTTTTTTTTTTCTTAACATACATGTTTTTCTTAAGACATTTAATCATATTTCTAGCATCATCAGTAACAGAGTTAGGACCGATGATAAATTCGGTAAAATCTATGTTAAAATTTACATTCCACTCTCGTCAACAATCCAATGTACCATAATGATCAGTTAGTTTGTATTTTTGAAGCGTATGCATTTACCAGACTGGAAGTAGTTTGGTTTCTTCTATGATTATTAGTATTCTGTTATCTGAGTTATGATCATTGCACCCATTTAATATTCCAGTTTCAATATTTTTCAATTTACCATTTTTCTCACTAACAAAATCCTCGAAAAAATCTCTGGAAAATCGAGAGTACATTTTAAATATCTAATACAGAAGCGAATCATCTTACGTTTTGTAAAAGTACGAGTAGTAAAACTTGCTTGTCCGATTTTTCATCAGCTTTTTAGTTTATAAATATGTAATTGAGGCAGATACAAGGTGTCTCAAAATGATGGGTTTCTTTGTACTTTATATCCTGAAAGAAGGTATTGTATGCAATAGTAGATCGGCATTTTTATTGAATATTGTTTTGTTGCAGATACGGATATTATTAAAAATACACCAAGATCATATATATGTATAACTGTAAAACTGCAATTTAGTCAGATAATAACACTTAATATTGATTGATTTGTTATTTAATTTATACAAACATATTTTGTTGTTGATCTAAAACCAAATAAACAAAGTTAACTAAAATATTGTAAAACGGGCGATGTAAACTAGTCATAAACTTAATTCTGAAATCATTATCTTTTCTTTCTGGCTCGTATTATGCGGTTGATGCTGATTATGTAGGTATTTGCATAATCTATGACAATGTCGTTTTCAATCTAGTGAGCGAAGCAAACGAGATCATCGAGTAATGTTGAAAAATCAGGCACTGTATGTATGTAAGTATGTATGTATATAAGTATACATAAGTGGAAATATTTGTGACGGCATAGCTCTTGAACGGGTTATCTGACTTTCATTAAATGTTATTTAGAAATTTATTGTAGCGAGATATTCTGTTTGATAACTGGGATAGTTTTTCAGACGTTATTGGTTTCAAAGCTGCGATATCTCATACATCATTTTTGATTCAATCTGAAATTTTGAATATAAAGAGGTCTTTTAATTAATTAACCCCTTGACCACCGTGATGAAGTTATACTGGTGAGTTTTTTTCAAGGCCACTAAGGTCAAGTCTGAAACCGTAAGAGTTGTCGAAATGCCATGTTAGGAATGACGTGCTCAATTAAAAAAAAATAAGTACTGCGTTTAAGAAAATCTATTTTTTTATAGTTTTTTTTTGAAAAGTGAGTTTTTGAAAAAAATGTTTTTGCATATTTGTGATCTTTGTATAATAATAAAAAAAAAATGTATGATGACTATGTGCCCGAAGTTGTTGGAACACATTCAAAGTTGAAAAATTATAAATTCAACTTAATGCGTTTAGTAAAGGTTATACGTTCAGATTTTTCAGGAAAATTGTTCCAGAAAAACTAAAAATAAATATATTTTCTTTAATGCAGAACTTATTTTTTTCGAAATCGAGCACGTAACTCCTAACATGACTTTTCGATAACTCTCACGGTTTCAGACTCAGTGGCTCTGAAAAAAAACTCACCCTGTATACATTTGAGTGGCAATGAGTGGCAAAAAGTGGAGTCCGAGGGGAAAACGGTGGGGGACAGTGAAAATGGAAACGGATCTGAAGAAAAATCGTGATAACAAAAAACTACCGTTTAAATTGCATAAAAACTATTTGGTCTTAAACATTTAATTAACTTTTTATGATAGAACCTGTTTTCAAGAAACTTTATTGTTTGACAACGTGCCACAAGTCAAAATGATAATTGACAATGAAAAATATTAACTGTTTTTATGTTATCGCATTAATTTTAATATAATTAAAAGTAAAAAGTTAATCAAGAAAGAAACTTTGCAGATGTGGTCGTTTACCAACGTCGACTGACATAATCAGTATAACTGTGCAGCAACTTCTGACCCGAGTTGCTACTGCTTCTGGATCAGAAGCTCTCTCTAAAATTGCTGAACCTCTCGCATCGTGAGTGGTTGACCCGGAGGGAAGCTTCTGCTTAAACGAAAGACGAACACAATAAGTAGTAATATGTCAGTAAGTACAAAATGTTATATTTTGTTATATGTTAAGTAATAAATATTTGATGTATAAACATGGATCTTTGTAATTGAGCACCTGCCTTTAAACCTAAATGCATTCATGTTTTCATGCGTAGAAAAAACGATGTTATTTTAGGGTTCTCTGAAAATGTTTGCATAGAATTCAGTTTCCTACATTATTCAAAAATAACAAAAGCTATGCATGGATGGCGCTGATGATGATGATGATGATGATGATGATAGTGATAATGGGATATATTTTAGCGCTGTCTATCACTAACCCAAGCAGGCTCATAGCCGACAGGTTTCATTGTTCAGAGTTTCCGGTCTTTGGCTTTAGACAGTATTTTTTTTCTATGATTATTTCGCCATAACAACAATTCATAAATTGTTGTGTTCTGGTATTTAGAGGTAATATTCTGAGTTCCCCAGATTTTTGAGAATTTCGGCGAAGTGCGCTTGCACCTTCGGCCTTATCATAACTTGAAGAAATAGGTGAGTTGAAGGCCAAGCATCACCCCATCGTAAAAAAATATATTTAAAAAATGACAGAATAAACTACCAAACTAATGAATTTAATGATGATGTTGAATGTGTCTCATGAATACCATAGATTTAGAATATACTAACAATAGATTGGCAATAGAGTGATTAGGACAAGATAAAAAAAGAAATACATTTGGTGTGTGTAATGTTAATGTGTGCGAGGCAAATAGTGCTGCGCCATGCACCAACTGATACTTCGCTTATTGATAATATCTGAAAACAGTTCAATAAAATTATTAGTATTGATTTTTCGCTACAATGTTTACGCTCTCATTAAGTTTTAACATTAAAAGATGGTTAAAAGGCTTTGCCATTCAATCCATAGTATTTCAGTTTGGAAATCAATGTTTCGTAATTTACGCAGTCGAATGCCTTGGAAAAATAACAGAATATAGACAATAGCCTGAATAAATAGCACAATAGCTAAACAAAACATGTGAATTTTTATTTTCCTCCAAAGAGAACTAATTTATCACAGGAATATATAGCTTTCCATTAAAGTATTTTGCACTTTTGCTGTATAAACAAAAACCTAAGAATACCTATTACGAAGTAGTAAAATATCGATGTGTCATCGACAATTGTAGGTAAGTCTCTATGAGACAAAAATGAGGTTAATATTACCAATATTTCACGTTTTTGTTATTATTTTAAATTGAATAGGATTACTATATATGAAATATGTATGTAAAAAACTCTTATTGCAGTTCTAAAACATTACATTTAGAGAGCTGAGATTTCCTTCCGAGAATCGTACTCACATGTAATACGTATGATACTGTGGGTTATCTTTTTTAGATGCATGACATCATAGTACTGTACACTTAACCATAATAACTCAAGTCTACTTATCACTAATTGTCACCCTAAAACCTATTATATATTTTAATAAAATAAGAGGGATTTGCTCCGTTCGCGATTGACGCCAGTCCTAACTATCACACTCTAACATAAGCTTACACTATTTTCTTTCTCTTTTGCATTGCCAATCTACGTGTACTAAATCTATGGTGTCAGCTCACTCCAAGTATGTGTCACTGGCAAGTGTATTTTAGCTTCAAAATAGTCTTGCTCAGGATATTAGTGTTCTGTGCTCGCTCGTTAGAATACATATATAGTTATTACTCTGTGGTCGTCGTCTCGTCTCAACTCAACGTGCGTGGAAATAGTTGACTTGACGATCACCACCCACACGTTTATACGTGCTATAATCAAAATACACCTTTGTTTTCTGAATCAAACACTAAACATGAATGGCTTATCACTTCGAATATCTTCGGGGGGAATGAAAAAAACCAAGGAAACAGTTAGCATACCGCCAGTAGTAATCAGCAACTACCCAACCGGTAAGTGAATCGAATCTCCGATCTCGAAAATACGGCGTTCTGAGAAAAGTCTCCCAATATGGTATTTAATAAATGTCCAATAGCTGTGGATAAATAATAGATTCGACGTTACACCCGGTATCTATATCTACATAGACTAAACCTAAAACTGCAGCCTCATTTCAAATAAACTAGTAGTTCGCCCCCAAACTGAGATATCGTGAAGTCTGGTTTGTGTTAGGAATTTAACTACAAATACTATTTCTCAATTATATATTTAGTAAACGATAAAAGTGTCAATCTCTGTATATTCTATACCTGTTTGATGCCCTATCTTGATGCTAACTCTCATTCTATGCAAAGCCAGAATGAGAGTTAACCTATATATGCCTAAGGGGTCGTAAACGACCCGAAAAAAGGTACTTCGTAATTATATAAAATGAATGTGTAAAATGAATGTCCTGTAATATTTATTTATTTTTTATTTACATTTTTTTTGTACAAGAAATATACCAAACCTATGAAAAAATACCATCAAATGAATGTTTATACATCAGGTCATCAGTAACTTTATTTTGTTAACATATATTATTGAATAAAGAGATTCAGTGCAATAAAAAAAAAAAAAAAATTTTGTTAACTCATTTAAAAAAAGCTAATTTTTGAGGGAAGTGGAAAGTTGTGATTGTTTTGAATCTGTACATTTGTTGTGGTTCACTCGTGCAAAATGTAAGAATTTTAGTGTTTTTATTTGTCTTTTTAACAGTAAAGCAGGCAAAAAGAGAATTTGATGTGCCTATTATTCTATTCTGTGTGATAATATATTTAAAAAAAAAAAATGTTTTGATATCTAAATTTCGGTAAATATTTAATGGGGTCGAAAATGACCCCATGAGCAGGTGTGATACCAATTTGTATATATATAACTATCGACATATTTGTGGAGCGGCCAGGGTGTGGTTCTAAATCCGATGGTGATTCTGATGGGGAGGAGTCTAATAATCTCGACAGACTGAATAGTCATTAACGGCTGCTACAAACTGTTCTTAGTCTTTCAGAAAACAGTGAGCCTCTCCAATTATTTGAACTGTTCTTCAGTAAAGATGTTATAAAGCACATTGTTAGACATAGTGTTATGAATGCTGTTGGAAAGCATAATTTCAGCTATATACGCTGTCAGCAGATGAAATTTGATGGAATACTCGTACTCAGCTGATATGCACCTCTTCCAAGAAGATGCATGTATTGTGAAGAAAATAAAGATACTCACCTATATGCCTAGACTGATAGTGAGACCTGATATGCCTATGGGTTTGTTAACGACCCACTGAAAATAATACACTTTCAGTTAATCAAACCTGAAAAATCTCTTTTTTTGTCTAAAAACATGTAATTAATAATATCATATTCAAAAATTTAATAAATCGGTGACACTAAATAGTTTTGGGCATATATGGGTTAAGCACCACAGCAACAACATCCTAACAGAAAAAGGTTGATTTCTAACTAAAGCAATTTGCTTTCATGTTGTGGCTTGAAAATCTACCCAAGATAAGAATCTAAATACACTGATCATGCTTTATTTACAACCTTTTATGTTGAAAACCAATGAAAACATATCATATGGAATCTGCCTGTTCTTTTTGTACAACCCGTAATGTCAACAATTCAGGGGTGGTTTCAGTAAATGAATGTTATAAAGTGAACTGTGAAGTCAACCCCCAATAACATTATATCTTACAAGACATACCAAGGCCTTTATCCTCTATCCGCGCCCACCCTACATGTTACAAAAGCCACCCCTATTCAAAAGTGAAATAACTTCATTTGAAATTTGCAATCAATACTCTTTCAAATTACACCCCTCAAGACTTTTCTTCTTGTCTCGCTTAACACTCCTATTTCTCAAAACTACCCTAGTGTCATAGAAATCTTTTTACAGATTGATGAGTTTAATCTCAGCAGATTTTCAATTTTAAATAGATCGGATCTACCATTCATAAGATAAATTACTTTTGTATATCATTTCACCCCATTTGCTATTTATAATTGTTTAATCATATCATGTACATGCCGTCACAAACATTGCCACATTTATACATACAGTGCAGTGAGATTTCCAAACATAACTCAGAATCTTGTTTGCTTCACTCACTCAATCAAAAAAAGCTACACACCACAGAACTTGTTTATATAGGTACCTATATTAGGTATGTACAATCATCATGATACCTATAATGGGTACATCCTTCTCTGCTTCAACTTTTGTCCAATATTTGTATTTGCTTCAAGGTTCTAATAGTGCAATAATGGAATCCTTTAAACAAGCTGTAACAGCAGATGAGCAACTGCAGATGCTGGGGCAAGTCATGGATTCAGATCCTTCGGAACCTGATGGTATTAAACTATTAGTTGTTGTGTTTTTCTACACCCCGGCAAAACATCCCGTTAAATGCTTTTTGACTAGGTAAATAGTATGTTACTTTTATTTTTTCTATTTTGTCATGTTTGTTATTTTGTCGAAAATCTGAAATGCAATATATCTTGTTTTATTTTATCTTTTTTATAGAGAAAAACTATAAAAAATATAATAAAACAAGAACTTTCTAAGATCAAAACTTTCCATCTGTAGTGTTCCATCTCTACAATACAAAAGAAGTCAAAAATTTGCTCCAATCTGTAAAGCTATTTGTAAATTAAATAACAACTGTATGAAATCTAAAGTAGTCCAAAATCAAGTCATTACCTACTACATATTGTAACCCTCATCCCCACCCCTTTGTCCTCCCTACCAATATACAAACAAAGACATTTTGTTCTTGCTACTTACCAGTACTTTAATTTTGTGTCTATGCCTACAATTTTATTAAGCTTTTGCAGAAATTAGTCCTGCACTTATAATTAACTAGAGAGACTTTTAATTGGCATGTACTTAACTAAGAATTACCTAAACATGTAGGTATGTATATTTTAATGGACTTTTCAATAAAATTAAATAAATAAATATGTAGGTATTGTATTATTAATTTCTTTTTGCAGACACATACTGAAATATCAACACCTGCATGAACCATTCATTCAAGAACTGTCTGAGGAAATAAAAATACAAATAAAATGTAATCATTTTGACTCGAACAACACAATACTGACCTACTTGGACACCATTTCAAGAATTGCTATGTGCATAGAGAATTTCGCCCCGGGAAACCAGGCCTTGCAGAGAGTTGAAAAGGAACTGGTTGTGTACTTAGAGCAATGCCTGTTTCATGCCACATATTGCTTAAATCATAATGTGTATGTATATGGGTAAATTGTTTACTTCTTTTCCATCATCACAATCTGTAGCTTGACTTTGCATTTGCTGATATGGGTTATTCGGTATTCGACCGAATTTTTTCGTCCGATTCGGTCGAATCACTGATTATTATTTTTTTGTATTATTTTCGTTCGGGATTCGACCGAATTTACAAAATGATAGTTAAGTACAGTCAGATACAATAAAGTCTCTACTTACTATTAGTAGGTACTTAATTTAATTACTGTAGAGATTATATGTGCCCGTTATATTTTGTACATACCTACATGTTTAATGTTCTAACATAATTCGGTACGTAAAGTAAAATACCTCCTCGTATACACAAGCAATGTTTATATATTATAAAAAAAATAGATATCAAATCCTCTCAAGGGTTTGTATAATGCAATAAAGGAGTGTTTTTTCGTAGTGCCGCGAGTTGAGTGTCTCGTTGTATCATTTTTATTTAATAAAATAAGTATAAAAAAACATATTAGTCCAAAAATATTTTTAAGTCGAATCCCGAATAACCCGCTGAATAGTTGGCGCTGTGTGAAATTATATTCCAGTAATGTTTATTATCCTCTGGTGCTATATACAATTAAGTAAAAATTGAATAATCACTAAAATTACTCTTGTTTTTATATGAAGCACTACTTTAACACTAGAGAAAACTGTGTCAAATTTCCAAAGTCGATAAAAAAATTGTTCAAAATTGTACTCTTTACATTCATTATTTATTGTTGCCATAAGATCAGAAAATATTTGTATCATGTGTAAAAAAATTTTTTATTCTAATTATTTTCAGATTTCTAACACCATGCAATAAAAATGAAACCTTTCTAGTCATACACTCCATCCTAAGACTGATACTGCACATGCTCACCAAGTACGACAAGCCTAAGGGTGGAGAGGACGATGAACCCACATATTTAGTTGTGAAGTTTTCTTCATTGCGGAAATCTTTGGTCACCTTATTGAGGGACAAAGAAGTGCCCATGGACACTAAATCAGTGTGTGGGCTGGTGACACTGGCATTGGAAACTAATGCCAATGTTCCAGACATGTGGAAAAAAGTAAGTTTAGTTTCACACAAGCCCTACTACCAACCAAACCATGCAAAAATTTGTACCCCCTTGGAAATCGAACCAGGAACCTCTGGGTCTCGTAAGAGTGGGCGAACAACTTGACCACAGAGGTAACTTTTCCCCTTAGACTCATCATATTACCCAACTGCCCTGAGGCACAAATAATACTGAAGGAGGGTAATGCTTTTCCTGAGTATGTATGTATGTTTATCGCTTTAAGTGTAAAGCTGTGTGTAAAGTGTAAAGTGTAGGACTTTGTTTAAGTCCGCCTGGCTAGCTACCACCATCTTACCTAAGTCTGTTGCCATAAAACAATTCAAAATGGCTGTGTTCCGGCATTTACAGGTGACATAGCCAGGTCCTCAGACTGTTGAGGATTCCGGGTGAAGTACGCTTCCACCTTCGGGCTTATCATAACATGAAAACCAGGAAAGATGAAGGCGCGCTTCCCCGTCGTACAATAAAAAAAAATATATATTTTGCCATGAGGTGACATTTTGTTCCTCTTAATTGTAATATAGACCGATGAAACTCCTAGTCATTGGTCTATAAGATTTAAATTGCTATAGTGGAAAATGTGTGAATCGACCCCTCCAACTAAGCCCATGGATGTCATGAAAGACGAATAGAAGGGATCTCGACAAAATACTTTGCTTTGTTCACCAATACGGCTGAATTGTTCACGGGTCAAGGGTCAAATTTAAAAAAAGTTTAAGGGTCAAAGGTTAGTCACCAAGGCCTCCAAGAGAAGTTATTAGACAAAACCCTACAGTTTCGGAGCATGCTCTGTCCAGCAGTGGATGTGCTGTTGATGTGTATGCAATTTTTAATTATAGGTACATACTTATACCTACGGTCTATTTCCTGTTCTTTCACCATTTTTTTCTGAAACCAAAACCCGACTGCAAAACATAAAATACATGCATATTTTCCATAAACAGCTGGTAGGTACAGTTGATCCAAACATGCTACAATCCTTGAACACCTCTCTTGCTTCATACATGTCTTACGCACTGTAAAACTTGTACAAGACATGGCTTTTTGTACAATTTATACAGCGGGTTAGTGGAGGTACATTTTTTCCAGTTTTTGTATCCATCGAAGAGCGATGGCATGTCTGACGACCAGGTGAGTCTGGCGATGTACTCCGCCCTGGTAACGACGGTGCCCATGGCCGGTCTGCAAGAGGAACTGGAGCTCGACGGCAAACCGGTCGCCCTGCTGTACATCATCGACAGATTAATGGACATTGTCGAACGGTATGCTCACCACACAGAATGTTCTGTAACAATCTATTTAGATTTGTCAGGTTGGTCAAACTTAACGAAAGAGAAAACAGGCGAAATTTAATACAGGCCGGGTATGTTCTATCAGACTCTAATCTCTATTCCTGTTTCACATCAATGATCTGCTAATACCCGGTATGTATGGGTACGCAGATGTCAGCACAGTTGTTGATAGATATTTTCCAGTCCATGTAGTAGTGCGGACGTAGGGAGATAGATGGTGGAGCGTTTGAACCAATAATTATATTTTTACGAAAATATTATTATGTGTCTAGTGTTGTGTTTACTAATCGTCCGCGATACCTTTTAATCACAACACCTTTCGACCAAAGTTCTTCTTTATTGATGGATTCATTTGGGACTCAACACAAACGATTTAAAATAATTGTGGCGAGATGCCAACTGCTCGCTCCGCAGTAAGAACTTCGTCTTCTGCCTCACATACTCCACTATATATTCAGTCTTCATGGAGTGGTGAAGTCGGGACACGTACAGCAGCGTCACGGGCACGGCAACCGGGTCCAGTTGGTGCGTTGCCGCACTGGCACGGCTAGAGGATTATGTCTGGGACTTTTTTATAGGAGTTGGTCAGACAGTGTGCAGATTCTGGGAGTGTCGCGAGCGATCTGCCAGGTGTGCCGGGGGCTGGGGCGGTTGCGGTGCAGTGTCGGGCTGGCGGCTACGTGGCGGCTGCTGGGTGCCGTGTGTGCGCATCTCTCGCACTACACTGACAGCGTTCGCCATCTGGCGGCGCAGGCGCTGCATTCGCTAGTACTGTACACGGCGCAGCTCGAACTTTCCGGTAACTAGCTAGATACATATATATACACCTATAGATAACAAAAGAGACGGATAGTACTATGTTAATAACACTAATAGAAAGAGGTATAATAAAACTAGTAGGTGTAGATGATTAAAACTATAGATACATATAACAAAACAAATCCAATAGGTACCTAAATGTGAGTTTTGTGTTGCAGCAGGTCAAAAAGGTTAGTAGCTCAGGGAGCTCAGAGCAAACACTAAACGCTAGCTCGTTATGTAATCGGGAGCAAATTTTTTATTGAAACGGAAGGATCATAAAAAGCCAGAGGTTCTTGCATTTCTTGGCAGTAGAGGCTTAGTAATAATACGATACACGTGTGCATTATTAATGGCTTAGCTTCAGCGATCATTTCTTCCACAATACTGTAGCATTTACTTTGAAATTAATATATGTTATAGTTCAGGATATATGCTAGAACGCTTGTGTTTTGAAAACACGATTTCATTAAAAAAAATCTCGAAAGTTGACTCTAATTTGTACCAAAAATGTTCGCCATTCAATAAATACGCCCAATTAGGGCTTGACACTTTGTACAGTAAATAAACACACTATACAGCAGACGGTATGTGTTTTAGATTTTCAAAATGAATATTTGTTTTACCGTAAAAAAAACAAAACGTAGAAATACGCGCATATATCTGTCATCTGGTGGTCATACGCGCCGTGGTTGAGCGCACAGCAATGTCACCTTTATTATTACTATATCTTAGTTCGAATCTAGAATAAAGTTGCGTTGAGCTGCTAATCTGAGGTACTATAGCCTGTTAAGAAAATAATAGGGATTTGCATTGCAGGTGAGGACAGTTCGGCCTTGGAACGCGTGCTGTCTGCTCTGCGCGCGCTCGGTGCAGAGAGTCGCGGGTACTACGCGGGGGTGCGTGGCGCGCTGCGGCAGCTTGGCGCCGCGCGGGTGCTGCGCGATGTCGCGCCGCTGCCGCTCCTGCTGCGCGCGCTGGCGTTGGACCACGTCGCGGCAACGGTATACCAATTCAGTGGCCTACTATGGGCTGAAATTATAGTGATGAACTTAGAATCTTGGCGCAAGTATAACCGCGCGGGGTCAGCTAGTATTAAATAAAATTCAAAGCTAGTCATACCGACACCGGAATCTCCATCGGAAGTTTCCGAATTCGATCCGATAAGGCTTTTCAAATGTTTGAGACTAGCTATACTGTTCGGAATCGCGACCAGCACACAACGAGAAAGGCGAAAACCTCGGGCCAGTTGTAAGTCCATTACAACAACTATTAAATGTCAAAATAAATAAATTAAGAACAAAAACAAAACAAAAAAAAGATGATCTACCTGTAGGTATGATAAATAAAATTATCATTATACATCCACGCAAAATTTGACTAATAACAAAATGAATTGTCATTTGAAGACTGTTCAATACACCTTACCTTTTAAATTTCAAGCTAACCTATTGTAAAAACCTGGCTATTAATGTCACGAACGTATCATAGGCCGCAGTAACCATGGAGGAACTGCTCGTCAGGCACAGCCAGGAGACGGAGGCCGCCGTCATCCACCGCGAGTGGGTGCTGCCCATCCTCCACTTCGTCCAGACAAACGACCTGGAGGCGGAAGTTCTCACTATCCTGGAAAAATTGTTTGCTAAAGCCATCAAGCTGGACCCAAAACTTGTGCCATACATGTGAGTTTTGACCTTTACTTGTGCCCTATATGTGAGTTTTGACCTCTGTTTGTGCCGTATATGTGAGTTTTGACCTCTGTTTGTACCCTTCATGTTATTATTGACCTCTACTTGTGCCTTATTGATCGAGTGAGTGTAGCGAACGAGATCTCTGAGTAAAGTTGGGAAATCCGGCACTGTATGTATGTGGCAATGTTTGACGGCATAACTCTCGAACGGATTATCCGATTTTCATGAAATTTAACTGAATAGAGATAACGTAAATATATTTTTTTCGTCCATATCTTTTGAATGGCTGATCCGATCAATTCAAAATTTTGATCATACAGAGATTATATTAATACTCATCAATTGGTACGAGGATTTTTTAGACACTAGGGTAGTTTTTGAGAAATAGGGGTATTAAGTGAGACGAGAAGATTTTTGGCTTGTCATTTGAAAGAGTATCGACTGCACATTCATGAAATATATATTTTATTTTTTATAAGGGGTGGTGTTCGTAACAAAGGGGCGCGTTAACATGCTTGGTATCTTGTAGGATAGACTGTTAAAGGGGGTTGACTTCATAATTACGCTCACAGTTTAAGTTTTGTTTACACAAAGAAAAAAACTGCTGCCTTTTTGGTTTACTTTACGACATCCGTGGGCTGGAGGGATAGATTTTTAAACCACAAGTACTAAGGCAACAGTTTTGAGAGCAATTTTCAAAACGACATCAACCTTTGTTTCATGTTAGTATACATACATTACGTTAGCAACAAGAAAGAGCCTCGAACACTCAGGTGAATAAAGAGAGTTCGAGAAAAAAAGTGCTAAAGTAAGGTGAGAAAGGTATAATGAAAGCAAACTTATATCGTTTTTTAATTACGTTCTATTTGAGAAATAATCTCCGTCACAAACCAGACATCACGAGATCTCAGTTCGGGGCGAACTACTATGTGAACTTACGTATGTGAGTTTTTACTTCCACTTGTGCCAATCATTTGAATTTTGACCTCTACTTGTAACCTACATGTGAATTTTAACCTTTACTTGTGCCCTACATGTGGATTTTGACCTTTACTTGTGCCGTACATGTGAGTGTTGACCTTTACTTGTGCCCTACATGTGAGTTTTGACCTCTACATGTGCCCTTCATGACTGTGATTTCTAACAATGTATTTGTAATGTGTGTTCAGATTACCCCACATAAAGCAAGCGTGCGAAAGCCCCACCCGCGATTTGAAGAGCGCGCTCTGCGTGCTGAGCTTGACGCGCGCGTGTCTGGCCGACAAGCTGTGCGCGGCCGACCCTGCCGACCGCAGTATGTATCATGTACTATGTCATCTAACCTAAGCGTTGCCCATAAAGTCTCAAGTTTTTTTTAATGATGTGATAGTGGCCGAAACTGTAAATTTAAGAATTTAAATTTATGGGTTGCACTACTTCTAACTGGAACATTTGTAAGATACAACCCAAGGCTACAACCCTGCCTGCCGTACCTACGTCTGCTAGTCCGGAGGTGAAAAGGAGATGGAGGGATTAGGTCTAAGATATCATGAACACTCTTGCCAAATACTTATTATAGATTCTCTCGGTTTTGACAACTCGATTTTGCGTTCCCATTTTTATCGTTCGTTTCAATCCTTTTCATTTTCTTATATATAGATAATGTCAGAGATAATATAGAGAACCGTTTATGTTCTGTATACAGATAGATGGCGCGGCGTGATCTCCTACGATGTGCTGGAGCGGGCGGTGGTAGACGCTGACGATGAGGTTAGGACTTAAAACACGTTCTAAATTAGCCAAAGCTCAATTTTAATACTGAAGTGCTCAAAAATGTATCATCAATAACTTGGGTTAGGTGTGGTCTACCCAGGGTGACGGTATTGCTGGTATCTGCTACCTGTTACGGCTGTATGATCATTACACTGGTGATAGGACCTGTAAAGGCCAGGTGGACCTGGCTAGCGACCACCCTGGAGAATTCCCGCGGTGCGAGGGAGTCTGTGCTTGGGAAAGCTCTGGCCAAGAACTAGACAAGCCTTGAAGATCAAGAGCCATCACTTATAATTAATTAAATAAAAATGAAATTTCAAGTTTTTTACTTTATTGCCTGTCTGGGAATTACCTGGGAATCTACGAGGCATTTTCCTAGAAGCTGCGCACCAACGATGACTGCGAACTGCTCGGCATCATACTTCGATGGCCAGTCGCAGGCCAGGCGGACCTTTACATGTCCATGAAATGACCATCTACGACGGGGAAGCGCTTACCCTTATCTCACCTGGTTTCATTTTATGATAAGGCCGAAGGTGGAAGCGCACTTCACCCGGAATCATCAACAGCCTGAGCAACTGGCTATCTTACCTCTAAATACCAGTTTACAATAATTTTGCATTGTTGTTATTGCGACCAAACAAACCAAGCACAATATTGTACTTCCCTGGGGATCGAGGACTTCTGGATCTGACACCAGTGGAAGAACCACAGGCGGTTGAATGTTTCAGAGCCGTCTGCTAGGCCTGGCGCTGGTGCACTGCGGCGCGGGCCGCGTGGCGAGCGGCGAGTTGTCCGTGATGCTGCGCTACCTGCGCTACAACATGAACGCGCAGGCGCCACACGCCCGCCACCGCGGCATAACCATGACCAAGAAGGTACCACATGCTGATCGGCAATGTCTATATCTTACAAATAATAGATAAGGCCGCTCATTGTACTTAAGACACTTATCACTAAATGTGTTTGTTGTTCTATAGTATTATTTCTGTGTACATATAAAGTGTTAATTCATTTGCATGATTTCATTCTTTATCATTTTTTAAATTCATTTGATTCATTTAATTCGTATAAGTAATATGAAATGAAAACTCTTACAATTTTTATGAAGATCGTTCACCGCAATTTTTCGTCCATGGTGTTTGCATACTTGCAGGCACGCACTAAATATGATCAGGCTCTCCCGCCTCGGCATCAACGGAATACAGCGAACTGCTTGACAAAAACAAGTGATTCAGCTAAAGTTAACGATTTAATGTTCATTTCAGTTTCTGAAGCGTGTTTTCGACAGCCACCGCGTGGCTATTAAAAGCGGAGACGATGTTTCGAGTGCAATGTATGCGGAGTTCACAGAAACTCTGCGGCAAATGTGTTATTGCGGTCTGCAGCGCGGTGCCAACTACAGCCGCCGCTGCACAGCGCTGCAACTGCTGACTTGTACCGAGGCCTCGTCACACTACCAAAGGTATATTAATTGACAGGCTGCGGCAACTACAGCGGCCGCTTCACTGCGCTGCAGCTGTTAACTTATAACCGAGGCCACGTCTCACTATCAATGGTATAGTCAGTGACAGGCTGCGCCAACTAAAGCCGCCGCTGCATAGCGCTGCAGTTGCTGACTTGTACCGAGGCCTCGTCACACTACCAAAGGTATATTTATTGACAGGCTGCGGCAACTACAGCGGCCACTTCACAGCGCTTTAGCTGCTGACTTGGTCCTTATTCAAATTTCTTATCTTGTCTTACAGAACTTGGGAGCTAGATTATGTGGAGAAGCTGCTTTTGACTTTGGATGACAGCTACGAGAGCAACAAAGCGATCGCACTTGACATACTACAACATGTGCCCTTGGAGCTAATCGAGGTAACGTGATTGTCATCCTGTAAGAAACTGCGGTGATATAGATATGCAACTCAGAATACCTATAACCTTGCCTGGGTAAGAATGACGTCGTAAGGGTAATAATGATGGATCGGGCTTCCCCACTTGTCACTGGCTGTCTTTTGCACCGATGACGGAGCAACGGGACGGTGGTCCAGGTGGGATTTCGGCGGTGGGATTTCGGCGGTGGTATTAAAGAGATCTCCCGAACTGTCTCCGATTCTAACTCGACTATTCCGCCTGTCTCTGGATACCGGTAAGACTCTATGACCTTGGAAGCTTGCTTATGATCAACCTATCCCGAAAACTCGGCTCACTACCGGCATAGTAGTTAGCCGAGTTTTCGACATGGAGCGCATTCTCAATTGTTAACTCCTGGCATACCTAGAGTGTAGAGATCTCCTTAGTGATCGTCAGTACGGCTTTCGCCGGAAATGATCTACAGGTGATTCTAGCGTATGCCGCTTATAGCTGGAGTGAAGCCATCGAAAGACACGGGGAGGCTATCGCGGTTTCCCTTGACGTTTCGAAGGCTTTTGATAGTGTTTAGCACAAGGGTCTCAATAGCAAGCTTTTCTGCTACGGTTTACCCTCCAACCTTTTACGGTGGATCATAGACTTTGCGGGAACGATCGATTCGAGTAGTCATTAGTGGCTGTTCGTCGGATCTATTGGCTATAAATGCTGGAGTACCTCAAGGGTATATTCTATCAGCAACTCTATTCCTTCTCCACATCAATAATCTGCTAACACCCCGTATATGGGTACGCCAATGACAGCACAGTTGTTACCTAGTCCAAAAATGTCAAGGCAAGTTCATCATAAATACCTTGAATGTTGCAGGATCCAAGCCACTCAGTGAGTCTGCAGCTAGACGATATAATATCCCAAGCGTGCGCTCTGAACCCCACGGAGTGCGTGTCGGCCGCGTACAAACTGGAGCTACTGTGGAGGCGGCTTCCGCTACGGGTTCTGCGAGGGAAAACCTGGTATCGTTGAATTGAATTCGTATCTGTTAGCTCTATTTAATATCGTTAATACCACCTAAAATAATAACGCAGTCATTTTTTGAGAAACTCTTAACTTCACTAGCTACTATCTAAGATATCACTCAGCTTGGCACCGGACTTCCAAAAACTAGCTACATCAAATTCGGAGCCAAGATGTGCCTGTATTTCTAATATTTCTACCCTGGTCGTCTGCTAATATTAGAATTTTCTTTGATGGATTCTGTGTGTTTGTGGTCTTTTCTAGTGTCGAATTGCGTGTTGTATCATTTGATATTGTCTTTTTGGCTTGGGTCATCCCTTTTGTAATTTTCTTCAGAATGTTTTTACGATTTTTTTACGTAAGAGTATCGTTAAATGAGTCCACATGTTGAAACTCCTGCAAGAATACATTTAAGATTAGAAGTGCTTGTTGTGTCAAAAGAGGAAGGAATAGCCAGTGCTACTATTATGTAAAAAAATATTATAGTACGACGACGGAGGCTTGTCCTTCATCTCACCTGTTTTTTCAAGCTATGATAAGGCCGAAGGTGGAAACGCATTTCACCCGGAATCCTCAACCAACTGAGGAACTGGCTATTTTTACCTCTAAATGCCGGAACACATTATTTTAAGAATTGTTGTTATGGCGACAGACTTAGGTAAGATGGTGGTAGCTAGAGCCAGGCGGACTCAAGCAAAGTCCTACCACCACCCAAACCATGCACAATATTGTGCTCCCACTAGAACACTGTACCACTAGATCACGGGGTCGGTTTAAATATAACAGGGCTTTGAGTTTTTATACGTTTTCAGTGACGCCAAAGAGCCCGCATTGTATACGATTGTGAGAGGGTTACTCAGGGCCACAACCCGCATAGAAAGTCAATGGATGTGGGCGGACGTGTCTTACGATGTACTGTTGGCACCCCGAGACCGCCCCACCTACGGGACGCTCAGCTGTGTGGCGCATCTACTCAACAGGGCTGATTTTACGTAAGTATTACATCTTTTTACAGCTTCTCAATGGTGAACGAAAAGGTCCAGCTGGCTTAAACTATTTGTATTTGCGGTTATACATATTAGTTCCTCCGAAGAAACGGATATCGGAATGTCGGTCGTCCAAGCTGGCAGCAAGATGGGCCGACAATATTACCAGCATCGCAAACCTCACCAGGATGAGACTGGCACAAGACCGTTGGGCATATACATTGAGGCCTATACTCAGCAGTGGGTGAAATCTGGCTGTGGATGATGATGATGATGATACATTTTTTTATTGCAATAGGTACGTAAATAGTTCGTGCTAATCAAAATAAATAGATATTACAGGAGTTTAATTTTACACATCGCCACCTTCATCTCACCTGAATTTTCAAGCTATGATAAGGCCGAAGGTGGAAACACACTTCACCCGGAATCCTCAACCAACTGAGGAACTCTGAGAATCTTAATGCCGGAACACAACAATTTTTAAGAATTGTTTTATGGCGACAGACTTAGGTAAGATGGTAGCTAGCCAGGCGGACTTAAACGAAGTCCTACCACCAACCAAACCAAGCACAATATTCCCATGGGGATTGAACCCGGGATCTCTGGATCTGACATCGGTGGTCGAACCACTAGGCCACGGAGATGGTGAAGAATATTCATATATCTACATTATATTCATCACAGAAATGCTTGTACTGCGTTGGAATCGAACCCACAATCTACAGCGCAGAAGGCAGAGCTACCAAATGAGCTATAAGGCTTGTTAAAGTGAAAGCTAGAATCCAATTGCTATATTTCAGGGCCATTCGTGATGATAAAACGTGGAGACAGCAAATTAGCTACATTATAAGCACGTGTAGTTCTCTAATAAATGGCGCCAGTGCCGTTGTCTATAACGCCGCGCCCGAGGGGGTCATGCCGGCTGACGCTCAGTACTCCGACTATGGAAATAATGCGTGAGTATCGTCATAGTCATTGTCCTAGTCTTCTGAATATTTGAAACCAACGCTTACCTCGCAGACTCATGACAATATAAGTAACTTCATCATGCTATTTACCATTTTTCCACCATCGGAGCAGCCCACAATGGCGCCACTGTGATCAACCGATTGACGTACAGGCTGAAAAACCGAGGAGAGCTGAATACCCCCTGCCTTACCCCGCTTTCCAACCCGCACGGCTCGGATAGCGAGCCTGCCCACCTGACAACATGGCTCTGATGACCGCACCAATATTTGAAGAGCTCAATGAGCTCCGCGGTCATCGTTGTATCTTCTGAGAGCTTCTTCCAAAGGACACTATTAAACCAAGTCGAGGGCTTTTGATAGGTCAAGGAAGCACGCATACACAGGCGTCCTCTACTGTTGACCATCGAAATCAGAACTGAGCGTCATGGAGCACAAGATGATTCTGTAGTTGTTTGTCAAGCATGCAATCCAGTACTTGAGCTATAGCCGTAGCCAACGAGAGTGGCCCATCTCCAGTCCGATTATTTACTAGTGGCACTACCACCTTCATCATCAGGCAGGACGGCATGTACAACACAGGGCGAGAACAGCTTGTCCAGCGCTCTAGGCAGATGTACCCCAGCAAATCGCAGGTGCTCAATACTAATGAAAATATAAAAAAAAAACGAATTTGCTCCAGTGAATAAATTGTAATTAGTATTAGTTAATTTTAAGCTATTGTAATGGATCATGAAAAAAAAACTAGCCCGAGGTTCTTGCCTTTCTCCTTGTGTGCTGGTCGCGATTCCGAACAGGCGGTAGATTTGACGTTTCAAAGTGTTCCTAAAAAAATCTTACTGAATTCATATATTTGACTTTGACTTTGAATGGAGTCGTGACCTGGAGACTTTCCCTTCCTTATACCTTTCAGTACCGGCTGTACTGCTATAGCAGTGAACATTTGACATTGTTTATCGGTATGATGACTAGCTAATATATCCATTTTTATTTGTCGGAATGTTCCCGACACCATTTTAGTTTTTGTTTGAATGTTTTTCTATTTGTTGCCTTCAAATCATACAAGTCCCCGGTTTTCGGTTTGCCGAAATTTTATAAACCGGCGGCATAGTCTCTAAAAACATTGAACATAGGGCATGCTTTGATTTATCGTACGTTAAAACATTAAAATTAAAAGAAAAGAAACGCACACGAAACGAAGTGCTACAAAAAAGAGTAGATACAAAATTTAAAAAAAATAAAAAAAAATTGGACAATATTTAATTTTGTTGTGTTTGTCGCCAGGGGTATGAGATTGGAAGACGGGCGTCTGGTGACTGCACAGATGGTGTTGCTTTGTGCTTGGAGAACCGTCAAGGAGGTATATTGACCTGTTTACGGAACCCTGTTTTCAATTACTATAATCTATCCTTGAAGGCCCAGTAGTAGGTAGCTCAGTTGGTAGTAACTCCTTCTGCGCTTCGGCTGTGGGTTCAATTCCCACCCAGGACAATCATTTGTGTGATGAATATAGATGTTTGTTCTGTGTTTGGGAGTTGCATTGTATGATAAGTAAGTATTTACTCAAGTATTCTATCCGTAATCAAGTTCCCATATTACATAGTTTGGGGCTAGATGGCGATGTGTGAAATTAATGCCCTGTAATATTTATTTATACAAGCATAGTTTGTTGTTGTTTTTCTTTATTGTATGTCGAAGAAGGGCTTCTTCTTCTCTTGGTTTCAAGATATAATAAGGCCGAAGGTGAAAGCGCACTTCAATCCTCAACCGACTGAGGATCTTACTTAGGTTAGATGGTGGTAGTTACCAGGCGGAATTTAACAAAGTCCTATCACCAACCGAACCGAGCACAAATGTGTAACCTCCTAGAGATCGAACGCGGGGCAAACCACTCGATTCAAACACAAGCGGTTTGTCGATCACTTCAAAGTGACATGTCCGATTAAAAAAACACACATTGGTAAACTATATTTGTATGGGAGTGCGGTGCAACTGGGGCTTCTTAAAATGGACCAACATTTTTATCGTACGACGTGGAAGCGCTTGGCCTTCATCTCACCTGGTTACATGTTGAGAGAAGGCCGAAGGTGGTGGAGGATCTGGCTATCCTACCTCTAAATGCCAGAACACAACAAATTTATAATTGTTATCATGGCGGCAGCATTAGATAACATGACCTTATACCGCCTTCGCCGTTTTTCAACAGAAATTTCAGACGCACAGCCTATTATCATCCTCACCTGGTTGATATCCCACGTATAAGAACTAAACGCTTTCAAGAATCTTTTATTGTGCGCACTGCAAGAACTTGGAATAAGCTCCCAGCGTCTGTTTTTCCGCTGTGCTACGACCCTAATGTCTTCAAGAAGAGAGTTAATAGGCACTTTCTGGGTAGGTTCGCTCCATCGTAGATCTCATTCTTACCTGTGTAAGTTTCGTGGTCAAGAGCCGACCCATCGTAAAAAAAAAAACATGGTGGTAGCTAGCCAGGCAGCCTTAAGCAAAGTCCTTCCAACCCGAGACCTCTGGATCTGAAATCGGTGGGTGGAACCACTAGACCACAGAGGCGGTTAGAGAACTCCTGAATATTTACGATGTGCAGGCGACGTCGGTCCTAGGCGCGATAGGTGCCCAGGTGGAGGTGCCTTCGACCCTCAGTTTCCATGACCTGTCGGGGCTCAGCGATATCCTTCAAAGTGTGGTGAGCCACGCGAGGCACCGCGGCGCTTTCGAGCAAGCGTACGTCAACTACGAACGTGTGTTGCACAGGTAAGGCATGAATGAATGAATGAATGAATATACTTTATTGCACACCTTAAACATAAAAATGGATTACTTTAAAAAAATGATACAATAGGCTGTCTTATCGCTTAAAAGCGGACAGCCTTTGGATGGAGAGTGGTGCACATATTAGTTAAGGGTCTAGCTTAATTGACTATGTTTAATTTATTTTTATTTATTTAACACTTTATTGCACAAAATAACTAGTGTACAATGGGTGGGCATAATGCCGATGGCATTAGATGGCATGTTTTTATAATACACTAGCTTTTGCTCGCGTTCAGATGTATTATTATTAAATAGGTATAGTTTTTGCTTTACTTTTGTTTAGCGTGTGTAAAAAATTTGGGCCTACAAAACTTAAAAACGACAGTACATTCTTCAACTTCTCCATTAGCGTTCAGATTTTCTTTAGCCATTTTAAAAAAGTCTAACCGACAAAACCTGTACTTTCTTAGCGGATGCCTACGTCATAACATCTACCTGCATGCCAAATTTCAGTCCGATCCGTCCAGTGGTTTGGGCTGTGCGTTGATAGATCACTATGTCAGTCAGTCAGTCACCTTTGAGTTATATATATTTAGATTAGATTATAAGTAAAGCTGTGCTAAAAATGTACACACTATTTATATAATATGAAAACCAACATATTTTACACTTTGTACCTACATACTATACAAATACAGCACACAAATATAAGTAAATAATTATAATAAATATTCTAGAAGTACTCTGATGAAACATATATAACGGTACAGAAAACAGCAAATACTTGTGGCGATGAAGGATGAGATAGACTATTTAAAAATCTAACTACTATTTATCATGTAAGCTAATGTTCGGCACATGCCCACGGTTTGCAAGTAGCTTGCATTCAATACAAGATGCAAGCCCATTGCTGCTTAGCAGAATACTAGCACTACTAACTACTTGCAATACAGAATGATTCGGTGATGTGGTCGCCTGCGACAAAGCCCTGTGTTGTTGTGAATAAAACAAAATCAGAAACTAGATACAGATAAAATAGATACAATGCATTGCAGGATGTGGCGAGACCCTTCGCAACATGTCAGATCGAAACCGTCGAGCTTACTGAAGGACATGGTAAAGTGGCTGCGGAGCCCTGAGGAATGGCCGAAGGCCTGCGACCGGCGCAGCGCTGGACTGCCGTTCCTTATACAGGTTTTTATTATTCACTTCATAGAGATCGAGCAGGCACAGGAACAGGGATTTGTTCCCCAGGGGGGTACAAATCAACAGGCGCTGGTCATCACCACGGCTCATCTTCTAGCTTTGGAGCCGCAGGTAAAGGTCTGTATTCGGTTTGCGCTATTCGCCCTAACTTGAACTCAGGAAGCGACAGTGAAGTGGTCACGTGGTAGTACCAGCCATCATGTCTTCTCCGACTATTATTCTTCATCAAACCAATTCCAAAAACGACAATTGGCTTAGGCAGATCAGACCAAATTCAAATGTGCTCTAATGGGAGTTTTAGCTTTCTTTGTTCTGATTGGTCCTCGTTCATGTTTCTGATAGACATCTTAAATAAGTAAAAATAATTATTTCTCAAACATGCTTGTGAATTTGAGAATTATTCTGACAACCTTCTTCGAGATAAATCGAAATTGCTGTACTGGCCAAATACATGCAAGCAGCGGCCGGCAAAAGTTGTATGAAAATCCATATCTGTCGTGTTTTAGTGGCCACATAAAAACTCATACCTGTCGAATAATTTAAAAATGGAACGATCTTTTACTCCGAAACATGCCAACCAATGAGGTAACTTATCAAATTTAAGGTTTTATTCACATTTCGAAAATAGAAAAAAAATAAGCTTTACCGCGAGAAAAAATATAGTTTCGTCATTGATGTACCTACCACATAGTTTTAATTTCCGAGCATTATTTGAGAAAAGTAGTATACAAGCCACAACTAGGCATTGATGGACTTACGTATGTGTGTCTCGGCGAACATTTACACGTTCGTCCATCAATGCCTCTTTTGCTGGCCGCTGCAGTAATGTACTATTAATTTCATTTACACCTTCAATCTAATGTCTTTACATACCAGTTTCGGGTACGTAACTCGTAGCTTTTCTTTTTCTCGTAGGTAGTAATAAAAATATTGTGTATCAGCCAAAATGTTTTGTTCTCAGGTGGCGTACATCTCTGTGGCGCTTTACTCTGAATTCAAAGTAACGCCTTCGAGGAACACAATATTACTTTGTTTGTTAACACAAATAAGGATTTCATTATTTTTGGGATCCTACGCAGAATCGTTGAATGGGCTTAGGCTTTATGGGCTATAATAATAATAATAAGCATATTTTTTCTCACACAGGTGTCATAATTATAGAGTATATTTATACGTAATAATACCTCCTTTTTGTCAGGTCCCGTGCTTCACCTAATTTCTGGCTTGTAAGGTTTCGTGCTCCAACTGATGAACTTCTTTTACAGTGAATCAGTATTTTTTTTTTCTATATGATTCAAAAGATCTAAACAATTCTTTGATAGGAGTGAATTTATAATGTACAATGATGTCTATACTCACAAATATTTGTAAGTACAGATACAAAAATGTATGTATATATGTGTTTTGAAGAGATATTCATTTCAGATGACAGATGTCATTTTGACAGCTGTCATCGAAAATGAAAGCTATTGAAGTGGTCCACCACTTCAATAGCTTTCAAAAACTGAGAGTATAGGACGAATGTTTTCAGAGATGTGGCCGTTTGAAGGTTGACAGCTGTCATCGAAATGTGCTTAATGGCTTTCATTGGTTTTTTTTCATATAATTTTATTCAACAATCAAATATATTAGAAAAAATGCGTTAAAATAAATCCCAGTGGTTACCTACATTATGTTAAATGATGTAGATATTTTTAATAACTACGTGACTGTAATGGTCATCAGTTGGAGCACGGGACCTTATAAGTCTCCGTGCTTCACCCAGGTCGAGAACTTAGGTGAAGCATAGGTCCGGACCCGATGGGGATATGAATTAAAAGGTTGGGTAAAGTTTATGCGGCTGTTGCTGCTTACCACAGGTTTGGGATCGGCTCTCTGATTTATAGGAGGAACCGTAGCTTGAGTGTGTGATGGTATGTGCGTGTGTGAGAGGGAGAGGGTAATATAATTTTATTTCAAGTAACACACTTATTACAATGACAAATTTAATACAATACTATTAGTCACATTATTAAGAACTACAAATTACAATTTCACAATATTGACTATTTCAATTGCAATATATGTGTACAAATAATATACGTTGAATTATTACATGTCAATGTCTTCCTTTCAATGTTTATCTACCTGTGTAAAACATGCAAATTACAACGTTGATTGATGTAAGCACAGTCGAGCCGATCTGCTAGCACGGATAGCATACTTTTGGAGCTCCCCTGAACTCGCTGCACCAGCGAAGATATGGAGGGGATCATATGAGTAGTTCTAGGGAGCTTGTAATGTGTCGAACACACGTGTTAGTGTATTCAAAGAATGTGTCGTGTGATGGACAGGCGCTGGTAGCGACGGAGCCCGCCGCGAGTGGGTCCCCCGCGGGGCTTCACGTCGTGATGACGTCACTGCTGACGTGCGCGTCGACCGCAGACCACGCGCCGATGCGCGCGCACGCCTGCAACGTGCTGCGCGCACTCTACAGGTGATACTACACCACACACACATCTTGTCGATGTTCAAACCAAAACAAATCGGCAAATTTACAGCTGCAAACCATATAACAATACAAAATTCTGACACTACCTTGATCAATGCTCATACATATTTATACAACGCATTTGATATAGTCGTACTTTTTAAGAGTCATGTTTGAGATCGGACCTGCCTAGCCTGGCTGATGGTGTTTACTGGGGTTTGGTGCTATGTTTATGGAGTTGCAATGCGAGGTATAAATATAGATTAATTTTAATTACTTTGACAAAAATCTTGGTAAATAGGTACAGGTGAAGTAAGTAATGTCTATGTTTACGAAGGGCGTCGTCTGCGAATGGGTCCTCGCTTTTTTTTTTAAAAAGACAATACTCTGGCCTGGTTCTAAACCTGGAGGGCGACAGCTTTGCGCGGACTGGGCTGACGTTGAAGGCGCGAGCCCAAAAATTGATTTTAGAGGCAACAAGCGCAAGGGCACCATTTAGGTACGGACCTCGGACAATGGCTGTTGTCTTCGCCGCTTGATTCGCTCGTTTATATACAGCATGAGAGCGCCCTCTGCTGGAAGGAATGTGCCGATACTGGCTCCCGAGTTCGCGCGTCAATAAGCCAAATCATCAGTGTTTTAGTACCGCACCACAGACACAGATTATCCCTTTTCCGGTATACCTGCATAATTACAATTGATTTAGTCTCGCCTTTTCGTGAATGTTTCATAAATGTGAAACTGCGCTGTATAGGAAAGCTGGGCCTCTTAAAGCTGGGCACACTCCAAAGTGCAACCTGTCTAATTACCGATAAACACGCAACCTCACGATGGCTCAAGCTATCGAGTCTTTCTTTGACAACTTTTACCCTTCACCTTTAAGTCTCCTAGCTCTGCGTTCCACCGAGACTACTATAACACAAGAACAGCTGCAGAAATATATGACTTTATGACACACAGCCACAAAGTTCCTAGGTTTTCTGAGCTACTGGTTGTTACAGAGCCACGTCCCTGGACACGGCGGTGCAGGGCTACGTGGGCGAAGGCCTGCGCATCGCGATACAGGGCTTCAATGGCGCCACTTGGGAGGTGACACCTTTGTATTTTGCTTTACTTTAGGGGTGGCAATCTGTTTCATGATATCTTACTCCCCTGGCTCAGCGACGCGAAGTGGTTCTTGGCGTGCTATACAATATTTTTCCAAGCCCCTTGGTTTTGCGCAGTCCCATACCTCTGGTACCGTCAATCCAGTGGTATCTGGGCCGGCGGTTCGATCCCTTGGGAAGTACAAACTTGTGCTCGGTTTGTTTGGTGGTAGGACTTGTTTTAAGTCCGTCTGGCTAGCTTTCTTATCTAAATTATGTCGCCATCACAAAATTCATTTTTTTTTATTGTTGTGTTCCGGTCTTTAAAGCTAAGATAGCCAGTTTCTCAGCTTGTTGAGGATTCACGGTGAAGTGCGCTTCCACGTTCGACGTTATCATAACTTGACACCAGGTGAGATGAAGGCCAAGCGCTTCCCCGGCGTACAATAAAATGTAAAATGGTTTTGTCTGAATTGTTGGTTTCTGTAATAATGCGTGTTTCAGGAGCGCAACTCCAGTACCCTGCTGCTGAGTGCGTTGATGACGCGCGTCTTTGGCGTGTCGCGCGCGCGGGCGTGCGTCAGTGCTCGGAACAAAATGACGGGCCGCGTGTTCTTCCTGCGGTACCCGCGGCTGTACCACGTCATGCTGGTACGTTAATACTAAAGATGGCAATAATGGTTAAAATTAAATATTAGTTAACTGTTAATTGATAAAAAAATATATCGATATTTTTATTGGTTGAAAATATTATTGGTTGATGTTAATGCAGTTGAATATTGTATTCTATTGATCAAATAAAAGTAACCGCTAATTGTCTCTATCATAGTAGCACTATGGGTATTTGTTTAAAATATCACATCGCTTAGTATTGAATAAAAATATCATATCTCTCAAAAAAATCTCTCGAAAACTCTGCGAGCAGCAACGTACGAAAATGTTTCTTATATGCATGTTAAAGTTAAAATTTCAATGCATTCAATTATGCTAGTTCTTACTCGGGCTGAAGTTGATATGATATTTTTATTCGATAATGTTAATTCTGATTATTGAATATAATGGTTGATTTTAAATATTAGTTAAATTTATTCGTTGATAGTTATATTCGTCATCTCTAGTTAATACGGCCCTGAGGTGTGCAGCACACCTGGCAATAATGTATAAACAAAGTCAAAGTCCTACAAAGTCGGGAGTTGGTCGGATCCTGGACCCTTCTTTTGCTAAAATGTCAGCTTTGTTGTTGCTTTTATTTATGCTGTGAATTTTTGTCCATGCTATTTTAACTGTGTGTTCATTAGTCAGCTCCTGGAGAGCATATTGGTATTTCGCAATGGATTTAGACCTGAGGCCCAATCACGAATATGCCATCGTACCGTATCGTTTACGTTTTTTGTATAGGATTTCGCACAGCGCCTCTACAGTACGTAAATAGAACTAAATTTGCGATCACGAACCTTTTGACACTTGTATCGTAATGTAAAGGTAACGTTAACGTATCGTCACTCGACGTCACTCTCGTTCACCTATCGTTGTTACGTGTTACGATAGTGCTTCGTGCTGCCAAACAATGTAAATGTCCGTAACCGAAACGTGAATACGTTACCTTTACATTACGATAACGTTAGACGTTCGTGATCCAGCCACTGGGAGAGCATTCATGAGTGCTGCGCTGTCAGTTATGAACTCTATTTGTAATTGCTGCGTGCCTGGTACCAACGAGGCCATAGTCCCCTTAGCTACCAGGAGCAGTTCTACAGGTTCGGCTTGAAGCGCCGTCGCGGTATTGTTGAGAAGTTGTGCTCTTGATAGGTTCGATTCCTTAAAATTGGAAACCACAAGCCAGTTTTGGTTTTCAAACCGTCTGTGTAAATATGGAACGTGTATGGTGACTCCACGTTCTTCTTTGGCTACGATATACCTTTTATTGCTAATAAAGGTCGTGGCTATTCTGTCAGTGCATTTTAATGCTTCTGGGATAATACCGATTGCTAGGTCCCTGGTATTTCCCTGGCTTTGGAAGAAAAACTACTTTAACCTCTTCCCACACGTGTGGGATGTATTTCCAGGCGATACAGCTCCTGTAAATTGCAATGAGAATGTTCTCGATTTCGTTTAGATTCCATTGTAAAAGACCTGGGAAAATACCGTCGGTTTGTATGGCTGAAAATTTCTTACAGCCAATATAGCGCTTCATTCGTGACTATAGATTCAGCCAGCTCCCAGTCGCTTGGTTGAGGAATGTGGTCAGTATTGGTTTCCCGATTGCCGTTATCCTCTATGGTACAGTCCGGGAAGTGTGTCATCAGTAAAAGTACAAACTGTTCCCTTTCTGTTGTTGTGTATGAACCATCGGAGTTTTCTTAGCCTAGCCGTTTCGCTTTGTTTGTTCATTGGCATGAAAATATTGATTTCCTGAATGTTCCAGAGTAAGTTGAAGGAAGTGAGCGAAGGCTACAACGAGCTGCTATCCCCCGCTCTGTACCCCGTGCTGTTGCTGCTGGGCCGACTGTACCCGTCTTCGCTGGAGGGCACCGAGTCTCACTTCAAGGTAACAACTCTACTTTTCGAGAGGTACAATACAAACAATGGGAAAAGATCTTACTACCTCATTTTTTACGAAGGGGATGTTTTTTCTTCATATCATCTGATTTTCAAGTTTCGATGAAGCCGAAGGTGGCGCACTACATCCGGAATGTTCAACCAACTCTGAATGCCGAAATACAATCATTTCATAACCCCTCGTCCGTGTACCGACTTTAAAAGTCGGTTGAAAAAAGTGCCGCATCTGTGTGCAGACTTATTAAGTCGGGTGTCATATGTCATTTGATGACCTCTAATAAAATAAAAGCGATATCTGTACTGTTTTAACTTGCACAAAGTGTGGAGGACACAATAAGGATGGCAAACAAACACATGATTTGTCTCTAAGCCATGCCATAGCTGGCTTCTAGATTTTTAAAGTCAGCGTGCTGAGGTGCGAGTCACGCTTACGCGCGCGCACTATTATTTTTTCGTATTATGATTTTTTATCATTATTTTTGCATTGTGTATGAGCAATTGTGTCTACTTTTATCATGAATGGGTAAGTAATTAACAGTTTTTAATTCATACATTGTGTATTTGATAAAACTACTCAAAAATAATAATAATTTTCGTGCCGAACCGGCGCGGCGACGGACCCGCACAGTCCTGCTTGATAAAAATACACTAAAAACATTATTGGTAGCATACTGTTGATATCACGTTTATTTCTAGGTATCTGTGTATTGTTACTAATCATTCGATTTATAAATTACCACGTGGAATTTGCGTAGCATAGAAATAAAAAATACGAAATCCAATCAGATCTAATAAGTCGATACACAGACAGGGGTCGGCTAGTGCCCAATTTTTTTGTATGGTATTTATTTTGTTATTTATGTATGGAGAGGCGTTTACTTTTTTAATTATAACAACCTTTGTATATTAAAATGTACAATAAACTGTGAAAAAATGGCAAGAGGAGTTTACGTTTTATATAAGACAACCTTTGAACAACAACCTGTGAAAAAATGGCTAAACTTGGATTTAACGATTTTTTAACTAGTTCATTGTAATATTAAACAGGACTTAACCCGTTTTTATGTGGTAGCTTAGTACATAAACATTCTAACGATATAAGTTACACACAACTCCCTTGCACAACTCAGGAGATATCGTAATTTTAGTCTCACGCGCCGCTATGACGTGTAACATACCGCGCGTGACGTCACGGTTGTGACACAGAAGTGAAATCACGCGAAAAATGGCCGACACAATTAAAGGTTGTTACTATGGTGACAGAATTAGGTAAGATGGTGGTAACCAGGCGGATTTAAACAAAGTCCTACCACCAATCAAACCAAGCACAATGTTGTCTCTCCTCGGAATCGAACCCGGGACCTCTGGATAGGACACCGGTGAGCGAACCACGAGACCACAGAGGCGGTCAAACGGAGAAATAACGGACAGAAAGTCCATCGCTGAACTAGTATTTGAACTATTTAAGTCGATCATTTGTTCATATTTTTGTTTTCATTACCTACACGTGAAAACCTGTTATTAGCTTTCTGATTCCATTGCTTTATTTATTTTAACTTTAAGAGCTGTTGGTTTTCCAATAAATAAATAGTAATGTAATATTTTTTTATTGTTAGTAAGTACTTATTTTATATTATTTTTTATTTTATATTGTTGGCAGCTGGTATCGTTTGTGCCTTACGTGGTGCAATGCGCCCGCTCCCGCGTACTCCCCACGCGCCGGCTGGCCGCCGCGGCCGGCGTCTCGCTGATACCTCCCGACAGGTAATCTGTTTTAAAGTGTCTATGATACGTGAAATGGCTTAGCTTCAGCGATCATATCTTCCACAATACTGTAGCATTTAATTTGAAATTAATATATGTTATAGGTAAGGATTGATGCTAGAGCGCTAGTGTTTCGAAAACACGATTACATAAAATTAAATTTTCTCTATATAAAATAATTTCAATATTGACTCTAACTGTAATATGTACCAAAAATGTTCACCATTCAATAAATACGCCCAGTTAGGCCTTGTCACTATTTACAGCAAATGAACACAGTATACAGCAGACGGTCTGTGTTTTAGATTTTCAAAATTAATATAATAAAAATAAAATACTCCAAAATTGTACTCGTGTTATTGCAGACTAAAAGATAAGTCTTGTGGGATATTTTTGCCTCTATTAGTGGGTTTTAGTGTGTTCTATATACGAATGTGATTGTTTCGTTGGTAGATATGTAGGACACCTGGAATATCTGCTGGGTCTGGTCTCCTCCGCGAGGGTCGAGAGGAACTTCTGTCACGGGATCCTCATGCAGGCCTGCGCGCTGCTAGACACTAAGGTGCGATATTACTTCAGTACTCTTCATCATCGCCCAAATACTTCACCAAAACATTCAAACTTTCGCTTGTCCCCATATTGTAAAGACAATTCGGTATTTCAAATATATCAATACAAGTTCAATATTCAGTATCCTATCCGTAATCTAGTTAGTTGTTATGTGATTGGTGCTAGATGGCGCTGTGTGTAATTAATGTCCTTTAATATTTATTAATATTAATATTATTATAACGTAACGTATTAATGTTAACCTGAAAACGGGAAAATACTTAGTAACAAATCGGTTGAATTCGTTTAAAAAAAATCTAATCGACACGTGTTTCGCCTCTAAACTAGGCAAACTCAGAAAATATAGTGTTGCTGCTAAACTGACGAGCCCTCTGCCGACGTGTTGCCACCCCGAGCGCAAGTGAATTCATTTTTCTGTTTTCAGGTTAACAATTAAGGCCCTGTCAGTAGACGTTTTCGTTTCACTTTTTCAAATGTAAAATTATAGTACTTCTGAACAAGTCACGAGGCTAATTATTAAATATATATTACTTCAGGTACATATCATTAAAGGTAAGCTGAAAACCTAATAGCAGAAAAAAATCTCGATAAAAATATTAATTGAAAATGGTACGTTTCAAAATTTCCAAGCGAAATATTTTGATTCCTACAACGAATATTGACTTACAATTTATTTTAAATGATAGGTTACGTGTTGATCTACATTAAAGGTAAGCTAGTTTTTCGATACGAATTGAAATCAAATTTTAATTATGAATTATTTGAAAAACTACTGGCGCACCGCGCGCCCGCCTCTCAATCAGTACCTCTGTGACCACTGTCGACGTCGGACGTGTGCTTGTCGTCCTCGCAGCGGTCAGACATGAACGCCTGAATCAATCAGCTATCAATACAAGTTGTTTTGTTTGTAGCCCTCTGGCGTGGATTGTACTCCTCTATCACATTGTTTGGAGGGAACTCTATGGATCCTGTCGATGTCTCCGATGTGCTTCCCGGTGCTGCAGCAGTACTGCCTCCTGCTCACTCAGCTCCTTAAAGAGTAAGTCACCTCAATATTTGGAGGGAACTCTATGGATCATTCGTATTATATTCTACCGTTGTTATTGTACCTAGATATTTTTAAACTGAGGAACTAACTATATTACCTCTAAATGCCGGAGCACAACAATTTTAAGAATTGTTATGGCGACAGAGTTATGTAAGATGGTGGTAGCTAGGCGGACTTAAACAAAGTCCTAACACCAACCAAACCGAGCACAATATTGTACTCCCCCTGGGGATCGAACCCGGGACCTCTGGATCTGACACCGAACCACTAAGGCGGTTAAAAAGATGGTGGTAGACTATGACTGACATACTAAGTCCTACTTCCAACCAAACCAAGTACAAATTTGTACCACAGAGGCGGTTAATTGATTGATGATAATATAGCGGTAAGAACAGTTTTCTCACATAATAGTATTAATATGTTAGTTTAGGCATAATTAGACAAGTAAAATATCTTATGTATCTTATCTTTTATGGCATATGTAATAAACATTAATAGGAGAAGCTCTGCATCGTAAATTACAGCCTAGGCTAGTTCAGGACCCTACGGATTCAAAATGTAAAACTGTAACACTGTTTTTATGTCAAATAAAGTTTCTCAAAAGTTCCTCAGTTTGTTGAGGATTCTGGGTGCAATGCGGCCTCCACCTTCGGCCTTTTCTCAACTTGTAACCAGGTGAGATGAAGGCCAAGTGCTTACCCGCCGTACAATAAAAAAATAAAAATAAATGATTTATTATTATTAAACTTATTCTACGGGCCGTAGCACCTTAAAACTAGTACGACATAGTGGTTGCGTTTGTTTCAGGTTCCCAGAGGCTCTGACGGATCAAACGGACACGTTGAATGCCGTGGAGGATGCGCTCAAGTGTCACGTGACCTCCACGAGCTCGTCCGTCGCGTGCGGCCGCGAGTCCGCACTGGCGGCGTGCTGGCGGCTGCGGGTGGCGCTGATGACGCGGCGAGCGGCCACTGACGACGTCGCAGGTTATCTATATTCTATATATGTTTGTGATGTCCAAATAACACCCCTTTACTCAATACCTACTAGATACAGAATGGGATTTTTCAAAAAGTGCGTTTTGAAATTTTTAAAGGGTCGGCAAAGCGCGAGTAATGCTTCTGGTGTTGCGAGCGTCCATAGGCGACGGTAACCGCTTTCCATCAGGTGGGCCGTGTGCCTATTTGCCACCTTAGTGGTATTAAAAAAATACTAGCAGCATTGCTGTGTTCCGGTTTGAAGGGTATGGTTGCCGGTGAAATTACGGGCACGCGAGGATTAACAACTTAATGTCTTAAGTTGACGGGCGCAATGCAGTGCCGCGTAGGTCATGTTCTTTGTGGATGTGACCTACGCAGTAAGGCATTGTTATAGGCAAGAGTGCAATTAACATCAGGTGGACTACTTGCTTGTCCCGTCTCCAAGTTGTATAAAAAAAACAGAGAAACAAGCTTCATAGCTCAGTTGGTAGTAGCTCTACCTACTGTGCTTTACGTTGTGGGTTCGATTCCCATTCAGGACAAACATTTGAGTGATGAATATTGATGTTTGGGTGTTGTATTGCATGATAAGTGTGTATGTACAGAAAAAATATATAAATATTAAATCCGTAAATCCATAATCTAGTTCCCATATTATAAGCTTTGCTTAGTTTGCGACTAGATGGCGCTGTGTGAAATGAAAGTCCTGTAATATTTATTCACGAGTGTTGTGAATGATTGAGTCATGATAACATTTGTAAAAAACTATATAAAAATGTTTTCCGTCTGTTTGTTCCAACTTATCTCGGAAACGGCTGGACCGATTTTGACGGCACTGGCAGATAGTTGGTGTAGCTTCCTATCGTAGTATAGGGGTGTAATGTGAAAGGATTTTAAGAAATTCCCTCCGGATGACGGGATCGAAGTTCCGGGCTTTTGCTAGTTCCATTATATTTTTCTAAGCGTAATGCTTTTGCTGAGGTGCCCGGATAAAGCCTGTATGCGAATCCTAGTCGATAACAATATCTGTGCAAATTTCTGCTCGAATCTGCAGATTTACGGCTTACCCTCGAACCCAATAAAAATTCCAATACAACATCAATCGCAATCCAATACTCTAACAATATTAACTAATTGCCGCAATCTTGAGAAACAATTTGATAGCATTGGATTGAAATCGGAATTGTGCTAATATTGGATTATGATGAAGTTGGCTGCATTATATTCAGCACTAGGGATGTTTACTTGTATTGAAAACCGGTGTATCAATAATAAATACACTAAAACTTCAAAATTTGGGCTTTTTATCAGTAGACAGTGATTGCAAATAGTTTAAAACATCAATCTAAACATATTTTCAAATAAATCCAGTATACAAATCGTTGTTTTGTTAAAATTTTATTATTTATGGCGGCATGGATGCCCACCCGTTGCTTAGGGCATAGACGGATTGGAAAATTCAATTCCAATCGCTATTAGTTCATTCAATATCCACACAATATGAAATCAATTTGGCGCTAGGTTCGCATTCAAGAGTGTTCAAGAGTAAGAAATTACACAAATTCAATCCTGATCGATCGGAATCCTGTTCAAGGGTAAGCAGCGTTCAGTAGTTTTGGCGTTAAAATATTAAGAAAATACAGACTTCTTTCGAGTGTGGGCTGTGTAATGATAATGACCCAGCTGGTCTATTATCTCTCTCTACTAACCTAACTCTGTTTCATTTGGGTTTCAATTGATTTCAATCGGAAAAGCAGGCATTTTAATTGAAACCTTTGGTTGGTGGTAGGATTTCGTTTAAGTCCGCCTGGCTAACTGCCACCATCTTACCTAATTCTGTCGCCATAATAACAATTCATAAAAAAAAAAATCTGTTCCGGTATCCAGAGGTAAGATAGCCAGTTCCTCAGTTTGTTGACGATTCCGGGTGAAGCGCGCCTCCACCTTCGGCCTTATCTCAACTTGTTACCAGGTGAGATGAAGGCCAAGCGCTTCCCCGTCGTACAATAAAAAAAAACGATTGAAACCCAAATGGAACAGAGTTAGGTATCAGACTTCACAAGCCTTCTAAGATGAATGATTTGATGGCGACAGATGCGGTGATGTCAGCGCTGACACACGACGCGCAGGCCGTACGCCACGTGGCGCTCGACCATCTACTGCGGCTGCACGGTCGCGATCCGGACACTTACGACCCGTTGGCGGACACATCCGCTGGTGTGGTGTCAGCGAATATACCAAAAGATGTTCCGTCAGCACAGTTGGTGTCAGCAAAAAATGCTCCGTCAGCAAATGTAGCGTCAGCGAGTACGTTGTTACTCGCCGGCGCCGTGCTAGCCGCGCTGAGGAGACGGAACTATATCGACTTGTTAGCGGCTAAGATGAAGCAAGGCCAGGTGCAGGTAAATTACTAACGTATATTAAATTAAATACGTTTATTTGGCTATGACACACGAAAAATTAAAAAAATAAGAAGCCGAACGGGCCCAGGCTCAGCTTAATGCTGCCACGCACAATCTAGGGGTACCAGCGCTGGTTTTCATACATTGTATATCACCAAAAGGTTTTACACTTGTATGTTTGCCCCGATGTGGATTGACCCGCAACCGACATTAGAGAAAGCTGAGCTTCTTTTTATATTAAATATTATAAAGTTAGATCGTATAATTTTCTATATATTTATTATTCAACCCTACTGATCCTTTTCCATCCTCGTTATCTCCCGGTTGCTTTAATATAATCCTGTTCCCCAAATTTTTTTTAAACTTGTTAATGGCAAAGCGCGTGTCGCGCGAAGTCAGAGAAAAAAAAAAGCAGAGCTTCTAACAAATATATATTTTCTGTGTTTTTAGCTATGGCGGCAAGACCCTCAGCTAGCCGCAAAGCAGATAGAGGTAACGTAGAATTATTTAATTTAATTATTTTAAATATTATGGTTTTTCGAGTGGATCTCTACACGGCACTAACATAATAATAATAAAATTTTATTTCAGGCAACAATAAAAAAATATAGATATTTTTCTAACTTAGTCTACGGCCCATAGTAATATATACCTTAAAACTAACATACATAAGTAACTATAACTATTTAACTATTTATTAGCACGTAAAGTCTGGACGTGAGTTACTAGTGTTGTGTTTTTTGTATACTACTAGGAGACGGGACAAGCAAGTAGCGCACCTGGTGTTAAGTGTACTCTTGCCTATGACAAAGCCTTACTGCATACACATCCACAAAGAACATAGCCTACACGGCACTGCATTGCGCCCGTCAACTTGAGACATAAAGGTGTTAAGCCTCACGTACCCGTAATTTCACCGACAACCATACAACGAAACACAGCAATGCTGCTTGGCGGCTGAAATAAGTATGGTGGTAGTAATTCTCCGGACGAGCCCTTTCACTAGGGGCTTCTACTATTCTTATTTTTTTTTTTTTTTTAATAATCGTCCGCGATACCTTCTTAACGCAACACCTTTCGACCAAAGTTCTTTATTGAAGATCGTTAGATGTTCAGTTGGGACTCAACACAAACGATTTAAAATCATTGTGGCGAGATGCCAACTGCTCGATCCTTAGTAAAAACTTCGTCTTCTGCCTCACATACTCCACTACATCTTCAGCCTTCATGGAGTTATGAAGTCGGGACACGTACAGCAGGGTCATGGGCACGGCAACACGTAAGTTGCCTAAGAAAGCCTCATCAATGACTATGGCTGTACCGCATAGGCTTCTAGAAGCTTCTTCCTTACTACTGTCGTGAAGCCCTCTGCATCCTTCAGCGGAACTCTAGCGGGTGCAGCGCTGAATGTAAAACTCATCTTACAATCTTGGATTTGAACTGGCCGCAGGTGATGGTGTGCGAGGGGGGTACTCAGTATAAAGTGGCCAGCTGTCCCCCTCTAATGTCCCCGCCCCCGCGCGTGTTAGACGGAGACGACGTGGTGTTCGCCCTCGCTGACATCGCGATGAGAGCGCCCGACCACTGCGCGCATCTCTACCTCGAGTCTCTCACAAGGTACTCGCTGACAACAAACACAAAACTATTTAACAACCCCGCCCCAGAGACGGTTTTTTTTTATTCGACGGGAAAGCGTTTGGCCTTCGTCTCACCTGGTTACAAGTTGAGATAAGGTTTGGCCTTATCCTTATAGGTGGAGGCGCACTTCACCCGGAGTCCTCAACAAACTGAGGAACTGTTCATCTTACCTCTAAATGCCGAAACACATTTTTTTTTTTAAGAATTGTTATGGCGACAGTAATAGGTAAGATGGTGGTAGCTAGCCAAACCAAGCACAATATTGCTTCCACTGTTTTCTTTTGTTTTTTATGTTTTCTTTTTACTTTGCAAAAATGTATATTGTACAAAACTTGAAAATAAATATTGCACAAATGGTGAGCATAATGCCGAGGCATTTTCTAACTGCTAACCAAATTGGCAGAAAACATTACAAAAGCAATGGCGTGATAACTTAAATAGGAAATCTTAAGAGAGCTTCCCCGTTGTACAATATAACCATCCAGGAGCGTCGTGCTGCTAGACTCATATATGATGACTAGCTTTTGCTCGCGGCTTCACTCGCGCTTTAATTTTGTTTAGCGTGTGTAAAAAATTAGGGCCTACAAAACTTAAAAACGACAGGACATTCTTCAACTTCACCATTAACGTTCAGATTTTCTTTAGCCATTTTAAAAAAGTCTAACCGAAAATCTCAATATCCTTTCTTAGGGGATGCCTACGTCATAGTAGCTTTATGCATGCAAAGTCTCGGTCCGATCGGTTTATTAGGATTTTGAGATTTTCGGTTTGTCCTTTTTTAGGATGCCTACGTCATAGTAGCTTTATGCATGCAAAGTCTCGGTCCGAAATTGACAAAGTTTCATACAAACTTTCATCCCCTATTTTATCCCCTTGGGGGTAGAATTAATCAAAATCCTTTCTTCGCGGATGCATACGTCATAACATCTACCTGCATGCCAAATTTCAGCCCGATCCGTCCAGTGGTTTGGGCTGTGCGTTGATAGATCACTATGTCGGTCAGTCAGTCACCTTTGAGTTATATATATTTAGATTCGCTTGTTGAGGTCAAATTGCAGAAATTAGAACATAGACGGCGGGTTGCCAGTCTGTCTGTGGTACTAATTCCACTTGAGCGATTCTGCGCTTGATAACTTTGTCGTAATCCCTCCACCTCCTTTCCACCACCGGACTAGCATACGTACTGGCGGCTACAACCCGTAGGTACCTTGAACATGTTCCATTGCACCTAACACATTGATTCGCTTCTATCTTTATCATTATTACTTATAAGGAATGGAACCTGTTGCCCTCGTATGTTTTTCGCACCAGTACAATCTTGGAATCTTCAAGTGCAGAGTTCCTTTAAGACAAGCCATTCTATAGTCATTATAAGCTGGTACATCGAATGATCTTTGTCATTGGTTGTTATTTACCATTGGTGTCTGAACATCCAATGACAAAGCATGTTTATGTGTATTGCGTCTGTACACCTTTTCGTGTGAGCGTAACGGTTGTGGAGGGGCGTTCAAATTAAGACTGGAACATCGAAGTGGAGTTTAAGTGCGGAAAAGGGAGTCTTTATACATTTACAATATATTTCCAGCTTCCTTAGTGTGAGAGTGTACGCCGCCGACTTTAAACCTGGCGTCCTGCCGAGCGCGCTGCGGGCCGTGCGCGCAAACTGCCTGCCGTGCAACCCGCGCGAGTGTCGCGCCATTGTCGCGCGACTGTTGCCGCACATCGCCGCGATCCTCGAGGCGATACAACACTTACTTGAAAACGAGCTGGGTGAGTACAACTCGCTACTCCAAATCGTACACGCCGCGGCAGGTTTTTTTTTTATATACTACTAGGAGACGGGACAAGCAAGTAGCGCATATGGTGTTAAGTGTACTCTTCCTAAGTGTATTCTTCTTAGTAATTTCCAAACCGAAACACAGCAATGCTGCTTGGCGGCTGAAATAAGTATGGTGGTAGTAATTCTCCGGACGAGCCCTTTCACAAGGGGCTTCTACTACTCTTAAAGGTTCTGTTGTCTCATGGCTTTGTACGGCGATGTTTTCGGCGGCGCGGGTTGATTGTTTTCACACGACGACGGTTCGTAAGCGTGCCGCATCCCTGGTGCGCAGATTGCGTGCCAGCTCCCACACACTCATGATAATGATTGCTGGTAGTTTTATAGATTGGACTGTCCTTATACAAGGCGTTGTTGCGAGCGACACCTGCCCAGCGATTATTCTTGTAGTTTTTAAATAATAGCGTGTTTTAAATTATCGCGATTATTATACATAATTAATAACAGATGCCCATTAAAAACAAAAATAACAAAAGACACGGGTAGCCAGTCTACCCATGACCACGGCCGTTGTAACACGGTCGAAACTGTCGGGAATAAAAGTACGCGATGAAGACCCGTTTTTGTTATTAATTATTTTTAAATTATGTCTATGTTTAAACCTATATGAGTTGTTATGCTCGAAATAAATGAATCATTATATTATTATTGACCTGGCATAGCGAAAGGGATTTTCTCAGTGATGAACAGTAAGAAGATGGCAAAAACCTCGGGCGAAGTTTTTATGATCCATCGATTCACCGTTAGATTATATAAGTGCAAGCAGTGGTGCAGACAGGCTATAGGTGTACAAGGTTCCGTTGGTCCGCAGTGGAGTCTGAATGCCTCCTGATGAGCTGTGTAGCGGAGTGTCTGCAGGACGAGGAGGCAGCGGTCCGCGCCGCCGGCGCCTCCGCCGTGGCGTGCCTGGGGCCACAGGTGAGCGCACACACCACGCCAGTAGCGAGACGATACCATTTTATAGGTGGTTGACTTCACAATTCACATTTTCTTACTGAAACAGTATTGGGGTACTGTCACTAAGGGATGCAAAAGGGGTAAATAAAATTGAACTCTTGTGAAATGTCATGTGACAGGGTGACTGTTGTGACCAAGTGCAATCACTTGAAATACAAAAAATTGATTATTTTTGCTAAGGGTGGTTTTCTAGATAAAGGGTTGCAAAGGATGATCATCAGGTCTTGCAGATAATGATGTGATGTGCATGTTTTTGGCTTCCTATTTAAATTAAAACTATCTATTTAATTTATGTATTGAATAAATAATAAATAGGGTTTCCATGCCAAGGGTGTCGATAAGATCCGAGAATAACTTTTGGGATGCTGGGATGTTTAAAAATCTACCCCGCCAGCCCACGCTGGAGATTTTTAAACCACGACAGGCATGGCAAAGGTTTTGAGAGCACTTTTAAAAAATTAGGCATCAACATTTTCATGTTAGTAAGGGGTGACTTATTTACTTATTGTGTTCCGCCCACCTACTATGACGTACGGTCGGTGCTTTGCTCTCATTCTGACTTTGCATAAACTCATTTTATGTTAGTTCGTTAGCGACGAGAGAGCCTCAAACACTCAGGTGAATAAGGAGATATTAAGAAATGTTGAGCCTAAGTAAGGTGTAATGAAAGCGCACTTTAATACTTTTTTAATAACTATATTTTTGAGAAGTTCACGGAGATTCCGTGGTTAAATAACTAACACAAACAGCACATCACGAGATCTCAGTTCGGGGCAAAGTATCAGATATTTACAATAATATTCACTGCACAAAACCGAGTGAGGTTGTGTGGGACAATGATGCGAGTCTGACTCGCACGTGGCAGATGGTGTCCCGTAAATTATGTTAAAACGACCAAAGAATGTTTGTGTTGTATATGTATGTGTTGTTCAACTGTGACATTACTGTGTAACGACAGGCACACGAGTCGGTGCCTACCCTGGCAGGTAGCAAGCTGCTGGAGTACTGCAGTTCGCGGCCGCACAACGTCGAGCTGCTGACTGCATTGGGACTGCACCGACTGAAGTTTGTGGCTGCCGCAACATCGGACAACACCACACGTGACACGAACTTTGAGGTATGTCACTAACATTATCGCAAGTTCCACTGCTCAGTAAAGGTGTTTTTTTATCTTTATTTTAGGAAGACCATCGGCAAACGAAAACATTGTTGGCACTTAATATAGGAAACAAAGGTCTCCAATAGAAACAGAGTCAATAAAGTTAATAGAAACAAACAAACCAAATTGATATCCATGCGCATATAGTTAAAACAAAACTGATAAAAAGTATAAACTGAATAATTTAATTTACATTCGCGATCAGAGTCATTTATTGTTTTGGATCACAAATTGAAAGTTACACTAAGCTTAACATAGAGGAAAATGTAACTTATAATAAAACGGCGGTGTTGTCTCTGAAAACATTGAACACAGCATGCTTTGCGTACGTTTTTGAGTTGCGTTGCGTTTTTTTACGTACGCTAAAACAGTAATGAAACAGCATGTTTTGATGTAACGTACGTTAAAACAAAAATAAAAGTGAAGAAACGAACAGTGCTACAACAAAAGAGAAGCGATGTAAAAAAAATGTGTATAAATTTTAGCAGAGGCTAAAGAACCACTGAAATTGTCGTAACTAGATCTTATGACGTTATAATATGTACAATCGATGCAATGATGAGTGGTGCCCCACATTCGTTCTGCATAGGGTTTCTGGGTAACTAAAATATTTTCTATGTACCAAGCGACTTCCCAATCGAGGCACTTCCGAATTGACATTAGCCAAGAGATTCACCGCCTCTGTGGTCTAGTGGTTCAACCCACCGACTTCAGATCCAGAGGTCCCGGGTTCGATTCCCATGGGAAGTACAATATATTGTGCTTGGTTTGGTTGGTGGTAGGACTTTGTTTAAGTCCGCCTGGCTAGCTACCACCATCTTACCTAATTCTGTCGCCATAATAACAATTCTAAAATTGTTGTTCCGGCATTTTAAAAGGTAAGATAGTTCCAGTTCCTCGGTTTGTTGAGGATTCCGGGTGAAGTGCGCTTCCACCTTCGGCCTTATCTGAACTTGTTACCAGGTGAGATGAAGGCCAAGTGCTTACCCGTCGTACAATAATAATAAAAAAAAAAAGATCCGGACAGTCCACTAAACCATGTATAAGCTTATAAGAACAAAACATCCGAAATCTTGCGACGGAGGCTCAACGGTTCCGTTTCGGTAATATTTTAAATTCTATAAATATTTTTAAATAAAAAAAACAATATAACCATGAATAGCCATTTAGTGCTTACCTACCTGAGCACATCGAACACACAAACCATGTAATGGTTTAAAAAAATATAACAGTTGCGATAACAATACAGTGTCCGTTTACAAAGTTATCTGTGATCAGTTTCTCGTCTTATATGTCGTAACTTAACTGTAAACAAAGGTATAGCTAAATTACCTCATCATCATGCTTTTATGTAACCTACTGGGCATGAGCCTCCTCCCCCAAACGCCACTTTTAACCTGTTATGAGCCCTTTGCATCCAGGTTTTACCCTGTATGTTATATAGGTTATTCAGACCAACGAGCTGGTGGTCTGAATAACCTATATAACAACAAATAATATAGCTAACATTTCAAATTTATCAGAACAATATTAGTACAATCATTGATTAATAATAATGAATGATTTATTATTATATAATTATATATAATTTACATTAACAGCACTCACCAAAACCGCCTGCCAAGCGCGAACAATACTGTCAAAATCCTGCAATTTTGGAGGAGTCTCTTTTAGATCGTGACTCGCACCATAACATACGTTTGTTGCAGTTGCGAGTGTTCGACTCACAGGAGGAACACAACGTGCACTGCGAGAGTGATTTGTGGGCGGCGGATTGCGCGCACGTCTTGAGCCGCCTCCCTCGCGAAGGGGAGGCAGCGGCGCTCGACTGGACCAAGCTCCCGGAAAGCTGCACGCACGCGGGGCACCCTGTCCTAAAAGCGTTTGTGGACGCGTTAAACGAATCTATGTAATGCTGACATGATCAATGACTTCATGAGCTGCTCATTAGGTGCATAATTAAAATTAATCATGTTAAATAAATATTACAGGATATTAATTTTACACAGCGCCATCTAGACCCAAACTAAGCATAGCTTGTAATATGGGAACTAGATAACGGATAGAATACTTAAATACTTTTTGTAAATACATACGTACTATATGATACAACACCCAAACACAGAACAAACATCTATATTCATCACACAAATGTTTTTCCTGGGTGGGAATCGAACCCACAGCCTACAGCGCAGAAGGCACAGTTCCTACCAACTGAGCTATAAGGCTTATTAAATGACATAGTAGTCTACTCTTCACGGGATCTATAGGATTGTTGCAAAGCCTCTTACTGTTGTTGCAATTCGAGATGAAGTGTGTAAGTTTGTGTAGCTTTTGTTTACAAATAAAAAATAACCGTATCAATGTTCAAAATCTCAAAACTCCACACAGAATTTCAGCTAATGGCCGATGGGAAACCCCATCGGTTACATCGTGGTAAAATACTGGGAAGAGCGAATTCTTGTGGGGAATATGAGATGCCTTACTAATACGTTAGTATTCTGATCGACGAGCTAAATACGTTAATAATCATATTCGAGCATATATACACAGTCAGGTCATAAATTCTGTCACAAGTTTAATATAAAATAATTGAAACAAGTTTATTCATTATGTAACCATTTATATACCAAAATGAACTTAACGAAACATAGATTCTTATGACAATAAAGTTTATTCAAAATGACATCCGTGATTTTGAATAAAGGCCTTCAATCTGCGCGGCCAGTCGTCTATCGCAGCACGAACGAGGTCCATGTCAACATCGGCGGCTGCCTTAATCAAGGATGTCTTGAGTGACTCCAAATTGGGATGAGGCTTTGAGCACGCCTTTTCCTCCAAGTGTTGCCATATCTTGTAATCTAACGGACTCAAATCTGGACTGGAGGAGGGCCAGTCTTGTGCCGGATAAAGTCGATTTCACGCGCCGCCAGCCAGTCTTGTGTGCTCTTCGCTCTATGAGCTGGCGCCGAATCTTGTTGGAATACCCAGTGCCTGTTATTGAACATGGTATGAGAAACAGGTTCCACGAGGTTCGTCAGGACTGTATTTTGATACACAACTGCATTCGTTTTTACACCTTTCTCACAAAAAATGTACCTCTGTTAAGCCCCAATAAGAAACTCCCAACCATACCATGAGCGAGGATGGAAAATGACCTCGTTGGACACGCGGAATACGGTTGCTCGCTTCTTCACTACTGTGTGCGTACACCTTATCATTTTGTTTGTTGTAGCTCTCTTCTACGGTAAAAATTTTTTCATCCGAAAAAAGAATTTCCCGATATTTTTTTCCCGCGCACCGCTTCAACAAAGCGCGGCATCTCTTCAGTCTCAGGTCCATTAGACGAGCATTTAAACGATGTCCTGTTTTTCTTCGATATGCCCAAAGCCTTAAGTCTTCATTTAACACCCTTTTCACCGTGGTTCTGCTTAACCCCATCTGAAGGGCCAACAGTTTCTGCTTACGTTTGGGATTTCTTTGAATTCGCGTCTTCACAGGTTTTATCACTGCTGGAGTCCTAACAGACCGAGGGCGACCACTTCTTGACCTGACACTAGAGTCTTCATTGTATCGTTTGATGGTACGATAAACGAATCTTTTGGTCATATTCAAATTTTTCAGTATGTCAAAAATTTGAATTGGCGCGTAACCGCAACGATGCAACGCAATAACTGCAACACGGTCTTCTTTAAGCGTCCACTCCATATTTAAAAATGAGTAAAATTCTAAATAGTATACATTTTTATTTTCATGAACAATTCGAAATTCGAATTCAATAAACTTTTTTGTTGCCAGCATTCTAAAAGAAAAGTTTTTACTGTGTGACAATACATATGACCTGACTGTGTATATATGCTAGAATATGATTATGAACTTATTTATATATATTATTATACGACGAGGAAGCACTTGGCCTTCATCTCACCTGGTAACAAGTTGAGGTAAGGCCGAAGATGGAGGCGCACTTCACCCGGAATCCTCAACAAACTGAGGAACTGGCTATCTTACCTCTGAATGACGAACACATTTTTTTTAAAGAATTGTTATTATGGCGACAGAATTAGGTAAGATGGTGGTAGCTAGCCAGGCGGACTTAAACAAAGTCCTACCACCAACCAAATATTTAGATCAGTTCAAACATCCTCATTAGTAAATCGGCTTTGTTGGAACAAAGTTATTATATTTACAAAGTTGTGTAAATGAAATTAACTTGGGCTATTCTGTTGAATATTCTTATTGTGTCGTTTTATATTTAGTAGAACAAGTGAGTTATTTGTTAAACATAATAAGAAATGTTTTTGTTTAAATTTTTATACAATTAGTATGTAGGAATAGGAATGTTCTATCCTACATACATAGATTTGTTTTATATCATAATGGTAACTTAATGCATTAGCGTTTATTTTTATGTACATACCTGTATAGCATTTATTTTTAAACTGTTACGTTCATGTCTAACTAGATAAATAAACTGAATTATTAATTATATTGTAAATCATAAATTTTTCAACGCTTCCAAATTTTTAATATGCCTTGGCTAGACAGTCGAGTTCAGTGTAACATTGTGTAAGTAAATATATGTGAGGAATATTTTTATTTATATGAAATAGATGCTATAAAAACGAATATAACGTGTTTCAATTATTTATATCTTATAACCATATACATAATCAATGGAAAACATATCGAATATGGTTCATTAAATTGGTACCGATGTTCCAGCCGTGAACACGATAATACTCGCTTTTTGCCATATCTGCATCATTTGATAAAAGATGCAGATATGGCATACAAGTAAATAAAAAAAAATCCATTAGTCTAGTCTCTACTCGAATAAGAGCCTAAATTCAGGCCTGGAAAATGGCCGAGCACGCAATTTATGCCTGGGAAACCTTTATCTACCAACTTGATTTTGGAAACAACATAACGCTTATAAAAATACAATCATCTCAGTATAACTTTGGTTTATGTTATTCAAACTAACACTTACAAATTCTGATATTCGTCTTTTTATCGTTATCGCTAGGACTTTGTACATTACATACAAGTTAACAATATAAATTTATAAATTTGCATTTATTTCCAACGGTTATTTACATTTGCACCATTTTTTTTAAACCGGTAGGTCAAAAGTGGAATACCACAACTAAGAGCATCTTCTCTCTTCGTTGCCTCTTGTCCCTATTGGCTTCTCGCCTATATAGCTACGGAGGTTTGTCATCATACGTCGGCGTGTATGTTATTGACACAAAAATTCACAACTCAAACATAAATATAACAAATCACATAGTTTAGTGAATCTCTGTTAGATCAGCGCTCAAGTTGAGTTTGGATATGACACATACATTCGGAAACTGCGTTGCTCAAGTGGTTAGAGCGTTTCCGGCTTGAGAAATAGATGCGGGTTCGAGTCCCTACGCAGGTTGTGTTTTTTTTCTTTTTTTTTTGTAAAAAATTGTAAATGTTGAAACAAAGTGAACTTGAAATACAAAAATATGATAAATTCATTCCATAACTCGTACAAAGGATTTTCTGGAAGCAAAATGCTTCATAGAATTCAGTTCACCCATGTACTTCGTTAAATTGGTGAAATAAAGAATCTACTATACAAAAATAATTATACTGCGCACAGGAAAATTTGGAATTGCCAACGTATGGAAAGGATCGCTCAACCATCCTTGCCCAGGCAAACCTTGAGTCGAGAGGACTCGGCCTCACCCTAAACGTAAGATACAAATAGATGCAACCCACCGTGCATATGAGGTAGGTTCCTAGATTGGTCTTGAACAGGAATTTCACAAGGGATTTAGGGGTACCTACATCTCTGCGTCTTACTATTTTAACACCGTGTGACTCCGCAAAGTACAGATCCTAAAGAAAATATCCGTATTCCAAACAACGTAACATAAAAATCACGAGAGCATCATAAGATCTTATTTCTACGTATCCGATACACTTCACTCGCGACTTGTGTGTTCTTGAATTTAGGTTCCTTCTTGCTTGCACTGTCCGGCGACTTCGGCTGTTTGACCGTCGGTTTGTCTGCTTTCTGTGTCAGTCTTTTTATTTTATCCTTCAGGCCTACCTCTGTAGGTTCGTCCTCTTCCTGTAATACAAGTTTTACTTAAATTTCATTATCAGTGAGTTTTTGCTTAGCAGCGCCATCTACCGGCCCGTGCTTTATTCGGTAGTTAGTACCTACCGAACAGTACCTAGTTTTAAGTGTTTTTCTTGCTTGTCTGTTTATTTTTGTTTTTTGGTGTACAATAAAGAGCTTGTTTATCTATCTATCTATCTATACAATACACACCCAAACACAGAACAAACATCAATATTCACCACACAAATGTTTGTCCCGGGTGGGAATCGAACCCAAAACCTGCAGCGTGCAAATGGACAAACGAGACTACTCAAACCTGGAAGAGATCCTTGACGCTGAGAAGTCGCTGCGCGGTCCCGGCGCGCAGTAGTCGCGACAGGCTGCGCGTGCGTCGCTCCACCAGCGCAAGCACTCCCCACCCTTCTTCGCCTTTCCTAGTCTCGCACCCCTCCAGCTGCCACGCCGCATTTCGAACCTCCGCCTGAAAATGACAAATAGAAAAAAGGTAAAGAATAGTGGTTTATGCAACTGTCATATAAGAAGGGGTATTAAAACACGAGAGTCTGTTTGATAATAGGTTGACTCGAGTGTTTTAATACCTAAGTTATATGCAGTTTAATACTACTACTTTATCTTCACTCATAGGAAAATGAAATTAAACAAAGTAGGTAGGTTACAAGGAAGTAATTTCCAATCTATAAATTCTTGGTACGTTTTGTCGTACAATTTTTTTTATTTTTCTGGCAGGAGACTTTCAGTTAACGCCAATGCCGCGTCTAGAATATCTGGCGGAGTGAAAATCTCGCCGTCACTACTCTCTTCTCCAATCATATTTTAATCACTTACAGGATTTTAGTAAACTTTTTTTGAATCCCGAATACAAAAAAACGATCGGCAAAAAAATATATCGGAAGCGCGGGAATTTAAGCATGCGTGCGCCATTTTTTTCACAGTTCGATTTTCGACAGATTTCCATTTTTTTTCATATTCAGTCTAAAACCATAGACTAGTTTAATGAAATAATAAAAAAAAAAGATAGCGGTACTATTCTTAGTTTTATTCTTAATTTTATATATATGCGTTTATAAAGTGCGTCTGTATAGAACCGTATTTGAATTCGTAATTCGAATTTTTCGATTTGAGTGTCTATAAAATGCTTTATTTGCGACGTACCTCCGCACCAACCAAGGTGTCGTGGGACGAGCGAACGAGGCCTAAGTATATGAAGCAATTGGGACGTGAACAAGATGGGCTCAACTACCAGGTTCCGACCTCCGTTACACACCAAAATGTGCTGAACTTACCATGTTACTCTCAATTCAAAAACACATGGATAGCGCGTTTACCGCCAAAGTCATTGAGGTATAATTGTATTTTTTGTATCAGTTTTTTTTATATTTTTTTCAAGCTTATTTTCATTGAAGTTTCATTTTATTATAGTCTAGGGCTAGGGGTTTAAATAAAATTACATTTAAATATACCTTCAATAAAATTTTACATATTTGTAAATTTAATATGTAAATATAACTCAAGTATTTAAATTCAGTAAGATTGTTGGTTTCGTGGCTTAGGCCCCCAGTGGTCGACGCCCCCGATCAGTTAAATTTAATTCGAAGAAGTATTTATCGGATCAGATCCAGATATTTTTATGATCACTTTGAAGCAGATTTAACTGCTGCAACTTTTGTAAAACAAAAGCTATTCACGAGTATATTTAGTATTAGAAAATTTATATATTAGAGCATTATTATTATTATTACAAAATTTCAGATTACCTAGAGAAAAGAGTTTTTTTTTTTATAGCCACCAAATTGTACTTTCTATTGAATAATTTTAAGCTTTTGTAAAGGATCATAAAAAATAGAACTAGACCCAGGTTCTTGCCTTTCTCGAAGAATTTGAATTTGAATTCGACTTAAAATAATTTATGAATAACTAACTGTAAATGTAAAAAAATGTAATGATATTTTTTTTATCAAAAAATCTAAAGCATTTTGATAAGGCAAGATCTATATATTATATTATTGTTATATCTATATTAAGCTTAAGCTCGCTTTTGGCGCAATAAGGAATAAATAAAATCTCGAATTTCGGCTAGAAATAGTAAGGATATGTGCTGACCTTGAGCCGTTCGCACTCTTCGTAGCTGACGTTCTTGCTGACGTTGAGTCCGGGCTCCAGCGGGTTCACGATGTACAGCGGCTGGGAGCTCGGCTTGCGGACCGCGCACCCATCCTGTATTGATATGGCCATGTCCTGAAACAAAGTACCGGCCAAGTGTGAGACGGACTCGCACGAAGGTTTCGATTTCAAGTCGAAACCTTCCTTTTGACTTTGATTTAGAGATAAGACAGCCAGTTCCTCAGTTTGTTGAGGACTCCGGGTGAAATGTGTCTCCAACTTCGGCCTTATCATAACTTGTAACCAAGTAAAGCCAAGCCCGTCGTACAAAAAAAAAGAACATTTTATAAGATAAGTAAGTAAGTAAGTAAAAACTTGCGTAGTTCATACTATACATTTTAAAACACGGGTCAAGTTTATACTGGTGATGTAGGTACCAACGGTTTCGATTCAACAGGTGAATCATAATCAAGGTGAGTGTGACTCGCAGGGTAGGTTGCGATGGCGGCGCGCGCATCCCTCTTATTCGGTTTCGCTTCTCACGCGCGTAAGTAAAACGTGAGTAAAACCCGTGTTTAAATGTATTTGTTGTTGTGTAGCCTGTGCCGGTTTGGTTGGTGGTAGGACTTTGTTTAAGTCCGCCTACCACCATCTTACCTAAGTCTGTCGCCCCAACAACAATTCCAAATTGTTGTGTTCCGGCATTTAGAGGTAATATAGTCAGTTCCTCAGTTTGAAGGCTAAGCGCTTCACCGTCATACAAAAAAAACAGCCGAACACAATGACCTGGATTTCTAGCTCGAGTACCTACTGACCCAGAAGCTGAATGCGTGTACTAGTGGAAGTCTAACCCGCGTACTAAACTGGAAGTCGAATACATGATTTTTTTATACAACTAGGAGACGGGACAAACTAGTAGCCCACCTATTGTTAAGTGCATCTCTTGCCTTATAACAATGCCTTACTACGTAGGTCACATCCACAACGAACATAGGCTACACGGCATTGCGACCGTCAACTTGAGGCATAAATGTGTAAAGACGCGCGTGTCCGTAATTTCTTTCAAACCGGGACACAATGCTGCTCGGTAGCTGAAATAGGTATGGTACTGACGTGGAAGTCAAACTGCGCGTAGAACTCGAAAAAACGAAGTAGCGCGGGCTGCAGCTCGGCCGAGGACTCCGCGTCAAATCCGCTGGCCCCCTCGGCTTCCGTACGCACGTCTGCGGCACCTACAACAGATATTACCTGCTCAGTTGGTAGTATCTCTGTCTTCTGACCTGTAGGTGTGTACATGTTTATCCTGGGTGCAGCTCCCAGGATAAACATTTCAGATAAGATAAGATAAATGTTTATTTGGAACAAAAATATTTTAAATATTTACTTACAACTAACTGTTACAAGGTTTTTTGGTAATAGGTAAAATAGAAGGTAATAGCAATAAGTATAATCAGAAAACTGTGTTATGGCAGAGAAAATAGTCCTGTATTATACATATATACGGTCAGACAACAAGATAATTGAATATGTGGCTAACAATTGCTCAAAAATAAATAATAATGGAAACAGGGAAGGTTAAGGACGAAGCAAAATTGATTATTTTTTTTATGTTTATGTTACAGGTAAGTGGTTAAAGTAGGAATAAGAAATTTCAGTTTATATAGTATGTATAGTTTAAAATAATAGATTAGTAAGGGTTAAAATTAAAAGTAAATGTGTAAAAAATTTGGGGTTACAGTAAAAAAGTATAAATAAGAAACATTTTGATAACATGTGATAAATAACACAGACATTCATTAAATGACTCTGGTTTTATCCAGAGGCTATGAACTATAATTTCAAACTAATTAGGTATGCATTGGGTCTTGCTAAAGGAGTAGCTTTTCAGTATCCCATCACCATCCCAGGTCTGTGATATATATGTGTCAGGTCCATACAGAAACAAAATCCAAGAATCTATGTCAAATAGACTTTCAGTTGCATCGTAGTCGTATTGGAGAAGCAGTTCATCAACTGCAATTCTACAACGATAACGACTTTTAGTGGCGGTTGGATATTTTTTATTAATTCTATTATAAATTAACTATATAATAATAACTATTAACGGTCCGAGAAATTCCATAAACCCTTGCGCAAACTTGGTTCTACACGCGGCAACACAATATGGTTTATATGTATTTTTTTGAGTGTTTTTATGAGTGGGTTTAGTGTGTTGCGTTAGAACTATTAATTTAATGAACTGCCTTACTGTAAGAACAGGAAAGTCGCGGTAAAGGTCAGTTGTTGGGTACCTGAACGGCTTGAAATGTAGGACTTAGAGAATCGTTCTTTGTGTGCGTTCTAGTTTAAGTAGGGTTGAGTTGCATGTTCCAACCCAGGCTGATATACCGTAGGAAATCAACGACTAAGAGTGTTATGTAAACCGCCCTGCTCGTGCTTTTGTGTGATTAATATTGATGTTTGTAAAAAGAAGCATTATATATTCCAATAATTAGATTTGCATTTTGATTTAAGACATTATGATATGTAATCGTTTCACTTGCGGATAATCCCATTCTCGTGAGAATATCGGTATAAAAACAATGCTGTCTATATTCCAAATTTGGTGGCCGAACAAATAATACACAATTTAACAATATTTTGTTTCAATTGAACTGACTGGATGAAAATATTTCTTTTATTTCAACTTGCATAAAAAAGTTACAAAGTTGAACTGACTCTGATAAAATGACCCTTCAAATTGACATTAATAATACTCTTAATGATTTAATAAATTGGCTGACATCAAATAATTTAAAGGCAAACCTGACGAAAACTAAACTAATGATTTTCAGAAATAGAGCAATTCGAATATCAAACATTGACATTAATTATTCAGGACATAAAATTGATGAGATTGATGTTACAACATTTTTAGGAGTAACTATCGACTCAACACTAAATTGGAAATTGCATATAGACAATTTGTGTACTAGATTAAACAGGTTTTCGTATGCCCTTTACAAGTTATCAAAAACTGCAAGTACTCCAACACTTTTGACGGCATATCATGGGTACGTTGCATCCCTTCTTAGGTATGGTGTTATATTTTGGGGAAACTCTACAGATAAGGAAATCGTTTTCAAAGCGCAGAAAAAATGTATTAGGGCCATATGCAACTTAAAAACCACTGACAGTTGCAAACCTCATTTCTATGGTTTGAATCTTTTGACATTACCATGTGTGTATATATTTGAGGTTATTCAGTTTGTAAGGAGCAACCTACATTTGTATGCACATTTTAAACGTAAACGCCACCAACACAAACTTACTTGTCCTACCCACAAAACGAGCCTATTTGGCAGCAGCGTATTCGTTATGGCACCAAAGATTTATAGTCACTTGCCTAAGTCTATACTGGAAATAGCTTCTGACAACATGTTTAAATTTAGAGTAAAAAAACTGCTAACGGAAAAGGTGTATTATAGTGTTAGTGACTATTTGAATGATAATTTATAATTAATGTAACATGACTCTATATGAAATTGATGAAGTATAAAATTATTTGACATTGTAATTAATTGTAATAGGGACATAAATAACGATATATATATATAACCCTGACATTGTAATATATGCTGCAAGTCAGGTATTATTATTGATGAATTTACATTGTTTTTAGATTACAATTTTATTTTTGAGTTATTGCATGCTTGTAACGCTGAAAATGGTGACACAATATTATTATTATTTTAAGACCTACATAATGTACCTACCCATTTATCGCAATAAATAATTTGAATTTGAATTTGAATTTGAAATAATTGGAAAAAAAAATCCATTTAGTTCAACGAGTTGAACTTAGTGGAATAGCCATTAGGATTGTTTGTATGTATTGTCGAATTTTGGTCTCGTATATCTATAAGAAGTTCCTGTGAACATAAAAATGCAAAGGCAGGTTAAGCAAAGAGCAAATCTCAGCCTTGTGTTCAAGCACATACAGCTTCAATTAGCATGCGAGGATTCCTCGACCTTAAATAATAATATTATATAGCATATATTTGACCCAAAAACAGGATTACAATATAACATATTACATCCGTAGGGGCCTGAACTAGCTTAGGCTGTATTTCAGGATCCAGGGCTTCTCCTTTTAATGTTTATTACATATGCCATAAAAACAAATAGGTAGGTGTAGGTACTTAACTAAAAATAAAAATAAATGTGTGAAATACCACCATCTTACCTAATTCTGTCGCCATGATAACAATTCTTTAAAAAATGTTGTGTTCCGGCATTCAGTGATAAGATAGCCAGTTCCTCGGTTTGTTGAGGATTCCGGGTGAAGTGCGCCTCCATCTTCGGCCTTAATGTTGTGTTCCGGCATTCAGTGATAAGATAGCCAGTTCCTCGGTTTGTTGAGGATTCCGGGTGAAGTGCGCCTCCATCTTCGGCCTTATCTCAACTTGTTACCAGGTGAGATGAAGGCCAAACGCTTCCTCGTCGTACAAAAAAAAAATAACCTTACCGTCGGCGCTTTGCACAAGGGTGTTCAAGGGCGGCAGGATGAACCCTTCCGTGGTTTTCTGCTGGAGGAAGAACAGCACCATCAGGGTAAGAGGGAAGTTGGTGATCCACCGGCCCGGGTTAGGGTTCGTTAGACCTACCTGGGAAGCAGAAACGAAGAGCTGACTCATATGTACTGGAGATGTAGTGGAGTATGTGAGGCAGAAGACGAAGTTCTTACGAAGGATCGAGCAGTCGGCATCTCGCCACAATGATTTTAAATCGTTTGTGTTGAGTCCCAACTGAACATCTAACGATCTTCAACAAAGGACTTTGGTCGAAAGGTTGTATTAAGAAGGTATCGCGGACGATTATTAAACACAACACTAGTAAGTTAAGGACAGACTTTACGTGCTAATAATAAGTTATAGTTACTGATGTATCGATGTTCGTTTTTAGGTATATATTACTATGGGCCGTAGACTAAGTTAGAATAAGATCTATAATTTTTCTACTGTTGCCTGAAATAAAATTTTATTATTATTATTACTATATATAATTGTGTAGCTAAATAGTTGACAAAGATTATAACCGCCTCTGTGGGCTAGTGGTTCGTCCACCGGTGTCAGATCCAGAGGTCCCGGGTTCGATCCCCAGGGGAAGTACAATATTGTGCTCGGTTTGGTGGCGCTTTGAGGAAGCTTATTATACATTATAAGATCTATTATTTATTATTATAAGATCGTACACAGTTTCCTAAGAATGAATGATTTACTATTTCTAAACGGTACCTAGGTATGTCAAGGACGGGTAAGCTCTTGGCCTTCATCTCACCTGGTTACAAGTTAAGAAGCAGAAAGTGGAAGTGCACTTCACCCGGAATCCTCAACAAACTGAGGATCTTATCTCTAAATGCCGGAACACAACAATTTTATAATTGTTGTTTCGGTGACAGAATTAGGTAAGATGGTGGTAGCTAGCCAGGCGGACCTAAACTCCTACCATCAACCAAACCAAGCACAGTATATTGTACTTCCCATGGGTCCGAACCCTCTGGACCTCTGGATCTGAAATCGGTGGATTGAAACACTAGATAGACCACAGGCGGTTAAAATAAATATAATGAAACGTAATGTTATGTTACCGTCTGCGCCCAGCGCCGCACCGCGAACACCAGCGGACGCACCCGCCGGTCGCGGCTGCCAAGCGACCACAGCAGCTGCGACATCTGTACTCCCGACCTGGAACCACATGCTATCCATATTATAATAATAATATAATAATAAATATTATAGGACATAAATTTTTACACAGCGCCATCTAGCCCCAAACTAAGCATAGCTTGTAATATGGGAACTAGATTACGGATAGAATACTTATACAGGTGAGTTTTTTGCCAGGGCCACTGAGGCCAAGTCTGAAACCGTGAGAGTTATCGAGCACGTAACTCCTAACATTACTTTTTCTCACGGTTTCAGACTTGGCCTCAGTGGCCCTGAAAAAAAACTCACCTGTATACTAAGGTAAGTAAGCCAGTTCCTCAGTTGGTTGAGGATTCCGGGTGCAGTGCGCATCTTTCGGCCTTATCTAACTTGTAACCAGGTGAGATGAAGGCTAAGCGTTTCCCCATCGTACAATAAAATAAAAAATAAACTTTTCTTATTTTTTATCAATACATACTTACTATATGATACAACACCAAAACACAGAACAAACATCGATATTCATCACACAAATGTTTGTCGGTGGGAATCGAACCCACAACCTACAGCGCAGAAAGCAGAGTTACCACCAACTGAGCTACGCGGCTCCACTGCTTACGACGTCTACGCCGTCTACGGCTCATCGGCAAGCAGACTGGTGATAGATATACACAGAAGTCTGTATATCTATCACCATTTTAAGATTCGACTCCTACTCAGCCCATGGACGTAAAAGCCGACTAAGGGATCAAACCATAAGAATGGCAGCAGTTTTCTTCTGCGTATCTACACCTGCCAAACTTAGTGGTTAAGGCAAAATCCAGCTTTGGAGGAGGCCCTGACCAGCAGTGGACATAATGGGCTGTTGATGTGATACACAGAAGTAAGGCTGCTGTCATCGTCCCGGTCATTGGTTGTTAGTCACCATTCAAATATATTTAATTAATAACAAAGACGGGTCTCCATCGCGTACCTTTTTATGTCCCCGACAGTTTGAATTATGAAGACCCGTCTTTGTTATTAATTATGTATAATAATCGCGATAATTTAAAAAACTCTATCAAATATATTTATTTTGGAACAGAAACATGTACACTTAAAGTGAGTAGCGATGATGTCTGCATTAGTTAAGAAACTGTGTCGCAGATACCAACGCCCTTCCACCATTGGTGACTGAACATCAATTAATAAAGCATTTTTATATGTATTGCGACTATACACTTTTTTTTTATATTGTACGACGGGGAAGCGTTTGGCCTTCATCTCACCTGGTTACAAGTTAAGGTAAGGCCGAAGGTGGACGTGCACTTCACCCGGAATACTCAACAAACTGAGGAACTGGCTATCTTACCTCTGAATGCCGGAACACAACAATTTAAGAATTGTTATTTGGCGACAGAATTAGGTAAGATGGTGGTATCTAACCAGGCGAACAAAATCCTACCACCAACCAAACCAAGCACAATATATTGTACTCCCCATGGGGATCCCGGGACCTCTGGATCTGAAATCGGTGGGTTGAACCGCTAGACCACAGAGGCGGTTAAATAAAAACACTTTCTTTGTATAGACGCAAAAGAAATATTTTTGAAAAGAAATATGGTAGATGTTATGGTATATATATATATACAGACATGTTGTTATAACATAGGTCGACGTCGAGGTCTGCATACTGGTGCGTGCACTGCACGATGGGCACGCGCGCATGAGGCACGCGCAGAACGCGGCCGGCGCCCGGCGCGCGCAGCTCCAGCCCAGCGCCCACCAGCTCCATATGCCGCGCCCACGGCCGCAGCCCGCCACTGCATTGCTTCTCTTGGTACACCAGGCGGCGTGATGGATCACTCTGAAAATCACAATGAACTAGAGATGGCCGGAATCAGTTTCACATTCGGTTTAACCGAACAAGCCTCATAGCTCAGTTGGTAGTAGCTCTGCCTTCTGCGCTGTAGGCTGTGGCTTCGATTCCCACCCAGGACAAACATTTGTGTGATGAATAGTATAGATGTTTGTTCTGTGTTTGGGTGTTGTTTCATATAGTACGTATGTATTAACAAAAGTATTTAAGTATTCTCCGTAATCCGTAATCTAGTTCCCATATTACAAGCTAAGCTTAGTTTGGGGCTAGATGGCGCTGTGTAAAATTAATGTTCTGTAAAAAAAAAAAAAAACTTCGGCGGCGGTTTGAAGCTTTTTGGCATTCGGATATTCGGCCGAAATCCGGTTCAAATGGCTAACATTCGGTAGGTACACACGGGTTTTGACTAAAATAATAAAAATAAACCAGTAAAATAAAATCAAACATTTATTTATTGTTTGTTCTCTACAAGAGTTTACTTTTGAATAAACTCCATTTCCTTTTGGTTGGTGGGTAAGACTTTGTCTTAGTTCGCCTGATACCATCTTGCATAAGTCTGTCGCCATTTCGCGTTGAGATAGCCAGCTCCTTAGTCTTTAAGGATTCCGGGTCAAGTGCGCGTCTACCTTCGACCTTCATAACTTCACACCAGGTGAGATGAAGGCCAATTAAGAGCTTCCCTGTTGTCAAATTAAAATAAATTTGTACAGTATGTTTGCGGCTAGTAGGCACTGCATACATATTTTTTCTTCCAACAGATTACACGACTTATCTTGAGTTACTTACAAGAAAAGGGTCTTTCTGCACTGCTAATATAGTTGGGTCAATAATAATTTAAAATTCTAAAATGCTGTTTGAAATTATTTTTTTTCATTTAATTTATTCACAAACAAAAAAATCTATAAGTTTATATGTATGGACTCCAAAAGGATTGGACCGATTTTGACTTTCACTGGCAGATAGCTGATGTTCTATGCATGAACCTATACTAAAACTGGACAGCGCACTCAAAAATTAGGTACATGAAATTTACACTCCTCGCACTGAAAATAAGTTTCAAAATTGTCTTACGTCAAAGTAGAAAAACGAGCCAGGTGAGATAGCTCAGTTATTATTAATTACTGTGCCTAGTTTAAGTTTTAAAAATGTTAATTCGTTTAGACTAAGATTTAAAATAATTTTTATGTTTTATTCGAACCTACCATCGTCTGAGCGCGCCAGAACGAGATTGGCGATACTTCCCTCTTGCTCAGATGGTGGTAAAAATTTGCACTGCCTGCCTACTGCGAGTACGGCAGGCATAGGATTTTGTATAAGAACTCTGCATTTTTGTAATAACAATGTTCACAATTTTACAAGAAAATAAAAGCTCTCAAATCTCATTGGAAGTCTTTCTACTGGTCAATCTACAGTCCACAACTGCTAGGCATCGTTTTGAAAGGGACCAGCCCAGAGCCACAACAGTTATAGTAATGCTTCCTTGTCTAACATGTTGCCATTACAAATTGAAGTCCTCTTTGGTAAGCCTTGGGAGTTTCTATGATTTTAATTATTTTTTTATTATATTACTTTGATAGGCATTGCATAAACAAATATCTATCTAATCAAAATCTGTATGTGCATATTTTTTTTATAAACACAGTAAAAATCTAAGTAAAAGGGAAAAGAGTGACTGCATACATATTTATTGAGCACTCAGACTAACACAAATGTTTTTTTTTATTTCTTATTTTATATTGTGGTGGGGGAAAATTTATATGCTCACCATTTCATCAGTGACTACATTTGTGAGCACCAGATCTAAATCACAGCCCAGTTTCCCAAAACCATTAACGGTCGATCCAAATGGGAGCACTGCTATATTGGAGTACATGCTCTCAAATAGACTTTCCACCTGCAAGTTAAATTTGACATTTTATTTCCTTGGATGTTGGGATTCCTACTCCTTACATAAGCTCTATGTATTTAAGCCTGTTAGAAATATCACAGTAACTAAATAATAACAAATCTAAAGATGAATACAAAACCATTTTGAAAATGATATGAAGTGTATGGCCGTGGTGGTTGTGGCTCAACCCCTCTAACTCAGCCCATGAATTTCGTAAAAGCCGACTAAGGGATCCACCAAGAGAAGGAGAATTCAATTCAATTGAAAATTGCTACCTTGTCAATCACCAGCACCAAATTATGAAGTGTATAATAAACTTCATAATTTGATGCAGTTCAGTGATCATTCGATTTTCGCTGAGACTACTCGCGGCCGCGTAATCGCGCTCCGACAGTTTTGCAAAGTGCTGACGGCATCACAACAAACCTGCCGTCGACAAATGGCTGACCGCGGTGATGACCTACATTACTCATCGCGTGTAGGCATCTATGTCGATATCAGACTAACTTGTTAAGGCGATAACATACTTGCCGCAACAATGTCTACAAAAAAAACTCAAGTCAAACTTGTAACAGAAACCGAACATTTTCTGTTCCAAGAACATAAAAAAATATCTGAGCGCTACGAATCAGAATACCAGCAATGGCTAGAAGAAAAGCAAGAAAGAATAAAACTTCAGAGCCTTGTAGCGGACTTGAAGAGTCAAATTAATATCCTGCAGCAGCAATTAAAATGCGCAGTAGAACCCCAACCAATTCCATCAACATCTTACACGGAAACTCCAACGGAACGTACTGAATACGCTACAGATGAAGAAGAATTAGCCAGAGAAACAGAGTGGATCAGAACGAAGTCAAGGAAAAAAAGAAAATTGAACACGTCACCTACACTCTCGCCCCAAGAAGAGAAAGCAGCTTCTACCACCGAAAAAACAAAAAAGGTTCCTCGGCCACCCCCCATCATCGTGGATGGCGTGAACAATTATCAACATTTTTATGACTCCTTGACGATGAGCCAGCCTGCAGGCTCCTTCGCCACTAAAACCCTTAACGGTGATAGCATTAAAATAAACGCCTACAACGATGAAGCGTATAGATCTATTACCAAGTCGCTGTCGGAAAACAACTGCCTTTGGCATTCATATGAAAACAAGCAAGATAGACCGATTAGAGTTGTAGCTAAGAAGTTGCCATCTTCCTGCCAACCAGAGAGAATAGTTGAAGACCTTATAAAACAAGGATTCCAGGTTAAAGAAGCAGTGAACAAGCTGAGTTGGAAGACAAAGGAGCCTCTCAACTTGTTTATCCTAACCTTCAGCAACGCTGAAGAAATCAGCAAAGTTTATGCAATTAAGCACATACTGGGATGCGTTGTTGACATTCAACCCCTGCGATCCACAAAACTTATCCCGCAGTGCAAGAGGTGTCAAGTCTACGGACATACACATAAGTATTGCGCCAAAGAACCTAGATGTGTAAAATGCACAGGCAAACACCTTACCAAAGACTGCACCAAACCCGCAGAACAGAAACCAAAATGCGTACACTGCGGAGAGCCACATCCGGCTAATTACAGGGGATGCATGATAGCTAAAGAAATGCAAAAGATGCGTAATAACACCAACAAAAAACCAACAATCGTGCGCCAGCAGCAGGCAACAACGGTTAAGACGACATCTACTCAACAACAGACTCGTGGGCCGAGAGCTACGCCTAACCCACAAAGTAAGACAAAAAACGTTTCTTATGCTCAAATAGCTGCATCCGGAACTAGCCCAACTGTTCAGTACAGTAAACCTGCCAAAAGCTCTGACAACAATAAGTTAGATGAAATACTCAAGTTTATGACATTATTTGATGAGCGTCTTAAGAAAATAGAAAATAGCGCCAAATTAGCTATTGCAAGGACTAAAAAATGATTAACTCAATAAAAATCATGGCCTGGAACTGTAACGGGCTTCAAAATCATCAAAATGAGCTACAAGTAGTTCTTGATACGGAAAATGTAGATGTGTGCCTCATATCAGAAACACACTTTACAAAACAATCCTATGCAAAGTTCAAAGGCTACAAAGTATACTACGCAATTCATCCAGATAACAAAGCCAAAGGCGGAAGTGCTGTAATTGTTAGAGAACACATAAAGCATCATGAAGTAAAGAAACATGAACAGCCAGATATACAATCTGTAGCTGTCTGCATCTATACAGAGAGGTATCCTGTGACTGTGGCTGGTATATACTGCCCACCGAGGTACAATATAAAAAAAGAATCCTACCTAAGCTTGTTACAATCACTTGGGGAAAGGTTCATATTAGGAGGTGACTTTAATGCTAAAAACACGCATTGGGGCTCCCGCTTAACGAATACCAAGGGAAAAGAACTGATGAATGCCATAAAAGAACTCAAATGCGAGGTATCATCGACAAGGTCACCAACGTACTGGCCCACCGACCCACAAAAAAAACCGGACCTGATTGACTTTTTTATACATAGAAATCTATCAGCCAATTATCTTAGTACAAAGCAGAGTTATGATATGAGCTCGGACCACTCTGCAATCTACCTAGAAATAAGAAACAAAGTATTATTTAAGGAAAACACTCTGACCCTAGTAAATAAACACACTGATTGGGAGAGTTTTAAATTAGAACTAGACGATAACTTAAATCTAAGAGTACCACTTAAGACTCCGGAACAGTTGAATGCCGAAGTTGAGCATTTTGTAACTCTAATACAGCAGACTGCCTGGAAAAATACACCTTATTTGAGAAGCCGGATTGCCAGAAACCATTATCCAAAAGAGATTTTGGAACTCTTACATGAGAAAAGGAAACAGAGGCAGCAATGGCATCAATCCAGATGCCCACAAGACAAAACTAAGCTGAATAATTTGTCAAAAAAACTAAAAAAGATAATACAACACTTTAATGATACCTTAACCAATACCTACATTGGAAAGTTGACTGCTGAAAAAAGTACAAATTACTCACTTTGGAAAGCTACCAAAAATATGAAACGACCAATGGCACAGATCCCACCATTGGGATCAATGATCAATGGAAACATGAAATGGGCCGTAAGTAATGAAGAAAAGGCAAAAGTGTTTGCAGATCACTTGGAAACGATATTTCAACCAAATGAAGGTCAAACCCAAACAGAAGACATCAGTAAAATAGAAGAAGAACTAGGTGAAATATGTATCAAACACGTTTCGCCAAGAGAAGTTTTTCAAGAAATCAAGAGAAACATCAATCCAAGAAAGTCTCCTGGATTTGATCTAATTCCGGGTGAAATATTACATAACCTCCCTAGAAAAGCCCTGGTCAAACTGACTAACCTTATTAACGCGGCTTTAAGGCTAAAATATGTGCCCGACTTATGGAAAGTAGCTGAAGTGATTATGATAGCGAAACCAGGGAAACCATCAAATGATGTCAAATCATATAGGCCAATCTCACTCTTACCTATCGTATCCAAACTTTTCGAAAAGCTACTGCTTAAAAGACTTAAACCGATCATAGAAACAAGAGCGATTATTCCAGACCACCAATTTGGCTTCAGGGAAAAGCACTCGACTATAGACCAAGTCCACAGAATTACTAATGTAATTGAGAACGCCATTGAAAACAAAAATGTTTGTTCTACAATTTTCTTAGACGTAGCCCAAGCATTTGATAAGGTATGGCACGAAGGTATTATACAAAAACTAAGAAAACTTCTACCCAAACCATTCGCCGATATTCTGCAATCATATTTGACGGATAGAGTCTTTAGAGTAAGGCAAGAAGATGCCTACTCAGAAATCAAGAAAATTAAAGCCGGAGTGCCGCAAGGAAGTGTTTTGGGTCCGGTCCTGTACCTATTATACACCAGCGACATCCCTCATCTAGAAAATAATACCCTTGCGACGTTTGCTGACGATACAGCTATAATGGCTGTTGGAAAAACACATGCAGACGCTGCAGAAAAGGCTCAAGATGCAGTCAACAAAATTTGGGACTGGACGAAAAAATGGCGAATCAAACTTAATGATTCAAAATCGGTGCACATTAACTTCACAAATAAAAAAGATCAGTATTTCCCTATATATATCAACAATGAGCCTATACCGTATGAAAACACTGCGAAGTACCTAGGCATGACTCTTGACGCAAAGCTACGCTGGAAAGCTCACGTCAAGAAGAAAAAGGAAGAGTTAGATATTAGATACAATAGAATGTACTGGCTCCTAGGAAGGCAGTCAACATTGTCAACACACAACAAAATTCTGTTGTATAAAGCAGTCCTGAAGCCAGTATGGACTTATGGTATTCAGCTGTGGGGCTGTACCAAAAAAAGTAACATCAAAATAATCCAACGCTTTCAAAATAAGGTACTCAGGGATATAGTGAATGCACCTTGGTACATCAGGAACGACGACCTCCACAGGGACCTTAACATAGAGTTCGTTGATAAAGTTATAAAAAAACATGCAGAAGCTCATGAACAAAGACTTCATAAACATGTGAACCTTGAGGCAATCCAGCTGCTAGACAACACAAAAACAGTGAGAAGACTGAAAAGAACTAAACCTTTTGAGTTAGTGTAGTGTTAAATAGTATAAAGTAGTGTCAGTGTAAGTGAAAGTGCTACTTCAAAGAACACAATAACGCAGTGTCTCCCCTTAAATAGAAACTGTAAGAAACGTGACATTGGACACATTCTTTAAAATAATTAATTTTATAAAACTAAGTTAGCATAAAATTACTCATTAGCCTACATAGGCTAGATTGTAATATAGTTTTAGAGCATATACTAAATTAATATGCACTAAATATATAAAAAAAAAAAAATAAAAAAAAATAATTTGGTGCAGGTGATTGTACCAAATTCAAATCATATTGAATTGTTTTCTACATACAAAATAAATTCAAATCAGTACAAATGTTTTATTTAATAACTAAGCTATAAAATCTCACCTGCCTTGCAACAAGGTATCTCAGACGAACACCCAAATCATTCAAAGCTGTTCTGTCATACAACATTTGTATTTGTTCAGATACGGTATCACATTTCCTTAAGCTCTCATACAACAATTCTTCGTTTACTACCATGTCAGCATTAACCATTTCAAGAGTTTGTCCTTCGGGGGATTGATGCTTATGTGTTTTATCTAATGATGCTCGGAACCATAGGAATGGAGACTGAGATGCCATGACATCATGTTTTTTTTGGTGAGAGCTGCATGCTCGTAGTACATTTTTAAGATTGTCCTCAGTATTGAATTCAACAAGAATAAAATGCTTAAAAATAGAAAATGAGTATTAATTATTTTAAAACCTACTATTAGCAATCTTAGTATAAATATTATTTGCATATAATATACAAGCTATAACAGAATATGTGTACTATGCCGAAACGGGGTTATCCGACTCGACTCGAGGAACAATGTTTGTTTCACGACTTTTTCAAAAGTTTTTGGTTAAACAGGATCAAAGTTTTGATACTAACAGCTGGTTTTTTGAGTTGAGACTACCTAAAATCAGCTGTTTCTTTACTCGCGACAATGACCTCAGCTCTAGACACAGATGAGGCAACATAACAGAAGGTCACAATCACAAAGAACGAAAAGCGCTTTCACTAACAGAGGAAAATCGTCGAAAAGTCTGGGCTGCTAATGAGACAATCCATTACTAGAAGGTTTAATTTGTCAAATCAATAAGAATGTTATCTATCTTTTAGCTTAATACAAAATAATCGTTCTTTTAATGTACTTTTGCTTGTCCAATATCGAATTCATGGTCTTTTTGTAACTGTAGGTGCCTATGTAATTTATCATTGTGTATGTTCTATCTGCCTACTTTCACGAGATGACTCCAAGTTCTCACTAAAACTGGTTCATCTGTCCTTAGTATTCTTTAACACAGACAATTGCACAATGAGAGCGACTACATTTGACAAAGCCGCCGCCGCAGCGGCGGCGGCAGCGCTTTGAAAGCCGGCACGCGCCAGCCGCGTCCCTTTGAGTAAACTCAGATCATTACAAGTAGAACTTCTTGAGGATATTATCTACGGCCACTTGGCTACAAAGCTCATTATCTTTACTAAAAGCTACCTACATTTAGATTATAATAATAACGTAATTAGTGATTCGCACCCTGTTTCAAGCTTCACTATGGAACTAGCTGCATGCACGCAATATTAGAAAGTAAAGTAATAGGTGCATGAAGGTCCATTTTGACTGCAGCTTCCGTTTTTATTTTTTTTAGGTATTGTAAAAGAACCCTAAAATTTTACAACAAAAATCAAATAGGTACCTACAACAACACTAGCCGAACCAAAAGTACTTTAGTGTTGTTTCATTCGCGGTTTGGGTTGGCCGGTGAGCATATTGCGGATTATCGTGTGTTTTTAAATTGAATTAAAAAAAAATGAGACTTTCAGTAATGCTGAATATTATAATATGTTGTTGAGTGTTGGTGAAGCTCCAAATAATGAGCTGATGGCGGCAGCGCAAAGGCCTAGGGAGACACCCGCTGCCCTCTTACCATTGCTTTTGTGAGTCTGAAGACTCTTTTCGACGGAAACAACATAGTGCTTGTTTAAAATTGTCTGGTAATCTTCCGGCCAGCTGATACCTACCTAAACAAGGTACATACAAAACATATAAAATAAGTAGGTAGTAAATTTGTGCGTGTTTAAAATAGTCTTGTAATCTTCTTACCAACTGATACCTACCTACCTACATGCATAGTGCGGTAAAGGAATAGGGTCGTCACTATTTATTGTCTTTGAGAAAATGAAAAGATTTGTATTGGAAACTGAAAATGGGAATTCACTATTATCTCCACAACAAATACTTTTCCTGGTCCGAACCCCCCCCCTTCTTAGTACACATATTCTGTTATTCCGTGTATATGTATGTATTAATTTGAAACAAATGTTACCAGTGGTAGATTAGATTAGATACCTCATCTGCTGAGTTTTTGTAATGGTGCATTCCCTCAATTTTAGCATATTTAGAGCAATATCCATGCAGTTCACTGAATGACTTCTCTGAATTCACTTGTACTAGAATACTACGCTTAGCCTCTGCTCTTCTCCGCTCCACAATATCGTCGAATGAAAGAATGTTCTTGGAAACATCTGAAATAAACAAATTGTTATGCATCGATCTAACCTCGAAAACACCTTCAGGCCCGAACTTCTGATATACTCAACCTGAAGACTTTCTTGTGGAGATACATTTACAAGCTGAATAGGTTATTAGCTTTAATGGTTTTCTATACTTAATTAATTTTCCTAAATTCCAAAATGTTTGCAATACGGACATTTTCATCGCTGAGGAATATGAAATATATAAAAAATAAATAACGAAATATACATTTCTTCAACTTCTTGGTCAACAATCGGGTCATCTGTAGCTTTTCTTTAAAGCGGGTAAGGGCCTCTAGCTGACAAAAGGACAGTAACCACGAAAAAGCGTGGGCATTGCTTTGGTGAATTCCATGTAAGTGGTCTATCCGCAGCATTTAGGGGGCTTCATTGACGTGGCTCCTTTTTTATTGCGATTCTATGGAGAGTCAGGTGTGCCCAATACTTTACGGGGCAGGGGTCGCCAAAGTACCCGATCGTCCGGTGGTCGCGTTTGCAGTGGAGCGAAAGGATTTACGTGGGTGTCGTGGCAGTTGTCGGCGCGGTCATACATTGCTCATGCTCATTACTCATATTCCAAGCAAGATCTAGGAATAACGCAATTCCATTCGTAAAACTAACAAAGCATCTCGTCCAAAAATGCAGTATCTATGTAATGTGTTGCTGCTGTTCGAAAATTATTCTCGTTAATCCAACAAATAACTGCATAATCTCTACAGGAAAATGTTTAAACCTACCTACCTTTAGTACCTAGTTGTAATTCAAATGAACCTACACGTTTAGCTCAGTGGATAAATACTTTTTATATTATGTTGATTGGTTCATTTGGTGGTACGTAAATCAAACTAAACCTGATGAATGCTTTGCTTAATAAGTAGCTTATATGGGCAAAAAGTTATCATCAAGATCCTGTAACTTTCCGTATTGCCACTTGTCTTCGGTTGGGTGCAAGATGCTGCGCCTCTCACCAGTGCCGGTGCGGGACGGCCGTAGATCAATTTGGTTTTCACGGACTTTCGTGCGCAAGGTCTGCCGGCAGGATTTCGCGCCACGCTAGTCTTAATGACATTATCCGTCGAGCGTTTACCAGTGTCAATGTGCCAGCCGTTCTTGAACCGAATGGTCTGTTACGTGATGATGGTAAGCGGCCCGACGGTATGACTCTTGTCCCTTGGGAAATGGGTAGGCCTTTGGTGTGGGACGCTACCTGCGTCGACACCCTAGCGCCATCTCATCTGCCTGGGACATCAGTTAGGGCTGATTCGGCCGAGGATCACAAAAGGCGTAAATATAGTGGTCTCAACAGAGCATACCTATGAGCCTTTTGGAGTGGAGACCTTGGGTCCGTGGGGAGCCGGTGCCCTCCGGGTTTTCAAAAATATTGCGGGGCTTTTGATTGAGGCGACACGTGACCCAAGGGCTGGCTCTTATTTAGGCCAGCGAATTAGCATAGCTATTCAGCGTGGCAATGCAGCCAGTGTCTTGGGCACGCTTCCGTCTGGTATTGGTCTGGAACAGTTGAGTTACCTATAGGCCGTTTATAACGGTCCTTAGGTAATCTGACTGATTCCTTTGTACATAGTTAGTTTAATTGTACTTTTTATTGAATAAATGATTTACAGTATCTTCAAGCAAGTACATATAAAGTAACAAAACGACACTAACAAATTATTTATTGTGTGCGACTGTACCACAATGCATTTGTTCCTAGAACTTCACATAAACTTTTTATATTGTTTCACGACGAAATTGCATAAAGTATGACTACTGGCAGAGGCAGTATTTCACACACTATTTATACGTTTTTACTCATTTATAATGAGTAAAGTTCGTTTTATCTAAGAAATATTACGTTGTTTAATGTATACGCTGCCATTACGCCAGCTCGGAATGTTATTCATAAGTCTTGTACAATATCTCCGTTCCTATAAGAGCAATCATTATAAAATTTCTTCGACTTCGTCTGCGTGTTGGTTTTTTGAAAATGGCTCAAGGAGAGACTGGGACGTAATGAACAATTACAAAAATATTTTTACAGGAACTTAACCTAGCACCGCACCGTAAGGCAGCTCAATTACTAACCCTTGTATACATTATAATAGTAGATACTAAGGTATTATACATAGGTACTCCCCGTAATGTCATGACATGGACACTAGCAGAAAAGTGACCCGTATCACTTATGCCATTAAACATAGTTGAAGTTGAACAACCCTCATTCATAAATATCGCGACCATCATCGTTTCAACATTGAGATTCAGGTACCAACAATCTCAGCTGTTCTCTTCGGCAAAGATCGACAAACTTCAAGTTTTCACTTCTGTCGGCACTCCCGCTTTTTTTTTTTACAATGATGTGCTATAAGCCCCGCCCCCTTTCTTTTGGGACTTAATTACCCGCAATTAATATCAGAAGCGGATGCAGATATTTTTAATAATGCGGATTATTCGTTTTGATATTCGCTTCCACCAAATAAATTCTCGCAAAAGCTTCTCTGTATGTATTTGTGAGCTTGGCGCGTTTACTATAGTCAGTCTGTCAAGTCTGTGTCTGTCCATTCTGTGGTCGTAGAATATTTTAGTCTGTGGTCAAATCAAAATCAAACAAAACAAAAAACAAAACAAATAAATAAACAGTGGATTGGTTTGGTCCGGGAATCGTGATAAAATATCGAGACAATTATGGATAAAAATGGCAAAATAGCTAAAAAGTATGACAGAGTCATGCCGCGCGTCTACAATCGGCCTGGGTCTAGTCTTAAATCTAGTTCTCTCGTAATGCGACACGAAACAGTGAGTTCAGTGCGTCTTGGCGGGAAGCCATCTGTTTCCAATGTTAGCGCGAGTGTTTATAGTGAACTCCCGATGGTTCTGGATGACTACAAACTTGGGTCAAGTGTAGAAGGACCAGTAAAGCGAACGTTTGTTGTGAAACCGCGCAGAACGGTGAAGTCTTTAGACCCTGCGCTTTCGCCTCCGCCGCGGCCCGTACCTCGACCCGTACCTCGGCCTCGCGTTTCGAGTAAAAAGGCTCCTAACATTAGAGCGGAAGCCTCCGCGCCGTCTGTTCTAACTCGCGATTCAGAGAAGTGGTCTGACACTCACGTGAAGCAGTGTTATTCGAGCCGGTCTCACACCAATCTCAAAAAATTAAAGGTGGCTAGTTCAAATCGATTGCACAACAATATTCTACTACAACTATTCAATTTAGTAAATGTAAGCTTTCGTTAAAATTTCAGGATGAGATCAAGGCGTATGAGGATACAGACAAGCTGATGAAACTCCGCAGCCGTTTGTATAAGAGCTGCGGTGTTGTGCTGGATGATATTGGGCAGCCAGCTGTGGACAAGGCTGTGCAGGTTGAAGGTAAATGATGCAGATGTGTGCTGGTTCCTATTGAGAACATGTAGTACAGTTGACATTATAATGATACTAAAAAAACTTATTGAAGAAATGAACTTTGACCCTGTCCACATAAACTAAAATTGTCATTATGTAAGTATCTAGTGGTGGTAAAATAAATTGCAAAGCTGTCTCCATTCTTATGTTTTCACCTACATAAGATTTAGGTATTTTATTATTGTGCAGCTGTCTGTAATTCCCAGTGTATAAAAATGCTTATTAAATGAGCAGGTCCTGTGACAATAATGACTATTCATTGGAATTAGTCACTCTTCAGGCTGAGTTTTCGGCATTATTTTGGGTTAACTGCCGAGAAAGCCTTCTTCAACTGTCTGCAGTCCTGCATACCTGCTCAATATTGTATAGAGTATAATGAAATCAGGTACTATTCTCAGTTGACCTATTTTCACTATAATTATTTACAAAAACGTGTCTTCATCACATACCTTTTTTATATTCCCAACAGTCTTGACCATGATACAATGGCTGTGGTCACATTTTCATTAATACTTTAGTAGTTTTGCAATTTGATTGTGGATGCTGGAGCAGGGTTGGGGGATGTTTGACTCCGGTTCAACCGGTAGCATCTGCAAGCCTCCTGTACAGTATATCAGTGTTTCTTGTATCTTGTATCTGACAACCTGTCACTCATGTAACTGTATAGTTAAGTTCTTAAAAAAAAAAAAATGTGAATATTTCATTCCTGTGTGTGGCATGCTTTGATGGTGTGAAAAATTAATCACTTGAGAGGTTTTTGAAGATTTGTTAATTAATTGGTACCTAACCTACCTATAAATGAATTAACTTATCTTGGGTACAATTTTGTAACTATTCTACTTCATATTTATAAGGAAAATACCCTTTATTGTGCATTACAGGTAGGTATCTTAAGATAGTACCTATACCTACCTACACAAGATTTTGTTACAAAGGATGTAATATGAAATAAATTTATCTTTATCTTACATTCATGCCCTGCATGGTAACCGGCATAGAGATAGACCAAATATAACTTGAGTAACAATGTGTGCCAATCATAGTTTATATTTTTTGGAAGAATGAATATATTCCCTACTGGTTCAACAGATGGCGTTAGTAATAGTCAATTTTACCATTACCATAATTGAGTGCTAATTACCTAAGAGTAAATCCACAAAACAGATGACAATCCAGTTTGATATTTGTTGATAATAATAATAATAGACAAGACTACTAGACCAAATTATGGATGGTATAATTAAATATAAAATAAAAAAGGTACTTTTTTCGTAAATAAGTACCTATATACTTACCATAATACTCTTTAACACCCACAATACTCTTACTAAATATTTATCAAGCTAATATTACAAAGATTTAAGCATTTATTAATTATCAGATTTCAATTAAAAATATTACTTTTTTCACTGTGTAATTGAAGTAATGATGTATAATTTTGGTTTAAAAAGAAACAGTTTAATTTCTATATCATTAAAGTTATCCTTGTCTTTGCTAGTTTCGAGTTCAAGAGCTGATCATTCTACATGAATAAAAACAATATACATAGTAAATCAGTATAACTTATTTTTCCCTTCTTCTGATTATAAATTTCAAAGTAGTCTGTGTCTGCCGAAATAGCTCAGTTGGGAGAGCGTTAGACTGAAGATCTAAAGGTCCCTGGTTCGATCCCTGGTTTCGGCAACTTTTTGTAATTTTTCATTTATTTTTATTTTCTTAGCACATTTCCTTTTTGGTTGGTAAATAAAAGTGAAATAAGTTTTTGCGTAATATGAATAATGTTTGTTGCAGATCACGAAAAACCGAATGACGACGAAAAAGACAACACAAACAGGTATGAACCAAGGTACATACTTAACCAACAAAAATATTTATTTTTACCTAACCGTTGGGCTGATAAGCAGTACAAAAATATGTCATCCATGTAGAGGGTGGATAATTTCGCCGATTGCCACATCGCCTCTTTAGCTCAGTGGTAGAGCACTGGTCTCGTAAACCAGGGGTCGTGAGTTCAATCCTCACAGGAGGCATTCCGTAGCCAGTAGCTGTTTTGCTTTTTATTTACATAACTGCGTTGCTGAGAAATGATACTTTAACTCGTTGGGTGCTATGCTCTCCGATAGCTCACGAACATATGGTGTGTGTTTCTCAGCACCCTATTAACAAATGTTTCTGGCCTTTCCGCGGCTTTGCTCTTGTTGAACCTTTGTATAAAGCCCCTCTATGTATTTTTAGAATCTTTGTAACGCGTTGGGGTCGTGTCCGTAATCAGCACTAGAACTTGTTAGAACACCATCTTTGTATTCATCATATAACATCTTCTGCTGGACAAAGGCCTGATCCAAACGATGACGCCGCATCAGCCGCCACCATTCACCATTGTGAATAGACAAAAGATGTTTTTAAAAACGCCTACTAATAAAAATCTTGTACTAGAACGCTTACTATTATATTACATCAGGCGCCAGGGCTCTTCTCAATTATGTCTTCTATCGATATAAATGCTACACAGTAAATAGTGCTTTATTTGGTGGTATTAAGTACCTACCTACCTACAATGAATAATAATTAAACAACGACCGATAGATATCATATCACATCAACAGCCCATTAGTGTCTACTGCTGGACAGATCCTCCTCCAAAGGTTTGCCATAATCACCACGTTTGGCAGAGAGACGGATTGGTGATCGCAATAAAGGAGTAGATAATACACAAAAGGCTGCCTTCTTCTGGTGATCCCTTAGTCTTCTGTTACGAAATCCATGGGCCGAATTGGAGGAGCTGCGACCGCCACGTCAAATATCATATCATCGGCAGATATCATTATACTAACGTAAAGCTGCTAACGACCACCATACAAGTAACGCCCCCAGTCTATGCAAATTACTGTGGACCCGAAAACCCACATCAGAGGAATCATAGTGGACTCTTATTATGAAAATGTGTGTATATTATATTTATATTATCATATACCGAAACAGTTTTCGCGTTGTAGGATAGCAATCGTATTGCTATCTCAGCGTTCCCTATGCGTCCACCACTGCAGCCACCGTATGCAGCCACCGTATGCGTCCGACAGAGACGATTGCTGCTCGTGACATTAATATGTACATTTTTTGTTAGAATTTACGTTTCGGGGCCTTTTAGGTCTTTTCATCCCATTTTATTAGTGTCAAACGCTTGAATCGAATGTTTTTCAGGTTTAAACGTTGCATTGTTTTCGAAAAGTTTTTTGTCATCGAAAAAATATTGATGGTCATAGTTTCAGCGCTGCAACATGACTGGTTAAGATGTTTGTATCTATAAAGAGATTAAAAAACTGTCAAAAATAAGACGTTTAAGCTTAGGTACCTACCTAATAATGTTTTAATTACATAAAAAGATCTAGAAAAGAGGTACGCGGTATATATGACCCTCTTAAGTATGTGCCCTGATCGTCGTACCTACTAGGATTTCCTCTACTGCGGAACTGGTCCCAAGTACCAACGAACTTGCGCCCTTTCATAGGGACTCATTGTAAATTGAGTTCGCAGTATCGTCGTTGGATCCGAAACGATTTTTGTTTTACTTGTATCGGAAAACGTGGGATCAGTCATGCGAAATTTCGTATTTCTATTTATATGTAGGCCTTCAGATATTTGCCTTCGTCGCGTTGCCGGAATCAAACCCGCGATTTCACTAGCGAGACATTATTTCTTCAACTGCATTGAGTTAGGTAGGTACTGTAATATATGTTCTGTTGATTATTCTAAACGTCATCCACCTGTCCCGTTATATTTAATCTCTGACGTTCATTCACTGTAAACGCGGTTCTTAGATATCTGTGTCGGTGTTAGTTTGAATTTTCCATGCAAACATAACTTCAGGGTTTTTCGGTTTGGGCAGATATTTCTGTAGCGTAGGCTAAACAGTGTTTAGTGTCTAAGAAAAGTTGCTTATCGTAGCTATAAACGTGGCACGCCTTCGATCCAAGCACCTCCCCGATGTACAATAAAAGTTTAAAAAAGAGCTGGCGTTATTTCCTGTACCTACATGCCTTTTTGGGATGTGAAACAACACAGTACCCTCAGAGCGTCATCGTCTAGCTTAAGGGCTACTGTGTTTCTCCCCCTCAGCACATGCTCGAGTAGTGATGATACCAGTGTGGCAGATACCAAGATCTTGCTATTTCCATCTCCCAAAAGTCCTATATCTGTCTCCACTCCAGAATAAAATGTCTGGCAGTTCGGTTTCCAGTTGCGAAATCTCAAAAACCGATGCGTTGCCAAATTATGTTATAAATTAATTTCTTGATGCGAGTTTAATTTACCAAACGAAATTTTTATCTATTACAATATTATTTATTCTGTTCAGATACTATCGTGGTGGCTTTTTCTAATTCATTATGAATTTAAAATTTGAAGGTCACATGTCACAACCAATTGAAATATACTACCGCTGTTGGTAAAGATACTAGACCAAACATAATAGGTATACGCTAGGTATTTTACCTACTTATACCCAGGACAGCAGCTAGGGGTCCCATAGGTTTGCCGGATATTTAACATTATTTCTCATGTTTGTCTCAGCACATCATCCTTAATTCCTCAACGTTGGCTTTAGCAAAGCACGAGTGCATCAGTAAATAATATTTTAAGATAGGTCATCAAGTGCAAGTCGCATACATCCCATTCATTCCACTCCATGCGTCAGCGGAACCACCAGCATCAATGAGAGGAGTTGTGTTGACACGCGGGACGTCACTTCCGCTTGCGCGCGCGCACCTTGGCACGCGTCCAAGCTATTTCTGTTGTCTTCACAGCTCACTAGCAGCAGCTTCTTCTGCCTCTATTTTTAGACTTGTTGCCTCTTTAGGGATAACTGAACTACACCAGTAACTGCTCTGTGGTATCCTAGGTTCACTTCACACGTACTTGACATTCATCATCAATAGCCCATAGTGTCCATTGCTAGACAGAGCACCTTGTAAAGCTGGAGGGATTTTGCCATAATCACCACGCTTGGCAGGTGGGTTGGTGATCGCGGGAGATAGATAGACAAGCAAGAAAAATACATAAACTAGGTACAATGAACGGCGGATAATTAGAGGTGAAGATTAAACACAGAAGGAAGCTGCTGCCCTGTTGAGATCCCTTAATCGGATTTTACGACAGCCAAGCTGAGTTGGTGTCGATTCTTAAGCTTAATTCTTATTTGACATTATCTGGTGGCTTAATTCCCGTAAGAAGGTCCAAGTTCAACATTCTGACCGATGGGGTCGAAAGGATTCGGTTGCTTGGCTGTAAACAGGCTTATGAAAGGACCATTAATCGTTACCTTAGTATCACCAACATCTCCCTGTTTGTATAACTTTACTGGGACTGTAGGTACTAGCCGTGGTCGGACCAGTGGAGGAGACCATCTCGGTTACACGTACCACACAATTCAAGTTACTGTGCTGACAGACTGGTGTTTACGTTTTGTTCTGTGACCGAATCGGATGTACGATTGCATCCGGCGTGCGTCACACTACCGAAATAGCCAAATGCCCAGCCTTTTAATTGCGTTGTCTCCATTTTGGCAGTCGGTGAGCGCCGTATTAGGCTGCTGCAGCAGCGCATTGCTACGATCCGATGTGGAATGCTTCGAGTGTCACTAGTCTAGTATCTGGTGATCATCGCAATAGTTTTCTTCTTGCTGAAAGTTTTGGACGGGTTTGATTAAGATTTCCGCGATTTTACAGCCTCTGTGGTCAAACAGTTCGCCCACCGACCCATAGGTCCCGTGTTCGATCCCCAATATAGTGCTTGGTTTGCTAGCTACCACCATCTGTCGCCATAACAACAATTCTAAATGATTGTGTTCTGACGTTTTTTTTTTTAAGATATCCAGTTCCTCGGTCTGTTGAGGATTCCGGGTGGAGTGCGTTTCCACCTTCGGCCTTATTATCACTAGGTGAGATGAAGCCCAAGCGCTTTTGCGTCATACAATAAAAAAAAAAGATTTCCGTTGATCTTGATTGTACCTATACCGGTCTGAGTCATGGATCCTATAATTGTTTACTTGTACCTACACTACCTGCCCACGTGCCAATTTGGCGTCCATGCGTCTTTAATCATTGCGATACAAACGGTGCATTTCTCTCGTCCGATTAGTTCTATCATGTTTATCACCATGAACAACAATCGTAACTTTTCTTGTATCGTCTATGATCCATTGCATTACCAGGCTTATTTATTTATTATTATTAGGGAAACCAACGGCTTGTTACAATATATTGTCAATCGCTTATGAAGTAGAAAGCCAATTAAAGGTTTTCACGTGTACGTAGTGAATTAGGTAAACAACGGTGAAAAAACTCAAACAGGAAAAACACTTTTTTGGAAAGAAAATAATAAAATACACAAAAAAATACATGAATAATCCATTGATCCATTAACAAGCTTGAGGAATTCTCTGCTCAGCAGTCCTCGTGTCATAGTGCCTACTAAGCTTATTGAAGTGGTCACTTTTGCGATATGTGCCCATAAAACTGTAAAAAAATGCCGTGGAGATAAAATTTTGTTGTGGGAGACAGAGGGCTTTTGGTGGTGCCTTAGAAAACAATCGTTGCTAGTTGTTCCTTAAATTTAAAAGCGTGGAGTTTGTGTTAAAATATGATGTGCTTAGAATGTTGCCTTACCTGCACCAGTCTAAGTACTAACACTAGCTAGCTTGTAACACGCTAACTCGTATTGTATGTACTCTTGCCTGCAAACCTGTTGGTATGCGGCTTGCACAATGAACGAGCGCTTGTCAATTCAACTTCTAGTTTACCAGTCACGATTCACCTTACATGGAACGTGCTACAGCTTGGCTTATCCTATAGCCTAGCTAGACTAGTTTAGTATATACTTGCATCTATGGTACCTAAGTTGCGGTTGTGATAGGTTCGTAGGAAGGTGAACGACTAGAACTGCATAGGCTGTGAGTCGTTTTACAAGTTTCACAGGTGTTCTTTATCCGCGCAATAGCCCTCACTAACACAATCTGAGCTTGCTATGCGTATGGAACTCATGATTCATGTATTTTTTTTAAATAAACTGAATTATTGATGTGAAAACCTAGCCACGACAAGGAATAAGTCCTTAAGGTAGCTTATAGGTTCGGTTTCGGGATGCAGGCACAATGCAACATGTCGGCGCGAAGGGCACGCCCCGGGGTCGGCGACCGGGTCATCAACCGGCGCTCGCGCAGCTTCGCCCGTCTCTCCCATCTCCCTTACCCCCCTACATCACTCACCTTGGGCCCGTGTGTATTTCCTTATTTATTGCCAACAGTCGTGCAAAAGCAATTTCAAATAATGAGCGCGAGCGGCTGAAACGTCATAAAATGTTCCATTGTTTGCAAATTTTAACGTTCTCCGATAAAAGCGTGAGGCAAACCGCTTACTGAGCGATGCGTCACGGCCGCGAACGTTATCTGCAATTACTGGATAAGCAAATGTTGTGTCGATCGTTTAGTTCAGTCACGGATGCTCCTGTTGCAATCATTACATGGAATGGATATGTGTGTAAATGATGATGTTGAAAAGATTCTAAAAATCAGAACAACTTTCCCGTCTCTTGATGGTCATGTTTCTCTGATTATAATTATTGCTTAGAAGCTTGCTTTGAAGTTTTACGTTTGAAAGTCTTCATGCTCTGCGCGAGCATGAAGACCTTCAAACGTAAAACTTGGAAGTACAGCCTAAGTTTTACGTTATAAAGGCATTTTTCGTTGAATTTTACGACATTTGTTCAGTTTCCCAAGTCACGTCCGACTCGAGAGGAGCCACGTGCCTGAAAACTTTGCCGAAAGCTTACAAAGAAATTGGTAACAACCAACGTGAGGTGGTTTAAAAGTAGCCATCACGTACCGGTCGACTTTTCTACTTCTGCAAAAGAGGATTTCTTTGTTTTTATTTTTTTTATAATAAAAACAAAGAAATCCTTACGCGACAAACATATTTCTGATGGCAATTTCGTAACGTTTCTCTTTTGGAATATATTAAAATCTCACTCATGGTGACGCAAATAGAACACTTTTGACTCGTTCCGACGAACAGTTTTTCATTGGCGCGTGTGCGCTATGGTGATTTATGCAAAGCTATTGTGCTGGTTGTCTGTAGGTATTGGTGATAGCAGTGGTGACTGGTAACCTTGATCGGTTCAAGATTACGCTAAATGGCGGCGCTGGTGTTATTGCTTCCTTTGTTTTGTAACGTTATCCGTCATCGTCTGGTGGTATGGCGTACTCAAGTACCTGCTCTGGTTTAAGGTTACGGTGTTGTTATTTTCACGCTTACGTTGTTCAGTTGTTTTAATTTCAAAGATGTTGTTATTTTAATATCTCATTCCTACTCGTATAGTTTCTAAAGTGTCTTAGAGAAAGTTAAGCATGAGCATGAGGTTTTGATGAATGAAGTAAAACAAATTTGAGTCATAGCCTTGCCGATAATACAAACGTACACATCGATGCGTAGAGTTAAAATAAGAATTTTTTGTATCCTTGCATGTGTCATCATCATCATCAGCACCGGCCTGGAAACGTCCACTAATGGACATGAGCCTCATCCAAGACTGGAGGGTTTTGCCATAATCCCCGCTTGACAGGCGGATTGGTGATCGCAGTATTGGTGTTACGTACTCCGGCGGATGCTGGTGTATTTCTGGTGTATTTTATTCAATTAGACGCCTTTTATGACATCCTCAGGAGGAAATGGAGGGGTCCTATTTGTTACTTGGAACCACCTCGTCGATCTCATTTTGATCGGCGGCGGTGTGTGACGTAAATCGTAAGCGTAAACGTAATCGGCGTGGATGGAGAAAATATATGATTGCTCTTTATGCTCTTTCCAATTTTGGTCACTATTCAAGACACTACGTCTGATACGAAGAACAATAACGATAAATCGATCTTAAACGACTCTTTTCATCGTTTACTAAGTATATAGCAAGTTACCATTGCATTATGTATATTCGCAACACCAGGAGAATCACTCGCGCGTTGCCGAACCTTTAAACATTTTAGAACGCCCTTTTTGACCTTCCATACTGCAGCTAGAAGGGAAATTCTGACAGGGAGATCGTTCCTAACCTTACGGTGCGCGAAGGTAGTCTCAAAAGTGTTGGGTGAAATCTGTGTCGATGGCGAGCAGTGCGATGATAAAAAGAGACTGCAGGAACCATATCTCATATTTGGTAGTCCTCTTCAGAACACAATCAGCAGGCGAAAAGTCTCTCCTGAGTGCCACTTGTGAGTAGGTATGGGATCACTGACAATTGTCACAGTTCGTTTTTGAACGGAGTCAAACGGCTTAAACTGATATTCAGGTGCTGCTTCTGCCCAAAGGTAACAACTCCACATGGGGTCGGATTTGTGACAAGAAGCAGTCTCAAAAAACTGATTATAACGGCCCTGCACTGAAGTGTACCACTTTGCTCTATTGAGTACACCGAACTTTTTGTATGCCAGCTTTACCTAATCCTCAAGGTGACTACGAAACTGAACGTTGATATGTATTAGGTCCTTACATATGAAATTGGCGTTTTGTATGGGAGGAACATAAAGGCAATTTTTTCATATTAAAATATATTTTATTAATCAAAGTATGTACCATTGCTATCTATACACTTTTGCCATCTTATAGGTAGTTCATTGATCCCTTTACTAAAAAAAACCATTCGGACGGGAATCAATGAAATCTTTGAAAGCGGTTTGGACTGCCTCATCGGAATTGAATTTTTTTCCTTGCAAGAAGTTATCCAAATTTCGAAAAAAATGGTAATCTGTTGGAGCAAGGTCCGGAGAGTACGGTGGATGTCTTAGACATTCCAATTGAAGCTCCTCTAATTTGGTAGTCGTCTGTTGGGCCGTGTGTTGTCTAGCGTTGTCTTGAAGCAGCAGTGGCGTAGAGCGATTGAAAAGTCTCGGTTGTTTAACAGCGAGCTTTTCCATCATGGTTTGCAGTTGCTGACAATAGACATCAGCCGTAATCGTCTGACCAGATTTAAGAAAGCTATAGTGTACGACACCGGCACTAGTCCACCAAACGCTTACAAGTAACTTTTTTTGAGTCAATTTTCGCTTGGGGCAAGATTTTGCTGGTTCACCGCTTTTTCACCTTCCCAATTTGCTTCAAGTGGATTAAAACGGTTTTGTCACTAACACCGCAGCCTGCAGCTAACTGTGATGTGGTTTGCGATGGATCTGCTTCCACAATAGCCTTCAATTCATCATTATCGACCTTGGTCTCCGGCCGTCCACGGGGCTTGTTCTGCAGGTCGAAATTTCCAGAACGAAAGCGTTGAAACCAAAAACGCACCGTGTTTTCTTTTGCGACACCACCACCATACACATCATTAATCCTTCGAGCCGTTTCTGCAGCACTGGTGCCACGGTGGAACTCGTACTCGTAAATAATGCGATATTTTAAGTTTTCCATTTTGTGAAATGAGTGACGCAGAAAAAAAAAGCAAAAGAGAAAAAAACAAATGAATTACGGTTTTCGAAACACAAATGCATGAGTAAATAGCTGTTTAAATTTGAATTTGGAATTCCTAACCAAAGAGGAGATATTTAAGATCAAAGTGGCCAGTACGACAAAACGCCAATTTCATATGTAAGGACCTAATATATGTTGATACCGAAGATCCCAATGCTCTTAGATATAGTAAAGGGTATATGTTCTGAAATTAAGGAGCTACGGTAAATGGTATATTTTGGCAGTTAACACAGTGAAAGGTCCTTTCACTTTGTTACTCAGTGAGATTATGATGTCCAGCATACACCACGGAATGGAAGGTGACACGGCTCCTTCGTCGTCCAAAGTCGAGTTAGAGGCAAAGATATTCCTAGAAGATCGGCTTTCTCTTTCAGATCGTCATCCGGTTTTCAAAACGGCGGCGGCCTTACCGCCGCTGAAGTTTCCTTGGTCAGCCTTTATGCAGAGAGTAAACACGTCAACGAAACTTCAATGTTTTCATAACATAACTAACGTTATATATTCATCGTTTATCATCGTGCGAGATTAGAGATAGAGACCACGCTAATTTCAAGCTGATCAAAACATCGGCAGCGTGGCCAAAATAATCGGCGACGTGAGCCGCGCCGATCGTCGCATGCACACCTCTAGTTACCTATTATAATGGTTTGTCAGTTCATGTCCAGAATTCCGATTCAGTATGAGCCATTTTGATTTTAATAATAATAATAACGTTTATTGTTCAAAAAAGTTGTACAGCCTTATTTTTTATTAGGTAAACCCTAATAGTTAGGTAATGTATTTAGCACTAGAAATAAGAAATTGAAGATATATTACCTCTAAACTAAGTTGAAAACTTGTATTTTAGTTTTTATTTTTTCACAATTTTATAGTGAAATTGTGATCTCATTGTGAATAATTCTACCAAAATATTTAGTATTAAGATCAGGTTGTTTTGTATCGTTTGACCTTTCCTGTGTCCTTTCCTCGTTGGTTTCCGTCTCCAAGCGGTTGTTTTTGAATATTCAAATGGCATTCTTAGCATCGTTGGACACGCAGCAATTACTTATAACATGTATAACTGTAAATATCACGCAAGGTTACTAAGGAACTGTTTGTATGACGGATGTGACCTTGGCATAATGGAAAATACTGATAACTAAGAATTCAAGTTCAAAGTCAATAGTAGAAATACCTGTCCAGCTTATCAGTAAAATAGTTTTATTATCAGCTATAAGAAAGAACCTTTGGCTAGTGCCTAGTCTATGTGCTAAATTTCTCTTTGAAATGTCGCTATACTTTTGAATAGTTTTTGGTTAATTTGGTATCGTCGTCATCATCATCATCATCATCAACCTATCGCAGTCCACTTTTAGAGACATCGCACATTGAGCCACTAGACGCGACCACAAGTTGCGGACGAGCTTTTTCATACATTTAGTATAGAATCGGCGCAAATCGAACTCGAGTCACAGGCTGCGGGAGTTCCAGTAACGACGATGAATTGTACGTCGATGGTTTTGAATTCGACGCCGTTTTCTACGTCGCAGTATAATAATCACCAGTTTCCATTTCACAATCGCATTCGACCCCTGCAAGCTCTCGACGGAAATGAACGGAATTTAGTGGCCGCCACTAAGCGACTAGCGACTGCGTCTAGTGGCTTTACTGAGCCACTAGTGGCCGCGTTCAGCGGCCGCGTCTTGTGGCTCAATGTGCGGGCTGCCTTAGGGCTCTGCTCACCTGTACAAAGTTCTTTGGCTCAAAGGTTCGTTTTATATTTAGGTTCCATGCTTCCACATCCACCGGCTTAGGCCGTGCGCGTTGCCAGTCAGTCAGTACATACAATTGCGTTAAGTAGATATCCCACTTCGCTGCACGAGGAATTCCTGAGTTATCGTATACACGTGTTATCGGCGTATTGCACAATGAGCTTTCAATTCGAAATCAATTTAAACCAAAACTTAGATATCACATATACACAATAGTACACAAAGATATATAGTATGAAGATGCTAACACCTTCAAAAAGAGGGATAAGTCGTTGGCGTGTTCTTCATACACAGTTAGGGGCTCACCAATAGGCATTTTCTGGGAAGGCTCGCTCCATCGTAGACTTCATTCTTGCCCAGGCAATCCTCGAGGTCAAGAGCTGACTCATTGTAAACCATAAAAAAATTTCAATTTACAATGATTAGTAACTGGAAGAGTCTGTAGGTAGAGACATCGTCTAGAATACGTACAAATGGAAAATTTGTCTTGAAAAAGTCTTCACGGTCGGACAGGCGACTGTCGCCCGATTTGCAGTTACGCGTTTTCTGCCAATAATTGGCCACTAGCTTTACCAATGTGCTGTTGTAGAGTCTGGGTAGCGGGTAGGTACTGAACTGGCCCTGCCTGTCGATCGCAGTTTCTAGCTCTTAGTACGCTGGTTGCAATCACAACACTGATACAAGTGATATTGTCATCATCTGCCATGGTGCATCATCATCACATCCCGAAACAGTTTACTGCGGGACATGGATGTGGGGTGGGGTAGGTGTGATCCAACTCCTAGTAGTCTTCCTTCGACAGAGTCGCTGGCTTTTGCTAGCGGTTATTGCTGAATGATCACAACACAGGTGGTAGGACCTGTAAAGGTCCAACTGGATAGCTACCACCCATGTGGCGAAGTCAAACGGCTTGCTGTGTTCCGTAGGAGAGCTACAGAGCCAGTGCCTTCTGAAAAAGCTCGCTCCAATGTATAGACCTCATCATGACACTGGCCAAGAGTCTCGACTGGCTAGACCAGTCGAGAGGTTAACGCCCATCAACTATTTATAAAAATTGGCCTCCCCTAAATATTGCAATGATTTACATCAATCACCACATCCGTGACATCTCCTCGCTTGGCAGGCAGGTTGTTTATCGAACTTTGGTGTTAATACAGGTGGATGCTGCTGCAGTAGTTGCAGCATGCAGTACAGGGCTTTGCCGTCTGGCTTCAAAAACTACTGATTCAATTATGAGCATTACTAGCTCATAAGTTGTCAATGTAAAATCTATTATTCCATCCAAGGCCATGCTAATATTATACTTTTATTGGCGATAGCCAAGCGTTTGACCAACAGTTCACTTGAGAGGTAGCATGCTTGTCTTAAAAGAACCTATTCACTCTTGACATATATTCAGAAGAGTAAGTATCTGTATGTTTGTTAGTCTATTACCTTTTCATGAGTCACCATAGGGAAAGAATATGGCTACTTATTATCCGTGTACCACACGGACGAAACCGCGGTAAAAGCAATAAGAAGCTATATTCCATAATGATTCCTATTGCTGCGTTCAGATAAAGCTTCAATAAAATAATAGAGGGTTTGCTACAACATCCTTTGTGTGCGGTGTGGCGTCACAACCTTCACTGAATGATGCAAGTTTAACCATCCTGATTATAAAGAGCTGACTTGACTATATGGACATCGGCAATCCAAATCAGGTCTCCTATTCTCCAACCTGCTTAAAAACCTCGATGCAATGCTCCGCGCATCTTGTATGCAACAGAGGCGGTAGAGTAAGTACTGGGTATACATACCCGCAATACACATAAAGCTGATTGCCAGGTCATAAGTTCAATTCTCAATTCAACCACAGATAAAATCAAATGAAATTGAATCATTATTGTCAAGCAAGATACATACAAATGTGTAAGAACTAATATAGTAAGGACGCATACAATTAGATAAGTACAAAAGGATTAGCAAACGGCAAAAGACAAATACAGCAATAAATTCCCTGCGCACCATATCTAGCCAACCCAACCTCACATAAAACGTACCTATCCACTCGTTGGTAAACACCAGGCTTCTGTCGCGCGCGACAAAAAGCTAGTAAATAGTAGGTACCGCTACCACGTAATAAAACGGCAAATTTCCAAATCTTCAGCTTCCAAGTATGACTTAGTAGGATTGGTAGTGGCTGAAATTAAAAGTCATTAGGTTCCAGTTATAAGACGTGTTCATCATAGTGCATACATGAATTTCTATTTTAATATGATGATGTTACCCTTAGACTAGATTATAGTAGATAAAGAAGTAAGAAACAGTAGGACACACGATAAGTGAAGCCTTCGTTTCACAGGGAAACGGTTTAATTATCTCCCACTCTACCCGAAACAGTGCCCCACCACTTTTCGTCACATAAAAAGTTGCGGATCAGAATTTAAAAAGAAATTAGAAACCCCCACATAAAAAGTCTCACTCAAAAAAAACCCTTTTTTTTTTCTTTTGACTCATTTAAAAGATTTTGTCACCACGACAGTAGCTTGCCGTGAGCGTAGCTTGACAACAGTGACACGTTTACCAGTCTCGGTAACCTGCTTCTTACCTGAATGTCTCTGTGTATAAGCAAATGCAAGAGCCACATCTCGATACATTATTCAATGAGCGACACTAGAAGGTTGCGTCAATATTATATTACCAGTCACATATACCACTTCCACATAGACTTCCGAGGAGAACCGTCGATTGGTTTTGAATTAACACGTTCGTTAGTAGGCCAGGCACGCGTGGTACAGCTACGAAGTAGGTTCTGTGTACGTGATACTCGATTTCAATTTTCATTTCTAGTAATATGCTATTCATATTCGTCGGATAGCTTCTTGACAGTTTTCGGACACTTTCTGTTGAATCCATTGTTAACATTGCTTCCTAAGAAGTCCCTGTTGGAATGCGATATTATTTTGTCTATGATACTCGTCTCCGAGGTTTCATGCCCAAAGCTGTTACAGCATTGTTAATATTACTTCCTAAAAAGTTAATGCATGGTAACTGACATACATGAACTGCTGCGGCACGCTGTCGCCTGCTGCTGCTGTCTGCAGTCGCCTACGTACTTGTACCTTCAGGAACAATAACGATCGGTTAACTGACTCTGGTATTTTTTTCAACTAGGAACCATCTACCACAGTCACCGGTGACTATCGCGCCGAGCCTTAAAGTGCTTATTACACCAACCTCTTTAGCCATGAAGTCCTCCCCATCCAAAGGTTGTCTGGAAGAAATCGCTTCTTAGCGATAAGACCGCCCATTGTAAATTTATTTTTAAGCTATCCAGTTTTTATTTTTAAGGTGTGCAATAAGGTATTTTTCATTTTTCTTTCATTCATTTCATTCATTCATTTCATTCATTTCATTCATTTCATTAATTCATTCATTCCATCCGATATAAAGGACGCTAGGTCACCTAGCCATCTGAATTAATGCAAGTTCTAGCACTTAGCTAGTTAGCAAAAAAAATATGGCTACCGTCCTAGCTCCTAGTTATCATCCGATATTACGGATGGTGTCATAACAGTTAGCTTTCTAATACACCTTCCAACATTCAGTCGGAAATCATCCTAGATCCTAACTAGGAGTTAGGATCTAGGATAGTAAGTTTTTTAGATGCTTCTTATTAAAATAAATAAAATTATTTATTTGCTTTTGGTTAGTAAGAAGCCTTAATGCTACGCTATGTTTGTGTTAGTAGATAATCTAAAATATTGTTAGGTAAATAGTTGTTTTCGGCAATCCTTTTTTTTCCACCTTTCTCAATCCTTTGCTAGTCGTATCCATTCTGGACTGGCCACTTTTTTAATCTCATCTTCCCAGCGTTTTGTCTGTCGCCCTTTGTTTCTTAGCCCGTCCCTAGGACACCACTCTGTTATTATTTTTGTCCATTTCTCTTTTACTTCTCTTAGCATATGCCCTGTCCATCTCCATTTAAGTGTTCTGTGGACTGTTTGTACATTTTTGAATTTAGTTGTATTTTTTCTCGTATTCTGTATTTAGTCTTGCTTCCCATTACACTTCGTTCTATGGAATTTTGGCATACTTTTATTTTAGAAGACAGTTTTTCTGTCAATGCCCATCTTCTTATTACACCGTCCTAAATTGCATACGTAATATCAGATGCTAACTAGGAGCTAGGACGGTAGCCACATTACTTGCTTGCTCGCTAGGATGCTAGGTGGCGAATTGCTATTTCATGCACATGCATGAATCTAAGTGGCTAGATGACTACTAGCATCCTTAATTTATGAAGGTGTAATAAGCACTTAAGTAACCACAGCAACTCTGAGGGTGGCTGTCAGTGTTGTAGTAAGTGGACTCCTTATTTCAGGGCCCCGATTCTACTTGGTCAATCGCTTCACAATGGAATCATCGCAGAATGGTCACCAGAATGCCAAAACCTACCATTGGCATAGTGAAGCGATTGGTTTAGCAGAATCGGGGCTTTAGATGAAAGTAGGGTTTCCGCCTTCAAGTTCTGGTCTAGCGCGTTTCCATACGTTTCTAGAAGCTGATCGATTGTTTCCATAGCACATGATTCCAACCTGTAATATCCGTGACGAGTGTATTGAAGTGAGCACACGAGGCATAAGAACGGCGCATTTCTCCGATCACGTTGCGCGGTGATGCAACGATGGCGATACCGGTGGAATGCAATTATACATGCCGTGTCGAACCTTATCTGTGACCTTGGCAGTGACATTGCACGCCAATGTATGGCAAATGCCCGTCATGGTGGATGCATGCCTTAAATGGCTGTTATGGAATGGCTGATGCAACTTTCTCCAGCACGGCACGAGGCAATGTCATAAAATAAACAAATAAACCACATTACTTATACAGGCATTTTGTTATATTTATAATACAGGACATTCATTTCACACAGCGCCATCTAGCCCTAAACGAGCTTTTAATATGGGAAATAGATTACGGATAGAATCAATTTAGCCTAATAAATTTGGTCACATCTTTACTTTTTTTACATGTAAGCTGGTGGTCACTATTATCAATAAAAAAAATAAAAAAAACTTTTTTTTCTTGTAAATACGTAGGGTTATTCGTAGTTTTTGTTGGTACCACATACATGGGTGTATGTGTAACACTCAATTTTGTAACCAGATTTTTTCACTATATTAAATAAATAAATAAATATTACAGGACATTAATTTTACACAGCGCCATCTAGACCCAAACTAAGCATAGCTTGTAATATGGGAACTAGATTACGGATAGAATACTTAAATACCTTTTGTAAATACATACGTACTATATGATACAACACCCAAACACAGAACAAAAATCTATATTCATCACACAAATGTTCGTCCTGGGTGGGAATCGAACCCACAGCCTATAGCGCAGAAGGCAGAGTTACTACCAACTGAGCTATGAGGCTTGTCAATATTTATTTATTAAAAGCTACGTCGTTACATCTGTAAAAAACTTTAATTTACTACATTCGTTTTATTGTACAGTGAACAGTAGCAGGGAAGTACCACTAAACCCACTTCAGTTTTTTGCACTACAATATTAATCCACCACACATCAACAGCCCATTAGTGTCCTGCAGAACCTCAACAAACAGAGCCTCTTTCAAAGGAGGGTTTTGCCATGATCACCACGCCTGGCAGGCGCATTGTTGATCGCAGTAAAGGTAGATAATACACAGAAGGAAGCTGCTGCCCTTTTTCTGGTGAGTATCTCTTAGTCGGCTTTTACGACATCCATGGGCTGAGTTAAATGGGTCTACCCCACCACCATCGGTAAGACTGAATTGGCTGTCCATTCAACTAATGTATTTATTTCTCTTCAGCTTGTGTTGTCCCACTGCAAGGCAAAGGTCTCACTTTTTTCTAGACTTGTCTGTCACTTGCTGTGAAGGGCCAGTCTCCTAGATCCATCTTAATCATCTAAAATTATTATTATGTATTCCACTAAAATTATTGTGAATTATCTGAGGTTTAAGTATTATATGTTCAGAAAAAAAATCATTCAAACTTGCTTTATTTCTAAAGTAACTTCGAGTAGATAGAGCGACTTATTGACGTTGTAGATATAGGGTATCAAAACTATGATGCTTGAAGGACCATAAAGTTCAATTAACACTTGCAACTTCTATTTACTCGTAAATTTCAAACGCAAATGTATGATTAATATAATTGGTACACACACATGTGGTATATGTCGTTTGAAGTCACGTTGCTTTGCTGCTCAATAATACATTGAAGTGTTGGAAGCAATTACAGTAACGCGCTATGACTTATTTATGTAGGACCACCAACCTCTCGGCTACCAACCGAGTCCTCAAATGGAGTTGGGCAAATCAAGGCTCCGATTCTACTAAACCAATGGCTTAACTATGATAGTGGAATCGTCGCAGAATTTCCACTTTCCATTTGTCATAGAGAAACGATTGGCTTAGAATCGAGGTCCAGGCTATTTCTGAGGTCACCTTGTGTAGTACCCTACCCTGCACAGTTATTATGGCGTTCTACTACTTCTTTCTAAGATAAATCAGCCACATTTTTCCAAAATAATGTCTCTTTTCGATGTATTTAAATAACAGACGGAGCGCAGTAGTAATGAAGGTGTTGAGAGGCATTTTTTTACTGTACGACGGGCAGATATGATTATGATAAGGCTGAAGGTGAAGATCACTTCACCCGGAATCCTCAATAAACTGAGGAACTGGCTATCTTACCTCTACTAACAGCCTGAACACAACAATTTAAGAATTGTTGTTATCACAGAATTAGGTAAGATAGTGGTAGCTAGCCAGGCGGACTTAAACAAAGTCCTACCACTAACCAAACCAAGCACAATATTGTTCTCCCTATTGGATCAAACCCCTGACCTCTGGATTTGACACCGGTGGGCAAACCACTACACCTCAGAGGCTGGTAGGTTTAGGTGAGTTGATATTGATGATTCCTTTCAATTTCAACATAGTCTTTGCCAACTTATATGTGAGTCCTTTATGCTATATTTATTTCTTGGTTTTGTCATTAATCTGCATGCCACTAAATATTCAATAATATTTATTGCCTATAATAGTTTTAACCAAGTGACTGACGAAGATTTGATAAAAATTTGAAAACGCAATATTTTTCTGATTAGAAAATAAAACGATAACTTTCTAAAAGCAATCAATCGATTTATAAATCAATCAATCAAATAATCGTTAATTCAGTAAGGATTTTTTTAGAATATACAGCCTGAATCGGAATCGCGACCAGCACACATGGAGAAAGGCAGTCCTCGGGACTGGTAATCTTTTTGATAATCCATAATTTTCTTCCCCGTCCCCCTTGTTTTCTTGCTTGTTTGTTTATTTTTGGTGTACAATAAAGAGTTTATCTATCTATCTATGAATTGCTATTGCATCATCATCTCTGCTGATACACCTCACAATAGATACTACAGCAATTTGCACTTCCATAGTATTATAATTGCTATATGCACAGTGAGACTACATAAAACGAGATATATAGGTGTTTGTATACTATTATGTTGACATTTGTTGGCCGCGTGATTTTCCTATGGCAGTCAAGTCAAGGTACTCTACCTCAGAGATTGTATGACCAACATGACCAACTGGTTGCGCAGATTATATAAAGTTGTGATAGTTATCTTGTCACGACCTATATTATTAAACACGGTGATTCATATGCTCGTTAATATAATTATTTTGTTGTATAATCGTAATCGTTTACTGGCTATTTTAATGCTACGTTGAAATATACAGTATAACGCTGTGGGTTAACCTTTCATCCCGTTATTTCAGTACCATTTCCACATTTGATGCCATCCACGGCCCATGCTGTCCCTTATTGTGCCGCTACTCTATCTAGTCTCGTCTTTGCTACTTGGACGATTACCATTTAATTTATTTGTTTTTCTAGTCTACAAATTATGTTGAAGCAGGTACTGCAATCGTGGTATTATTGGCAAAGATATACAATCTGTTAAAGTCTAATGCAGTTATGTTATATTCTAGAAAGAACAGCTTTCTATTCCATCTATGGATAACAGCTATTTACTGGCTATTGGTACTTATACTGTTATTATGTATGCTATTGGCTGTTAGGTCATCGTTAAATAGAAAAAAAAAACAATTGTCATAAATATTTATATTATATTTAGATTTATATATAAATTACCTACATAAAAAAATAGAAATAGGTTGATCTTATGTGATTAGCAATCCTTATATATTTCACCGTGAGATTGTAAAAACCGTCCGTTTGTAATATGCCTCTGTCACCGTCAGATTGTAAACATCGTCCATGAGGCATATTACAAACGGACGGTGCTTACAATCTAACGCTGACATATATATTATATAGGATATAGGATTGCTAATCACATGAGAATTACCTATTCAATACTGAATAATTTTTCATAAACTTAACTGATTCTCCTAAAATTCGTTCCAATCCAATTCCCATATTACTTATTATGAAACTTTCCTTAGTAGCTTCATTTATTTATTATTTTTATCATACTCCTTTTTGGTATTGTTTATGTATTTTCCGTGTGACGATTCGATATTCCTATCCGGAGAGCGATTGCCTTCATTAGTTTGCGAATATCAACGAAGTGTTTGTTATTCACGTGGCGAAGGCTGTCTGTTTATGTATACTTTTATCACCATTATGTTGTATCGACTGTTCTTTGTCTCTGCCAAGGTCGGGTGACTCATTATTATATCACACTACACCAGCTATTTTAGCATTTGTATGCCTGTTGCCCACGTACTACGCGGACTTGTTATGTTATGCGCTGTTCATAAGATAATTCGAATAGATGAGTCTTGCTAGAATTTCATAGAGGTAAGATAGCCAGTTCCTCAGTTTGTTAAGGGTTCCGGGTGAAGTGCGCTTCCACCTACGGCCTTATCATAATATGTAAATCAGGTAAAATGAAGGCCAAGCACGTACAATAAAAAAAAAACTACAAGGTACTGGTTGGAATTGCCGTACGTCTGCTAATCCGGTGGTGGAAAGGGTAGGGATTAGGTCAAAGATATTGATAAAATTTTACCGTTGTACTGCGATTTATTCGGGGTAAGTGCCTTGTAATCTTTGTGGATTCCAGCATGTCCCAGTGTAAAACTGATTTGTCCTGTCCTGTAGCATTACAATACAAATACCATGCGTACGTTTACCGCATCTGTCGTCCAGTGGTTTGCCCGCCGGTCCCAGTTTCCCCAGTCGTCGGTACAAATGAGTGCCTGGTTGGGTTGGTGGTACGACTATTTTTATATCCGAATGGCTAGCTTCCACCATCTAACTTAAGTAAGTCACTATACCAACGATTCTAAATTGCTGTATACCGGCATTTAAAGGTATGAGTCAGTTGAGGATTCCGAGTACAGTACGATTCCACCTTCGGCCTTATCATAACAAAAAAGCACCATTTTAATACCTACGTGTTGAAATGGCAAGCCGGCAAGACTCGGTGTTTGCGTTACCAAACGTAGGCAAGTAGATAAGGCTACTGCGACGAACGAGGAAAATACAACGTTATGTGAATATGGCCAAGGACACTTGGTTTATTTACACGAGTTAAGTTTTATTATTAAGCATGTTAGGAATGCCAGTGATTATTTTCGCTACCTTATTTACATAATAAGTCCCAGTAGTCTCACTTTCCCGTACAAACGTAGTTCCATTTTCATTTCGGAAAGGCATGTCTGATTCATAAGATTTTTTGCAGGTATAATCGGATAGGGATAATATGCGTCTGTGGTGCGTTACTTTTTCTAAAGAACAAATACAAACCAAAATATTCATAAAGAGTTTTTCCATATAAACACTAATTTCCATATATTTTCATTGTTATTGCGTTTTAAGTAAAAGGACTTACCACTTCGAAATGAAAAAGGAACTGGGTACGTTTGTATATCTAACGATGACTAGTGATTGTAACCGTGGCCCTCATATTTTTTTCAATGCAGTGCAACCCTTACTTTGTGATAATAAACATTTTCATCTCATTGCAATTAAGTTCAACGAAGCTACCGAATTTTCAGCCGACTTCCCAAATAAGGAGGTTCTCAATTAGCACGTTTTTTTTTTATATCTGTGTACCTATATGGGTTAATCTGGATTCGAATTTATGTCCAGTGATTTCTCCGCGAGTTCAACCGATTTGCGAATGCTCCATGACGTCGCTTCGTATTTGTACTCGTAGTCGGTCTCCCAAATGTATTTTTTTTTAATCCCGTAAATACTTATTGCACACTTATACGGTAAGAGGAAGCTGTACCTTTTTTCATCTCATCTGGTTTCAAGTTCTGATAAGGCCGAAGATGGAAGCGAACTTCACCCGGAATCCTGAACAGTCTGAGGAACTTGGTTATATCAAGTTTCTTAAAACCTTCTTGCTCGCTGTCCTGGAAATTTCATTTTCTGAAAAACCTCTGGTTTGGTGTTGTGGCGGTAGCGTCGTGTGGCGGAATTCACCAAGCTACCACAGACAGCGGATGGCTTAAAAGCCCACTGGATCTCACCAGATGAAAAGCAGTAGCTTATGTGTAACTACTAGTAACACCGTAAGCGATCACCAATCGTTGTGATAATACAATACTACAAATACTACTACAAGCCTCGTAGCTCAGTTGGTAGTAACTCTGCCTTCTGCGCTGTAGGCTGTGGGTTCGATTCCCACCCAGAGCAAAAATTTGAATATAGATGTTTGTTCTGTGTTTGGGTGTTGTATAATATAGTACGTTTGTATTTACAAAAAGTATTTAAGTATTCTATCCGTAATCTAGTTCCCATATTACAAGCTATGCTTAGTTTGGGGCTAGATGGCGCTGTGTAAAATTAATGTCCTGTAATATTTATTTATTTATAATGGCAATATGCTCCGATTTTATGGGGCTTCTGGGCTGTTGAAGAAACCCTCTGGATTAGACTGCGCGTTGCTAAAGAATAGACAGCTTCAGACAATGGTATCAGATATGTAAATATATATTTAAATACATTTCGGTTAAGATTAAAAACTTCTCACGTATGTACGTGAGAAAATTGTGAGGAAATTGTGAAATAAGACTATTACCTTGCATCCTTTTTAGGTTGTCTGGAAGAAATAGCTCCACCTTTTATTTTTTCGGAATTTTATGCTATATTAAAAAGTATTTATTCTTCCCGCACGATAATATTTGTCCACATTCGTCCCGCGTACCAAAATTATTGTAGGTAGCGACAAAAGTATAATTTATCACCACAACCAAAACTGTGGCCATCAATCACTATAGGCTAAAGATAAAGAAGTCTATTATCTACCACTTTTACCACCACCCAATAGTGATGGACATTATTTTAATTATTATTATTATTATATTATATTATATTCTCTTGTAAGATATGTAATATCCTTTATGCAGGTCGTACCCACCGAACTTATGAAATAAATCACTTGCATCCTTCTAAGGTCCTGAAATCCTGAATAAAAATCGCTTGAAGCGACAAGACCGCCCATTGTACTTATACACTGTTACCTAGTGTTTGTATTATTCGATGTAATTTTTGTGTACGCTAGAGTGTGATAGTGTACACAATATTTTTATATTCTATTCTATTCGCTTCTTGAAGTTTGTATTCCTTTATGTAGGTCGTACCGACAGACCGACGACCTTTTTATATATAGAAGTTACGTAATACGAATTACACGAGACTCGAGTCAAAGCTTTTATACTAATTAGCAGGCGCCTGATTGCCGAGTGAATCAACAACCGGCAGAGCTAACATTTGCTCATCTCATCAGCCTTGGTTAGCACCGCTACTGGCCGAGTAAGGCCGCGTTTACACGAGGATAGTACTATACACATCATTGCGGTGTGTGAGATGACCGCTAGACTAAATAGTATATGAAATAATTCGCACTCTTTTTCAGTGATTTCACAGCTATTTATCACGCACCAAAAGAGTGTACGTAAAACAATTATTAAAAATGTTTTTTTATGATTTTGGATTGATATTTTGACCGCCGAAACCAGTGGGTGAACCATTAGGTTCACCCACTGGTTTTAGATCCAGAGCTCCCGGGTTCGATCCCCAAGGGGAGTACAACTTTGTGCTTGGTTTCGTTGGTGGTAGGACTTCGTTTAAGCTTCCACTATCCTAACTAATTCTGTTGGCATTTATAGGTAAGATAGGCAGTTCCTCAGATTGTTGAGGATTCCTGGTGGAGTGAGTTTCCACCTTCGGCCTTATCTTGAAAAACCAGGTGAGTTTAAAGGCACTTCCCCATCGTACAAAAAAAAATGATTAAATTAGAGTCTTGTAAAAATAGCATCTCATCGTTCTTATACATGCGAATTGATTATGATTCAAGTGTATTCCAAATTTATTTTAAAATAGAACATTTATCTATTCGGACAGGTTCAAAGATCAATGTAACCGGTAATGTAGCTATGTAACATTGGTAGAAACTTTAACCACCCGTTTGAACATGTGCGTGTACGCTTGTATTGGCCGACTACTTGCGCAAGCGCAACCACTGAACTCAGGGTTTCCATTGGATTCGTCTGTTTTCTTTAGGCTTGCTTGCTCTTGATCAGTCGATGGCAACAAATTATTATATTGTCATCAGAATCCCACATGGGTTGGTCAAAAGTTAAAATCGACTTCCAAGGCTTGTTTTGTTTTATCCCACAGTTACAGTTAATATAAACTTGATTAAATCAATTGAATATGTATCCAATCTGCTTGGCTGAGTGGCCGTCTCCGCCTCGTTCAGCTACACATGTGTGTGACTTTGGCTCAGCAGTCAATGAGATATGACGTATTCTGTAAAGTTTGTTCATCATGTGACTTACGTAAATCGTTATCAGTTTCAAGGTAGCCCGATTGACTAACATTACTTTTAACTCGGATAAACAACGTACATAACATACGATAACATTTAAATACGTGATATCTAACCAACGCGCCTGAAGCGTGCTCTTACGTCTCATCACTTACGTCGTGTGGTTTTGTGACCCTATTGAGTCGAGCGAGCTACAAGCGTGCTGTCTGAGAACGTTTTCTGCATTTGGTGGGGAGTTGAGCCCCTTCTCGTCACTCAACTGGGCTAAGGCCGGCCGACGAACCGAGTCGACCATTCCAATCCAACCATGCTGCGACCGCTACTTCTAGACCCCTAAAACATTTACCCGCGATGTATCATGCACTCGGCGGATGTGTCACCTTCCATTGGTCGATGTATAGATACTGGTATTTTAAAGCGTGAAAGGAACTGGGCTGGCAAAAGAGAAAGGTACTGTCTTGTCTTGATAGTAGGATACCTGTCGGGGCACCGTAGCCGCCGTCTTAGATCAGGTTTTCGGTTTGTAGAACCGGCCGGATGGTCTTAAGCGGCGTAGTAGTAACGATGCAAGCTGCAAGGTAAATGCGTAGCCGTATCCTTACTTGTCTACCTGCATAGTATTCGCGTACCAATTGTTTGATAAACTAATGGGATTAGTGTTTTATATATTAATAACGCAATATATAACGAAAATGAAATCTTATCATCTGCACATTCAAGTAAGGTAGTCATACTCTTGGTCAGCCAAAATCAGCATCGTAAAAATCGAATCTCAGACCGATGAAACCTGAGTTAAGAAATATCTTTGAAAGGAAATAAAAAACGGAGACCCAACTTTTTGCGCGCAAAAAAGCTAAAGGGCAAATTGACTTCTTGTCAAGTTCATTGGCACTTTGAAATGGCAGCGATTGTCTAAATGCCACGGTCTCGCGCACCTCATTATCAGGCCTCAGTAACAAACGTTGCCAAAGCAATCGAGTTTGAAAACTATTTTAGATTGTTTTGTGATCTTGTCTAAAATTTATCACCATCATCGTCATATATTTATAATATCATGAATCTGGGTCATGTCAATCTGATACTGGTTTTATTACATGAGATAATATTGGTGCCGTAGGCAGGATTTTCGTCCATGGCTTTGTAACATTTGTATATGAATGTATTGGCATAATACAATAAGTATTAAGTTCAGTATTATTATGCGAACGCTTGTTTTTGATGAGTAGACCCAACTTCGTTGGTTGCACTTGCACAAATTCATTCTCGTGGTCAGGTCATAAAATCATCTGCATACTTCATACTTCGACCCCCTATTCACTGGACAGGGTTTGCCTTAAGAATAAATTTCTAGAATATCAAACCAGTACACATTTATCGACGTAGTCGGTTAACTTGGTGATCCAAGATCCTTGTCCTCGTCAGGTATTACGTAAAACATATTTTTTCCAAGTCAATTTATTCGTTTTGTTCAGCCATTAAGGCTGTCGGACTAGTGTTCATAATACAACTGAGGTTACGTTGGCGTAGCGGGACGACGACGACGCAGCCAGCGGCTGTCCATGATAGTATTGTAGGGTTGTCATATAGCATCCACCAATCGGGTCGTCTGCAGCCATAAAGAAATTCAGCTGCGGGTGAGGTGTGCCGCTATTTGTCCTGGTCTAGACTAGAGGCGACTACCTTGAGATCCCGGGATTTTTGCGTAGGAACCATCCTCTCAGGCTGCCTTTCGCTGCATTTTTCAGGATTCTCTTCAGTTCCGCCACACACCACTGCGACTGCAATCTTGCGGAGAGTCTGGTGTGCCCAGGAATTCGGGGAGCCGCCTGGGTCTTCGATCGTCATATACCATCAGGATGAGAATGTGAAAAAAGTTGCATGACCTCACATGACTAGGTACTTTGACGTGTATGATGGTTCCTTGACACTTACTGAAAGCCTTCTGATATATTTTTAGGTCTGCTTCGTTATAGGTAGAATACAAAGGTTTACCTGCCGAAAATAAAGTTAAATTTAATTATGGAATATCAAATCATCATTGAAAGGTATGCGAACATTTATTTTACAACTTACGTTTTTGCACGACGGGATTTCCACAATGCAACGCAGATTCGACGATCAATTCAATTGGTCTTACTAGTTAAATAACCTATCAAGCTGTAGTGATTTTAGGAAATTTCATTGAATGATGGGGATTACCTGGGTAAATCCTCATCAAATAAATATTTTGTGAAATATACCTATGTAATTGTAGGTAACATTGTTTAAAGTTGTCCAGCTTGTTCGACTGAACAAAAAAGCATTTTTATGATTTATTTTAAATGGGCGAAGATGAGGTCTATGTGGAGCGAGCTTTTCCAGAAGCTGTCTATTAAAGGCATTGGCACTCCCGCGTGCTGACGGAAGATAGACAAACTACGGACTCGGGCAAGAAACATTCTACTTTCGGGATGTTGCCACCCAGGCGGACTTTTGCAGGTCCTACCACTCTACTATTCGTGTATCGATTTTTTTTATTGTACGACGGGTAAGCACTTGACCTTCATCTCACCTGGTTACACAAGAGATAAGGCTGGAGGTGGAAGCGCACTGGATTTCTGGTTTGTGTGTCTATCTTCCAAACGAATTTTTTTTTGTGATGTAAGTCGCCACCTCCCTATATTTCGATACTAATGTAATGTAACAATTTTAATAACCGAGCCCTGATAGTTGTTTTCATCTTCAATAGGTTTTGACACTCCCTCTCGATGGACAGATTGGGGGAGGTCTATGTTCAGTAGTGGACGTGTGTGTGCTGATATGATAGTGATGGGGTTTCGAGAGCAGTATATTTACAGTGGTTAACAAGAAATATATAATTTTCCTTTCGATGGCTTGAAGCCATGATTAGGCACCTTGGATGCGAAGCGTAGCGTGACAGCTGACAGCCCTAAAATCCGGCAGGTCAGTGACCCCGATGCGCCGCGTGACGCAAGCACGCCAACTTTCTAACCACGACTACGTCAGCGTCGACAATCTGGTTAAGGCCGCGCAGACACCTTCACTCCGCAGCCACTAGCCCGTCCACTCTACGAGGCGCCCATAGGGCGTTGATCCCTACTTCGGTGGTTTCTTCTATAAATACCAGAATTGATGTACTCTTTAGTAATTTCGGATGAATCGATAAGATAGTCTCTTGATTTGAATCACTTGATTGATGCATTACAGCTTTTTCATCGATGATTTAAATGTCGGTTCAAGAGGCACTTACGCGTGTAGCTGGTAAAACCGATACGGTAGCGACATCGCCGGCCGCATAAGTGGCAAACAAATTGAATCATAGTTAATGCATTTGGTATAAAACCTATTTTGATTATTTTTGAAAGATGCTCTTTGAAGCATGGAATACTCATTACTATCAAGCACAAAGCGACTAATGAGTCTCATTTCGCTATTCCTGTGCCAACCTATCTCGCGGTTAGTGGCGGCGGGACACATGGATTGCATTTGTCATGTATCATACTGCTCTGTCGAATGTTACAATGCCATGTCATGCCACATCATTTATAAACAACACATTCTTGGTGTCGATTTATCTTGGATGGCATGACTCAAGAATGCCTATCATAATGTCACGATTCTCAGTCACGAGCTTTAAAGGTTGGACTAAATGGTGTCTATTTTACGTTACAACTACAATATGTACTTGTGATAAACATTTAGCGAGTGTATATGATATGATGTGCTATATATTTATCTGAGTGCATTCAACATAATCAAGCTATTTTAAATAAAATCGTGCTCTGTGTACCAACGGATACACTTCAATTAGATTTATGGTTATTCTTAAAATAGAGCATTTGTATCGAGACCCAGGAGTTTTCCTGGCACTAGAAAAGGCATCGTTTCCCTTTCAACATCTTAATCCATATAAATGTCCGTCTCTCGCAACAACTAAAGCTGCCATGTGCTATGTAAGTACCTACCTATCTTTCAGTGCGTTCAATACCCAAATACCTAGGTTACTGCATTCTTCAAGACCCAACCCATCTACAATACTCTGTTCTGTGTGTCAGTCAGGTATTGTTTTTGTCCCAAGTCACGTCCGCCTCCGCTTCGTAAACGCTCTGTGGCGCAGCGCAGGCGCAGCATGTGGGTCGATGAACGGTAAAACCAGACTTTCTTTTTGTTTCATCCACTTCTTATTCTCACCGATTGTACTTTACTTACGTAGCCTGATGACGTAGTGAACGTGAGTTTGACATCGTTTTGTGCTGTTAGTATTGATTGGTGCTTTCGTTTGTGATGAGAGATGACGTGACTCGACTAGCTAACGGATGTCAAGAATCATGATCTTGATGTTGGAGAGTTGTAGAAGTACCTTCTAGGTAAGCTTGCCCCTTAGTAGTCCTTATCCTTGCCCACCTAAGTTGCGTGGTCAAGAGCTGATACATTTATCATCAAGGTAAAGACTAGCACACTGGGTGGCAAATTTCCTGCTCCTGCATGGCACTATTCTCATGTTATGTTGTCTTTTTAGAATGTTAATTTTGAGGTTCTTTGGGAAAACAACTGTTGTCACTAGATACTGTACTTTGGATTTGGTAGTTGATGATACTAAAGTACCCTACAGTTCACTTTTTTATATTTCATTATTGTAAACGTTCTGATTTTCTAACTTGAGATGTCACATTTTGGAATGTAATATCTACCTACCTAACGACTACTAGGTTGCAGGTTGATGTACCAGTCTAAAAATGAACGCCTCTCCACAGCGGTTACGCTCTCATGCAAAAAATGTGTATAGACGAAATACTACATGTATTTCGTCGTAATATGCCTGTTCATTGGTTGTTCAGCCACCGGCCGAACGGTTGTCATTAGTTGTCGGTGTAGCTTTGGAGAGGCCTTCATCTTGAGATTGGTATTTCTATACCTACCTAATCATTTACTTGTAACCGCTACGAATAATTAAGTAACTTGACTTGGTAACCGGAGGTTGTGCTTGCATTGCACGCTCGTGTAGTATGATTTGTTTATCTATAGATTTGGTAACTATGTAGTAACTAAACTAGTGCGTGCGTATATTCGTAATCTACGGTAAGATATACTTACGTGCCGACTGTGATATCTTATCACTACTCAGTGTCGCATTAGCTTCCTCAAATATCACTGATAGCTAGACGTACAGATTGTCGTTGTCACCGGTTTCCTTTGTTCGTTGTGTCAACTTTACATTACAGACATAAAACGTAGATTCACTCCTCTCAATATTTGTGTTGTCTTGAAGGTTCTTCTGGAAATGTTTATGTTTATATCTCAAAACAACATGACATGTGTCATGGCTTTGTCATGACTTAGTCGCACGTAAGAAGTTATACTTTGGCGTAATAAAATAAAAAGAACTAAATAATAATGTAATAATTATTTACAAATATAAAAAAAACATAGGTACCGACTTCACTCTTATAATTTTTCCAAAACGTAACCGACTTCGCATGGTGTCGCTTTTTGGAGTCGGAGTGCGCACGCATAATAAAAAAGTCACTCGTATTTTTTTCCAAACGCGCCACAGGAACGTAACTTTAAAAATAAAACTTCTCAATGATATGTGAGTAAATTAACCTCAAGATTTACTTGGAAGTTTTGATATTTTGGAAACACATAAATGAAATGAAAATTGAGTAAAGACTTTCATAATATATGAGTATATACTCGTAATTATAGTAATATCGTATTCAGATCAACAATAAAACATGAAGGTTATGTAAGTACTAGATACAGTATCTATTATTACTTGCTATTGTAAGTAGTAATAACATTAAGTAAGTAATGAAATATAGAATCTTAGTACTTTAATACTATTCATTAGAACGAGAGGTAATGCTATCTGAGTCGTCAAACATTCGAGTTGAGTGATTATTTATAAATTTTGTGATCGGCTGGCTTTTTTTTCTTTTTTTAATGTACGACGAGGTGCTTTGCCTTTTTATCTCATCTGATTTTTCAAGTTATGATAAGGCCAAAGGTGGAAGCTCACTTCACCCGGAATCCTCAACAATCTGAGGAACGGGCTTCTACCTCTAAATGACAGAACACAACAATTTAAGAATTGTTGTTATGGAAACAGATTTAGGTAAGATGGTGGTAGCTAGCCAGACGGGTTTAAGGGGTCATACCACCAATCAAACCAAGCATAATATTTTACTCCCCCTGGGGATCGACCTTGGAACCTCTGGATCTGACACCTGTGGGGAACCACTAGACCACAGAGGCGGTTAAAACTGACTGATCTGACTTTCGTGCTGATATAAATTCTTGGAAGACAAGAATAAAGACGTATCCACACTGTCATGCATCACGGTCAGCTGGCTCTCGGTCAGTGGCGTGTCTCTCCCACGCCACGCTCGGCGAGCCAAGCGGTGCGCGCGACGCGCTTTCTAAGCACAGTGCTTGTGAATGCTTCAGCAAAAAGTATCAGATAAGTTAAGCACTACCTATGAACATCTGGATTGATCATCAATTTGAACGTGGATGTTATCGGTTGGTTCACTTAATCTGTCTTCGCCCAATAATTATTATTATAAAGTCTCTTCATTCGCATGGGCTGTAACAGACCTAGACATATACGCTGACTCGACTATCACTCGAGGTAGTCCTGAGACAGGCTCGGTACCCTTCAAACTACGAAAATCAGACTAATATTCTAAAAGCTTAATAATAAGCATATGCGTGTGTGTGTGTTTGCTCATTCACGACAATGAAAATGCTGATGAAATGATATATTATTTTTATCTCAAAAATAAGTTCCTGTAAGATAGGAATGAGATGTCAAACATCGCATAACAGATACAAAACGGATTTGTCCTTTGTTGCTCCTTTACGCAAAAACTACAGAGCACTTTGAGCTGAAATTTGGTATAGATATTGTTCGGACCAGGAAAACCTACGCTTCAAATCCGCGAGCAGCAGTTAGTCAATTTATAAAGTCAAAAAATGCTATCCAAATCAATACATTGTTAAAATAATGTTACGTTTACATTGTACTAATATTTATATGGTAACTGCAATACCTTTCATTAATTTTATGTCTGTTAAAGAGGCAGCTCTGCCCATCTATAGTACCTGTTGATAAAAATATTCAGCAGAAAACATGCTACAAGCACCGTGTGCAATCCACTACGGTACAAGCTATATCCATAATCTCGGAGCTTACCGTTTTAAAAGCGAGATTCCTTCCGCTAGGTAAAAAAACCGCGATCAATAAATAGAATCAAATGCGAGTCATCGTGTCGGTGAACGGAACGGTCACGGCAGCGAGCACGGCGTCACGGGACGTGACGGCCGTCACGCCAGCGCGTGCCGCGCTCCACCGCGCTCGCTTCTGTGTGAACGCGTCTTTATATTTGCATATTATGATGATAATATAATAATAATAAGTTTTAAACAGACTCACGATTTATTCACCTCTGTTCACTATAGAGTTGAATAAATTGGTAACCGTTCCGATCACCGACACTCAGAGCGTGGATCTTATGAGGAGTAGCTAGTATTAATTACGTGACAGGTTGCAAAAACTCCAATTTGAAATCTCCATTGGTGTACGACTGGATTTGCCTACAACCTCTAGATCAGAATCGAAAGGCGGGCAATACATGACCACTACATAAACTTCTTAATAAAAAGCTTATGTAGTTGGAATTGCATGATGGGCAACGTTAGTTCATGATGCTTTTGCTGTCAACGACAATACCTACTGATCCTCAGACGAACCCATTTACAAACAACGGAGAATTTCGATCAATCCCGGCGCACGAGACTTTGTGATTTATCACTTCTTGTTATTTTATATCGCAAGCAGGTTGCTGAAAACAAGATCGTTAATCACGAGAAACGTCATAACGGAACAATTCGAAAAGACAACGCCCGTGGAATTTGCTGTCCAAATATTACCACTTAACAAACCGCCTAAGCTTGATAACGATAAGATACGGGTCCGCGCCAGATTTGATAACGCACAACGATTGTGAAGAAATAGGAACTGTAGATAAAGCTGTGGCCAGGTTGATAACGGGTCCAACCAATGAGGTATAACCTACCTGATATCACATGCCGACACTTTACTGGTATTTGTTAACACAAACGGTTATTTTGTTGGACGACAGCAGCAAATCAGAAGTCCTGAAATAAAACAACGATAGATTTTATTCCTAGAGGCTAGAGGCTTGATTCCTAGAGGTACTTCCTTCCCGGTCGGAACACTCTAGACCGAGTGGTCGTAGTCACTAGGTATTTCGGGCCAATGTGGATCGCCTCACGGTATCTCGCCATTTATCCCTTTTAGTGGATCGTCTACCACATTCATGCAGGCTGTTGCCAAGTCAGTAATATCACTAGGAAAATACGTGAATTTACGCTTCACGGCAATATGTCTTCGGAGAATCTTGGAGAATTTCGGCCTCATTACCAGAAAGGATGGCAACAACCTGGAAAAGCCCGTGGTAATAGATAAAGTGTAAGGTAAACGCAAGGACGTAGCCGAATCCGCTCAACACTGCTAGATTCCTGTTGAATTGATTTGGTTAAAAAAGATGTCTATAGACATGTACTATGCATTCGAAGTTCCTACGTAAAGGTATCCTCAGCATTGAGGATATTGATGCAAGGAGGAGGATGCTCAAAACAGAAATTTTATTAAAAAATGTAAAAACTTCAAGCAATATGTTGTACAGTAATACCCATCAGAAAGCACCAGTTCATTGGGTATTCTGCACGCGCTGCGTCCCTTGCCGCCGCAATTTCAACTCAATAAAATTTCATAGAACACCGAGCTAGCAACCGAGCTCATCACCATTCAGCGGTGCCACGCTTTCCTCCGTGCCATGTGTTACCATTATCGCTGACACAATGCCGTCGATGGCCCTGGTAGGGTTGCTGCGTGCTGATCCTAGACTTACGTTGTTGGGTTGGATAATCAACAAAGCCTAATAGTTTCCCTAAAATTTCACGTTTATTATTTTATCAATTTTTAGAGTTCCGTACCCAAACGGTGCCAGCGAGATCCTATTTATGCACTACATTAGCTCGCTCATCTTTCCAATTATTGCTAGTGATATTATATATATTTCAGTATACAGCTGAAATTTATAAAGGGGCACTCCTTTGAATTCCGTAAAGACGGGCTTGTTATTCGAAGCTAAAATTCTAGTCAAGTCCTCTTTGGTGATTCTGATTGGACGTGCCAGTGGCAACCCTAATGTGGGGTGGAAAGAGGGTGGGTTACGATTTCGGCTCACGATTCACAAGAGCGCATCTGTCCGTGCGGTGCCCACGTCCTTCGCACGCTGTCTGAATACGGCAGTGTCGGTTAGCCAGGGTTGAACTTGGAATCCGCAACTGGGGGACCCTATTACTAAGTCTCCGCTGTCCGTTCGTGCGTCTGTCTGTTCACTGACAGACAGACGCCCACTGGCTGTAGCTCATGAACCGTAATAGGCGTAATAGGTATTGCCATTGCCACTATAACAATAAACAAAGTAAATTAAATAATTGTAACCGCCTCTGTGGTCTAGTGGTTCAACCCACCGATTCCAGATCCAGAGGTCCCGGTCAGAGGTTTGGTTGGTGGTACGATTTTGTTTAAGTCCGCCTGGCTAGCTTTTAACCATCTTACCTAATTTTGTCGCCATAATAACAATTCTTAAAAAAAATGTTGTGTTCCGGCATTTAGAGGTAAGATAGCCAGTTACTCAGTTTCTTGAGGATTCAAGGTGAAGTGCGCTACCACCTTCGGCCTTATCTCAACTTGTAACCAGGTGAGATGAAGGCCAAGTGCTTCCCCGTCGTACAATAAAAAAAATATAAATATACAAAAACGAGAAATGTTTTTCCTTTTGGGTCGGAAACCTCGATTTGCATTTCCGCACTTGGCCGGTTTATTAAAAAAAGCTGCTATCAATATACCTACATCATATTCTGCTTCCGACACCCACTATGTTGATAGCAACAAAATGTAATGTGTCTGATATGACAGAACAGGATGATGAAATGTTTTACTTATATTTTATTGGTAACAGATCACATCCGTTTATAAACACCTACGCATCTCGCGTCGTTAATCGTAAATCGCATCCTCTGCCGATAGACATGTGCCAACGAAAATGATGTTACTCATCTACACTAAAAAAAAATTTAAAGGTAAAGTTTGTACACTCGGACGTTGGCGGTCATATCCGAAACTTGTAATTTCAAAAATTCTTACACCAATGTTTAGAACTTTAGGATGGACATCATTTCCTCCTCCACGTTTGATTCGTTTATTTCTAAATTGTGATTGTCCCGCCATCGATAATGAATTATCGAATCTTAATTGAAAAAGTTTAATATCATTATTTTTATTTATCTCCTTGCATTTTGTCCACTTCTTTTCTTATATACAACTTGAAAGTGTAAATATATTAAACTAAGAATTAATAGTATTGTTTTTATATAATATTTTCCTCATGTGATTTTTTTTAAACTGACACTAGCTATAGTCATTATATGACTGGAAATAGCTTATGGTGATTTCCCGTCTGGGTTCTTTATTTTAACTTGCGGTCTTAATATGTGGAAAAAGGTCAAACCTTCTAGCTACATTTTTTATCATTTCCCTAAAGGGAACTCCTACCGATTGAGCTGAAACTTGGAACAGTTCGTATCTTTATTTTTATTTTATTAAATTATAAAACATTTATAAACATTAATTTATGTTACAAACTAAATAGTTAATAACATCGAAGTAGCATAATCCACGATGATTATATTCGCATGTTAGATGTCTTGTATTATGATGCAATTATGTGTATGGCGACGGCAAGCTGATCTGATGATGGAGGTTCTACGTAACTTCTTATCAAAAAGGTCGACTGCGTGAGCTTGGTAGACGTGTCAGTCATGTCATGATCTGACTACTATTTAATACTATGGTGACAACAAGCTGATCTCATGAGTCAGTGAAAGAAGCACACTGCATATTTCAGGAAATTCCTCCTGTTTCCGACATAAGTCAAATTAAAATATTTTAGATGAGTAACATAAATGTATTGATGGTCGAGGGGGATTTCTGATAACTGGGGTAGTTTTTGAGATATTGGTGGAATCCGATTCCGATCAATTCAATTTTTTTTCATTTGCAGAGACTACAAAAACTTCAGAATCAGATTTTTTTTATTTGCGGAGATTTACACTCAATCGGTAAAAGTATTGTTTTCAAGCAAAGGTTGTTTGGAGAAATAGGGGTGTTAAGTGAGACATGAAGATCTATGTCTGTCATTTGAAAGACTTATTTTACTTTTTAAAAGGGGTGGTTTTTGTAACGCTGTGGCGCTTTTAGAGGGTTAAACGCTTGGTATGGTCTTGTAAAATGTGATACTAAAAGGGGTTGACCTTATAATTTATTATTTGCTTATTTATTTACTGAAATCACTCCTGTATAGACTTGATATAAAAGGGGGTAAATAAGATTGTAGTGACAGATAGAGATATCACGGGAGAATGGTAGGTGTTAGTTCTGCAGCATATGCTGCAGCATATGCTGTAAAGAAGATACGTCTTCTCACAGACGTTGCTACAGCAAGACTAGTTTACTTCAGTTACTTTCACAGTATTATGTCATATGGCATAATATATAATAACTGTGGGGAAGTGCTGCAGATATAGACACCATATTCGTTTTGCAGAAGAGGGCTATTCGCGCTGTTTACAAAATGGGTCCCAGAGATTCATTAAGAGACAAGTACAAAGAAATAAATATATTGACTATGCCCTGCCAATATATTTATGAAAATATTATGTATGCGCGTAAAAACATAAGCTTATTTGACAAAAACTGTGATAAACATAATTATAATACTAGAAATAAGAATAAACTCGCTGTTCCCACAACTAGGCTCCATAAGGTTAATAAATCGTTCATAGGGCAAACTGTACGCTTTTATAATAAATTGCCAAGTGATGTGCTAAGCTTGTCAAATAATAAATTCAAAAATTTTGTAAAACAAAAGCTATCCAGGAAAGCTTATTATAAAATTTCAGATTACCTAGAAGATAAGAAAGCCTGGCATTAAAAAAAATGAATTTGCTCCAGTGAATAAATTGTAATTAGTATTAGATAATTTTAAGCTATTGTAATGGATCATGAAAAAAAAAAACTAGCCCGAGGTTCTTGCCTTTCTCCTTGTGTGCTGGTCGCGATTCCGAACAGGCGGTAGATTTGACGTTTCAAAGTGATCCTAAAAAATCTTACTGAATAAACATATTTGACTTTGACTTGACTTTGACTTTGTGAGTTTGTAATACGTACTAGTTGTTCACCCGGAACTGAGATCTCGTGATCGTCTCTACTGGTTTGTGTTCTCAATTGACATGGGCAATCTTTTTTTTATCTCCTCAGTGTTTGAGGTAATCTCTCGTGTCGCTAACTCTCATTCTATGTCGCAAAAGTAGAAAGTAGCGTAAAGCACCATAGTGCATAAGTCAACCCTTACTCATATGCAAAGTTTGATAAATACAAAGGTACTCTTGTACCCTTGGACGACCCCCCCAACCAAAAAAGTTCACTCAACTGCGACTGCGAGCATCAAAATTTCTATTTAATAAATAATATATTGCAAGAGAATTAGTATAAATATGATGTAAAAAAAAACTGTTTTCATTATCATATATGTCTGTCAAGCGTGGTGATTATGGCCTCTTGCATGACATCCCAAAGTATTTTTTGGATTTCAGTCATGTGTGGCGGCGCGTTAGAAATCCTATTGTTGATACTGAACCCAAATGAATATTTGAACACGATTTTGTCTAATGTAACGGATCTCTACTCCAATGGAACGTGATTCGTACATTAATTAGGGTGTTTATGTTTACGAATCATGTGCCCGAGGAATGGCCTGAGGGGAAAGACCGCCGTGCGTCAATGCATGTGTGTATAGTTTTTAGCGTTACTTGGAGCCTCGAACAATTCTCAAAGTTGGCGAAACCTACGTCAATCGCTAAACATTTCACGTGCAAATATCAGTTACATGATCACGACTTTGTGCACATCGCTTGGCATGTGTACAGGTTTGTGTGATGCCATATTTTTTCCTCAATTACTCATGTTTTAAAACGCTAGATTACCGACAAAGTCACAGCTCTCAGCCAGTTTAGATGATGATTAAGATAGTTGTAATTTTTGACTCATTGGATTTTCTCAGGAACGTTAAAGCTGTCAACTGACTTACATTATCAGTTCATATTTTCAGGTCATTGCCACACACTTTAGCAACAAACATTGCACTACCAGCTACCAAACGCTTCGTTTTTAACTGGTTTAGTACTCGTTGGCTACCAGTGTAGTGGAGGACTTAAATTAAATGGGTTCGCTTGACCTTAAAACAATCTCTCTCGCGCACCAACGGTACACGGAAACAACGGACTGCTTGGCGCTGGACTTCGGTAGGAGGGGGTGATCATTCAGCCGTGATAGCTAGCAAATGCCAGCGATTCCTTTGGCCGGGGTTGACCACTTGGAGTTAGACCCCCTACGCCTACCCCATCGTCTGCGAATTTAAAATTCCCTGGATGCACCCCTGCGCAGCACATCTAAACACCTTGGCTAAATCGTGACGTAGTGTCGCTACGTTTCGCAGCGAGCCCACTGAATACCGATGTCTTTTTCCCCCTGAATGCCAATGTAGCTGCCTATTGGTCCTTGGATAGGACGGTCGTGGAATGTCAAATGTGCTTGATAGATTTATTGTTTTAGGCCTTTTGTGAATTGGTTTTTCATGTTTGTGTTACTGTTCTTTTGCTGGTATCGTAGCACATATTAAATATATTTACGTTACTTACCTAATCTTTTTTTCAAATACCTAATTGAAATCAAGCTAATTTGTGCAAAAAAAATTGTAATTGGTACTACTTCGTTACTTAGCATGCAGTGGAAACTAATACATACCATATGGGATATCAACATTAGCTGTTCAAGTTAGTTGATCAGAGTGGAACAGGGCACCTAGTACCAATACCAAGCTAAGCTACTAACTTGTTTGTTACAACGACCCCGGGCACAAACATGGATAAAGGAATCCTTTCAAGCAACCCTTGCATGTCTCGGCCAATAAAGGATACGACAAGCCAGCCACTTAACCTTGGCGCCAGCTGCTGCCGGTTGGCAGATGTTGGTGACGTCAGCAGTTAGCCATCGAATACAACAACTCGATTCAATAGAGATTCACGATTGTGATTGCGACAAATATCTATCCTAATTGCAATAATAAGCCAATTACAGAAATAATCATGTAATAATTCCCAAGCAAGTCTCGTTGTCAAGAGGTCATTGCCTACTCATTTTAAAACATAGCCTACTTAGGTACTCGTATACCAGAAATGTATGAAGTCAAATTATCATCTCACAAAGGACAAGCGGGTGAATCAAGAAATGTCCTGATCCAAACCAAACTAAACTGAGAATAAACAAAGAATGCTCTACCCGGGTACAGAACTCAAACATAATATCGGTTTCCTGCGATGTTTCAGCGCTGTTCATCACATTCGATGAGAGCTAATCGTCATGTCAAAGTGTCAAGCAATTTATAGCCAGTCATAATTAAAATTTGTTTTCTGTTTAATACCGCGAGTCACAGGCAAAGCCACCGCGTTGCGCTGCGCCTGAGTCACCGTCACAACAACAATGAGCGGTTGAATGTTTCTACAGACTGCTGTGAGCTGTGATGTGAGTTGTGACGTAACCAGCGTGAGCCACCTGAGCCAACATCCTTGTTTGCGCAACCACGGTCGCTCACTCTGACACAGATAAGCTGCACTTTGATATAAGCTCTAGCCGTTACTGTCAAGCCATCGGGACAGCACTCACTCATTCTCTCTTGCCTCAATGCCGCACACACCAAACAACTATGTTATGTTTGGTATGCCATCGGTCCAAAATAACAGGTATCCCTGGCTTGCCTGCTACAACTACAAGCTCGGACCACTGACATAAAATAAAAGTAAAAGTCGGTCGTAAAATCTCGAACAGGCAGTTCCGTTATCCTTTAAAATGAAATAACTGTGAAATGACACGTTTTCGAGAACGCAGATCTAAATACACGTTGGAATATTACTGACGATGACTGCTTTCGTTTCGTCATTGTCTGTCTGACGTACGCAGAGAGATGATCCAGTTACATACACACAAAGCACCATTGAATTTCATGAAAGGACAGTTCTGTTCTATTCTCAAAAGTCCGGGTCGCCGTCCGGTTGCTTTACGACCGGATGTTTTACGACGAACTCCTTACATTTTATCCTTGTATTGTCCAATCCTGCTCCATTACATACCGACCGAAAGGCATCGCTGTTTCGGCTATTGGTAGAGGTTGTTGTATTATAACTTTCGTTGTTGAAGATGGGTTGTAAACTTTTTCTTTGTGTAAGAGTCAAGCTAGAACAGAACCTTTGTCCAAAAGGGAAAGTAAATATGCATAGGCATATATCTTGCAAAATATCTTTAACTTTTTTTCAATATTTTTTTTCTATCCGAATTGCGGAAATAACGCTTCTTTCAATGTGTTTTATATTTTTTTACTTATTATTTTCAGAATGTTTAATACGAATGTAAGTACAAACGAAGTTATTAAACAAATAATAACAAACAAATATGTTACTTAACGCAACACCATCTAGCTAAAAATTCAGCAATGCTTTTAATATGGTAACTAGCGGAAGAAATATAAATAGGTACTTACTTTTTTGTAAAACATACGATGCAAAATAGCACCCAAACACAAAACAAACATCTATGTTTGTCCTGGGTGGGAATCGAACCCACAACATATTGCGCAGAAAGCAGAGCTGTGAGGTCAGTTACCAATAAGGTAAGGTAAGGTACAATTTTGTTTGCAATATGCGAATTATCGAGCTTTGTTTACAACTTTACATTATCGCCACAGATGAAGGTGTAGTTACTATAGCCTTGGCACTGAGCGAAGCTATGACGTCATTGTAGTTGAAACATCTGTGAAACATTGCTACTATTTTGATCTCAAAGCTTTGGAGAAATCTTTTTGTTGTTATAATTGATTATTTATAACTTGAGAGCAAGTTTAAATATAAATTGCTTTAAACGGTAATAATAAAAGATGAGAAGCCTGAAACCCCGAAATCTAAAAATGTTGACATTAGTATATGAGACTTCCACAGAAGAATTTCAAAAATGGCTTTGAAATCTATGGGATTCCTAGTCGAATCCGACAAAAAGTTGTGGTTGTTATGTGAAATACTTCCGATTGTCAAAGTAAAAGTCGAAATTGTTTAATTCATTAAGATTTTTTGGATCATTTTGAAACATAAACATAAAGTTCGAAATCACGACCAGCACACAAGGAGAAAGGCATGAACGTCGAGCTAGTTATTTTTTTGATGATCCATTGAATATTTAAGTACACAGTTTTAAATAGTATTACATAATAAACCTAAATACTTAGTACTATCTTCAAATATTTATTATTACCTAACTACCTAATGGACATTTCATTCGTTACACTGGTCTCAAGTTAAGGCCGAAGATATAACTATATATGATTTAGATTTTATCGTCCATTATGTTTAATTTTCATACAAAATAAATACACAATCCAAGTAAAATAATAATATTTTAATGTACAACATCGAGAATGAGTAACGAAACGATAGTCTTGGACTGGCGTCCTTGACAATGGCGCTGATCGCTAATATATTATGACGCAAGTCAGCTCTATTTTCGATACAATTTACTTATACATTCGGATATCCTAGTAACTCTTACTATCAACATAAACTATATTATTTTCTGTGTCATAATCATTTTCATGAATATAACAGTTCACATAAACAATTAACGTAAATACATAAAATAAATATTACAGGACATTAATTTCACACAGTGCCATCTAGCCTCAAACACGGATAGAATACTTTTTTTTTGTGTATGTATGCATGTCTATTGCATAAGCGTACCGCTCTACAGCTTAAACGGCTTGATGGTTTCTGACGTGTGAGGTTTTGTGCATATGTTTTTTTTAGTAACACAGCATAGACTACTTTTTATCTGGGTAGGTACTACATACTATGTATGTATGTTTTTAAGTATACGTTTTTTTTAAGTATAAGTTTATGTAGTACATACCATGTGGGCAGCCCCGGGCTAGGCTAGCAGAGCTAGCGAGAATACCATCGTGTATGACGATTACCATTTAATCTGATATTGCGAAATAAGAAAGAATGAAAGAAAAATCATTTATTTGAGGCATGAAAGGCCTCAAATAAATGATTCTTCCGTCGAAACCAGCTCAGTGCGTCGCGAATTCGCGTCCGAGAACACACAAACATACATTTAAACCTACTAAGAAACAACTCATAATTTATACTAAATAGATAAATAGGTACACAAGATTAAAAAGAAGCATAAATAAAGACTAAACACTAAACTACTTTTTAGTAGTAATTGTAGTAGCTTTCTTTTGCGGTTATGCTCGACTAACATCGAAGCTCGAACTTTTTATTTGGGGTAGTCTGAAAACCAGCCCTGCTACCGCCTTTGCTAATTGTTTAATTCTTGTTGTATGCATGTTCTTTGTATTGTATTGTAAACTTAATACATTGATAAAAGACACGGAACAAAACTAAATAGGTAACAAATCATATTCTCGTTCTTCGTAAAGTAAGGTACCTAGTACATCATCAGAGGTCCGTTATCTCGCTAGCGTCGTCAGGTCCGGTACAGTGTTCGACACAGATATGTTCGATGTCGTAACAGCCTGTGGAATATTACCACTGACTGACCCCGGCCAGTTATCGTAAGCTGACGCGTACGTGTAGGGTAGATTTGAGTACTTGCGTGTACTGTGTGTGCTACTATACTACGCCACGCAGCTAGGCAACTACGCATAATTAGGTATGCCGTTTGGCTTGGCGATAAGCATGATAGAGATAGATACAACTGTGCTCAAATTTGATACTGGTTTTCGAGACTACGAGTTTCTCTATTCGTATGGTAGTTGGTAAACTACCATACGAATAGAGAAACTCGTAGTCTACTGGGCTTAGTTCCTGGACTAGGGCTTAGTTCCTGGAAATACCGGGGTATCCCAGGAATTTTCATAATTTTAAGTACCGGGATTATCCGTACCTCCGATGACAAAACGGAACCCTTATAAGATCACTCGCGTGTCTGTCTGTCCATTTTCTTTACTACTTGATGAACTACCTGATGGAAAAAGTTTAAATTCAACTCAATTTTAATGAGGGCAAATCTTAAAAATTACAATTTACCTGATCTTACCTTATTTGAATATCCGGTTCTCCAGATATCTGGCCGGTATCATTACGGGTAATACGCAACCCCGGACTGCGAGCTGCTCTAGGTGCTGTCACATTCATCATTCTCCCAGGACATTTGTATCCTCATCCCTCCTTATCCACAGAATTTACTTAATCATGATTGAATATCCTGTGAAGCTTCGTGCATCAACCCTACTAATCAGCTGGTAGGTTAGTTGACGTAGTGATTACGCCTGCATAGCCAGTGACCCGACTCCCGCACGTGACCAATCAGTGGTCACTTGTCCATCGGGTAAAAATAAACCTGTTGTAATAATATAATAACTCGAGAACGATACCACGAGCATTGGTCAGGTTTAGGTACCACACTCAGTTTATTAAGTTTCGGTTTACCTCTTCGTCAGAAGCTGACGTAAGATTTGAAATGGGCGCTGTCTCAAAGAAGCACTTGCTATTGCAACAAAGGACTAATGATTGTGGTTATTCAATAGAACTAAAATCTTATTTATCCATACCAATTCTATGTCGATGATGAACGAACAATACAGACTACAATAACCTTACCAGCACGAGAAGGTAACTATTCAATGTTTCAACTATTCAAGTTACTTGCGAACAATCAGTTGCCGTCACGAAATGTTAGGAGAATGTCAGGTTACCTATTATATTTGGGGTAGTTATAATCTACCTCCTAGTGGTCTACGAAACGGTAACTATGACTTTTACGGTTGAGATACGATAGCAGTTACGACTGAATGAGCATAACGTTGGTGGTAAGACCTAGGACCTGTTAAGGTGGACCTGGAACTGGATTGCGACCATTGCTCCGTTCAAGAGTTGACACATCGTTTATTTAAAAAAAACCTACGATGCACTGCCCAATGCCTAGTAATAGGTAGCATTTTGCATCGTGGTTGTGGTTGGACAAATGATATTATCTCCTTTAAGCTGTGCGCTGTCTGTTCGGCTTTGTAGGACACAGCAGGTCATCCAGTCATTGTATGTTATTGATTATCTAATATTACTACGAAGCATGCTATATAAAATGTACCGATGGTAGTCAAGGTAGCATTTAGAAATGTCTGAAGACTTGACGTAACCTGCACGTGAAGGTATGGAGTAGACGACACGAAATGTCATGGTAACGGTAATGGGGCTTGACTGGAACTTAACTGAGATGGATGTCAGGTTACCTGTGTAGGAAAATATGTGCTATGGAGGTGATAAAGGTGATAAAGGATGCCAACAGTTCGGTGATGGTGGCTCCTTATTTAAAAATGTACCGATTTTTCCTGCTATGTTAGATATATACAGGGTGATTTTTTTTCAGGGCCACTGAGGTCAAATCTGAAACCGTGAGAGTTATCGAAAAGTCATGTTATGAGTTACGTGTTGTTTTTTTTTAATGCAGAACTCTTTTTTTTTTAATCGAGCAGTAACTCCTAACCTGACTTTTCGATAACTCTCACGGTTTCAGACTTAGCCTCAGTGGCCCTGAAAAATAACTCTATATACTCCTCCTCCTATCTCCTGTATATACGATTATTGATTATCGATCTCTAGACATGGTACGGTACAGATTCTGAGACTAAATGGTCATAGCCTAGGTAATGAGTAACTAATCTAGGTAGCAATAAATAAATTGGCAGCAGGTAGTTTCCAAAATAATAGCATAATTATTTCTATGTTGTTTAATGAAACTTGTCACGGTTCGGTCATCATTTTCAGTCCGCGAGCGTAATGGCTGTGTTCCGAAATAATTACCGCGCAGCTATTACGTGCCATTAGGTTCTTCGCAGAAAGACATTACCCCAAATGCACGTCCGTTGAGATGTCCGCCGCAAGCCGGATCAATATTGTCACGTAATGTTTCTTAGAAGACCTATTATACCTCTTATCTGTCTTAGGGATGTATGGGCAGATATTCAGTTCACCTGGTTGAAATTTTCCACGTATAAGAACGAAGCGCTTTCAAGAATATTTAAATGTACGGCACTGCAAGAACTTGGAATAAGATCACATGGCGTCTATTTTTTCGCTGTGTTACAACCCTAATGTCTTCGAGAAGAGAGTACCACGACCCAACCAATTCTAAAAAAACGTTATCAGTAAACAAACGGAAGCTGCTCGTAAACGATGTAATTTTCCAGATCATCTTCAGAAATTTCTGTTCGTGTCTCTTTTTAACAATAAATTTTTATTCCAAATCAGCCAATTGTTTCAGCAATCAATTTCACAAAAGCGATACATAGGAAGTAAACTGGACTATAATAGCGGTATCTGATAATATATCGAGAAAGAGTTCAATAAATACAAGAATTAAATTGCCATCACCATTCGACACGAAAGATATAGTCTGCCGTGTCCGAGTGCCATTAGTCGGTAGGCATCTAGGCATTAGGTGGGTTGGTAGATGTAGCACGCGATCCTGAATTAACACAAATTAGGCTGACTCTCACGCGAGTGGGGGTTAGAAAGCGTGCTGACACGCACTGTCGTGGCGTGATGACGTGATGGCATGGCATGGCCGAGGCCTATCATGAAGAGTTTTTCCCAATAACCGGGGCAAGACAATTAGAGAGGACTCGATGGTTATTGTCACGCCATTACTGACAATTGTATTAATAAAATTATCAATGATGCCAATCAAAATAAAACTCTGAAAATGTGATTCGATTAGACCACAAGTGTATGTGAGTCTTGCCGATGGATTCTGTCTCGTATCGGTATCTCTAGCCACGAAGTAAATAAGTAATGTTTAACCTGAGATCTCGTGATGTCTGGATTATGTTATGTATTTAACCGCGGTAATTATACCTTGCAAAGAAAGTAGGTAACTAACGATAAAAGTGCTTTCATTACTCCATACTCTGAGCACACCTTTTCTGAATCGCTTTTTATTCAACTGAGTATTTGAGGCTCTCTGTCGTTGCTACCTCTCCTTCCATGCAAAGCCAGAATGAGTGCTGGTGCTTTGCAGCACCGACCGTACGTCAGAGTGTGTGGCATTAGGTGAATGAATCACCCCTTACCAACATGAAAAGCTCAATGACAAATTTTATAAAAGTGCTCTCATAACCATTGCCTTTAGTAATCTTGGTTTAAAAAACTATGAAACCAGACCATGGATGCCGTAATAGTCAACCAAGGGGCTTCACCAAAAAGGCAGTAGTCATCTTATGTGGTTTTGAGAACAAAGATAAAATAATTTGGATGTCTACTATCTACTCTGTCATTATGACATTTACTAACTAATCTTATATACCCACTTTGCAACCCTTAATTTGAATACTGAAACCACTCCTGGTTTCAGTTAATAAATCGGCAAATAGTGAATTATAAAACCACTTTCAACATTTTATCTTACAAGAAACTATAAGCGTTTTAAAATAACGTCAACGAGCCTCATAGCTCAGTTGGTAGTAACTCTGCCTTCTGCGCTGTAGGCTGTGGATTCGATTCTCACCCAGGACAATATTTTTTGTGATGAATATAGATGTTTTTTCTGAGTTTGGGTGTTGTATTGAATGATGAGTATGTATTTACAAAAAAAAAAGTATATAAGTATTCTATCTGTAATCTAGTTCACATATTACAAGCTATGCTTAGTTTGGGGCTAGATGACGGTGTGTGAAATAAGGTCCTGTAATATTTATTAACGTCCTGTAATATTTTACCCTCCAAACGCACCTACCCTAGTTATCAAAAATTCCTCGCGACATTCAAATTATATTTACGATATCACTTCATGGTTTAAATTACATAAAATCGGATAACGCCTTCGAGAGTTATGCCGTCACAAACATTGCCACATACATACATACATAAAGTGCTGGATTTCCTAATGAACGTCACAAACATTGCCACATACATACATACGTACAGTGCCGGATTTCCCAACTTAACTCTGAGATCTCGTTCGCTTCGCTCTCTCGTCAAGTGTCGTCAAGATCCAGATGCTGCTTAAAACATCTGTCATGGATACAAAGGTTTAATATACTAGATCACATGCCACCTGACACATGACACATCGAGATCATGGGTACATGATAACTCTTCAGTTTTTCATCATCATAATCGACTGCCCATTAGTTTCCACTGCCGGATAGAGCCCCCTCCAAAACTGGAGGGATTTGCCATAATGCTTGGAATGCAGATTGGTGATCGCAGTTAAGGTGTAAATAATACACAGAAGGAAGTTACTGCCCTTCTTCTGATGAGATCCTTTAGCCGGCTTTTACTCCATCCATGGGCTGAGTTGGAGAGCTCGATTATTAATCCGCGACCGCCACGGCAAATCAAATCCTATAATGTTAAACTTATCCGGATTATGATTTATCCGAATAAATAAGTACCTATAAGTGCAATCTGTGGAACAGTGATCAAATAATTTGGAATCACATCTACCGACCCGAATATCGATCGAAGTCTAACTCAACTCTACTAACTGCAGAAAGTCGTGAACAGATATTGATTGTACGTAGTCAATCTAATACGAGTGTTTTAATTTTAGATTGTAAGTACATATATTATCACTTATAATCTATTTAAAGTTCAAATCCCCTGGTAGCCCAGCAGATACAATTGTGACGTGCCTCACGCGACCGCCACCGGACTCTCGCGTGCCTCTGCAGAATAACTAACATCGGCTCACGCGACCTCGCCTGACTCCCGACTATTCTCTGCTATTACGATTAGCTCCTGCAGGAATACCTGATTCACCGGTAATACCCTGAACCTGGACCTACAAAATTTATACAAAGTAGACTTGTTATTCTACAGATGGGATTATTCTTTTTTTTTTTATTGTACGACGGGTAAGCACTTGGCCTTTATCTCACTGGTAACAAGTTGAGATAAGGCCGAAGGTGGAGGCGCACTTCACCCGGAATCCTCAACAAACTGAGGAACTGGCTATCTTACCTCTGAATGCCGGAACACAACAATTTTAGAATCGTTATTATGGCGACAGAATTAGGTAAGACGGTGGTAGCTAGCCAGGCGGACTAAACAAAGTCCTACCACCAACCAAACCAAGCACAATATATTGTACTCCCATGGGGATCGAACCCGGGACCTCTGGATCTGAAATCGGTGGGTTGAACCACTAGACCACAGAGGCGGTTTTTACCGCCGCGCCGCCGCCGACTGTCAGTTATTATCCATTGTTAGCCGTACCGGATCTGTAACAGTACTTTACTACACCGTTATGACGTTTTTTTTCATATTCCAAATTCTAATGCCTTTCTTAGAAAGGGTATTTATGGATCCAAGCTATTTCCTTTTCGACCAGCTTTCTTAAATATGCTATTGATTATCACTTGAACACATTTTAATACTGCTGCTAATGACGGTTAAGTGCGTAGCAGATTAGAGAACTAATCACTTAATTCACAGCTAAAACCGCCCCTGTGGTCTAGTGGTCAACCCACCGATTTTAGATTCAGAGGTCCTGGGTTCGACCCCAGCGGGAGCAATATTGTGCTTGGTTTGGCTGGTGTTAGGATTTTGTCCGCTTGGCTAGCTGCCACCATCTTACCTAATTCTGTCGTCATAATAACAATTCTTAAATTGTTATGTTCCGGCATTTAGAGGTAAGATAGCCAGATCCTCAGTTTGTTGAGGATTTCGGGTGAAGTGCGCTTCTACCTTCGGCCTTATCATAACTTGAAAAGAAGGTGAGATGAAGGCCAAGCACATATCCGTCGTATAACAATAAAAAAAAAACGCTTTTTCTTGTTACAACAGTCAATATTTGTTTATTCAGTTAAATTTAGGATTATTTTTACGAACTTTCAAGATAAGCTGTCGCACTACCTGGACTCTCTGTACTCAATAAATAGGCTTAAACAAAGAAAGTGAAAATGTACCTTTACCTACAACATATTTTAACGCGGTACTTACGCATTCATGAAACGTATACGTGCTAACAATACTGTGAGTAATAATAGTTCTTTGCTCATTGTTCCAGGTAAAACAGAGGATGTTCTTTGTTTTCTTAGTTTTTGCCGTTACACTATGGTAAGGATTTGATGCGTTTATCACCATAGGGTACCCTACATCTGAATTTCCCATTCGTTCAGATAAGGAGTCATAATCGAAGTCATGTTTGATTTAAATGCGATTATTTTGATGGCAATAACTCAGACTGTTGCGTTTATTCAATATTTTCGTTATCAATTAATTCACGGAATATGCGCAAAGGATCTGAAGCATTATTCAGTCTCGTGACGGCAGCAGTGATTTTATATACATTTTTATTCAAAAGTTCGTGTGAGTGAATTGAATAAGGTTGATTCCTTCGAATTAACCCAGCTCTATATCTACATCCGTTTCTTCTTTCTCATTCGATGTAAAGGAGTTTTATATTACTTGCGACGCGTCCTTGTTTCTCAAATAAAAATATATAGTTGGTGCAAGCTTCACTTACTCCGTTAATAAAGCTCTAAAATAAAAATAAACAAATTTAAAATAAATTCTACAGTACATGAATTTCACACAGCGCCCCAAACTAAGCATAGCTTGTGATATGGGAACTAGATACTACTTTTTTTTGTAAATACATATTTATCTTATAATACAACACCCAAACACAGAACTGGGTGGGAATCGACCCCACTACCTACAGCGCAGCAGGCAGAGTTACTACCAACTGAGCTTTGAGGCTTGTTAAAGGCTGTTTACAGTAATTATGATTACATATTCCTCCTCCGCTAACAAACAAAATGACTAATAAAATACCGATTTTTTTTAAAGGAACAAAAGCTGTGTGATTTCCATGGGCAACGGTTACTTGGCGATGATATTATAACTATTATAACCGTGGTCACGTTCCGGCTCTTGTCACGTATTTTTTTGCCAAACCAAATAAGATATGTTTGCCGAGTCCGAAACGGGCAGCTCAAGGCCAACCGGTCGTGTTTGAAAATTTGTAATGTGAGAATTGTGCTTCGAGCCCCCTCGCTTCACGGTCTCATTGTAATGGCTGGTTTTGAATAGTATGCAGATCATAATGAATTAATATGCTGGTTTTATTATGACACTGATTCTTCGTTATATTTACAACAGAGCCTCTAGCTAGTCTCATGTAAAGCACGTACTTTAAGCACAGAGTACCTGCTATCAAAGAATAGCGCGCGTTAATTTTTTTTTTAATTGTACGACGGGGAAGCGCTTGGCCTTCATCTCACTCCTCTTCTCCTGGCCTACGATTACGATACTGTAGTACGAAATGGTGGTAGTAAATCAAAGCCCTACGAGGCTACTCTACAGCCCCTTTCTACAACGATACAGAATACACCTGAAACTACTGAGAATGGCTAACCAATGCAAACGAAAAACACTTTCGAATCCGATTTCCGATAGCAGAAATGAAGATGACATTTTGACCTCAGAAAATACACGTTATTCTTCTTAAGTCAATGTCATCCCATCCATTACTGTCGGAAGCGATTTCATTATGTTATAATCTGTGGCTTCAAGTTGGGGAGCGCAGCCAGAGAGACCCGACCCTAGAGACAGTACAGACCGGTTACAAAAACTCAACTGCCGTGTGGGAATTTTCTCATGGTATAAAAAGATGTGCACCTTCACTCGAGCACAACGTGTGAGATTTCGGTGGGAGAATATTATATTTGAGGAGTATGTGTTCGGATACTTCGGATTTGGACTTCTATTGATTTACTTACTTCTGTGCCCTCAAATGCCAAGCAACAGTATCGATCACACAACACAGGTGGCATAGATCAATATTGGTTACACTCACTCAGGGCTCAGTCTGGTGTTCCTAGTTACATGACGACTATTGCAAGTGTCATCCATCCGTACCATACCCTAATCTTGACACAATGGTCGCATCCTAATGTTTGCAAAGAATGCTAATGGTTAAATAAACATATTTCTAAAACACGATGAAGGATAATGTAGGAAGTGCAGAGCAATTGAGATAATTGACTAAAAAAATGATGCAAGTGAATAAACATGAGAACGCGCATTGACAATGTGGCGAGTTTCAGCTCGCTTGATAATTATAGTAAGATTTTCCAGTTGGCTCGCTCTGCACAATGCTAGTCTGGGGAACTTATTAACATTTGCAGAGATCACGCAACAGTTTGGCACGTGAGAAAACTGCTATTCAACTAGGTGTGAATGTGATGTGAAGTTTGCTATGTTGCCAAATGCCTACAACCTCGATCGAGCTTTGCCTCAGAGGAAATTGTTACAGATCGTAATTTGTCAAATTCGTAAGCTGAGTGACATTCAACACTTACATACGGAAGGAAAGGTATTTGTATAGTTACAAGGTACTTTATCTGATACTTATCCTGATAGTTATGTCATTGTAATATCGAAAGAAACAAGCGATACTATTAAAATATGCCTCTTCTGAAATCGTAATTATTTCAATCAAGAGGTCGTCCTTGTTTATATTTATTTAGATCATGAAATCATCAATTGTCGAATGTCCAAAAGTATATCTAAATACCATTTGTTATACAAGATATATAGCATAATGATATATATCTTGTATAACAATGTATCGCGGTCAATACAATATTATACAAGTGTCATTAATTTCTAGCGTCTTGTAATCAAAGATGGCGGTGCGTACGTCATCGTGCGTTTCCTTTCGCGTCGCCTTCACCTTGACATTTAAATTTGATGTTCGAACGTGTAGCGTCGCGCGATGCCCGCTCATCCGAGAATTGTGCCGTAGTGCCACATAATTACAATATTTACTATACAACTAACTAATAGTTCAATGTTTAATTGCGCGCTCCATCCCTTCATTCTGTTCTAGCTGGTTTCGCCCCGCTTTGTACGAGTTAATCTCGAAAATCGTTTTATGTTTTATACCTTGGTTGAAATCCTATCGACACCATTCAGTAGTTTGTGGGACAGGATATAATAAAATAGACAGATGACGTGTGTGGCTGATGCAGGTTTTATTGTTCTTTCGTGCTCGTTATTTGCTTTTGCTCTTGCCTCTTTGTTAAAATAAAATAGATTTAAACACGACTTTACTTATCAAGTTTACAAACATGGACCCGACTTCTTACTGACTGGGACTGTGTACATGAAATCTGAGCCTATGGAAAATCCAACATTTGTTTTTCTTTATTTTACAGATAATATATATACTTTAATATGTAAATTTTATTGATATTGAATAAGTGGTCCGAGTAGTTTTCCTCGAATTGAATGCACTTAAAACTGTGAGTCTAGAGAATCTGTACAAATGTATAGGCAAATCTTATGCTATAACTTCATCAGATTATAAAGTTTACTAATAAAAAATCATTAAGTTCCTGCGCTTTTGGTACGTTTACCCCATAAACACCACGCTTGGCAAAATAAACAAATAGTTAATATTATTAATTCATGTATAGCCTGCAGTGTGAATTCACGTTATTTTTTTTCAATTTACCAAAACCGTCTCATGCTTACCTGCATGCTACTGAGTTTCTTTAAGTAAAACTGCCCGAGTTCAACTGGTTATGTAAATTAATAAGTTATAGCTTAGCGACAGCGCCGTCGCAGCAGATGACCTCTAAATCGCTGGTGATCCCGAACGTCAAATAATTGACAATCGGCTCTGTCTCTGCGCCGGCACATACATCACTGTAGTAGTGTAGTAGGTACCTATTTAAAGCTATCACGCTATAACCATTTCGTAAACACAGATAACTAGACTGGTTGGCATTACTATGTCTTACCTAATTGTCACTACTGTAGTAGATAAAAATGGACTTTGATCGTGTTTTCGCGTGAAGATAACGGTTGTTATTCGCTTTAAAAGTGCTTGCTGTTTCTTAGATTACGGTACAACAACAATGAACTTGAATAAACACATCACAAGCACACCAAACACCTAGACTAGGTGGATATATGATACGAAGGTGCGCAATGCATTCTAACCTTGAAAGCTTTCTTTTCCCTTCCCCACGCAGGCAACTTTGAGATGCCCTCTCTTTCGTATAGCATATCGTAAACATTTTAACTAGTGGAACATGCAGGACTTCGTTCCCGTAATTATGTGGGAATTTCCAAAAATCCTTTCCTATGTCATTTTTCGTGGTTCTCGTGGTTAATGGGTGGAAACTCGAAGAAAACTAGTTGTGTTTTATGGGATTACTTTTTTGAGCGGAACCCTAATTATTTTTCTATAATAAACGTAGCCTTAGTCACTCCATAAAACATCGGCTATCTGGGTCTAGGTTGCGTGTTTGTCGATATTTTACGAGCTTATACTGCCTTCGCCGTTCTTTAATAGAAATTTCAGACGCACAGCCTATTACTATCATCCTCACCTGGTTGATATTTCACATATAAGAACTAAGCGCTTTCAAGAATGTTATATCGCCTTCCGCGCAAGCCAGGTTCGTGCAAAGGTTTAGCCTGGTTTAGATCCAGGCCAGCGTATTGTCCAATAGAAAAAAAACAAAAGATTTTTATATCATGTGCACTGAAAGATGGAATAAGCTCTTGGCGTTTGTTTTCCCGCTTTGTATAGACCCTAATGTCTTTAAGAATAGGGTTTAAAGGCTCCTTCTGGGTAGGCTCTCTCCGTAAGTCTCATCCTTACCTGTGTAAGTTTCGAGGTCAAGAACAGACCGATTCTAAACAAAGAAAACATTACAGTAAGAGTCCATTCAAAATCGGTCCAGCAGTTTTTAAATTCGTAGGTGTTCCCTAACACACCCCTACACAATTACACACCTTAGAATCAGAAAGTTGAATTCCTAAACTAATGAGTAAGCAAAAAGTTGAATCTTAAATATTGCAACATTTTGCGAATCATTCGAAAAACAAAAATTCATTCACATTCTGGGAAATTACATTTACACATTTAGGGAATTCAACTTTATGATAATTCAACTTTCTGATCCTAAAGGACACACATCAGTTTTAATATTATTTGATACAACACGTTCATCTTATGCAAGAAATCTGTTAAATCAAATTGTTACAAAATTGAAAGTATAAGAAGAATAGGAACCAAACCAGGTACCTACTTTTAAAAATTGATAGCAACGTATTTATAAATATAGTTGAATTGAAAACTATCAAAGTGGGTCGTCTTTGGTGGGCAGGCTAAGTAGAGAATGGTAGCCGTCAGAATACCAAGGTATCCCCCCATCTGGAAGGCCAAAGCTCAGATGGCTGGATGGAGTGGAGCAGGACCTGAGAGCAATTGGAGTGAAAGCTAGAAAGAAGAACCCTAAAGCCGAAGCTAGGAGGGCACGTCGCCTGGAATCCTCAACGGTCTGAGGAACTGGCTATTTTACCTCTAAATGACGGACACACAACCTTTTCGAATTGTTGTTATCGTGACATACTTAAGTAAGATGGTGGTAGCTAGCCATACGGACTTAATCAAAGTCTTACCAAACACAATGTTTTACTCCTCTGGGGGTCAAACTTGGGTTCTCTAGATCTGACACCGGTAGGTGAACCATTAGACCAAAGAGGCGTTGGCTTGAGCGGACCAAGGCCCACTTGGCTGAGGCGCCTTAGATGACGATGATGATGTGAACAATGGGATCCATTCTGTTCCCGTCGTATGTTTCATTATTAAATCAAAAGTTTCGAAACTACATAGAATCACTTATCATATCTCCATGTGATACGATGTGCGTCAGTTGTCCACACATAAACACGTATACTCATATACTCGTTGGATCAATATGTCACGATATGCTATCAACATGATCTATATTAAGGTCTGTGGCTTCAATCAGGCCAGATACCAATATATCTAATGTATGTACTTATACGAGTAGTATGGCAGATTGACGCAAGTCGCTATCTTATCGTATTCTTTGATCGTAGGTGTTTCATGACAATGACTGGAGTGGAGTGGATCGTTGATATGGAATTAGATTGGTGTTTTTTTAGCGTTGTGTAAAAGGCTTTTGATGTTTTGCTCGCATATGTATTTAGAAAAATGGTACATTGTGTAACGCTATTACATGCTATCAGTATATTTCGTTTTGTCTGAATGATGTGCATGTACATTTTTGTTCTGGGTTAAGTTTTACTTTGTACCTTGGTATTGGTACGTTGCGTCAGACACTTGGGGTGGGTGGTGCACAGGAGTGCTAGTGCCTTTAATATAGGCAAGGCAGCTTCTGGGAAAGCTCGCTCCATCGTAGACTTCATCTTTGCCCAGGTAATGCCCGGGTGAGCCCCAAGGATTGCCCATATAATAAAAAAAGTGTGGCATTATATTCCCTTTAAAAATAGCCTTGTCAGGTTATTTCCAGTTTAGTAAGAAAATTGAGGGCTAGTATCAATCGATTAATATGGTTGATGTTTAATGAGTTTTTGTTTTAATGGCGTAAATGATAATGGAAGGACAGAAATAAATAATATATTTTACGCATATGGATGACAGTTTCGCTGCATTTGATTGATCCGATTGAACGATTCCATGCCTATTCACTATCACACTTACTATATGTAAATGACCTTGACGCAAAGATCAGATGACAAACGTACCGAATAGGATTATAGGAAATAATACCTATTGGTTTGAATAATAGCAAATGTGTCAGTAATTTATAATGTAGTTTTCCCGTTCAGTGTCTAACGAAACTGCTCCACGTCAGTTAACTGGGTGACCTCGAGGTGGTTGATAACGCTAGTCACTCACAGTATATTACATTATAATAATATTGTACCCAGATTACTCGCATCCGGCCTGATACCAGTATCCAATATTGTATTGATAAGGTACCTTTTCCTATAACCTTACCTACTACCTAACGTTATTATTGTTTCGTAGGGAAATCATCTACAAGATACCGCATTGAGGGTGCGAATAGGATATGTGAGGTTGTCGGGACTCATTCAAACCTCTTCGGTGGCTTGTCTCGATGCAGAGGAGGGCGCGACTGCACATGCTGAATCCAAACAAGGTCAGCTAGAGCCCTCACCCCAACTGCCCACGCTTCCGAAAGGCCCCTACTCTTCAGGGAATACCGCACAACCCATTGCGGGGATGGCGCTGTAGAACGGCTGATTAAAAAGCGCCATGTCGCTGTAGCGCTTATTTTCGAATTTGACGATCAACACAGTAGGTTCTCTCTGGTGTCTATCTATCGATTTTTTTTTCATAAGTCATATATCAAAATGTTTCTACAATTTATTTTGTTTAAAAGAAAATGTACTTATAATTTGTGTCTTGCCAGACTAGTACTCATAGTCAAGACATTTTCATTTTTGAGAAAAGAAACAGCATCTGTTTTTCTTCTCTTAACAGTAATTTGTCATCATGATGTATAATCCCGACCAAATTAACTTACTTGAAGCCATCCCCGGTGGTATGGCTACGTGATAGTGATACTGAGACAATTAGCACATGGTCAGGGGAAGCGAAGTAAGTTTAATAAAAGAGCAGTAGAGCTCCTTCTGAAAGGACTCGACCGGGGCAGAACTACCACCATACTTATTTCGACCGCCAAGCAGCATTGCTGTGTTCTGATTTGAAAGGGATTGGCTGCCGGTGAAATTACGGGCACTCAAGACGTGGGCTGTTTGCTTCTTCCGTCTGCAAGTAGTATATATAATAATTACGTTTTAAAAACAAAAAATAAAACAAACTTCATTAAGGAATATGATGAGTACAAATTCGTTTGCCCGGATTAGATTTTTATTCAAATTACTTTCATGACAGATGGACGGACGGACGGACAGACGCGTGATCAGGGCCCGTTTTTTCCTTAATTTTGAGGTAATAAATCCAAAAAATACCCAAATCGTTTTTTTTTATTATTATTTTATTGTACGACGGGGAAGCGCTTGGCCTTCATCTCACCCGGCTACAGGTTCAGATAAGACTGATGGTGGTCAGGTACACTTCACCCGGAATCCTCAACAAACTGAGGAACTGGCTATCTTACCACTAAATGCCGGAACACAATATATTTTTTTAGAATTGCTATTATGGCGACAGAATCAGGTAACATGGTGGTAGCTAGCCAGGCGGACTTAATCAAAGTCCTACCACCAACCAAACCAATCGAGATTGGTTTGGTTGGTGGTAGTTTGGTTTGGAGATCGAACCCGGGACCTCTGGATCTGAAATCGGTGGGTTGAACCACTAGACCAAAGAGGCGGTTAAAAGGTTTTTTTTATTTGGTTTCAAGTATGCCTATAAGTGCTTAATATTTGAAGAGTTTCCTCCATTTCTCCAGGATTCCATCATCCCCGTCTACCCTTTCAAACAAATAAATAATTTTCCAAATCGGTTCAGGCGTCTTCGAGTAATCGGGATAACATTGGTACATAAAAAAAAAGATTCCGACGAATTGATAACCTCTTTTGAAGTCGGTTAAGAAAGGAGAGCATTCATTAGATCTTAGACTTAGATCGTTAGATAAAATGGTGTCGGCCTCTGCCGATCCAAGCTTAATGAAGAAAGCGCGACAACCCAGGACATGGACGTGTGTTCTGGCAAAATAGAATTAGAAGAGCCAAAGAAAAAAAAAGAACTGCTAATCAAGTGTTCCTTTGCACTTATCGCAATGGGTTACATTTTCAATCAATACTACCTACATGCACACTATCAACTGTTATCCGAACCGAAAGTAAACATCCGCCTGAAATGCGAAATCGTCTTCGATATAGCAAATAGTGTATAATAGTATGTTTTGTGATACGGACGTGGAACTTTCCAGCCACGGCTCGCAACCGCCCTGTGATAGCTTATCTGCCATGCAGACTCGCCGTGCTAGCGGTTGTGTTGTGATTGTGACAACTCGAATGTCAATTACATTACGTACCTAATGTTAAATCTACATAATTTGCGCGACGTTGGCAACAGCAGCGGTATCTTAGCAAGCCTCACAGCTCAGTTGGTAGTAGCTCTGCCTGCTGCGCTGTAGGTTATGGGTTCGATTCCCACCCAGGCCAAACATTTGTGTGATGGATATTAATGTTTGTTCTGCGTTTGGGTGTGTATTGTATGATACGTATGTATTTACAAAAAAAAGTATATCAGTATTATATCCGTAATCAAGTTCCCATATTACAAGCTTTGCTTAGTTTGGGACTAGATGGCGCTGTGTAAAATTAATGTCCTGTTATATTTGTTTATATAATATTTATTTATATTTATAAGACTTGAAGAAGAAAACAGGGGGCATACCTTATTGACACCCACCTGTCGAAGCTGGCGCTAAACAGTTAGCCGTGTTCCGTAGGTGCGAGAACCAGTCCCTTCTGGGAAAGCTCGCTCCATCTTAGACCTTTTTTTATGCTGGGAAAAATGCATTACGCATACCCTGGCATCGTTGGTGGGAGGGTGATGTGGGACTCCCCGGTTGCTCGGCATACCCACGAAACAACCCAGTGGCACTCCCGCATCGTCTGCGTGAGGGTAGGACTGGGAAACCAAGACTGATTGCCAAGCGCTTCCCCGTCGTATAATAAAAAAAAGAAAAAAAATAGAGCGTTAACATCTTAGACCTACCTCAACCTTGCTCTGGCTTAGAGCCAGATAAGCTTGGACACCTCTCATTTATAAACTAGTGTTCGCCCTTCTCTGAGATCTCGTTAGGTAGTAAAAGTTATTATTAACAAACGATAAATGTGTACTTTCATTACACCTTACTTTATATACTTTGCATACTTTTTCTCAATTTCTCTCTTTATTCACCTGAGTGTTTGAGGTTCGCTCCCGTTGCTAACTCTCATTTTGTTCAAAGCCATAATGAGAGCAAAGCACTATTAATTTTTACCCAATATCAAAAACTACCCCACTTAACAAATATCCCCACCGACTATTTTTATCTCAATTTATATTTATGTTATCTCTTTATACCTACAATAAATTTCATTTAAATAGAATATCCCGTTCGAGAGTTATGCCGTCACAAAAATTGTCCATACATACATACAGTACCGGATTTCCGAACTTAACTCGCAGGTCCGGTTCGCTTCGCTCGCTTGTTAAAAAAAAAAACACAACAACGCATCATCTTTTTTTTAACACTGCTTTGAACCCTTAGACTTCCAGAACATGCTTTAAATTTACACACGAAGACCTGTAATATTTATTATTATTATTAAGTACGCATAAGGCGTGGTATGGATCTTCAGAAAAGGAATTATAAAATGCTCAACAGCATTTAAGCCAAATATTTGTTTAAGAGATAACTGACCGATCTGTGTACTGACCAACACCCAATCAGTACGAACGTTTCGGCCAACTGTAATAATTATGAATATATTTAGATGGGAAAAAACGCAGGTATGGTAAAAAATAGGGAAGAATAAATACTGGTAAAAACTCAGATACGTATTTTCGATAGCTTTGCTTAATTTGGGGCTAGGTGGCGTTTTTTTAATGTTTACTTATATTAACTATACAAATGTATAGTAGAAATTCAATAAAATGTACAATTAAACTAACTATGTACAAAATAATCAGACAGATTACTTCTAGTGACCGTTACTAACGGCCTATAGGTAACTCAACTGTTCCTGACCAGTACCAGACGGACGCTAGCCCAAGACACTGGCAGCATTACCACGCTGAATATATTTACTTATATTTTCTTTGATTATGATAACAAACCAACCTATAAAGTTCTCGGTATTTGTGTCAATTTTCAGATAATACTATGATAACAACTAAGTACAGATTCGTACAATGTTTTCGTGCACCAAACTACGCACAAAACAACGCACGTATGTATATTGAAGGAGATATGTTAGATACTTTAATAATAATGTGATAATCATGCGTCAATATCCTCTGTATACCTTTGATATGAAGCAAAACAATATCCTGTGAGCTATAATTGTGATAACCGTTGAATCATGAAATACCTAATTTCAAAAATTATTAAATAATACAATACTGGAACAATGAAACTCATACTAAGAAAAATATAAGTACTGATGAAACTATTCTACTAGTTCTTGACCATTAGGTTCTTCCAGCTCTAGGCCAGAGCAGAGATGAAATCTACGCTGGAACGAAGGGAGCACTTGCGAGTGAGCGACTGAACACGCTCTTAGGCGCTGGAATTATAGGGTGGTAAGGTAGACCTTTAAGGTCCTGCCACCAGTGAAAACGACATACACCCATATTAACCGCCTCTGTGGTCTAGTGGTTCAACCCACCGATTTCAGATCCAGAGGTCCCGGGTTCTATCCCCATGGGGAGTACAATATATTGTGTTTAGTTTGGTTGGTGGTAGGACTTTGATTAAGTCTGGCTAGCAACCACCATCTTACCTAATTCTGTCGCCATAACAACAATTCTAAAATTGTTGTGTTCCGGCATTTAGAGGTAAGATAGCCAGTTCCTCAGTTAGTTGAGGATTCCGGGTGAAGTGCGCCTCCACCTTCGGCCTTATCTCAACTTGTAACCAGGTGAGATGAAGGCCAAGCGCTTTCCCGTCGTACAATAATAAACAAAACATACAACAAAGATTAACTTGGAAAAGTTTCTTTGGCCATTTTAATCTATCTAGTTGGATATCAGATTCGATAACTTAGTATTCCTGCTTATATCTTAATTCATGATAGTGATTCACCACGATCGCCATAGCCGTTGAAGCTAACTGTTTTGTTGCGTTGCTGATTCTGCTCGACCTTCATAACTCCTGAACGACACGGTCTAAGTGTCATCAAAGCGATTCAGCGAATGCCGCTCGTAAACAAAGGGGTAATATAAACCCGACAGACATGTGATCCAATATGATAATGACATTTCTGTGAAAGGGCGTGCTCATTGTGTACCTTATCGTTGTCAACAACGCTCCGTCTGCGGTGTGATGGCGTCATATCACTGGGTTACCAACTCACCAAGCTAGGTTCAACTGTCAACTCGTAATAGGGTCGTCGCCCGGACTAAAATGAATTGTAGTTGTGTTTTAAATTACAGGCTGTAGCCACACCGTGCGCCAAAGTGATTATTTTTTAAAATTTTCCGCTGAATAACTGAATTTACCGGCGTGCTAATAAGTAAGTTAAGTTAACAAGCCTCATAGCTCAGTTGGTAGTAACTCTGCTCAATTCCCAATCGGGACAAACATTTGTGTGATGAATTTAGATGTTTGTTCTGTGTTTGGGTGTTGTATCATGTAATACGTATGTATTTACAAAAAGTATTCAAGTATTCTATCCGTAATCTAGTTCCCATATTAAAAGCTATGCTTAGTTTGGGGCTAGATGGCGCTGTGTAAAATTAATGTCCTGTAATATTTATTCATATATTGATTTAATTGTTACATAAAAAGTACAATTAAACTAACTATGTACAAAGGAATCAGTCAGATTACCTAAGGACCGATACAAACGGCCTATAGGTAACTCAACTGTTCCAGACCAGTACCAGACGGAAGCGTTAAATTTAAATTTTAAATTTTATTATTGCAAATACACCTACATATTTTGCATGCCTATGCCTATAAACATATCTAATTACCTTATAAGGTAAGGTGTTCTATGAGTTTGTTTGGATTTACGTTCGTTTCTCTTGCACATCAAAATAACTGAGCCCCGATTACTCAAGGACGCCTGGACCGATTTGGAAAATTTTGTCTTGTTTGAAAGGGTTCACAGGTGGTCCCATCGTCATCAGGTCAGGATCTGATGATGGGATCCTGGAGAAATCGAGAGAACTCTTCAAATATTATAGGGTGTATTACCTAAAAAGTAAAAAAAAACGAACCCCTTATAGGATCACGCGTCTGTCTGTCGGCCCGTCCATCTCTCATCAAAATAATTGTAAAAAATACGTCTTCCAAACGAAATTGTATCATATTCTTCGTTGAAGTCGGATTTCTTATTTTTATTTTTATAACGTAATTATTATAGAATTACGCTTAAGAAGGCCCAGTAGCCACCGCCCTCCCATACAAACGTAGTTTGTCTCTCGTTTCGAAAATATGTCCGATTAAAAAAACGCAGGTATCATCGGATACAGACATTGGATTTTAAGCGTTACTTTTTCTGAAAAAAAAAAAACAATTAAAATAATAATGGGTACCTATGTAAATCAGTTTTCCCAAACAAAAACTATATATAACTCAAACCAACTACATTTGTACAACATGAACAGCCCATTAGTGTCCAATGCTGGACAGAGCCTCCTCCAAAGCTGGAGGGTTTTTGCCATAATCACCACGCTTGGCAGGCGGATTGATAATCGCAGTAACGATGTAGAAGGAAGCTGCTGCCATTCTTCTGTTGAGATCCCTTAATCGGCTTTTACGACATCCATGGGCTGAATTGGAGGGATCGATTCTTAAGCCGCGTCCGCCACAGCAACGACACGAAATTTGTACAGGAGATCAAAAATCAGCGGTCATCCGGGGCTTTCTTAAATCCTGACTCAAAAGCAAGTCTTTCGTGACACATGGCATGTTATCATACTCGTATCACATATCGTGTGTTGTGTGTGAAGTCTTCAGTCATCAATTAGTCTTTGTTTACTGTAGGCAGGTTCATTGACTGTGTAAACGGAAACGGCGTGACCGACCTTTATTATTTACATTTTTGCAGTGTCTTCAGGAATAATAATCCTCCAAACTAGCTTAGTTTTTCTCGTAAAAATATAATAAAAGTGCTGTTTCGTTGGTTTTTCGCTGATGTCTGTGGTTGTTCTTCAAACAGTTACAAACATTTCGTCATCACTACCTTGAATAGTTGATTCTCACGCAACAGTGCCTTTAAATAGCAGATTGCGTGTTCACTAATACAACAAAACCTTAACGAAAAACATTCTTAAATATCCTTGTCACTTCCTCATTGCTGTGCAGCCGCGCGTGGTGATGACAATCAGACAATGGTCTATTGGTCTCACTCTTGGTGTCTGAGGGTTAAAGTTTCGCACTCCTTAATCCGTGACTCGAATATTTTGATTTCTCAATATAATGAAAAGACGAGTTTGGCCTAAGATGAGCATGCTTGGCTAGAAGACTGCGTCTTGTCGTTTTCTATATATCTGAATATTGGCCTGTGAAAAATACGAATGAAAAACGAGTGCATTGCATGACTGAGATACGAACGTTAAATTAGATGTGTGGTGTGACAAGGATGGATAAAATAAGGAATGAGTACATCAGAAGTCTGAAAGTAGCGCCAGGGATGATTATTATGAGAAGTTATTGATTTATGTTGGGTAATCCGGTACTGTATGTAAAAAGGATTCATTATGATGCCAAAAGACGACACAGAAGACAGCGCGTACACACTGCGAACAATGTGAAAGATAAATAAATAAATAACAAATATTACCGGACATTAATTTTACACAGCGCCATCTAGCCCCAATCTAAGCATAGCTTGTAATATGAGAACTAGATTACGGATATAATACTTAAATACTTTTGTAAATACATACGTACTATATGATACAACACCCAAATACAGAACAAACATCTATATTCATCACACAAATATTTGTCCTGGGTGGGAATCGAACCCACAGCCTACAGCGCAGGAGGCAGAGCTACTACCAACTGAGCTATGAGGCTTGTTAAATAAGAATAGAACTAAGATGTTAAAGTATTGGCTCTGGGTATGCCTGGTAGAATTACCCTTTCATATGTTTTAAAGGGACTTCATAATGGATGTAGTAAAAAACTGACTTAACGATCTCATCAGAAGAAGAGCAGCAGCTTCCTTCTGTGTATTATCAACACTTTTACTGCGATCACCAATCGGACTGTCAAGCGTGGCGGACACAATACATTTCTTAGTTGACCGAAATTTCTTTACCTAATTTGCTGACCGTTTCAATTAAGGCCCCTTAGAAACGCGATTTGACAGCTGATCTCATTCATGGATCCTGTTCTAGGAATCGACCAGTGATGTCGGCTTACAAAGTGTTCATTATTTCAACAGCTTCGTCGCATTGTTTAATTTCATTGTAATAATACTACAAATACCAAGTACAACGCTCCACCGCAAGCTTATCGCGCTGCGTCACAGAATGCGCAAGCGCAAGCGACCAGTTTCCTCATATTGGCACTTGGCACCGCACCATGATGCAGGGTCTGCCGATAGCATGTTTTCCTGTCGAGAGCAAAACAGGCAAACCGCAATGCTTAATTATTCAGTACTCTTGCACTGTTATAAATGTGCGGTTAGCGTTTCGCAGTGACACTTTTAAAATATGAAACTAAATAGAAAATTCTATGAATTGTATATATTTTACTCTTCTTTTCAGATAATTTTTTGTTTGGCAACCCTTGGATTCATGTCTTGACTTTAGCCACAACCACCAAATACCGTCTCTTATACTCGTAATATACAAACATTCAGATATCCCAATAATAATACAGTATAAAGTTGTGAAAGCCCCACGCTTCCACACTAATGCAATAGAGCACTTGGCACTCTGGCGGCCCGCCCGGGAGTGCAAACGAAACAGGCCAAGGATTCCCCGGGCTCGCAACTACTCCCGCCGAGGCCCGGGTATCGATCTCCGCCCCGGTCAACGCTATTGATCTGGACTGGATGCTGCGCCTCTGGCCGTGCAGGAATGCGCAGTCTACCTGATGAAACTACGCATAATTTTACGAAGGATAACATTAGTCTGCATTCTGTGGGTACTATCCGATGTTGTATCTCCTACACATTCACTTAAAATTTAATTGTAAAATATAATCGAGGCGACACGTGACCCAAGGAACCAATAAGAGCCAGCTCTTATTTAGACAACGAATTAGCATAGCTATTCAGCGTGGCAATGCAGCCAAAGTCTTGGGCACGCTTCCGTCTGGTACTGGTCTAGAACAGTTGGGTTAGCTACCGTTTGTAACGTCCTTAGATAACCCGACCGCTTCCCTTGTTTATAGTAAGTTTACTGGTTCATATTATTCACTTAAAAGTTTATATTTAAGAGGCTACCCTACCTAGGTGCTTAAAATGAGAGGGACGGCGCTACTGGACGGTTTCTGGTTTCTGGTTTTCCGGTTTCTGAAACAGATGATCGGGATCTTATCGCATCTTTAGTTAATTACTTGATAATTTAAAGAGGTATCGAAAATTTAAAATCCTAGAATTCAGATTCACACTATAGCTACTTATTAAACTAAAAACTATTAAAAAATCAAGTTATTTCATCGACAAACATTGAAAATGTGTGACATAATATTTTCAGTTCTTTTTTCTTGCACCTAGTGGTTGTTACCCCAAAGTAAACGTATACTAAACATTTTATCTGTCCATAGTTAACAAAAACGACGAGAATTATCAGTGTTATTAAGACCGACATAGTACAGACACCCTCATAAGAAGGAACTGTATCGATACATTTAATTTAAATTATACTGTGGTTATTAAGAACCAGGTGAGAGAGGGCCAAGCGTTTCCCCGTCGTACAATAAAAAAAGAGAGAATTATCGGCCCTACTATTTAAGCCCCACATTGTAGGTACACCTCTCCTCATCATAAATTAATGTATCGATAAATCTACAATAAACATTAAATATAAATTATACTGTGGTTTTTCATTCTACTGAACAAGTGTTGTTCAGATTTCTGTTAGCGGGCAAAATGATGGGTAACCTCTATCATTTCAAAGAAATCATTCACCGTTACATAAAAATCATATTTGACTAGATTCCCACGGTGCCCGATTTTGTATTATGGTTTTTACATCTCAAATGACACGGATCGTACGGATCCAGGTGTTTCTACAAAAAGTGGATCAACAGGTAAAAGCCTCAGAGAAATAGGCAAGTAGGCCAAGGATTTGATGAGCCGAACCCGATACATCTGGCCTGAATGCTTGTTTTCGCTCCTTATTGTCAAGTGTCGGCCTAAAATAGTATAGTTCGTATCTATATTTTTTTACATCTTAACAAATAAATGAACTAAATGCATATGAAAGTGTGTAGGTATAATCAAAAATAAAAAAATCTAATTTTGTCTGTATGTCTGTTTCATCCGGCTAATCTCCGAAACGGCTGGACCGATTCTGTCGGGACCAGCTAGTATTTTAAAAATATAAATAAAGTTTCGCGCAAAAAACCTTCGAAATCCAATATACTATATGTTTTGGAGTAGCCCTTTTATACCATAAAAGGGCTACTCCAAAAATTCAATAAAAAGGAATTTGTTCCCTCCCGCCATACGATCATCGAATGCATCGAATTTCCGGGCGTTCAAGTCAAACACTCAAAAAATTACAATATAAGTGGTCCAACCGTTTATAATTATTATACTTATATATACCTACATTATGTAAATATTATCGAGCTCCTAATTAACACGTCGTCATAATCATAACACAAATTATACCTGGAATAGGTACTCTATGCACCGTTACACTATTAATGGGTAAAATAAATTGTTTAATTGACCTAGTCTGTCTTTATTATGGTGAGTCATACCTTAATTACTTCTGTATTCAATATTCTGTTTTTGATGATAACGTTGTAACTGTAGGTAGTCTACTTATTGTTGACTAGGCTTAGTTAGCCGTTATTCTAATGTTTTATTTCAAGCGATTTTATTGAGCCAAAGCTTATGACGTAATGATTCAATTTTGTATTCAAATTAAAGCGAAATCCGTCGATATACTTCTTTGTTTAGACTCAGTGACGTTGTCTTATTTAGCCAACTTCTCAAAAAAGAACGCGTGCACTTCGATAATTTAATATCGAATAGGTATTTTGATTAAATATTTGATATTAATTTTTCACTATTTATTAGAATATTATATCAGTGACTTCACTATCGAATTAGAACAGTCTGCAGCGAATGCAAGAATGGAATAACCCAAGTATACATAACAAGCCTCTCAGCACATTTGATAGTAGTTGCCTGTGGGTTCGATTCCCACCCGGACCAAACATTTGTGTGATGATTATAGATGTTTGTTCTGTGTTTGTGTTGTATTGTATAATAATAATATTTTTTGCCTTTTATTCAGATTTAATTGGAACTTAAAAAAAACAAACACTGGACTTATAAATTATTTATCCTAATACCTGTGGTTTTGTTATCTTTCCTAGATCTGTTTGCCAGTCGGCAAAGGCCTCCTCCAACGTTTTACCTTTTCCTGATAATTTTATGATATTAAAGAAAAAAACGCTTACTTAGTTTGGGGGCTAACGGCGTTGTGTGAAGTAAATGTCCTGTAATATTTGTTTATTTGCATACCTCTCAGCAATAGAGGTATCGCGAAGCGTTTTGGGGTTGCGGGAAATGGGTGAGGGCAAATACCGGGTCGTTGAGAATGAGGCCAAGGATCCCGAGATGCAGCCTCCATCCATCGACCCGGAGGCGCAGGCTGTTGCCAAGGGCCTTGGACTGAAATTAGAGCAATTCTGGGTATGAGGAGGACGTTGGGCGCGTTATAAAAACCCGAAATACGGAATCGGGTCGAGTCGGTCGTAGGTCGGTCGATTATAATACAAAAAAAAACAAAAATTGGTTGAGTTTAGACTATTTTTAATAAATGATGGGTGCTCAAACGCTAGAACTCTATGCTTGTTTTTTATAAGGCCGGTGAAGGCCTAAGGTCTACGATGGAGCGAGCATTCCCAGAAGCCAAGGCACTGGCTCTCCTGCGCACTGACGAACATAGCAAACCGTTTTGCACCGGACTTTTGTAGGAGAGAGGTTGCTAGCCAGGTAGACCTTCTTTTTTTTATTGTAGGACGGGTATACACTTGGCCTTCATCTTACCTTGTTACAAGTTAAGATAAGGCCGAAGGTGGAGGCGCACATCACCCGGAATCCTCAACAAACTGAAGAACTGGCTGTCTTACCTCTAATATTAATATTAATATGATACATATTTCGCATCCACAAAATCAAATACTTTGGGTATCCACTTCGCAGAGTGCTCTGTGGCAAGCAGACGCATAAATATTGTGTTCACGTTACACCACTACATACACAGATGCTTTAATAATTCAGTCGCCAGGGGTTGCTATCCTCCCACCCGTAGCAAGTATTGATCGCTTGCACCAGCCTGTGTAGGTACTCCCTGCGCCAAGCCTCACCCATACCTATGCTATAATTGTATAGGTATTCTCGTACTATCCTGAAATGTTGTCTGTCTGGAGTGTTCTTCTTATGGTCTCCGTGTTTTATCATTTTCTAGATGATACAGCTGTACATTGGCTTTTATTTTCGCAGGAATTTACAGATCTGAGCTCATTTGATCTTCAAGAATGTTGTCTGCCTGTATTCTTCTTTGTCTCCGTGTTTTATCATTTCTCATTATCATTTTCTAGATGATGCAGTTGTACATTGGCTTTTATTTTCGCAGGAATTTATAGATCTGAGCTCATTTGATCTTCAAGAATGTTGTCTGCCTGTATTCTTCTTTGTCTCCGTGTTTTATCATTTCTCATGATCATTTTCTCGATGATGCAGTTGTACATTGGCTTTTATTTTCGCAGGAATTTATAGATCTGAGCTCATTTGATCTTCAAGAATGTTGTCTGCCTGCATGCTTCTTTGTCTCCGTGTTTTATAATTTCTCATTATCATTTTCTAGATGATGGAGTTGTACATTGGCTTTTCTTTTCGCAGAAATTTATAGATCTGAGTTCACTTGATCTTCAACAATGTTGTCTGCCTTTCTTCTATATGTCTCCGTGTTTTGTTATTTGTCATTATCATTTTCTTTGATTGTTTGGTGATACAATTGTATATTGGCTTTTCTTTTCACAGAAATTTACAGATCTGAATTAATTTGATCTTCAAGAATATAGTCTGCCTGGAACTTCTTTATATAAATAGTGTCTGACTTTGCTTTCGTTCGGGGAATGCATGCATTCATCCATGTCCAGCCTTTTTTTAGAGGACATTAATTTCACACTGCGCCATGTAATCCTAAACTAAGCAAAGCTAATATAGTAACTAAATTATTAGAGGATGTACACACTTATCACCTAAACATCGAACAAACATCTATATTCATCACATCGTCAATTGATTTGTATATAGTACCCATTACTACTTGTGCTGTGTTACATACACACAATCTTCCAATTGTCCAGTTTATCAATCAATTTTATGAGTATATCAAGAGAACAGACAGCTTGACCATTACTTACTGCTAACCCATTAAATGACTGAGTAAAATTCTCCATATATATAACTATGATACGCCGCTCTTGTACTGAACACTGTGCCACCTAAAGTTTGTACTATTTTATGTAATTTTTGTGTACAATTAAGTGTTCTTACTATGTACGTTTGTTTGTCACTGTACTCGGATGGTCCGAATTTGGGGTCCCTTGATGGTTTAGTTTCCCAATTGGACCCTGTACTTGGACGCTGCGATGCCAAACGGGATGATGGGAACGAAGTCCCATGCGTTCCACTTTATACTTAGGTTTATAATTTTGTAGCTTTATCATTATAATTATTCTGTTTTATAGCAAATAATAGTTATTTGCTGTCTCATCCCCGTCTCAGTACATTAGTAGCAAAAACTCAAGCCGTCTACTGCGGTTGTTTTCGTTAAATTGTTGTTAAATTTGGTTTAATGGATTAATGTTTAGGTACCTGACTAAATGACTGCATACGTACACATGCAAGTGTTTTATTATTCAATCGTGTTAGGAGACTAGGGTGGGTCACCCCTGTGTCGACCAAGTCGCACTCGATCTTTACTTCCTCGCATGCGCGGTGGTGCTTCACCGTGGAGTGCCCTACCCCAGGACTACACGTCACCCTCGCCACTCACCACCCACCACCCCCTGGGGGTCCGAGGTAAACGACTCGTGGAACGTTATGATAGGTCTTGATGTCAATAAAATGCCACGGATTGTGAATAATGAGTACGACATTTTAGATAATGGTGTGATTTGAATGATGATGTGGAGAAATTTAATTTACTGCCGTAATGGAAATTCAAAATGATATCTCAGACTCAATCATCCTTTTGCTAGGTGGTGTTATTGGCTCGTTATTATTTAGTCTAAACCTACACCATAGCAAAGACATTTTCAAAAAACACAGCGACATCAAATATTTGTGACCGAACACGACACGACAGAACAAAAGTGATTTGGAAATTTTGGACTCGTAGTTCAGTTCTTCTTTGGTGTTGGTTGTGCTGATGGTATTTGACTTTTTTGTTCTACGACGGGCAAGCTTTTGGTTTTTTTCTGACCTGGTGTCAATTTATGATAAGGCCAAATATGGAAGCACACTTCATCAGAAATACTGATGAACTGGCTATCTCATCCACTATTCAATGCCGGATCACGACAATTAAACATGTACTATCGTTACTCGTCCATCAATCAAGACGGTCTTTAATCCCGTATTGTGCATGTTTGATAATGTAGATGTATCCAATCCAAGAGAACACCTCTTGTAATAACTTTTGTTCAGCCGATATCTCTTATCTCTTATACATAACCTTCGTAAGCTACCAATTACTTACAATTTCATGTTTCGCTTAGGTTACATCTTTCAAAACAATGAACACAAACTAGGTACCTAACTTGTACCTACGGATTAGTTACAAAAACAAATCGTTGAAAAATCTTCCATAACAATCTAGAGCAAGCGCTGATTACGATACGGATAAATTTGCGGATATGATAGTGATTTATTTTTCCTCATTGACGTCATGTCATCGATAGCGAGGCCTGTCAGTGTGAACCCGATCCATCGATGGGAAGGATTGATTTGTTTTATTTGGGGTAGTCTGAAGACCAGCCCTGCGTAGACCTTTATTTTGTATTTATATGTGCCCGCTCGTGCGCAAGACAGGCAGAAAAAGTAATATGGAGTATCTCCGTATGACTTTAGACTTTCTGATTTCTCTACACTAAACAATAAATGACGCACAGCATGACCTTGTAAGTCGGCAGATTATGCCTTTTTTTTATCTGAACACGCTTAAGGCTAACTCAAATCAATAGGCACATTAGAGAGTCAACTAAGGGTCTCTGCAGCAATGCTACGAATGCCCTTAATAAAGCAAAAACAATGCACATTCGTGGAATAACGACATTCACGCTATAGGAGCTGGCGTTCCTAACGGCCATTAAAATTCCGAAGAGGGCGAGGTACCTATTCGTCAATCAATAGATGGCCGATGGCGCTGCACAGGGCCCGGGTGTGACGTCACGGATCGATGCCCCCCGCCCCCCGGCCAGCGCCCGCTAACGGTTCGTGCGGTGTGGTGATGTAATATCGTATTTCGAGGGTTGTTGTATCCATGAGTCATGTCATGTGTAACGTGGAACTGTTTTCAAGGGTGGAAACGATTATAGAACTGGATCTGTAGTAGTCCACCTGTAAGTTGATCTGAGAGTGAAGTGCAACGCACACATTGCTTGAACCAAGGCGTGATCGATGCCCTGACTGAATTGTCTTTGTCTTTCAATGCGCAGATCAATAGTTGCGCCATCGTTTTCGGATAGTGGAGGACATTTTCATAATTATGTTCCGAGCATGCTCCAGAGCTGATCTTACATTATATTTGATAGTGACGTTTTTGATTGAGAAATCCACTTCAATTGGGAGGTTTTTAAACCCCGACTAAAAAGAGGAGAGAGAGAGAAGATGTCCTATAGGTTGCAGTTTGGATTTGATACCTCCTTTTCTCCTTTCCACAATAAGGCAAGCAGACGCACAGAGCACTACTATCCATACCTGCATGGTTAATGTAACACCCATTCGTACCAAGCGGTTCGAATCCACTTTCATTATACGAAAAGCCAAGGTGTGGAACTCTTTGCCGTCCTCATTCTTTCCTGCTAATTATAACTTGGGGGTAAGCGTGTATAGGTGTCTCCTAGAACATCGTGCTACATCATTGGCCACATCATCAATTGCCGCGCTACCCCGTTGTTCAAAAAAATGTCGTGCCTGAGGGTTTGGTCATTGGCTCTGACCTCTTTTTTTTTACGACTGGAGCTCTTTATCTCACTTGTTTTGAGGTTATTCCTTAGTTTGTTGAATCCGCAACAAACTAAGGAATTGACTATCTTACCTTTTTGAATACCGGAACACAAATTTAGAATTGTTGCTAAGGCGACAGACGTAGGTAAGTTGGTGGTAGCAAGCCAGGCAGACTTAAACAAAGTCCAACCACCAACCAAACCAAACAATTTTGTTCCCTCAAGGATCGAATCCGGGACCTCTGGATCTAATATCAGTGGGCGAACCACTTGACCACAGAGACGGTTATCGGACGGGGGTTAAGATGACATTCCGGTTTGACCATATTCCAGGCCCGATGATTGGCTTGGCTATCATAAATGAGTAATCTAGAAATCAAAATCTTGCTATTTTGGATACTTCTAAAGCCTTAGATACCTGTTTGTAATTTATATTATATTTCTTCCAAACATTCAGTTTCTACGATATCGATCAAACCAGAGTTAGCTGTACAAGTTCTGATCCTGAACAGCTTAGGATTTCAGATTATTGCTTGGATGAACAATTTATTTATAAAAAAAAGTAATATCTTAAAGGCTGTTAGATTAGCTAGGCAAAGTATCAGACAGCATTTCAAATTCGAGGCTTCTTATAACGGGAAACCAGTTTATTTGTGACGATTAGTCTTAAAAGTATTAAATTCACGACAATTTGCATTCGTTACCAGTTATACTGGTTCAAAGCTAAAGTACACGGTCGCAGTCATGGTCGTACCATACCTATCTGCTACCGAAATAAACATCGTCGTTTTGACTGGTTTTATGATTATATCTCATCACTATAATAATAAAATTCACGTTTGAATGGTATTTTCCATAGCCTGGCATGCTTACGAATCAAGACAACTAATAGGTCTTGATAATCTGGTTTTCCCAATTTAGAATTCTTTCGGCTTTACAATGTCGTTGTTGTAAGCTTTGTTTGAATGGTTAATTTATTTGGTCTTGAATATTGATATCGTTTTTTGTATCACGAAATCATTTTGGTTCATTTCTGCACGAATGAAACTGTCCTGAATTTTGTATCTTTAGGTCTACGGGTGGAAGTGTTTGTTGATCATTCAGTCACTAAAAACACGATTACGTTATTCGAGATAGTCCTGAGACTGATTACCATCTCCATTTCCTAGATACATTATCTTCTATATACAATCTCGTTAAATGAATTTCTTACCGACTTGACAAACTAGACTACTTGTCAAATAAATTGACAAGCTTTGTTTATTTAAAATGCATTTGTTAATCATAATTCCTGATGACTTTAACTGTTCTCTCTAATTTGACATAATAAATTTATTCCTTCTATTGTTTACCAAATATTTATGAAACGGTTACGTTAAACGTTTGTATGCTTTTTAGCAGAACCTATTTCTGGATCTCTTTGCGGGACACACATTCTATGTAAGCACACACATTAGTCAACGAGTTAAAAGTAATTTTGAATGCAAAATTTTCTAGAATTCTCTCGAGTCTTGCAGCGTTTTGTCTATACCCGTAAAAGGTATGTAAAGTGCTAAACTTCTTGAGCCGTTGTTTCGATAAATCTACCATCTTCCTTTGGAGTATTCCTGTTCCCAAATGGTATGGACCGTGGTGACCCTTGCAATTAATATGGACGCCTCTCTTTCCACCCGGGGAGGTTTGTCACCAGTAACCACCTGAGACTAAATATGATTAGGTACTGCGATCACAAACGGTGCTTGTTCCATGTTTGCGGTGGAGATTTTGAGTGTACAAATTGATTTATTATTCTACGACGGTGAAGCGCGCGAATCCTAAACAGACCAAAGAACTGGCATCTTACCTCTGAAAGCTGGAACACAACAATAAGAATTGTGGCTATGACCTTATACTTACGGGCGCAATGCAGTGCTACGTAGGTCATGTCCTTTGTGACTGTTACGGCGCAGTAAACCTTTGTTATAGGCAATAGATTCACTTAACATCAGGTGGGCTGTTTGCCTGTTCCGTCTCCAAGTTGTATGAAAAAAAAAACTTTCTGACTAAGTAAGCTTAACCCTACCACCAACCAAACCGAGCACAAATTCGTAGCCCCTTGGGGATCGAACCCAGGACCTCTGTGTCTGATACCGGTGACCATTAGACCACAAATGCGGTTAAAAGTTGTTGTAGAAATTGGCTTTAGCCGTACGTGCACGGAACGTAAATAAACATTGGCACGTGTTTATGGGTGCGGGCGGGAGCATGCGCGGTGGGCCTCGCGCGTCGCCATCGATCTTGGCTCCCGGCGGCGGCGGCGGCGCGACGGCACCGGCCCAACCCGCCGCGCCGTGTACCTTGCCTACACACATTGGGATCTCTGGATCAAATTTTCCGGGTACGATCCCCAGGACGGTACAATTTGGCATTTAGGACTTTTAGGTCCGCCTGGCGGGCTATCAGCTTCCACCATCGTACCTCGCTAAGTCTGCCGCCATGACAGCAATTCTTAATTGTTGTGTTTCAGCGTTTAGAGCGAGCCAGTTCGTTTGTCTGTTGAGGTTTCCGGGTGAAGTGAATTTCCACCTTCGGCCTTATCATAACTTGCCACCAGCTGCGATGAAGGCCAAGCGCTTCCCCGTCGTACAAAAAAAAAACAATTCAAAATTCATAAACATTTAAAATTGAAAGAGATTGCAATTGGTCTCAACATTTACAAATGTTATTTCGAGTCCCATCGTGGGTTGTGAATTTTTGTGTCATAATAACATTTGTTGGTGTCCACCTTGCTCAAGAGTACATAGAAACCGTTTCGCTGTGATTATTAATTTATGATGATCATTCATAGAAAAATGGGAAACAGCATATCTGCAGTTTCATTTGAATTTGCACCAATCACTAATCAGTTTAAATTGGTTTTGACTTATTTTAAATATTATTCATTTTTTACCTACCACGTGGAGATTATTGTTCCTAACACTTCTTTATTGAAGATGGATCACGTACCATACTCTTTTATTATTATTTTTATTCTTGGGTTTTATCAAAATCGTTTTCAAATGGTATTATGTACGCGTGACGGCTGTAACTGGAAGTGATTGATTTCATAGCACAATTCCTGCTAGCTTATCAAAGACATAAATTGTGATTAAACCGTTACTCCTAGAAAATTAAAAGCACGGTTTTTGTTGTACTTACATCGAATAGTGTTACTTTACGCTTCGGAGACCGACATTCTTTACGAAATGATAGCTCAGCAGTTTGATGGTTTCGACCAAAATATGCTTGTAAAGGAGAAAGGAAGAACCTCGGGCTAGTTCTTTTTTTTTTAAATCCATTTCAAATAACTTAACCAATGACAATTTATTCACTGGAGCAATTTGGTCCTTCGAGCCAGATATATTTGTAGTTGTAACGACTTACATTACTCTATTAAAACAACTTGAGATTCGTATAATCGCGGCTAACCAAAACGCAGGCGAGACTATCTAGATCGATGCGATGATTGGAGTAATATTACCCGGGATCGGATAGTCTGAAAAAGTCGGGGGACCCTTGCCCAGCTGTGGGACTCACTTGGCTAAATGAAACTTCAGACATATAAAAAACAAATAATTGAAATATCACCGAACATTTCTCACAGCGTCATTTAGCCATATGGCCTCAAGCCAGGCCTGGCGCACTCCGCATTTTGGGTACGAAGCTACAAGTAGGTACCCGGAGGGCTTGACTTGCTGGGCAAACTCACTGGGCTGTCACGCGCCGGAAGGCTAACACGTTGTTTTTAATTCAATTCAATTCGATGCGCTGCCCCGTCGCCACGTCGCGTCGTCGCTTCATCCGTTAAGAACTATGATGAAGGCAAATAGTTATTTGTTATACAAGAGTGCAAAGTTACTTTTTAACCGCGTGTTCAATTTTGATGACCGAGCAAGCAAAGGATTCAAAATTAGAATCCTGAGCGTTAGCGAGGGAATCAAAAGAGCGCGAGGTGAAAAATCTTTGCACTCGAGTGCAACACGTAGCTTTTCATTACACCTCAGCGAGGAAATGACTAAATGCAAAAAAAAACGTTTACAATCACAAGGTAGGTACTTTTATTTCAGTTTAGGTTTTCACTACTACATTATGACAGGTAAGTATTACAGAATAATCTTTAAATTATAACAAAATAATACTAAGGTATAATTAAGAAAATTTGAAAGTAACGTTGCTACAGTTATTTAAATTGAGTGTGATATTTTTGTTTGGTACTGTAATATTGGTGTTAGTCACTTGTGTACTGTTTTTCGGTAAACTATCTGTCATACTTAATAGTTGTACCGATTCATCGGATTCCCTTGGCGTAAATGTTGGCATGAGAGGGCGATGGTTAGGTGTTTAGTAATGGCTCATTTTTGATGTAGAAGGGCCAGTCCAAGGATCTGACTGAGGCTCTTTCAGTGTAATGGCTCCTACGATCCCGCTCTACGGTTCCGATTTCGAGTTTTTAACAAATTAGAAAAGGTTGTATGATGAATTCGGCACCATTGAGGTAGAAGTAAATAGGTTTATTGATGTTTTGAATTCATAAACTTAGTGCACACATGTTCTAAATTCAATTTTACTTTAACCTCTAGCGGATAAAAACGGCTTTTGCATTCAGATATCGAATAGTAAAAATACTCTTTCCGAGATGGTGGGATGAAAAATATATTGCATCGCATTCGGCTGCTTAAATAATAACAAGAATCGCAACCTCACGTTTTTTACACTTCCTAAGGACATCAAACGGAAAAGAAAAGCACGTCGACACATATAGGTAATTATTAACTACCAAATTTTTATTTATGTCATCCGTATTTACTTAGAATATTCATTATTATTATTAGTTTTGTTATACTTATAGTAGGTATCTATTTAAATTGTAGTATAGGAAAACTAGTATCTAATGGGTATTTTTTTTTATTTGTCCAACTATCAAATATAATATAAACGCAGACTAAATGAAACACAACATTAAATGTATGTACTTATTAGATAATAAATGAAGAGCTGAAGCATCTTTTTTAAACATTTCTACCGCAAGTTTTATTTCCATATTCCAGGCGCCGTAAATGGTTGACATTAATCGATAGAGAATACTTACCAGCCATTTAGTTGGTTCTGCACATTTCGAAGATTCTTCCATAAAAAATATTAAACATCCCAAAGAAAATAATGCTACTAATGCTTTTACACAACGAACCTCAAACAACAACAAAAGCACAGCCCTCAACCGCACAAGACAAAACAATAATGTCGAATAATAAAGAATATGTTACTGTTGGAACCCAAACAGAATCATTACGGTTAACGGAAGAACAAACACAGACACCAAAGTCGCTTAACGAAGGAACGCCAAGAAAACGAAAATTTTCCAATGAAATACATTGTATGTTGAAACCCGGAAAGTTGGATCGAGAAATCCCAAAAATTAAGGAGGTGGAAGGAAAAAAACAGTCTAACATGCAATGATCCTGATTAAGAAATCGGTCGAGATTAAAAAAATATTGAATGGCAGAATAAAATTAAGAACAATACAAAGGGAATCGGTACGACCCGATGAGGTGACCCTGAAAGAAACTTGTACTTACTATAGTACAAAAATCGATAAGTTAGTGGTTTTTACAATTACAAAGGAAAAATATCGTTATAAACTGCCAGCAATGCATTCGTAATAATAACAAAGCTTTAAGATATTTACTTTTAAATGGAAACGATCTCCTGCATAATTATACACTGCTTGCATAGTGGGGAAATTGAGTAAACAGCAATGACAATTTGAATCAAAATAATTCGGTTCGGGTGGTGAACTTCTTCAATTGTTTATAACTGTACCTCAGCAAAACTCCATGTTACCTACTGGTTTTCCTTAAATTATTTCTTAGAATTATTTGCTAGATTTCGCATATTTGTTGCAGTAACATTCCATAACCGTCAATTCGAAGACGGCAAAAAAGTGATTATAAATACATAAATGCTAGCCAGATATAGTTTTCTACTTGTCAACATGTATTATGTTTATATGTGTGTTTATGTAGAGGTATATTTCATTATTATTCTGTAGGTAGATCGGCCAAATAAAACATGCTCAGTATTAAAGATGTATTTTATATTTCTGCATTTTCGGTAACTTTATCTTAATTTATACATAATAATAATTACAGTCTGCGCTAATAAGTTGAGAACCAACTTTTTATTTTAGCGTTGTGAGTTTTTGTTTGGGTGTTGACTACTTGACTATCTTGTTCGCGTCAATCCAGATTTGATACGCATTACCTATATACCCAAACACCTAAAAGAGACATTTCGTTTCGTACTTACTCAGAAGAGTTATTTATGAGTTTCCAGGTGAATATAACAGTAGGTTATTCGTACGGTGCGATCTCAATTACACTTTATTGTGTCATTGCAAGAGTCGATATTTAATTAAATTGTTTTGCTGAGTGAATTTTCTATACTTGTACTATTACAAACCAAGTAAGTCAAGCTTGTTATATGCGAACAAGATGACGAAGCATAAAAGCACTACATAAACTTACCTACTTATTGTTAATGCCGTGCCGTGATGCTAGTGCTAAGTTGTATTAAGAATGGGAACCCTCTACGGTAGCCATCCAGATTAAAAATTATCTAAATAGGTATTATTAACATCCCTAAATTAAAAGCGAGTTATTTGCGTCGTTGTCGCTCAGTCTCTGCCGCCGCTGTGCCATCTCGTGATAACTCAGCGAGCTGTGTTTGTTTTATACCTGCTGTATGAAAAATAATACCTATTAACCATTCACGGCGAGCAAACGCGAATTATGTGCACTTCGATGACAATTCGCACTAGGCGCTAGGCACTCTGTCGTTTCATCGCCGATGTCGATCGACGTCTGCGCCGCCGCGCCCCGCCCCATCTGGACCGACCGCCGCGCGCCCCACTCCGACCGACAGCCGCGCGCCGCACAGATACTACGCGAAGGCGCGGCGGGGCATTTCTATGCTAACAAGCTTATTATTTCAGTCCATCGGCTACGCCCGCCCCGATGCACGTGTAAGCTACATATAAATACTTCTCGCGCATTTAGTTATTACCAGATCCTTGCGTTATGAACCAAAAAAAATGCAGCAAGAAATACTGCATAGTACCCGGTTGCTCAAATACCGACGCAAAGAACCGGGACTTATCATTCTACTCAATACCTTCGGATATTGTCAGGTGAGAAAGCAAATATACACTACCTTATATCAACTCACATACACCAAATTATTTACATTACACTACACTACACGGTGTCAGATCTAGAGTCCCGGGTTCGATCCCCAGGTGAGTACAATATTGTGCTTTGTTGTGTAACTTGCTTGGTTGGTGGTAGGACTTTGTTTAAGTCCACCTGACTAGCTACCACTATCTTACCTAATTCTGTCGACATAACAACAATTCAAAAAATTGTTGTGTAAATGCCGGAGCATTTAGAGGTATAAGATAGCCAGTTCCTCAGTTTGTTGAGGGTTCCGGGTGAAGTGCGCTTCCACCTTCGGCCAGCCTATAGTTTGAAAAATCAGGTGAGATGAAAGCCAAGAACCTTTCCGTCGTACTATAAAAAAATAAAAATCTTTACCTTACCAGTGCACACAATGGTTATGGTAAGAGTAGGTACCAAAAGTTTTTTGTCATATTTGTCTACGCTTTCATTTTTTCCCTCATTTTCAGATGCCGACAATGGCTTAAAATAATCAATCGAGAAGATTTGTTGGAAAGAAAACCTTTTAAATGTAAAAGTCACAATGTTTGCGGTGAACATTTTGAAGAATCTACATTCCATATCATTAAGAGACTTAAAAGTAATGCGCTCCCCACAGTTACATTAGCAAGAGTACCAAAATCGAAAGGATCGAAGTTTTTTCATGTTTCCACACAAACAACAATGTTATTGGAGACCCAGCAATCAGGATCTTCAGCAAAAGAGAATACATCAATCGTCGCTTCTGCCCAAAGTTCTGCTAAACGTCGGCTTACAATTGACCCATCACAATCCCTATTACGACCGACGAAAGAGGTTCGTCTCGATAAGACAGCAGTGGAAATTAAGATTGAATCCGAAGAAGAATGCGAAGCATCCAGCAGATAGATAGCAGATATTCGTGATTCAAAAATGTGGCGTGGATCCACCATTAGGCAATAAGTATTTCTCAACTTCCATAGCCTACCTAGCTATAGCTAGTGTAAGTAAATTGGGACAATGTTTTAGTATTTTTGATGCACAAATAATGTTTACATGATGTTACATTTATTTTCACCCGATAAAACATGCATTGATTTACCTATCTATCTTGTTGATCGATTCCTTTCTGCCTAGCTGCTATGGAAAGCTTAAAGTTTAAAGGACGGTATTTTTGGTAGGTTCCTAGGGTCCCAAATATTTCCGGGATGGGGCCTATTCTGTGTTTCTATTGGTTGTTTGAGTTTCTCTGTAATTTTGCTGCCTACTCAAATACAGAGTATACAGAGAGAGTGTACCTACAGAACCTAGCGAAATAAATTGTTTTTTAATAAAAAAGTTGTTTTTGTTAAGTGAAAGAGACTTGACTATTTATTACTTCTACTTAGCGCGGGAGACGCATGCGCGAAGGACATTTGCATGAAGAGACACTTGCGCGTAGATACATTTTCGTGAAAGACATTTGCGCGAAAGCCACGTACGTAAAGCGTAGCCTCTACAGCTTTGTAGATCGTGCTACAATCTACGATGCTACGCTGGATTCGCATAGCATACAAAATATTTCAACGCGCACCCACTGTTCTACTACGAACAAAATTTATTATATATCTAGAAATAGAGGTTGTATAGAGATGCTGATTTCACCAGTGTGTAGGTGAGATTTTCCTCTTGTCTTAAATATGTCTAACCTCTTCAGTTTTTGGCTCTATATTTGCATATATGTGCAGCATAGGTGTGTTAGGCAAAATTAATCTTAGTGATGGGGCGAGGTTGGAAACGCATCGAGCCGCGGAACTAGTAGAACCTACACAATGATGAAATTCGCGTCACGCTTCCTCTATTTCTAGAGATCTATGGAATTTTGTGTATTTTTCGCAAAAGTGTTGACATTACTACATAGGTATAGATACCTATTTTTCCTTCCTATCGATCGTTGGGTGCTAAAGCTACAGTGCTAAAGCTACAAGTGCTAAAGCTGAGCCTCTCGCTGTCTTTGGATGGTAATAAATTATTTATTTCTTACTACGAAGGTCCATTGTAACATTACTACCTAGATAACCGAATAAAGGACACTCAGTGTGTGTTTTACAGCACCCAACGAGCTAAAATATATTATATATACTTACCTACCTATCAAATTCCTAAAATACAAGGTAGGTAAGTACCTTACCTACCCAAATTCTACCTATCTGCATAACTGTAACTGCTTATTTTCTGTTCTTCGTTTTCATGAAACGATGTGCTTAGTTATTCGATTCTAATATCGTTATCGTAAAAAACCCGATGCGCTGAATTGAGTTGAGCGAGTAGCAAGCACAAGCAGCAACGGACGGGCAACATGGCGGATTCAGTGCGACGTTGCCGCTCCGCACGCTCGGCTGACTCGTCACGTGACGTCACGTCTCAAGATGGCCGCCATACCGGTCGCTCCGATGATGCCCCCTCCGCTCTTTGCACCCATCTCGCAGCCGCCGCCGCCGCCGTCGTTTCTGTATCTTCAATAACAATAATAATTTGAATTAAAACATGCTCATGATGCCTTGCATTTGCATCGTACTTAAATATCTGCTTATTTAATTTTACCTATTTCCCTCTGTAAGTACCTACTTTCTTTAGTACTTACCTATAGACTACGAAAGTTCTCAAGGCACCTACCTACTTTCCTCGCACAGAAATGATGATGCGAGTTCCTACTTCCTAGGTGTTAGTTAGGTGCTGGTACTACTTGCTACTCCGTAGCTTTGGTTAAGATATGATAAGATGACCACAAAGGTAGCTGTACTTACCTAGGTATTAAAATTAGTCGCTTTACAAACCTACCTATCATGTGGACCAATCAGCCACACACACACATAGGTACCTTACTAATGCTCAATAATATTAAATCATCTATTTCTAGAAGCATGTAAATAACCGAATAAATTAAAACATTTGGGAGAAGATGGGAAGCGCAGTTACCTACAAGTAAAAGTTACCTATTTCACTTTTAAGCTGTTCGCATGATAAAAATGGAACCAAAGCGTTTAGTGCGGATGGGCGGAACATAACCGAGGCAGGGGTGGTAGGTAGGTAGTGCTCTGTCTGCTCTGTGTGCTTCTGTAGTGGAAGGGAGATGGCGGAATTAGATCTAATAGCCCCTAGTGAGCGTTTTCAGAAAGAAACCTTATAAATTAGGTACCGAAAGGCAAGCAACCCTTCGATGGTGCTGATGATAAATTCTTATCTTCGTCTTAGTGATAAAGACCTCTCCAACAAGCTTGAATGTTGAACCGAATCCGATGGCGAGCTGATGTTTCTACGAGTTGGAATGAAGTGTTTCCTCTGGGTCTGGGATGGCCATACGACAATACTCCATTTCCGAACGGGACCTGTTTATTTATTGGCAAAAAAACTCCAGTCCAGGAGTGAAATAGCGTCGCAACTTGCGTACCACCTATTGAAAATGTCCAACTTCATCGAAGCCGTTTTGGTCCTGGACTGGAGCCAAGGTAAGGTTACCTACGATAATTAATTATTATAATAATCTAGGCTTACTTACGTTGTGTTGTGTGTGTGTGTGCATCCAGTGATCAGCCTTGTGTTTCGGGCTTTCGGGTTCTCTAGCGTGCGACGATGGCATGTTGTCGGGGTCGGGCGGCGCATCCGCGTCGCGGCTCACAGCTAACGGCGCGGCGCGTAGTTGTCGTCGCGGTGCGCGCGCTGACGTCACCGCTCGATAATGGCCGCTGCCGCCCGACCCCCCGCACTCGTCGCAACCCGAGCTCAGTCTCTCCTCGACCCGCCAGCGAAGCAGTGCCTCTTATAGTTTCGCACCTCAGGCACCCGTCGTCCGCGAAGCCGAATGTGATTAAAACTTGTAGTGATTAGTGTAACATGGTGACGGTGTTTTCTCCCAAGAGGCTTATAAATTCGTAAAAATTTTCAAAAGAAACGAAGAAAGCCGATCTCTCGCCCTCCGCCCTCAACCCGGCGGCGAGATGTCGGTGATGCAAAAGCGACAGCACTGCTACTTGTGCGACTTGCCCCGAATGCCGTGGGCAATGTTGCACGAGTTCTCGGAGGCGGTCTGTCGTGGGTGCGTCAACTATGAGGGCGCGGACCGTATCGAGGTGGTTCTCGACGGAGCCAGGCAGTTAAAACGGGCCCACGGCTTCCAGGAAGGACGCGGTCCGACACATTCTAAGGGCGCCCACAGGGCACCTCTAGAAGCTCATCAAAATGGAGCAGAAACCGCGGCTAGAGGGCAGCCTGCCCCGCCAGCCCATCATGCGCCATCGGCAGGATTCACATTACATCACCAACGGCCAGCGGCCAGCGCCGGTCTACTGGCGGAGTATGGCAGTCGTCGCGGCGACGAACACGATGGCAGGAGACTATCGCATCTGCCAGCTCACCACCTCCCGACACACGCAGCAGCCAGACTTGCACCCGGACTTACTCTCAAAAGGCCGTTGGACGACGATGATCACCAAAACCACCACGAACCCGCAAAGAGGCTGCTCGAAGATCATCCCCGACCACCGCTGACCCGCGGGGACTCGTTGCCTGCTGTGTCCTTGGCAGCTCCATTTGCTCCTGATCGAGTATTCAAGCAGGAAAAACATCCCCTACGCACACCATCTTTCGATGCTTCTTCATTCAAATCGAATGGTGAGTCTATTTTTATCAAAGTCAAAGTCAAAGTCAAATATTTTTATTCAGTAAGATTTTTTAGGATCACTTTGAAACGTCAAATCTACCGCCTGTTCGGAATCGCGACCAGCACACAAGGAGAAAGGCAAGAACCTCGGGCTAGTTTTTTTTTTTTTTCATGATCCATTACAATAGCTTAAAATTATCTAATACTAATTACAATTTATTCACTGGAGCAAATTCATTTTTTTAATGCCAGGCTTTCTTTATTATTTTATATGAAAGGAATAGTGCCTACTAAGAGTCGGTAGGTATTAGGTACCTAAAGTACCAACTTTTAGCCTACAGGTAATTATCAGTTTTTAATTCTTGAATTTGAGCTTGTTTTCCTATGTAGGTAGGTATCCAATCAAAATTAAGTTAAGGTAGGTAGGTGCCTACTTACTTAGTTTTAGTGTAGGGTCTTATTTCTTTTAGTGGCAAGGTGATATTGGGTTCTAATGTTTTGTTAAATCTATTTTAACTGGGTATTTGTTGGATTGTTTTTAGGTAGGTTATCATTAAGCATTGAATCAACTCTTATAACTACTACTAAATACGTAGGCACTGACTACTACGGCTGGTAGGTAGGTAAATAGGTACCTACAGTTCGAAGTTTTAGCTATGAAAGTTGCAATTCTCCTTTAACTTTAATGAATCTGAGAGGTTCGCGTATATTACTCAGATGAAAAGTTTTTTTAAAAACCTAGATAATTTCTAGTTCATGATCGGAAACACAATAAAACTAGATAGAATATGAACTCTTGGTAGGCGTAAGTGTATCACCTATTAAATTACAGCAGCTTGACGTCATTGATTTGTCAGTTTTTTTAATGTACCTAATTATACTTTATTTTAGTATATTAGTTACAAGGTTCGATTTAATTAAAAACCTAATAAAAATATAGGTAGAGTAACTATCCATATTTTTATTTTTTACCTAGTAACTACCTACTTATAGAGTACGACATGTAACTTTTTAAATTACCTTGGCTTAGGTTTGGTAGGTATGAAGTATATAGTTTATAACATGCCTTGCTATCGTTTGTAAGGTAGGAAAGATAAGTTAAAATATAGGTAGGTAAGTACCTACCTAACCTTACATTGTGACTTACATACCCACCTACTTTCTGTATACTATCCAATATACCTGACGATTGCTTTGTGAATCGCTCAGATCAAGAAAGAAGGGTGAATCGTAAATAACGCTAAGAATTAAATTGGAATCTATTTAACATTAGGTAGGTAGCTAGGTACTTAATTAAATGACCTATAAATTATCATACATTGCGTTAGTAGGCTAAAGATTGTAGGTAGGTACTTACACTTACACCAAAGTAAATAAACGTATACGTGCGCAGACAAACGAATGTGGTGATTTTGCGCAAGCGTCCGCCACGGGATTCATATTCTAGGTAAGTTAGGTAGGTGGGTGCATTTACTCGGTCCATAAATACGAAACCAGTTCAACTGGTTTCTCGAAAGCGAGCTTGCTCGCGGCCTCTCGCACACAGGCTCACTATCACTTCGTACAAACACCCATGTAATGTGAACGCTGCTCCGTGAATGCATGCACGACAACGAACGGTGTGGCAACGTCGCGTGACGACATATTCGCTCGTACACGTATGTAGGTAGAACGTTCAGCGAAAAAATACAGCGGCCGCCTGCCTAGTGCCTACGCTTGGCAGAGTCGCTCGACCACATTCCACTGGCATGCAGCGTGCTGCGGCGGCGCCGCCGCCGCGCCGCTGGCCAAAAAGGTCACACTCGCAGGGTGACGTCAGCACTGCCATATGGGCCGTGCCTTCGCGCCAACAACAGACGCACCCGACCATAACTCACACCCTTTGCACGTTATTTTAATGAATAATCAATGTTTACATTAATTTAAAGCGTTGCTGTAAAAATATGATCCCGCTTGTCGTAGCTTATCGCTATTTTAGGGGGATTAGATCACCTTGCTGATTTAGAGTACCTATGCCTCTCCCTCTTATTACCGTTCGGGCGGTACGGTAGGTATTAGGTCAGGTACTTAGGTTAGGTACTTGCCTGCTTAAATAATTTTGCAACAAATTGCCAAGCATTTAGGTACGAAATAGGTACCTACCTAATCAGAAAACTATATTTGTTTGGTTAGAGTTGGTGTTGGTGAGTAGGTATAGTAAATAGGTAAGTACCTAGTAAATAAAAAAAAAAACTCATCTAATAAGTAATTGCTAATAAGTACCTACCTTCCTACTAATTCACTACCTCACCACCTACCTATACCTATTATTTAGAAACTTTTTTGGTTGGTACCTACCTATATCCATTACCTACCTACTTAGAAAGGTAAGGTACATTGGTACCTATTTATTATACCGAATGTCAAAAATCGTTTTTGATGCGGAAATTGACAACGCTATTTCATTACAGCATTAACCGACTAACAACAGTATTTACACATACGGGAACGGGACCCACATAATATCGCGTGCGGTTTGGCAACGCCGCATCCGCTCTATTGAGCTGGCAATACGAATTTGCACACCCGACTGTGTTTGGCACTCGTATCAATTTATTATACATATGTACCTAGTACCTACCCGTCTGCTGTGCGAGTTGTGCCGAGCCGAGAGGCCAGCACCGCGCCAGTGACACATCGCACTCGCTACGTAGACGTACCTAGCGCATTAACACACAATGCTATTTATAACACTCTGTATGCGTGTGTGGCGAGTGTTCTGTGTTTACTATCTGTCGGTCCACCGCAATCCATGTGTCATCTGACATTCAATGTGAGGTTATTCGAACAAATGAAAACGATGTCGCAATGCCCGACGATAGAATTTTATGAGCGGTACGATTGCGATGCCACCGTATCGTAAATATACCATGCCAAAAATACTCTCAAGACCGACTGAAGCTGTCAATCAGTGTATCAATCACTCTAGTCTAAGCATAGGTAGGATACTTCAACAATCCCGAATTAAAATCTTACATTTACTTAGTATAACAAGCATGATTATATATCTGAGGATTCTTAAAAATATATTTGATTTCAGGGTACAGCCCGGCACCGCTGACAAATGGCTCTGCTGGGTCTCCACTGGGGCGAGCTGCTGGGTCTCCGCCTGTGACAGGTGCTAGTGGTGCGGGTCCCTCACCCATGGCCGCATTGATGTCAGTTACAGACACGTTACCCCCAGGATCCCCTCGATCCGCCGGCGGCTCGCCTCCGCAGCCGCCGCCGCAGCGCTCCGCTAGCCGCTCCAGCCAACACTCGCCCAACTCCTCAGGTACACGACCGCCGCAATTCATCTCGCTAGAAACTCTGCAATCAAAAATTATTCAGTGCATACTATCTACGAGACACTAAGTTTTATCAATCTAAGTTTTTAAAGTGAATTCATTTATGCCTGTGAAGTGGAACATCGTCTAGCCTCGAGTCAGACGAGCGTAACGTAGACAGGCAATACCGAGGTGCCTATTAAGAATTGTTCCGTATCAGTGTAACGTGTGAAAGAGGAACAGTAATTAGTAATTAGGAACTTTTTGAACGTCGGTGCAGCCGCGGATAACGGTACTGTACCGGTGGTATCGCTGATGGTTCATGTCCGCCGATGTGTGAATCGCTCGACGGGTCGGACTCGGGCGGGCGTCCGATGCCGCACGGCGCCCGACGACCGCTTGTGCCCGCCTCTCGGCTACAGTCTGCTGGCCCGTCTCGCGATCACTTCTCAATCTATCACGATCTCGATCCCCACCGTGCGCATAGCAGACGGTAGCTAACGATTGGTCTCACGTCCGACAGGGTCGAACGGCGGGCGGCGGTCGTCGGGCTCTCGGCACGTGTCGTCGACGACGTCGGTGTCGTCGACGGAGGCAAATGAGGGCGCGGATGCAGCGGCGCCCCCCGGCGCGCCGCTGCTCAAGTGCACGCTGTGCCAGGAACGCCTCGAGGATACGCACTTCGTGCAGTGTCCTAGCCAACCGCACCACAAGTTTTGCTTCCCCTGCTCCCGGGACTCCATCAAGAGACAGCAAGGATCAGAGGTGAGTCATCCCGTTAATTCGTTTTGTCGGTCGATCTTTAATAAATATAGTTTTCTCAACGAGATTTTCAGAATGCAGGAAATTGAACTCAGTTGTCATTTCCAGGTTTACTGTCCGAGCGGTGAGAAGTGCCCGCTGGCCAATTCGACCGTGCCATGGGCGTTCATGCAGGGAGAGATCGCCACGATCCTCGGAGAGGAGTTCAAGCCCCCCAAGAAGGAGCGGGAGACTTAGGGACTCGTGGCGAAGAGTCGACTGTTCCTTTTGTCCCTCATCGCGTGAGAGCGCGTGAGGTGTAAGTCGCGGCATGCGGCCGTGCGTAGAACGCGCGGCTCCGCGGCGGGGCGGCGCGCATAGCGTCGTTCACACAGAGATCACTTGTATATAGATATCTTGTAAATAAGTAACCTGTATCGTAAACCACCGCCGACAGCGATCGGCGGCGGTGAACCGGCCCCAGACAGCGACGCCGGAGGGCGACGGATTTTATATTTATTCTGGCGAGGTGGCGAATGTGCGCCATCGCGCTTTTATATTCTGAAGCGTAGTAGGTACATATCCGTTTTGAAGGAATTTTCGATTATTTTACCGAGCCGAAGGCGGGCGTTCGCGGACAGATCTGACGGGTTGTCGTTGGTAGCTGGTCGAGTGGCGGCGGTGCCGATGGCGACTGATGGTGCCGCGCCGGTTTCACGGCGGATTCCTTCGGATGCCATTTACTTAGTTACCCGTAGGTCCCGAACCATAGTGAACTTGGCATTTATATTTATGTGATTCTTTTACAGTACGAGTATTATACGATTTATAATAATTATGATCATGACATTTATGTAGTCGAAAGTACTGATTGTAAAGAAGTAGTGTTTTGGATATTCGAGCGCACGCGCCCTGTACAGACGGTTTTTTAATATCGGCGCGCGCGCAAGATCATTATTTTACTGTGAAGCTATTTGTTCAGAGTGGATCGAGTTCCGTTACTGTATACGTTCGACGACACATTCGGCCCGTTGCGGTAACATTGTTTATGTTTTCGTTATATCGTTGAAATTATCTTATTAAATTCTGTATTGTCGTTTTACGCACATCTCTTAACTAAATGTGTTGTTTGAGTTGATAATTTTGTAAGTGGATAATGTTGTTAAGAGAGATACGAAGGGGACGCGAGTGCCTCAAGCTGGCCGTTTGTGGTTCAGCACAGCTTGCGGCGCGCGCTGTGGCGATGGCTAGCCAGTATTAGCGAAATCTGCACATTAGCTGTGGCGAGATCGCTCGGCTAGCACTCGAGGGCGTAACTAGTCATTTTGTGAAATGTCAAATTGTCAGAACCGCGTGCACGCGGCCGTTATAGGAACTCTTAAAACTCGCTGCTATTTGTATAAAGTGAAGTAATCATTGTATATTTAACATTATTATGGCATATATTATTAAACGATTCGTAGTGCATGTCAATTTCGAAGACTATCAGACTACGACCGTATACAATTTTGATATGTGTGATCTGATCGACTCACTGTGTAAAATTCTTGTACATGTGGGTAGTTTGAGTTTCATGTAAATAATTTTATAGGTATTTTAACTCTTGTGTAGTGAGTATTTTAATCCATTATTTCTATTGTATGTATTATAAATTGTAACTACTTCAATCACATTAGTGTTTAATTAAGACAAAAATATGTTTTGTCTTTAAACTTCAATTTGGTACATTCAATTAAATTGACATGTCTATTTATTTATTTTAGGTATATTTTTGTAAAATACAAATAATTGTGTTTGTAAATACATTTTCAACTTGTAACTGTAAATATAGTTTAGATAGTGGCTACGAGGCTGGTACAAGGTCAGCTTCTAATCCAATATGAGTAGGTGTGAGCCTTGTTATTTTAAACTCTAATGTTTGTAGGTAATTAATTCAAAGTAGTGAACCCAAGTACCTTTTTAACAATTACTGACGAAGCTTGTTATCAGTTGCTCTATTGACTATCATATGCGCTTTCATTTCTTTTTGAATATTTCCATTTCAAAGGATATTTTATTAGGGTTTGTTATTTGTCGGTGTTTTCTGATAGTTTCGAAATTGATGCGATAATATAGTTATCGGCGGAACGCCCACAGAAGGGCTCGTACATGTAGGAATATTACCTACCTAATTTTTTTTTCAAAGGTTTTTTTAAGCACAAAGAGTGCGTTATTTTTATTACTTTGATGTGTTAAATGTGCGTGTTTTTTGTTAATCATTCTATGTGTCTTTTAAATATTCGTCGAATTTTGAGAAGCATTTCATAATATTTGCTAAATCGTTATTATAAATAGCTACTACTATGGCTACCTTCAGATACAAGAAATACCTGCGTTATCTAACTGACACTGATGACATACATACAGTAGCATGGTTTCTTTTCTCGTCTTGGTCTGCAAGACTGCTACTTATACAAAAACCGTACATTTAACACGTCGAGTGTTAGTCCGCCTTTACCCTTAGGCTTGTTTGTAGAATTCGGTGACTACACACTAAACTGTATAATTTGTGAGACAATTGTCTGTCTCTTTCTTACAGTAAGCAGCAAATGAAATGCTTCGATAAAACGTTAATGTACACGTTGGTGGAATACAATTGATGTGATTTTGTACATATTATTTTATTTTCCTGATCCTTACCTATTTACCTATTTGCATGCAGAAGTTAGCTGATCACTGACATCTTGCCAAGCCTTGGCTGAAAAAAAAAGTTCATACATTGGATGTCGGCAGTGTGCTACTTACATATCCTTAGTAAATATTTATAAATTATAATAATTCATCAAGAGAATAGAGAATCAGGTAAGGAAATTAGGCTAGTTTGAATGAAAATTCATATTATACCTCTACTTATACCCATTTGAATCTGCGTTCGTCTCTCGCCCAGATATCATATGTATCGTATGATACAAAAGCTAAGTAAGATTAGTTCGTTGACAGTTATTGCTGAACATACCGTGGTATGTATGTTAAGACAAGCTAGACTGAGTCCCCAGCACTCGGAGTTAGAAGTTAATATACTATGGTATACTTATGAGTTTAAACTGACTAGCCTAGGAACATATTTATGAAAATGAACATTAAACGGTATCAGGGAATTGCGTGAAAAACATTTGCGCGACATTTGATAGGCATGATTATTCGATTTGCGCAATTGCGCGAAGAGACATTTGCGCGAAAATATTACAAAATTTCTAATTTGGAAATGGAGGTCATACAGAGATGCAGATTTCCCCATTGTGTAGTTTTCCCTCTTTCTTTCATTATATCTCAGTTTTCCTCACCCCTCCCCCTTCCCCCCATATAAATAAATATATTTTATCGTAGAGCGTACTATGTTACTACGCCGGACCCGCGTATCCTACAAAAGACTTAACGCGCACTTACTTTTCTACGGACTACACAAAGGTCAATATTTTTTATTCAGTAAAATTTCAAGAGGATCACTTTGAAACGTAAAATTTACCGCCTGTTCGGAATCGCGACCTGAAACCTTATTCTGTATGACCAATTGTGTCTTAACGCGCCCGCGTTACGATATCTGCATGGAATCACCGTATTGACATATCGTAACGCGGGCGCGTTAAGACACGATTGGTCGTACAGAATTAGGGGGCAGCACAAAAGGAGTCTCACTCAAAGAGATGTAAATTAAAATAAGCCGTTTGGATTAAAATAAGGTTTTACGATGCCACCAGATAATAAAAAAACTGCTACAGCTTCGGCACTTTTTGCGGGTTTACCTATCTGACTACAATGTTTAATTAATCGAGTAAGCGATGCAAACGAGATCTCCGAGTTAATTTGGGAAATCCGGCACTGTATGTATACGTTATAGTATGTATGTGGCAATGTTTGTGATGGCATAACTCTCGAATGCATTATTCGATTTTAATGACATTTAAACTTATAACTAATAACTTAATAAACCGTTAGGTATAGGTAATTGAATTTGACTACTTCGGGGGATTTTTGATAACTTTGATTGTTTTTGAGATATTAGGTTGAAAGAAATACAAAATATATTTCGCCTGTATCTTTTGAATGGTTGATCCGATCGATTAGAACATTTTAATCTGCTGAGATTACACCTACACTTATTATTCGGTTAAAGGATTTCTTTCAGACTGGGGTATTTGAAAAAAAAGGGGTATTTAGTGATACATTGTCTTGTGGGTTCTCATTTCCAAGAATATCGACTACACATTTCAAAAAGTAAAAGCACTTTTTTTAGCGGACTTGGTTTTTTTAAACTTTGGGGCGCGTTAAGAAGGTAAAGCTATTTGTATATCATGTAGGATAAAATGTTTAAGAGGGTTCCATAATTCAATAATGTATTGATATAATGGGTTCCAAAGGGGGTACTGAAACAAGATTGAAGTCTTGGAAAATGTCATAACGACCGGGTTTAAATAGTAGATTTCCAAATTAGTTTATTTAGTATAATATAAAATCTTTAAATTAATCTTCATAAATATCTTGAAAACCACCTCTATTAAGGACATATTGTGACCCTAACAGGGGTCGTTTTCAAGATAAAGAGATGAAAAGGATGATCAGCAAGCTCATCAAGGCTTCCAAGATTTTGTGAGGTGTTATTTGAATGAAAACTGGTATTTTTATTTATAATTTTTCTCTCAATAAGGTTTTTTTTTTTTGCGAAGCCAAGGGTGTCGTTAAGATCCAAGAATTACTTTTGGGATGTCATGCAAGGGGCTTGACTGCGCACATCACACATCTACAGCCCATTACTGTCCACCACAAATAGGAAAAACTTCAAAACTGTAATTTAACCATAATCACCACGCATCAGACAGATAAGTGATGGGAATCGATTTCAATGACGCTTTTATTTTACACGAAATGACGTGGAACAAGCATTAGGTAGCACAGTGAAAAAGTGCAATAGATGGCCTGATCGCTAACAGCGATTTCTTCCAGCCAACATAGTAGGAGAAACAATGTTATGGAAGTTTTGGTGATCGAAGTTAAAGCTTTGTTTGCACACAGAAAGAAGCTGCTGCCTATTTTGTGAAACCCGTTGGTCGACTTTTACGACATCTGTGACTGGAGGGGTAGATTTTTAAACCACGTCTACCCGAGCAACGGGTTTGAGAGATTTTTTAAATAGATTTAAACCTTTTCATATGAGTAAAATGACTTAAGCAATTTTTGTATTCTATCCACCCACTATGACGTACGGTTGGAATATCGTCCAATGAGTCGACTATCTGTACTCTCAAAGCTCTTTTATGTGACATCTTAAACATAATTATTTTACCGAAGAGAATGAAATATTTTGTATGCTACGCGGGTCCAACGTAGCAACGTAGAAAGCGGTATGAAGCTCTAGGCAGAAATAATTGATATGGAGAAAGAAGAGGGAGAGTTGGGGGAAGGAAAAACATATTGGAGGAAAATAGTCAAGCTCACCTGCTGGTGAAATCTGCATCTCTCTGCAACCTTTATTTCCAGATATATTAGGAATTTAGTATTTTGTAAGCTACGCGGGTCCGGCGTAGCAACGTAGGAGGTACGCTCTACGAAGGCGACATTTTTTTTTCATTGTACTACGGGGATGTCATTGGCTTTTATCTCATCTGATTATTCAAGTTATGATAAGGCCGAAGATGTAAGCGCACTTCGGAATCCTCAACAAACGGAGAAACTGGAAAAATCTTACCTCTAAAATGCCGGAACACAACAATTTAATAATTGATATTATGGCGACAGGCTGAGGTAAGATTGTGGTAGATAGCTAAGCAGACTTAAACAAAGTCCTAACACTAACCAAGTATGGCTATTAAAAAAAAAATGGTATGTTGGGTAATTTTTCATAACCTTTCAGGTTGGATTATTATTAAATGGAGTAGGGCTGGTCTATGAAATTAACATAAGATATCCTGATTTGAAAATATTTTCAATTGGTGGGCTGGGCTCAATTCAGTACTTACGATTTTTTTATCGTAAATTTTCAGACCATGCTTTGGAGGTACATGAAAAAGTTTTAACAATATGTTAAAACTTTTTCATGTACCTCCAAAGCATGGTAGGTACATAAGTTAATACCTGCAGGTATTAACCTATTTACCTATACATATTCACATCATTATTTTCAACATGAAGCCATTATTTTTATACGTCTGCTCTGTCATAACTTGTGTATCAGTCTTATCATATAATCACACTTGATAGGTACCAAATGAATCTAGGTAACAGTGAGTGAACATGTGAGTAAAGTCACTAATTATTCTATACGATGTCACGGTGACTTTTCGGTTAAAAGCTGTAGAACCAGCCGTTTTCCGGCTTTGGGTAGACTATTCTCTAGTGAGTGATACTTAACCAACCGTTGACACCTTAAATAGAGTAGTTTCTATGTGATATCCAACCTTAAGCAATGCTTACGGAACTTCGCGAAACTCTACGACGTCATCTTCTTTCTATAGACCGGCCTCTGTGGCATTTTACAACCCTGACAACTTGTGGTAATATTAACGGAACTAGGTAGGTACTCATATTTCTTTTTTGTAGTGAGTGGTACCAACCCTTGACACTATGTAAGAGTGGTTTCTATGTGATATTTACAACCTTTGACTAACGCAATACTAACGGAACGGAAGTCATACCTACTTTTTTTGTACGACTTTTGGGAGGTGCTTGGCCTTCATCTCACCTGATTTCATGTTATAATAAGGCTGAAGGTAGAAGCGCACATCACCGGAATCCTCAATAAACTGATGAACTGGCTATATTTCCTCTAAAAGCCGTCACACAACACAAAAATTCATAACCCGCGATGGGACTCGAACCCGCGTCTTTTCCTGATATAATTTAAGAATTGTTGGTATGGAGACTATGTTATCGTTTTTCTATAGACTAGTCTCTGCAGTATTTTACAACCCTGACAACTTGAATTAATGATAACGCAACTAGGTAGGTACACACATTCCTTGTCGTCATCGTCTTTGTAATGAGTGGTACCAACCCTTACTACCAATGCTGCACTATGCCACACTCCTCGACGTCGGTATTTTACAATTCTTGACAACTTGAAGCTAACTGTATGGATTTATTGGTGCCTATAGGTACCTACTCTATTTATCATCATTCTGCCCTGATCCCACGCTAGGCGGTATTCGCACAACTCTTCCACTCTCATTAGCTGTCAACATCCACGCCTTTCATTCCCATGTCCTCTTTCACATGACCTCATTCATCTATCTCTTCTGCCTTCCTCTGTCCGCATGTTCGACCATGCTCATATTCATAACCCTTTTAATCAATCATCCCACATAACATGTCCATACCATGATAACGTAACACTCCACTGTTTTTTACAACTGGCGCCACTCTCAAACTTCGCTATACCTACCCCGTTGACTGACTCTATTGGACTTGTAGGCTCACGCCACTATGGAGGCAATATACTTGGAAACGATTAATACAATATTGATAAATACAAAAACAATAGTGACGCTTATATTTTTTGGAGTCACGAATTTTTTATACTTATTCACAGACGTACTGTCAATAAGTATAAAAAAATAAAAATCTATGTTTAATGATAAGAAATAATAGAAAAAAAAAAAATTTTTAAATTAACACTGAAGTTAAAAATCTGTCGCAAGAAGCGTTAAATAAAAAATATCGTAGAATGGTTCTATTTTAACTCGACCTAATAATTAGTTTGTGAGCACTAACATTTTGTTTCCTTGTTTGCAGATCGGAGCAACGCAAATGGGACGAGCGAGAGGATGCCGGAACCACTATGTCTGACAAACAGATGAGGGTTCGCCCACTACGGTATCCAGTCGATCGATATTTGGTAAATATACAGCATTTTATTTACTCGTCTCCTATACCGATTAACTTAAATGCCTCTGTTGGTTCGCCTAGCGGTGTCAGATCCAGAGGTCCCAGGTTCGATGGGGGGGAGTATAATATTGTGTTTGGTTTATTTAGTGGTAGGACTTTGTTAGCCATAACAGCAATTCTTAAATTGTTGTCGGAACACAACAATTTTAGAATTGCTGTTATGGCTTTTATTTATTAAAAGTAAGATGGCCATTCCGTTTGATGAGAAATCCGGATGAAGTGCGCTTGCACCTTCGGCTTTATGATAACTTGAAAAATCAGATGAGAAGGCCAAGCACCTCCCAAGTACAATAATATTTTTTTCACTCACATATTACAATAACTCTCAGTAGTTTATACTAGTTTCAACGTCATTCCCCTGCCCTTATCCCACGCTAGATAGAGTCGGCACACCATGATCTCTTTCAACGTTTAAAAATCTTATTTAACTTTTTCAGGTTGAGAGCAGTAAAATGTTTGAAATGGTCAACATCATAGATGACGAAATTTGGAATCCTGAGCCAGCTCTCAGGCCCGAAGATGAAATAATACTAAAAAAACTTCACGAAATGCTGCAGTCGACCGCAGACGACCTGAAAGAGCTGTCTAAAGAACTCTTTAAATTTCACGAACCAGGGGTCCAAGTTAAAACGGAACCTACTCCGCTCGACGAAGAGTTCAATGAAAAAGTTCACATTGAAGAAGTCGTCAATGCCAAGTTCCACGGATATAAAATAACTGAAACAAAACACGTTCCTGAAATGAAACCACCTAATGATGTGTGTGCAATAAAGCCAATTAACACACATATGCCTAAAATAATGAACACTGGTGCCCAAAATACGAAAACTATACGACCAATACTTAAAAAAAACTTAGAAATATCGCGTACTAGGATAATACAAATCAATGATAGTCAAGATAGTGGTAAGAATAAAAAGCTAAATAATGGTATGGCCTACAAGGCACCTACTGTTACTTATAATGAATTCTGTTATAAACACATCGAGCCCGAGGTGAAACATGTGCCTCAGAAACTAAAAGTTCAAGATATGCCTTGCATTAATATCAGAAGTGAACTCAAGGAACAAAAAGTTCTGCAATTAGATATTTTACCTGATAGTAATTATTTAAAAGAAATGAACCCAGCTAAAAGTAATGTGTCAGTAGTTACATTACGACATGATATACCACAAAAAGTTCCCGCCAAAGTATCTGAATATGTGGAAAGTCCACAAATACCAACTTCATGTCCCAACTCCACTAAGACTGCAAGAAAAATTTCTAAAATATCTACATGTGATAGCAGTGGGTCTGCTAATAATATTAGCTCAGATGCTCAAGTCAAACTAAACACACAGAAACGTATAATCACATCTATAAGAAACTCGCCAAAAACTTCTGCTCGCAGCCGTAACACAAAAAATGTGACACACAAAAATGATCAATTGAATCGAGCAAGGGTAAATTTAGATGAATGGAAGAACAAATTGAATACAGTTTATGGATCGTCTATTCCAAAAAAAATCAAACCACCAACGAAAAAACAGGCCACCTTTTCCAGACCTCTAAATAACACTGAATATATCCCATATTCTCATTTAACTATAGGAGGAGTAAGAGTTAGTGATATAGAAAAAGAAATATCGAATCTTCCAATCAAAAACGACATACCCCTGAATCCTATTCTTGATAAAATTATGAGTAGCAGAGAGAACTCATTTCACAATGAAAGTTCTAAGAATCGAGTAAAAGACAGTCAAAATATCCTTACTACTTCAGATGAAAATTTACTACAAGAAGTATTAGACATAGAAAAAAGTGTGAGTGATACGCTATCTAAAAACCTAAAGAAACAGATAAATGAACCTATAAAGCCGCCAAGTGTTTCGAGTGGAAGTAGCATTGAAAAGGTAAATGATAGTTATGCTGATGATTTTGAAGAAGAAAAATCTGATCGCAGTGATAATGTGGGCAATCGTCAACTGGCTGATGACAAATCATCAGATCATAATAATTCAATCAAGTCTAATTTATCAGAAATAGATGGTCCACCATCTTGTGAAAGCGATGATGACAAGGGTAAAGATGAAACAGGACCCTCTACTAAAATTAAAGATATTACTTACGTAAAATCTAATCTTTCGTTCAAAGATTCTGTAGATATATTTGAGTTTATACATTCTGTTGATATGCAAGACACTGCAACTCAAAGTAATAGTCTAAACATAATCACTCTGAAAGAAACACAGACTTCACCCATGGCCATGACAGATAGGGTAAACATACAACCAACCATACACAACGATTTGTGGCCTGCTATAGACCCAAGACGCGAGGTAGAAAAGATGTTCGAAATGGAGAAGGACTTTATAAAAAAAATAATTATAGACGAATACGGAGATTTAATAGAGAAAAACATCAGAAAACCTTCAACTTCTTATGAAAATAGAGCAGAAAGTTCAAATAATGTTTCTGCAGCACAAAAGAATACCCAGACTTCTCCAGCACGTGTAAAAAGCGTCATGACTTCACCTAAACATACTAAGACAAGAACAACTTCACCATTCAACCTCTCGGTTCCTATTCACCAACAAACGAGCCCTATTATATGTGTGACATACGAGGAGGTTAAAATTGACGTTACAAATGAAGTTGATGATATTTCCGTAAATTTGTCTTCCCCAAGGTTTAGTCTTCGCCTTCCGCAAAATTCAAGAGAAGTTTTCTCCAATCTTGATGCCCGCAGCCGAGCATCTTCAAGAAAAAGTGCAAATAAAATAAGTTCCAATGACAAATCGAGCAACAAAACTATTATAAAAACAACTGAGAGCTCCAGTTCGGTTGACGCAGATAATTCATCATCAGAACTGAGCAGTTTAGGGGAGGTCAGGACGAAGAGGCTCCGGAGAAGGGTACCATCTGTTTCGGAATGCAGTTCATCATCAGTGGTGTCGAAGTACAGCTGCGACTTTATGTCAATGGGTATACTGCCGCTGCGGAGTGAAGGAGAGGTCAGCTTGGAGCAGGCGGCGAAAAGAGCACACAAAATGCGCAGTGAAGGAGAGACTAGTCTCGAACCATTATAACGATTATTATTATAATGTGACTGGTAAATAAGATAATTACCTACTGTAAAAATAATAATAGTGATATTTTCTGTCTAAAACTCGATGTGTGGCACGTAATTTATTATGTTGACGATGCGGTTTTGAAAAAAGCTGTTTAAAATAGACATTTTGAGTCATGATGAACCATTCAATAGTGCCTTACTCATAATGATTCGATCATGTTTATTCTGTTGACGCATGAAGTATCAGTACAAAAATGTTAGTTAGGTATTGTATTAGGTTTATTTAGTAGTTGTAAGTGATAAATAAATTGTTGTAGGTAGGTTCGAAGTACCTTACATTTAAATGTTAATTTTGTACCTAGTTAATTTGTTTATAGTAGATGATAGGTGTTTATTTTTAGTAGGAAGGTGCTAGGCACTTACCGGCATACTTGATTATCATGTACCTAATCAAAACATTATTCTAGGTAGGTATACCTATGTAATGTAATGCCTATGTAATACCTATACCTACCTACCTACTCAAAATGGTTGAAAACTATATTTCTTCATACCGAGCTGAGACCTTTGTACAACAGCTGTTGTTCATTAAAGATGAATTCTATTATTTTCTATTATTACTCCCATCCGTAGACCATGCCCATCCCACGAAACAAACATGATACATAATAATCACGTAATGCATGTAATGTTCATAGTTCTATCACTTGCCATACGAATAAAAAAAAAACCGCAAATAGAAAGTGGCGTGAAAACTGATGTAGTTTTTTGTTGCTTGTCCTTCATCTCTATCCTGATTTTCCCGATGTTTCTGCGGTGTTGCGCCATCCGTGATCGCGGGTCGCGGGCAGACTGAGATATATATAGGTACCTACCTAGTTTTTTGTTTCGTTTCAAAATAATGTGTTCATAACGCGAAAGCTTAAAACAGATTATCAGTGTTCGACTCGTAGGTATGCAATATGGTCATTTACCTCATGGTGTCTTGACATTATTTACCGGCCGAACCGGCAAATTTTTTGAATACTTCTACGCTGATAGTCAAGAAATTCCGCCGATCTGTTTCTTACTTACTGTAATTGTCCGGTTTGGCGCTACTGATATGTCTTCAGAATAACAATAACGAATCAAGCAGCTGATTTTTTTTTGCGTTTTATGTGTCGAATCGCACGTGTCTTCAGCCTGTCAAACAGCCTGTGGTGTGTTGTGTATAAGGGTCATATTTTCGTCTTCATATTATTGAATATAACGCTTTGCTGGGATTATGCTATGATACCTATTATAATATAATAGGTAGTGTTCCGGCCGATTCTAGTTCTGTATTCAACGCTAACTACAGGGTTTAATACATATTCTATCAGGTATTCTCTTTGGGTAGGTATCCATAATCGGGAAAAGGAGATGAAAGTGGCTCTAAACGTACATAATGTAAATGTAACGGTTATAAATTTTTTCTTCATCTTTAATGAGGCTTAGGACTGTGAACGAAAATAAATACACGTTGGCGTATTTAAAAAGTTAATCACCTATGTAGGTACCTACAATGGTTATTCATTGCTATTATTCACACACATTGACTCATCAGCAGACGAATATCAATCATAGAAACTATTATTTTCTTAGATTCACTCACTACTAAACAAATATCATTCACACAAATTCACTTATTAGCAGACGAATAACAATTACAGAGACTATTATTTACTTAGATTAACTCACTACTAGATGAATATCATTAACAGACGAATATCAATCACAGAGACTAATAGACGAATATCATTCACACAAATTCACTCATTACCAGACAGACATCAATCACTGAAAATATTAGTTATTTACTTAGATTCACTCACTGCTTTGCCGCTCTGTTTCGCGGTGAGATCACGTAACAAATCTTGGATCAGGCTAATATTTGACTATTATAAAATAATATAATACCTAAGATTCCAATACCTATTACAAATATGCATTCCTAATATTAGGTTACCTACACCTATTATGAATATATTAGTCACACCACACCTCTAGATTGATTATGTTTTTCAGCAACAGCATTTACCTAGTTATATTTTAGTTAGATCCTAAATGATAGCATAGAAATATTTTTGTATGGACAATAGTCTCGTAAATTGAGAATTATACGACGCAATAAATTCACATTACGGGGTTGCTGGAAAACAAAGGAAAGCTAAGCATATGTTTATGTACCTACCTTTATATTAATCACCAATTCATAACAATAACAAACTGGGATCTTGTTTGTTTTGTTCGTTTCTATGCCGTCGTTTGAACAGTTTCATTGTGCTGTTGGTACTTAGTGCACGTAAAGATGAAGTTGCTCGTATTTCTGCTGCTGATGGGTATAGTTTGGGCTAAGTCGTCGATTCCTGGGCCTCACTACGACTGCGCGTATTGTCAGCCGGAGCAGATTCACATTGCATTTGGAGGTAGGTATTCGTTTTCACTGACCTATTTGTTCATAGGAAGGAGGTAGGTACGTACCTACAATTTTTTTATGAACCTTCGATTTTGTGAAATTCACCCTATCATAGCCATTGATTGACATGCTTGCAGATAAAATGAAATAGGTAATTGTGATTTTAAGAATGTAATTTATTTGTCTATATTATATTCTATATATAAGTATAAGCAATATAGGTACCTAGTAATGCATTAAAGGTAGTGCAATTGGGTAGGGTAGCGAAGTAGTAGGCTACTTACCTCAGATAAGGTACATGGTTTTAAATACCTAGATTTTATTCACATAAATATTGCCAACAAAAACTGAGTAGTGTTTTTTTTCATTAACCAATACAATGTTTGACTAAACACTAGGTTCTCATTAACAGTTACTAACATAGATATACAGGGCCACTGAGGCCAACTCTGAAACCGTGAGAGTTATCGAAAAGTCATGTTAGTTTAGAGTTAAATGCTCAATTTAAAAAAAAAAGTTCTGCATTTAAAAAAAACTAGTTTTTTTTATAGTTCTTCTGGAAAAGTGAGTTTGAAAAATTTTTTTTTTTGCATATTTGAGTTGGGCACATAGTCATGTGCCCAAAGTTGTTGGAACACTTTCTAAATAGAGAATTTATAAATTCATCTTTATGCATTTTAAAAGTTGTATGTTCAGACCTAACATGACTTTTCAATAAAAGTTTTTGAGACTTGGCCTCAGTGGCCCTGGAAAAAAACTCAACCTGTATCACCTACCTATGAGTAAGCATACAAATTCAGCATTATAAAATAAAGATTATCAGCATAAATTAAGTAGTACAATTAAAACAGCAATAATATTACTGTTAACACACATACAAACAAAACAGTGGGTTAGTTTCTAGCTATAGTGCTTATTACGCTGTCCTACACTCAGTTGTCCTAATTAAGATCTCGGCTAGGAAGCTATTTAGATGCTTCTTACTACACCATTCTTAATGCAGATGCTTAATCATATTGCTTGTTTTGAAAATAATTTCAACTGCTCAGTCCAGTGGTAAGCCCACCTTGTTTGTACCATTAAAGAAAAGTGATAGAAGTTTCATTTCATTTTTTAGTATTTTTTTAACAGTGATCTTAAAATGTGTAAGTACAGTTTAATCTCTAGTGTAGACATCTTTAAATTATAAAAATATAAAAAAATATATATAAAAATATAAAAAAAAAAAAGTTCTGATTCTATTGCTTTTGTTATTTTAACTTTAAGAGCTGTTGGTTTTCCAATAAATAAATAATTGAATCGGCTCAGTCTTGGAGGAGTAAACAGGGGAATTATAAAACGTCCATATTGACAAGGTTTTAGTAATCACACCTTTGCCTTAACATAACATAAAACCAGGTGAAATGAACACCAAGCGCCTCACTTTCGTATAATAATAAAAAAAAAACATTGTTTTAATCAATAGAGTGGCACAGTCAAGAGGATCAAGAACTTTTAGTTTAAGCTGGACTGGAATAGCCCATTTATTATTGTTCACCAAAATGTAAAAAGAAATGGCACAATCTCCACGCTTGACAGACAGATCGGTGTTCCCAGTTTTGGTTTAACATACAATATTATATTTTTTAACAAGAGACCATATTCCTATATAATTCTAAACTAATATACAACAATACAAATTATATTATCTAAAGTATAATGAATTGATAACATTTTCCTGCATAGCCTACCTCCATAATTAATGTTCCACTATTTCTTGCGGCTAACCTGAAAAAAAAATTGCCTAAATTTTTCCCCCATGGTATGTATGCTATTTTTTATATATGATGACTTAGCTTATGACCTCTAACTTGACCTCTTATCTCTCACTTGTTCGACGATGGAAATAACGAATCAAGCTAGTGAGACAAATGTTTCATAGAGCAAGACAAGCCATAAAACTTTTTTCTCAGAGCAAGGATGAGGCACTGGTTCTCCCGTGCATCGATAGAACACGGAAAACCGTTAAGCGCCGGACCTCAATGCCAAACGGTTTGCCGTGTTCCATCGAGAGATGTTCCATCAGAGGATGACCGCTAGTTCAATGGACCTTTACATCCAGGTCCTACTACCAGTGTTGTGATCATTCAGCCATATCGGCTAAAAGAGCCAGCGATGCAGTTGCCAGCTAGACCACTTGATGGTAGATCACACCAACCCCTTTACCAGCATCTCACAGGTTCTGCTACCAGTGTTGTGATCATTCAACCATAACTGCTAAAAAGAGCCAGCAATTCAGTTGCCAGCTAGACCACTTGATGGTAGATCACACCTACCCCTTTACCAGCATCTCACAGGTTCTGCTACCAGTGTTGTGATCATTCAGCCATAACTGCTAAAAAGAGCCAGCAATTCAGTTGCCAGCTAGAGCACTTGATGGTAGATCACACCTACCCCTTTACCAGCATCTCACAGGTTCTGCTACCAGTGTTGTGATCATTCAGCCATAACTGCTAAAAAGAGCCAGCAATTCAGTTGCCAGCTAGACCACTTGATGGTAGATCACACCTACCCCTTTACCATTTTCTCTAATACTGCCATATTGATTGGAAAACACTGGCCCAAGTGGAGTTCAATGGATTAGCGATCCCTTTCAGTGAGACTGCAGAATTTGGGAGAAGCGTTTGACCGCACCCTTTCTTGAGAGGCTCAGATGGAGGCTACCAGCCGTAAGCTGTTTGCGTCTGCCGCCGGTACTCTAAGACAGTAACTTTCTCCTTACTACTGCTAGATCGCGCTTCGGTGCAAGCACGATCTTAGCAGCAGTAGGTCTGTCCAGCTCCCCGTGCTTGACTAAGCCGCTTGAAATCTTTACCACTCTGCAGATCAGCTCAACAAGCTCGAGCGTCTCAAAATCTAGTCCATAAAAGCAGCAGAACAGCTTGGTAGCAAGCCAGGCGGACTTAAGCAAAATCCTACCACCGAGCAAACCATGCACAATATGTGACTTCCCCTGGGGATCTAACCCGAGACCTCTAGATTTGACACCGGTGGGCGAACCACTACACCACAAGACGGTAAATTTATGTGTGCCGTTGGACATCTTCACATTCTTCTTCACAATTTTTATTGTAATCATGTGACTCTGCTGAATAATCCAGTAATATTCCAGTTAATCCAATTATGGTCTGCGGCTTTTGTAACATAACATAACAGGTGAGATAAAGGTCAATGCTTGTCGCTTGCTCGTCGTAAGTACAATAAAAAAAAATGACCATAATGAAACTGGCGGTTGTTAGGTACCTATCTATTATTCTAGTTAATTACGGTTATGGCTGTTCGGGTTTTTTAAGGAATTAAAGATTTATTTAAGAAATATGACTTTTATTATAACTTTCGCTAGCACTCACTGACGCCATTACATAGACTCTATGACTATAGACAAGTAGGCATCTCTTGGAAAGCCACAGAACATAGGCTATACAATAGTAGGTACTTACTTATATTTTATTGCCTCTTACAAAACATTTTAATACCACCCCTCAAGAAAATATTGAAAAAATGAATATGGTAGTATAAACATGTTTGTTTTACATAAACATAACACTACTACTATAAAGAAGTTATACAGGCTCTGATAACTTAACTCTACTACTAAACTAGCACATAAACAGTCTCTCCCTTAATTTTTTAAACAATGTTCCCCCCAATGTCTTAGTAAAAATGTCTCCTACTTGGTTACTTGTATTTATATATTTTAAACAAATGATGCCCTTTTCCACTTTTTCTTTTACAAAACTTTTCTTAATTTCTAAATGCTTTACTCTACCAGTGGTCATATTGGCCATTTTAATAGTGGACTGATTATCTTCAAATAATGTGATCTGACCCACATGAAAATCAAAATCTACCAGCAAGGCTTTGAGCCAACAAGCTTCACTGGTCGCTTGGCTCAATGCCACAAACTCAGCCTCAGTTGAGGACAAAGCGACCGACTGTTGCTTTCTTGTAAACCAAATCACAGAACACCCAAATACCTTAAATATACATCCAGTAGTTGATTTTCTATCAGTACACCCACCCCAGTCACTATCAACAAATCCAATAGCATCATCATCATAATCGTTCCTAAACTTAAGACACAAATGTAATGTCCCCTTAATGTATCTTAGAACATTCAAAAGTAGCTTGTACATAAGTTTACTAGCACATACTTGATATCTACTCAAAATACATACTACAGCACATAGATCTGGCCTGGTTGCAACAACAACATACATTAATTTTCCAATCAATTTTCTACATTTATTTTCAATCTCTTTACTTTCAGGTCCATCTCTTATTAATAATTCAAACTTGAAATTTTTATCAATTGGCAATGACAAGGGTTTGCAATCTGACATGTTGTACAAAGTCAACAGTTCCTTCAAATAATCTTCCTGAGAAAGATAGGTTATCCCTATTTCCTGTCTCACATTTATTCCTAGATATTTGGTTATTGTTCCCATTTTCTTCATTTTAAAATTACTACAAAGAGCATTGCTCAGGGACTCACACTCCTCCTTATCATTTCCAAAATACAATATGTCATCAACATACAGTAATAAAAATATTTTCTTATTACCTTTACATTTTGAGTACAAACAGAAATCTTTGTCAGAAGGGTTAAAACCTAAACCTAGCATGACATCATCAAAAGTTTTATTCCAACGCTTGGGGCTCATTTTCAAGCCATAAATTGATTTGTTAAGCTTACAAAATTTAAATTCTGATTTTAATCCTTCTGGCATATGTAAATATACCTCTTCCTGCATTGCACTGTTTAAGAATGCATTACAAACATCCATTTGCTGGACCTCAAGATTCATTTTAGTAGCTACAGCCATAAACACACGAAAAGTATTTAAAGTTGCTACAGGAGCAAACAAATCATAGTCACTAATATACTTTTGTTCAAAACCCCTAGCTACTAGTCTAGCCTTATATTTAATATCATTTTCTTCACTCTTTTTCTTCTTGAGAACCCATTTTGTGCTAATAATTTCTTTCCCTTTGGGCACATTAGACACTAAAGTCCAAGTATCGTTATCCTGAAGCTGCTGAAGCTCAGTTTGCACAGCTGCCTTCCATTGTTCAGCTTCATCGGATATCATCGCATCGGAATAAGTGATACCCTCACTTTCCACGGTCATACCAACTTCATAGTCCTGAAGCGCTAGTGGTTTCTTGACCACTCTTCCACTTCTTGTTTTCTGTTTTATTTCCTTATTCTCTAACACTTCAGGTTCTGGTTCTGGTTCATCATCTGACACCTCTGGTTCTGGTTCAAGGTCTGATATGTCTGGTTCTGAATCAAGGTCTGGTACCTCTGGTTCCGGTCCATGGTCTGGTACCTCTGGATCCTCACCTGTTACATCTGATTCCTCCTCTGGTAGCTGACATATATTGTCCAACAGAATAACATTCTCTTTCCTTTGTTTCTCTATATTTACCTTTTTACAGTTTTCTGTCTGGAGAAGAACGACATCCCTTCTAACCAGTACCTCATTTCTTTCTTTAATGAAAACTCTGTATCCCTTTGAACTTTCATATCCTACGAAAAGTCCTTTTTCACCCTTAGCATCCCATTTTAACCTCTTTTCTTTTGGAATATGGACATAAAGTTCTGATCCAAACACCAATGTCAGTTTGCTGATATCAAAGTCCTTACCTTCCCAGAGTCGGAACGGAGTTCCACTACTGTATCTGCTTTTAGATGTTCTATTGAGTACATATACCACTGTATTAACAGCTTCTGCCCACAGCTCTTTTGGTAGTTTCTTTGCATTTAACATAGACCTAGCAGCCTCAACCAATGTTCGCATGTCACGTTCAGCCCTACCATTCTGTTGTGGTGTGTATGGTATAGTAGTCTCATGTAGGATACCTTTGCTATGCAAGAACTGTTTCATATCTTTATTTACAAACTCACCCCCATTGTCAGTACGAATTTTCTTAACTACGCACCCGGTGACCTTTTCTGATGCTGCAATAAAGTTTTTCATGTTCTGGAGCACCTCAGACTTCTGCACCATGAAGTAGACCTGCCGATAGTTAGTAAAATCATCCTTGAGAAGTAGAAAATACCGTGACCCACCAATAGAGCTAACCTCCATCGGCCCACATACATCCGCATGTACCAACTCTAGCGGTTTCTCTGTAGCACTCTCACTGTCTTTGAAAGGTAATTTGTGTATTTTCCCTTTCATACATGCTTCACATGTTGTCACACTATCGTCTGTATGCTTGATATTGTTCATTTTTAACACATCTCTTACAAGTCTATAATTCTGATGACAAAGTCTCTCATGCCACACATTTACACTGGCCACAGCAGAAATGTCCTCGAATATGAAGTCCATCACATAAAAGTTACCTTCGCGTACCCCTAATGCACATAAATCATTGTCTTTGTGAACTAAACATTTTTCATCAACAAATGACACTTTGAAACCCTTGTTTGTGATACTAGGCACCGAAAATAAGTTAACTTTCAAGTCCGGTACATACAACACACCATGTAAAGTTGTATTTATGTAAGTTTGTCCATCAAAGGCCTTCAGTTTCACATCACCGACGCCAACAACCGGCAGTCGTCGTCCATCACCAACAATAACGAACCTGTTTGACACTGACAGTTCTTTATAATTTATGAGAAAAGTGCGTTCAGAAATCATATGAGCACTCGCTCCACTATCAACTAACCATTTCCCATTTTGACTGAGATTAGATTCTACATCCAAAATGTCTGTGGAATATGCACCTGCAACAAAAGCATTATTTTTGTTGCCAGAAACATTCTTTGCACTGTTACACTGAGATTTTAGATGTCCAGTTTTATGACACTTGAAGCACTTGCGAGTATCTTTATCACTTTTACATTGTGACATGAAATGTCCGATACGTCCACACTTGAAACATTTTATAATCTTGTTATTGTTATATTTCCCTGGCTGTGCATACAATGCTACACTTTCACCTTCACTGGCTTTTGACTTTATCCTCTCTTCTTCTATGAGTAGCCTTGCAACCAATTCATCGTAGGTTTGCCTGCTCGGCTCGACTGATTCCCATGCAGATATGAAGTGACTTAAAGTTGATGGCAAGGACATTAATACTTTAGTTATCATGAACTTCTCTGATACTTCTTCACCAGCTTGATTCATCTGCGTTTTTAATTCTTGCAGCTTTGCTAGAAACGTTGCCATGTCCGCACCCTCTTCAAATTTAAACTGGAAGAACCGCTGTTGTAAGATATGTAAGCTTGTGCTTGACTTTTGCTCATATACAGAATGGAGCTTTGCCCACATCTCCGCAGCAGTCTTGCATGATAAAATGTGAACCATTACACTCTCACTTAACCTCAAAACAATTTGTGTTTGTGCTTTTGCATCTTTCTTCCTCCACTCTTCACTCCCATCTGTGGGTTTAACTTCTGAGCCTTCTACTATTTTGTAAACATCCATGCCCCTCAGTAGCACTGAGACTTGGAACTTCCATAGATTCCAATTTTTCTGGCCTTGCAGTTTGATGGCCCCCAAGGCCCCCACTCCAACTGCATCCATGATCGTAGGTTATCGTCACGCGCACGCTGATTTATACTTTTGCCTCTGCCTCCCTGGCACCGCAAACCCTCAGCCACCCCGCACGTTGGTTCCTTGCCGCCGGCGAAAAATAAAAGCCCGCCAACCCAACGCCCCTCAACGAACACGCCACGCGGTCGCCGCCGTATCGTTGATCGTTGTTGACCTCTTGACACTTCCAATTCCTTTTATCCACGAAACAGAGTTATGAAGCAGACTGGGCCCATAACCTGTTCGGGTTTTTTAAGGAATTAAAGATTTATTTAAGAAATATGACTTTTATTATAACTTTCGCTAGCACTCACTGACGCCATTACATAGACTCTATGACTATAGACAAGTAGGCATCTCTTGGAAAGCCACAGAACATAGGCTATACAATAGTAGGTACTTACTTATATTTTATTGCCTCTTACAAAACATTTTAATAATGGCAGAGCTGAAGGTAACATGACGAATTCTAAGATATATTATGATTAACATTCCACATCTCTATAAACATTTCAATACCTAGGTAGCTCTTGACATGGCACAAGAATAGAGAAATAATCATTCAAATATATGCAATAAACATAATGGTAGCTACATAAATATATACACTTTACTACATATATATTAGTGGATTTACTGGTTACCTATTACATTTTCACTTCGGAACTGGATGGAGTATTAAATAGCAGTTCATCTGAAACCAACACTGTGTTTATCAGATACCTATTGATAATTTATTTTTGAAGTGAAAACTTCTTTAGGCGCGTTGGGCATTTTAAGATAGGAAAAAACCATTCGCGACACCATCACCATTCAATACACCTTACCGACACCACTTTTGAGACATTTGACTTGAAAACATTTCACGTTATCTTTACGATTCTAAGAGATACGGGTAAGGACCGTTCGAAGACTGCCTCTACCTAAAGACCACAAACTTCAAGTTTTCACTTCTGTCGGCACTCCGGAGTGCCACTGCTCTTTTTTTTTCGACTCGCACGGAATCGCTGGTTTTTGCTAGCGTTACGACTAATGCTAGCAAAAGCCAGCGATCCCGATCCTAACTCTGGTGGTAGTACCTGACCAGTACCAAGCAGTTGGATGTGTTCCGTGTGAAAGGCCGGAGAGCCAGTGCCTTTGGGTGATCTTCCTCCATCCTAGACCTCATCATTGCCTGTGCAATTGCCTTAGCTTGAATTGTAAAAAGAAATATACCTACTATCAGAAAACCAATCTATAATAGATTCGTTAGGCTAATTTGTAGGTAGGTAGGTAAAATGTAATATGATTCAAACGAAGCTTGACTAAACTATAATAAACTAAGTTCCAATCATCATCAAAATTTAATTAAAGCCACATTACAGCAGCAACAGGATGCTTTGTATGGTATTATCACATCCTGTACTTAGTTAATCAAAATGTACAAAACATCAAAACATCTCAATATATGTTTAACAATATATGTTTGTCCTGTGTTTGGATGTTGTATTATGTATCTTCCTCAACCACCATCTGATATCCTCTTACTTGCACGCCATCCTCGATCTTGTGCATGTCATTCATTAAGCAAAATAGAGCCAGAATAATCATACCAAAAGAGTTTGTGTTATTATTACCTAATGTGGTTTACATTTTGATTAACTAAGTACAGGATGTGATAATACCATACAAAGCATCCTGTTGCTGCTGTAAAGTGGCTTTAATTAAATTTTGATGATGATTGGAACTTAGTTTATTATAGTTTAGTCAAGCTTCGTTTGAATCATATTACATTTTACCTACCTACAATATTCAACACACAAATACTTGTCCCGGATGGGAATCAAACCCACAACCTACAGCGCAGAGGGCAGAGCTACTACTTACCAACTGAACTGCGAGGCCAGTTAAATACTTTTAATACCTTATTTTACACTTTATATAGGTCCGTTATACCTATATAAAGTGTAAAATAAGGTATTAAAAGTATTTATTAATTTAACCGAAAAACTAAAAACATATATGATATATGAAAAGAAAAGAAATGATTTATTTCTCTCACAAAAAAACAAAGAATCCTAAAGCTAAGCTAGGTGAATGAATAGGTGTATGAATACACTAGCACGCTAGGGACTTCGTTTTCGTGTATCCCGTGGGAATTTGTGAAATTTCGTTCATAGTGCACCCCTACACTACGAAAGGCTTGGGCTTTGCATTGGGTTGTCAGTCAGCTTCACGACGATTTTATACAGTAAGATATGTAATTACAAAACATTTTTTAACTATCATTTTGTCTATCGTAAAAACGGTAGGTGTTACCATAAAAGTTCAACTTAGTTCACCGAACGTTAGTCACCGAAGATATGTCCGACGAACTGGTCATAGAGAGGGAACGTAGGGCTCTGTCATAGTGAGGTGCAACATGCTTGCTCGCAGATTTGCACGGTGTACAGCGGCAGTCAAGGTAACTCTTTTTAAAGCCTATTGTACATATTTCTACACGTGCAGTCTGTGGGCGAAGTATACACAGAAATCCTACAATGCCCTACGAATCCAATACAATAACGGCTTCAGGATGCTGTTGAGGCTGCCACGGTTTTGTAGCGCTTCAGGGATGTTTGCAGACGCGCGCACTGATGACTTCTTTGCAATTATGCGAAAAAGAACTGCATCCCTGATGCGCCGCATACGTGGGGGCACCAACAGCCTTCTGGCTGTTGTTAATGAAAATCTCTGCTCAGGCTACATGAGACACTGGTTGGCTGTACTTAAGCCTCGCACTCCACTAGTGTCTCAATGATTCTAAAATATTATAACTAATCAATTTCTATAATAATTATGTTCTAAACTAACATAGATTATTATAAGTTATTTAATTGTTAATTGTTACTAACATTGGTATAGTATAATATGGATCAATGGTCTGAAATAAACGTTTTATTATTATTATTAGTTCGATTTAAGTGTTTATATTATAGTAATAACTAAAAACTAAACAGGCGATCCATTTCATTTTAGGGGCTTGTATCTATACCTACTAATTTCCAACAATCAATCATGAAATCAATAAATAGTCCACTAAAGCATTCTTGTCTCAATCTGACGTTTCTTTTGTCTAGAGTACACTCGATAGTGACCAAAAAAAAGTAGGTACCAAGTTTTTAATGTACTACTGGTAAGCGCTTGGTAGTAGTGCAGTGCACAGTAGCTGTGGTCTAGTGGTTCAGCCCACTACTAGTACACTCTAGCTAGTAGAACCACTACTTAGACCACAGAGGCGGTTAGAGATTATCGCCATAACAACAATTCCGGCATTTAGAGGTAAGTTAGCCAGTTCCTTAGTCTGTTGAGGAATTCGGGTGAAGTGCGTTTCCACGTTCGGCCTTACCATAACTTGAAACCAAGTAAGATGAAGGACAATTACCTGTAGTACAATAAAAAAAAGTAAACCGCAAAGTGCCTAATTGCACATGATTTTGATGCGATCACGAGTTTAATAGTAGTAACTTGATTGTGTGCCATGTCTGTGTGCTCCAGAGAAAAGTAACGACATCGTGGTAACATGGTCCACGTTCAACGAGACCGAGGAGTCTATCGTGGAGTACGGAGTGGGCGGCATGGACCGGCGGGCGGCTGGCCAGGCCACGCTGTTCACGGACGGCGGCAGCGAGCGACGCTACCAGTGGATACATCGCGTCACGCTCACAGACCTACTATTTAACACTACATATGGTAAGCTGGTTCAACTAGAGTGTACTAGTAGTGGGTTGAACCACTAGACCACAGAGGCGGTTAAAACTACCACCATCTTACCTAATTCTGTCGCCATAACAACAATTCTTAAATTGTTGTGTTCCGGCATTAGAGGTAAGATAGCTAGTTCCTCAAATTGTTGAGGACTTCGGGTGAAGTGCGCTTCCACCTTCGGCCATATCATAACTTGAAAAATCCGGTGAGATAAGGCCGAGTATTCACCTGCAATAAATCATAAAATATAAGAGATTTGTTGCTTGGGAAACTTCCGACTTGGACTACTGGATCGTGGTGATTCTGGAAAATAATATAGGCACTGTATCACCCGTGGATGTCATCAGACAACCAGGGCTTATGTACCTATCTGGCGGGAGGATGAGAATAACTTTTCTTTCCAAACAGCTAGTGTAGAGTTCATGATTCTAAAAAATCTGTAATTTTTTAATGTACGTAGGAAGCGCTTGGCCTTCATCTCACCTGGTTTCAAGTTATGAGGCCGAAGGTGGATTCGCACTTAACCCGAATTCCTCGGCAGTCTGATGCACTGGCTACTTGGGTCTACTTTGGGCAGAACCGTAGGTACTTAGAAAATCTTAGAAGAGCGTAAAAAGATAGTCTAGGAGTTAATGCCGGAACACAACAATTGAGAATTGTTGACATAGTGACATACTTTTGAGTAAGATGGTAGCTAGCCCAGCGGACTTCAGCAAAGTCCAAGCACCAACCAAACTAATCACAAAGGAGAATGACCATTGATTGTATCGCTATAATATAAATTGTGTCACAAGTTCATGATTTTAATAATTCGTGTTTTTCTTTATGATTACTTGAACTAATAACATAAAAGCTTGACTTTTGGGATACTAGAAATGTTAAAAAAAAATTGTTTTGGATTTCGTAAACCAATCAAAGTAAAATCGGCGAGCCAGCTGCGAGTACGGATAAGGGCCTGCCGACTGTGCCACAAGATCATGAACAAATTGCTGGGATACACGGATAATTCATCAAATTGTTGATTTTATTTAGAATTACTATTATTGAACTTTAAATTAAGCTATATTTCTGATGTCACAACCAGTTTGAGAGCGATACTAATCCCATAGTCACTTGGGCAATCTCCTTTGTACCCTTTTGGGATCAATTTTCTTTATTCATTAAGGAATTTTTAGGATCATTTTGAAACGTCAAATCTACCGCCCGTTCGGAATCGCGACCAGCGCACAAGGAGAATGGCAAGAAACTCGGGCTGGTTAATTTTTTGATGATCCATTCAACATTTAGATATACAGTTTTAAATTATATTCTATGTAGATACATCATAAACCTAAATACTTAATGCTATCTTAAAACATTTGTAACCTATCTACCTAATGTGCAGTTCGTTAACATTGATCGAACACGTGACCTCTGGGTCTGATGCGGTAAAAAGTCAAGTAAGTGGTTTGTTTGCATGTCATGTTGGTGTTTTGTTGTCAGTGTACCACTGTGGCTCGGAGTATGGCTGGTCTGAGTTGTTTTCGTTCTCGACGCCACCGCAGGGCGAGGATTGGGCGGTGCGCGCAGCCATCTACGGGGACATGGGCAGTGAGAACGCACATGTGAGATATTCATTTTTTTTTATTTATTGGTGATAGTCAAGCGTTTGACTACCACTTACAGGTAAAACAAGTAAAGATGTGCCCTGAGATGAAGCATACTTGCCTAAAAGGAGCCTATTTACTCTGATCATGATCATATAATAATAAAAGAGGAAGTTATTCATAAAACCACGAACTAATATCCAATTTCAAACTCGCAACTAAAAAAGCGAGTAACGATATAATTTTACGATAAAAACGTAGGCACCTAACCTAAATTTAGTTAACTCAGGGGTTTTCTGGGTGCCTTTGGTATATGGTTACGATTTTCGATGGTATGTATGCACAATAAATAACACCTTGACTTCGATCACCAATCCGCCAGCCAACTTTGGGAATTGGCTGTTGAAGATGAATAATTTATATGCATCGATTAATCCATACCTTATTATAATAATTGCACTGAACTGAACAGGTTTTTTTTTATATTTATTGTATGACGTAGTGGTATTCATCTCATCTGATTTTCAAGTTATGATAAGGCCGAAGGTGGAAGCGCACTTCACCCGAATTCCTCAACAAATTTAAGAACTGGCTATCTTACCTCTAAATGCCGGAACACAACAATTTAAGAATTGTTGCTATGGCGACGTAATTAGGAAAGATGGTGGTAGGCTAGCCAGGCGGAGTTAAACAAAGTCCTACCACCAGCCAAACCAAGCACAATATTGTACCTTGGGGATCGAACCCGGGACCTCTAGATCTGAAACTGGTAGGCGCTACCACTAGACCACAGAGGCTAATTGATTTTAGTGAAATTTGGCATGGGGTTCAATGTACACAATGGCTACTTTTTATCCGGATACTATACGTGGGCGAAGATGCGGGGAAATCATAGTATGTCTAAAGTTTGTGTCTGTTATGGTAGCGTACGTATAATCGAATTCACGTTCGTGGTTATGCCTAAAAAACTCTGCGTAAATAGAGCATGATTAGTTCAAAAATAAAGTAAATAGTGCCTCATTGGTTTAAGAAATAATGACCATTCTTGGTGGGTACGCCAGCATAACGATCAAGCTAGCGTACACATGACCGTACTCGAAAACGGCTTATACTATATAGCAACAAAGTTTACACACAAAAATAGAGCACAAATAGAGCCCGAGCTATTACAAAATGATTGCTTTTATAGGAACGGAGATATTGAACAAGACTTTTGAATGACATTCCGAGGTGACGTTATGACAGCGTACACATTAAACAACGTAATAGTTCTTATAGAAAACGAGCTTTTCTTATCATAAATGCTATACGTATAAATAGTGTGTGAAATACTGCCTCTGCCAGTAGTCATACTTTATGCAATTTGGAAGTGGAACAATATAAATATAATAAGTGAATTCGATTATGTGTACGCTACCATAACGGACACCTAAAGTTTAGGTTCTAAACTGTGAAACATCATCAATTGGTTGTGACATATTACTTCATACCTACTATGCTTCGTCTTATCTATATTTAAATTGAGGAAGTGTCATACTCATACATGATATTTGATTGTTTATTTCATTTGTTTCCATGTTGAACTGTACTCGGAAACGCGTTTATTTTAAACTTTGTTTAGACAGAGAGTATAGATATAAGAGGTCAAAGTCCATATTAATCGGCTATTCACAATAATCTCGTTTTACTTTGACGTATATTTAATTAGCCTAATGTTTACACCAACCAATTACCGTACGGCATGTACCTACTATAGATACATAGTATACTAGTAACTCTCCCTTCTACGCTGTAGGAAGTGGGTTCGATTCCCACCCAAGACAACATTTGTGTGATGAATACAGATTTTTGTTCTGTGTTTGGGTGTTGTACCAAATAGTACGAAGTACGTATTTGTTTACAAAAGTATTTGAGTATTCTATCCGTAATCAAGTTCCCATAAAACAAATTAGCGTTTTATTCCAGTCAACCTTCTAAGGAGACATGTGAAGTAAAAAAATAAAAGAAGTTGTGCACACGAATAAGAAAAAAATAAAATAAACAGAAATCACAACTAATACATATATCAATAAAACAAACTATATACGAATACATACAACAACAATAAATTCAATGTATGTAGTTGGACAGGGTCAGCTAGTGATTTTTCAGCCTCAATGTAAAAGTTTACACTGATGGATATATATGTGACGGAATATAGAGATGGATGGAAGCAGGTTGACGAAGTAGTATATATGTCAGAGTGTGAATGGTGCAGTTGGGTGAGGAAGACCTTGGCGAACGTTGTCTGACCAAGTCTGAGATGTTCTAGAGGATCATGTATGAAAAACGTGATCGAATGAGGCAAAAGCGTGCAAGTAGTGTGGTAAGTGGAGATTCGTTGTCTTTGTCTACCCCTCTGGGCAACAGGCGAGAGTCAAACCTCATCTTCAAACCTGCCCAAGTTTTGAGATGAGGAGCTGACTGATTTCGCATGTAACCGGCCTAGCGCGAGTCGGACTCGCGTCTTAGTTTACCGTCCGACCCACATTTCAACACACTACAGCTAGTTCGTACGGACAGACAGACAGGCTTTGTGTTAAGAGTGCTAGCTGAAACCCTTGCGCAACCCTTAAATGTTGAGAAAATACTGACTTAGACATTAGACATTTATTTACTTAAACACACACACAAACATAAAAAGAGATAAAAGAAACAAATAGCTAAATTACTGACAAACAGAAAAAACACAAATACAATATTATAAAAATCCAGTTTGTGCTGTGTGTAGCAATTGCGCCACAGTGCTGATAGATAGTTTTCTTTCTGTCCCTTTCCCCCAAGTCGATGGGCTACCTGCAAGACGAGGCGGAGCGCGGTCATTTTGACGTGATCCTACACGTGGGGGACTTCGCATACGACATGGACTCTGCGCAGGCCCGCGTCGGCGACCAGTTCATGCGGCAGATACAGCCGCTGGCCGCCGCCGTGCCATACATGACGTGTCCCGGGAACCACGAGCAGGCATAGTGAGTACATCAATAACTTTACATGCTTGTAACCGCCTCTCGTCGCCCACCGGTATCAGACCTTGCCGTGCTTAGTTTGGTTGGTCATGTAAGTAAGTCCGCCTGGCTAGCAACCACCATCTTACCTTAAGTCTGTCGACATTACAACAATTCTAAATTTGTGTACCGGCATTTAGTCATAAGATACAGATCCTCGTTTGTTGAGGATCCGGGTGAAGTGCGCTTCCACTTTCGGCCTCGTAGTCGATTACCAGACAGAATTTTTGCGGTAAAGTGACATTTGAAGTCTAGCCTAGGTTTAAAATGTCAAAAATGTAGTTTGATGTGAGTTGACTTACAAAATAAGGCTGCTGGTGAGATGAAGGGCAAGCGCTTCCCCGTTGTACAATATAGTCGATAGTCTATCTTTGATTGTTCAGTCACCATTTGGATGGCGACTGAACAACCAATGACAAAGCATATTTACGTGTGTCGCGTCTGTACACCTTTGAATGAGAGCGTAACCGCTGTGGAAGGGCGTTATCATTATTTAATTTTTATTGTACGACGGGAATCTGCTTGGCCTTTATCTCACCTGATTTTCAAGTGTATGATTAGGCTGAGGGTGGAAGCGCAGTTCATCCGGAATCCTCAATAAACTGAGGAACTGGCTACCTCTAAATACCGAAACACAACCATTTCAGAATTGTTATTATGGCGATAGAATTAGGTAAGATGGTGGTAAGCTAGCCAGGCGGACTTAAACTAAGTCCTACCACCAACCACCCAAAAGATCTGACACCGGTGAAGAACGGTTTATCTGTAACACAATGTATGTTGCAGTAACTTCAGCAACTACGCGAACCGTTTTTCCATGCCGGGCCGCGACTCCAGTTTGTTTTACTCGTGGGACCTGGGGCCAGTGCACTTCATCTCTATCTCCACTGAGGTGTACTACTTCCTGCAGTACGGGGCTAAGCTCATCGTCAACCAGTTCGAGTGGCTCAAGGACGATCTCGAGAAGGCCAATCTGCCGGAGAACAGGTCAGTGCTGGGTGATAGACAAAGTAACCAAGATCAGGGTCAACCAAATGAACCAAGCTTAGAGTTAACCAATAAAAACAAGGTCAGAGTTAACTAGGTCGTGTGGCTCAAGGACGATATGGAGAATTTCAATCTGCTGGAGAACAGGTCAGTCCAAGGTCAGGTGACGAGTCCCTTTGTGTCTATGATCGAAGTCACCCAATGGAACCAATGTCAAGTCAGAGTCAACCAACGGAATCAAGGTTAGGTTTGGCTACAAAAATAGCTAAATACACTATTTATCGGTGAAATAGCTAACTGAAGATAAATCACGTGATTCTTCTGAGCACTGGCTTGTAACGTAGTAGTCATCTCGAGATAACGGTTTCCTATAGCGACAGCTTGCTCTTTTAAGAAGATCTAGTACTACCGCTGCTACATTTGTATGGGCACATACAAATGTAGTTTGTCATTTATTTCAAAGTATCTCGTCCGATTAAAATGACAGATCAAAATATATGGAAAAGAGTAATCCCATATAACATTTTCCATATATTTTGATTTGATTCGTTTGTTTTTATTCGGGGAAGCTCTTGCCTTCATCTCAAGGTGGATGCTCACTTCTTCTGAAGATTGAGACTGAAGAACTGGCTGTCCTTTTTTACTTTTTTATTGTACTACGGAGAAGCGCTTGGCCTTCATCTCACCTGGTTACAAGTTAAGATAAGGCCGAAGGTGGAGGCGCACTTCACCCGGAATCCTCAACAAACTGAGGAACTGGCTATCTGACCTCCAAATGCCGAAACAGCAATTTTAGAATTGTTGCTATGGCGACAGAATTAGGTAAGATGGTGGTAGGCGGACTTTAACAAAGTCCTACCACCAACCATCTTACCTTCAAATGCCGGAACAACACATCGATAGACACGATTATCACAATCCGATTACAATTGGAAAATTTAATTTGAATGCACTGGAGAACGAAAATCATTGGTTCTCCGCCAATTTACGGTAGTTCGTAATTGGCTAAAACATTTTCATTGTTACCTAAATCTAAATTGTAATTCCCGAATTGCAGGGCGAAACGGCCGTGGATAATCTTATACGGGCACAGACCTATGTACTGCAGTAACTCGGACGACATCGACTGCAGCTACGAATACACGCGCCTAGGGTTCTTCGGCTACCTCGGTGAGCTCTATCCGCCTGCAAATAAAGTTTATTTTTCCACGTTCCAGGTCGAAACGGCCGTGGATAGTGCTGATGGGACACAGGCCTATGTATTGCAGCGACCAACACGATCAGAAGGATTGCGTGGATGAGTATACGAGGACTGGTATATTTGGGATGTATGGTGAGTTCGGGCACTGGGTCATTTGCGCTGTGGCTCGGAGCTGGTATGCTTGGTTTACTGAGGGTTTGCACTGGGTTGCCTGTTGTTTGGGTTTGTGACTGGGTTGACTGTTGTTTGGGTTTGTGACTGGGTTGACTGTTGTTCGGGTTTGTCACTGGGTTGCCTGTGTTTTGGGTTTGTAACTGGGTTGCCTGATTTTCTGGTTAGTAACTGGGTTGCCTTTTTTCGGGTTAGTAACTGGGTTGCCAGTTGTTTGGGTTTGTGACTGAGTTGCCTGTTTTTTGGGTTTGTCACTGGGTTGTCTGTACGGGTTTGTAACTGGGTTGCCTGTTTTTCGGGTTTGTAACTGGGTTGCCTGTTGTTTGAGTATGCCCTGGGTTGCTTGTTGTTTGAGTTTGCTTTGGGCTGCCTGTTGTTTTGGTTTTGAATTATGTTTATTCATCTATACATTAACATCATAACAGTTTAACACAAGGATAATAATTATGTAGGCATTTATTCGGTACATACATTGACACAAAAAATAAAAGATAAAAATAGGTAGGATATTGGTTTTAAGTTAGCACTGGGTTGCCTGTTTTTCGGGTTTGTTAAGGGTTTATTTTTGCTGACCAACAGTTTTAGCGTTTTAGCTATATATTATTGATTTATATATGTTAATTATGTGTCTAATCGTAACTAACAAATGTGTTTACTACTTGCTCCTGCTCGCGGCTTCGTCTGCGCATTATCTTCCTGGGTAAAAGTAGCCTTTGCTCTTTCATGACGTGCACTACGAGTATATCTTTGTCTGAGGTTCTGCCGTTTAGTCATGAAAAAGTAACAAACAGACACCCAAACAGAGAAAATAACATATATTGAATATTGGTTTGGAGTTATGGAGAAAGAGTTTCAATTATATTGTTTTCTTTTAATGTTGCTAGCTGTTTTACGTTATACGAGTATGTGATAAGTTTGTAATAACTATATTTTTATTTATGCCTTATTAACATTCGACTGTGATTATGAGAAGTCAATGAACGATAAGCTAAATAGTTCGAAGTTTGGTTAACATTGTTTATGTCAGATAATGTCGGTTTAAAAATAATTACGATTAATTGTTGATATTTTACTCCATCCTATCGGCATCATGGTTTTAATTACTGAATTAAAATAGTACTCATTCGTCATAATCATCCATTACTAACCCTTTAATATTTTATACCGTACTGTGTTACTTTGAAATAATGCATGGTGTAGAGTCTCATTAGATGTCTGGGCTTGATTGCAAAAGAGTATACATATACTGTAAGAACTATTACTATACTGTACTATCACTCGTACTACCTCTATACAATAACAATATACTTATAAAGAAAGATACATTTATTTATCATTTTCATATATCATCTAACAAGCCTCATATTGGTAGTAGCTCTGCCTTCTGCGCTATAGACTGTGGGTTCGATTCCCATCCAGGACAAACATTTGTGTGATGAATATAGATGTTTGTTCTGTGTTTGGGTGTTGTATCATATAGTACAAATATTACAAAAAGTATTCTATCCGTAATCTAGTTCCCATATATATGTATAGCTATGCTTATTTTGGGGCTAGATGGCGCTGTGTAAAATTAAAGTCCTGTTATATTTATTTTTTATTATTAATTATTCTACACAAATTTACAAACAATATAAATAAGTAGGTAGATACAGTTAACGTAAGATATTTAATGAGCATGCAGAATGTGAAAAAGAAAACATACAAACATGAAAATACAAGGAAATGTACCAACTAACCTAACCTAACATAATATTGCACAGAAAGACGGATAAAAATTACGCGTAATTATGTGTGGGCTAAAATGGTCGCTGTCTCAGCATCGGACATTGAATGGAATTGATGAAATTTGTTATGAAGAGAGCTCATACCCTGAATTAACATATTAAGTTACTTATAATCCCGAAAAAGTAGAGTATCACCGTGGAATAGCAAGAAATATACTATGTGCTATGTATATTCCAAGTTTCAGCGAAATCCGTTCAGCCGTTTTAGCGCAGAGGAGTAACAAACACACACACACATACACTGACAAACTTTCGCATTTATAATATTACTGTGATAATGTAACTGATATCCAAAAGAAAAGGAAGATCTAACGGATTTCTATATTCCTCAAGTTCTCTACACAGCTTAAATTGATGATTTACCAAACTTTATTCTAGGATGTGAAATGAGCCCTGTTTGTGTGATATGATAGGTTTGGAGCCCCTGCTGAACGCGTACGGCGTGGACCTCGTGATCTGGGCGCACGAGCACTCGTACGAGCGAACGTGGCCGCTGTACGACAACCAGGTTTACAACGGATCGTACGACAAGCCGTACGTCAACCCCAGGTTAGTGTATAGTGAGCTCTCGCTAATTAACTATAAATTGATAATTGATTATTTAAAGTTAGTTACCTATTTTGAAAGGTTATGGTTCCCGGTAAAATTACAGGCACGCGAGGCTTAACACCTTTATGCCTCAAGTTGACGGGCGCAATACAGGGTTATTTTATTTGTGGATGTGATGCAGTAAGGCTTTGTTATAGGCAAGAGATGTACTTTACTTCAGGTGGGCTTCTTGCTTGTACTGGCTCTAGTAGTATAAAAACTGGCCAAATGCAGACACACGGAACATGATTTTATATACACTCAAATCGAAAAATTCGAATTACGAATTCAAAGACGGTTCTATACAGACGCACTTTATAAAGCATATACATAAAATTAAGAATAAAACTCATTATAGTACCGCTACCTTTTTTTTTATTATTTCATTAAAGTAGTCTATGGTTTTAGGCTGAATATGAAAAAAATGGGGCACGCATGCGTAGTTTGAACTTAATTTCCCGCGCTTCCCATACATTTTTTTGCCGATCGTATTTTTGTATTAGGGATTCCAAAAAAGTTTAATAAAATCCTTTTAGTGATTAAAATATGATTGGAGAAGAGAGTAGTGACGGCGAGATTTTCACTCCGCCAGATATTCTAGACGCGGCATTGGCGTTAACTGAAAGTCTCCTGCCAGAAAAATAAAAAAAATTGAACGACAAAATGTACCAAGAATTTATAGATTGAAAATTACTTCCTTGTAACCTACCTACTTTGTTTAATTTCAATTTTTCCTATGAGTGAAGATAAAGTAGTGTATGAAACTCCATATAACTTAGGTATTAAAACAGACTCGTGTTTTAATACCCCTTTTTATATGACAGTTGCATAAACTACTATTATGTATTTGGGTGTTGTATTATTTCATAAGTATATTCACGAAAGTTATCGTAACCTTGGAATCATGAAATGTGGGTAATAATCTTTACATATTTGGGGCTAGATGGCTGTGAAAAATTTTCGTAACGTTACGCTATTTTTAGTAAAGCCTCTTAATATCTTGTCAACGTGTTATAATGAGCTTTGGTGTTAGTGTGACTAACTGGTGTGGGAATTCATTTGTACATATAATAACACATCAAAATATAAATAACATACATTCGTTAATTAACTGTCCGAATGTCCCGAGAGTGTTGTGATTGTGGTGATATGTCAAGGTAAATACAACATTTTCATATAAACATAGAATCATTCGCTTTATCTGTTCACTTTGCAATGTCTTGCTCTGGCCTAGATAAGCCTGGGTCAAGAGCTGACCCATGTCATGTATAAAAAAATCGCATGTTCAGAGTGTAATTTTACGTGCTTCTGCCTACCTACTCCCACTAAATTCAAGTATTAACTCAATTAACTCAAGGACGGTCCGAGTAACCTATTGTATTTATGTGTATTGAAAAAGGGATTGATAAACTAACCTCGCCTAAATTGACTCGGTGGGGATTTTCAACGGCGCCCTTTTTACATTGCACGAAGGGAAACGCTTGCTCTTCATATCATCCGGTTTAAGTCATGATAAGGCCGAAAGTGGAAGCTCGCTTCATCCGGAATCCTCAACAATCTGAGGAACTGGCTATCTTACCTCTAAATGCCGTAACACAATTATGAATTGTTCGATCGTTATAAAGCATTTCCTGTGCTCGCGCGATGACTTGCGAGCTTCAATCAGACCACTCAAAAGCGATCAGTAGCCTTGATTGTACGATCGTACGATCAGTAGCCTTGATTGCACGATCGTACGATCAAACCTATTGTTCGATCGTTATAAAGCATTTCCTGTGCTCGCGCGATAACTTGCGAGCTTCAATCAGACCACTCTAAAGCGATCAGTAGCCTTGATTGCACGATCGTACGATCAAACCTATTGTTCGATCGTTATAAAGCATTTCCTGTGCTCGCGCGATGACTTGCGTCAACTACACACTCTGAAGTGATTTGTGTATTTAATCTAATTGTGCGACTAAATCGCATTTTGTTGACAATCTTAGCCAATTAGGAGGACATCATAGGCTTACGTTCGTTTTCCAGAGGGGTAGGCAGAGACATGTTTTGGGCTTTTGCCGTACAGTAATTTACTAAACCATACATGTCGTACTATCTGTATGAATATAGATTGTAAGTATGAATGGTGGTATTCCAGGGCCCCAGTGCACGTGATTACCGGGTCTGCTGGCTGCAAGGAAGATACCGACAAGTTCGTCAGTAAGTATCCTGACATTAATTTCGCTCGATCCACCCGAGTTTCTGCTTTGATCCTCCTAGGAACCAACGATTGCTTTATGATGACCAGTATTACCGTTCTTGTATTGCTTTTTTAATGGCACATCCAATCCAAATGACATTTATAATGAGGCAAGTAAGAAAAGCAAGGGACGTACCATCTGCCCGAATGCGTCATACGTACCTAAAACTCCGCCAAATCGATCGCACCGGAGCCGCAGTTTGCTTTCAGTTACTCTCGTCTGTCAAGGTCTTAACGCACAGCTTAATATGTATTTTAAGCCATAAGCCAATTAATATAAGTAAAAGTTGTTATTTGTTTGAAAAGAGGTATATTGCTATATTTTACTAGCATCGTATGATAAAAAACTCATAGCTCAGTTAGTAGTAACTCTGCCTTCGGCGCTGTAGGCTGTGGGTTCGATTCCCACTCAGGACAAACATTTGTGTGATGAATAGAGATGTTTGTTCTGTGTTTGGGTGTTGTATCATATAGTACGTATGTATTTACAAAAAGTATTTAAGTATTTTATCCGGAGTCAAGTTCCCATATTAAAAGCTATGCTTAGTTTGGGGCTAGATGGCGCCGTGTAAAATGACTGTCCTGTAATATTTATTATTATAATAGTCACTAATTTATTTACTAAGCTATTCAAAAGGAAAACAAACAGCACTTATAACTTATAGAAACATAATTAGAATACAAAAGGCCAATTAGAGGATTTCACGATTAGTTAATAAAACAGGAAACAATATGTACAAAATAATAGGTAGTTACAGAGACGCAGTAAGTAGGTATACAGATGGATATAAATAAACATTGATCATCAAAAAATTAAAACGAACATGAGATACGGTTAGTAGTGAATGAAAGAATGAATGAACACTTTATTGTACACAGAAATATGACTATAGAACAACATAAACATTTAGTGACAATAATGTCTAAGTACAATGAGCGGCCTTATCGCTAAAAGCTATTTGTTAGCCTATGGGCAAATTGTAGTGGTTTATAGATTTATTTATTTATATGTTGAACCAACAAGGTTTACATTAAAACAATTAATACATATACAAGCACACACAAAGGCCAAGTGCCACCTCAATTATAGGTTCAAACCTCATGCGATAAAATTAAATACTCTATCAACATTATTAAAACATTAAAAACATTAATCGATTTCATAATTAATTAAATTAAATTAATTTGCAAATAATTATTAGATTTTTAATCTAGCTCCAAGTTACTTATTTGTTATTAATTTAATACAATTTAGGATTATATAAAGATGGTGAGCCGAATAGGAGTTTGTATCAAAGTGAAAAGATTGACAGCTGTGACTGTCAAACGATAGCTATTGTCGTCTGGCATTGCTTCTACTGTTGTGGTAGGAGCTGGTGCCGGCGCAAGAATTGTTATCGTCTGCCCCCACGAACAACCCCCACGTGGGGCAGACAAGCAATCTTTCAGGATTATTATAATTAGTATGTGTCCTCTTGCAGAGCACCTGCCCCCCTGGTCCGCATTTCGCTCCAGCGACTATGGCTACACACGTCTAACGGCGTACAATCGCACACACCTCTACTTGGAACAGGTAAGCTATACCTGCCTCGTAGCTCAGTTGGTAGTAACTCTTCTGCGCTGTAGGCTGTGGGATCGATTCCCACCTAGGACAAACATTTGTGTGATGAATATAGATGTTTGTTCTGCGTTTGGGTGTTGTATCATATAGTACGTATGTATTTACAAAAGTATGAAGTATTTTATCTGTAATCTAGTTCCCATATTACCAGCTATGCTTAGTTTGGGGCTAGATTGCGCTGTGTAAAAAATAATGTCCTGTAATATTTATTTATTTATGACTATAGGTACACTACTAATACAATATTGATTACTTTAGTATCTTTGCGTATGTTATTTGTGTATATTTTCAATAACTATCTATCATTTTACTCTCTATTTAAGGTTCATTTTAATGTGTTTATTTTTTATTTTATATTATATAGATTTTCCCCTCATATTTTTTTTTCTATGATTTTATTTATATTAAATGTTCTATCACTTCATGAGGTCGATTGACTGGGCTGGGTCACAACAGAATATCAGCACTGACCTGTGTTGCAGTGAGGAATAATGCTGAGTTGTGTCGCAATTGCTGCTGTAACACACAGCACAATCTAACTTCACAATATTCGACTTAGAATCCGATTAAATTTCAACGCTGTTCTCAAAACATTTCTGTTTCTTTTTTTGTAGATATTTACAGAGGTAAAAATGTTTAGAATCTCCATCGAAAATGCCTATTGCCACTTGGCCTTCATCTCACCTGGTTACGTTGAGATAAGGCCGAGGGTAGAGCCACACTTCACCCGGAATCCTCAACAAACTGAGCAACGGGCTATTTTACCTCTAAATGCCAGAACCCAACAATTTTTAGAATTGTTATTATGGCGATAGAATTAGGTAAGATGGTGGTAGCTAGTTTTAGCCAGACGGACCTAAATAAAGTCCTACCACCAACCAAACCAAGCACAATATATTGTACTCCCCATTGTAATTCGTTGAAACCTTGTTCGGTTGTTAAACTTTGTGTTATCTGCAGGTGGACGTTGACCAATCAGGGATTGTCATCGACTCGTTCTACATCGTGAAGGATACGCACGCCCCCTTCGGACTGTGAGGGGGTGTAGGGGGGGGAGGGTGCACAACCCCTACCACTGTTGGTGTGGTTGTACTGTCGATGAGTCTCCAATCATTCCAGTGCATGTACTGGCTTCTAGTTGTAATTCTATTAAAATAATGCCAATGAATGTAATTTTATTGATTTTTACTTGTCGCTCTTACTAAAAAAGCGGTGGAGGGGTCTATTTGAGCTGCGTTTTTATTTTTTTTAAAACAATTCAAAATTGTTTGCATGGGAAAATTCTTTTGCAAATATATTATTATTTATAGAAGGAAGAGGTCACGTCTGCGGTGATCCAAAAACTTACACAATTCATCGGTGTCCCTATAGTGCCGTCGGACATTGAATTTGCTCACCGTGTGCAACCGAGGCATGCCACCAGCTCTAATCGCGCTTCGCGCCCCATCGTCGTTCGCCTCAGGCAGCGGGTCCTGAAGGACCGCATCGTGGCCTCAGCTCGCAAGTACCGTAACCTCAATGCTAAGGATTTAGGACTGGGAGGGGAGTCCAACCGCGTATTCATAAATGAGCACCTCACAAGAGAAAATAAAATGCTTCTGAGCTCGTGTAAACAAAAAGCTAAAGAGGCTAATTATAAATTTGTATGGACAAAAAACTGTCGCATTTATGTCCGACGGAACGAGAACTCACCCCCTACCCCGATACTCTCACCCGCCGATACTGTGAAGATAATTTAGTTTCTATGATTAACCCTACTGGACTGATGCTAGTGATTTTGATTTTGGTCTTTTTGCTGATGTATGTACCTTTAGTTTTATGTTTTTATAAGTGTTATCACACACTACAATTTAGCACAATTTATTTAATATATTTTTATATCGTCTCCTCTAATATACACAAACACACACCTGATATACATTTGTCAATAATTCTCTTTTTTTATCATAATACTGCCACAGTTATACTTATACCATTAACTCCATGCCTAGCTATAATATTATTGCGTGATTTTTTGAGATTAATGCTGAATGTTTACTGTTATAAAAGATACAACTATCAGCTTTGTTACATAATTTTGAAATATAATGGGTAGCACAGTTAAAAAACTAAAGCTTTTTTATCAGAATGTTAGGGGTTTGCGGACAAAACTTGATACATTTTATAGGAACATTTTATTATGTGAATCTGACATAGTTATGATAACAGAATCTTGGCTTCATGATGGAATATTTGACGCTGAGCTCTGTAATAGCAAATATGTTGTATTTCGAAGTGACCGTGGGTCTCTGGGCGGGGGTGTAATGGTCTTATGTCGACCTGAACTCCAAGCACGTATGAGACCAGAATGGGAGAATAGTAATACGGAATGCATTTGGGTTTCGTTACCAGCTAAAAATGTAGGTACTACTAATGACATTCACATTGCCTTAACATATATACCCCCAGATTCATTGCGTGCACCTAGAATACATTCATTAACTGAAATTATATCTCAAGTTCGTGATTGTCACCCTAATGATCACTTCATTGTTGCCGGTGATTTTAATCTTCCGTGTATAGACTGGTCAACTAGTGATCACAAGATTATTAAAAAGGGTCCGGCAGAAGTTCAAGCTGCGGCATCGAAACTTTTGTTATCTTTTAACTTCATTGGTCTTTCGCAACACAACACATTTAAAAATGCTAGTAACAATACTCTTGATTTAATATTTTCTACTTTTACAATTGATATACAAAAATCTAGTTTCTTGCTAGTTCCAGAAGACAGAGCCCACACAGTTCTATCTATGACTGCAACCGACATATTGATACCTCTGATTATGCCTCGAGCTCGGCTTATGTACCAGTTTAAACGTGCAAATTTTTCTGACATCAATAATTCACTTTTAGAGCAGGATTGGTCCTTTATTAATAACGATGCAAATTTTGAGGAAGCTATTAATAATTTTTATATAGTAATGAATAATGTTGTTGAAAATTTTGTCCCAAAGGTACGCTGTGGTGGTACTTACACATACCCTGTTTGGTACAGTAGAGCACTTATCAATGTTATTAAAGAAAAAAGTAAAATTCATGCAATTTGGAAAAAATATAACAACCCTAATGACTATGCTGATTTCTCAGAACTTCGAAAGAGACAAAAAATACTACAAGAAGAATGCCATAAATCATATATTAGTTTTTCACAAGAAAAAATAAAATCAAATCCCAAAGCTTTTTGGAGCTATGTAAAATCTAAGCGCAAAAATGCCACAGACTTCCCCCAACAGATGACCTACGGTGATTCTTTTTTCAATAACCCCAGTGACATATGTAAAGCTTTTAATGAATATTTTAAATCAAATTTTAGTTTACCTGATCCTTGTAGTAATAGCCCGTATAATGATGATAGTTTGCACTTAAATTTAATAAATAGCATAAATACCACTCCTAATGAGGTCTATAAGCTTTTATGTAACTTAGATATAAACAAAGGTAAAGGCAACGATAATTTGCCACCTATATTTTTCGTAAAGTGTGCAAAAACCTTAGCTGTTCCTATTGCCCTGTTATTTAATAGATGTTTTGATGATGGTTTGTTCCCAAATACTTGGAAACAAGCTCATATCGTACCCGTTCACAAAAAAGGCCTAAAAACGTCGGTAGAAAATTATCGGCCTATATCATTACTAAATGTCCTGAGTAAGTTAATAGAACGGATTGTTCATACGCATATCTATCCAGTAGTCTCATCCGCAATACCCACTGAGCAGCATGGTTTCGTTAAAGGACGTTCTACTGCTACAAACTTAGGCATTTTCATTGACTACGTAGCTACAAACATGGATGGTGGTTGTCAAGTTGATGTGGTCTACACGGACTTTGAGAAGGCTTTTGATCGTGTAGACCACATTATACTCCTACGTAAACTGTATACACTGGGCATTCGTGGTAATTTACTGAGATGGTTTGAGTCTTATTTGCTAAAACGTTCTCAAGCTGTCGTTGTAGGAGGTTATCGGTCTAACTATGTGGAAATTACTTCTGGAGTCCCGCAGGGATCTATTTTAGGCCCACTCCTATATGTTTGTTATTTGTATGACGTTACAGAATGTTTTCAGTATGCTAGATTCCTTATGTATGCTGATGATACAAAAATGTTTATGAAAATCAATAATCAATCAGACTGCCAGAAACTTCAGGAGGATCTTGATAGGCTTGGAGAATATTATAAATTGAATCGCGTCGATGTTAATGTCAGTAAGTGTTGCTTTGTGTCTTTCACACGTAAGAGAAATCCTGTTGAATATGTTTACCAAGTTAGCAGAATAAATATAAATAAAATGGAACTAGTTTGTGATTTGGGCATATCAATGGATGTAAAATTAACATTTTCTGAACATGTTGAATCAATTGTAAATAAAGCTTATAAGAGCTTAGGATTTGTCTTACGAGTGTGTAAACCTTTTTCTGACATTGTCTGTTTAAAGTTACTCTATTATTCTTATGTTAGAAGTATCCTTGAATACTGTAGTACTACTTGGAACCCACACTACATAACGTATATCAGTGATATAGAAAACATTCAGTATAAATTTCTTAAACATTTAAATTACAGGAAATTCTATGTTCCCCAAAACTACCAAGATTCATGTAATTATCATTGTCTAGCAAGTCTTGAAAATCGGCGTACACTTTTGGACATGGCTTTTCTACACGGAATATGTAACGGATACATAGACTCCCCTGACCTCGCTAGTAGGATATTAAGTATAAATGCCCCGATTAAACGTACAAGACATACCAAATTTTTTGCCGTTTTGCACTCATCCACAAACTATGCCCAAAACTCGTTAGTTAATCGACTACATAGAGTTTATAATAAGAGATTTGACACAACTGATCTATTTTTTACTGGCAAGGGAGTTTTTAAAAGAGAGGTTGTTAAAATATTGGAGGAGGAAACTGCTAAGAAAGTAAAGTAGCACATATATATATATATTTATTTATTCTATACAATATAATTCTGTGTATATATATATTTATTATTTAAATCATGTAGTATATATATACTCAAATTCAAATTTGGTATACATTTTTATTATTTTAAATAAATTGTTCATTGTTATTATATGTATGTACAGTTTCTCAATTTGTATTAGAATGATAATATTCTTGCCTTGACTGTCTATTTATAATATTATATTTCTATAAAATGTAAATCTATTATTGGTCTTAAGAAAAACATGTATGTTAAGTTTATTTTAGAATAAGGACTGTTGATTTTAGTAAATAAATAAATAAATAAATATTATATGTGTTTATAGAAATTAAAGCGCTGCAAACCAAGATCCCTATCCAATCAAACCTGTAAAATGTATTTTGTATCGGACAAGCCTTGTCGAAATTGACAACAAATTTCATTTGTAAGGGCCTAGCGGTACTACCTACACAATTTACTGAAAACCATCTCGTGTAGTTAAATAAATAAATAATCACATAACATTCTTCAATAAGAAAAAAAACAACGAAATTCATATGATAGTCGTTTTATGATCAATTATATTGTGATAATTGTATGTCATACTTCTAATACTTCTGTAAAGTGATTATAAACTGGCACCCCAGAGATAGGAAACGAAAACGAGGGAGACAACAAACTAGATGGGAAGATGAAATAAAGGCGGTAGCAGGACATGCATGGTCCAGAAAGGCAAAAGTTAGAGAAGAGTGGAAGATGTTGGAAGAGGCCTTTGCCCAACTAGGGCAAACAGAAATATTATAAAACCTATTTAAGTTTAGCATAGTTACGTAATTATTAAGTTCTGAATAAAGGCTTTTATTATTATTATTATTAATTGTATGTCATGTCTATAAAATGTGTTTATCTCTTTACGTAATGGTTAATATTTAGTTTTATATAATTTGATATTTTATTAGTCGGTAAAATAACGTTTAATAGAAAAATATTTTAGCGAATTAACTTTTTACCGAGACAATATATATATCATTCACTATTATATATATATATATATACCATTCACTAATATATGAGGTAAGGCGTTACCGGGTTGAAGTACCACCCATTCAGACCATGCGGTTCGAACCCACCTCCATTATAAGAACAGCCAAGGTGATAGCAAATAACTTGGATGCTTTAAAGACAAAAGTGAATATATACCCTATATTATCATAATCCCCACCAATAGGAATTCTGACAATTTGAAAAAAAAAATGGCGTTTTCCCCACTAACATCCTGGTTGGTGGGGATTATGAAAATAAAAACAATATAGATTTACTTATTTTTACATCACTCCACATTCGGTGCCTTCTAAAATAAAACGAATAAACTTTCATTCAAATCAAATTTTAATTAAAGTATTTCGAGGATAGGAAGTTTAGGGTGTCTCTTAGACCGTCACATCATGATGATAATATGTGTCATGTGTCATAACATGTCTCACCTGCGTGACATCTCAGTCACGTGCACCCACTTGCATTCGTCCTTATCACTGGCCAATATATTTTATGAATGATAAGAAAAATATCATGTTTTGAATGAGGGTTTTGACGGATTTAGGTAATTGCTTGTTTGACTAGTATCATTAGCCAAAAAAGTGTCTAATAGTGATAATATACCAAAGTGTCGTTTATTGTATGCTATCTGTTAAAATACATATCATGCATGGATTCAGGATGCCTGCGGTTTAGTAATAATTCTCGGAATCTCGGATCAACTATTTTTAAAAAAAGCTTAAGAAAGCTTATAAACCCAACGTAACTTTGTAGGTACAGTCAGGGCCTTAACTGTTGAAAGCAAGCCAATGGTGCATTCGGTACGACGGGGCATAGATCACGTGGTCTGCATCGACGGTGCATATAATACACTTATATTCAGTGCTTCATAAATGTTGTCTGTATCCAGCCTTATTAACCAACTAAACTTAAGGTTTGTGGCAGATGGAGTTGCGTGTCTTTGGAGCTTCGCCAATATCACGTTGAAAGCTAGTTAAGTTTATGAATAAATCTATGTTTCTATATATTGTTTGGTTTTATTTGACACAAATCTAAACTATACGCTTTCATTTATTTATTATTATTGAACCAACAGCTCGTTACAATATATTAACAATCGCTTAAGAAATAGAAAGCCAATAAAGTTTCTCACGTTTAGGTACTGAATTAGGTAAAGAACGGTGAAAAATCCTTAAACAGATTATGTGAAAATAAATAGGTGCAATACACAATAAACGTACATGAATAATCCATTAATTGATGGTCATTAGCAACCTTATCTTACTATGCTGTGAAGAATTATCTGCTCAGCAGTCCTCGTGCTGATGTTGCCCTAGATCAGAACAGGTCCAAATAGTACCTACTTATTAAAGTTGTCACTTGCTCTCCAAAGATACGAGTTCTACTTATCTATAATTAGAAGCTAATTGTACTTATGTGTCAATTACTGAGTGAAAACTAAACTAACTTGTCAAAGTATACTCGTAAATTAAAAAATGTTTTGAAACAAAAGCTATCTAAGAAAGCTTATTATAAAATTTCTGATTACCAAGAAGATAAGAGAGCCTGGCATTAAAAAAGAATTTGTTCCAGTGAATGAGTTATGTTGATGAGTAATGAGTAGGTATGAATGAGTAATGAGTAGGTATTGAGTAATTTAAGGCTATATGTAATGGATCATAAAAAAAATACCTATCCGAGGCCTTGTGTTCTGGATCGCGATTTCGAACAGGCGGTAAATTTGACGTTTCAATCCGATCCTAAAAAAATCTTACTGATTAAAATAATTGATTTTGTATTTTGACTGTAGGAGTTCCTAATATTAGCATCATTTTAGTATTTATTTAGAAATTCCTTTGCTTGAAACTACTGAAACATCCTTGTTACTGATTATACTTACTTGCTAGTACATTAATTGATTGGTAGGATTTCTTGTAAAGCGTAAGAACTACAAGAAATATCTAATACATAAATATACTCGTAAGTTCTATTACAACATAAGTTCTTGTAATAGAAAAAATATGGTAATTATGGCAATACCTGCTTTGGAGGAGATAACATTAGGGCTGCTAGCTATTGAGATTAGAAGACCTTGAATGATCTCCGTGGATTGAATCATGATATGTATGGTTGCAGGGCTCCCGTCCACATCATCACAGGCTCCGCTGGGTGCAAGGAAGGCAGGGACCAATTCCTCAGTAAGTGTACACTCGATCGGAGGTGACTCAAGCCACGTCGTAACTTATGTGTACTTAATAGGTAGCCCCTGTAACCCAAAATGTCTACTTTTAATAAAAAAGTGTAAAATCGCCTGAAGCGGGTAATGTTTTACATAAGTTTGGTTCCTGACGGCAACAGTCTGTCCTATGTTTCTCAGATAAAGTAAGTAATATGAAAAGGCAAATCAAAGTAGGATAAGAATGTTTATTGTTCTTACCTACCTACTGTACATGATTTGTTTGCCTCTCCTGTCCATATAGGTACCAATATATATTGGTACCTATATGGACAGGAGACATAAACATATTTATAGATATTGCGACATAAACTATATAGTTTATGTCGCAATCGCAATGTCCATTGAGCTATAAAGATCTTGGACTTCTCATTGAAACCGAAAAACTTTCGGTTGGTGGTAGGATTTTATTTAAGTCCACCTGGCTAGAGCTACCACCATCTTACCTAAGACTGGCGCAATAACAACAATTCTTAATAATTGTTGTGTGCCGGCATTTAGAGGTAAGATAGCCAGTTCCTCAGTTGGTTGAGGATTCCGGGTGAAGTGCGCCTCCACCTTCAGGCAAAGCGTAAGGTCAATCACCTCCCCGTCGTACTATAAAAAAAAAGTTAAAAGAAAAATGCCGCCATTTTGATTGATACCGAACTGAAACAGACTCAGGTAAGGCCTAGATAATTCACAGTGTGGTCATATTCCAGAGAAGGCGTCAAAGTGGTCTGCCTTCCGATCCGAGGATTACGGCTATACCCGATTCAAGGCGTTCAACAAAACCCACATCTACATGGAACAGGTAGGGGAATAAATAAAAAGCCGATCAAGCGCGAGTCCAGCTCGCACACTGATGGTTCTCATACGGTCTTTTCAAGACAAATAAACGCAGATTTTTCGCATTAATTTCTCGAGTGTGCTGCTACCACCATCGTACCTAAGTCTTTCGCCATAACAACAATCTTTTTAAATTATTAAACAACATTTTTTTTTAATTGTTGATTTCCGGCATTTAGAGTAGGATAGCCAGTTCCTCAGTTAGTTGAGGATTTCGGGTGATGTGCACTTCCACCTTCTACCTTATCTTAACTTGTAACCAGATGAGATGAAGGCCAAGCGCTTCCCAGTCGTACAATAAAAAAACAACTTCATTCCTTTCTGTCCGTTATAATTTTGTAAATTATTCTTTATTGTTCTTTATATATATATATACATAAAGAACAATGAACAAAATGCTACAGGGAAACTCGTTTTGTATGCAGGTCGTGCATAATTTTTGTTCAGTTGGAGGTAGTTTGTCGATAGTCTATCAGTCATTTTCCTATGAACGAATGAATGATTTTCCCGATTATGCTATAAAATGGTTTAATATATATTAGTTAGAATTGGCATATTACTAGCTTTCATTCAATACCCATATTGATGGAATAGAATCATTTTTATGTCCAAACCCCCTCTAACTTTTGATTCACACATTCAAAAATAAAATAGCATATGTCACTCCCACAATTTCGACGAATCAAATCATCAAGCCGTCAAGGCTGCAGAGTGGAAGTTAGAAATCCTATACATACTCTCGAAACACATAACCCTCTTGAGGCAGTCGGGTAATAATACTTTATTTGCAGGTTTCTGCCGACCTCGATGGAGCTGTTATCGACTCGTTCTGGATCGTGAAGAACAAAACATTATGTTTCTCCAATTGTGACTAATTGTAGGTCAATTGCAAATACTATTATCTGTAAGTCTGTTTGATATTTTGTAATGGATGTCCTTAATAAAAAATTTAATGCTTTATTTTGTAGTTAAATTTATATTAAAATGTATTTTCTTAATGTAATATTAAAATATTATTTTTATAATGATAATACAATACAAAAAAACAAATCCAACACGATCTAAAATGGTTCATGTAGAACATGTATGAGGCGTAACAAGCCTCATAGCTCAGTCGGTAGTAGCTCTGCCTTCTGCGCTGTAGATTGTGGGTTCAATTCCCGCCCAGGACAAACATTTATGTGATGAATATAGATGTTTCTTTTGTATTTGGGTGTTGTATTGTACGATAAGTACCTATGTATTTACAAACAAAAATAAGTATTTAAGTATTCTACTAATAGAACTATCCGCAATCTAGTTCCCATATTACAAGCTGTGCTTTGTTCGGGGCTAGATGGCGCTATGTGAAATTAATATCTTGTCCAATAATATTATGTGTATCTACATGGGTTCCAATCGATGCATGTTGATACCCCCTACCCCCTCACAGTTTGATCCAGGTGAAATGAATCCCCTGCATATTTTATTTCAGTTAACAATAGAAAAGTAACAGATCTTATTTAATTTAATTCTACGACCAATAGGAACCTTAAATCTACGCTCACTCCACTTCATACCACCGACTCGTACCATTCAATATAAAAACTTAATTAGGTTTTTTTTTATACAACTAGGAGACTGGACAAGCAAGTAACCCACCTGATGTTAAGTGCACTCTTGCCTATAACAATGCCTTACTGCGTAGGTCTGACTTTGCTAGCACTAGCACTGAATTGCGCCCGTCAACTTGAGGCATAAAGGTGTTAAGCCTCGCTTGCCCGTAATTACACCGGCAACCCTTCAAACCGGAACACAGCAATGCTGCTTGGCGGCTGAAATAGGTATGGTTGTAGTATTTCCCCGGACAAGCACTTTCACAGGGGGCTCTACTATTAACAGGTACTACTATTATCTTAATATATTATCGAGGTAGCTCGTCTTCGTCAAATTTCATTAAAAATGCTGCTTCCCAAGACAAAATATCTTTTAGAAAACCATCTGTGTTGTCTCTGTACTTCGCAGCGGCATACTCGAAGATTCTCATGAAACAGGAGGTGGGCTCGGGGCTCTGGTGGTTCATGACCGCGAAGTTATGGATAAATATGTCTTGAAGGAGCACCGGCTTGGTCAAATTGAGCGGCGCCATTACCCCGTTGCCGACATACTCCTTGTACAACACAAACTCTTCTGGAACCGTGTCCAAACTTTCGAAATGTTTACGTTCGATCGGATAGCCGATATACGGCGATATGAAATACTTCTTAAAATCGAACGTAGAATAATACTCGAAAAATTCCCCGACCAGCTCGTTCAAAGGCACGTCGCTTTCGATTGTGTAATCGAGCTTGTCGAATGCGAAATCCCAGTCGTAAAGTATATAGGGCTCCGCGTCTCCCTGCAGCGACGCGATGGACGGCAGCATCTTCCTCTGCTGCAAGTAGAATATAACTAAAACCAGCATCCCGTGGTTCGCGAGCAAGTGTGCGCCGGCCTTATTGTTCAGCTTCGTCCAGTATTTGACGATGAACGCCAGGTTGAATATCCTCTCGTCTAAATAGAAAAGGTGTTTCATCAGATCGCTCATCTGGAACTCCCTGTAGGCGTTGATGGAGATGTCGATGTTGAACTGTGTGGGCACGTGGTTGAAGTTGATGACGGGGACCAGCACCCACGTGATGGGCTTGAAGTCAGCGAACTGGTCGGGGCTCTGCTGCAGCAGACGGTGCACCTCGTCGACCAGCGCGGGGTACGCGGTGGCGGGGGTGTCGGCCAGCATCAGCGACGAGTCGATGTCGCTGAGGTCCAGTGCCAGCCCGTACATGTACGATCCGAAGGGCACGAGCCTGCAACCTGGAGTATAACGAATGTCAGCTCACTCGAGAGCCCCACCGATATTAGAGCCAGAGGTCATGGGTTCGATCTCCATTAGGTACTAATTTGTGCTTGGATTTGGTTGGCGGTTGGCTGACGACCATTTTACCTAAGTATGTATATAACAATATTTCTAACTTATTGTGAAGGTGTTTCCAACTTCGGTCTTATAATTAAACTATTTTTTTTTGTAGTGCCGCGACCTGCATGCTGCTCGCAGTGTTGGACTTTAAATTTGTTTTTTGTTTTGAGGGTAAAAAACAACCCTCAAAACAAAAAACAAATTTTCAAATAATTTCAATATTTTTCATTTGACTAAATGTGTGAAAAATGTCATGTGAAAATGAAAAAATACAAAAAAAATGAAAAAAAATTACATAAGAAAAAAGAATATATAAAAAAAAAGATATAGGTATGAAAAAAACATTTTTTTTCGGCATCCTGCTCCTCGATCGTCCCTCGCTGCGCTCGGGCCAATCTCGTCGTCCTAACGTCTTGGGTCATTCTGTAGCTCTAGAGGGATATATGTTGTTAATAATTGGTAATAATATGAATGCAACCAAGTAAGATGAAGGCCAAGCGCTTCCCCGAAGTAGGTAGGTACAAAAAAAAAGCTCCTTCCGTCCCTTCTTGTTTAATTATATTATAGATATTTGGTGGACAATCGAAGTACCAATTCTTTTGTTTGTCCGAAAGTTGACGGCCGGACTATCTAGACTAGAGAGTACCTACATGAGTTTTCTCTTGGGTAAATTTCTAGGCTCTCGGGATTGGGTATTGTTGCGCCAAACAGCCTGATAGGCAGGATACTTGATCAGCTTCGGCCGTGTAAGATGTTGACATGGTCGTTACCTGGCCACCTGGTCCCCAGCACGTTTTCCAGCAGCGCCAGCACTCGGAAGGCCTCCCGCTGCCTCTCCTCCGAAGGCCTCACTTTGCGGACCAGCTCAGCCAGGTCCTTTGAGAACTCGTCTTCGGACTCCGCATACCCTGAGCTCCATAGGCAGAGAGCTACGATTACTGGAATTCAAAATTGCTTTAATAGCTTCAAAGTCTCCACGTACATGCTCTCCTGTGCTTATGTTCATTCGCATTCGAGGTCCGTGATTCGTGATTTTGTGGAGGCCAAAATTCCTAGGGACGGCTAACTCATCAGGTGAATAGAGACTGCGATATGGTTCGTTTGCGAATAGCCAGCGGAAACCGAAAATCAAACTTCGGAACACTGAAATCATCTCAGCTTGTTAGCTATTGTATTATATATGTTGTAGATAATAAAATATATTATTGTATATGTTAGCCATTTAATTTGCTTATTAACATCAAAGATTTTAGTTTGTAGATACTTACAAAGGTAAATCATCGTGCTCGGCACCAGTGAAACTGAGGTAACAAGGCTAAATGGGTATTATTTTAAGTTAATCGGCAGAACGAATATTATTATTCATTTAGTTCTAGATGATACGGTTGTTATTGCCTATGCATAACTGATCATTTATGCTTCCTTTACGTATGCTCCTCTACGTACCTATACCATGGAAGATTAGGTTCTAATATATTTCTAGACTATGGTGAAAAATAATAATCGTTAGGAAACCAACATTGTCTGAACCCATAAATATCTGTCTATATGTTGGCTATATATGATGGTTGATGACAGTGTAAGTAATTTATTTAACGAAAAAATATCTAGTCTTGTGAACATGCAACTCATAGTTCCCAATTCCCCGCAGAGCAAATAATGCCAACTCCCAAAAGTTTGAAGCTAACGGAACTAGATGTCGCTGCTAAAAACGACCGCCGCTGAATCGCGCTGACGAAAACACACAGCGTTTGAGGACGTCCGCGCGGTACTCTAGTGAACTCATACTTACCTGGCACAGGGGACACCGTGATCACAAAGGCGGTTCCCCCAGAGCGAGGCCTGTCCATTGCACTGCGGACGGGTTGACCTCTGCGATTATCCCTAATGTGGATAACTCGGGTGCGTTATTTTTGATAGTGGGGACTGCGTACGCGCTGTCCCCCAGAATTCTTCTTTGTCTGTTAGTTAGTATATTCATAATAGCATCTGCTATTTAATGTTTATAAAAAGTTATTGTAATAAATTAAAGAAACTGCCAAATTAATAATAATGATACTATCGCATCCTTCTTTCTTCGAATCCTCGAAAATCAGCTCTGCATCAGCAAGTTCAATTCACTATCTTTAGAGTGAATTAGGCAAATCGACTTTTTGTAATTAAATCGGCTAATGGGTAGAAGCTTTATGACATCTTGATTGATAAGACTACGTCTCGATTGGACTAAGTCGTAGTTGGCCTAAATCTTGATTTAACTAAATAGCAAAGTGACTATATCGATATTTGATTAAGTCTCAGTTGGTCTACATAGCGATATGTCGTATAGTCAAGTTGAAAATTAAATAAAGGACTACCCTTATAAGTAGGTAGATTGAGTAGGTACTTACGTGTGTACATAATACCTAACCTTCTTAATTATTATCTAAGAAGATAATGCTGGCCGGTACTTAACGTAGAGTACGGATATAGATAAAGCTTTTCTATAGCTTTTTAAAATTTCTAAAATGCAAAATAATCCTCAACTCAAATTTATTTAAAATAATGAAGCTCTTCTACACGATGGATATATAATAGGTACAATTTCGTTTCTAACAATTCGAGCGGAACGTCTTTTTGGCGATGTTATAAGAGACTTGAATGCAGCGCTTCTTTAACTTTAAATATTGATAAAACTTGTATAATCAGACAGAGTTTGCATAAGTGAGGATCATTATAAAAATAATGAAGACCTTCTATTGGATGCAGCAAAGCATAATGTGTGCAAAGAAATGTCATCAGTTAAAAAAATATTAGAACAAACCCTACTAGATATGCCATCGACTTCTGCCGCAAGTAACACTGGCAGACCTTATAATTCAGTTAAGGACATTCCATATAGAAAACGCAAGAGATTTCTGCAAGTAGAAAAAACAGAGTTAGTTAAAAGTTGTGAAGTAACCGTACCAGATATTATTAAGGACAATTTTTTGGTGGCTGAATTTGAAATTACAGGAAATAAAATACTTGTGTTCTCAACACCTTTTTCAAGAAGAAATATGAAAGGTATGCTACACTGGGAAAGGTTTTCTTCGACGATGGCACAATCAAACGAGTGCCTAAGCCGTTTTATCAGTTGTTTTCCTTACACGTTGTCCAAGTAGTTGGGTTATTATTATAAGTTTTGTAGTTCTACGTTTGCACATTAAAAAACAGAAGCGGCAGGGCTAGTTGGATCGATGAGATTGTAGATAACTGTACCTACTTCAAATGACAAATGGCTATTCAGACGTCAACGCTATCTAGTCCTATCACGATCTAGTCAAATATCAATACAGTTCGACCGCGATGTTGTTCTATTCAGCTTTAGTCTTACAGCGATCTAGTATTTTTGACAACCTAGTCATATCGAGATGTCGTCATAAAGCTTCTAACCCCGGCTAATCAATACAGATATCACAGTGACACAACTATCGATAGTATTACATAAAAACAATATCAAATAAACTATTGTTTTTTTGTCGTGCCGCGAGCTGCATGCAGCCCGTGGAGGTGGACTTTCAATTCGATTTATATTGGTTTGTAAAGTAATGTTAGGAGTTATGCTCTATTTAAAAAAATAAGTTCTGCATTTAAGAAAAACTATTTTATAGTTTTTCTAGAAAAGTGAGTTATTGAAATAAAAACAATTTGTATATTTGAGTTCTTTGTATAAAAAAAAAATATGACGACTATGTGCCCAAAGTTGTTGGAATACATTGAAAAATTAAACATCATGAATTTATAGTAAAGGCTGTACGTATAGTCTTAAATGCGTAAGCGAAGCTATTAAATCCTCTTTTGCTGTTCGTGTAGAACTTTTGAAAATCGGAACATCTTCAAAAAGCTTGGTATCGCCGAATGCGAAGATACCCTACAACATAAGCGTTTGAAAACAGAATTACTCGTATATTTCAAAATGAGAATAAGATAAAAATAGAGTTGGTTTTATGTCATGGTTCTTCATCATCATCTCTGGCTTCTCTAGTTTTACTCAACGGAGTCGCCATCGTCCAAAACTGGAGAATAAGCGATACTGAAAAATTTAAAGTTCTAAAAAAATATTTTCAAATAATTATTTTATATGTGCAACTGTACGGTGGGTACGACCATATTCAAAATGTTCAGCCATCGTCCGTGCCTTGTCATCAGCTGCATCACCACGAAAAACGAACGTTTTTTAATCCGATGATGATTAAATTTAAGTTCATAACAAACAGAAAATACAGCAAAAGAGATTTTAATACTAACGCATAGTCTGAAAAAACCTTTACTAAATGCATAAAGTTGAATTTATTTGTACTTTGTACCTTGGTTAAGAAGCGGAATTAGGTAAGATGGTGGTAGCTAGCCAGACGGACTTAAACAAACTCCTACCATCAACCAAACCAAGCACAATATTGTACTCGCGTGGAGATCGAACCCGGGGCCTCTGAATCTGAAATCGGCGGATTGAACCACAAGACCACAGTGGCAGCATTCTTGAAAACTGCTTTCGACTTATTGTAAAAAATATAGCAATATTGTTATTCTATGAAAAACGGTATTTCGAGTTTGTTTTATTGTGCATGGAACAATAGGATCACTAGTACCATTGGTGGTGGTCTAGCGATACAACAATATTCATGATGGTACAACAGATCCTAAAATAGTGCTACTAGTACCATTGGTGGTACTAAGGATACAAAGATGTGTCACTTGTGCCATCAATGGTACAAGACAATGATACCTACTACTGACATAAAAGCGGTCATTATCACATTGAAGCCTTTTAGCTGATTCCTATGTTGCTTTATATTAATTAGATTCGAAAAGTCTGAAGTAAGTTTTCTGAGTTTTATTCGGCAACATGCAGTATTTACCTGCATTACCGCAACAATATTTACCGTGTCCCTGTTCTCCGTGTTTAAATTCACATTAATTGTATAAAGTTGATAAAATATCGGCACATTTATTAGGTGCCGCCGTCGCCAAATAACTTTTGTGTATATAATAACGGAAGCGTGTCCAATACATTAATGCCATTAATTTTAGTTTTTTAGTGTTTTATAGCAAATTAAATACAGAAAATTAAAACCTTATTTTCATCGTCACCATCATTGCTGATCAGAAAAAAATGTGAAATAATACTTGTACTTCTTTCAAGGACGGTTAGTTTTATCATGTTTTAAAAATGTATTTCTTGTTCGATATAGTGTCTTTTTGTGATTTATTTAGTGATGCCTCGTATAAATCTTTGTTATCGTTATCATTTTCAGTCATCGAGTAATGCTCGGATACCAGTAAAATAACTTTTTCTAATACCTTAATTACAGGCCTAAAAGTTCGACACACCACATCCTTTGCTTTATTCGTAATAGTTAGGCCAACACGAATGTTGACTGATTTTTTCCACTGCGTTTTTTGAATAAAGCTTCAAGGAAACACGTGGGAAACACTACAAACCATTCGGATACATATATATCCATATAGTGAAGAAATGGCCATAGTGAAGATCCATAATTATTGGTTTTGCTCCATGTGTACCTATGCATTTTTGTAAACTTTTTTTCAGTAAACTTTAAGTGGGAGGTACTCAAAGTTTACTGAAATACTATTTATTTTGATAAAAACAAGTTCATTTGTTTTTATTTTAATTAAATTTAAAAACAAACAGCAATACCTTCGTAGGTACATATTACTTCCATGAACAATACAATATTGATGACACATTGATGTATGGATGACACCTACTATTTCTAATTATTATAAGAATACTTCAATCTTAAGTGCCAGTACTAGTAGGTACGATAAAGAAGTTTGTATATCTATTAGGTTGGTATCCTTTGGCATTAAGTCTGATGAATATTTAGGTCAAATAAAGATTAGTCTTAAAACGAAGCAATCTGCTAAAAAGGTTATAGGTAGGTTATAGCTTTATGTCTAGGGACATAAAGCTATAACCTACTTATAATATGAAATTAAGTCCCTCTACGCATTAGGTGAACCAGTCTTGAATGAGCTCAGGAGACGAAGACGATGCCTAGCTTGAACGGTGGGATATTGTTGAGTCGTGGCACCTCACCTTTGAAGAAGTAGTGGCAGAAGAAAATATTCCATACGGTATCATAGATAGATTTGAGGATTACTTGGATATTTTAAGTAGAATAATTGAAACTAAGTAATTTCTCGAATCATATATCGTCTTCGTCAAATTTCGTCAAAAATACTGCTTCCCAAGATAAAATATCTTTGAGAAAACCCATTCTGTTCTCTCTGTACTTTTGTGCAGCAAAGTTGAAGATTCGCATAAAGCACGAGGTGGGCTCAGGGCTGTGGAGGCTCATGATTGCCTGATTGTGCATAAAAGTTTCTTGAAGGAGCACCGGCTTGGTCAAATTGAGCGGCGCCATTACCCCGTTGCCTACATACTCCTTGTACAACACAAACTCTTCTGGAACCGTGTCCAAACTTTCGAAATGTTTACGTTCAATCGGATAGCCGATATACGGCGATATTAAATACTTCTTAAAATCGAACGTAGAATAATAACCGAAAAATTCCCCGACCAGCTCGTTCAAAGGCACGTCGCTTTCGATTGTATAATCGAGCTTGTCGAATGCGAAATCCCAGTCGTCAAGTATATAGGGCTCCGCTTCTCTCTGCAGCGACGCGATGGACGGCAGCATCTTCCTCTGCTGCAAGTAGAATGTAACCAAAACCAGCATCCCGTGGTTCGCGAGCAAGTGTGCGCCGGCTTTATTGTTCAGCTTGGTCCAGTATTTGACGATGAACGCCAGGTTGAATACATCTTCGTCTAAATGTACGAGGTACTTTAGCAGATTACTTATTTGCAATACACTATATGCGTTTATTAAGATGTCAATGTTGAACTTTGATTTGATGTGATTGAAGTTCAAGTAGGGGTCCGGATCCCATGCAAGTATCACGAAGTCTGCGAACTGGTCAGGGTATTGTTCCAGCGTTTCCACGACCTCTTCCATCAGGGTAATGTAGACGGAGGTAGCGTTTTTCGGTAGCATAAGAGATGCGTCGATGTCGCTGAGGTCCATGGCCATTCCATACGCAAAGGAACCGAACAGCTGTATCTTACAACCTGAGAAATAGATGGGAGTACAAGTCAAAGTTTTGCAACTGTTTTGTCCTTTTTAACAGAGTAAAAAGAAAGGAGGTTCTCAATACGTCGTAATCTTTTTTTTTATTTTTTTATGTATGTTTCCCGATTACTCGAAGACGCCTCGACCGATTTAGAAAATAACTTTTTTGTTTGAAAGGGTATACTTCACAGGTGGTCCCATTGACATCAGGTCAGGATCTGATGATGGGATCCTGGAAAAATCGAGGGCACTCTTCAAAAATTACAGGCACACTTGAAGCTATTTGGGTGTAGTACCTCAAAAGTAAAGAAAACACGGACCCCATATAGGATCACGCGTCTGTCTGTCTGTGCGTCCATCTGTCATCAAAATAATTGGAAAAAATACGTCATCCAGGTAAACGACATTGTACCATCTTCATTGAAGTCGGTTGTCTTTTTAGTTTTTAAAACGTAATTATTACTTTTGGCAACAAAGCAACGCAGCTGTTTATTGTACAAGGCTTTCAGCCTAGTTTAGACATCTGAGGCTTTTACTTAATTTCCTAGATAAGTATTAAGGATCTATTTGTGTTTGTGCATCAGATTTATATATTTCGATTAGGTAACTAATTAAATGAGTATCTTTGTAGGTATTGTTTCTATATGATTTTTGTCAACCTTCGGCCTTATCTCAACTTGTAACCAGGTGAGATGGAGGCCAAGTGCTAAACCGTAGTACAATTATAAAAAAAAGTACTATCATTATAATTTTAAAAACCCTGGATGATGATAATGTTCGATACCTGGCCACCTGGTCCCCAGCACGTCTTCCAACAGCGCCAGCACTCGGAAGGCCTCCCGCTGCCTCTCCTCCGAAGGCCTCACTTTGCGGACCAGCTCAGCCAGGTCCTTCGAGAACTCTTCTTCGGACTCCGCATACCCTGACGTCACGCCTGAGCTAAGCTGACTGAGGGCTAGGATTGCTGTAATAAATTGCTTGTAAGGATGTGAATTGCAAAGCGTAATTTAACATAAAGCTGACGACTGTGTACATACCGTAGACTTTACCAATCGCTTCACTATGGCAATGGTACCTATCGTCGTAAAATGAGCACTACAGGGACGCTACCGCCGACGGCGAAGCCGATCTCCAATGATGGCTTTAAATTAGCTTCATGAGAACTAGAAACGATTTTTACCGTCAAATGTACTGAACGGATAGGTTTCATAACATGTGTACACTTTTGAGATGGGAAACGCCATTTCGGATACGACACATACCTAAATCGGTAAAAATCGTTTCTAGTTCTCATGGAGCTAATTTAAAGCCATCAATGGAGATCGGCTTCGCCGTCGGCGGTAGCGTCCCAGGTGCCTTTTGGTATTCTAGTGAGAAGCGATTGATTTATATATCATAATATATATAATAGAATCAGGTCCCAGTAAGTACGTACAAGGTATCGTGGGTTTGTTTTACTTACCAAGGAATAACATTGTGTTTAGTACCAGAATGAACAACTGACTAGGTAGGTATATAAGTAAAAATATTAAAGAAGTTGTAGCGCACGGTTAGGTAAGTAAGAAAAAAAAAATTGTAAGTATTTCATATTTTTTCATTTTTTTTATTGTACGACACGGGGCGGTGCTTGGAATTACTAAACTACTAGAAAAACTACTTGTAAATTACCTGACGAATACGTTACGTAAGTAGGTACCTTTCTAGGTAGCGAATGTCTGGTACACTAAGATATACGTCTACCCTCTCGAAATTCTCATCACGTATTTTTTTTTCATATTATTAATGGTACTAGGTAGCTAAGTTGAGGTACTAGGTATTTTTTATGAAGGACATCTTTTAAAAGATACCCCTCCGCCTTTGGGTGCGATGGGGTTATTTGAGGTTGATAATATAAATGTCATTTAATTTGTTTGATTTTTAACCTACTTAATATGTTATTTTAATACATTCACAGAAAAAGTCAATGGGAATCACCACAGCGTGGTACTCGTTGGGAGCGAAATCACATCACACTATATAAACGCGAAAGTTTGTATGTATGGATGTCGGTATGGATGTTTGTTACTCTTTCACGCGAAAACTACGAATGGATTTTAATTATACTTTATTGTTTCGGTTTGAAGGGTATGGTTGCCGGTGAAATTACGGATACGTGAGGCTTCATACCTTTATGCCTCAAGTTGACGGGCGCAATGCAGTGCCGTGTAGGCTATGTTCTTTGTGGATGTGACCTATGCAGTGAGGCTTTTTCATAGGCAAGAACTATACACCAGATGCGCTACTTGCTTGTCCCGTCTCCTTTTAGTATAAAAAAAAAATTGTGATTTTGTGTGAATTGTCCAAAATGTAACGATAATTTGAAAATTACTTGAAAGTATTTGGTTGGTGGTAGGACTTTGTTTGGGTCCGCCTGGCTAGCTGCCACCATCTTACCTAATTCTGTCGCCATAATAACAATTCTTAAATTGTTGTGTTCCGGCATTTAGAGGTAAGATAGCCAGCTCCTCAGCTTGTTGAGGATTCCGGGTGAAGTGCGCCTCCACCTTCGGCCTTATCTAACCTTGTAACCAGGTGAGATGAATATCAAGTGCTTACCCGTCGTACTGTAAAAAAAAAGTAAGTAGGAAATCTATATTTTATGTGTAAGCCATTATAAAAATCGCCAAAATAGTAATCCATAAATACAATAAACATTAATGTCATTATCCGTTGTTTTACCAGTGTCAATGTTCCAGCCGTTCTTGAACCGAATGGTCTGTTACGTGATGATGTCCCTTGGGAAATGGGTAAGCCTTTGGTGTGGGACGCTACTCGACTAGGGTGTCGAGTAACGTCCCACACCACCATTTTATCTGCCTGGGACATCAGTTAGGGCTGATTCGGCCGAGGATCACAAAAGGCGTAAATATAGTGGTCTCAACAGAACATACCTATTTAAGCCTTTTGGAGTGGAGATCTTGGGTCCGTGGGGAGCCGGTGCCCTCCGGGTTTATAAAAAAATTGCGAATTAGCATAGCTATTCAGCGTTGCAATGCAGCCAGTGTCTTGGGCACGCTTCCGTCTGGTACTGGTCTGGAACAGGTTGAGTTGCCTATAGGCCGTTTGTAAGGGTCTTGTCTGATTCCTTTGTACGTAGTTAATTTAATTGTACATTTTATTGAATAAACATTGATAATTTATTTCTAATGCACATTTCGTAGTAACAATATGCTCCTTATATCAAAATAAATACGTTTATCTCGTCTAGTATTTAAAGTAGATAAACTTTGTATTTCGTACTTTGCAGCAGCACAATACAGCATTTGAACAAATATTTTAATAGTTACGAATAGTTTCTTACCGATCGCAACAGTCATAATCAGCTAAACCAATAAATTATTCGTTTAGTTCTAGATGATACGATACGATCTCGATATACCTACAGTAGGTACTGACGATCCATTAGATAGAGGCTTTCCTTACGTCTGCTATGAGGACCATTATTTTAAGAGTAGATTCATATCTACTCCTAAAATAATGCTCTACCCCGGGCAGCGGAATCGCTGACTTTGATAGAAAGATATATATAACGTTTATTCACACAAAACACACATACGGTAAGGAATACACAGCAGACGTAACCGTTATGACATTGTAAACAAAAACATAATTTACATAAGTGACGTGATTAGGAACTGACGACAAGATATTTACGTTTTACAGGTTTACGTTTACGTTTTACAGTTTAGTTTTCCTGGATGACGTATTTTTTCCAATTATTTTGATGACAGATAGACGGACAGACAGACGCGTGATCGTATATGGGGTCCGTTTTTTCCTTACTTTTGAGGTAACACACCCAGTCGCTTTAACTGTGCCTATAATATTTAAAGAGTTCCCTCGATTTTTCCAGGATCCCATAATCAGATCCTGACCTGATGACGATTGAATCACTTGCGAAGTACACCGACCCTAAAAATACCAAAATCACTGCAAATGTGCATATAATATTTGAAGAGTTCCCTCGATTTCTCCAGGATTCCGACGAATTGAGAACCTCCACCTTTTTTTTAATTTGGTTAAAAATAGAACACTGCACACTGACTTCTGGTAGCTGTTACGCCGCTGAATGAATTGTTAACCGCCTCTGTGGTGTAGTGGTTCAACCCACCGATGTCAGATCCAGAGGTCCCGGGGTCGATCCACAGGGGGAGTACAATATTGTGCTTACTTTAGTTGGTGGTAGGACTTTGTTTAAATCCGCCTGGCTAGCTACCATCTTACCTAATTCTGTCGCCATAACAAAAGTTCTAAATTTGTTGTGTTCCGGCATTTAGAGGTAAGATAGTCAGTACCTCAGACCGTTGAGGGTTCCGGGTGAAGTGCGCTTCCATCTTGGCCTTATCATAACTTGAAATCCAGGTGAGATGAAGGCCAAGCGCTTCCCCGTCGTACAATAGCTAAAAAAATTAAGATCACATCTCTGGTTTTAGTCTAGTGGGGTTGATCAGACAACCTCGCGAACAATTTAATATTACCCGTACCACAGATAATAAAATACTAACGTACCCGTACCTAGTATTTTATTATCTGTGCCCTTACCAATCCATTTTTGAACACCTACTATAATAAATTAAAGGATATTAATACAATGCAGTTTACTAATTTTAGACATCATGATTCGTAGTGACATTCTCTGCATCGATACCTACCTAAAAGAAATAGTGTTAGTTTTATTTTTCAAAACGTCGATTCCCGAGCTGAGTACAAGTTTCTTTAAAATATAGGAATCCAGTTTTCCTTGTAACTAAAATCGATGACATGGTTCCTAAGAACAGATCTTCGTATGTCCTATAGTTTCTGACTTTCCTATACTGACCGATCTAAATGTTACGCCCTGTATATGTCAATAAATTAGGTAGGTACCTAATATACAAATAAACCATTATGTTGAGTTATATAAGGAATTATAGTTTAATTTAATTACCTAGGTATTATCTTGTAATTGCTGACAACTAGGTAGGTAGGTATAATATGAATTAAGGAAGCAACATGCTTGGAACCTCAGACTCAGCAGTCATGATAATCGAAAGGAAAAAGAAATAAATGAACTTATATAATCGGGAATAGATAGTGGTCGACCATGACTAAGAACGTACCTAAGTTACTCTGGTGCGGCAAGTTGGTTACCTACTTACATTTACATATATTTTGCAAACATATGTAGGTACCTACCAAGTACCGTAGTAGGTACCTATCATTGGGCTCGTAATAACGAGGGTAGACGTATCTTAGTACCTAGGGTTACTGTATAGGTACTAAGATAGAGATTATGTCTTTGAATTCTAAACACAATTTCAAGCAGGTAGGTAGGTATATTAGCGAATGCCTGATAGGTGTAGGGCCTAAACCTATCAGGCATTTGCTAATATTAATTAATTATAAATTTGCCTACACTGTAGACTACACCCACCATACCAGCCATTAGCTACTTACGTAACTAACGTCTAGTTATTTACTTGTAATTGTGTTTATTATTCAAAGACGTCACTATTATTTTTATTGTGGGTAATTTATAGATAATTCACTGTACATAATTGCACTAACTGCTCATGAACGCACAATCAGTTATGGCGATAAAATATACGCAGAAGTGAGGAAAGAAGCTCTCTGCCATTCAACCAGCGGGCTTGGGACAAGTTGTTGCAGCTATGAAATGGACTGGTATGTATGTACATGTTGTGTTTCAAGAGTTGGAAGCACTGGCTCAGCTCATGCCTCTCATTTAGTTAGCTAGTTTCTTTAGAGATCTCTGACCATAGGTATTTAGGCACTGATACTAGAATTTAAATGTTATCGTTATCTAATGATACGGAAAAATGTCTTGCTGAGCTACGTTGGCCGAGTGGATCGACCGCCATCCGATTACAGGGGCCCTACCGCCGACGGCGAAGCCGATCTCCATTGGTTTAAAATTAGCTTCATGAGAACTAGAAACGATTTTTACCGTCAAATGTACTGAACGGATAGGTTTCATAACATGTGTACACTTTTAATATGGGAAACGCCATTTTGGATATGACACATACCCGGTAGTAAAAATCGTTTCTAGTTCTCATGAAGCTAATTTTAAGCCAATGGAGATCGGCTTCGCCGTCGGCGGTAGGGCCCCTGGTCGTGGTATCAAATCCCGAATCATTTTTTGTTTCGGATAGGTGTAAGTAATCTCATCTAATGTGCGCATAGAAAGGTGTAAGGTAGAACCGATCTAACATCAAAAAATTGACGACCTTCCACTCCTACTTTTTAGGAGTGGAAGGCAAGAAGAAGAGGATACCGGCATGTCTTCAGGACCAACGAATGACATGTGTCAATGACTAGAATTCCGATAAGCTGCGACGTGCTTGCAATCTGTCACGTATTGAATACAAGCTGCTTACAAACCGTGGGTATGAGTGCCGAACGTAAGTTGGGACGTGCTTCTGACAACCCTCCGAGTAGTGATCATAGGTCAATTTTCGTAGAGGAAAAAGTCGCGAGTCAGTTACTTTTTCTATAACGTTATATGTACCCGTTTAACGACAAACATAAGCCAAGTATCTATAAACTAATCTACAAGGGAAGCAGTCAGGTTACCTAAGGACCGTTACAAGCAGTCTATATTTGTAGGTTTGTGTGTTTACAAAAAATAATATCAAGTATGAGATTGTGTGTAGCTGTGATCTGGGCGGCGGCGGCGCTATGGAGTGCGGGGTTGTCGTGGTGCCTGCCGCGGGGGGAGCCGTTCTCTGCGCAGGCGGCGCGGCTGCTGGCCTCCATCCGCATGTCGCGCGAGACGCTGGCCGCCGTGCCAGCCATCCTACAGGACCTGGAGGCTGCCCTCATCACCGAATGGCCAGGTAATACCCACCGCTGCATCGTGATCGTGATCCGCAGCCAGACTTCAAACACCGCTATACCGTCTCTCTTTGTACGTTTGGGCTCGTTCTACCACCATACGTATTTCGATTCGTTTCCCAAGCAGCATGCTGTGATACATTTTGACGGGATTTACGGACACGTGAGGCTCTACTCTTTTATGCCACAAGTTGCGTAATGCAGTACCGCGTAGGTCAAGTTCTTTGTGGATCTTGCATTAAAAGCATGGTAGTCTGCATGCTTGTATGAAAAAACCTATAAGCCATGTTCCACGATCTTGATGTGCAACTTGCGATGCTGATGGCAATCATCGGCCTACTGAACAAATTGGTCTAACAATTCAGTAACATCTATACTCGTTTGATAGTAGCCAAGTTACGTTGCAATCTTGACGTAGGTCGATTTTAAATCTCTTCCCCCTTCCTGGAGTAAAGGCGTTATCGGGGTGGACTGGACCTAAAGGCTCTACCGGTTTCCCAGTCCTCCTTTCACACAGACGATGCTGGAGTGCCTGTTGGATGTTTAGTGCATACCGGGCAATCGGGGAGTCCCACATAACCCTCCCTCCTCCAACGGGAGGATGCATGATGCATTTTTCCCAGCGAAAGAAAAGTGAGGTAGATTTTAAAACTAAGCTTAGAGTTTTGAATCACATTTCTCTTTTTTCTTCATTTCTCGAGGTTTCTCCCACTAAGAAAGGTTAAAGGTTAAAGGCTAAGTGGTAGATGATACTACCTAATAGGAAGTGAAACGACCTTTAGTTCGTAATGAACGTTGCAGGTTGTCGAGTGGTTCCGTTCGGGTCGACGGTGACGGATCTGGCGCTGACCGATAGCGACATCGACGCCATCGCGCTGCTGGCAGACCGCTCCGTACCGCCGCACGGCGACATCTCCTACAAGGCAGCCGAGGTCCTCCTCAACTACCCCGACTACTCCGACTTACATCCCACATACTACTACCTGCCCTTCACGCACACCCCGACAAACATCAAAATAGACCTCCTCATCAACAACATCGAAGGAAACAGAAACTCCGAGCTGCTCCACTATCTACTCAGCATGGACAAACGGTTCCTGGATCTGGCGACGATCCTCAAGTACTGGTGGGCGAAGGTGCAGAAGGCGAACGGGTTCAAAACTATTCCTAGCTACGGCATGAATTTCTTGACCGTGTTTTACTTGCAGCAGCGCGGCTTGCTGCCTTCCATCTCGCGGCTGCAGAAGAATGCGGTCCCTTTCATGTACGACCGTTGGAATTCAGGGTTTGATAGCATTGACTTCCAGCCGAGCCACAACGAGTCTCTATACCGACTTCTTGGTGGTTTTTTTGAATATTTAAGCGATTTCGACTACAAGGGATACATAATTTCCCCGTTCGTCGGAGGTCCCATACGACGCGAACTGTTCAGAGACCTCACAACCGTTCCTGACGAGTTCGAGCTTTACCGGCGGAATGTCGGACGCGGTATCCACGAGTCTTTGGATTTGGCTGATGATGTGATCATCCAAGATCCTATCCAGCACAATAAGAACCTGGCTGTGAAGCTCGGTTCACTCGAAGGGTCCTCTTTCGCTACCGAGGTGCAGAGGATCGCTAGCATATACAAAGATGATGTCGAAGGTACTTTTCTTGATGATGTTTTAAATATTCAAGTTGCCTAAACCAAATAATGTATTCTAGGTAGGTATAAAAATTATACGTCTTGTCAGATTTTTAAAGAGACTTTTATTGATAGGTAAGTTTGGTAGGTACGTCTATGCTAAAGTTCAAGTTACTTTATTAATAACATCAGTTACACGTCAAAAAACCAGTCTCATAAAAGTAGTAAACAATAAAAATAATAGGCGACCTTTTTTTATTGTACGACGGGGAAGCGCTTGGCCTTCATCTCACTTTATGTAAAGTTATGCTAAGGCCCGGAATCCTCAACAGACTGAGAAGCTGGCATTCTCACCTTATAATGCCGGGGCACAACGTTTTTGCGATTGTTTGTATCGCGACAGACTTAGGTAAGATGGAGGTAGCTAGAAAGGCGGACATATATAAGTACTCGTAATATAAGTCCAGCCACCAACCAAACCACGCACAAATTTGTACACTACCGGTGATCGAACCCGGGACCTCTGGCTCTGATACTGGTGGGTGAACCAAAAGAGAGAGTTCCCCTTTCTCTTTGTGTGCTAGGCGAGATATCCCAACAGGCGTTTGACGTTTGAAAGTAATTCTAAAAAATCGAAATGGATAACTAAAACATACAAAATATTTTTGTTATCCGACTTTCTGAGATTAATCAATACAGCACCATTTTTTTTATAGTACGACGGAGAAGTGCTTGACCTTCATCTCATTTGATTTTTCAAACCCTACAGACGAACTCCTACTAACATTCTCTCGAAGAATCATACAATGTGTGGGACGTTGAATTACACGGTTATCGGCGACAGGGGTGATAGTCCGGATTCTGTGGCACTTTACTTCTGTCTACAATGCCAATAAACACAAATAACACAATCAGTTAGTTCACAGCTAGCGACCATAGAGGTGGGTTGATCATCACACGCGAAGCTGGGGGGTAGCCATTCAATTTTGAATACCTACCTTTTTTTGTGGAATCCCTTGTGTTTGTGCCTCAATGAAGTTTTTCGGTAAGTTTTTATATGATATTTTCTATTGGTATATTATTTTTGAGCCTATTGAACGGAAAACGTACCTGCTTTACTCAACTTGTGTAGGTAATATTATTTATAACCCAGGCATATAAGGAATTTTAAATCCAGTTAAAAAAAAATGTTTCATCTCGGTAGCTAGAAAAGGCACTTTCGTACTGAAGCATGGAGGCGGCTTAAGATCATTTGTGACGTAAAGTGAAGTATTATTATTGTGTGATATAGGTACCTACACTACCTACATGTAGGTATAACATAGATGGTAGCAATAAAGTCAGAGGTATTCTACTTCTACCGTATTTCGGCGTGCAATATTATTTTGTTGTAGTAATATTTTGCTGTTAGATTGACCCTTTCATAAGCTTACTGTCGGCGTAAGTAAGGTTGTTCCTTGACTTTATGTAGGTTCGTAGTGTAGTTAGGTACATACCTTAGTATTTGTTTTAAAGTTTTTGGTAAACTTTAGCTTAAAAATATATCGTCCACTTGCGACGACAGTGTGACATCTCAAATTATACGATTTTTCGTTTTACTGATATTCTGAATCGCGATCTCGCGTTCTATTATCTCCAAAAACGGGATATTTTTTGCTACGTAAACAACAAGGAATATGAGAGAATGAGACAAAATATCACAATATAGCACTGTCTCGTTCGGTGATCGAGTTGGCTTCGACACAGTGACAGTTCAGTTGTCATCTGGGTTTTGAGATGTGAAGTGCTCCCGGTTTTCATGAAAAACGTGATCACGAGGATACCACGTGTTATGTGATAAAGGTGAGATTCTTTCAATATATTTTTTTATTCGACAATGTGGCATGTCATACTTATTACACTGTTCTTGTAAAACATAATGCGAAGTTAACGAGGAATGTTTTCGATGTCACGTTTTTCTTGTAAGAAATTCACTGTATCACTGCGTCATCTTGAGTTGTAACGTTGTAGATGATAAATATTTTTCTTATACTGGACATTTGTTGTGGGTCATTTATTGATGTTCTGTTGTTGCAGAATACATATTAATAAAATGTAATGGTATGTCCTCATGTCACGTTGTATACACTAAACAGCAATATAAAACATCAATTATCTTTACAGATTGCAATTAAAACAAGCAAAAATGGACGAGGATTTGCCGTCGACGAGTTCATCTTCTGTAACTACCTCAGTTACTCGTAATAACTAAGAATTAAAAACTGTTAACAACGATGAAACAGTGGATGATCAAAACACGACACCAACTCATCGTCATTGCAGTGAATCGGTGAGTTCATCTTCTTTTATCGAGGACAGCGATGACTCTGTAAAAGACCCCGACTATCAAGAGATTCAAGAAAAACGCCAACCTGTATTATCACTCAATGATGTAAGCGATGATGTTTCAACAGCTACGACTAGTCAGCAAACGACAAACCAAGAAGGAAGGTCAGGCATCAACTCAGTAATTTTAACTTCTAATGAAAATCTAATCAATGAACCTGATACTATGATTACCGAAAATCAACCGCCTCTAATTGAACCTAGCGTCGTCACCACAACGGAATCGCAAAATCCTCCTACTACCGATGAAACTCCTACTAAAAAAGAGAAAAAAATGGAAGAAAAATGTAGCAAAGAAATTGAGAAATAGTGGGAAACCTTATAAATCACCAAAAACTCAAAATGATATTCGAGAACGCACACTTAAACCCCCCTGTATAGAAATCTGTAGATTTAAATGCCACGCAAATATAACGGAAATTCAACGGCAACAACTTTTGAAAGAGTACTGGGATTTGGGTGAAATTGACACCTGACCTATAGACACCGCACAAAACAAAAATAATAAATATACAAACATTTCTTTGATCAAAGACAATCGTGGATGTCACAAAAATCATGCCCATGTTGACAAAACAATAAAAACCGGAGTTGATTATGGCTTTTATCGACCAAATTATATGTTTTAAATACCAAGAATCGAGTCTCATTACATCCGAGACAATTCCAAGAGGCATTACATTGATGGGAGTAAAACTATTTCCGATATACACCGAGACTACGTTGAGCAATGCAAAGCCCAATACATTCCCTACACAAATTATATAATGTTCTATCGCATCTTTACTCAGGACTTTAATATATCTTTTTTTATTTCAAAAAAAGATGACACGAGTTAAAAAGTAGAAATAATAAAAAGACATGGACATTTTTGTGGCCGTTTTTGATCTTCAAGCTGTGTTTCAGTGCCCGAAAGGAAACACTTCCGTTTTCTATTATAAATCCAAACTGAACGTATTGAATCTGACAATTTATGATCTCAAAACAAACTCTGTTGAAAGTTACGTGTTGGATGAAACACAGGCCCATAGGGGTGTGCATGAGCTTGCCACTTGCGTTTTCCAATACTTAAAGAAGATTTCAGAAGGGCAAAATTCAATGGACGTTGCTTTTTACTCGGACAACTGTGCTGGCCAGCAGAAGAATACATTTATGATGGCTATGTATCTCTATACTGCGCAGAACCTTCCAAACATAAACTCCATTACACACAAATTTCTCATTCGATCAATCAATTCAATCGAAAAGAAAAAAGTGGATGATCTTTCACTACGTTATTTACGTTATTTTATTCTTTTAATAGTTTACGAAATTGTTTCTTTGCAGTCTAGTATGTTACGTTTTAACGTGTTTTAATAGGAATTATTTTTTAGAATAAGTAAAAGAAATGTGAGCACAGTACAACATAGTACCTTCTACTAAGACAATACTAGGCAATTTTACTTAATAGTTTACATTAAGTGCCTTATTAAAGACTAAGTTTAGGTAACAAAATCTACGATGAGAATTGTTACCACTATATTGAATGATTCTATTATTCCTCAAATAAAAAAATAATTTTCAAGAATAACGTTTTATTTTTACATAACTTAGTCAAATGTAATTTTTTACATCTTCTTCAACGTGATAATTAAACTTACCACCTTGTAAATTTTATTTTTTTCTGTAACAACGTGATAAATTTTCCTTTTTTTTTTCAAACTATAATAAGAAATGAACTTAGTTCCAGATGTGTTTATTCTTTTTTAATGTTTAATTTCATTATTAGTTATATTTTAATCAATTCATATATAATTAAGCTATCTGGAAAGTAATTTTAAAGTTATGCACATTTAAAAGTTTAAAAGTCGTTTTCTGGAAAATTTTAGTTTTTGAGATGTCACACTGTCGTCGCAAGTGGACGATATAGTCTTTTTTTTTATTGTACGACGGGTAAGCGCTTGGCCTTCATCTCACCTGGTAACAAGTTAAGATAAGGCCGAAGGTGGAGGCGCACTTCACCCGGAATCCTCAACAAACTGAGGAACTGGCTATCATGGTATGAAACTATCATACCATATATATATATATATATATATCTATATCTACCATATTGCGGGTTCCCGAGGACACCTCAGCCTGAACATTATGATAGAGAGCTTCACACTCATTGTAAGTTCTGTTCCAAGTGCCTACATTTTTACTATGGAGTGTGGCGGCGTCTCCGCAATGGTTGCCGGCGCCCGACCATCTGCAAACCGTTCTCGAGACCCCGGATCTTGCTCAGCCGTGGGCACGGGAAGCCCAGCCTTGGGCACAGGTCGCCCAGCCGTGGACACAATTTGGCCAGTTTTTGGAGGTCTACCCGAAGGTGACGGATAAGTTCTCGGAGAAGGTGAAACAGCTGGTGAGCAGCACCAGGATGTCGGAGCAGCGGCTTCAGGACCTGCCGCTCGTGCTGTACCATCTGGAGTTGCTGATTACTTCACAATGGCCCGGTAAGGACTGATATACCTAGCCGACCTATTCGATTCACACATACTTATCTAGATCATTGATTTGTGGAATTCTGGATAATCCTGAATACATAAAAAAAAACATTTCGGCGGGGCAGGTCATTTTTGGATTAAGCCAATTATTGAACTTTAGGACAAAAACTGAGTAAGTACTTACCTACCTACTTAGGTATGATTCTGTTTTGCGATAGGTCTGCTTCTGGATCCGACAATTTCAGGAGGACTACTTATTTCGGGATATATTGTAGTGTATGTCAGTCAGTCTTTGGGCAGGTCAGATTCATGTCATACCTACTTATAGTAGTAGTAGTACGTCGAATTAGTAATAGGACAGATTCGGAAAAAACAGTTGCTTATCAGATTTGCATTCATTTGATTTTAAAATATGACAGATACATAAAAGGATGTAGGTATTCCAAATTTTATGCTTCCTTAGTACCTAGGCTAGTTTCTATTGTAGGGCGTTATATTCTATAAAGGCCAGGTACAATCTAGTAAATTATAATCATGGTGAAAAAAACTGAGGCTACTATCTGCCTTTGCTGCCGATTGAATATAAATAAGTATACTTACTTAGTTGATGCATGGCTTACTCTTATCACCAGCCGATTTTTTTTTTTACCTACTTTGAAAAAGGTTTATAGGTACATTATGTAAATCAAACAAGCCTGTGCTCACCAAGCGACTAAAAAGTGTAGAATTGATCTAAAATATGATCAGCATGTAAGAAATTTACCTACCTACCTACTGAAGTGAAGAACAAAACTATCGGATTCATAGATTTTCTCAAAAAAACTACTAACTTAAGCTACGAAATAATTAAAAGTAATTTATTTGACAGCGATAATAATGAGCCAGAATCCGACAGCACGAGGTCGATAGTAGGTACCTACTTATAGGTAGGTAGGTACCTACCTATTTCCGAAATAAGTAGCGGTAGGTAACAACCGGTAAGGGTAGGGTTAGTTAAAACCATGGGAGACAATGAACAATACACCCCACAACGGGACGTCAGTGCAGGCCTTGGTCACCCTCACTCAGGATAAGAATAAGAAAGTAGCGGTAGGTATTTATGTTACATTTGATTAAAAGTACTTACACGTGTTTATTTCTTCTTTGACTGTACCTACTCTCGCTTAATCTACACAGAAATTGATCTATAGGTATACATTATTATGTGTCCTTCTCAGAATATAACATAATTCGAATCTAATTAGTCTAGAATCTGTCGTTGGTAATCAGTACGTACTGTGCATCTGAGTTTAAAAAAACTGCTACCTACTCAGAATCCGACATTATAATAAATGATAATACTTAGAATTTGACCTATAAATAGTCAAACCATTTAGGAATTTGACTAGGTACCTTGATAATTTAGATTCCTAGAGAGAAATAAAAAGAAACTAGCCATCTCAGAATCATACTTACTCAGTTTTTGGCCGAAAGTTCAATTATGACCTGCCCCTCCTAAAGGAAAAAAATGACTACACTCTATTTCGGTTTGCTGCAAATAATATGAAGGCTCTATTTTTTAATGGTAATAGTCAAGTGTTTGACCACCTCACTTGAATGAACAAATAAAGATGGAAAACGCTTGTCCAAAAGGCAAGTACAACTGCAGACTTGAAGAATCCAAGATTGTACCTACCTAGTGGTGCGGAAAAACAGACGAGGGTAAGGAGTTCCGCTACTATTGCTAAAGGTAAATGCGAATCGACTGTCCGCTCTGCACAATGGAACATTTACAAGGTTGATAGGTAGCCTGCAGTACCTACGGCATCATATTCTCTATAAAAAAGCAGTAGGTAAGGCACCAGGTAGTCTAAACTAAACTAACTTAGGCAGACTAAGGACTACCTAAGAATACTATTTAAGTACTGCTTTTTTATACATAAGGTACTTACCTATTTGATTACCTACCAATACCAACAAGCATGTCACTGTCGATGGCCACCATAATATAGCAGGTACCTTCACTTGGCTGTTTTTACAAGCCTCAAGCTCTGAATCGCAACGAGTCAAGTGTAACAGATCAAAGAAAGTACCTTCCTACTTACAACATAATTAATTTCCTCGTTTTCAGGGTCTATCGTGGTTCCGTACGGGTCGATAGTGTACGGGCTGGCGACGGCCAAGAGTGACATTGACTACTCTGTGTTCCTGCCGGAAGCCGACGGGAGTCACTCCTCACGAGAGTTGGTGCCCCGCGCCACCGCCCTGCTATCGAAGCATCCGCAGTTCTTCACAGATTTCTTCCCGTACCCGATCAAAGTCCCCGTGGTCGCGTTCACTCACGTGCCGACAGATTTCAGAATCGATCTCACATTCAACAACCACAACGCGGTACAAGGCACTGGCTTGTTCAGTTACCTGTTGCGTCTGGATCCGAGGGTGTACCGGTTGAGCTTCGTGGCGAAGCGCTGGGCCAAGGCGCAGGGCATCACCGGCTTCGACCGGCTGCCGAGCTACGGGCTAGTGCTACTGGTTATGTTCTACTTGCAGCAGGTGAACATGGTGCCGTCGATTGCGACGCTGCAGGCCTCCGCAGAGCCTTTCCTCGTGAACGAATGGAACAGTGCGTTTGCTGAGATACAATTTTATAACGCGCAGAATGCCCCATTGAATGAGCTTCTGGGAGGTTTCTTCGATTATTACGTTAATTTTGACTTTCACGAATACATAGTTAGCCCGTTCTCAGGGTACCCTGTGGAGAAACGCAGGTTCTCCGATATCAATAAGGTACCCCACGAGTTTGTGGGGTATGTCCACAATCTGAAGGCGAACATCTCGACACCACTATCCCTGGAGCGGGACTTTGTACTCCAGGACGTGTTCATACATAATGACAATGTAGCCAATTTCCTCGATACTCGACCTAACTCAACATTTATAACACAATTTAAATTGGCTGCTAAGAAATTCCGAGAGAATGAAATCAAATTTATAGATGACCTTCTATAGTTAATTCCTAAAAACCCCTAGAACACCCAGTTATCATCAGGTGGATCACGGGAAGAAGTTGCCCCTGGTACAACCAGGTGAACTATGTCGGTGGAGCATCGGTAATAGATCTTCTCACACATAGAAGTAATGTAAGAAGAGCAATGTATTTTTCTGTACATTGTATCTGTGACAGTTATACCTACTCATATGGATTAATTCCATCCAGTTCTAGTAAGTAGTTCGATGATCTAACAGTTTGGAATATTTATTCCAAATTGTTAGACTGACTAATCTAACAATATAGACACGACGACGGGTTTATTCCAGTTTACCTACGAGTATTACGGGAAAAAGATACGTTATGAACCTATTTAATAGATAAATTTAAAGGGAAAATTCACCTTTTTTGTTTATATTATTGTCAAACCTTTTTGAAGAACCACCTGAAACGAAAAACAATCAACTTTTTGAAGTAGGTATCTACCTTATTATTTGTGGAATTATTAATTTTATTTCTCACTAGCTGAAAGTAGGTACCTACCTGAGCTTCGCTACGGTAAAATAAGAAAAACGGAATGGCTGTAGATACGTACGAACGACAGGGTTCCTAGTTTCTACAGGGTCACGGCCCGTCCCGGTAACATTGTCCTTATCTCAGCAATTTCTAATGAAAATAAAAAATATTTCATACCTCTTCAATTAATCTTAGGTAAGCTATTAACTACAAAAATGTTAAAGGAACAACTGGGAGTTTTCCCAAGTTCATATTTTAAATTTACCTATTTCAAGTCGACCCCATTTTGAATTTAATTGAATGTATGGAAAGAGCATCCAGGTAAGATCCCTCGCGCGTAGTAAACTTGAGAGCTCATAATATATTGGATTCTGTAAAAGTTATTATAAAGCCGTGAAGCAAATGTTTCATAATTTACTTTGCTTAGTACTTCTAGATAAAAAGTTACACAAATATATCAACAAAAAACTAAGCAAAGTTTCGTTCAAATCCATCCAGAGGTAAACATACTTATTTTTTTGATGATGTTTTAAATTTTCGATATCTTTGGAATGTCAGATTAAAAAAAAAAGTTACGTACAGGTAACAAAACAGCCTTGACTACAGGTGATTTATTTGGATAGGGATCATTAGATAGATAGATAGATAGACAACTCTTTATTGTTCACCATTTACAAATAACATAACAAAATACAAATAGTGGAAACTTAATCTAAGCGTCACTGGTAAAACAATGGGCGGCCTTATCGCTGAAAGCGATCTCTTCTAGGCAACCGCTGGATGGACAGATAAGATAACGACTTTCAAGGATGGCGGACTATACGAATAACGAATTAAAAACAAAATATACATCCATAAAATTACATCAATAATAATCATGATAATAACAATGAAGGATAAAAAAAAAACGATAATTTAAGAATAAACTGATAGATAATACTCATAAACTTTCCATTTAAAAGTGTGTTGCGATGTCGTCTTTTTAATATTATCAGGTACTAATGCGTACCACAGCCTAACAGCTTCAGCTGTAAACGAACCACTATAAAAAGAAGCATCGGTGTTTTCTGATGACCTAAGAGAAAAGTTGTCATTAACAAGGTACAAATTACGTGGTATATTTTCACTGCCGTTTATATTTTACAATTTAAGTAACTATTTAAACATTAAAAAGTGTTTGCTGTGACATGCATTTTATCGGTAATTTTCCTTCACCTCTGTGCGTCTGTGGTCTAGTAGTTCGCCCACCAGTGTCAGATCCAGATGTCCCGGGTTCGATCCCCACGGGGAGTACAATATTGTGCTTGGTTTGGTTTGTGGTAGGACTTTGTTTGAGTCCACCTGGCTAGCTAGACCACCAATCTCACCCTAATTCTGTCGCCATAACAACAATTCTTAAATTATTGTGCTCTGGCATTTAGAAGTAAGATAACCAGTTCATTAGAGTGTTGAGGATTCCGGCTGAAGTGCGCTTCCATTCCACCTTTGGCCTTATCATAACTTGAAAATCAGGTGAGATGAAGGCAATGAACTTACTCGTCGTACAATAAAAAAACCTTGGGTCACATTATTAGTGTTTCTGAAAGGATTCCTAATAAAACCGATAAAAATGAAGACGGAAAACATCTATGTTACTCAGTGATACTTACTAAGAATAGCATTCTATTGGTGAAATATTTTTTTCTATTGGATTAGTAGTTTTTGAGTCTATTCAGTACTAATATTTTTTCCATCAAATCTCATCTATACCTACTATTGTTACGAGCTGGGGTTCGTAAAATTAGAAGCAACCGATTATTACTCAAAATAAGACACGTTTATTCAGCACCAAATAAATTACTCTCAAACACAGTTAAACACTAGGTAGGTACTAAGTTATACCTACTTCCGAATCACTAAACACTGATATTGCACCTGAGTGAGTATCTGAAATCACTTGATGTTATCTCGCTAATACTATCCGATTCAGAGTCGCGCAGCATATTTAGGTACCTACATCCAACTTTATCAAATGATTATCAAATGATCTAGTATGCGCGAGGCTAGAATGATCGCGGTACTTACTATTGCGTAATCTGGGACTAAGTATAGATGAGATTTTATGGTGTCCGTTATGGTAGCGTAGGTACACATAATCGAATTCACGTTCGTTGTAATGCCAATATATAATGGTATAGATAAATATAATGTTGCTATACGTATAGCATTTATGATAAGAAAAGTTCGTTTTCTATAAGAACTTTTACGTTATTTAATGGGTACGCTGCCATAACGCCAGCTCGGAATGTTATTCAAAAGTCTTGTTCAATATCTCCGTTCCTATAAGAGCAATCATTATTAAATTTTGTATTGCTCGGGCAGTATTTTTGTGTGTAAATTTCGTTCCTATAGTATAAGCCGTTATATAAGTATAAGTCGAGTACGGTCGTGTGTAGGTACGCTAGATTGATCGTTATGCTGGCGTATACACTATGAATGGTCATTATTTCTTAAACCAATAAGGCACTATTTATGCTCTATTTACACAGAGTTTATTTGGCATAACAACAAACGTGAATTCGATTATGTGTACGCTACCATAACGGACACGATTTTATGGATATGCTGAATAGGTAGGTACTTCTAAACCTACGTAGGTAGGTACTTCTGTTTATGTAACTTGTTTCTCATGATGGCAAGGTAGGCGTGCTGTATCACCAAAGCAGTTTTTACAAGGCCAATGTTAAAATAGAATATCTTAATAGTAGTTTATGAAACTGGGATTATGTACTGGTTGGTGAAACTCGTGTTTTAGTAACAAGGAAGTCACATACACGAGTGTGAGTAGGTACCATGTTCAGTCAGTCGGTCGGTCGGTCGGTCAGTCAGTCAGCTTCACGACGGTTTTATTTATTGTAATACTTACTCATTATGTATTACCTAGTTCATTTACTTGCTGGATGACCATGCTGCGCATGCCAAGGTTCTACACAGCCCCCGCCCCCGGTGAGTAAGTCCGCCTGGCTAGCTAACACCATCTTACCTGATTCTGTCGCCATGATAACAATTCTAAAATTGTTGTGTTCCGGCATTTAGAGGTAAGATGGCCAGTTCCTCAGTTTGTTGAGGATTCCGGGTGAAGTGCGCCTCCACTTTCGGCCTTATCTCAACTTGTAAAGTCAAAGTCAAATATTTTTATTCATTAAGATTTTTAGGATCATTTTGAAACGTCAAATCTGTCGCCGTGGCATTTAGCAAAATTCTGCTGAACGGTTTTACTTAGCAAGTGAATTGGCTATAAACATTTAACATTTTAAAATACACAGAAGAAAGCTGCTGCCCGTCCTCTAGGAATATCAAGAATTGAATAAAAAATATTGGAACAACATTCACTTCTTACATAATTATAATTAATAAATACTTAACAGTGTCGCAGTATCTGCAGATCGTACACAAAATGGTTCCGAGGCGGGAATCGAACCCGTAACTTTCTGGTCTAACGCCCACTGCGCCACTGACTTCGTCGTTTTATATGGTTCCTGGTAAGGGAATCTTCCCTTAGTCGTTTCTAACGACACCCACGGGCTGGGATGGAGGGGTCGATTCTTACGCCGCGATCGCTACTGACAAGCTTATTATTAGCAATATTGTATTTTTGGATATTCATATAGATTTATTTTTAAAACAGAATCAAAGCTTTTATTTTATCGAATAAAAAGAAAAGAAAATTATATACAATAACAATGCCGCTATTTATGCAGTTCCAACTCAAGATGGTGGCAGCTCTCCCACATTATAGTATGTCGCTGTAAATAACTTGAATACTATAATAGTTAATTACCTGTAGGTTTTGATTCCCTTGAGTGTCGAAAATTTGCGGCATAAACGGCTGTATGGTTTGATTGCGTTGGCATAGAAGTTTAATTTTTCAGCTTGATACCTCCACGCGTTCCTAAGAAGAGGGGTCTTGCTGACAGACAGACGGACAACAAAGTGATCCTAAGGGTTCCGTCTTTTCCCTTTGAGGTACGGAACCCTAAAAATATGTACACCTACTACCTCGTCACTGAATTGTAAGGTAGGGTGGGTGATTAACGCCCGCTGTTTAAAAACGCCCAGGTAACAGAAAACACACTAGATATTGTGTTATTTAGTGAAAACTCTACGCACACATAGAATAAGCCAAAAAGAACGCTCATGGCGAGCGGCGCAAAAATAGTGGCAGTGAGACGCCACAATCTGGCAGGATCGGTAATGTACCACTCTGTTATAAGAAGTGCTGCGACGAAATCGTAAGTTTTTACTGGTTTTTGTTGCGTTTTGTGTTATTTGGAAGATTAACATATAAAACTATTTTATACATAACATGTTTTTGTCGATTTCTGCTATAATTTTCCAAAAATGTGTAAATTTATGATTATAACGCCCTCCTCGGTAGTAACGTCCAGTAAAATTACGGTTGGGCTCTAATAGCCTGCATGGGCGTTAAATAAAATAGTTCATTTTTGAAAAAGAGACAAAGAGAAGCCAAAAGATAAGATAGATAATATAAGATAATAATAATATATGTTACACATTCGAACAAAAACCACTAAGTTCATAAATTGAATCCCTTTTTTTAACTTTTATAGAAGAGACAAAAATTTGAGACAATTTTACAATACTCTTATCAATTGTCTACTCTTTTTTTATACTTGTCGAAACTCTTTGTGTTCGTAGAAACGTTCCATAGAACAAATAGAACGACTCCTAATTACTTTTTCATTATAACTTCCCATCTTCGGGCGTTAATACTCACTGTTCGTTTAAGTTTTCGAATGGGGCGTTAATATAAACATATTTTTTTAAAACGCCCAAAGGAGGGTTTTTTTAAAAGCTAGATAAACATGAGAATTAAGTATAAGTCTAATTTATTTTGACGTGTTATTGTTTGATTCATAAAATAAAAGTACCAATAATTAGAGGATTGTTTTTTTTAATTTTTATGTATATACCAGAACTACTTCAAATTAAAGTTAGGGGGGCGTTAATCACCTACTGTACCTTAGGTTACCTAGCTATTCACTGCAAAAACGTTGAAGAAACAACTGTGGGATTTTCCAAATTTGGAATGTTTTCAAATGTTTTATTTCAAGTCACCCCAAGTATGTAATGTGGTACGGTATGTGTTAATGGTACCTATTTGTAATTGAATTTAGTTCAATATATGCAACACTTGATACTTGTTTTCTTTACGTCTTGAAAAAAACGATGATTAGGTAGGTATCAAAAACCCGTGTAACAAATAGAGGCTTTACCCGTAGTCCCAGTGCTTTATAGCAGTGGGACTACGGACTACCATATCTCTAAAAATACCCGTTCTTTGTCTCTCCATTCTTAGTTCAAATGAAAGCTATGAGCAAAACCTACATTTTCAATGACAGCTGTCAAACCTTAAACGGCCATATATCTGAAACTACTCGTCCAAGACTCTCCGTTCTTAGTTCAAATGGCAGTTTGAACAAACTCTACATTTTTAATGACAGCTGTCAAAACTTCATCTGCCATCTGAAATGTAGTTCTCATAAATAGCTTTAATTTGAACTAAGAACGGTGAGTATAGGACTCATCCTATACTTCGTCGTTTCAGAGATATGGCCATTTGAAGTTTGACAGCTGTCATTGAAAATGTAGATCTTAGTCATAGTTTTCATTTAAACTAAGAACGGAGATTATATGACGAGTAGTTTCAGAGATATGACCGCTTGAAGTTTGACAGCTTGTCGGCTTGGTGAAGAATTAGTAACTAACATTTTTGGCATAATAGTCTTTATTGCGTTTTCATAGAATATAAAATAGGCGTGAGTCTCAGTGAGAACAAACGATGCACGTTTGTTCTCACTGAGACTCACGGTCTGATATCTCTATCAATCACAGAATATAATACATTTTATTACAAAAAAGCAGAAATGCATTATGGCACAAAATATAATGAGGTGGAAAAGAACAACTGACAAAAATCTATCAAAACACGGATTTGTTATCGAATAAACTGCATTAAGTCAGTTGTTCTCTTCTTTCTCGACGTAAAAGTTGGGGTGGGTAAGGTAAAATGTGTAATGTTAAAAATGAACAAGTGCTTTTAAAATTTTGTACAGACGGTAACGACGGCCCTTATTCGTGTTTTGTTAGTAATTTCAAGCACATTTCTCAAGTTTGATACTTTTTTGTGTTTTTCATCGACTTGTCAGGTCTGTAAATTTCAACCTGCATACATATTACAGTTCAAGGGTTTTTCCTTAAATATTGGACCCTCTACCCTCTATTTTTGAAAACCCTAAAATATAACATTGTTTATTTCATATGAGCAATCTACATACTCATTTTGCTTATTATGCTTATCATGTGTGGTCTCAGAGATTTGCTAACTTTCACTCCGAACTTTGAACTCCATTTTGAACCCCTTGCAGTACCAATTTCCAAAATTGCTAGCGGGCGTCTACACACAAAAAAAACATGCCCTCCAAACTTCAAGTCTGTAGGAACAAAGGTTTATGCTGTGCGTTGTATATAGTTGAATTAGTCAGTCAGTCAGGACTTTGCAGTAAGTTCTAAAGCTTTAGTGTGGGTCCGACACACGCACGGCCAGTTTTTTATAATTTATTGGAATACCTTTAACGTAAGCACTACATTCACACCAAGTTTGAAAAAGAAATGTAGTAAAGTTTTTATGTCAAAGCTATAATAACAATTTATAAAAACGTTTCTTGTATCGGGAACCCTTTCATTTTATTTTTCGAGCTTCGAAAGCTTCGTCGATCTTTAATCATTGGCAATGTTACAGCCGTTCACGAGCAGAATGGTCTGTGACGTTGATGGTGGTAAGCGTCTGACGGTATAACTATTGTCCGTTGGGGAATGATCTAGTGTCATCTGACCCAGTACCGGTGAGGAAGGGATGAAAATTTGATTCAACGTCTCTGGTAGACTTACCACCGTGGAAGTTGACACACATTTTGTGTTAATGGGTGGCCTTTGGTGTGGGACGCTACCTGCGTCGTCACCCTTGCGCCATCTCAACTGCCTGGGACATCAGTTAGGGCTGGTGTGGAGGTTGATTCGCCCGAGGATTACCAAAGGCGCAAATATAGTGATCTCGACCGTTTTTACTTATTTAACTCTTTTGGGTTCGAAACCTTGGGTCCGTGGGAAGCCGGTGCCTTCCGGGGTTACAAAAATCGTGAGCGGCGATTGAGGCGACACTTGACCCAAGGGCTGGCTCTTATTTAAGCCAGCGAATTAGCATAGCAATTCAGCGTTGCATTGCAGCCAATGTCTTGGGCACGCAGCAGCCTGGTACTGGTCTGGAACAGTTGAGTTACCGATAGATCAGGAACAATTACGAAGGGTCGTACTTATCCATAGACACACAAAATACCAAGAGAGTAGGCAGACTAGAAGCACTAGGCAGGAATTAAATCTGAAAATAGGTTGGAGTAAGCTTACAAGCAACAACTCCAATAGCGGAGGATAAGATAAAGTACTTCCTCAATATATGTAAGAATAAAAAATACCGGAAGAGAATGCATGTAGGCACGGTATGAAAGCCTATCTACCATCAACCAACAATGTTATAGGCAATGATTCCGAGTCAGAGAAAATAATTATGTATGTACATTAAATGACTTTTAGGCCAAGTTTATAGATTAGTTTTTAGTTAACCTACAGTAGAAACGCCTGTTTTTGTTGATTTTTTGTTCATTGTGTTCTTACATTTCACGCAAAACAAAAGTTTTATGTATTTAAATACAAGTCTTTTTAGTCCTCAAACCGATAATAATTGTAGATTCTGCTCAATTTCAAATAATTTATATGACTGTTTAAAATCAACTAATTGATAAACGTAATTCATTTATGAAAAGGTTGTTCCTTTTCATAAATGAATTACTCTTTGAATTATTAAGGTAACTTCACTTATCTATAGAAATTTTAACCTCGCGGTAATATCCTGAAGTTGAAGAACTGATAAAGTGTATTAACTAAACCTTACTTTCAAATTAAATAATAAAAAATAGAAATAAAAATTGCTTATTTCATATAATAAAAATACATATGGGTTAGTAACAAAAGAAACTTAAAACTTTTTTGTCAGTAAATAAAAAGACAAAGGTACCTAAAGATAAAATCACCAAAGTGGTGACGGATATCCAGTAATCACTTTCCACACCAGACCTTTCCACAACGACGAAGTGTACCGGTCTGCTAATGTGGCTTGGATGGTGTTTTGACTACTCCTCACTCAGTCTGCGGATCAGGGATACAGTTTTTTTGCGGATTACAGCATTGCAAATATCATCCCACCTTTCCCATTCCTAGCAATCACTGGTAACATTCACGTGTACACAGAGGCTGAATGCCCGAAGTCAGGTACAAGGTACATGTAAAGAGCAACTGAATCACCAACTGAAACCTCAGCCGGATTGCATCTGCAACATCATCGAAGGCGAGATAACTGAAAATAAACCCTGTGAGATGACCACCATCAGCCTGACAAAACCAGCGATGGAGATACTGGATGACCGCCACTACGCCGTCGTCGTGTTCCCACAACCAACTTAAGTTCACCTTACCTGCGGACGAGATGAATCTAGTACCCTCACCGGCAGCTACCTAGCAACGATACCCCACAACTGTAAGCTGCGCACCAACGAATTCACTATCGTCAACGTCAACGACCACATCCGAGGACAACCCATGTAGATAACCAAAATCCCTGTTCAACGATGCACCTGCAATGGTTGCTCTCTAAAAGTTAACCCAGTAAATCTTGAAAAGTTACATGATATTCAAGATAAGATCCACCAACAAGAGCCCATACAGATGGATCAATCCCCAACGTGCTACCATACGACCATACCCTTCTACACTACGATATATCTGGTGCACTTGTACTCATCACCGTCATACTAAGTCGAAGATATTACCTACAACATATGAAAAAGAATGAAAGAACGGAAATAGAAATAGCTCAGACACCAACCTATGCAGAACCAGATAATAAGAGCAAGCCAACGACATTTTCTCCCATTTTTCAAAAAATAGTCGTTGATCCGATGGGGGATACCTATCACCTCTATGTAATAAGCTAACTGGACGATTGCGCAATTACGGAATCCGAACGTGAGAATGCTGACTCGAGACACGAGGCGCGGCCATCGGCAACATGATTCACTTCTGACTCCCGCTTCGAGCTTGAACGTACTTTTAGTCGTAATTAGATTATTAATGTTTTATAAGTTTTCTTTAATTAAATTTACTGGGATAAATCGTTTTTTTTTTGGGAACCCCTGGCGACGTTCCTATAATTAACCAAAACTCAACAAGAAACAATAACAAACAACAAATTTAACAAAAAAAACGTAACAAATCGCAAGAAAACAGAGGGAACTTTAATATTGTCACGCAAACGAAACGAAAGCAAGACAAATGAAACGACCGACTGCCCTCTTATTTATATTCCGTTTCGTTCCACCCATGACATCGTGCTAGAAAGTACGGTAACTTTATCCAAAAGTGAAGGTACATCATGCCTATCGTAAGATTTTTTTAAAAATTTTGTTATTGTAACGTAATACTATTTTCTTTAGTTAAAATTTAAAACAGACAACTAATTTTAGTTTACGAATTTGTCTTCAGTGAAACGTAACGTAACACCCACATGACAAATAATGCAACTAAAAGTGAGTGCACCATAAAATGCATAGTCGCATTTTTTATCCAGAAGCATAATACAAAAGTGCAAACTTAACGAAAATAGTTTCAGTTAGCTGTCAGAAACTCATACTAAGGCCTCTGTTGGCTGTGGGTTCGATTCCCACCCAGGACAAACATTTGTGTGATGAATATAGATGTTTGTTCTGTGTTTGGGTGTTGTATCATATAGTACATAATATGTTTAAAATGCATGTACTATAGAATGCATAGTCGCATTTTTTTATCCAGAAGCATAATACAAAAGTGCAAACTTAACGAAAATAGTTTCAGTTAGCTGTCAGAAACTCATACTAAGGCCTCTGTTGGCTGTGGGTTCCATTCCCACCCAGGACAAACATTTGTGTGATGAATATAGATGTTTGTTCTGTGTTTGGGTGTTGTATCATATAGTACATAATATGTTTAAAATGCATGTACTATAGAATGCATAGTCGCATTTTTTTATCCAGAAGCATAATACAAAAGTGCAAACTTAACGAAAATAGTTTCAGTTAGCTGTCAGAAACTCATACTAAGGCCTCTGTTGGCTGTGGGTTCCATTCCCACCCAGGACAAACATTTGTGTGATGAATATAGATGTTTGTTCTGTTTGGGTGTTGTATCATATAGTACATAATATGTTTGCAAAAAGTATTCATATATTGTATCCGTAATCTAGTTCCCATAATACAAGCTATGCTTAGTTTGGGGCTAGGTGGTGCTGTGTAAAATTAATGTGCTGTAATATTATTATATTAATATTAAAATAGGTAGTAAATAAGACACAACTTAAGAGCTCAAGTAAGTAGTAGGTATAGTTTTAAGTAAGCTGTTTAATTCTCTTTTGGCCATCATTAAAGTTATCAATCACATTAATAAAAAAAACCCTTTGGAACATTTTCATAGCTTAGATTCCGTAATCATCTATGAATTATTATAGTAGCTGGTTGTAAAACTCAGCTTTGAAAGTGGAAAATATTTCTTATTCAATAACTGGTTACAAAAGTGAGAGAAAAATTTCATTTTCGTAGCTGATTACGAAATGTCAATTTAGTAAAATGTTCCTGGGTAAAAAACTTTTGGTTTCATAACACAACTTTTGTTTTACTTAACTTTTTAGGCTAGGAACAAGTCCAGCTGGAGTCAAAATGTACAGTAAGGTAGATATCTACTGTTTTTTTTTAACAAACACTATTTAAAAACCAAATTAATAGCCAAAATCCCTATGAGATAAAATTTCCCAGTAGTTTAGTTAAAAGAACTGATTAACAGAACTACTGGGAATAATCTCCTGATTCACACAAATTTAAATGTCTTGGTGAGCTTACACATTCCCTTTCCTGTGATGCCTTTTATTTTCAAAATACTTTCTTGCAATGTTACTGATGGTCTTTTTTTGTTTATGTTTTCTATTTTTGAATACTCTTTTTGCTATGTGTTTGTGTTGAGTGTTATCTGCAGCATTCCCTATGTGTAGAGAATCCTGGCTGAACAGCTCTTTGAGGAAATCATCAGGGGACTTCTGTTCATACATTCTAGCTCCATGTTCAATACATGCCTGTATTTTTGCAAACAACTTTGGTGAGACAGCAATTGCACAGTTTCTGCTGTGCTCAAATGGATCCTGGATACATAACAGTGTATCAATTCGTAATTGTTTACAAGACCCACTCCTTAGATTCTCTTTGTAAAGATAAAAGTCCTCAGGTAGACTGTTATTGGTCAAAACAAAGTCACTCCTCAATACTGAAGTACCTAGATAGGTACACACAACATTCTGATCAAAGCGAAACTTACTGTAGTAATCAAAAAAACCACCAAGTAAGTGGTAAATGTTGTCTCTGTATGGTTCTGGTTGAGGAGTGTTTTTATCAAAAGCAGTGTTCCATCCGGCCACCACGTATGGTTCAACATGCCTTTGCAGCTCTATGACAGATTCCAGCATCTTAACATGTTGTAAGTAGAAAATAGCAAGCATTGTCAGTGCAAAGTTTGGTAAGAGATTAGTACCTGTCAACCTGTATACTTTAGACCAGTACTTTACTAATATTGTCAGTGATAAAGCTCTAGGATCTGTTCTTAGAAGATGAAATATCAGTTTGCTGTTTCGGACTCCTGATTCGCTATGGAAATTTACATCACAGTTGCAGCCGGTAGGGATATGTAAGAACTTCACTATAGGGACTTTTGCTGATGGTATTGAAAGCACATTTGCAAATATCCATGAGGCACTTCGGAGAACATTTCTAGCCAGATTTACAGGATTTTGTCTTATATGGCTTGAATGTGGTATTCTGACGTAAACATCTACATCACTTGACTTTATTCCGAGCCCTGTGACAATAGATCCAAATGGGTTCACTTCACAACCTGAAATAACAAATAAAACAAGGTATGTAGGTATAGTTTTACAGCCTGCAAATATATTTTATTAGGTAGGTACTAGACTAGTGTCGTAAAAAGCTAGTAACTATTGGAAGCGTGGTAAAAAACAGAGTTGCGTACCTGGCCACACGCTTCGCAACGCATGTTCCAGGTCACAGAGTAGGTTCCTCAACCCGACAACCTCCGCTCGGTTTAGTCGCACGTGCTCCAGCAGCATCACCACCTGCTCGTCCACATCGCCTTGAAAATCCAGCCGGGTCACATCGAGAAATCCATCTGGAACAAAATAACACATTGAAGTGAAAATAGTTTGAGGTCTGTTTATTATGTAACTCAGTTTTTTGATGCAAATTCAAATTATTTATTGCACTTATGTTGTTAATAGGTATACAGGTGTTGTGAGGATAAAAGTTTCAAACATAAACCCTGTTAGGGCACAGCAATATTACACTAGGAGGCGCATTACCTAAACTTAATAGCTAAATAAAACTATACATAATACTAAATTCTATAATAAACTACTATTCTTATTCATTATACCTTTACTTTTCTTACATGCTAATTATTTAGTTTATGTATCACCCAGAAACTCATGCAAAGAGTAAAAGCATTTTTCTGTTAAGTAGGATTTTAAACACTTTTTAAATTTTTGGGGCGTTTGTTCATCTTTTATATTGTTAGGGATTTTATTGTATATTTTTACACACATTGCATATGGTCCAGAATGTATTATTTGTAATGTGGAGTTAGGTTGAGCTAGTCTGGTGCGTGGCCTAAGGTTTTGAGGTCGTGAGTATTGCGGAAAAAGTTTCATGTTATTTTTTACAAAATTAGAAATTTCAAATATATAAATGCAGGTTAGGGTTAAAATTTTATCTTTTTTAAAGTGTGGTCTACAACTTTCCATTACATGTAAGTTGTTGATTATTCTGATACATCTTTTTTGTAACAAAAATAGATTATTAAGATCTGTGCTATTGCCCCAAAGTACTATACCATAATGTAGCCAGGCATGTGCATAAGGGTAATATGCGCAGGTGGCGGTTTTTTTGTTTGTATTCTTTTTTAATTCATATAATGCATAAGTAAATCTTGATAGTTTGGATACAATTTTTTTGATGTGTTCTTTCCAGTTGACACTGCAATCTATATTTATTCCTAATAATGAGTAGTTATTTATAGATTCTATTTTTGTGTTTTGAAAAGTATAGTCGATATGCAAAGGCTGTTTTTGATAGGGTGCATTATTTTGGTTTTTTTAAAGTTTATTTCTAGATTATGGTCAAAAAGCCATTTAACAATTTTTGACATGTTATTATTGATTTGTTCATTTAGGTTATTATTAATGCCTGTTTGAAATGGAATGACAACGGATATGTCGTCTGCAAAAAGGGTGCAATGACTATTTATAATACTAGGCAAATCATTTATATATATTAGAAATAATACACAACCAAGGACACTACCTTGTGGTATTTATTGATTGGGTTATATCTATTTTTTGTGATCTTACTTTTAAAATGTCTCCAGTCGTATTATTAAAATGTTCGATTTCTACTTGTTGCACACGATGCGAGTCATGCTTCAAAAATTTACCTGGATCATCCATGATGAGCTTAAGAATTTTGTTCAAGAAACGAAAGAAATCCAAAATCGAAATCAAAATAAACACACTGACTGACTGTGGACTGACTGAACCACAGACTGAACTGACAACACCACTGAGTACGCACACGCTAATAACTTTTTTTTTTATATAATATAATAGGAAGCTAACGCATAACCTTCCACTGAGCATAAACGGATTGAGACAACACAATGCACAGCCACAGAGCAGCAAAAGCAATCCAAGGAGAATATATAAGCTAACGCAGTCCCACGACCGCAGAATACTAATATTCTAACACTAAAGCGCGCTATGAACGAGATCTACATTATTTATTTATTAATGTAGTTTTTGAATTGATACTCCCTTTTAAAAATGCAAAGCAATGGGTGGAATAAATTTGATGATTTACAACATACACTTTTGTACGGTAATATTGTCGCGGCAACCGCGAAGTTTCAGGTGTGTCCATAGACAAATGTCTTGTTTTATCCTATATTATTCTGCATGCATAGGAACGTCGAGTTGTCTATGGATAAACTGACAGATGGCAGCTCACAGAAGGCTCTTGCCGCGCAATGTGAAGCACCTACAGACGCCATTAATCTTTAGAGTTTGTGACTTGTGATTGTGAATAATCTTCAAGGATGAGGTGTGAGAATCCTGTTGCTACATGGGATCACCATCTGCAGCAGCTTTAAGTATCTCTTAGCTTCCCCACAGCACTTCTTGTTCTGATGTACTTGTATTCATAATGTGTTTTTATCCCTGTCCTAGCTGATGGCAACTGGATGCATGCTCATACAAGCGTATGAGATCCATCATTGTCAAGGAAGTTTACTGAGCTATATTTTATTCCCAAGGGGACTTTTAGTCCATGGGTCTTGAGTGTGTTGCACCCGGGGTTGCGACGGGTCTCTTGCTGCGGTATTGAGATTTGCCCGGGGTTATTTAGAATCTCAGAATGCATTGACTGAGTACTGGTGAGGCGTGTGAGATGCTGAGAGACGTCTTATAACTCTCCACGCCATTGCGAAGAGAGTATCCTGAAACGTCGGGATACTCGTCGTTGTGATAAGGAATGATAGAGACGTCTGTCTTCTGGTTCACAGAAAGAGCTGATGTAAACTATCTAACTGTTACTAAATGTTTTGATGTAATATGCAATGTTCTAGAAGAGTAACAGGTGTGGGACAATAGATGTTGTGGGATGTACAGAGATGCTCATGTATGTTTAATCACAGGAGGTGAGAAATGCGAAGCAGTAAGAAATATCAGCAGAATACCAACTAACCACAAAGGTTAGACTTCCAAGACAGAGCATACATGAACCCAAGGTATGTACCAGATTGAGTCGGATTCGGATAGCTAATAATAAATTCCCATACAAAAAAAGGAGTTATATCCCCCCGTTATGACAAATATGACTGCTCACTTTGTAAAGGTCATACAATTCAAACTTTTTATCCTGAGTAATGTTAGGTCTATGTTTTGTATAGGTAGTTTATATTCTCAGGTTTATAAAACATAAACGTTCCTGGCACTTGAACTTTGCATCGCTTAGAATAAACATATCACATTCACATGAGACTTACTTATACCTCTAACATAAGCCTTATCCTGATCCCCATTCCAATCCTAACCCGTTGAACACTAGGTTGCAATTGCCACGAAATCATAACAATATTCGTGACAATAATACTTACCTACTTAGCACCAGAAAACGACCTTTACTCAACTAATTATGTAATAATAAGATGCTCCCAACATGCCTTTCACTATCACACATCCATATTATACATACCTCGCTTTCACCTTTACTCCTCTGCATTGCTCCTCATATTAGGAAACAACCAAAGCTCACGCATTTGGTTTTATCTTTGCTTTATTCTAGCTTTAAGTTCCTTATACCTAAGATGGCTGCCTCGCTGCCATCGACATGACACGACGACGCTCCGCTAGTGACTTTGACAGCCGCTTGTCACTCTGGATGTTCTAAACTTATGAACGTGCCGTCATACCTTTGAATGTGTTTATTTTAGACAAAATAATAAAAAACACAAGACTACTGATAACAGTACCTCTATTGAATAAGGAATAGTCGTATATTTTCCCAGTACCTACTCTTCCTAGACAGTTGACATTAGGTTGTTAGGATATCAGTGTTTTATTTTATTTTATTTAATATTTATTATCTGTTCTGTGTATTAGATCTTTACCAATAAAATTGCCGTTTTGTATGAAATCAATGCAAGTAATTTTTTTCGAACTTATTTATTTCCGTCATTCAAAGTAATCGCTCATGCAGTCGACGCATCTTTGCAGCGCAGTGGCAATTTATCGATGCCATTCTTGAAAAAGTCTGCCCGACGGGAGGCAACACACTCTTCGAAGGCATTTTGTACTGCCTCCCGGGTATTAAATTTTTTTCCCGTTGAGAAGTTGTCCAAATTCTGGAAAAAGTAGAAGTCGGAAGGCGCAAGGTCTTTTGAGTACGGCGGATGACGGAGAGGTATGAGGTCGCGCGTTGTCGTGCAGCAGTAACGGGGGGATCTATTCAAATCTTGGTGAATAGATCCCCTTGGTTGGTGTGCGAGTTTCTCCATCATTGTGTTCAGTTCTTAACAGTAGGTACGTAAGTATCTGCAGTAATGCTCGTACCGTTTGGTAAGAAGTAAAACAGTGACCATTACTTGTTAAGGTGTAACTTTTCGTTTAGGGCATTTTTCAGGCGCTGAACCAGGATCTAACCAACTCGATGAGCGCTTACGGTTGTCTTTGAATGCGATTCAAAATTCCTTCGTTTCTGTGCCTGTTGAGCAGCGCAAGGCAGGCCTCATCGCATACCTCGCACTGGCGTTCATTATGTTCGTGGGGCACCCATTTGTCAAGCTTTTTTACCTTGCCAATTTGACGCAAATGGATAAAGATTGTTTTGATTTGATGCTAACTTCGAAGGCTGCTGCTTAACTCACAAAATGCCACCATTATGATTCCAAGATTAAAACACAATTATCGAACGGTCAATTGCGAATTACATCTCAGTCTGTGCCAGTAACATAGGTACCTCTATTTTATTTATCGATAAAAAGATATTTATTGATATATTTATTATTTATCGCATTTTACCTACCTCTATTTATTCTGAAGTTTTTGCGGTGCCAGCCGCGGTCACGGGTCGCGGGCAGACTGGACTGAGATATATTCCCACCTGGTTTTTTATTTCGTTTCTAAATAATAATGTGTTCTAATGGCGAAAGTTCTAAAAAGACTAACAAAGTACATAACATAACATAACAAGAAACAAAGGTCATTTACCTCATGGTTTGTGTCATTGACCCTACAAACATAGAGATAATTTATTTGCTAAGCCATGTGTAATTAAGTACCTAACCTACATGGCAAATAATGCTATGGTTTACGAGAAACTAGAATTTACAAAACGTTGGCCCAGCAGCCCCCTCAGCACGGGCGGGGATAAAATTTTTGTCCTCTATTTTTATCCACCTTCGAGAGAATTTTGTCTCCCGATGGTGGATAAAAACAGAGGACAATATTTTTATCCCCTCCCCGTGCTGGGGGCAGGAAATAAAATATCTCTAAAACCTTTTTTTATGTATGACGGAAGCGCCAACAAGGCCAAGCTTCATCTCACCAGCAAGGCTACAATATTATCATAACGTAACAATATTATAATATCAGCTGGATGACGTGAACATAAAAATATATCTATCGTGAATTTGCGATCACGTAAAACGGTATTGCATTGATCACATCGACTAATAAACAGTGTGAAGTTGCTGCAAGTGATGGCCAACCCGACCAATTCACATAGTAGGTACTTTTGTTTACAAGTTAAGATAAGGCCTGAAGGTGGAGGCGCACTGCACCCGGACTCCTCAACAAACTGAGGAACTGGCTATCTTACCTTTAACCTTACCTTCTTAACTTTAGCCGTTCAAATTTGTATTTAATTGACGAAACTTATGTCAGTTTCGTTCTGCGACATAAAATAAGACTAATCTTATTTTCTGTCGCAGATTTACACAAAACCGCAAGCTATCCATGTAAGTTTCGTCAATGAGCTACAAATGTTCAAATTTGTAGCTCATTGACGATTCCTTCCTTTTGGACGTCAATAGCCTAAGACCGCAATACTAAATAATGTTATCAACGAACAAAAACTAGTTTTTATTCATATAAAAAATATTTTATTGATTGATACTAAATCTTGGTGTTAAAATAACGACATTGTACGACTCTAGAAAACGATTATTTCTACACATAAAATGCGCAAGCGCAATGCTATATGGATACAGTCATTCATAGAATAATAAAAAACGCAGCAAGTAATAGGTAAACCAGGTATTATTTGGAGTCTACAAAAATTACATCTAAGTATGTCAAAGCACATGTCAAAATCACCATTCGTTTTGAACCTTTACAAAAAAAATAACAAAATGTGCATAAACCAGTTTAAAGTTGAAAAATCTAAAACCACGACATATATTCATGGTTATAAGAAAACGGCATGTATTTTAATATCCATATTTTTTGTATACACATAAAATATACCCCTAATATTTTTTGATTCCTACTACCGACCACTACCATAACCAATCTTACCTAAATATGACGCCAAAACAACAATGTATTAAGCATCGTGTACAAGCCTAAATACGTTAAGAAAATATCGTCGACGAAATATTATGTTTATATATTGCACAACGGGGAAAGAAAGACCTATTTCTCACCTGGCTTCAAGTTATGATAAGGCCGAAGGTGGAAGCGCACTTCACCCGGAATCCTCAACAAATCTCTATCACGAATTCCACAAAATAGAGCACACAATATGGTGTTACAAAGGTACAATGCCAGTGCCTCAGTTTGTTGAGGATTCCGGGTGAAGTGCGCCTCCACCTTCGGCCTTATCTCAACTTGTAATTAGGTGAAATAAAGCAAAGGCCCCGTCGTACAATAAACAAAAAAAAAAAAAACACCAAAAACATATCTGTTACTTAAATACCACTACGTTTCATAGACACTCTACATTAACAAATCTTACGCGCTATCATATTTTTTCGTGAGTGCTAATAATACAATGATTAATTTAAAGAGATATTCAAAAGTGAATACTAGGCCTGTATGCCGCGGCGTTATTGTAAACGGTCCCTAGCCATGACTTGGGCTTGGAACATAACATAACATAACCCTGTATTCATAAACTTTTAGCTACAGTTTTAGTTATAGTTTCTGTAACAAGAAACTCAGATCATCTTGAATATTGAAAATTGGTTTAGAAACCATTATTTTTATATTACGCAACCTGCGGAGCAAGTGCAGTTCTTACCGATTGCATAATATGACATTTAGAATAGTTAAATTCGATAAAATTGGTTGTAACGCAGACTTGCGATGATCGTTTGAACCAATTTTATCGAATTTGAACGATTCTAAATTTCAAATAATGCGATCGGTAAGAACCGTACTCGCTCCGCTGTAATGTTACTTATTTTGTTCGGGGAGGGGCATTGTCATCTGCGACATAGTAGTAATAATTATGTAGGTGACATAACCGTTTTTCTGTACCTACCTGCTTTAATCTTAAATAAACGTTTGTTATTTTTATCGATTTTTTTTTCTGCGATGAATATAGTAGCAGTGAAATATAAGATTGGACATGTCAATTGTTACTATTTAATTTATTGCTTTAACAATAAAACTATAACACAGATCTTCCCGCGTAGGGAGCGAGCAAAATAATAAACAATTTTTATACAAAAAAAGACAAAAATACAAAAAAAAACAAAACACAGTTTATCGTCCGAACAATTAGCCATAACAAACAAAAAGTTTCCAGAGGCTCGTAAAGTAATCGACTTAGTTGTTTAAGTACCCAAGAATTATTGGACTAGGATAATAATAAAATCCGAGAAAAAAATTGGAATCCAACAGATATTTTTCTTTTTCGAGAGTGATAATCATAGATCGTAGTTTAATAATAAATTTGAAAAATCAGAGATCGCAATTCAATAACAAATTAAAAGTTTATACCGATATGAAAATGATAATTTAGCCTTTATTAGGTAGACTAATAAAGGCTAAATTATCATTAAAGATGGAACCACAAGACTATTAAGAAAATTATAGTCACTTTCATGAAGCATTCAATGGTATTTTATATTAATATTCGGCCAGCAAGCCAGCTTAAGTAACTTTGCCAGTATCATATTAGGACTTATGGCGGAGTGAGTCAGTAGGTTTTATTTCAACCAGAAACACATGGCTATTTTAATTCACTTGGTTTTCTGTCATTATACATTACGGAGCTGATTAAAACCTCTACCTCTAAACGGTCAGCTAATTGTTGACCGTTTAAATCGTCTTACATTATATTCGCTATATTCTAAATGTATTTTATAATAGTAACCGTTACGTCAGCTAATAAATACTGAAATAAAACATAATTTTTGACGAAAATAATAGATTTCTCATCCACCAGTCGAATAACGACCTCGATAAACTAATCAACAAAATGCAGTAAGTACCACTGACTTTTGCTATCCAGTAGTTGGTAGCTCATTTCGAAATGACATCCGATTCAAAACAATTTAGCAGATATAATCGGAAAGGGATAATGATGGTGTGTCCTGCGTAAGTTGATCTAAAAACTAAATATTAACGTAATATGTTTATATTTAATAAATGAAACAGAGTTTTTATATGGGAAAACTCTTAACTTCTTTTGAATCAGACATGCAATTTTGAAATGAGCGAGAAACTGCGTTTGTATCGGAGAGAGGTAGGTAGGTAGGTACTACTGATGTTCATGCTATACACATTTGTGTTAACACAATTTCGAGGTGAATGATCTAATGATATTCTAACGCAGTTGCTTGCGCCATTATTATGGGTACACTGAAGTATTAAGCGAGTATGTGGGTAGTTAATTGTAGCCGAAACGATTATGTATACAAATTTCATACTAACCCTTGATACAATATATATAACATATAACTTACTAACATTGACATATTTATTATTTGTGTTGTCCAAGTTTTAGAAAATCAATTTGGTGATCCCATTTTATAATACCGGCCATATTATTAGACATACTCCCCTTAATTTGTATATGAAGCTATCATGACACAGACACTGGCAGAAAAGTGACCCCCATCACTAATTGCCATAAAACAAAGAAGTTGAAGTTACCTACACCTACCACTTTTACTTCGAATGGCAACACAACTATTACTGTAGCATGTAACTCAATCACGACAAGGCACACTAACGGTATCACTACGCATATAAAATCATGGTAAAAACCCCAAAGATGTATTAGAAATGTCATATTATATATATATATATATATATTTAGTGTCATAACAGTTTAAGCGTTGATAGTTTCAGAATATGACAAACATACGAACCATCTCCGCGGGTGATATAATTGCTTAGATGTGCCGTGCCATCAAATTAAAAATAAATTTCACAATCCACGGTAATAAATATCATCGGCGTGACAGCTTTAAAGAAATATCGTAATTAACTCTCCCTTGGAGATAGCACCTTGAAAACAGACCCGATTAAGGTTGAGTTTTATCTCCATGGGCGAGTTAATTAGTGTAAATATAAGTACATTAATATCACACAGCGCCATCTAACCCCAAATTAAGCATAGCTTGTAATATGGGAACTAGATTATGGATAGAATACTTGGACCTATGATACAACACATAAACAGTTAATGTCACTTTCAAAACTTGCGCGAGTGGTAAAACAAAACTTGCGTGTTTTAAAACACGGGTTTTAAGTAAATAATAATATTTGCGAACCCATGTTCGCAAATAAATGATGATTATTATTATTATTTACTCACGTATACGATTACTGTGTGAGACGCGAAACCAAACGAGAGGGCGCGCGCCGCGATCGCAACCTACCCGGCGAGTCACACTCGCCCTGATGATGATTCACCTGTTGAATCGAAACCGTTGGTGCATACGTCAACATAATCGTATAAAGTAAAACCCGTGTTTTAAAATGTTTAGTTAATTTCACGACTAGACTATCGCAGTAAATTGCTCGACCGTGGAGAATGCCTAAGTTTGTCACTAGTCGAAGAGCAAGGATACTAGATATTTTTCTGTTCCCTTTTTTTGTATTGTACTACGGGGAAGCGCTTGGCCTTCATCTCACCTGGTAACAAGTTAAGATAAGAAGATGGAAGGTGGAGGCGCACTTCACCCGGAATCCTCAACAAACTGTGGAACTGGCTATCTTACCTCTGAATGCCGGAACACAACAATTTTAGAATTGTTGTTATGGCGACAGAATTAGGTAAGATGGTGGTAGATAGCCAGGCGGACTTACAAAGTCCTACCACCAACCAAACCAAGCACAATATTGTACTGACCACGGGGATCGAACCCGGGACCTCTGGGTCTGAAATCGGTGGGTTGAACCACTAGACCACAGAGGCGGTTCCTACGGTTACTACGAGGTGTCCACGTGACCGTCGAGGCTGACGCCTTTGTGGTGCGTATTGACGGTTTCACTTGCGATTTGCCCCGGCGCACTGATACTCCTTTCTAGTGTACTATGTGCTGAGCTCAGAGAATTCTTTCTCTTCTCCCAGGAATCCAGAACCGTCCTGCAGTTCAGAATTAAATGCTCCAGCTTCAGCAACTCGCTACTTCCGCCTTGAGAGTTTACTTTACTCTCTTCTAACGGTTTTGTCATGTCTTGGGATGAGTTTGATGTTCCATATTCGTCAGATCTTGGTTTTCCATCGTCCGAGTTCGTCTTTTCATTTTCAGAGTTCGTGTTTCGATCGTTAGAACTCTGCTTTGGATCATCAGAGTACGGCTTTCCACCGTCCGAGTTCGTCTTTCCATTTTCAGAGTTCGTGTTTCGATCGTTAGAACTCTGCTTTGGATCATCAGAGTACGGCTTTCCACCGTCTGAGTTCGTCTTTCCATTTTCAGAGTTCGTGTTTCGATCGTTAGAACTCTGCTTTGGATCATCAGAGTACGGCTTTCCATCGTCGGAGTTCGGTTTTCGATCGTCAGAGCTCGGCTTACCGTCAGAAGTGTCAGAAGTCTTCTCTTCCACAGTATCCATACTAACTGCTAGAGAATTCGGCTTATCTGAAGTTTCCGACTTTTTCATATCCCGTGAATCAATGTTTGCCGGTTTTATCTCCTGCTTCGGCGCATCGCTGGGTGCAATGGGGTTGGGGGTGGGTTCACGGGTGAGCAACATCTGGAAAACATAAAAACAATCTAATAATCGAATACAGCATGAATTAAATATACGCGGTGACAATAAATTCAAACTGTGACGCCATCTGTGAATTTTCACTTGGTAGTATCTACCTTCAAATATAATATGTACAACATATACATTACTTATAATATATTTAACAAGCCTCATAGCTCAGTTGGTAGTAGCTCTGCCTTCTGCGCTGTAGGCTGTGGGTTCGATTTCCACCCAGGACGTCCATTTGTTTGATGAATATAGATGTATGTTCTGTGTTTGGGTGTTGTATCATATAGTACGTATGTATTTACAAAAAAAAAGTATACATCTAAGTATTCTATCCGTAATCTAGTTCCCATATTAAAAGCTATGCTTAGTTTGGGGCTAGATGGCGCTGTGTAATATTAATGCCCTGTAATATTTATTTATTACATATATGTATGTATAGCGGCTCTAGCAGATACGTATTGATTGCATTATTAATACATCATCATCAGCGCAGACCACTGGACGTAGGTCTCATCCAAGGTGCGCCACCATGATTCCATTGTTTATCATGTCAATTGGATGCCTAATAATATAATATAATAGCATAAAAATGATTCGCAGTGATCCCAGTGGATTTTGGGGTTGTTAGATGGGAAGGCCGTGCGTACCTTGCACCAGCGATGTATGAAGTTGTGTGCAAACATCCGGAACATTCGGAAGGCCTCCAAGTTCGCGCCGGCTGTCGGCGTGGTGGTCACCGTAAGTCGCCGCGGGGACTCGCTGAACCCGAGCTCGACCTGCAACCGTCGTTCATTCATATTACGGGAAGATCTAAACCTGAGCTCAACCTGCTACCATCGTTCATTCATATTACGGGAAGATCTAAACCCGAGCTCAATCTGCAACCGTCGTTCATTCATATTACGGGAAGATCTAAACCTGAGCTCAACCTGCTACCATCGTTCATTCATATTACGGGAAGATCTAAGCCTGAGCTCAACCGGCAACCATCGTCCGTTCGTACTACGGGAACAGCTGAACCCGAGCGTAACCGGAAGCCATTATTCATTCATATTACGGGAAGATCTATGCCTGAGCTCAGTCTGCAACTGTCGTTCGTTCATATTACTAGACGATCTAAACCCGAGCTCAGTGTGCAACCATCGTTCATTCATATTACAGGAGTCGCGCAACCCGAGCGCAACCTACAACCTTCGTTCATTCATACTACGGGAGTCGCCGAACCAGAGTTTAACCTGCAACCTTCGTTCATTCATATTACGGGACTCGCCGAACCAGAGTTTAACCTGCAACCTTCGTTCATTCATATTACGGGACTCGCCGAACCAGAGTTTAACCTGCAACCTTCGTTCATTCATATTACGGGACTCGCCGAACCCGAGCACGAACTCGTACCTCGAAGGGCATGTGCACGTCCGCCTCCGGCCCTTTGACTATTTCCTCGGTGATGACGCGGTGCCGCGACGTCAACAGCTCCAGGTTGCGCATCCGTCCGTTCCGATGCCCCACGCGCCGCCACACCGGCCGTGTCAGCGTGCCGACGTACACCTCGATCTCCACGTCCGCCTCCTAACGACACACGGTTTACAATTACGATCAAAATGAAATATGAAAACAGAAAAAATACTACACACGGTTTACAATTACGATCAAAATGAAATATGAAAACAGAAAGAATACACTACACTTGCAGCGCAGAGCTCGGAGCGACAACACGTCCACAGAGGGCTGTGGTTGGTCTAGGTTGGTGGTAGATCTTACCTAATTCTGTCGCCATAATAACAATTCTGAAATTGTTGTGTTCAGAGGTAAGATAGCCAGTTCCTCAGTTCGTTGAGGATTCCGGGTGAAGTGCGCCTCCACCTTCGTCCTTGCGACCAGGTGAGATGAAGGCCAAGCGCTTCCCCGTCGTACAATAAAAAAAAAAAGGGCTGGTCAGTGAGCAGCAAGACTATATTTCCTGAGGATGCCTCGTGTAGAAGCGAAATTCGATTTGATTTTTTCAGAGAGATTTAGCGGATTTATTGCATATTTTTTTCTGTTTTCAGATTTTATTTTGAAATATGGATTTCCGCAAAATAACGCCTGAATTAATTAGCTACAATTACGACTACAGTTTACAATTGTTTACACGGAGCTGTATAGTTTATAAAACTATCTTTATATTATACCTGTACGGGAAGTGCCTTTTAAATCATTTTATATCAAAGGGGTTTTGACACGAGGCGAGTCACACTCACCCTGATGATAATTCACTTGTTGAATCGAAATCGTTGGTGCATAAACGTGAGTAAAATCCTAGTTTTAAAATATATTAACCATTTCATTTACATTGATTATTTAAGCATTTCTTTTGTTATTTCGTATTGGTTATTTTTTTATATCGATTCTGAAATACTAGTTGAATACTAGTTTGTATCTCTGTGGTCTAGTGGTTCAACCCACCGATTTCAAATCCAGAGGTCCCGGATTCAATACCCAGGGGAAGTACAATATTATACTTGGTTTGGTTGGTGGTAGGCTTTGTTAAAATCCGCCTAGCTACCACCTTACCTAATTCTGTCGCCACAGCAACAATTCTAAAAAATATTGTGTCCCGGCATTTAGATGTAAATGTAACATAGCCAGTTCCTCAGTTAGTTGAGGATTCCCGGTGAAGCGCGTTTCCACCTTCGGCCTTATCTCAACTTGTAACCATTTGAGATGAAGGCCAAGCGCTAAACTAACCAGCCCGAGTTTCTTGCCTTTCTCCTTGTGCGCTGATCGCGATTCCGAACAGGCGGTAGATTTGATGTTTCAAAATGATCCTAAATAATCTTAATGAATAATAGTAGTTTATGCAACTGTCATATAAGAAGGGGTATTAAAACACGAGAGTCTGTTTATGGCATGAGGCGAAGCCGAATGCGATAATAGGTTGACTCGAGTGTTTTAATACCTAAGTTATATGCAGTTTCATACACTACTTTATCTTCACTCATAGGAAAAATTGAAATTAAACAAAGTAGGTATGTTACAAGGAAGTAATTTTCAATCTATAAATTCTTGGTACGTTTTGTCGTACAATTTTTTTGATTTTTCTGGCAGGAGACTTTCAGTTAACGCCAATGCCGCGTCTAGAATATCTGGCGGAGTGAAAATCTCGCCGTCACTACTCTCTTCTCCAATCATATTTTAATCACTTACAGGATTATAGTAAACTTTTTTGGAATCCCGAACACAAAAACACGATCGGCAAAAAAATGTATGGGAAGCGCGGGAAATTAAGTTCAAACTACGCATGCGTGCGCCATTTTTTTCACAGTTCGAACTGCGCATGCGTGCGCTTTTTTTCATATTCAGCCTAAAACCATAGACTACTTTAATGAAATAATAAAAAAAAGACAGCGGTACTATAACGAGTTTTATGATACAGTTGGCGGTACTACAATGAGTTTTATTCCTAATTTTATGTATACGCGTTTATAAAGTGCGTCTGTATAGAACCGTCTTTGAATTCGTAATTCGAATTTTTCGATTTGAGTTCCCCGTCGTACAATAAACAAATGAAGGTCTCCTTACCCTGGAGACGGCTGGCCTCCTCTCCAACGGCAACAGCAGTATGTGGCTGTAGACGACGTCGAGCAGGGCCGCCCGCGCCTCCGCCCGCCACCCCCCCTCGACCCCCTCCCCCAGCGCGTCCAACAGCCTCCCCGGCATCGCTAGACGCGACCCGATCAGCGCGTCGGACTCGTCTATGGGCGGGCTGCTCAGCAGGATGGTGCGCAGGAAGTCGCCCGGGATCTTCTCCGGCTCGGCGTACGCAGCCGCCGCTGCATCATAACGGTTCGATCACAACCAAAACAACAAGTCAAGTCCAATTTGATAGTAAATAGTCGACAAGACAATTGTAGTACACGTTTAAAAATTTCATCAAAGGATGCTTGAAAATTAACAATAGCTGCGTGGTTATTATGTGATGAATATAGACATTTGTTCTGTGTTTGGCCGTTGTGTTGTATGGTAAGTATGTATTTACAATATAAGTATTCTATCCGTAATCTAGTTCTCACATTACAAGCTATGCTTAGTTTGAGGCTAGATGGTGCTGTGTGAAATGAATGTTCAGTAATCAACAAGCCTCATAGCTCAGTTGGTAGTAACTCTGCCTTCTGTGCTGTAGGCTGTGGGTTCGATTCCCACACAGGACAAACATTTGTGTGATGAATATAGATGTTTGTTCTGTGTTTGGGTGTTGTATCATATAGTAAGTATGTATTAAAAAAAAGTATTGAAGTATTCTATCCGTAATCTAGTTCCCATATTACAAGCTATGCTTAGTTTGGGGCTAGATGGCGCTGTGTAAAATTAATATTTATTTATAGGAACTCGAGTATGAGTTACACGTTTTTTTTTTATCTTATTATAACTATATATTTTATTATTATCTTAGTTTACTTGTTTATGATCCCTTGAAGACAATTGATTTTTTTAAATTATTTATTTTATACTTTATTGGACACTCACTAAACATACAAACATAAAATTAAAAAGTATGGCAATAGCTAAGCTCAATCCTAAAGAGATATCTTACTGCAAACCTAGGTCGAGAGAGGAACAAAATAATATAAGGGAAAATTGTACAATATTAATAAATAACATACCAAACATAAGAATAATACGAAAACCCACATAACATGTATTTTTGTTTACTAGTCTATTAAATGTGTGTACGTGTAAAATGTTTTACATGCCTATTTGATTTTTTATTTTTATTGTACGACGGTAGCTCTTAGCCTTCATTTCACCTGGTAACAAGAGATAAGGCCGAAGGTGGGGGCGCACTTCACCCGGAATCCTCAACAAACTGAGGTTCCTCGTTTGTTAAGGATGGTGGTAGCTAGCCAGGCGGACTTAACAAAAATTCTAAACTTGAAGTGGATGTAGTAACAATTCTTTATATAGGAGACATTCGGATTTAAAAGAGTAGTAGAAGCCCCTAGTGAAAGGGCTCGTCCAGAGAATTACTACCACCATACTTATTTCAGCCGCCAAGCAGCATTGCTGTGTTCCGGTTTGAAGGTTATGGTTGCCGGTGAAATTACGCGTACATGAGGCTTAACACCTTTATGCCTCAAGTAGACGGGCGCAATGCAGTGCCGTGTAGGCTATGTTCTTTGTGGATGTGACCTATGCAGTAAGGCTTTGTCATAGGCAAGAGTACACTTAACACCAGGTGCGCTACTTGCTTGTCCCGTCTCCTAGTAGTATATATATATAAAAAAAAAAAAAATACGGACGACTATATATCAGTGACTCACCCCACTTGAAATGGGTCTGAATGTCGGCGGCGAGCTTCACGGAGATGGAGGAAGCCACGTTGTGACTCAACTCGAACGGGTCTTGCACGCACATCGCGCACCCCGTCCGCAGCGGGTACGCCATCCCGCTGTTGATGTTGCTGATGTACAGCTCCATCTCTCTCGGTAGACTCTCGTTTATGAAATCCGCCTGAGACAAAAAACTTGTTTTTTTTTCGGGAAACATACAGATATCTACTGTATATAGGTGAGCCTTTTTTCAGGGCCACTGAGGCCAAGTCTGATACTGTGAGAGTTATCGAAAAGTGTTGTATTTTGATTAATTAATTCATTATATAAGTAAATTTTAAACCAAAATTATGCTATCTAACATTTTTACCATAATTACTACCTACTACCTGATGGGTAGTGGACCAATCACAGCTAAGTTTATACCGAAATGACTACCAACGGTCAAGTTATGATAAGGTTGAAGGTGGAAGCGCACTCGGAATCCTCAACAGACTGAGGACCGGCTATCTTACCACTAAATGCCAGAACACAACTATTTAAGAATTGTTGTTATGGCACACACAGGTAAGATGGTGGTAGCTAGCCAGAAGAGTCTAAGATACGTGAAATGGCTTAGCTTCAGCGATCATATCTTCCACAATACTGTAGCATTTACTTTGAAATTAATATAAATGTTATAGTTCAGGATTCATGCTAGAACGCTTGTGTTTCGAAAACACGATTACAAAACATTTTCTCTATAGAAAAAAAATCCAAAGTCGACTCTAATTTGTACCAAAAATGTTCGCCATTCAATAAATACGCCCATTTAGGTCTTGACACTTTGTACAGTAAATAAACTCAGTACACAGCAGACAGTCTGCGTTTTAGATTTTAAAAATTCATATTTGTTTTACCGAAAAAAGCAAAACGTAGAAATACGCGCATATTTCTGTCATCTGGTGGTCATAAGCGCCGTGGTTGAACGCACAGCAATGTCACCTTTATTATTACTATGTCTTAGTTCGAAAATAGAGTAAAGTTGCGTTGAGTTACTAATCCGAAGTACTAGGCCGTTAAACAAAGTCCTAACACCAACAAAGCACACACTTGTGCGATTTGAGCCCGGGACCCCTGGGTCGGATATCGGTAGGCGAACCACTAGACCACAGAGCCAGTTAAACTTGGTTAAACTATTGAATGAATGAATGAATGAATACTTTATTGTACACATTAATAATACTATAGAACAACACAAACATTTAGTAACAATAGCGTCTAAGTACAATGGGCGGCCTTATCGCTGAAAGCGATTTCTTCCAGGCAACATTGTAAGGAGAAATGTAAACAGTAAAAAATAACAGAACTAGTGCACAACAATAAGTATAAATATAAACAGAAATTACAACAAATACTAGTTACATATATATTAACAAGCCTCATAGCTCAGTTGGTAGTAACTCTGCCTTCTGGGCTGTAGGCTGTGGGTTCGATTCCCAACCAGGACAAACATGTGTGTGATGAATATAGATGTCTGTTCTGTGTTTGGGTGTTGTATAATATAGTATGTATACATTTACAATAGTATTTAAGTATTCTATTCGTAATCTAGATCCCATATTACAAGCTATGCTTAGTTTGGGGCTAGAGTGCGCTGTGTAAAATTATTGTCCTGTAATATTTATATAAATAATACTAATACATGCCTACAACAATAAAATCCATTGTTTACCTTCTTGAGCGGTTTCCCCAGCAGTGGAGAGACCACCAGCTCTTCGAAGTTGAAGATAGAGTAGTAGCTGAAGAAACCCCCTAGGATGTCTTGCACCGGTCGTACGTCCCGCAGGTACGGCAGCGGCGTGCGATCGAACCCGGCGTCCCAACTCTCCACTATGAACCTGTGCTCCGGCCCTTGCAATCTGAAATCGCAGTCGGCATGTAACACATTGCAAGCTACAATGCAAACAAATAAATAAATAAGTACTACAGCCCCCTCAGCGCGGGGCGGGAATAAAATTTTTGTCCTCTGATTTTATCCACCTTCGAGAGAATTTTGTCTCCCGATGGTGGATAAAAACAGAGGACAAAAATGTTATCCCCTCCCCGTGCTGAGCGGGCAGGACAATAATTTCTCACGTCAACCAGCCCCAAACTACATAGGTGAGTTTTTTTTCAGGGCCACTGAGGCCTAGTCTGAAACCGTGAGAGTTATCGAAAAGTCATGATAGAAAAATCTATTTTTTTCTTGGATTTTCCGAGTTTTTGAAAAAAAAATGTTTTTGCATATTCTGGTTCTTTGTTTGATACTAAAATAAATAATTTATAATTACTATGTGCCCAAAGTTGTTGGAACACTTTCAAAATTTAAAATTTATAGGAAAGGTTGTACGTATAGCCCGAAATGCGTGAGCGAAGCTATTAAATCCCCTTTTGCTGTTCGTTTAGATTTGATTTTTTTTTTTGGTACTATTTCAGAGCTGTGTGGTCAAGCGGGTATGGGCCTGTCTTCTGATCTGGAGGTTCTGGGTTCAAATCCAGTCGTTTGGTTTTTTAGAAGAATCTGTGCGCATTTGCAACACATCACGAACTTCACCGTCAGAGCATGTGCACTCTGACGGCGAAGTTCGTGAAGAAATGGAAAGGTCAAACTAGAAAAAAGTCAAACTAGAACACAGCAATGCTACTTCGCGACCGAAATAGTAACGGTGGTAGTACTTCCCCCGACGAGCCTTCACAAGCTGTGCTACTGTTAAAATGTATCTCGTGTTGTGTCTAGAGTGGGAAAATGGGAAGATGATACGAGTGTGATGAATAATTGTTCGATGTAAGTTAAATTCATGACTCTATATAAATGACCAATTTCATGACTAGTGCTAATAATTATGTATTTTTCTTCTTACTCGTTCACTACGTCGGTGTAGATAAGCTGTTTATGTTAATCATAGTTCTTACGTTTGCATTATGTTTATTCCAAGTTGACGATGCGCATTTACAGCGGAATCAAATATTATTTTACTAAATTTACCTAACTTTAAATGTTAAATGTGCATAGGTATTTGATATAGTGTGCTATCTATTATATTTATATTTTACAAAATGTATTAGAATTAGTTGAGAAGAAACAAACAGTTATCTTTTTTTTATTGTACGACGGGTAAGCACTTGACCTTCATCTCACCTGGTTATAAGTTGAGGTAAGGCCGAAGGTGGAGGCGCACTCCACCCGGAATCCTCAACAAACTGGAGGGTCTTCAATCTTATCTTATCATATTATGTGGTCTTCACAACACAAGGAACCCTAGTGTGTGGAACAAAGGTAGCGGAGAAACCCTAATCTAATTCATCCCACCCTAACCCATTACACATCTCATAATTACATAGGTACTTATCTAACTTACCCAAAGTTAGATAAGTACCTATGTAATTATAACAAAAAACTCTTATTTAGTACCTACAATATGCCTATCTGATGCTACTAAATGTTAATTTTAATTTCTTACCTTAAATAAGAAGAGAAGATTTAATTTTTTTTTTTAAGATTTAAGTAGAAGCCCCTTGTGAAAGGGCTCGTCCGGAGGATTACTACCACCATACCTATTTCGACCGCCAGCAGCATTGCTGTGTTCCGGTTTGAAGGGTATGGTTGCCGGTGAAATTACGGGCACGCGAGGCTTAACACCTTTATGCCTCAAGTTGACGGGCGCAATGCAGTGCCGTGTGGGCTATATTCTTTGTGGAGCTATGAGGTAAAGCATTGTTATAGGCAAGGTGTGTTATAGGGATTTTTTTTTTAAAGTTAGGTTTTTCTATTGTAAATAACATGTTGAATTGTAGATAAGTAGTGTATATCAGTTACTTGGCAACTGGGGGCAGCACGCTCAGCTGCAGATACTGTATGAGCAGCATGACGAGGGCGTAGTTGGTGAGACGGCCGCTTCCTGACAGCTGGTGGATCCGCGCCCAGTACTTCAGCACCAGAGCCGCCGACCCCAGCCGGGGGTCCAGCCGCAGCAGGTGCCCCACCAGGCGGCTGTTCTGCACACCTAGCGGAGTCTGCCACAACCACAGACAATTACGACATAAACACAGAGCATACAATAACATATACTATAAACATAAACACAGAGCATACAATAACATATACTATAACTTTTATATTTGTTTTTTTTTTCTTTATTCAATAAAATTGTACTAATTAAACTAACTATGCACAAATGAATCAGTCAGATTACCTAAGGACCGTAACAAACGGCCTATAGTTATTATTTGTTATATGTTATTATATGTCATTTTCCTTTTGAAGGTATTTTTCAATTATTTCCACACATCCACCATTATTAATCGAAATGATAAGGGATAAATAAATAAAACAAACAGGACCTTACTTTCACACAGCGTGTTACATACCTAGTATGTACCTAAGCCGCTGACTACAAGTTACGACGTTGCGATTCCCAGGTTTATAGAAATGCAGAACTGCAAGATTGCAATTCGGCGGAAACAACACGATACCATTGTCGACATTAGATACTCTGGTTTTCACATCGACTAGACGTATTTGTATCGCATAGATTTAACTTACAATTATTTTACTTTGTAACTTTTATTAATAAACTTCTTCAAAGTCTTTTGGTTTTTTTTAAACCACCAGCTGTGGTCATCGTAATTAGCGCCATCTGACAATTTTTTTTGTAAATACATATTTATCATACAATACAACACCCAACACAGAACAAATATTTATCCCGGGTAGGAATCGAACCCAAAACATACGGCGTAGAAGGCAGAGCTACTATCAACTTTTTTGTGGGGTTTGTTAGCATTACCGATTGATTACTCTGCAATAATAATCGTATGAATTTCGAATACGAAACTATTGTTTGATTGAGAATTGAGCGATTGTTAAAATGTGGGGATCAATTAGTCTGATACAATGTTCAAATTATGAGCGCATTTGATTTTTTTATTACTTGAATCTACTAAATACATTTCGTGTTTTGGATCAGAGGACAAAATGGCTAACACAATGTTGCCCACATGAATACTAAATTAACTACCTATTTATCTTTCCAACAACTTATACACTGTTTTACTTTGGTAAAACATCATATTTGTATCATTTGTTGAAATTTTTGTGTACAATGAATAATCAATTCATTTCTATTGTTAAATCCTATTATTTAGGAAGGATAATTGTTTATGTATGTATAATATATAACTTGAAATACATTACCAGTGAACTTTAAGTCGATTACCAGTGGTCGATCCAGTCTGAATTTTGGCGGTAAATTGACAATTGAAGTCTAGGCTAGGTTTTAAATGACAAAAAAGACGATGTTGATTACCATTTGACTCACACGATAAGGCGATTTCGGAGTTTAGTGCCGACTTACATATTCAATACAGGTAAAAGAGGAGTGCCGACTGTAGGAAATTTCTTATTACTCCTAAGTCGGTACAGTTGGAAAGTCGGCACTAGGCTCCGAATTCAATAAGGCTGCTGTTATGGGTTTATGTCATCCAGGTTTTACTCTGTACTGCAGCAATGTCATCAGTCCACCTGGCTGGTGGTCTGCCACGGTCATTACTGAATCCTCTGGGCCTCCTTCAAGGCCTTACTCCACCAAATCTTACCAGGTGTCCTGCCCAACTCCATTTGAGTTTGGTAATATGGCCACCTACGTCTACTACCGTCATTCTACGCCGTATTTCCGACAGGATCACAGGACGTTCGTTACAGGACGTTAATTTCACACAACGCCATCTAGCCCCAAACTAAGCATAGCTTGTAATATGGGAACTAGATTACGGATATAATACTTAAATATACTTTTTTTTCTTGTTTAAATACTTACGTACTATATGATACAACACCCAAACACAGAACAAACATCTATATTCATCACACAAATGTTTGTCCTGTGTGGGAATCGAACCCACAACCTACAGCGTAGAAGGCAGAGTTACTACCAACTGAGCTATGAGGCATCTAAGCCCCAAACTAAGCAAAGCTTGTAATAAGGGAACTAGATTACGGAGAATATGAATACATACAAATGTTATAATGACTCAAAAATGTGCAACCCGCGACGGGACTCGAACCCGCGTCTTTTCCTAAAGCCAGAAAAGATTTCCGGCATTAAAATGTGACCAAGTGCATAATCATCACTTGAAATACAAAAATAATATTAAAAGGCAAAAACGCCATTTCTCGCTTACTCAAAATCACGAGTCAAACACTAGGGCAGATCACATATCAGTGAATCTCTGCTGATAAAAACGAATCTCTGTCTCGTTTTATCTACACTGGACAGACAGTGACAAAAGTAAAGTAATATCAAAACAAGTGCTATGTCGTGACAATATAGAGTTTTATTCCAGGGGCCACTGAGGCCAAGTCTGACACCGTGAGAGTTATCGAAAAGCTTTTTCTGCATTCAAGAAAATCTATTTTTTTTATAGATTTATGGAAAAGTGAGTTTTTGCATTTATGATTTCTTTGTTTGATAATAAAAATAATGTACGTTGACTACGTGCCCAAAGTTTTTGGAGCGCTTTCAAAATTGAAACTTTTAACTCTCACGGTTTCAGACTTGGCCTCAGTGGCCCCGGAATAAAACTCACCCCGTACACCTTACTAACCTTAGAGTTCAAATCGCAGTTGATATTGGTCGGCACATGTAGAAACTTGATGATTGGCGTATTGGCCCTCGGTATGGACACCAGGTTGGTGAATATGTCCTTGTGTTGGCGCAACACGCGCACCGTCAAGGAGACGAAATGGCTGCTGTGTTCAGCGGCGCCGTCGCCAGGCCGCCCGTTCTCACCGGGCTCGAGGGAAAGGAAGCAATCCGCGTCACTCGACTTTATGCCTTGACCCGTTGTGATAGAGCCGAACGGGACCGCTTGGCAGTCTAGTGGGAAATTGATATACCTATACAAGGTGAAACAGAATATGTGTACTAAGCAGTGGGGGGTCCGAAAGACCAGGAAAATTTTCAGTTTCCCACACAAATCTTTTCATTTTCTCAATGACAATAAATAGTGACGACCCTATTCCTTTGAACCAAAATTCAAAAAGTCGTAAAACAAACGATGTTCCACGAGTCGGGTCGGATAACCCCGTTTCGGCATAGTACACATATTCTGTTACAGGTTGTATATTATATGATAGACATTCATTCACACAGCGCCATCTCGCCGCGAACTTGGCACCCTCGTAATGTGGGCACTACTAGATTATGGATATAATACTTAAAATAATCATCTCTAAGCGGCGATGAGCTAGACAAGATACTAGCAACTTGCAAACCGTGGGCTTGTGCCGAACGTAAGTGTTTGGACTTGACTCTGACCACCCCCTAGTAGATCCTTATAAGATCCACGCTCTGAGTAGTGATCAGAGGTGAATCCTCGAAGGAAATAATAATCTAATCTATACGATTATACCAGCAAAATTACATTTGGCGAAAGTGTGATGGCGTCCCAAGTCCTGCAGCTACTGGAACTGATGGTTTACCTGGATAGAGGGGGCGCAGGTACGTCTCGATGTCGTGGAACAGCGCGCCGATGGCCTCCACTTCGGCCGGCGTCAGACGGATGGCGTCCTCCAAGTTCTGCAGTTGCTGCTGGAAGTGACCCGACAGGTCTAACGATGACGGTTCCACCACGGAGGGACCTGCACGTCGACAGTTCCACTTCATACTAATACAGAAGTTGCATCAACAGTAATTTGTGTCCGAATGTCCGCTACTGAGAAACAGGGTCAATATCGAGGAATGAGCTATGACTGACCACATTGACGGTCACGGGCAGTCGATAAATGGAGGCGATTCAAATCGCTATTTGCGGCGTTGTTTGGAGACCTAAGCCTATGCAAAGTGAATATTTATGGGCTGATTATGACTACTGGTTCGCCCACGGTGACCACAATATTATTATTATGCTGGGTTCGGTTGGTGGTAGGACTTTGTTTAAGTCCGCCTGGCTAGCTACCACTCTTACCTAATTCTGTCGCCATAACAACAATACTTAAATTGTTGTGTTCCGGCATTTAGAGGTAAGATAGCCAGTTCCTCAAACAGTTCGGGATTCCGTATGAAGTGCGCTTCCACCCTCAGCCTTATCTTAACTGGTAACTAGGTGAGATGAAGGTCAAGCGCTTCCCAGTCGTATTAAAAAAAAGCCCAAATTCATTTATCCATGAATTAGTACCTTTATCATCGAACCTCACCACCCGCTTGTTCTGATGGATCATTTGGAACACGTGGTCCTGGTTGGTGTACTTCGAGACAGTAAGGATGGCCCCGTACATGGGGATGGTGTCGTTGGCGCGCAGGGCCGCCGCCACTTCCGCCTCAGTCTTGAACTCCACAACTGCCACTCTGTTCTTGCATATATGCACTTGTGCAGTGCCGATGACTGAAAGCTTCCGGATCAGTTCTTGCGACTGGGTGTATGCGGGGAACCCTGGAATTTAAGTTCAAGCACTTGTTTCACAGTACTTTGGCATTTCTCACAGCTCAGTAGGTAGCTCTGCCTTCTGTGCTGTAGGTAGTAGGGACAATCATTTGTATGGTGAATATTTGTTCTAAGTTGAGATGTTACATTGTAAGCAAAAAAAATATCGTTTGTATTGGATAGGCTCAAAAACTACTGGACCAATTTTAAAAATTATTTCACCAATATAATGCTATAGTATCAATGAGTAACATACGCTACATTTTTTATCAGGTTTTATTAGGGATCCTTAACAAAACCCTAATAATGTAACCCAAGGTGAAGGAAAATTACCCGTCAATTACATCGCGCTGCAAAAACTATATATGATAGAACAAAGTAATGTTCTACAGTTTAAGAGAACACATGAATCTACAAAAAAAGTCGATAGCATAATGTCCAACTATTATAGTTATGTCAATATATACCACGATATTTGTAGCTTGGTATTAATCTTTATCGAAATAAATAGTTTCGTGAAGTCATTAATTAAAAATATTATAAAAAAATATTATTTGAACTTAAAACCTTGGCGCAAGTGTTACTGCGCAGTGTTCTAGTAATATATTTATTTATTTATTGGAAAACCAACAGCTCTTAAAGTTAAAATAACAAAAGCAATAGAATCAGAAAGCTAATAACAGGTTTTTGACGTCTAGATAACAGTATGAAAACAAAAATGTGAACAAATGATCGACTTAAATAGTACCTATCTGTAAGTTTAAGGTTTCATAAAGTTGATACAATGTAATTATGAAGATGTACATAAGTTAACTCACTAATTAACCTAATTTACACCGAAAAATTATGTATTCAGCCGCTGCCTTACTGAACTGACGCTCGTACAGAATAAGGTCAAAATCTATTCGCCTACATACTAAAGTATTGTACTCATATATGTAATCTGGATCACATATAACAAGCTCTGTTTGGAGCTAGGTAAAAGAAAAAGTCCAAGCTAATATATGACTACTCACAAAGATTTACAAGAAATAAACTTCGGCAGATAATATTAAGGCACAAGTAAAGTAGCTAATCAGTACTTTACTTGAGGATGGTGAAAAATTCGATTTCGAAACTGAAATAGATTAAAAAACAGACCAGACAACCGACGATGTTTCGACAAAAGATTAGTTTGAGATGTGAACATGAGTTAAGATGCTCACCTTTTACGATCACCTTTCGTTCCACATTTTGTTCCTCGCAATTAAACGGCTTCTTAGCTCTCCAGCCTGGGCGAGCGGGCACGCGGTTCGGCACCTTCTTTTGGCGATGCCGCACGTTCGTTTGGGAAGGAGGCGTCTGTGCTTGGGACTGAGACTGTATCGGACTCTGAGCATTGAATTCAGGGGACGCTGATTGAGACGTCTGTGCTTGGAACGGAGGCTGTTGAGGACCCTGAGTATTGAATGCAGAGGGCTTTGATTGAGACTTCTTTGCTTGAAACTGAGGCTGTTTATCACCCTGAGTATTGAATGCAGATGGTATTGATTTAGACGTATGTGCTTGGAACGGGGGCATTTTAGGACCCCGAGTATTGAATGCAGAGGGTAAAGATTGAGACTTCTTTGCTTGGAGCTGTGGTTGATTACTCTGAGGTTCCAATGCGAGCTGCCGCAATTCAGATAAGTTGCTCTGAAATGGTTTTGGGTTCTCTTTTTGCTGCACTTCAGTTTGAATCGATCTTTGATCATTGTGGACAGTTATCTTTATGTTGGCCAATTGTTTGGTAGGTAATACGCCATTTCGTAGTGCCTCTGCTGGCTGATGATGTGCCGAGCTTTTTCCAGGCATCGGGACATCTTGAGTGGGGTTATTTTTAGGGCTTGTAGAAGTGCTTGGACTATGTATAATAGAAATTATGCTAGGATCATTCAGATGATAAGGATCAAGTTTATTTTGTGAAGTTGTGATGTTACCAAATTTGATTTTAGGGTCATTTTGAGTTTGCTTGTGGACATTTTTAGAATAATTATTGGAAGCGTTTAAGTCACCCGGTGTGGTCGAAGCAAGACCAAAAAGCCTGTTGGTGGATTGTTCAGTTGGACGAGTATATGAGAGATTGTCTTGTACAACCCTAGCGTGTTTGTGGAATTTTTTGGGTGATTTCTTGGGGGGTGGTTGAGAAGATCGGGAGCCAGATTGCGTCTCAGTCGATGGTCCAGCCGCTTCCATTGCTCATGGGAATAGTAGTTCACCTGAGGAATCATAATTTATATTCATTAATAAGGCACAGTAGTACCGCTATCTCATACAAACGTAGTTTGTCGTTCTTCTAGCCTAACTGTTTAAAAATAGAATTTGCAGGTATAATTGATTATCCCTATAAAACTATACCGGCAGAGGTTAGCAGCGCTAATTTTTTTCTAAAACATGATTAAAATCTTAATAAATGCAATATAAATTTTCCCATACTAACATACCTACCTATTGCATATAATAAAAATAAAACTATGTAGCAGTAAAAAAAAAATACGGAAGTTTGTGAGAATGGCTGAAACTTGGAGTAGGTATACATAGCTATACAATATGACCTGGAAAAACACGCAACTTTTTATCCCGAAAAAATTAAGTATTTCGGTAAAACTTTACTTTTTCTGGATGATAAGTAATCTATGTTAATCCAGGGTATGAGTTTCATATCAAATTACATCAAAAACCATTCATCCGTTTGAGCGTGAAAGACTAACTACTTACTATGTATATACAAGTTACGTTTGCCATCGCACCGGTATACTTGACAATCTTTCGCATTTATATTGTGAAAATACTGTGTGATGAAGTCGGTTTTCTTTTTTAAGTTTTTTTTAAAGTAATTATTGTGTCACCTCACTATCTCACATTCGATTCTCGTATTTTCGATACCAATTTCGTCTGCATTAGTTTGAATCTAGAAAAAAAAAATGCCGTGGCGGTCGCGGCTTAAGAATCGACCCCTCAGACTCGGAACATGGATGTCGTAAAACCCGACTACGGCATCAGCTTCGTTCTGTATATTATGTACACCTTTACTGCGATCGCCAATCCGTCTCTGCCAAGCGTGGTGATGGGTTTTTCCATAATCACTTTTCTTCTGACTTAGTCTTGGGATGCCCTGTGTATCCAGTACAATATGTTTGGGTGCTGATGAAGCTACTGCGTTTTTGCAGTGCTTACATGTTATGTTTACTAAGATGCAGCTGTAAATGTTCATGGTTTACTAAGATGTAGCTGTAAATGTTGATGGTTTAGTAAGATGTTCACTAAGGTGTAGCTGTAAATGTTGATGGTTTACTAAGATGCAGCTGTAAATGATGATGGTTTACTAAGATGTAGCTGTAAATGTTGATAGTTTACTAAGATGCAGCTGTAAATGTTGATGGTTTAGTAAGATGCAGCTGTAAATGTTGATAGTTTACTAAGATTCAGCTGTAAATGTTGATGGTTTACTAAGATGCAGCAGTAAATGTTGATGGTTTACTAAGATGCAGCTGTAAATGTTGATGGTTAAGTAAGATGCAACTGTAAATGTTGATAGTTTACTAAGATGCAGCTGTAAATGTTGATGGTTTACTAAGATGCAGCTGTAAATGTTGATGGTTTACTAAGATGCAGCTGTAAATGTTGATGGTTTACTAAGATGCAGCTGTAAATGATGATGGTTTACTAAGATGTAGCTATAAATGTTATTGGTTTACTAAGATGCAGCTGTAAATGTTGATGGTTTACTAAGATGCAGCTGTAAATGTTGATGGTTTAATAAGATGCAGCTGTAAATGATGATGGTTTACTAAGATGTAGCTATAAATGTTATTGGTTTACTAAGATGCAGCTGTAAATGTTGATGGTTTACTAAGATGCAGCTGTAAATGTTGATGGTTTAGTAAGATGCAACTGTAAATGTTGATGGTTTACTAAGATGTAGCTGTAGGTAAATATTGATGGTTTACTAAGATGTAGCTTTAAATGTTGATGGTTTACTAAGATGTAGCTGTAAATGTTGATGGTTTACTAAGATGTAGCTGTAGGTAAATATTGATGGTTTACTAAGATGTAAATGTTTATTAAGACGTTGTGAAGATAGGCAGTGTTAAGTCAAGCCAATATATTATTCTGGACTTTCAATGGTATGCTATGCCTTATTCCTTCTTTCTATTTATGATACTAACTACAATGTGAGGTAGGTACTTGGATTGATTTGTTAGCTACCGGTCCAAAAGGCAGCTCGTCCAAATGGAATTTTAATTCGCATTTCGTCCAACAGGCATTTTGAACAGCACAAATTACGTCAACACGCATTTGGTCAAACACGTATTTCGTCCAACAAATATTTTGTTCAAATGCACAAACTATAGGGATAAACTAAACAAATTTTATCAGTCCTTCAGGGTGGCGTTTCATAAAAGCCTGTTACTTTAATTACAAGTGGAACTCTCTTTTCCATTTCTTTTATAAGAAAAAGATCTTTACCGTTTATCTGTTGTATTTCTCTCCCCCCTCCCACCTGGGTACCTATACTCCTAGGCTGTATCTATATTCTGCGATATCGTAACGATTGTATGATATTGCTAAATACACATATTAAGTAAGGTTATATTGGTTTGTCAGTTGTAATGTAGTCACCAAATGGACTAACTGCGTAATGACGAATCTCGAAATGGACGAACTGCGTTATGACGAACCTCGAAATGGACAAATCCAATTATAGACGAACGATAAAATGCGAGATGGACGTACTGCTTTTTGGACCGATAGCTAACAAATCCTTGGATTGAACCTTTACATTATAATACTAGTGTTTTTTTTTTATAATAAATGTGTTAGTTCTTGACCTCTGGCTTTTCTAGCTCTAGGCCAGAGCAAGGATGAGGTTTAAGATGGAGCAAGATTTCCCAGCAAGCATAAGAACTATTTGGTGCCGGACTTCGGCAGGAGAGTGGTCACTAGCCAGATAGCTCTTTACATTTTTTTCTGGCTTTAGTGACAAAATAAAAAATATCATAGAAACAGACAGCTACATGAAATTCTAATATTACTGGATTGTTTTTGTTTGGTGTTTTTTCATTCAGGTCAGAAGTAAAAGTAGGCAACTCATTGTAAGGGATTCCCCAAAACATAAAAGTATGAGGGGTTTTAAAGCTGATCATTGGGTGCTATGCATCCCACTCTCTGTGTAAAATACACTGTGTTTCAATCTTGAATGATTGATAACTAGCTGAAGCGCTTTGCCAGCGTGGTACTTGGATAAAAAGTTTCCTGTATGTTATTCAATGACTAGAACAACAGTTTAATTAGGTTAGGATTAGGTAAATATATCTGGAAATCCAATCTAGAAAACTAAAGCAAGAACTTTTGATTGTGACCATTAAAAGGAGAAATGTCATTTTGTTTTGGCCTTAAAACAGTGCTGATGATGATATAGTCTATTTTATATTAACATCTTTTTTAAAAACAAGTTCATGAAGATGTGTGAAAGGCTGATAATATTTTAGACACAACATATAACAGATATCATTAGTCATATGATATAGAAAACACATACCAGTGTTAACGTTAACAACTTTAGAGAAGTACTTTGGCCTGAGATATCCATTCTCATTACCCGGTGTTAATATGACTCCATTGTCTGACTCATAGAACTTTAGCCCGTCAACCAGTGCCTGTGTTAAGGCTATGTAGATATAAACCTGGACATTCTGTCTCATGCCACTGATGACAGTTTTATCATCCAGAGTTCCTTTAGCCAGATGGATATGTTGACGTTTCATACAACTAAGGCCTTGCAACTTTATTTGAGGCCAACACCTGAGATATGTGCCATGGACTATTGTTTTATATTTTAGCTGTAAATGTTATTATTATTGTTATAAAATTATTAGGTTATTATGTTATTAAACATCAGGAAATAATGTTTTTTTTTTATACCACTAGGAGACGGGACAAGCAAGTAGCCCACCTGGTGTTAAGTGCATCTCTTGCTTATTGTTATAAGCAGCTTACTGCATTGGCCACATTCACAAAGATCATAGCCTACACGGCACTGCATTGCGCCCGTCAACTTGAGGCATAAGTGCCTGTAATTTCACCGGCAACCATACCCTTCAAACCGGAGCACAGCAATGCTGCTTGGCGGCCAAAATATGGTAGTAATTATCCAGACGAGCCCTTCCGCAAGGGGCTTCTACTACTCTTATACATATATAATATAAATATTAAAAGACATTAATTTCACACAGTGCCATCTATCTAGATCCAACTAAGTATTATATACATATAGTATTAATACAATTAAGTATTATATCCAACTGGATATAATACTTAAATACTTTTTTTTAATACATACCTACATATCATGCAATACAACACCCAATGAATGCAAATAACTATTAGTCAATCAATAATATACCTTCGTAATAGGAAAATAGAGCCAGAAAACAAAAAACTAAACACCCTTGTTACCTCTAAGATTGGTTTTAGATCAGTATTGTTGACTACACTAATACTGTGCCCCTGGTTTGCTTTTATCTCCAAAATGTTCTGGGAATTCAATCGCAATTTAAACCGCTGCTTGGCATTGTTTTTTACTACTCTTTCAATATCAGCAGCAGTGAATTTACCTTTTATCAATTTGTGGATAGTGATTTCAGGTAGTTGTATATATCCTTCCTGGCTAGAATACATAAAAATACAGGCACAGTTACATATCTACTCTGTTCCTGTTAAAAAAAACTAGTTTTGGACTTGATCACTATGATGGTATATAATGTAGCCTACATAGGAATTATTACAGTACAACAGTCAGCACTTATTATCTAACTCCTCATGACCAATCGCATTCCAAGAAAAGATTGTATGCTAGTAGGTACGTGGACGTGGAAAAAACAATAACAAAGAGATACAGTGAGTTACCTACGGAACGCCCAAGATTACCCACCTTATGTGTAGCCCTTCTTGAAGAGCTCCGTGTCTAAGTAGCCAAGACAAAGATTTACTCAGCTGGGTATCTTTATCACTCCTGTAAATCGATAAAAATCAGTAGGTAGTAACATACAAGTCACTACCGCAACACAGGATCACCATATCAACATAAAACCCCACGATTTGCCTTCACCTCTCACATTTGTAACATACTTGTAATGTAAACGGTAATGGATAAACGTACATGTTACTCTATGATGATTATCAAGCTAATTCCATGCTCACAGATAGTTTACTATTTGTGATTGTAAGCTATGTTATAATGTGAAGAAGTGAAAATAAATTAGAAAGAAATTAAAATTGAGGTGAATCCACAGAATACTAATATCCTAGCGGTAAATCCCCTACAAACACTGAGCATGCCTACAAAAACACACCAAAAATCCAAAATTGATGTGTCCAATTATTAGTAGTAATCTATGGTCCAATCCAAACCAAAGCAATATGAATAAAGCGTTGCAAATAACAATCTTCAACATTCCCCAAAACTGTGGTCCTAATTTCGTTTTTGTTTTCTCCCCCCAAATTTGGGGAGAAAGTCCCGATTACTCACAATTTCCCCACATTTGTTGTCTTATGAAAAAGTGAAAAAGTATTCATAAAAAACTAATATTTTTGAATCATGTACTTAGTTATCTATATATGAGTTACAGTTACTTATACCATATATTTGCACTCAACATTTTCTTTGAGTGCTCAAATTTTGATAAACCTTGTTATTAACAAACATTTTATAGTTGCCATAGAAGCTACTATGATATTTGTATTTAACGCACTGCGATTTTTTGTTTCTACATTTTCCCCGCATAATGCTGATCCCCACAAAATCCCCAATCGAGTTGAGATTCCCCACAGCATGGGGAATTCCCCACAAATCGGCAACGCTTGAATGAACATACAGAATGAATGAGTATTATGAATTAGAATGATGCACACAAACTAAAAGCATGCTAACGCCACGTGCCGATACAAAATGTTATCCAAGGATAGCCAAATTTGATATGTATTAATGAACAAAACCGAATCGAAAGAAAGTCAAATACGTACAAACGTGTTACCAAGTATTACATTGATCTGTGAGTCAAATCAAAGGTCAAATAAACATTGACATTGACATTGAGTGTCACATTGGCATTAAATGTAACATTGACATTGATTTATGAAAAAAACAATGTTGTTCAATTTTTTTTTCAAAAGTTCTTAGACGAATTGTTTTCCTTTGTCTACACGCTGGTAAAACTAAAAGGTATGTTTCATACCTTTTATTTTTTTGTACGACGGGGAAGCGCTTGGCCTTCATCTCACCTGGTTGGTGGAGGCGCGTCACCTGGAATCCTCAACAAACTGATGAAATGGCAATCTTACCTCTAAATTCCGGAATACAAAAAATTTTGAATTGTTGCTATGGCGACAGAATTAGGTAAGATGGTGGTAGCTAGGCGGATTTTAACAAAGTCCTACCACTAACCAAACCAGCACAATATTGTACTCTCACTGGGGATCGAACCCGGGACCTCTGGATCTAAAATCGGTGCGTTGAACCACTAGACCACTGAGGCAGTTAAAAAGTACCTGCAAACATCTCTGGGTGTAGTTATATTAGAGGATGGAAGTTGGGGAAAATAATATCTGACAGACTACAAACTTGAAATTTTGCAGGTATGTTTCAGGGTATAGACATCTTTTAATATAGGAAAACAATTTTTGAATATTATCACCCCAAGGTGTTGAAAAGGGGTGTTAAAGTTCATATGAAAGTCCTATGTTTTTAAAGTAGGAGACAAAACAGTTGGTATTCAGGTTAATAGTTTTAAACATTTAAATTATTATTATTAAATATCTGTATTTTTTTTCAAATCAGCCCCTAAGAATGAATATTTAGGAAGCGAAGTTTGTATGGGAATAATATCTTACAGGCTACAAACTTGAAATTTTGCGGGTAAATATAGGGTACAGACATCTTATAGGTAATAAAAGATTTCACCTCTAAAGGGATAAAATGGGGGTCGGAAGATTTTATGCAAGTTCTATGTTTTTGAAGCTAGAGACATCAAAATTAGTATTCAGGTTATTCGTTTCATGTAATAAAATACCAGTATATTAATATTTTTCAAAAATCAGCCTACAGCATTACCTACACTTCCTACCTACTACAGGTACCTTTATATACACTTGGCGAAGAAAGTTTGTACCTGCATGTTGTTTGTCAGAAACAGCACCCCTAATATATTTTATAATAACTACGTAGATATATCTTATATGGAACCGACGCGTAGGTTTCATATAAGGTATATACCATACGATACGACCATACGATACGACGAGATATAAGATAGACGCCTGCTGGAAGGTGAATGAAATGAGGTTCTATCATGCCAGAAAAAGAAGCCACTTCAAAATTCAAAGCCGATCGTTTCAAAAATCGAACTCATGAGTCAGCAACAGAATATATCATACCATTTCGGGAAAGATAACCCTCATCGGTACCTGACGGTGATACACCTACCTCTTATCTGGCACTGTATGTATGTTTGTAAGTTGGGAAATCCAGCACTATATTTTGTATGTACCTATGTATTCATTATGTATGTATGTGGCATAACTCTCGAACGGATTATCCGATTTTCATAAAATTTCAAATGTAAAGACATGTAAATAAATATTGATTGTCGTGGGGGATAAGTTTTCACCCCGATATCTCAAATACTACCCGTATTTGAGATATTGGGGTGAAAAGACATACAATTTTTCGCCTTTATCTTTTGAATGGGTGATCCAATCAATTCGACATTTTGAACATGCAGAGATTATATTAATACTCATCAATGATTACGAGGATTTTTATTTATCACTAGGGTATTATTTGAGAAATAGGGGTGTTAAGTGAGACAAGAAAATGTTTGGCTTGTAGGGTGTCATTTGAAAGAGTTTTTTTTTATTGTATCGGCTTCACATTCATAAAAAAAAAAAACTTTTAAATAGGGATGATTTTCATCACAAAGGGGTGCATTAAGGGATGCTTGGTATGTCTTGTAGGATAGACTGTTAAAGGGGGTTGACTTCCCAATTAACTTTCTTTTGATTTGCTGAAACCACCCCTGTATTTAAATTAAGGGTTGCAGAAGGTGTAAATAAGATTGGAGTCATGAAAGCGTGTGAAAACATGAAATATCATATGTAATAGGGGTTGAGCCTGCAGATTTAAAAATAAGTTTTTTATAGCCCTTTTTAGGGGTGTTTTTTAAGATGAAGGGGATAAAGGATGATTATCATGTCTTGTAAGATAAGAGAGGGTATTCGGACTCTCATTAAAACTGGTCTATTTATTTTTGGTTTTTCACTCAATAGGGAAGGGACACCCTATTATTACAAAGATATATTGAGTGAAAAAAAAGTATAGCTTGGATTTTATCTGAATTACTTTTGGGGTGTCATGCAAGTGTTTTGACTGCGCATATTCCATATCAACAGTAAAACTATTATCCACCACAATGTGAAAATAAATTCTTCAATAACTGTAATGTTTCGCCATAAGCATTACGCTTGGCAGACAGATTGGTGCGCACAGTTAAAGTTTTGTTAACACACAGAAAGAAGCTGGTGCGATTTTGGTTGACTTTACGACATCTGTAGGCGGTAGGAGGGATAGATTTTTAAACCACAACTATTAGTAGTAGTTGCCTAAGGGGTTGCCCTAAGGCAAAACTAAGCAAGTTGAAAAGCGCTTTCAAACCCGTTGGGGTTTGAGAGCGCTTTTCAAAACGTCATCAACTTTTGTTTCATGTTAGTAAGGATATCATAATAAGTTAGCAACAAGAGATAACCTCGAACACTCAACGTAAGTATACACCTTGTATTGAAAGCTTACATAAATCGCTTGTTAATTACGTTGTATTTGAGAAATAATCTCTGTCACAAACACACGTCATCACGAGATCTCAGTTCGGGGCGAATTACTAGTTATTACCTTTCATATCAAACCCCTAACCCTATATTTTCTGTCACTTCATAATGCTGTAAATAAAAGTTTGCGTAGCTGGCGGGACAAGTTCTCACTGGTTACCCTATTCATAAAGAGAATGTAATTAATTGAGTCAAGTGCTCCTTCTAATCTGACAATAGTGTATGAAACGAAGTGCCGTAAACATCAAAGAAGAATGATTGCTCGGAATCTGTCACTACAAGTCGAAAAAAAAAAGATTTTGTTTTAAGTGGGAGATAGATTATAATTGGAACCCAGGACTATTAATTGGGTAATTTTACTTTACAGTACCTACTTAGGTATATTGGATTGAGATATACTGTGTACTTATGGGGTGCGTTAATTTGTCTAAATAATACTCATACAAAAATAAACAGAAAAGAGTTTTCCCGTGCAATCACACTTACCTATTTTTAAATTTAATTTTGAATTATATTGTGTTTCTATCAAAGTCCCGCATTACAGACACAAACACTAAACATCAGTTTATAGATTGCAGGTATGTTAAATTCCATTTGAATTGGACGTGCCATTTAGAGAAGAACAAGAAACTGTTATACGTTTATTGTGTGAGAGCTAAAATTAGCAGTACAGTAGGTACCTACAAACTCCCTTCCCTACTAAGTCTCATTCTAGTTTGTGGGCTCAGTCGTCTCAGCTCAGTTCAAGATTCATGTTGAGATTCGACTCATCTTTGTCGTGTCGTTGTCGTGATTCCAGAATCCGAGAGCGCTTTCACGTCGTAAAAAAATATTTTTTTAATCTAGCAATATTATAAGTACCCAAAGCAAAAAAAGTAGTAAACAATAAATAGCTCAGTCATATTAAAGTAGCCCTTATTTCGTAAGCTCTAAAGTATATTTTTTTATCAGAATTACTCTTCTGTTGCACAAGCTTTCTAGCATAGTGTTACAAATCGATTCACTTGAGTCGTCATAGACAAGAAGCATAGACTGAGGTCAGCTGACTCAATTTTTATCATTGGTCTTGTGATAAGTTGTCGAGCTCCGCCATTCTCGGTTCGTCTTTTCCATCTTTCTCGTCCCGTGAGTTGAATTTTTCATTATAATTCTTATTAGAAAGATTATTTGGTTTATTTCAACAAGTGTATGTGTTGAAGACTGTGGATATTGTGATCTGTAAGCCAGCTTTTTCGGTAAGATTGTTCTTGATTCTGCCATTCGTAATTTTCTCACTGCCATGTAATGTCACACATTACATGGAATTATCCGGCTTGATTGTAGAAATATTTATATGATTTCCTAATTTGTAGGCGCAAGCCGCTTGTACCATTTTTATAAGGGCTCAGAAGATAGTGATAGTAATCCACTCAAATCTGAGGATCCACCCATGAGGATCATGTGACTATGCAATTTGAGCCCCTACTTCTAGATTATTTCCTATTGTACTACCTACTTACCCATTATTTTTCTTACCTAAAATAAATCTACAAACCTCTATTTGCAAAATAATTATTGACTCCAAAAATTCATGACTTTTGATACATTATCTGATGTGGGAACATGACCAACGCCAATACAATATCTAATATAGGTACCAACGTCTATTGGTTTGACTAGAAACAAAATAACTTAAAATCATGATAGTAATAATTATATTAAAATAGTAATTGGGAACATATTTGGATTGCACTTATGAATTTGCAAAAACATTTTTTCCTTGATACATTATTCAGAAACACTGTAATTTGAATTGTTATGTGCCATGGTATTATTATTTTAATCTTGGTCACCCCCACTGAATAAGAAGAATATTGTATTGATAGATGACATATTTGTTTGCAATTGGTTTGCAAGCCTCAATTACAGATGAAGTCATTAAAAACAAGCCAGAAAAAAGCTAAATTAATCTATCATTTAACCTCATTTATTTGCGTTCATGAACTAACCAACATTCAATATAAGTCACACATTTAACTAAATCTAGCAACACATATTTGGATATAAAACTCCCTGATTTCAGGCTGAATTTCCCTCTCCAGTACAAAGCTTATTTTTCTAAAGCTGATTCACATGAGATATTACAGATATAATCAAATAGAAATAATCTGTGTTTGTGTGCGTTACTATGTAGTGTGTGAGGACAGTTTACCACAACTAGGCCTACTGTAGGCCCTTTTTACGTGATGGGAGGGTCCCTGCTAGTCCACGGGGGTACTACTGGGCCATCTTAACTGATGGTATATATAATATATATATATATGATGGATAGGAATAATCTATAATAGCCTTTATATAATAGACCTTCTGGGTAGGCTCGCTCTATTGTAGACCTCATCCTCACATGAGCAAGTTTGCTTTAGGTCAAGAGTGGACAAATAAAGTACAAATACAAGTAAAACTAATAAAGCAGGACTTTGGTTTTTCTAAAAATACACTTGGTACTTACTTGGTACTTGGTGCGTGGACATTTTCCGCAAGCCTTCTGTGGGCCCCTTTTGCGTGACGGGCAGGCTCCTGCTACTCCCGCCACCCCATGTCCTCCAGGAATGCCAGCAGCTCGCTGATACTGGTGCAGACTATCCTGGGTGTCCTCGGTGTCCCAAGGTGTTGTAGGCGTTGAGACGCTACGCTACTGCACTCTAGGAGTATGTGTGCGGCTGTCTCCTCTGCTGCCATACACCCTCTACATAGAGGGCTGTCTGTAATACCCAATGTGTAAAAATGGACCTTCTTAACTGTCTGTTTTGGATCATATCCAAATATGATATGTTAAGGTCATATTCTAGATAAGCTCCACCATAATTGTATTGATTTATTTCCAAATTGAAGCTTCCAATTGGAAAGTTCTGACAATGATTGATAGTTGTTATCAGATAAGACCATAAAATCAGCTGATCATTTCTGTAAGCGATATGACACTTTGTTATGTAATTTATGCATTTAGGCACTTTAGGCCAATCTGAATGTAGATTGAGGCAAGTCATCTGTGATTTATATCAGGAAGAAGGAACTGATTCTATCAGTTTAGTATACTACCAGTCTCTCCTGCTTTGGCAAAAAACCTGGTGCTGCCAGGAATAACAATACTCATATTTTATTGGATTGTAGATTATCAAACTTATGTATTGTACTTTCAAAGACATACATGACACATGACATCTAGAGCTTGACCCACCACAATCTCAGTTTTTCTTTTAATCTACAACAGGGAAGCACTTGGCCTTCAGCTCACCTGGTGTCAAGTTATGATAAAGCGGAAGGAACCTCAATCCCAGAGTTCTATACATCAGGCATTGCACTTATTACATCAACAATCTTTTCAAATGGCAGAATCAATAACAATTTGTTGTAAAAAAAATTTTTGTAACTGCATTTAAACATGTATTAGCAATCTGAATTTTCCATAATATGAGATCATAATACTGCTGAAGACCTAATTATCTAAACCTCTACCAGAAACCCTGAATTCCTTGATGGGGTGCCGGATTTGGCAAGAGCTCGAACGAGCGTCAATTCGCGATCACATGGGTGTAGGTACCCATGTAAACGCGAAATCACGATCGCGCGAGCTGCATATCTCGCAGAACCTTCTTTCTTAGAGTATCCTCATTTAGGATCGTGTGAGTTAGTTATACTATTATTTATTCTGTAACTTCAATACGAACGATCGTAGGTACCTACAACTAATGGTAGTCGCACGATGCCCCTACAATCACGCTTGGCGCTCGCGCGAGGGATTGCCAAATAGGGCACTCCCTCTTCTCTACTGGCCCCTACAGACAGACAGACGCATTGGACTTTTTTTAGTTGATCGTTCACTACACCAGCTGGTATGGAAATCTGAATTCATGTTGATTAAATTATTTCGTGATCCACAGACAAAGAATATAATAATTCAAAATGGCGAGCAGAGGCGGTTTGAAGACGGTCGCCAATGAGGAGAATGAGGACAGTTTCGGATATGTGTACGCCGTATCCGGTCCCGGTATGTATACTCATCATCCTTATCGTTATTGCTAACGAGTCTTATTTGAAAATTTATATATGTTAATACCTAGGTACATAAGCAACCTCTTTTGTGGACAATTTGACTTAATATACAAGGTGAAACAGAATATGTGTACTAAGCAGGGGGGGGGGGGGGGCTTTTCGGACCAGGAAAAGTATTTGTTGTGGTGGGGAGATAATAGTGAATTCCCATTTTCAGTTTCCCATACAAATCTTTTCATTTTCTCAATGACAATAAATAGTGACGACCCTATTCCTTCACCGCACTATGCATGTAGGTAGGTAGGTATCAGTTGAGTTGGTGCAATGGTTTGTATCAAAGAGTATTAAGGACAGATGAACCAATTTCAGTGAGAACTTGAAGTCATCTCGTGAAAGTAGGTTATTAGATAAAACATACACATTGATAAATTACATAGGCACCTACAGTTACAAAAAGAAGATAAATGGGATATTGGACGAACAAAAGTACATTATAGGAACGATTATTCTGTATTTTAGCTAACAGATACAATTCTTATTGATTTGACAAATTAAACCCTTCTAGTAATGGATTGTCTCATTAGCAGCCCAGGCTTTTCGACGATTTTCCTCTGTTAGTGAAAGCGCTTTTCGTTCTTTGTGATTGTGACCTTCTGCTATGTTGCCTCATCTGCCTAGAGCTGAGGTCATTGACGCGAGTTAAGAAACAGCTGATCTTAGGGTAGTCTCAACTTAAAAAACCAGCTGTTGGTGTCAGAACTTTGATCTTGTTTTACGAAAAACTTTGAACCAAAATTCAAAAAGTCGTAAAACAAACGTTGTTCCACGAGTCGGGTCGGATAACCCCGTTTCGGCATAGTACACATATTCTGTTACAGGTTGTTTAATAAATTATCATCATAACTAAAGTATAATTAAGTCGTAATAAGAATTAAAGAATGTAAAGCATGGCCAGGTACATAAAAAAAATAAGCAATACATGTTTATCTTCTATGAAACCGAAATGGTGGAAAAGTTTTTCGTTGTCCAAGTTGAGGCATACCTTCAATTACCTTGTACACAAGTCTCTGAGATTGAAATGAGATTATGAACTCTATATCTCTCCATCTCATACTTGTGTAGTGTAGTAGTGGTAGTGTCAAAGCTCTATCTCCCTTATTAAATCTGATGATGGCCTCGCCTCACACCTAGGTTTGTTTAGTTTGTAACACGGTTGTAAGTTTTGTGTGGTTTCCAGTCGTCACGGCGGAGAAGATGTCAGGCGCCGCTATGTACGAGCTGGTGCGCGTCGGATACAATGAGCTGGTCGGAGAGATCATCCGTCTCGAGGGTGACATGGCCACCATTCAGGTAACACCTTATAATCGCTCAATCGTTTACGAACGTGTCTATGTTGCACTATAGGCCATAGTGATGTGTTCCTGCGAGTTGTTCCTGATGTTTCTGGCGTTGCAAGCGTTCAAAGGCAATGGTAACCACATACAATCATGTGGAACATATGCCTGTTTGCAACCTTGGTAGTAAGAAACAAAAATGTTGCTGAAACAGGTGTGGCTGTATAGCCGTCTGCCCGTAGAAATGGTATGGTCATAAATAATGTGACCCCAGACGTGTGCGGGGTGTTAGGGTGAAACGGACCAATAGGATCCACAACACCCAGATGCAGTCTAAAACCGGCATTGCAGATGTCGGTGCAAAACTGCCAGGATGACGCCTAATGATAGGCAACTGATGAACTACTGATGGGCAAAGGCATCAACTTTACTGTGTAACTTGACATCACTAATGTGTAAGGGTGAAAGGAACCAATAGGATCCACAACACCCAGCTGCAGTCTAAAACCGGTATTGCAGATGTCGGTGCAAAACTGCCAGGATGACGCCTACTGATAGATGGGCAAAGGCATCAACTTTACTGTGTAACTTTACATCACTAATCCGCATAAGCCCCTTTACATTCTTTGGGGGAAGCCTATGAACTTGCGTGGATTGTACTCGTGAACTGGCGTCCTCTGTGCAGGTGTACGAGGAGACCTCGGGCGTCACCGTGGGAGACCCCGTGCTGAGGACCGGCAAGCCTCTGTCTGTGGAGCTCGGCCCTGGTATCCTGGGATCCATCTTTGACGGTATGTTTTACCCGATTTCAATATTATAAACAGTTTGCATTTTATTGTCTTGGATTCAATAAATGAACAAAAATACACCATCAGGGAGAATGATTGTAAATTATTTTTTTATTTTTAAACTTTGCTGGTAGCTAAGTCAGTCACATACGAGATTCTCCCTCTTCCATGTTATGTAATAAATAAAGGGCAGAATCGGAAGTGAGATAATATTATAAATTACCTGAATAGATAAAAGTATAACAAAATAATACTACCTTCGAAAATAAATTGAAATACTTGTTTAGTATGCAATACTTTCTTAACTTTTTTTTTTCTACTACTGCTTGTTCAAAGCGTGGGTCCGTTTTCACTATATTGCTATGCCCTAATAGGGTTTAAATGTATCACTTTTTCTATCATAAGACCATTGTACCTCTACATAATTAATGTAATAAATAAATATTTACTATTGTTGTGCAGGTATCCAGCGTCCCCTGAAGGACATCAACGACCTCACGCAGTCCATCTACATCCCCAAGGGAGTCAACGTGCCGTGTCTGTCGCGTAACGTCGACTGGGAGTTCAACCCACTCAACGTCAAGGTAACATTCCATGCCCCCATATTAACATCCCCAAGAGAGTCAACTTGCCTTGTCTGTCGCGGTACGTCGACTGGGAGTTCAAACCGCTCAATTTCAAGGTAACATCCCATGCCCCCATATTAACATCCCCAAGAGAGTCAACTTGCCCTGTCTGTTGCACGACGTCGACAGGGATTTCAACCAGCTCTACGTCAAGGTGACATCCCATGCCCCCATATTAACACACCCAAGAGAAGAGAGACAACTTGCCTTGTCTGTCGCGCTACGTCGACTGGGAGTTCAACCCGCTCAACGTCAAGGTAACATTCCAAGCCCCCATGTCCTCATCAAGGGAGTCATTGACAACGTTCGCCTTGGTAGTTACTAAGCTTTGTTTTATTTATTTGTTTACAAGTAATATTAGTGGTACTGTTTGTTGTCAGGTGGGGTCCCACATCACTGGAGGAGACCTGTACGGTATCGTGCACGAGAACACGCTAGTCAAGCACAAGATGCTGATGCCGCCGCGCGCCAAGGGCACAGTCAAGTACATCGCACCCGCCGGCAACTACAAAGTCACTGTGAGTATACATTCATTATAAATCAAATCAAATCAAATCAAATTATTTATTTGGGATATTACAAAACACAAAATAGGTAGGTACAATAAAATTTTTAAAGGCGGGTAATCCCAGAAAGGTCCCAACTCAGCATTAATGCAGGCTGTGAAGCCTGCGCTGGTCTTCCATTGGGGGCTTTGAGAACCCGGTTGGACGTGCTTAGACACAATAAATTATACACATACAGAACAAAAAAATGAGAAACATATTTATAAATATATGTGACCGCCTTTGTTGTCTTGCGGTTCGCCCACCGTTGTCAGATCCAGAGGTCCCGGGTTCGATACCATTGGTTGGTAATAAGACTTTGTATAAGACCTGCTGGCTTATTATCTTACTAATTTTGTCGCCAAAACAAAAAAAATGTGTTCCGGCATTTAGATGTAAGATAGCCAGTTGGTCAGATTGTTGAGGTTTCCCGGTGAAGTGCGCTTTCGCCTTCAACCTTGTAACAAGATGAGATGAAGGCAAAGCGCTTTCTCATCATTCAATAAAAAAAAATTGCTGTGTTCCTTAGCCGTTCAATATATTATTGACTAGAAAATATACGGTACTTGATTCCCTCAATCAATTGTTTGGATATCTATGTTTTAAATTTAATTGAAATCGGATAATCCATGCACGATTTATTGGACACCACCTAACTGAATTTGGGAGTTATTGTTCGTTTGGCTTACTCTATCAATCAGTAAATATAATTTGTTTTTACCAGGATGTCGTGCTAGAAACGGAATTCGACGGCGAAAGCAACCAATACACCATGTTGCAAGTGTGGCCTGTACGTCAACCACGACCTGTCACAGAGAAACTGCCCGCCAACCACCCTCTGCTCACCGGACAGCGTGTACTGGACTCTCTGTTCCCGTGAGTGTCTGTCTGTTTGTCAGCCGACGCCGATCAAAGAGAAACTGCCCGACCACCATCAGGCCTAGAATTAGTACATGAACTAGTAAACGGAGGAACTAGCTGATGTTGACTATGGAAGTAAATAACGAGTTTGATAGCGACTAGTAGAGGGATTTTTTGTCCAAGTGTATGACCAGCTCATTTGGGAAACAAGCAAAGATGTGACTTAGATGGAGCACACTAGTCTAAAAGTAACCTATCCCTGAACTTGAGGTCTCCTAGATTGTACTGGTGCGAAAAACAGACGTGGGCAACGATTTCCATTCTTTTCTATTGATAAAGTCCTGATGTACATTTCCTACTCCGCACTCCGGACTATCAAATGTACTGAGACCGGAGGTGGAACAGGGAATAATGGTAAATTCCACATTTACCAAAGTGGAATTTATAGAACTGACAACATGCATGACATGTATCTGTTACATAGAAGGCATAAGTAACCAAATACGAAGTATAATATCCATACCAATAATATTAATCGAATAGTAACCATATCTGTTTGCTACCTTTATACTACAACAGCTGAATCTAAGTAAAATTTGCTATTTAGCTATTCTTATAGGGACATAGGTTCCTTTTACACTTATAGTGGCTAGCTACTACCATCTTACCTAATTCTGTCGCCATAATAGCAATTCTAAAATTGTTGTGTTCCGGCATTCAGAGGTAAGATAGCCAGTTCCTCAGTTTGTTGAGGATTCCGAGTGAAGTGCGCCTCCACCTTCGGCCTTACCTCAACTTCTCCCAAGGCCAAGAGCTTACCCGTCGTACAATAATAAAAAAAAATAGTGGTTACATCAATTTAATTAGGGCTTTGTGTGCAGCTGTGTCCAGGGCGGAACCACGGCCATCCCCGGCGCCTTCGGTTGCGGCAAGACTGTCATCTCGCAGGCTCTGTCCAAGTACTCCAACTCTGACGTCATCATCTACGTCGGTTGCGGCGAGCGTGGTACGTATTATATAACTACCTATTTTAAAGTTTGTTTGAGGTCGCCCAGTGGTCGAAATTCTACTGAAATTCATAAAAAAAATACTTTTGTTAGAGTAATGTTAGAGTTTATGAATGTAATAGTTGTAAGACATTAAATGTATCTTTCTGCACTTTCATTAAGATTTAAACTTTGACTATACCAATTCTCACGCGTAATTGCGCACTTCAATTTTCTTAGAAATATTTCTGTTCAAGAAGTAATCATCAATAAACTAATCATCAATCATCAATAAATCCGATGATGATTCAATTTAAGCTCATCATGAACAGAAAATACAGCAAAAGTGGTTTACCTTCACTAAATGCATTAAGTTGAATTTCTAAATTTTCAATTATGAAAGTGCCCAACAACTTTGGGCGCCTAGTTATCGTACATTATTTATTTTATTATCAAACAAAGAACACAAAGATGCCAAAATTTTTTTTTGTCTAATTCTCAATTTTCCAGAAAAACTATTAAAAAAAATAGATTCTCTTTAGTGTAGAACTTTTTTTTTTAATCGAGCACGTAACTTCTAACATGACTTTTCGATAACTCTTACGGTTTCAGACTTGGCCTCAGTGGCCCTGGAAAAAAACTCAGTTATACAGGATAACTGCACCCTGATTTTGAACAGAAAACTGTTCGTAATTTCGTATTAAAATATTTGATAGAAAGTACCTAGTCTTTTAAAAATAAATGGTCTCATTGGACTCTATTATTAAACCAGGAACATATTTCCCAATGTAAACTACAAAATCTTAGCTGTGCTGTAGGAAATAAAAATTTCCCTCCAGCCCATATACCTATGCTATCATAACTATGTATATCTATGTGTATACTATATTCTATTCAAATACGTGAATAGCCAAGCAATATTGTTGTCTAGGTAACGAGATGTCAGAAGTACTGCGTGACTTCCCGGAGCTGACGGTGGAGATAGATGGCGCCACCGAGTCCATCATGAAGCGTACGGCGCTCGTTGCAAACACATCCAACATGCCTGTAGCTGCCAGAGAGGCCTCCATCTACACCGGTCAGTACATTTGTTCTACGTCAAATACTTTATTATGTTATCGCTTCTGTGTTGCCAGAGTTTACTCACATTTACGAACATTAGCCTCTCAGTTTGTTGAGGATTTCGGGTGAAGTGCGCTTCCAGCTTGAAAATCAGGTTAAACCATAACTTGAAAATCATTCGAAAACCCCTCAGCACGATAGGAGGGAATAAAATTTTTGTCCTCAGTTTTTATCCACCTCTGAGAGAATTTTGTCTCCCGATGTTTGATATCCCACGCATAAGAACTAAACGCTTTCTAGAATCTGGACTTTTTGGAAACTGGAATTTCCAGCGTCTGTTTTTCCGCTGTGTCTAAGGTCCTCAAGAAGAGAGTTAATAGGCACTTTCAGGCTCGCTCCATCGTAGATCTCATTCTTGCCTTTGTATGTTCAGTGGTCAAGAGCCAACCCATTGTACAAATAAAAAACCCTTCATGTATCATTTGTTCTTCCTCCCCCCAGGTATCACCCTGTCGGAGTACTTCCGTGACATGGGTTACAACGTGTCCATGATGGCTGACTCCACCTCCCGCTGGGCCGAGGCTCTACGTGAGATCTCAGGTCGTCTGGCGGAGATGCCCGCCGACTCGGGTTACCCCGCCTACCTGGGGGCTCGGCTCGCCTCCTTCTACGAGCGAGCTGGACGTGTCAAGTGCTTGGGCAACCCCGACAGGGAAGGTTAGTGTCGCAGCTGAATGAACAAATGAACGAACGAACGAATGATGAATGAATGAAAACTTTAGTGTAGATAATTTCACACAACTACATAATATTGATATGTATATATTTATATGACTAGTTGATTTATTGTTTTATTTTGTTTTTTTATTTATGTATGTAACTATTATTTGTTGTGATTTCTGTTTATATTCTTATTATTGTGCACTACTTCTGTTATTATTTACTGTTTACATTTCTCCTTACCCTGGAAGAATGCGCTTTAAGCGATAAGGCCGCCCATTGTACTAAAACACTTGTTGTCTAGTGTACAATGAAGTGTTAAGAAATTCATTCATACATTTTTTTTTTATTAATTCATTCATTCAATAGCATGTGACGTGTATGTTTGTTTCCCGCAGGCTCGGTGTCCATCGTAGGCGCGGTGTCGCCCCCCGGTGGAGACTTCTCGGACCCTGTGACGGCGGCCACGCTCTGCATCGTGCAAGTGTTCTGGGGGCTCGACAAGAAGCTCGCGCAGAGGAAGCACTTCCCCTCCATCAACTGGCTCATCTCTTACAGGTAACACATAAAAAAAAAGTGAATCACACACCCCTGATAATGGTTCCCCGGAAAAACCGAAATCATGTTGGTGCTTTACTTGTTTCTTCAATATGATGTTGTGAACTAACTAGCCCGAGGTTCTTGGCTTTTTCCTTGTGTGCTGGTCAAGTGGTAGACTTGTCGTTTCAAAATACACTGAAAAATCTTAGAGAATTTTGACTTTGACTCGACTTTTGTGAAATGCATTTTTTTTTTATTTGACCCACCGGTCAGCCCTTGACCTCGAAGCTTACCTGGGCAATGATGAGGGTGCCCTTTTTAGGGTTATATACATTTTAGGGCTATCACCCTTAGGGTCACTATGTTGTCAGTCTGTCTGTCAAGAGACTTTTTCTCATGAACGCGTAGAGGTATCAACTTGAAATTTATATCAAGTACTCGGGTCTACATACTTATAAACGCGTTGTCAACGCGATTCAAAGATATATCCGACTGTCGCATAGTTTGCGAATCAAAACCTATAGGGTCCTTCAAGATTGATTTGGGGCGGAAAAACAGGCGAGGGCAAAAAGTTTCATTCCTTACCAGTATTGATGATAAAGGTAGAGGCGAAACGATGAGTTCGGCACAGTGGAATAATTACAAGGTAGCCTGCCGTACGTCTGCTAGTCCGGGGACAATACATATGTTTTTATCTTCCAGCAAGTACATGCGCGCGCTGGATGACTTCTATGAGAAGAACTACGCTGACTTCGTCCCCCTCAGGACCAAGGTACTTATTTCTTTTTATCACATTCGCCGCATCAAACCATAGATAGATAGATAGATGACTCTTTATTGTTCACCATTTACAAATAACATAACAAAATACAGATAGTGGAAACTTAATCTAAGCGTCACTGGTAAAACAACACCATAGTGCACATGTAAGACCTTTTGAAAGGGCTCAACAGCACTATACCTATTTCGTCCGCCAAACAGCATTGCCGTGTTCTGGTTTCAAGGGTATTGTTGCCGTGAACATGAAGGTTTCTCGAAGCTTCAACAGTGACATATTATTTTACCCCGGGACCTATAAAATCCGTCTATATTTTTGACAAATTGCGACTGGGTTTGACCACTGGTAATCAACTTCAAGATCACTGGTGATGGATTTCAAGTTATGCAAATAGGCTTGATGTGTTAATTATAGAACTAATCCTCGGGGTGTTTTAAAATTTTGCAAAAATCTACTTGTTCCGAAGATGGTGGTTATAAATGGAATGTGTTTCTTAATGTGGTAAATATAAAAATAATCCTCGGGGTGTTTTAAAATTTTTCAAAAATGTACTTGTTCCGAAGATGGTGGTTATAAATGGAACGCGTTTGTTAATGTGTGAATTATAGAAATAATCCTCGGAGTGTTTTACATTTTTGCAAAAATGAACTTGTTTTGACGATGGTAGTTATAAATGGAACGTTTTTGTTAATGTGCTAAATATAAAAATAATCCTCGGGGTGTTTGAAATTTTTGCAAAAATGTACTTGTTCCGAAGATGGTGTTTATAAATTTAACGTGTTTGTTAATGTTTTAATTACAGAACTAATCCTCGGGGTGTTTAAAATTTATGCAAAAATGTACTTCCGAAGACGTTGGTTTTAAATGGAACGTGTTTGTTAATGTGTGAATTATAGGAATAATCCTCGGGGTGTTTAAAATTTAGCAAAAATGTACTTCCGAAGACGGTGGTTGTAAATGGAACGTGTTTGTTAATGTGTTAAATATAAAAATAATCTTCGGGGTGTTTAAAATTTTGCAAAAATGTACTTGTTGCGAAGATGGTGGTTATAAATGGAACGTTTTTGTTAATGTGCTAAATATAAAAATAATCCTCAGGGGTGTTTTATATTTTAGCAAAAATGTACTTGTTCCGAAGATGGTAGTTATGTGCTGAATATAAAAATAATCCTCGGGGTGTTTTAAATTTTTGCAAAAATGTACTTGTTCCGAAGACGGTGGTTGTAAATGGCACGTGTGTTGTGTACCAGGTGAAGGAGATCCTGCAAGAGGAGGAGGATCTCTCGGAGATCGTGCAGCTGGTGGGCAAGGCGTCGCTCGCGGAGACCGACAAGATCACGCTCGAGGTCGCCAAGCTGCTCAAGGACGACTTCCTGCAGCAGAACAGGTTAGTAAACACACCTCGTAATAAATTGCTAAATTGCCAAGTGATGTGCTAAGAAAAGTTCAAAAATTTTGTAAAACAAAAGCTATCCAGGAAAGCTCTTATTTAGGCCAGCGAATTAGCATAGCTATTCAGCGTGGCAATGCAGCCAGTGTCTTGGGCACGCTTCCGTCTGGTACTGGTCTGGAACAGTTGAGTTACCTATAGGCCGTTTGTAACGGTCCTCAGGTAATCTGACTGATTCCTTTGTACATAGTTAGTTTAATCAAAGTCAAAGTCAAATATTTTTATTCAGTAAGATTTTTTAGGATCACTTTGAAACGTCAAATCTACCGCCTGTTCGGAATCGCGACCAGCACACAAGGAGAAAGGCAAGAACCTCGGGCTAGTTTTTTTTTTTCATGATCCATTACAATAGCTCAAAATTATCTAATACTAATTACAATTTATTCACTGGAGCAAATTCATTTTTTTAATGCCAGGCTTTCTTATCTTCTAGGTAATCTGAAATTTTATAATAAGCTTTCCTGGATAGCTTTTGTTTTACAAAATTTTTGAATTTATTATTTGACAAGCTTAGCACTTGGCAATTTATTATAAAAGCGTACAGTTTGCCCTATGAACGATTTATTAACCTTATGGAGCCTAGTTGTGGAAACAGCGAGTTTATTCTTATTTCTAGTATTATAATTATGTTTATCACAGTTTTTGTCAAATAAGCTTATGCTTTTACGCGCGTACATAATATTTTCATAAATATATTGGCAGGGCATAGTCAATATATTTATTTCTTTAAACTTGTCTCTTAATGAATCTCTGGGACCCATTTTGTAAACAGCGCGAACAGCCCTCTTCTGCAAAACGAATATGGTGTCTATATCTGCAGCACTTCCCCACAGTATTATGCCATATGACATAATACTGTGAAAGTAACTGAAGTAAACTAGTCTTGCTGTAGCAACGTCTGTGAGAAGACGTATCTTCTTTACAGCATATGCTGCAGAACTAAGTCTCTTCGCCAGTTTATCTATGTGTGGGCCCCATTGAAGTTTATTATCTAAAGTTAATCCCAAAAATACAGTGGTTTTGACTAATTCTATGTTTTCCTCTTTAACTTTTACATTAGCTTTAACTTCAGTTACATTTGGTAAAATAAATCGAATACATTTGGTCTTTTTCTGATTGAGTACTAAGTTATTTACATTAAACCAGTTAACAATTTTTAATTGTACTTTTTATTGAATAAATGTCAGATATTAAAAAAAAAAGGAAAGCTTATTATAAAATTTCAGATTACCTAGAAGATGAGAAAGCCTGGCATTAAAAAAAATGAATTTGCTCCAGTGAATAAATTGTGATTAGTATTAGATAATTTTGAGCTATTGTAATGGATCATGAAAAAAAAAAAACAAGCCCGAGGTTCTTGCCTTTCTCCTTGTGTGCTGGTCGCGATTCCGAACAGGCGGTAGATTTGACGTTTCAAAGTGATCCTAAAAATTTTACTGAATAAATATATTTGACTTTGACGTAGCTCAGTTGGTAGTCCCTGCCTTCTGCGCTGTAGGTTGTGGGTTCGATTCCCACCCAGGACAAACATTTGTGTGATGAATATTGATGTTCGTTCTGTGTCTGGGTGTTGTATTTGTATGATAGGTATGTATTTACAAGAAAAAAAAAGTATTTAAGTATTCTATCCGTAATCTTGTTCCCATATTACAAGATGTGCTTAGTTTGGGGCTAGATGGCGCTGTGTGAAATTAATGTCCTGTAATTTATTTATTTATTTATTTACCAGATAACACTTCAACCGCCCCTGTTTTTTTTATTTTTCATTGTACGGCGGGTACCGCTTGACCTTTATCTCATCTGGTTACAAGTTAAGATAAGGCCAAAGATGGAGGCGCACTTCGCCCGGATTCCTCAACAAACTGAGGAACTGTGGTCTAGTGGTTCGTCCACCGGTGTGGGATCTAGAGGTCTCGGGTTTCGATCCCCAGGGAGAGTACAATATTGTGCTTGGTTCGCCTCGCTGGCTTTCACCATTTATTTTACATTTACATTACAATTAAACTAACTATGTACAAAGGAATCAGTCAGATAACCTAAGGACCGTTACAAACGGCTTATAGGTAACTAGACTGTTCCAGACCAGTACCAGACGGAAGCGTGCCCAAGACACTGGCTGCATTGCCACACTAAATAGCTACGCTAATTCGCTGGCCTAAATAAAAGCCAGCGCTTGGGTCACGCCGCGCATTTTTGAAAACTGGTAAATGATTGTAATGTTTGATGTTTGTCCGTTCGCAGTTACTCAGCGTACGACAGATTCTGTCCGTTCTACAAGACGGTGGGCATGCTGAAGAACATCATCGCCTTCTACGACATGTCCCGGCACGCGGTCGAGTCCACCGCACAGTCCGACAACAAGGTACAACACACTATACATTATAATTCATTGGGTGGATGAAAAGAGATGAAAAACAATAAATGAAAAATCGTTTATTGAACATAAAGCGTCATGGAAAGAGTACACGAGATACAGTGGTAACAGCTGAAGTTTTACAAAACTGTGTTGCAGCATCACTGCCCGCCGCACCGATATACATTCTTTTTATGGGTTCAATAAACTAGTATTTTCAAATTCTAGTAATTAGTCATCAGAGAAATTACTTCTCGACTTGTTCCTAAAGGTTACTAGAAAAATAGCGACCTCGATACCGATTTGGGCATAGTAACGCCTTATTATCACAAAATGTAACAAAATAGCGAGTAGTTCTACGACTGGCTTATACTGTGCCCTGCGACGAGAGCGCGCACTGTTTTTTTTATATTCCGAGTGACGTCACGCAAGTTGTTTCTCGTCGTCGGATGGCACCTCAATTTAAACGTAACACTAGATTATCAATTTACAAATGTTATAATGACACAAAAATTGACAACCCGCGACGGGACTCGAACCACCGCCTTTTCCTAAAGCCGGAAACGCTCTAACCAATTAAACAACGAGGGTCCTGACGTAGATTCCGATTCTTTGTGTGATCAGCGCTCAAGCCAAGTGTGTATACCACATTATAACATTTGTAAATGTTGTAACAAAGTTGTAGTCAATTGAAATACAATAGCTCTCGCGGTGCGTATCTTTTGTGATACATATTATGTCACGTGACCACGACCTCTAAGAATGGATACCGAAGATGAACTATCAATAATTCGATATTTAAAATAGGTATACGTAGGTAGCTCGCTTCGCATTCGTTTTGATCAGTTTGTTAGCTGATTTGATTCATTGGTTAAAAGCATTCTTGTTTTGTCTGTCCAGTTATATCTGTAATAACCGTCTCTGTGGTCTAGTAGTTCAACCCACCGATTTCAGATCCAGTGGTCCCGGGTTCGATCCCCATGGGGAGTACAATATATTGTGCTTGGTTTGGTTGGTGGTAGGATTGTTTAAGTCCGCCTGGCTAGCTACCACCATCTTGCCTAATTCTGTCGCCGTGATAACAATTCTTAAAAAAAAATTGTGTTCCGGCATTCAGAGGTAAGATAGCCAGTTCCTCAGTTTGTTGAGGATTCCGGGTGAAGTGCGCCTCCATCTTCGGCCTTATCTTAACTTGTTACCAGGTGAGATGAAGGGCAAGCGCTTCCCCGTCAATATATGTACAGTAAAAAAAATATTCTTAAATGATTACGAGACTTTAATGATTATAAAAAACATATTTGATAATGTAACCATTGCAGGTGACGTGGAACACGATCCGAGACGCGATGGGCAACGTGTTGTACCAGCTGTCCGCCATGAAATTCAAGGTACGGTGTCCACAAATAAATATATATATATCGTTATTTTGCTATACAGCTCGGTTAATAAATAAAGATTAGATAAAGATAAATTTATTTCACACACATTTTTTAACAAGTCACATTTAACATTTTTTTTTATATCTTTATTAATAGGTACCTAAACATTGAATATAATATTGGAGTACCTGGGAGTTTTGTCACACAGTGACAATGTCACTCCCGTATAAAATATGATACAAATAATGAAACAAAACAAGAATAGCTAACTCATCTAGTAACAAAGACCTAATAATAGTAAGTAAGTACCTGAATCTAGCTACGTCACTAACATTTAACATTGTACAATACAAATTTGAAAAGCTTAGGTGCCCAAACTAGGAAAATCCTGTATGATGGTATACCTAGCCTTCCTAAATAAATATTACAGGACATTGATTTCTCTGATTTCATTGATTTTCCATCTAGCCCAAGCTAAGCATAGCATGTAATATGGGAACTAGATAGAATACATAAATACTTTTTTTTTTGTAAATACATACTTATCATACAATACAACACCCAAACAGAGAACAAACATCTATATTCATCACACATATGTTTGTCCTGGGTGGGAATCGAACCCACAACCTACAGCGCAGAAGTCGGAGTTACTATCAACTGAGCTACGAAACTTGTCAAAGCTGTTGGTAGTAGCTCTGCCTTGGACCTACAGGTTGTAGTCATTGTCCTAACCATCATAGACAGACTTAGGGAATATGTAACCAATAACAATTCTATGTAGTTGTGTTCCGCAATTGAGAGGTAAGATAGCCAGTTTCTCAGACTGACCAGAGCACCCGGTTTTATCCCTGGAAAGTACAATTTTGTGCTTGGTTTTGTTGGTGGTAGGAGTTTTTCAAAGTCCGCCTGGCTAGATACCAACATCTTACCTAAGTCTGTCGCCATGACAACAGTTCTAAATAGTTGTCTTCCGGCCATTAGAAGTAGTGGCCCGTTCCTCAGACAGTTGGTTAATAATTCGCTTTCTTCTAGGACCCAGTGAAAGATGGCGAAGCAAAGATCCGTTCCGATTTCGACCAGCTACTCGAAGACATGGCCGCCGCTTTCCGCAACTTGGAGGATTAACTCGCTTACCGTTGCGCAGGCGACAGGCGATAGGCGATAGGCGCACTGACGCAGAAATTACACCTCGAAAACGTCCGGGAATCTATGTAACAACAAAAACCCATTCACTCAGGCTGTATGAGTTTACTTACTTTTATCTAGAAAAAAAAACTGATCCTATATGTATTTCATATTACATACACAAAGTTCCTGTTCAATGGACTATCTATGCAAACCATCCGACACGAAAAAGAAGAAGAAGAAAACTACATAAGACCTATTTGGAACAAAATGTTTCATAGATATGTTCACCCAGGCACTTCTATGATTGCAATAAATTTCTTTCCATCTATCATGTAACAAATGTGTACGTTAGATTTCTTTCAAAGTGTTGTCAGTGTATTTATGTCGAGGTGGCGTTCCTGGTCAGTGCTACTTGTTAGTAGATAAAGTGTTACGAACGTAGAGTGTATAGGATTAATGTTAACTCGTGTATTTTCAAATTTGTGATTCCAATAATAATGTTATCTGGTAATGCCCGCGCGCCCCAATGTAAATATATGCCCGTTCTCGCTAGGCGACGCGCGCAAACTCGTTATTTATATATTATTTAATTAAATATACATTATTTATACACACTAACCGTAGATTGTTATTCTCCCGTATTGTGTGATTTGAAGAGTAATCCGATCGAGTATCCTCTTGCATTCCACATTATTATTAGAATAAATGTATAATGAAATTGTTGAAATCATGCTGTTTTTGCTTCTCAAGTCGATATCAGTGTTGCCATTTTTGAAATTTTATTTAAGAGTTCAGTATTATACATGAAGTACTTATGTGCACACAGCTAGCTAGTGAATGTACTAAGTAAAAACGTATGTACACGTATATACTTGCTGTTTTGGTCGTTGTGACGTTGAGAAGAGGAAATATTATAAATAAATAATAATTTAAACGATCATCAATGTTGTATTATTGTTGAATGACAACTATCCGTTAGCACTTGCAGTATATATAATAGGCGCTCTCTCGGGCGATCCCCATGAGACGACTTAGCCTAGGGATAGATATGGCTCTGTGTAAAGTCGTCTGCAATAATATGGATACACTCCAAATTTGCAAAGTTATGTCACGGCACTAAATTTCGTTAATTTGTATCCAATAATATTTTTCTAAAAAATGTCACCCTTAATTTGTGGCATAATTATGTATCCATTTTCAAAACATTTATGTATACACAACACATTTGCGAAAGTATAGACAGTCATTTGTTTCATAATGATCTAACCAGTGAATATTTAAATAGGATGTAAACGCGTCTAATTTTCATAAATATGTATACATATGTATGCTGATTTGGTGTTAATTATATGTGATAGTTATGGAATGTATATATATATATATATATATATTAATATATTTATGCAGGCGACGATGTACATCTAATACATGTCCTTGTGACCCAAACTAGGGTGTACCTACCGATATATCTAGTAAAGCGAACCGAGATGAAGCGGGTATAAAGGTATCAAGTAGGAAGGGACATAGCGGGAAAGAGACGTAGCGAGCAATACTAAGGTACGACACCCAGACCAGAAACAAACCTGCAGCGAGAATTGAACCCGCATCTCGAATTTAACCTGGGCCTACAAGTAGGTACGCTTACCTAATTCTGTCGCCGTAACAACAATTCTAAAATTGTTGTGTTCCGGCATTTAGAGGTAAGATAGCCAGCTCCTCAGTTTGTTGATGATGTCCCATACCATAACTTGGAAATCAGAGATGGAAGGCCAAGCGCCTGACCGTCGTACGATAAAAAAGAACATGTCACACCTATATACCTATTAGGTTTTGTTTTTACCATAGAGCCAAATTGAAACAAAGAGAGATCGCACCATCAATCTACATGTAACGTAAACTAACCCGAAAGTAGTAAAAATCTGTATGAAAAGGGTTAAAAATCAACATCATGCTGCAGAAACTAAGATCATAAAGTAGGACATAGGAAATAGCACAAGAAGGGGTTACTTTTCTTCAGATGAAGACCTCAATGGTTTTCTTTGTAGTATCTACTAATCAATAAATCATAATGCTGACAGCATTAATCTATCATCATATTTCCATAGAGGATGACATCTATAACATTATTTGACATAATTATAATATTTGTGAAAGATTTTTCTATCGTGTTTCTAATCTATCACGTTTGTGTATCGTATGTTGTTAATCTTATTTGATTGAATTACCTACCAAAATGTCGAAGAGTTTTTCAAAAGCGAATATGAGCGATACCACACTACTAATAAGTGTCGAGGACCTCATAAACACTGCTATGGGCGCTTGCGAGGTACGTCCTATCCACGTTGTGTCCTTGCGAGGTACAACCTCTCCATGTTTATTAAAACAATTAACTTGATTACAGGTAAACACTGTCAATTATAAAATGTTGCAAACAGTTCTACATATCTTAGCAAGGCAGCTTCGTCTTCTTGAAACGAATGTGGAGATCAGAGTCCGCGAGGCCCCACCTCCTAAGGAGAAAAAAGACAAAAAGCGCGAGACCAGGGAAGAATCCCGGGATGAAGATGAAAGCGAAAGACCTACATCCAAAGATAGGGAGAAAAAGCATTCCTCTCCTCCTAAAGTTAAGCAGAAAAAAGTACGCTCTGATTCTGAGGAAAGAGATATGGCCAAACTTGAAAAGGAAAGAGCAAAACTTGAAAAGTTGAAACCGACAGATAGGGAAAAGGCAGAAAAAGAAATTGAAAAATTAGAAATAGAGATGGATGCCAAAGGAAGAGAAAGAAAAAAACAAATGAAACTCGAAGAAAAGCTTAAAAATATGGATGACAAGGAAAGGGAAAAATATGAGAAAGAACAAGCAAAATCTGGAAAGATGGATGCTCAAGGAAGAGAAAAAGAACAAGAACGCGAGGGAAAAGAAAAGGCAAAACTAGCGAAAATGGATGCTAAAGACAAAGAAAAGGCTGAAAAAGAAAAAGCAAAACTAGAAAAGATGGGTGCTAAAGAAAGGGAGCAATATGAGAAAGAACAATCGAAATTAGAAAAGATGGAAGCCAAAGAAAGAGAAAAGGCTGAAAAAGAAAAAGCCAAACTAGAAAAGATGGCTGCTAAAGAGAGGGAGCAATATGAGAAAGATCAAGCGAAATTAGAAAAAATGGGTGCCAAAGATAGAGAAAAATCTGAAAAAGAAAGAGAAAATGCAGAGAAGGAAAAAGCAAAGCAAGCTAAAGAAAAGGAAAAACATGAGAAGGAACAAGCAAAATTAGAAAAAATTGAGGCTAAAGACAAAGAGCATGCTGAGAAAGAAAAGGCTAAACAAGCAAAAATGGATAACAAAGAAAAAGAAAAGACTGATAAAGATTTAGAACGTGAGGAGAAAGAGAAGGCAAAACTAGCGAAGATGGATGCCAAAGAAAAAGAAAAGACTGATAAAGATTTAGAACGTGAGGAGAAAGAGAAGGCAAAACTAGCGAAGATGGATGCCAAAGAAAGAGAAAAGGCTGAGAAAGAAAAAGCAAAATCAGATAAGATGAATGCTAAAGAAAAGGAGCAATATGAGAAAGAGCAAGCGAAACTAGCAAAGATGGATGCTAAAGAAAGAGAAAAGGCTGAAAAAGAAAATGCAAAACTAGAAAGGATGGGGGCTAAAGAAAAGGAGCAGTTTGAGAAAGAACAAGCGAAATTAGAAAAGATGAATGCTAAAGAAAGAGAAAAGGCTGAAAAAGAAAAAGCAAAACTAGAAAAGATGAGTGCTAAAGAAAGGGAGCAATATGAAAAAGAACAAGCGAAATTAGAATATATGGATCCTAAAGAAAGAGAAAAGTATGAAAAAGAAAAAGCAAAACTAGAAAAGATGGAAAGGGAAAAATGTGAAAAAGAACAAGCTAAAATAGAACGTGCGGAGCTAGAAAAAGCAAAACTAGAGAAGATGACTGCTAAAGAAAGAGAGAAGTATGAGAGGGAACAGGCAAAATTAGAAGCTTTAGAAGCTGCGAAAGAAAAGGAAAGAGACAGAAAAGCTAAAGAACAGTTAGCGGTAATTATGCAATTATTGTCGTGTTGTCTTAGTGTGGAGTTTACCTCCGATGTCTTTGGGTGAAATAGGCGTGAGTATTCGTATGAGTTATCACTCTGTTTGTGATAACTCATACGAGTACTCACGCCTGTATTTATGTAGTTTTACAATGATGAAAATAATAGTGGCCCGCGACGCGCGTACTTGTGACAATCAAGTTTTATTAATGTAGGTTATAACCATTTGGATAAATCAATACATAGCAAGAGACTCCAAGAGTAAAGCATCAAACAGCAGGCCTATTACCTAACTCTGTTTCATTTAGGTTTCAATGGGTTTCAATTAAAATGCCTGCATTTCTGATTGAAACCGATTGAAACCCAAATGAAACAGAGTTACGTAATAGGCCTGCAGAAGACGTCTTCGTGGCGTTGTGCTGTGCGTCATACAAGTTATAATAGGGCGGTGGCAGTTTAGTGATCTACCATAAGGTCGCGAACGCACTGTCAGGCGGCTTGCTTCGCGACCGGCCGCACTAAGCGCTTGGCGCCTAGCTAGTCTCTTTGTGTGTATCCTGTGTGTAGAGTATATAACATATAGGTAGGTATGCAAAGTTTCAGCTCAATAGCTACAAACATCCAAACAAACTTTCGGGTTTATGTAATACTTAAGTATGAACTGGAAAACCAAACCAAACATAGCCGCTGTACCTAAGCATTACCTACGGCCCGTGCCTTCTTGCCTTCTACATAACCGTAGGTACCTAATTATTTATGCTTGCAAAGTTCAAAATACACACGGCAAAGAGATTTCCCAAATAGGTATTATTTAGCCATCCTCAAAGAGTTTTTAAGCCAATTCTCCGAGCCTTCCTATTTCCAGTGCTTGTAAAAACCTACTTAGAATGACCTACCTGTACATTATAAATAGCGTACCTTCCGAACGTACCGCATAGCCACTGGTGGTAGGAATTATCTAAGTCCGCCTGGTTAACTACTACCATCTTACCTAAGTCTGTTTCGATTCAAAATTATTGTGTTCGGGCATTTAGAGATAATATAGCCATTTCCTCAGTCTGTTGGGGATTTCAGATGAAGTGGCTTCCACTTTCGGGCTTATCATAGCTTGGCACCATGTGAGATGAAAGCCGTGCGCTTCCCCATCTAATAATAAAAAAAAACCTTCCAACCATTAATCAACTTTCTAATATTTCTATTTTCAGAAAGAGACTCTAAAAGTGACAGGTATGTACTTGTTTTGGAAGGAGTTTTATTTATAGAAGGGACCATATTTGGTTTACTTCACAGCCCAATAAAATAACTGTAGGAGACTGGTTTCCCAAAGAGTGCGATAGGGAGTTTTCCTTCACTAACCACTATTGGCAAGTGGGTTGGTGATCGCGTTATTGATAGCTGTGGTCATGTTACCGTAATACTTCGACTCCTACGTCCACAGGAGCAAGTGTCTCCTTTGCCGGAGCTGCCATGGCTAATTCCCATTCCATTGGATTATCTCTATCCCACGATATCCGCGCCAGTCCCTCGCTAGCTATCATCAAGAGCAAAGTCATAGAATACTACCTCTCCATATTGATTTGGTATAATATACAGGGTGAGTTTTTGTCCAGGGCCACTGAGGCCAAGTCTGAAACCGTGAGAGTTATCGAAAAGTCATATTAGGAGTTACGTGCTCGATTTAAAAAAAATAAGTTCTGCTAGGTTAGCTGGAAGAAAACTCTCAATAGGGTTGAGCTCGCCTTTGCCATATTTTTTAATCTCAGTACTTTTATTTTTGTGTGTGTAATCAATAAACTATAAATAATGATGTTTCAAGTGTTAAGGCTTATCCTGATGAAGTTTTACAATTTGCCGAGGGCCTCAGGAGGGTATATGTATACCTACCTAATGGTTTTCGAGAGTATACAGATGTATATATAGATGTATGCATTATAATATTCCCAACGTCCCTATTAAGGCGCGCTAAAATCGCGGCAGAAACGATTATGATAGTTGACAACGACAAGCTGTAGGTGGCGCATGCGTATCGTAAATAAAACCTTTTGATAATTCTTATTCTGAGATCGCGTTGCTGGTATGTAGGTAGGTAATGTGACCATACGATGGTACCTTTACTGGCACAGAACAAATAACTTATTTAAATTCGTCCTAATATTTATTCTGAGTCTAGGTGTTGTCTGACCGCTGCGAGGACGACAAGCACGGGTCCGACGTCGACAGTGGTCACTGAGCTACTGATTGAAAGGCGGGCGCGCGGTGCGCCTGTAGTTTTTTAAATAATTCATGATTAAAATTAAATTTGAATTGGTATCAAAAAACTAGCTCACCTTTAATGTAGATCAACATTTAAAATAAATCGAAAGTCAATATCCATTGTAGGTGTTTTTTTTGTAAATTTTGAAACGTAACATTTTCAATAAATATTTTTATCGAGAAATTTTTCAGCTATTATGTTTTCAGCCTTCCTTACCTTTTATGTAGATACCTGAAGTAAAACATATATAAAAATAGACTCGTGAATTATTCAGAAGTACTATAATTTTTCATTGGAAAAAGAAGAAACGTCTAATGACAGGGCCTTAACCTCCCCACCAATGGGGACGTTGTCTATAATGTTTTTATACTTCTGTTTCAGAAAAGGATAAGATTTTGATCGGTAAGTGGTGGTTAATCCAAATTGGTGAATATATAAATTATTTTATTTGCATAAAATCTGTATCTAGAAGGTTGTTAAAAAATAAATAGCAAATACCTATTTATATTATTATTTATATTTGCTATTTATTTTTTATTTTTGTTCAAGCTAATATAATTCAATACTTACTGTTTCAGTCGAGAAAGGACCCACAACACGAACTGGTATGTTTCAAACATCTTATTTTATGGTACTTCAGATATTAAGGAGTACAATGCAAAAAGCTAACATTTATCGAATGAAAATAATGTTACCATATTTTTTTATGAAACGAGTGCCGCAATCTCACTCACAGGTTCGTAGGTAATTTTAGGGTTACGTAACCAAAGGGTGCCAATTGTTTTCTCCTGTAAGCAGCCCCGGGACAGAGCGCTGCCCGTTACTCCAGTTTTGAATAGGTTGTAGTTCAGGTCGCAGTGTCCTGTGATGATGCCTACCATCAGTCGTAGCTCACTGCGTTTCATTTTGATAAGAACATTCGATATTTTCTTTTTCGACCTGGGATAATCATCTTTGATATCCTATAGTCCTTCCTTTGGTCCAACGAGATCCTATTATTATGTCTAGGTATATCTGTCTGTCTGTTCGCGGGTTATAATATGAACCGTAATGAGTATACAGTTGAAATTTCAGTTAGTGTCATTTTATTGCCGCTATAACATTTAGGTACCTACTATAAAATGAAATACAAATGAAACTGGGACCAAAAAAAAAAACCGTGATTTTTGCCTTGAAATTACAGGACACTAATTTCACACAGCGCCATCTAGTCCCAAACTAAGCATAGCTTGTAATATGGGAACTAGATTACGGATAGAATACATAAATACTTTTTTTTGTAAATACATACTTATCATACAATACAACACCCAAACACAGAACAAACATCTATATTCATCACATAAATGTTTGTCCTGGGTGGGAATCGAACCCACAACCTACAGCGCAGAAGGCAGAGCTACTACTAACTGAGCTGTGAGGCTTGTGAAATGTGGGTCGTATTGGAACCCTCGGTGTATGAGTGCACGTGGCCCATTTATTAATGTTTCGTTGATTTGCATAGATTCCCGTACGCGCGTGGGCAGCATCGAAGTGGTGACTTTGTCTCAGTTCGAGCTGCTACAAAACGCTGTCAACGAGCTGAAAGAGAAGGCGGCTCCGCTGCCGATGCCAGCTCTGCCCGATAATAAGCAGCTTCGTGACCAGCTCGCCAAGGGCACCGCTTCTTTGACCGACACCATGCAGGCTATGCAGGTTAATTTCTCCAACCAGAATGAGTCTTACCTTTTATTACTTCTATCATTCAGCCATCTTCCATCACATAATTAGCTGTTTCTATATCGTTTATGGACACCGGGTTTTGGCCGAAGGGTGTCGTTTACAGAAAGTTCATTGGACGTCTGTCAAACGACACCGCGTTTACGTCATCGGAGCGTCGATGACACGTGATTTATAATTTATATGTATGTTAATCTCTAAGGTATATATTATATGGGCCCTAAGTTAAGTTACTTTTTTGTAAACTTTCTTTTTTGCCTGAAATAAATAAGGTTATTATTATATATATTATATTTTGTATATATTTTAACTTATTAGGTACAGCTATTCTCCGAAACGGTTGGACGATTTTGACGCAGCTTTTATCCAGCTACTTTTTTTTAGAAAAGGGCAATAAAAAAAAACCCATGAAGTCCAATTTAAATACTAGATGTTTAAAAGTAGATCGAACCCACAACCTACAGCGCAGAAGGCAGAGCTACTATCAACTGAGCTGTGAGGCTTGTTGCTTGTTATTAAGTAACTTTGTACTGTTTGTTTTCCGATTAAATAAATAAATAAAAGCGTTTAGTACGGATGGGCGGGATGCTAACGAGGTAGGGATGGTTACCATTACTGCTTGAAGAGATGTTTCAATCCAGTCTGTATCCATTGCTGGAGTAATCTCCAGCATATGCCTCAAGGAGCGCTTTAAAACCGCCTCTATCCGGTTCTATCCGTCGAATACAAATGTCCGGGCCCAAACTGCCACAGCGACATAATGAAACTTAGATCTGCTCTCGCAAGCACGATAAAACTCCAAACAATACTCCTTTAAATTCCCATGCGATTGTCGGCAAGTTTCATAAGTGGATTTTATTTATCTCCCTATTGTCTTAAATATTGGCATATGCAGGTGTCAGCCCGCGTGCAAGCAGCGGAGGCGGCGATCGAACGCATGGTGGGACTTCTCACCCAACTCGCGGCGTCTGGAGCCCTGCCCAAGGATATAGCGCTGCAGATGGAGGGCATGCGGGCTGACATGGACGCGGCTTCTGAGGGGGTAGGTTGGCACTCCAGGTGGTTCTCTTGAGCTTCAAACGGAATGACTGTTTTAAACACTCAAGGTAGCAAACAGGCATACGGCCCGCGATCTAATCGAATGTCAGTTCCCTACATTTTTTATAGCCTCGAGTTACTTATGGAACGTTAAACTCCCATATGAATTATTGCCATAATTGAGTACCTATGATTTCTCCAATGACTTAAGGTTGGTAAATCATTGGGTGGTGGCGCTCTAGTCCCTCACAAGTCTGTTGCCATCGACCCGATGTCGCGGAAGCCGTCGACGACATCCAGGATGGAGGCCAGGACGCCCGCGGCGCGACCTTCGGTGACCAGCCGGGTGTCGGGTGTCTCCAAGATCTCTACTGTGGATTGCGTCTCCCACCCAGAGATGGAGTAAGTCTAATAGTATTGAGCTGTATGTCGCTGGTGGTAGGACCTGTGAAGGAAAGCTCCTTGCCAAGTAGGAGCTGGTGCGCGGGAGGGCCAGTGCCTTTTATAGACGTCATCCCGGCTTAGGTAATGCCCCGGCAAGCCTAGAGGTTCAGTTTAACCGCCTCTGTGGTCTAGTGGTTCAACCCACCGATTTCAGATCCAGAGGTCCTGGGTTCGATCCCCAGGGGGAGTTCAATATATTGTGCTTGGTTTGGTTGGTGGTAGGACTTTGTTTTCCGCCTGGCTAGCTACCACCTTATTCTGTCGCCATAACAACAATTATAAAATTGTTGTGTTCCGGCATTTAGAAGTAAGATAGCAGTTCCTCAGTTTGTTGAGGATTCCAGGTGAACTGCACTAGTACCTTTGGCCTGATCTCAACTTTTAACCAGGTGAGATGAAGGCCAAGCGCTACCCTGTAGTACAATAAAAGAAAATCATTTTCAAATGGCAAAATTGAGTAAAAATGAAAATAACCAATCCTGATTATCTATGATTGAAAAATCAGTTCTGGTGGCCTACCATCACATAATTAGACGCCACTCATTTCCGACGCAGTTCAGTGTAGGTTCCTAAACTGGATCGCTCAATTTGGTACCATGACGTCTATACTGCTGGTTAGCGTTTGAATCGTTGAATGAATTAAAGTTTGTCTCTGGTACGTTCTTAAATTAAATCAGCAGTATTTTTGGAACGTTGCGGTTGCTTCTTTATTTTCTACATATTCTTTTTTAGCAAAAAGTGAGTACATAAACACATAAACTCTCAGCTGAGTCGCTCGTTTACAACTGAACCTACACTGACACACTTATGCGACGTCGCGGTACGAAATAGCAATTCAGCTCAGTTTAGGTCGTCAATTAAATCGCAATAAGACTTCATGGTACGGCCCCAGGTTTCGGTTTAAGCCGAATTGACTAAGACTTACTAGTTTTATATACTATTTAATAGTTGTTAGAAATGTTTTTTTACGCACATGTTTTGAAAGCGGTTGCACGAGTAGTTACCAGATACATGAAGACCCATTGCTTCCCCCTACCTCTGCATGCCTGGCTTAGTTACCGGTGTCTCACATTGGGTTTCAGTGATGCGCTACGATCTTTGAAGGATGAGCTATCGAAGAATGCCGGCAACTTGACGTTAAAGGCCACTCAGGCTGCCGAAGGTGCCGCCACCATCGCCAAAGCTGTCGGTAAAGTACTATCAGTATCATCATGATTCATGAATTAATAATGACTAGGTAGGTACTCGTAGCTTATTTGTTCAGTAGGCTTTATGGGTTATGAGAGCTTTAACCGCCTCTGTGGTCTAGTGGTAGCCCACCGATTGCAGAACCAGCTCCGATCGTGGGGTTCGATCCCCAGGGGGAGCAATATTGTGCTTGGTTTGGTAGGTGGTAGGTTTTTGTTTAAGTCCGCCTGGCTAGCTACCACCATCTTACCTAATTCCGTCGCCATAATAACAATTCTTAAATTTTTGTGTTCCGGCATTTAGAGGTAAGATAGCCAGTACCTCAGTTTGTTGAGGATTCCGGGTGAAGTGCGCCTCCACCTTCGGCCTTATCATAACTTGAAAAATCAGGTGAGATGAAGGCCAAAACAGTACAATAAAAAAAGAAAAAGAAAACGGCATTTTGATTATAATGCAACTCTTCATTTTCCTATTCAACCAATTCATTTATCTGATAACCATCTTCCTGTACAATCAGTGCAAGGGCTCTCCAGTGTCTCCACTGCACCTCATCCTTGTCATGGCAAGCCTCAAGAGCTTACCCATTTTTTAAAACACTGACTAGCGGGGTCGGTTCTTTTCAGCGGAGAAGCTCGGCGTAGCCCTGAAGCTGAACACCCGCATTGAGTCTCTCCACTCCTTGGTGTCAGACTACGCGGAGCAGCTGAACGGCTTCGATGCTGGTCTCACCACGCAGGTATACTATCAGATACCAGGGTTATCACAGTGGTTTATGTCGCGGAGGTTTTCAAGTGGAAGAACGGTGTACGGGGTGGTTCACTGTGTTGCCACAAGGGAAGCCAGAGTGAAATATGGGCAAAAGCTGCTTGACTCACCGGCTGAGGAGCAAGCGGCACCAACCTTGGTTACTCTGATACTGCTGTCAGTAACCTAGGAACCTTCTCCGATAATGTAAGGAGTTGGATTAGCTGGGTTCAGGATACATAGAACATTTTCTCAAACTTTTTGAAATATATATAGAATTACTTAGTTCTAGAAACGTCGGCCGTCCAGCAGCAAGATGAGATGATGATATTGCCAACATCGCAAGCACACGGATGAGGCTGGCTCAATACTGTATCGAAATGGCACATTCATAATTCTAGGCCTATACCCAGCAGTGGGTAAAATCTGTCTGTGGATGATGATTAAGCTTATCGTGCATCATGAGCCTCTTTTTAATCAAATATAAATGAATATTTGGTATTTCTTGAAGGTACTTTCGCTTGGCCAAAGCACATTTGAATTAGTAATCCAAATCGTTGTAAGACTCTGTGATGTAAAGTAAGACGTATTGTTGCAAGGTTTTGACCAATATACTTAGGTGCATTAACAAGAGCTGGCATCCAACACAGACAAACCCTTGCGCTTGTTTAGTGTCTGCGCGTCATAATAATTGACAAGATTATTTCCAAAAATGTATTCCGCGATTTGTTGAATTTCTAGTAGGTACTTAAACATCAGTTAGTCCGGTAGATACATTTGATCTTTATCAGAAACAGGATCAAAAAGGCATATTTTTTTTGTGTAAAACTAACATTTTCTTGCTGACTGTACATTTTTTCCAAAATCTGTGAATGCAGTTCAGAATATCTCAAAATGTTATGGATAGTCACCTAGGAACTTTTTCCTGTAACTAACGGTTAAAAGCAGGTACCCTTTCTGTCCCGTCTCAAAAATCAACCCTGTAGAGGTATACAAATCAATTTCGTTGGTACTCACAGTACTGTAAATGCTCCAGCTTTGGCCAATCGACATATAATATTGTAAAAAAATATAAGCAAACAAAAATATACCTAATCAAGCCTCATAGCTCAGTTGGTAGTAACTCTGCCTTCTGCGCTGTAGGTTTTGGGTTAGATTCCCACCCAAAACAAATAATTACGTGAAGAATATACTTAGATGTTTGTTCTGTGTTTGGGTTTTGTATTGTATGATAAAAGTATTTACAAAAATAAAATAAAAAATAGTATTCTATCCGTTATGAAGTTCCCATAATACAAGCTATGCTTAGTTTGGGTACAGATAATAAAATACTAACGGTTTGGGACTAGATAGCGCTGTGTGGAATGAAAGTCCTGTAACATTTATTTATTAATTTGTTCCCTTTGATTTCACAGATGCAAAGCTTCCAAGAACAGATGGTACAAATGAGAGGTGACCTGAAAACTGGCATCACTCAGCTGGAAAATGTCAATAGCAACTCGGAGACTGCAGGTTTCTCTTCACTTTTTATTAATGCTTACATACAGAATTAGTACAACTGTACAACTGTTTCGATACAGTCACACAAACCTCAAAACAGACATAGAAGCACAATTCACAATGCTGTTACGTTGGAAAAATGCGGACATACCTGCATATAACCTACCTATCATAGAAACTTAAATCTCATTCTGGGACTTAAGGTCCGTTGGAATTTCCCAGTAAACCCCTTTCATTACAAAAAGGAAGCTGGAACACTGTAAATGGCTTTAGTAGGACCTATGGTTTGGGATGTGTGTTGTTTGTCAGTCAGTCAGTCAGCACTAGACAATTGTATTATCCGTATGAATGTGAGAGATAGAAACGGCACGCAACATGAGGCGAGGCTTGTTTTTTTATAAATGACTAGCTGGAAATACCCGTGCTTCGCTACGGCAATATAAGAAAAACGGAATGGCTTTGATACTTGGCTATAATACAGGGGTAAAGAACAACAGGGTTCTTAGTTTTTACACGGCTCGTCCCGGTAATTCTGAAATCTTATGTCCAGATCCTATTAATTATACTATTAGCTAGTCTTAATTTATTTATTTATTTTATTATTTCTGAAACATGTTTTGTAAATAAGCATCTAGTTATAATAAACAGAAATAAACAAAATTTCAACTCGATCGGATCAAATAAAAATATTTTTTAATATGGAAAGTCTTACCCCGCTTCACCCTTTAGAGGAAGAATTTACGAAGTTTTTTACCATTTTATAGTTATTATACCCGTTCAAATTTTTAACTCAATCGGATCATTATTAAAGATTTGGCCTACTAACTGTTTTGCCCCACTTTACCCTTTAGTAGTAAGATTAATCAGTTTTTTTATATGTTATTAAGATATAATAAACACATTAACAAAATTTCAACTCCATCGGATCAAATATAAATACATCTCGATACAAAAAGTTTTGCCCCTCTTCACCCTTTTAGAGGTAGAATCTCCAAGTTTTTGTTTCATAATAAGCATCTCTAAGTAATTACAAATACACGTACTCAATTTCAACTCAATCGGATCATAAATAAATATTTTGCATACAAACTATTTCACCCCATTTCACCCCTTTAGGTTAGGAATTTCCTAAAATCCGTTCTTAGTGAGCACCTACATGTCACAATAAACACTGACAAAATTTCAAGTCCGTAGTTCTTACAGTTTCGGCGCTAGCGTGATTATACCTACCTACTTACCTATCACGTCAGTGGTAAATCGATTTTATATAGGTAATAGAAGAAGATGGGTTAGCTCTTAACCTCTAGGCTTGTCTAGGTCTAGACGAGGCTATGGTATGCAGCTGTATAATACTTACCTATACCCATTGCATTGCATGGTATACATACTTTGTATTATTGTTTTTGGATGACGTGTAATGTAAAATTATTAATGAATGACCACTAGGAGGTAGATCACACCAAAATATGAGAAAATGATCCGTGAACTTTAACCTTAAAGTCAAAATGATCCGATTCGCCTCGGTCTACCCTGTATCTATCTATCTGGGTACCACAGATAGATAGATATAGGTAACGTTTATTCACACAAACACAAAACCCACATACAGTAAAAAATAAACAACAGACATGACAGTTATGATATTAAAATAGAAAGGTATTTCAAAAAATATAATTTGCATAAGTGACGTGACTGGGAGACTGACGACAAGAAGAACCTATGAAATTAAAAAAAATGAAAAAACGTTTATTTGACAGGCATCATTATTACAAATATTATTACCTATGGTCTACACACTAGGCTGAGCCTGTACTGTGTAGGTCATACATTTTGATTAACAAAAGTTTGTGCCTCGGTCTCTACCTATACAAAACAATGAAAGTAAGCTATTTCTAAGTGAGAGAAAAGAAAAACTAACTAAGATAGGTATTGAATACATGATATATATGTTATATGTTGTAAGTTATAAGTACACCAGTTCCAGTGGTGGCTGTTTGTTTGACAATGAGCCCTGTCCCCAGCCGTGACGGAGCTGACGGAGCGGTACGAGGGTCTGGTCACGGAGCTGGACATCACCATCCACGCTCACCAGGATCTCAACACCTTCCAGCTGCAGCTGGGCGATGAACTACGAGTAATTATGAGAACATTTTAATCAAAGGCGTCATTTGACCTATAGTGCGGTGTTTCTGCCGTCTGTCGCATTTGGTATGATCTGGAGAAGGCCAATCTGCCGGTGAACAGGTCAGTGCTGGGTGATAGACAAAGTAAATAAGATCAGGGTCAACCACAGAAACCAAGCTCAGAGTTAACCATTAAAAACAAGGTCAGAGTCAACTAAATCGAGTGGCTCAAGGACGATCTGGAGAAGGCGAATCTGCCGAAGAACAGGTCAGTGCTGGGTGATGAGAGACAATATATACACACCTAATTGTCAAACAAGACTACGTGAAAACATAGAACAAACATCTATAGGTATTTATCACACATATTTTGTCCTGGATGGGAATGGAACGCCCACAGTGCAGATGCTAGAGCTCAACTACACTGACTGTGAGGCTTATTTACATATTTTGTTTTTGTTAAATCATTGTAGATCATATTGATTATTTCTACAATCAATATAATGCACCCTTTTCTATGGCTTATACCAGAAACAATGTCCAAATCATTTTTTCGAACGGTCGACCCTATGGGTACCCACGACAGTTGTTGACATAAAAAAAATGGTAGCTACAGATACGACAGCGTTCAAGTGGTTTTCAAATTTGGGTTCCAGAAACTGCAAGAGTGCGTGGAAATGCTCAGAGAACAGAAGGCAGATCGCGATGAGGTGCTAGATGGTCTGCGGGATAAGGTTCGTTGGCACATTAGTATTAATGTGATTAAACACCGGTTTCTCAGAGGCGTAGGCAGAGACAGCGGACTTCCATTTACTACGCTCCTTTTACCTTTACCTCTACCTCTCATCACGTTTTTCATACATGCTCGTCAGCTTAGGCTACTCCAGACCTGGCGTTTCTCGAGAACATATCTGCCTTGATCAAAGAACGTTTGCCGAGGTCTTCCTATCCCAGTCCAACATTTCCTATTAATAATACTCAGCATAATTATTATATACATACTTCGTTAACTGCTTTCATTCATCTCTCCATATGCCCAAAGTATTCCTTTCTCAATCTTTGTCAGTACTATCCTATTTTAGACCTCACTCGCCGTTTCTTACTCTATCTATCAAAGCTCTAATCTCCACTACATTTTTTCTACTTTCATTCTTCTTCAGTCACACCTAACTTTCACCGAACATTAAAATTGGCTTACACTTCAACAGTCGAGCGGGTGATGAAATTTTTAAGAAAAATAGGATGGATAGTGATCTATCGTATTTTAATAGACCAAGGTCGATTCAGATTAGAATAACAACGTTTATCTTTCAGGCAGATAACTCGCGCTTGGCCGGTCTTCTCACCGAGTCGGAGTTCGCGCTATCCCGGGCAAAACTGGAGCACAGACTGGAGCTTTGCTACGAGAAGTTCGGGAAACAGGATCAAGTGTGGATGGTAAGTCTCTCCATGAATACATTGGTAACCTTGTCTCACGGAAACTGAGGACGATATATTTATCTAATTGTTGCGTTTCAGAATGCCGTCAAGGACTTGTCAGGTGTAGCGGAGCAGAAGGCGGAGCTCCTGCAGCTACTGGCAGCCAGGGACGAGGTGCAGGACCAGCTCAGGGATCTGCAGAACAAGTTGGATCAACTCGCCCTTATACTTGGAGAGCCTAAGGTATGGCCTTCAATCTCTTACACTAAGCTATGTGGTGAAGTGGATAAGAGCTTGCTTTTCAATCTGGTTGTGGGTTGAAACTCGAACGTGTCTTTGGAAGAAGGTAATATCCGAGAGGAGACCTTGGTCCAAACATCCGAATGGATCTCACCGGCTTGTGTTCCGCTAAGCGCCTCATTGGTCTAATCTAGTGGTTCACCCTCTGGTATCAGATCCAGAGGTCACGGGTTCGATCCCCGGTATACATTTGAGCTCGGTTTGATTGAAGGTATGGTTCGTTTCAAGTCCGCCTGGCAACCACTATCTTATCTTAGTGTGTCGCCATAACTATGATTCAAGGGTCGCCTGTCGCGAGATCCCCCGCACCGAAACACGTCGGCGACATCACGTGTGCTTTAGTTTAAGTTCTATTTTGTATGTATTTTAGTTTTAAGGTATATATTAATATGGGTCTTTGAATTAGTATTTAAACATCCTGTACTATTCTTACGTTACCTGAAATAAACTTATATTATTATTATTTTATAACACAATTTTATTATAATTGTTGTGTTCCGGCCTCTAGAAATAAGATGGTCAGTAGAAGTGCGCTTCCATAGCAGCCTTATTATAACTTATATTACACCTTTCTGCCTCAAGTTGATGGGCGCAATGGAGTGCAGCACAGTACGTAGTAAGGTTTTGTTATAGGCAAGTGTTGCACTTAACCATGCTCCATGCTCCATGAGTTGAAGCCCATGCGCTTCTCCGTCACACAATGAAAAAAAAAAGATAGTTGAAAGTTGTGTGTACATACAGGCGGCGGTCCTGACGCGGGCGCTGTCGCAGGGTGGTAAGTGCGCTTCGTGTCTGGTGCCCGCGCTGCAGGAGGCCACAGACCCCAGCTCGGGACTGCCGCCGCGACTGCCAGGGGTGCGGCCGCGGACCCAGGCCGAGGAGACGCCGTGCGTGCCCGACTGGAGGCCCCCCTGCCCGCCCGATGACCGGTTAGCCTTCACTGCCTTTTGCGTGTTCAATATTCTTATGCAGCTTATTTTAAGAGTAGTAGAGGCCTTTGTGAAAGGGCTCGTCCGGGGAAGTACTACCACCATACCTATTTCAGTCCGTATGATTGCCGGAAATTACGGGCACGTGACGCTTAACACCTTTATGCCTCAAGTTGACGGGCGTAATGCAGTGCCGTGTAGGCTATGTTCTTTGGGGATGTGACCTACGCAGTAAGGCATTGTTATAGGCAAGAGACGCACTTAAGATCAGGTGGGCTACTTGCTAATTACGTCTCCTAGTAGGATAAAAAAATAATATTTATAATGTCTAATGAGGTCCTTGCTCAATAGCTCGAATGCGTTTGTGTTAACGACAATTTGTATGATAAGTAATACCTATTCACCATTCACGGTGAGCAAACGCGAATCTAGTGTAACTTGCATTAGGCACTCAGTCCAAAGCCTTCTTTTAAATCGGAGGGTTATGCACTATGTGCATGGTAGGCGGATTGTTTTATGTTGATCGCAGTAAAGGTGTTCGATAATTCACAAAAGCTGCCTTTCTTCTCCTGAGATCCCCGAGTTGAATCGGCGGGCTGAATTGGTGGGGTCAATTCTTTAGCAGTGACGGTACTTACTTAGTCTTTCCTACAATAGATACCTACCTTCTCAGGCTCCTTGTAGTCTTAATAATGCTGAGTGAGCGTGACAATGCTAAATGTTTTCAAATCAACTAGATACTTAAACACGAGTGATAGTTAGATGTATTGGCAGTTCAACATTTTTGGATTCAACGTTGTAATGTATTCAACATTATAAGAATAGGTACCTACTTACAACATTTTGGCAAATTCAACCTACCGGACCTGAAGGTCAAACTATTTTATGCACTTATTAAAGAAGTAAATGTAGTGATATTTAGTGGAGATATAATAGTAATAAAAAAATGATAAGCACATATTTAATACCTAACAAATACATAATATCGTATATACAATAAAATATTTAATACTATTGGGGATGTGCTTGGCCTTCATCTCATCTGATTTTTCAAGTTATGATAAGGCCGAGTCTGGAAGCGCACTTAAGCCGGAATCCTCAATAAACTGAGAAACTGGCTAACATACCTCCAAATGCCGCAACACAACTATTTTACAATTGTTATTATGGCGTCAGAATTAGGCAAGATGGTGGTAGCTAGCCAGGCGGACTTAAACAAAGTCCTAAGAAGTCCTAGAACTAAGTGGAAGTGTCTGTATACCTATTAGGTAGAATCTGTGATACTATTACTACATTAGACCTTAGTACTTATACCTACCATGATTCAACAGACCAATAAATCATTTATCATTTATCATTATCCTTTATCAACCAAACCAAGCATAATATCGTACTCCCCTGGGGATCGAACCCGGGACCTCTAGACCTGACACTGGTGGGTTGAACCATTAGACCACAGAGGCGGTCCTACGTGACCAAGTTGATGCTGTGTAACTTGTGATGTTCAGGGATCACGTGTGCCACCGCTGGGTGGGCGGTTCGCATACGCTGCTCGGCGAGAGCACTGTTCGTGAGCAAGCAGTCCCCATGCAGTCCACGGGGCCCCCCACCAAGCGGTACACCGGATACGGTGTTGACGGACGGGTGAGTCTGCTTGTGTAGCCACATTGCAGTTGTTGCTTTACTCACCCAGGTATTGCCACATAGCAGTTGGAGCTGTACTCACTGAGGTATTTCCACATAGCATTTGGAGCTATACATACTCACCCAGGTATTGCCACATAGCAGTTGGAGCTGTACTCACTGAGGTATTTCCACATAGCATTTGGAGCTATACATACTCACCCAGGTATTGCCACATAGCAGTTGGAGCTGTACTCACTGAGGTATTTCCACATAGCATTTGGAGCTATACATACTCACCCAGGTATTGCCACATAGCAGTTGGAGCTGTACTCACTGAGGTATTTCCACATAGCATTTGGAGCTATACATACTCACCCAGGTATTGCCACATAGCAGTTGGAGCTGTACTCACTGAGGTATTTCCACATAGCATTTGGGGCTATACATACTCACCGAGGTATTGACACATAGCAGTTGGAGCTATACATACTCACCGAGGTATTGCCACATAGCAGTTGGAGCTATACTCACCGAGGTATTATGCCTGGCTTTGTTCTGTGAATGGCGATCACGGTCCACGCTGTTTTGAGGCAAACAGGGAATATATATTGCTCTAATTTGTTCTTCTACTGCGGGGCGGGCGGTAGAAGTTTTTTTCTTTTACACACATGTTCTTATACTTCTTATACACACATGATGATTATTTTAAATTTTCAGTACTCGTAATAAAAACTTTTTTTATGACATTTTTTTTGATGACATCGACAACATCCGCTTTATCTGTGTGCCTTATTAAGTCCTCTCTGTCCTGTGCTGTTTCACACACTTACTGACTGGAACCAAGAGGTAACAGGTTCGATACCTAAAACGAAATAAATAGTTCGTTTGCTATATGAGTTTCGTCGTGTCGGTGTTGTGGAACCACTCTACTCGCAGAGTCATTTGTGTAATGTAAACTATCCCTGACAGCTGTACCAGTTGGAGGAAGATCTGCTGCCGTGTGTAGAGTGTAACATGATGGAGGCTGACAAGGCACCTCAGGGTTCAAAGCCGGAAGGAGCCGCGCAAAAGGATGGCGCTGGCGACGGAGGACCAAGTAATCACACTTATATCGACTCCAGCTTAGCGATCTTTCCTTACTATAACGTTACGATCCTTCGCTATCTTAACTTGACAGTCGATGTCGAAGCTCAGTCAAGGGAATCCTATCCACTAGGATTCTATACTAGTAGTAGTCAACTGTTAGGGCTGAATGATACGACCCTATCTCTTGGTCCGTGTGGCTTTAACCATTTCAAATAAAATAAAAATCATGAAATTGAGATTCAATTTGACAAAATGTTATTCAAAGAAGAAAGAAACAGGTTTCAGATGAACTATACTTATAATAAGATATGTGTTTGGCAGTAGGAATACGAATAGAACGTTCGATTCCCGAGTGCTGTTAACACATAAATCGATAATATAGTCAAAAAAGATTTTATTATTCAACGTATGTAAAGAAAAAATACTGTACCTAAGTTCTATTTTTTTCAGCAACTGCTATTACCGACTTGAAGCTGAAAACAACTTGAAGGTGAAATGAAAATGTGAACTTATCATAATTTCGTGGATTATGAAAACGACGGTAGAAAATAAAAATTAGAATGTTTTTTTGTATTTGAATTTAATTTGTAATAATAAATAAATAATTTACAGTTTTCTAAGCGTATTTACAACTTACAGCTCGAAATAATTTAAACTTAATAAATATTAGAAATAAGAATGCCTATAAAAAGTAAGTATATTAATGGAACGTAAACATTCGTTAATTATTTTGTTATTTCTAAGTAATAATTATAAAAAAATAATAAATGATATTTGGTAACGTAAAAAACATGATGAAAATACAAACACAGGGTGGCCTATAAATTACAGGAAAAATTTAAGTCTAGGAACGAATTATATGTATGGCAAATTTAAACAATTTATACATAAATCTTACAAAAAACTTTGTCTTAAGCCATAAGTGGAGGTAAACTGGTTATGGATTACTGCAACTGTTAGACATATTTTTTTCGTTCATTTTAGTCCTGTCCTGTCACAATTTCTATTTGTTTACAAAGCTTTTATTAAACCCAGTTTGATAATTACTTTTTACAAATCAAATGTGAAGTTCACCCTATACATTATTAAAATACTATTATATTTGGAAAATATAAATTCAATAAATGTTATATTAATTACATTAACATTTCACCGGGAAATGTAAGATGTCCTTTATCAATATAATTTGATTAGATTAAACAGGTATATTACCTATTTAATCTATTCACTACATCTATTATAAAAATATCTCTTTTTTACCATAAACATTGCGGTTTATATAATAATGCAATATGTAAAATATAAATGTAACTGAACACGCATCTATTTCAAGAAACAGTACATAAGTGTCATAAACAAAAAAATACAAATCGTATTAATGCCGGTATAAGTAATTGTTACGTGAAGAACTTACAATTCCTTGTAATAAATTCAGGCATGCAAAGTAACATTTAGCGTAAAAGTAAGTTGCGTATGTTTTGTCTGTAACATTGCGTGCATTGGCCTGTTACGCTTCAGTAGGCACATTGCTTCTGTTCTAATAATGATGATGGACTACCGAAAATTTGGATTTTTTGATTGGTAGGGGTTGTAGAAACAAAAATGTTCACATCGCTACTGCAATCTGTGCGGAGTCTACCGTAAAAATCAAAGCAGTGGCGCAGTGTAACTACCTCGAGCACAAGACCGGCTCAGCTTGAGGGCCGAGAATCGAAATTTAAGCTTTAGTTTTGCTATGTATAATATTCTCAAAGATTTTTTTAGTAGGTACTCTACTTTGCTGCTTATGGCCGTGTGACTTATTTTGTGGCCTATTTTTTGTTACGCTTTGTTTTCACTTTCCTTTATACTGAAAAGTGTAAACGTATCCTTTTCATATTATCTATTAACAAATTATAGGCGATTCATGTCGTGTCTCAAAGTTCGTGGTATCACTCGGTTATCACGTGATCAATTTGATCTCACTCACAATCACGATCACAGATCACTCGCGGCCCTGGTCGATCACTGGACTCATTCATTCATTCACTACCTATTGCGTGTAGAAACTACCTGAGCTTCACGTATTTGGGTTCAATGATCGCTTGGGGTTGGATGGTTGGGGGAGAGACAGTGATGCAGAACATTACTCGTAATCACTGTTGGTGACTTGTGCCTCTTAATTCACGTTAGAAAATGACCTTGAAATTCCGTTAAGTCACTGGTACTGGACTCATATACCGTCCTGAATAGTAATGTCTAAATGATGCAGTTTAGAAACAGTTGGGGCCCGATCCTATTAAACCAATGGCTTCACAATGATAATGGCATCATCGCGAAATGGTCATTAGAATACCAAAAGGACACATGAGGTAATGGCGATTCTGCGACGATACCATTGTGATAGTGAAACGATTGGTTTTGTGGAATCGGGGCCCATGTCCAGTGATTTCCTTATCAGAGTGGGAAGTGTCGATCAGGTAGTCCTCTTGATATGATCGTGATGTGTTTTGGCGTGATCAGGGCCTGTCGCAGTGGAACCGTGCGCAGTCGTGATCTCTGCTGGCTGCCATCACGTCACCGAGCTGGTTAGCTACCAACGCTGCGGTGTCGCCGTGCCCGAGAGAGATCCTGGAAAGAGATTTGGATTTGTTAATAGCGAGCACAGGTGCAGAGCTCCATCATCAACGCGATAGTGATCTTTGACAGTTGTATAGAAATGTACCGTTGCCAGTCACATAAAATTGATGGATCAATGAATGAATGAATGAATGAATGAACGAATGATTGAATGAACGAATGAATGAATGAATAAATGAATGAATGAATATTCTTTATTGACACCAAAATAATATAGGACATATATTGACAATCAAAAATGAAAGTTAGCAGTAGAATGTGTCTTGACTATATAAATATTGGTACTAGATGATAATTTACAAGATATTATTTATTTGGACATTTTGGACCATCAACCAGAGGATATAAGTACATATTTTGAACTACAAAAAATGAACAATACCATTTTTAAAGCTATTACTGATCTCATAATATAGGTAGCCACATCATTAGCGTAGTAATATATGCCGCCTACTTGTAGGTAGCCTCCCTAATGCAATCACAAACAACATTCTTCCACCGACATATCCATCTGCTGCTTCAATGACCTCAAGATTATGTCGGCTTATCGAGTTTGGGTAAACGAGACAAGCGATTGTTTCTACTTAGGTATTTTGTAATGGTCCTTATGGCTTTCAATTTGTTCGGGAGGTGATAATATCTTACGTGGAGCACATCAGAATGCGAGAAATGTGGTGAGATCTAACTAGTTCATGGTGGTCACGGGTCAATCATTGGCTTCTGCTAGCGGTAGGTAAATAAAGGTCCACCTGGCTAGAGGTATATTGACCAGACCGTGAAAGCCAGTGCCTTCTGGAAAGCACGCTACATTGTAGAACCCATTCTTGCTCTGGCTTAGATTTTGACAAGCCAAGAGGTCAGCTAACCCATCAGTTCTCAAAAGTTTTTTTTTTCCATTTTGACTGCTTCGTCATAAATGTGATTTTCCCATAGGAACAGGTTTTTAGTTTATGGTGACTACTTTCATATGTTATGCAATATCATGGAAATTCTCGAATCTTTTTGGTAGACAGACTGTCTGTGAATATTATATTATGTAACACAATGTAACCAGTTAGCGTGAATGTTTGTACCTATGTATGTATTATATATATATTTACTACCTTTTCCCCGCGGCTTTGCCCAAGAGCTACCTCCACGGATATTAAGTAGGTAGTCTAAGTTGTGTTCCATGGCATACACTATATTTTTTTTATCGTACAACGGGGAAGCGCTTGGCCTTCATCTCACCTGGTTACAAGTTAAGATAAGGCCGAAGGTGGAGGCGCACTTCACCCGGAATCCTCAACAACCTGAGGAACTGTCTATCTAACTCTAGATGCTGGAACGCAACAATTTTAGATTTATTATTATGGAGACATAATTAGGTAAGATGGTGGTAGCCAGGCAGACTTAAACAAAGTCCTACCACCAACCAAACCAAGCACAATATTGTACTCCCCCTGGGGATCAAATCCGGGTCCTCTGGATCTGAATTCGGTGGGTTGAACCACTAGACCACAGAGGTGGTTCAAAAGTTTCCGTTCACCTTTCGGTCATCCTATTATAATACTTCCCCGGACGAGACTATTCACAAGGGGCTCTACTACTCTTACGTATTCACGTGAAGTAGGTTACTAGCTGAGTGGGACCATCAAAGTGTACCCAGAACCTATGGCCTTATCTTGTCGGAAGTGGGCTGTGGTCAAGCGGAATGCGTCCACTTTCTCATTACGAATGTTACACAACTTGGAGGGCTCCACGCATTGGCGGCAAGCCGTCTGTGCCGAGTGGATGACCGGCTGACAGGTATTGATGGCTTTTAATCAGGAAACGGCTTGGTTACACATGATCACGAATGGTGGGCTTTACGTAATAATGACAAATTGCGACGCATGTAGGCCGTACAAATTGAATGAAACGTGAATATATGCGTAATAATGAATATCCAGTTGAAATAAGTATTATTGTTCAGTTTTTTTTTTGTTTTTGTTGATTAAATTACGTGAACTATTTTCTTTGTAGATGAAATGCAGCAGGTATCCTCGCCACTTCCGGTAGTAATTAAATATTATTATTTATTTTATTATTGGTAGTAATTTAATAGGAATAATCTATGTCTGTGTGTCGTGCGTTACTTTATGTAAAATACATTTGAAATAGAAATCTGTATGGAAAAGTTAACACATACCTACGAATACTCTTTTCCATATAATATTGATTTCAAAATTAGGTACGAACATTGATACCTATATTGCAATAAAATTTGCAAATCCGCGACAATAATAAATCTTTTTTACACGTCTTAGCATGTCTGTGACATGTAGGTCCAAAAATCTCTCAACACCGACAAAGACATTTTCACTTGAAAAATTATTGATAAGTATTTACAAAAACTTTATTTAAGCTGCGTGAAATGAATGTCCTGTAATATTAATTTATTTATATTCTGTTTACGTGCCACTTACTGCGTTTGTTTAGATGAAATTGAGATCGAAATCCCGGACTCGAGTAATTTATTCCAATGATTGTGGCTGAGTCAGTTGACTAGCGAGCTGTGAAATTGGGTAATCAGACCACGGCGCAGCTATGACGGACATTTTTAATTTTTGATCTATTGGTGATTGTTGCATCACTCTTAGGTTTTTGTGGTCCTTATGTGGGAAGCTTGGATTGTACGGTTCTATTTCTAAGAACTTTTCTTAGCATTCATCTGATATTATTCAAGAATAGGAAAAAAAATACGCCATGGCATCGACACGCATGGTCCATGGATGTCGTAAAGCCGACTAAGGGATCTCATTACAAGAAGGGCAGCAGCTTCTTCTGTGTATTATCTACACCTTTACAGCGATCACATATCCGCCTGCCAAGCGTGGTGATTATGGCAAAACCATCCCAGCTTTAGAGGAGGCTCTGTGCAGCAGTGGACACTAATGGGCTGCAGACGTGACTAAAAAAGGTATTCATTTAAATTAACAATAGATTAAAGACCTTTAAGACCTAAGCATAATTTCTTGTTTCCTGTATTTTTGTTACCATTTTAGGTGTAAAAATAATAGTATATTGTTTACCGAGGGGAGAAAGTGACCGATTACCAATGAGCGTGTATTTTGATGTGCCTGTACACACAAGTTGGGAATAAAGAGTAGTAGAGCTCCTTGTGAAAGGGCTCGTCCGGGGAAGTACTACCATACCTATTTCAGCCGCTAAGCAGCATTACTGTGTTCCGGTTTGAAGAGTATGATTGCCGGTGAAATTACGGGCATGCGAGGCTTAACAACATTATGCCTTAAGTTTACATATGCCGCATAGGCTATGGACTTTGTGTATGTGATCTACGCAGTATAATAAGGCATTGTTATAGGCAAGATATGCACTTGATATCAGGTGGACTACTTGCTTTTCCCGTCTCCTAGTTGTATTAAAAAATCATTTTATACAATAGTGCTTTATACTATACCCAGGGAAAATAAAAGACCAGTTCTTTAATTGAATTTTAAAATACAATTGTCTCAGTTATTAAAACTTTTAACTCGTTATTTAAAAAAAAATACCAGGAAAAGCAAGTGGCCAGTATCATTTTGCAGACTTGGTTATAATAACTTTTTGTTTTTCATACTGATATGACCCAAAATTAAATAAACCAACAAAAGAACACCGTTATTTATTAGGCTTATAGACTGCGCAGCTACGTTTTGTATTGTGAATCAACACTAACCTTATCTGCCAAGTGTGGAGATTAGGTCAAGACTTGAAGGAGGTTTATACCCAACACTGGCCAAAAAAGTTACTGGTTGAAGCACCTTTTTGGGGTGGGTGGGATCTACCTCCTAGTAGTTGGTATCTATACGTAGGTATGCCTCAGGCAACGGAATCGTTGATGATAGTGAACGGTTACAGCTGAATCCTGTAGGTGGTGGTTGGACCTGTAATGATTCATCTGGCTCACGACCTGCCTAAGTCCGTCAGCGCGTCTAGAGCCTAGAGCCTTCAAAAAAAGCGCGTATGGAACGCGCTTTTTTTGAGTAGAAGTCATCCCAGGTATTGCCCAGGCAGGTCTTAAGGTTAAGGGCTGACCTATTAAAAATAAAAAAAACTTTGAATAGAACTTGAACCAATTAGGCTTTGGCATGAACGGTTTAAATTGTACGTACCCACGTCACGTTCCTGCTATGACGTTCCCGTTTGGAACTCCAGCTTTTTCCCGCTACGTCGCTCCGCGATTCGTGGGCAGGTCTAGCTTTTATATGAGAATGTGCTAAGTGTACTAAGTGTCACCTCTGTAGTAGTTTATCGGCTGTTGCGCCATTCGCTATCACTTTCTCTGTCTGTCACGTAACACGTATATTTTGTATGTTAAACGCACGTAACTCTACGTGCACATTTAAGTCTTCTGTCCGCTAAAGCGTTGAAGTTACTTGAGACTTACGCCTACCGGGATATTTGACAAACTACAATGGAGTTTGTCTGAGGAGGATGTGAGGTGCCATGGTGCTATGGTGAGATGGTGGCCACCAATTATCTATCCTCACCATTCCAATTTAATATGGTATTATCATTAATACTTTGATTTATTTTATCTATCCTCACCCTTCCAATTTAATATGGTATTGTCATTAATACTTTGATTTATTTATTTAATATTTACAATATTATGACACCCTTAAAGGGCCAAGACGAATGTTTTACCGTTTTAATGTGTCGATAACGGTGAAGGCAAATGAATATCATGATAAAAGCATGTATATATTATTAAAAATCTGGCGTAGGTAAATCTTTAGCGACAATAGGCTTGTCACTGTAACGTATTGAAAGCTGGCAGACTGTGGGTACATGCCGAACGTAAATATGGATGTGGGTTTGCTCTCTGCCTCTGAATACCTAACAGATGATGGCATAAATTGATCAAAGATCCACGTTCTTAGGTATCTAATATGGTCTAGTAGAAGGGCGTGTGGATTTCGGTCCTTAGTTGAATGCCAGGTGGGTCATATCACTTTGTGTGATTGTTATGTTAAACTACACTATGTTATTATTGACGGTCAGACTCTCTCTTTTCTATATTTTTATTATGACCTCAATTAATTAATATTTTTCATCATTTCAATTGTATTTGTTTTAATAATGTCAGTTGCCAATAAATGTTAATGCTGTAGGCTGTGGGTTCGATTCCCACCCAGGACAAACATTTGTGTGATGAATATAGATGTTTGTTCTGTGTTTGGGTGTTGTATCATATAGTACGTATGTATTTACAAAAGTATTTTATCCGTAATCTAGTTCCCATATTACTATGCTTAGTTTGGGGCTAGATTGCGCTGTGTAAAAATTAATGTCCTGTAATATTACAGGACATTAAGTTTTACACAGCGCATTATTTTATTTATTTATTTAATTGTTTATTGCATGGTTTTAATGCTTCAGTGGACAGCGTACCAAAAGCTGTGACTGCGTTACTAATTCGGATGTGTTTGTGAAATTGAACTGGAACATTTTATTTGCTGTTGATGACACTAAATGCGATTTAAATGTGGCGGAGGCTTGTGAAATTGTCCTTAGTTTAGTGTTGCGTATTGTGACCAATTGCTCGAAGATTGTGACACATTGGGGTGCGGCCATAATGCTGGAATTTATGTCGCGGGTTATTACTGCTTATTACATTTTAGGTGTACCTATACGAACCCCTACGTGGACTGAAAAATGACAGAGGTTATATGGTTTAACATGATGATCAAATGAGATGAAAAAAAAAATGCTCTTCGCCTCCCAGCATTAAGCTTACTTTAAACTTGAACTAGGTATGCCAAATATCACACTCCTCCGTGATCGCATGTTCTTAAATATAAGCCCGAAGTTTTCTTAACCTCACAGTTCAGTTGGTAGCTCTGATTTCTGAGCTGTAGGTAGTGGGTTCGATTTCCATCCAGAACAAACATTCGTATGATGAATATTGATGTTTGTTTTGTGTTTGGATTTTGTATTTCATGATAAGCAGATGTATATCTACAAAAAAATGTGTAATAGTATTATTTCCGTAATCTTGTTCCCATATTAAAAGCTTTGAGACTGGATGGCGCTGTGTGAAATGAATGATTCAATAAATACACACACAGAACACCTCTCAAATTCACAGGGCCGCCTGTCACCTAGACTCTTAAGACATTGGTGTTCTCAGGAGACCCCCCCTTACTACACTCTCACACACATTATTCCCAGCACCTAGACCCTTTAATTATTAACTGTTATTTAAATATATTTAGATACTACTTACACTGTATGTTTGTTTCTAAGCGGGGTCTTCTAACACAAGTATAAGTCCTGTAACCAATTTAACAATATTTAGGTAAAAGGTTGGTTACCTAAATATTGTTAAATTGGTTACTGCAATAAAAATCATTTTAAATTTTTCTACATTTATAGATTTACATAGCTCCGTTAAATTCTTTTCTTTGGACTGAACTTGAAAGAAGTGGACATATCATCTCCACTTCTATAACCAGGTATCTTTATCCGTAATCAAGGCATTGAACTTCACCGTAAGCTGTAAAAAAACAACCGGACAACGCTTTCCGTCCAAAGTAGGCTTTCCAAGAAAAACGAGTATTTTCTAAATAAATGGAGTGACAGTGAACAAACTACTGACATACCTAACCGGTACTGGTGTATTGACTGACTATTGACCTCTAGAAAGTCGATTACCGCAGTGTCGTTACACTGAGCTTCTGTGCTTAGTTAGCTCAATTGGAAAATAGGTACCTACACGGCGTGGGTATTTTTTTAATTGGTGATGATAGCCAAGCGTTTGATCACCAGCTTACTTGAGATGCATCCTATGTCAGCCGCCAAGCAGCATTGCTGTGTTCCGGTTTAAAGGGTATGGTTGCTGGTGAAAATACGGGCGAGGCTTAACAACTTTATGCTTTAAATTGACGGGCGTTATGCAGTGCCGTGTAGGCTATGTCCTTAGTGGATGTGGCCTACGCAGTAAGGCTGTGTTATAGGCAAGGGATGCACTGAATGGAAACTGATGTGAAGACTCCAAGATTGTACTGTCGTGTGAAATAAAGATACGGGTGTTTCATAATATTTCCGGGATAGCTATTATAACGCGATTGGTAAAGGATTTACATGTAACCTAGCTGCGAACCATCAGTTTGCTATTAATAGGCTCGCGTGGTATCGATAAGTACTTACAGTCTATAAAATAGTTATTGTCTGCATACATACCTATGTATACAATGATGGTAGAGCTCTTATAAAAATATTAAATTAAGTATATACGGTTGCGCTAATTTAGAGTAGCGAGGTCAGGATGCTGCTTAGCCGAGGGCTCGTCAGCTTAATTGAAAATAAGTAGACGAGCCTTCACTTGATTTCATATCCCTATGATTTTGTAATTGACCTTCGTTCGAAGCAATAAGTTACTGGGCTAAGCTCCTACTAAAATATTAACAAGCGTTACTTGGTGATGTTAATATTCTTATTTATTCTAAAGCCTATTTAGCTAGGTTTTGTGAGTAAACAAGGTTTTTACGAGTTTTCACAACGATCCTAGTGACGCAACGCCGGAACTCGGAAACGTCTCATATTTCTTACCGGAAGGTGTTTTATGACCGCGGTGTTGGTTTTTGTATATTTGAGGAAGACGAGTTTCTCTTATGAAGATGCGCTGTGAACGATTGGATGTATTCATGTTTACTTATTTAAACTACCTATTTACTTATTTGATACATAGTTATTTTGTTTGGATTAGTAGTTTTTATTTTAACACAAGAAACCCAAAACAAAAATCTATTACTTATAAAACAGGGGGTCATATTTACTTATTGCTTACCATTTGCTAAGTCTAAGATACAATTATTTTATTTTTTCAGCAAACAAATTATTGAAAAAGCAAGTTGTTACTGGGTGTAATTTAAAACCTAACAACCTAACGCCATAAGTTCAAATTATAGTTACTAACAAATACTTTCAAATTTGCTTTTAATTTTTTTTTCTTGTGACTATTCATTAATTCCTTTTATTTATTAATTTATCATAGCCTGATGAGTAGAAGGTTATTAACTCATCTCGAACTTTATTGCGTGACCTTTTGAGATGTACGCCTTATCTCACAGCACCGCATCACCATGATTTATGGAACTGTCAAATGTCACACGTCAATGTCAAAGGTCTACTGCGATAGCCTCCGACCTTTAAGTCACGATCACGACAGTGGTTCAGCCATTGTTTTGAAAATGTTACGATACCTTACACTTGCACAATGCGAGAATTTGAATGAAACAATGCTCGAAGTAAGCAGATAGGAAAAAAACTTTGTTTTTATCAAGTTTTGAAATAGAACAAGTAAATAAATGATTCCGAATATAATAAATGAATAAATGATTGAATTATATTTTGGTCTAGCTCTACTTTTTTAATTTTAATTTATGAAGGGTCAGATCTTGACTTGCTACTCGAACTGCTTACATGTAGTGTTACGGCAGAAAATGTTAGTAGGGCTAAGTCTAGTTATATTTTGTCTGAGAAGATGAAACAGCGACCAGTACGAAAATTGTACTTACATTTTAATAAGAGATTCCATCTTCTTTTCCATGATAAAGATAGAGTCGGACGACTGTGAGGTCAGAACTTTGCAGAACGTAAACTTAGCGCACTGCGAATCTCTCCAGTCCGTCTGCTTCACTAGGTCCATCGCAGCAGACGTCAGGGATGAGGGCCCCGAGCCGCCATCTAGCCGCTGCAGATCGTCGGGCATGTCCTCGTTCAGAGACCTCCTCACACGCCTCCGCACCCTCACTACTTCAGGCTCGAACCTAGCTTCTCTTTTTGATCGTCCTCCTTCAGCACCTTCTGGCGACATCACTACGTAAACGTTTTCACTCGGCATTTTATAATTGTCGTCGTATACTTTCTGGCTACTGATGATCTGCCTGTCGATGTCGTAAGGATTAACTCCGAAGGACCGTTTGTGTTCCTTTTCGATCTCGTCCTGGATCTGATCGTCGCTGAGACCTGCGCTTCTCATGAGATTTACATCCAGGAGCCTGCCCATAGCAACCGCCCCGAGCCCCAGCGCCGCTCCTCCAGCCATGAGGCCCAGTGCCGGCAACATAGCCGGGGCTCCAGCCGCCGCTGCTGCTACACCGATCTTGTCTTGCGCGTATCGTTGTGTTTGGATGGAGTTGGACGGGAAACCCAGATTACTAGTGATTTTGTGAGTGGCTTCGACGATAGGGTCGAATACGGGCTGCGTCAGTCTTGCGATCGGGTCGGTTATGGGTTTTGTGAAGGATTGCACGGTTTGGGTCGCACTGTTGATGGTATCCTTCATGGAGTTGGTGAATCTTTGCCAAAGTGAAGGCTCAGGTGTTCTTTTGACGATGCCGTAGTAGGGGTAGCGTTGAGCATTATATTGGTTGCTGTTTTCATAGTAGGAAAACTTGTTGTATTCGTCTTCGTAGAACCTGTTTGCGTTGTTGTTGTGGTTAGGGTTGGGGGCGACACCGGAGCGCTGCTGGTTGTATCCGTTGACGGGCTCCATTGGATAAGGGTGAGCGCTTTTCGGCACGTTGGTGTAGTATTTCACTTTCTGCTGGTCACCGTCGCGCGTCGCTTTTGCCGGCTGCACGCCGAGATCCGGGTGCGCGTATTGCAAAATAGGGTTCCTTACGCTCTCATCGAATGAAGGTTTCGAGTTCTTAGGAGAATAAATGGCGGAATTCGGGAAGTTGACATCTCCTGGGTGGAGCAACATGCGTCGTTGAATGTGGCTTTCTGCATAGTCCAGATCACCTCCTCGAGATCTGGAGCTGCGCCCGCTAAAGTAATCCCTCTTCAGCTCCTGGTCGTTAATTTGTTTGATGTATTCGATAAGTTTCGAGTTCGCTACCTTCGAGTTGTCTGCTTTCGTGAATGGACCGTAGCCTGATTTCAGGTAGTAGTTGTCCTTCTTTAGTTTGTAAGCAAAGTTCGGGTTGTCACTGGTCATGTAAGGTCCACTGTCTGAAGCTTCAAACTTGACAACGTTGTCAAACTTTGTGAATGGTCCGTCTTTGGGCTCAAAGTTGGCATCTTTAGTAAATGGTCCAAAGTTGTCAGGGTCAGCTGCAGCTAAATCCGGATATACATCAGCTTCCGGAACGGCTCTCGGAGGAGTGTATCCTTCGGGGTAAGGATACAACTCCCCGTTGATTATTCTCGCGTTGCGCCAAGTTTTCTTATCGGATTCATCATCAGGCACTCTGATACCGTGAATTTCTGGAATGTCATCATCACCCATTGCGAAAATAGAGCGTCCACGCTTATTATTGTATTTATCGATAGCTTTCTTAATGTACATCGGATCTGAACTTATAACTACAGGGTCCGGGACTCTATACGACTTTCCATCTCCTTCAGAAACTTTCGTACTGACCACTTCAATATACACTGGATTCCTGTCGTTTTTGATCACTGGATTATGTGGATCGAACCTGTAGTTTTTGATAGGACCCCCATAGTCCATCATGCTTGCCGACGTGATGTAGACTTTTTTATTTTCGACTTTCTTTTCGTTGTCATAAGTAGGGTAGTAGCTTGACGTTTCAGGATCAGTTTCTGGCTTTCCTCCGTCTTCTTGGATGTGCGACTCGGGGTAGACGGAGACGGGTGACCAGTTGCCGTACTCCGCTTTGATATCGGCGATCTCACCATTTTTGTTGCGGTTTAGATAATAATCGTAGCCGGCTAAATCGCTGTTGACCGTGCCCATGAAATTGAGTTTTCTCTGGTCTCGGCTTTCGGTTTTATTCTTGTCATCAACTGTCGCATTAAGCCTGATCGCTGCGGTGGTGGGTACAGGGGTGGTGCTGCTAGCGGTACTCGATTTCGAGTCCTTTTTTTTGACTATTAGTTGAGTCACGTGTCCATTCTTCCCCCTGACGTTGAGAGTCTGCGTTTCGTGAGGGTTTAGACTTCTGGATACTTTGAGTTCTGTTCTGGTGGTTTTGGAGGGAAGGATGGTGGTGCGGATGGTTTTGGTGGTAGTGGTGGTGTTCTGGTCGTTGAGGCTGGCGACGGCTACCACCAGCCACAGGATGGCTCCTGCCCGTATCACGGGAAGCATCTGAAACAATATAAATTATGAGAAAAAAATACTCTCAATTCGTAACGCTAATGCATTCATCAACAAATTATTACTGTTCGATTACATAACACAAATGTACAAAGGTATAATGTCGATAAAGTTTTGATATATCTTGCTCGATAATAAGCCTTATACTTTTGAAATAGCGTATGGCTTGTCCCGAGTCTGATTAGTCGATCTTATACAACCCAATCATGGAAGAAACGCTCCGTAATGCAATGATCGTCAGTGAAACCGCCGCAATAGTGGTATTTCGATATTTTATTGATTGATAAGAGAAAGTTGGGAAAATAGACGGACTGCTGAGGATTTCCCACGCAATTACGGAACAATTATGAACTTTTATGAAGTGCTTACCATATAGTAATATTCTATGCTACACCATTATTCATTGGGTAAGAACTACACCTTCTTGTCAGCGTGATATTATTCAGATGATCGATTTGAAACGGCAATCTAGAGAAGACTACTCCACAGATGTCATATAATAATAGTTTTTTCCAAACGTTCGATCGTCTCAACGAATTAATTAATATTAACATGTACTTCTTATTTTAAAACTCGTGTATCACTATCATTGATAATCTACACAATCTTGGCCAATAACAAGTATCTATGGTCCCAGGAGTAGGGGTAATAGAAGGGGGTATACAAAGATAGATGGGCTGTCTTTTTATCTCAACAGATATAATAAATTGTACTTAATTCTATGATTACCCTGTCGGTGGTCCATCACACAGTAAACAATCAAGTGTTAGGGACACCTCGGGACGTAACAGGGGCCCTACCGCCGACGGCGAAGCCGATCTCCATTGGCTTAAAATTAGCTTCATGAGAACTAGAAACGATTTTTACTACCGGGTATGTGTCATATCCAAAATGGCGTTTCCCATCTTAAAAGTGTACACATGTTATGAAACCTATCCGTTCAGTACATTTGACGGTAAAAATCGTTTCTAGTTCTCATGAAGCTATTTTTAAGCCAATGGAGATCGGCTTCGCCGTCGGCGGTAGGGCCCCAGGTCCTGTTACGGGTCGTTACTTCGAGTATCATCGCAGTTTCACTTTCTACGCGTCTGTACAGAGTAATACCTACTGTACTGGTTCTCTGTGGCGCGGTCAACGGCCCACCGCAGCCATAACATAACACATACGTGATTACTACAAAACAGTAGTTACTCTTGGAAAATCTAAAAGCTTATTTTTACGGCGCTTTTCGCGAAAGTGTGAGTGTGAGTGTGCTATGTAGGTACATTATACGGAGTATCTATTGAAAATATTATTGTGTATATTGTTCAATTTAAAAGTTTAAAAAACGAAACTCGTACCCGTACTATTATTTCAGACTGGAAAAGCGGTATGTTACATAAAAAAACTGTAACTTACAGCCGTGCATAGAAGTAGATTCCTTGATATTATGAAATGATTGTTCTCAATTTTTTTTTAATGTATTTTCCCCGATTACTCGAAGGCGCCTGGAACGATTTGATTTTTTTTATTGAAAGGGAAGATTTTTTTATACTTCACAGGTGGTTCCAACGTTATCATGTCAGGATCTGATAATGGAATCCTGGAAAAATCGAGGGAACTCTTCAAATAGCACTCTTGAAGCGATTTGGGTATTTTTAGGGTGTAATTTAGGGTGTATTCAAAAGTACGGAAAACCCCTTATACGATAACGCGTCTGAGTGTCTGTCTGTCTATCCGTCCATCTGTCATTAAAATAGTTGGAATTAATACGTCATCCAGGTAGCTGTATCATACTCTTCATTGAAGTCGGTTTTCTTTTTAGTTTTTAAAATGTACCTAATTATAATCAGTTCTCGTCGACCACTGGCTTGTTTTTTAGTCTATTTGTAGTGGTGGTCTTATACCTTATCAGTTATGAATAGAAGTCCAGGGTGGGTTCCAAAGTAGGCCTATGGGATAGCTTCATGTTTCCTCTAGTCAACAAGGATGGAGGTTGGTTAGACTACATTCATTTGTCGTTTGCTATGCCAGTAAGGGAACGTAGATAAATAGAAAATACTTTATTATATACTCACTAGGAAATAAACATAAAACAAACTTATATATTATCATTGGCGGTCTTATTGATAAAACAGCGATCTCTACCAGACGCGACCGTATCAACGTATCTAGTTCTCTGTCGATGAGTTTAAGTCCAAGGACTACGTTTCATTCGTACTACGTTACGCCTCTGACAAATTTCCACTCAGCTTGGATTTCATGACCTTCGTTTTTGAGATACGATTTATAGTTTTTAAATCCGGAAGTGTGTATGGCTCTTAAAGTTTTTATGGAAAGCCGAGACGGACCTTCCTTGCCATGCAGCTTTCATCAAGAAATTCACACAACACTGACATAATAACAGGTTGTCAGTCGCTATCGATGACATTGTGTTCACTTTTCTCTTTCGCACTACACGAGGCTCTCACGGAATATCTTTTAGAAAACCATTGTTACGTGCAAGTGCCTTTTTGCCGAGTGATATAAGATGTCTTTGACCTAAATGTAGTCATGCTTTGTTTTCCTTTGAGTGGGTATAATTGATTGAGACGATCTCAGGGTTTTTAGAATCGGTATCGGACGGTTTTCACTACAAGAACAATATTTATTTTGCATCTGTGATAAAAGCTTCCGGCATTTTGTTTGTTTCTATTTTTAATATTGGCCATAGAATGACTGCATGGTCCTGTCTTGTATGCGTTATATTTTTTTCTAATGAAGTCATGCGGAGGTCGAAATATAATCATAAAAAAAAAGTTATTTTTGAAAAACAAATTGGAACCGAAATCACTAAAAACTTTAACATAATTAAGTAGGTACATGGAAAGGCGGCACATTTTTTATATAATTTATGTTTGTGTAATAAATGACATAATTGAAACTCGATTTTATCGCTTGTACTTTTTTTTTGTACGTTTACATAAAAAATATGTTCTTTTGATGTAAGCTTCTACCAATCACGATTTACCACCAAAATTAGATTTTGGACAACATGAGATGATGTTGATGAACATTTTTTTAACGACTTTCTGCAGTTATATCTGTGGAATAAATAGCAGAAAATATTGTATGTTTTTTTCTATGAACGATCGTTTTGCCCTTGATCTCTCGCTATAGGCTGATATTAATAATAATATTAACAATAATAATAAAAATAATAATTTATTTATTGTCTCTCACACATGATGATGTTCATATGGAGCGAGTTTTTCCACAAAATACTTCTGCGCACCGCCGGCTTACCAGACGTTTCATTTCTTACCACCAGTGTTGTGATAATTTAGCTCGAACCAGTAGCATAAGCCAGCAATTTAAAATAATATGCGTATTTAAATTTTTGCTTTTCTTTTAAATTTATTTATATTTTCTATAAATTGTACTTAATCGGTTTTTTTAGAAATTTTATTTGTTTAACCCGTTACTTTATTTTGCGGCTATGCTCGACTAGCATCGAAGCTCGAGCTTTTTATTTGGGGTAGTCTGAAAACTAGCCCTGCGTAGACCTTAACTTACGCAGAATATTGCTGATGGAACCCGCTTGCTTATTGTTTAATTTTTGTTGTATTTTCTTTGTATTTATCTAGCAACAAAATATTTTGTATTTGTATTTGTAATTCGTTGCCCGGGATAGACCACAAGGAGGTACACCTTTCCACTGTTTATCAACCCTGGCCACGGTGGTACCATGTAGGCACCTAGGTAATGTACATTACCTATACGATACGTGTACGTCCGTTCGGTTTAATTGTGTCATATTTTCTCCGTACGCTCCAGTTCACCGCGAGAATCAGAGAGCGCGTCACTTTCGCACACTTTTACTAAAATATCACTTTTTGAAATATATTTTTATTTTGCATTGTCTGGGTGAGCTGTTGACATCAAAACGTGCAAATGTGGTAGAGATGGAGCGAGGTTACCCATACGCCACTATCTAACAAAAAAGGCATTTATTCTCTCATCTTAGTCTGTTTCTACATACCTAATGTATGACATATACAATATCTGTCTATTACATAAGATATGTAGAGATATTTATTTTATTCACAGCGCCATCGAGCGCCAAACTATCTTAATATATGGCAAGAAGATTACTCCATGATCATTTTCTAGCGTGCGATAGGTTAAAAAAAGAATGATCAATAATCATATAATCAGTCATTATTCGTGGATCGTGTCAACTTGAATCACAACACACAAGGAAGGCAAGAACCTGACAGTTTTTTGAGGTATCATTCAATTATACATCATTATTATTATACATTGTGTATCCAAAAAGTTTGACGACTCCGTGGTCTAGTGATGAACCACTTACCTATTTCAGATCCAGAGTACAATATTGTGTATAGTTTGGTTGATGGTAGGACTTTGTTTAAGTCAGCCTGGCTAGCTACCACCTTCTTACCAAATTCTGTCGCCATAACTACAATTTTAAAATTGTTGTTCCGGCATTTACAGTTAAGTTAGCCAGTTACTCAGTTTTTTGAGGATTCCGGGTGAAGTGTGCCTCCACCTTCGGCCTTATCTAGGAGATGAAGGCCAAGCGCTTCCGAGTCGTATAAAAAAAAAGATTTTAGTCCGTGGCTAGTAGGTACGGACTAAAAACTTTTTGATTAAACTTTTCACACTAAGTCACGTTAGTTTACTATTATCTAACTGGCCTAACAGCTAAGTTGGTATTGGTAGAGCTCGCCTTATCTGCGCTGTAAGTTTTGAGGTTGTAGGAAAGATTCCCGTCGAGGACAAACATTTGTGTGATAAATATATCTGCATGTTTTATTAAGGTTCATAAGTGAGTATTTACAAAAAAGTAGTTACCTATATAAGTATTTATATTCTCCGTAACCTCGCTTCCATTTACAAACTTTGTTTAGTTGGTTGGGCTAAGATGTCGCCATGTAAAATAATAGTTGGTAGGTACCTATATCCTATATTATAAACTAGATTAGTTGATCAAAATGCAAATGAGTCTTTGAACAGTTCGGATGCTTTGTCTTGTGAAATGTATACAAAAGATGTGTCAGTCATTATTGCGTCAGTCAAAATATTAGTCCTCGCACAATGCTACGCCATTATTCAATTCGATAAACGCATATTATGTAGGCAAACACCTGACAATAGGCCTATACATAAACTTTCTTATCTCTATAAGAATACGGTCGACAATGGCCTATGCGGTTGGATTTAGTAGAGCGTGGCAAATCGTTGAATATATTTGGTCTCGAGGTTGCAATTATTGTGTTTATACAGCTGTACTGGAAACGGAAATGAGCTAACTTAAATGCTTAACTCTTTGAATGTATCTTTATCCTAGTTCCGAAAAAACAGTAATTGCCTACACTCATATTTATTCGAAGTAATATAAAAAAAACAAAAACTGTTAATTTCGTACAGCAAGATCCATAATTCCATAGATGTTAGTAAGTAAGTACCTAAATGGAATTACTTAAAGTAAGGTCCATATGCCACGGATGATCACAAAGGAGAGGAAAAAGTTCCTGTAATCACTCTGCACAAGACTCTTCCACAACGGTGACGTGTAACAGTCCGATATGAACTCATTAGGTACGTAGGTATTGTTTTAATTATTTTTAAACCACAGTAAGTCTGTCAGTAAGTCTAACACTTGTTTGAAAAGCACATGTAAAGTACCTACGTACTCGAAAGTACTTCGTTATCTTACGTACTTGTGGATTAGTAACCATTATTTTCTAATACTTGGTACAGTATTAGGAATCTAAGTCTTATCTAAGTCTATCGCCATATCAACCCATAACATTCCAGGTAAAGTGCGTTTTCTTCCCCTGTTCACCTTCGGCCTTATCATAACATGAAACCAGATGAGATAAAGGCCAAACGTATCCCCGTCCTTTCTTCTCTATTCGATAGGTTAAGGATGTGCGTGGATTGTCGGTTACTTAGGTGACTCCTCCCAGGTGCCATCAACAACACGGAAAATTTGATAAGTACCTACTCATGCAAATAAATATACAATAATGCAAACAGTGAACAGTGCATTGAGAGAACAATGTGGTGTGAAAGAGGATGTAGTGACAAAGATTGAGAAAGGAATACTAAAAAGGTTTGCACACGTAGAGAGGATGGATGAAAGCAGGTTGACGAAGCAAGTATATATGTCAAGTGTGAATGGTGAAGTTGGGAGGAGAAGACCTCGGCGGACGTTCTCTGATCAAATTGGAGATGTTCTTGAGAAAGGCCAGTTCAGAAGTACCCTAAACCGTCGAGCATGTATGAAGAAAGTGATGAGAGTGAATGAGGCAAAAGAGGTGTGCAACCCCTTTGGGAAACGGGCATGAGTCTATGTTTGTATGAACTAATGCAGTACCTACTCGTACTTATCATTTTTTTTTGTATTAATGATAGTCAAGCGTTTGAGTAAAGAACAACAAACTTGTTTTCACTCAAACTTTTGTTTGAGTGAAAACAAGCAAAGATGTGGCCTAAAATGGAGCACTTGGAGAATTGGATGATAATAAACTTTTTTTTAATAAAAATGGATCCGACTTCACTATTAAAAACTTAAAAATAACTCAACATACAACATACTAAGTGTAAGTTCATATAATTTGAAGTTCGTTGTAAAACCTACGACACCACGACGTCTCCGGCGCCCTATTTAAATAATACAGGATTCTGGGAAATATCTACGTAATGATGGAAACGAAGATAAATACACAATACAGTTAAAAATCGGTTCCTACTATAGTGCAGACAGGATAATGGGAACGATCGTTCCAGTTATCCTGTTTCTTTATTTGAAAGCCAAACTACTGAACTGATTTTGATAAAAAATCTATGGGATTGGTCCCTCAACTCAACTCCGACCCGAGTAAGAAAAATATATTTTCATATACGAATCGACTGATACCAGAACAAACATGTTGCCGAATTGAGAACCTTCTCCTTTTTTTGAAGTCGGTTAAAACGCCAAGAATAGTGGGATTAAATTATTCTAAGAGTGAACTTTTCAATTGCTCTTGACAGCTAGGCCATGGAATAAATCCATCAGCACGCGATCCGAAGGTGGTCTTGCTTCACTGATTTATATTAAAGTAAGGAATGAAACAAGGAAACTAACCGACAAAGCGCGGTCGTTAATAGGTCATTGGTTAATTGCCAATACACAGTGAGGTTTTATTGGACCGCTAACTAAGAATTTATTAGTTAGGTTGCCTTCCTTAACTCCTTGACTACTAACTCTTACACATGCGTGTGGTGCGCGACGCTTTCCCACAGCAGTCAACGAGATTAGTACTTTTATTTAATCGCGCAGGTCCTTTTCTTTGTTTGGGCCTTTGCCAGGCGTCTGAAATTTTTAATTTTGTTTACCTCAATTGCGCTTGGCCCTCAAATGACAAGATACTACTAAATTTAGTACCCTTGTCGCGGTGTTCATCGTAGGTCATGCAATCTATGGCCAAAACTCAACACTAAATAGAATATGTTCATACAACCGTATTTATAATTATGTTGACATCCTCCTTTCCTCAGCCTCTTTTATAAGAAACTGTGAAGAGACTACGTAATTTACAAATGCAGATTAAAATTAATGTAATGTTCTTCGTTAGTATATATATATTTTTTTTTTCATTTAATTGATAATTTTGTATTTTTATATATTAGGTCCTTACATATGAAATTGGCGTTTTGTATGGGAGGAACATAAAGGCAATTTTTTCATATTAAAATATATTTTATTAATCAAAGTATGTACCATTGCTATCTATACACTTTTGCCATCTTATAGGTAGTTCATTGATCCCTTTACTAAAAAAACCATTCGGACGGGAATCAATGAAATCTTTGAAAGCGGTTTGGACTGCCTCATCGGAATTGAATTTTTTTCCTTGCAAGAAGTTATCCAAATTTCGAAAAAAATGGTAATCTATTGGAGCAAGGTCCGGAGAGTACGGTGGATGTCTTAGACATTCCAATTGAAGCTCCTCTAATTTGGTAGTCGTCTGTTGGGCCGTGTGTGGTCTAGCGTTGTCTTGAAGCAGCAGTGGCGTAGAGCGATTGAAAAGTCTCGGTTGTTTAACATCGAGCTTTTCCATCATGGTTTGCAGTTGCTGACAATAGACATCAGCCGTAATCGTCTGACCAGATTTAAGAAAGCTATAGTGTACGACACCGGCACTAGTCCACCAAACGCTTACAAGTAACTTTTTTTGAGTCAATTTTCGCTTGGGGCAAGATTTTGCTGGTTCACCAGGGTTCAGCCATTGCGATGAGCGTTTACGATTATCGTACAGGATCCACTTTTCATCACATGTAATGATCCGATTTAAAATTCCTTCATTATTGTGCCGGTTGAGTAATGTAACGCAGCAGTCGACGCGCGTTTGTCGGTTTGCTTCACTCAATTCATGAGGTACCCACCTTTCAAGCTTTTTCACCTTCCCAATTTGCTTCAAGTGGATTAAAACGGTTTGTCACTAACACCGCAGCCTGCAGCTAACTGTGATGTGGTTTGCGATGGATCTGCTTCCACAATAGCCTTCAATTCATCATTATCGACCTTGGTCTCCGGCCGTCCACGGGGCTTGTTCTGCAGGTCGAAATTTCCAGAACGAAAGCGTTGAAACCAAAAACGCACCGTGTTTTCTTTTGCGACACCACCACCATACACATCATTAATCCTTCGAGCCGTTTCTGCAGCACTGGTGCCACGGTGGAACTCGTATTCGTAAATAATGCGATATTTTAAGTTTTCCATTTTGTGAAATGAGTGACGCAGAAAAAAAAGCAAAAGAGAAAAAAACAAATGAATTACGGTTTTCGAAACACAAATGCATGAGTAAATAGCTGTTTAAATTTGAATTTGGAATTCCTAACCAAAGAGGAGATATTTAAGATCAAAGTGGCCAGTACGACAAAACGCCAATTTCATATGTAAGGACCTAATATATTAGTAGTTATTATTGTGATGTTTTTATTACATGGTGTGTTTTCATCGAAAAGGTCTTGCACTTATGTATTTTTTATGTACTGTAAACTTGTTAGTGATTTAAATAAGATTAGTTATTTATTTGTGCAATGTCCAGTTTCGAAAAAAAAAGGATCCCGTGACCGATGACGGACCGAAGACGAAGTACGGCTGAGTAGTGTAGACTCGACGCTCTTTGGTAAATAGATCACAGACTATGTCAAGATACTAGTACAGATCATAAAGAAAAAAGGTCTGTTATATCTTTTGCAAGAACATAATTGCATCAGTTGGCAATTGTTTGTTTACAAGTTGTTGTAAATAAAAGTCCATAGGTTTTACTAAGTGAAGGTCTGTATTTCAATAAATATATTGGCATATCTACAGACATAGCTTTAAGCTATATAATAATGTTGTCATTTTTATATGACCGAAGCCAATGCCGGCCTCATCATCATAGTCACGTAATCATCTTCTTTGACCAAGTGCTGGTCTTTCTGTACATGTACTATTTGGTTGGGTGGCTAAGTAATTAACACTGCAATTAAGTTTGAATTAACCGATTGTTGTAGATAAGTGATTATTTGTTTTAATTGTGTGCGAGCGTAATTAGGGTAACGCCGTAACATGTTTTATTTACATAGGTGCATGGGTAAATGATTTACCTTCGTGGTTTTGGAGAAAGTACTTTTAGAAATTCAGCACTTGCTCACACAAAGCTTCAAAGTGAGGTTAATTGTTATTTAATTACGTTTGTATTGTTGTCTTTGTATGCAATAACTTGTTCATTCTTTCATCCACTCATTCATTTATCAATGGAAAAAACAGTTTTAACGTCCATTTGTACTCTCTAATAACTAATAATCTATATCAATGCCAAGGATTAGTACGTTCGTGATCGTGGTAACGATATAATTGCTAGTTTGAATGCGTGACTGTTTGTATAAAGCCCACTGAACTGACATTACGGAAATTATAGATTTTGCAATTGCCTTTCAAATACAAATACACCTTTTACGTATTATATATGATAGCAATATGGCTTAGAATAGCAATATTTACATAAGTAAACCTATGTAAAATATGTAAGATGATTGCGTTGAATTAAAAAAATTATACATGAAAAAAGAATGTACGTAGGTACATACTGATCCAAATGCTGACTGATACCAAAACTGTGTGCCAACTGATGCAATTGCTGCTTTGAATATAATCAGAAACAAAAAAAAAAACTATCGGTAAGTGATGTTAAAAATATGGCGGTATTTTTACCGCCATATTTCAAACATCAAACGCCTTCGGCTTCGGCCAGTACGTCCGAACGTGCCCAAAATCGGAAGTATTATATTACTGTTATACTCTTTGATTGTGATGTACAGTAGAACAAGTAGGTATTGCGTAATCGCGCGGAAATCAACGAACAAAATAAGAAAGCATCGCATTCCATTATAATTACAAAATCGGAATCGGAGTTGTCCGGCCGCGCCGCCGCCGCCGCCACTGCGCCGGCGCAGTGAAAGCAGTTGCGTCATATTACGAGGCGCGAGTGCATTCGATATCCAAACTTGCGCCAACCTTGCAAACTGTCACGACTTTTGACATTTTGTGTCATTGACATAAATTATGATTTCATACCCAAAGTATGAAACTATCAGCCAACGGGGCTCAGCTCAGACGATCTAAGACCCTCGCGGCCCCGTGAAATCCTGGGCATACCCGACTCTCCAAAATGTAGTCGTAGAGGTGCGAACTGAAGTGAAGCCCAAAAAATCAGCGAAAGGTTGCCCTAGAGGAACTCCTATTCGCCTCGAAAGAAGATGCCAGGGCAAAAAGCACCAGAAGGAGGCCCTTGGCAGCAGCTAAACCTCTAATGGCTGCTGCCGACCTGATTGATTGACCCACCTTTTTATAAGTTCATCAATCGGCGGATGAGGGCCTCAACTCTACCTGGCGCTATTTGCCTTTGCGTCTCGAGGTCATGGGGCATTGCAGTTACCTACCTCTTGTAAACATTTTAGATAGACGAATAATAGCAATTCGTCTGTCTAAAATATTTTTTTAACCATTGTAAGTAACCAGTTGGATTCATAGAGACAACGTATTGTATTAATAAAACGTTTTTTTTTTATTGTACGACGGGGAAACGCTTGGCCTTCATCTCACCTGGTAACGTTCATACAAATTAATCAAAAAACCGGCCAATAACGAGTTTTATTGTAAAATCATGAAATTGGTATCGCCGCCGGTGTGTTAGCTGAGTGATATAACGATCTTTTGCAGCCACACCACAAATTATTTCATAACCATGCTTTTTCTAATTTGAATAACAAATGAGGTTAATTGGGACTCGTTAGTCGGTCAATTTGCATAATTCAAATCATGAATGCCTCATTTTATGACTTACCTACTGTTTACTTCTGCTGAGACTTTTTTGACTTATAGGAAAGATTGAGTGCAACGATGACCAAGTCGGGAATCGAACCTAATATGATATGAGGGATACGCGTGATAAAGTGCACAACAATGGTCTTTGTGACATTTTAAATACACCAAACAATAAAAAAAATAGAAAAACACCATTATAATGAATGGAATGCAATGCCAAATAGATTAGAATCAAACTTTATTTGTATTTTAGCGGTCGACGTATTTCCCGTCAGTTATCGAAGTGGGCCATCTACCCATTTCGTTTATTTATCTATATAGGTACCTATCTACTTACGTAATTTTTAGACATGTTTTTGAATCACGAAATCAATGATCAAGATAATATTATCAAGGAAAAATATAATTTCGATATTTGTCCTCCTGTGTACGCCAGTGCTATTGAAAGGATTGAGCTGAAATTTTGCACATATGTTGCTCTAGACCAATAAGGGGACATAATGCTACTTATAAACACATAAATAAGTTCCTGTGGAATGGGAATGGGACGTTAAATATCGCCATACAAAACTGATTCGTTCTATTTTTTTTCTTCACGCAAAAGCCGCTGATAGCTTTTTTTTATTTTTTTTATTGTACGACGGGTAAGCACTTGGCCTTCATCTCACCTGGTAACAAGTTGAGATAAGGCCAAAGGTGGAGGCGCACTTCACCCGGAATCCTCAACAAACTGAGGAACTGGCTATCTTACCTCTGAATGCCGGAACACAACAATTTTAGAAATGTTATTATGGCGACAGAATTAGGTAACATGGTGGTGGCTAGCCAGGCGGACTTAAACAAAGTCCTACCACCAACCAAACCAAGCACAATATATTGTACTCCCCATAGGGATCGAACCCGCGACCTCTGGATCTGAAATCGGTTGTTTGAACCACTAGACCACAGAGGCGGTTAAAAGAAGAAGCTAGTAAATTAATATTTGTATGCGCTATTATGTGTTATACGACAAAATATGATCAGTAACACCAAGGTAGCTAGCTCGTCACGCCTACGGCGTCTTTTGGTACTACACGTCGTTGAATGGCCGATTCATTTCGATCGATTTTCCAGGTGAGATGAAGGCCAAGCGTTTCCCGCGAAAAAAATCCCAAAACTATAAAATTAATTTATCATAACTTATGATGGCCTAGTGCCTGTATTTTTTTAAATTTTATGTATTGTCGCGTTTATTGTTCGTAATTATAACTTGTGAAATACCTGGTGCCTGTTTTTTTTTTATTGTACTCGCGTTTATTGTATTGTGCTCCCTAGAGTCTGTCATCCATGGACTTCCATGGATACATGGACGTCAACCGGCAATTTTTTTTCTGATGACTTGATGATGATCTCTTTTTTTTGTTTTTATTGTTGATAGTCAAGCGTTTGACCACCAGCTTACATGTAAAATAAGTAAAGATGTGGCCAAGATGGAGCACGCTTGCCTAAAAGGAACCTATTTACTCTGGACTTGAAGACTCCAAGATTGTACTCGTGCGGAAAAACCGACGAAGGCAAGGCATTCCATTCTTTACCAGTATTAATGATAAAGGTAGAGGCGAAACGATGTGTTCGGCACAATGGAACATTTACAAGGTACGGGTTGTAGCCAGCCCTACGTCTGCTAGTCCGGTGGTGGAAAGGGGATGGAAGGATTAGGTCAAAGATATCGTGTACTCGCCGAAGTGGAATTTATAGAACACAGAAAGCCTGACATCCTGTGTGCCCGTAATTTCACCGGAAACCATACACTTCAAACCGAAACACAGCAATGCTGTGTTTGTGCTTGCACGGACAAGCCCTTTCACAAGGAACTCTACTACTCTTAAAATATGTATGAGTATGCATCATTCACGAGGGCTCGTTTAGTTTAATCAACAGCTAAATTGAGCTGGATGATGTGGATGTCTTCAATTACCATAACATTAATCACATTCACGAAATTCACTTATGCAACCTTAATATATTTAAGTAAGAACTATTTAGGTCCCTAGAATATTAATGTCATGTACTTACCTATTGATTTTTATTTTCATTGATAATTTATATTTTCATTGACGCCTAAATGTTAAGTTGTTAAGACATCGTAAAACTTAAAAATAACAAAAAAAAAAATATGTGGAAAAGATAGTCAGTTCCCCAGTCCGTTGAGCATTCCAGGTGAAGTGCTCTTGCACCTTCGGCTTTATCATTACTTGGCATCATGCGAGATGAAGGTTACATTGAAATAATCAGTGCATAGGTAGGTACAGTATGGCCCAATCCACTTCTGTCAACCTTAATCAAAATAGCTATCTCAAGAATTGTGCAAAGTTACATTGACTTTTTAGATCCTGTAAGTTCCCAATGTTTTGCGCGGGCGCCCCAGTTATCGATGACGTAAACGCCTGGGAACCATTCCACTCCAACTCATACGCAACTTGCACAATGCCTTTTACGATTTGTCGCGGGTACAGAACCAATAGCGCGTGTAATTAGCGACAGACGCTATTGTTGGACGCAAATGTTCGCAAATTAGCGAATAATGCATGTAATTCTGCCAATGAACCTTCTGTTAAATATTTGTGTGAATAGTTGACCCCGCGCGCTGGATTATTTGTTTTGTTTGAAAGCAAACGCGAGGTGAAGATAGGTGACCTTACATATTTTAATACTTTACGGGAGTTCGTCACGCTCTTGACGCTTTGTATTTGCTGCCTTCAGGCGTTTAAAGACCCTGGTGGTCTGGATATACTAATCAGCGTGCTCAGATAGAAGGTTCAACAGCAACAGGTCAGTCAGTAGTAGTTCTGCTTCCCTGCGCGGGTTTATATACCAGGATAAATATTTGTTTGGTGAATATAGATGTTAGTTTTGTGTGTGGATGTCATATGGATACTGTACAAAAAAATCATGGTCATTATCATAATTACGTTTTAATAACTAAAAAGAAAACCGACTTCAATGAAGTGTATGATACAATTTCGTTTACCTGATGACGTATTTTTTCCAATTATTTTGATGACAGACGGACGAACAGACAGACAGACTCGTGATCCTATATGGGATCCGTTTTTTCCTTACTTTTGAGGTAATACACCCAAATTGCTTCAAGTGTGCCTATAATATTTGAAGAGTTCCCTCGATTTCTCCAGGATCCCATCATCAGATCCTGACCTGATGTCAATGGGAACATCTGTGAAGTATACCGTCTCAAACAAAAAAAATAATTCCAAATCGGTCCAGGCATCTTCGAGTAATCGGGGAACATACATAAAAAAAAAGATTCCGACGAATTGAGAACCTCCTCCTTTTTTTTAAAGTCGGTTAATTATAAAAAAAGTATTCATTCTCATTTATCTCTAGTTCCCTTAAAACAAGCATTGCTTAATTTCGGGCCAGATGACGTTGCGTAAAATGTCTAGTAACATAATGTATATTTACGGAACTAAAGGTATATAAAGCCTAAATTACCATTACGCAATTTCGTGAAATGTAGACATTAAGTTGTTAGTGGTTATTGTAGTTACCAGACAATTTAGATTTTTTTAAGGCAACACCAACACAGATTACTGATGGGGGTCATCTAGCCTTTCTCGTACTCACTACTCATACACCGTGTGATTTTCTAAGCAACCAACCATCGAGCTAAAAAGAGTTCGATTGAATTTCTACGTACTAATCCAACCTGACCTACTTATTTTAGTAGCACGCAGTGTAAATCTAATCGTCATGTTTGGAAGCAGAAGTGCGTTTTAAGTTTTCGTAATGATGATTTATAGAAAAAGAGAATTGACTTTAATCGCGCTTTTCATAAGAATTGGTGTCAATTAAATTGAACTGGTAGCAAAGAACTACTGAGAGCTACGAACAAGTGGGTCTGACTCGCAGCATGACTGGGGGATTACTGGACGTTATGGAGTTGTGGGTCTGACCCTGAGCTTAAACGGGAGATTACTGGAAGCTATGTAGTATTGTGTCTTACTTGCAGCATGAACGGGGATTACTGGAAGTTATGGAGTAGTGGGTCTGACCCGCATCTTACACGGGAGATTACTGGAAGTTATGGAGTAATGGGTCTGACCCGCACCTTAAACGGGGGATTACTAGAAGCTATCCAGTAGTGGGTCTGACCTGCAGCTTAAACGGGGGATGACTAGAAGTTATCCAGTAATGGGTCTTACCCGCAGCTTAAACGGGGGATTACTGGAAGTTATCGCGTAGTGAGTAGTGGGTCTGGCCCATAGCCCAAATGGGAGATTACTGGAAGTTATCGAGTAGTGGGTCTTAACCGCCGCTTGAATGAATGACTACTGGAAGTTATAGTATTACCCTATCTTTTCTCGCTTACAATGTTTTTAAGAGCAGGAGCGTGTTAACATATTTTGAACCGAGGGTATGTGCCGAACGTAAGTTTTCAGAGGACGGAGCCTTGACTACCTCCAAGCAGGCGATTCTTAAAACGATCAACGCTCCAGTGATCTGAGATGAATCTCTAAAGGGAAAAAATGGTGTTATTTTTCTTGCTTACAATGTCCTTGAAATTAAGAGCGCGTTTAAATCTTTTGTATGGAAAATCTTCACCATACTTCACACAAAAATTGGTATCACTGTGTACCACAATTTGGACTGATGAAGACATCTTTGAAGGCATATGAGCTCAAGGCTCTCTTGGGAGATGGCCATGCACTGTCCTGTACCTTTTAAGAACTGTGATAGTACTGCAGCGAAACCATGGAGTAGCGCTCCCAGAGACCAAATTTCCCCTCAAATCACGGAAAATGAGTCACTTGACTGCAAAAGGACATATAAATTAACTCAATAAGGCCTACGGACTCAAAGTAAGTTTAAAGTAAGATTTGCACTTGACTGCAAAAACACATATAAATTAACTCAATAAGGCCTACGGACTCAAAGTAAGTTTTTTTTTTTTTTTCGAATTGCTACTAATACTTATCCTTGGCTCTTACGTCTCAATAAGGTCTCATTCATTGGAACGTGTATCATGAGAGATGATAGATGATGTTATATGATATATAGATGCATAGAGATGCCATGTTAGCAGTTTGCGAAAGGCTATGAAGCCTAGAGCTACCTTTTGAATAACTTTCATGATGTTTCAACATATTGCCGTTTGCATTCTGCGGGAGCTAGTGTAGGAGCTCATGCATTATGTATAATGGTCTTTAGGTCAATGATGCTTGCAGCCCGTATTCTCATCACGTATTCATGGGAATACTAGCTTATGCTTGCGGTCTCACCCGTATGGTTCCCGGATTCTTTAAACGCCTCTGTGGTCTAGTGGTGCGCCCACCGGCGACAGATCCAGAGGTCGCGGTGTCGATTCCCAAGGCAAGTACATTATTGTGCGTGGTTTGGCTGGTGGAGAACTTTGTTTAAGTCCGCCTGGCTAACTACCACCATCTTATCTAATCTGCCACCTTAACAAACATTCTAAAATTGTTGTTTTCGATTTTCATTTGGAGGTAAGATAGCCAGTTCCTCAGATTGTTAAAGGTTCCGGGTAAAGTGCGCTTCCACCTTTGGTCTTATCATGACTTGAAAATCAGGTGAGATGAAGACCTAGCATTTCCCCATATACAATAAAAAAAACTATAAAATTAGACTATACATTTTTGCTAGACCAAAAAAAAAAACTTAATAGGTACATTCAGTGGCATGATGGCGCGATGTTTAATATCCCATTCCCATCCCACAGGAATTTATTTATTAGATAAAAAGGAGCCTCGTTTCCTTTCTAGAGAAACATATGTTCAAAGTTTCAGCATCATCCATTAAAAAGTTTTGATGTGAAGACAATCATACATCCAGACAAACTTTCATTTTTATAATATTAGTGTAATGTAATGTGAGTGGTTGTAAAATGTAAGGTAAAATGTTTTCAATATTAGGTAAGTAAGTCATAGGTATTATATCACTCTGAATATAAAAAAAACGTACTTTGCCAGTTTTGGATATAGGCAAGTTAGTCATGTTACTCCACTTTCATTGTAAAAAATAATAATTTATACTTTATCAGTTTTGCTACATAGCAATATCTTTCAGGATACCTCTGGGTAAACTCGTTGCATTGTAGATTATATCCTTGCCTGTAGACCCTGTGCAAGTTTTGAGGTCAAGAACTTACTTACCCAAAAAATCTTCGCATGGAGAAAATATACCTGTGTATTTTTTGTATTTTGTCATTTTCAATGGTTTTTGAAAAAACAAACAAACAAAGATGCGCTTGCGCTGCGAACGGCAACGATGCGTGAAAGTGCGACCTTTTCCTCTATAAATGCATTTTCTACTTTCAATTGGCATTACTCAAGATCATAAAAATAGGATTCTTACATATTGATCATATAAATTGAAATTACACATCACAAAAACAAATTATGAAATTACGCAACTCACCGTCGGAAATGTCCCGCGTATAGAAAGTGAAAACGGTCAACGCAGGCGCATGCTACACTACACTCTCACTTAGGTTCAACTCCTTGCACTTTCAAAAATCTAAATTAAAAAAATTCAAAGTTCGATCACAGAATTCGCGGTTTGAAATTTTTTGAAATTCGAGCGCGATTCTTTTTTTTCCCGTGGCACACGCGGGCTGGTCGAATGCAGTTCGAGCTACAAGTGTGGCTCGCGCCAACGGAGAGATCGCTAGAGTTGTGTAACTGCCGCTGGTAGGGACTGATTTGGGTTATGGGTTGGAATGTCTGTGGTTGATAATGCCATGTAACAGGTGTTAATGTTACTAGTTTTAAGAATGACGTAGAATGTAGGTTACCTCTTATAGTCTCCAAAATTGCTAATTACAGTTCAAGATACTTATATCTTGATGAAGTGAAAAGCTTTTGGAGCTTTAAAATTTCCGAGTCTAAATTATGTTATTTTGAGAGGTATTGTAATGGTGAGATTCGTAATTCGACACGTCCTCGTCAGACATTTACTATGTACGTGACCTACGGAGTGCTGTCATTTTCTTTTTATTTCGATTATTTTCATAGGTTTGTTCTAATAATCATGGTAAAATAGTTTTAGGGACTTTATAAGGAACTCGCGCATAAGTTAATTTAGTGTCTTCATCGATTGATGTATTTTAAAACTCGGGAAATTTTAAAGATAATAGTAGATCCTCCGGGCTTTTAGTGTCTGCAGGCAGCACCAGCAGGCGACTTCGACAAGTGATAATAGGTATACATACTGGTTCCTATTTATTTATTTATTTAATTAGAACGGCACAACAACCAATTACACAAATTAATTTAAAATCAATAATAGTAAATTTTTAGGTACATAGAAATGTTACACAGAAATAAATTTAATAATATTGAATCAAAAATAAAATCTTAAAATTTAGAATTAAAATAAGATAGAATTCAAGATTAATCATTACGATATATTTTTTTTCTACAACAAAAAAAAATCGAAAGTATGAATTGTATTTTGTTATATTTATGCAACCACTGGGCCAAATTTGATGATCAAAACGTCTCAGGAAGGACTTAATATAAGCCACAAGTGGCCAATTTCGATTTATTCACTTAAAACATTTTGCTCTGTGCAATCTATCTTAGATGTTGCTACAACCACAGTGGGTAGTACACGATTTTATATACCTGTACCTGTACCTGTACCTGTACCTGTACATGTACCTGTACCTGTACCTGTACCTGTACCTGTACCTGTACCTGTACCTGTACCTGTAGGTACCTATATGGTGTTGCTGCCTGCAGTCAGCTACGTATGGATTTATACCTATCTATTAGAACGCGAGGGATGGTTTTTCATAAATTGTAGCTTGGAAGAACACTTACAACATTTTAATTGAAAAAAATGAGGATTTTAGCAAATATGTTCTATTTCCTAATGTACGCTCGTCGGTTCCAAACGCCCAACTACTGCCCATCAGTATTCAATATATCAATGAGCTTTTTCAACATATTTGCTATCCGTACCTCAATGCACACATGCATAGATTTGATGACGCAACGAGTCGATTACAGGAGAAAACTCGCACGAGGCCTGTCCGGTCGCACTTAGCCGGACCGGTCGCGGGCCGGACATAACCACAGATAAGGAGGCATTATTGTATTATATTGCAGGACCTCCTTCTTAAAATGTCACTTTGAAAATGATAAACAAATTGCTCAACGCAACTTGGAAGTCTACAAAGAATTTGTTGGGATTATTAATTTGGTTGTGTTGTGACTATGAAAGTAGTAAGTTGGTTGATGTTCCATTTATAACTACTTTCAAAATTATTTTATACGCACTGCAACATTGAACATCTAACGGTCACGGAAAATGGCAATCGACCCAGAGGGCGGAGCCGTACCAGATGGATTGACCACAGATTCGTGATACTTTGTATACGAAATTTCACGTAGGCAGAGGGAAGAGACTCCACCAAGGACAGATGTAGCAGGCAGACACAGTGTCTGAACCAAACTTATTCCACAGGAGATCACGACTCTCAGTAATGAGGACTACAATTTGAGGAAGACGATACTTAGGTACTGCAAAAACTTGGAATAAGCTTCCAGTATCCGTACGTAGTATATCCACTGTCTTACGACACTAATGTCTGCGAGATGAGAATCAATAGGCACCTTCAGGGTAGACTTCCTCCATTATTGACCTCATTCCTGCATTATGCTAGTTTTAAAGTCAAAAGCTGATCCATTAAAAAACATTAACATGCTTCGTAACCTTTGCGTACTCTTTTGATCTCTATTATAGGTACTGCTGTATTATATCAATTTTGGCATAAAACTGTTTGGACGTCGGCTTGTAGACCGGAGATACGTCGCGTGCGGGGCCGGACACGACTGTAGACCGGACTTACAACTCAGAATTGCTCTTTGGACTGACGAATAACTTTTTATCGAAACAGTTAAAGTTACATGGTATTTTGACAAGGATATCCGGCTGCTGAAAAGTTCTTGCGGGACGATCAAAATCACGTATTTCTGAGCAACTCTCTTATTGTTGACCGTCTTCAATGACAACAAAAACTCACATCACATTTACGGCCATAAAAAAAACATTAATTTCACACAACGCCATGTAGCCCCAAATCCAGTATCCAGTACCTAAAATGGGAACTAAATAACGGATAGGATAATGTTGTTTTTTTTTTTCACAAAAACAAAACACAACACATTACCTACAAACATATATCACACAAATTTTACAAAGCTGTGGGGTTGGTAAAGGCTAGAAAAGCTCCTCAGTTTGTAATTATTTTACAAATACGGTTAACGTACGCTGCCGCCACGTCCATCCGCTTCTGACTTCAGGGTGGCTTCAAGATAGTTATTAAGCTTTGTGGCTTTCTGAAGTAAAAACATCGTGCTCTTTAGAAGTAATACTTAGTGCAGTTATTTTGATTCGAGAAAAAATGGGTAAGTACTTTTTATCGCGCATTTTACTAAAATTTTATCCAAACGTTTCGGTCGGGTTGCACCAGTCGTTGTTGCGGGAATTAAATGCAGGTAAAATAGCCGTATATAAATACATATCATGTATATAATAAATACCCATGTTTCTGAATCAAAATAATGTGTTCTATTCGCTAAAGTATAAAAAATACTATACTATAGTACGCGACAACATCCTATTGCCGAACACTATTTGACTCTTTTCAAGGTTTTTATTGTCCATCATCATCATGAACATCTCGTACTCCCTTGGTGTTGATTCTCCTCCTAAAATGACTTAGTCTTGAATACGTTCACTTTTTTTAAAATTATTTCAAACAGACAAACTGTAGTGTTGCAATGTTAACTTTACAAAAAATGTGTACACATTGGGAAGTCAATTATCATAATTTAGAGTTACTTTGCCACCGTAGCTATGTTATAGTCACATCCGTTAGTACATTGGTCGATCGATCACTGCCGCATCAACTGCGCGCGCGCCGTGGCGGTGTCATAAGCGGTGTCATCTCGCTTTCTACTCGATCTGTTTTTGTTTGCATTACTCTGTTACTCAACGCCATGTCTTGTTTTTTTAGTGGAGGTTACAGTTTGGACTGAATGTAATGGTTGATTGAATTTAAGATTTGTTTGCGAAAATACGTAACATTTGAATCCACCTGACTTTACGATGATTTGAAAGAAGTTTATTGCCAGTTTTTTTTTTAAATAAAAGTAGGTACTACCAATTACTTACTTGACCTTCGGTACAGGACTATTAGAGTAAGCACAAGTTTTCTAGGAGAAATAGTAAATTGCGGCCATTTGTATTTATTACTCAGGTGATTCGGTCTGTAGGTAAGGCATAGGTACCTACCTAAGTATCTATTCCAAAATACAAAAAAACATTTTTTTTTTTTTTTAAGATTTGTTTTGGGTATTTTACTGGTTAATTCCATTTTCATGGTTAATTACATTAACCAATGCTCGAAATCAAACTTGGATTAATAAATACATAGATACTGTATTGTATTGAGTGGACAAGACTCATCTTCTCATTTGCTGTCATTACTAGTAGTAACCCGAGAAAAAAATCGTGTTTGTCCCCTGAGCATGCAGACCAAGCTGTTGGCAGCCAAGTCGGAGCTAACTGAGCTCACTGAGGCTCATAAGCAGCTTCTTCAAGAGCAGGATGAGAGTGAGGCTGAGATGTTGGTGATTCTCGGCCAGAACAAGACTCTCAAGAGACAACTTGCAGATTTGCACAGCAAATATGAAGACTTATTGTTTGATCATGACCGCATCCAGTCAATGCTGAGTTCAGCGGACAAATGTTATGAAACTTATGAACTAGTGCTTCAACAAAATAAAGACCTGCAGCAAGAACTAAATCAGTGCAGATCTAAAATTGACAATCTAGAATTAAGTCATAATAATATGCCCTCTGCAACCAACTTCAAAAGTCTGGATCTTCAGACAGAACTTCAAAACAGTGAGGCAGGCTTCTCTGTTATTAATCTCACCACACCAAACAGAATCTCATCATTAAGAGGAAGTAATAAAATAAAAAAATATTTAAAATTAAGTAGCTTTATAAAAAAATCTGAAAAGAAATTAAAAAAACACAAAAATGTATTTAGCGTTGCACAATTGAGTAAACAGAAATGTAATTTAACTGAGGAACTAGAATCTTGCTACAGCTTACTTGGACGGAACTCTAAAGAAATAAAATACATGTCAGACAAAATAGAAAGTTTGGAAAGGTCTTTACATGAGTTGACAGTGAAATACCAAAAAGCTAAGCAAGATTCCACTGAAAATATAAAAAAAATGAATAGTATTGTGGAAATGGTAAATAATGACAGTATTTATGTACAGATATGTAATAGGAGCTCACAGACCGACCCATGTACCATAGACCAGTCTGTGACTCATAGTATATCCCAGAGTGCTTCATCAGGACATGTGGAACCACCAATACCAGTGACTGCACAACCTGTTCCACCTGTAGTACTTCCTACACCGAATGTGCAGTTTGAACCTGCAAGTCTAGTACACAAAACACAGCCTCTGGTTAGGCAGACTGAAACCTGTCGACAGACCCAGAAAACTGTGGTGTTCTCAGACCGCCTAGGATTAGGTATGGGTCAGTTGCTCAATGATAGAATAGGAGACCAAGTGGTTACCAACTACTGTTTTCCAAACGCGTCTATCCATAAGTTAATAAAGACTTTAAGTGAGACATCTTTTGACAAACAAACCACATTAATAGTACAGTTAGGTAATAGTTATGGGGTCAAGCGTTCTGATGTCACTTATTTAGTGGAAATATTGTTACAAAAAGTAGACTTAGGGTTGTCAAATTTGATTCTATGTGCCTTCCCTTACTCCAAATTGTTATCTAGGGCTGATAATGTTAATATTTTTAATATTAATATGATTTTATACAACTTGACATGTCGTCATAGTGACGTTTTATATTTTGACACTAATATTTTTATTAGTGACTTTAGGTTAACGCAAGATACTTTGTATCTTAGTAGATATAGTAAGTTGAGTATTGCTAAATTGTTAGCATTTAATATTTGTAATAGGGTCATAGGTACTATGACAAAACACACCGACAGGCCTGCAGTTAGTTGCAGTACTAATGTGGGTGTTCGTACAGTAGGGTCAAATGACAAACATTTAAACTAGTTAAGAAGACAATGGGAAAGCCTAATAGTTTACATCTAGTCCATCAAAATATTCAAGGCCTTTCCAGCAAAAATTTAGAAGTAGAATTATTTTTAAGCAAGATGAACATCAGTGTTATGGGCATCACTGAACACTTTGTATTGGATCAAAAGTTACTACCTCTTTATAAAGATTACTGTATTGCTAGCGCATACAAGCGAAAGAATACCACTCAAGGTGGGTCTTTAATCATTGTTAAAAATTCTCTTAAATGTAAGGAACGTAAAGATATTGTGAAACTCACGATTGAAGAAGTTATAGAACTGTCATGTGTTGAACTGGAGCGACACATTGTGGTTTGTGTCTATCGTCCCCCCCGTGCAAACTACGTGCTATTCGAGTCCACTATGGAAAATGTTTTAACCAAAATTTTCAGTCGTAATAAATCAATAATAGTGCTTGGGGACTTCAATATTGATATCCCTAATAATCCATTAAGCGAAAAAATAATTAACTTATTTAAATGTTTCAACTTGAGGCGCCAATTCAATGAATCAACTAGGGTAACTCTTACAACTGCCACTTGCATTGATAATATATATTGTAGTGATACTCCTCTTCAAAAAGATATGTTTAAAAAATTTGACTCAGACCATTATGGTCAGAGTGTGATTTTTGATTGCAACTCGAAACAGGAGCTTCCGGAAATCACTTACAGGCCAGTCACCGAATTTCGCATCATGAAATTTCAAACCAACATTGGTAAAATGATTCCCCTTATTCCATGCTTAAATGATCCGAATGAACTTTATAACATATTGTCTAACATAATACATACAGAACACGATGATATTTTCCCACTACTAACGTGTAAAGGTAAATCTGGCTCTGTGTTTGCAGACTGGGCTACAGCCGGTATCTATAAAAGTAGGAATAGACTATATGAACTCTACGCAGAGAGAGAGTTAAGGCTACATGATCTACCATTTATTAGTTTCGTCAAAAAATACTCTAAAATCTTTAAACAGGTATGTCATTCAGCAAAATCTTTGCAAATAAAAAGGAAAATAGAGAACTCAACAAATAAAATAAAGGCTACTTGGAAAATGATTAATAATGAAACCGGTAAAACAAAACCTCTAAAAAAACCAATAGCTTTAAAAGTAGATGATACAATTGTAATTGATAATTTAAAAGTTGCTAATGAATTTAACCGTTTTTTCTCTAGCATACCTAATATTGTTACTCGGCCACTAAACTCATCTGTTGATTGTGCGTTGGCTCTACTTGAAACAAGTGTTGAAAAGTGTCATGTTTCCTTTAGTTTTAGACACGTCAACTCTGACTGTATTGTAAAAGCTTTTAAGTCAATGAATATAAAAAAATCCGAAGACCTTTGGGGGATTTCCGTAAAGATATTAAGTACGATAGTAATTGATATTGCACCATGTCTGGCATACATATTCAATAGAAGCATCGACGAAGGAATTTTTCCTGATCTGATGAAACATAGCAAACTGATCCCTTTATTCAAGTCTGGTAATGAAAAGGATCCAGCAAACTATCGACCAATATCGATTCTGCCTGCATGTAGTAAAATATTTGAAAAACTGATTCTTATTCAGTTACAGTCACATTTTAACTGCAACAGGCTTTTGCATGAAAAACAATTTGGGTTTACTAAAGGCCGTTCAACGACCGACGCTGGTTCTATGCTGTTGAAGTACGTCTTTAAAGCCTGGGAGGGAAAACAGGATGCCATTGGAGTATTCTGTGATCTATCTAAGGCTTTTGACTGCGTAGATCATGACACCCTGATCTCAAAGCTTAAACACTACGGCATCCAGAATCAGGCAATAAACCTCATGCATAGTTACCTATCAAATCGCATTCAAAAAGTGGATATTAGCGGTATCAGATCTTCGGGAACCTCCACTAACATAGGTGTACCACAAGGATCGATCTTAGGGCCCTTTCTGTTTCTAGTCTACGTCAATGATCTACCATCCTATGTAGGGGACCTATGTGACATTGTATTGTTTGCTGACGATACTTCATTAATATTTAGTGTCGATAGGGCTAAAGATAACTATGATTGTGTAAATGCTTCTCTAGCTAAAGTTCTTGATTGGTTTACAGTTAACAACCTCCTACTAAATGAGAAAAAAACAAAATGCATCCGATTCACCTTGCCTAATGTTCAAGTCAGCAATGCTAACATTATCTTAAATGGGGAAATACTTAACTTTATTGAAGCAACTACTTTCTTAGGTTTAAATATTGATGCTAAGTTGCAATGGGGTATTCATATTGAGTCATTAGCTAGCAGATTAAGCTCGGCTGCATACGCTGTACGTACAATAAGGCATCTCACTGATGAAGCTACGGCGAGGTTAGTTTATTTTAGTTACTTTCATAGTATTATGTCTTATGGCATACTTTTATGGGGAAATGCAGCTGATATTGATAGCATTTTTATTCTACAGAAGAGAGCTATACGGGCAATTTATAAAATGAAAACTCGTGACTCTCTTAGGGAACGTTTTAAAGAGATTGGTATTCTTACAGTCAGCTCCCAATACATTTATGAAAACCTAATGCACGCTCACAGAAACATTGATGAGTTTAGTAAAAGAAGTGATGTACACCGTGTTAATACTAGAAATAAAAATAAACTTGAGATACCTAAGTTTCGCTTAGGAAAAGTAAATAATTCATTCTTAGGAAACTGTGTGAGATTTTATAATAAGCTTCCTCAAAGCGCCACCAAACTCTCTACTCGTAAATTCAAATTGTATATAAAGAATAATTTAATTAAAAGTGCCTACTACAAAATTAGTGATTATATCGACGATAAGAACGTGTGGCCCGATGTTGCTATACCAGTTGACAGCAAAATGGTGATTTCTCAATGTTAACAAATTGCCCATAGGTAGATAGGTAATAACAAATGTTTTAAGATTAAGTATTTAGGTTTTTGTTGTATCTACTTAGAATATAATTACAAATTGTGTATCTAAATGTTGAATGGATCATCAAAAAAATTAACCGGCCCGAGGTTCTTGCCTTTCTCCTTGTGTGCTGGTCGCGATTCCGAACAGGCGGTAAATTTGACGATTCAAAATGATCCTAAAAAATCTTAATGAATAAAGAAATTTTGACTTTGACTTTGACTTTGACTTTGAGCAATGTGATACAATACAATATTCTTTGTGAGCTGCAAAGGTAAATCAATTATGAACTAATTCACATTAAGTATATTATACAATGCACAATGGGCGGTCATATCGCTAAAAGCGATCACTTCCAGACAAACTTTGTACGGACACACGTTGTTATGTGGTTGAGGTAGGTACTCCTTTTTGACATGCTGCAACTGCAACACATATGGCTTCTATATTCTTTTTGTTTTAATCCTAAATCAACGGTGTATTTATTGTAATCTATGTGTGTTTCTGTCTTGTCATATAAATATTTAATCTATCTATCCATCTTGATTGTACAATGTCGCTGGCTGGGCGGTACATTTATCTACATCGTAAGCTGCGTGGGATCAAGTAGTCAGTAATAATGCATTATGACAAGCATAGACTACCGCAGACCATGGTTGGTTACACAACGTGCGTGGCAGAGGGAGGGTCGACTTCACCGTGACGGCAGCACTTGTCCAACTTCACCTCAACTCTGTATACTTGCGGGAGCGGACTTATGACTACCTCTTACAAGTAATGAATGTATTCATAGGAATTTGTATCAAGTTCCATCTGTTACCGCAACCAGACACACACATAGCTTTCTGTCATAGCTTTTTTTTTTAACAAGCCTCACAGCTCAGTTGGTAGTAGCTCTGCCTTCTGCGCTGTAGGTTGTGGGTTCGATTCCCACCCAGGACAGACATTTATGTGATGAATATAGATGTTTGTTCTGTGTTTGGGTGTTGTATGATAAGTATGTATTTACAAAAAAAAAGTATTTATGTATTCTATCCGTAATCTAGTTCCCATATTACAAGTTATGCTTAGTATGGGACTAGATGGCGCTGTGTGAAATTAGTGTCCTGTAATATTTCAAAATCATTTTTTGTATCGTCCAACGAGGATGCGCTTAGCTTTCATCTCACTTGTTTAGCTATTCTCGATCATTCGAAAAGCCTTGATGATTGAGTTCAGAAACTTTCAATGGAGATTCCGAGAAAGGTATTCCGAAAATCCAAAATTTTTAAGTGTTGACTTTACTTAGTATTTGAAACCTTCACAGAAGATTTTCGGAAATGGTTTGAGAATAGCGTGGAAATCCATAGGATTTTGAGACAAATGCACTTCATTTGGAATCCTCTACAGATTGAGGAACAGGCTATCTTACCTATGCAGGACCAAAAAAATATATGATTATTGTTGTTTTGGTGACAGACTTTGGTAATAATATCAAAATTTGAGACTAGAGAATTAATGCAATAAATAAATCGTGATTGAATTATGATAACTAGGATCATTGAAAAACTTAATTGTGGTTAAATAGGTTTGACCTGCCTCACTCAATCTCAACTCTCCCCAATATCAACTCTACGGAATATCTTCTGCTCTATACTACATTAGCTGTGCGAGAACAGGCATATAGAAACTCCTCCGGTTGCAGTCAATGTGTTTAGCTACTATATAAGCACATAATAGAAGAGTACGATCTCGGTTGTTTAATGAATAATCATCAGATGTCAATTAAAATACGAATTGAATAATTATTGATTACGCGGTGACAAACGCCTCACTTTCATTTCATAAGCGGATGTTAAACATAATCTTCGAATCTGCAAGTCGGCTAAATTAATATGTTTCTTACATCGGTATGCGAGGTCAATGGTTTTCGCATTCTTGAGTTCACAAGATTGAGTTCAACATAACGAGGTTTGTGAACCGACTTCAAAAAAGTAGGGAGATTTAAATGTGTGTTTTTTTATATAGATGCGTAAAATGTCCGCACTTTTAGAGTAAAACTACAAACAAACATTGGTACCTACGTCTGTTTGTAGTTTTACTTTCAAAGTTATTGCCATAAATATTCTCTTCTTATTATTTCTAAAGTTATAGGCAAATAATACCGGAGTACTTACCATATTTTTATCTATCCCTAAACGTAGATTGTTATTTTAAATGAAAACATATTCATTCATTTGGTTTTGCGATTTAGAAATCGCAAAACCTATTAAAATTATTTTTCATGTATTATTGGACTAAGATAATCTGTCTGGGACTGTTACTTTTTGGTAAAATAAGTACAATAAGAATCTTAATATAATGGAAATTTTCCCATTCAAACGTTTTGCTTATTTATTACGAAAAACTTCGTTTGTATTGGAAATCTACTAAGCCTTCTTGTATACAAAGAAAGGTTTTCATTCCCTGTCATCTCAGTTGATTGGAAGCAATTTCACGCATTGGTTTGTTATTTCTTACATAATTCAATAATCTTCTACACAATAATAATTCATCCATCAATCAATATGATTATTATCAAATATAGGTACCTACCTATGGTGAAATGCGTTTATTATGTGGTTATAGACGGCTTGACTGCGGCAACGGCTCGGCACGTTTATAGTTTTACAAACTTTTTATGGAAACCGTAAAAAAACGTTGTAATAACGTAGGTATTATAAGTACGAAACGTAGGTAATATGTGATGATATTCCACACTCTGTATGGAAACCGAGGAAAATCGTATTTTTATACTCTTTGTATGGAAACCGTGGTAAACCTGTCGCTTTGCCGAGCCGTCTATTTGAAACCGCACATTGTGTGAAAAGTTGTGTGCGTTCCGCGATGATGTTACATACAAATGTCTGCGGTTTAAAATATCTAAAGTACACCTTGCTTGCGTTTGTCCTTTGTTATCGCCAACAGAGGTGTAACAAAACCTTCGTATTTTTGAAGTGATTCTTTTTATAAAATAAAATAAAATAAAAATTTATGGGTAGATTTTGAAATTTTGATCCGCAACCTTTTTGTGTTACGAAAAGTGGTGAGGCAGTAGAGTGGGATAAAAATTAAAATGTTTCCCTGTAATATAAAGTTTCACTTCTATCCCCATCATTAATATATAAGACACACTCTTTTCTTTTTTTTCTTTGGCTTTCGACCCAGGAGGTATACTGGCTCTCCCGCACTAATGGATTACTTACGGCACCAAATGGTTTGCCGTAAGTATTCCGGCGACGGACTTCGGCAGGTGGTCGCTAGCCAGATGTACCTATACAGTTCCGGGGGTCAACCACTAGGAGGTAAATCAAACTGACCCCAAAATACTTCTTTATGGTAACTTGGGCTATGCTTCTCATCACCTCATTACCATCAGGACATTGACTGAACTGATTTACCAGAATCGACGTTTGATCGTTGTGATCGTCTGCCCATCTCATGGTGGTCCTTTATTCAGCTCTTACAACATCCAAGGGGCTAAAGAAGCAGCATATAAATAAATATTACAGGACGTTACTTTCACACAGCGCTATCTAGCCCCAAACTAAGCATAGCTTGTAATATGGGAACTAGATTACGGATATCATACTTAAATACCTTTTTTTTTATTCACATTTTAAATATATACCTAATAGATATCTAGCTAGGATTGACAGTAGTACCTGTAGAGGCATGTAGATGAATCATCTCATCCTCATTAGTCCAGCCTCTTTCTATAGATTCCTCGTCAGAGGTCGGACGTGCCGCGAGCGCCGCCGGCGGCGGCTTCCGATTGAACTGCGGGTAATTATATGCAATTAGTGCTGTTAGCGGCTTCGGTTTATATGTCTAGGTCTCCTGCATAGGTGTAGGTAAACTCCATTCATTAGCTATACCTACATTAAGACGTAGAAGTCTCACAAATCCAGAACAGCTTGAGGATGAGATTTAAGATTTACATAAGATTTTGTACTACACGATTTGTAGTGTCGAGACAAAAAAATATTTTTTATCATACCTATTCGAAAAACGACAGTTGGTTGAGACAGCGGGAACCACATTCAAATTTGTTCCCATGGGAGGTTGAGTTTTCTCTGTTATGATTGGCCCGCGTACGTGCTTCTGATACATTAGGTTAGCTTAGTTGTTTATTTTTTTCATAACTATTCGTTTTATTCCCATTATCTCTATACATACATGTTTCGAATAGGTTTTATTTTCCTCATAGGTAGTGTTGAAAAATGATGTCCTAATGATACATTATTTTTCAACACTAAACTATTATGGCTAAAATATTTTGTTCCTAGGAGTTTTAAGAGTAGTAGAGCCCTTTGTGAAAGGGCTCGCCCGAGGAAGTACTACCACCATACCTATTTCAGCCACCAAGCAACATTGCTGTGTTCTGGTTTGAAGGGTCTGGCTGCCGGTGAAATTACGGGCACGCGAGACTTAACACCTTTATGCCTCAAGTTAAAGGGTGCAATGCAGATTGCAGAGCCGTGTAGGCAATGCTCTTTGTGGATTTGACCTACGCAGTAAGGCATTATTATAGGCAAGAGTGTACTTAACATCAGGTGGGCTACATGCTTGTTCCGTCTCCTAGTTGTATAAAAATAAGGAACTGGCTATCTTACCTTTAAATGCCGGAACACAACAATTTAGAAAAGTTGTTTTTTCGACAGACTTAGGTAAGATGGTGGTAGCTAGCCAGGCGGACTTAAACAACCAAATCGAACCCTTGGGATCGAACCTGGGACCTATGGTTCTAACACCGGTGAACGACCACAGACCACTAGACCACAGAGGCGGTTAAAAAAACAGCAAATTATTATCAGATCATCAGTATACAATTAATAATGTGCGTGTGGTGTGAAAAAAAAACTTTGTCAAAACTCTTTGAAAATGTGCTCAGGATTTAAGTGAACACTCCCAAAGAATTGTGAATAAACCGCAGTTTTTGTAGAATCATCACAATGACTCATTATCCTAAAACAACGCCAAAATTATTCGTGGTCCCCATGACTGTCAAAACTACTCTACAAAAGTTCTGTTGAACTCTCAGAGGGCAAAGCTTATTTTTATAATACTTACAAGAACCGAGTCGTAATAAAAAGGCGCCCTCTTGAAACCCTTATCAAATGAATCAGCCTTAGATGACTCTGAAGAAATCAATTCGAAACGAAGTGCGTCGGTCAAGTGGTGCTTTCAAAAATGAAGTACAGCTTACTTTTTTCTCAATTTTTTTATTTAATAAAAATATAAAAACACCTTTTTTAAGCTATCAACCCTTTGGGTCGTAGGAGCTTAACTTATGTACCTTCCTATCTAATTTGTCAAAACATGATCATTTTTAAATTTAGGTAGGTCACCTATGTACGTACTTCTGTAAAACTCAGATGCCCATATGATGGTACTAAGATAGCTGGAGAAAAGAAGTGTGAGAAAGCTTGCCATAATCACCATACTTGGTAGGCGTATTGGAGCACCACAGGAGCTCATATGGATATAAAATACACCGACGACATTGTGGCGGTCGCGGAGGATTGGCGTCATTTGGGAGAAACCCATGTTCAACAATGGACGAACATGGGTTTGAATGATGATGGTGATAAACATCCATCAATAAAGCTAAGGTCCTTAGGTAATAACTGCTTCGCTTGTACATAGTTTAAGTGTACATGGTATTCTGAACGTTTACTATAATAAATCTAAGTTTGTCTGTTCATCTGCCGATCCAGCAGCCAGCGCAGCGTGGTTTCCAGAGCTGATGGATCCTCGCAGCGGATCCGGTGGCACTGCTTCCACTTCCGAGGAGGAGAACTGGGGAGGGAGGGTAACTTTTAATTGACCAATAACACATAGACGGCTATCCGACGCAACCGATGATGTTGTACATGTCATTGGATGGCGAAATTGTAAGCTTAGAAATTATTTTTAGTTTATTTTTCAGTTGAGCTCCATAGGTCATAAGATCAATGTAACTCGTTGGGTGCAGAGACCTCAATGATGAACATCCTGTGTGTGTTTTACACCCAACATGTTAGAAGTACCCATTATAAACCTTTACATTCAATATTGGCGGGTATATGATATTGAAAGCGTATTACAACTTCCAAACGAAAAAAAAAATTTGAAGTGAAAATTTCTTCAGCCGCGTTAAGTGATTTTTGGTTGGGGTAAAACTTATTTTAGCCCCCTCTGTGTCTAGTGGTTCGCCCACCGGTATCAGATCCAGAAGTCCCGGGTTCGATCCCCAGGGGGAGTACCTACAATATTGTGTTTGGTTTGGAAAGACTTTGTTTAAGTCCACCTGGCTAGCTACCACCATCTTATCTAATTCTGTCGCCATAACAACAATTCTAAAATTGTTGTGTTCCGGCATTTATAGTAAAGAAAGCCAGTTCCTCAGTTTGTTGAGGATTCCGGGTGAGGCACGCTTCCACTTTCGGCCTTATCATAACTTGAAAATCAGGTGGGATGAAGGCCAAGCACCTCCCCGTGGAACAATAAAAAAATAAAAAGCACAAAACGTTAGCCGACTCCACTGACGGCTGATTCCAAATTCTTGCAGTGCGCATTATACTTAATTGCTTTGGTATAAAATTATATTAGAAAGTTCTTACTCTTCAGTATTGCTGTAGTGTTTCTCATTGTGCAGTTCACAGAGAAGCCTTCGTCTGCATCTCTCGCTGATAGCAGGCAGGCCTGAAGGGTCAGGGCCCGTTCTTCTGAACTCGTTCGACAGGAATCTTAAGGGTCAGAAAATAAAACCTGTTATCAATCAAACATATAACCTCTACTTTCAGGTTTGTTCCTGGGATCGGGGAATCGGGAATTCTAGGGGCTTCTTCCAGGGTCGGCGATTTCCCAGGAACTACCAGGATTACATGATTTTTAATGAGCTATATAACCTGATATAGTAAGCCCAAGCCACGGGCCGCCCACTTGAACTGCCTGGGAAATACCAAAAGGCCATTATTGGTATTAATTATATCAACAAGCCTCATAGTTCAGTTGGTAGTAACTCTGCCTTATACACTGAAGGCTGTGGGTTCGATTCCCACCCAGGACAAACATTTCTGTGATAAATATAGATATTTGTTCTGGTGTTTGGGTGTTGTATCATATGGCAAGCATGAATTTACAAAAGTTTTTAAGTATTCTATCCGTAATCTAGAGAGGAAATTCTTAGTTTGGGGCTTAATGGCGCTGTGTAAAATGAATATCCTGTAATATTTATTTTAAAAAATTATAGATGTCAGAAATTTACGAACTATTTTATAACATTTTGGTTTCCACTAACAACCATCAGGTTATCTTGTCCCACCATCGTTATAACCGGATTCCCAAGATGCTAATACCTCTAATGGCACTTTTCCTAACTTTTCCCTGACTTCAAGAGCAAAGCCGTAGCATTAACTATATTACCGAGTGAAAAGTATAATTGCTATTTGCCTAGTAATCGACTTTCTTCTTGTGTAACGGACGGATGTTCGTGAGTTGATGCCCGTCTGCGCCCGCGCAGCCTTACAGCTGGATCATTGCACAGTTTGCATTTTGCACACTGCTTTACGTTACACGTGCTTCAAGCCTTGAGATAGGCAATTTTTTTTTGTGCAAAAAAGTTAGCAAACAAACGTACCGTAGCCTATAGACGTTTATAGCATCAAAGTCAACTCGCACGTTGCCATAGTCATTATAAAGTCACTTTTTTTAAATATCCCATATTATTAGTCTCTGTATTAGGATGGTAGAGCTGTAACTTATAGAGTAAACATGACATACAGATATAATATGCGTAATACCTATCTGGCTGTCTGGAACGCTTCTTAGCGATTATCCAGTTATATTTTTAAGGTTTGCAATAAAGTATTTCCATTCTTTAATTCATTCACCTATTACCAGGGATAGATGTTAGGTTACCTACGGAGACAAATGGTTGAATAAGACCGCCAGTGTCAGCTTCTCATTATGTGTCCGCTCTTTAAAATGTTCAGTACTTATAATTTTTTTTGTTGCCATAATTAAAAACTTTTTTAAAAAAGCTATTCCCCTTAAAATTTTCTGTACAGGATGTCTTTGTCAATAGGAATAGGTACAGTACAGGGGAACTAAGGTAAACTATTAGTCATTCAATGTCTTACATAATCCTATTAGTCGTTTCAAAGTTTATTGGTGAAACTTGATTATTGGTTTATGAAAGTATCATGTTAATAAGTATGTTGGTTTCTGTTTGTTCATCGCTTCCGATAGTAAAGCTAAGTATTTACTTCTCAATTTAAAATTAATGTTTTCATCATGTTGTATTGCAATTATTAGTTGAACTTGATTATTCTAAAATGTAAACAAAGAATTACTTAACCAAATTTTTTTTTTCTAGTGTGTGAGCTATTACAAATAATATGTACAATTAAACTAACTTTGTACCAACAAGGTAAGCAGTCGTTACCTAAGAACCGTTACAAATAGTAGGTATATAGGTAACTTAACTATTCCAAGTTAACCAAACTATTTACTAGGGAACGACTAAATAGAATATGTCCGTCGCACAACCATATTTGTAATAAATTATACAATTATTCAATAAAAAGTACAATTAAACTAACTATGTACAAAGGAATCAGTCAGATTACCTAAGGACCGTTACAAACGGCCTATAGGTAACTCAACTATTCCAGACCAGTACCAGACGGAATGTTTTGTAATGATGTTGACATCTTCCATACCTCAGTCTCTTCTCTAAAGAGACGACCTAATATACCAATGTAGAGTAAAAATAATGTGATTTTCTTCGTTAGTAGTTATATATAAATCTTTGTAATTTTATTTATTATTTTGTATTTTACATATTTAGAGAGTAGTTATTATTGTATGATGTTTTTATTGCATGCTGTGTTTTGATCAAGAAGGTCTTGCACTTATGTATTTTTTTAATGTAGGTACTATAACTTGTTAGTGATTATTTGTACAATGTCCAGTTTTGAAAACCAATTAAAAAAAAAAGGAAGTAAATAGTTGGTTTACGACAAGTCCATTTCACAGAACGAGTTAACATAAAAAAGTCACAGAACAGTTTCGAAGGTCAAGCGCTGATCCAATAAGAACCAAAACACTAATAACCTAACTCAACAATATATTAGATTATTTATAATTTACGACGGGGTGCGCGTGGCTTTCATCTCGCCTAGTTTTCATGTTATGATAAGCCTATATAAATTATTGTTTATTTTAGTACACCGCTTTGTCTGCTCTTTGCTATCCTTTCCATTCAAAGGTTGCCTGGAAGAGATCGTTATTAGCGATAAGGCCGCCCATTGTACCTAGTTTAAGTGTTTTTCTTGCTTGTCTGTTTATTTTTAGTTTTTTGGTGTACAATAAAGAGTTTATCTATCTATCTATAAGTCCGAAGGTGGTCCAGAATCTACAACAAACTGAGAAACTGGCTATCTTACTTTTTATAACCAGTACACACCAATTTAGATTTGTTGATATGGCGACAGGCTTAGGTAATATGGTGGTAACTAGCCAAGCAGACTTAAACAAAGTCCTACCATCAACCAAACCAAGCACAATATTATACTCCCCAGGGATCGAATCCGGAACCTCTGAATCTGATACCGGTGAGCGGACGTTTGAGTCACTAGCGACTATAACCATTCAACACTTCAGACGGCAGAAAGTCGTAGGTTCCAGTCCCGGCTTCACACTTAAGGAGCTATACTTTGGAAAAAAACACAAGACTTCAAAGTTTCTAATGCTTCGGTTCGGCCAAAATTTAACTCAGGCTCAGTAGGTACTTACCTGCTATCGGAGGCTGTGTTCTCAATAGTGATGATGTTGGGAGCGAGTGCCGAGATGATGAGACCGACCGGGAGGAACGCGGCCAGCATTCGCAGAATCCCTTCCCATGGCGGACCGCTGGAACATTGAATGAACCCGTTGAAAATTGTTTACTTGGTCATCATCTTCCTGCCCCTTATCCCACTCTAGGTGGGGTGAATCTGGCGTTAACCCTCCTTGGGAAAACTTGGATGTTTGAGATTAGGGGATAGGGATTAAGTCTATAAGTCTATTTAAGTAAATTAATAAGATAAGGAGGGTTGAGGACTTTATGGATAGATACGGATGTGGAAACTAATATCTTTTTTTATTATCCTACATGTTCTTCTGTACGTGTGTTTGTCACTGAATGCCACCTGGGACGCTACCGCCGACGGCGAAGCCGATCTCCATTGATGGCTTAAAATTAGCTTCATGAGAACTAGAAACGATTTTTACCGTCAAATGTACTGAACGGATAGGTTTCATAACATGTGTACACTTTTGAGATGGGAAACGCCATTTTGGATTATGACACATACCCGGTAGTAAAAATCGTTTCTAGTTCTCATGAAGCTAATTTTAAGCCATCAATGGAGATCGGCTTCGCCGTCGGCGGTAGCGTCCCTGAATTATTGGACCGACACTAATGAAATGTTGTGTGTGTTTTGGTTGATGGGTTGGATTCACAATTGGACGCTGCAATCGCCATGGAATAACGAAAACGAAGTCCCGTTCCACTAGTCATCATTAAATAGTTATTAATTGAGTTATTTAATCAATTAATTAGTTATTTAGTTTTATAAAGCTGTTGGTCTTCCTAATAAATGAATAAAAAAAAAAGAAGTGAATTTCGGTAGAAGTAAATTGAACAACTGAGATGGTCCCATAATTTAATAGATGATTTACATATTACATTAACATATTATGACACATATAGATTTACATGCATTGAGATGCGGCTCGGTCAAACAAGTACGTTTATGTATCGATGCTGATAGTTATCGATAAACCCACAGCCTACAGCGCAGAAGGCAGAGTTACTACCAACTGAGCTATGAGGCTTGTTAAGTTGCTTGGAAGCTTCACATCAACAGCCCATTAGAGTCCACTGCTGGAACAGACCTCCTTCAATGACTCCAATGGGTTTTGCCATAATTACTACGCTTGGCAGCCGAATTGGTGATCGCAGTATAGGTGTAGCTGATACACCTATATTATCCGACGGGGAAGCGCTTGGCTTTCATCTCACCTGATTACAAATTAAGATAAGGCCGAAGGAGGCGCACTGTATCCAGAATCCTCAACTAACTGAGGAACTGGCTATCTTGTCTCTAAATGCCGGAAGTTAACAATTTTTAGAATTGTTGTTATGGCGACAAAATTAGATAAGATGGTGGTAGCCAGGTGGACTTAAATAAAGTCCTACCACCAAACAAACCAAGCACAATATTGTACTCCCTCTGGGAATCGAACCCAGGACCCCTATTTCTGACACCGGAAGGCGAACCACGAGACCACAGAGGCGGTTAAAGACCCGAAAAAAGCTGGCTGCCCCTCTTCTGGTGTGGTCCCATAGTTTGCTTTTACGACATCGATTCTTAAGCTGCGACCGCCACGGCAGCATACGGCTTGGAAGGGCTTATTCCTTAGAAATTACATACCTACCAACCATGTGCGGGTGATAATTTGCAATGCGTCTGAAGTTCCTTTAAGGAACGATCATGAGGTCCAGAGACAAAGCCGATTTTTAAAATTGGAATTAAATCTAGGTCGTAGGTGATGGTGATGATGAAGTGAAAGTAATCAGATAAAACTTCCCGAAATCCAAAACAAACACGAACAGATCGCAGGTCGATGTTGATCGCTATCGAACCTTCTGCTAGATTGGTTTAGAGAGGATTTGTACTGATTACGGATCGACCACGGCTGAGGCGTTGCGCAATATGCTTCACCGCGTGAGCCAAATCCGCTTCCATTTAGCATCATTACAGCACGAAAAGTAGGCTCCGGAAACGGGCTTGGGAGCCAAAGCGTCCCAAAAAGTGTGATGGGAGGAATTATTACACTTAGCAGGTGGGTAGGTAAGCTGCCATGATAAATTCCTTTTACGAAATCCATGTAACGATAGGGAAAGTTCCATTCTTTGCTGCCAACCAGACACAGCAGCTACGAAATATATATGGAAAAATCCACGGGAAAAATTGATTGGCAAAGTTCCAGGGAATTTAGTACCACTACTTGGCTCACCACGGTGGCCCTTTGGATCCTACATGAAACAGGAGTGTCGTAATTGTAAACTCCATCACCGGCTGTGCTATAATCGACTCGCTATGAATAATGGTCATCGCGTTAGTGTTGCGCCTGCGCACGTCCGGTCGCCGCTTTGCCAGTGAAAGGATAAGGCTCTACCGGTAATTACCTACACATTTTACTTTCCAAATCGCCATATTTAAGACATAATTGTATGTTTGCTTTACTGTAATTATGTGACAGGCTTCAAAGTTAAATTATTCATGGATCTTGTATCACTGATGTTTTCTGTTATTTCGAATTTTGAAGCAACATGTCACGTCTGTCTGTTTGTTGAGCTTCAATCGTATTGTTTCTGATTATCTGCTCTAAAATGTGTATCACCACTTAATATCAAAGAAATGCAGCATGGAAAAGCTGTGACTCCAAATTAAGCATTCGGTTCGGATTCATATATGGTTTGCGAAAATATGACCACGTTTCTCCCTTTCGGGCTATGCTCAAGTGGCTCCCTATTCGTCTTCGCCGGGATATGCATATTATTTCTCTCCTATATTCTGTACTTTTTTCCCCTGAATCGTCTGCTTACCTTAAAGACATATTTGAATTTCTGTACTCCTCACACTCGCATGGTCTTAGATCATCAGAAAACTTTTTGTTAAAATTTCCCCCCCATAACCATTCATTCTATGGTAACTCGTTCAGTGTTTGGCGGTCCGTCTTTGGAACGACTTGCCCACTGAAATAAGACTGGCTCCGTCAGTGTACTTTTATATTTTTATACTTTTAAATTGAGGCTGAAAAATCACTACCTTGCTTCTCTTTAAATCTGACCCTGTCCACCTACTCATATTAATGTACTAGCTTTAGCTCGCGACTTCGTCCGCGTATTGGTTTTTTGAAATAGGTGCTAGTATTATATTATAAATAATATATTTGTTGGATATCTGGATAAATATGACCGATTAGCTCCTATATGGTGTGCAGACACGCACATAGAGGGTTCTGACCCACATTCCCAGACAAAAAAATGTAGGCTTTTTGAAGACTTAGTACCGGTCCGACTCACATTTGGCTAGATTTAATTATTCACTAGCTTTTGCTCTGAAGCTTCTCTTTGAAGTATTATTATTAATTAGGTATAGTTTTTGCGGCTTTACTTTTGTTTAACGTGTGTAAAAAATTAGGGCCTACAAAACTTAAAAACGACAGTACATTCTTCAATTTCTCCATTAACGTTCAGATTTTCTTTAGCCATTTTAAAAAGTCTAACCGACAAAACCTATACTTAAACCAAACGAAAACAAAACAAATGCCAAATACAAAGCAGAGTCTATAACCAAAACTACTAAACCGAAACAAAACAAATGCAAAATCTCAAAATCCTTTTTTAGGGGATGCCTACGTCATAGTAGCTTTATGCATGCAAAGTCTCAGCCCGGTTTAAAATTGACAAAGTTCCATACAAAATTTCATCCCTATTTTATCCCCTGGAGGGTAGAATTAATCAAAAAACATTCTTAGCGGATGCCTACGTCATAACATCTACCTGTATGCCAAATTTAAGCCCGATCCGTCCAGTGGTTTGGGCTGTGCGTTGATAGATCACTATGTCAGTCAGTCAGTCACCTTTGAGTTATTACTAAACCGAAACAAAACAAACGCAAAATCTCAAAATCCTTTCTAAGGGGATGCCTACGTCACAGTAGCTTTATGCATGCAAAGTCTCAGCCCGGTTTAAAATTGACAAAGTTCCATACAAACTTTCATCCCTATTTTATCCCCTGGAGGGTAGAATTAATCGAAATCCATTCTTAGCGGATGCCTACGTCATAACATCTACCTGCGTGCCAAATTTCAGCCCGATCCGTCCAGTGGTTTGGGCTGTGCGTTGATATATCACTATGTCAGTCAGTCAGTCACCTTTGAGTTATATATATTTAGAAGATAAGTAGATAAGAGAGGATAAGATATATTTATTTGACTATTTGTTTTATTTCATTGTTGTAGGTATGTATTAGTCCATAGTTTATATTAATTATATATGTAACTAGTATTTGTTGATTTTATTATATTATTATTATTCATTCATAAATTCATTCGGTACAGAAAGGATTTGATCCTGGTTTCCGCCATTTTAAACCATTTTATGCTTTACTTTTATTTATCATACAATTTGCCCGTAGCAACCGGGACGGGGCCTGTAGACTACAAATCGATCACCTAGCATCTACCCTAGCATCAACTGCCATGTTTTGCATACGTTATGTTGCGAATTGAACTACAGTTTTACGGCGTAAGGAAAGTGCATAAAAAGCAGGTATGTGGTTCTTTTTCAACAGGTTTCAAGTTGATAAATTACAAGCTGACGGCTTACATTCCTTTTGGAATTAAATAACAGTCTCGCGTGCGGCACCCGAAGACAGCGACAAGCACTTGCCACTTCTGAACGACCACCCTGTTATATTTCGTAATGCAAGCGACGAACAACGTCTACCTACCTACAGTTTTGACATCTTTGTGAGTTTTGAGATGGCCGACAAAGAAGATTGAGGAAAGTTTCGGTTTGCTACATGCCACAAAGACGATGTGATTGAAGCAGGAGGATTAATATCCCTTGGGTTGGATGTATTTCCTTTAGATAATAATTAGATTACTGTGACTTGTTTGTCTTACTTGTGTATCTCAGTTGGCAATGTACCAATGATACTTCCATGTATCGAAAATATTTATAGGCTTAAAATCGTGATGACATGCAAATTTAGAAATCGAGACCATGAAGTTCCTTATTGGTAAAAAATATGGTGTTGAGCTACTCACCGTTTCATGACGCCGTGATCCTTGACGTCATGGAAATCCAGCCCAAAGTCTCCGTTATAATCACCAGGCTTCTCTTTGAACGAATCAGGATACTTGTACAGTCCACCAGCTGGGACCATCACTGGGGCTTCTATGGTAGGCTTAGGCTCTAGGCTGTCTATAACCCAGCTATTAGGTCTATCATAGGTATCAAATTGATGTGATGCCCAATTATTGGCTGGGTTTTCTCCAGAGCTATCGTATCCTAGGTAACCTCCATATTTTCCAGGTCTTTCACCACTTGTGCTATCGATTCCCAGGCTTCCTATGCCCCAGCCTTTATCCGGTCTGCCAAAGCTACCGATACCCACGTTTACGATTCCTTTTCCTGGTCTGTCTTTTAGCACTTCAAGACCAGGGGTCCTATGAGCCCAAGGCTTATACTGGGCTGGTCTCCTATCTTTAGTTTTGGTGAATGTGGGATTTTCGAATTTGTATGGGTACACCTTAAAATTATGGAGAAGCTCTTTCGGTGTCTTGTTGCTGAAGGAGCGGTATTCTTCCTTAGAGCTAAAAAATCATACAGTTAAACATAATTTTATGTGTAATGAACCAAATTTGATTATCTTGTCTTGTCTATTTGTTTTCATTGTTTTACAAATGTTATAATGACATGAAAAAATTACCCTTCCCATCGCAGGTTGTGAATGTTTGTCATTATAATATAAACATTTTATGCTTTTCTTTAACTTATCATATAATTTGCTCGTTACCGGGACGAGGCCTGTATGGCTACAAATCGAGAGCAGGTTCACATAGTTTAGTGAATTACTGCTAGATGGCGCTTATCAGCGCTTAGCTGAGTCGAATATGGCACAATCTTCGCAAATCGCGTTCCTCGTTGCTCAACAGGTTAAGAGCGTTTCAGGCTTGAGAAAAGATGCGGTTTTGAGTCCTGTCACGGGTGAGAAATTTTGTACTACTATAATATAGTAAATGTGACCACTTGAAAAACAAAAAAAGGATCTAAAAATATGTTTTGCTAATTATTTTACAACCACAATATTTACTGCAAAATTCTTACCCGACAAATTCGGACGCAGGTTTTTTGATGACAGGTGTAAAGGAGTCGATATTCTCTCTCGTCGGTACCACATCATTAAAATCCAAGAAACTGCCTAGATGCTGACTGGGCTTAAACTCTTTTGTCTCATTGTTTTGTTCTACCTTGTGACCCAATGCAGTATTATCCTTTTCTAGCTTTGATTCTGCAAACGCTGCTTCTATTTTCCAAGAAGTCGCGTCTGTTTTTGGTTTTTCATCTTTAGATTTTTCCATTTCTTTCACATCTGTATTAATATGTTCAGTTTTAGTGGCAATTGTAGTATCACTAATGTTGGTATTGTTGTTTGTTTGTTGACTGATTACTGGGTAAAGGGTTGTCACGTTGATAAATGCCTCTGGACCGATGTCTTCGGTGCTCTCCACGACTTTGTGAGCTGATGCAGCGGCGAGGAGTAGACTCCATAGTATTATCTGAAAATAATAAGATTCCATGATCTACATTCATCAAGTAGGTGTTACCCGCAACTCCTAGAGTTGTAATCAAGCGCCAAAAATAAAATTAGGAACATTTATTTTTACATTGACAACTAGGTATATTCACGAGTTATTAGTACATTTATGATATGACATCACTCAAGATTGCACGATTAACGTTCCAAAATATAAAATAAGTAGTAGATGTAGGACTTTGAACTTTGATGTTCAATGACTGTTTAAGGGTATGTTAGCGAGGTTGGTATTTCACCTGCTCTACTGCTGTCTTCTTTACTACATACATAGGTGCCACAAAATTATGCTGTAGATTGTCTGGAGCGTTTAGCTTTTTCTCACCGTAGCATCGCAAGATCGCAACGCACAGCGCAACGCACCTGTGACACTGCATGGCTTAAGTCAGTGGAAAGGTTTGTACAGCTTACAGTTCTGAAAGAGATGGCGCGACCTTCGCCCTTTAACCCCGGCCCCTGCAGCCCGGGGTTGGCTTTCTCGATATCTATCGCATTGTATCAACTCCGAGCTTGGTAATAAAGATAAGATCGTTTTATTGCGACAGACTGCAGATTGCAGACCAGACGTTTTGTATGAAAGCGAGAGTTTAATGTATATTTGGTGCGACAGGTAATGCGGACGGACACAGGTCCTATCAGATAAATATTACAGGACATTATTTTCACACAGCGCTATCTAGCCCCAAACTAAGCATAACTTGTAATATGGGAACTAGATTACGGATAGAATACTTAAATACTTTGTAAATACATACGTACTGTATGAAACAACAACCAAACACAGAACAAACATATATATTCATCACATAAATGTCTGTCCTCCGTGGTAATCGAACCCACAACATACAGCACAGAAGGCAGAGTTACTACCAACTGATTGCGGGTTCGATTCCCACCCGGACAAACATTTGAGTGATAAATATAAGATGATTTTTCTATGGCTGGGGTTTGTACTGTGTTAACCGCCTCTGTGGTCTTCGCAAATGAAGGACTTTCATACCCCTATTTTATAATTCGTCGTCGTTGGAGCGCACAAATAAATGGTTTCGATGAAATTTCCAAGGTATGATGGGAAGGTAGTCCCGAGCATATCACTAGTATTTCATATTTGAATCGGGTTAATATCGAAAATATGGAAAAAAACGAATGTTTACACAAGTTCCTGTTAACAGCTTCACAACTTTTTCCCATTCGAGGATTCACCTCTACATCCTACTCAGAGCGTGGATCTTATGAGGATAATCTACTAGGGGGTCAGTGACACTTATAATCTTACGTTCGACACTATATAGCAGAACACATTTAACACATGCCATTCGGATTGTTGGTGCTAGGGACATAGCGGCTCCTTCACGATGTGACCTGCACCGTCACAGCATGTGCGTGCGTGATGCTCGCATAAACTTCCGGAAAAATCAAAAAGTCTATTGGTGCAGGACTGGATTTAAACCACCACCTCGAGATCGGAAGGCGGGCCAATAACCTACATACCATACCTACTTGGCCATACATACCATACCTACTTGGCCATACATATCATACCTACTTGGCCATACATACCATACCTACTTGGCCATACATACCAAACCTACTTGGCCATCTTTGCTGAGATCGCCTCAGGTATTCGACAGTGCTCACGTTCGCTAGCGCTACCGAAGTCTCGCCAGTCGTGCTAAAGCCTGCCTGTCGGTCAGTGACTTACTGTTTGGGTGAAAGTGACTTACGTAAGCAGACTTGTAATAACTGACCGAAGTGCTCGCTCTCAGGGTCAGAGGAAGCTTAGTGGAACACCTTGGAGGTTTCCTCATTTGCACCAGCGTTGGCTAGTTTTGTTTCAGAACGATCCAAGCGATCTTAGCCTGGCTGGATGACCATTGACAATAATTGTCTGCTGACGAATGGCTTGCTAAATGCTGACGTTGAGTTGACGTAAAGTGCCTTAAAATAATTATAAGCTTATAATGCTTTTTAGGGCTCCGTACCAAAAGGGTGCCAACGGGACATTAATGTATTTCTTGTAAAAGACACGTTTTGGGGTAGGTGTGACCTACTTTCTAGTTGTCTACCTCGGAAGCGTTACTTCTACCTTTTGCTAGCGTTTGCATCTGAATGATCACAACATTGGTGGTTGGACCTGTCTGAGCCAATGCCTTCTGGGTAAGCTCGATCCATCGTAGACATTATCCTTGCTCTGGCAGCTACACAAGCTTAGAAATTAAGAGGCTAACTAACCCATTATTTACGAGTATAAACTAGTAGTTCTCCCCGAACTGAGATCTCGTGATGTCTGGTTTAAGTTAGGTATATAACCACAGAGATTATCTATCAAATATAACGTAATTATCAAACGATCAAAGTGTGCTTTCATTATACCTTACTTACCTTACTTAAGCACTCATTTGCTCAATATCTCTTTATTCACCCGAGTATCCAAGGCACTCTCTTGTTTCTAACTCTTATTGTATGCAATGAGAGCAAAGCACCAAATCACCGACTGTAAGTCATAGTAGGTGGGTAGAAAACAGTAAGTGAATAAGACACCCCTTACTTAAATGAAATATAGGTTAATGTCGTTTTGAATAGTATTTTCCGATTTATTCATCAAAAAAAGTGATCTTTCTAGACGATACGTAAATTGACATAACGCAAATGAGCTGGTACTACCTAAATCTAACATGTTTATGCATAGTTCTGGTCCAAACACAATGGCCGCAAGATTTATAATAAGATACTTGATAAAGTGAAGCATGAACATGATTTAAAATTTAATAAACTTTTAAGGGACATTCTTATTACTAAATGTTACTATAGCCTTGACGAGTTCTTGGATGATTCGAATTGTTGTTTATAGTTTGGTAAGTATAGGTAGATAGATAGATAGTTAGATATCAATTCAAATTCATTCTGCGACGTTAATATGATATTATATATATATATATACATATATATATATATTATATTATATATATATTTAATATGTCAAGAAATTATTATAATATGCCAATAAATTAATATAATTATATACTACTTTGATAAGTTATCTATTTGAGGAATTGCAATTTAATTTGATTTAATAACTTATATATATATATAAGTTATTAAATCATGATTTAAAATTTAATAAACTTTTAAGGGACATTCTTATTACTAAATGTTACTATAGCCTTGACGAGTTCTTGGATGATTCGAATTGTTGTTTATAGTTTGGTAAGTATAGGTAGATAGATAGATAGTTAGATATCAATTCAAATTCATTCTGTATATATATATATATAAGTTATTAAATCAAATTTAATTGCAATTCCTCAAATAGATAACTTATCAAAGTAGTATATAATTATATTAATTTATTGGCATATTATAATAATTTCTTGACATATTAAAATACCGACTCAAACATTTAAATGATTTTTCTAAACAAATATAGATAAGTGTACAAAAGTGCTACACCCTAACTGGGTCACATAATTAATTATAGTACAGTGTTAGAATAAGATATTCCATTGTGAAGACTATGTGATTATGTATGCATGAAATAAATGAATATGAATATGAATATGAATAGTTCAAAACCGTTGCCTTAGTAGTCGTGACTTAAAAATCTACCCTTAATAACCTAATTGACTTTACGACTTTTTTGGGCTGGAACCTACGGATGTCGAAAAGTCAACCAAGGGGCTTCAACAAAAAGGCAACAGCTTTTTTTCTAGTATACGAGTATAAACAAAACTTTAACTGTGCGCACCAATCTGACTGCCAAGCGTGGTGTTTATGACCAAACTTTACAGTTTTAGAGTTTTTTCCACATTGTGGTGGACAATAATTTGCTGTTGATGTGATATATGCGCAGTCAAACCCCTTGCATGACATCCTAAAAGTAATTCTTGGATTTTATCGACACCCTTGGTTTAGCTAATTGATTCAGGCGTTGTGACTTCACGTCACTTGCAGCGCAGCGCTCGGATCGGCAACACGTCGGCAGAGGGCTCGTCAGCTTAGCAGCAAGACTATATTTCCTAAGGATTCCTCGTGTAGAGGCGAAACACTTGTCGATTTTGAATTTTTCAAACAATTTCAGCGGATTTGTTACTAAATATCTTTCTGTTTTCAGATTATTTATTTTGAACCTTGGTTTGACAACCCTATTGAGTTAACAAAAAATAAATAAACAAGTTCTCATTAGATTTCTAATACCCTCTCTTGTCTTATAAGACCTGATGATTATCTTATATTATTTATATACCCCTTATTACCCCTTCATTTTTAAAAACCACCCCTATTAAGGGCAAAATAAACTTATTTTGAAATCTGCAGTCTCAACCCCCATTTCAAATGATATTTCAAGTTTTCACACTTATTCAATACTTCAATCTTATTCACCCCTTTTACGAGACATTATTGAGCATTTTACTTCATAACGCGCCCCTTTCTTACAAAAACCACCCCTTTAAAAAAATTAAATCTTTATTTTATTAATGTGCAGCCGATACCCTTCCAAATGATATGATATGGCAAAAAAAAACTTGTCTCACTTAACACCCCCATTTCTCAAAAACGAACTCACACTTATTGATAAGTGTTAATATAATCTCTGCATGTTCAAAATTTGTTCAAATTTGGATCGACCATTCAAAATATATGGGCGAAAAATTGTATTTAATTTCACCCCAATATCTCTTAAACTACCCCACTTATCAAAAATCGCCCGCGACAATCAATTACTATTTACGTATCTTTTTACAATTTAATTTTCATGAACATCGGATAATCCGTTCGAGAGTTATGCCGTCACCAACATTGCCACATACATACATACAGTGCCGGATTTCCTAACTTAACTGAGAGATCTTGTTCGCTTCGATCACTCGATCAAAAAACTGCTATATATTCGGTTGATGTAATAAGAGTTTAGGGTCATGCGTCGTGCCATTTATTTTATTTATCGACCGCCACACAGCTCCGCCTTATGCGCTCCTGAGCCGCCTTCATCCATCGACTTCCCGCAACAGCCACAATGTCGTGGGGTATTTCCATCCTCCTTACATAGATAAGTACCTATGTATTCACAAAAAAAGTATGCAAGTATTTTATCCGTAATCTAGTAAATAATAAAAATAAAATAATGAAATTGCTCAAAAATATAACAAAACCAGAAAACTCCAAAAATACAAAGAGAGGCACAAAAAAAAATGTACTACAAAACACATAAGCACACTATGTTTGAGCAAATGGGGTAATTTCAGCAAATGCTGCACACGCATAGTGGAGTGTAGCGCTGGTTTTAAATTCACCCCACTCGGATGGATTGTCACCGAGAGGTTAACAGCAATAAAGTGGGTAAAATGATTGAAAAATATATATAATGCAGGTAAAATGAACTTATTATTATTAAGGTAACCAATGAGCTGCACAACATGACAGATGAGAGTGTGTCTAGTGTCTAGTCTCAGACAGTAGGTAACAGTAGGTATATCTGGTACCTAAGTGCAGGTGTGGCCTACGGTCTGTGAAAGTGATGGCACCAGCACAAGCTATCCCCGCCCATCCTCGTTGACGATGCTGAGGACCGTGGGAACTTATAATGGTAACTATATGAAGGAAATATGAAGATTGGGATTGATAAAGCAGATTGATAGAGTAATTGTATTTTAGCGTTTTTTTTTATTTTAATCTATATCAGCCTCAGAGTACGACACCAAGTGAAACAACAACGTTAAATGTCGTCGATCAATGTAAGCAGTTTTACTGAAGTAGGTATAATAGGTACCTACCAGCCTACCAAAGCTTTTACCTACTATTTTATATTGCCACAGCACAAAAGAGACCGCGCTTTTCTCTGGCTAAGCCAAAATTATAGGAAGGTAGGATTTACAATTATTGAGCCACAATCACAAGAATATGTTTTTTTTCTTTCGGACCTTTTTCTGTAGGTTTTTCTGCAGGCTTTTTAGGACCTACAATTTTCTTATAGGACCCACCTACTTTGTTTTGATGTAGGTATCTCTAAAAGATTTAGCCAGCGTTAGGCATTTAGGCGTACCAAAATAAGTATAAGCGTACCAATATAGTTTTTTGACAAAACACATGCAGTTCAGCCATTTTGATAAAATAAGCATGAACCTTTCTCGTTTATCGCTCTTTCTATTAGTGAAAACCGTATCGAAATCCGTTGCGTTGTTTAGAAGATGTAAGCGGAGAAACAGACAGACAGATAGCGACTTTGTCCTTTATACTATTTTGGGATTGAGACTAGAGAAAATATCTTCTCTATCAAATAAAAATGAATCTAAAAAATCTAATAAAAATCTAAACTATAGATTCATCTGAATAGAGAATAAAAATATAGGCATAAATCTATAGTTAGGTGTGATCCAACACAGATTAGTTGTGTAATGCTTCGTTGGCACTTTTAGTTTACACACAAGCGGTAGCGCGCTTGCCAGTACGACGATGACTCATTTTTAACCGACTTTCAAAAAAAAAGGAGGTTCTCAATTCGTCGGAATCTGTTCCCCGATTACTCGAAGACGCCTGGACCGATTTCAAATGTTATTATTTTGTTTGAAAGGGTATAGGTACTTCACAGGTTCACATTGTCATAAGGTCAGGATCTGATGATGGAGAAATCGAGGGAACTCTTCAAATATTGTAGGCACATTTGAAGCGATTTGGGTGTATTACCTCAAATGTAAAGAAAACGCGGACCCCATATAGGTTCACGCTTCTGTCTGTCTGTCATCAAAATAATTGGAAAAAATAAGTCATCCAGGTAAACGAAATACCTATAATATTCTTCATTGACGCCGGTTTTCTTTTTAGTTTTTAAAACGTAATTATGTATTTTATTATTGTCACTCACCATGCTTCCTTGCCACCCATCAACGTCATAAACTGCGCTCGCGTTGTTCGCGTCGCTACATTTATAAAATATGTTCATAATCGCACCATTGTTGTTTGTTGGTGAAAACGATGATTTTCCGCCACTGGTCGTGCGCGCGCGCCGGCTCTAATCGCTTCCATGTTATGCGTAACTTTGTAATGAGACTAGAAGAACGCACTAGGTAACCGTTCTCCAAGCTTATTGCTCACTATTAATGTCCATGAATGAAAACTTTCCGGGTGGTGGATACTTGAAAACCGACTGTCAATTTTTTATTTAATTGACGTCACTGACGATAATTTCACCACACAGGCTCAAAAAGCGTGCCTTTGTCGGGTAAAAGTAGTGAAGAAAACTGTGCAAAAGGAACTCTACTTTGCTTACTGTTTAGTGAAACAGTAATGAACAATTATTTTGATTTAAAACTCTGCGAGCGATGAGTCCTGTAATCTACGAATTGGCATTACACATTTCTATGTCCTCAAAACGTTCAGAAGCTATGTATATTCTAAAATTTAAAAGTATTGCTTTTAAACTTGTTTATTCTAATGAAATCCAATGAAATTAAGCAATTTTCCGTGAATTTGCTAAATAATTTATCTACTTAGTGGTACTTAGTGCAAGTGGAAGCGACAAACACAAGCATAACTGGTACCAAAGAAAAAACAAATATTGTAGAAGAAATTTAACTTTTAATTTAAATAACCACTAATTTCGTACATAATTTAAACTTAAATTTAGTTTTTCACCTATCATTTCCTCGCTGTAGTATAAGCAATAAAGTTATTCTGCGTGTACCTCTCAATCAATACAAGTACTCGCACCAAAAAACAACTTTGCAGCCTTGCATAACAAAAGATTATTATTTATTGCCAAGTTTCGAGCCTTCGCCTTTGCCCTTCAGTATCTTGACGTCTATTCAGCTCATTGAAATGTTGCCTTCTAGTCTCTGGCTGCATTATACGAAATAGTGGGAGGAGGCCCGATGTCTCATCAGCGTCTGCGCAGCCGCCGTCCGCTCCTCATACATCATCTGATGTCGCCGACTGCTCACCACCACGGAGCAGTAGAAAAGTATCACTGGAAACAAGAATTATTATCCTCAGTAGCTAAGTCATTTTGAACTTGCTATGTTATTTTAAGGTTATCTGGCACAGATCGTTCATAAGAGACTACTGTAGCTCAGATAACCTATCCGTTGATGTCGCGCCGTTTCGGAGATAAATTTGGAAATGTGCGCATATTTCCAAACACAGTATTTTCTGATTAGGTTTTCTATCTAGATAATTTTAAGCAATCGTGTTTCTGAAAACCCAAATTGATGGTGCAACACCAAAGTTTTAGGTATCTTTATATTAGACCTGTGGCTTTTACAAGCACATAGATTTATTTGTCTCCGCCGCTTGATTGGATTAGCATTTCAGTAATGTGTTGAACTATAATAAATATTTTTCTTAATCAAGCGATAAGACCGCCCGTTGTTTTTATAATTTTATTAATTTTTTTAGGTTTAGATTTTTTGAATTGTCAATTATCCTGATATAAATTTTACGTACAATAAAAAAAACATAAATTCATTATTTAATTCATTCATTCATGTATTAATTGCCATATGTTGGGAACACTCCTGTTAGTGGTGCTCGTAGGGTAAAAAAAACAACAACATTAACCAAAACTCAGAGTCCGGGGGGTAAGAGTCCAAGGTCAACATGTCCAAGGTGTTAAAATGTCCAGATGCTAAATAGACAACTAACCAAAAAGTAAAAATGCCGAAAAACACTCCAAAGCAGGTGACTGCTAAGTGTGAAGTGAAGGCTCTAAGGTATACACGGTATCTGTTAGTCGGCTTTTACGACATCCGCAGGTAATAAACCTTAATAATTTATTTTTTTAATCTACATGGAGTCGGAACAAGCAATAGCTACAATTTACATCAGGAGGGTTGCTCTTGATGACCTACACTGCACTGCATTGCGCCCGTCAACTTGAGGCATAAAGGTGCTAAGCCCCGTGTGCTCGTAATTTCACCGGCAACTCTTCAAACAGAAACACAGTATTATTGCTTGGCGGCCGAAATAGGTATTAGTACTTCCCGCACGTGCCCTTTCACAAGAAACTCTACTACTCCTATCTACCTCATTAGTTATAACTGAAGTTTGGTGGTTCAATAGTAATTTTAGGTATCAATACATACGTGCATACACAAAGTAAAAGGATATGACCGCGCTGATCTGCGCCGTCATATCGACCTTCCGGTTGAAGCTGAGGAGCACGGATCCAGCCACGGTTAGCACCAGGAGTACCACGGCAAGGCAGCTGGACAGGACCATCCACGGTATCGTGAAGCTTGGTTTATGCTGCAACAAGATCAGACTATAAACAAGACAGGCTTTACCATTCCTGCCTTATTAGGAAAGCTATATATATACTAAACAGCCGTCCCAAACATGTCTCTTGGGAAATGGATAGGACTTTGGTTTGGGACGCTGTCTCCATCGTCCCGAGACCCTTGCACCATCACATCTGCCTAAGACATCAGTAAGATCACAAAAAGCGCAAATATAGTGATCTCGACAGAGTTTACTTATTAGAGCCATTTGGGTGGGGTTGATACCTAAGGAAAGAGTCTCAAAAATCTTGCGGGGTTTTTTATTGAGGCAATGTTTGATCTGGCTCCTATATAGGCCAGCAAATTACATACCCATTTAGTTAGCATGGCAATGCAGATTGTCTTGGGCACGTACTGGTTTGGAACAGTTGAGTACTAATATACCGTTAGCGGTCTTTAGTAACCCGTCTGCTTCCCTTGTAAAGTTAGTCTAATTGTCCATATTGTTTAAAGAAATTTATGAATCCAAAATTATCTACAACAAATATTTATGTATCTACATCTTCAGCCCAATAATATCAACAGTTGTAGCCACTGCCAACATTTATTAGCCATGTCTTTACCGTTACCACCTTTGGGCTGTGGATAGATTATCGAATGTGAGAAAACACGATCGTGGCAAAACGCGATTAGGTAAATCAGCCTACCGATGAGAAATGTGTTTGAGTCACCAATCTAATAAGTCGTTGATGTGATGTAGGGTTTATATAATGAGAGTAGGCAGTGAATGTGACTGTTTTTATGTTTGTATGTGTATGAGTAAATGAAAAAGGGTGTTGTGGTTCAACGTACTGTAAAAGCTCCATAAATGAGGAAGCATCCAAAGACACATTGCACGAACGCCGTTACAGCCATCACAGCGTAGAACAGCAGACGCCCTGGAGGGAGCTGCGACCCAAGAGCCGCTGAGGTTCCATACACACCAATGGAAGATAGTGACACAATCTGGAATCATGTTTCTGAATTATACAAGTGTTATAATGGTTCAAGCTATGCTTAGTTTGGGGCTAGATGGAGCTGTGTGAAATTATATCCTGTAATATTAATTTATTTATTTTAATATTGTACGAAGGGGAAGTGATTGAAGAGGTATAAGCCACCTCCAGCGAGCTATTTCCAAATAAACTTAGTAGGATATAAGAACGGGTAATACCCGAAGCGGCGGCGGCGGCGGTGCGGTTATAGACTAACCGATTTTAATGAAATTTTATGTATAAACAGATAACATATATACTAACTACTAGTGTTGTTAACACCATTGTTACCCATTATATCAGTCCATTCCATCCACAGGTTGTGTGGTAGATATAGCTTTTTAAGATAGGACCCCCGTTATTAAAATATTTTTATTGCTCTCTATGTTATTTTTTTGTGTTATATTGGTGATCTATGAATAATTTTATTACCTTTCTATCTACCTAGCCCTAATAAACCGGCCAAGTGTGACCACAGAAGGTTCCAAACACATTTCCAGGCAAAAAAGCACGTTTCTCGTATGGGGATCCATTAAGTTTTGATTTAATTTTATTAGGATTCGGTTATGTACACACAGGGTGGCGATTTTATTATTATTATTAGTTGTTGGCAATAAAAATACATAATGTGAAAATGTCACCTTTCAGGGGCCTAAACCACAGCGTGTTATAGCGTTCTCACTATATATCACTTACATTACTTTTGTCTCGTTTTTTATACACTAGATAGATAGTGACAAAAGTGAAGTAATGTTAAAACAAGAATGCTTTAAGAGGTCGTGGTATTCCCCCACCCCCCTGGCCTTATTTTTGTGCGCTTCCCAGTACTACAAAAATAAAAATTTGAATAGGTACTTACTGTGCTCACAACACTTATAATCTTCGTCCCTACATTGAGGTTAACACAACAGCAACAATTGTTTACTGAGATACACATTTTTTAACTGTTAATTTACTAACTTATACCTGATGTGTTCACCCTCAAAAACTATTTATATTTAATTGCTTATACAGTAAGCGATGTAAGAAGTAAAGTTACAAAATAAATTGTTACTTTAGCACGCGCTTAGGTACATTCAACAATCAACTGTTTGGTATGTGATTGGAAGTGGCACTATCATCATTATCAAATACAGTCATTATATTGATAACGGTAGATGCTTTCAGAAAACTCATCAGTGAAAGGTTTTTTAAAGGTACTATAAATAATGATGTAGGTACCCAAAAACCGATGTTGGGTAAGGTAGGAACAAGTCCTAATTCTGCTTCAAAAGTCATATTCGCTACCAGCTTCCAACCGCGAGAGATATAGAAAATTGACCACCCTGTTTAAACCCTTATGAAAATTGATAATTTTCGTAAATTAAATTAGCCTTTGTGTTATTCCAGAACATAAGCGAACAATCAAATTTTTATCAAAATTAGTTAAGTAGCTACGAAGAGTCGGGATACTTTTCTGTGGTGGTAACAAATACAGGCACACTTACTTTCACATTTAAAATATTAGTGGGATTTATCTAATAAAAATAGGTCGTAACATTGACCAAAGTAAATCGTCTATGGTCGTAACCAAAAAACTTAAACACCTAAATATTAATAGGCGTATAGTGTAGTAATATACATATATTAATTAATACACGAAAGGAAAAAATAAACAGCTCTTTTAAAAGATTGTGCGGAAGAAGTGTAAGATTTGTAAATTGAAATAAAAAAAAAATGGATTTTTTTTCAGTCGAATTTCGACCATTGCCTACCATCTACTATTAAATAGTGCGATCACATCTGCATTTGCTAGATAGTGACATCACCACATTTCTTACCCCTCGTCCTTCATTTGATAACAACTTAGCTATTTGATAGCAGCTGGCCTTATCTAATCAATTTAGTAGTACCTGAGTAGGTACATTATCGCAAAACAGTAAATAATCTTCACTAGTAATACCTAATAGCCCGATGGACGTGGTCGCACCTCGCAAGAACCATGTGACCGTTTGATGGTTTGTTTACAATAACAATTCTAGTCAATCATTTTGATAAAAATGGGAGTGCCGATGGTGAACAAGTGTTGCTTCTGCGCAAACTTGCATACTGGGACATTGATTATTGGATACGCTTACAGCGTAAGTAAGTTTTCTGCAACAAAATCAGCACCGCATTTAGTTCCACTAACTAGTCAACCACAATCATGACTGGGAATGAGGAAATGTTTTTGTAAGATTTTTTAGGGTAATTTTGAACCGTCAAATCTACCGCCTGTTCGTTATCGCAACCAGCACACAAGGATGATGGCAAGAACTTATAGTTCAGTCAGAGATGCTTTGTTCTTCTATACTCACCTAGGTACCTATTGAGTTTGTTTGTTCTTATACCAAAATGGTACGTACTTACTAGTTTGCAAGGCCTTTTATTTGTATTACTTACCTACCTGATAAATATCGTTACGACGTGTGATATAAATATACATATATAATATATACATGTATAAATATACCCAGCAAGGTTAAAATACTACTTATACGATATGAACAGAAAAGCTCCTGTCATAATTTTAACAGCACATACAGATGTGATTGCTTTAGAAAAATATTTGATTAGTTTCTACCGTTTTTCCGGCTCAATGACACTTCTGCTGCCCTGTTAATTTGTTGGCTAAAAGCTGTGTCTGCACATAGATCAAGCTCTTTAAGCTTTTTAAATGATGTGAGACTGACTGAGAAGCCTCTATGTGACCTCCTTCCTCCCACTCCTAAAGCCCTGGTATTTGATAATTGCAGGTATGGGCACTCCTGGAACTGGTTGTACACACACTCCTAGTGACTTTGGCACCTCTCGGCAAAAATGAAACGGTGTCTACGCACAAGTATGTCCTCTTCATTACGGCGGCGGTGGTCAGCGGGGTTCACCTGCTGTGTTCTATTCTCCTGGTGGCTGCTGCGTATAAGGTGAATATTATTTATTTTTTGGTATTGGCTATCAGTCTTTTATTTATGACCCGCCGCCGCCATTGGCGTCGCTTGCGATTGGGAAAATGTTTTAAATAGTCGTTAATTGGAAATAAGGCATTTTTAAACTCAGTCCATCGACTCTATTATATATCCTCTACATGTGCAATAGAATGCAATCGGTAGGGTAGGTTCCATTATTTTTTTGTCGTACCAAATTATCATACCAAGTACTGTCTTGGTATGTTAATTTCATATCCATTGTTCACTAATCACAGCCCAAAAAAGTTATCTGCTAGAGATGGGCCATCTCCAAATTTTGCAATAGGATTTTCCATAATTACCACGCTTGGCAGGTCGCCTGGTGCCGAATACAGATGTAAGCTGCTGTTGTGCATCTCCTGGGTGGCAATCGCTTTAAACATTATGAGATGAATCACAACTGGTCGGCACCTGCATCTCACCTTTTCACTGTTTTCGAATCGCGGGATCGTAAGGACCTCAACCAAAACCGTTGATCGCGTTCCGGGTGTAATACGTTAGTCGCCTCTTACGACATCCACAGGATGATAGGGAGGGGCTCATCGTCTTCACCGTATACCAGAGAATCGTATACCGTATGGCGTACCAAAATTTGTTCCATGTCAAAGTTCATTTAGTTCCGTTCGCCTTTTAGTGGTCAAAAGGTAAACAGAAAAAAAATACTTTCTTTTACCGGTTCAATGATTCTAGTGGTCTCTGTAAACTTCTGGTGTCCTGGTACTTTGTCGCTTAGAAAACAGTGAAGGCATCAAACTCGATATTGAGTCTGACTCAAAAGGCTCAATGTGACCTCTTTCATTCCTAACCTGGTACGGGTACCAGGTTAGGTTAGGTTACGGATCGGGATCCGTGATGATTGCAGGCATAGGCACTCCTGGAGCTGGCTGTCTGTGTTTGACTCCTAGTTGTCTGTGGCACTTTATTTTATTTGTATGTATGGAGTATGGATAGTTTATGGATGTATGGGTGGATATGGATATTTAACTTGAGAAGGTATAGGTACCTACTATTAAATAGACATATATATAACACAACTTATTTAGTAAATTATCGTTCAGAAACTGGCATCCCTAACTCTACCCTGGACGATAGTGACTGGCCTCCTAACTGCTGTTTCCTTCGTCATCACCCTCACGGCACTCAGCCTAGTGCTGCAGGATGAGAGTGAGATCCTGGAAGTGGAGTCTATCATCATAGTCGTCCATCTCGTCAGAGCTTGTAAGTAAAACTTGGAATAAGTCAATCAATAAATAAGTACAGTGGCGGGAAGAGAGTGGACGTGAAAGCTCAGTGGCACGGTGCATGTTGGAGAAACCTAGATCCACCTATGTACTGCTGTGGCTGATGATGATGAAGTACATAAACATTGCATAAAAAAAAGTAGGTGTAGCGGGTATAACCTATAAGTACAAAATGTTATAACCATTTAGGTAGGTATGCAAACTGTTTAAATAATAAAAGGGTTTAAACCTATAAATAAAGGATCCCTTTGACGGGAATTAAAGGCCTCACTGACAATCATTTAAACAGATTTATTTATCCACATAAAAATTACAAAATATCGCTTATAGATAACATAAGAACTAGGGTTTAATATTATTTTAGGGATTCCCGTACGACTCATAATCACTTTTGTCCGAAAATCACTTCCCCGCAGACATCTTGTAATCATCACTTGCCATAATGCTAGATTCTAATACATTTTGATTATTATAAAACTATTTTTCCCGAATGATCTTCAGCTATAATATACCAATACATAATATTCATATCTCCGAATTTAAATGTTCCTAAACTGATATATCTTATTGATGATATAACATAATACATAGTATTCCGAAGGATAAAAATTATAAAAAACGAAATCCTAATATGTAACCTATTTGGTTGTATTACGAATTACAAGTATAATACTTAGGTGACAGATCTACATTTTCCTAGTTTTTATTTGCGAACTCATCAGGACTGTTTGATGTTATACTATTAATTGATTTCGTTGAAAATGAATGACAGAACCGACACGGTGGGTCCGGAGCCAGAAGCTCACATAGAAGGTTCTGAGTGGAGCAAGCTCGTGAAACAAAGCGCAGCGAAAAAGTCATACATAATGCCCTTTTTGAAAAACACCGTACCGTAGCTACAAGGGAAACTGTTCCAAAATATTTATAGATCGTAATTTTAACAAGGACCCAGGTACCTATTTAAATAAGAAAAAAATTGTGTTTGTTTGTGATGTCAAAATAACAGTTGTTTACTAAATGCATTGAATTATAAAAAAAAAAAAATTATGTCTGTCAGCTTCTCTGGCAGATAGAACTATATTTTCATTATGGAAAAATCACAAAATAAAAGATCCTTTCATGGTTTAGAGGAGATAGATATTTCCCAAAATCCTCATTGTAAGAAAGGTTTTTTGGAAATATTTACTGGATGACGGGAAAAAGTTTTATATGGCGATTGCTAGTCTTTAATAAAGAATGTTACGTTTCCAGGTATATCAGTGTACTGTATAGTGGTGGTTCACAGCCGGCATAAGCAGATCATGTACGAGAGAGACGCGACGCGCTTCCAGAATTCAGCCAGAATGTACCAGGCCGTCAGCGTGGCTGATCACGACTTTTAGATACTTAGATATCATGTTATTTTTATTTTATTTTAAACAAAATACCTCTGAAAGAATACATTAGACTTATATAATCAACCTACAGCCAATAATGGATTTACATTTTATGGGTAGATATTTTTATTTTTAACTGTTTTTAACTTGTAGATTCATTCAATAAACAACAAAAACGAACAAAACAATACAAAAGTAATGCAAACATCTTTTGATTAACAATTATATTTTAAACAAACGCAACTGTAAGCCAAGGACATTGTAAACCGGTGAAAGATTTACAAGCCATGGCAAATCAAATGACCCAGCAGTCGTTACTGCTGGGTAAGTTGATGCTAGAAATAAGAGTCAAAGATCGATTCTTACCCGCACTTCCCAGAAACGGTTGAGGTTATGAATTATGTCATCACACCAACAACAACAACGTCAAAATAAAACGGCTGAGTTATAGAGACCTAGGTACCAATTACTGTACTCCACACTGTCCACAGAGTAAACTAATCTGTATATTAATTTACTGTTAATAAAGTGATGCCAACATAGCCCCTTTCGGGTTAGATATAGTCTATTTTGGATTTGTACCGGGATACCGAATAAAATTATAAGGCCCATTACCCATATTTTAGCTTTTAGCATAAATAACCATTTGTCAAAAAAAACTACTAGACAAACAGTACACCAAACAAGCTATGGGCGAATCGCAACTTGTAAACAAAAGCTTGGCCATAACATAACACCCGCACTTACACGTTTTGCATCTTTGGTCATGACCAAAAACATATTTATAAAACGATGGTTAAGTTAGCTTACATGTCTCCTATTACCATATCGGGCTCGATTATTCTGTTGCTATTTCATACTTTTCAATAAAATACAGAATTCGGGATATCTACATAAACTGTTTCATCACAATAAATATTCTGACAAAAAAAAAAAAACAGAAAATGTGCCTATTATGATAGGCAGTTTACAAGTCCCCATCAGCTATGTCTGTATAGCTATGTCTCTAATATCTTACAGAGTTATTCAATAAAAAAATCAATTAAACTAACTATGTACACAGGAATCAGTCAGATTACCTAAGGACCGTTACAAACGGCCTGATAAATAAATAAAATAATAAACTCTAATTCGGGTTCGGGTTAAGTACAATTATTATCTCAAAATAATTACATGCTAATTCACTACATGAGAAATTACAACTATAAATACAAAATAGATTGGTGAGCATACAGATACAGCAATAAATCAAAAAGTAGGTATTTAGTAAAGAGTTTTGCGAAGTAAGAATAAAAGTTTATTATTTTAGTAAAACTTACAGCTAAACATACATATTAGTAATTTTAATAGTGTATGTAGCCATAGATGCTACATGCAAGAAGGCCAATTAAAAATTTCCACATATAGATAAATGAAGTGAATTGGTAATAAATAAACAGACAGTAGACGACAGATATAAAAGAATAAGTTATACTAAATAAATTAAAGTATGCACATACATAAAAAAACACACACAACAAAGATGGGCCTCTAATCTTATGCGTTAAATTACTTATCACTAAGTAAGCGTTTAAGCTTACTTGTTTTTGTATTTGTATTTGTGCTTGTTTTTTTATTAGGATACATATAATGAAATTATAGGATTGGAAAATATTCATTATCTTTGACTTTTTATGTAGAAGTTTTGACGGTGTTAAGAAGTCATAGTGGAATATTTGTTTAATGATTTTGTTATGTTTTATTTGCAAATTTTTTGGTATTGTTTTGTCGGCGCTCCCCCGAATTTCTATAACGTAGTCCAGGTGTGGTTTTACTAGTGTGTTATACACAGTATGCCTGATGTGATGAGGAAGGCATCGTATACTACCATGTTCAACGTAACTGTATCAATTGTGAGAGGAGTCATGTTGCCTATTATTTTGTTTTTGGCCTTGAAAATCATGTACGCGGCTTTTGATATGTTAATAGATTACTTTGGAACCAATTGTGGAGTGGTTTTAAGTCAGATTGTGCTTGTGGTGAGATTTCGACTAGTACTTATACTTATAGACCGCCATCCACCCAAACGCACAGCACTCAAAATGTTTGGGGCATTGTCACTTACGACGGCACAAATTTTATAATTTATGTTCCTGTCTTCGAAGACCATGCTTAGAAATTCACTTAGGTTTGCTGCCGTATGCTGTTCCTCGTAGCGCACGATACCTATCATTACGGAGCGTAAACTACATTCGTCTTCATCTATAAAGTGGGCCGTTACACCAGTATACCCATCATGAACTATGGATGTCCACCCGTCGGTTGTGATGCAAATTGCCGATGATTTTGTAATTTGGCATTTACTTGATTCCAACATTTAACTGTAAACTCTTAGTATGAGCGTTTTCGGAACAGTTTTTCTCGTCGGCATTGTATATCCTGGATTTACTTGATTTAGCATTACCACAAATTTTCGGAATTCTGGCTCCTTGTCAGAATTGCTTTGCAATTACTTGGATCATTTGCTCATCTAGTTCCTTTGCGCGGTTTGGGGGTACGGGTTTTCTTATTACAACGTAGTCTGGCATTGTAGGAGGAGGATTTTTCCTCCGAACTGAACTCCGAGCCTCAAGAACCGCAGAAGAGGGCCTTGATGTAGCTGTTGTCTCCACTGCAGGCATAGAAAGTTCTTGTACTGCTGGTATTGGTTCTTCCACGATTTGTTCTTGTCTATTTATTATTATATTTACAGTAGGATGGCATGCTTACAGTAGGATGATATGCTTTTCTAAGCCTCCAATTGAAGTGGCAGATATCGCTAATATTCGAGAACAGTAGTTACATTTTGCCTTTTTTGGCTGAAATTCCTCGAAATGATCCCACAGTGGGTTGGTCTTTCTTCGGGTCGCCATTACCTACTAATGTTCAGCATCACCAATTTTGTATATAGAAATATCCACAAGGTAGGTACCTACCTTCTAACATAATGTTTATTTATCAACACAGTCACTAATAAATCGTTCGCACAGCACATATTTTGGTACACTTTTATTACGTTTAAATATGTAACTAGACTAGATACTACATCAAAATTGTATTAAGTCTAGCTGCTATACTTAAATGTAATAAAAGTATAGAGGTATATACTCAAATGGTTAATTCATTTGTTATTTAAAAATATCACGGGACAACACACACTCGACTTCAAAATAAAAACCGTTAGTGCAAAGTGCGAATCCCTACAAATCAGTCAGAGTCAGATACAAAAAGGAGTAAAAATTATTGTGCATCAATTGAAAATAGCTCTTATGCGTCACGCACAAAGGCAATTTTCGAAGTGCGCTGAAGTTGGTTGACATACTTAATCCTGTTTCTTTCACTCTCGTCATTATGTGTATTAAGCTATCTCACTCTTACATAGCGCATGCAATGCAATGCATGCAATATCCACTAGCTTCATGCGCCTGCCATTGCCGCTCGGTAGATGTTTGGCTAGATAGTACATGTTTGCAGCGTTGCCAAAAGGTAATCTTTTAGGTTATTTTTGACTCAAATATTATATACAACGTTTCAACAAACTAAGCAAAGCTTGTTATTATCTGTTAGTTAATACAACTCATATTTGCCTGTTATAATAACTAGATTCTGGAAAAAAATGTAAAAGGTTACTTTTCCTTAAAAAGGTTACTTTTTTACCTGTATCAGGTTACTTTAAAAAAAGTTGGCTGGCAACACTGATGTTTAGATCGCTCAGTCAATGCGAGGCAATGTATTGCCCGCTTGGTTGATATCTACTAGGTCTATGTAGGTTACTTATGGTATGTGCCTACTAGGTCTAGGTACAAACCATGAATAAGTAACCTACATACAAATGTACCTACCTACCTGTATACTACGAAACGAAATACGAAGTCAAGATTTTTATCGTTGTCTCCGTTAGGATATTAGTGTTCTGTGGTCTCGTAGTAGGGACTAGGGAAATCCAGCAAGCGTAGCGAGTGACGCAAGCAGTCAGTGTTTTATCGTGATTTGAATCTTGTTCTGCTGTTCTGTTTGCTTGCTTTGCTGTGCTGTTTGTGATTGTGATTGTGAGTTGGTGCCAGGCTGTGTCGATTCGATTGTGATTAAATCTTGAAAACTCACTTTTTCTTCATCACTTGAATTAGGTAGTCACTCTTGAAGAACTATCGAAAGGTAAGCTGAAATTCTAATTGAATAATTGCTGCGTCTTGTGATCTAACTATCAGGTAGGTAGGTACCTACCAAGTTGAATATTTGTTTACCTACAAAGGTACCTACACTTCAGATCAAATTTTATTTGATCAGAGACCTACACTTTGTGGATCTAAATTCAGAGGTCAAATGGATAAAATGATTCTATAGATTTCATTTCAAAACAGGTTAGCTACTTACACTAGGTATCAGCTAACATTGTTGTCAAGATAGGTCATACTAACATTGTTGTCAAGATAGGTCATACTAAAAATTTCTCTCTGTAGGTACTTACTTATGTACCAACCTATTTTTATTATTGTTATTTTTTTCTTTCCTTGTAGCCTATCTAGCTAAATAGTTTATCAACTGTCTATGTAAGTAATCTTAACTTGTGTGACTAAATAATCAAATTTATAGGTAGGTAGGGAGGTATCTACTTTTTGACTTGGGCACAAGGTGATCAGTAGATAACCTTTACCTGGTTACACAGGTATAAAGTATGAATAGCTGGCTAATAGGATTCAACCAGCTAAGCCCTGATGTGCAGACAATTTTAACCTGTAAGTAGGTAATGATAAATATTATATACTTATTTCTTACTTCAATCAAACTCACTGATTGGGCCGTCAGTGTAAAAGTAAACAGTACATCTAAAATAAAACCAAAATCACTGTTTACTATATTTTAGAAATATTCTATCATTATGATAGAAGAAGTAGGATGTCAGAAGAATTTATTTTATTTTAACTTATGTTATGGAGACCTGGGTATGAAAAGAGTTCACCGCTGATAGGAATAGTGGGAGAAGAATATGATGATCTGATCTCACCTAGCTAAAATAAAGATAAGGAGAAAGTATGATTGATGTGATTTACTCATGCAAATTGCATTAACTCATTTGTTTATCTCTGAGATATCAACATAGTTGATTCATACAAACAACTGTTCTCAATATCATGTTGTGGGTCTCATCTTGCTGGTCATTAAGGTAATTTATGATCCACTTGAATTGATAAAGACCAGACAGGGAGGCAGCAACATTATGTTATGTATTTTAACTCTGTAAACTTTAACCTCTTTACCTGATGATTCAAGAGACAAGCCTCATAGCTCAGTTGGTAGTAACTCTGCCTTCTGCGCTGTAGGCTGTGGGTTCAATTCCCACCCAGGACAAACATTAGCATGATGAGTAATCATAGTACCTACATGTAAAAAGAAAATATATATAGGTATTCAAGTATTCTATCCATAATCTAGTTCCCATATTACAAGTTTTGATTCGTTTGGGACTAAATGGAGCTATGTGAAATTAATTTCCTGTAATATTTATTATTATTCATGTCAAGGCTGTCACGACTGAGATGAAAGCTAAGCGTTTCCCCTCAAATAAATATCACAAGAAAAAAACTACAATATAAAAAATACCAAAATTTTGGCAATCACATTCAGACTCCTGATGCGATTGTGTTTTGAAAAAGACCCATTGGCCATTATTCACAATTTTGTAAGCAAGGTACCTAATATTATACTATATACCTATGCCTACCCACTAACTTATATAAATAAAAACCATGTACAAAGGAATCTATCAGATTACATAAGGACCATTACAAACGGCCTATAGGTAATTCAACTGTTCCAGACCAGTACCAGACAGAAGCATGCCCAATACACTGGCTGCACTGCCATGCTGAATAGCTATGCTGCTTCACTGACCTAAATAAGAGCCAGCCCTTGGGTCACATATAAATAAAAATAGTTTAATATTTCAGGAGATGAACACATGAATACATTTATCTTTCCATTACTAAATTTACCTATTTATTTATTTAAAAGGAAAACCAACAGCACATACCTAATACTTAACTTACCTATAGAAACATTAAAAAGTCACAGAAGGCCAATAAAGATTTTCAATAAATATTGAAAGTGTGAACTGAACAGGAATTATGTACCTACAATGAAATGGATAGATATAGAGACTTATTAAGCATGTATACAGAAATCAAACTCACTGATTGCATCCTCAAGCTTTCAATTAAAAGAAAATTAAGTAAATACTACCTATACCTATAGCTCACAATAAGATATGTAAGGTAAGATATGTAGGGGAATAATTGGCCCCAGCTTGGAGTAAGCATCATCACCTACAACACCAGTGTCATTTTCATTGTCGCTGTTTGCAAACTCAGGCGCTAAATAAGTGTCACCAACAACCCAAAGTCCTGCTCCGGTATTTTAAAGAGCTGGGCTGGCTGGGGTAGGGTTAGTTAAAAACACGGGGGACAATGCACAATACACCCCACAGCGGGACGTCAGTGCAGGCCTTGGTCACCCCCACTCAGAATAAGAATATATGTAAAAGAAATTGGAACCAACTTCACTAAAAACTTGAAAATAATTCAATACATTGAAGTTAAGGTAAGCCAGACTTCATCACTGCAGCATTTCCCTATGATATGGCAATGTAATTGTCCTGTAATTTCTTCACCCAAGTAGCCTCTATCAACCTGCAACAACAACTGGGTCAAACTAAAGTGGCATAACAACAAATGAAAAACCTGCCATGTTCACCTCTGGTCACGACTCAGAGCGTGGATCTTATGAAGATCATCTACAAGGGGCTAGTCAGAGCATGTCTTTATGCAACACATGACCATGGTTGCTCGTTTGCATGGTTTGCAAGTAGCTTACATGCCTACATTATAGGCTGTAAGGTCATCTTGGTATAGTGGAATAATAGCAAGTAAGACATGCTACCCGGATTTTAGGTCCTAGGGACAGAATCTGTGCTGGAATTTTGCAGAGAATAGTGTTCTGGGCCAGGAATAATATTTATAGGCTACTGTTTATCGGCATAGGTTACCATACAAGCAGAAGTATTTTTAAGCTTAATTGCATGGCTCAGATAATATAAAATGTAGGCATTTTCTAGCTAGATTAAATTATTTCAGCTTTGTGTTGTAAAGAAGTAGGTTTTAATGTTTTATGTAGGTACATATTCCAAACGATTAAACTGAGAAGTTTAGATGAGTGGGACCATAAGGTCGGTAGGTAAAAATTGATGGAACTGTATACTAACTGTAATACACACAGTATTACGCCCCACATATTTTAATTTAACCATACTTGTGATATATTATAACACCCAAACAGAACAAACATCAATTTCCATCACAAAAATGTTTGTCATGGGTGGGAATCGAACGCAGAAGGCAAAGCTGTGAGGCTAGTTATAAGTGTAATATTGTGGTGAAATAAATTTAAATACCTTCCTCGTTGGGTAGTACAAGTACTACCCAACTAGTCAAGATCATACCATCATTGGCATGAATACGAATGATGATTGAATTAATTAGTGTTCGTTTGCGCCACTAGGTATATACCTATTAATATAAGTAGGTATAATTTGCTTATAATTCCCTAGGCGGGAGCGACAGACTGTCGTAGAGTTGGGAGATGTTGATTTATTGTAAGAAGCGCTTGGCCTTCATCCCACCTGATAATCGAGTTATGATAAGGCCCAAGGTGGAAGTGCACTTGACCCGGAATCCTCATTGTTCTGAGGAACTGGTTAACCTCTAAATGCCGGAACACAAAAAAAATCGCATTGTTATTATAATAGGTAAGATGATGGTAGCTTGCTAGGCGGACCAACAAGGTCCTAACACCAATCAGATCAAGCACAATATTGTTCTCCCCTGGGGATCAAACCCTTCTGGATCTGATACTGGTGGGCGAACCACAAGACCACAAGGCGGTTAAAATGTATCGCGTTGCGTCCCGTCCCGGGCCGACAACTACAGCAAAGCAAGCAGACCAGATCGTACCTTTTCTATGACAGCCTAATAATGTCCACAGCTGAACAGAGCCTTCAAGATTAAAGGGATTTACTACGATCACAACGACTGGCAGGTGGACATATAATAATAAATAAATATAATAATCCATCTTCCATTCCATTCTCACGACAGTCTCAGGTAAGATGGATTATTTCAATTCTTAATTGTTGTGATGTGGCGTGGGGATCGTTCGTGGGGCCAGACGGTAACAATTCGCATTTAGATGTTAGATTCAGAGCCAGTTCCTCGGTGTGTTGAGAATATCGGGGAAAGTGCGCTTTCACCTTCGGCCTTATCATAACTTGAGACCTACTAAGTGAGATGGAGGTAAGCGCTTCCCTGTTGAATTGGTACAGTAGTAAGTTGTCATCCGTCAGATGATGATCCCTTATTCGGCTTTTACGACATCCGCGGGCTGAGTTGGAGCCGCCGACAGCCACGGCAAGATAATACTACTATGATAGGTACCTATATCCCCAATCTTAAAATAATCTCATAGAGGATAAGAAAAAATAAGTATTCTCTCAACTCCATCTATCTCTGTGTGCGTTAGCTAGGCGCCCAGGCGCCAACGCACTATACATGGCTTAGTATCGAAGTACGCGACCGATTTGTTTAGCTCGGTCTGATTGCCCTCGCTGGCGGCGGCGGCGGCGGCGAGGCACACACTTTACTTTCCTGATTTGGACCTAGACCACCTTATTTCTCAAGAGCGATTAAAGTATCTGGTTTAGTTCAGGTGCAGTGAAGTTAAAGAGTTATAGCTTACGTTACGTTAGTATTTTATTATCTGTGGTTATAGTAACGTTGTGATTCAGGTTATTATATTAAGGTAAGTAAACAACACTGCACGACCCATCTAAGGCTTACAAAAAGTGGCTTTGGCTGAACTGTATATTTTTTTTTCATTGTTGAGGTGCGTCTCAACTTAGCGTACAAATTCTATTGTGCTATATTCTTCTCATAATGTTTGGCGATTGCCACCCTGGTTTGAACTTTTTAAACGTAAGAATTTGTGCACGAAGCATAGTTCGTTTTTTTTTTAAATAATAATTTTGATAAATTAAATCTCCCACCTATTCGGAATCGTAGTAGGTAAACGCTCGTACGAATGCTCGCCAACCAAATTTCCAATACCTACCTAACCTACCGTCATGCGTCATTCTGATTGAACTGTCGCGGACCAACGGCCACATACCGTACCTACCTCGTGCGCTCACAATACATGTAGGCTAGTGTAGCGATCAGCACCGGTACCTAACTATAGACGCGTCCTTGATACTAGTAAGTTCACTGTCGATTGTAGCGGGATCCATTCCGCGGCGCAAGTCATGGACTTTTAGCCTAATAAACCTACTACTACTAATACAAGCCTACTTGAAATTAGAATAAAAACCCGCCTGAAAAAAATATATTCATGGTTTTACGAAAATACGACTCTCTCGAAAAAATCCTTCTGAGACAGTCGCGTAAATAGAAAAGTACCTAGGTATAGGAGTACCTAGATACAGGTACTCAAGATTTTGATGAACATTCGTATTATTATCTCCAGAACTATTACCAAGTTTACTAGTTTGGCAGGCCTCAGTTCAGTTGGTTTGGTGTGTAGGTAGACGCCCTGCCTTTGCGTAGGGGTTCGATTTACAAACATTTGTGTGATGAATTAAAATTGTTTGGGTGTTGCATCATAAGGTGTTTACAAAAAATATATATAAGTGTTAGGTATACACTCCGTGATCTAGTTCCCATATTACAAGCTTTGCTAAGGGTGAAATGTCAGAATATTTCAAATGCATTATGAGTTACATAATAATGGTTGGATATACAAGCCTCCGATTATTTTTAATAACGGAAAGAAAATGGTAGTCATCTCCCTAAACTTGTACCGCTTTCATCCATTGAGTGATTGCGCGGCGGACACGGTATTTACCAGCAAACAGGTTAGACCCACTTTTTGCACACCTGTCCTAATCACTGGGATTGTCTTGTCCTGCCATCGATTGATTTCCATTCGCGACGCAGGCACCGGCCGCGATGGAGCTAAAGGATCACCAGTAAGTCCTACCTGTACATTGGGCAGTTTCCTTTTCTGTCATTGTTAGTCCATCATTTGACAACATTCAGACGATAATACCATTCACTTACGCCTGTTTGACAAAACGGCTATGCCGTGGCGGAATCGACCTCTCAAACTCTGCCTGTCGTAAAAGCTGTCTAAGGAACTCCACCAGAATAAATACAGCAGCTTCTTTCTGTGTATTATCTACACATTTACTGCGATTACCAATACGCCGTATTGTTTATGGCAAAACCCTCCATCTCTTGAGCTGAAGGAGAAGAATGGGCTGTTGATTTGTGAAATGTATTCCCCAACGGAAGATACAATGCAGATTTCTACTTCACTCCTTTCACACTTGCTTCATTTATCCTCACTCCTTATCACTATCTACATACCTACGTGCTTTCTTTAAACTGTAGGTAATCTCGGAGTGTTTGTAAAACAATTGACTGCGATCCGTGTTATCTATTAAGTATCTAGAGTAAAAACCTAGTACCCTATAGCTTCGCATTTCTACCTGGATGTCTGACAAACAACGCACAGCCCAAAGCAGAGGTCCCAGAGACTTGAACATTTCATAGTTGCTTCCTTCTGTAGCGTAGAAGAGGTGCACTAAGAGAGGATTTTAGGAAATTCGCACGAAATGACTGACACAACTGATGACGAAATGAACTGTGTAGGTGCCTTTGTATCAAATTATCACAACATTCCTTGTCACGTCCTTGGTGTGTTGTTGTATTTCGGATAAAATGAAATAAGTTAAAGTTTTAATCTAGGTTTGTAAATAGAACATATTATTACCAAATCGATGGGTGAAGGTATTTGGTGTTGATTCCAGACAGTCCCCAGCAGCCGACGCCATGGGTCTGCCTCACGTGACCTCCTTCTGCTTCTGCATGGGCCTGGAGATGGGCGCTAAGTTCGTCGGGTTCGTGCATCTGGTGAGTATAATATACTCTTATAATATACTTCTAACTAAACCAAAGGCTAACCCGTACTACCCTACGCGGACAAAGACGCGAGAAAACGCTAGTTGTAAACATAAAACATATAGGTTAGTGGAGTACTATGTGTCTGTCTCGATAAACTTGTTACTATAGCAAAATAAATTTAAATGAATTTATAATGTTAATAGTGGTGAGTCATGGAAACTTTTTTATGACATGGGTTTTTTCAAAGCAACAAAATTCCGCAAATAATTTCCAAGCTGGCTTGGTGAGTATGGCGCCATGTGATATGACCTCATTTTTTTTAACCGCCTTAATAAAAAAGGAGATTCTGAATTCGGACGGTTTTTTATTATTTTTCTATGCTTAGCCACCGATGTCACCGCGAGTTCTTAATTGATTTGCGATTTTTTATGATCAATCAGTCTGAAATTGGTCCTATTTTAATTTCTCTAGACCCGGGGACCAAAACTCCTCGAAAGATATCTCCGCGAATTGAGGTCCTAGTTGCATGATTATATTTCTATTTGATTAACTACGAATAAATGGTGGTTTTAAATCGCATATTTTTGCCACCGCGGTTCATGAATATCGGCTGTTTGTCTAGGGGCAGAAGTCGAATTATGAAAAAGGCTTTCTGCACTCTTTTTCCACGTAAGCTTGAACTTTGCCACATCGCACAATCCTCGATGCGCGCAATATACTTACAAAGGTGTTTGTAGTTTTATGTCGTATCAAATCAATATCTAGATCCGGCATGAGACAGAAATGGTACCTCCAATGGATTGGATCCACCGCGACAAGTCTCATGTCATGTCCTCCGCGTAGCACAAGCTTAGCCGGCGCGCCGCCGCCACCTTATATATTTTAGACTTTTAGATTTTTATTATATTTTTTAGGCAACTAGGACACGGAACAAGCAAGTAGCCCAACTGATAAGTACAATTCTTGCCTATAATAATGCCTTACTGCGTAGGTCACATCCACCAAAAACATATCCTACACGACACTGCACTGCGCCCGTCAACTTTGAGGCATAAAGTTGTTAAGCCTCTCCTGCCCGGCATTTCTTATCGCCTGATCGTCGTAGGCCCATCAGATGGAGAGGATGTAGCATGTAGGATGATAAGCATCATCTCCGTCCACAGTCTCAATCATTTAGTTTCTGTGCCATTGTTCTTGCCCACATTTCAACAATTAATGTTTTTTGTGAGATAGTGTAGAGACAGGATTAACAGGAGCAGACTTTGAGCCATCCCTAGTCACGATAGTTGACTCTGGTAATATTTTCTTAGTGGAATTTGAATAGCACGAAGTGTACGTAGAAATCTGATTCTTTCCACGGTACTGGTAAGAGTTGAGACTCCACCTCACCATCACGAAAGGCAGCTACTCTAAAATTCAAATGTGTATAGTGGATTTTAAAAATTAAATTAAAAATTCTAAAATTAAAGTAGCCTAAGGAACTCCCTACATCATTAGCTATCCGCCAGTGTCCCGTCAAAATCGGTCCAGCCTTTTAGGAGACTAGTTGAAACAAAATAAAACACAGGCAGACAGAGACCAACATTTTTAAAATGTTTTCTGTTTATAAAACGTATTCTTTCATATGAATTCAGCAAAAAGCTGACGCTACAAAAACCTCAATTTTATTTATTTGTATAGATGGTGGACTAGCCAGGCGGACTTAACACAAGCCCTACTACCAACCAAAAATGATAGTAACCAGAAAATATAGATATTTCAAGTAGTTGATATATCGATGTGTGATTGGCAGGCGGTTTCCTTAGCACTGATGGTGGTCTGCGGCGTGTTTGCGGAGAGCGCCAACCAGAAAATATAGATGTTTCAAGTAGTTGATATATCGATGTGTGGTTGGCAGGCGGTTTCCTTAGTACTGATGGTGGTCTGCGGCGTGTTTGCGGAGAGCGCCAACCAGAAAATATAGATGTTTCAAGTAGTTGATATATCGATGTGTGGTTGGCAGGCGGTTTCCTTAGTACTGATGGTGGTCTGCGGCGTGTTTGCGGAGAGCGCCCGCGCCAACATCGGCACGGTGGAGGATGCAGGCGACCAGCTCTACTCGCGAGCTTACACGGTGGCCGTCGTCGTGGCCGCCATCTCCGTCGTACATGTGCTTATGGCGGCCTTGCTCATCGTCTCGGCGTTCAAGGTAACTCTTCTAAACAATCCCCAAAGTTAGAGAGAAGCCGTAAACCGAATTCAATTTAACAGTACTCAACTAATATCCATCCAACAATCCCCAATGCTGGAAAGAAGCCGGAAACCGAATTGGATAGCGGTACTCGACCTGGCCAAGGTCTACCCGCGGTGGTACCACGGCCTTAAAGGTAACAGTCAAGAAGTGGAGAGAAGCCATAAACTGAATTGGATGGCGGAGTATACTTGACAATCAACATCGAAACCTAGTCGGCTTCAACTATCGTATTTATTCTTTACAAATTGTGACTGGGTTTGACCACAAGTTAAGACTTGAAGTTCACTGGTAATGGATTTCACGTTACGCAATCAGGCTGCGGGCTAAGACCCACCCGTGGTAGAGCTTTAAATGATCATGATGACACCCCAAAGCTATGAATTTTAGCTTCACAACTTTTTTGTCCGCTAAAATTGCTTATCATCATCATATCAGCCTACACACGTCCACTGCTGAACTTAGGCCACCCCCAACATATGCCATTAATAGCGACCTGAGCCTCCTATACGTCCATCGTCTCGCGACCGCTGGGGACACGAAACGGAGTGTGGGGCTCCGTTTCGCGATTTATCTTAAACAATTGTTTGCAATTTAACTAAAAGGCAATCAGCAGAATCAAACATTATGATAAAACCAACTCTGGTGTATCATATTTACCTTTTTTGCTTGCCTTTTTGGTAGAATTACCTGGAACCAATATATTTTTTAATTTTGTGACACTAGTTCATTGATTGATTGATTGATTGAATGGTAACTAACGAAAATTTCGATACGTGTTTCGCCATTCAATCTCAGAGAAATAGACCCGCTCAAATGTCGAGCTACCTCTGAGAACCAGGACGATGTAGCTCGTCGGTGATTCGATTGATCTATAAAGCGCTTGGCCTTAATCTCTCTCTTATCTCCGGCTCTTCTTCACCTGGTAATGATGGCCGAAGGTGAAAGCGCTCTTCACCCGGAATCCTCAACATACTGAGGATATGGTTATCCTTCCTCTGAATGCCGGAACTCAACAATTAAAATTATGGCTTGATATTTAGGTAACATGGTGGTAGTGATAGCTAGCCAGGCGGACTTAAAACAAATCCAGTCATCAACCAAACCATGCACGAATTTACCCTCCAAGGATTTTACGCAGGGTTTCTGGGTCTGATACCGTTTTGCAAACCACTAAACGTAAAGAAGAATTCATTTGGAGCTGGTATTTCGCTGAACCATTCCATGATTGCAGTACTATATGCATGCGTTTGATAATGTTGTGTCACGAAACTATGATAATATGCCCGGATCTGATTAATTGTTTCCAGCGCGTGACGTGGGGCCTGAAGGCGTGGGTGTGGGTGATGTGTGTTCTATGCACGGCGGGCATCTTGTTTGTACTGGTGGAGAGCTGTCTGCACGGCGTCGCCGACTCCGGCTCCGAGATCTTCGTGTCCTTCCTTGAGGGCGTGCTGTTCTTTGGTGAGTGAAGAGAGACTCTTCATCTTGTATCTTGTTTGTACTGGTGGAGAGCTGTCTGCACGGCGTCGCCGAGTCCGGCTCCGAGATCTTCGTGTTATTCCTGGAGGGCGTTCTGTTCTTTGGTGAGTGAAGAGAGACTCTTCATCTTGTATCTTGTTTGTACTGGTGGAGAGCTGTCTGCACGGCGTCGCCGACTCCGGCTCCGAGATCTTCGTGTCGTTCCTGGAGGGCGTGCTGTTCTTTGGTGAGTGAAGAGAGACTCTTCATCTTGTATCTTGTTTGTACTGGTGGAGAGCTGTCTGCACGGCGTCGCCGACTCCGGCTCCGAGATCTTCGTGTCCTTCCTTGAGGGCGTGCTGTTCTTTGGTGAGTGAAGAGAGACTCTTCATCTTGTATCTTGTTTGTACTAGTGGAGAGCTGTCTGCACGGCGTCGCCGAGTCCGGCTCCGAGATCTTCGTGTTATTCCTGGAGGGCGTTCTGTTCTTTGGTGAGTGAAGAGAGACTCTTCATCTTGTATCTTGTTTGTACTGGTGGAGAGCTGTCTGCACGGCGTCGCCGACTCCGGCTCCGAGATCTTCGTGTCGTTCCTGGAGGGCGTGCTGTTCTTTGGTGAGTGAAGAGAGACTCTTCATCTTGTATCTTGTTTGTACTGGTGGAGAGCTGTCTGCACGGCGTCGCCGACTCCGGCTCCGAGATCTTCGTGTCCTTCCTTGAGGGCGTGCTGTTCTTTGGTGAGTGAAGAGAGACTCTTCATCTTGTATCTTGTTTGTACTGGTGGAGAGCTGTCTGCACGGCGTCGCCGACTCCGGCTCCGAGATCTTCGTGTCGTTCCTGGAGGGCGTGCTGTTCTTTGGTGAGTGAAGAGAGACTCTTCATCTTGTATCTTGTTTGTACTGGTGGAGAGCTGTCTGCACGGCGTCGCCGACTCCGGCTCCGAGATCTTCGTGTCCTTCCTTGAGGGCGTGCTGTTCTTTGGTGAGTGAAGAGAGACTCTTCATCTTGTATCTTGTTTGTACTGGTGGAGAGCTGTCTGCACGGCGTCGCCGAGTCCGGCTCCGAGATCTTCGTGTTATTCCTGGAGGGCGTTCTGTTCTTTGGTGAGTGAAGAGAGACTCTTCATCTTGTATCTTGTTTGTACTGGTGGAGAGCTGTCTGCACGGCGTCGCCGACTCCGGCTCCGAGATTTTCGTGTCCTTCCTGGAGGGCGTGCTGTTCTTCGGTGAGTGAAGAGAGTCTCTCCATCTTGTATCTTGTTGTTATGGCGACTGACTTAGGTAAGATGGTGGTAGCAAGCCAGGCGAACTTAAAGAAAGTCCTACCACCAACCTAACTAAGCATAATATTGAACTCTCTTGCTCTTATTTGACTCGCAATAAAACTCACGTGAAAACTATTTTTACAATAAAATAGACTAGTAGTTCGCCCCGAACTGAGATCTCGTGATGTCTGGTTTGAGTTAGGTATTTAACCACGGAGTTAATTTCTCAAAAAGGACGTAATTAACAAACGACCAAAGTGTACTTTCATTACACCTTACTTAAGCACTCTTTTTCTCAATCTCTCTTTATTCACCTGAGTATACGAGACACTCTCTTGTTGCTAACTCTTATTGTATGCAAATCCAGAAAGAGAGCAAAGCACTAAACCACCGACTGTACGTCATAGTAGGTGGGTAGAAAATAGTAAGTGAATAAGTCATCCCTTACCTAAATGAAACAAAGGTTAATGTCGTTTTGAAAAGTGCTCTCAAAACCGTTGCCTTAGTAGTCGTGACTTAAAAATCTACCCATAATAATCTAATTGACTTTACGCCATCCGTGGGCTGGCGCCTACAGATGTCGTTAAGTCAACCAGGGGCTTCAACAAAAAGGCAACAGCTTTTTTCTGGTATGTAAACAAAACTTAAACTGTGCGCACCAATCTGTCTGCCAAACGTGGTGTTTATGGCCAAACCTTAGAGTTTTAGATTTTTTCCACATTGTGGTGGACAATGATTTGCTGTTGATGTGAGATATGCGTAGTCAAACTCCTTAAATGACATCCTTTATGTAATTCTTGGATTTTATCGACAAACTTGGACCCTATCGAGTGAATTACAAAAAATAAATAGACCAGTTTTCATAAAATTTCGAATACCCTATCTTATCTTACAAGACCTGATGATCATCTTTTGCCCCTTCATCATTAAAAACCACCCCTAATAAGGGCAAAAATAAACTAATTTTGAAATCCGCAGTCTCAACCCCCATTTCAAATGATATTTCAAGTTTTCACACCTTTTCACTACTTCAAACTTATTCTTGTCATAAAAAAACAAGAAAATTGTGAAGTCAACCCTCTTTAACTGTATATCCTTCAAGACATTATTACGCGTTTTACCTTCATAACGCGCCCCTTTCTTACAAAAACCACCCCTATTAAAAAGTTAAATCTATATTTTATGAATGTGCAGCCGATACTTCGTCTTTTGTCATTTCAAATGATGCCCCACACGCCAAAAAACTTATTGTCTCTCTTAACACCCCCATTTATCAAAAACTAATGTAATCCCTAATGTCAAAAAAATCCTCATACCTATTGATGAGAATTAATATAATCTCTGCACATTCAAAATTTGAATTGATCGGATCAGCTATTCAAAAGATATGGGCGAGAAATTGTATTTATTTTTACCCCAATATCTCAAAAGATACCCCACTTCAAAATACACGTTATCTCTTTACAGTTTAAATTTCATGAAAATCTGATAACACGTTCGAGAGTTATGTCGTCACAAACATTGCCACAAACATACATACATACATACAGTGCCGGATTTCCTAACTTAATTGAGAGATCCCGTTCGCTTCGCTCACTCGATCAATAAGTATTACTAGTCAATTTACACAGCGTCATCTAACCCCGAAAATGTAGCTTAGCTTGTAATATTGGAACTAGATTACGAATAGAATACGTAATACATATTTTTTTGTTATTACAAACTATCATGGTCATCTGTAATATATATTAGCCTTATTCGTATTTATAATGGCGTATCTATATTCCAGGAACGGTGATGTACTCCATACTGTGCGTGTACAGCTACTACCTGATGCTGAAGAGCGCCGAAGATATGTCTGGACCCAAATTCTAGAGCCTGCTGGTCACGTGACAAGGCATGTACCAATACTAACACTTTATGTTATCATGATAAGTACACATACTTTTTTATTTGTCACTGTCATGACCTCAGCCGTTGTGACACCCTCGAGAATGAATCGACAGTGAAAAACAAGCATTGCTTATTGATTAAGATTTTTAAGGATCATGAAACGTCAAGGATAATTTTATAGTCAGTATAATTTCACATATTGTTTATTTTTTTGCCATTGTGTAGACATTAATGTAATGTCATTACCACATTTCAATTCAGTGAACAAATATTAAAGCCGTTTCTTAAGAGTGCCTCGGAGTACTGCTGGTTGTCGCACACCAGTACAAACGTAGTTTGTAGTTCATTTGGAAATTACACGACTGATACAAATGCAATTTTGCAGATATAATCGGTGGTACTTTCCTCTTTTTTCTTATACTGGCACCATTCTCAAACTTCCCGCTATATACTCATTTCGTAATATTATCTATTCTTGTCACATTCATCACACTCTAAAAACAAATAATAAAATATGTCAACGACTGTGTTAAAACGAGCCTTGAAAACCCTTCTATATCTATTCTCAAACAGTCGGAAAGCCTTATCGGAATTTGGAAACTTTCGATGGAGATTCCGGAATCGATATTCTGAACTCGGAAAAAAAATACATTAGCATTCGAGACTTTCACAGAAGATTTTGAGAAATGGTTTGTGAATAGCGTTGACATCTATCGGATTCTGGGTCGAATCCGACAAAATGGGATGTTTTCGATCCGAAAACTTTCCACGTGTTTTAGAATCGCTGCACAGAATATTTGTTTTTTATTTTAATTGGTTCAAATGTTGACCTCGTGACTTGCGTGGGAAAGGAGTCTTGAAGTTGCTTAAGAAAAGTGCGATTTAAATTCGCATTCGAAGGTATAAGTAATTATACTATTATTTAACCATGTCGGGTAGATACTATGTCGCCCATTAGTGATAGAATATAAGCTACCTATTAGTTTCCATGGTACCTGCTATTCATATAAGTATGACATCATGGCAACTGACATTTTTATATATAAACAAGCCTCGTGGCTCAGTTGGTAGTAACTCTGCATTCTGCGCTGTTGGTTGTGGGTTCGATTCCCACACAGGACAAACATTTGTGTGATGAATATTGATGTTTGTTCTGTGTTTGGGTGCTGCATGGTATTATAAGTGTGTATTTACAAAAAAAGTATTTAAGTATTTTATCCGTTATCTAGTTCCCATATTACAAGCTTTTGGGTCTAGATGGCGCTGTGTGAAATTAATGTCCTGTAATATTTTTATATATCATTAAATAGCAGGCACCATGGAAACTATAGGTAAGTAACTTATTATAATTATGGGTTTGCTATTTATATTTGTTTGCATTTATATGCTGTACCTACTTACATTATTAGTCATTAAACAAAATATTAGAATATGTTCGCTTAAAGCATTATGTGAGTAAGGACAAAGGTTAAGATTTTTTTCTTGTTATCAAATAACTTTATTTTACGCCGATCTTTGTAAGTACTTAAAATAATTATGTTAAAACTCTCGTTAAATGGAACGAAATAATGATATAAATATCTTGAGAGTTATCCAACAAACAGGTATTTTACGTATAAATAACTCTAGAGTTATAAAAGTCCGGAAACCCGGAATCCTCAACAAACTGAGAAACTGGCTATCTTACCTCTGAATGCCGGAACACAACAATTTTAGAATTGTTATTATGGCGACAGAATTAGGTAAGTGGGTGGTAGCTAGCCTAGCGGACTTCAACAAAGTCCTACCACCAACCAAACCATGCACAATATATTGTACTCCCCATGGGGATCGAACCCGGGACCTCTGGATCTGAAATCGGTGGCTTGAACTGCTAGACCACAAAGGCGGTTACTTATGATTGGGATTGTGAACTTATTCGAAACATTGTTTTTATTTTTAAATGATTTAAGTATATGAAAATTAATATATAAATAAAAGTGCCAATATTGTGTGCCTCTGTAATGTAATGTTTAGCGTCTAGCGAAACTCGCCGGAAATGTACTTACAATGTAGTTACGGGTATTGCCAGTAGATGGCGGTGGTCGTGTGTTTCTTTAAAGTACGTTAAGCTCCCATGTCTATTGTTCTTTTGACTTGGGGTTAACAACATTAATTGATATCACGTATATATATAAGAGGAAACAATCCACTCTCATTGGCTAACCTAGTCAACTCTACCTACTAAGTTTATTTTGATATACAGATTTTCACAATGCATTTATAGTAGATAACATATGTCTTGGTAAAGTGATATATAATTGACAATAAATGCACAGCTACAATATTTAAAATGTGCGAAAATCCTTTCTTAATGCACTCTACTAAAGATTGTGGGTCCCACGAGATTGGAAACGCTGAGCAAGTTTAACTAATTGAGTGAGTTCTATGAATCACCGTGAGTGTTTTACAGCACTCAACGAGTTGATATGTAAAATTCTGCCGTAGTTTGAAATAAAGTCTGAAAACCTCACGAAAAAACTCTAATAAAATGCATTAGATGGATAACATATGTGTAACGTGTTTTTGATGTCGATTTTTTGTATTTTTAGCCGCTGTTGTGTAATTATTCGCTATTAATATATGGCTTTGTTTTGGCCGCATTTTATTCGATTGTTTGATTTTTACTTAACCTACCTACCATAACGGATCTTTGTTGAGCTGGGTCATATAGTATCCTGCCTCATGAGGGGCTTGGGCGGTATTCCTGCCGAACAGGGGGCCTTTCGGGACTGCGTGGGCGGTTGGAGCTTCGGCTTGTCAGTAGCGGTTCTGGGATGGCATGTGCAGCGTAGCACCACGAGTGCTGGGGGCGACTGTGGGTATCGTTTTTACGAGCTTTTTAAGGCGATATGCGAGAGGGGCACTGAAATTTTCTATAAAGAGTTGTCGGAGCCCCTCGACTTTCATCGAGGGAGCCACCGGGGTGGTTTTAGTGAGTCGACAAGTCCGTCAACCTCACACTACCCTTTCGCATCCCAAATTTGACTTTGAGTCAAATATTTTTATTCATTAAGATTTTTAGGATCATTTTGAAACGTCAAATCTACCGCCTGTTCGGAATCACGACCAGCACACAAGGAGAAAGGCAAGAACCTCGGGCTGATTAATTTTTTGATGATCCATTTAACATTTAGGTACAGTGTTTATAACTATCCCTCGTCCCTCGTCCGTTAGGGTGTCTGCCAACAGATTTCCCCCCGTAAAAAAAAATGTCATAAGTGTAGTATTCAAATCAGTGATTGAGCTCAACACGATCTGTATGTATGTTCGTATTTTAGTGTTGCGTACCCAAAGGGTGCCAAACGGACACTATGACTAAGCCTCCACTCCGTCCGTATTAGGTACCTACTCGGTTAAAATTTTCAGTGTGTCATCTATTTTCTGCAAATAAGAAAGATGTTTTTTTGAAATGTGGGTGTGTGCATCTGGATTGAGGGCCCATTTTTTTAATCCTTGCGTAACGAAATAACCGACTTCTGAGGAAATTTGATAAAAATAGTTAATTTTCTTAGAAGTCTTATTACGTTTCGCAAGGATAAAAAAAATGGGCCCACAGTCCAGATGCAGACAATGTGGGTACTTGGCCGATTTTATCCTAAATTCTTTGGAATCTTAGTATAATGTTTTTGAGAGAGCTTTGTGAATTATGTACCTGGTTCTGAAACGGTCGGTTGTTGGAAAGTGTAATAATATCAAAATTATATAAATAAAATAAAGTGACCAGTTTTATACGATTTTATTTATTCATCATAATCTTAAAAGTTACGATGAAGTCCATAATATTGTTCAATTCAATAAATATAATACAACTCTATACATAAGTACTGCGGTAAAATAAGTACAGATTCATCACTACGTAATGTAAGGTTCGCCACACACAGGGTAAGTATGAGAACCTATGACGGCCTCAAAACGCTGCCGCCAAACGTAGCATAATATAGATATTAATAAAAGCAATATATTTTTTTTAATTTAATACATGTTCAAAAATCTGCTTTAGATATTTTGACAGCTCGAACTGGCGGAGTTTTTGCATCCAGAAACATTTATCAAATTAAATTTATCATTAAAAAAGCCCAAAAAGTAAGGGCTTTCTTAATTCACTTTGCTGATAAAATACATTGGAAGCAGACCAATACCTTTATAGTTAGCTGACCGTTTAAAAAATAGCCGTAGACACTGCTTCAAATCAAACGGTAGCCGGTAGCCGGTAGAACGGTAGTGACGCCGCGTGTAATTGTCACGTTATAAAGTAAGAAACATGTACCGATGTAGACCTTGTACGAAGTTATCTACATAGTTAAACGTGGTGTTTGACGTGGTGTCACTATTGCGATAGTCAATGCGAAAAAATATAAATGATTAATAGTCGTTTGGTCGCTTCTTACGTTAGGGTCGTACCGTATGGTGGCCATCGCCAGTTGCCAGTGTGCGTGGACACTTACTATTGTAATATAACTAGAAAAAGTCAAACGTCCACTAAATCGGACCGAGCTGGGTCAGTCAGGTTGTGTGGGCCATGTGCGGACTTGTACACTTAAGTTACTGCATCAGTTTGGTTTTATTTGTCTTATTCAGGTTTGATGGAAAGAGGACAAGAAAAACAAAGCATTGCTAAATTATGTCTTACGATTTTCAAGTTCCTATTTCTCATTATATTTGCCCATCTTCCATTGCGAAAATATTATATAAATCAAAATGTCAAATTTGACCAATTCCACAACAATAAGATAAAACGTGGAAAAGGGGGAATGTTTTCGATGTTTACTTTTTTCGATACGATGACGAATTTTATATTTTCGTTGTTTTTATAATAATGTAGTTAGGTACTTAGGCCCTTTTATTTTTTAAAGTAGTTTGTAAATTGTAAATGCATTTAAATACAGTCAATTAACACAAATATGCCACATTAGGCCTTGAAGTCTAACAAGAAAGATATTATTTTTTATCGACCGATTGAATGAATATAGTCTTCCTTGGCAAACGAATATCTTAAAAGTAATATTCTGCAACAGGCATATAATTTAATTCTTATAATATTTTATTAGGTATTCATTTTCTTAATTAAAATATTCTGATGGATTTTGAGTCAGCAGATCCGGTGTGCTTCAGTGGAATATTTCCTTTTAATCTGTTGAACGTGATAACGCGAAAACATATTTTAACCAAATATGACTCAAACTGATTACCTACTGCTGCTAACTCAAAATCTACCGTCTTAAATCTAGTGCACAGGGTTTTTTTATACAATGTCGCTAACACGGGGCTACATAAATACTTAACTAAGGGTATTGCACGAAAACTTGGATCTAAATACGCATAACATCAACAATTTACATAATTACACTTACAATATCTACACTTATAATTTAAGTATTGATTTAATGCGACGCCTCCGCCGATGTCGCAAACAAATTGTTCATCAGCCAATCTCATTCAAATTTCGAATCTGAAAAACGCGTGACGTTTCAAATTCGAGCAAAGATGGCGGCCACCTCTAACACCGTTATTTTCGAATATCCGATGCAATATTTACGCTCAAATTGTTCACGAAACGTTGAAATCACTTTGAAAGTCTTAGTGTGGTCCGTACAAGTGCGTCGGGTGGTGGTGCGGGTCGAGTGGCGGCGGCTCAGTGCCCACGTCGATCTCCCCCGGGCCCTCGTCGTCCATGGGTGTGCCGGCCGGAGTGCGGGTAAGGCCTCTCACCTGGAACGTGTGACACGGTAAGTTAGTTGAGAGAACTGTTATCGGGGCTTAAGAATAGACCCTCAAACTCAGCTCATGGATGTCGTAAAAGCCGACTAAGTGATCGGACCACCTTTGCTGCAATCACCAATCCGCCTGCCAAGCGCGGTGATGATGACAAAACCCTCCAGCTTTGGGGGAAGTTCTGTCCAGTAAATGACACTGATGTGTTGTTGATGTGTAAATTTGGGTTCGCTGGCTATTGTCATACTTGTGAATGGGAATGTTAGCAATATTCAAAGTCCTGGCTGTAAGAGGTCACATTTTTTTTTATTGTTTCCTCACTTACAGAAAAAAAATTATATAATATAGCTTAAATAGTCCACGAAGGTTTGAGCAAAGCTACACATAATCTGCATCTGTTATACCTACAATACAATGGTCGCAAAAAAAATGATAATTTTGTAGATCTACTTATCTAAATATGAATGCTATATAATTGGTACGTAAAAATGTCAAATTACATACGAGATAAATAATACTACTTTGCAAATAATAGTAATAAAATTTTAACTATGTAACTATATAATTTTGAATATTACTAAGAAATAATGACTTTAGTTTACACTTAATATTTTACTTGGTTATGCTGCTTAAAACATCGTTAGGTAAGTCATTCAAAAGCCGGGGAACTAAATATCTAGCAGTCCTTTCGCCATACACATTGTTTGCGCGCATAGAACAGACATGGGGCACGAGCAAGCCGTCGTCGGTCCGACCCCATCGACTACGATTCTCTGTGCACAGACTACTGTCATGGAGCAACAGGCTACCTGAAGCAGCAGGTTGTTGGAGAGGAGCCTGGCGTGGTGCTCCTGCGCCTTGGCCCGCAGACAGGCGATGCTGTTGTTGCGGAAGGCCTCCGGGTCTTCGTACTCGCGAGGGTCGGGAGACGCGCGCCCCTTAGCTGACGATGAAGCGGTGGTACTGCTAGCTGGCGAGCTTTGGGCCTGTGGACGATTTATTGATTTTAATTTTATTATGTACTTACCTAAGTACTAAGATTTGTGGAATGGCAAACTCAATCATTTGCCTTCGATGTAAACAAAAAATAGTTGGTCGGTTAGTTCATATATTTCTAACCACCCAGGTGAACACGTAAGTGGTTTGATAGGAATAACATTCCTAACCGACCAACTAGGAGGATGGAATGAGTGGTCCGTTGATAACCATCGGATATTACATACAGATTTGTACCTACTCGGCGAAGTAAATTTAAAGTTAAGTTATTCCCCATGGCTAAGTATATCCAAATATAAAGTTACACTTAAATTCGTTTATTTAATTACAAAAACAAACACAATAAAAGATGAAAAAGTTAAGGGAGAGTTACTTTCGAAATTACAATATTGTAATGAATGGATGGATGGATTAAGAGAGCTATTAGAGCAAGAGAGCAAGTAGATACCAACTCAGCCGACGATGATTGGCTTGCAACCTGTCACGTATTGAATACTAGTTACTTGCAAACCGCGGGCGCAAATGTGCCGAACATACGTAAGTTTGGACTTGCCCCTGACAGAGATCCACGCTCTGAGGATCAGAAGTCCTCCAAGGAGAAAAAGTCGTGAATCACACGTGTGACACATGTTAACGGAGTATTTAAAGACAAATATTTGCTATTCCAATTGGTTCGTACAAAGACGATAAAGTCTTGGATCGCAATCGGTTTCGTACAAGGACGAAAAAGTCTTCAATCGCAAATTGGTATCCTACAATAGCGAAGTCTTCCATCGCTGGCTACTAAGCTCTGTTTTCGTACACGGCCGAATGGCATGAAGCACCGATTAATATTAGGGGTTGGTGCTGAACCATCTGATGGGGTGTGCTAACATTTAATATAACTATGGGGAATGAAGAGTTACTATAAGCTTTGCTTGTTCTGTCCGCCACATGGTTATGTAGGTACATAAATGAAATTATAACGTAGGTACTTAGTCCTCTGCGCTATGCACAGGGATCTCCAAGGGTACCATCATCATGAGTACCTACGCGTTTTTCACACTCGGCAAAGCTTTTGGATGGTGGTAGGACCTTGTTTGGATCCGCCTGGCTAGCAACCACCATCTTACCTAATTCTGTCGCCTAATTGTTGTGTTCCGGCATTTTGAGGTAAGATAACCAGTTCCTCGGTTTGTTGAGGATACCGGGTGAGATGCGTCTCCAGCTTCGACTTTATCTCAACCTGGCAACCACCTGTTACCAGGTGAGATGAAGGCCAAGCGCTTCCCCGTCGTACAATAAAAATATAAAAAAAAACAACAACTAAAGTGTAAACATCAACGATCTCTTTTATATAATTAAATAAATTAAGTATATCTTAGTGAAAATTATGTAGGTATTTACAAAAAAGTGTTTAGGTATCCCATCTAAGATCTAGTTACCGTATTACAAGCTTTGCTTAGTTAGCTCTAGATGGCGCATCTGCAGGCGCCGTAATAATAATAATGATAATTAAATGAACATACCTGGTGATCGTGATTGTCATGTTGGTGCTGGGGCGAGGCGGAAGTTGCTCGCTCGCCCTCCGCTTCCGAACCCTCGCGCTCCGAACCCGACTCCTTGAGGTGCTGAGCCGCCTCCAGCGACTTACGGTGCATGCCTGGAACAATACACACTCTATGATGGTATTGGCTTCACAACTAAAATAATTGACCTTGTAGAGATGTAAAATGCTTTCAACATGAACTCTGTGATGAGCAGACTTTTGTGTTTCAATTTCCCAAAATCATTCCATGTAAGAAAGCTACTCTACAACATTTTTGTGGTAAGTTTATATAAGTACCTATATTAATATCATGGTAACATTCTTTTACACATTCTTGTTCTAAAATCGGTCCAGCAGTAGGTATTTCATATGCATTTAGTAAAACGCTTTTATTTTGACATTCAAAACATACACTTAAATTTTATTTATTTTATACATTTATTATTTTTAGGAAAACCAACAGCATTTTACACCATAGTATTATCTGCTTAGAACTAGAAAGCCAATTAAAATAGTAGTCTAGTTCTAAGCGGATATACCTAGATACCTAGGTGGTAAAAAACTTGAACTGATTAAGTGAAAATAAAAAAAACAGACACACTATAATAAACGGATTACATGAATAGTCCATTCATTAATTCTTGATAGTCATTACCGATCTTAAACTAAGAGATATCTTACTAAGCCACGAAGAATTTTTGAACCGCCTCTGTAATCTAGTGGTTCAACCCACCGATTTCAGATCCAGAGGTCCCGGGTTCGATCCCCATGGGATCATATATTGTGCTTGGTTTTAGTTGGGACTTCGTTTGGGCCCGCCTGGCTAGCTACCACCATCCTAACTTATTATGTCGCCATAACAACAATTCTAAAATTGTTGTGTTCTAAAATTGTGTGGCATTTAAGAAGTTAATAAGATTATTAAGCAAGTAAGATAGCCAGTTCCTCAGTTTGTTGAGGATTCCAGGTGAAGTGCGCCCCCACCTTCGGCCTTATCTCAACTTGTGACTAGGTGAGACGAAGGCCAAGCATTTCCCCGTGGTACAAAAAAAAATACTCTGCTCAGCTGTCTTCTTGCTAAAGATATTTTCTGCTATTCCAGAATTACAGAGAGATAAATATTTGTAGAGAGGAATATGTGAGACACCAATAGATTTATAATGTATCCAAACAGCAGTGTGCCATAGACATCTGCTTGCCCATAGACAATATATTTTCAATTAAGAAAAACGTAATGAAAGGTTACAAGCAAAATACGCAATATACGTGTCTTCGATTAACACAATTAAGTTTTTCTTCTGTCCTGTACAGGATCATATTGTATGCTCAATAGGTCAACTTTTCTTGGTTAGAAAAGTTCACAGAATAATATTGATAGTACCTACCTATACCTGCTACGGTTATATTAAAGTTACAGCCAGATGGTGAGCTTCAAAACACGTGTGTTTTTATTATCCTAAATGTACCTAACCTGGATAGATATTGTCGCGGATTTCCACGTAGATCTTATTCAATATGCCTGTTATTCAATATACGTGTTATGCTATGATCCCTGTAAGTAGTCAAACCCTATAGATTGCGAGTTCGCTTTAAACATTAAACCAAGTTTTTTTTTATTATACGACGGGGAAGCACTTGGCCTTATCTCACCTGGTAACAAGTTGAGATAAAGCCAAAGGTGGAGGCGCATTTCACCCGGAATCCTCAACAAACTGAGGAACTGGCTATCTTACCTCTGAATGCCGGAACACAATTTTTTTTAAGAATAGTTATTATGGCGACAGAATTAGGCAAGATGGTGGTAGCTAGCCAGGCGGACCATAACGAAATCCTACCACCAACCAAACCAAGCACAATATTGCTCCCACTGGGGATCGAACCCGGGACCTCTGGATCTGAAATAGGTGGGTTAGAGAACCACTAGACCACAGAGGCGGTTACATAGATTATTGGCTGATCAATCATTTTCAGACTTGCTACGTATCCGATTATAAACTCCCAACGCCACCAGGTATTTAATCTAGATTTGTTTGGTTTTGTATCATTGTATTATTTATTTATTGGAAAAACAACAGCTACTAAACATACAGTATAAAAAACTAATTCAGGTTACAGTGTGCTTATAATTGGTTTTTCCTTAAAGATATGGTGGAAACCATTCATGTAAAATGTAAATCTATCCAGTTTAGTATCATTCGTTTTGTGTCGTAACACTAGTGGTTCTGTAAAAACAGTAGACCTCGCGAGCCCTAAAACCATGCAATAACTGATGCTTTCCTCTTTCACTTTTCCTTTTGAATTAAGAGCAAATAAGTTTTAGCGATTACTCGCGCTCCCTTGGTCTGAGGAGATCGAACCTGGTGTCTACGGATTTATCTTGCAAAGGCAGAGAGGACTGCGTAGTCTGATTAGTAAACGTAGGTACTTACCTAAGTATAAATTTTCCGAAAAAAAAAAATTGAAATCCTACAGTAAACTTCTCCCCCTTCCCCCTCCACTCATCCTTTTTGTTATTTTTTTTCACAAGATCTTGTGTTGAATTAAATCCTTAGTGTGTCTTTTAATTTCATTGAAATCCGTTCATCAATAACGCTACAGCAAACGCTTCCCCACTTTTCCCCCCTATTTTCAAGCCAATTAAGAATCGCGATCAACTAAAAAAAATAAATATATCAAGGACATGTGTACCAATTTTCATCAAATTCGGTTGAAAAATGCGACCCGACAGCGGACAAAAGCATTTTTAGCCAATCTCGAAACTGAGTCGCTTCGCTCGCGCGGTCAATTAAATTGCAATTACCTTATTTATTATTATTCGAATTCTAGCCGAAGAATTCTCTTACTATATTTTGTACTAAGTAAATATAAAATATAGTCGTAACAACAGACCTCACAGCTCAGTGAGTAGTAGCTCTGCTTTTTGCGTTAAAGGCTGTGGGTTCGATTCCCACTATGAATATCGTTGTTTGTTCTGTGTCTGGTTGTTATATCATAAGTAGAAATTCTTTACAAAAAACAAATAACTGCCTACTCATATCCTCCGTAATCTAGTTCCTGTATTAAGCTTTGCTCAGTTTGGGGCTAGATGGCGTTGTGTATGTCCAGTAATATACATAACTTTTTTATATTAATAACTTTCTGATTTCATGATATGTCATCCTGGATTGTGTTGTGTTCTATCTTATATAACTACCTAAATATCTCAGTTATTGCACAATTAGTTGAACTAATGTCATTTGGTTTGATGAAAAGTACTATGATTAACTTTCCTTTCGTCTGATTCACCCAACATTGAGTATAGTTGTAAGCTATGCAGTTAACTCGGAGGTTTGATAATTTATCGAGCATTTTCACGTAGCGCGCGTTAATCTCGCATGCGAAATGCAAGGCGATGCCACTGCTCTTGTAATACACCCGCGTTAATCATGCAGACGGGGCGATTGTACACTCGCACCACAAAATTAACAGTCAAAGCACAAGGCTAGGTTTGAAGGTTCGATATGAGCCATACAAAAAATATTTCGTAGCCGATAAGTTGGTTTGAAAAAATCAAATCGACACGTGTTTCGCTCATCAGTTTAGCAAGACTATTTTTGATGAGGATGCCTCTTAAAGGCGAAAAACGTGTCGATTTGTTTTTTTTTTTCAAATGGATTTAGCGTATTTGTTACTGAATATTTTTCAGTTTTCAGGTAAATATTGAACAATGGCTTTTCGCAATGTAACGTCTGATTTAAATCTTCAATGATTTTCAGAAAATTTAGATGGGACCAATATTTGATACAAAAACCCTTAATCACAAATCCAAACAAAAATATTTTTTGCTAGGATAATCCCGAAATACACAAATCAGAAAAAAGTAATCCCTCAAAGCCATACGTATCAGAAGAGCCGCTGTCCAGCAAATTAAAATTTGCATTCTCGTGTCTGACAGAGTACCTGCCTATGCCACAGAGCACTTCCTCTAACGGCTATATTTTAAGGCGCAGGCCGTCTTTTCTAGATCCTGCTACAGAAACATAATTAGAAAATTTGTAGAACCTACACAGGTACGTTCAACTACGCTTTTAAAGATAATACTTACATATCATTTAAGATATTTCTATTGATAATGAGACTTTTGAAGATAGTCATTAGGTTGATTGTTTAAAAACAACAAGATGGCGCATCTCCTAGTAACCTAACAATAAACTGTGCATATTAGAAACGTCCGTGTGAGTATATAAATGGTCTGTCGGTGTATAACAAGCTGCCGATCCATATATTCCAATTGGCTAAAAGATCACACATCCCATTAAATAGACGATAAGTTACAGTTACGTTAAATAATTTTTATATCGCAATTATTTCATTCAATTACAAATATTTAATATACAAAATTGTATATCCTGTTGATTACTAAATAGTAACAATAATTGTAATATCTGACTGGAATCTAGGCGTTAAATTAAATTATTGTATCGTCTTGTTTAACAAACCTCACAGCTCAGTTGGTAGTAGCTCTGCCTTCTGCGCTATAGGTTATGGGTTCGATTCCTACCCAGGACAAACATTTGTGTGATGAATATTAATGTTGGTTCTGCATTTTGGGTGTTGTATTGTATGATATAAGTATTTTATCCGTAATCTAGTTCCCATATTACAAGCGTTGCTGAGTTTGGGACTAGATGGCTCTGTGTGAAATCAATGTCCTAATATTTATTATAAATATGTTTAGCAAGCTGTCTACCTACGAAACAATCTTGCTTGTCGGTTTATCCACCAACATAAGGCGTCGTGTGTCTGACTGTACGCTCCCTCGGTGACTGATTAGGTATGCGAGGTCTGTGACGGGAAGGCAGTAAAAATCTCGTAAAATACTACAAGTCGAGATATTAAGCCCGGCTCGGGGCGTGGGGGGTGCTCGGGTACTTTATGATCTGTGGAGCTTTTATTTGAGGCTGTGGCTTCTAAGATTAGGTGAATACAGACGTCACTTCTATTAAAATTGCAAGCGGTTTCCAATTTACATATTATTCATGCTGTTTTCAAAGTCGTACTCCCGAATTTAAGCTAAGCTTGATGAGATGATGAAAAACGCGTACTTATCACTGAAATAAGTAGAAAAACATTGGTGAGGTTTTAACAAGCTTCACGAATAGCTCTGCTTCCTGGGCTGTATGTTGTTGGTTTGATTCCTAATCCAGGATAAAAAAATATGTTCTGTATGGGTGTTGTCTTATATGCCAAAAATGTGCTCAACTCACTTGATACGTCATAAATATAATAAATAAATATAACAGGACATTAATATCTGGATTATATAGGATCCCATATTACAGGCTTTGCTTTGGGGATAGGTGGTTTTGAAGTGCTGTAATATTTTTTTAATATCTTTGAAAATTCCGTCACCAAAATATAGCTTACCTACTCGCGTAACATCTATCATATTATGAACAACTTCTTAACCTATAGGATCAGAAAGTGGAATTCCTAAAATGTTGAGTTTGCAAAAAGTTGAATTCACAGCATGTTAAATTCTACAATGTTGAATTTGCAAAATGTTGAATTCCTAAATTGACTAACTTTTAAACGCTGCCGCTTCCATCTTCTGACATTAAAATGAGCCAGATGACTGATGAAATCTTTGACAAGATGGTGTTAGTACTAACATCATCATCAGCTTTTCTTTATTCAGGTTTTCTTTTTAAAAAGAAAAATAAAAACAATGATAAAAGCCCTTTATGAGTACAGAACAGACAATTTAACAGTGTAACCTCACAAAGTGTGATTACCATCTATCCTCGTGCAGGATTGGCGATTAGCAAGTGTTCGTCACAGGCTACATTAGCGGCCAAGTTTGCCCATTAGTCGAGGATAAATCCACATGATTTACCTAACGAGAGTTTGGCGCTGATCTACGAGGTAATTATGATACGCTGTGTGGTTTCATTTAGATAACTGGAGTTGGTTAGCCTAGGTTTTATTTTAATTCGAGAAACAAGTATTTATCGCGTATTTTACCTATATTTATCCCGACGTTTCGGCGGGGTTGCACCGTGGCCGCGGGCAGACAGACTACACAGGACAAGCTAGGTTTTATTTGCATTAAAAAAAAAATATAAAACTAGCACCTGGGCAAAATCAATATCCATACTAATTATATGAGTTCAAAAGATATTTATTTGTGTACATTTTGGCTTGACTTATTTACGTCTAAGCTGTTGTACGGATATTGATGCTATTTGGCATGGATATAGTGTACGCTATTAGGAAGGACATTGACTTCTTGTTATCTGGGTACCACGTGGGTGAAACTACTGAAAAAATGAGATAAAATAATAGAAGAAAAGATTCACAAAAAGTACATAAAACTTAATTTTTTCTATTAGAAAGTAAAATTAGATTCATGCTTGTAACGAAAACCATTAATCTGGTTTACTTGTTTACATACCTACGTATCTTGCTGTTAAATTCGCAAAAGGTTTATTAATTATGTATACCTACTCTTACCCATACACACGTTATAACAAACAATCAACTTTAAATCTATTAATAAATAGACGACCCCGCCCCACTTTACAATAGCACTGTTTATAGGTAATAAAAACAAAACTTTAACCGCCATAGCTATCTTTCAGTAAAACCATTTTAAACCTACATTATGGGTTTAGAGATCTATAAAATATCATTCCTACATTAAATTAACATTTAACAAGCAAATAAGAGCAAAATAAGCTCAAGACAGCGATGCTTACAAAGACAATTATATCTTAGATGTGAAATGACAATAAGAGGATCACTCTAACTCTTCTGCCTCAAATTACTCTGGTAAGTGCCTTTCTTCCAGTTTCATGAGTTACTGCTCATCAAAGAGCATCTGACCTGTCACAAAATGCATTTCAACATTTAATTCCTCCGATTTTGAGCGAACAAGCGACTGCTAAGTGTAAAATTCTTTGTGATGAGTGCAGAATCTCTTTAATCTATGCAGTCATATTTTTCACTCCAGATAATGGAGTATTCCATTCATTGCGAGATGAAAGGAACAAAGCGAGTGCATAATAGGCAGATAATTCTATAACTTGCTCTCGGTGTGCATTAGGATCCATTTGTGGATGTGTGGAGTGCCGTGTCTGTGCGAAGCGGTCACACTGCACTCTTTGATATAAACTTAAGTTTTTACTTATAATTGTTGATACTTTGGAATTGGGATTGGAATATTTCAGCTGATATCTTTGAAAAAAAATGGTTTTGAGTTATGATGAATTTAGACATATTTTTTTGATGCAATAGCATAACATTTTAAATAAATCCTTATAATTTTTAAGAAGCAAGTAAGTAAGTAAGGTTTTTGATTGAGGCGACACGTGACCTAAGGGCTGGCTCTTTTTTAGGCCAGCGAATTAGCATAGCTAATTCAGCGTGGCAATGCAGCCAGTGTCATACGATATCTTTGACCTAATCCCTTCATCCCCTTTCCACCACCGGACTAGCAGACGTAAGGCTGGCTACAACCCGTACCTTGTAAATGTTCCATTGTGCCGAACACATCGTTTCGCCTCTACCTTTATCATTAATACTGGTAAAGAATGGAATTCCTTGCCTTCGTCTGTTTTTCCGCACGAGTATAATCTTGGAGTCTTCAAGTCCAGAGTAAATAGGTTCATTTTAGGCAAGCGTGCTCCATCTTAGGCCACATCTTTACTTGTTTTATATGTAAGCTGGTGGTCAAACGCTTGACTATTATAAATAAAAAATAAAAAAATGTCATGGGCACGCTTCCGTCTGGTACTGGTCTGTAACAGTTATGTATAGGCCGTTTGTAACGGTCCTAAGGTAATCTGAATGATTCCTTGTTTAATTGTACATTTTATTGAATAAAGATGTATTTATCTATTTAGATAAATATATTATGCTTAGTACTGATTATCATACAATATATTTATTTATATTTTTTCAGATAAAGTAAGTAATAGTATTTTAATATGATTGAGCGTTTGTAACGATCCTATTGTCCGTAGTAACTGTTGGTACATATTGCTTGAAGAAATATTTTCCGTAAGAAAAGAATCCTAATAGTAATTGTCAGTATTGTAAATATTAAATTTTTAGTTAACATATAACTATTTACTTTACTTAGGTATTTAAAAATGTATGCAACAATCGGCTAGAGAATTTTGTTTTTGTTGAGTGTTGTTTAAAATCTTTTCATAATCCAAAACTACAAAAGTTATAGTTTACGTTTTGTTTTGTACAAACACTCAATTGACTTCCTTGCGTTCACCTCTTCATGCCGCTCAAAACAAATTAGTTGGTAAACAAAATGTCCGACAAATCAAAACCACCAAAAACAAACCCCCGTTCAAAACATGAATCTAAATAAATAGCGCAGTACCTAAACACAGCGCTCAAAAATACCACCAAGTGCATTTAAAGTACATAATTAATATGTACGCTCGCAGCCCTCAAATCTGCGTTAATCAAGCCTTAGACAATGCGGCCGCCATCTTGGCTCCCCTCCCCCCCGGGAACGGCACCCGCCCCCTCCCCCGCGGGAGGGCGCAGCCTTAAGGGGAGAACTTAGCCTTTATTAATTCATATCTGTACAACTCGTTTGCGTATTCAATTTTATGCACATGTGTGAGTGGGGATTTGCATGTTAACGCTGCGGTGGCGTGTTTGTGTGTGGCAGATTACTGCAATTAAAATAAAATGTAATGTTTATGCGCGTAGCACCTAGAGGTGCTACGGTGCTACGTTGCTACGGCTCGTAGAGTGTCTACGAGATATTGTTGCACTAAATTAGATGATAATGTGTGTGTGGTGTTTTAATTTACTAGTCATAACATTTATATTATAAAAAAGGTAACGTTTTCAAAGGTAAAAACTTTGAGTAAGCAATACCAAACATTAAACCAAAAACTGATTTATATTTTATCATACCAACGAATATACATTGTCTATTGATTTTTTACATAAAATCAATCCAAATCATTATGAATGTTGGTGTATTTTATTTATTTTGTGGGCCCTCACGCTCACAGAAAACAGAATAAAGACCCCAAACAGAAAGTAAACTATACCCATCACAGTGTAAAACTCTCAGTAAAACAAATAACTGCTCATGAGCTGTCTCCAAGTTTTCGCAAACAACAACACACTTTATTCACTCTCGGTAAAGTTTATTTTTGCGTTGATGAGAGAAACGCTGGAGAAAAACGAACATCCCTGTTGTCGGGATTAAAAATTAAGGCGAGCTTTGTTCTCAGCGGAGTTTGAGGACTCTTCTTTACTGGATCACGCAGATACTTTTGCCACTACTGCATGCTTTTAAGGTTGTCAGTTACTAGTGTGAATGTTTTTTGTTATTGTACGAGGGGAAGCGCTTGCCTTAATCTCACCTGGCATCGAGTTATGATAAGGCCGAAGGTGGAAGAGCACTTCCCCCGGAATCCTCAACTGTCTGAACACTGACACAACAATTTGTAATTGTTGTTATGGCGACAGACTAAGGTCAGATGGTGGTAGCTAGCCAGGTGGACTTAAACAAGTCGGACCACCAACTGGTCCCCTGGGGATCGAGCCCGGGACCTCTGGATCTGATACCGGTAGTCGAACCACTAGACCACAAAAGCGGTCAAAAGGTTTTCGCGGAGTTGTATCACATACATAGTTTGTTCGTATGTTTGCTTTATGTGTATTCACTACCAGACCACTGTATTATGAACGATGGGTGTGGAATATCACCAATCCCTTTCACTGAAGGGTGCGTCGTCTAAGGCGAAGAACATTGTTTAGAATTTCAGGAGAAGATCCCGGTGACTCGAAATATACAGAGAATAAATGGTTATCCTGGAAGATGATCATGTCTAGACATGAGACAGTGGACGAGCTTTTAATTAAAATCAGAAATGTGACTACACGAAGTTTGAAGCGCCTCTTCTCTAGTATTATGGAAAAAGAATCTCTAACAATAAATGTGATTATAAATAATAAATATATTATGGGACTTTAAATTCACACAGCGCCATCTAGTCCAAAACCAAGCAAATCTTGTAATATGGGAACTAGATTACGGATATAATACTCAGATACTTTTTTCTCAATACATACCTGTCAAACAGATCAATATTAATCACCCAAATGTTTGTACTTTTCTGTTTTTTTATACATTACGACGGGGAAGCGCTTCCCCGTCGTACAATAAATTACCCCCCCCACCCCCCCGGCCATGATCTCACCTGGTAACAAGTTAAGATAAGGCCGAAGGTGGAGGCGCACTTCACCCGGAATCCTCAACAAACTGAGGAACTGGCTATTTTTGTCCTGGGTAGGAATCGAACCCACAACCTACAGCGCAGAAGGCAGAGCTACTATACCACCTGAGCTGTGAGGCTTGTTAGTTTTTTGCATTGCTTTTCTGTATACAATGCGTTTAAAAATAATAACAATAACCTATTTCAATTTTGAAATAATAAAAAAAATATATCTTAAAATTAATTAAAAGCTACATTCGAAATTATTACTCTAACAAATCGCAAAGTAAGTAGTTGACCTGAAATTTGTAATTTGTGGCGTTTTCCAGCTGACAGGGAAAAACAACTAAGATGTAAAGTTTTAGAGAGGATTTGTACGAAATGGTAGTCTGGTTTCTTTGTCTTAAGGATGCAGCAACTATAAAGCTTGATTAAGATTTTTAAATCATCTTGAAACGTTTGGATAAATGTAGGATAAATAATATCGAAGCAAAATATCATCTTCATGTTGTCTGTTTAATTAAAGTGAATTCTCTGTTGTTGGCTCAATTCCGTCAGATTTTCCCACATATATGCGATATTTTTCTGTGCTTTTTTTTTTACAAAAAAGGAGGTATTTCAGTGCCATATTACAAGCTTTGCTTAGTTTGGGACTAGATGGCGCTGTGTGAAGTTAATGTTCTGTTATATTTATATTATTTATTTAGCATACCCAACACTTTTCACTACAATGTTTTGTATGGTGCGAAATGGTTTTGAGCAATTCCCACGGTATCGTTAGAATTTCGCTAGTTTTCCCTGTGATTAATACTGTTCAAGTGCCCGGCTAATTGTTCCAGTGGTGTGTAGCATAGATTTATATATATATATGTATCTAGGCGGTGTGGACTCACCGGCGGTCGGCGGTAGGGGGAGGGGGTTCGTCGCTACGGAGCACCCCGCTCCAACCTCGACTCTTGAACAAAATTACCCAACGTGAGAATAGGGCCTAATCTTTGATTGTTGACTAAGTTATTGGCGCGGAAAGAGGCTATTTTCTTGTTATTGACTTATTTAGTGAAGTAAATAGTCACTTTTTAAGGTTCTGTACCCAATGAGTGCCAACGGGACCCTAATACTAAGCCTCTATCGTCCGTCACTCCATCCGTTCATCCGTCTGTCAGCGGATTGTGTCTTATGAAACGTAATAGGTAGACAGTTGAAATGTTCATAGATCTTTTGCTGCTTATAATAATTAATAATAAAAATGAAACTAATTTACAAATTAAAATGGCATACATGAAACGTGTTATTTGTCTTGAATTTTATTATCATCTTTATTCAATAAAATGTACAATTAAACTAACTATGTACAAAGGAATCAGTCAAATTACCTAAGGACTGTTACAAACGGCCTATAGGTAACTCTACTGTTCCAGACCAGTACCAGGCGGAAGCGTGCCCAAGACACTGGCTGCATTGCCACGCTGAATAGCTATGCTGATTCGCTGGCCTAAATAAGAGCCAGCCCTTGGGTCACGTGTTGCCTCAATCAAAAGCCCTGCAAGTTTTTATTTATTTTGTCTTGAATTAATATGGGTCAGAACCCTCGTTGGCGTATCGACACTTGGTAGGTTTAATTTAATAATATTAGCGAATGTTGAATGATTTATTGATTGATCTATATTTATTGCAAATCCAGGCGTTCCAGCGTTCTGACACAATGTTGATTATGGTTATCAGTGTAATCAAAGTTCAATTCTGCTTGACACTCGAATCAAATGACCGGAGCGAGATCTAACTTAGTTACCTTTGGATGTTGCTGATGAGGCTCTGATTCAAATCTCAATGCGAAAGCAAAATGATTTCTCGTTTTTCGGAAGCTCGGTTTAAAATTCTTTGCTTTTAAGCTCAGCGAGAGGTTATGATCCTATGTGTGTAATCAAGATAGTCAAGATAATCAAGATAATCAGATGGTAATGGCTGAGAGAAGGTTGAGACATCACTAGAGTGGTATTTTTTTTTTTTTTAAACGACACTGAATGTGTCTTAGCCTTTCTAACCTAAGGACAAGCCTTGTCAAAGTATAACCCTGTGCCAAAGTCTGCCAAACAAGACTGAAGAATCTACCGCGTTTATAAAAACAACATCAATTATCGATTTGTCGATAATCGATGATTATTTTGTCAGTCTGAGTATCGTTGTAACCGTGTAAGGTGATTTATAAAAATGCCAACCCATGCCGTAAATGTGTGCAAAAAGAAGAAAAAAAGAAGTAAATGTGTCCACCTCAAGTTTACAAAAAGATGGTGTAACATTTCACATGCCAGTGTTTTTTGTGTAATTATTGCTCATTTATATTTCATCATTTTCATAATTTTAGATAACATACGTCCATTGCTGAACATAGGTCTCTCTCAATCGACGCCACACATAGTGACCTGAGTGACAAGTGTAGCCTCCATCCGCATCAGCCACAATGTCGTTGGTCCATCAAGTGGGGGTCTTCCCACACTCTGTTTCGCGTTTAATCGTGGTCGCCATGCGAGAACCTTTGTTCCACAGCAGCAGTTATCGGTTCTGCGAGCTATGTGGCCTGTCCACTGCCACGACAGCTTGCTAATTCTGAGAGCTATGTCAGCAACTTTGATTCTCTTATGGATATCCATATTCCGAATTCTATCGCGTAGTGAAATTCCAAGGATAGCTATCATATATATATCTCCATAGCTCGCTATGCGACTTTGAACTTATTCATAAGGCCTATAGTTTGCGACCACGTCTCGGATCCGAATGTCACCACTGGTATCGCACACTGAAGGCTTTCATCTTGTATGTTAACAAAATAAAATTGATTGATAAGCTGAGGTCGAGATCATCGATTCAATAATCGTGTATATGAAAAAGTTGGCATCGCCTGCCGTCCTTTGCCGAGTCCTTTGGTTTAAAAGGTCTAAGGAATGTGTACTTAATATTGAACGCAATTTACAAGCTTAAGTACGTTAATAATGATCAAATGATATCAAATAAATAACCAGGGTCCATTTTTCAAATAACTTACGACCCTTCAAAAATAGATATAACACATTTTCTGGGAAAACTCACTTCATCGCAGACCTCGTTCCAGGCAAGCCAAAAGATGACCTTTAGTTATAAAAATAAAAATCTTACGTTACCAAACTTTTTATATTTGAAGTCCACAAAATTAACTTCTTAATTACTTACCCAATTACAATAAAATACGTGTAAAGCACGTACTAAGATGGATGGTTTGGTTAGATACGCACAAGATAGTTTTATGGTTACGTGGGTGAACCCACAGTGTGGTTGTAAACTAACATTTGAATCAATAACTATTTTGTGTACCTAATCCGAACCATCCACCATTTCTCACTTACCTGTTGAGTGATCAATTGATCATTAGTCATTAGTGATATCATCAATAATGACTTCTGTTTCAGACAAAACCTTCTCGAACCTTGAGTTTGAGACTCTATAGATCGATAACTATAGAGTCTAGAACCTTGAAAGTTTCAGTTCGTACAGGAACATTAATATCATAAACAGTTTTCACGAATTCAAGATAGTTTCTTAGATTCGGTTCAATCAAGGTCAAACGAACTGAGAAAAGTCTTAGAATTCTGTAATTTCTACATTTGCTTTTTTATTACACCATTGAGACGGAGCAATTCAATAATGTAATAAGTGTATATAAATAGGGTGATACTTCCCTAGACAAGCCCTTTCACATAGAGTTCTACTCCTAAAAATAGATACATTTAGATTTTTTTTATATTAGTGAACCATAAAACTACTATCTAATTAATTTACTGAAATTATCTATGACACTACAACCTTTTCAGGTATAACAGAAATGTGTCTTTTTTTGTCTAGATGTATTTCGCCACAAAACGGTCTCCTCCTCAATAGCTGTCTTGACATGCTAAAAAATTGTAATAAATCGTTTCTCGTACCCACGTAGTATAGTCTTATGACCAGATATAAGATAAGAAAAAACAGCCAGTCGTGTAGCAATCAGTAGCTTCAAAGAGCCATATTCTGACTCTTGTAGTCGTGTAGTGTAGTGTAGTGTAGTCGTGTAGTGTAGTGTAGTCGTGTAGTAGTCGTGTAGCAAAGTCGGTCTTAAAATTAATATTTATTTCCAAAGTAAACTAAAATAAATTATAAATAGCAATAGCACAATTTTGTGTAGGTACTAGTTAAGTTACAAAACCTGAACCACCGGGCTAGTTTTAACTGTATTACGGCAAGGTAAACTGTGGTTTACAGCCCTGGTTGTAAACCTCACCTGGTTGCTGATAAAGCCGAGGTGGAAGCGCTTTTCACCCGGAATCCTCAACAGACTGAGGCTATCTTACCTCTAAGTGCCGGAAAAATTCTATATAGAATTGTTTTTATGGTGACAGATTTCATTAATAAGGTAGCAAGCCAGGCGGACTTAAACAAAGTCTTACCACCAACCAAACCAAACACAGTATTTTCTCTCCTGGGATCGAACCAGGGACCTCTGGATCTGATACCGGTGCGTGAACCACTTTGCAAGTGTAGCTTAAAGCCCCAGGTTTGGATAATTTGGCTAGTTAAAACATAAATCTCACCGAACTCACCTAGCAGCCAGGGCGCGACCGCTTCGTTTTCCTTGGCGCTCTTGAGGATGGTTTCGGGCAGCGGCAGCGAGTGGCGCACCATAGCGCCGTAGAGACCGTACTCCGCCATGATCGTGGACCGACCCCAGCACTTCTCCGTCTTACGCCATTTCGCTCGACGGTTTTGGAACCACACCTAAAACAAAATAGAAAGGTTAATAAATATATTATATAATTCGTATTTTGGTCCTGATATTTCAATTCGTTCTTTATTTTGCCATATCCTGCTTTGTAAAGCATATTTTCCCCATTAGACATTAGCTTGTTTATTGGGTTGGGATCTCTTAATTGATATTCCACCGCTATGTTTTTTTAAAACGGAAGGCGATAAGTAAGCTGCGCGTTTGTTTTTTCAATCACGGCAAAGTTGATAAACATTTGATGCAAGCTCTTCTTCTGTTATAAATGTTAGTTTAGCTCTTGGCTTGTCTAGCTTTAGGCCAGAGTATGATGAGCAGAAGAGGTCTGGAGCGATGGAGCGATGGAGCGAGCTTTAGGAGACGGTAAACCGTTTGGTGCGCGGGATTCGGCAGGTCCTATCCCCAGTGTTGATCATTTCAGCCGTACCTTACTGCCAGTAAAATCCAGCGTCTCCAATGCCCGGGTGTATCACTAGGAAGTAGATCACACCTGCCCCAGCTCAGAAAAGTTTATCATGACACTTAGAACTGGTTTTAAATGCTACAGAAGTGGGCGCCATACCGCCGCACTGATTGAATCGCCGCGCCTAGCTCCGACAGTAACTAAACGCTGACAACAAACCAATTAGCTGAACAAAACGGGCACAAATTAAATTTTCAAATTCGTTGTCGTGTTTGCCCACCTCGCGCAGGGCTGTCGCTGCGAGCGGATGTTGTTTTACATTGATTGACGTCACACACCGAGTTTTTTCAACAGAGTATTAGAAAAATGTGGTCGTGAAAATTGCGCTCTCGGAGTTTTTACGTTGAGAACTGGTTACTGATTGTTATTTTTTGCGTGTGTAATGTTGAACTAAAATATACTCAAAAACAAATCCACACAGTTCCATGTTTTTCTAATTTCTCATCACTTCGTTTATTTATTTATGATAATTAGGACGGCCAAAACCAATTACACTAATTAATTTTAAAATTGTAACATACCTACACTTCATACGAAACCAAAAAGAGATGCCACTTTCAGTAGCAATTTACAATACGGCTTTTACTAAATTACTCGTCCATATTTGTGATGAAAAATTAGCAATCTTTAACTAATGTATTTTAACTTATATGCAAGGAGACTAAAATAATATACGTTGTATAAACTGTACAGTTGCTTGTTATAACATGTTCTACGTTAAGACTATACAGCAATAATATACGCCTGTCAACCATGCTGCCATGTTATTTGATGTGTCAGACAGAGAACTAAATGACACTTAATCGTTTTAAAAATTGTTTTGTATCCACATATAGTACATATTTTATTAATTTGAATTGCTTGCAAGGCTTAGATGCAAATGTTGTGACAGTCGTAAACAAGAAAGAAATCATTTTGACCCTCGGTCCACTGAAATCCATTGTAAAGATCGATTGATGGATCTTTTTGCACCTTTATGGCTACTTCATACCTTCATGATTTTAAAAAAAAAACGATGTAGATTTTTTAGAACTAACAAGTGCTTGAAAATACAGTATAAAATTAAAAACTATTGGGTATATACTATTATTGCAGGCGACTGTAATTATTGTGATATAATCAGGTGATGCAACTTTTAATGAATGGTCTAGATGTGGATGTGTGTTTGAGTGTGACAGCCCTATTTAGCGTGGTTATCCACAAAGGCATCTCAACAAAACAGTTAATTTCTAATTAAATTTGTTAATTAAACTCGATTCACTCTTGTCCCTAAATTAATAAAACTCTAATATAACGAAGCTACCAGTATAACAGATATTATGTTTAGGGATTAATTAATTTCAATTAGATCGCTTTGCTAGTGTTGTCCGGTTTTAAAAAGGTATTTCAGAACAGGACATGAGCTCTTGCCTTTAACATTAATATTATAGACGTTGAATAAAGAGGGTTCAAAATCGATCTTTGTGGCATCATTAATCAATTCTATATATTCTATTTCACGCCTGTAAAATCATTTAATAAGCCAAGATTAGTTACAAGTAGCTGAGGCTTCTGCGCTGTAAGTTGTGAGTTAGATTCCCATCCAAAACATTTATGTGATGAATGGATTCAGGTGTTATCTATCTTCTAAATATATATAACTAAAAGGTGACTGACTGACTGACATAGTGATCTATCAACGCACAGCCCAAACCACTGGACGGATCGGGTTGAAATTTGGCATGTAGGTAGATGTTATGACGTAGGCATCCGCTAAGAAAGGATTTTGATTAATTCTACCCCCAAGGGGATAAAATAGGGGATGAAACTTTGTATGAAACTTTGTCATTTTTAAACCGGTCGGGCTGAGACTTTGCATGCATAAAGCTACTATGACATAGGCACTAAGAAAGGATTTTGATATTTTGCATTTGTTTTGTTTCGGTTTAGTAGTTTTGGTTATAGACTCTGCTTTGTATTTGGCATTTGTTTTGTTTTCGTTTGGTTTAAGTATAGGTTTTGTCGGTTAGACTTTTTTAAAATGGCTAAAGAAAATCTGAACCTTAATGGAGAAGTTGAAAAATGTACTGTCGTTTTTAAGTTTTGTAGGCCCTAATTTTTTACACACGCTAAACAAAAGTAAAGCCTCAAAAACTATACCTAATTAATAAAAATACTTCTTAACGCGAGCGCTAAAAGCTAGTTTGTATGATAAGTATGTATTTAAAAAAATAAGAAAGTATTGATTCCCATACATAGCTTTGCTTATGTTTGAAACTAGATGGCGCTTTGTGCAAGTAATGTCCTGTAATATTATAGTGTATTGCTGTAAAATACGTTTAGTATTATTTATACTAGTATAATATTAATGATATCTAAAAATGTAATAAGAATTAAAATAACAAAGCTAGTGGTGGCGATTGAGGTGGTGGCAATCAGGAATATAGGGATCAAATTAGGGTGCATACCTAGTAAATGAACTGATCAACAAGTCTCAGCTTAACTTGCATTAGCGCGGTCTAATGAAAAACTTATCCACTTAACCCAAGTGTCCACTAATCCACTGATGGTGAATCAGCGTGGAGTAAGGGTTAATTCCGGGACAATTGCCGCGCGGTCGCCGTGGCTGTGGGGTCTGCCAGACCGCTGCGAGGCTCATGAGGGATTACTGTCCGTTAGTTGTCCGAGACAATCAATATTGTGGGCCCTCCACTGTAGTCAGTTTAGTACGTGCTAAGTTCCGCGCTCAAGGGTGATACAAATGACAAGGATTTTAACCTCTTGATAGGGTAATGTAGCAAATTGATTCAAGGGCTACTTTGAGGAAGTTCATTATATGGACAATAATATTTTTATAAGCCTTATAGTTCAGTTCGTAGTACCTAGCTCTGTCTTCTGCGCTGTAGGTTGTGTGTTTACCACCTGGGACAGACATTTGTGTAATTAATGCATATGTTTTGTCTGTGTTTGGGTGTTGTAATGTATCATAAGTATCCATTGAGACAAAAATAATACAAGGATTCTCAGTATTCCACAGTAAAAGCATTGCTTTGTTTTGGGCTAAATGGCACTGTGTGAAATAAATGTCCTGTAAAATATATTTGTTCAATTATAATATGAACTAGACACCATGCAGAGGTCGAAACTATAACAAAACATAAAAAACAAATAATTTTAATTTTTTCTGCACTTCTTCAATGTAAACCTTTATTATATCAAATCTCATACTCTTTCGTGTCCGCAATATGCTTAAAAAGAGATTCAAAGTTTAATCTTATCGTATGAATATTTAGGTACCTACTCAGGGCAATGTAGTCTGTTGTGTCTGGTTTACTACTTTCTGGGGTCTGCGTTAGTTACTTTTACGCTGTTAAATTTGTTGTATTATGTAGCCTAACATTTATTTATTAATTTGTCTACCATCAAACATGTTCTCTCCAGCCACATTTCAATTTTTCATTTTTCATTTTTCACACATCCAAAGGATGGAACATTTGACTGGAAGAAAAAGCTTCTGAGCGATAACGAAGCCCATTGTATATACGTATATAAAGTTATCCAGTTTTATTTGTAAGGTGTACAATAAAATATTTTAATTTGTTTAATTATTTTTAGTTGAATTCATTTGCTTAGTTCGTGCTTATGTGCTTATTGTATAACTTATGTGCGCTTCCACCAAATTTTATATATCCATATCTTTTCCCAGCCAAAGTTGCCTGGAAAAAATAGCCTTTAGCGATAAGGCCACCATGTAATTTTACTATGCCACCTAATGTTTTAATTTCACACAGCGCGATCTAGCCCCAAACTAAGAATAGCTTGTAATATGGGAACTAGATTACGGATAGAATACTTTTGTACATACATACGTGCTATATGATACCACTATGAAGTATTCAAGTGATAAAATCAGTATCCTAAATGATTGGACCCAGCTCCATATCATACCAGATCCAACGAAAACCGGTTAATATAACAACTTTACTACATCAATATGTGTTTATAGGGTAGTTAGATGGGTGTGTGAGATCCATCGGTCCGGTAATTGATTGTATCCGGCGTCGGATGACTCATTTACCGGGTTGTGGTAGCATCGAGAGCCGGTTATTACTTTTTTTCATCTTAATAGCTGGAAATTGATTGACAATCGTTCTTTAAGTATACGACTAATACAACAGTTTATATTTTCTTGTGCTAGGAGAAGATGATTAATGTTTCTAGTGATTTCAGTACAAAAAATATGTGTGCAGTACAAGTTAAACTAATACGTGCACACACTAGCACGCGTACAAGCATACATATCTTTAGGTATTTAATAATAATAATCATAGTATTTTTTTCACCAATTTGATTTTCATAGCCGAAATTATACAGACAATACAAAACATACTGTAAAAATACAGGTCCAATTCCAGTCATGCCAAATACAATAGGGATGAGATGTCATATATAACATGATAATAATAATAACATACATACTCTCTTAATTTCATTCTCTGAATGATGAAAATGTTAGTATAAAGTTTCAAATCACGACGGTGCTAAATAAATTTCCCTAGTGCACTTAAAACATTTTTACTACAAATTATTTCGTATACCTACTCATTGTTCCTACCAATTTGAACGACAAATAATATTCACATAACAAATCATTTCATTTGGAATAATAATTGATAATGACAACCATTACGAGCACTTACGAGATAATGACAGTGTTGCCATGACCCGCCGATTTAATAAACAAACGAGAACATGGCAACACCCGTCCCGTCCCTAGGGCGCGAGGCCCTCGATACCGGACACGTGTATTGTAAACATTCAGTAGCGAAGCTATGTAGCTGATGTTTCTATTTTATAATGTACCTGTGTATCTGTATTGTCAAATAAACATTTAATCTATTTATCAAAAAAGTGAAACAGTTACAGTAGTTAGTACCGACATATGTTAGGAATAGTCCGAGTGTGTCCTAGAGTCTAGGCAGACATTCGATTTATAAAAATAACATTGCTTATTTTAATGAAAATTTTACTTATAATCCCAGATTATTTCAAATGATTTTTGTCATTTTATAAATGACACGTTCATTCAGCTTTTAATTTTAGTATATGTTTGTGAAAATATTTAGTAATTTAAATGATTAAAACTAAAACTAATAGATTCGTGCCAGTACCTACTAGCTACTAGATTATCGGGGTTCCCTTAAAATAATAAATAAACTTCATGTGACTTATAAACAATATTAATTTTAACCAATGTACTTCAAAAAGTTTTATTTGTTTTATTAAAAATGGGTCAGTTATTGGACTCGAACCCTTCGTAGCGAAAAATAAGGTCCAGCTAACCAACAAAGTGCCTAAGAATTCTTTCTTATCTAGATTTAATTTAAATGTAGTGAAAAATAGTCTACTAAATAATCAGCATTCAGGTCAACATGAGTTTTGATTTCACTCTTCAACTGGACGTTGAGGTTAGCTACTGATTATATCGCATCTACTGTGCTTACAATGTTAAAGCGTGTGCTACAGTGGAACACGTCGGGGGAAAGTGTTAATGGTATTGTTTGTTTATCGTCCTTTTTATTACTTCTGGGATTTGGTACAAGTGCTTACAAAAATAATATAAACTTGAATTATTCGGAAAGATAAGGTACCTATTTTTGTTATTCGTTCAAGGAATATTTCTAATGTCATATTTTTTTTATAAAAGAGTTCTTGAACTTGGCTTGTCTACCGCTAGCTAGGCCAAAGCAAGGATGAGGTCTACGATGGCACCGATGGAATATAGTGAACCGTTTGGAACCGGACTTCGGAAGGAGGATGATCGTAAGCCAGGTGTAACTTTACAGGTCCTACCATCACCAGTGTTGTGATCTATGAGCCGTATCCAAAATATAACGATAGCAAAAGCATCCCGGGAGACCACAAGAAGAAAGTTTACACCTACCCCATAATCTCGAATCAGAAAGTAGTTAGAAGTTTGTAAAAAAATCTGCTTCTTCCCCTCTGCTCAACTAAACTGCTCAACTGCCAGATGGAAATTTACGTGAATACTTTGAAATACGTTTTGTGTAAGTTGATGTGTATAAAATCAAAATTACATACAGGTACATGCCTAAACTTGAACCCAAACAAGTAATCTACATTTTACCGTGCGTGTGTCGGAATGCCATATGTCAGTCGGGCTGACGCGAGTACTAATTATCGTACGGAACCCGTGTAATTGTTAATTTGGCACATTCACGCGTGCTAATGACGCGGAGAGTATTACGCCAGACAATTTATTACTCGTATGAGAGGAACCCCAACGTATCTTGAACCCGCGATGTGGCATCACTATAAAATTACCTTCGCTTCAATGTACCTTTGGATTGTATAATATATAATAATACTTGATAAAAAATATTACTAGAAATTTTACGCAACGCCTTTCACCTCTAAACTAAGCAAAGTAAGCATTTACGATAGTTGATGAAGGATCAGGTTGAGACCGAAATAAAGTGTTTGAGTATCCTATGTTTCAAATTGGTGATAAATGTAATTACACTCAAGCTATTTTTTAGAGTGAAAAAGCTTGATGTGGTGGACTCGCCAAAGTAGGACTCAATGAGCTCAACACTCAAGTTGGCAAGCTCCGAAGACTGCATTATCAGTTATGGAAATAGATACCCACGTAATACATTTAAGACATGATGGCTCTTAGTGGGAAGGAATAGGAAAAGCCCTGCCATAAGTGTATTGTAGGGCCACCATGTTGTTTTGTAAGTATAAAGAAAAACGTATTTATTACTAGTTAGTATTAGTATTTATTATTTCCTAAAGTGGAGGTTCTATGACATTGGGGCGAACTTAAAGATTTACACATACTTAGGACATTACACAATGTGGCCGTTTCGTCCGAATGTCCCGTCGAACGGCTACAAAGCCTCGAAAACAGCGAGCCTACCGAGGGACCAAGTAAAGTGGACACATTACTCCCCGGCCTTAATGTAGCTTGTGAAACAATTTGCCGACGGATTTTCCGACTGTTACTCGGCTCTGTGTTGTTTTAATAATTGCCTGCGCGTGTTTGTGAAAACCCTTTTCAAATAACAACAACATTTGTATCTACAGAATTAGGTACGTAGCCAAAATATCAATGCTTGACCTATTTGAAAGGCTGCTAAATCCTCAAATAGCTGATGCCAAATGGGTAAAATAGAGTAAGCAGACTTACGGCTTTTTCCCCTTCGAGAATTCATCACTGCTCACTCAGATATGTTCTTACCTATAACTAGGGGGTAGGTCGCAAGTAACTAGTATTCAATACGTGATAACTTGCAAGCCCATCGCCGCATAGGAAAGGCTAGTGATATGCCATTAGATTTTTTTCCTAGGGATATACCGGATACCTTATGATGTGATACTCACCGTCTGAGCATGTGCATGTTTAGGTTAGCTGTAAAAATCTCCGTCCGTTTACGCGCTGACTAGATATGAAACATAAAGTACATTCACTGGAACAAAACCAACCAGCCATGGCTGTCTTGCTAGCCGAGTCTCCTCATTCAACGTAACGGGTCCCATCCCATCATGAACCGCTCACAAAGCCACTTTACCGTCAACTGGACAGCGATCGTTAAGCTAAAACACGCCATAACAAAAGGCATCTTATTTACCGAGTGCATAATTCTTTCACAACCTGAGGGGGGGATGGGGGGAGGCGTGTCGACCAATCAGGTGCAGGCACTGCTAAAATAGGATTGCGTCTGGCGGCAATTTGCTCACAATCTGTGGGACAAAGAGTCCCCGCGTCGGTAACAGGTTCTTATTCAATTTGTGTGGCGGACACGTTTTGATTACTTGATGAGGTAATGTGCGGTTGCCTATTCTTGCAGCGATTGGGGATGGAGCACCAGACACCTCGACACAAACGTTATTATAGTCAGCTGCGTAATATTGTTGTTTCATTTAATTATACCTTCATTCTTGCAAAGTTCTAGTGGTTGAGACGTACCTAGGTTTTAACATTATTGTACACATACGACGGGAAAGCACTTGGCCTTCATCTCACTTGATGTCAAGTTATGATAAGGCTGAAGTTGGAAGCACATTTCACTCGGAATACTCAATAGACTGAGGAACTGCCTATCTTGCCTCTAAATGTCGGAACACAACAATGTAAGTCTGTAAGTTAAGAATGTAGTCAAAATGTAAGTTTTCTGTTCAAATGCAATATGTGAAGCATTTCGCGTAACCTATTGTTTTTACCCCGCTGTCACAGAAGGAGGGTTATGTTTTTCGAAAGTATGTATGTACTTAAGTATGTTTGCATACTGATATCAATTTAAAACTAGTTTTTTCTTATTGTACGTCGGGGAAGCGCTTGGCCTCCATCTCACCTGGTAACAAGTTAAGATAAGGCCGAAGGTGGAGACGCACTTCACCCGGAATCCTCAACAAACTGAGGAACTGGCTATCTTACCTCTGAATGCCGGAACACAACAATTTTAGAATTGTTATTATGGCGACAGAATTAGGTAAGATGGTGGTAGCTTGCCAGGCGGACTAAACAAAGTCCTACCACCAACCAAACCAAGCACAATATATTGTACTCTCCCTGGGGATCGAACCCGGGACCTCTGGATCCGAAATCGGTGGGTTGAACCACTAGACCACAGAGGCGGTAAATGTCGGTAAATGCTAAAAGGTAGATGTCGCCATACGAAAAATTTGCACGCGTTGTCAAAGCATTACGGTCGAAGACCTTCAATGTCTGCGAGAACTTAATTCTTAAATCCATGCCACATGGCATTGCCAATGAAGCAAGAAAGGTGTTTAAGAATTGTAACAAGTATAGATCGTCGCTACCTATACCTACATACCTTATTAAAATATTTTGCAGTCGGGTTTTAGTTATTTTCAAATTTCGACTTGTTTTACCATCTTTTTATTTCTTGTACGACGGGTATGCGCTTGGCCTTCATCTTACCTGCGTCCAGCTATGATAAGTCCGAAGGTTGAAGTGCACTACATCTACTAATGTGCAGGAGACTACCCAGAAATAAATTTGTGCCACAGACTCACAGACTCGGAATGATCGAACCTGCCTACACTTTAATCAAAGAAGTGAAAAATTATATAGAAAATGTCATCACTTTCTACAGAGCCACCATCAACTTGCATTTCGAAAAAGATAAATTAATAAGTAGACTTAATTTAAAATATTGACATGTAGTAACGTATTTAATACGATTCAAGATTGTATGGAAGGATTTCCTCTTTTAACGCCCACCGAGTAAATCAATACGGTGAGGATTTCTCGGATCATAACTGAATTGTGTTCCCCTTCCTTATTTCTGAGCTGTTCGAGTTGATGCCTCATTGTGGGAATCCAGTTTAAGAGATATCGAGGAAAATGTTATTTCTTTCATCAAAATACACTTTACTTACCTACTTCTTAAGGAATAAAGAAATCTAGGGAAAATCATGATGGTGAAACCATTTTACTAAAAATGGTTGTATTTTCACTGACTATCGCTATTATTATCAACAGTTTTTAGGAACAATATTAATCTGTTTTAAGTATCAAAAAATTACTCGAACTTTGCAAATGATTTTTTAAACGAAAAAATCATGAAACGGTCTAAGTTCTACATCGTACTAATCAGGCTATTCATGTTTTTGCCCAACTACCTCAAGAGCGTGCCTTTTTTATGGGTATGTCATATACCTATACATATTTAATTTGCTCGCTCTACTGCCTAAACGGAGGTTTCGTTTGTTGGTCTTATTATGTGGTATGACATAGGCTAAATACAATTTATACAAAATGTATTTAGCCTATATAATGTCATACTACATGTACTATATAGGGTGTGAATGAAAAGTTAATAGGGGGCTACTTAATAAAATGAATGTGTTATAAATAATGGTAGGTAAAAATACTTTTATTAAATAACTTATCAAATGACTAGAACGATTGACAAAATGATGACAAAACGATTTAAATATATATAGACGGTAATACTTAATACTTAAGGCCGTGTTTTCATAAAACCATGAAGTCTAGAATTTTGTACTCGGGTTTTAGTTTTTTCAATTTTCAACTTGTATCAAAAAAGAGGACAAACACACCCCTGTCATTTCTCTTGTTATTTTAAAAAGCTAAAATGAACATAACTCAAACATCGGTTACCTGTCAGTTGTGGAACGGAAGTAGTTGCGAACCAATAATAGCGACCAGTACAAGGCTGCGAGTCACGGCTCGCAATGGCCGATAATGAAATATAATGATAACAAGCTAAATATAATGATAACAAGAGGCAACTTCCGACTGCCAGAATAAACAAATTGTCGTGGGGGTGGGTTTTGGCAGGGGTGGGAGCGAGAGCGTTTGAGATAGCGATTAGTTAGCATGCTAAAGTTATAATTTTTCAAGTATATTTTTTTGTAAATGATGGCTTAGCTCTTGACCTAGGATTGCCTAGTTCTAAGGCTCTAGGTCAGACGGACCACGGTTAACCGTTAGGCGACGGAATTCAGTGGGAGGGTGGTTCTACCCAGGGGGACCTTTACAAGTGAAACTTTGCAGGTCCACCAGTGTTGTGACGTAATCGCTAGCAAATGGGGTAGACCACTAGATGGTAAAGCACACCTCAATCCCAGCATCAAAGTGGCTGACAGTACGTTTTTTGAAACTATTTTGAACATCAAACAACAATCAAAGCCTTCATCTTACCTGGTTTCAAATTATAATAAGGCCGAATGTGGAAACGCACTTCACCCGGAATCTTCAACAGTACCACCATATAACCTAAGTAAGCTGCCATAACAACAATTCTAATTGTTGTGTTCTGGCATATGAGGTGAGATTGCCAGTTCCTCAATATGTGCCCTTCCACCAGTTGTTGTACCTATTTAGGTGCCTTATCATTACTTGACAACCAGGCGAGATGAAGGTCAAGCGCTTCTGCGTAGTGGAATAGAAAAAAACTTCCAACAGACATCAGATATCAATTCAGGTCTTTCAGCGCAGAAGAATGGAGCTCTCATTAGGAGCTGTCACCCGCCGCATCTCGCACCTTGCGGCATCGGGAGCAGCCCTAACTAGGCAACTAGCGGCCGTGAATAAGCAGGTTCGAGCTATGCCAGCCGTCCGGCTCGATGCCGTAATTGCTATAATAACACAGCCAGGCTGTTCGTGTCTGTTCAACTGGATGTTTGTATTTAGGTGCTGATTGGGCCTTATGTACCCACGGTTTTTATATAAACATATACGATTGGCTAATTGAGCATGAGCTCAGCTATTGCTGCTATTGCAGCTATCGCTGGTCGTCTACGTTTCCTTTGGTTTAAATTCAAAGTGGTAAATTAGACGGACTCAGCTCGGAGCAGATCCTATTCATATATATGTTATACTTATACCTGTTTATGTTTTTAAACTGCTTGTGATTGAGATTGTGACATACTCGTATATAGTATGTAATGCGTAATACTCTGTATTGTTGTTTGTCAAATAAATGTATTTCTTTCTTCTTTTTTCTTTCTTGGTTTGCTCGTGGAATACATAATCAAGAATGGACTGGTATATTACGTTTTACTCAAATGAACCTCCGTAATCCAGTGGTTCGCCAATCGGTATCAGACCCTGAGGTCCTAAGAGGCACAAATTTTGTGCCTGGGTTGGGTTGGTGATAGGGCATGTTTTAAGCCCTATCACCAACCTACACATACAATCTTACCTGAGTATGGCGCCGTAACAACAATTCTAATGTTCCGGCATTTTGATATGATGTAGCCAGTTCCACAGTCTGTTGAGGAGTTTGAGTAAAGTGCGCTTCCAATTTCATTAATTTTTATCATAAATTTGACAGTTGGTGAGATGATTTTAAATTACCCTGGGTAATGATTTGGAAGCTGCTTACATTATTGTTTAAACACTTACGAATGACCCCAACTCCTCTAATCGAAGGTTATTAGGCATTTTTTAGGAACGCTCGCTCCATCGAAGACCTCATCCTAGCTCAGGCCAGCCTCGAGGTCAAAAGCTGACCTATCGTAAAATAGTGTCGAGTCTACTTCTTTACATAATGTCTTGTTTGAAAAGTGCCAGATGTCCAATCCGCCACAAATTCATAAAGTTCGGCCACTCAGCACGTCTATAATCTCCTTGAGAGGTACTCGCGCCGGATTACCGAGGGTCTGTAATATGTTTTTTAATTAATCGCATTGGCGAATCGCCAGAATTGCCGCTGGTCACTTTAAACCATCGGTATCTATATCTACATACCTGCACCAATAGGTACGATACATAACTTGCAGATTATACTTTTGTGGGGACACATACGAGAGGCAACGTCGGAATGTTTTAAGCCCACCATTCATTACAGGAATTTATCGATACACGAAAGACGAAACGATTACGAAGACTTATTGCTCACAATGTCATATGGGCTCGCTGGTGGGCGCGGGTATTGATGCCTTCGGCGACTGATACCGCGATCACGGTTCTTCAAATCAAGGGCAAGGGCCACATGTTTTAAGCTATGCTAGCTTCAGTAGCTATGGGACTAACCACCATGCCAGGAGTAGAGTCCTTTTTCAATGGTGGCCTCGATAAGTTCAAAAAAGTACGACTACGCCAGCAAGATGGATAAATGACATAGCGAAATGTGCTGGTCGATGATGGAGGTCTCGATCTCATCTCAAGTCCGTCAAGCGCCCAAGTAACAGTACTAATCCAATTATATTGCGTATCATCAAATCATGCAGGTGCGATTTGCCAACATTGCGAATTGCACCTAAGCTACTAGTAGCAGAATTCGTTTGGAGAAGTAGGTATAATCAGGATGCGTAATGATATGCATAGCACAGTTGTTATTTGTTGTAGCTGTTAGCCAGTAAGTATCTACACCTTTTTTTTTATTTTTTATTGTACGACGGGTAAGCACTTGGCCTTCATTTCACCTGGTTAAAAGTTGAGATAAATCCGAAGGTGGAGGCGCATTTCACCCGGAATCCTCAACAAACTGAGGAACTGGCTATCTTATCTCTGAATGCCGGAACACAACAATTTTAGAATTGATATTATGGCGACAGAATTAGGTAAGATGGTGGTAGCTAGCCAGGCGGACTTACACACAGAGTCCTACCACCAACCAAACCAAGCACAATATATTGTACTCCCCATGGGGATCGAATCTGGAATCTTTGACTATTGGTTGTTCTTTAATTTCTTTTTTTTTTGTTATGATTGTCACAGGTCACTTACATGCCTTGCTCTACCACCATTGTTATACAACTAATCTTAAAATTAAAACTCAGGGATTTCATTTTCCCACAGCATTTAAATCATAAATTTATTGATATTCTAGTCTCATTTTTCGTCGCTACAAGTATTTGCTACATTTTGTACCGATATATATGTTTTATATTCTACGTATGACGTCTAGAGTATTTATTATCTTAACACATTTATCATAATCAATTTATATCTATGTGTAGAGGCTGAGTTGTGGCTATATTGTACGTAGGTGAGTATTTATGTATATGATGTATTATTTGTAGCATATTTTTTTAGCTAGACCCCTATTTATTTGTGCATCACCAACCACATCTTACGTTATAAAACAATCAGCATTCAAAGGTTGTTTGTCGCTTCTAAGCGATAAGATACCACTGTATACATTCATTTTGATTTATAAAGTGTACAATGAAGTAATTTTTATTCCATGAAATAGTTCCTTAAAGCATTTTATTTTAATTTTCAGTAACTGAAACATTGTTGCATGGGTGTATTTTGATTTATATCATGAATGATGAAATCTTATACTAATACAAAATGCTAACTGACTCACTGATAACAACGCACAGCCTAAATGGCTAATCGTAGAGACATGGAATTTGGAGAGTATGTTTGTCTTGATGCGAAAATAAGTGCTAAGAAGGGGATTTTGAAAATTCGTACCCTAAGGGGTTCAAAAAGGGAAAGTTTTCATTAAAAGTATGCCCTAACTCTGAAACCGTGCATGATAAAAGGTCAAAATTATCATTATAGATGAAATAAATAAGAACGTAATTCATGGTTTTTTGTTTTTTCAATAATTGAAGGGCCTTTTATTAGATAAAAAAATAAAAGTCATCGTTATTTAACATTAAAAAATGCAATGTACACGTGGTTTCTATAATAATCTGGTGTATTTTGAGTGCTCATTATGCAATGGATAAATGTCAAAACTAATAAAGTCTGTTGATGGAGTGGAATCAATATAAAGGGGGTTTTTTCAGTAAATAACAGTAATACAGATTAAGAGCGTTGCGCATTTAAAATGTTGGTGTGTGTGATACTCTTCTACAAACCATGTAAACCATGGTCTTATGATGATGCCAGCGGAACTCCTGAATAATACATGGTATAATAGTAGTGCTTATACCTTTTATAATCGGTATAACGAGGCATTTAACGATAAATGACTGTACTTATCCGGTCGCTTAAGATTTTACCCCCTCCAACTCAGCCCGCGGATTTCGTAAAAGCCGATTTAAGGGAACTCACCAGAGGAAGCGGCAGCTTCCTGCTGTATGTTACAAAACACCTTTACTGTGATCACCAATCCGTCTGCCAAGTGTGGTGATTATGGCAAAACCCTCCCAGTTTTGGAGGAGGATATATATGTCCAATATCCAATTAACCACTAACTAAATGGGCTGTTGACGTAACTGTATTTACGACCCTTGACTAATGTAACTTGACTACTTGATACACAGTAATCTCACTAATATTATAAATGCGAAAGTTTGTGTGAATGTCTGTTACCACTCATCTCCGTAAATACTGTACCGATTTAGATGAAATTTGGTATAGAGATAGTTTAGGTTCTAGAATAACTCATGGACTAATCTGTTATTTAATTACTTAAGAACATAAAAAGTAAATAAAAAAATTAGATTAGCCCAAAAAAATAATGTTATCTTTAAAAAAAAAAATCATCTCCTTAGGGGATTGTACAGGGTGGTAAAATTTCTATGGAAAAAAAACCTTGGTTTGATTCACTCAAAACTCGGTTTAAATAAACAATGAATTAAATAATTAAACATGTATGTATGTATTATAGCTTGACTATACAAACAAAAAACCAAATACAGATAGACCTCAGAGCGCTCGTCCGCTCCCTGCCGACTCTAAAATTCAATTGCATATTGTTCTACATTTGACACTAACAATAAATTTACTCGCGGGCAAAGCCGCAGGACGCAGCTAGTATCTGCATAAATTGTATGAACCAATCATGAAATAGGTAGTGTAGGTACTATTGGTATCCAATATGCATATATTTTAATCCAATAATAAGTTCAAACAATCTATTCATGGTTCGTTGGCCTCATAAATAGTACAAATTAATCCGATTGATAAACCCACTAGCTTGTAGGTATCAGACAATAACAATTTATCATCAACTGATTCGCAATTATCCTATAACGATTGCAATTTGATGTGAAACTATACTTTGGCCTTATTATGCGATACAAATTAAACTGTAGTAGTTCTTGCCTATCTCCTTGTGTGCTAGTCGCGATTCCGAACAGGCGGAAGATTTGACGTTTCAATGTAATCCTAAAAAAATCTTACTGAATAGAAATATTTGACTTTGACCTTGACTTTGAGTGTAATAAGTATGTCTGTACTTAGGTATAGACATAGACATACAACCACAAATATAACCAAATGACCAACAATTGCAATAATCAGGACAGGGCAGGACAGGAAGATGATGTTAGTTTTTAAAGCTTATACCTAAGTTGATCATGAATGTATGTGATATTTTAATGATAGAACTTTAAACAATAAAACAAACTTAAGAGAATAATAGAATATACCAACTACAGTTTGTTCTTGTGTGCAGGGAATGGGCCATAACTCAGCATTATTTATGTGTTACTGTAACACAGGTCAGCGCTGATATTTTGTTGTTACCCAGCCCAGTCACTCGTCTTCTCGAAATCAAACTTAATTATAATTATATAATATCCATAGAAAACATTGCAACATAAATGATACAAAAAAAAAGCAACAGACTCACTACTTTTTTCCCTTTGAGCATTCACCTCTGATCACTACTACTCGGAGCCTGGATCCTATGATGATCACCTGCTGGGGTCAGTGGCAAGTCTAAGCATACATTTGGCACATGCCCACGGTTTGCAAGTAGCTCTTATTCAATTCGTGATGTTGCAAGCCCATTGCTGCTTAGCGGAATACTAGTCAGTGACAATATTCCGATTTTTGGTCCTAGAGACATACTGGTTTCCTAACAATGTGACTTTCACTGTCAGAGCATGTGCATAGGGATTTCCAAAACGCATATAAAAAACCGAAAAGTCTATAAGTGCACGACTAGATTTGAACCCACAATCACCGGATCAGAAGGCGAGCCCATTCGAACATAGCCACACGACTCTTTCCAAAAGAGCCCGAAAATAATAATGTTTCTATTGATTCCTTCGACGTTATGTGTTTCGGTATTTGCCTATCGTTTTTTACTACCAGTTACTTCAAACATTTGTACAGGTACACATAACAAAGTACCTCTGTATCAAATGGGCTCAATAAACCCCAATTCTCGAGAAGCGTCACAAGTAACGATATCCAAATATTTGAGGCCCGGTCAGACAGACGGACAGGAATGCTGGGTGCGTGTGCGCCACTTGTACCAACATAATCAGGATGATTGTTCGTATTAGGCTATTTTTAAGGCTGGTTAGTAGCTAAAGCTGGTAATGTAGAGACATATTGAGGACAGGTTGCCTTATTACTTCAGTTTCGGATTGTAACGACAACATCAGAGTAACTGTCGACTTGTGAGCTTGCTGTTCGATTGTGATTGGGGGAATAAGTAGTTTGTTTCTTCTTCCTGAACTTTTCCCACACTTTGGTGGGGTCGGCACTAAGCCTAGCACTTTCTCTCTTCCACTGTCCCTTCAACTCCCCACACAAGCATATCGTTTTTTTTATTGTACGACGGGTTAGCAATTAGCCTTCATCTTACCTGGTTACAAGTTGAGATAAGGCCGAAGGTAGAGGCGCTTTTCACCCGGAATCCTCAACAAACTGAGGAACTGGCTATCTTACCTCTAAATGCCGGAATACAAGAATTTTTAGAATTGTTATTATGGCGACAGAGTTAGGTTAGGTGGTGGTTGAAGCCAGGCGGACTTGAACAAAGTCCTACCACCAACCAAACCAAGCACAATATATTGTACTCCCCATGGGGATCGAACCCGGGACCTCTGAATCTGAAATCGGTGGGTTGAACCACTAGACATTTTAACATGTGTTTTGATATTTTTAAGCAAAGATACAATATTAATTACTATATGACAAAGAAATACAATAAACATCATAGCAGCAGTAAACTTTGATAGAAAAAAAAAACTTTCATTAACCATGAAACAACAAACTTAAGTTTAATACTAATTTGCTAATTAGTTACTTAAACTATTACAAATATTAAAAGATGTTGTGAATATATAAAGCTATATATATTATATTCCGCAATATTATAGATTTATATATCTATTTATATTTATTCTGCTATTTCTGTAGTGCATAATTTTGTCTAATTTCCTTATTCAACCTAATGATATTTAAATGGAATAAGCTGCGTTGCATAGCGTGTTCAAAGTTGAAGCATTTGCTGGACACAGAAACAGGACATGTTTGACTGTTTCAGAGGTCTCAGTATGAGTTTCTGATAGCTAACTGAAACTATTTTCGCTTTCGTATAGGGCGCTTATTTCCATACATTTGGCTAGCGAACTACAGTTGCTTTACTATTCCGCTAACCAAATATATGGAAATAAGCGCCCAATACGAAAACGAAAATAGTTTCAGTTAGCTGTCAGAAACTCATACTAAGGCCTTAGGCATACCCGGTTCACATATGCTTGATTGGGTTTTCCTTACACTAGAATCTAGTCAAATATTCGAAAAACCCATCATGTCATTACTTGGGTAAGCAAAAAAGCTTCGTTTATAGTTGACTGTTAATTCTTCTAAGATGCGGGTCGGGACACCAACGGCAAATGGAGTAGAGCGTTGGAGTGTGATTTCCAAGAGAAAGGAAAATCTAAATTATTGGAGAGGCACCCTGATAGCCATATAGATATGATATCGATAGATATATATGATAGCTATAGATATAGCTTAAGTATGTTTAGTATTCTTTCAATATTTTTTTTATTGTTAAAATGCATTTAGTAGATATGTACAATATTAGTGAGTTTTAAATTGAAACAGTTCAAATTAAATTAAATTGTACCACGGCCTCTTATAGCATTCTTGTTTTGATATTACTTTACTTTTGTCACTATCGAACCAGTGTAGAAAAAACGTGACAAAAGTAATGGAATATCAAAGCGATAATAGATACTTTAAAAAATGGTAGATGGTGTGGTTAGGTCCCAGGTTTTCAGAAATAATGTCTCTATTATATGTGTTACAAGTGGCTTAGTAGCTAAAATAAATAGTTATCAACCATGACACCCTAAAATAAAACTAAAAAAATAGACATCTTTTTAAATCTTGAGAAGTTCTCACAAAATTACTTGCCAATTACGCACTATAATTCAAATCCACTAAAGCAACACTCGAAGTGGCCACACACCTTTACTTTAAATAATTACTCATTTATTTTCATTCAAAACTCGACTTGACACCCCGAGATGTAACCATGTCATCTCTTTGTCTACATAACAAACACAATTGTTACACATATGGATCGTTCCACAACCGTAACTTTATTGAAATACAGTTAAAATTCGAGTGTAAAGTAAATGTTCGAGTGTAAAAAATAAGTCGGTTGGAAAATGAGGTGCCTACACGCTCATTAGGGCCAATACAAATAGGATGGAGGACTGTTGAAGGCAACAATATTAAAATAATAACTTATAATAGATCTTTGTAAGAGATGAGATAACAGATTGATATTAAATCAATATTAGAAAAGGTGTTATTGTTATTAAAATTAGTGTTGGATCTTTTTTATTATTGCATATTTAAAAAAGCTTTTTTCCATGAATTCTTTACTTGGTATGTTTCTTTTAAAGTTTGATGTTTAATGTAATTTATTCAGGAGGCCAACATACTTTGGGGCTAGATGGCGCTGTGAAAAATTAATGTCCTTTAATACAACTACTTTAGTTTTCTACGCCTTGATATTTATTGTTTCTTACGACTCAGTCAAATCTTTTCTAGGTAATTGAAAATCGTAGCGTCACTTTAAAGTTTCTGTTAAAATGTACAAAAGAAAGAGGAATGTACGTGTAAATACACGTACGTTATTTATAAACAGTGCAAACCAAAAATTGCGAACTAGGCACTAAGATACCTAGGAAGCTGGAGTCATATAAACTACTAAAAATGCAACCATCTCAAAACGAACCGGAATTTTTCCCTAATTGGCCGAGCTGTAGCCGTCTCGAGTGTTAGTTCTCGTCAAGTGTTGGTCCACAGACTATCCCAACAGATCCGGCTCAAGATGACGCGGTACTGGATTATTTTCTTAGGGTCTGATGATTATTTACTTACCTGATAAGGTACAGCAAAGTATTCGGTTTCTTTCCGTCATCCCGGGCGAAATTAGTGCAACGTTGAGCATGCTATACACAAAACGAAGCTGCCTTAAATATGCTATGTTTCAGTATGCTTAAAGAGGTAGTTTCTTTGTGGTTGAATGATTGCAACGTTATCCTACGCATAATATTCATAACCACTAAGTAGACGGGTGCCTGCTAATAATGGTGATTATTGCAAGCCCCAATCGCAATCTTTGGGCGAAGTAAAATCTGCATCTGCGCTACTGATATCTTGCATAATAATAAATATTGCTGCAAGTAAAAAGAGAATGAAATGAAGTTGCTGAAGATTGAGCTAAAACCGTTTTCAACTTGCTTTTAAATAAATAGTGCTCTCTCAAAGGTAGAGTTGGAGGTAAAGCACAAACTTTCTTAACTAGGTGCAGTTCAATTATAAAGTTCCCTCGCTTTATAACTTTAGGTACGGCACCTATCTAGGTAACTACAAGTACTAGGTGCCTATACTAAGTATCGAACCTCGGAAAAAAACGTAAGGTCTTATATACGGAATGTTCGTCCCATCGTAGGCCTTGCTCTGTCATAAAGCTAGACGCCAATCAAGAGATCAAGATGTAAATGATGGTGCTATATCATCATTTATATCTTGTCCTCTAGTAAAAGACATCGTTTTGCTGCTTTTCATAATGGCCGAAGATGGAGCACCAAGCGTGCTGCATCTTAGGCTACATCTTTATTTGTTTTTCAAGTTAGCTGGTGTTAAAAAGCTTGGCCATCACCATTAAAAAAAACAAAGCTGAACTAATATTGTATAGGATCGGCATAAACAAAATTCCTCCGGCTAAAAATATTATACCTATTGCAATTTGTGCAAATAAAAAACTGAGAGAAATGAGACATGTATCCGTATACCATTGCGGTTGAGGCTTAAAAATCGACCCCTCCAACTCAGCCCATAGCACGTAAAAGCCGACTCAGGGATCTCACCAGAAGAATGGCGGCGGCTTCCTTCTGTATACTATCTATAACTTTACTGCGATCACCGATACAGCCAAACGCGGTGTTTATTGCGAATCCCTTCAGCTTTGGAGGAGGCTCTGTCTAGTAGTGGATGGACACTAATAGGCTATTGATGTGTGATGGTATATCCGTGGTAAATATCTCGTTGGTCAAAATAGCGTTAAAAGTGTCAAAAGTTATAAAAAACTGAGAGCTGCTTGTTATGAATAGTCTGATGACCCCGCATGATAAAATAACATTTTAAAACGTTGCGAAACAAATTGGATCAACATAACATTACACTTTTAAACAGAACATTATCAAATTATGTTTAGCACTAATGGTGCGTCAATAACTTGATAAAAGCCCTCTTTACGAGACAAATGATGGCGGAAAGCGGGCGCGATGTGCCTTGCAGGAACCATGAGCACGGCGCACATCGAATCGCCTTTACAACCATTCGTGCAATGTTTTTAAAATAAAATACTCACCAAAAAAAACATGTTTTTCTTGGATTGGTGGTTACGCTTGTCCTATCCAAGATAAAGCCAGAACCACCATTGTATTTGTAATGTTCCAGCATTTACAGATACGAGTAAGATAGCCAGTTCCTCAGTCTATTGAGGATACTTGGTAAAGTGCCTTCATAATCTGACACCAAGTGAGATGAAGGCCAAGGGCTCTCCCGTCAAAAAAACGGACAATAATTACTTAATATTACAAACTAGGACTGCGGACTCGTGGTCAAACCAGATTGTCACATTGATGTGACTAACAGGAATTTACTTTACTCGTGGTCACACAACATTGTAAAGGATCGCACTTGACCTTGACTGAATTAATCATAGTGATGCCTAAGTAACTGTACTCTGCTTGTATGTGCTGATAGACCGAAGAATGATGCGATATAAATACTTCATGGATAGTGATATCCAAGTAAAATGTCTGTTGTAAACCACAAGCCACGGGATTGTGGGATCGAAGTGTTGTCGACTAATTTGTGGATTTTAAGGTTACTAAAATTACTTTAAGTTCTTATTGACTCAAGCAGAGCGTAGTAACGTTACCCTTAAAATAATTAATTTGATATAAAACACATTTAAACAATCAAATGGCGTACAATAGGGACATGACTCGATTAGGAATCGATTGTCGCGGCTGTCAGGTCACAATCACCCACCGAATGGAAGGCACAGAGGCACAATGCGGCACGCGATTCATTCGCTAATGCGCCGGTTTGTCTGTCTGTCCCGTCTACTAGCCAGACAGGATTAATTACTTAATGAATGCGGGGTCTTTAGCTAAGATTTCGAGCGTAAAATTGGTAGTTTTGGGTTACAGTTTTGAATAATGGTAGTAAGGCAACAACTGTATTCTCATTTAGTATAGTAGCTTCTTAAAACACAATTGGAAGGTGTATGATATATATATGTTTCAAAATTACAATTGTATAATATCTTGTCTTCGGTAAGATTTTTTAGGATCACTTTGAAACGTCAAATTTATCGCCTGTTCGGAATCGCAACCACAACAAAACAAGGTATATCTAAGCAGTTCTTTTATATTTCTCATCACATTTTTTTTACTAAACTCATCAATGTTCCTGTGCATTATCTTTTCACAAATGTGTGTGATTGTAAAAATACCTGTACAACATTATCATGTTTGTCATCATTTATTTTCTTTGTTATTTTATTTGTGACTTAAATTCTAACTTCGTTTTACATTAAGATTGACATTCAATTGTTTTTATATAAGTAATACCATGGTATGGGCCTAAACAATTGCACCATGACCTACAAAGTCATACATATAACATAGTGTAAATAAGACAGCACCGACGATGCCAGACGCAAACATCCCATTCTCTCTGTAATTGATTACACGGCACACATCTGCACAAACACAATTAACTCTAAACTTCTAGTTACAATTATTATTCGCTGTAAGCCAAATGTGACATTTGCGTCTTGGTATGCGGTCAGGTCATCGAAGGGAAGACGACAAACAAAATACCTGGAGAAGAGAGGCACAGGTCCAGTGGAAGCTCTTGGGGAGGCCTAAGTAAGATAATATCACCGAAACTGGTGTCAATAATAAGTATTGATTGTAAATTATCAACGGGCATTTATGATTTTTATTATAAGCGTTGAGGTCTTCACCACTAGGCTAGGACGCCCTTCTTCTTAGCTGAAAAGTATGTGTTTAATAGTATAATGTAACTTCTCATGACATAATAATACTGTGATCATTCCTGATAGCTGATATCAGGAATGTGTGATAGGTAAGTACTTATTTTTAGCTTTTTTCAACGTAAAACCTAAGATACCACGACGTCTACGACACCCTATTAAAGACGTAAGGGTGCAATAATACGGGATTCTGGGAAATATCTACGCAATGATGGAAACAAAGATAAATACAGATATTGGGAACGATTCTTTGCTTTCAGCTAGTTTTCAGTGTAGATTCATAATTCATAATTGATAAATTTTTAAGAGCCATTTTTTTACACAATTAGTGGGGCCCTGCTTCCTGGATTAGCGTGAGCTGTGGCCCAGAAAATAGTACTCTCCCGAATTATTCGATACAACTTATAAAAATAAGCTACATCCATTATATTTAAAAATAGATTTTTACATTGTGATCGCAACCTTATTGCTTCCAGTATAATTTGTCACGGTACCTAGAAATAATATCAATTATGCTTTGTTTGTATGCAATTAATAACTGAAGCCAATTGTCTCAACACGGTTCTTAGTAGTTATTTAACTATTTACGCTATTTTAACATGTTAGTTTGCGAGGTCTTTGCACAACTGCCGCGAGTTCTCTTTCTAGGTTATTCAGGGACATTCAGAAAACCTGGAACTCAGATACGAAGATAGACTTTAAGTCTTCTTAATGCTACTTTGATAAATGTAATTGGCACACTATTTACATATAAGTTTTGAAGGAAATTTTATCTAGCTGTTGGTTTTCCGAATTTAAATAAATGAAATAAAATAATTGACAATATGAATTTATATACTACTCAAATGTATGAAACGCGAAAATGTATGTAATTGCTAAAGTACTAATATTTATTAAATTGATAATGTTATACTTTCTACGACGGAAAATCGACACCAGGTAACATGAAGGTCAAGCTTCATGTCACTTGGTGTGGATAGAGAAGCGCACTTATCCCGGAATCCTCAAAAGTCTGAGGAGAGTCTGAGGTGTTGATGTAGCGTTATACTTAGTTAAGAGGGGTAGCTAGCCAGGCGGATTTAAAATAAGCCCTACCACCAAGCAAATCGAGCATAAACTTGTACCCCCGCGAGGATCGAACCCTGGAACCCTGAATCTGTGGGTGAAACACCGTTAAAATATGTGTAAAAAATATGCAATAGCAACTAAAATTTACTATGTTTCCGTTAATTTATTAGGAAACCGGAAAACTGGGAACTTAATATGAAGTCGAGAGAACAAAGCAGTAAACAACGGGCTCGTAATTCGGTTATACTGTTGGCCGTATGAAGACGAATCGTAACTAAAATTTATCAGGATTGGGACCTGCTATTGTTTTTTCCTTATCCAAATATTTTTCTGTGGTAACCCTGGTTTTAGTTTATTGGGTCGGCTCCTTACTTACCTTTTAATACTGTTTTACTAGAAGAGTATAAGCGAACATAACGCGAATGATTCTTTATCTCATCAAATACTTTTAAACTGACTCGAAACTCAAGCTCAGAATCGGTTCTGCGATCATTGTCTATCAACATAAATCGTTCACTGTGAAATGTTTCGATTAGGTGTATATATATGTATATACCAAATCGAAACCTTATGGTGGTAATCCACCATACCTATTTCAGCCGCCAAGCTGCATAGCTGTTTCGGCTCAAGAGTATGGCTGCCCGTGAAATTACGGGCACGCAGGGCTTAACAGTTTGGTGCTTAAGTTGATGGGCGTAATGCAGTGCAGCGTAGGTCATGTTCTTTATGGACATGACCTAAGTCAATTCTAGTAAGGCTTTGTGTAGGCAAGAGCTGCAATTGACATCATCAGATGTTGTATAAATAATTCTGTCCATTACTTGTCCATGCCATTACTATGTCAACTTTTCGTACGCCTTTCACGACTTCTGAGTTCAACGTGACTTTTTGTGAGTATTGATGTCTGTTTTCTGGGATATGTCAAATATAATCAATGCTCGAGGTAAAGTTACACTCACGTACACCTACGTGCATATACCTATAGTATACTTATGTTGACTTCCCACGAATATGTATTTAGATTTATGTGGGGCCAGTTGCTTAAACGGCCTCGAATAACCAGGACGTGCCGAGACCCACAGGGCTCCATTCTCGTAAAGTCCACAACAAATGGACCTCTAGACTCCAAAGAGCAACAATGTTCTACCAATTTACGCGCAAGACGCTCCAGTAGCCAAACAAACTACCTCTGAAAAATTTAAAAGGATCCTCCAATTTGTTGATAGTAGGGCCCAAATTGGACGGGTCGGTGAAGGGTTGTGGGACCACAAAACTATTTCAAGTATACCCTTCAGCACCCTCTCCTTCTATTTGCTATGTTTAACTTGGCTTTTGCTGATTTGAACAACTTTCAAGACGAGAGGAGGTACTGAACAAGATCATAATCCTTGCAATAAAGACTGAACTTTCCCCGACCCCAAGATAGGTGTTGCAATTAGATGTGACTTACACACTTTATTTACAGGCACCAGAGAAGCGAAGGGTGCCTATTGTATATATTATGTATGTATTCAGTCATCAAATTGTATTAAAAGAAGGCTAAGTTATGCAATTTTACCATCTGGTAGTCAGGTATACCTAAATATAGGAAACGACGTAGCAGATTATGATACCTGGCTTTTAATTTGCTATTTGCATTGGTTAATTATGCCTCTGACTACACCCTCGTACCCGCTCTGAGTACTGATCAGAGGTGAATCCTCGAAGGGAAAAAACGTCAAAAGTCTGTGTCCTTACTTATTTTAATTAATGTTTTCCACCTACGTGCGATCCTATGAAAAGGTAAACAGGAAGAGACTTACTACTTTTTCCCTTCGAAGGTCTAGGACATAGCTAGTTCTCAATACGTGACAGGCTGTAAGCCCATCGCCGGCTAAATAAGTATAGTATAGGTTTACTGTTTAATATATGTTTGTTTATAATAACCGGGACGCGTGATTTTAAAGCTATCGTGGTTACTACCCCGGGAGTACTTAGTCATTTATCATAAATACGTAAAAATTTCAGCTGAAAATATGACGACAAATTCTGAATGTTTTTATGTGAAGGATCGATATCAACCGGCATTTAAAGATAGCCAGTTTCTCAGTTTTTTGAGGATTCCGGGTGAAGTGCGCTTTCACTTTCGGCCTTATCATAACTTGAATAATCTGCTAAGATGAAGGCCAAGATATCCCCCTCGTACAATAAAAAAAAAACATTAATAACGTAATACTTTCAGCTGAAAATATGACGACAGATACTAAGAGTTTCTTTTATGAAGAAATAAATATCAGCCAACAACTTTTCCTGGTATAAGTACTCTCGATGCAATTTTCCTCATAAATCGCGCAGTGACTCAAGTAAATCGAATCAGCCGCCGAACGGCGATGAGTTGTGATTCGGTAACTCGATCAGTAAGCCGATACGTCAGGGCTATCGCATTAGCGGACAATTCCGGAGATTAACTAACCGATGGGTTTATTCGTTGGACGTGGGCTAGGGAGCAAGCTATGAGCTTTTAGATTTCAAATAAAAGAAGAATTTAATAGATGATCCATTGTACCGTACACATTGATTTGCTCTACCTTTATCATAAACTGGTAAGGAATTAAACTCGTTGCTTTCATCTGTTTTTCCACATCGTAGATATATAAGCGTCTTCAAGTGAAGAGTAAATCTCGAAAAGAAGCGTACTCCATCTTAGGCCAGGCCTATACTTGCTAATAGAATAAAAGGAATAACGTGGTCAAACTCGGCCTATCAATAAAAAATAAACACAAGGAAGTATAAAGTGACTCATTTGATCTTGCATGTGATTATCACAAGAACTGTAGCGGGCGTTTGACATCGGGCACTAGTTGACCACAGATAATCGCAGGCGGGGTATGGGAACTGTTATCGGGGCAGGATTTGTGCTTAGTAAAACGGGGTCGACCAGACAACAATAAAGTTTTTGTATAAATGTGTTAGCGTATCAATACACGATAAGATCTCTAGGCCAAAAGCCAAAGCTAGGTAAATAAAGTCTACGATAGAGTGAGCTTTTCCAGAAGGCACTGACTATACCAGGCACCGACAAAACACGGCAAACTGTTTGGCCGGACTTGGCAGACAGCCAGACAGGAGGACGGTCGCTAGCCAGGTGGAACTTTATAGAAAAACAAACAAAACAAAGCAAATACGCTATATCTTGTAACCTAAAGCAACCCCGCACCATAGAACTTGTCCACTATTATGACCACGAATCAAGAAACGCGAGGTTTGTGGGCGTGTACAATACGGATCGTATATCGTAAATAACAATAAAATAAAAATAAAATAAACCCAGAACCTGCTCTCTACACAAAACATGTTATAAGGATTGATGGTGCTTTTTGTATTGTTTTTGTAAATTGCTTTGTTTTGGAAATGGTGGTCGTGTTATTTCAGCGTAATGTGTTAAATTGCACTGGAGTATGTTGTAACAGCTTCATGTTTTAGTTACAAGTGGTACCTATCATCTCCGTCTCTCTATAGTTATAGGCAGGTGCACAACTACTCGACTAGGGTCGCCTCGAATAAAAAAAATCAGTTAAATAAAGAAATAAGCACAAAAACATTTTTTTTTTCATTTAAATAGGTGTTCTATGATACTGAGTGTCGAATTGACGAATTGGCCGTGACCACACTGAGAGCTGCGTAGTAACCGGCGGTCACGTGGTGAAGATGGATAGAGGCGGCTCATGTTCATATACGTAGAGCCCTGGATCTCGAGGCTTTAGGTAAGAACGATGTCTACAATGGAGCGAGCCATTAAAAAATGCTTTGTTTGGCAGTGGGCTTATACTGCCCGAAATGTCAATTAGTATATAGTATAGTATAAAAATCTTGTCAATTTTAGCTTCAAATTCATTCAAATAAATTCACCACGACCTACACTCTTCATGCCAACTAATATCAATAATGTTTTGTAACTTGCTCGTTCAGATTCAGTCTGTAATGGGAACCGATATGGGAAATCTAAACCTTTCATTTCAGATTCCGTTTATAATAATAAGGAACAAGCGAATGTCACTTTGTAGAAACAACGATGTGCTTTTAAGCTACATTGTACCATAAACTATAAAACGCGTACCTAAGGTCGAGGAACACTTTTGGCTGACAAAATATCCACAAACGCTATTCAATGAGCATCCAACAAATTGCCAATTTGACTAACAACCATTTACGTCGTCAGCCCATCGTTTCCGAATCATAGCCGCAAGCGTCGCATTAGTTCTCTCGTTTGTCATAATCACCGCTCTGCCACGTGCGGGCCCACAGACCCTGGGGTCTGGAGACGCGCTGTTCTGGGCTGGGGGACCGATGGACACACTAACGAGTGCGATTCCCGGACACCCACTGTGAAGTGCGTGTTTCTTTTTGTTTATAGTTTCTTTTAACAATGGGATTTAGATTTGATACTATGTGAAAATGGTGTTGTTCACTTTTGATGGTATCTCATGTTTTTAAAATCACCCTTATATTATAGAAGAAAAAGTTTGTTTGGATATTTGTTCCTCCTTCATACAAAAACTATCGAACGGATTGAGATAAAACTTTGCGCATTCTCGTATGTTGTTTTTGTTCGGGTTTTTCCCGGTATTTTTATCCCATAAATCAGTTCAGTAGGATGCTAGTGGGATATATCACTTTCATAACTTGCGTGAGTGGTTCTATTCATTTTAAAAACCGTTGGTGCCTGCATCGACATATTTGTGAGTAAAACCCGTGTTTTAAAATGTTTGGTAATAGAATGTCAAACATCACCATATTAAAACGATTCATGCTTTGTGGCTCACGCAAAAAAAAACCCAAGAAATTGAGCTAAAATTTTGCACAGATATTGTTCTGCACCAGGAAAAACATAATAATATAATATATTTATTTTATCTAAGTACCATGTGGGTGAAGCCGCGAACAAAAGTTAGTAGAACATCACTGTTAGTGTCCACTGCTGGACAAACGCTCCTCCAAAGTTGGATCGCAGTAATCAAGGTGTTAATAACACAGTAAGAAGCTGTTCCTTTTTCTGGTGAGATCAATTACACGACTTTTACGACATCCATGGGCTGAGTAGGAGGTCGATTTGTCGCCACGGCATCTAAAGCAGTAAGAACATATTATATGGCACATTTTTTAGAAAACTATCCACTTAAAATGTCAGCGAAATCATTGTAAGTGACGTTCCGGTATTTTAGAAATGAGTGAGTTGCATTATAAACTGTTCGTGGTATTGTATGAATGTTTATCCGCCATTAACCGTGCATGGTGCATCCGACGCATCCCATTGTCTACCATGCAGGGTCCCACATTAGAGCGCGATTAGTGGGCTCCACGGCGCGCGCGCACCATTGTGGTGCAAGGGCTTACAATAACATTTTGTTTCTCATTATTCTTTTATTATACAAGATTGCCTGGAAGAACGCTTTTAGCGATAAGGCAACCTATTGAACTTATTATGTATTTTACTTTACTGAGTCACTTAATAGTTTCTGTGCACCTACAATATACCTAATACCTATTCATTAATTTATTAATGAAACCTAATTCCGTATTGAATGTAATCAAACATATTGAACAGATGATCTTTATGTCAACGGTAGAATTATTTGCAAACCATTTTTAACTTTACCTCTCGTGAATTTTGCATAGCGTGGAGTTGGAAATATATATTTCTTATACCTATTCCAATTCATATTCACTATAACTAAGTAGTATATAGTTTTATTATGAATTATTGAACCAGTTAAGGTGTAGCAATTTTTTATATCTTTATTTAGTAAAATAATTTAAATATTTATGTATTTAATATGTCAATCGATTATTGTAATATGTCATAAAATAAGTAGACTCACGACTTTTTACCCTCCTAGATTCACTTCTGATCATTACTCAGAGCGTGTATCACCTACTAGGGGGTAGTTAGAGTCGATAGAGTAGATAGTCACGGCCAAACTTCTTTCTAACGTTCGGCACATGCCCACGGCTTGCAAGTAGCTAGTATTTAATACGTTGCAAGCCTATCTCTCCGCTTAGCGGAATACTAGCCTGTGACACATGTCATTCGGACTTTTGGTCCTACGGGACATGCCCGGTTTCTTCTCGATGTGACCTTCTCCGTCAGACCATGTGCATGTGTTAAATGTGCACATAAACTTCCGAAATACCGATAAATCCATTGGTGCACGACTGGATTTGAACCCACAAACTCTGAATCGGAAAGCGGGCCCATACCCACTTAGCCACACAGTTTTTTTTAAATATGTCAATCAATTAATATATCAATAAAGTATTTTGTAGAGTTATACGAGGAATTGCAATTCAATTCAATTACCTAATAATGTCGGAAAAATCATTATATACACATATATATATAGGTACTTATAAACAAAAAATCTTAATTAATTTCACATCTTCCCAGTTGCATTCAGTGATCATGGCCAGGGAGTTAGTTAATTAATAACAAAAACGGGTCTTCATCGCGTACCTTTTTATATTCCCGACAGGGAGTTAGTTACCAGGATTTCTCCTGGACCCCACCCGTCATTCGTAGTCTATCATCCATCCATAGGTACCATCCTCACCAACATTGAAAACAATCTTAAGGTAATCTGTTTGTTTGTTTCCTTTTCTCGGCTAAATAGGTCTAAATGTGGTTATAAGAAAGGTATGTGGCACAGAGAAAAAACATAGGCTATGTTGAATCAGGATATACGTACCACATGAGTGAAATCGCGGGCATCATCTAGTTAATAATAAATAGTAGATTTATCAGAGTCATAAAATTTAATCGACCTAAAGTTAAGTGCACTTTTGTTTGCGACCTTGTAGAAAAACTACCCTCTTACCCCTAATCAAATGAAAACAACATAAACAGTTCTCACATGAATACTTTACGAGGGATGCGCTAATTCTATTATGAGGGTAGTCTCATAATTTGGTGGAGTTGGGCCATTATGGGCAACCGGGCCCCGGGGGCGTCCGCAGTGATTTGTCAATGTCCGATGCTGCAAGTGTAGAGGCTGAACGGTTAATGATGCGATTCGATGTTCAGTCTACGGACCATTTTAGAAGGACTAGATAGTACCACTTTCTTATACTCGTATGAGCACTCTTAGGTATTTTTTTTACAAATATAACATTATCCTAACTTGTCTTTCTAGTTCGTTCTAGGTCGTACAAAAAACCCAGAACTGATGAAGACGAAAACAATAATATTAAATTTCCTCGAATATTATGAAACCAAAAAAAAAAATATATTAACTTGATTGTGGTACATTTTCTTTATTTTACAAGGAAGCGGTTGGCCTTCATCTCATCTGGTGCTGAGTTATGATATGGCTGAATGTCGAAGCACACTTCACGCGGAATCCTTAACAGACTGAGGAACGAAATATCTGACGTGTAGGTAAATGCCGGAACGCAAATATTAGGATTGATGTTCAGGCGTTATACTTAGGTAAGATGGTGGTAGTAAGACAAGCCCTACCACCAACCATCCGAGTGGTACAAAAGTACAAAATTGTACCCTCACGAGGATCGATAACCCAGTAGAGTCTGGATCTGATATCGGTGGGCGATACACTCATTACAGAGGCGGTCAAAATATGTGTTGCAATCACAACTAAAACTTTGTAACGATACTTTGTTTCTGTCAAGTTACTAGAGATCCGGAAAACTAGGAACTAAATATGAAGTCGAACAAAACAGTAAACAACGGGCTTGTAATTCGGTTATGCTGTTGGTTGGGTGAAGACGTATCGTAACTTACATTTATACGGATTGTGACTTGCTTTGTTTTTCCTTATCTGAGTATTTTTCTGTGCTTACCCTTATTTTAGTTTTTACCACACAAACACTCTTATAGATATGTTTTTGTTCACAATTTTATCCACTCAGATGTACATAATGTGTAATTGTTAAATTTTGAAAAAAAAAAGTTGTATAAACTTTTTTTTATTCACCTTAAGTTAAAAACAATAATCTATAAACATCACACACAAAATAATTATAAAATAAAGAAATAAATTAACATAAACATACTATAGGTAAAAATGTAAAAATATCAAATGAATTATAAAAAAAATCAATGAAGTAAATAAATAATACGATATAAAATGTCTGATTAGCGAATTAAAATCTATGGGTGAACAAGTCGCACGTCGGGAGTCTCAAATCTATGCTTTCTCTCACCTTGCTTCAGAGAGTGCGAAAGGGATAGGAAAAAAAATGGACTCACGCCTGTTTCCGAGAGGAATAGGCAGAAACAACAGATATCCATTTGCTATGCATATGCACACCTCTTTTGCCTAAATGAAGAGCAGCTAAAAGATGCGTGTATGGATACTCACATAATATACTATATGTAGGTATAAAATATGATGATATATTACTTAATATATTTTATTTAAAAATTAAAATAATAATCGGCAAGATCCATATTACGCAGCAAATATATATATACAGTAAAAATATATAAAATAGGTAGGTACTATTAGAGTTTACCTTTACTTGTATTTGTTTATTAAATGTCTAAAACACTTATTATTCAAGTTAATTTCAATTGAAAAACGAATCAATCAGTATTAAAACTTTGATGTCATTGTACCAGTTCATTGTTTGGGATTAGGGGACGCCTGCACCCCCGATTAAAGTCAAGGGAGATCCGTTCCAAGTAGAAATCAAACCGAAATGACCTTTATGTTGTAGAAACTAGGGTCTGCAGAATAGGGAATTTATTAGTTGTAATGATAATTTATAGGTTATCATGTAAATCGACTATTACTGTCACAGCTTACGTTGTACAGCTCACTCAATTTGTTTGTTTATTGGCTGTCATGACATCAAATTGAAATTATTTTGAAATATTTTTATTTTGTTTTTACCCTTACGTTCCCATTATTTACAAGACATATAACCCAAGGCATAGAAAATGGTTGTTGATGCTAACACTTTTTTTTGTCAGCTTTGGTTCAAGATGGCACGTAACCTGGGAAACAACGAAATAATTTCAAAACGTCAGTTAATTACAGTTTTTCCATCAATGATATGAACGATTTTGTGGGTTGCAAAAAGGCAGTTCATAGATATCTTTTAAAATCTCACTAATATTATACATGCGACAGTTTGTTCACATGTTTGTTCACGCCATAACTATTCAACGGATAAGAGTTTTTAAACGGAAAAACATTAAGGCTATTTTTCTTCTTTCTTTATCTGGGTACCAAGTGTGGGTTTGACAGAAAAAAAACTAACTAGCCCGGGGTTCTTTGATTGTTTTACTGAATAAACGATAATTGATTTTACTAGAAAAACCAGCTGTTCTGCGTATGCTGTGGTCTAAACGCGTGTATCATACAAATCGCATTAGGTGCAATCCTTGCGGTGCGGTGCGGTGCGTTATTACGAACGTTAATTTGATTGTAACATCGTCGTGCGTTCCATGAGTCCGGCCGTTTATCTTGTGGCGCTTCGCTTGATACTTATGAACAAACAAACGAATCAACAATATTATTGAGCGTGCTGTGGCTGAGGTTTCTTGGTTATTTTTTGTCTACCCGTCACCAGTCCCAAAAATATAAAGCCCTCTATTCACCGAAATTTTGGCACAAATATACATTGCAAAAATATACTAAAAATCGAAGAAATGATAATTCATTTTGATCTTCAGGAGAATGCATTTAGGTATCTCGTTAGGTATAATGTAAGGTTTTTCTGATCAATTTGAGACGTTAAATCTACTGCTGTTCGGATTTGCGATCAGCACACAAGGACGGCAAGTATATTCAATAGCTATCCAGAATTTAAAGTAATTTAAATATATTTTTTAAGTAGGTAAATTATATGTAAGTATGTACAATCACCTCAATTTCCGCTTAACCAGTTTGAAACATTTTTGCTTTGCTAGTTTTGGGTAGGTACAAGTCACGCCTTCTTTATTGTTGTCTATTTTGAAAAATAAAGACCGGACCGTAAACATCTGCTAAGTGTACTTTTTTGTAACCTACTACTGGTTCTGTACTACTAGTACATACCTACTTATTACGAATTTTAAAAATATTTCTTACATATTAGACGGCTCCACGCCTTTGTGATCAGAGTTGATTCCTCAAAGGTAAAAAGGTGTAAACATTTTACCAGACTATGGCGAAGCAAAAAGGAGGTTAATAAATACAACAGGGTTTTGACTGGTATGATTTACAAAACGTACTAATTGATAAATACGCAAGTACTTATAGCAGGCATGCAATGCAAAAAAAGTCAAAAATTCGGACCCACGTAGCTACAAAAAAGATCACTTTGAAAATAAATCTCCTTGAAGACTAAAATTACAATTACTTAAATTAGAAATTACAATTTATTTTTAAAAGTATCGTCAAACTGTAACATACGGGTTTTTAATCAATCCCCGTAAGTGGTAGAGGGGTGGCCAATGGGGATTACACTTACTTACCGCTTTGTAATCCCAACCACCCTCCACACGACTTTGTAAACTATCAAATTGGATGCAGATGCACGGGAACCAGCAAATTAGGGGATAACCCCTAAACTGTTAGTTCCTTAAGAAGACCCCAGTAGTACTTATCACTAGCAGCGTGTCCCATTTAGATGAAATTTTGCAGGTATAACTAGATAAGCATTATCTTGGTTTGCATCTAAATCATCTTGTTTCTCTAAAAACTCAATCAAAATCGAAACAAAGGCCAATTAATTTTCTCATACAAACACTGCATATATTTTAATTTTCGCGAGACCAAGCTGACAAAGGATGGAGGAGAGTAAAAAAAATAGAAAAAAGGAGGTATTGAAAAGCGTTCATCATACCGTAGGCCAATTTCAATCGCTAGCGAAAGCTTCTAGCTTCTCAAACATATAAAATATCTGCTTAATTTGCCAGTATAAAGCCATTGAAGTACTTATACAGTAATTCCTCACGTACCTTTTGGTGATACTGTGGTAGGCATACTGAATAAATATTAAATAAGCAACTAATATACGTAGAATACCTTCCTAACGTTAGCGTTATCTGGCACTAATAAACAGAAAGGGACCACAAACACCCAAATAAGCCACAACGAACTGAGCAGAGCCAAGCGAGTGAAGTAGGGAGACCACGCGTCTCGGTCTTCCGTGGATATAGTCGGCGATCCAACACACGAAAATTCATCAAGGGTCAGAAACAAACAAACATACTTACAAATAGACTCAAGAACCAACGGTGTACCAACATGATCATGAGAAAATACTCTGAGTAGCATTCATTCAATTTAATTTGTCATTTGTGGTTGAACGAGCTCAATAAGTTGTTTTGTATAACTATCTACTTACTTAATCCATCCATATTTAGTCCATTGTTAGCTACTTTACCTAATTATGCTTTGGAATAATTAGTTCTATTTGTTTTAGTTATAAGTAGGACATTAGTAGCCCTAGTAGTCCTTTCCAAAGGAAGATTTATTGAATGTTACAGTGATTTGCAAAACAAATATGTAGTTACATAAAAATGCTGTAATAAGCATGTTAATAGAGAACTACAGACAGACCTAGCTACTCCCTAAACTTGTTTTATCGAATTAGATTTAATATTAAGGCCTTTCCTAGGATCTTGGAAACGCCTTAAAAATAATCAATTCACTAACATAATTTAACTGATGGCCTAACAGCTCAGTAGATAGAGCTATGCCTTCTGCCATGTTGGTTGTTGGGTCGATTCTCACCCGGGACAATCATTCGTGAGATGAATATTCATGTTGGTTCTATGTTTGGGTATTGTATTGCAGCATATTTAGTAATGTATTTATAACAAATAGTGGGTATATATTATCCGTTATCTAGTTCCCATTTAGAAGCCTAGCTTAGCTATGTATTCAGCAATAGGATACCACCAGTAGGTAAATCGTTATTCCTGCTAAGAATCCGGGAATGTCCGTCGGCCCGCTGCCAGGTGGCCCACGTCTGACTAGGTGGCTATTACGTCCGGCCCGGAATGTGCGCACGCACGCTAATTGCTAAATTCGCCCCGAACAACCCCCCTTTTTCACCCCCCACCCTCCGGGGGGAAACGGGGAGCTTATTGTCCTCGCGAGGCTGCAAGTTTGTGATGGAAATTATACGCTCAAAATTTGTAGGCAATTCCTATCTTGTTTACTTGTTTTTAGTTGGGATCTTGTGTTTTGTATCAAATACTCATGTATTACTAATACTTAAGTATTCTTAATTCTAAAGTTCTAACTAAACTGTAGGCAGTCAAATAATTTCATGGGTTCACAACTGTTATAAACATCCTTATTTAATTCCATGTAGAAAACATGTTCGTTGAAAGGGTGTTTCTATTCTGTAGACGATGTTACAAAAATGGCTGCTTCAGCTACCTAGCCGCTATATTAGCCGCTAGGTAGCAAAATCAGTGATTTTCATCATAGCTTGGGTATATGCAAAGGGCTAGACGGTTTTGTGAATAATATCTTGTAATATCAGCAATAGGGTATATACCAGTAATTAGTTATTTTCGATAAGAATAGTTTATTATACATGCTTATTTTTTTATCGTACGACGGGATAGCTTTGCCTTTATCTCACATGTCAAGAACTGACTGGTCAACCGACTGAGGAACTGGCTAGATTTAATTTCGTTTCACCCTAAGAATAACAATAAATGTTATTACTGGTATTTTGATTATTTTCAAACATGGTAATAATATTGCTAATGAAATTAATGAATTCTTCTGGATTATACATGCTGTACATACCTACCTATGCATGATACCTACTCATGTTTTCCGTAAAGAGGCAGGCTGCTACAACAGATTTTCACTCACTACGATCTTTGAACCTACAAGTTTCTTGCCTCAATCATTCACCAAATCAAATCATCAAATCTCTTGAAATTAATTTTACATTGCAAAATCATCATTTAGCTGCCAACTGGTAAACCAGTTGACAGCTAAATGACCAACATCGGGCCACGCATCTTTATCGTTGATAAAGTTAATATAGTAAAAATAAAGTAAAGATAAAGTAACGATTTTGTAGAAGCCACTTCTTATTAGACAATTCATTATAGGTATACATTTTGAATTTACGCGCGGAAAGTTTGATGGCGCTTTGAGTAAGCTTATCTTAGAATAGTACAAAGTTTTCTGAGAATTTGAGATTTACTTTCCCTAAGAAATAGCTAGGTATAATATAAATTATCAATGTTTCTCGATTTTTGTCGACACTTGGTCATAAAACGATTGACAAGGTCTACTCTACCTATAACTGTGATATTCACCATGTAGGTATCAAGTATACCGTCAATTTTCATCCATCATCTCTACATGCCCAAATTATCTGAAAAATTACAAAAAAAAATGTTATTTTCTCAGATTTTATATAAAATTCTCAAGATCCCATAGCCAACAGATCCACAAAACAGTCAATCCTCGCTTACCTCCTTCCTTCTCGTCGATACTACTCGAGCGCATTATCGGATAAACTGGCTACCGGCATTCTACAGCACCCGGACCACAGCTCTATGAGAACAACTGAGTCAAGACAAGAGTACTAATGTCTGCATTCGAAATGGAACAGTTTGTAAGTTAATTCTACTCAACAAAGAATACTGTTCTCTTATAAAAACGCTGCAATCCATAAACTTTTACAGTTACATAAGTTTTTTCTCTAAAAACTGTACTAACGCGGTGTTTTTAACCACCTCTGTGTTTAGTTTAGTGGTTCGCCTACCGGTGTGAGATACAGAGGTCCCGGTTTTGATCCACAGGGAGAATATACCTAGTGCTAGGTTTGGCTTGATTTAGATGACTTGGATGGTAGGACATATCATCTTTGTCCGCCTGGTTAGATACCACTATCTTACCTAACTCTAATTGCTGTTATAGCAAAATGATGATGGATTCGGGGGGATGTGCCTTCGGCGAGAGTGGTGAGATGAAGGCCTATTGGATACAAAAACTTAATCATTTTGATATACCTAATAAATTGCATAAATTTGGTTTCTTTTAAACTTGTGACTGCGAGTAAATCACAGGCTTCGATACTTATGCAAGATCAGGGCGATAAGAACCTTAAGCAATCCTTGTATTTATTGCAAGTCGAAACAAAATGTCACCACACCACACCACGTTGATTGGCCAAACGAGTGGTCTTATTACTGTATCACGTGGACTAGCCTGTCGACAGTTTGAACCAGCTCTGAGCGGTAGACTGTGTCAGACAACCGGGTGAACGGGCGTAATTGCCGAGAAACGCGATCAGAACATCTGAGACGGCGCCGGGTCGGTCTCGTTGTGCCGGCGATATTGGGCTCAGCCTTACACTCGGCTTGTCCTGAGACTGCATCGATCTATTGCTTGTTGTGTGGTCTTACACTCGGCTAGTCCTGATACTGCATCGATCTATTGCTTGTTGTATGGTTGTACACTCGGCTAGTCCTAAAGCTGCATTAATATATATTTTTTTGCGTGGTCTTTCACTCATCTAGTTCTGATACTGCATCGATATTGCTTGTTTTGCCGTCTAACACATGGCAAGTCCTGATACTGCATCAATCTATTGCTTGTAGCGTGCTCTCACGATCAGCTAGTTCTGATACTGCATCAATATATTGCTTGTTGCGTTTTATTACACTCAGCTAGTCCAGATACTGCATCGATCTATTGCTTGTTGTATGGTTTTACACTCGGCTAGTCCTAAAGCTGCATTGATATATTGATTTTTGCGTGGTCTTTCACTCATCTAGTTCTGATACTGCATCGATATTGCTTGTTTTGCCGTCTTACACATGGCAAGTCCTGATACTGCATCAATCTATTGCTTGTAGCGTGCTCTCACGATCAGCTAGTTCTGATACTGCATCAATATATTGCTTGTTGCGTTTTATTACACTCAGCTAGTCCTGATACTGCATCGATCTATTGCTTGTTGCGTGGTATTACACTCAGCTAGTCCTGATACTGCATCGATCTATTGCTTGTTGCGTGGTATTACACTCAGCTAGTCCTGATACTGCATCGATCTATTGCTTGTTGTGTTGTCTTACTCTCGGCTAGTCATGCACTTCATTGATCTATCGCTTGTTGCGTGGGCTAACACTCACCTAGTCCGGAGACTGCATTGTTATATTGCTTGTTTAAAGGATATTCGTTCAGTCTAATAATCATGAGGTTTTTCAGTAGGTAGTGTAAACCTACATTGATTAATTGTTTATTGTATTACGTTACCATCGAAGGCAATAAATATCATATTTCAATTTATATTTGAAACAGATGTAATTAAAAAAATGTCGCCATCGTTATAACTTGATTGCCTTTCAGTAGGTACTTAATTAAACTATATAAGAGGCATGGTTAGCTGCGCATACTGAAATTACAGATGTAAGTAACTAAGTATCAGAAAACTGGCGCAGACATAGGTACTTCAAGACACGATTGCCCGGGTACAGATTTATCTGACGTTTTCCTATAAACAAACCCGTATCCCTGCTGTATGCCCGTTGAGCCACTGTGCTCCTCAACTTGCAAGTTAGCAAATAGGTAGGTCTGAATGTCAGCTACCGGCGCGTACCTAATAGGCCGGAAATGCAATGCGGCTCGTTTCTGTACCCCGGACTACAGATTCAATTCATTAACGACTGCGATTTCATTGAGATATCAAGCTACTGCTTGTTTGTTTGATGATATATAAAAGGAAGATGTTGGTATAGAAACAGAGCGAGGTAGTTTTAATCACTAATAAGCATTTTTTTTAATGGTAGGTAGGTATGTGCATACAACGTAGTCTAAAAATATTAGGTAAATTCTTTCTACTTATCCCATATTAATCAAACAATGGCCAGCGACGTAGTGTAGGTTGAACTGTCTTAGGTATACCTACCAGATTTCTAGTCTAGAGGACCTTTCGTCAATGAGCTCCTTTATGACAATGCCCTTTCAGAGTTGAGATAAAGTTGGACCAATACAGTAAACAATTATTTATCTGACCAGCTGTGCTGCATCTTTAAAGTTGCTGTTTTGTTATGTAAGTAGTTAAAGTTAGTAAGTAAGTAGGTAAGTATTTAGGTACCTACCTACCCAGAGAAAAAAATATATTATTAAAGTCTGGGACCGTAAAAGTTATCGGGTCTATTTGAAAACGTGCTATCTATATATTGGCCATCGAAAATTATCATACTTACCTACCCACCTGCCATTTGGATTTCCGCTCACTTTAGTAGGTACTTTTTTACTATCGAAGAATTTGATTAGCACATCTACCTAGTTACGGCCATTATGTATGTACCTAGGTACCTTAACGTTTCGCGTTACCCGCCAATTACAGCCAGTGTGGTGTCTGTTTCTCTCTATTAAGAGTGTACCTTCAGCTCCTGCCAACGCGCAACGGAACAATTTGAATAGGTTAAAATGATTCTACCGAAGGTACCTTCCTAAACACAACTAAAATTGCATTACCTACCAATTTCAGAGCTATCAGCACTATTATAATCACATTAGAGATTGCCTTTGATTAAAAATAATCAAAGCTACACACATTCAAAATACAACACACAGGGGCGAAAAACAAAACAACGTAAAAAGACATCGCCGTCCGCCATGCCGCTAAGAAGGGCGGAGCTAATCAGATGCGAAAGCTGAATCATCACGTAACAAGCTTCGAAATCCTACACTTGAAAGTATACCTTATCTCGACACAACAACGCTTAAGTTCATTTCAAACCCTCCTGAGGTTAGCACGTTTTGTTTCACGCATGGAAAGGAAAAGTGGCCAATCAGCGCGCGGTTGCCATAGCAACGAGTTGGCGCGAGAACTCGCTAGATGGCATTACTTGGGGATTGTATTAAACTTGTCTCATGAAACGTTTTCTGAAATAGGACTCAAGAAATATATTTCATGTGCGAAAACATAAATTGCCTGTTTGAATAAATAAGTAGTTTCAGTTAAATTAAAGACGGAAAAGGGTGGTAAAGGGACGGGACCGTAAAGGGTAGTACCTTACGTAGGTACCCAAGTAGTCAATAAATCAGATTTTAGGGCGGCTCTGATTTTCCACTTTAGGTAGGTAGGTACCAACCTAGGTAGCGTACCTATGGCACGCACGCCATGCCAGTCGCTGACGTGCGGCTTTGCTGAACTGACATTTGGAGGCACCTTGCGCTCATTCAAAAAAGCCCACAGAACTAAATAGACTGAAAGGAAGGAGAACTGTTCAATTAGGTATGTACGCTTTAATCTGTATATATGTACCTATTAATACGCTTAGGTATGAAGGTAATACCTATACCTACTAATAGAATATAATACCTACTAGATGGCGCTATATGAAGTTAATGTCCTGATCAAATTTTTGTATTTCAAGTGATCGAACTTGGTAACATCATTCCCAAATGTTTAACGACACAAAAATTCACAACCCTTGGCGTGATCAGCGCTCAAGCTGAGTATCAAGTATCAATATGACACTAAAATCGGAATCTGCGTGAAGACCCTCGTAGCTCAGTTGGTTAGAGCGTTTCCGGCTTTAGGAAAAGATGCTGGTTTGAGTCCTGTCGCGGGTTGTGAATTTTATTGTAAATTTTGTTAATGTCCTGATGTTTATTATAGTGTCTATAATTATTATTATTATAGATACAATTCGTAAATAAGCCCCTTAATAAGCTTAATGCGCGCAATAAGGTGTAGAGATTTGACATTGTTGAAGTTTATAGTACGGAAAAAAAGAAGATGCAGAAATCTGTTATTTATTTTATTTATTTAGACGTTCGAAATACGACCACTGCCAGGCTTCTATAGTTTTAGTAAATTAAAGATATTAATATTTACCGGTTGCTAGAGAAATGTCAATAAACAAACAGGTGGGTTTTGCATAACATGTCTTCTGTTGTTAGAGATTTGTCTGAAATTTTAGCACCGGTCGCCTGCCTGACATCAACCCTCAACTCAATAATCTATTTATCTTAACTCAAAAATATATATAATAATATTAATAAGTGGATGTACTGCGTGTTATGACTGCGATAATTCTCCTGGTAGAAAGTAAAAAAAAAAACGAATTTAGGCTTGCTTTTGCACCCGCACAACGAGGTTTCCGAACGTTTAATGGTAATTGACTGGTTTTTAGTATCTGCGGTTCAACATCAAGTCAAGCACTATAATCATACTAAGATTTGAACTTTGTCGGTTTTCATGATAGAAAACTAAGGTTACATAAAAAAATAATCGAAAAAGTCGACTATCCCACCCACACCGGTTGAGATCTTACAGAACATGCAATGGCAGTTTAAAACTATAAATGATCCATCATAAGTTATCTGGAAGAGACCGCTTTTAAGCGATCAGACCACCCATAGTGTTTTTTTTTTAGTTTCTAAATTGTCAATTTACCAATATTATTATGGTGTAGATAAGTACATAGAATCTAAATTTAATATAATGTCTTTCATTTGTATTTCCTCATTTCTGTGTAGTGTCTAACACTTTTACTGGGATCAACATCCACCTACTGGTAATGATTGCAAGCCAAATTTTAATGGGATGAAGAAGAAATTGAAGTAGAACCATCCTGAGGCAGGCATTGAGTGCTGCAACACAGCTTATACTAGGTATTACTTTAGCAGTTACCGCTGTTTCTCATGTACCATTTTAAACATGTTCTGTGTTTGATCAACTATTTTTTTTTCTATTTTCTCTTAGACAGTTTTAAAACACCCTCGATAGGATTACAAATAAGACGGCCTGACATCAGCTTACAGGCATTAGGTACTCTTAAGAGATTGCATAATAATCCATTTATTGCAACGTCTCACAAACCGCCCTAAAATTGGGGAAACCTAATCCCCGTAAGCCATTATACCGAAAATTCAACTACCATCACTCATAGCCACCCAATTCACTTCTAAAAGAAACTTTAGACGCCGGAAAATAAATTTCATTTTCGTTTGGGGTCTCCTCCTTGTACAAAATTAAGTGGCAATAGACTTTACGCGGTAAGATTAGGGTTTATTTTGATTTGTCGAGGGCCGCGAGTTTGGAAAATGAAATTTTCATAAATGTGCGGCTGCTGCCGGGCGAGGGGGTGGGGGGAGGGTAGTTGGGGGTTGTATTTGTGTTTTCCCCGTAGTTTCCGTGATACTTGAGCCCCCGTTGTGACGGACGGAAAACTATTAATAATAATTATGAGTCTAGCAATTACTGTTAGGTATAACTGGGCGAGTGTGCTAAGCTGCTGGGATGAAGGCATTCACCTACAAACTTTGACTGAGGAGATTCTTTAATAGCCGTATCTAGGGAACATAGAACACACTCTCTTCTGGTTTAGCTTTTCTTATCCATTGAGAAGTTTTCTTGAAGACACCACGTTTAGAAATAAGGTCACCTCAAATTTGTAGTGAGGAGATCTTTTCATATAGCCATATCAAGAAAACACTATCTTCTGGTTTGGCTTTTCTTATCCATTTTAAGTTGTCTTGAAGACTCTCAGAAATAAGGTCGCTAATGTAAGTGTACTTTTAAACTTTTGAGAGTTCTTGATATAGAACCTATAGTATTCTGTTCTCTAGGCAGTTTTATGTGTAAATATACAACAGTTCCTAGCTAATTACTGCATCAAATATACCTAGCTATTCTAATAACCTAAAGAAATATTTTATTGGATTGTTCCAAAGCTCAATACCTTACACGATAATAACACTCTGTGTAACGACCTATGTCTTCAAGAGCACCTTCTTGGTAGGATCGCTCCATCGTAGATCTCATTGTTGCTTGTTTAAGTCTCGTGGTAAAGCCCTTTTCGTAATAAAAAAACACTCAAGTTACATTTACAAAAAAAGATGAAGAAAGAAAGAGAAGAAGAAACTTGTACATGCAAGAATGAGGGTCTAAGATGGAGCGACCCTAAGAAGAAAATGCCTATTAACTCTCTTTTTGAAGACAATAGGGTCGTAGCACAGAGGAAATATAGACGCTGTTAAATAAATAAATATAAATATTACAGGACATTCATTTTACACAGCGCCATCTAGCCCCAAACTAAGCATAGCTTGTAATATGGGAACTAGATTACGGATAAAATACTTAAATACTTTTTGTAAATACATACGTACTATATGATACAACACCCAAACACAGAACAAACATCTATATTCATCACACAAATGTTTGTCCTGGTAAAGTACAAATGATGATTAAATTTGATTAAACATCAAAATATCAAGCTGAGGATCATGTACCGCATACCTGTCCATACAAAAAGAAATAGCTCTTTTCTACCTTTAAATATTGTCCGATTTCGGTGTTTTTTTTTTCATGTAATCTACACATACACCTAGTACTAAACGTCTTATTTTTGACAGTTTTTTTTAATCACTTAATAGGTCCAAGAATCTTAACCCGTCACTTTTTTGCACTGAAACTATCACATCTTATCATTTTGAAATTATGCTGCTCATATATATGGCATATATGCAGGCACATCGAATTATATATCCCAAAATTTAATAAATTTAAAAAAACCTTTTAAAATCCTCCTTTCTTCAATCCAAATAAAGAAATCGTTCAAATCAATTGTCCAAAAAAACAGCTTCCTTCCGCGAAGTCTTAGCACCGGCATTGTTTGTGCAAAGTATCATGTGTCGGCCCGGGTGTCGAATTCACTACAACACTGACGTGCTTCGACAGCCGTGGGTTGTATGTACCTACTGCGGCCCACGAGGGCACGGGATCGCGCAAAAAGTGTGCCCTTTTAATCGAATTAAACCACGGGCTTGTGGGACAGAGTCGAACATTTAGAATATATAATATGTTTTGTAGGTACCATTGTTTTTATTGTATGACGAGGAAGCGTTGGCCTTCATCTCACCTAGTTCCAATTAATGATAAGGCGGAAGTGGAAGCGCACTTTACCCGGAATCCTCAACAGTCTGAGAAACTGAGCGCCCGCGTTACGATATCTACATGGAATCGTATTAACATATCGTAACGCGGGCGCATTAAGACACGACTGATCGTACAGAATAAGGGTGCTGGCTATATTACCTCACCATACTACCTAATACGGAAGTGCCCGTTGTGCCCGAACTTCAGTAGAATGGACGATCAGCTTTAATGGATGCAATCTGATCAACAGTCACCTGGCTACGAAGCTGAGAACCATTGACTCGTGATTAGGAAGAAGATTATGTTTTAGGTTCAGTAGTTTGTGAATGATTGGATTTTATCATCACTAATGGTCACCCGTCTACTGTTGGACACGACTCACGTAATAAATTTCAATATTCAGAAGCAGTATTCAAATGAACGAATTAATGCATCAATGAACACCTCATTGTCAACAGAAATTACAACAGTACACACATTAGGTGACACAGTGTATGTGCACAATTGGCAGCCTAGCCTTATCGCTTAAAATGTTTCTTCCAACCTATAGAATAAAAAAGAAAATACACATGATGTAGTTGTAAGTAGGTTGTAAGTATTGAGTGCTGATGATGAAGTTAACCACCACCACTCAAAGTCAAAGTTAAAGTCAATTTATTTTTTGGATACTTTTGAAACGTCAAATCAACCGCCTGCTCCAAATTGCGACCATCACACATGGAGAAAGGCTAGAACCTAGATTTTTTTTAATGTCTGTGTCATCTCGTCATACACCAACTGTCTCCGAGATTTCCGCAATAATTACCCAAATTAAGGTCACAGTATTAGCTGTACCATAGATTATGTAACCAAAGATGTCCCGATGGTAACACGACACCAATCGATGCCAAATAACGCCAATTGACGATCGACGTAATAAAGGTTTTTTTTGCGATATCCTACACTTGAGCTTCACAATAGATTTTTTATACTTGAGAAATGTGGATTTGAGTTACATCATGCTAAATTAAGCGTTTTAAAGATTTTGTTGATTAAAATTGTATTCTCTGTCTTAGAAATAAGACCAGGATTAAATGGTCACGTACACTCAATAATAGACAAAAACACTCTGAGAAGCAGGCTAACTTTGTCAGTTGTCTACTGTCTTACAAAATAAAGATTGTATGAAAGCTTTAGGAAATTTACATCCATGAGTGGTCAATGGCCATGATGGTAGGCACTAGACTAACCTGGATCCTGTCTTCGGGAAGGTCTGTCTTGAGTGACAGCATCTCTCTCGCGTACACGTCGGGGTAGTGCGCGTCCTTGAAAGCCTTCTCCAGCTCGTCCAGCTGATACGATGTGAAGATGGTCCGACTAGAGAAAAGGTTTTCTATAGAAAACACTTTATTGCACTAATAAATAAAAGTACATGGGCGAACTTAATGCTACGAAGCATTTTCTTCCAGATAACCCTTGTGTAGTATGGAGTGGGTGGTAGTGCTTCTTAACGGGATTCTATAACGTCATATACCTAAGTACATAGCTAGTGACGCCCGAGGCTTTGTTCCCGCCATCTCTTGGGAATTTCCTACAATCCTTTCATAGTTACGTTACAAAAGGATGATAATAAACCTTGAAAATGTCATGTCTTTTTAGAGGACTTTTGATTATCAGCTTACACGATGCTATAATATAGGTAAGACACTAATGAACAAAAACATGAAAACAATGAATGAATGATTTAAAATGAATGAATATTTTTTAATTGTACACCAAAGACCTATATGACAATATTACAGTTAAAGTTAATAGTACAATGGGCAGTCTTATCGCTTAAAAGCAATCTCTTCCAGACAAACTTAGGATGGAGAGGAAAGTATGAGTACGGTTGATATCAGGAGGGTGGGTGCACAAAATAAAAAAAACAATATAAACGATATCTCATTCAATAAACAATAGTGCTTCATGTGAATTAATAAAAAAACAGTGACGTGCAGATTCTTTAAATGATTATAATATGATATCTAAATATTTATAAGATATCCGCAAGGATTTCTAGTATGGGCTTTCGTAATTTTATCTTTTGAGGTTTACCTGTGTCTGCGTTTTTTCTTCTTCTTCTTTCCGTTAAAACTGTTGAGGCCGTCGACTGTGAAATCTTTTGCCGCGTCTAAAGATGATACTCCTGTAACAAAAAGTGATCCATATGATTTTGTAAAGGAATCAATTCGACAACGTACCTATGGTACAGGATTTTGTCATAAAATGATTTATATTAAGTGTTCATCAATGCGATCAAAGCGTATACAAAATAATCATTCAAATTAAATGCTTGAAAAACCAAAAGTTTCAAACTATCATTATTAGCAGCTCATTAATGTCTACTTTTGACAGGACCTCCTACAAAACTGGAGGGTTTAGTCATAACTACCATGCTTGGCAATTACCATTCAGATTATACTTATAAATAAAGCAACTCAATAAACTTAGTGTTGCTCAAATTAATGAAACGAAATTGCTCTTATTTCTGATCGATTTATTGGCTTTAGGAAGACAACTTTTAAAAATATCATTTTGGATCAAAATATAATTTCATATCATATTGATGTTTTTTTTTATTGTACATCGGGGAAGCGCTTGGCCTTCATCTCATCTGGTAACAAGTTAAGATAAGGCCGAAGGTGGAGGCGCACTTCACCCGGGATCCTCAACAAACTGAAGAACTGGCTATCTTGCCTCCGAATGCCGGAACACAACAATTTTAGAATTGTTATTATGGCGACAGAATTAGGTAAGATGGTGGTTGCTAGCCAGGCACACAATATTGTACTCCCCCTGGGGATCCAAATCGGGACCTCTGTCACTTTGCTACTTCTTTTATGAATACTGTTTTCATATACATCATCTACAGCCAGACCCAATGCTTGGTATAGCTTTCTCTGATGTGTACCATATTCCACTCCGAATGGTATTGCGCCAGTCTCATTCAGGTACAGCTTGCAATATCCTCGGCTCATTTAAGTACTGACGTCTGACGTTTCGATACCCTGTCCATTCTAAGTAATGTTTAATAATTAATACTTTCTGATTTTTGCCATGCGCTACTATGGGATAGTATACCTATGTAATAACTTATACTAGACATTTATTCAATTAAATGTACAACTAAACTAACTATGTACAAAGGAATCAGTCAGATTATCTAAGGACCGTAAGAAACGGTCTATAGGTAATTATATAACTATAACTATACTAGACTATAATAACTTAATATTGAGAATAATGTATGTATAATACTTATTATTATTTTTAATCGTATACAATTTAATGACCTGTAACTTATTTTGGTATCAATAAATTACTATGACTATGTAATATCTTATTATACATTGAATAAACAATTCATATTTTTCTTTAAAAAAAAATATGAATATATTTTATTGTACTATAATTTCCTTTCGTAAGCTATCCGATTATGCCCATTATTTCAAAATAAGTTCGATGTTTCACATCAGTCAGACAGCTCATTTTTTTAGAATAAGTATTATTTTTATTAATAATACATTATTTACCTACGAATGTTAACAACGTTACGTTACAATAACAATTACAAAACATTAAAATGTAGACAAGGATAAATTACTTTTTTTATAGATATTGTATCTGTGTGATTTCCGAATAAAAACCGGAGTAGCCGTAAAGCAACTTACGTTTTACTTGATTTGACTTCAGTTACTCATGTAACGGTCTTTTCTACACTTTTGAATATAGAAGCTTTTTCTTAAAAATAGTTCAGTAGATATAAACCTCTGCAAACAAATGCATCTATCCAACAAGTACCAAACTGTATCCACACTATCGGATTCGTCACATAATTACCGCGTGAGATTGTCGCGTGAATTAGTAAACACGCCAGAGGGGGGAACTCCCCCGGGGTAGAGGGGGGCTCCCCCGGGACAAGCGGGTAATTGAATTTGGCGCCAATGAATACGACAATGAATTATTAAATTTAGAACGCCCGCGGTTACCAAGCTAGCACCGTATACATTGCTCGGTTTGTGTAGCTGTAAAGCTATAGATTGGTTTGAACGAAGCAATGTTTACAAGTAATTTGACTGGAATAGAATGACGGATTTTTGCAACTTTTACTACTGGTACTTTTTGTCCACAAAATACTTAATATTGACTAAAAACATAATGTCACTAGTTATTTATTCATACGATCTGTGAAAAGAGGTATCTACGCAAAAATATCTAGGTAATAAAAAACTAAACGTGCGTGGACATATGCATAGCGATATACATTTCTGGGCTAATATTGAGGGTAATCTTTTTTGCCTAAAGACATGCAGTAATGTAGTGACACATGGGAATATTTTCGTCGAGTCGTGACGGGCGCAAGACGAATCGTTGTTTCGGGGTGCGTGTTGTAATGCGGGGTCAGACAGGGCGATCATCGGTGGAACATTTTAATCTATTTGTTAAGTGTTGATTTGTCGCGAGTTTATCAGGGATGATTTGATTACCATACAGTTCACTAAATAAATAATTCTGATTAGTTTTTCAGAATATAAAGTGCTTAACCCCTAGACTCGCATTAGGTTAACCCTGGACAGAACCGTCTCACTGAAGAATAATTAAGAAAAAAAATCATGCAAACAATATGTATCAACAAACCATTTACAAGGGATGTTTACAAACGGTCTATAGGTAAACTCAATTGATACAGGCTAGTATCAGATGGATTAGAGGTAAGATAGTCAGTTCCTTAGACCGTAGAGGATTCCGGGTGAAGTGCGCCTCCACATTCTTCCTCATCGTAACTTGAAAACCAGGTGAGATGAAAGTCATGCGCTTCCCCGACGTCCAAAAAAAAAAAGCAGGGTTTTTTCAAAATTTGTTTCGGTGATATGCCCAGGAGCTTCACGACCTTATTCCGCCGAAACCTTACTATTATAGGAATTTCAGACGCACAACTAATTATCATCCCCATCATCATCATATCAGCCCACACACATCCACTGCTGAGCATAGGCCTCTCCCAATCGACGACACAAAAAGCGAGCCTCCTTCATCTATCGACTCCCTGCAACCACCACAATGTCGTCGGTCTATTGAGTGGTGGGGTCTTCCCACACTCCGTTTCGCGTTTAATCATCCCCACCTGGTAGATATATCATTCATGTCGGCTACTTTAACAACTTGGAGACGGAACAAGCAGCCCATACCTACATTTTAAATGCATATCTTGCCTATAACAAAGCCTTACGTGGTCACATCCACAAAAAACATGGCCTACGCTGGACTGTATTGCGCCCGTCAACTTGAGGCATAAAGGTGCATGCACCCGAAATTTCACCGGCCACCATTTCCCCTTCATACCGGAACAGCGAGATGCTTGGCGGCCGAGTATGGTGTGGTATGGTATGGTGGTAATACTACCCTGGACGTGCCCTTTCACAAGGGCCACTGATACACACTCTTAGATTTATTTTTAGACGATAAGTATTGTGCAACCTGATTTTTTTTTGAGAGTACTCAAGTAAACACATCAAAAGCCTCTTATACACTTGTGATACATACCAACACACTTTGCTGTTATTATAATTTACAGGCAGATTACAATAGCTCTAGGTTCGGACACAAAGGGCAGCGACGTGTTAATTCCACGGTGCCCTAATGTTATTAACCCGTCAGCGGTAACATGTGTCCGAGTGTTACGCACAATGGGACACAATGGGCCACAACGGGCCGCGCGGGCGTGACGGCCGGTGTCCGCTGATCGATTGGCTACGCTGTAATGGCGAATGTCGAATTGTTTTACTGCTTGTTTTTATTGTTTTTTTAATTACATTCATGACCTTGCCCGAGGTAGCCCCGGCCAATATGAGCCCCCTTTTCCAAGTAAATATCGAAAAGGTAAAAAAATACATGAAAAAAGTAGCAATATAACTTAAAACGACAAAATTGAGATCATTATATCACGCTTTGCAAGCGTAGTTGTCTTACAGTGGTTTGGTTTTTGTGTCTGAAATGTATCTCGAGTTTGTCAGGCATTTTTTACCCTATAGATCTACTAAATAAATAATTTTGATTTGCTTACTGGGATATTACAAGACAGGACATTAATTTCACATAGCGCCATCTAGTCCCAAACTAACATAATCAGGGTTTTAAGTTTGGTTTATTCCTTATATTTTACTTTAAAAAAACATCATTGGTATTATCATGGACAAAATTTCGTCCATGGTATTATTCGCACTCGTTTTCCAAACATAACATTTGTCATATTTTCACTCTACAATTTTCTTCTACAATGTCACCGTAGCACCTCTACAATTTCGTCGTAGCACCTTTACGAGCTACGAACCAATAATGTATGCCATAACACGGCCACCAATCGCAAACAATCACCGACTTTAAGACAGAAGTTATAAGGTGCAAATTACACTGCCAATTTCATTGGTTATTCTACGTATAGGCTTTATGATTTTGGATCTAAGGTTCTTGCATTAAGGTCGGTTTTGATGTGGAGTGTGTTGTAGGGTATAATTTAAGGAAAGGGCTCTCCGCGGGGGGAAACGCTACTTGTGACGAGAACCGCCACTTACAGACGGACAAATGTTGTCGCAAATATTGTTACACCGAGGATACTGTGCAGTTCTTATCACTCTGTGCAGTTTAATAATCTAAGTCAAAGTTAAATTTATTCAATAAATTAAACTAACTAAGTACAAAGGAATCAGTCAGATTACCTAAGGACCGTTACAAACGGCCTATAGGTAACTCAACTGTTCCAGACCAGTACCAGACGGAAGCGTGCCCAAGACACTGGCTGCATTGCCACGCTGAATAGCTATGCTAATTCGCTGGCCTAAATAAGAGCCAGCCAGGGTCACGTGTCGCCTCAATCAAAAGCCCCGCAATATTTTTGAAAACCCGGAGGGCACCGGCTCCCCACGGACCCAAGGTCTCCACCCCAAAAGGCTCAAATAGGTAAGCTCTGTCGAGACCACTATATTTGCGCCTTTTGTGATCCTCGGCCGAATCAGCCGCCGCACCAGCCCTAACTGATGTCCCAGGCAGATGAGATGGCGCTAGGGTGTCGACGCAGGTAGCGTCCCACACCAAAGGCCTACCCATTTCCCAAGGGACAAGAGTCATACCGTCGGGCCGCTTACCATCATCACGTAACAGACCATTCGGTTCAAGAACGGCTGGCACATTGACACTGGTAAACGCTCGACGGATAATGTCATTAAGACTAGCGTGGCGCGAAATCCTGCCGGCAGACCTTGCGCACGAAAGTCCGTGAAAACCAAATTGATCTACGGCCGCACCGCACCGGCACTGGTGAGACGCGCAGCATCTTGCACCCAACCGAAGACAAGTGGCAATACGGAAAGTTACAGGATCCATAAGTGTACCGGTATTGTAGGATGGATGTGCTTGCAGCCAAAGACCTGATTCCCATTTTGAAACAGCTAAGAGACGAGCACGATCTGTGGAGGTTGAGCACGTATGTAATAGATAATTCCGTGTCAACTCGCACAGAGGCCCGTCCCACTGCCGTTGTGCCGAAAGGTGTTTTGGGGGATCGGTATTAGGGCAAGCACTATGCCAAGCATTTCGAGCCTCGTCAAGATAAGAAATTTGGAGTATATTGCCTGGAACAGCCGAAATTGATGGTGTTAGAATTTTCTCAACCAAAGAATGTGTACTATAGACGGAAGACAAGAACGCTGGCAAAGCAACACTAGAAATTTTGCGTATACCTAAGCCGCCCAATCGAATAGGCAATGAGGCCTGCGACCATGCTCTGTCATCCAACTCAATATTCAAAACCGTGGAAAGGGTGTTCTTTATTATGTTGTCTAAGCCTTCCACCAGCTCACTGTGTTTCCACAGTTGACAACATCGTAAAGCATAAGTAAATTTTGGGACGAAAAGGCAAAATTTTATAATGGTGAAAGCCATATGTGAGTTAATTTTTGAAAGTCTGTCCGAAACCTTCATAAAATTTTGAATTTTGTCGTCGACGAAACCCGGAAAAGATTCATCAAGAATTGGTGAACCTAGTAGGTGGAGTGAACTCTTATCTACAACAGTAATATTAGAAGCCAAAGTCTCAAACTTTTGAATAATTGAATTTCTATCCAAACATGTATCTGAAATGTATATTTCACATTTCGAAAGTTAAATTCATTTATTCACTTGGATTCAAGATCATGATTATTTATTGATCTGTGACAAGGAAAAAGGCAAAAAATTGTCATTTTATTCGATTACGAGAGAGCTAAGAATTACCTTAGTATATTAATACTAATTATTACCATCATTAACAGCCCATACGTGTCCACTGCTCCAACCAATATAGATTGAAATGCACATTTATTTGAATTCAAAAACCAATAGCGAAATGTGTTATTTTCTCGAAAAATTGTATCAGAAATAGCCAATTACAGTGACTATGAGTTTAAATAAGATGAGAACACACATTTTACTAAAGTCCTGGATTCGCATTGACCCCATTAGACTCAAAACGATAAACCAGGCAAACAAAAGTTTTAAAAAAAGTAAGTTGTAAAGTCTCAATAATAAAAAAAATCGATTGTTAACTAGTATTATCTAAAATTCTCTACAATCCGTACGAATTTCACCAAATGCTTCAGCTGCACTTCAAAATAAAGCTGCCTGAAAAAAAGCCCCAAGTAAAGTCTTATTCGCGAAATCTAACAAATTAAATAACATTGTCACGTTTCACGTTTGAATTTAGTTCTGAATATACGAAAGCACACAACGTGGAAACGAATATTCACGGCAATATATTCAATTTGGAATACATTGAAATATTGGATCAGTCGAGGTGATTCGAAATTGGCAATTGTTGGCTGATCTATCCGAGTTCTACTTCATTACCAAGTGAACACGCAATATCACCCTGCGTGCTTCTGTGGTCTAGTGGTTTGCCCACCGGTATCAGACTCAGAGGTCCCGGGCTGATGGCCAGTTCGTCTTCAGTGAAGTGACGGTACAAATGGAGAGAACATTTATTTAAGATGCTTTATTTACATAATATCTGAATATTTTAATTACTTTGATGAATTACAGTTAAGAGGAGTAGAGCTCCTAGTAATAAAAAAAAAATTGACTGACTGACTTACTGAAATATTTATTTATTATCTTTGAGGTAAGGACGACTGGACGGACTGGACTACAAGGCTGAAGTTCATATCTACTCTCATTCACCGTTACTATATATATAATATTAAAATATTTTATCTACATTAAAATAAATAAGGTTTTGTAACTTTTATTACCACTATACACTGTGAATGTAGCATGAATGGGTACCTAGTATATTGACTCACTTAGTTTCTATAGTAGTACCTAGTTGTTATCTTGACTTACAAGGGTACATTTACTCAGCAATATATTAGACTAGCTTTTGCTCGCGGCTTCGCTCGCGTTAAGAAGTATTATTATTAATTGGGTATAGTTTTTGCGGCTTTACTTTTGTTTAGCGTGTGTAAAAAATTAGGGCCTACAAAACTTAAAAACGACAGTACATTCTTCAACTTCTCCGATTCAGATTTCGTTCAGATTTTCTTTAGCCATTTAAAAAAAGTCTTACTTAGGGGATGCCTACGTCATAGTAGCTTTATGCATGCAAAGTCTCAGCCCGATCGGTTTAAAATTGACAAAGTTTCATACAAATTTTCATCCCCTGTTTTATCCCGTTGGGGGTAGAATTAATCAAAATCCTTTCTTAGCGGATGCCTACGTCATAACATCTACCTGCATGCCAAATTTCAGCCCGATCCGTCCAGTGGTTTGGGCTGTGTGTTGATAGATCACTATGTCAGTTAGTCAGTCACCTTTGAATTATATATGTTTAGAAAGATTGTTTATAATATTAAAATAGGTTCGTTGTATAAGTCAGTCATGCTTTAGCAGCCAATGTGCTTAAAACACTGTGATCAGGAGGAATATGCTCGGTCTACAATCGAAATACAATCGACGTGTAGACGTTGGAATAAATGCCTGACAAGATAAGATTTCGCGTTTAAATATTATTTTTCTTGACGGCCAATTATGATTGCCCAATTATGAACGACAGCTTTGGCACGTATGTGGTGGTACTTATAATATATTCTGAGGAGTTTTAGTTACTCACTGAGATGACAGATATTATTTTACTATAAGACAGAGATACTCTATGTCAGTGAAAATTGCGTGTTTAGTTAGATATATATTGGCTTCTGTAGGTATGTGTACGTGTATTACTAAGCTACTACCACTAAGCTGAAAAAAAAACACTTCAAGCGGTAGGGTTTCTGCTACAATCACCGCGCTTGGCAAGCGGACTGGTGATCGCAGTAAAGGTGTAGATCATAGACATAAGGAAACTGCTGCCCTTCTTCTAGTGAGATCCCTAAATCGGTTTTTATGACATCCATGGGCTGAGTCGAGATGGAGGGTCGAATCTTAAGCCGCAACCAACAAGGCAGAAAGCTCAAAAAAAAAAATGTTTAACCTCAAATTGAATAACTGCAGACTTACAATATTCTCAGTACTAGGAACGGCTAACGTGGTCTTGATCTGATGCCTAACCACAATCTCAAAGTATTTTTGTTATTTTACCTTTGTCTCATTTCTTTTACACGGGATAGAAAGTGGGAAAAGGAATATTGAAACAAGAATGCTTTTAGAGGTCGTAGCTACCTCCCAATAGTTAGTATGGTAACGGGCACATGTTTTCGAGACCGAAGTATCAAGTACATCGAAGATTTGTCACAGATATAGTTTGACATATACATCGAGATCTCAAAATAGCTTCGAGTCAAATGCCAAACGTGAAATTAGAAAACCTCGTAAGGAATACGTCGGGACGAACCGCGCAATTAAGGTGTGCGCACAAGAAATTGCCAATTTTCACGTCAAGCCAATTTTATAGCGCACACCTGCCGACTTGCTTATTTGATTTGTGAAACGCGGGAAATGTCGTTATGTCTGGTAGATATGCGCAGGAATGGGTATTTATTCGTCACTAATAGATAAATCGTTTTTTTTTTATTGTACAAGGGGGAAGCGTTTTGCCTTCATCTCGCCTGATGCCAAGTTATGATAAGGACAAAGGTGGAAGCGCACTTCACTTCGATCTTCAACGCACTGAAAAACTATACTGAAGAAGTATCTAACCACTAAATGCCGGAACACAGCAATGTATAATTGTTGTAATGGCAATTATCCAAGTAATCTTCAAGGTCAACATAAAGCCCATCGTAAATAAAAAATAGGTTACCAGGAGACCTTCTGCAATTTTAAAGCAAATTGATAAACCAGTCTTTCAAGAAATTGCGCTTTTGAAACTACGAAATACGTTTGAAATAAATATAGAATGTCCTGGCAAAAAATATGTCTATTGATCTTCTTTCTATGAGGAAGACCTGAGGGAAACCTAGAATATTTGGTTTCTTTTGACGTTAAAGCATAATGCCAAGAAATTGCAGTTTACGAGCATTTTATATCTGAAAGGTAACAAGGTAATCCATAATGTAATGCCACGCTTTGGCGATCGTGGCTTGAGAAACAATCTACCATCTCAGCCCACGGATAACGTAACCGCCAACTAAAAGATCTCACCAGAAGAAAGGCAGCAGCTTACTATAGTAGCTTTTTTTTATTGTTCGACGGGTAAGCCTTGGCCTTCATCTCACCTGGTTACAAGTTGAGATTAGGCTGAAGGTGGAGGTGCACTTCACCCGGAATCCTCAACAAACTGAGGACCTGGCTATCTTACTATGGCGACAGAATTATGTAAGATGGTGGTAGCTAGCCAGGCGGACTTCAACAAAGTCCTACCACCAACCAGACCAAGCACAAGCTGCTCACGCCTTTATCGATCAACAATCTGCCTGATACGCGTGGTGTATATTGCAAAGCGTTCTGATTTTGGAGCAGACTCTGTATAGCATTACTCACTGTAATGCCACGTATCAGTTTTTTATTTTTTTTAATCTCCATACCGCTTTCAGATACTGTTATGTATTATTGTTGCTCCTATAAGTTTGTAAAAATAAAACAGTTCAAGGCAAAACTACACGCTGAAAAAAAAACATAAAACCCATGCTTTAGTAGAAAAGTAATATTACCTGAATAAAACTGTCGGACCGCTACCGGTTACATGAAACAAAAGAACACAACATCAGATACAGGACAGCACTCACAAAATATAAGTAGTTAATCTAGTAAAATAAATACCAATAAAACCGGTTCATTTCAGAATCCGTGTTGTTGGTGACACACAAAATAAAAAAATAATGTTGGTACTCAAATAAAATAATATACCGTCTATGTGCCGCGGATGATAACAGAAAAGGAGAAAAAGATCACTTGATCACCATCTGCACAAGACCCTTCCACAGTGATGACCTAATGCTGTGGCACACTTATCATAATTAAAAATCATACAAAATTATCCAATATGTAGCAAAGTTGACAGTGCAAAAGCAATGAAATAAACGTCTACGCCAAGTAAGTATTTTTTTATTGTTGTTGTGACGAAAACAACAAATCGGATTACACACTAGATATGTGTTGTTTTCGTCGGATTTGATAGTGATTTAAACTCAATGTTATATGTATTGTACGACGGGGATGAGCTTGGCCTTCATATCATCTGGTTTCAAGTTATGATAAGCCCGAAGATGAAAGCTCACTTCACCTGAAATCCTAAAAAACTGAGGTACTGGCTATCTTGCCTTTCAAATGCCTAAACACAGCAATTTAGGATTTTTGTCATAGCAAAACTTAGGTTAGATGGTGGTTGCTAGACGGACTTAAACAAAGTCCTATCACCAACCAAACCAAACACAATATTATTCCTTCTTGAGATCAAACGCGGAAGCTATGGAGGTATTCAAGGCAACCTAGAGATTCTAAATATTTTATTATGCGCACGATAAAACTTGGAACCAGCTTCCAGCTTCCTACTAAATAGATAAAAAACTTCAAACTACTTAACTAACGAGGTTCTTGACATTATAAACCTTTGGAAACCGCCTCTGTGGTCTAGTGGTTCAAGCCACCGATTTCAGATCCAGATGTCCCGGGTTCGATCCCAAAGGGGAGTACAATATATTGTGCTTAGTTTGGTTGGTGGTAGGACTTTGTTTAAGTCCGCCTGGCTAGCTACCACCATCTTACCTAATTCTGTCGCCATAATAACAATTCTAAAATTGTTGTGTTCCGGCATTTAGAGGTAAGATAGCCAGTTCCTCAGTTTGTTGAGGATTCCGGGTGAAGTGCGTCTCCACCTTCGGCCTTGTCTCAACTTGTTACCAGGTGAGATGAAGGCCAAGTCCTTACCCGTCGTACAATAAAAAAAAAACCTCGCAGCTATAGGTAACTTACAAGCTAATGTCAGTTTTCAGGAGGGGTAGGCAGATGCAATGTATCAATACAATTTTGAAGAGGTCCATAACTACCTTGTATTTTTTTTTATTATTTTATTTTATTGTACGACGGGACACACAGCCCTTGGCCTTCATCTCACCTGGTTACAAGTTGAATTAAGGCCGATAGTGGAGGCGCACTTCACCCGGAATCTTCAACAAACTGAGGAACTGGTTGCATATCACACATTGACATTTGACACGGCCCGGATTGAGTCAAGAGAGGCTCGAGCGTAGTTCTGGACTACGTTTATACAACGTAACAATCAATAAAAAATCTGAGCTGAATGTGGTAACCACATGGTATTATTAATGGTATTGATATTAAGTAAGATGTCCAGAACCTATTCATTAGTTCTCTCACACCACCAAGAGATGGCGTAACCTCATTCAACTCGCGTGCTCATTTTTTTTCTGGCACTGTCATTATTCTCTGGCATTACCATTTATTTGGAGATCGCAGATATCACATTACACTCCAGTATTCCCACAGACGCAGGTGTGAATGAAAAACGACCAAACATATAAACAAAAGGCTATAGTGGGACCTCTTTGTGCGTTATGATCTTAGCTCACGAGAACTGGTTTTAAGTGGATGTGGCCTGATGAAAGAACCGATACTTCTCAATATAATAAGCCTTGATTCCCTTTTTAACCGACTTTACAATCACAAGGAGATTCTCGACTCAACAGATTTCTTTTCTTTGTTTTTTTTTCTATCAAGCTATGTATTTTTACTGCTTATGCATGTATATTTACTGTAACAAGTGAAGACCTCTAAAAAATTAATTCGATGGGTGCTGTAAAACACTCACGGTGTGTTTTACATAGAAAGCGGGATGCTCAGCACCCAACGTTGACAGTTTTATTGTAATTTCGACTTTCACCCAGGACAAACATTTTGTGTGATAAAAAAAGAAGTTTGTTCTGCTTGGGTGATGTATTGCATGAAAAGTATATATTTACAAAAATAATTATAGAAGTTATATACTCATAGTTAAGTTGCCATTCCACAAGCATTGAATCTAAGTCCTGTCAAAAAATAGAAGCATGCATCCTGATTTCAAAATCTTTTATTTTTATTTTTTATTGTACGACGGGTAAGCACTTGGCCTTCATCTCACCTGGTAACAAGTTGAGATAAGGCCGAAGGTGGAGGCCGCATTTCACCCGGAATCCTCAACAAACTGAGGAACTGGCTATCATACCTCTGAATGCCGGAACACAACAATTTAAGAATTGTTATTATGGCAACAGAATTAGGTAAGATGGTGGTAGCTAGCCAGGCGGACTTAAACAAAGTCCTACCACCAACCAAACCAAGCACAATATATTGTACTCCCCATGGGGATCGAACCCGGGACCTCTGGATCTGAAATCGGTGGCTTGAACCACTAGACCACAGAGGCGGTTATCTTCTATCGATTTCAAAGTAATTGTGCGAAAAGAACTTAGTAGTATTGGAGAAGATATTTTGAGATCGCATTATGTAGAGTAGAAACAAGTACCCACCTCCTATCGGACTTATACTTTGTAGTAGGTAAACATTATAATTGAACTTTCTGTAGCTCAATTAACCGTCACATTGATAATGATGTCGCTATCTTACAATTTAAATGGTCGTTAATCAATGTTACCATTTAAACCGACTGATAATTGAGGGCATTGTTTAAAAACAAATATTGTGTTCGCCATCTTGCGGCAATTGAATAAAACAACAAAATGCTCTAATTTAAGATCACAATATCCAATTAGTAAGTCGTTCTGTGCGTGGTTGCATCAAACATGTGTTTAAATACAAACTTATCTGGTAATGATACAACTAAGCATTTACGCAATAACATATATTAATTACATATTGTTTGAACCACAATTTGTACATGTGTGATGGAATGTACCAGACACAGTGTTTGGTTAAACGGCAACAAGAAGGTATAATTATACCATTTTATAATGAGGTGTTTAATGTTTCGTACATTATCATCATCATTTGACTTGGAAAACAGGTTTTTAAATGGTAACTGTGCGAAATTGTTTGGCTTCTTTCTGGGCCAGACTAAGTCGGTCCAAGATATCACACCACTGTCTTGGATTACCCTATTATTAATAGCTGATTCCATATGTGTTATTATGGACATTATGTGCACGGAAATATAATCATGACTGCCTGACTATACTTTAATCATACCACAGGTATTCACACCCAGATATTGTAGGTAAACTTTGATTTAATTTAATTTAATATATTAGTGAAGGTACTTTTTCTTTGTTTTCTATAGTGCACTGTGGATCTTATGTGTATGCCTGAAATAAATTACTTCTATTAATTTAATTATTAAATGGGTAAACTCTTAACCTATAAAACTTATTGAAAAGAATTTGGTCTAAAATATACTGTGATATATATTGACCCATACGAAATGTTACTGCCTCTTCTAAATAATAATAGGGTATACATAATATAAGTATTACCTAGTACTAGTACTAGTATTTTTTATATATAATCAAGAATGCTTCCTTCAAAATGATATAATTGTGCTTTGAACATAAAGTCATTGATGAGTTAATGTTGTTTTGTAAAAAGAACACCAAAGCGCTTCAAGTTTTGACTTGACGGGCCACAGGTAAAACCTTGGTACTCGTTGACTGCCGAGTGTCCGCCTCGTTAAGCAACACAGTGTGTAAGTCAGCAATGAACATATCAAATCCATGAATTACGCTAATAGTTACAATCACCATGAAATCATCTGTTTAACAAGCTAAACAGCATTACGTCACGGACGGGGTCGAAGGGGAGGAGGGAGGGGGCTAGAAATCATTTTTGGAGGGCGCAGCCCCTCGGGCCTCGTTATGGGGCTGCAATTTTTGAAAACGATATTGTTGAGTTCTTGCTAGGGAAGGTAATGACGTAAGAATATACCTCCGGTAAGTTGGAAATGTGGTTTTATGTTATACTTGTTTTTACCCGCGGCCTCGCCTGCTACTCGGCAAAAAATATCCGGTGGCTATATCAATGCAAAATTCCATTTTGATCCGTTTATCCGTATAGTCATGATAAGACAAAAAAAAACAACAAATCTCAATTCTCATATCGAATTTATAATAAAGGTACTAGCTGCCTCCGCGCACATTTGGGAAATCTTTCTCGCGTTTATTGTCGTGGCGTAGCACTGCTATGGCGGCTTAACTCAATGCTACGCCACGAAATTACATGTCATAAGACTTGTCGCGGTGATTGATCATAGACCAACAGAACAACCATTTCCGAGATGAATCCGGAACCGTTCTTATGACTTTTCTATTGCATAGCATACACAAATGACTCAAAGTAATCTAAAAAATGTTACCGAGAAAACTAAATTTTACTTGGACTTTGACTTGGACTTTGACTTGGACTTTGACTTGGACTTTGACTTTGACTTTGACTTTGACTTGGACTTTGACTTGGCCTTTGACTTGGACTTTGACTTGGACTTTGACTTTGACTTTTTTCTTATAAATACATTTATCATGCAATACAACACTCAAACACAAAACAAATCTATGTTCATCACACAAATGTTTGTTCTTGGTGGGAATAGAACCCACAAACTATAGCCCAGAAATTATAAATAGGCCAGAAAATGAGTTGTTACCATCCTGCTCAGCGGTGTCGCAAAAACCGCATCATTACCAACGTAGCTGACCGGACATGCGCATTCGAGCGCGGTAATATAATGGTTTGGTAGATACTGTTTCTTTCCCAACAACGCAGTGTAGAGATAAGCAGTAAAACCAAATTTCTAATATGCAAGTACCCTACATGCAGTTTGTGTAGTAAAAACACAATTTTGGTTGGTAGTAGGACTTTGTTTCAGACCGCCTGGCGCTTGCCAGGCGAAGTACCATCATATTTATTAGATCAAATATAGATATAGATTGTTGCGTTCTGACATTAAAAGGTAAGATAGCCAGTTCTTCGGACAGTTGAGTATTCTGGGTGAAGTGCGCTTCCCCCTTCGGCCTAATCATAATCTAAAACCAGGTTAGATGAAGGCCAAGCGCTTACCCGACGTACAATAAAAAAAATGCATGCAAAATTTCACGGCAAACATGCATAATTTCCCATTGTGCACAGTCTTGCACAATGGGAACTCTGCTTAAAGCTACTAACATTATTAATGTTATTTAATTTTCTATAAATATATTTTGTTTCAATTAGTGTTATTCTGAAAGATCATGCATTTATGCTTCGGTATAAATGCATGGTATTGAAACAAGATTATCTAGAGAGTCTAAGAACAAATTTGTTAGTTTGTGTACTGAGTTGGGCACACTATCGAAGGCCGGGCGGTAGGCGTGTCAGGCTAACAGCCAGTTAGTATCGGCCACTTTATCGACTTTCCTTTTAGCCACTGACTATTGGAGGAAACTCGCATTTCCGTTCGTTTAAGCAATGGACACATTCGTGGAGGCAAACTCACGTAGTCGGTTATTGTAACATTGTCATCTAGTCATAGATTTTATTTAAAATTCTAATGATATGTGATAATGATTTATTAGTCTGTTGAATTTGGTGTTCAAGATAACTTTTAAGTTTATTCATAAAAATTAAGTAACTGCGGCTGAAATCCACGCCAAGCTGGTCACTGAGTTCCGTTGGGCGCGGGAGTGCCAGTGCCTTAAACAGACATCATTTTAACCTCATCCTTGCCCCGATAATTGCCTAGGCAAGCCTCAAGGTCAACTCGAGGCACTTTTCGAAATAAATAATCATTATATTCCTGTAGTTTATATGTTGTATAATATGTAGTTTAGATATAAGTAAGTTATAGCTTAACATAATACGTTGGTCAGCTATAATTTATGCATAAAAATTGTTAGATAACCCTGCACAGAATAAATGAGTGGTTTGTCGTTTTGTATGAAGAGCTCCTGCAATCAAGAAAAAGTGTAAAGTACCTACTACAATATTTATTGTCGTCATAAAATATTCAAATGACATCACAGTCTAATTCCAGACGCCAGATGTCAATATAGTACTAAATGTTTGCAAAGTTTTCAAATCATTGGTGTTTGTTATTCTAAGAATTCTATGGATTCTACGATTGAATTGAAAAAAATATTGGAAATCACTTTATTCTTACTATTTTCAATTGAAAAAGCATTCAAGTATGTTTGTTCATTTTTATACTATGATAATATGATTTGCGATATATTTGCTTTGGCATACAATTGTTCTTAATTTCAGGTCAGTTGGAGACTGGTCTAAAATTCAGTGGCAAGATTTACTTATTGCCCGGAACCGTTTACGTATGTATCATAAGTAAGTGAAAAAAGCTTGAAAAATATAAAAATCGGAGTAATACGGAATAATACATAATGTCAATCATGTAGAATATTTGTCAAGAGAAAGTGAAATATTCTACTGAATAGGCAGCCTTAATGAGTAGGCACTCACTGGCCTAAGGATAAGGACAAGACGTATTATAATTGCTAATGGCTCTGATATTTCGGAACAAAGCTTCTGTGTTAGCTTTTATGTCCAACCAATAAGGTCGAAATTCCTTTGGATGATACTGGGGGCTGTGGGGGTTCATTGATGGATCAGTGGCTGGGAGTAGGGGTCGGCTACCCTGATCGTAAAATGTTGTTGAGAATTTCATTTTCGAGATTTGTTTTTAGCAAAAAAGATTGTATATGTCAAGACGAAGTTAAGTGTTTTTTTTTCAAATGGCTTATATTATATATAGCAGCATTAGTCCATGACAATGTTTTGTCGCAGCAAGGATCGTCTGGGATCAGTCTCAAATTATCAATAACAAATGGTTTTTTAAGTGTCATGTGCTGTCCAACACGGTAATAGGAACAACGAGTAAGTACATCATACCTTAGAGGCAGAGCAGACCGTAAAGACCTCCGATGACTAGACTCTTTGCCCATTCTCTTATCATGGTCATTCTCTCTTGCTCATTGGACAACCACATTTTTGTCGCGAATTTGCAATATTATTTTTGTAGAGGATTAGCCACTTGTAAAGCGTGACAATATCCCCCATTTATATAAGAATAATAAATATTACAGGACATTATTTTTTTCACAGCGCCATCTAGCCCCAAACTAAGTATAGCTTGTAATAATATGGGAACTAGATTACGGGTAGAATACTTAAATGGTTTTTGTAAATACATACGTACTATATCATACAATACCCACAGAACAAACATCTATATTCATCACACAAGTGTTTTTTCTGGATGGGAATCGAAACCACAGCCTACAGCACAGAAGTCAGAGTAACTACCAAATGAGCTATGAGGCTTGTTGTTTTATTTATGAAGATCACTTAGTCCAACAGTAGACGGTTATGGACTAATGATGAAGATACAGCGAGCTTGTGGAGCATAGGTGTCCGAATTCAAAACTCAAACTATATTTATATATTATATTTTTAACAAGCCTCATAGCTCAGTTGGTAGTAACTCTGCCTTCTGCGCTGTAGGCTGTGGGTTCGATTCCCACCCAGGACAAACATTTGTGTGATGAATATAGATGGTTGTTCTGTGTTTGGGTGTTCTATCATATAGTAAGTATGTATTTAAAAAAAAAAAGTATTTAAGTATTCTATCCGTAATCTAGTTCCCATATTACAAGCCATGCTTAGTTTGGGGCTAGATGGCGCTGAGTAAAAATTAATGTCCTATAATTTTTTTTTTTTTTTTAAACTATATACCACAACAAAAAATGCAGACAATGGGGAAGATTGGCATTTGCCAATCTTCCCCATTGTCTGCATTTTTTGTTGTTAGGTAAGATGGTGGTGGATGGTGGTTATTGCATTTATTGAATGCTGAGTATAGCCAAATGGCTATACTCAGCAAGTTGGTCGCCGTTGCTTTGTTCCAGTATTTATATTATGTTACAGTTTTTAAACTTGAAACCAGAAGCCTATCCACAATCTCTTGAAGCATTCTTGTTTTGATATTATATTACTTTTAACCCATTTTTTTCTACACCGCACATATAGTTACAAAAGTAAAGTAATATTAAAACAAGAATGCTTTCGGTCGTGAGGTGTGGTTATCCCCCAGCTGAAATACAGGCCAATCGCTTTCCCGTTGTGCAATAAAAAAATGGAACCCAATCAAAACTAGGTATTTTTAATGAATCCCGAAAATGAATACAAAACGTGGCAATACGGATATATTTGTTGCAAATAATGTTGTATCTGTGTGGTGGTGGCGAGTAAACGTCAACAGAGTGGTGAGTGGCGACTAATTGTGGTGTCCGGTTACTGTGAGATGAGCCATGTGGTTATCTTCACCAGCCGGAGACGAGTATCTGGCCATTTCGGAACAACTGCAAGAATCAACCTAGTGAGACTTTGGAAATATCCGATAAAAAAGGATGTTTCCGATCCGTAAATCTTCTGTGTGTTTGAAAATCACTACACATAGCAAGCCTCATAGCTCAGTTGGTAGTAACTCTGCCTTCGGCGCTGTAGGCTGTGGGTTCGATTCCCACCCAGGACAAACATTTGTGTGATGAATATAGATGTTTGTTCTGTGTTTGGGTGTTGTATCATATAGTACTTATGTATTCAAAAAGTATTTAAGTATTTTATCCGTAATCTAGTTCCCATATTACAAGCTATGCTTAGTTTGGGGCTAGATGGCGTTGTGTGAGATTAATGTCCTGTAATATTTATTTTATTTTATTTATTACATAAATTCTTATTTAATAATCTTATCCTAGCTATGGCTTCAAAATTAAGGTTATTATTACTTTAATTAGTGTAAATGACTGTTTTTAATCTGCATGGAATATTTTAACTTAATGTCCTGTTATTAAAAAAAAACTGTTGAATTACTAGCGAATTTCATGTTAGAATAAGTATAATATTTTTAAAGTGTTCTTCAAAAATCAACTGTCGCGCAGTTTTCCGATAAATTATTAATGTCAAACGCAGTGAACGATAGTGATAATAAATGTTATATAATTTTTATAAGTATTTAGTAAAAAACCTAAAAAGTGAGTAGAACTTTTTTAAATTTTACGCACTAAGTTCTGACTTAAGACTTCATTGAAATGTATACTCCAACCACTCCCAAACTAACAAAACTCCAGTTTTGTAACAAAATACCTCTCTAGATCGCGTTTCCTTCCTTCGCCTATTAATAGATACAAATTAATTTACCAAAGTAACTCAATACCCAATCACTACATTAATATACTACTTGTTATTACAACTTGTCGCCACTTAGCGGAGGACACGACCGGTTTCTGTGACATCTGACACCTATCTCCAATTTCGAGCCAAAACCTTCCTTATACCAACTTGTTAACGATGAAAATCGCTTGTTATTTAGAGCTGCTACTTTGCATCTCAGCCATGGTGAAATGAATCGTAAGGCTTGCTAAGTTTAGGTTGAATTTTGAATGGTGAAGTAAAGTGTCAATATTAACAGTCGCTACTTGTCTTAGGTGTCAGAAAAAAACTTTCCTGAATGTTTCGGGTAATTGAGAACGTTGTGTCGGCGCTTAAATTGGGTTTGTGGAGTAGGGAAAGACACAATATTTTAACTACACATCTTATGAGGTGCTTGTCCGTCTTTTAAGCATCCAACAGAAGTTTCATCCGGATAAGATTAGCAATTATGTACACAGAGACCTTCATCCAATCATTCAACATGGTCAAAGAGAACAGGTTCCTTCTAGGCGCCATTATCAATTGCTTAAAGTGGTGAATATCTTGTCTGTCGACCCTGAACAATCTTATAGAGTCCATCAAGCTTTAAGTCAATTTACTAATATTCTGAATGATTTAAATTAGTTGCTTGTCATCCAATTCGTCGAGGTTTTGTTTAACAGGTTGTAGTTACAGTCGTTTTATATTTTATATTTATATTCATGACATATTTACGCAAAAGTGATAAACAATTTGATTGAGTCTGAATCTCTTGATTGGCAATGAGGAAGCCATTGGGTGCTAATGACACAGGGAGGCTTAAGTCAGGCCAATAAAGACCAGCTTTGAAAACGACCCTAATTTCCAAATCAAAATGGCGTAGTCTTAACAATAGCACCCAGAGGCCATCGCACATTGTTCTACAAACAATAAACGTCAGATGAAATGTCAAATCTACAGCGCATTCCCCCGCGGCATTCCAAATATGAAATTCCCGCGCAAAAATGGCGGCGTAGGTAATTTTTACAAATGGCTGCCGGGGAACCAGTCAGGTGGTCTGTTTTGTGCGGGTCCTTTCATAGACACCGCTAGGGCTGAACAAACACGCAAGCATGTCAAAAGACCTATTTTGCCCTTCGTAGGTTCTCCGAAAAGCTATTTTGGAGCTCGTTTCTAGTGATAATAAAAAATGAAGGGATTCTGCACCTAATAACTTTATCAACCTCCAATTTGAGTTAACAAATTTCTAAGCGTCAACTTTAAACGAATTCCTCGTATCTTCTCATCTGGAAAATGGTATCATCTCTTGAAGTGCGTTCTATTCGCTACTTTACAGCAACGAGATAGGGTTGATGTTTGCTAGTGGTGTCGATTGGTTTATGATTTGCGGTATTGGCTGAGTTAGGCGACTGCGCGAAGGTTTGGCGTTTGCCGGATTCATTACTGAGACAAAAGAGGATGGGGAGGGAAGTCCCCCCCCATCTCAGCCACTTTCCTAAATCACCGGCAAATGTATTGTAGTGCTCGTGTGCTAGATCGATTTGCGAGTTGGATATTTGTTATATTGAATAATGTAAGAATGTCCTACGTATTTTATTCAAATAAACATTTCAGAACATATTTTACCATGAGGCAACCAGTCTTGGTTTTGACATTGACTGCAGGTTAATAGGTTGGTAGGTTAATGTAGTCTGTAATCTGTCAATAATAATGTTAATGTAATCAATAGATATGTATAATTTTATGAAACATAAATCCTTACTATTAAATAAAGTTTACTGAATTCACTTGATTGATGTAAGATGTAAGATGAAATCACCCATACTTTTCGTTATGTTTTTCACTAGGTGCAATATGTTAAGTTACTATTCATAAATATATAGTTTTATCCTGAGTAAGTATACTTCTAACTGTTGTACTCTTAATGTATACAGTTTGAGAACAAATATTGTCTAAAAGCTGTAGCTTACTTATCAGTGCTAATTAAGTCCCAAATATGAATAAGTACCAATGTCTTTTGTTTGTACAACTTTGACACTTGAGCAGGCAAGCAGCTTATTTACTGCTAGATGCATCACTTGCCTATAACGAAGCCTTACTGTGACGGTCGTATCCACAAAGAACCTTCACGGTTCTATATTGCCCCGTCCGCTTCAGGTAAGGTGTTAAATATCGCGTGCCCGTAATTTCACCGGCAACCATACCCTTCAAACAGGAACACAGCAATGCTGCTTTGCGACCGTATAAGGTACAGTGATAGTACTTCTCCGGCCGAGCCCTTTAACAAGGAGGTCTACTACATTCAAATACATCCTCTGTGCTTGGTTATTTCTGTAGAATCTTACCTGATAGTTGTTGTTGGTGTGAACCCGGGCTGTAAGGCGACTTGATTTGAGGAAATCCTGAAACAATGAGAATTCTTTAAGTATTACATTATCAAAATTGTACCAAGTTGATAAGTGTATTGGTCCATCCATTAAACAAATTATTACTCTCATTTTTTCCACCATGACCATTAACCATTAACCACCTCTGTTTAGTGGTTCAACCCACCGATTTCAGATCCAGAGGTCCTGGGTTCGATTCCCATGAGGAGTACAATGTGCTTGGTTTGGTTGGTGGTAGGAAGGAATTAGGTAAGATGGTGGCCCAAACAAGGGTTTGGGCCACCATCTTACCTAATTCTGTCGCCATGACAACAATTCTAAAATTGTTGTGTTCCGGCATTTAGAGGTAAGATAGCCAGTTCCTCAGTTAGTTTAGGATTCTGGGTGAAGTGCGCCTCCACCTTCGGCCTTATCTCAACTTGTAACCAGGTGAGATGAAGGCCAAGCGCTTCCCCGTCGTACAATAAAAAAAATAAGTGAAAATGGAAAAAAAGAGACATCTCTCGTTTTTTTCATTCACTCTCACTGTCACATCAAAGCCATATCACGTCGATGTGATTAAATCTATACGAAGATTATAAACAGGTAATGTTTGTATAATTGGATGTAGGAGAGAAATCTCCGAAACTACAACTAGTTTAAACAATTATTTCGTCAATGTTAAGAATGAACTTTCAGGGTGGACATAGGCTGTTGAGCTATACGTCACTGGTGAAATGCTCTGGATAATTTAATGATAAAGCCTTTCTTAGTGGTCCTTTCTTTCTAAGGTGTGCTAAGAAAGGACTCTTAGAAAAGTCTTTCGGATAATGGGAACAAAGTCCCGACTGTTCCACGAGAACTCGATAAACCAGGACGTTTTCGTATGCGAGTTTCGTATCATTATCATCATGATCACAGCACAAAAACTGTAGAATTTTGGCCTGCTATAAGGATGTCGTGAAAGCCGACTAAGGTATCTCGCCAGAGCAGCAGCTAAAATTCGGAGTTCTCCAAGAATACACTATCACTGCTTTTTTTTTTTATTGGTGATAGTCAAGCGTTTGACCACCAACATACATGTAAAACAAGTAAAGATGTGGAATAAGATGGAGCACTCAAATCTTGCCTCAAAGGAACCTCTTTACTCTGGACTTTAAGACTCCAAGATTACAAGAAAAACTTTTAAAAAAACAGACGCAGGCAAGGAATTCCATTCCTTACCAGTATTAATGATAAATCTATGGCTGTATCACTTAGGTATATCAGTATAATTACGGGCATTTTAAGTCACCACGAATATCACCAGCTTTCGGGCTGCAGCGCTTAGGTGGATGGTTAAAATATATATTTATATATATAGATGTATATATGAACATAGAATATTTATTTTCATAGTTATTACTCACCTATGAAACTACCTTCGTAAGAATTAGACTGAGGTCTTTTTATGTACTTTTTAAAAATTGATTAAGATTTAGGTAATTAATTGTTCTTCAGCTGTACTCACATTCGTCTTAACACAAGAATAAAAATGATAGGTAGGTACAAAATAAAACTTAAAGTACCTGGATTAATACTATAGTTTACAGGTAGACAATACCTACTCCTGTTATGGAAACAAAAACCTCGAGATCCTACAATAGTGTAATGAAAGATAAGCTTACAATCAAACATCAACAATTCTCACTGCGCCGTGCAATGTAAGGTCTATAAGATTGTCATTGAAACCCAAACTAGACGTGTGATGCCTGTTTCTTATTTCGGGGCTCCAGGATACGGATATTTGCATTACAATTCTCATTTATTTTCTATTTTGTTTTTGATTTATTTGTCCACCACTGTGGTCTAGTGGTTCGCCCACCAATATCGGATCCAGAGGAGCCGGGCTCGATTCCCAGGGGGTAAAATATATTAATAATATTAAAAAGGGACCTTGTAGGTAAGTGTGCTCCTTAAGCCATCACTACACCACATCTTTACCTGTTTTACATGTAAGCTGGTGGTCAAACGCTTGACTATTACCAATAAAAAAATAAAAAAATAAAAAAATGCTTGCTTTTGTTGGTGGTTGGACTTTGTTTATATCTAGCCAGGTATTACCTAAGTCTGTTGCCATATCAACAATTCTAAATTGGTGTTTTCCTGCATTTGAAGAGCTTTCTTGCAGTTATCATAACCTGAAACTAGGTGAAGTGAAGGCCAAGAGCTTCCCAATCGAGCATAAAATCGTATTCTTTCTATGGCAAGCTATTTTCCATATTATCTACGATATAAATACATTTATTCAATAAAAAGTACAATTAAACTAACTATGTACAAAGGAATCAGTCAGATTACCTAAGGAACGTTACAAACGGCCTATAGGTAACTCAACTGTTCCAGACCAGTACCAGACGGAAGCGTGCCCAAGACACTGGCTGCATTGCCACGCTGAATAGCTATGCTAATTCGCTGGCCTAAATAAGAGCCAGCCCTTGGGTCACGTGTCGCCTCAATCAAAAGCCCCGCAATATTTTTGAAAACCCGGAGGGCACCTATTACGATATTATATCTACGATATTAAGTTCAAATTATTATCTAGATGCTGCTTAACCCTAGAAATTAAACAATAAATGAAAATTTCAGCGGCCTCTAAGACTTTAACAGGAAGGAAACATTTGTTCATATTCAAAGCTTACCGATAGAGAGATGTTGAGGGAGAACCTCAACTGTTTAAGAGCGGACATTTTTTAATACGAGAATATTAGTGTTTAAGGTTCAAAATGTTCTTACTCTCGCTTAGTCAACTAAATTAATTCGCTAGTTAAGATTACTACGTTCGCAAGGCGAGACCACAACAATTGCCGTGATTATACAGCCCACTCTCTTGAGGAATTCCAATTTAAAAGTGCTGGCTCTGATTTACTCCCTAATTCGGGAGCCGTCCCGTGCCGGAGTCGGACAGCGAAATGATAAGTTATTTGATATTGTCTTGCTTGGCCAAATTGGTCTTCATAAAGTCTATACACACGGCGTAATAATTTAAAAGATAGACGTTAGAAAAAAAAACTTAGAACCATGAAATGCTTGAAAAAAAATATATTACGTCTTGTTTATATAACTATATTGCGTATAGTATATTTTATTGAAATAAAATATACTATACGCATCAAACTGAGTTTCGAAAAGTAATTAGCTGCAGAGCGAATATTCAGTTATTTCAATACAACGTTAGTATCTGAGTTAACTAATATTTCATGAACTCGAAGCAAAGCTATACATTCCCAATTTTCCAATTTGGCTATCAAATTACCTTAAAATAATTCAATAGCTAAGGTAATCTAATATACATCAAATTTGCGGACAAAGCGAACGATTGAAATTCGAACACAAAATCCAGAAGCTCTATTGAAGCGCTATTGACTTTTTAGGGCTCCTCCGGGCTCAATAAAAACGATAGCGTTGATGACGACTCAGCCATGCTTTTAAGTAAATTACGTTTCCGCAGTTTTATATATTTCTGACTATTGAACTTCTATTTATCCTTTTTTTTTGTTATATTTGTTATTTTATCAATCTTCTAGTCTTGACGATTTTTTTTTTCTGTATAATGATATCGTCTAATATGGAGCAAGCAAAGCAAAATAAATTTATGCTAACTATTCATAAAAAAAATGGTTTTCCCCTATGTTTCAGTTCTTCTTGAACAAACATGATTTTTAAATATGTATGGTATGTACCCCAAATTAAACAAAGTCAATGAAAACTAGTGCAGGTAAACCTCAGATTTTGGTTTCATCATACCGTCAGAATGAAATGCCAAACAATCTATTGGGCGTATATTTAGTCGTAAGTACTACGGAACCCGGTGATAAATTGATTTTTATACTGTGACAGATAATACAGCGCTTCCTCAATTATCTACAAGATAAATAGATAGGTGGTGCGAGGAGTGGAACCACCGTTTACCACCGTCACGCCGTCACACGTCGGATAACCGAGGAACACAATGGAGAAAATGCACTTCCTTGCGAGTTACATTTCACAAGATAATAACTTAGCACTAGAAAGTTGAGATAAATAGTAACTGTCAAGCTTTCGTTGTGAGTTGAATAACTCTTTCTTCAATGTTTCCTCTTAGTTACTAACCTAAAATTAACCTCCCACCTCAACCAACACTCAATGGGTACAACATTTTCTGTACAAATTAATATACAATCTTCTTCCTTCCCTTAACCCTTAACTTAAGGTGGGCACATATTAATATACAACATGTAAATTAATCGTCTATGATAAAACCCTTTCAACGATTCATTAAATTCACCGAATATATAAATTCAAATTCGACAAGCAAGCGATAATTATGTGACCCAAAGCAGGAAAAAAATATCACGTTTCTGCAAAGGTACATCTGCCACTTTAAAAAAGGTACCCTACCGAATTATTGTAATACCAACATACCGCCCATCTTACCCTTAGTACGGGCTCTCCGCTATTCTATCGTAGGGGATCGTCTTGACAAAAAGTCGACGAAGGCATCATGTTGCAGCCTGTTCGCTGACAATGTAAAGAGGATTACTCACGATAAGCCCACACTTAGCCACTCAATACGTCAACAACGATTAGTGTGCTCAGGCGCAGCATTGTTTTACGTGTTCAAGTGATCTTTTATATTTTTAAATGGGCTTATAACGAGTGAAAAACACTTGTTGGTTTTTTGTTTATCTCGTTACTTTTATTACTATCATGGTTATGAAAACTGTAAACAATATCAAAGGGTAATAACATGATATATATTGTTTAAGTTTTAATACTGTTAACTGATTAATATGAAATATGCGTAAGATATTAATTTAATAAACCGTTTTACGTTTCTTGTATGGTGTATTGTTTTCTGTGTGTCTCTTATTTTTTTTACATAAATTATTATAGCTATAGCAATATCATGCGGTGAGCGATGACATATTCACATACCATGTGAACATGTCATCGCTCTTCGTATAACGGTTCATGATATAGGTACAGCCTGCTGACAGACGAACGGACCAACATCGGAGGCTAAGTAAAAGAGTCCTGTAATAGGGACCCAAATGGTGGCAATGGGTACAGAACACTAAGAAGTAGGTATGTTCGAGTATGGGGCATAACCTCAGAGAAAACAGTTGTTTAATCAATTAGGTGAGTATGCCATCCTAAAATAATATACCACCATAAGAATATTGAACCCACAAACAGACCAAGAGCCCCTGACTAACTGATTCTATAGTGAGCTATCAAATTCCACAATCATTATGAACAGTGAAGCGAACATATTTAATTGTGCCGCAGAGTCGACTGATAGACGATTAACTAATGACTCACGGTGATTACGTATGTCTGTTTGTTGATTGTGTGCTTATTGAGTGAGAGAAGGGAACAGACAGCTCTATTATCTATGATGATTTGGCTACATCTAGGGCAAAGCAATGCTCAACAGGGCACACATGGAAAACAAGAAAAAAAAACATTTAAACCAATAATAACTAAAATGAAGCTTATTGACCGACCGGCATCCTGAAAATTGACAAAACATCTTAAAAACCAGAAATATGTCTTTTCCACATAAAAAAATATGAAAACTTCGAAACTAAAAAAATATGGCAGTGTAAGTCAAGTAAGAAGAGGTCCATACCACTTAGCATAATGTCTAAAATCTTTCTTTACTATGTAATTTCATAAAAATGTTGGAGCATCAAATGAAGAAAAATAAATATTTTTTGTACCCATATTAATACAGGTAAGCTAAAAGCTAACCTACTTAACGGTAATTCGTGTTACAATTCATTAGCACGAGCGCCCGCCATCTTGGTGTAAACGTCACATTTTAATTCACAGCACGTACGCGCCAAGTGCTCCGGTTGTTGTCGCACGCATCGGCTCGTGTGCGACTACCCTTATATTAAAAGTCATGACACGATATCAACTTTTCCATATTTTAACTTCAAAAGTTAGCATAATATGTCTTTATAACAGAAATCAGATTATCATTCGTAATTTGTAAGACTTTAACACAATTCTTGCTAAAATCGTATCAGTTCTCGTGCGCCCGAAAAAGCACAGTAGGTACAAACTTCCCCAAAACTTAAAAATAAACAAGCTATTTCGTTTTACTAGAAACGGAAAGGCTGAATTTTATTCCCTCAAGATGACAGAAACAAATTCCTCAATTTAAGCAAACCAGATCCACCATTAATTATTCATGTTTTTAAACCTGTTACTTATCTTGAATGATTATTCTAGACTTGAATTCACTTTTTAATATATTATCCCTATTGAATTTATTTGTCAACCAAAATTCCCGCCACAATTAAGTAGACTTTACGATGACGCCAATATATTAATATCCAATCATTGGGGTTACTTAATTGCTTCACCGCGAACTTGTACCTAATCCTGCAAGAATGCATGGTGTTTTTACCCTACCAACATAACCCGGGCTGTGGAAACTGAGAGATGATATAACGTTGTGGAACCCTGAGGGGTCTGAATGCACTGGTGGATATACCCCGTCTAATGTGCAGAGCTATTTCAATTACTCCGCGTGGAGGCGCGCCGGGCCCTCCGCATTTCGTCGGCTAATCCTCTAACAAAAGACCTCTTATAATTTTCGTGGTAATTGAAATTTTATTGCAAATTCGTAAGCCATCACTTGACAATCAAACAAGAAACATTATATCATTATATATATCAGCAAATCAGTGAAAACATGCCTGTTCAAGAGTATTTGAATATAAAGTAGGTACTTAGTTAAAAGAAAACCTCTAAAGCAACATAGCTTATATCAAAAATGGCTACTAGCACGGGCTAACAACTGGTACTGGTACTGATACCGGAAAGAGTAAAAAAATAACATGTAATTGGCAAAAAAAAGTTCTTCGCCTTATTTCTAAGAGGGTGCTAATTGATGTTTATTTTGCAGCATTTTTTTGCCATCTCAAGCACTTAATGACCGCAGTGCTCTCACTGCCCATGGTTTCGTGGAATCTCTGTTTGTGGTGATGGCGAGATGATCCGCCGACAAAGGTGAGAAAGCATCGGCTCGATCTTTGAATACTGTGCTGGTCCACAATTTCGCACTTATTATTTTAGGCTACTGTTTGTTTGACTTGGTACCGATTAACCTTCTTTTTTCTTTTCTTCTTTTATTATACGTAATTCAACCATCTATCTTAATATCAGACACTGCACGTTATTGACAGAGTAATCGTGTTACGGTATATTTTTTTTTATTTGGTGGTTTATGTTGCTGAAATAACGATTTTGAGACATTTTTGCTTATTCATATCTAGAAACCTCATAAAAACGTGTAAGTCACTCACCAAGTTTACTTATATAATGAGTTGGTAATTATGATAAATTTATCAATAAAACGTTTATTTCAGACAGAGTCCTTAGTTAGTAAAGCGGTCAAGTGCAAGTCATCAAATTCAACTTTTTCCGACAGGTAAGTTTATGAGAAAATGGGGTGTGACAGACACGTGAGTGACCTAATAAGGGTTCCGTTTTGTCATCGTATCAACAGAATCTTAAAAATTACAACAGATTGTAACAAAATTAAATTGTCTAAAATCAAAATGATGTTAAAATAAAAAAAATGAAAAATAAAAAACAATAAAACTAGTGGTTCTTTAATAAGAGTAGACCTTGCGAGCCCTGCAATAACCGATGCTTTCCACATTCAATTTTGCTTTAAGACATTCGAGTCAAAAAGGGGTATAAGTTTTAGCGATTACTCGCGTTCCCTTGGTCTGGGGAGATTGAACTTGGTGTCTACGGATTTGTCTTACAAAGGCGGAGGGGACAGCGTAGCCTGATTAGTAAACGTAGGTATGCATTTTCCGAAAATAATCAAAATGGCTACTAGCATTTAGCTTCTTTTAGATTTTTTTATTTATTTATTTTATTCTACAGCATACTTTTCGCCCTCCACTCCCCTTTTTTGTGTTTTTTTTCATAACGTCTTATGTAAAATTAAATCTTTAGTTTGTTTTTCAAATGTAATTGAAATCTGTTGATAAATAACGCTACAGCTAACTTCCCCCCTTTTCCCCCTATTTTCCCTCCGACCAAAAATCGCGGTCGACTTAAAAAATCTAATAAATCAAAGAACATGTGTGCCAATTTTTCATCAAATCGGTTGAAAAATGCGATCTGTAGGCGAGAATAAACACAGCGAAGTAAACCGACAGCGGACTAAAGCATTTTTGGCCAATCTCGAAACTGAGACGCTTCGCTCACTTCCTTGCCTCGGTCAATAATTGAATGATATCAAGAAGTTCACAACAATCTCTCACTATAATATTTTAAAGTTATCGTAAAAAAATGTGGTTTTGATTAATAATTTTGGTTGGTGATAGTACTTTGTTTAAGTTCGCCTGGCTAGCTACCACTATCTTACCAAAGCCAGTGCTATTTCAATTGCTGTGTTCCATTTTATAGTAAGAAATCCAGTTCCTCAATCGGTTGAGGATTCCAGATAAAGTGCGCTTCCTTCAACTTTATCATAACTGGAAACCAGGTCAGTCAAGCGCTTCAGCGTCGTACAATAAAAAAAGTTATTAATTATAAAACTGTCTAATATTGATTCTTGATTGATTCTGGTTATAAAATAGTGACTGTCGGAACTAACGCAAACTGCCCTAATGTTCAAATAGCTGGTTATATAGTGTAATCCATCAATGGGTAAGCAGTTGGCTTCAATTGGATCGCTACAATATTGTGACAGCGACACAAAACGTGCTTTGTGGGCTCGATGAGTCGCTTTGTACCGGGGTGGAAGTACTGCGATCCTATTATGGCATTCACCTTTTTTTCTATGGACTTTTTTATTTTTAAGTACAACCTTTTTTTTTAAAGTAATAATGTAAAGTTTGTCATACCTCTTAATTCAATCAAATCCGTATCCGTATATCCATAGTGAAAGTTCTAGTTTAGAAACAGATGCTTGAAAAATTAATGGAAATTCTTGATTGTATGCAATATATAATGTATATAAATTTGTTATGGAAACGGCAGTCTCATTGCTGGAGAAATCAATTCTTTTTTCTTAGGAGAGCTTTCATTTCACCTGGTTTCAAGTTATGGTAAGACCGAAATTGGAAGCGCATTTCACCCGGAATCCTCAACAGTCCGATGAACTAGCTATTTTACCTCCTTATGTATACAATAATTTAGAATTGTTGTTATGGCGACAGACGTAAGATGATGGTAACTAGCCAGGCGGGCATAAACAAAGTCCTACCACCAACCAAACCAAGCACAATATTGTGGGGTACAAAATAGGGATCGAACTCGAGACCTCTGGATCTAAAACCGGTAAGCGAACCACTAGACTATAGAGGGACATTATAAGACTTTACTTAGACTTATGTTTTTTTTTTCAAACTATGATGAGAGAATAATATTTATTCAAACATGTTTGGTACAGAGACTCACGACTTTTCCCTTCCGAAGATCTCTATTATCACTACTCAGAAGTAAATCGTATGCGTTATTCCCTGAGAATTTCCCAAAATCATTTTTCGTGCAACCCTACACCACGAAAGGGAGCTACCCTAAAACTGTGAAGTCTAGGACCACTGATTTAGGCTGTGTGTTTATTGTTTATATTTAAAATCAGCTTTACGATGATTTAAAATATAAAAATATCAATATATCGATATTTACCACGATTGTGATGGGCATTATTTATAGAAAATTCTCAATAATAATTAAATGGAAAAAAATAATTAAATGGTACTTTTGAACCATAAAGCGCGCGCGTGCTACCAAATACATTGTAAGTAACAATATTATGAACCACTATCGTATGGATGTCGTACTACGCTACAATTACCATAGGGTTATACAACAATGTCATAAATACACATCCACCCTTTATTGAAGTCGGGAAACGTCGTTTCAATTTATCTTACTGCGATAATTGTACATTTCAATTTATATACGTAAATGAGTATATTTATTAACATGTACAACGTAACAAAGCATTTTGTTCCGAGTTAGAAAAAGCGTAGATGAAATCTCGTAGAGGTGCTACGAAAGGGGTTACGAAAAACATCGTAGCAAGAATAATAACACTTTTTGATGTTATTATCAAATTAATGTGACTTAGTATTATTGTTTTGATATGCAGAATTTTAATTGAATAAAATGTACAATTGTTTATTTAAATTATTATATATCATATGCGTCGCAAAAACCACTTTGGTCCATCTTGTTTCTTCAAGCACTCGTCTGAACTACCAGGTCAGAAATAGCTGTAGTAGCTGGGGTAGCTTCCCGTATCACTGACTAATACATTTATTCAAATATGATTTGTTCATCGAACTTCCATCCAAAGATGAACTTGAGCCACCGTCCTATTGTTTTTTTTTTAAGTTATTGTACAACGGGTAAGCGCTTGGCGAAGGCCAAATGAAGATATCACCTGGTTTTCAAGTTACGATAATGCTAAAGTGAAAACGCGCTTCACCCTGAACCCTCAACTGAGGACTGGCTATCTTACCTCTGAATGCCGAAACACAACAATTTACTATTACTGCTATGGCAACAGTCTAAGTAAAGATAGTGGTAGCTAGCCAAACCAAGCACAAATTTGTACCTCCTTGGGGATTGAACCCAGTACCTCTGGGTCTGACTCTGGGTGGAAAACCACGAGACCACAAAGGAGGTTAATATCTATTACTTATATTATTTTTTATTCATCTCACCTGGTTTGTACTTGTAATAAGATCGAAGGGAGGGGCACTTCACCCGGAATCCTCAACAGACTGAAGAACTGGCTGAATTACTTTTTAAACGCAGGAACACACCAATTACTGTGATGTCGACAGATTTATGTAAATTGTGGCAGCTAGCCAGGTGGACTCAAACAAAGTCCTACCACCAACTTAACCAATCATAATATTGTACCCCCCTGTCAATCGAACCCGGACCTTTGGAACTAACACCAGTAGGCGAACCACTAAACCACAAAGGCGGTACACTCAACAAAAAACTTGCAAAGACGCCTAATGTCATGCCCGCTTTAGTCATCAGATATCGTGTACGACACCCATGCGATGAAGGGGTTTCTGTTATCTTACTGTGAACGTGTGTCTTACTGTGTGTGTCTACGAACGCAGCACGTCATGGATTCTTGGAAAATAATAATTGTGATAGAACTTAATTCAATTACAATGTGTCACCATTGTACTCCCTACGGATACACATTCATATATTTAGACCAGAATCATTTGTTAGTCTAGAGCCTCGTAAAGAAACTGTTGGAGTTCTATAAAGACATCATACATATCAACATAGCATATAAGAAATACAAGATTTGGTGTGGGTTATCAGAACTCATGCTTATTCAATCTTTAATTAATCTTATTATTTTATGATTCCATTGACACGTAGTTCAATTCGTTTCTTCATATTTTTTGTTCTTTCATCTTAACTGCCTTACGCCTGTGACTTTAGAATACATTTTCGCTAGCAAAAACTGGTAAGCATAATAAAATGATTACACAAGGGAATAAATACTTTAACGTGTAATAAATAAGGTTGAATTCGATTAGTGTGCGGGAGGGGAAAGGCCGCGGGCGCGAGACGGTAGTGATGTAAGTGGTACTTCCCCGAGTTTTGCTAATTAGTCGCAAACGCGGACTTGTTGACAATTTGGGTGTTTTAATATTATTTTTCGCGGCACTTTTTCTTCAAAACGTCATAAATATGAATAAAATATATGTTAATAAAACTGTAACACGTAGGAACATTAATCTAACTATGTACAAAGGAATCAGTAAGATTACCTAAGGACCGTTAGAAACGATGAAAAATACGTATGTACATTAACCATAATAAACAAATATATAAGTATTGTAGAAATCACTATTATAGACAACAAAAAAAATTTTTTTTTGTCTGTCTGTCTTTCTGTATCTTATACGCATATCACGCTGAAAAGATTAAAAAAAATGAGTGGGTAGGTATATTGTCAGATTTATTCGAAGGTACTTGTATAGTGACGGTATTGAAGTTTTGGATAACGAGGGATTTTCGCAACTTGAGTCGACGACATATATCGGGTTTTATGGAACCATATTGTTTATTTCATCAAACCGCGAAATGATGTCTTTTCTCAGATAGTCTATAAATGATTCAAAGGGGTTATACAACTGAAAATCCATGTGAGTACCAAAAACATTAACCAGACATATTCATAGTATAGCTTAAAGTCTAGTCAAGTCTAGAAAATGAGAGCCTAAACACATCACTAGCTACTGCAAGGGTCGAGCCGTGTTAATGGCAGGCAGTTAGGGACCTTTGTAGGACGTGTGAAGTGAACACTAGTGCACATGACTCACTACTCACACGACCATTGAACTCTGATCTTCCTCACCCCCTCAGATTGAACGAATACAGATAATTACGAGGAGAATTTACCGTCGAAGACAGGTCTTGCTATTGTGGTCACTATCCAATAGTCAGCGTGTATAGCCAATTTTGGATGACCTTCCCCTCTCCTTACGCGATAACCATGCCACTCTTTCAAAGGGGTATTCGTAGCGCCAGGTGGAGGTCTCTGAATGCTGGATATGCATCAATAGCTCGCACAACTAGGGGAAGTTGGCCTTCGTGTAGTAGAGCCTGGAAGTGGAAGAGAGATCAGAGTAGAATGGTAGATTGATGTAAGCGAGCGAGCCCGCAGGCAGACAATGTTGGTTCTCGATGATCATTTTTTTTTTAATTATCCGTTAACTGGAGATTATTGGATAGCTTTTATATATAATCATAGGTTAAAAATTAGCACAAGATCCTATAATTTAGAATAAAAAAATTGAATAGGTACCTATTTTTTTTTTTTCGCTAAAAGCCATGAGATCTCTGAAACTTAAGAATAACAAAATTAAGTTTTTCAGTCACGCACTGGATCTATGATGGAATACGTCAAACTTTAAACTTGAAACAGAGTGTGGGCAGACTCGATTGACCGACGACATTCTAGTGGTTGCGGGGAATCGATGGATGGAGGTGGCTCTGGTTCGCTATTTGTAGCGTCGATTGGGGGATGCCTATGTTCAGTGGAGGTAAATGTAAACAGCATAATGATGTTACACTCATACACTAAGCTATTTATTATTTTGTACTATACAATAAGTTATATATATGTTAACATTCTTAAAATCACAATTTGTAAGCTAACTGAATAGTGTCGGTGGTCTTGATGCACTAAAACGAAACGAACGAAAGCACTAACAAAAAACAACACGAGTTGTATCTTAGGGCATAGGGGGTAGGGAAGGGGGGGGGGCGATAAAGTTACATCTCCTCAAAACGATAAAAAAACCAATTGGCATTCACTCGTTTGCGAACTTTGATGTCCTCGTAAACACACACAAGCAAATATACACATACGTACAAACGTCTCAGGTATTGAAAAAAGGGATTTGAACTTTGTTGCAAAGGTTTAGAGTTCAACATTGAACACCCATTCATTATTCCCATTCTTTAGTGAACTTAAAATAAGCAATAAGCGAATTTGGAAGAGAAACACTTCAGTCTCTGCGATAGACAGTGTCAGTTTTTGGAAGTACCAATTGAAATGGATGTTCGGCCGTATCATTTAATGATTAATCTTAAATAACTTTATTTTACGTTCCTCTGACTACCTACAATTTTGTATGAGTAGCATAGTTTTTGCTTTAGTTGGAACCTTATTCATTTGTGAATCACCAACCACCAGTACACCATTACAGGGCATTCATTTCACATAGCGCTATATAGTTCCAAACTAAGCATAGCTTGTAATATGGGAACTAGATTACTTTATGATTTTGATGGAGTACCTTAAAACTTTTTTTTGGAAATACATACTTTTCATACAATACAACAACCAAACACAGAACAAACATCTAAATTCATCACACAAATGTATGTCCTGGGTTCGATTCCTACCCACAATCTACAGCGCAGAAGGAAGAGATACTATCAACTGAGCTATGAGTTGCTATACAATTGCTTGTTGTTATACAAAAATCTTTATTACTTACTAATTACTTTGAATCTCTACTGGCGGAGGTTACCAAGACAATGCAGCCAACATAGAACAAAACAGGTGGATAAACGTAGTGCCAACGCAACGTGTATAATTACGAGGTGACGTTCAATTAACCGGCATTGAGTGCCAATACTGCCGCTTACTGATTCATTATCAGAGAGGAGAGTGGGGCGGTAATGGATTACGGGTAAGATTCAGACGAATTATTTAATTATCATTAGTAAAATTGAGAGTACCTAAGTAATATTGAGAAATGAAAACGTAATCAAACTCTCGGATTTTTTAACAACATTGTACTAAAATGTATTTATATGTACCTATATTAAATATTTAAATCGATTTAAGAAAAAATGGCAAGCTTCTATTTAACAGTGAAAAAAATGAAAAGTAAGTGTGGTGCAATTACGTATCAGAAGTTTTATTAAGTTCGCGTTATGCAACCTATTCGAGCACGATAGTAGTCAAACTTCAAAATTAAAACCAGAATCTATATAGGTAGTAATCGGCTTAGTTCTTACCTATCATTTGATTTTTTTTTTATTTGAGAAACCTCTGTCGCTCTCACAATTAGCAAAAGTAAATGACACTTCACACTTCAGTATCTTTAGCCCTAGGCTAAGGTATCGTGCCAATGAAATAGCCATTGATAAATACAAGGTTCACAGCTCAGTTGGTAGTAGCTCTGCCTTCCGAGTTGTAGGTTGTGGGTTCGATTTCCACCTACCATTTGTGAGATGAATATTGACATTTGTTGTTTTTGGTTGTTGTATTGTAAAATAATTATTTATTCTTCAAAAAAATAAGTATAAAAGTATAAATCATTTCCGTAATCAAGCACTCATCTGACAAGCTTTGCTTAGTTTGGGCCTGGATGTGTGAAATTAATGTCCTATAATATTTTAGTTTTGTATTTTATACTAGCTTTTACTCGCGACTTCGTCCGCGTATTGGTTTTTTGAAATAGGTGCAAGTATTTTTTTTAAATATATATATATGTTGGATATCTGGATAAATTTGACCGATCCTACATGATGTGCAGACACGCACACCGAGGGTTCTGACCCACATTCCTAGACAAAAAATGCAGGCTTTTTGAAGTCTTAGTGCCGGTCTGACTCACGTTTGGCCAGATTTGATTATTTATTTATTAATTTACCACAAAGTAAGCACTATACTCACACCAACTTTGTTATTATACTGCTACGGCCGGGTTAATAAAAAAAAACATTTGTCCTATATTATACCATGCATTCATTATTCAGGAGTTCCGCTGTCATCACCGTAAGACCCTGGTTTACATGGTTCGTAGAAGAGTATGACACATGCAATCATTTTAAATGCGGAACGCTCTTAATATGCATTACTGTTATTTACTGAAAAAACCCCTTTATTTTGATTCCACTCCATCATCAGACCTTGGTAGTTAAATAACAATGTTTTTTGTTTTTTTTTCTAATAAAAAGACCCCCTGCCCGTCAATGATTAAAAAATCAAAAAACCATGAATCACATTCTTATCTATTTCATATGAGTGATCTATAATGATAATTTTGACCTTTTTATAATGCACGGTTTCAGAGTTAGGGCATATTTTTAATGAAAACTTTCAATCCCTTTTTGAACCCCTTAGGGTTCGAATTTTCAAAATCCCCTTCTTAGCACTCATTTTCGCATCAAGACAAACATACCCTCTAAATTTTATGTCTCTACGATTAGCTGTTTAGGCTGTGCGTCAGTGAGTCATAATCCTCCTTCTAAGGCAGTCTATTGAAAAGTGGATGAACAAGAATATTTTCAATACTGAATTGCTTAGTTTTACCATATTTTTGCTGAACAGCCAACAATAAGTATTATTAATTTGCACTGGATTTGAAAGTATTTTCCAAGACGCTCCATTAGGCGTCACTAAAGGCCGCGCTCCACAAAGGCTCTTTCCAGATCGGGCAGTTGGGTTCAGTGGAACAGGAAGAGCTCATTAAAACTGGATTGCCTCACTTTGCTCTTAATAAGAAAATTGCGATTCAAAACCTTTGGATGGAGCGATTTTTATAAGGGTGGAGAGATACTGATCTTAAAACCAAACAGTAGACAAAGTAGGTAGGGTACTAATTATTGCCACCCAGCATACCTACATCATAATCGCCATGCTTGGCAGGTAGACTGGTGATCACAATATTAGCGGCACAGGTCATTTAAGGTCTTTAGGAGTGGTTGCCTATGTGCCTACAGATCAGCGGCCATGCCGATGTAGATGAATAAACTTTTTATTGTAATAAAAAAAATACAGCAACCTTATTACCAGCATACTTGATAGGCATAAAAAATATACAGCATTATATTTGCAAGCCAATTTTCAAAGCAATTTAAATAAAACCTTTGATAAGTTACCTCCTTGGTTGCCATGTTCTAAAGTAAAAGATCGTTCCATGTTTAAATACCACGACAAATAGAAATTTAGTAATTTATGTGGCCGCTCAAACACGACAGGCAGACTTTCATACCACTTTTAAAGAAGATTGTCAAAATAATTTTCAAAATTACAAGCATGTTGAGAAAAGTAATTTTACACATTGCATGGTAGAACTATGTTAGTACGATTTTTTATGTCTTAGTATGCCCCAGCCTCAGGCCTGATTGTGAGGCTGAGCCGGCGGTGGGTAGTTAATTAACAAAGCGGGCCGAACCCCGTGGCTCTTCCGCAGTTGCGCCGCGACGCTGCCGCCAACGCCACGCAACGAAAACGCATCCGCACGAGGTAAATTGTCAATTGGCCGCCTCTTCACCAATTATATATATATTTTTTATATGCAGAACGGAAGATTTATAGATGAACGAACGTTCATCTATAAATCTTCCTTGATTAGACTATCATATACATATTGAGATGTAATGTGCGGAATATTTATTGTAAATATTTTGTATGTTTATTTTATGCGTAGAATATACCTGGTGCTGCGCTGCATAAGGAATCACCTCTTTGTTTTTTAAGTTTAAACTTCTATAGCCGCGTTGAATGATTTTTGGTATGGGGCAAAATATATGGGTTGGCGTCACCAACATGTTAATGTGACGTATTGCACCAGGCTGGCGGCCGGTGTCGTAATAGGGATATCTAGTAATTGGATAGTATTTTTTTTATTATTTATTCAGTTTGTATCATTAAATTTTACTATAAGAGCTGTACAAAAATTTATTGTAATGTATTACTGTTTCAACATATTTAAAAAAAATATTAGTTAAATCCGTCTATACTACGTGAAAAAATAGTTGAAGATGTCTTCTGACGGCTTAAGATTTTTTTATTTTCGTTTCCCTTCTGTCATGAAAACTTTTTCAGAAAACTCGCTATTTTTTTTCTTAGGAAAACAGATGATTACTTATACGTCACCTGTATAATTGAAGTTGAAATGAAATAGGTGTAGTACCTGAATGTTCATGTATTCTCTGATGATTTATTGACTTTAAAGAAGTCTACGGTTGTAAGATCCATTTTGAAATAAAGTCTCACTTAATGAAATCATTCCACACCCCGCCGGTGCTTGAATTTGGCAATTTAATTAAGCCATTTCTAAAGGACAGGTTAATTATTTGGCCATAGATCTCGAGACGGCGCCGGCATCCGACTAATTAAATTTAATTGTGCTACGTCTGTAACGCAGGTCAAACGACTGGGGTACTAGAGGAATACTCCATAAAATATGTGAAAAATTAGTAGTGAATCTAATGAAGTAAGTAGAGCAGGTGTGCCTGTCAGCATCAAAGCCTTAATAAAAATGCTGTTACTATTACCCTGGAACTAGTATTAAGCGACGTAGCTTAGATCGACTTTTTCAAAAACCTTGAAAAACAATTTACACCATCTAATTCCTTGTACATTTTCAAAAACTCCACAAAAAGTAATTCGGCATCGCGAGACGCCACTCGAAAACAAAAGCGTTCCGTTCTAACCTCGCGGCACTTGCAAAAAAACGATCCGTTCCACGCATTGTCCGCAAACCTGCTAAATGCTAATCCCCAAACATTTCGAGCGGGGACAAATAGGGGGTACCCCCTCAACGCCCCGCTGAGCAATTCTAATGGAGTTTTTTAAGAAAGAAATAATCGTTGCGAGAAGGAAATTAAGCCATCTTGGGTTAAAAAGTCCAAAAGTGGAGTGTGTCGAGGGTTGGGTTGGGGGGAGAGGGAGATATAGATTTTTCGGGGGTGCGTTTTGTAGCTGTGAAAACAAGCGCTTAGATGCGATACAGGGCCGTTACATAACAATATAATGACATTGAGTCGACGCGGGGAAAGACGCATCATTTGCTTTAGGCAATTCAACCGATTTAGAACTGAGCCTCTACTGTTTAAGTCAACTGGTAATCAATATCGCTTTCATTTTTGACATTTGAAACCTAGCCTTGACTTCAACTGTCACTTTCGTTTTTATTCTTGACAAATTGGAAAATAAAAACTTGAAAAAGAAACTGACTGGGTTCGACCACTGGCAATTGACTTGAATTTCACTGGTAATGGATTTCAAGTTATAGAATTAGGCTTCTGGGCCCCGATTCTACAAAACCAAACGCTTCACTTCATCAACTTTTTTTTAAACATGAAAATGGTATCATAACAAAATGACCATTAGAATACCAAAAAGCACCTGTAATGACAATTCAGCGACGATAAAATTGTCATAGTGAAGCGATTGGTTTACTAGAATCGGGGCCCTGTTATTTGCAATTTATTTGAAGGTTGTTATGATATAAATCACATTTGAAATCATACATAGATCTGTCATATCTAGGTAGGTACGTTTATGTCCTAAGTGTATCATGCAAGTACATATTTCAAGACAGAAAAGCAATAAAGCTCGACTAAAAGCATGCAGCCATGCAAATGTGATTTACGATCACGCAATAACTTCCGAAGTTTCATATAAAATCCATCTAAGTATGTGTCACATGCTACATATCAACAGAAACATGCTATATACCACTCCCGACACAGATCCCGGCAATATTATAAAATATATCGCCATAATAAATTCATTACATCGTATAAACGATAATAAAATTTCCATAATAAGATCATGAAGTTATCTCGTTAAATAACTCATTGTATAAAACCTACCAATTTGTATTCTGCCCGAGGGAGTATTATCATAATCGGGTATTACTGTTCAACGACAGAGACAGATGATATAGAAAGGTGGAAGTCCGAGAGAGAAGGAAGCCCGGGCTGTTTGGCGTCAGCTGAAATATGGACCAGAAGTTAGATTTTACTGGGTTTTCAGGAGGTAATGATGTATTATTGAATTATGTCGATAGTGCCAAATGTTCACTATTTTGATGGTAGTAAAATAAAAGTCAAGCCTTGTTTAAACTTCTAAATGCCTAGAAATTATTTAGTGTTTTCCACTGAAATGACTGAAATCCTCAATGTATTATACCTACCAACAAGAATAGATACCCAATGCCTATACCTGCCAGCAGCGATAAACCGTATACCCCTCTCTTTGCTGGTAATTAAATGCACATTTCATCTAATAGTAAGTTAAATACAAAGATACTGTTAATTTACTTAACAAAGTGTTCAGTGCAGCACTTTGAGAGAAAAAAGTAAATCTCAGTTGAAATCTCACTCGTCTGAGAGGTCGAGTGTCCTCTATTATTGTGAATACCAGCTCACACTGAAACTTACCTTAACACCTTTCGAATAAAGTTCAAAATACTTGTTTCATGAGATAGTTTCGTTTTCAGGCTAATTAGACTTGAGGGTGGGTTTTCCAGCGGTAACTGACTGTGAACTCTATGTATATTATTGCAGAGTGGAATTTGGTTCAACATAACGTGAGATTGTTTGCTCGGTCGTAGCTACCATATAGCTACTGTGAAAAGACAAAGTCTGCTTGACTATCTGTACCATTTGTTACTGAGCCTGAAATGTCTGTGATACGTCCTCTTATAATTAGTACCTAAGCGATAGGCCTAATCAACAAATTGCCTGTGTTATATATGTCTAGGTATTACTTTTACAGTACCTGAGTGAATGTTGAATGAAAATGAGGAATCAAATTGAAATAAAAAAATCAACTGCCAACGTCCATTTGACCATTCGACCCTGATATATATATCAAGATTAAAAATTTCACACAGCGCTATCTAGCCCCAAACATAGCTTGTAATATGAGAACTAGATTACGGATATACCTAATACTCTTTATTTTTAACATACTTTTTATTTTCTGAAGGAAAGACTACTACCAACTGAGCTGTGAGGCTTATTAATAATTTCATATCTTCAAAACTACAGTAAATATGTTCTGATAAGACTCGATTGAAGACCTTATTTTTCCCCGGGAAAGCCACAAAATCATGTTACCCGCGATTTTTTTTAAAGAAAACTTAATTAATAGTTAAAGTAATCGGCAAGTGAGTCAACGCGGTGTCACTAGTATTACGAAACTAGCTATTACGAGTCTTTGTGCGGAGGTGTCGGGCTGGCTCTCACTTCACACCTCCACCCTCCACATCGCACCCACCGACACTCAGCAACCTGAACTAGACCTAGGATACCTGGAATATAGCTTAAATTCGAATAAAGCCCCCGGTCGCTGGTGAATCGCTAAAATCGTGAAAATTTTCGTTATTGAGGTCATTTATATCGACGTATTGAATTCAGCTTTATCTTACATCAAATGAACTCAGATTATCATTAGACAAAGGGCAGCCAAACGTGATACAGATCAAAACGCAATCTTACATAAGAACCGTCACACAATTCTGTAGCCCTTTTATTTTAAGTCAAAGAAATAAGAACAAGAACCTGTATCAACCATATTTCTAGCAAATAATTAAACTTTGACTTTAACTTTGACTTTGAGAAATTGGTCATAAATACCATGGTTATGCTGTACCTAAGTATTATATTTTTTTTCCTTTTATTTTCATAAGGTCACTTTGAAATGGTCATTCGGTACATCAGGGTATTTCTTTGTCTGAACTGGAATGACTTGTGCGAATGTCAAATTGTACGGTATTGAACAGCAACCTTACCTCAAGTGGATGTACCTATTCCCCAGGAAGGTAGGCAGATAACTGGCAAACACGTTCGTCGTCACCATTGCAGTAAACTAGCACGGAGAGTAAGGGTTTTGTAACTTGACTAAAAGTACACACACAAATTTGTGCTGCTGCCTTTAATATTTAGTTACGTTCAGTTGCGATGGAAAAATTGACCTTTACCTTTAGATATATTTCATTGCATCTTTGATTATTTCTTGAACAACACCATTCTTACAGGGACATTACAAAGTCGGTAATAATTCTTCCCCATTCGAAACGCCTATGGGTAGGGTGGATAGGTGTACGTAGGTACGCCGCTCCGTATGTTATGGTAAGCAATAAGGAGTGGGTGCATTTCACACGTCGGTCTCCGCCCGCCTCAGCAAATTGCACAGTGGTGCTAACAACAAGCGGTAGCGGTTGAGCACCATCCAAAATGACCCTGGTTAAAATAGCCAGGTAATATATTGCAACATTGAAAGCAACTGCACAAGCATGTCTCATTCATTCATTCATTCATATGTGTATTCATAGTGATCCTGAACCACCTCCATACATCGTAAGCTACAATTGCCGTAACCCTTCACAACTATACACAATATATAAAATTTTAATTAAATTTCAAACAATTACAATTTGTTGTTTTTTTTACGGTTATCATGCGTAAAGAATGTCAGATTGAATAGTTTTACCAAATACCAATTTATATTAACTCAACAATATTTTTTTACAACTATTCAATGATCCGACATCGTAATGAGAGCGCGTAGAATATGAGAGTTAAACTTGATGGATTTTTATGTGTGAGGTGTGATTTATTTTGTTTTAATTGTGAGAATAACATAGGCTATGTATGAATATAACAAGAGTGCGAGTCATTTTATTTTTTTAAATGGGTGCGGAAGATTAAACAGTACACAGTGTTTTATTACTACATTATGGGTGTCACATCCCATATTTATAGGTCGTAACATGCCTATTCTAAATCTTGTTTTTGTTAAGGTTTTTTTGACCCTCAACTTTTCTTATTAATTTTTGTCGCATTAAATCGCTAGATGTGCTAACTTACACCGCAGCGTATCGAACCGGTTGCGGAAGGGTTCCGTCGCTGTGAGTGTGGTGAACCAGTCGCCAACGAAGCCCTGTTTTCGGATTAGCACTGCAATCCAGCTGGCCAGGATAGGCTATGAAATACATAACTGCATATTGCAGACTCCAGCTAGATAGTCAAGACTACATTGCTGAATCTAGCTTAGACTATTCTAGCTATGTCATAACAGTTATTGTCTACAAAAAGTATCCTCGTAATATAAAAGAGGCCAATGGTAATTTATTTATAAGATTTTTTTTACTTATTAATTGAACAAAGTTTCACTATTTTATATATTCATCTATTGTTTGTTAGATGCTAAAGCTGTAATAACATATTTTAATTTTAATATTTTCATTTTGCATTTCATTTCCGTTGAACAATACCTGACATACAATTTTAATTAGAGTATCGTTTACTATGTGTATTAATATGTATTAATATGTTGTGTACATCTATTGCATGTCCAGCTTGGATTTAATGATGTGACACTAATGTTAGTAATAAGACCCATGTTATATCATTGTTACAACAATAATGAACCTACTGACTAAATTCTAGAGTCTGGGTGATATTAATAATAAATAAATAAATATTACTGGACATCAATTTTACACAGCGCCATCTAGCCCCAAACTAAGCATAGCTTGTAATATGGGAACTAAGATTACGGATAGAATACTTAAATACTGTTTGTAAATACATACATACTATATGATACAATACCCAAACACAGAACAAACATCTAAATTCATCACAGAAATGTTTGTCCTGGGTGGGAATCGAACCCACAGCCTACAGCGCATATTGAGTCATCTTATGACTGTGTGATGCTGTGAGACAGTTAGTAACTGTCTTGAGGACATACATTTGTAATTTTTTGGCTTTATTTTGTGAAGTAGTCACACTGAAAGATTTGACCGGTATTCATTTCAAGAAATGGAGGTTCGAAAGATTTTTCTGTTTGCAGAAAATCGTGAGTTTCACGACAGTGATCTATGTAGGTATCTACACTAGTTATTAGACTAGTTTTTAACATCAGCTTTATTCAATTCAAATTTAAATTACCTGAACATAAAAACCTTTATCTAATATATCAATGCCAACTTGAAAAGTGAAACGTAACTATGTTCAAAATACAATTTTAGTTATATTATACTATTCAAAAATGACTAGTGAATATTCAAGTTTAGGTGACGTTTGTCTATGTATGTATGTACTCGAACAAGCAAAAAGATTTTTGTGGTTGGAAAATAGTGCCACTTTTTACAATTACGTTAAGCCCTCCATTTGTTTCAGTTTTAACTAAGAGAGTGCAATAAAGTGTAAAGTAAAGATGTCCTGTAATACAGATTTGCCGAAATTGATACCTACCTACTCACAAATAGATGGAACGCATTCCGAAGTAGGGTTCCTTGTGCAATAATAGAGCTTGTCTAATTGTTCCGCGTGCCAGCGCGATCGATACGAACGGAACCCGCGCTGACCCACATCAAGCTCACTGCTGGGGTTGTTAAAAAAATAGTTAAGTAACAATAATTTGTTCATGCTGAGTTTACATTTTTTTTTTCAACTTGTTACCAGGTGAGATGAAGGCCAAGCGCTTCCCCGTCGTACAATAAAAATATAAAAATGCTAAAAACATCAGAGATTAATAAATGAATAAGTCTCAAGAGCTGGCCTTTATTTAGACTAGCGAATTACCATAACTATTCATCGTGGCAAAGCAGACAGTGTGTTGGGCACGCTTTGGTCTGGAACTTGTCTGTAACAGTTGAGTTGGGTAACTCAACTTAACGGTTGATTTAACGTTACAAAAGGCCTACAAGTAAATTTTGTAACAGTATTAAGGTAACCCGATTGTTTGAGTAAATACATAAATAATATGAATAAATATCTCCTTTATAAATAATTAATCAAATGCCGTTTGGTGTTGTGGTATTTGGAGTAGCTGAAACGTGGCCTCTCTCAGCATAAGCATTATACTCTTGTCTCTGATGATCTTAATACATATAAAAGATCGACCAAACATGTTTAACTTTAACCTTTTTCATTGCAAATTAACCTAAGTATTTACCTTTATTCATGTATGTCTTTTATGTAGGGAAAACCAATGCGCTGACAGCACTTATCAGATATCACGCACATCAACAGCCTTACTAATAGGCTGTTGATGTGCGTGACTGTCCACTGCTGGACAGAACCGCCTCCGGAGGGTTTTGTCATAATCACCACGACTGGCTGTGACAACAGTAAAGGTATATCAAATACACAGAAGGAAACTGCAGCCTTTCTTCTCGTGTCCTTTGTCGGCTTTTATGACATCCATGGTCTGAATTAGAGGTACCGCGACCGCCACATTATAGTTATACTATATGCTTACATAAAGCACAATCTGGAACATAACTAGTTGGTTGCAATCTGCTTTGTAATCTAAATGTATAAAGAAATCAATCATTTTCGAACGATACACCAGCTTTTTCCACGATTTTAGCATCCTGACCTTGCACGCCAAAACACAAAGTTCAAACAATACGACACCGTTCTCGATGTAAATACCGCAGCCTCCAACCACCATCTCCGAGTGACCACTAATTCAACTGAACATCCTTTATCAACATTCAAAGCCTTTTATCTCACCATCTTTGTCCCAGACAAAGGTCGTCTCGGAGGTGTGAGCCGTTTACTCGTTTCAATAGGACGTAAAAACCTTTTTGTGAGGTGTTGCTGTGTTTTTGACGTGTTGGGCTCGATAGTTTATTTTATAGTGAGGCTCTTGAGACGATTGTTTTAGAGAGCCTGTGGGATAATGAAGATGGTTAATTGAATAGGATTTGGAGCAATACGAATTATTCGTGTTATTGTAGTGGTGTCATTCTGTTCCTCTTGTGTTCTCATTCTGATTGACATTGAGTCGGACACTCGTGTTCCTTTTGCTAGCTTGATTGGTAACAAGTTGAGATTTTAGGGTAGATGAGGGTACCTCCTATTTTAGGGTACTCTTATTTTGGGTACTCCTATTTAGGGTACCTACTCCTATTTTGGGCATACCTATTTAGGGTACTCCTATTTAGGGTACCTTACCTTCTACTTAGTATACCTCTTATTTAGGGTACCTCCTATATAGGGTTCCTCCTATTCCTTCCTCTAATTTAGGGTACCTCCTATTTAGGGTACCTCCTATTTAGGGTACCTCCTATTTAGGGTACCTCCTATTTAGGGTACCTCCTATTTAGGGTACCTCCTATTTAGGAAACATACTGGTCTACCCCGGGCAACGTAATTGCAGGCTTCTCTAGCGGTTTTGTAAAGGTCCGCCCGGCTATCGACCACGCTCCTGCCGAAGTCTGGCGCTAAACGTTTATCCTGTTCCGTCGGTGTGCAGGATAGACAGTGCTCTCTGGGAAAACCATATCCATCTTAGACCTTATCCTAGTTCTGAGTAAGACAAGAAATGATGGGTTAGTTGGATTGACTCTTAGGTTAGTTCTTGTCCTTTAGGTCCTTTATGATAAGAGCTGATCCATCATTTGTCTAAAACAAAACTGATCCAGAGTATTCCGGGTGGACAACTGCATTGAAATCGGAGTTCAGATCTTATATCCACGATGCCAGATAGACAAACCGAGACACAGGCATACAAAGGCCGCAAACTTAAAACTCTTTACACTATCTCCTCTTACAGGCCTCCATTTAAGGTCGCCTGAAGATATCGCTTTAAGTGATAAAGCCGTCCATTGTACTTATACACTGTGTTACCTAATGTTTGCATTTTCGCGATAATTTTTGAGAAAAATAAAGTAATCATTCAATTTAATTTAACTTTAACACCTATTTTAGGCCATCGTTCAAAAGGTGTAAACAGTCCAAATCTGCTTGATTATAAATAATAACTAAGTATTAATACCAGTGGCATAGTTTATTTTTATGATAGTGATAGTGTGTACGATAAATATATTGGTGTTCAATAAATAAGGTAAAGTAAAAAATAATCATCACTACCAAGAATTGGAAAGGAGATATAGGCGTTCTAGTTTTTTATTACTTACAATGTGTACCTACTTACTTTCGAGGCTTGCCTGGGCAAAGAGATACCTTCAGCAAACCTTCCCAACTTTCCCTTTTATTTTTATAATAGATACCTCAACGAGATTATCAAGCCTTAGGCCTATTTTTACTGCGGTCATGCGCTGATGGTTTATTTAACAGTTTAAATTGAATTAGTCAAAAACAAACCTGTAACTTATGTTAAATTCTTGATTGATTCATGTAGTAGTTATCTACTACAATAATCTGCATACGTATTCATCTTGAAATTGAAATTACAAAAGAAATTAATACAATCTGTGGGTTTAGGTATACGTCATACATTCCGTCAAATGTTCAAGTAATTACATGATGTTAAAATTGAAATAAATTTAAGTTTATTACATATTTGAAGAGTAGTAGAGCCCCTTGTGAAAGGGCTCATTCGAGGTAGTACTAATACCACCATACCTTTTTTATGCGCCAAGCTGTGTTCCGGTTTGAAGGCTATGTTTGCAGGTGAAATTACGGGCATGCGCTTACCAAATTTATGCCTCAAGTTGATGTCCTTTGTGGATGTGACCTACGCAGTAAGGCATTGTTATAGGCAAGATATGCACTTAATATCAGGTGGGCTACTTGCTTGTTCCATCTCCTAGTTGTAGAAAAAAAACTGTTGTAATGGCAGTCAGTTTGTCATCGCCCACGGTACATGTTTTATAAAATGATGTCTTACAAGCTGTTGATCAGATTTTTATAAGCAAGATATGTACTAGTGTAATAAAATGTTAATTAACGGTTGGCCGACATTATAATTAGTGATTTTACCGTTTGAGGGCAGCTGAGGCGCGGGTAATAATGGTAAATCGACGTATTGTGCGCGCGCCATTGTCTTGCGCAGGAGTTGCGCGGCTGTCTCAATGCTAGTCGTTGCCAATCGCATAAAAGGCCGAATCATATGACGCCTAGCGTTGCAATGTGGTTTCGATAAGACTAATAATATATGTTAAATTATAAGAAGGCTAAAATGTTTTACTATAAATTGTTATGGTCTCATTTTTATAGTATCGCAGCTGTTTATACGAAATATACATCTAAATTTGAAATATCGCGCGATGAAGACGTATTTCTAATTATTATTGTTTTAAGACCACAAAAGAAAGTAGGTACAAAAGCGGGATTAGTCATTGTGTTTTTTTTCTTTGTCAAACTTTAGGGAGTGCCTAGACGACAAATCTTATTTTAATATCTAGGAATTATGTTTCAATATTTCACGCCTCGCCCATCAATTACACGACTGAAAAGCGTTGGAGGAAAAGGCTTTTGCCAGAAAATCGGCATCGTGTCAATAAATTAACTAATTTAAGGACTTTAAAACTGATCAGCATAATCATTAATAATTAAATAAAGTATATTTTAATTACACTTTGAAATATTTTTTATTGTAAGGCCATATTTTATCCATATTTTTTATTGTTAGTGTTTTTTAAATTTTTATGAATTGTGTGGAATAAATTGCCTAGCCATAAAAACATATTTCAATGTGTAAATAAAATAGAAAGTTCAAGTAGTTACTTGTGAGATTTATTTCCTATTGATAGTGATTTGAAACCTGCCAACACACAACTAGTTTGCTTTAAGGTTTTAGTATGCTTAAATCTTAATTAGCCTGGTTTTGCTTTTTAAAAATACAAAAGATTGAGGTTTATACTCCTGTTAAAAAATCAAACAAGCCTATGCCGTTGGAATATCAAATGGTATATTGGATATTCCAACAAGTACTATATCAAAAAAAGTAAGTTTAAATAGCGTTTTAAATAATTATTAGTATGGATCATTTGAAACGCTATTTGAAATGGTCCTTCGGTAATCCGACTGCCTTGTTAATAGTATCTAAGCTTAGATTGTTCTTATTTATTTATAGATTCAGAACTGTCTGAATATTATCAGGCAAGAACATCCTATTAATTCAAGGAAATGGAGAAAATATGTTAAAATAAATCATTATTTTAGAAGATTTGATACTAACATATGTTTTTTTTTGTATTCCTGGCGAAGGCAAGAATGTAAAGTTTGAGTTGATTATAATTCGATTCCGAGGTATTAAATAGTGATTTATATATTGTATTCCTATCTTGAAAGAACTATATATACGATAAATTCAATCCAAGCCAAACTAAAACAAGCTAAGACAAAAAAGGTGAGTAATCTATAAGATAAATCTTCAAATTTTTGGTCCCCATATCTTTCTTTATAATCGGTAAAGTCTCAATTATACTACGTTCAAGCAACTGGTGAAGCGACAGAATATGGTCGGTTCTGACTTATAAAATCTGTAATTCTCATGATTGCCGATATAGTTCTCGTAAAGCCGTGAACGTCAAAATTTTGTGTCGGTCAACTTTCAAGTTATTCTCAAATAGTTTATATCAAACCAGGCCAATCGATGAACATAAGGAAATATTTTTATACAAGCTCAATAATTTGATATCCTCATACAATTCTTGAAACACCTTTATAATTCAAAGCAAACACGAGACGTGGTGAAACCCGAGCCTGCGGCGGCGGCGGTGGCGCGTTCATTGTCCAGAGACGCTAATTATATTAAAGACAATAGAAAATCATCAAAAAGGGTAATTAAAGACAATAAACTATGCCAGCCGACGGCCGGCGGCAAACGTAAAGTGCGAAACACCACAAATTGAATTTAAATAGGCACGTAGGTAGGATACATTGGTGAAGTCCTGACTGACTGACTTAATACTGACACACTAACTAGCTCTGACCAAAAACAGTGATTTGACTATACAATTACAATCACTGCTCACGTAATGTAGAATCATAAAACTTTAGAAATGCTTAGGAAAGTTCGAACGTATTGATGTGAAAAAATATTTATTGTGTCGTAAACGAAGTCCCTTATAGGTATGGACTAAATTTCTTCCAAAATAAATTAGGTACTCGCTTAATAATGAACAATAAGGCGTGAAATAGTCTACGTTAAGGTATCACAATCATTTAAATTCCAGCTTTTACTTGATCAAAATACCATTGCACTATTTGAATATTTTTATTTGATAGTTATAACTGCACATTATTGAAAAAACACAATCCCATGTAAACTGAATCTTATTTGATTCCATAAAACAAAGAAAATTCACATACGTTTATTATGATTTTTACGTTACAAAGTACCTGGGTTAGGAGTTAGTAACAGAGTAAAATTGGTATAATTTTTGACGACACCTGTTAGGTAGCCCAGCGAAAGCTACTGATCCGGAGTGGCACTGACAGATCGCACCGACTAAAATACCATCATAAGCCAGCCCAGGCCTCCGAGAATGATCTGTAGAGTACTCACCAGGAGGATGGTGCAGCCCTAGCGGCGGACCGGGCAGAAAGGCGGCCGCGACCGCTGCCTGAGCATTGAACGCAGCCGCGTACGCCACCCGGCTTGCCATTGACGCGGGCAGCTGGAACTGCGGCGTGTACGCAGCCCGGGGCTCCCGGGACTCTGACAGGTTGAGCACCCGGTCCCCATCTCTACTCTCGAAGTACCGCTCTCTGCTCTCCCGGCTATCGGATAGCCCCAGCAGCTCCTGAATCGCGAACGGGGAACGCTGCGGCGCCCGCGGCGCGCTGGCATTCGCGCTCATTGCTTGCATTTTTCTAGTTGTAAACTTTACTTTACATATCTTGAGGTTGAATTTTATCACAATTTTAGGCCGTTTAAATTCACTAAGTTTGAACACAGATTATATTAAAATCATAAGGCCAGTATGTAGTTATGAAAAACAGTTTGCAAATTTTCCTCTGTGGAAATTCGCGGAGACGATACGGGAAATGTGTTCGCGACGCGAGCGCTCTGCGCGGCGACCGAAGCGCTTCTGCCGGCGCCGCCTGTCGCCGACACGAGCCCCCGTGTCTCACGCCGGCCTCCACGACCGAACCAACCTAATTCGCCATCGCCACCCCTCGCGTGTCGCGTCCACCTACGACGTTATCGATCTGAGCCCCTTTCCGACACCTCCGGGCCGAAACGGAGCAAGAAGCCCTTGCGCGAGCGTCGCTTACGACCCTGCTTCTCTGCAGCTAGACCCCTCCCCCCGCGGGCGGGGCCTGCTAATAGCCAATCCGGATATTTTGTTACCGCACTGTATTGGCCAGATTTCTTCCCAGCGGCCACGCCTCTCGCAGGTTTCGTTGTGGAAAAAGCGACCTTATACCCGATTGCCGAAATCCTAAATTCTGAGTCGCGGTCGGTGGTTGATTTAATTTTGATTAATTATGAGAAATGAATAGGTTTGCGGTCGAGGGGGGCGCGGTGTTCGGACGAGGTATTATAAGGCAAGAGCCACATCAAGGCAGGTGGGAGATTTCAGCACTCCATGTGTTATTATGGGCTCGTCTCGATGGCTTCCTCTAGAGTATAATATGCCTCCGTAACGCATAATGCTCTTTTATCAATCATTGGTCGTTTGCAACCTGCCAGTAACCCTACCTGCCTGCCTCCTATTCAAACTACACAATAAATTACTGCACATGAAATTGATACCTGCCTGCTTTCATTGCAAGTCATGTAGGTGGGTTAAATAGTGTCACAATTATCTTATACTGCACTGGTGTGTTCTAGCCTTTACTACGTAGATCCATCTTGCAATAATAGTATCCATTAAATTGATTATTTGTAAGTATTATTACATAAAACCACAAAATAAAAAGGTATGCTTACATTTTTGCTATTTATTATAATATGGTTATGGTATAGAACGCTATTATATTAATTATGTATTGTATACTATAACTGTCATACCTACTGGTATAAAACATGTAACCTTTCAAGAAACTGTACTAAGCGTAGACAAACTTATTCTAACTATGTAGAAGTATTAGATGTCTTTATATTATTGCTACAGTATGAATAAAACTGACATAACCCCTAAGACTCTCTTTTTTGTATTTATTCAGGTAAGTAGGTATGTATATATTATAGTATACAAAACGAGTCTTTTAATTTACCTATCCAAAATTTTTATCATCCGCATGAACTAATAATGGCCCTTGGCTTACAAGTCAGCAGGCTTTGTTGAGTGGATATGTATAGATGTCAATAAAATATTTTTTTCAAAAATTTTAATCTTTACGAGTTATAAATTTCGTTATTTAGGCATTCATGTTGTGTAAACTTAAAACTTTGGAATATTCTTATTCCTACGTCTGGGAGACAATCGTTTTTTTTTTATTTTGGTTCGAGTATCTAAGCATTTACGAAAAATATATATTTAGAAACATGAATTAACATTTCAATATCAACTTTTTTGTTAAGTTCTAATAGTAAAATTGAATAATTTAAGTTTATAAATAATCATTTTGCTAAAAAAACATCTCAAAACTTCTATTCTTAGTATTTCTGATAATTTCCAATAAACAATAAAAAATATATAATTTTAATTTCTCAACTAACCGAAACTTACATCCGATAATGGATTTACTATGTGTTTATAAGTTATAAGAGTAATTATAAGTGTTTATAAGGTAACAATTTAATATTGATTACCTAGAAAGTTATTTTAAGATAAAACGAATAGTATGTAGGTAACTATTTTATATTCAAACACAAACACTGAATTATAAACATAAAAACGTTTATTGCACTAACTTTTTTTACAAACATAATAGTTTAATATAATAATTTTATATTAAGAACATCTCATATAAATTCAGACTTGCCACTATTAAACAGCTATAGGTATATTAGGACCTTTTGTCATTTTGTTGTTATTTGTTTGTGAATTATTCACTATATTCATTGAATCAGACTTTTATATGGATTATAGGCATTTTCAAATCAAGCTTTTATTAGAAAACAGTGAGCTGATTCAAATGAGCTCAAACACAGATATTTTACATTTCACTACCTTCTCATCAATCTGACTCATCAGATTACAGCCTCTGGGTGATCTAGTGGTTTGACCACCATGTGCGTCCGATCCAGAGGTTCGATTTTCAGGGGAGTACAATATATTGTGCTTGGTTTGGCTGGTGGTCGGATTTTGTTTGAGTCCGCCTGGCTAGCTACCACCATCTTACCTAATTCAGCCGCCATAATAATAATTCAAATGTCGGCCCAAGGACATCTCCATCGGCTCCACATTCCTGGACCATCCGAGGGGAGTACCTAACTTCACCTTTCTCGATCGCAACATCGTAAAATCAGTGACCAGGGCTTAACACGAACTCAATAAATAATGTGATTGACATTCTGTTTTTTTTTTTTATAATACTTACCAGCCTCCAACGTCACAATAATAACAATTCAAATAAAATTGTTGTGTCCCGGCATTCAAAGGTAAGATAGACAGTTCCTCAGTTTGTTGAGAATTCCGGGTGATGTGCGCCTCCACTTTCGGACTTATCTCAACTTGTTACCAGGTGAGATACAGGCCTAGAGCATCCCCGTCGTACAATAAAAAAAAACGTTTAGATTGACAGTTGAGGTTAATTTGTATGAGGGATACGGCGACCTGCTGGTTTTCCTATTTCTAATTTAATATTGGACCGATCTGTAAACTCAGAATACGTGCAGAACCGCCTTTTATTATATTACTACGGAACATTAAATTTATTTTCGATAATTCGATAATCGATAAATTTTAGGTATTTTTGCTTATTTTTGCGTTACAGTAGTTTTTTTTTTATATTCCGTATCTAAAATTGTAGTCAGTATTGCCGATAACACATGATTATACGTCGGCTGATAACCATAATTGATTGTATTTTTTAATTTTTTGAATAGATTTGCGATACTGCCGAACTACATTATTTTTAAGTACATATAAAAAAAATACCAGCGAAGATTTCCGGTAGTGTGAGTAACAACAAAAAGACAAAGACAAAATGTATTTACTCTTATTGTATAGAGTAGGTCTGTGGTGTCAAATCAACTGAAGAGATAACGATTTTTTTTTTTTTTTATTGTACGACGGGGAAGCGCTTGGCCTTGAACTTACCGGGTTGTAATGTTCCAAGTTAAGATAAGGCCGATGGTGGAAGCGCACTTCACCCGGAATCCTCAACAGAGTGAGGAACTGGCTATCTTACCTCTAATTGCCGGAACACAACAATTTAGAATTGTTATTATGGCGACAAATTTAGGTAAGATGGTGGTAGCTAGCCAGGCGGACTTAAACAAAGTCCTACCACCAACCAAACCAAGCACAATATGTGCCCCCCGTGGGAATTGAACCCGGGACCTCTGGTGTGACACCGGTGGAAACGGTGACACCGAACCACTAGACCACAGAGGCGGTAAATATATATAGATATATATATATAGAAATTATAGAAAATATATAACAGCTTTCAAGTTTTTATCAATCTAAAAATATTAAAAAACAAATTTTCGATGTCTCAGATGACTTACGAGCAAAAATTAATTACCATTTCATTTGATCACATAAAACTTTAAAAAGCAGTTTGTGAAAAAAAAATTAACATGTAGATAATTTGCAAACTCCAAGCTAGGTTTTTAAGCTCCAAACAAGCCAAGTAGGAAGCACATGTAAAATTATAAAACACTCATCACTATACAAAATTATTGATATACATTTATAATACTAATTTATTCAATAAAAACTAACTATGTAGGTACAGAGGAATCATTATATATAATCATTTATAATCAAGTACCTAAATAAGTACAAGTAATTCTTTAATAACAACTAATCATTTCATAACCCATTTATCATTTTTATAAAGGACATCATTCACATGTCACAGGTATCAAACCCAGGGATCCCAAGTTTAATCCCGCAATACCCCAGGGGGGTACAAATTTGTGCTTGGTATGGTTGGTAGGACTCGGTATTAGTCCGCCTGGCTAGTTATTACCATCTTACCAAAGTCGGTCGCCATAACGACAATTCTAAATTGTTGTGTTCTGACATTTAAAGAAAAAATAGCTAGTTCCTTAGTCGATTTCGGTTATCGGTATCATAAGTTGACATCAGTGCCCTTATTCACGAATTGTTACCGTCTGCCCCACGAACGACCCCCATGTGGTGGCAGACGGTAACACTTATGGCTATCTGCCCCCACGTATGAACAGTGGGGGCACACTGACAAATCGTGTCTTAACGCGCCCGCGTTAAGTTTTTTGCCCATATCTTTTGAATGTATTATATATCTATTTAAATCAATTCAAAATTTTGAACATGCAGGGATTATATTAATTCTCATCATTTGTTACTTGGATTTTTTTGACACTAGAGCAGGTTTTGAGAAATATTGGTGATAAGTGAGACGACAAGATTTTTGGCTTGTGTCGTTTGAAAGAGTATCGACTGCACATTGATAAAATATATATTTTACTTTCGATTAGGGGTGGTTTTGGTAACAAAGAGGCGTATTAAGGGGTTAAATCGCTTGGTATGTATTGTAGGATATACTGTTAAAGGGGATTGAATTGACAATTAACTTTCTTTTGATTTGCTGAAATCACCCCTGTATTTACATTCAGGGTTGCAAAGGGGTAAATAAGATTGAAGTCTTGAAAATGTGTTAAAACATTTATCATATGAAATAGGGGTTTAGACTGATTTCAAAATAAGTTTACTTTTGCCCTTATTAGTGGTTTTTATGATGAAAGGGCAAAGGATGATCATCAGGTCTTGTAAGATAAGAGAGGGTATTAGAAATTTCAATAGGGAAGGGTGTCGATAAAATCTGAGAATTACTTTTGTGGTTACATTCAAGGATTTTGCGCATTTTCCATACCACAGTAAATCATTGTCCACTACAATGCGAAAAGAATGTCCTCTTTAACGGTAAGGTACGGCCGTTATCACCACGTTAAGCAGACAGATTGGTGCTCACAGTTACGTTTACACAAGATTTGTTTACACAAAGAAACAACTAACACAAAACAAAGCTACTGCCTTTTTGGTTGACTTTACGACATCCGTGGACTAGAGGGGTAGATTTATAAACCACGACAACTAAGGCAACAGTTTTGAGAGCACTTTTCAAAACGACATCAACCTTTGTTTCATGTTTGTAAGGATTTAACATTATGTTAGCAACAAGAGAGAGCTTCCAACACTCAGGTGATTAAAGAGAGTTCGACAAAATAGTGTTTAAGTAAAGTGAGAAAGGTTTATGTAATGGAAACACTTTTATCGATTGTGAATTACGTTTTATTTGAGAAATAATCTCCGGCAAATACCATACATCACGAGATCTCAGTTCGGGGTGGACTCATGCAGTTTTTCAATTCAATTTTGAAAAAATAGCATATCGTATGGAAAAAATAACAAAAATCTATTAGAATAACATATCGTATAGATTATATTTTTAGCTTGCCAGCGAAGTGTTATTCTTTTCATCCTTTCGTCGTTGGAGTCGTTGTTGGGTACTATAACCCAACAACGACTCCAATTATTAAATGCTCTTCAAAATACACATATACTTCTAAAATTCCTAAACACAATCGTTAAGAAAGATTTTTAGACAGCAATACGTGTCAGAAAGCCATTTTAGTTAAATTGGATTTTAGTCTACCAGCAACATTAATTTGAATTTTAAATGCTCCTGATATACAGAAAAACTTCAATAAATCATATGTATATCAACAAAAAATTCTACAGAAAGTCAATTGTCAATAAACCTAGATTATTAAATCTATGAAATTTAATAAATTAGTTGTAAACACAAAGTCATGATTGAACTTTGTGCTCTAATATTTTTATTTATATTTTTACCATAATTAGTTGCGATCCAAAGGATCTTATCATTAAAAGCAGCAACTAAACAATCGTTGCGCCGACAGATATTAAATTTTATTATATGTGTGTATCATATTGTATATATACGATATTATTATGTATTAGGTAGATACCCATATAAAATATATAGGTAGGTACTTGGTATCTATTTCTATATGATTATCATATCTCAACTAAATAATACCTAGGTAGTCGATATTACACATGGGATATCTGGAAGAAAATGCTTCACAGCATAATGTTCAGTCGTGTACTTATTCCTAAATAAGTTCAATAAATGAATTTCGTTCTGGTTATCTACCAATATTCAAAACATTATTCAGAATCTAATTGAATTAAAACTTAACTGTCCATAAAAAATATGTCGAATAATACAAACATTAGGCGACACAGGCTAAGAGGGCTTCCAGGCAACCTTACAGGCAGGCATATATCTCTATATCTATTTTTTCGTATACTGAAATACTAATTATTTTTGCTTGGCCGGAACTCTGTGTTTTTGGTTCAAAAGCTTAAAAGTTCACGAGTCATTTTCACGGCCATGGAAATAATGTAGGTATCACATAGGAAACCTACTAATTTACATCCGAGTCACGCCAGCGAAGCCAAGGGCAAAAGCTAGGTGTTGTATGATTTTTGAATATATAAATCTACAATTATACTTAGTTGATAATTGAAATAAGGTTGGTTTGACTATGTTTTGACTCCATAGACTGTATTGAACATTTGTTTGTTGGTAAACAAAGTCTGATAGGAATCGGTACCACATACCTATTAGCTATGAATATTTGTAAGTAAACAAAATTTTACAATGTAAAAAATAACTATATTCATATTGTTGGTAATGCCGTAGGTAGGCTATGCGGTAAAACCTGGGGAAGAACTTAAATATTTGTAATAATTGAATTAATGTAAAAATATTTTTAATAATGCCTTTGTTAAATTTATGACATGTTTTTCATAGAAAAACTAACAAAAATTAAAAACAGTGCAAAAACCAAAATTAGAACGTTCAAAAATGAGCAAAACCTCCGCTATTCAAGTGCAGAGCTGTCAAAGATGTTGTCAGAACAAAAGCACCAGAGGGCGTATCGCATTCGTGCTGTCGCCTTGATCACAACACGGGCTTTGTGCGAACAACGTAACGCGAGACCGACGGACAATATCTCACGAACACGGACGTCACGCGTCAATACTGACAACCTATTGACCGAAATGAGATGATAGTAAAATATAATAAAAAGAGGATTAGGACTGAAATGCACAAAGAAATCAATGAGAGAACTTGTTCAATGGGGTGAAAAGAAAAACTAGCTTTTTATAACGACCAGAAGCAGCACAATCAATAGTACCCTGTGCTTACCTACTTTATGAGTCTGTGGTACCTACATTTTATGACAGTTGCGTTTGAGCGGTTTTTTAAGCTTGATTTATTTTTTTAATTAGTGATTGATAGCGGAGCGTTTGACTACCAGCTCACTTGGAAAATAAGTAAAGATGTGGCCAAAAATGGAGCTTGTCTAAAAGAAACCTTTTCACTCTGGACTTAAAGTCTCCAAAACTGCTTCGTAAAACAGACGAAGGCAAAGAGTTTAATTCCAACAGTGGAAACTAAGGGCTGTTTATGTGATATGATCTGTGTCATTTTTATACTATAAATAGCGGTATAGTATTATTTTGCCTTCTCAGAGCGCGCAAACATTTTAAAGCGTAAAACACTTGCTTGTAAGAAACTTAGCTGGTGTCGAGAAGCTGTGCCTTTGGCAAGTGACCATAACATTCCACAAAATATATTTTTCAGACAAGTTTTCGTAGCATAGCTACGAAACGTAGGAACTTAAATTGTATTCCGTTTCAAAGACTTAAACGCGCTTCACCGTTCCTTTTATACCTATCTATATAATCATATTTCATTTTACCATCCACGAGTTAGTAGGTACTAACTACTACCTTTCCAAATCAAATCAAATGATTCAGTTTTTTTTCCAGTAATCAATCATTTCGTGTTTGTGACGGTCCATAGGTAACCCCCGACAGCTTCCCTTGAATATAGTTAAGTAGTTGAATTGTGAAAGTGTCAGTATTTACTTAATTGTAGGTAGTTGTAAAAAAGTGAGTAAAAATTAGGTGTTAGAATTACAGGGCAGGACATTCATTTCATACAGTGCCATCTTTTTTTTTTGTTCGATGGGATAGCGCTTGGCCTTCATCTCACGTGGTTACAAGTTGAGATAAGGCCGAAGGTGGAGGCGCACTTCAACCGGAATCCTCAAACAACTGAAGAACTGGTTATCTTACCTCTAAATACCAGAATACAACAATTAATAGAAGGCGGACTTAAACAAAGTCCTTTCACCAAACCAACCAAAATATTGTACTCCTCCTGGGATTCGAACCCGGGACCTCTAGATCTGAAATCGGTGGCTAGATAACAGAGACGGTTCTAGCCTAAGCCCCAAACTAAGCATAGCTCGTAATATGGGAACTAAATAAACACCAATTTTCTTATTCTATGTAAAATCTCTCAGAATAAGCAAACTGAAATGGCAATGGGCAGACCACAGAACCAACACTATGGAGTAAAGGCATGGCAACCACGATTAAACACGAAACGGAGTGTGTGAAGACCCCCTATAATAGACCTCGAATAGACCGACGACACTGTGGCGGTCGCGGGGAGTCGATGTATGTAGGCCAGGATTGCTATTTGTGGCGTCAACTGGGGGAAACTTATGTTCAGCAGTGGACGAATGTGGACTCGAGTTATACTTCGTACAATCGAAAGAGTAAGAAGGAGTTTTAGAGTCCCTTGCGAGAGAGTTTGTCCGGGGAGGTACTATCACCATACCTATTTGAAGGGTATGGTTGTCGGTGAAATTACAGTCTCAAGTTGACTGGTGCAATGTCGTGCCGTGTAGGCTATGTTCTTTGTGGATTTGACCTACACATTAACTTGCATTGTTATAGGCAAGAGATGCACTCAACATCAGGTGGGGACACTTGCTTGTTCCGTCTCCTAGTTGTATAAAAACGAACTATCTCTGGTCTATCTTGGAAAAAAAATGACACAAAACATGTTTTTTTCATCCCTCTCCATAATTATGTAGGCTCTATCCAACAATTAATGGGCTGTTGATGATGATGTGAACATACTTGAACTAATTTAAATGAAAAATGCTTTGTTTGGATCTCTTCCACCATTCCCATTGTTAGCTAAGAATTGTATTTTATGTTTTTAACGGTACTCAGGAATCCAACTGCTTCCCTTGTAGGTAAATAGTTACTTACAAGGAAATTCGTATTTTAGGTAATTAGATTACATTATAGGTGATTAATTGCTGTCTTTCATTTGGTAAAAGTACAGATATAGAAACTGTAGGTATCGTTTTGTAAACAAAAATCTTTCTTTTTAATCTTGATGTTTCTAGCCATTTGGGAAAATGCCTTACAGTAGAAGTCAATCTAGTTCATCTCGTCACATCCGGGTCTTACAACCTTTAAGCCCCGGGACTTACCGGGGCTCTGTCAGGAACCTATTCTATAGTCTTTTTCCCATGTCTGACTGATGTGTGGTTTATTTTCATTGTACGACTAGGAAGCTTCAAGGTAAGGCCTTCATCTCTGTAAGCTATGCTAAGGCCGAATATGGAAGTGCACTTCAACCGGACTCCTCAACAGACTGAGGAACTGGCTATCTTATCCTTGAATTCCGGAACACAATTGATGTTATGGCAACAGACTTAGGTAAGATGATGGTAACCAGGCTGACGTAACCAAGTCCTACCAACCAAACCAACACAATATTGTACTCTCCTGGAGATCGAAGCCGGGACCTCTAGATATGAAACCAGTGATCGAATGTGTACTACTAGACCACAGAGGTGACTAAATTCCCTCGATCAGAAGGGAGCGACCACAATGCTTCCGGTACCATTGGATAGATGAGCAGTGTGCTGCATGGTTCACGAGCTACTCGCTAGAGTACCAAGCTGCTGGTATACAGCTGCTTGGCAGCAAGACCTTCCGTAATTGGTCCTGATCTCGATCAGATATAGTGTGCCTGTCGTATAACCTAACGGATTGTAGAGAGCCACTTTATAATAATGCATTGTAGGTACCCCCGTATGATAGGATTATGCAGAAAAATCTACAAGCTAATAAGTTTTATAAATCTGTTGCTCCTATATTTCAGATGAGTTGGGTAAGTAATCCTATTAATCATTAGATGATTCAAATGTAAATTTTATGAGGAATAATATTTTGACAAAACATATGTTTTTTTTTATTTCAAACGGTTTTCTGGCCGCCGCACGTACAGAGCTGCGACATAGACGCTCACTCGAAGCCTATTGGATAATGATGGCATGGATAACCTATATTAATTATCTGTTTCTCTTCTATTCAAATACAAGAGAAATATTAAATGTGCACGCTCTGAATAAACAGCGTTTTTTTAAGATAAGCTAAATAGGTACTTTTGAACAGACTTGTTTCATAACGTATTGTGAAACACGGGTTTGGTCGCAAGATTGAGTGAATGCGCTTCCACCTTCGGCCTTATCATAGCTTAACACCAGGTGAGATGAAGACCAAGCGCTTGCACGTTGTATAAATAACAAGAACAGAGATTGCACTTCTATTTGTATCAAGATAAAAGATAACTTTATATAACTATAAAGAAAATAGCACAGAGTTCAGTGTTAGATAACGAATGTTCGTGCCTCATAATTTCTAAAACATACCAGATATAAAATATCTCAACAAATAACAGACAAATATTATGACAGCCCTGCACAGAGTCAGGGCCACCACCGATTCGCACCACACTACTTTTTATTGAGTGTCCCGGGTTTCACCCCACCCCCCTGGTACCGTGGGGTGCATAATTGCACCCCCTGCCACCTATGTAACCTATGAGGGAACGTCGTTATAGGCATTTTGTATCGTTTTTTGTTGGCTATTTCTACGACGTTGAGTCTTGCATTTTATAATGTTGGTTACCTTGCAGTTTACAATAATCCCTTCCAACGCAAATCAGAACTAGATGATGATGCGCGATAGGGGTTTCAACATTGCGAATTCGGTAACAAATATCTTCAGAAAAGTTTGATTATTGATATAAACATGTTTTTTTAATATACAACATGGAGAGGGATAGGAACAAAGCATGGCAAGCAGCACACCTGATAGTAAATGCAACTCTTGTCTGTAACAAATCCTAACTGATCCATATCTACAACTTCACCTTTATCAAATTGAGGCATAAAGGAGTTCAGCCCCGTGTGCCCGTAATTTCACTGGCCCTTCAAATCGAAACACGTCAACGCTTCTTGGTAGTTGGAAGAGGTATGGTGATAATACTTACCCGGAGAGCCCTTTCCCAAGGATCTTTACTACCCGTCAAAATTTATGTTTTAATTGTGATAAAGTCGCGGGAAATCGATGGATTAAGGTCGCCTTCATTCATCAACTTCTCGCAACTATTAGAAGTGTATAATATTGCTGATATTGCTAGTATAACATCAGTTTGGGGAAGACATAATTATGTTCAGCAGTGTGTTTCAAAAAATTTTATGTTACATAAACAATTACAATTATATGACGCTTGCCTATTCACTGACACTTTACAGTTATACATAGATATGGTTTTTAGGGTTCTCCGATGACAAAAAGAATCAAAAAAGATCACTCGCGTGTCTGTCTGTCACTCCCATTTTCTACTACCTGAAGGAAGGAGTTCAAATTTGGTACATAATATATAATTTTGTGACGTCATCATGCATAAGAAGGGTAAATAAATTAAATCAAAATTTAGGGGATTGTTTTTGGGGGTGTGAAACAAAATATAAAAAACGGCTCAATTAAATCGTGAAGCATTAAATGAAAGTCTCGAAAAATCAATTATTTTTAATCATAACTTGCATAATTTTAAAGCATTTGAAGAAAATAGACGAAATTTACTATCTCTAGTTTATCTCAAAAATTACGAAGCCCTTTTGAAAAAAAAAATCAAAATCGATAGTGATTACAAATGGGTTTTAAAATTCTGCGGGCATCAAAAATGAATATTCATGTAATGTTGTAAATTGTGTTGTATGTTTTCGAACCATTTCTGTAAAAACGTTTGGACTAGTGAATATAGTACCAGACAGACCTTTGAGGGAGGCAAGTTCAAACCGCGGCCCGTCGTTTTTTTGTTTTCTATTTTCTTTTAACACTAGTTTTATTATATGATTTTCTAACAAGCCTCAGCTCAGTTAGTAGTAACTCGCCCTCTGCGCTGTAGGCTGTGGGTTCGATTCCCACCCAGGACAAGCATTTTCGTGATGAATATAGATGTTTGTTCTGTGTTCGGGTGTTGTATCATATAGTACGTATGTATTTATAAAAAATATTTAAGTATTCTACTCGTAATCTAGTTCCTATATTACAAGCTATGCTTAGTTTGAGGCTAGATGGCGCTGTGTAAAATTAATGGCCTGTAATATTTAATTACCAGCTAAAGCTCCTTTTTAGGGATATATACTTACCTACAAGTAGAACGGAAGCCTCTTCACGTGAGTCCAACTCGAACTAGACCGGTTTATTTAATAATAGCCGCTCGTGGAGATTGTATTTGTGGCAATGATAATTTAAAATGTGATATTTTGTAAATTTCCTAAACATGAAACCAGGAGTGAATTTTAAATTGGCACTTGGGTTTAATTGAAATAATCGGATATAGTTATTATGTGTCTGTGGTGCGTTACTATTTCAAAAAAACTAATCAATCAAATAAAAACAATCCAAAAATACAATATATTTTTTCTTGTTTTAAGAAATTTATGCCAAAAAACGTTTGTACTGGTAATAATCAGCGTTACTCCATGGCCTTCATAACTAAGAATAACCACCGTAATAGAAAATAAACAGTTATTTATGTAACAACACAAAAATACATAGCACTTCGCAGCATAGTAAATATTCTTATTTACCGACTTATAGAAATGTGTATAATAGTATATTGAGAGCTAAACGCATTACTCGACGTGTACCACTCCATTATACGGAATACTAATGACAGGGCGTTGATTAAAAAACCTAAGTTGGGGGGCGTGGCAACCCTACCCCCGCGGCGTAGGGCTGTCACTCGTCACTTTTGGATTTATTTAAGCACACGAGTACAAATTACTTACTTTACTAACATTTTATAAACACCACACATTCATTAAATTTAACAAGCGCATAGCGCAGTTGGTAGTAGCCTTGCCTTCTGCGCTGTAGGCTGTGGGTGCGATTCCCACCCAGGACAAACATTTGTAAGATATAGATGTTTTTTCTGTGTTTGGGTGTTGTATATTGTATGATAAGTATGTATTTAAAAAAAACAATTTAAGTATTCTATCCGTAATCTAGTTCCCATATTACAAGCTATGCTTAGTTTGAAGCTAGATGGCGCTGTGTGAAATTAATGTCTTGTTATATTTATTGATTTATTTTATTAATAAGTTTAAAGAAACAATTGGGCATGTTGTGTATCTAAGTATATATTACAATGCTAAGATAAATCGTCGGACCCTTTTGCAAGTATTGGAGTGTGAAGCTTGGCATAGCTAAAGTTTCTACGGAAGCTTTTTTTTCGTTAGGATACCGACCACTGGAACATCATCATCATCGTCAATCTATAGCAGTCCACTGCTGGTCATACGTCTCTCCCAAGTTTCGCCACCAAGCCAGGTCTTCAGACCGTCATCGCTCCATTGTTCTGGTGATCATCCAACACTATATTTATTATTTGTTTTTTACGACCATGCTTCTAGTTTTTTTTTTTAGTACGACGGGGATGTGATCTTACCTGATTTTTCAAGCTATGAAAAGCCGAAGGTGGAAGTGCACTTTACCCGGAATCCTAAATATACTGAGGAACTGGCTATCTTACCTCTAAATGCCGGAACACAATAATAAAATAATTATTGTTATGGCGCCAGAATTTCGTAAGACGGTGGTAGCTAGCCAGGCGAAAAACAAAGTCCTACTACCAACCAAACCAAGCATAACATTGTACTCCCCTGGGGATCGAACCCGGAACCTCTGGATCTGACACCGGGGGGCTAACCACTAGACCACAGAGGCGGTCAAATATAAGGTAGGATTTCTATAAAAAGAAGTAGTTGAAAAATTAAGAGAAAGGATATCATAACTCCTCTATTTAGTAATAGTCACCATCATCGTTTCAACCCACATACTACACTGATGAACATAAGCCTCCCACAAACAACACTGCTAATAGAGATCCTGAGACTCATCCATCCATGGACCTTTCATCCGTTTCTTTTCGCATTTGAGAGATAGATTTGTACCCGTTTCAATGATAAATGATAAATGAATTTATGTCTGTAGATCTAGGTAGGTAACAATGGTCTTATAATCTGTCTTAAGAAGTATCTCTATAGTCTTGCCTAATACGGCTTTGTTACTTTTAAACAGATCTTGGATTCCACCTAAAAATAGGCTACATTATGTATCCAATATTATCAATCTAGTTGAAATTAAATGCTTACATTTTCCATAGTGGTTCCACCGACTCAACAACCGATATAATTTAGAAAATATATGCATATATTTTCAAATATATTGTAATTATTTGTTAGATGTAGCCCGAAATTGTGGAAAATTTCTCATTTTAAAATACACGATTTGAAAAATATTTTTAACCAATATGTAAAACGCGTAGCTAAAGCAAGCTAATACCAAGGAACAAAGTTATTAGACAGCTAGACAGCTGCTGCCCCCTCAGCACGGGATAAAATTTTTGTCCTCTGTTTTTATCCACCATCGGGAGACAAAATTCTCTCAGAGGTGGATAAAAACAGAGGACAAAAAAATTATCCCCTCCCCGTGCTGCCCGGGGCTGGGGGGGCTAATGTGAACTTGTACCTATGTCATAACACTAATTGAAAATACCATACAAATAATTATGAACCTTGGACTAGTTTTAGTGCAATTATTTTCAAGTAAGTATACATTGTGATAGCTGATTCAATTTGAACAAGATGGTATCTAAAACTATCACGATTTGATTTATTAGAAAAATATTGTCCATGCACCAAAAAGTCATTGGTTCGTCCGGTGGGAATCGTATCCACGATCACCAAATCTATTTAAAACTACCATTTATCTGTAGTTACGAAGTAAGAGAAAGAATCATGCTATGGAACTCACCTATGGAGATATCTATGATGTGACCCCACGCTCTATATACCTAGGCCAAGCCGACGCTGCGCAGACGCATGACTTTACAAGTCAACTTACAACTTACAAGTATTAATGAATACAATGCAGTGGTCAAAATTCGACCATATTTTTATTTTCCTCAGTATAAACTTTACCTATGCCACATTTCAAACTACTTCGTGCGCGCCAAAAGTTTTCTCTTGCCAAATTGTACCTACCTAGAAGCATTTACTCGTACCGAGACAAGACGGGTGAACAGAAAGTGTACGTAGGCTTATTTTATCCGAATATTTTTACCCCTTAGTGCGCATTCAATACCTATTAGGATATTGAATGTGATTGCTTTTATACATTGTAATAACGCTCGTCGCCAATTCCCATGGAAGGACGATGGTGGTATAAATGATAATGGAGCTCTTTCTCTCTAAACATTCTTAAGTCTAGTAGAAAACCGATAAACATGCAGCCATTAAATGGTATCACAAGGTATTATTTTTAAGCTAATAACTTACCCTTTTCATGTAAGCGAGTAAAATATCACTATAATCTCACTGAAATCACTGAAACTATAACTCACAATAATCACGACGCCATGCCGACTGGCAGTCAGCAAATCGAGAAACAATACATCATCGGCCGCCATATTAGCAATCAAGTCGGGCTTTTGTTTCGCGCCGGCCAATAATTAGTGGTGGGGAGAGGACAGCCAATAAGCGGCCAGTGCGATTGGCGAGATCCGCCGCGGGCGACGGTCATTGGCGCTCACTCGACGTGCATTCTCAATTCGTATTAAATTGAGGCGCACGGGACCTAATTTAATTGGATTGATTGGGCATTCAGCTGGCTAGGGGTTAAAAGATGGATTTTAACAATACTCTCTGATTATTTCAATTAGTATTTCATCGTCACGTCATTATAAATGGAAGCGAAGCTGTTACAATAAACAATCAAGCTCACAGATTTACATTAAACCATTCAATGTTGCTTAAGCTGTCTGAAGTTTAAAGCTGCCTAAAGATGCTGAAGCATAATCCTAAAACAATAATGTCAAATCTACCTTCTGTTCCGAATCGCACACAAGGAGAAAGGCAAGAAAAAAGAACCTTGGTTGTTCATTTTTCGTAATCCATTCGCTAGTAAGTAGTATTTTACGGGTAGGTACGTAACCTTTAAAATATAGGTACTAGGTATAGAAACAGGTCATAATATTCGTAAAAAGAATTCACGTGCTTCAGTGGGCACGTCGGTCCCGTGACAAACTACCTGCATAATATATATTTTTTTTATTGTACGACGTGGCACCTCCCCGTCGTATTTCCTTGGCCTTTAGGTCACCTAATTTTCAAATAATAATAAGGCCGAAGGTGCACTTCACCCGGAATCCTATAATAAACTGAGGAACTGGCTATCTTACCTCTAAATGCCAGAACACAGCAATTAATGTTATGGTGACAGAATCAGGTAATATGGTGGTAATAGGCGGACTTAAACAAAGTCCTACCACCAACCAAACCAAACACATTTTTTTTTTTAGAATATAATAGTTTATTTCTATCTTATAAAGTATTAATACGTAAAATAAATCTAAAACTTACTACTGGCTAAAATATGGAATGCGAACATAGGTGGTTTAACAACAGTAGCAAATTAAACATAGATGCGTTTTTAAAATTATCGCGATTATTATACATAAATAAATAAAATAAATAAATAAATATTACAGGACATTAATTTCACACAGCGCCATCTAGTCCCAAACTAAGCATAGCTTGTAATATGGGAACTAGATTAGGTACGGATAGAATACATAAATACTTTTTTTTTTTGTAAATACATACTTATCATACAATACAACACCCAAACACAGAACAAACATCTATATTCATCACACAAATGTTTGTCCTGGGTGGGAATCGAACCCACAGCCTACAGCGCAGAAGGCAGAGCTACTACCAACTGAGCTGTGAGGCTTGTTATACATAATTAATAACAAAAACTAAACAAACAACAACAAAGAGTCTACCCGTGACCACAGCCGTTGTAACACGGTCGAAACTGTCGGGAATATAAAAAGGTACCTACGCGATGAAGACCCGTTTTTGTTATTAATTATAAACATAGATGCACGTCTAAGTAAGACCATAAGTATTGTACTCTATATAGAAACTAGGACTAGATCCTATTGAACGAATGCACTCAAATGCGAATTTCTCCCTACAAAACAGGCTTTAAAGTTAAAATAATAGTATCAATTTTCAGTCAGTCAGGGATAACAGCTAAGTAGCTATATTTATAACCATCACATCAGAGCATGATCTCATCGCCTTGTCTAAATAATGAGACCAATCTGCCGCCGCCGCGCCGGGCGGCCACAATATACAACCTGAAACAGTACACCAACTTTTTGCTTACTACTTAGACTAGAAGATCGGAAAAAGCACAGTGTAGCATAACTATTAGCAATTATCACCTGCTCGTGACAAATTTATGATTTCCATTTCAATTTAGTTAGGTACTCATGATACACTAATTTAAACGTTGGATACTAACAATAAAAGACTTTCGTATTATCATAATGACGCTGTGTAAAATTCATGTCCTGTAATGATAATAAATAAAATAAATTTTAAAAATTTACCAACTATCATTGGTAACGGATGCATAAAATAAACATAAATATATATATAATTGGGAAAATGAGGCATTCCGAAGTTAAATTATGAAGTAGTAAATTAAGAGTTTTCATGACGAAGAATTCGTCCCAATAATAATTTGCTAAATTTCACACGTGGAAAATTAAGAATTTGGAACTAATCGTCGACATCATCTAAACAAAAGTCAATCGAATTCTTAAACAATAAAATATAAATAAAAATTTTGTAACGGCATTGTAGAGGTACAGAAACGACCGCGATAAATTGCAAACTGACTCAGTAGATGACTTCCCACTTGATGATCTTAGGATATGGTAACGGGCGCGGGAATTCGATGGATAGAGGTGTCTCAGTCACCAAATAAAGTAAAGTAATGTGTGTCGAGAGGTACGTCGGTAACTGATAAACACGTTAATCGGATTCACGATTTTAAGAGTAGTACCTAGAGCTTGTGAAAGGGCTCGTCCGGGGAAGCTACCACCAAACCTTCTTCGGCCGCCAGCACTACTGTGTTCCAGTTTGAAGGAATGAATGAATTAATGAATGAATTAATGAACACTTTATTGTACACAGAAGTAATACTATAGAACAACAAAAAACATTTAGTAATAATATAACTGCATGGTTTCTAGTGAAATTACAGGCATGTGAGGCTTAATACCTTTATGCCTCAAGTTGACGGGTTCAATGCAGTGCCGCGAAGGTCATGTTCTTTGTGGAAGTGACCTACGCAGTAAAGCTCTGTTATAGGCAAGAGATGCACTTAATATCTGGTGGGCTGCTTGCTTGTTTCATCTCCAAGTAGTTTATCAAAAAAAGCGGATCTGATATGTCTCGATTGCTTGATGGGACAAAATTTAAAAATCAAGAGTATTATTCTGCCCCTATCCCACACATAGGCGAGGTTTGCACAGCACGTTCTTCTCTTCTCTCTCCCCTGTCATTCTTCAACTCAGCATCCACTACATTCACATGAGTCACTCACACAATCCATCCACCTCTTCTTTGGAATACCCCTACTCCTACGTCCATTCACATAACATGATTTTAGTTTTGTGACTTTTTTTTATTATACCGTGAGGAGGTTCTCGGCCTTCATTTCACCTGATTTTCAAGTTATGATAAGGCCGAAGGCGGAAGCGCAATACACTTGGAATCCTCAATAAACTGAGAAACTGGTTACCTTACCTCTAAATGCCGGAACACAACAATTACAGAACTGTTGATAAGGCGACATAATGAGGTAAGACGGTGGTAGCTAGCCAGGCGGACTTAAACAAAGTCCTACCACCAACCAAATCAAGCACAATATTGTGCTTGGTTTGGTTGTTTGTGCTTGGTTATTGTGGCCATGTTGCTAAAAAAATATCTGTTCATACCACGCTAACGAGGAGTAAGTACTATACCTACTCCTAGTTATTTTCGTCACTGACGCGGCTCTACTTTTAGACATCATCTGATTACCAACTCGTTTCTTATCTTATCCATACTTGTCACTCAAATCAGTCTCTTTTCATCCGTCTTTTTCATTGGCCAACATTCTTAACCATACAAAAAGACAGGTCAGATAAATCAAGAGACACGCATCAATTAATAACTTTGTAAGCTTAGCTTTCATAATACTAGGAAAGATAGAACATAACTTCGTTGAATATGAACTCGCAAATTTAAATTTCATAGATATTGCTCTATGCAAAATAGAAAAGAGATTGCATCATAAGCAAGCTTCTTGGATAATCAACAAGCATCATAGCTGAGCGGTAGAGCTCTGACTTCCGCGCTGTAGATTGTTGATTCGATTTATATGGTAAGTAGGTATGTATTTACAAAAAAAAGTATTGAAGTATTCTGTTCGTAATCTAGTTCCCATATTACACACTAAATTTAGTTTGGGGCTAGATGGCGCTGTGTGAAATTAATATCCCATAATATTTGTTTAAATATCAAACGATAAGATGCTGCCAAACTATATCAACGCTGCAGGAGTTTGCGCAAGAATGGTTTGCACCCTCTTTCCGCGGAAGCTGACGGCAAAAGAGTCTCGCCATGAGGTTTATAGACCGTAGGAGTCCGGCATAACCATATAACCTTTCATAACGCTAAGAATGAATCATAAATGTTTTCGTTGAGTTTCACTTTCATAAATACACGGTGTTATATAGACGCAAAAAATATCAAAACCTTTCACGCCTATCATGTTAAGACTACACATTAATTTGGGTACCTACATTGCACTGCTGTAGCCTGGCAAAATCCAGTTAGCATTTGTCTTGTACAATGGTTATCGCACCAACCCCGCAATCACCTACTGAGCTGATACCCTCTAGTCTAGGGGTACAATCAATAAACACCCTTCCGGGACATGGCAGTTTACATAACTGAACGTCCATATTGTTAGATTACCTATATAATAGCACGCGAGTCAAAATCCATTGCAGACCCCAATTACGATTGCTAGAAAGAAGGTACACAGGGAGATCTCTTGTCAAGAGTTTTTTTTTTTTTGTTTTTATAATATTTAATTAATGATTTTAACTAGTCGTTCGCCCCGAACTGAAATCTCTTGATGCCTGGTTTGTCTTAGGTATTCAACCACGGAGATTATTTTTTACCAAGAAAGTATTTAATTAATTAATTAGCAAACGATAAGTGTGCTTTCATTACACCTTACTTATCTTGCTTATGCACGCTTTTTCTCAATCTCTCTATATTCAGGTGAATATAGAGAGATTGAGATATAGATGATATAGAGAGTCTCGAACACTCGGGTGAGTGTTCGAGACTCTCTCTTGTTCTCTCATTCTATGCAATGCCAGAATGAGAGCAAAGCATCAAACCATTGACCGTACGTCATAGCAGGGGCAAAAAACAATAAGTGTAAGTCATCCATTACTAAAATGAAAAAGTTGATGTATTTTTGAAAAGAGTTCTCAAAACCGTTACCTTATAAGTCATTGTTTAATAATCTACCCCCAGCCCACGGATCTCGTAAAGTCAACCAAGGGCTTCTCCAAAACGGCAGCAGCTTTTTTCTGTGTGTCATCAAAACTTTAACTGTGAGCACCAATCTGTCTGCCATGCGTGGTGATTATGGCAAAACCTTACAGTTTTGGAGGAAGTTCTTTCCACATTGTAGTGGATAATAATGTGCAGTTGATGTTGGTTATGCGCAGTCAAACCCCTTGCGCGACATTCCAAAAGTAATTCTTGAATGTAATTGTTGAAGTACCCTTGGCATATTGAGAGAGAACTAGAAATAAATAGACCAGTTTTAATTTAAAAAAGATTCCAAATACCCTTTCTTATCTTGCAAGACCTGATGATCATCCTTTGCCTCTAATAAGGCAATAAATACTTTTAATTAATAAACCCCTATGTTACAAAGAAACACCCCTATTAAAAAGTAGAGTCTATATTTTTTGAATGCAGCTACAGTACCTACCCTTTCAAATGATACCCCACAAGACAAAGATATTCTTGTCTTACTTAAAACTCCTATGTTTCATAAACTACCCTAGTCTCAAAAAAATACTTTTACTGATTGATGAGTATTAATGTAATCTCTGCAAATTCCAAATTTTAAATTGAAAACGCCATCGCTTCTCGGCAGTAGCTACCAGTTCCAATCTGCCCGTGACCACGGCTGGTGTAGTCCCGCCGAAGCGTCTGGACAAATATAAGTATACGCGATAAAAACCCGTATTTTCGTATCAAAATAAACATAAGAATAATAATCCTCACAGCTTAGTTGGTAGTAGTGGTAGGCAAAGGCCTTAACCGCTTTAGGTGGTGGGTTCGATTCCCACCCAGGACAAACATTTTAATGAATATATATGTTTGTTCTGTGTTTTGATGTTGTATTGTATGATATGTATGTATTTACAAAAAAATCTAAAGTATATTGAGCAGCCTAATTCCGTAACATGAAATCCATTACTAGAGAACTTCAAATCGATAACCAGGGCCCGTATTCACTATGACAAATCGTAACTGAACGCGCCCGCGTTACGATATTTGCATGGAGTCACTGTATTGAAATATCGTAACGCGGCTGTGGTCAAAGTCAGAATCTGTCAAAAATACAGAAAGAGACAGTTGAAGCCTAAGCTAGGTTCCAAAAATCAAAAATATACAATACATAGTTTTATTTTTGTATATACTGTAATATAACAGTATCTACTGGTGGTGATTGTACCGTGGCCTGGTACAGAGTCGGCGGTGTCTCCATAATGCTCATCGCGCTAACGAGCAACGAGCAACAACCCACGAGCTGATACCCTCAATCAATACGCACAGGGTGCTCCTTCATTCATGTGTAAATAATATACAGTTATTTTGTTAAGGTACGGCGGACATGTGATTGACCTTCATCTCAGCTGATTATTAAGTTATGATAAGGCCGAAGGTGGTAGTGCACTTCACCCGGAATCCTGAACAAGCTGAGGAACTGGCTCTTACCTCTAAATGCCGGAACACAACATCTCAATTACACTTGTAAAACGTCAATTGAATCAAACATGCCATTTCAAACTGAATGATAAACTACTACTGGATATTATTTATCAGCGGTTTTCTAGCGCACTCCATACGCTGCCTATCCGAAATACGCTCGATTATGAAGGTACGTACCTTAACTTTTTCTTTGAATCAGTTATTAATTTAGAACACCCTGTAACGCAATCAGTTGTCGGAATTATCGTCAATACATTATGATATAAAATAATTTGCGTGGCGGGGCGGGGAGGGTGCGGGGTGCGGGATGATGAGGTGGAGGTGGGGGGGAGTGTCGGTCGAAAGTCACGATGTCACGCACTCGCCCGCGGCTATGGCGGGATAAATGCGTGGCTCATCCAGCCTGGCTATGGCTCCTAGACAGGTCACTATCAAAAACGAGAGATTAGTAATCGGTTATATGTATATTTTGGCTGGTGGTAGGACTTTGCTTAAGTCCGCCTGGCTAGCTACCACCATCTTACCTAATTCTGTCGCCATAACAACAATTCCAAATAGTTGTGTTCCGGCATTTAAAGGTAAGATAGCCAGTTATGTCAGTATGTTGAGGAATCGCGCTAACTTTCGGCCTTATCATAACTTGATACCAAGTGAGATCATGCCAAGCGTTTCCCAGTGTACGGTAATATTAAAAAAAATCATCAAGATTATTACCTTCTTCTACCATCGATACAGCACGTAAAAGGATTTCTTTATAATAGCCAAGCGTTTGACCACCAACTCACTTGAAACACAAGTAAATGGAACCTGTTTACTCTGGACTTGAAGACTCCAAGATTGTATTGGTGCGGATAAAAAGACGAGGGCAATTAGTTCCATTCCTTATCAGTATGAATTATAAAAGTAGAGGCAAATCAATGCGTTCAGCATAATGGAACATCTACCTACAAGGTACCTGCCGTGCGTATGCTAGTCCAGTGATGGAAAGGGGAAGGAGGGATTAGTGAAGATTAATGTAGTTCCAATGTGCCAGTAATAAAGCGAAACTGAAGCTATCGTGCATTTGAGTACACATCTTGGTGCACCCTGTACCTACGATTGACTGGGATATCTATGAAATGTATTATTTTATTTAATCTGTTTGACATTTTATTTAGTCCATAAATTGGAACAGTTCCTTTGATTTACATTTAACATATGATACAATATTTAAAAACAGGATAAATACCTACATTAATTACACAAATGCTTGCCGTGGAATCGAACCCAACACCTTCAGCGCCACTGACACCTGTGGGGCTAGTTAATTATTGAATTTGCATTATTCGGTGACGCCTTGTCTAGAAAGTGATTGTCTTGCGCACAGCATCAGTAATCTCTAGAATTGACACTAGCGGGTGCCCGCGGGCCCGCTTGCCACGTGATGGCCTGAGGGCGGGGTTGATTGGGAGACTGTCACAACTTGTTGGGCGGCCATTTACATTAACTATATTTGGGAACTAACATTTTATTCACTGTATTAATAAGGCCATGTTACGTGACTTTTGGTAAAAAATCGGATCACAGTCTGAATAACATAAGAACATTATTATTAGAACAATTTAGCCGAAATTTAATAAGGTTCACATCATCTCAACCCATTTATGTCCACTGTCCACATAAACCTTATCTGAAACTCAGAAAACTAAATGGTTTTGTCATTATCACCATGCTTGGCAAGCGGATTGGTCCAAGACTGTTCCCGCTACCACGTACATGCAATAGGTACTTACATACGTATATAATTTGGGAAAGATAGAGAAGCACGTAAAGAATCATTGGAATCATCAACAACTTCTTATCTCTTGAAAGAATTAAATCATTCACTCTTAAGAAATACAAATACAAATACAAAATTTATTTATTAAGTAACAAGAAACAAGGTCATCAAAATGGAAACATGGAAACTGTTTTACGATTCTATAATGAGCTTCCTCACAGTGCAACCAAACTTTCTTTATGGAAATTCATAGTGTATATATAGAATTGTCTAATAAAAAGAGCCTACAACAAAATCAGTGACTAGAAGTGAGAACGCGTATAGCCCGATGATTTTTGGCCGGATGTTGGATGGATGACCAGTTGGCAGCTAAGTGGATGATTTCTCAATGCTGACAGACTGCCCACTAAGTAGGTAGTAATGAATATTTTAAAATAGTATTACATTTTTAGGTCTCTAATGTGTACTTATAAATGTTAGGTTAAATAATTTTAGGGGCTTAGATAAGATAGTGGTAGCTAGCCAGATGAACTTAAACAAAGTCCTTCCACTAACCAAACCAAAAACAATACTGTACTCCCCCGGGAATAGAACCCGGGACTCCTGTATCTGACACCGGTGGACCACTAGAATCAGAGGCTGTTAATACATAGTTTCACATTACTAAGAGAAGTTGAACGGATTAGAGCGAGGGTGGCAGCAATCCACACGCAGATTGTGGGGATATTTCATGCTAGGTGCTATAATCCTTTAGTTGTAGATACATTATCATATGATCAACAAGCCTCATAGCTCAGTTGGTAGTAGCTCTGCCTTCTGCGCTGTAGGCTGTGGGTTCGATTCCCACCCAGGACAAAAATTTGTTCTGTGTTTAGGTGTTTTATCATATAGTACGTATGTATTTACAAAAAGTATTTAAGTACTCGTATATCCGTAATCTAGTTCCCATATTACAAGCTATGCTTCGTTTGGGCCTAGATGGCGCTGTGTAAAAAATAATTTCCTGTAATAATTATCGAATTAGCCACGGTCAACACCAAGGGATCGGCACGAGAAATCACTTATGTATCACCAAGTGGTGATAGGGCAAATATGTGATCTTTGCTTTTTGAAGTGAAAACTGCTTCTGTAATGTTTGCTGAGGAATGAACGTGAGTAAACCGTCACGCTCGGGTCGGTGATGTAGGTACTCGGGTCTTTACTGGACATACGAGACTCTAATCAGGTAAAGAAGGTTTTCACTTTTATCGTATAATCCTAAGAACACACCCGTTTATCTACTTATTATATAGTATATATTATATAGTATATATTACTTATTATATTACTTACTTATATAGTCTTAACTCTTCATCTCACCGGGTGTCAAGGTATGATGAAGCCGAAAGTGTTGGCACCCGGAATCCTCAAAAAACTGAGAAACTTTATTTAATTTACTTAATTTTTATTTACCTTCTAGAAAAACCAACAGCACATACATACATAAATAAAAAACAGAAATAAGACCATGAAATGAAAAACCATAACATGAAATCCCCTACATCCAAAGGTTGTCTGGAAGAAATCGCTTCTTAGCGATAAGACCGACCATTGTATATAATTTTTTTTGTTAGTTATCCAGTTCTATTTTTAAGGTGTGCAAAAAAGTATTTTCATTAATTCATTCATTTGATTCATTCAAACTAATAAGAGGGTTTTCACGTATAGGAAGCAATATAGATAACACAAAAAGTGTTAACAAATCAGTAAACAATGAAAGAAGGGTAGATAATAGTCATAGAATAAAATAATACAGGAAGAATACATACACACAACATACCTCTAAATGTCGGAACACAAAAGTTAGAATTGTTATTATGACAGACTTAGATTAGATTGCTGTAGCTAGCCAAGCGAATTTAAAAGAAGTCCTACCGCCAACCAAGTCTAGTTGTTCCAATTTGTGAACACCCTGGGGATCGAACCGAGGACCTCTTGGTAAAAAGGCGAGAGTGCTAGGAAGAAGTCCTGCAAATTTTTTCAGGATGTAATAATGGTGATGAAATCAATATTGTATTTTTAAATAAAGCTTTACTCCATTTCTGTGTGTAGAAACTGTTCACCGATTAGTTTTTAGAGCGGCGAGCGAGCCGGCAAGTTTTAACAAGCGCTGAAGTTGCTAATGAGAGGCTGCAGAGGGCGCGGAGCACCCGGCCAGTTTGTGACAATGGAGGGAAATCGTTCATTTTATCATCCTAACTAATATTATTAATGGGGATGTGAGTTATTTTGTTTGTTTGTAAATATAATTTTACGTCAAAGCTAATGAACGGACTGAGCTGAAACTTTGTACAAATGTAGCTCTAGATCGGGATACATACCTACGATTCATAACATTTGGCAATGCTGTAAGCCAAAATCAACTGTGTAAACTGATACGATACAAAAAAAGAACATCAAAAAACATTGACTTAATTGTATTTATTTTTAAAAATGGAATTGCTAGCGCACTATACTACTCGTAGCACTAGCATACTTAGCAATTGTTGGATGTATGTCTCAGTGCAGCAACTGGAATGAATCTAAAGAAATATGTGCCTCAACATAATACATTTTTTCTCGAAATTGACGTGAAAAGTTGTGTGTTTTACCCGTAACTAAAACTAATTCATTGCATTTATTACAGCCTCGATTTAAGGATAATAACTCAGTAAATACTTAACCCTCTCGAGCTTTTAAGAATTGGTAATTTAAGCCCCTTGTTGGACAATCTACAATTATTATATGGATACCTACCTAGTTACATCTGCACCCTGAAGATACTTCATCTTGCATTTGTGTGTTTGATCTCACAGATCTTCAATACGCTTACTTGCACTCAGTATGGCTAACACAGGTTTAATACCAACTATATAGCTAGCGAGAGTAGCAGAGAAAATGTTTTAAATACAGCGCCTAGAGGCGCTTAGAATAGGTACTGAATTAGACAGTTCAAGGTCAGTGAAGTAAATTGTCCCATGACACATAAAGTATACTTCTGTAATCATCTGGTAGACACGGATCACTCGCATAGTGACAGATATTGTTCACGCATATTGACGTACACGCAGTTTGACGTACTCCCATTATTGACGTACACGCATATTGACTTACACGCATATTGGCTTTCACGCATATTGATTTACACGCATTTAGACTTACACGCATATTGTCCTACACACATGCAGGTAAATGATCTGTCTTTCAATAGAAAGCAAAGATATAGGAAGCATTGTTTAATATAGAATGATAGTCATTTATAGTCACGCTGGACATAAATATAATAAGTATAGCAATTATACCTTCCATACGGGTCAAATTGAATGAATTGAATGAACACTTTATTAAAGAAAAAATAAACATTATAAAAATAAAACATTAGGTGACACAATAAGTACAATTGCGGCTTTATCGCTGAAAGCGATTTATTCCAGGCTTGTCAGGGTGACTTCACTACCAGTCGACTTTCAAATAATCACATGTTTAAAATGTAGGTACCTAAGTACTTTCTCCTCAGTAGGTATGTATTACCTGCATACAGGTAGGTACTACATAAACCACAACATGCCAAATCCAACATCCCTCTCGAAGCTGAATCCAATCGACAAGTCTCAATCACTGAAAGCACCCTCATTCAGTGGCTTTCACTTAGAGAACACTTTCACCCCTAGCCTACTTCAATTCCTTCTTTTGCTGACGGTACGACTTCAACAAAATGGCGACGGTACTTGCGCCCGAGGCATACAACCCCTCTATGTAAACATTTCAAATAAAAATGCGCCATTACTATTTGCATTCATATCTAAAGAAAACATACGCGTTATTGCGAACTTCTGTAAACCTGCCGAAACCCAACCTTACCACTCACTCATACAACTCAATATACGGTGGCAAAGTTATTGAATTCATATTGCACAAAGTTGGATGCGTGTGCTGCGTCCCGCTCTAACGGGTATAGAATGTGCAGCCGTCCCGTTTCAGCATGGAGTAAAAGGTGGGTGATTGAGATGTAACTGCCAACTGCCACTGGTCCCATTATACACCAGGGATAGTAAATACGGGGACTGCATTGTATCGATAGAAATGTCGATGACATTTTGATGGTCGAGGTTGAAGCTAAGTAATTAAATTATCGATATCTGAAAAAAGTAGTAGCAAATAAAAACTTCATACCTACTTATATATCTACAGTTTACAAATTTAGTTTCTTAGTCTGTTAAGCTATTCAGTTTGTCAATTTATTGTTTGGTTCAATTAAGTGAGCCTTAAATATTTTCGTTAAAGTTACCTCGTGATCTCAAAGTAAAATTATGCAAGGTCCTGCTTGGGCCTGTAATCCTCATATAAAATCTGTTTTAATTACAATATTCATTTGAAAAACATCCTTGTTATAAATTTAAAAAAGGTGATTGGCGATTTAGTGATCCTTCACTAAAATCGCCTATCAAATTTTCATCGTTAGTATCTAGTTTCTCATGTAAAAATATAAATGACGCTTCAAGGAAAATAGACACGGTTACATGTTGTCGTCTAAAATAGTTACATTGTCGATGATATAGCTTGTCCCAGCACTAGCTGCCCACCGAACCGTAACTAATAGTCGTGAATAATCGCCAGAGTCGGCACAAAGACACTTTTTTCGCCGCCTGTCGGACCAATCACAGGCCGTCGTAGCACTCTGCCTCCACCAATCAGCGCGTGACTTTCCAGAAAAGAAATTCAAAATTATGCTCGACTCAGTTCACTCGTATTTTCTCTTCAGCCTCGAGCTTTAGGTCGCGGTTTTTGATAACAAGCTCTACTATACACGAACGCACGCCATTTTCAACTCTTCTACTTCAGTAATAGCGACTGGCTGATATGATTAGGTTATTGGTGGTATAAAGGTTAAAAAGAAGGGTGGTAGTAATTTTGATTGCGATTGCAAATGGCGTCGGAGGGAACACGCACGGGTAATCGAATCAGAAAATTGCTTCGAAGTGATTTTCATTAGACTATGTGGAACCCTTACGAAGAACAATCATAAACTAACAAAAACCTACTAGTTAGATCAATAAAATGTCACTTTAAAAATGAAGTACTCACTGAAGTAAGTATATAGAATAAAAACAGTATAAAGAGTAAAAATCTTGCGCGCTTTAATTGAGGCGACGCGTGAGCTGGCTCTCACTTAGACCAACGAATCAGTATAGCTATTCAGCGTGGCAATGCAGCAAGTGTATTGGGCACGCTTCCGCTGGTACTAGTCTGGAACAGTTGAGTTACCTTAGACCCTCGGGTATTCCCTTATTATCCGGTTGTTTCCCTTGTACGGTTAGTTTAATTGTACATACTCGTACGTATCTACCTTCTTACATATTTGTTATAAATGTAAGACAAAGAGAGATTCTTGGAGGCATATCAAGCGTTTATCTACCCACTACTATAGGAGGAAGTTAGAGAAGAAAAGAGTCCTTAGTGGCTTAATGTGTTATCTTAAATTAGTTATGTAATCTTTTAGTTATTTTGATAAATAAATAAAAATAAAAAAAAGTAAAGACTAAGATAGAGCAATTCGCAAATCGCGTCAGGAACCTCGTTGCTCAATTGGTTAGAGTGTTACGGGCTTGAGGAATAGATGCGGGTTCGAGTCCCGACGTGGTTGTGATTTTTGTTTCATTATAACATTTGTAAGATTTAAAGTAAAACCTTTAAGTACCTACATACCCACATCCACACAATTATATCGGTTGCAGCCACTTGATTTTTTCATATTGCGATAGATTGTCTAATTCTAATAAATACGTAGTAACTAGCTCCAAATAATAAAAAAAACAAAATACATATATTCCTGTTTGTATCTAATTACCTTCTAACCACTAGAAACACCAAGGCACGAAGGAAAGACAGAAGCTACAGCACAAGACTGCACACAAATAAATAAATGTATAAATCATAACATCTGTGTCATTAATAAGTAAGTAAGTAGGTATAATAATATCTAATATATAAGTACGTAACTATGAAATAGTAGTAAACTATTTTTCTGTGCTAAATAAACCATTATTTTTCTTATTAATATTCTTACCTACCTACTAGAAGCGATATAAGTAGGTACATAGATATACCTAGAAAGGTACTCATGAAACTGGAATAGAAGGTTAACTAAGTAAACGGGTTTGATAAAGGTAACTTGTTGGGTGCTAATAAACTCAATTCAGCTGGTACTCAACAAGACAGCATTTTAGATAAAAACAACATAGCATAGGTAAGTAGTTTGTAGATGACTTACTCTGACATAATTGCTTCCCTTCTTTGACGCTGGTTTGTAAATTTAATATATTTGAGTATAGCTGTTGGCGAATTGAGGGCATTTGTCACCTCCTCTAAGCTGATGGACATGGCTGTCTGAGACAGGTTATGAAGGTAGGAGGCACCTACTCATCGCTGGTAAGAACCTTGGTTGTAGAAAGTCAAGAATGCAAGAACCTAAAAAAAATAGCCAAGTAATTAGATAATAGGTAGGTATCAACACAAATCTATGATTGATATGAATAAATGAGTAATAGGTAGCCTATTTTGTGGGTTATTATTATTCCCCAGAGATCCTTGTTCCTCTCTAAATAGGTACCTAGGCCTACTTATAATCTCTCAAAAAGCACCTACATGAAATCAAGAAAACTTTACTACTACAATAGATAACTTACTTTGAGGTCGTCTCGAATGGCTGTTGAGCGGGTTTTTTGGGGAAGAAGTGGCACAACTTCCTGGCAAAGAGTAGCAAACACCTCCGTAGTGAGACAAGCTAGAAACTCTCTGTTCGGGAGATTAGTGGGTCGCTGGCGTCTCGCATCAGTCTCCTAGAGCTGACCAATGCATTTTTCCGACGCTGCTCCTCCGCCAAATACAATAAATATTGACGCGACATCTCAAACTACAATGAAAAAATGACTATCGCGTGGCTTGTAAAATTGATTTGTATTGCAATTCCAAGTAGGTAGTATATAGGTAATATAATGTGAATAGAAATGATAAGGTAAATGGGAGGTACATACATTTTTATCTAATTCTGAACTAAGCCAAGAAAACACATGAAAATACTTATATTTTGTTGGACAGATACAACACCCAAGCTGTTTCTTATTTTGAATAGATATAAGTAAACGATAGCTGTCAGTACTCTGTGGTTTCATTCTAACCGAGCATCGGTAATCGCAAATTTCACGAATCGATAGATATGTTTCTTTCAAATGTGGTTTCTCCCTCAATGATGCTTTGATTGAGGGAGAAGGTGGTTACGTAATCGCAAAACCGCCATTTTCTTGGATTTCATTATGAAATTCATTGAGACACATTTCAATTAGAGTTACGAAATCGCACTGCTGATCTACACAATGAAACTACCTACTCGTTTTATCCGTGGCTCTCAATTCCATGATATTTTTTCTTAGCATTTAGGAGACAGAGACCGTCACTTCACGCCGCGATTTTAATTCATACTATTGTCCACTATCAATGGACAATCTAATGTTGTCAAAATTTACAACTTTATTTTGACATTACACTCTAAATGTTCATCTCTTTACAAAAACGTAAGTATTGTTATTTATACCACAACAAATGTGGTCGAGTTACCGCCAGGCCGACAGTCTGCGAGATGAGTCGGCAATACCATTCACACAAACGCCTCACATTTATAAGCCGCAGATAATACGATAACAATAAGAAAGGACCACAAAAAAGGCAAGCAGCTGCTTTGCTTTATTGACCATCAAGCATCTTCGACAATGGCTGCCTATTGAGGTCATTGTCCGTTTGACAGCGCGCTAATTGACAGGTGTCGACTGACAGTGACATTGTCAACAAAAACGTGCGACCGCGAAATCGAATATTTCCGATCGATGCTTTGTTTTGACGATCGATTACGATCAATGGTTTGCCTGTTTGTTTTAGTTTTTGCTGTTCTTTTGTTGTATCAGAATTCGTGAGGATGTCAGGATTCATTGATCGATTAACGAGACAATAAAGGGTGTATAGAAAGTTTTAATGGAATAGAGATTCAAATGTTCAATCAAAAACATGGTGAGGCAGATAATATTTCTTTATGGTTTTTAATTTGTACTATTTCTTACCATTTGCCCACAGATTTCAGATTATAAAAGTCGGAAAATGTTCGTAGCACCCTGCTACGCCAAAGCGCTACGACATTATAAAACGCTACGAGATCTCTACGCACGTATTCCTTTATCATATTTACTAACAATAAAAATATCCCACTCGAACTAATACTATTTTATGAATAACAAAATTGTTAATAATTGGAACACCTTTCATAATTTGTATTTTAATAATCTATTAATCTACCCTATCTGCCTCACATAATTCGGGTATTCAGATTGGACACAAAGCAACCCTAAAAATGCCTATCACGTCCAACCTATTGTTGTTTGCATTATGTAAATTAATAAATATAATAATTCAGTGCGTTGTGTTCGCTTACAACATGTCATTTGAGAATGTAATAACTAAAGTTGTCAAAAAATACGATTGAAGTATGTTTATGTCCCGCCTTCGGAAACCGAACACCATAACATGACGTGAACACAAGGCGGGCTGGCAGGCCGCATCAGATAAGCGAGGGAGGTAAATAATGATGCTTTTATCCAATTACATAATGGAAAAATCTGATTTTGGTATAATTTGATCGTGTTGATTGTGCGTGTTGTCGCGAGTGAACCATTAAATATAAGAAATAAATGAAATTGAATGCCATTGTTAAAAAAAAATAAGGTAGGCAAATAAAAGTTGAGCCCTATTAAAACTGTTTAAAATGAAAAAAAAATGTTTTTAATTTGGATTGGGTGAGCTCCTGAATACTGGCCAAAAACACCTAAATTAGCAGACAAATTGGTCGCGGCCAGGCGGTTACGTGGTGTTTATGGATAGAGGCGGCCCATGATCACTGCCGAGGCCTGTTTTTTAATATACGGTAGGCCATCCTTGGATCACAAAGCTTGCCTGGGCAAGTATGAGGTCACCTTGGTGCAAGTGTTACTGCGCGGGATTAGTGACCGTACGTATTCTATATAAAATGTAGAACCAGCTTGAACTAAAAGAACGCTTTTACCCACTATATTTTGAAAGTAAATAATTATTATTTTACCAAAAGTTCAATATGTGAGACTGGTGTGGATATAAGAGGGTAGGTATTGGTTGTAGACATTCGTTAGGGGTGTGAGATTGGCAATAAACGAGATTACAGACCCCCGCGACCCTAACGGTTTTATTTATTTTCCACTTTTGGGGCATCGAGAGTGACAGAATCAGGGAGTTGGATGTTTATATTTATTTTTTAGACCCTTGTTAATGGTAATTTATATTTAAACTACTATATCAAGATATTATTCATAGCTTTAAGTTCAATAATGTATTTCTTTTTACTCATGCGATTAAAATAAAATGTAGTCTAATCTTATACTCAGTAATAAGGTTTCAATAGCAAACTCTATTTTTCTGGATATTTTTTGCATATTCTGCTACATAAAATATACGTAACAATATCTAAGCTAAGTACATAATTATTTTCTTATTTCTGTGCTCTGGGTATTAAAACACATATTATTATTTTAATCACGATGCGGCCAAAATCCACAAAATACTTTCGATTGTTTATATATGTTATAGGTGTGAGGTCAGCTATAATTATGCAGTATTTCATTCGAATCCGTCAAGTAAATTCCTTTATTTTGTGATACAATTATATATATTACGATAACTTTCAAATGGAATAACAGATTTAAATAATTCAAACTGTAATCTACAGGTACAGGTACTCAGGTTCTAAGGTTCTCAGGTTTCATCCTTGAAAATAATGTGATTTATTTGGATAAGGATATATTCTCTAAGGGTGGTTTAGTTTTCACCCGCGTTTATAAAAACTTTTTAAGTATAAAAAGTAGGTATAGTGACATAACTACAAATGTTGAACATTATGGTATCGCGGACTTTTTTATATAATGTGATCCCTAAAACTTTACTTTGTTTTTACCATTACTTTGTTCTATCATCAGTGGTTTTTGCAGCGTACGTGAAGTAAGGCAATAAGTCGGTAATTTTCCTTCACCTTGTGCTACATAATTAGAGATTTTATTACTCGTAGTATAGGTGGAGCTTTTGATATCACTCTCTGGTAGACCACAAGGTTATTTATGAACGTTGCTCTTTAGCAAGGGTTGAATTAATGTCCTGGTTATTCGTCAGAAGTACATAATATACAATCATCAGCACATGTTCCTCTCCCCTACGTAAGTCAGCAAAACGAAAAAGATTCGAATCGGCTCCAACGACGCGCGTTACAGAGATTGGATTACAATCACAACAGCGCGATTGTGCAACTAGCTATGCTTGCGATTTTGTCTATTTCCTATACAGACTCTCTGTTATTGGAGATATGGCTATAACACTGTTATGGCTACATAACATTATATAAACATTGATTTAAATACCAGATTGTCATATTATTTAATGCATTAACAACTGAAATGAAAACAATGCAAATGTATAACCGCAAGTTGAAAAAACATTAGTTGTATCTAAGGTTCTTTCTACTCTGTGGACGGTTTTTCGAAGAATAATCGATAAGTTATTCTTTGACGATAATGTCTAATTTGATTATTTTTCTGTTTAGCACAACACAAACAAAATAGTTATTTGTTATACAAAGTTATATTAGTGCAAAGTTGCTTTTTAACCGCGTGTTCAATTTTGATGACCGAGCAAGCGAAGGATTCTAAAATTCAAAATTAGAATCCTGAGCGTCAGCGAGGGAATCAAAAGAGCACGAGGTGAAAAATCTTTGCACTCGAGTGCAACACGTAACTTTTCATTCCACCTCAGCGAGGAAATGACTAAATGCAAAAAAAAACGTTTACAATCACAAGATAGGTACTTTTATTTCAGTTTAGGTATTAACTAGTACATTATGACAGGTAAGTATTACAGAATAATCTTTAAATTATAACAAAATAATACTAAGGTATAATTAAGAAAATTTGAAAGTAACGTTGCTACAGTTATTTAAAATGAGTATAATATTTTTGTTTGGTACTGTAATATTGGTGTTAGTCACTTGTGTACTGTTTTTCGGTAAACTATCTGTCATACTTACCTAATAGTTGTACCGATTCATCGGATTCCCTTGGCGTAAATGTTGGCATGAGAGGGCGATGGTTAGGTGTTTAGTAATGGCTCATTTTTGATGTAGAAGGGCCAGTCCAAGGATCTGACTGAGGCTCTTTCAGTATAATGGCTCCTACGATACCTTTACAAGTAATACACCAAGAAGGATTTCCGATTTCGAGTTTTTAACAAATTAGAAAAGGTTGTATGATGAATTCGGCACCATGGAGGTAGAAGTAAATAGGTTTATTGATGTTTTGAATTCACAAACTTAGTGCACACGGTGTTCTAAATTCAATTTTACTTTAACCTCTAGCGGATAAAAACGGCTTTTGCACTCAGATATCGAATAGTAAAAATACTCTTTCCGAGATGGTGGGATGAAAATTTATTTATCCTTATATCTAACGTTTAATTAGCTAGATACAATTTTAAGATTCAATATTTTCAAACACGGTAACTAAATGTTATTGAAATGAATAAGTACTGAAATCATCCTTACAAAGTATATTGTATCTTTTACACGTACTTAAATACAAGTAGTTGCTTATATACTTGTGTGTAGTAATAATATAAGAGTGCCCGAATGAGAAGAAAAAGAGAGAGTGGAACACACGGTAGGTTTTTTTTTTAACACAGCCCACTCTTAGTGCTCTCTAAGTGCACTCTTGCCTATATCAACGCCTTACTGCGTAGGTCACATATCAACAACTTGAGGCATAAAGGTGTTAAGCTTCGCGTGCCCATAGTTTCATCCGTGCCGTGAATGTATCCATCATTGTTTGTTTTCTTTGGAAACTTAATTTTTATACTAATATAAAAGTCACTTTTGATATTTCATTTAATATCAGCTATTTGCCAGTAAAAGTCCCGTCAAAATCGGTCTAGCTGTTTTGGCGTCCATATGGAACTAACACACATATCGACTTTTTTAGATTAGAAGATAGTTGTGATTCTATATAAATTTCTACTGTATCTACCAAAGCTAGATAGCTGATAGCTATCAGCTAAACCTACGAATTTAAAATGTTACGTTTATTGCTACGTTTTTCTTGGAAGAGTAATCTAGAACAAGGCGGAATTCTAAAACGTCGATTATCAACTAATATTTACAACACCTGAACACTTTACTAGGTGATTCAATACTCAATCAAGATAATGTCATGTATAACAATGAAAATACATATTTTAGTTATCCCTAATGCACCTTTATTTGAAAACTCCTCGTCACTGCAAACAAAATTAGAATCCACCTGAAAACTATTGAGATTCTGCAAAAACAGTTCAAAGAAGTCATTGAGGGTCCTTCTCAGCAGACCAGCTAGGGGTGCAGGGGTGCGGGTGCGGGGTGCGGGGTGCACGGTTACGAGGAGGGTGCTCGCGACGTGAGCACACTTTAGAAAATCGCAAATCGTCCGTGTGAGCTGGTGATGCCATGGAGGTAGTAAGGCTTGTTTTATTCTGGCTTATTGAATAGTTTTTATGTTTAAAATGTTAGAAGGTTCTTTATTATTAGCAATGTTATTTTTAAATTGTTATTTTAATATTGCATCCCTTGACTAAAAATATATCATGTTGTTCATCGGGTAGGTTGAATAAAAGCTACGCTCCGGCAGATATATTTTGTCAGATACGATGAAAGCCAAGTGCGTCCTCGCCTGACGTTAAAAATAAACGACTCAACTTGCTATCTTGATCCCACATTTTCTATCATTATCTACAAGTAACTGTATCACAAAACAACAATAATATTAAATTCATAAAAATTAATATTTAATCAATCTGATTGTGATTATATATTTTATTTAGAATTTAAGAAATCGATCAGTTTATTGAATTCATTACCTACTTATTACTCATTATGTTAAAAAATAAACAGGCTTTTTTATTTGTTATTTTATTTTATTTTTATAACTGTATCACAAGCTGCAAATATCTATGTATATAAATATTCTATTACCTTACCAAAGGAATATTCCGGCAGTTTCCTAACTCCATGTCAGTTAGGAGTACAGGCCATTAGGTCGGCATTGGATTGTCAACTTTGCCGTGAGTGCCGACTGTCGAGCAAGTCTATAACTAAGCGATTGGCCGCTATGTAAACTTTGAAACACAATTACAGGGCTATTTCATGGTGTGTGTATTATCATTATTAAAATAAACTAAAGCTGAGCGAATTGACAATTTCGACATCAACATTTGTTTATTTTTATTTTTTGTTGTACGCCGGGTAAACACTTGGCCTTCATCTCACCTGATTACAAATTGAGATAAGGCCAAAGGTGTAGGATTCCGGGTAAAGGCGCACTTTACCCGGAATCCTCAACAAACTGAGGAACTGGCTATCTTACATCTAAATGCCAGAACACAACAATTAAAATTGTTAGTAGCTAGCCAGGCGGACTTAAACAAAGTCCTACCCCCAACCAAACCAAGCACAATATATTGTACTCTCCATGGGTATTGAACTCAAAAACTCTGGAGCACCAGGTAAGATGAAGGCGAAGCACATCCCCGTCATGCAATATAAATATTATGGAAAAATTAATGAAAAACATGATGAACAAAATTCATTTTCTCATTCATTTTTTATGCAAAAACCAAAGGCTCTTCATTAGTTTTGCTAAAACTAAAGAATGGCAAGACAGATTTGAATAACATTTCTTTACTCATTAGGGTGGTTTATGTTCTGTTAGTGTTATTGTTAAGGAAGACAAATTGTTTATGTATCAGCTTATTTTTCACCTTTTGTGTGTGCATAAGTATTGTTATTTTAAATTACGGGGATGACAGAAACAATAATTGTGTTAACTCCCCAGTTCAGTAAATAAAACTGTAAATTTAGTGCCATTATCTCTTAATGATAATTCATGCCTTTAACCCGAGGTTAACAAAGACAAACCAGCCATTCTTTTTATTTGTGATAGCCAAGCGTTTGACCACCAGCTTACATGAATTACAAGTAACGATAGGGCCTAAGATGGAGCACGCTTGTCTAAATGGAACTATTTACTCTGGACGAAGACTCCAAGATTTTACTCGGGCGGAAAAACAGGCTACTGGTTTATTTAACTGCAAAAATGCATACTCCATCTCATCACACCATTATAAGTACCGTGCTGTCAAAACATTGCTATTTTGACAGATCTGGCGATAGTGCGCTTTTGAAAGTGTACACCTTTGTTAGAGTGATGCGGGCAAAGTGGGCGGAGCACACAGACTTTGTGATATTCTAATAGATCTTATAAAATAAATATACTACAACACAAAAGCTTTTATAGTAATAACAGTTTGTATAGCAAATTCAAATGTCATGTTCTCTGGAAAATATCTCTAGAGAATATATAATGAATAGCGTTAATAGATACGAATTGAAGGTTTGTATACCAATAATACGAGTAACTGGACATGGAATGCGTTGTAACATTTGATAACTCTTGGTAAGTAGATTAGGTGCATCATTCAGCATTTACTCAGATAGATGCCGTCTGCCTCTGGTCTGCGTTTGAATGTTTTGTCTTTCGAAATATACACAGTCAGGTCATAAGTATTGTCACACAGTAAAAACTTTTATTATATATATATATATAAAGAAAAGGGTGTTAAATGAAGACTTAGGGCTTCGGACATATCGAAGAAAAACAGGACATCGTTTAAATGCTCGTATAATGGACCTGAGACTGAAGAGATGCCGCGCTTTGTTGAAGCGGTACGCGGGAAAACAATATCTTCTTTTTTCGGATGTAAAAAAAAATACCGTAGAAGAGAGCTACAACAAACAAAATGATAAAGTGTACGCACACAGTAGTGAAGAAGCGAGCAACCGTATTCCGCGTGTCCAACGAGGTCATTTTCCATCCTCGCTCATGGTATGTTTGGGAGTTTCTTATTGGGGCTTAACAGAGGTACATTTTTGTGAGAAAGGTGTAAAAACGAATGCAGTTGTGTATCAAAATACAGTCCTGACGAACCTCGTGGAAGCTGTTTCTCATACCATGTTCAATAACAGGCACTGGGTATTCCAACAAGATTTGGCGCCAGCTCATAGAGCGAAAAGCACACAAGACTGGCTGGCGGCGCGTGAAATCGACTTTATCCGGCACGAAGACTGGCCCTCCTCCAGTCCAGATTTGAGTCCGTTAGATTACAAGATATGGCAACACTTGGAGGAAAAGGCGTGTTCAAAGCCTCATCCCAATTTGGAGTCACTCAAGACATCCTTGATTAAGGCAGCCGCCGATATTGACATGGACCTCGTTCGTGCTGCGATAGACGACTGACCACGCAGATTGAAGGCCTGTATTCAAAATCACGGATGTCATTTTGAATATACTTTATTGTCATAAGAATTTATGTTTCGTTAAGTTCATTTTGGTATATAAATGGTTACATAACTTGTTTCAATTATTTAATATTAAACTTGTGACAGAATTTATGACCTGACTGTGTATATGTCACCTTGTAGACATAATAAGTATAAAGAAAAAACTACTCTGATTCACATTACTCAATTCATATTACTCTATATGATTAAATCAAAATTATCTAAACACAATGACATCAAACTGAAATGTTGGTCAATTAGGAAAAAAGATTAGACAGGTACTAGCTACAGAATTTAAAAGATTAATTTACCGTTTCGAAGTCAATTTTGCTCTCATTTTATTGTATTTATCTACTATTTAAATATCTTTACATTTGCCTTATAGTGACTCAACAATTCAGTAATACCTAACTAGGTGAATAAATTAGAATTTACAATTGTTGTTATGGCAACAGACTTTGGTAAGCGATTGTTAGCTACCCAAGCGGACTGAAACGAAGTCCTACCACCACCTAAACCTAGCACAATATTTTACTCCCCTGGAGATCGAACCTGGACCTCTGGATCTGACATTAGAGGCCGAACCACTAGACCACAGAGGCGGTGAAAACTGTGTGTGTATTTTTGGTCGTTGGTATACAGATGAACAAAGATGAAATTGCAACAAGAGCTTCTACTTTCATTACTCTATTTCATCGTGATAACAATAAAAGCGATTACTTAGATCACAATACGAATACGTATTACTTACTCGGCCTCGGTAGATGTCTGCGAACGTAGATGGTCTAATGGCGGCTCAAAGCGACGCCCACTTACTGCGATGTCCTCCACAATGGACGACATTACAATGGACCCTCTTGTTAGGTATGCAGGTACACTGAAAGACAAAATTCACTGGTTTTACAAGGTACTGAAATGTATAAGGTTTCATCAAATTTTACAAGGTAACTTGAAACAAGAATGTTATTAAAATGATATCCTATCACTTTAGTTTGGGAATTATGAGTAGCCTCAGATAGATTGCCTCGGATACCCATCGTCATAATTTTTATACCCTTATCTCTCACGTAAGTGTGAAAGTAGTTTATAACAATGCAGCAGTTTGTTGAATCAACAAGCCTTTACATTTGTAAAGTAAATGAGTAATCCGATAAATCTCTAGCTCACGTGCCTAGTGTCTATTGATGATGTATTATATATATATTCTGAGCGTATGCATTACGAAAGACGGCGTTATGTAATTTAGTTTTTTTAATAATGCCAAGGTACAATGGTCTTATAATTGATAAATTATAGAGTAAAATTGGACCAACGCTTTTAATAAGCATTAAAATTTAATAAGCAGCAGAAAGTTTTGTTTTTAGTGTTAATGTTCGATATTATTGTAAGGCCAGCTGTGCAATTGTAATTTTGAATTTGAAATATAATTATTTGATCCATTTAAAGATAATAAGGATTCAGAAGGATAGCGTTATGGTTTATTCTATCCGTAATCGAGTTCCCGTATTACAAACTGGCAAGATGGCGCTGTGTGAAAAGAATGTCCTGTAATATTGACAATTATTTTTATATCACCTTTATAATGAAAAATATTCAGTTAGTTTCAGACAATTTTAACAAGATAAAAAATTAAGACTAAAAATACTAACAGTGTTTGAAGGCGTCGGTGGTTATTTTTTCAGTTTTCAGGGTTGTTCACGTACACATAAATGCAAAAGCATTTTTTTGGTATGAACAGATTTTGAATGTCAAATCAATATGATTAAATGAAAATTATTTAATATACCATATCAGATAGAACAATTGTCAATTTTAAAACGAAATATAACAGTTCAGTAGGCGGTCATATCGTTTAAACGCGATCTCTACCAGACCTAATACAACTGCACAATTAATAGATAAATACAAAAGTATAAGCACGAGCTTTAAATATATATTTTAGTTTATCAGAAACCATACATAGCGTGCTAAGCAGGAAATTAATATGTCCTATGTAAAAGAACGTGAGTATTTTGTCCCGAAGTGTATTTTCAGTCCCAGTTATATTTATAAAGAAGCAGTATTGTGACGCGCTCCTCTGATGTTTTCTCATTAATTTCCATATTATTTTGTTGGAGCTCCGCAACCTAACGATCGCTTCAAAGAGAAGGCTTCGAAATAAGAGCTCTTTGGGCGACGTTATTACTCGTTGGGTCATTTATTTCTGGAAATAAATGCGGTGTGGTTTTGTGAAAGTCATAATGAGGAACAAATATTGCAGACAAAATATTGAATATATTTCTTACTACTTATTTTAAGGTATTTACTTTGAAGATGGGTTTGGTTAAGCTGAGCTTTGAAGTAGCAAGAAACATTAAGATTCAAATGATAATAGTGATTTAATTATCCTTCTCATATAACTGTCATCTTCTTACCCTCGGAAAAAGAAAGTAATTCGAGTTGTATTCACCACGTGTTTAGATAATGGCACATGTAATTTGGGATTATTCGCATAATGACAGATATTTTTCACGCATATTGACGTACACGCATATTGATGTATTCAATTTTTCATTCTAAGTTCAAACATATTTCAATAACCGAAAGCCTTTTGCTTGATTGGTATCAGGCCCATAACTTATGGGTAGGATATGAGATTTAACACCAGAGAATCAGTTGTTCCAGTAAGACATCAAAATGCGACTACAATCGCTGAAATTATCAAAGGTCGAGCGAGCAATGCAAATGAGTGCGTTGATGTCTTTTGTTCGTCGTAGCGCGTCTACGAAGCCTCTACGCCATCTCGCTCATTACCGTATTGTTTCAACTCGTAGAGGGTCTACGCTGCTACGACAAATGCTACGAAAGTTGGACAACCATTTTCATTGATAATAAATGGATTTTCCGGTAAATATACAATAAGTTTTCGTAACAAATTTAAAATAAAATCTCTTTTGCCATTTTCAAACAATTTCCTCCCCCTCATCACACATGCATACAATAATTAAGGAACTATTAAGCGTTAGTTCCCCCACTCGCGAAGATTTCCCCGAGGCAGCACTATCGGTATTAAGCGCTTTTCATTACGGAACCCTCCACTCGCCTTTTTATATACAAGTGGATATGAAAACATCGCACTAATGCCATTGTTTTATATATCTAGGGATGGGAAACGGGTTGTTTGGTCGGACTAACGGGTTTTAAAGTCAAAGAGCACTACCTCTCCTTATAGATTCATGATATATAAATATGTATATCTATGTTATGTATATGATTATATTTGTATATTCATTATGTTTAAAACTAATTCTTAGTAAATGAAGCTATATATTACTTATTAAACTTTATTCAATTGTTATGTACACTATTTCCCAATTTTTATCTTTATCGTTTCTCTCTCCACATCACTGGTTTGCTGGAAGAAAACTCTTTTAGGGTTAAGCTCGCCTTTGCCATGTATTTTAATCTTTAAGTTTTTCTTTGTTATTATGTTTATGTGTGCAATAAAGTATAATAGACTATGAACCACTTTATACTACCTGACATTACACGCCCATTAGTATCCACTGCTGGACAGAGTTAGAGGGTAATGCCTTAATCACCACGCTTGGCAGGCGGATAGGTGATTGCAGTAAAGGTGTAAAGCCTCATGGCTCAGTTGGGTTCGATTCCCACCCAGGACAAACATTTGTGTGATGAATATAGTTTGTTCTGTGTTTGGGTATTGTATTGTATGATAAGTATGTATTTACAAAAAAAAAGTATTTGAGTATTCTATCCGTAATCTTGTTCCCATATCAAAAGCTATGCTTAGTTTGGGGCTAGATGACGCTGTGTGAATTGAATGTCCTGTAATAATTTGTATGTTTAAGATATTTATTCTATACACAAACTCATATTTACTTGATATAAAGGTGAGTAGGTATTTTTCATCTATATTTGTAGTTTTATTATTGTTTTAAAATAGACCTACATTGTAATGCGTGCATTAAGTTGTACACCGCCATCCATGAAAGCCATTATCTTCTCTGTCCTTCCAACGTTTGCCTGTTAGAGATCGCTTTAGGTGATAAGGCCGCTCATTATGTTACCAGTGTCACTTAGATTAAATTTCTTCTATCTGTATTAAGTTATTGGTAAGTGGTGAATAATAAAGACTCATCAATCAAATATAAAAGATGCTATTCTAGTACGTCTATAGGTTCGAAAGATGCGTCAATAGTCAGTCAGTCATAAAGGATTAGATACCAGATGACCGTCCATCTGCAGGTCCACCACTAGCTGATGAGGCGAGGGGAGTTGCAGGGGGCCGTCGTTACGGGGCGGAACTTTCGTTAGCTAGAGACAAAGCTGCTATGTGCCCGGCCATTTCAGACCTACGGGCACAGGAGACCGTTCTATGTATTAAACTGGTTCTATTAAATACATAAATATTGCAGGACATTAATTTTTCACAGCGCTATCTAGCCCCAAACTAAACATAGCTTGTAATATGGGAACTAGATTACGGATAGAATACTTAAATACTTATTGTAAATACATACGTACTATATATAGTTGTATCATATATGATACAACAACCAAACACAGTACTAAATAAAAAATAACAATAATAGGACATTAATTTTACACAGCGCCATTTAGCCCCAAACTAAGCATAGCTTGTAATATGGGAACTAGATTACGGATACAATACTTAAATACTTTTGTAAATACATACCTGCTATATGATACAACACCCAAACACAGTACAAACATCTATATTCATCTTACAAATGTTTGTCATAGGTGGGAATCAAACCCACAGCCTACAGCGCAGAAGGCAGAGTTACTACCAACTGAGCTATGAGGCTTGTTGAAAAAGGCTTAAGGTTTGTTATTATTCACAGAAACTAGTTTTTTCTCGCAATGTGAGCCTTAGAAGGCATACGTATCGCTGAACACAGATGATGACGTCAAATACAACATAACAAAAAACTGTCTTGGGCATGTATCTGGTACTGGTCACCTGTGGACTGTTTATAACGGTCCTCAGGTAAACTGACTGCTTCGCTGTGTAAATAGTTGGTTTGATTTTACATTTTGTTTGTGTGATATTCATTAAATAATAACACAATATACTTCAAGTTTGCACTCATAATGAACACACAATTAAAAAAGGTAACAATATGGAAGAAAGAGCCACCATGGAACTCCTTACCTTCATCTGTTTTTCCGAACCAGTACAGTTTAGGAGTCTTCAAGTCCAAAGTAAATAGATTCCTTTAAAACAAACTTGCTCCATCTTAGGCCACATCTGTACTTTATCCTGTAAAAAACAAAACCAACCAACCACCCTATAAGGTAAGGCAACATAAAATGAGCGAAAAAATTACAACTCACCTTGTAAAAACAGGCTACATCAACAAAATAAATAAACCTACCGCAGGCAGGTGCGGACTCGTACACCAACGATTCAACCTACATTTTAAGGCAAAGCATACGAGACGTGTTTTTTTTTAATTACATCAAAAATGAAGCCCCCAATATAATATGTTATTTAATATTGATGATTTGTTATTATAGTATGATAATTTAAACTGTCTACCTATTACGGTTATAAAAGATACAGTCCACTAACAGACACATTATGGCAGGACAAAAGGACCGAAGGCTTAGTAATAAAGTCCCGTTGGCAACCTTAGGGTACTGAACCCTAAAAACTAGAAACTAGCCAATACCACTAAGGGCAGGCCGGTGGATGTAACTACAATTAATTTAGGAAGCTAATATGGCCAAGACAGGTGCAGATTGTAATCTATGGAAAAGCATCGTTAGCGCATAAGCATTGATTTAGCTCGTTGGGTGCTGTATTTTTTTTTTTATCTTCATAGAACCACTAGCTCTTAGCATCCAAGGAGTTTGCTTTTTGCCAAGCTCTACCACCAACTAAACCGAACACAAATTTGTATTGAATCGATAAACAAACCACTGGACCATAGAGATAGGGTCCACTAAATATTCTGAACTAATAAAAGATACGTTGATCATCTGATGATGATCTCTGAAAATAATAAATCTTTGATTCACGTACCACAAAATCCAGCAGCTCCTAGACTATTCTATATACAACGCGTAAGTTTCACATTCGTTAACAAATGCATCCTGTAATGAGCGTTTTCGCGCGCAAATGTAAAAATATATAAAGAGCACTGAAGTTATGTAATGTGCAGTGCGGCTCCTACACGCGACGCTAGTGTATGACTGAAACAATTTGGGAAACTATCGATAACGCATAAAAAAAATACTAAAAAAAGCTGATATCATTTATATACTGGAAAATATAATTCTCTTTTATCGGTACAGCCTTAGGAGCTTAACATGATTTGATTTTGGAAATAAAAATGACAACAACATACTTAATCAAATTTTGGGTTTCTTTATTTTAATAACAGACAAATTATTTCGATATATCTCAATTGTTTTGATTATATCACGAAGGTTATCCTACTTTGAGTACCAATGGTGACATTGGCATTCAGGATTAATTTTATAACCAGGAACATCACTTCTTTGTATAATTAAAATGTGTTACTGCAATGTTTGTTGTTGTCAAATAATTTTTCATTTCATTTTATCTATGGTGTTTTTTTCTCTGTGATCTAGTGGTTTGCCCATAAATCTGAGGAACAACAATAAGTAATTATGTTATAGACTGTTATAGACTCTGTTTATATACTAAAGCAACAGACTCTTGATCGCTGCAGTACTATTAGGGATTTAGGAGTAATACATGACTCTAAGCTCATTTTTGACTCCCATATCGATTTTATCGTTGGTAGGGCATCTAAGGCTCTTGGCTTTATACTGAGAAGTTCTGCAAGCTTTAATCGAGCAAAAACTTTTAAAATTATATACTGCATGTTTGTCCGTAGCATACTTGAATATGCCTCCCAAATATGGAATCCGCGTTACGATACCTACATAGAAAGGATTGAGCGTATCCAAATTAAATTCATTAAATATATTTGCCTTCGTTTGAAGATCCCATATGACTCTAATAACTACCTGGCGTTATGCAGTAAATTTCATCTACTTCCACTCAGCATGAGACGCGAAATAGGTGACATATCTTTTTTGTTAAAAATAACTAACAACAATATTAACTGTCCAGAACTACTTAACAAAATTTGTTTGAACATTCCCCAAAAACGGTTAAGATTGAACCCTCTCATATATAATTCTATAGTCGGATCAAACTACAGGCAGAATTCCTTTCTTTGGCGAGCGGGCAATAACTTTAATAAGCTATTAAACAAGCATAACGATCTTGATTTGTTCTGCTCTAGTGTAGAAACCGTGAGGCGGCGGCTTAGTGGAGACTTCTTCTCCGCGTGGCAACAATATTAGAGGCTAGTCAAATATTTAGATCTGTTTTATACAATACTTATTTTTTCTTTTTATCTATTGTGTTATATTGTATCCTGTCCAGTTCAAACTCTTTATGTATCTATACTCTTTATCAATACGTGAAAACCTTTAATTGGCCTTCTGTGTTATATTGTTGTGTTTATCTTATATTAATGTGCTGTTGGTTTTCCTTCAAATAAATAAATAAATAAATAAAATGCAAAATATCGACATCAAAACGTAGCAAAAAACAAGCGCGAAGGCATCCTACTCTCGTCTTATAATGAGCGTCGCCGACCGTCATACATTATGTACCGTCTCATTACACAGCTCGCGAAGCCTTCTTATTCCTCGTAGCACATTGGCGTACCTGTGTACATAAATCTACATGTTATTTAATATATAACAGCATATTTGAAGATTATCTGCCAGTAAATTTAGATGAAAAACATTTTTATTTTTTTTACGACGGGCAAGCGCTTCGCCTTCATCACACCTGGTTAAAAGTTGAGATAAGGCCGAAGGTGGAGGCGCACTTCACCCGGAACCCTCAACAAACTGAGGAACTGGCTATTTTACATTCAGAGAAACACAACAATTTTAGAATTGTTATTAAGGCGACAGAATCAGGTAAGATGGTGGTAGCTAGCCAGGCGGATTTCAACAAATTCCTACCGCCAACCAAACCAAGCACAATATATTGAACTCCCCCTGGGAATCGCACCCTGGACCTCTGGATCTGAAATCGGTGAGCGTCGAGCTATGAGCTATGCTTGGAGTTTCACTACGTAATAAAATCCGAAATGTGGACGTCCGTAGAAGAACTAAAGTCACCGACATAGCTCTCAAAATTAGTAAGCTGAAGTGGCAGTGGGCAGGCCACATTGCACGCAGAACCGATAACCGCTGGGGAATAAAGGTTCCTTGGCAAGGCATGGCGACTGCGATTAAACTCGAAACGGAGTGTGGGAAGACCCCCACTCGATGGACCAACGACATTGTGGGAGTCGATGGATGAAGGAGGCTTAGGCACGCTTTTTGTACCGTCGATTGGGGGAGGCATATGTTCAGTGGACGTGTGTGGGCTGATATGATGATTATGACTTGTTAATTAATATTTTATTTACAGTCACACAGCAACGACAAGAAAACCATTTTGAAAATTTTACGCTCTTTAGATTAGGGGTTTTTATCAAAATGGTCGCTGGCAGTATATCCGTTTATAGCTGGAACCGAACCATTTATAATTATTGTGTAAACCCCTCTTCCACAATCTAAATGACGAGTGATAGGATCCTCCACGGGGAGTCTATACTTCTCAAAGCAATCACGGTAAAAGCCTCCACAACTGCGGCCACAACTCCTCATTTATAACATTACAACGGCTGGTGCAGGGAACCGGCTTATTTAAAAGTCTGTATTTTTGCTGTTGTGTTGGTAGTTTTCGTTCGTGCTTCGTATCTTTCCCGACAAGCTTCTATTTTTTAATTTAACTCGTACTGTATAACCTTAGATCGAAGAAACAAAGGATTTTGCACCATCCGTCCGAATCTGTCTTACCGATGTCTTACGTGAGGCTTAACACCTTTATGCCTCAAGTTGACGGGCGCAATGCATTTCCGTGTAGGCATGTTCTTTGTGGATGTGACCTATGCAGTAAGGCTTTGTCATATGCAAAAGATGCACTTTACATCAGGTGCGCTACTTGCTTGTCCCGTCTCCTAGTAGTATAGAAAAAAAAACACCAAAACGCACTGGAGCAGCATTTTTAATTCAGTGAATCGTTGTCTGTCATGGTCGTAATAAACAGTACCTATGTTACTTTGCATTTTAAGCCCTAATAATTTAAGTAAGAGTCATTATTTGTTTGAAAAGCAGAAATAAAAATGGTGCTATTTTTACTAGTATCGCATGACAAAATATACAACTATTTTTGCAGTGTAAGGAGGCGTGCAATATTTTTTTTTTTATCTCAGTGAAACAACTTCACAAAAGCACTTGTTAGTGTCAAAAACACACCGCAGCGCGCACCTTAAGTCCTGAAACACTTCTAATGGGAGGCGACATGTTTGAAGTTTTCTGCAGGTTGTTCAATGACTCTACATTCTCGGTATGAAGGTAACGATAAAAAATTCAAGATTTCGTCATTTATGTTTTCAGTCATTCTATTTTTCTGTTGTGTATTTTCAAAAGGGGCAGAAATACGTTCAGAGAAAACTGGCCTTATATTATTATATTATATAGATATTTAGACCGGCATTCACAGATTTTCGATGAAATGTGTGGTCGGCACGCAAATAGGCCATACATCTTAAATCTAGGGTAGATTTAAGATGAAGTGCGTGATTATTTATTATTACGCCAAATTTATTTTTATAATATAAAACATACCGACACTGTTTGCTCGGATTGTTTTTCTTCTGATTTAAACGCTAGTTTCAGCCATAATTTCCGGTAAGATGCTTGTTCCCTACGTCGGAGTCCTCGAGCAGAAAGACCCGAGGGTACTCGATCACGCGCTAATAGCAATTTATTTGTCGCAAATAATCCACTCTCCTCGTGCAATCACCGCGCAGAGGCTCCCAGCCAAGGACTTGATTTATTTTACTCCTTTCCTACGGAGAATGGGGAAACTAGTTGTATTTTAGTAATTAGAACTACGTTATTTTTAGCATTTACTATTATTTATTATTGTAGGTAGACAAGTAGAGTAACATAATAAATAAATGATGGCACCATGACCTAAAATTCACTGAACATAATTTTCAACTAATATTTTCACATAACGTTGGTAACACCAATAAAACGTATTTTTTCCGTTCTTGAAAAATATTTTGAAAGGTCCCATAATTCTGATGTATTCTGCTGATAGATAACTAGATAAATTTGAATATTCATGATAGAAACATAATTGATAACAATTTGAATATGAAAACCAGAAAATAATTTAGTAAATATTTCATGTTTTAGTGCCTGAGTCAAAGCTAACTTTGGTATAATTTTATATCGGCAGTTACAAATCGAGAGTTTATCTTCGTAACAGTTTGCTACAAAACAGCTACGACGTAGCAATCGTTACACAAAAGCTTTTTTTTTATTTATGAGATGTTTATACTTTGCATATACCGTTTACATAATATGTTAGTGACCCCGTCGCTACTCAGAAGGAAAAAATACCAAAAAACTTCTACAAAAATATCTTAGTCCATTACTACGAGCAAGAAAAATTTTTACTTATTTTTTATTGTAAGAAGTGGAAACGCACTTCACCCGAAATCCTCACCAGTCTGAGGACCGGGCTATCTTACCTCTAAATGCCGGAACACAAAAATTTAAGAATTTGTGTTTATGTCGCTGTCGCCATGAACACAAATTCTAACAGAAGTGAACAGAAGTAGAAATAGGTAAGATGATGCCAGGCGGACTTATAGGAAGTCCATCCATCAACCAAATCAAGCTTAATATTGCACACGCCCTGGGTATTGTACCCGGGACCTCTGCTGATACCGGTGGGCGAACCACTTGACCACAGAGCCGGTTGACTAATTTGACTATCGCAAATCAACATGTTTTCCTTGCCCTTCATCTCTATCAAAATATGATAATCATGATATTTGGCTGCTGCTCTCTGGAGTACACTAAACTAACTCGCAATTTATATTCAACACGAAGAGTTGTAGCATCGAACGAAAATATGATAATGTTCAACACTTCGTAGGGCTACCACGTAACTTCAACAGCTCACTAGCTTCCTGTTTAATCTAGATTATTTTTTTAAACGACAATACGCTGGCCTGTTTCTGAACCGAGAGAGCGACAAATTTGCGCGGACCCGGTTAATCTAGAAATTTAGATTTGCAATCGTATAACAATGGTAGGTGGTCCCATTGTCATCAGGTCCGGGTCCTGGAGAAATCAAGGGAACTCTTCAAATATTATATGCACACATAAAGTGATTTGGGTATTTTTAGGGTCGGTATACTTCCCAGGTGATCCATATAGGATCACGCGTCTGTCTGTCTGTCTGCCTGTCCGGCCATCTGGCATCAAAATAATTGGAAAAAATACGTCATCCAGGTAAACGAAATTGTATCATATTCTTCATTGAAGCCGGGTTTCTTTTTAGTTTTTAAAACGTAATTATTCATAAACTTCGTCTAGCATACCTATGCTAGCGAACAAGGAAAATACTTTATTGCACACCTTAAAAATAAATCAAGTAACTCTATACCACAGGTTTATTAATAAAAAAATCTGAAAGCTAATATATTTGCGCTTATATGAAAGAAAGTTGGGAGCGAATATTTTTTGTTTTATCAGGATTTTTTTACTTATTGCTGTTTTTTTGCATAATAAAAGATCACAAAGAGGTAACTCTATTCCGTGAATTTCTGGAAAACTCCAGATTGAACATACATTATTCATGGCAATATGAAAGAGGTTCATATTTGTTTGCATAAGGAATATGCTTTTAGTAACTTGTTGCAAGACTAGTGAACGCCTGGGCCTTCGTTTACAATGGTACAGTAGTTTTATGTCATCCATTCTTCGGGCAGGAATCAAATTACCTAAACAATGGGGGGGGGGGGAAATTACATCTTTTTTTTTTACCTCTGGGAAGCGCTTGGCCTTCATCTCACCTTGTGTCCATCTATAATAAGGCCTTAAGAGGAAGCGTACTTTGCCCGGAATCCTCAACGTACCGAGGAACTGGTCACTTTTTATGCGATCAAAGACCGTCAAGGTATCATTGTATAGGTATTTTTTTAATCGCAAAAATATTAAGATAAAGGCACTAACCGGGAAAACCCGGTTCCAGGGGTCTACAAAAAGAACCGGTTCTCTAAATATTAAGAACCGGGTTTTCAGTTCTTTCGATTCTCTTAAACATTTGTGAATATTGTATTTAATATTAATAATTAATGTGACGCAATGAAAAACTAATCGAAATGAACACGATGAGTGTCAGCAATCAGCAATAAAATGGCAACTGCATTGAGAAAACAATACAATAAATGACGCCAGTTCAAGCTGAAAGATTTATTAGATGGTTGTCATGTTCGGTTTTAGTCATGTTCTATGCTTGGTCATATACTGCTATACTACGGTCATACTTGTTGGTCAAGTATTTGACCAAAAAGTATTTCAGAAGTTTTTCCTGAGATGTATTTTTAGAATGTGATAACATGGAAATCGAAGATACGAATGTAACACCTTCTTTAGGTACACGGTTCCAGTCTCGTATTCTCAATTGCAGAGGAAATAGTACCTATGCAGCATTCTTGTCCTTCGAGGGTTCACGGTTTAATCTCATGCTATGACCACGGGCTGATCTTTGAGTCTCTTTCAACGAATATTTGGAATGGATATTAGACAGATTATTCATAGGTATGGGAAAGTATCTCGAAAGTTTCAATGACATCCTCACGAAGGCGTCTATCTTCAAGGGTAGTAAGGCATAGTACGCGAAGTCTTTCAGGGTAGATTTTTCGACGAAGGCATTGAGGGATCTTTGTAACTTTCCTTTCCTTTGCACACTGATTTAAGCTCTCTCATACAAACGTTTATTAGATATTCAATTCGAAATGGCACGTCCGATACAAATGACATTTTGCTTGCTATAATTGGAAAATATATCTATAATATTTAAAAAACGGATTGTTCCCAGATTGATCGTTTAAAGATAATCATTATACTTATCTGTGAATTCCCCGCACGATTTTTGATCATAATGTAGAGACTATTTTGTAAGACTATACTTACATAATTCAAAAAAAATTGCAAAAGAACTTGAAAGAACCGTGTATCCGGTTCTGTATTGAATCTGGAATCGAATGAACCAGTTCTTAAAATATGGCCAGTTCTCGATGCCCTAGTGGTTACAAACCAGGTGGCCCTTTACAAGTCCTTCCACACTATCCAGCAGTAACCGTTGATCAAGGATTTTGTTAGCCGGGATGGAAATATAGGGGAGGTAGGTACTCACCCCACGGTTTTTAGGTAAGAAGCACCTATAGGTATCTAGTTTTACATGAAGTTGTTTATCTCCCCTCTCTTATCTATAATTATAATAAAATCGTAGAAAAGCTGTGTCTGTACATGTACATTTAAAAAAAAAAAATATGCTACCTACTTAAAACACGCAGCTGAGTGTGAAAATACAGTTTTTAGAATGTTTGTCTGTGTTTGTCTGTTTGATTGTGCACGCGTATTTCCGGAACGGCTTATTCGATTTGGATGTGGTTTTCGATGATGTGTTGTGTATGGTTCAAGGGAGGAACTGATTCTGACACGAAAGCTCATCTTCTCTTCAAGCAAGTTCGTATGAAGTAACAAAACTACTAATTCTTACTACCTACCTAAATTGTTCGGTGTATAATTTCACAAACATTTTTTTTTTGTGTGCGACTGTACTTCTATGCATTTGTTCCTAGAACTTCACATAGACTTTTTATATTGTTCCACTACGAAATTGCATAAAGTATGACTACTGGCAGAGGCAGTATTTCACACACTATTTATACGTATAGCATTTATGATAAGAAAAGCTCGTTTTCTATAACAACTATTACGTTGTTTAATGTGTACGCTGTCATAACGTCACCTCGGAATGTCATTCAAAAGTCTTGTTCAATATCTCCGTTCCTATAAGAGCAATCATTATTAAATTTTGTATAGCTCGGGCTCTATTTGTGCTCTATTTTTGTGTGTAAGCTTTGTTGCTATAGTATAAGCCGTTTTCGAGTACGGTCATGTGTACGCTAGCTTGATCGTTATGCTGGCGTACCCACTAAGAATGGTCGTTATTTCTTAAACCAATGAGGCTCTATTTATTTCATTTATGCACTTTATTCGATTATGTGTACGCTATCATAACGGACACATAAGTTATAAACATACACCTTGGAGATTTAATTTTTAACGAAGAATGTATTATTTGTAGTAGTAAACGATATGCAATATCGTAAATGGTTGGTCGATCATGAAAAATAGTTACTGTGTATTGTTGTGTAAGCGCTTGGCTACGGAACATCAGGGTATATTTTTCTGCAGGTAGTTTTTACCTTTGCAGTCCATAAATGTTAGTTTGTCAACATCATTATCATCATCAACTGTTATTCTCCTGCCCGTATCCCTCATTATATAGATGGGTCAGTTTCATCATCATCATCATCATCGTAACCGAAAAATAACACCATGCTGGCAGGCGGGTGGTTAGTCGTACTGATATCGTTAAGTTCCGAGATATATACTACTCCTCATCTCCTGCCATTATGTAATCTCATTTCATTACTTCTGCATCGATTTCACCTTATAGGTGGTGCTACTGATTCTGTGGGCAAAGGCATGAAAAACTTTCTTTTTTACAAGACTTTGGCCTTGATGACTTTTATCACATAAAACACTGTTTTTGGGGCATTCGTAAATACCTAACGTTATCTATCGGTCGATATTAATTATGTACCTCAGAACCTGGCGGTTATTTTATATGTAAATATTAAAATTTAATTAAATATTAAAGAGCAGCCAAAATATTACCATGATCCTTCAATTACTTGCACTGCTTAATTGTGACTATTCATTGTAATGTTAAGGCGCTTACCTGGGACAAATGTCTACTTTTTTTACGAGTTTATATTCGATAAATCGGTTAGTACGAAAGAAATACCGCAATATTTTAAAAAGACAGCTTGGAATATTTAAATAATATACACATATAAACCAAAATATGGAGTAAGTCCATAATCATAGCTCAAAGTCAAGTATCATTGCATGACATGGGGCACGCTTGGCTAGCGATTCGGTAATCACAGTGTTGGTATATATACTAGGTGATCCTCAGAAGATCCTCGCTCTGAGGTGAGCAGAGGTGAATTCTCGAGGGGGAAAAAGTGAATCTATTCATATGTATTTTTTTTCTTTAGTATATAAGTAAATATATTGCTGCTTTACCGGATGCCTAACAATAAAGATGGTGGATTTGGCATTGCCACTTGGCAGGTGAGTTGTTGATCACAATGTGAGTGTGAGGTAGGTAGGTAGGTACAAAGGAGATGAAAGCTGCTGCCCATCTCCTTGTGAAATCCCTTGGTCAAATCTAATGACATCCATGAGCGGTTAGCAGAAGGACCCACATTATCTAGAAACCTTTTACTCCAAGATAAAAAACTAACCAAAGCTTGCGTTAGAAATTAACGATGCCAGTATACTATGCCGGAAAATCAAACTAAGTAAAAGGTACGTCTTTCTGAAGGACAAGTAGGACGTTTCCGTAGCGCGTATACATACTATACACCTACTGATATTAATAGAAGTCGAAATTTGAAACATCATCATCATCACTCAAAAAGATTTACTCCAAAACATAGACAAATCGTAGTAAATTGCACAGACAAGTATGTTTTACGATAGAGTAAACCCATACCCTGATAACTTACCTATTTGAGAATAATATGCTGCCACTTATCTCTCAAATCTCATGTCTCAACGAGTGTGACTGGGGGATTTTCCTTAACCACCATGTGTTAAGAACTTAAGAGTGATTTGCCATTATCACAACGCTTGACAGGTGAGTTGGTGTTGTAGTATTATTGCTGTATTGTTGTGTAGTATTCAGAGATCCATGTTTATATGGAAAACATGTATTTACGGCGTCCTATGTTATGTGCAAGTGAAACTGCACTGATACAGCTAGTCAATCATATAATCATTCTCCCCATCATTCCCGCTAATCAATCGTTCAATCGGGATGATTTCCCGCCGTTTAAGACAATTCAATTTCATTTCCGCTACAAGGGGAGAACGGCCATCTTGTTTGTTTTCACTATGTGTGTAACATCCTTTAAAAATGCATGCATTACTTTGATTTTAGTTATATGTGAATATATAATTTGGTGCTCTCTCTTTCATCCCTGTGATTTCGAGAATTAATTCTGAAATTATTGAAAATAATATATTAAAAGTTTGAAATAGGCATTCGTTGGCATGTAAAATTGGCATGCAAATATTAAAGAACCTGCACGTAAATGAATGGGCTATTCTGATGATTATTTTTATTTGAGTATTGTAGTAGAAACTTTCCATTATCTCTGTAATGAATCAGCCAAGTACGAGTTGGATCGAAGCGCTCTATCCACATTACAAGGCAAAATATGATTTCTTTTTCATTTGGTTTTAGAACTTTAGTGCGTATTTAACTCTCGCTTTGGTTTTTACTTATTGTTGTTATGGGTAAGACTTTACTAAGCACGAAAGTTGAATTATATTACCGATAGATATAAAGGTAGCCTGGACTTCATCAGGATGGTGGTCGCTAACCAAGTGGACTATTACAGGTCCTACCACCAATTTAAATAAGTTATAACAGACAGATAGGTATAAATAGATGGAGATCTATTTATACCTAGCCCTAGTAGCTTGCAGCCCATGAATGTCCCCTCTGGCCCTATTGACCCCACTGCCCTTGATTGGGGAAATTGGATAATTGTGTCCGCAGGGTTTCCCCCGCCGCCGCCATCGTCGTGTAGAACCAGTAAAACCATGGATGTCGTAATATCGGGAATGTTAAAACAGTATTGTATCTGTAGGTAATCTTGTTTACATACTACAAGCTATAGGTAATGACGCAGAGTGAAAATATATCCTGTAATATATATTATTGTTTTTTTTTTGTAAGATACTTTGACTACACTACGTTTATATTTTATTCAGCTATATAAGCAAATCAAACGATAAGGGTCTTGTTGGTAGTTGAGGTAGTATAATTTGACACAAATATAGTATAAAAACTATCAAAAATAAATCATCATCTTCCTGCCCTTATCCCGCTCTAGGCAGAGTCTGCACGACATGCTCTTCTCTTATTTATTGATTTATACAATACCTACAAGGGAAGTGTCTAATTGTTTTTAAAAAAATGAGGCAGAATGTACGTCATTACTTTTGTACATATGTGGGCGGGAAAGGTGTATGGAGATCCATTGTAAACGCGTTGAGCGGGCAGAAAAAGTATATGAAAATTCATCAACGTTGTCAATGCTGCTTTTTTTATTTTGGTTCAAATCAAAGAAATGTATCAGTATGAAACCTTAACAATGCCAAAAACAAGTTTTAATGTACATCTAGCCCCATTGCAAGTAAAGCTTGTAATAAGTTTACCTATATACTATGATATACTTATCATACAGTACAACACCCAAGAACAGAACAAACAACGATAGATATTCATTACACAAGTGTGTTCTGGGGGTTAATCGAACCCACAACCCACAGCGTCGAAGGCAGAGCTACTACCAAAAAAGGTGTGAGGCATGTTACGCTAGAATTTAGATTGCACAAAACTTCAACTTAATTTTTATAATGTGAATCCTCGAAGGTGAAAATCTTGTGAAAAGTCTGTTACTTTTAATTTTAGAAAACTTTAACCTTCTTCAAATCTTCAACCAAAGGTGAAATGGTACCTACTCTATCTTGTTGTCCCTCACTGCGACTCACAAAATGGCGACGGAAGGCAAATTATCGAATTATGTTCGAACAAGGACCCCTAATACTGGCTACTGGCAGGGTTGCCCGGAAAATTCCGACAAGATATATCCATAGATGTCGTAAAAACCGACTAATGGATCTCACGAGAAGAAAAGCAGCGGCTTCCTTCTGTAACCTCAAAAAATCCACACCTTTACTGCGGTCACCAATCCGCCAAATTTTTAATGTAGTATAGTCATGTGAGCTCTTGACATTGAAACTTGCACATTTAAAGATGGCATATACAGAAGGTGCCTAATACCGCTCTTCTTGAAGATATTGGAGACGCCACACAATGGAAATTCAGACCCTGAAAGCTGATTCCACCAACATAAAAGCACCTACGTAGGGCGTGTGACTTTTAATCCGAAGATCCTTGGTTCAAATCCCGGGTGTGGAATGGGTGTTCCTAGTTTGGTTAGACATGACTTGAATGGCTTGACTATGGCTTGTATCACCTGATTGTTCGATAAGTAATTTTTATTTTTATTATACGACGAGGAAGCGACAACGAAGCCTTAAGTAAGATGATTTTGAGCGTTCGAGGGCACGCCAGCCGTACTTTTTTTTTATTGTACTACGGGAAGGTGCTTGATCTTCATCTCACCTGATTTACAAGGACGGAGGAAACGCACTTCCCGGAATCCTCAACTGTTTGTAGAGGTCGTAAAAGAGTCAAGTCAGACGCTTATATTGCGGCTCGTAAAGCTTAGGGCGCATGCACAGTCCACACAGAAGCTACATAAAATACGTGTAAGAATAATAACCTGTGTGTAGTGATTGATAATCAATGCACAGTCTAAATTATAAATTCTTAACATTTTCAGCTCTATTTTGTTTACGGGTCAGGATAACAGCGTGGTCTTACGTAGGTACAGATGGACCAGTCTAAAAATGGACACGTCTCCACAGCATCAGCTAGCACAGCAGAGCATTAACAACCTCTGGGATCTAGTGGTTCGCCCACCAGTGTCAGATCCAGAGGTGCCGGGTTAGTCCCTAAGATCTCACAAAATTGTGTTGGTTTGGTTAGTGGTAGGACGTGCTTACGTTCACCTGACTAACTACCACCATCTTACCTAAGTAGTGTTCCGGCATTTAGAGGTAAGATTCCTCCAGTTCCTCAGACTGATGAGGTTTCCGGGTGAAGTGCGCTTCCACCTTCGGCCTTATCATGACTTAAAAAACCAGGTGTGATGAAGATCATGCGCTTCCCCGGGACTCAAAAGCATATAAATAAGCATATTTGAGCTATGGAGGGACGTTCATTTTTAGACTGGTACATAATATACCTGCTGAGTTTCGCCCGAACTTGTTTTATAAATGAGAAGCTATATTTTTTTTGTGTTACTAATAAGAATCATTTAGTGACTGCTATAAATTGGCAAATAAATAATAATCATTTCAGATGATTTTCTGACAACCCTATCTAATAACCGAATTCATCTGCTAATGCCGTCTCTATTGGTATGCAATAAAGTTCACTTTAGTCAAGCACAGTGTCAGTCAACAATGAGCCTGTTTACCTAATTTAGACTGTAATACCACAGTATAGGGCTTCTTTTAGGGATAATAATAATTTCGGGATAATCCTGTAGGAGCTAGGTCTTGATACGATTAAAGCAGATTATTCTGAAGACGGTGGCTCTGAGATGAGGTGATTCATCTAATTACTCGTTTTGTTGGAAAAATCTATTGAAATAGCATACAATAGTATAATCAAACGAATTTTCTTTACCGTTTCGTATTATTATTTGTATTCTGTTTAGGTTGGGAGGGAAAACTACAAAAAGTACTGGTTTGGTTCATAGTTTTGTGCGTAACCTTAACCTTTATGTCTCAAGGTAAACGGCGAAAAAGGGCGATAAAGAGCTGAAAGTGGAAGCGCACTTCACCCGGTCTATGAAAAAATGAAAAATGTTTATTAACAGCAAAAAGGACAGGATAAAACTATCAACTAACTTGCTATAAAAGTAGGGACCGAGGTTAAGTACTAACCTATTACTTTATGCTGAGTGCATTGTTTGTTTAACATTGCCAGCAGTCTTCACACTAGGCAAGCCTGTATCGTGAAGACCGGGTCTATCTTACCTATAAATGCCGGAATACAACAATAATAGAATGGATTTTATGGCAACAGACTCAGGTAGGAAGGTGGAAGCTAGCCACAAGTGCCTAAAATGTGGATTCGATCCATAAACTATTTTAGAAAACTGATATATAATTAATATTATAACGGGAAAATATAATATAAACCTATGAAAAATATTGCGGAGGTTTTGGTTGTGGCGACGCGCCCAAGGACGGCTCTAGGCAAGCGAATTAGCAAAGCTATTCAGCGTGGCAGTGCATCCAGTGTATTTCGTCTTCCGCCTGAAACAGTTGAGTTAACATAGAATTGCTGTAGGTCCATTTAGTTTCATCGTACATATACATTGTTTGAATAAATTACAACTTTCTCATTTATACTTTTTAGAATTTATTTAAAATTAGCATCTAAATATGAGTGTAGAATTTAACAGGACTGCTTAATGCAAAAGCGAACGAAATAAATTTATTACAAATGTTTTAAGAACTCTACTATTTTATGTTATCTCTTCATTATGCTTCACCACACAGCACCCCCGCATATTCTTCAGCATTCCATACATTATTATAATAAACAACCCACTCTGAATATCATTACACCTACGCATTCACCATGTACACAAATGCACATAGTAATTATGTACCTGCGGACATACAATGCTGCGTGGAGCGCATTATGTGTAGTACATAGTACATAGGAAAGGAAGGCTTCGCGGGAACATAATAGACCGCGTACATTACATAGCGATAGCGAGGTGTAGTGTAGGCGTAGAGAGGATCTATAAAGGGTGATCCCTCCCACTTCTAACGCGGTACAGACAGACAGAAACACAATATCACAATTTGCAAATTTATTTATTTGGTATAAAAATATGTATTTTTATACCTTCAAGAAACTGATGACAGCAATGCTGACCGTTATAGCGGCCAATAACGTCCAAAAATACGATCCGCTATGCGCCGAATGTGTCTTACCTTAACTCCTCCAAAATGCACAACTTTGACAGACAACGAGAATCGAATGAAAACTGCTGCCCAGTGTCCTTATTCACTTTGATCAATCGTGTCTTAACGCACCCGCGCTACGATACCTGATACGATGATTCCAAGCAGAAGCCGGCTTCTTACTTAACCTAGACTATGACCAAACCGAAAATCTCATACTACCTAATACCTAAACTGATAATCCAACTCAATGTACTCATTCACTCTTCAACCTATATTATTTCTATATTTACCCACACACATTACACAATACTACACATCTCATAATTTCACACATTACAGAATACTCTACACATCACTAGAATCACACGTACCTACACATATACTCTATCTATCTACTCACTATTAACACTCACCCTCAAAAGCTGTAGTAAGCCTACCTTACTTTAAAATATTTTTCCTTGTTTAATATCAATCTAGAGTTTAACATAGATTACTTTAAATGTATCAAACTAAAAATAAAACTCAAATTAAACTACAGTACTAAATGCTTAAATAAAGATAATGTTATATTAAGTCTTACTACCTTATAGTGTGATAGTCTGCACAGGAGATCCTATACCTAATAATCTAACTCCTAAATATATATGTTATATTACATACCTACAGATAGCCTCTAAATAAATTACACTTACGTTATTAAATTAACTTTTTAGTAAGATCCAATGTAAGCCTATTTACAAGAAATATATGAGAGAGAGATCGTGAGATCTCGTAATGTCTGGTTTGTGACGGAGATTATTTCTCAAATAGAACGTAATTAACAAACGATATAAGTAGGTGCTTATTTACCCTAAATGTTCGAGGCTACTACTTATAATATTATAGCTGTTGTTGCTAACCTATAATATTGTAACCTATAAATAACCTATAATAACATGAAACAAAGTTTGATGACGTTTTGAAAAGTGCTCTCAAAAACCGTTGCCTTAGTACTTAGTCGTTTTTTAAAAATCTAGCCCATTCAGCCTACAGATGTCGTAAAGTCAACCAAAAAGGCAGCAGCTTCTTTCTGTGTGTTAACAAAACTTTAACTGTGAGCACCAATCTGTCTGCCAAGCGTGATGATTATGGCGAAACCCAACAGTTATAGAGGAAGTTCTTTTCACGTTGTGGTGGTCAATAATTTACTGTTGATATGGAATATGCGCAGTCAAAACACTTGCATGACAACCCGAATGTAATTCTTGGATTTTATCGACACCCTCCCTCCATATTGAGTGAAAAACAAAAAATAAATTGACCAGTATGAAATAAATAAAATTAGGCCAGCGATTTAGCATAGCTATTCAGCGTGGCAATGCAGCCAGCGTACTTTAAATTTCATGAAAATCGAATAACCTGTTCGAGTGTTATGCCGTCACAAACATTGCTACATACATACATACATATATACATACAGTGCCGGATTTCCTAACTTAACTGACTTAATTATTATTATTACTTTTCCCCATTTTAAGTCCGCAATAATTATTTACTAGTCATGTGTCTTTATCGCGCTGATATACTTTTTAATGATCCCAAAAGTGTGACAACTTACAACAGCCGTGGTAAAGTATGAAATAATTATGTGTACCTACCTGATTGCGATAATTTTAAATGTGCTATTGTAGTCCTAAAAAGTGGTACCGTACATATTTAATTTTGGATAAGAACATGTTTGAAAAACAATGTTATTTGTTTCCACAAAAAAAAACATTGAAAAAATTTATATGTAATTATGGTAAGTCAGTATATCTAACATTTTAAACCTAAATCGACTTGTATCGATTTAAAAATACAAAATAAAATGGTACCTTCAAACTGATCTGACAAGGGGTGGCTATCACTATGTGGGTAGAGGAACCTCTCATTGACATTATATCAATAGCTAACATGTGTTAAAATATAATAATACAACAGTAGTTAAAACTATGACAATAGGTCGTTGTCACATTGTATGGAATTCTGAAATTTTAAATAGAACTTAGTGATAAATTTGAAAGATAACTGACAATGTCACGAGGCTTCGCAAAATAAACAAATGTTTTGATATAAAATGATCGTTTTTGGGTAGGTACCTATGTTGTTATTGTAAGACAGGGAAGCGCTTGGCCTTCATCTTACCTCGTGTCAAGCTATTCAAAAGGTGAATCATAGTATACATGTATAGTGATGAGCCTGTGTAACTTGAGAAAAAAAAAATTTATAATTAATTATAGTCCACTCGGAATCCTCAACAGACTGAGAAACTGGATGTTTTTGCTTTATAAATGTCGGACCACAACAATATATAATTTTTGTTATGGCGGTGATCTAGATAAGATAGTGGTAACTAACCAGGCAGACTTGTAACAAGTCCTACCACCAACCGAACCATGCACAAATGTATCCCCCCTGGGAATTGAACCCAAGTCCTCTGGGTCTGATACTGGTGGGCAAACCATTAGACCACGGAGGCGGTGTTATTTTGTTTTACTTGTTGTTCTACAGCCCACAAGAAGAATTTATGAAAGGTGTAATATTGTATCATATGTATGCAGTGCATGTACTTACAAGAAACTGTACATATAATACTTAAATATTATATCGGTAGGGGCATTTAAGTATGAAAGGAATTTGTTAGTATTATCAGTAGTTTTGTGTATGCCTGAGGTAAAGGAATTATTGTGTATTTGTGTCATTATCACATGTGTAAATATTGTGGCCAAAAGCAATCACTTGAAATACAACAAATTTGGCACAGTTATGTTTATTACCTATGTATAGCTATGTAAATTACATTTGAACCATAGTTCGTTCGCGCTGAAAATAGTAACGTAATGTGATTTAATAACGCATTGCGGTGAACAACTTTTTGTTGAACATAATTATGTTACTAGAAGTGGCTTATTGCGACTCTTCCACTTCTGTCTTTCGTCTCACACGCTGAGTCGGGATGACGTTGCGTTTCAAAAAGTGTTTTATACATATGTCACCACCATGTTTGCTCTTACGACGATAGAAAATAAATCTAACTAAACATAACTCAAGAATTTCCGTTATTCCACTGCGACGGCATGAACTGCGTCTGTTTGTCTACTCAGTTCATACAAGACGTGGATAAATGTGCCGCCGCCAGAGCTTGACCATCTACAGAGATAACCTTTTTGATTAATATATTGTATGACCATCGCTTGACCATTTCTTACTTCCCTATGGGGAGTACAATATATTGTGCTTGGTTTGGTTGGTAGGACTTTATTTAAATCCGCCTGGCTAGCTACCACCATCTTACCTAATTCTGTCGCCATAATAACAATTCTAAAATTGTTGTGTTCCGGCATTTAGAGGTAAGATAGCCAGTTCCTCAGTTTGTTGAGGATTCCGGGTGAAGTGCGCCTCCACCTTCGGCCTTATCTTATCTTGTTACCAGGTGAGGTGAAGGCCAAGCTCTTCCCCGTCGTACAAAACAATACTTTATGTATAGCGATATGACCGATGCTGTAGCACTTTGGTCTAGGGGTCATTTATTCAATCTTGCCTGAAAAGACCCAAGCTATAAGTAGCAGGAAATATTGAAAACGGCAAAGAGATCCCCACCTTGACTGATCTCAAATGAAGGTGGGTTCAAACCGCTTGTTCCGAATGGGTGGTACTGACCGCAGATGACAAACAGATGTCAATAAGGACATGTGGGGTGTTATCGGCTAGAGTTTTACTAAAGGATTAAAAGGTGGTAGGTAATGGTCTTGCAACCTGTTTCGTTTCACCTCATAGTGGGCATCATGCTAATATTGTTGGGATTAGGACTTGCTTTTGATACCCTGTTAGATGACCCTTCATAAATTATACGCTGAGTAATTATCCTCAGTAAAATAGAGTAAAAACATTAATGAAAAGAAAAGAGTTGTGTCTATTTTCTTTGCTCGTTTTATCTAGTAACGTGAGCAGTGACACCAATGTACAACACAAACGTTTCGTGCAAACATCCTGTGTTGCCACAGAAACTGAAAGAAGGTTTTCAGTTGTAAATGCACGTACAAAATCAAAAAAAGACTGACAATGCCAATTCTACAGATAACCTCTGTGCTTTGCATGTTTAAATAAAACTCATTAGAATAACAATACTCAAATTGATTATTTTTAGGTTCAATGTTCAAAGTTATGTAAATCCTAAATTAATAAAAAAATCAACGAAGTAAGAGCCTATTATGTTTGAAGTTAGCAGTGACACAAATGTGTGGCACGGACGTCTCCTTCAAACCCAAAATGACCCACGTGTGGGTCATGGGCAGTAAACGTGTAAATTAAATGGTTTGTTTGTACTTACTGACACACTTATGTCGTAATTATTTATGGTTACTGCGGTTGAGCAGTGGGGAAAAAGGGGTATAAAATAAGTTTCATTCGAGACATTCATTTGTATTAAGTCCTTTCATATGAAATTGGCGTTTTGTATGGGAGGAACATAAAGGCAATTTTTTCATATTAAAATATATTTTATTAATCAAAGTATGTACCATTGCTATCTATACACTTTTGCCATCTTATAGGTAGTTCATTGATCCCTTTACTAAAAAACCATTCGGACGGGAATCAATCAAATCTTTGAAAGCGGTTTGGACTGCCTCATCGGAATTGAATTTTTTTCCTTGCAAGAAGTTATCCAAATTTCGAAAAAAATGGTAATCTGTTGGAGCAAGGTCCGGAGAGTACGGTGGATGTCTTAGACATTCCAATTGAAGCTCCTCTAATTTGGTAGTCGTCTGTTGGGCCGTGTGTGGTCTAGCGTTGTCTTGAAGCAGCAGTGGCGTAGAGCGATTGAAAAGTCTCGGTTGTTTAACAGCGAGCTTTTCCATCATGGTTTGCAGTTGCTGACAATAGACATCAGCCGTAATCGTCTGACCAGATTTAAGAAAGCTATAGTGTACGACACCGGCACTAGTCCACCAAACGCTTACAAGTAACTTTTTTTGAGTCAATTTTCGCTTGGGGCAAGATTTTGCTGGTTCACCAGGGTTCAGCCATTGCGATGAGCGTTTACGATTATCGTACAGGATCCACTTTTCATCACATGTAATGATCCGATTTAAAATTCCTTCATTATTGTGCCGGTTGAGTAATGTAACGCAGCAGTCGACGCGCGTTTGTCGGTTTGCTTCACTCAATTCATGAGGTACCCACCTTTCAAGCTTTTTCACCTTCCCAATTTGCTTCAAGTGGATTAAAACGGTTTTGTCACTAACACCGCAGCCTGCAGCTAACTGTGATGTGGTTTGCGATGGATCTGCTTCCACAATAGCCTTCAATTCATCATTATCGACCTTGGTCTCCGGCCGTCCACGGGGCTTGTTCTGCAGGTCGAAATTTCCAGAACGAAAGCGTTGAAACCAAAAACGCACCGTGTTTTCTTTTGCGACACCACCACCATACACATCATTAATCCTTCGAGCCGTTTCTGCAGCACTAGTGCCACGGTGGAACTCGTACTCGTAAATAATGCGATATTTTAAGTTTTCCATTTTGTGAAATGAGTGACGCAGAAAAAAAAAGCAAAAGAGAAAAAAACAAATGAATTACGGTTTACGAAACACAAATGCATGAGTAAATAGCTGTTTAAATTTGAATTTGGAATTCCTAACCAAAGAGGAGATATTTAAGATCAAAGTGGCCAGTACGACAAAACGCCAATTTCATATGTAAGGACCTAATATTACGGTTTATTTTATTTATTAGCTGACATATAATAAAAATTTTTAGAAGATAACCTTTTTGGGGTGTCCTAACATGTTATAAACAATTTTGAGAATGTGTCAACTCTTGACCTCAAATCTTGCACAGGCAAAGATGAACCATAAGTGTTATTGAAATGGCTTAGTCATAATAAATGGAATATCAACCGAGTAAGGATAATAATTAGAGGAGCGCCTGAAATTATTATTAAAGAATAATGAAGGAATGATGGAATAAGGTCAATTAGTTAAAGTAATCATGTTATTTGACTAAAAGGATCTCTGGACTTCAACACCCAAACACAGAGCAAACACCTATATTCATCACAAAAATGCTGGCCCTGGGTGGGGTTCGAACTCACAACTTACAGCGCAAGAGGCAGAGCCACTACCTACTGAGCTGTGAGGCTTGTCTAAAAACCTCTGGTTACTTTTACAGACTACGGATAGATGGACGGACAGCAAAGTCACGTCAAACCTAAGCCTCATAAGGCTTGACTCGTAAATACAATAACTTACCGCTTTGTATTTAGTTTTCCATTTTAAATTGCGGCAGGTCCTCAAAGGAATTTTGCATTCAAGTACCGAGAGCTATGCGTATTATTACCGAATACCTAACCGCAGTACATAAGTAAACGAGATTAAAAACAGCCCACTGCTACCACTTGAGAGGTGCTATAATCAAGCACAAAGTAGGGGGGCACCACCCCATCTTCTGTCACCTTAACACCTATCGGCTTTATGTGTATCTGTCTCGCTCGCTCGGGCAAAAAGAAATCATTTTATGGCAAGGTGTGTGATTTAATTAACTTAAATAATTATGTGGGCGAACTCGAGATCGGGAGTGTTACGGGAAACGAGCATTTTTTCTTTGGAAGGTTGACGTGATTCTTCGCATAGCGGTAGGCAGGGAGGATAGTTTTGTGATTACAGTTTCGCATAATGGAGATCGGAGTGGAGTAACTCCACGCTTTAATCATTGGGGAATATTTTGGTTGGAGCGCAACGTTTTAGCGTTGCTCGGTATTGTTTTTATGTAAGCGATAACAGTCGATACGTAGCGGGGCTATATTTTATTTTATACGGGAAAAGTTCAAGGAAAAGCTCAGTTGGTAGTAACTCTGCTTTTTGAGCTGTAGGTTGTGGGTTCGATTCCCACCCAGGACAAACATTTCTGTGACGAATATAGATGTTTGTTGTGTTTGGGTGTTGTATCATATAGTACGTAAGTACGTATTTATTTTTAAAAAAAGTATACAAGTATTAGAATCGTAGCTCCCATATTATAAGCTACGCTAAGTTCGGAGCTAGATGGCCCATGTGAAATTAATGTCCTATAATATTTATTTATCTATTAAAAAATGGAACGAAACTAGTGAAGTTTCCTCTGTAAGATTATGAATAGGTATAATGGAAAACGCAAACAAGCTAGAAAAAAAATGATGTTTTTTATTATCATAAAGATATTAAAACTTAAAGAAACAAATATGAGACCTATTGATACCAATATGAGAGAGAAAATAATTAATCAATTTTTGGGTGTTTATTTTACCCATGGTACCAAGAACCATTAGTATTTATTTACAAGAAAAATGTATGAAGTACTTTTAAACTCTCCATGACCTTGTTCCTATATTACCAGCTAAATATTATTAGCTATGCTTAGTTTGGGAGCTATTAGTGTTGTATAAAATGTTAAGTGATATCTAATGATTTGATAGCATCACTGGTACTATGCGAAACAAGCGGCTGAGATTTAATTAAAATTCTAAAACTTAAAAAGATATGTTACGCTTGGTACCGCGACCGCGATTTAATGTGACCATGGATAGTTTTTTTTGTACTAGTAAGCGGTTACTCAGTTCCTGAATTTTAAATATTTTCTTAAATCTGTGTCACAACCCAAAATCTCAATCATACAATCATGAATCATGATTGTACACACACTTGACAGAAGTGTAATAGTTAGAGTATGAGTACCGCCCTATCCCATGCTTCACCCAGCTGTAGAGCTAAGGTTAAACATGGGTCCAGCCAAACCCATGCATTCATACAAACATTACTCTCGAAATAAATACCTATGCCTCTTTCTGAGGCTGTTGGGTATAACAAGTCGTTCGGGCGAGCCTCTAGCTAGATATAGGTACAGCTATACATAAACTTCAAGACGTCAATACTTCAGAGGGTATTCTTCAAAGGCACGGCGGCGTTGAGAAATCCCTCATCCCTCCGAATTACCATATCAAGCGACTCTCGATCACCCTCCTCCCTCCTCGAACACCCCTTGACTCTGAGCTGACTTTTATTAACTAACTGATCCATCGAAAAAATTCAGACGATTTTGTATTGCTCGCCTACTCTTTGTTTAAAATAGCTCGCCCAAGGTTCTTGTCTCTCTCCATGTGTACAGGTCGCGATTCCGAATAGGCTGTAGATTTGATGTTTCAAAGTGATCCAAACAAAATTTTACTGAATAAACAATACCTATTTGATTTTGATGTTAGGTACCTATCTATGTATACTTGACATAACCGTACTAACCTAAGATCAACATATTTTTTTCCATTTGTATCACCAACAGCCGGTTAACGGCAACTGATTGGAGAAATATCGTATTTTTAACACGTTCCTACATCTTTTTTCCACCACCCGACTAGCAGTCCTAGGTGCGGCAAGGTTACAACCCGTACCATGTGTCGAGCTCATCTATTTGCCTCTATCTTTCTCATTGTTATGGTAAGGAATGGAACTCCTAGCCCTCATCTGTTTTTCTGCACCAGTAGGTACAATCTTAGAGTCTTCAGGTCTAGATTGAATAGGTTCCGTTTAGGCAAGCGTGCTTCTCTGCTGACCGCTGACCACAACAGACATCTTTTCTTGTAAGTATTTCAAGTAAGCTGGTTGTCAAACGCCTGGCTCTCACCAATAAAAGAAAATGTTTTTATCCATCCACTTGTTACTACTTAAAACATAGTAAAATCCTGCAACCGATTTCTGATTTATGTTAAATAGGTACCTAACACAGATATAATTGATGGTGCAATATCTACCTAAAGATCTTATATTTTGGAACATGAAACTTTGGCATTTTGTCTTCAGTTTGGGCTTTCTGAAACACGATTGAAAAAAAAAGTGTGTGTGTGTGTGTGTGTGTACGCAAGTAAGAAGTTAGTACTTCTTAAGCGTAACAATTTTATAATGTAAACAAATATAGATGAATATACATGTTTGTTTTGTGTTTGGGTGTTGTATCATATAAGTAGTACATATGTATTTACAAAGTATTTAAGTATTCTGTCCGTAATCTAGTTCCCATATTACAAGCTGTGCTTAGTTTGGGGCTAGATAGCGCTGTGTAAATAGATGTCCTGTAATAGGTATTGATTATTATTATTAAATAAAAAGAATAGGGACATACCGACAGTTAACCTCAAATCTGTATTACCATTTTTAAAAGTTTATAACATAAAAAAAAACCTTTTTTCACGAATACTTACAATAAATTATCACTCAACCACCATTTTTTATTTATTTATTTACTATTCGTTTTAAGTGTCCCACGGCTGAACAAAGGCCTCTCCCCACTCCTTCCAGACCGTTCTATCCTACCACCATATATAATTTAAAATCACACACAAATATTTATTCAATAAAAAGTACAATTAAACTAACTTTGTACAAAGGAATCAGTCAGATTACCTAAGGACCGTTACAAACGGCCTATAGGTAACTCAACTGTTGCAGACCAGTACCAGACGGAAGCGTGCCCAAGACACTGGCTGCATTGCCACACTGAACAGCTATGCTAATTCACTGGCCTAAATAAGTGCCAGCCCTTGGGTCACGTGTCGCCTCAATCATAAGCCCCGCAAGATTTTTGAAAACCCGGAGGGCACCGGCTCCCCAGAAATAGGTACACAGTACAATAGGTCATTATGATGATGTCATTTGGTGCACAATAAAGCGTTAATCAATTAAATTTATATAATTTTTATTACAGGTCAAAAAAACTGTTACAGGACAATAACTTCACACAGCGTCATCTAGACTAAACTAAGCAAAGCTTGTATTATGGGAACTAGATTACGGAAACAATACTTATATACCTGCTCTTTTTTATAAACACCTAATGAAGAGAGAACTTACACCACGCTATTAAAATATGATTATTTATTATTCTATTTTTTTTTTACTATTTAAACGCTGACCTTTCACATGGACGTGAGCGTTCTTTCGATTTTGACAAAAAATAAAAAAATAGCAATGCCCATAAGCATTGCTATTTTTCAATTAGTGGATCACTCAGTACCCAGTATCTACCGGTAATTGATCAGGAAACCATTGCATAGATAAGATAATCTGAAATACTATTTCTATACATTATACACAACACCACCTAGCCCCAAACTAAGCAAAGCTTGGACTCGTTATGGGACTCGTAGTACTAGATTACGGATATTAATACTTTCGTACGTACGTTTTTTGTACCGGTCGGGAATCGAATCCACGGCGCAGATGGCTAGTTACTTACTACCAATTGTGCTTTGATGCAGAAATTCAGTCTGTCTGATGCAATTTTATGCCTTAAACACTGTTAGTAGTAGTTCACACCAAACTAAGATCTCGTGATGTCAGGTATTGAAATACGGACATTATTTCTCAAATAGAACGTAATTAACAAACGGTCAAAGTGTGCTTTCATTACACCTTACTTACTTTACTTGAGCACTCCTTTTTCAAACTCTCTTTATTCGCCTGAGTATCTGACGCACTCTCTTGTTGCCAACTCTTATTGTATGCAAAGTCAGAATGAGAGCAAAGCACCATACCACTCTACTTAGTAGTAGTAGTATATATATTGTAAGAACAGTATAGTAGGTGAGTAATAGTAGGTGGGTAGAAACCAGTAAGAGAATAAGTCACCCCTTATAATTAAACATAGGTGTTTCAATGTCGCTTTGAAAAGTGCTCAAAACAGTTGCCTCAGATGTCGTGACTTAAAAATCTACCCTTCCAGCCCACGGATGTCGTAAAGTCAACCAAGGGGCTTCAACCAAAAGACACCAGCTTTTTTCTAAAACTTTAACTGTGCGTACCAATCTGTCTGCCAAGCGTAGTGTTTATGGCCAATCCTTGTTAGGATTGTCTATAACTGTTCTTTTAGAGGAAGTTTTTTCCATATTGTGGTGGACAATAATTTGCTGTTGATGTGAGATATACGCAGTCAAACCCCTTGCATGACATGCTAAAGGTAATTCTATTCTTGGATGTAAACGATACCCTTGGTTTGACAACCCTATTGAGTGCATTACAAAAAATAAATAGACCAGTTTGCATGAGATTTCCAATACCCTTTCTTATTTTACAAGATCTGATGATCATCTTTTGATATAATAAGAGCAAAAATAAACTAATTTTGAAATCTGCAGTCTCAACCCCCATCAAATAATATTTTAAGTTTTCACACATTTTCAAGACTAAAATATTATTCACCCCTTTTGCAACCCTTAATGTTAAGACAGGGGTGGTTTTAGCAAATAAAAATGCAAGTTAATTGTGAAGTCAACCCCCTATAACAGTATATCGTACAAGACAATATTAAGCGATTTACTCTCAAAACGCGCCCTTTTGTTACAAAAATCACATTTTTTCACGATGGGGAAACGCTTGGCCTTCATTACACATGGTAACAAGTTGAGATAAAGCCGAAGGTGGGGGCGCACTTCACCCAGAATCCACAACAGACTGAGGAACTGACTATTTTACCTCTAAATGCCGGAACACTAACCTAACCTTTAGGGATGCTCTTTGAGCTCTTTCCAAGTACAGGAAATCTGTTTGCTGCACCACCCCATGAGGTAACGCAGTAGCCAAAAAAAGCTTGGCACAGTGCCAGGTAAACCGTTTTGATGGTATGATGGTCCACCACAAGATGTAGCTCCTTAAAGATATTATATATACATATTAATATGGAGTTTAACAGTAAGTGTTTGGTCTATGACTATGCCCAGATATTGTACATGGTCAGTCCGTTGTATGATTGGGCAAGCAAGGAAGGCTCGCGGAACATTTGTGCACAGTGGAGGAGGAAGACTTTTGGACCTGAGTGCGAACGCTATTAGTTTAGTTTTAGCAACATTAACTGTGAGGATGTTTTCTGATAGCCACGTACAAACCTTTGTTACGCCATTTTGAGCACTATTAAATGTCTCTTCCCAATTTTTGCCGCTAAAGAAAAGAACAGTGTCATCCGCAAATGTTTAAATGTTAAATGTTTATTTTTCCGTTTTGTATCTGTATATATAAGAGACACTTGCTTTACAATAGGTGGCCTTATCGCTGAAAGCGATCTCTTCCAGGCAACAGTAGGAGAAGATAAAGATAAAAGTTAAAAAAAGTTCTCAAGGATAGCGGTGTACAATCTAATAGGTACATACATCTTAATATAGGTACCTAAACTTAATAACAAAAAAATAACAGGCATAAAGGTCCCGTCGGCAAAACCCGAATCAAGCAATTTCATTTCAATTTGTGGATGAAATCTCAAAGCTAGGGGGCGCTAGGCCGCACACAACGAGCACACGCTCTTTTACCACCCCCTAGCAAAGCGCGCGACAACTCACCTTAACCCTTCCACGTACGAACTACACGGTTCCAACGCACGATGCAAATTATTTCTCCATTATTTTGATTCGCCAACTTATTCAACATGGCGGCAAAAAATACTACGTGATACATACCTATACCCACCTCTTGGTGGGCAACATTAAATGCATCCATCTTGCCCCGGTCATTATTTAATTCAGTTGCGTGTGTTGTTTTGTGATTGTGGGTTGGTTGGGACGTGGGGCGGACGGGCGGTGGCGACGGACCCAGGGACGCTACCGCCGACGGCGAAGCCGATCTCCATTGATGGCTTTAAATTAGCTTCATGAGAACTAGAAACGATTTTTACCGTCAAATGTACTGAACGGATAGGTTTCATAACATGTGTACACTTTTGAGATGGGAAACGCCATTTCGGATATGACACATACCTAAATCGGTAAAAATCGTTTCTAGTTCTCATGGAGCTAATTTAAAGCCATCAATGGAGATCGGCTTCGCCGTCGGCGGTAGCGTCCCTGGGTATTCTTGTGTTGGTTATGGTTGTCACGAAACTAAACATTTTCAACGTATTCAATGCGTTGTTTTGTATTTAGTGTTACTAGGACGTTGCTGTGTAGTAGGTAGATATAAACATACCTACGAGTAGGTTCCTATCTACCAATTTCAATAAAGCTATTTTTGTTAAATTTGTTAGAAGAAAATTACCTTGCTCATAGGTAAGACAGTCATGAGGTTATAATAAAATATTTTTAAAGTTGAATTCCATAACAGAATTAAATAATTGAATTTATTTTTCATTATTATCTACAATACCCCCTATAGCAGGTGATCTTCATAAGATCCTCTGATAATCTATGTATCCTGTGAATTATATTAATTTGATAGACAGTCTGTATTTTTCACTTTTTAACAGAGATAGAAAACATGTACCTACATATACCTAACTAATAAATGATTGATTTAATAAATTTCGTCATAGGTGATTGGATGTTAAATTTTGGATACGGAATCCAATTACGGTTTATTAAACTTCTTGAGAAAAAAAAAGAACTAAGTGTTAAAAAATTGTATCATTATTTACATATAAACTGTGTTAACTTGCAGCGCAGAGCTCGGAGCGACAACACGTCCACAGAGGGCTAGTCAGTTAGCAGCAACACTATATTTCCTGAGGATGCCTCGTGTAGAGACGAAACACGTGTCGATTTGATTTTTTCAGAGAGATTTGGCGGATTTATTACTAAATATTTTTTCTGTTTTTATTTTTTAAACTGTGGTTGTATATATTAATATTTAAGTGTTTTCAAATGTTTTAAGCGGTAAAATCCCATCAGTCACCGAACACAAGCCAACCAATTTGGTAATCAACCAGTAAGTTTAAAAGCAAAAGTCACTAGTACTCGCGCGCAACATCTTTCTGAAAGTATCGATTTGCTAAAATTATGTGTACCAAATTGCTGACAATTATAGATAGATAAAAGAAACTCTTTATTGTACACCAAAAAAACAAAAATAAACAGACAAGCAAGAAAAACACTTAAACTAGGTACAATGGGCGGCCTTATCGCAAAAAGCGGCAATCTCTTCCAGGCAACCTTTGGATGGAAAGGATAGCAAAGAGCAGACAAAGCGGTGTACATTAATTTATCTAGTTACTTATTAATAATAGCAAAACATACAATACATTGCAAAATGGCAAATCATTACTAAAATATATATATAAATAGAAACTAAACAGCAGTAGCGAACGAGACAATTATAAGTTGGTCGAGGAAAAGTAATGACAGCGTAAATTATATGAATGTCCATTCGTGTGGCAGCCTAGTTAAATAAATAAATATTACAGGACATTGATTTTACACAGCGCCATCTATTCTCCAACTAAGCAAAAGTTATATGGGAACAAGATACCGGATATAATACTTATAAACTTTTTTTTTGTAAATACATCATACAATACAACACCCAATCACAGAACAAACATTAATATTCATCACACAAATGTTTGTCCTGAAATGTTTGTTAAGTATAAGGTAAGTACCTACCTACTTACCTACCTTAAGTCTCATGTTTGTTCTGCTAGCTTGGACTGGATGTCTGAATAAAATTAATTAAAAGTGACTGCAAATTGCAACTTTTAACACGAACTCATCAGTTTCTTGAATTTATTTGTAAACGAAATTTTTGTGCCATACTCAACTCGGCTTTGAATTTTTTTGTCATTGTAATACTTGTAAATTTTGTGATTAATTGCAATCACTTGAAATTCAAAAATAATTATTTGTTTAGGTATATATTTATGTTTCCTCGCAAATTAGAGAAAAATACTCAAACTCAAGTCTTGGCCGCAACAGCAGTTAGTTAATAAAAAATATTATAAGTACCTATATAAATTTAATATTAATTTAAAGTTAATTAATCATTGATTTTGAATAAATTTCTGGAATTCGGGTAGGTACATTAATTCAGCCCGAAATAAATCGGTGCCTACGTATCTCCTTCTATTTTTTAATAGATGTGTAGTTATGGAAGACTATGAACCTATTATTTGTAATCAATTTAATTCAGTAGGTAATACCTATCCATACCTACCTACAGTGTGAACTAAGTAATATTGGTCTTAACAAGTGCGCGCGCTACTTCGGTAGGTTGGTACCTACCTCGCTTTCCTTTTGACTTTGTTGGTGGTAGGACTTTGTTTGAGTCCGCCTGGCTAGCTACCACCATCTTACCTAATTCTGTCTCCATAACAACAATTATCAAATTGTTGTGTTCCGACATTAAGAAAGCACCTAAGATAGCCAGATCCTCAGTTTGTTGAGGATTCCGGGTGAAGTGCGCCTCTACCTTCGGCCTTATCTCAACTAGTAACCAGGTGAGATGAAGGCCAAGCGCTTCCCCGTCGTACAGTAAAAAAAAAAAAAAGAAAGAGCCTTTGTTTCCTACTTATTACATTTGCCGCCTCCAACCATCGACACCCCGCGACCACTACACATTTAAACATGATCGCCATGCGAAAACATTTTCTCCCCAACGTTTATCAGCTCTACGAGCTTGTGGCCTGCCCATTGCTATTGCATTACAAAGCTTCTTTGAGCTTAAAAAAGAAAAAAAAAATTACCTACGTACGTATTTATACGTTCTTACTATTACTACTTACTATACCTACTATAATACAAAAGAAATAGGATAGGATTGTTCCATTAAAAAAGCATGACAGACGCATTAACAAAACAAACGTCTTTCAATTCAAGGCGCTCACGCTCAGTAATGGATCTGAAAGCGGAGGTGTTGGGGTTGGGGGGTTTGTTTGGACAGCGAGACAATATCGCCGGATACCAACAAAACGAATTTGTACAGATCTTTGAAAGGTGCAAAGAGGTGTCAGTCTAATGACGTAACGCGAAACCGCGCGCACTCTTTTGTTTTGTTTCCGCAGACGGCGCGGCGGCGGCGGCAGAGCGACGGTGGCAACGAGCGGGAGTACCATTACCATTCCGCCAGTTATTGGGTTACCTCCTTTAATCATTGTCGCGGCCCTAACGATGGCTCAATCAATACCTGATTGTGTAATCTATACGACTTCATTCAAAGAAAAATGACTCAATCTTATTTCCTGGCTTGATTGGGGACTTTCTTTGAGATTTATTCGATCCGATCGAGTTTCTTAGCAGTTTAGGATCGTGATGCCCTAAACTTATAGGTACATATAGGTACTTATAGGTATACATACTTATTGATATTGATAGGCACCAACATAAATTGGTTCGGTATCTTTATATACCTACTTGCCTACCCCAGATATCTTATTTTCTGATACAAACTTTTGGGAAATGAAAATTGGGCAATGCCTTCGATATAGAAATTATTGGCCTAATTCAAACATTTTTATTAGGACGAAATAACACTACCTATAGATTGCGCAACCGTTCTCCGATGACCGATTCGTCACTGGACTGTTCGCCGACAGGACGATTCATTTATTTCCGTTTCACCAGCAGAGCTTTTCGACTACAGGCCTTTACACCTACGCGACGATAAACCGATAACTCTTTTAACTACAGACCTTTCCATCTACGGAGAATTCGCCGACCATACAAAAACACACAGTTAAATTGTTTTTTTACGGAATTTCGGTGCACATCGTTATCATCGTCATCTGATGATAAAGCCAAAGGCCTACCCTAGACCTACCGGAAGGCAGGCAGTTCAGTGGGAATACTACGTATCATCATTACTGCGATCAACAACACGCCTGCCAAGCGTGGTGATTATAGCAAAAAAAAAAAAAAATGATAATGATGATGATTCTGGAAGGTAAGCAGCAATAGGTCTCTAGTAACCGTTTTTCAGTTATTTTCATACTTATAAAAACCAAACCCGATATTGGATATATAATACCGATTTTGATAAAATTTCTATGGGACCACCTCGAAAATATGGCCTACCAAACATAACAAGAATCATCAAAATATATTTCGAATTGACGGAGAAATCGAGTAACAAACAAACAAACAAAAAAAAAGCATACCTACTGCTGAATTGAGAACCTCCTCCTTTTTTTGAAGTTGGTTAAAACGGTATAAGCTTTAGTGATTACTCGTACTCCACTGATCCTAGGAGGTCTAGGAGGAAAAAATTTAATATGCTGTAGGACAGCAAACTTCTCCCCTTTTCTCACTACCCCTTTTTGTTTTTTTTTCACAACATTTTGTGTAGAATTATATTCTTAGTGTGTCTTTTAAATTTAATTCAAATCCGTTGATAAATAATGCTACAGCAAACTTCCCCCATCTCCCCCCTATTTTCAAAATAAAAAAAAATAATAATCAAGGAGCCAATTTTCATAAAATCGGTTCAAAAACGCGACCTGTAGACGAGAAAAAACCAACAGACAGCGGACAAAAGCATTTTTGGCCAGTCTCGAAACATAGACGCTTCGCTCGCTCGGTCAATTATGAAGTCAATAATGACTAGATAGGTAGTCGGCACCTACTGTGCGCCGTTTTTGAATCAAATTGGTCCCGAGTGGACGCAAGTAGGTACCTACCTACTTCCATCTTACCAGCAACACAAGCCCTAACCAAAACCTATTATTTTTACACAAGCTCCTAATATTATGTCATACTAAGTACAAGTTTAACTGTTATTTTTTTCACTCGTTGCCAGTTTGTTTATTATCACCTGATTTCTAGTAATTTGGACGTCTAATTGGTAATTTTATTTGCCAGATCCCAATATTATGTGGACAAAATACAAATTAATTTGTGACAAACCTGAGATAACAACAAATGGAGGTGAAACGAATCAAACTTCATTAAAAATTCGGTTGGCGCGTTTTTTTTTTTGTTGTTTGAAAAATCGACTTCTAATTTCATAACTACAGGTAAAGCTGTAGTGCTAGCTAATATGACCTTACCTCATAAATCAATAGTTATGAAGACAATAATGACTACCTATCGTGTGCGGTTTGATTTCATAACAGTTTTTATACAATAAGTAGGTACTTAGGTAGGTACCTATACCTACCTAGTATTTCTTTACTTTTTTTTTCTCAACAATTATTGGGGCAATTCAAATTCAAATTCAAAAGTCATTTATTCCGTTTTTATACAATAATGTACACTGGGAAAAGTCAAAAATATAAATATTTCACACAATAAGTTCACAAATACCTACTTAAAGATAATAAAAAATACTTAAAAAAACATAATCTTAGAATAAATAGTCCAGTGTAAAATAAAATATAAATCAAGTCTCCGTACAAATGGTACTCCAGACAATCATTTTAATCAAATCATCACTGACTGTCCGTCCATTTGTCATCAAAATAATTGGAAAAAGTACTTCATCCAGGTAAACGAAATTGTATCACTTTCTTCACTTTTTTTAAAACGTAAGTAAGTATTAATGTATTCTTATTAAAGCACTACACATGGTGCCGGATTTCCCAGCATACCTTTATCGGATTTATTTATTTCAATCAAGTACCTACCTATATCCAACAAGAATAAGGGCTTTCTTGTTGGTACCTGTGGTTACGGACGGAATCCCTAAGAAGTATGTTTTTTTTTTTAAAAAAAAACGTTCTGATGACAAAGATCTTGTCTTAAAACTCTCACCTATTTCTTAATACCCTTGTTTAAAAGAGAAGTAGAGCCCCTTGTGAAAGAGGTCTTCCGGGGAAGTACCTACCTACGACCACCATACCTATTTCAGCCGCCAAGCAACATTGCTGTGTTTCTGTTGGTGGATGTGACCCACGCAGTAAGGCTTTGTTATAGCACAGAATAACTAATTAGGCAAGAGGTGCACTTTACATCAGGTGGGGTGCTTGCTAATGTTCCGTCTCTTAGTAGCATAAAAAAAAACCTCTTACTGATTATTGAGTACCTACTTAAACTAAGTGCAACTGCAAAATATGTACCTAAATACTTACTTACGTGTAAGAATGCGTATCGTATCTTACAGGTACTTACTTACATAGACATTTATCATTATTTGTGTTGTCCATGTTTTAAAAATTCAATTTGGTGATCCCTATTCATAATACCGGCCATATTATTAGACACACTACCCTTAATTTGAACTATTCCCATGTCTACAGAATCCCAATACAACAGATTGTCAAGACTACAGATTCCCATATCTACAATTTCCTATTTCTACAAATTCCCATTTCTACAGATAGGTACCTATTTCTACATATTCTCATTTCTACAGATTTCCATGTCTACAGATTTCCAATATAACAAATTCCCAATATTATCTACATATGCACATGTTTTCAGATTCCCGATACTACAGATTAACATGGCTACAGATTCCATAAATGGCATACATGGCAATAATAGCTTGTTTGCCACCCTGTAAAATAAGTAATGGAATATTTTATTTTTGTCTTATAATGTTCTGCTCTGTATACAAACGTTTTTTATTATTAGGTTAAGCTGTAATATCAAATCATTTATCATACATTATTTTGATTGGTTCTCTATTGCATCAAGTGTAAACCGAATCAGCCATTAATGTCTGGTTTTAAAAAAATAATCTTTTAAAAATATTATGAATATCTAACATAATTTATCATGAGTCGCGTCAATGCAATGTCATTCAGATGTTAGGTATTTATTTTTATTTATTTAATAAGTCACTGAATAACACATTGTTAGTGAGTTGCCGGAAAATTTCTGTCTTGAAAAGTCTTTTTCAAAATTTGACGACTGTTTTTCGAAGTACTGGATATAAATGATTACCATGGTAGCTCTCACTGGCACAAGTAAGTACATCACTGCAGTGACGTACTTACAAACAATTCATTACAAGGACATTAATCACAGAATAAATAAAAAAATTACGCGTAAACCAAGCATTTTCTTTTTTAACAGCTTGTTAAAAAAAGAAGCCAAATTCCAAGACCGTAGAGTATATGGCAAAGCCAATTGCACTCACCAGGCAAAAAACACAAGTCAAATTATATTCTAAAAAACATTTAATAAATTTAATAAATAAAAAAAATAGATTACATCGCATAACAGACAAAATAAAAGTTTAATACTGTTAACGAACGAATCAAACGATTAACGGCTGTCTATTATCTATTTTAATTTTTACACGGAAGATTATTTTGTTTCTGTATGAGATGGTTCTAAGTGAAATAAAAATTAAACAATCACTAATGATAAAAGTCTATTGAGTTGGGTTGGGAATCCGTAGTGCTAAAAATCTGTAAAATTGGGAATCTGTGAAGATGGAAATCTGTAGAATTAGGAATTTGTAGAGTTGGGAATCTGTTGATTTGGGAATCTGTAAATCCGGGAATCTGTAGATTTACAATTCTGTAGGATTGGGAATCTGTAGAGACAGAAATCTTTAAAAAAAATCTGTAGAATTGATAACAAACCCTCAATTCGTTTACGAAGCTTTCATGACATGGACACTGGCAGAAAAGTGACCCCTATCACTTATTGCCATAAAAAAGAAGTTGAAGTCATCGGCTGAATTAAAGGGTTGCCAGAAGGTTACTTTTGTAACCTTTAAGATAATTTTGAACGCGGCCAGGCTTCTTTTTGGTAACACGACTTATACCGATATCCGGTAACCTTCTAATAACCAATACAAAACTGAATGCTCATCAGCATTCTGTGTTGACAAACGCAAAACTTCTTTAGTAGCCTAAATTTATATTTAGGCATATATATTTAAAGAAGTTATTATATATATATATAGCGCCTTGATATATGATACGTAGCGTACGTAGTAAATACAGGTGTAACTCATAAAATCGCGTCTTTCTTGCATTAATGTGTAATGTCATGACCAAAGCGTCTCGCTTGCATACTCTCTTGCTCAATCGGTTTCGTTTAATATAATACCCAAACACTGAACAAACGTACTATTCAACATACAAATGTCGTTGTCCTGGGTGGGAATTGAACCAACAACTTACAGCGTGGAGTAGGTAAGTATACTAATTATTACCTACATAGGTACTAGCGTATGAGGGTAATCACCAAATGATGTAAGACCCAATAAAATTGGTCATCGTGACTCCCTTGTCGGGTAGATTAGGTAGGTTTCTTTCAACTAATTTAACTATAACATTAATTAACATCATGTCTAGGTACATGATATCAATTAATGTTATAGTTAAATACTACTACCTACTACTAAATAATAAGCTTTAGCATGTACTATCTGTGCTTGACTTTTTTACTCAACTTATACCGACATCGTATTTTTAGTAACGAATTTCAAAACCCCAGTTTCGGGGTTTTTTTTTTTTTAGACTAGGTACCTATTAAAATAAAACTGCAATAGGAAAACAGTACCTAGATACCTACTGAATTATCCATACTTCTGTGAGTTAATACAAGCTACGGTTTTATCTGAAAAATATATTTAAGGTTACATTTTTCTCTACTTCAGGCCTACTATACTTTTTTACTGTTTCACTCTTTTACTTCAGTTTACATTTTACCACTTGTGGCTTTTATTTGTGTTGCGACTGATTGTGAGTAAAAGTATAGTATTGTCTGTGCTTTTGACAAAACTTGGCTGGCATGGCAACACATAACCTGAAATGAAAATCTAATCAAAATAATCATCTGGCCTAGATTGTTTGGTAAACGTATGGACAAAAACAAAACAATAATGTTAGTGAAATCTTTACTTTCGAAACTAAATCCAGCTCGTATATCATGCGGATTTCATACCACAGCAAGACTGAGTGAAGTTCAGCTGCTGACTCGATTACGAGTCGTAGATAACTCTGAGATCGGCAAACGAGCGATGGCTGAAGGAAAACCACCTAAAATTATCCATGTTTACAATAAAAAACGTAAGTCTTTTATATTTTTTCAAGTACCTATGAAACCCGTGAAAGAGCTAGGTAACTAGCTATAAATATTTCCAAAGAGAGCAAATAAATTTAGCTACCTATATTTATGTAGGAAGTGATGTCTGATCAAAAGATTACCACAAATACCTGCTCATAATAGTTAGGCCTACGTACCTATCTATGTAATATATATATATACCTTAATAATTTATTTTTATTTTCTGGCATTATCATTTCAGGTCTAGGCTTTATTGGTGACAGAGTGATGGTTGCAATCAAGGGCGAGAAGAAAAAAGGAATCCTTGTAGGGCTGAAACAGACCCAAAATGCGAAAGTACCAAAATTCGACAGCAATAATGTAGTCCTCATTGATGACAATGGCACTCCACTGGGTACCAGAATCCATGTTCCCATTCCCACCATACTAAGAACTATCCTGAAAGAGAGAACTCATGCTAAAGGTGCTGATTACACTAAGTTACTCGCCATAGCTACTAGATTTGTTTAGATATGTGATTAGTTTAGGTAGTGTAAATAAATAAAATGAATATAATACACTCCAGTGTGTACTTTATTTAGGTACCTGGGTTTATTACCTATCCAAATCCTGTCTGTTACATCAGTTAGGTTGATAAAAATTGCAGAGCTTTTGATTAAGGTGACGTAAGACCTTTATTATAAGAGCCATCTCTTATATAGGCCAGCAGATCAGCGTTGCAGGCAGGAGTTTTTGGGAACACTACCGTATGGTTACTCTGTATTGTATGTTGAGTTATCTATACAAGTAGATTGTTTGTAATGATCCTCAGGTAGGCTGCTTCCCTTGTAAATAGTTAAAATGTAGGAAGGTACTTTTATTGCACTAGCTAACCTGTACATTTTGTGTTATTATGAAATTGTAGGTAAGTACTTAAGGGTGAAAAAATGAAAATAAACATGTGATTGAAATTTGAAAATTTAATAAACTCCACTTTAGAGTAGACTTAACTTAACACACTAGGTACCTACCGATGGAGATGAGCAGACAATACGATAAGTCTCTGCATAACGCTATGTTATGCCTATAGTTGGAGATCTAGATGATCAGTAGATACAGGACAGCATGCTTCACATTACCGGGGACTGGGAAAATGGCACTTACATATAATCAGCCTGCAAGTGTTTAATTTCATTGCATTAAGACTACCTATAGTATTTGTAAAGTAGTGTCTTTTAAATCCAATTTCATGGAAAACCCCTGTCCCCATATAATAAGGCTTTAGATTAGAACAAGTATTGCTTCAAACACCAATGTTTTAAAGCTGTGAACAATACCAGAGTACAATACATTTTTTGAAGGTTTCCACGTGACCTCAAAACTGGAATCCAACATAGTTCCCACAGAGTTGGCAACGAATTAACAAAGCAAAACATACAATATTTGCAGATATCTATCAGATTTATTTTCCGAATTAAAATCAACATGCAAATTAAATTTGATGAATACATGTTGTGTTCAGATATAATAACCAAGTTTTAATTTAAAGCGCCCCCTGTGGCGAACCGACGCACTTACTAGTAAAATGATTTGAACAATGCACAACAGCATGACTAGACTTCAATTCGTGCAACCTGCTATGTGGCATTGCGTGGGCGCACTTGAGACTTGCCTACATCGGCCAAGTATAAAACTAGGTATTTTCAGCTGTTCAGATTACCCACAGTCCACCGCGAATGACTACGGAATGGCTATGACTAGTGTTCTTTCGCGTACCGCGTTAGATCTGTGTGCCTGGCAGGATGCAGGTATGTATGTTTCTTTACTTTAGTGATCACATGTGTAAGGCGTTCATTCAGCTCCACCAGCTAAAACCAGTAACATTAAATGGCTACCCAGTTTTAACACGTGTAGCCGGTAGATGGCAGGAGTGTCGTTAATGTCACATACCGTGAAAATACCTTGTTTTATCGCGCCGTGCACCAAACCCATACAAACAATTCACGACATTCGTTGTCGTGAATCCTATGCTAATGGTAGGATCACACTGTAAAAGCAGGTTTAGCCAAGTTCTCACTAATGTAATAATAATGAAAGCTATGTAGCTAATATGCGATTTCGTTTAAACACAAGACGAATACCTTACCTACCCACTCGTATTGTGTGAACACACCATGTTATCAGTATAATTAATTATTACAAAAAAAAACCCTATCAGTAAAATTAAATCATAAAAGCTAACAGAGACTAACAAACCACGTGCCTTGATAAATATCAACTAATTTAGCAAAGTTAGATGATAAACCTTAAAACATAGAGCAGACGAAACTGTCAGATTCACTGAGCCGTTATATTGCACAAGCTAAAGGATGGTCTCAGGCGGACGATACCACAATTGTGCAATGCTGTACAGTTACCTACCAGTGACAACTTATCCCTAGCATTAGAAATACTAACAATACGTAGTGGTAGTAGCACTATATTATAGTTTGTACAATTATCGAGATAAGATCTAGTTGTATCCAGTCACTAGAGTGCGGTGAGGACCTGCGGAAAGGAGAAGGGTTAAGGAGGGGGAGGGACTCAAGAGCAACGGAGAAAGGAACCCTTCGGTCATTTTCGAAACCAGTTTAGAAAACAGAATTATATTTCTTTTAAACCTGGTTTCAATGAAAGAAAAATAATTCTGTTTCACAAACTGGTTTCAAGTAGGTACAGATTATAGAATCTTATTGAATTCGTTCAACATGTATACAACTTGATTACAAATATTTTCCTGGCTACTTACAAATATTTTATAACAATGACAAAACGTTGTATAATTAGCCAGGAAAATGTTTATTATTGAGTAGTTTCTATTTTGTATTGAACGAGTTTCAAAAGAAGATTCTATAATCTGTATTTGAGACCAACTTAAAAAACAGAATTATTTTTTCTTTAATCGAAACCAGCTTTCCTAAAAACAAACATAATTCTGTTTTAGAAACTGGTTACGAAAGTGGCCGAAGAGGATACGAAAGTCATTTCAGCATTATACACTCCTCAAAGTGGCATTTTCTTTTTCGTAAAGCAACATGATGCCTGATCCAAGCTTGGGGCATGCTTTCGCTCGACCCTTCCCTATCACCATCGGAGCAACAGGACGAGCTACGAACAATCCTAACACATTCACATACAAAGTTAAAACTTAAACCTAAACCAAACTAACGTTAAACTTGTATATAGAATTCGGTTAAGGCGATCAGATTCGTAAATATACTTAGTGAGAAAGACGGTTGAGATCGGCACTGAGCATTCGCGATAGAATACAAGTATTAAGTAACCAGCGTACGTTGTATCCTTCCGGGACTGCGCAGTTCCGAATGTGCAAACTGACTACTGATTTAAAACTAACCACGCCACAAACTACAAGGAACCGAGTTGTAGCGCGCGGCAATCGCAGATTTTAATTTTAACACCGCGCGTCAACATTGTATAAATAAAACACTAAATAACAAATAAACTAATCGCAACGCAACAAAATTAAAATAAAATCTATCTGATTCGACTACAATAAAGTTATGAAAGTTGTATAACTAGTATTAGATGTATATTTTAGATAAATAGAGATAGAATGAAGGGAGCGATGGCGGGGTGACCAGAGAAACCCAGAGCCACAATAACTGCGGTACAGTATCTATGCCTACAGAGACGCCAGAACGTATACAATGTATTAATCTGCGTAGGTACACAAAATTATGTATTGAAGTACGAGTTCGGAATTATCTATACTAATATTTTAAAGAGATAAAAAGATAAAGAGACATGCTTGCAGAGCTTCCCCGATAGTTATGGGATAAGCAAAGCGAGATATTTGGAATGTCCTTGCGCCACTGATTATGCGAGATTGTTGCGTTAAGCCAACACACGTATTGTAATGTAAAGGCTCGGTGGCTTGGATGACATCATTTATACAACCTTGAAGAAGTATGGAACAATTACAGGATACATATTTTTACAATTTACTTCTAACATGTTAGACGCACAAAACAGTATTTCTCTTATCAATTTCAGTGGTTTTTTTTCGGTGGTTTTGGGCCGAGCCAGCGGCATCCGGTATAATACGGACATAAATCTCGGACGTAAAGATCTAGAAGACGGTAAAAGAGAAATAAATGGTTAACTAAGCTTGCATAGTTTTGTACCATTCGCAATATAGAAGATTGTGATTATTTTAGGTGACTTTTTATCGATTTTGTACCTACGCAGCAGGAGTAATTGATAAATCTCGAACCAGCCGAGATGATGGTAACAATGTATGGCACTAATATTACCTATGTCATATGACACGGCGACATATCATTATAGGCACGTATAAAAGGCATGGAAATTATTAGGTACAAAACTTTCACAGCTAAGCATAAGGTCCACTGTACACGCAGTTACGGTGACTCCTAACATTTTTTTAATGAAACGTTTGATTTTAAAAATATCTGTAAAATAATTTGATTCCAGGTGTAAATAAATCCATAAAAAAAAATACAATGACTAGCTAGATTTTTCCATACGCTGAAAAAATCTAAAGAGATACATTCGAGGATCGAAGCCCCCTCCGCCCTGACCTTGATAACACATACTGACTGATAGCCGAGATAATGCACTATGGCGGCCGGTAGTACCGAGTTAGTTCGAAGTCGGTGACTTTACGTGTGTTATCAAGGTTAGTTTGCAAGATGAGGATGATAAAAATCCCCTGAGCCACCCCCATCGCTATTTGAATAGTGTTCTAGCTAGAGAAAGAGTCGGTAAACGTCAGATCTGTCAGTCTGCGCGTCATCTGTCAGTTAGACGTCGACCACCATCTTCTTGTGTATGTCGGTGTTGCCCACCACGGTGCAGAACTCCTCGAAGGAGATCTTGCCATCCTCGTCCTTGTCCGCGAAGCAGATGGTCTTGTCGACGATCTGCTGCAGCTGCGTGTCCTTCAGGTTGTTGCCCACCATCATCTTGAGGACCTGGAGCCAACCAACACTGAACGTTCAATTCATAACCGCGGGGCTTCTAGTTCGTAGGCTAAAAAAGCCCTCTGTCTAGACACGAAACATTCTTTTAAATACTAGTAGAGTTACTTAAGAATCGAACCCTTCAACTTAGCCCATGGATGTCTTAAAAGCTCGGGATCTCACCAGAAGAAGGGCAGCCGCTTCCTTCTTGCTTGGCCTTCATCTCACCTAATTTTCAAATCCGCCATCCAAGTGTGTAGCTAATGTCAAAACCCTCCAGTTTTGGAGGAGGCTCTGTCCAGCAGTGGACACTAACAGGCTGTTGATGCGAGGCGTCCGACATGGCTCGTGTAGGGTTACCAGATGGTTTAGCGTGTGCTACGAAACACGGAATTATACGAGAATCTTCTGGAAATTTATGGCCCGCGGCTTTTTCCTAACCCTTTCGAATAACGAATCCATTAACATTTCAAGTTTCTAGTTTAGAATTTGGAACGGGCTGTGCGTTGATGTCAGTCAAACAGTTTTTTTACATCATTGAAGCTAGCCATGCGTTTGAAAACTAGTTTAAAAAAACACGTACCTAAGTAATAAATTTTACATTTGTAGACCTAAATTACGATGCACCACAGTTTGGACCACTTGTTGCTTATTGAATTTAGGAGAATGTTTGCGTTTTACCTGGAATAGCTCTCCGTTAGATATGAACCGGCCGTCATTGTACATATCATAGATGCTGAACGCGAACCGCAGTTTGGACAACTTGTCGCTATTTGAAAGTAGAGTGTGTGTTTTACCTGGAACAGCTCTCCGTTAGATATGAACCGGCCGTCATTGTACATGTCATAGATGCTGAACGCGAACCGCAGTTTGGACAACTTGTCGCTATTTGAAAGTAGAGTGTGTTTTACCTGGAACAGCTCTCCGTTAGATATGAACCGGCCGTCATTGTACATGTCATAGATGCTGAACGCGAACCGCAGTTTGGACAACTTGTCGCTATTTGAAAGTAGAGTGTGCGTTTTACCTGGAACAGCTCTCCGTTAGAGATGAACCGGCCGTCATTGTACATGTCATAGATGTTGAACGCGAACCGCAGTTTGGACAACTTGTCGCTATTTGAAAGTAGAGTGTGCGTTTAACCTGGAACAGCTCTCCGTTAGAGATGAACCGGCCGTCATTGTACATGTTATAGATGTTGAACGCGAACCGCAGTTTGGACAACTTCTCGCTTTTTCAAAGTAGAGTGTGTGTTTTACCTGGAACAGCTCTCCGTTGGAGATGAACCCGTCGTTGTCCATGTCGTAGATGCGGAATGCGAACCGCAGTTTGGACAACTTGTCACCCTTCACGCTGAACTGCGACACGCCCTGGATGAACTCCTTGAAGTCCACCTGCGAGCACCAACACCGTCACATCAAGGAAAACGCACCAAATAAATCTAACACGTATGAGTTAGATTTGTTTGTCTGCATTATATTCAAAGGAAAGTTGTCTCTAGATATGTTACACTTTACACCTATAACCATGCTTTATTCAGTCTAATTATCAGATATTCTGCGATTATATTATGGTATATGGTTACAACAGGCAGCGGTTGTAAATAATATTAATACGGTTTGTTTATCAACAATCGGACACAGTAACGCAACACAGGTTTTGACCATTACTTATTTACTGAACGGTGGAATCGAAGCTTTCTATACTTATTGGTACAAAAAATACTTTAAATTTATGTTTGTAATTCAGGTAATATTCATACGTAGGTAAACTTATGTTCGTACATAGATGACAAAGGCATGCGTAGGTACCTATACCTTCCTACACGCCATTGGAACCCATTGCAGCCTAGGGCACTGCACCGGTACCAGTAAGCAACAAAGTATCAATCCTTGTTCAACGGTCAAGCCTGCCTGAGTGGGCTCCATTACGAGGTTGTGGGGGCCTCACTTTGCGGGAGTATGCGACATACCTCCCCGTTGCCGTCCGCGTCGAAGATATCAATAACGCGCTGCACGAGAGGGTTCTGCTGCAGCTCCGGCAGCGACATGAACTCGTCGATGGAGAGAGCGCCCGAGTTGTCCAGATCCAGCTTGCGGAACCGCTTGCCCAACCGCCGGATCTCGTCCGCGTCGACTGTCACACGCGGGCAGGTCAGCGAGGGTTACAACGCCATGGCGCGGGCTACTCCCGCTAACGGCTGCGACCACGGCCCGACTTCCACCGGCCTCGCTCACTCCTTGGCTATCAAGCTCATCGCTAAACTAACACAAGCCCCAACACAGAACACACCTAGTTGTGCAAACCTCCGAGTAGACAAGGACCGGTAAAAGCCTGGTGTGGTCACAGCCGTCACTAAGAACACAAACATCGAGTGAATAGAGTAAAAGGTTCTTCGTAAACGTAAATTCGTTTCCCCATAGTCTTTGACTAGACCCAAACTGCAGACAGTGACAGTAGGTACTCAATACCTACAAATGATACAGTTCACCCAACAGAGTCAGGTTCTTCCACAAAAAATCCAAGCTATTTTGCTTTAAAATTTATACACAGATCCATAAGGCCCGTGAAACAAAAAATATGTAATAACCCCAACGTCCGAGGTCATTATTTTATTCTTTTTAATCTTATAAATATTCCGCACGTGATCTTTAACAGTAAGTTCTATATATATATATATATATAATAATATAAAGTTAGTACATAAACATACCTACTCAAAAGTGCAGTCAGCTACGAAGCCTGTGTTAGCAGCAAAACTGATGCGCTTATTCTCGCCTATTTTTAAATATTATAATTTAAAAATAGGTCTATTCTCGTCTATTTTTAAATATTAGGTAAGGATCTCATTGGTGATTGTTTAAAAATATAATGTTTGTATTTTGTTTATAGTTTTGAATTGTCCCTCGTAGCTGAATGTGTGATTCTATAAATAACATTCAAAGCGACAGTCTATAGTGATATTTGGTGCGCAAAACGACCTTCCCACCAGGAGGTTCACTATACACATTTCAGCTGCCAACAAACCCATTGTATCGGAAAAGCGCACTCGCCTATCTATTTATAGACGAAAGGCTTGCTAGCACAGCAGCCAACTCATAAAGGGTGTTGTTTATCTATTCACCGTTTTATGTCTAGTCACCAAAATAGCGAGTTTATGAGTGCATGCGTGTAAGCAGACCTTTTCTTGGCACTCCAACAAGGGACACCTGGGGCCAGGACAATGTACAAAACTAACAGATATAAGCTGCGAGAGAGGTCAATTGTAGCGATATGTAAACAGCACCATACCCTATGGCGATGCGATTTTCCTCTTTAGTAGATGTGTATTATTATTAACTCACTGTGTAATTTAGATTATGAAGGAGCACACTACTGACTAGTGAACTGAGATACACTTAATTCTTTAGAGAAGCACTTTTAAGATCACTTACCTCTTCATATTTATTTTAAAATATAGTAAGTGTGTTTTATGTTGTTGATATAAAATAATAATGGTACACTGCATATCTAAGTTAAAATAAAATACCAACAACAACAATTTCAGTATTAGATGTGTGTGTATTTACATTGACAAGAGAGTTCTACAAGTGACCTCCCCATCTGCATAGATTCCTCGCACCTGATAGCATTCTAGAACATTCATCACATAGCCTCTAGACTAGCACTAGGACTAGGACTAGCAGCCAAAGTCCGCGGGATGCACTAGCTATACAAATGGATCACATGTTGTCTCATATCCAGAACAATTTTTGTAAAACATTCTCAGGGTGGAGGAATTATGCATCAGAAACATATTTAAAATCCAAAAGCAAAGTCAAGCTGAGGGAAGAGGCAAAATATAACAGAAATGGAAATGTCAGGGCAACAGAGAAAATATAACTTTGGTCCAGATTATTTGAATACAATTAGTATTCATTCATTGAAATTGTCATATGTGAACCTCATGATGCCTTAAAAGATGAGGCAATACATGGTACTAAAGAAAAATTGTTCTGGACGTAGATTGTGTTCGTGCGATACTCTAACATGGAGATGGACATCGGACCCGAGTGGCACTACGACACTCACAGTTCTCCACCTTAAAATCAATGCAGTTAACACGCGCTGAAAACAAACCTCTTGTTATGCTTTATTTGCACATCCTACCACAGCACACTCACTCAGGACATGGTTCATACTCTCTGGACATTATTACACATTTGTCATTAGGTACTCAATCATTATCTTGTATTAGTACAGTTAAAGCAACTTCAGGTAAATGTTTATTATTAGTATTAGACATTGAAATAGCTTTTGCTTCTGTAAGCCAATTTACTGATAAAGGCAAGGAAGCAATTAGTATTCTGAATTCAAAAGGATAAAGGAAAGACTGAGATAGAAAGTAGACAGTTTTTTAACTGAGAGTAGGTAGTTGTATACTTACAGTTGGAACAAAGTTCCATGGGAATTGAGTTCTCATTGCCCTGGAAGAAAAAAATAAATATAAGTTTATCTAGGTTTTCTTCTAGGGTATTTGCGAGTCAATAAATTGATCAAAGGTTTCTATTTTGTACTTTTCGACACCAATCTGATGGGTAGAAAAAAGACCATAGGCATACAAAATGAAGATGATGATTCGAAAATAAAATGAATTATTGACGATGAATGAACAGGCGACAGGGTATTATGTAGGTACTGACTTACCATTTTGGATTTGGTTTAATTCACTGTATAACTGGTATAACGTTACAATGGGCACATAGATCCTGTAACAAACTGGATCCAACAAAATCTATTACGAAAAGATAATTTGATGCACCTTCCTGAAATCGGCGAAATCGATCCAATCCAATATAAATTTCGCACAGATTGCAAATTGATTGAATGCTGTCCACAGAACACTAATATCCTACGTAGAGCTTGACTATGTTTCACAGCCGCCATAGCTCATCTCTAGCTACAATTGAAGAATCTTTTTTTTTTGTAACAACATTAAGCAGGGCTTTGTCACTACTTGACCACATCGCCCAATCATACATAGATTTAAAAACATTTATTTCTCATACAAACAACTTAGTGTTGTTCATTTACAATGAGATTTATATAAAATTACATACAAAGTTTAAACATTCATTTGTAACCTCTGGACCTAGTGTTTGGAACCTGGGTACCTGTATAAAGTTGTTTAATTTAACTTGTTATTTCTATACTATTAGTATCCTGTGATATAACTATCAAGCGTTCCGGCCAGCGGACATACGTGTGGCAGTGAAGAAGTTAAAACCGGGTATATCACCCGGACTGGACGAAGTACCAGCCTACGTCATTAAAGATTGTCTTGACGAACTAATCGCACTACTCACCTATATTTTCAACCTGACGCTTCTCACCGCAAAGTATCCATTTATATGGAAAAAAAAACAGGGTAACACCCATACTTAAATCGGATTCTATATCAAAGGTTGAAAATTACAGCCCCGTCGCAATATTATGCGCTTTAGACAAAGTGTTCGAGATGACTCTCCACAGGTGTCTTTTCGCAGTGCCGCCCCTACATCACGGACGCACAGCACGCTTTCATGCTGCGGCGCTTGGTGGCCACAAACCTGGTAACTTTGATCGATTATGTTTCACAGAAAATGGACTGCGATCGACTGAAATGAAATCAGGTAGATACCTATCATTTACCAAAAGGCATTTGACAGAGTGGACAATAATACGTTGCTACTGAAGCTGGGCTTGATAGGCTTTACTCCAGCACTTTTAAAACTGTTTGCCAGCTACCTATCGGATAGGCAGCAGTAGGTATGTTAGGTACGGAACTTATGTATCGGACTATTATACTACACGCTCAAGGATCAAATTTAGGACTGTTACTCTTCGCGCTCCTGATAAACGGCCTCCCTGAGGCAGTCCTCGAGTCAACCGTTCTTAAATTTGCCGATGATTTCAAAATCGTCAAGGCATGTAAACTCCATCAGACCACGACGCACTCCAGCGTGATGTAGACGCGGTCTATGCGTGGAGCATAGCCAACCGGCTACACTTTAATCTGAGCAAATGTGAAATGACGACGTTCACGCGCAGCCGCAACCCACGGCAGTATGTATACCGGGTGAGAGACGGAGCGCTGGTGTGGCTGGCTGGTTTCTCTTCTATGACCATAGAGTATTTGCTTTTCAGCAATAGAGATGTCCAACAAAAAACAATTTCAATTGAATAAAAGCTAGTGTCACGTCTTATAATCGAATGAAAAACATTTTTTTTCAACCACTAGTAACCGAATCAGCAGTGGGCACGGATTCGAGCCCGCATCGCTTTGGCACATGCGTGTCGGGTACCAAAGTGCAGCCAGCAAACGCCTGAGTGGGTAAACAAGACATTACAAATTTTTAAAACCACGTTATGAGAAGCATTCCCAAACATGCACCTTTACCGGGTGTTTAACAATTCGTTCGTCAAATCTGCTCCCTTGTCTGTGTATCGACTTAATAAGTCTGGTGTCAAAAGTTTCTTGTCTGTGTATTGTTTATAGAAGTCTGGTGTTTTTTGTTGTCAAATCAAATATAAATATGAATGTAAAACTATATCTGTGCTGTTCTAAATTGCACAAAGCGAAACAATAAAGATGGCGTACAAACACTTGCTTAGTCTCTAAGCCATGCTAAAGCTGGCTTTTCGATTTTTAAAGTCTGAAAAAAGCGCTGAGTCACGACACGACTTCGCTTGCGAGAGAATAGCGAGCGGCATACTATTTTATCATCTTCTAATATCATTTGTGCGTAGTGTGTGGATAATTGTCTATGTTTTATCATGATTGGGTAAGTAATTAACAGTTTTTAATGCATACATTGTGTATTTGATAAGCGGTAGCTAGCTAAAAGCGGTCCAGGCGAGAGAGCTCCCGCTGGTAGTGTGTCTTTGTCTGACTGACGAAAATAAGAGGTGTGACTAATATATTAATCGTAGGTATAGGTAACCTAATATAAGCAATGCATATTCGTAACAGAGCGGCGAAGCCGCTTGCGGTGCAGTGGCGGCGATGGCGCGCAGTATTGTCGCTCTGCTGTTAGTGATATGTATTCTCGTAGGTACTATTATGTATGTTTAAGGTCTTTGCCTGGGACAAACAGATTCTGTAACAACCCGCTTTAAGTTAAGCCTTATTTGTGAAGAAAAATAAATAAATATTGATATTGAAATATTGAATTTTTATGTAGTAGCTTAGTTCATGAACATTCTAACGATATAAGTTACACACAGCATCCGAGATATCGTAATTTTTGACTAACTTAAAAAAAAAATGTTTTGTTGTATGTTCCCCGAATCCTCGACGCCTGGGACGCTACCGCCGACGGCGAAGCCAATCTCCATTGGCTTAAAATTAGCTTCATGAGAACTAAAAACGATTTTTACTACCGGGTATGTGTCATATCCAAAATGGCGTTTCCCATCTCAAAAGTGTACACATTTTATGAAATCTATCAGTACATTTGACAGTAAAAATCGTTTCTAGTTCTCATGAAGCTAATTTTAAGCCAATGGAGATCGGCTTCGCCGTCGGCGGTAGCGTCCCTGGACCGATTATGAAAATTGTTTTTTTGTATGCAGGGGTATACTTTACAGGTGGTCCCATTGTCAGGATCTGATGATGGAATCCTGGAGAAATTGAGGGAACTCTTCAAATATTGCAGGCACATACAAAGGGTTTCGGCAGTTGAGCAAGCATGAGGTGTCATACAAGTTGCCCAAAACGAAGCTTCGTTAGAGAATATAATCTTGTTCCAGTCGCGGTCTTTGTTTTCTTGTGCCCAGGACAAAGTTTCAGTATTTTAACTTGATATACGTATACAAATATAAAATTATCTAATAGGAACTCGTTTATGACAGTAATTATTCCCCTGTGTTTAAAGAAAGAGTGTGGAATGTGGAAGTGGTAAGTAAATTTCCTGAGAACACCAGTCTCAAATGAGTCTGGGCAACGGAAGGCGAAATGCGAAGCGAATGTATGATGGTGTGATATGGTTTGTGTTGGAAATATTGTGTGATAGTCAGATTGTGTTATAAATATGTACATATTAGTACATATAGTAGTGTGATAAGTAAATCATTTATGGGATAAGGACCTAAAGTTATAGAGTAAAAGGGATTGTTTAAATACACTTAACTGCTCAGCACTATTGAAGGGTTTTTAAAAGTTCTTCAGTATCTTCGTATGTAAGAGTTAGAAGCCACAGCACGCATTTGAATTTGCATTTGTTTAAAGTGAGGGGTATATTTTTTTTATTTTGTCAATTATATTGTACAGTTGAGCTACTGAGGTAGATAAAGTGTCTGCTAGCAATAACAACATTTCCACGCGGCTCTGTTGCATAGGTACTATGACGAATCTACGTTTTGTATTTACTAGGTTAGGATCCAATGAGGTTTGGGAGTGTTTACGTCTATGCCTACGGAAAAAATAAAAAGTTGATGCACGGTAAGTACCTATTTCACATAGGTATTGAATAAAGGGTGGCTGTAGGAAAGCGTCTTGGTATGGACATCGTAACTTTTATAAAGCTCTCTGAGACCATTCAACTCTCAACGTGCGCGTCTTACAAGCAATAGGACAAGACTGATTGTGCCAGAGCATAGACTAGTCCTTAGTTGTGGGATATACAGGAGTTTAGGTTAAATAAAGAACTTATATTCCTATAATTATTTATAAACTGACATAGTAATTATTTACAGTGGCGGCAGAATATTAGTGTTCTGTGGCGGCGGCAGCGCAGAAAAATCTCCCTAGTATAGACTGGAGATAACTATGTATGTTAACCTTGTATTATCTTTTTTAAAACATTTTATGCTTTAAGTCAGAATATTTTAGTGAAACGTTTGTATACTTTGAATGTCAATGTCAACGAACTCTACATTTCCTCTCCCCTCCGCCCCCTTCTTTCTCCCCTCCTCTCTTTTCGAAAATCCAACGATGGCCGGGGTAGGTTTATTTTTATCGTTAAATATCTGTGTAATCACGATAATACTGCGTAAATGAACGAAGAATTCGCTAGTGTTTTATTTATTAAATAAAGTGGTGTAATTATTTCCGTAGGTACTCTATACTTATCCGGAAAACTTCCGTGCCTACAAGGCGCTGATCGCCGCACAGTACTCCGGGGCTGATGTGAAAGTAGCCCCCAATTTCGTGTTTGGTGAAACCAACAAGTCTGCGGAATTCCTCAAGAAGTTCCCGGCGGGAAAAGTGAGTGTCATTCGAAGACTTGAGTGAAATATTCAGTGATTTAAAGCGGCATATGCCCTGGAAAGGTGACGTGTAAAATTGGCTATCTATTGTAGGTGCCAGCGTACGAAAGTGCTGACGGAAAGGTCCTCCTGAGCGAGAGCAATGCCATCGCGTACTACGGTAAGCTATAAATCTAAATTGAATTCGAGGTACCAAGTTATAACCTTTGAAACTAGTTTTCGGTGCCTTTGTCCTAGACTTACATTTTGCTAGTGAAAATACAGTCCTATATAGATTTATTATGAAATAACCGTCCTAGTGCAAAGTTAGGAATGTCATGACAACAGCTGATGACTTTGTTGGCTTAGTTAATATAACAGATAATAAAGTTAGTGATCCTGTAAATAAATATCAAAATTTACTTGACTGTATTTCTGTTTCTTGTTATATTTTTTTTATCACCTTAATACAACAATTACAAATCTACTTACAAAATGCTGTTTACATGTAAACATTTATTCTCAGTTAACACATTTTTGCTGTGTAAGGTCATAGCAATGTATGCCTGAAATAAATGACTTATCTATTAATATATAAGATTGTATATATTCAAGACTAGGTCTGTGGGGAGCCTGAGTCCTCTGGGTTTAAAAAAGGCTTTTGATTGAGACAACATGTGACCAAAGGCTCTTATTTTGTTCAGGGAATTAGCATAGCTGCTATTCAGTGTGCAGTGTTATAGGCATGCTTCCATCTGGACCAGTTGAGTTACATTTAAGAAGCCTCATAGCTCAATCTGTAGTAACTCTGCCTTCTGTGCTGTAGGTTGTGGGTTCGATTCCCACCCAGGACAAACATTTGCTTGATGAATATAGATGTTTGTTCTGTGTTTGGGTGTTGTATGATATAGTATGTATGTATTTACAAAACAAAAGTATTTAAGTATTCTATCCGTATTCTATCTCTCATATGCTATGGTTAGTTTGGGGCTAGATGGTGTCTGAAATGAATGTCCTGTAATATTTATTCATTTACATATCTAGACCAAATGTAATGGTCTTAGGTAATCCAACTGCTTCCCTTTCACATAATTAGTTTACTAGAACTTATTTTTATTATCATCGGTAGTAGGCTTTGGTGTTGTTACACTGGCACACATATTTAGAAAGCGCAGTATTATCTGCAACAGTATTGAATTGAATTCTGCACATCCTGTTTATGGTGACAATGTGTGTGTGAGTGATAAATCAACGAATGTGTTTTTTTTAACAATAGGGTCATGCTTGGCCTTCATCTCATTTGGTTTACAAGTTATGATAAGGCAGAAGGTGGAAGAGTACATCACACAGAATCTTCAACAGTCTGAGGAACTGGCTGTCCTACCGCTACATGCCATTACAATTTTAAAATTATCGTTATGGCGACAGAATTAGGTAAGATGGTGGTAGATAGCCAGGCAGATTTAAACAAAGTCCTACCACATACTAAATCAAAGCACAATATTGTACTCCCCCTGGGGATCAAATACGGGACGTCTGGATCTGACACCCGTGGGTGAACCCGTACACCACAGAGGCAGTAAATGTGATGATGGTGATGTAGTATCTGACGCGGCGCTGCGAGGCGGCGACGCGGCGTCGCAGGCGCGAGTGTGGCAGTGGGCCTGCTGGGCAGACAGCGAGCTGCTGCCTGCTTCCTGCGCATGGGTCTTCCCCTACCTCGGCATCATGCAATTCAACAAAGGAGTAAGTAAGCATTAATTATTACTAAACATCATCCCAACTACAGTAAAAAAAAACCTTTTGCCTACCTCATCTAATGTTTTCATTATTACTTTGGAAAAAATAACTGCCTTTTCCATCCTTTTGAATCTATAGGCATATATGTAAATAGATATAATATAGAAAACATTTAGCTTTAAAAGCATAAAAAACATACTAAATCATTCATATTGATACATACATAATTCTAATACACATTGATGAACTTGTGTGTTAACACACTCATGAAATCTAGAACATAGAATGTGCTGCTTGCGGGCCCTTGGTTCTGCTAAGGATTGGACTCGAAAGAACCAGAACATGAGAAAAAAATTATACACACACACACCTTTGAAAAAATATTTTTTGTTACATGGTCATGGTCTGTTTCAGAATGTAGAGCGCGCAAAGGCAGATCTTCTGTCAGCGCTGGGAGTGCTGGACGCTCACCTGCTCACACGCACCTTCCTGGTTGGGGAGCGAGTCACCCTGGCTGACATCATTGTCTTCTCCACACTCATTCATGCCTACCAGGTATTAAAAAAAAATATATATATATATTACAGGACACTAATTTCACACAGCGCCACCTAGTCCCAAACTAAGCATAACTTGTAATATGGGAACTAGATTACGGATAGAATACATAAATACTTTTTTTTTTGTAAATACATACTTATCATACAATACAACACCCAAACACAGAACAAACATCTACATTCATCACATAAATGTTTGTCCTGGGTGGGAATCGAACCCACAGCCTACAGCGCAGAAGGCAGAGCTACTACCAACTGAGCTGTGAGGCTTGTTATGTATTGCTTGTTGTTGTTGCTCTTTGTTGTTGTGTATTACTTATGTTTATACATTAAATGTTTAATGATATATGAAATAAAATTTCTGTAATCTGGCCTGGACCACAATGTCTTATAGCATTCTCGAGTTAACTTACATCGTTTTTTCTACACTGACAAAAGTAAAGTAATATCAAAGCAAGAATGCTATTAAGAGGTTGTGGTACCGCCCCTGGATACCACTGTCCAATCTGACAATGAGGTTTGGGAGGAGCAAGGTAGTAAAGAGAAATCAATGTGTTTAAATAGTCTATCTTCTCCTTTGTTGCCATAAGTAGCTGTTTTCTGTACTGTTTTATGTGTTCCTCATCATGGTACTTCTAGAAAATGTATAATATTATCATCCTTATAATATAAGCTTTACATAATGTATTACATATAGTAAATTTAGATAGACCCCTATTAATATGTGTACCACCAACCACCTCTTTAGCCTTAAAACCATGTCCATACAAAGGTTTCAATAAGAAATACCTTTTAAGCGATGAGACACCTATCATATATACATTTTTAAGTCATCCAGTTTAATTTTTAAGGTGTGCAATAAAGTTTTCATCAATTAATTAGTTACATGTATGTAATTGCAGAATGTGCTGGACCCGTCTGTGCGCAGTTCGCTGGTGAACGCGACACGCTGGTTCCAGACGGTTGCGAACCAGCCGCGCGTCGCTGCCGTGGTGGGACGCGTGGCGCTCGCCGCTGAGCCGCCGCACTACGACGCCAAAAAGTTCCAGGAACTCAACAAGAAGGTACCCCACCCCGCCTTACATTTACGTTATACACTTCTTTCGATACAGGTCCGCCTCTGCGGTCTAGTAGTCGACCCACCAATTTCAGATCCAGAGGGTTCAAAAACCAGGAGCAATATTGTGCTTGGTTTGGTTGGTGGTAAGACTGTTTAATTCCACCTAGCCTGGCTAGACCATCTTATCATCTATCGCCATAACAACAATTATAAAAAAAATTAGTTCCGGCATTAAGAGGTAAGATAGCCAGTTCCTCAGTAAGTTGAGGATTCTGGGTGAAGTGCGCCTCAGATTGTGGATCCATATTGAAATTTATCATTACCTCAGTCTACATAGAGAGCATGCTCAATAAATGTCACAATACATAATTAATTAATTGGGGTTCTGTTAGGTATTTAATACAATGGGCAAATACCACTACTCCCCATTGAGATATACAAGCCTTGGTTAAATCTACTCAGAATATTGTTGGGTCCATCCACAGATCAGCTATAGCTCTCAATAATGCTTAATGTTGCTATCATTTTCTAACATTAACATTTCTGTTTCATGCAGCCGCAACAAAAGAAGGTTAGTTCTTTCAAAGAACTCTTTTCTTAATTATCGCATGAGTAGTATAGAAAATCATAGAATGTTAATTGACTGGCTTCAGTAGTAGTGAATTCATCCCCCTGATACAAAATTGTTTCCAAGGACTGACAAGACTTGGAAGCAGCAGCATCAGGGCATATCATATCGGCTCCGAGCAGAAGATTCAGCCACCTTTATGGTCTGTCTACTTTTACAAGGAGCTGTACATTAGCATGCTTGGACTAATCTCAATTACATATATTAATCTCAAGTTTGTAAGTTCCTTTGCCCTACAAATAGTGGAGTAACAGCGGTTTTTTACATAATGTTGCTCAGGTATAAAAGGGGCCTAGTAAAATTCGAAGATTACGACCATGGGGAGATGGAGGCTTGAGCCACTTGACCTTCAACTGAAAGTGCCAATATTCGATTTCTGTGGTCATTATAGAGTTGTTTTGATTTTACTTTAGTTTCCGCTACTTACAATTTTTTTTTTACCAGTAAACTTCACAATAATCATGCATGCATTCAATGTAAGGAAAGGAAACATAATAATAACTTATTTTGGCACTCGTAAATTGAAGGTGGCGGGTCAAGACGAAGTTTTAACCGCCTTTGTGGTCTAGTGGTTCAACCCACCGATTTTAGATCCAGAGGTTTGATCCCCATGGGTAGTACAATATATTGTGCTTGATTTGGTTGGTGGTAGGACTTTATTTAAGTTTGCCTGGTTAGCTACCACCATTTTACCTAATTCTGTCGCCATAATAACAATTCTAAAATTATTGAGTTCCAGCATATAAACAGGTAAGACAGGTAATATAGCCAGTTCCTCAGTTTGTTGAGGATTCCGGGTGAATTGCGCCGCCACCTTCGGCTTTATCTCAACCTGGTGAGATAAAATTATAAAAAAAGAAGAATTGTGGTTGGCGCGCAATTTCACTGGACGTTATTTAAAAATGTATATTTTACAAATATACTCTTTCGCAATACAATAAATCCACAAGCGTCTAAAGTATTCATACATTTAGACAAAATTTCATTGGAAATATGAAATAACTGGTAAGTGAAACTGCTCTTTCCGTAGAAGTATCTCTCTAATGAAGATTTAGAGGAAACTGCGATTTTATTGTATCGAGTCAAGATTGGTCATTAGTGTTTCAACTTCTATAACTTACTAACTAGAATCCTTAGCTAACATAAAATTGATGTATCGATTTTTAGCCTTAAAATTGATTTTCCGTACAGTTAAAACGTGGTTTTTGGGACTCACTTTATCTTGAGCCTCCACCCATCAAGGGCTAAATTTGGAACTTAATACCACCATACCTAAATAACATACAAAACCGCTTTTACTCCACATGTTGTGGGACAAATACCTACAGACTGCACTAACAGTAGAATAATTGTGATGGAGTATGTAAATACACAAGTTTTTCTTGACTTCAACTAAGTTTTGTGTAGAGATTATGTATGTAGTAGTAGTAGATTAAATAATAAGCACAGGAGGCAAGGGTTGCACATTGACGTATGCCAATCAGATTACGCAGTCCTCTCCGCGTTTGCGAGACGAACGCGTAGACATCAGATTTACCTCCTAGGACCAGTGGGACACGAGTAATCACTAAAACTTATACCTCTTTTTGCTCAAAAGTCTTACAGGAAAAGTGAAAGAGGAAAGCATTGGTTATTGCATGGTTATATGGGCTCGCGAGGTCTACTGTTACTGTACAGAAGCACTAATATATTATATTATATCCTAATCTTATGCTGAAAGAAAAAAAAAAACATATTTATAAGTGTATTTGAGAATATATCTATATATATATCTATATTTCAATATGGTGGTCACTAAAGCAGCAGCTTGCATTGCTAGCAACAAGAAGTAAACGTGGTTTGTGTTTTCAGCCTGAAATCAAGAAGGACAACAAAAAGGCAGACAAGGAGCCGCCAAAGAAGGAGAGCGCGCCCCCCGCAGAGGAACCTGAGAATCTGCCCACTGAGTGAGTAGAGTACCTAGGGACACCTTGTGGTTTATTACTGATCAAATGTTGATCTATTTGAGAAATAATCTCCGTCACAAACCAGACATCACGAGATCTAAGTTCGGGGCGAACTACTAGTATCTGTAATCTAGTTCCCATATTACAAGCTCACATATCACAACAATAATTTTACAAAGCGCTATCTAGTCCCAAACTAAGCATAGCTTGTAATATGGGAACTAGATTACGGATATAATACTTTAATACTTCTTATTTTGTTGTATATTCTTCGTATATTCTTATTTTGTTGTTTGTTCTGTGTTTGGGTGTGTATTGTATGATAAGTATGTACTTATAATACAATACACACCCAAACACAGAACAAACATCAATATTCCTGGGTGGGAAGCAAACCCAGAAAGGAGAATAACATAAAATATTATGATCACTCTATTTTATGTAATCTATGGCTATCAGTGAATCAACCAGTCACCGAGTATCACCGGTCACTGTTGTTTGCAGAAAGTTCGTGATGGACGACTTCAAGCGATGCTACTCCAATGAGGATGAGGCAGTCTCCATCCCCTACTTCTGGGAGAAGTTTGACCCCGAAAACTACTCCATCTGGTATGGGGAGTACAAGTTCCCCGAGGAGCTGGCCAAGGTCTTCATGAGCTGTAACCTCATCACTGGTAAGATCAGGTTTTATTCTATGCCTATTATGATTGAGACTACAAAAATCGATTAAAATCACTTATGTCTGTAATTATCGTAATTGTATGTTGAGCCCCAAAGGAAAAGTCGTATGGTAATAGTTATTATTCATATATTTTGAATTTGATTGTATTTCTACCAAGCCTTGCAACTCACAGGCACAGACATCAATCGGAGTTAAACCCGCATTTATACACTTGAATGTGTCATTTTGAAATGAACATGACAAACTACATAATTTGTACTCGAGGCCTTGATGAGATGATTTTGCGAAATCTGAAGCCTGGTTCAGTTACTCGGTTGATTGGTTGGCTTAGCTTGGCTGTTTGCCAAGCGCGGTCGATAAACGATATGTAGCGCTCACTGAATTTATATTAGACAACTCATTTGTTCATAGCATTTTGTTACATGTTACTCAAGCTATATTTTTGTATCGTCGTTGCGCCAAACGATGGATGGTACAAAAATATAGAGAGATTTCTCACACCGTCACCAGTCCCAAACAACGCATAATGCTACGGCCACATTAACATCAACGCGAGAATTACTGCGTGAAAATACTGCAAATAACATCGCGTTAAACAGAGCGGCAACACTAGGATTTGGTGTCAAATTCCAATAAACTGCTTTTTTTAATATTGATCGTCTTTTCATATAGATCTGTCAAACGACCGTCAAATGCAAATTTAAAATAACTGCGCTGAGTAGTGGTTACACCTACGCAACGTAATAATTATTGCCATATCCCGCAGTTGTTGCCCTCGCACACTAACATTGTTGGACTCATGTAAGTACTCTTTCTCGGAGCGATTTATGCGAGGTATTTCCTGCCAAGCAGCATTGCTGTCCTCCGGTTTGAAGGGCCCGGACTGATGGGCGGGAACACTTGTTCCATCTGAGACGTAGCGAGCGGATTAACGCGTGCTGCGCTCAGTTTGTGGTCATTGTCACAAAGTGACGCTCATATTGCGTTACAGGTATGTTCCAGCGACTAGACAAGATGCGCAAGAACGCGTTTGCATCAGTCTGTCTGTTCGGAGGAGACAACGACTCCACCATCTCCGGAGTGTGGGTGTGGAAGGGACACGAGCTGGCCTTCACACAGAGCCCTGACACACAGGTAGCGTATTGTTGTAGTAGTACTGGAATAGTAGATCATTCTGGAACAGTTGAGTTACCTATAGGCCGTTTGTAACGGTCCTTAGGTAATCTGACTGATTCCTTTGTACATAGTTAGTTTAATTGTACTTTTTATTGAATAAATGTCATATAAAATAAAAAAAATAAAAAATTCAACAAGAATAAAGGCATTATTGCCTAGTGTTTAACCGCTTCTGTGGTCTGGTTCAACTCACCGATTTCAAATCCATAGGTCCCGGGTTCAATCCCCAAGGGGAGTGTATTGTGCTTGGTTTTTGTTGGTGGTAGGACTTTGGTTAAGTCCGCCTGGCTACTAGCCATCTTACCTAATTCTATCGACATCAACGACGACGACAACAACAATTATAAAAGTGTTCCAGCATTTAGAGGTAAGATAGCCAGTTCCTCAGTTAGTTGAGGATTCCGGGTGAAGTGCGCCTCCTCCTTCGGCCAAATCTCAACTTGTAACCAGGTGAAATGAAGGCCAAGCGCTTCACCTTTAGGTTTCACCTTCAGCTTTAGGTTAAGTAATTTTTATATGTATTCTTAGTTGTAAGGTATATATTTCTATGGGCCGTAGTATAAGTTTTATAACATCTGTAACTTTTCTATTCTTGCCTGAATTAAACGATTATTATTATTATTATTCACCGTCGTACAAAAAAAAAGTGTATGTATTTGAGCTTGACCACATATAAATGGCAATCTGCAACTCTCAAAACTGGTATACTTATACTGCTTTTTACTACTGGTGGCAGGTGCCAGGTTACCTGGTTTTATATTTTTGAAACAACATTAGCTCTGCTTCTTTGAGATATAGTGACGAACACAGAGATCCCTAGTAGTTGCACACATAACAACATTGATCAAGCTCAAGTCTTTTCCGAGTGGGTGTAGCAAAAACAATGTATTGAATTGAATTGTTTTTGTGAAACAAAGCGAAGATTGTTACAAAGGCCGTTATAATTCCAGATCGACTACGAGTCGTATGAGTGGAAGAAACTAGACCCCGCCAGTGAGGAAACCAAGAACCTGGTGAATCAGTACTTCTCGTGGAGTGGTGAGGACAAGGACGGCCGCAAGTTTAACCAGGGCAAGACGTTCAAGTGAGCGACCTTCGACCTCGGTCCGCGGCGCCTGTACAGACCACCCCGCGCGCCGTGTGACCGCCCTCTACTCTTATATAAGGAAACTTGTTTGTAATTTGCATTTATGATCCCGCTCAGTTCCAATTATCAGTCTCATTTGTACGATGTGTAATTAAAATGTTTTTATTTATCGATGATATTGTTTTTTTTTTAATTTCGAACAGACCCGGCCGCGTAACGCGTATCCACCATATATGGACAGTCGTTTGTAATTTTCATTTATGATCCCGCTCTGTTCCAACTATAAGTCTCATTTGTACGATGTGTAATTAAAATGTTTTTATTTATCGATGATATTGTTTATTTTTAAATTTCGTACAGACCACCCCGCGCGCCGCGTAACCACCCTCTACTCTTATATAAGGACCGATGATAATGATTTTTATAGTGTCGAAGTCAAAATGTTACGATTTTTTAGGATGATTTTGAAACGTCAAATCTACCGCCTGTTCGGAATCGCGACCAGTACAAGGAGAATGCAAGAAACTCGGGTTAGTTTTTTTTTTGATGATCCATTCAACATTTAGGTAGTAGGTAGGTAGTTTTAAATAACATATTTCATTTTTAACATTACGTTCGCGATGTAAGCATGTAACGCGGCCTGGGGTTCGCGTTGTAAGCATGTAACACGGCCTTAGCGGCCTTTACTCGAAGACGCCTAGACAGATTTGGAAAATTATTTTATTGTTTGAAAGCGTATAAGTACTTCACAGGTGGTCCCATTGACATCAGGTCAGGATCTGATGATGGGATCTGGTGCATACCAAGCTAAGCCAACACAACCGGGCTTGTACTATATAAATTTATGAAATGTCTGTTGTTGGCGGGTTTGCAAACTGCAATTAATTGCAAAGGTATGCGTGCGTATGCGTCGCGCTAGGAATCGACGCTGACTGCCCTCAATTCAAGGTTGCTCAGGGGGCGCGGCGGTCGGTTTAGTTTCGTCTTAAAAACCAGATGAATGAAACTATTCCTATGTTGGTATAGGATGCGTGACCCACAAAGTCAATTTGGTGAATTGTATCAAATATTAAAAAGAGGCGAAACCAGGATCCTAGAGAAATCCAGGGAACTCTTCAATTATTATTATATTGATTTATTGATTATAGGGTGAATAATCCAATAGTTGACCAGTTAAGCGCATTGACTGATGTTGTGCTTTCTAACTAAGTTATTTTTCATTTGAGCGCTGCCAATTTTGGCATACTGGTTCTGTAATACTTAAATAAATCAATAGTTTTTTTTTGAAATCTCCTTAAATTGAAAAAATCTAAATGCACCATGACCTAACCACAATACACCAACAGCTGACCGCCTGCAATATCAAAACCTGACCACTTCAAAAAAACCTTATCCTCTAACAAGATGACTATATATGTATTTTTAAATAAAACAGAGTTATGACAGTAATTTAAATAAATAAATATTACAGGACATTAATTTCACACAGCGCCATCTAGCCCCAAACTAAGCATAGCTTGTAATATGGGAACTAGAATACGGATATAATACTTAAATACATTTTTTTTTTTATTTGTAAATACATATTACTTATCATACAATACACACCCAAACACAGAACAAACATCTATATTCATCACACAAATGTTTGTCCTGGGTGGGAATCGAACCCACAACCTACAGCGCAGAAGGCAGAGTTACTACCAACTGAGCTATGAGGCTTGTTATTTAAAAACATTTATTAGGCAACAATAATTTAAAAACGTTTATTAGGCTCTTGTAACATTTTTGAATGCAACTAGGTAGTAAAAAGAACTTATTAAAAAAATCACAAGGCTAGCTATTACCATGTTTTACTGGCTGACGCAACGCAATCGAAGCCGCGGACAAAAGCCTTGTCCTAAATATAGTTTGTATGCTTTTCAAATCCGGATACGTGGTAAATTCCCCGTTTTCGGTGTATTAGTTTTGATTCTCTAATTTTCTCTTTTATATCATCAATTCCGTATAAACCTATGTCCTCTTTATCCGGCCATCTCCAATTTTTGAGTGACTTTTGCTTTGATTTAATCAATGCTCCTTCTGATATTGATTTGATTTGTCCGACAAAGTATGTACCGTCGTGATCAAATAACACAAAATCTCCCACATCGAGATTTTCTGAATTTGCATGAGTACTCTCTTCTTCATTTTCTCTATTAGTTTTATTTTCTTCGTCACTTATGACTATTCGTTTTGTCTTGTCCTTTGGTTTTGTTCTTGTCCATCTAACCTTGCTTCACTATCACTACTACTGGTGTCGCTTCTGATAATCCTTAATTTATTTCTTTGGTTGGTTTCGTTTTTAGCTTTTCGTGTTTTTTTAGGTGCTGTTTGATTTTTTTTAGCTTTGTTTTCCTCCCGTACGCGTTTCCTTAGTTTTCGTCGGATTTTCTGTTCTTTCCATCTTTTTCATTTTCTTTGCTTAACCAGTATTCTTGCCACTTTTTTGATGTGGTTGCGAATGGTAGACGTTCTTTTTTAGAATTTTTAATGGGGGAATCTGAGGGCCATTAATGCGTCCAAAAGCAGGACTAATCTGTTTTTGTTTCTTAGACAATATAATAAGATTTAAGGATTGCTTTTCCGACGTTGAAGGACTTTCAGAGTTTTTGGTTTGGAGTTTTGAAGCATGGCTAACAAAGTGCATTTCGGGTGCCTTCGCGATCGGAGGAGTACAAGATTTGGCAGCTGTGACTATGGGTGGAGCGCAGGATCTGGCGGGCGTTTTTAACATTTGTGAAAAATGTATTACCTTCGCTGTTGGAGGAGTACAATATCTGGCGGGTGTTTCTAATATTTGGGGGTCATCAAGTGCCAACGAGACCGGAGTACTACATGTGGAAGATTCGGACTCTACTGGAAGATCTGGTTCTTTAGAGAGTGGTGATGTTCCAGTGGAAGTTTTTAAGTTCACTAGAATATCTGGTGATGTCAAAAGTGGAGTGTTGCACCTGGTGGATGTCTTTGTCTCCTCTGGAAGAGAGGCAGCAAGATGCTTTTGAAGTGGCAAGGTTGATTGGATGGACATTACATCTGAAACTGGCGGCGTCTTTGAAACGGAATGCAAATCCAGGATTTTATATTTTCAGCACTGCATGGGGAAGCAACGCACAAACAGTGCTGGCTAAACTTTTTCCAGACATAGAATAACTTCTTCGCAGTCTCCTCTCCGTTCCAAGCTTCATTGCTACGCCTAAACTGTTCTACTAAACTGGTCAGTTGTTCCTTTTCTTTTCCTGATTTAATTTGCTAAACAAATTTCATTCCAATTGGTCCTAACACTTTGCTGGACTCAGTGCATGTTTGGAAACCCACTCATCTGCATTGAAAATGCGTTTGGATTCTTCAAGTATGTCCCATTTTTTTCCTGGCCAATTATTTTTGAATGGTGTTACTCTTTCATCGTCATCTAGTATTTTTTTCACTGTTTCTAACAATTTTTGTCTTTTTATAGGTATACCCTTCTTAGCATTAGCAATAATATATTTCACTAATAGTTCTTCTTCATTTGGTGTAAAATACTTACGTGTTACGTCCCATTTTTGGTGCTTGGTCAGCTATTGGGTCATTCACCCTAGGCAAACTTGAAGTGATTTGGGTATATTTTTAGGGGGTATTACCTCAAAAGTAAAGAAAAAACGGACCCCATATAGGATCACGTGTCTGTCTGTCGGTTCGTCCATCTGTCATCAAAATAAGTGGAAAAAAATACGTCATCCAGGTAAACGAAAATGTATCATATTCTTCATTGCAGTCTGTTTTCTTTTGAGTGCTTACGTAATTATTCTAGGTTATCATACCACAATCACATTGTTGTTTGTTGGTCGTACTAATTTGTCATATCGGTATGGATACGACGGCCCTCTTGTCATACTCACGTTTCTTTACCCCCGTTGATCGTGGTTTGACTTTCTTCCCTGTAACGGCACGATACGAACCAACATGACGATTCAAGACCTAAGTATTCAAAATTATTTATTTGGATTTAAAACAATGTAAACAAAACTGATGTAACGATAATGCTCGCAAGAGTTTAAAAAAACTGACATCCGTAGGTAGAAACTGTATCCAAAAATTTAAAAGTTGGGAGGTATAATAAAACAATATGTTAATTAATAATCAAGATAAAAATAAAAACCTAGTATATGGAAGTGTGTAAAATGTTGAGAATCTAGTGTGGATACATACATGTGAGAGTGTGTGATGTAGTGGTGAGTTGATCTCCCGAGAACACCAGTTTCAAAAGAATCTGGGCAACGAAGATTGTGTGTGATGATGTGTACCTACACACAGTGTGCGAATTTCGAATGTATGTGAATAGAGTTAGTTTGTGTATGGTGTGAAGATGTTTACGTGAAGTGAGTAAAGTTGGGGGTAGGTGGTGAGTTATGATGAACTTATTGGCAATGCGGAAGACTTATCATTCAAAAACCCTGTCCGATGCGAATAAGTAAGGAACGCCAGAGTAGACTTGAAATGAAACGCAGTTTGAAAGCAAAAATTTATATATCTTTATATCAGACTTTTGCTAACTGATAGAATTATCTTTGTTCAACAATATTACATTACAACTTGTACATTATTGCGTTAATCAAACAAACTAACATTACATTAAAAAGGCTAATTATACGGGTGGCGAGCGAAGTTTGCCCTCTAACGTCCGACAACAACTAAATAATATAGACATTTGAGCGAAGTAAACGTTATTTAACACAATTAGAATACGTCTGTAATTTCGCATCTCTTGTTCGAAAGTCGTTTTCGTTGTACATCCACAATATGCACCCGAACCGAACAATAGTGGACATATAAACAGCCTTATGTCGAAAGTAGTAACAATTTTGTGAGTGAAAAAATATTAAATATATACTTAGTAAATGCATTTGTTGCGCACCTGAATCACGCTGATTACTGAGATATGTCATAAATGCATGAATGTTGTAAAGATGATAGGATTTAGTAAGTATGTAGGTAGGTACTTGATCGTTCAGCGTCATGCGAAGGAATGTAACAATTAGAAGTATAGTCCTGAGTGCCTTTAAAACTCACTTCCACTATTCCGGGTCCCAGGCCCACGCTTCCAATAATGCTTACATATTTACCTACATCGCTTTTTAAGAATCGACCCCTCCAACTCAGCCCATGTATGTCATAAAAGCCGACTAAAGGATTTAATTAAAACAAGGGCATCAGCTTCCTTGTGTACTATCTACACCTTCACTGCGGCCACCAACCCAGCTGCCAAGCGTGGTGATTATGGCAAAACACTCCAACTTTGGAGGAGGCATTTGTCATGGTATTGTCACACGGATCCCACAAGTAGATAGCAAATTAGAAGCAGAATTTGCAAATGTTATCATGAAACAAAAATTCACAACCCGCATCTTTTCCTCAAGCCGAATTTTTATGTTATATACAAACTCAGCTTGATTTTGTATATAACATAAAATATCGCTGATACCATCGCGAATTGTGAATTTTCGTGTCATTATACCATTTGTAAAAGTTGTGACCACTTGAAACACAAAAATAGACATAGAGTTGACTTGCAAAGTTAATTGATAGATACATGCTGAAGAGTGAAGCTAATGCAAGCGTGATAAAATAGTGAATGGAAGATTGGTGGTTGAAAAAAATAATGAGCCTTGTGGTAATTCCATCACATTGCCTACGTTGATGAATAATGTACCGCGAAAGAGTTTATAAGGCTTAATAGTGTGATATATTAACCGTCTACCCTCGGACCATAAATACTTAATATTGCACTAGCTCGGTCTAACACGGGATATGACTAGCGTAGTCTTCGAGACTCGCTAGGACCCACTAAACAGGTAGGTAGGTATTTAAATTCCAAGATAAGTACAATGTACAGCAATTTCAAATACTTACCGACTTAAGTACAATAAAATTGTATCTAAGTTCAACGCTCACCCTACTCGCCTATCACAAACCATGATACCTACTCGCTATTATTGCAATGATTAGTTAGTACTTCTATTTTACTTTATTATAAGAGATATTAAACAGTGAAAGATCTCATCACGAGGTAAAATTGTAAAACTTCCAAGACACGTTAGAAAATTAATTACAATCTAAAATGTTGTTTTGGCTAAACTCGCCAGCCTTAGCTTGCAACCGGTAACCACGGAGTAAGGTGGTACCTCTGACAATCACAACTTATCAATTAAATAACAAATACAGATATAAATATGTGGTGGATCACCGTGCATAAAGAACAAGCGACTCGAATTCAAAATGCTACATCGTAAACATAGGGAGTCCATCGGTCCACTCCAACCTCGCTTCTTTTTGACTATACTAATTTAGAATTGTTGTGTCGACGAGCTTAGATAAGATGCTAGCCAGGCGGACTTGAACAAAGTCCTACCACCACCATACCAAGGCACAAAACCGAAAAACCAAGTACGAATTAAAAGTACGCACCCAGAACTTCTAGGTCTCACACCAGTCGGCGACCTCAGAGGCGGGTTAAATATTTCCGGCGGCGCGGCGCAACGGTGATGTGACAGCGTAGTGCTTATTACTATGGTAGTTCACAGATTTGATTTGTAGCACCTATTAAATGGATTTGACATTAAAGTATACTTATGTAGGTAGCGCTGTCTGAATTTTAGTTGTAGGTATGTGTTGAAACTAGCGCTTTACATTTATGTATTTCAGAAACTAAAGTAATTAGTTCTAAGATAAAGTAAGTACCTACTACTATTGTTTACAGCTGTTTGTCTTCAAATATAAATAATGACTTCTCGTTGATCATTTCCAATGCGTTGTGGATCTTGTAAACCTACTTATTCGCATTCGACCGCCGCCGCTGCCGCTGCTTGGGGCACAGCAACAGCACAGCACACTGTTAGCACAAGCAGCTTTCGCAAGACGCTACACAAAACCTTTTAATTTCTAACAAGTCAATAAACATCAAAAATGCAAGGTCAACGGTGGCTAATAGGAAAGATTACTATAAATATAAATGTATACCTAATGAACCAGGTAAATTTACATCTCAAAAAAGATATCATCTCGTCTAGTCAATAGAGAATATAATTTGTAAAGGTAGTAGGTAGGTAGGTATCTAAAAGTGCGCGACGCGAGGCGTTGCAGGCGCAGCCACGGCGGCGGCGGTGGCGCCCTCTGCCGGCCGTCAGGGCCGCGGGCCCCTTTCGTTGTTCTGCGGGGGTAAAAGGGGTTTGACAATAAGCTACATTAGCTTTTCTTGTTTGACTTTAGCTACTTCTAGTTCTGGCTAGTATGTATCTTCCAGTACCCTCTACCCTAAAAATGTGTGAGGACTTGTACAGCGCCTCTAGCGTATAGTATGGTACTAAAATGCACAGAATCGATAGAGGGCTTTCTGTGGTTTCTATCAATGGCATCAACAAACTAACCGGTAATAGGCGGTAGATTTGACGGATCAGAATGTAAAAAAATGTAATGACGTTGTTATGACCAGTGTTGTCAGGTGGGGGGGATTCGCTCCAAATTTGGGGGGTTTTTTAACACTCGGGGGGGGATTTTGGGGGGCTAACCCTTTGGGGGTATTTTCGGGGAAAAAAATCGATCTAAAGGTATTTCAATCAACCATCATTAAATACAACACTAAATAAAAAAAACTATTTCAGATCCAGAGGTCCCGGGTTCGATCCCCATGGGGAGTACAATATATTGTGCATGGTTTGGTTGGTTGTAGGACTTTGTTTAAGTCCGCCTGGCTAGCTACCACCATCTTACTTAATTCTGTCGCCATAATAACAATTCTAAATTGTTGTGTTCCGGCATTTAGAGGTGAGATAACCAGTTCCTCAGTTTGTTGAGATTTCTAGGTAATATGAACAAAAGTATGTTATAGGTATTTGAATGTTGGGGTTTTTTTTTTCAAAATACCCATAATTTGGGGGGATTTTGGGTGAGATTTGGGGAGAAATGCATGGAGCCACCTGGTAACACTGGTTGTGACTTCCATGTGTGACTAGACTATTACCTTTCCATAAGTTAGGTATCTCGTGACTTCGTTTAAATCAATAAAAGCTCCTATTTCCTTCCGGGTGAAGTGCGCCTCCACCTTCGGCCTTATCTCAACTTTTAACCAGGTGAGATGAAGGAAAGCGCTTCCCTTCCTTTTAACAAGCCTCATAGCTCAGTTGGTAGTAACTCTGCCTTCTGCGATGTAGGTTGTGGGTTCGATTCCCACCCAGGACAAACATTAGTGTCATGAATATAGATGTTTATTCTGTGTTTGGGTGTTGTATTGTTTGATAAGTATGTTTTTACAAAAAAAAATGTATTATTGTATTCTATCCGTAATCTAGTTCCCATATTACAAGCTATGCTTAGTTTGGGTCTAGATGGCTTTGTGTAAAATGAATGTCCTGTAATATTTATTATTTATTTATTTTATTATTCCCGTCGTACAATAAAAATAAAGTGTGTGTGTGTGTGTGTGTGTGAGTGTGTGAACTGACCGCAGGCGCGTGCGCATCGTGACTAAGGTCGAGGTCAGCAGTGAAGGGAGCGCGCGGGGAGAGATCCCCCGCCCCCGCCCCCTCCTCCGCACCCAGCACCGACTCTTCGCCGCACTCCACTGACGAAGAACTGAAATAAAAACTATAATGTTTTGCTTGTTTTCATGAATGATGACTTGACCTGGCTCTTGACCTTAGGCTTGTCTAGTCTCTAGGCCAGAGCAAGATACAAAATACAACAGAGCAAGAACGTAGGTTTACGATTTAGCGGGCTTTCCCAGTGTCGGTTTTAAAATAGACTATACTGACGGGATGACGGAGATGAGGTATCTACGGTAGGATTTATGGGAAAATAAACCGCGGTCCAGAAGTTAAGCTAAGAAGTTTACCTAAGCATAGCCAGATGCTGGTCCTCTAGCTAATAGATAGATAGAACCTATATAACACAAAAAAACAAGGAGAACAATCAAACTAAGTAATGCAGCAATAGGCGGTCTGTTATTAATACTTAATAAGGTAGGTATAACACGTAGATTTCAACCCTACAAAACGGCAATTACTACTTAAGATTCATTTATTTTCGTCCATACGTTAACATTTATTTTGTTTTTGTTTTTCTCGCTTTGGGACTTGGATTAAGGCCCTGTCATAAGACGTTTCCTCTTTTCAAGGGAAAATTATAGTACCTACTTCTGAACAAGTCACGATTCTATTTTTTATATATGTATTACTTCAGGTACCTATCTACATTAAAGGTAAGCTGAAAACAACAGCTTTAAATTTTCTCGATAAAAATATTTATTGAAAATGGTACGTTTCAAAATTTACAAGAGAAATATTGTGATACATACAATGAATATTGACTTAATATTTATTTTAAATGATAGGTTACATGTTGATCTACATTTAAAGTAAGCTAGTTTATTGATACCAATTTAAATGTAATTTTAATCATGAATTATTTGAAAAACTACAGGCGCACCGCGCACCCGCCTTTCAATCAGTAGCTCTGTGACCACTGTCGACGTCGGACCACTTGTCGTCCTTGCAACGGTCAATATGTTTAATAATCTATTGTGTTGTCCGCTCCAGTTCAGAATCAATCTTGCACATACCTTATCTTCGTATGATTCTCCCCATGGACCGTACATAATATTTGTTCTCAGACCCCAGCATCTTTTTGGTTAAAAGTCCAGTAAAAACTGACATTGGCAAACTCTTGGGGTTCCCATATGGACCATTGAACACGAACAAGAAGAAGAAGAAGAAGAAGAACATTTATTTTGATCCATTTAAACGACCATATAACACAATCAACTGAGAGAGTTCGGTTAGGTATAGGTAGACCGCTTCGAAGTTTCTTCCGAGTTGGATTCGTCACAATCCAACTCGGATGGGCAGCGGTAGGGAAGCTTCGAATTATCTCCTCTTCAAAGATAATGCAGACCCTTATCAGTGGTGTTACCAGTGATGACATAGGTAGGTACCTACCTACGCATCCGAGACGAGGTCGCTGACTAATAGACCTCGTGAATAAGTTCATAGTTGCACAGCAAGCTATGGAGATCGCTATGCTTGGAGTTTCAATACTACCTTCATGATAAAATCCGGAACATGGTTATCCGTAAGAGTACCAAAGTAACTGACATAGCTCTTAGAATTAGTAAGCTGAAGCAACTAAGTGACAGTTGGCAGGCCACATAGCTATAAGCGCTGGGGAGCAAAGGTTCTCGCATGGCAACCGGAGTGTTGGCATTCAGAGGAAAAAAGAAAAACTGTATGCTAATGATGGATACATGGTGAGATGAGAGCAGACCTAATCCTCGAATGCTCCGCGTGGTCGTCGAGCAGCGGGAGCGTGTCACGGTGCGCGTGTGAGTGACACTCGCAGCGGCAGTGCTCGGGCTCCACGTAGGAGAAGACGCGGCCGTCGCCTGCCACTGCCGCGCCCGCCGCTGGCAGCGTCTGGATGCGCTTTGGCTGCTTGCGCCGTTCCGGGACCTCTTCGAAATCGATCCACTGTGGCTTGGCGCGGCTCTCCCCACCTGAAACCACACAGCCATCGATTATTACACGCATCTCGCTATTCTACACTTCGTCTGGAACTCCTTGCGGCTTAGCCAAAGTATTTTTTTTTATCCTGTAAGATTTTTAGGGTCATTTTGTAACGTCAATTCTACCGCATGTTCGGAATCGCGACCAGCACACAAGGAGAAAGCTATGAACATCGGGCTGGTTAGTTTTAGTCTAGTTTTAGTAGACACTACGGTAAATAATGTATGGTGTACCTAATCGAGTCTAAGCAAACACAACCTGCCGAACCACATTTCTGTCCTTCACTTGCTGGGCCGAAATTGACTTTAGGCGACCTTGGGTAACTAAATACATGCATATATAAAGTACATAATAGACGCTTACCGCTGTCACCTCCACCACCGCTGCGCGTTCGTTCCCTGGAGGGGCGGGGGGGAGCCGATGTGGTCGAGGACACCCGTGGCCGTCGCGGCAAGTTGATGAGCAGCTTGTCGGATGGGGCAGTGGGGGGGGGCGAAGTGGTGTCAACCATCCACTTGGCAGGTGGGGCGGGGCTCACTTCTGGCCGCCACCCGGGTGGTGGTGGTACAGCGCGCGGGCGTTGCAAGCCGCGGGGCCGCTCGCCGCCACCGCGCTCCCGCACCGGCACCATGGTCACCGCCACCGATCGCTCCTGTGGCAGCGTCGTAGGCACGTATGGTAGCTCCTCCTCGAACGACTCCTGCACCTGGAACGTGATCGATCGAACTCACGAATGCTGTATTTCTGGATCAACAAATTGTTTGTCTAGTAAATCAATTCGGTTTTTGGTAAATTGGGACTAAGATAATGTGGTGCACAAGATACAAGACTCACTACCAGCCCGCGCCTCTCGACGTCGTTCCCGGCCTGTGGCAGTGGCGCCTCCGAGCTATGCTCCGACTCCGAAGAGTCCCGTGGCGGGTCAGGCAAAGCAGCGGGCTCGGTCGTGGGGAGCACGCCTCCCGCCGCGGGCGAAGGCTCGGACGCGATGTGTGTGTCGCGCAGTTCGCCATTGTCGAAGCTCGGGAACGAGCCGGAGATCTCGCTCGTGATGCTCGGGGTTTTGGTTATGCTGAACTGAGTGCTGAACACCTGGAAGGAAGAACAAACCAAAGTTACTGGCACTGCCATCAGAACAATGATACCTAAGGCTTTTTGGTCGGCTGTGTACATCAAGCTGTAACAAACAGTAGTAACTATACCTGCTTATGTAGGAACTGACCTGCTCTCTGCTGCCGACATGAGTGGTGAACACAAATCGTTCTTTGCGCCTTTGACTCGTCACCTCCGGGCGGGGGTGGTCGGGCGGAGATGTGACAGGCTCCGGGCCCAGCGGGCGGGGATCCGGAGGCAGCGGGCGGGGTTCCGGAGGTAGCGGATGGGGTTCTGGAGACTCCAGATGGGGCTGCGGGGGCTCCGGGGCCACCTCTGGTGATGTTATTGACGTCGCTGCGGAATCGACTCGACTTGTGGTCTCGAAGTCGTCTCGTCTGCTGGTCGGCCGAGGCTCGGGACATGGGTCCTTCGGAGTCGGGATGGGGAAGGTCGGTTCGATCCGATCTGTCGGAGAATGAAGAGGGATGATGATGCTGCCGTCCGGGAGCACCGTCCGCAGCACGGGTGGGGTGCGCGTGGGTACGGTGGAGGCGGGGCGGGGCTCCGGTGGGGGCGCGGGGGCGCGGGACTGGGGTGCGGACGCTGGCCGCGGTGGCTCGCTCGCGCCCACTGTGGATCCGATCGCTCCTCTTTCTTCGGGTGGAGTTCGCAGAGGAATATGGATGACGCCGTTTTTTGCCTCCTCGTAGTATTTGAGCTTTTCTTGCTGAGCGCGGCGAGGGTCAGCTGGAATGGATGGAAAGGAGGGCGCTGGGGAGGTGGCGCGTGATCCGGGTGAGGAACCGGCGGCGGCGGCGCTTTTCCGCGGCGTTCGGAATAAAGAAAGAACGGAGCCTCGAATTTTGGCCGATGTGGGTGTCGCAGAACGGTCTCGGCTTTTACTTCTTGCTCGTCCTTCCGTCAAGCTTCGTTTGCGCCGCAGGGCTTCTTGGGCGCCTGGAGACTCTGGAGATCCGATCGTCTCTCGAGATTTAAATAACGAACAAAAAGAGGATTTGCGCGATATGGAGGGTGGACCTAGCGGCGAGGGGGAGCGCCTCCTGGATGGCGCTGGACTCGGTGGCTGTGGTGCCGGTGCGGGGCTCGCTGCGGCCGACGACGTGCTGAGGGCTAGGGATATAGGCTTTTGCGCTGCAATCGATTCTTCTTCCTCATCATCGTCGTCCGGCCGTAGCTTGATGCGTATGATATCTTTCGACTGGTTTCTGCTCTTGTACACCTCCGGTTCAGACGGCTCGCGTTTGACGCGCGGTCGCGCTTTCCTGTCTTCGGTTCGAGCACGGTTTTTGCTTTCCTTATCCACTTTGTCAGGTTCACGAACTTTGGGCGCCGGCGCCATGACAGGCGAGAGAGCGAGCGCCGGCTGACGCGTAGCGCGAGGCACGGCTGACGCCGGCGCCACGCATGCGGTGGGCGTGGCCTCCACGGTGACTTCCGTGCGGACCTCCCGGTGATCGCGCGCGTCCACCGCTACCGCCACCGCCGCATCCTCCACCGCAGCCACCGGCGGCGACGTGGGTGGTGAGGGAGCCACACCTCGCTCGCCGCTCATCTTGGCGATCTCAAGGATGTGCTCGGCGACGGCGGCGGCGCACGCCTCGGGATCCGTCTCGATCGGCTTGGGGCCGCAGAACGAGGTTTCCAGCAACATGCGGTGCGGGCTCGGCGAGCGTGACACGCCAGACACGACGGAGAGCCGTGACACGCGCGACACTCCCGACTGCGCTGAGCACGCCGAGCCCACGCTCGACAGCCGAGACGTGCGCCCCGACACTCCCAGTAGCGCCACCTCTGAGCTTTGGCTGTCCTTGCGCGAGTGCCGCCTGTCCCGGTCCGCGACCGCGACCGCGGCTGGAGGCGCGGGCGGAGGCGCGGGCGGTGCGATAGTGGGCGTGGAGCGGGGCTCCCCCGGCGCTGGCTCCAGGAACGACAGCTCCTCGGTCGACGATCTCAGGTCCAGCGCGCCGTCTTCTCTGAACCCCAGCTCTAGTCGCTGTCCCTTGGCGTCGGAGGCGTCGCCGGCGAAGAGCGCCAGCTCGGGGGAGCTGTCCCGCGAGTCGTGGTGCGAGGAGGATGACGCGCGGGAGATGTCGATGCGGGGCGTGGGGGCTGGCAGCGCGCCCACCAATGGCGTGGAGTGTGAGCGCGCGCGACCTTCGCCCCCCGCCGACAGGCCCCCGCTGCCACCCGCGGGGTACTCTCGGATCTCCGGTAGTCGGAACGTCTGCTTTGTCTCCGGACTTGACTGTGAAACAACAAGGCTTTGTAACCGCTTCATCGAAGGCACTCCTTCTACATGGAAGATGCTATTTCTACAACAATGCGAATAATGTATATAATGAATTAGCTTTTATTTTCAACGAATGCATCGACTGCGGCGTATTCCCTAATTTAATGAAATATAGTAAAATAACTCCTATTTTCAAATCTGGTAACAGTTCTGATAAAAAAAAATTTAGGCCGATATCAGTACTACCGACATTCAGTAAAATCTTTGAGAAGATTATTCTTACACAGTTACATAGTCATTTTTATGCTAACGCCCTATTTCATGATAAACAATTTGGATTTACAAGAGGTCGCTCAACTGCTGATGCCGGTATTAGTTTAGTATCGCATATTTTCGAGGCCTGGGAGAAATCACATGAGGCCTAGGAGAAATCACATGATGCGTTGGGAGTCTTTTGTGATTTGTCTAAGGCTTTTGACTGCGTGCACCTTGAAACACTGATTATGAAATTAGACCACTATGGTATCAAGGGTGTTGCACTAGACTTACTCTTGTCTTACCTAAGTGATCGCATACAGCATGTCGACGTGAACGGCCAGCGTTCTTCAGGATCTTTGGCTACCATGGGTGTGCCGCAGGGTTCAATATTGGTGCCTTTCTTGTTTTTAGTATTATATTAATGATCTGCCCCAAATAATTAAAGATGACCATGAGATTTTACTGTTTGCAGATGATACGTCACTTCTAAATAGATCTAAATCTAAATTATGATCTAATCTAATCTAAATAGATTTAAGCGACAAATGACTAACTTTGACAACGTAAACAATGCAATCTCAAAAATTGTTAACTGGTTTAATGTATATAACTTAGTACTCAATCAGAAAAAGACCAAATGTATTCGATTTTTTTTTATTTTTTTTATTTACGATGCGTCAAATGTAACTGAAGTTGAAGCTAATGTAAAAGTTAAAGAGGAAAACATAGAATTAGTCAAAACCACTGTATTTTGCGATTAACTTTAGATAATAAACTTCAATGGGGCCCACACATATATAAACTGGCGAAGAGACTTAGTTCTGCAGCGTATGCTGTAAAGAAGATACGTCTTCTCACAGACGTTGCTACAGCAAGACTAGTTTACTTCAGTTACTTTCACAGTATTATGTCATATGGCATCATACTGTGGGGAAGTGCTGCAGATATAGACACCATATTCGTTTTGCAGAAGAGGGCTGTTCGCGCTGTTTACAAAATGAGTCCCAGAGATTCATTAAGAGACAAGTTAAAGGAAATTAATATATTGACTATGCCCTGCCAATATATTTATGAAAATATTATGTACGCGCGTAAAAACATAAGCTTATTTGACAAAAACTGTGATAAACATAATTATAATACTAGAAATAAGAATAAACTCGCTGTTCCCACAGCTAGGCTCCATAAGGTTAATAAATCGTTCATAGGGCAAACTGTACGCTTTTATAATAAATTGCCAAGTGATGTGCTAAGCTTGTCAAATAATAAATTCAGAAATTTATTTGCTCCAGTGAATAAATTGTAATTAGTATTAGATAATTTTAAGCTATTGTAATGGTTCATGAAAAAAAAAAACTAGCCCGAGGTTCTTGCCTTTCTCCTTGTGTGCTGGTCGCGATTCCGAACAGGCGGTAGATTTGACGTTTCAAAGTGATCCTAAAAAATCTTACTGAATAAATATATTTGACTTTGACTTAGACTTTGAATGTACACAAGATAAAAATTGCAGACACAGGTGATGTTGTAATGAGCAAAGGATGCAGGTACCTACTCTAACAAGTCTATAATCAATCCTAGCTAATTGACCCCTAAAAATACGGGTTTTATAAGTACCTACCTATTTCTTCAAACATCGGTAAGTACACTATGTTCGGTTTAAGAGTTTATTTCTCATAAAAAATTACTAACTTATAATTAGTTCTCTTAATATGAGATTAAGTTAGTAGGTACTACTTACTACATAAGTAGAAGTAGTTAACATCTTATTGGCTAGTTCATTAGTTCGCTTTACATTTTATATGTTCGAAATCAGTGCAAATAGATTTTACTGTAATATTCTACCAAACATTACAGAACCCCAAGCATCTACATCGCGGGATTGGATGAATATGTCAACTCAGCTGAAGCCGCACTCAGATCTTAATAATGCAGGAAACTCAAACATGAGTCGAGTATCTCCAACTTTTACTCCACAACAATCAACTCAAAATATTATCACATCCCAATCACAGAGAACCGAAATAAAATTTCCCGGATAAAACATATCACTAAACATTCAAAATTGCTTTAACTGCACATTTAATTTTTAATAAAATTACTGAAAATTGTTTAATTTTGAATTGTTTTATTTTCTCGCAATCGAAGTGAAAAGTAGAGTGTTTTAGTCGGGCCAAAACCACCCATTATAACTCGTTCTTGTCATCCTCCCTCGCTACGCTCGGGAGTATAACAACCTCGTATATAATGGGATGGTTTAGTCCCTTGTAAAACAACAATCTACTATTTTTATAGAGATAGGGCGATCTCATTCTCGCTTTTATTTTCCTAACTGTGTAAACATGTCTTACACTACGAGAAGGAAAAGCAAAGGTGAGAACACACATAAGAAACGCAAGTCTATCCCTATATACCAGGATGAACCTGCCGTTACTGTACAGGACTTACCTGTTTTACGACGCAAGCATACTCTTGCCTTGAATCGGTTGAAGAGGATTTTTGTGGTTGCTCTGTTAGCTGTTGTTGAGCAGCTAACAGAGCTGTTGAGCGGGATCCTTCCCAGTTGGCCACATTCCTCGTTAATTATTCCGTCGTGCAAAAATTATGGGATAGTTTTGAGGATGCTCATTCTGATATTCCTGGTCTAATAAGCGATGTTAATTTTGATCGTATGTGTGCAATGTGCGGTTTCCAAGATAACTTGTCATCTAGTATCAGTCCTAGATACTTTTCACTTTCAGGCTGGCGAATGTATTCTCCATTAATTTTAAGATGTGTAAAATTATACTCCCCTTAAGTATAATTTTATTCATAGCAGTAAGAATCATAAATGAGGTTTTAGACGTATTGATCGTGAGAAGATTGTGTAATAACCATTCAGATACGTAGTATATTCAGATCATTTTGAACGTTATTTATAATGTCATGTATTGAGTCCCCAAAGTAAAAGAGACATGTATCATCGGCGTACAGTGTTAAGAGCCCTTTAGTCCAATTCGGTTTACGTTATTGACATAGATAAGAAACAAGAGGAGATCAAGAATCGAACCTTGTGGAACTCCGCAAGACACTTTTAGAGGATTACTTACGTAATTATTATTAATTAACGTATCTTAATAATTTGTTGTCTGTTGGTTAGTAGACCATATGCTACACCACTTATGCCTGCATATTTCAACTTTTCCAACAGCTTTGAATGAACGAGAACTCCGAGTAAAGTTGGGAAATCCGAATATTGGGGTGAAAAGAATAACAATATTTCACTCGTACCTACCAATCTTTTGAATGGTTGATCAAATTAACTTTAAATTTATGAGTTATCGAAATATAAATATGCACTTGTATACTTATCAATCGGTATAAGTTTTTTTTTTGACACGGGTAAAATAAATGTTATATGTATTTAAATGTCTATGGGATTGTAGATATTAATCGGGGATTCATAAAATAAATATTTTAATATTAACTTTTTAATATTGTATGTTATTGTAGTTATCTACTAATCAAGCTGCATCGGCGACAAACCTTATGCAAACAGACTGCCGGCTTGGGCTATTATCACAAAGAGAAGATAAACGCAGAGAGAGAGAGAGAGAGATAGAGTGATACATACATCAGGGCGTACCTCGTCGGAGTAGTCGTGGTCGAAGGAGGCGATGGGCGCGGGGCCGCGGCGCTCCCCCCGGCCCGCCGCCGCACCCTCCGCCATCTACTGCAACTGTTGGCTGAGGGGGGCCATCGCACGCTGCTACTGCGGAGGAACAGTATTACACTGGACCGATGTGCTGTAAACCACTTAGATCACATTTATTCCCCTTACCGGTGTCAGATCCAGAGGTCCCGGGTTCGATACCCAGGGGAGTACAATATTGTGCATGGTTTGGTTGGTCGTAGGACTTTGTATAAGTCCGCCTGCTTAGCTAACACATCTTGGGTACCTAATACTGTCGCCATAACAACAATTCTTAAACTGTTGTGTTCCGGCATTTAAAGGTAAGATTCCGGGTGAATTGCGCTTCCACCTTCGGTATTATGCCCTTCATCTCACCAGAAAATCAGGTGTGTTTAATAGGGGTGGTTTTTTTTACATGCTTTAAGAGGGTAAAATCTTGTAGGATATTATGTTAAAGGTGGTTAACTTCACAATTCACGGGTAAATAGATAAAAGTTCAGACAGGGCTTAGATAAAAGTATAAACTCTTTAAAAAAAAGAGATGAACCTTTTTTCATGTGACTTGAAGGGGTAACTTATTAATCTATTGTATTCTGCCCACCTACAATTTTGGACGGACGGTGTTTTGGTGCTTTACTCTCATTCTGACTTTGCATAGAATGAGAGTTAGTAACAAGAGAAAGCTTCGAACACTAAGGTGAATTAAAAGAGATTTAGAAAATGTGTGCTCAGAGTAAGGTATAGGTACTCAAAGCACACTTTTATCGTTTGTTAATAACATTCATTTCAGATACAGATACAGATCATTTATTGATAACTCCTAATTACAGGTCAGAAATAATTTGGTACAATACCTTAAATACCTTCTATTGAAATGTTAAAAATAATTAAAATAATAATTTTAATAAATAAATTTCACAATTCTGGTAGTAAATAAAATTCATTAAGACTATAAAAAACAAATATTTTTTTTCGAACAATAAAATCTCCGTAATTATTTAAACACTAACACAACGCAGACCACCCCTCATCACGAGATTTCTGTTCGGGGCAAACTTCTAGTTATTTTCCAAACCCACAGTTTTAAATGACATCCAACAAGACATAACTAGATATTTTCGTCTACGTTCACATCCCTATTTATCTGAAACTACCCTATTAAATAGCCTCTGTTTATTATTAAAACGAATCCATTCTTCTAGAAAATTTATAATCCTTTCCACTCCAATCTATCAAACATCAACCGCGACAATCAATTTATTTTTATGGTATTTCTTAATTTTTTTTTTTTTAATTATGCCATCATAAACATTGCCTTACACATACATACATTTACCTACACATACATTGCCGTATCGCCCAACATAACTTGGAGATTACGCTCGTTTCGTTTGTTCGAGTAAATATTTGTTTGTGAACATGTCAAAAACAATTATACCATTCCACCGCGCGATCTAGCAAGCATTGCATGAATTCGTATAATCATTACTACCGTAAATGAATACCGTAGGCACGAAATACATTTTGAGTACCTACCTACCTACCTGTGGTATATCAGTAATGTTATGTCATGCGTAGGAAAATGTAGGTACCCATACAACTTGGCATAGCTCATCTATCACGACCTTATTCTACTTAAATAATTTCATTAATTGCTCTGAGAATGATCCTGCAAGTGATTACATCTGAATTGGTTACTTGCGTTTAATAACTTCGAGCCTAAAAGTAGTTCGACAATACCATTACAAAATGAGGTGCTGAACTCATGATACGACAGTGAAAATGCCACTATCGTGTTCATATCCTATCTTGGAAAATAATTAATGTAAATTATTAATTTGCATTTCGGGAACAACCCAACGCGATCGCGTACTTACATGCTGCGAGCTTTACAGGATTATATTATATTCTGTCACTTCATCCATTTGGTTGCACTTGAACCGCGGTCGAACCTGCACTATCCAGAGCTATCCAGGCAGTTCACGAGTGGAGGGCAGCGGTGACCGCGAGCGCGCGTGTCTTGGGTGGCGACATGTCTTCGGCAAACGGCGATGGTGCAGGGTGGAGTGCACAGTATAACTACTCCCCGTGGGACGGTCTGCGCGCGCCGCTCGTTCGCGCACGCTCCGTTCTCGACCCGATTCTCCCTTCGCTGTCATCATTCGATCCGCGGTTCAGTAAACCTTCGACCGATTATTTTTAGATACCTTTACGTTCGCTGAGGGCGGCGCCGAGCCCTATCGGAATCGAATTACCGTGCCTGGCACCGACTTCTTGTGTTGAAGGATCGATTCCTAAGCACAAGCACTCTCACCCCGGAATATATTGGCCGCACTATATATTGGTTGCACGATTGTGCGCCTACTTTTCAATTGTTTTTTATTAGTTATCTGTACAGCTTTGGCCACTTACCTTCAAATATTATCTAATACCATCTCGAATTTAATACCTACATTGAGCCAATATAACGTCTTGGACACGATACAAGAATAAGAATAAAAAATCATGACTTGTACTGGCGGTGTTTTAGTTTACAATACTTCATGTGATAGCTTTACTTAAGTTCATCTGAGGGGATCCTGAGGAACTGATGAATTCAGGAGGAGCCCCAAGGGAATCAAGCTGGGAGATCCTGGAAGTACCTACTTACTCCCGGTATAATGATAAGGGATTAAACCTATCCTCCGAAGAATATAATAAGGGATTACCTAGGTACCTACACAAACATAATTAGTATGGGTTTGGTATGGATCTCACTCGGGCATAGATTGCAGTTAAAATATTTGGTATACCTACCAAACTCAAACCGTTTAAGTTTAACAATCCAGTGTCCATTATTAAGGGTCTGATGACAAGCATGAATGGTAGATTCCAGGGTACTTTTATTCGACAGTGGATTTGACGAGAGCTACAGGGAATAAATACAGATTAAAAAATTTTTTTGGTTCCTATAAGCTTACAAAAAAGGGGTAAATTTTTTACGACTTTTTCCTCATAAAATGTTAAAACATTAAACAGTCTGCTTTTTTCAAATAAGAATCCACCGAGAACATCAAAGTAGGTATTTTAGAGCTCCTCAGATATACTGCGTTTGAAATAAAATGTAAAATGTCACAATATTTATTTATTTATTTATTTGACAACAAAACAGGGTCCACGTATTGAGTAGATACCTACTCGGTTCACATTCAACATTAGAAACAGCGTCTATAGAATAGTTCATCTAATATTATCGCAATGAATATACACAACAATATAATACATTAATACGATGCGTGGTAGCATACAATTATTATTTACGGATATAATGATAATTAATAGTAATCACCGATTAACTTTTGTCAACAAACTCAGCGTGAGAAAACTCTTTGAGGAGGCTTAAATTTAACAGTAAACCTTTACGGGCGTGCGTACATGCATTAATAGCTCACAATTGCTGCAACTCCTATACAGTCTACAGATAATACGAGCTAATCTCTCAAATGCAACTAAAATACGTAGATACCTACCTATTTACTACACGTGCTAAATGTCAAAGGGGAACCGTGTAAACGTTCTCTCTCTCTCACACTTACACCAGAGAACGTTTGAATCAGTTCAACCAGCCGTTTGCAACGGTCTTTGGGTAACCCGGCTGTATCCCCTGTAGTCTGGTTTGAATCGGTATAATTAGCTATATAGCATTAGCAACGGTCCTCAGGTAACTCGGCTGTCTCCCCTGTAGGTAGCTCGCGCACATAATATCCGAGTTAGTTAATTTCCAATAACATAATGTAGGTACCTAACTGTTCTAATGATTACTAAGTATCTACTCGGTATTCAAGAGATATTCATGAAGATTCTCAATATATTATTTTTATATATTTACTTTATCTTCGTCTATCGTTCGTTTTAGGTCGGTATTTTATTTTATTTACAGAAAAACAAAATAATTATGTATATGAAATTATGTAGCGGCTAGTCTAATTGTATGTTTTAATTTTTCAATAATACTTATATGAACTTTATAAACTTCTACTGGGAGGCATATTGATGTCGCATTTTACTATATTTGATGGTGAATAATAAGATAAAAGCAATACCTATGAATGGTAAAGTAGGCACTATGTTAGGTTTGTGCTATCTTAATAAATACTTTGTATATGGAACACACAAAACAATCGCTACCTTCGTATGATTAATGAGTAATTATTGTGTACCATCTTAATACCTATAGTACATTTTTAACAATAACTGAAAAATATCTTTATCACAATAATGTCTAAAAAGTAACAATAATTTTTAGATGAGGCTCTCAGAGCTTATGGAAGGAGTACTGTCATACAAATAAATACCTACACAGTACTTAGATACAAAAACAAAGGATATCGCACGCCGTACTGCGAAAATAGTGGACTATATATTTCGTTTATATCATAACGATGCTAGTAAAAGATAACAACTTTAGTTATTCAAAAAAATAGCAACATATTTAGAAAAAATGCGAAGTAAGATAATTTTCGTTACAACCTTAACGAAATATTGAATTGGCAGACGCGTAACTGAATGTAAACTACTGCCCCGGTGAGTTTTGGCGGAGTTGGTATAACACCGGATGGGTTGCGAAGTCCTTTGTTTTTTTTATTCAAGACACAGAATAGCATCTCATTTCGGCTAAGATATTATAAGTACAAATTAAGCTAGAGTGTTCTACAACGTATTAACTTGTGTACACGTGTATTATATTGTTTGACTAACACGTCCATTCGTTAACATTATTATTTATTTACATTGATTACCGAGTCGCATATCTATATATTCCATTCAATACACGATGCCCCCGCTGTATCGACATGCGATATCTGGACTCGCCTTTATAACTACAAATTAAACAATATCACAACTGAACCTGTATAAAACCCTAAAAGCTAATCGATAGATATGTAATAAATACGTAACTTGTTCAAAAAAAAATAACTAATATTTGGTAAATTCTTAAAACAACCTGGTCAACACTGTCAATTAATACTCCCGTCCTGACGTATCTTTTATATATTTGACTATCTTAAGATATCTACTTACCATATCCCATAAGTGAAAACAGTGTTATGAAATTAAATAATAACATAGTTCGAGTTTTTTTTTATTTTTAGTTTGTTGACATATTTCGGTTCGAGCCCTTATCTAAGTACCAAACCGTCCTTGTAGTTTAACCACAAAAGGCGGTTGTAAAGGCTGGAGTGTAAAATATTGGTAGCAGCTATGGGATCGGCTTCGTTTGTATCTTTATGAGTTGTTGAATTACACAATAGGTTGGTGTGTAGTTGTATTCGGCGGTCTAGTCGAAGTCGGAGTCAGAGTCGGAGGGTTGCGGAGGCGCGGCGGGGGCGGCGGGAGGGGGCGTAGGGGGCGCCTCCACCTTGGCAGCTACCGCGTACGCTGGCGCAGACTGGCCCGTCGTACGTTCGATGCCCACACTGAAACAATACATATCGAAATAATACTTTGTTTTTAATGTTTTTCGACGTACAGTGTCTAACAAAACACAATACAAAATATGGTTGGTTTGGTTGGTGGCAGGACTTTGTTTAATTCCACTAGCTACCACCATTTTACCTCAGTCTCTCGCCATAACAACTACTTATTTATTTAGATGTTAGATAGCCAGTTTAGAAGTGTATTTCCATGTTCAGCCATTATCATAACATGACCATTTATTCGTTTTCGGAGAACCACTTCGAAATTAACCTCAAGTTTCGAAGTGGTTCTCCGAAAACTAAAAATGTTGACACTAGCAAAACTTCTCACACAAGATTTCCATAAATGGTTTGAGATGAAATCTGATATCAGATTTTCATCAATTTCATACAGAACCGACACAAAGTGATGTTTCCGTTCCGAAAACGTTCCGTGAGAATCGCTACACAGTTGAGATGAAAGCCAAGCGTTTTATATACCCGTGTTACAATAAAAAAGAAGGTAGTACAGTCACTCACATGTACTCGTGCCTGGCGAGATAGCGCACGTACTTCTCGGGCGGCTCGTCGCGGTCGTGGTTCTGCAGCGACACCGAGCGTATGGTAGTGTGGCTTGCCTGTAACATCAACCAACGTTCACGTCACTGCAACTGCCCTCGAAGTCCACTGATGGACAGAGCCCCACCCCAAAAGCTGGAGGCACTGGTCGCAGTAAACTGCTATACAATTGACAGAACTAAGCTGCTGTCCGCGGGTTGGTCGATTCTGAAGCCGCGGCTCTGGACCACAAAACTTACACAGGTAAGAATGAGATCTACGATGGTGCGAGCCTACCCAGAAAGTGCCTATTAACTCTCTTCTTGAAGACATTAGGGTCGTAACACAGCGGGAAAACAGACTCTGGGAGCTTATTCCAAGTTCTTGCAGTGCGCACAATAAAAGATTCTTAAAAGCGTTTAGTTCTTATGCGTGGGATATCAACCAGGTGAGGATGATAATAGGCTGTGCGTCTGAAATTTCTATTGAAGAACGGCGAGGAACATCACCATCAGTAGGTTACAACTAACATGTTCATTGGAAGTTCTGGAGCTATCGACGTTGTGTGTGTGTGTTTACCTGCGTGGCGGGCATCGTGAACTCGACGAAGGCGTGCTTGGCGAGCTCGGCCGGGATCTGGTCGTACGACGTCAGTGCCATGCGACACACCAGGTTGTGTGTCGTGTACGCACCTGTCAAAACACCTCAGCATCATTTTGAATGCTATTATGTATCGTTATAGAATCGTTGTTCGTTTGGCAGCATACGCAATACGTACAATAAGACAGTTTGCTGATGAAGCCAAGGCAAGGTTAGTTTATTTTAGTTACTTTCACAGTGTTACGACTTATGCCATATTTTTATGGGGAAGTGCTGCAGATGTTATAAAAAAATGTAATTCAGTATGTCCCTACTATAAAATATCAACGATTAAATGTGATGTTATTGTTGTACCAGTTGGCAGCTAAATGGTAGTAATGTAAAAAACTGCCCATTAAGTAGGATTTTTTTTTAAGTTATTACTAAGAGGTACTAAGTAGGTAGGTATTTAATTTATCCTTGTATGCTTGTGCGATTCCGAACTGGCGGTAGATTTCACGTTTCAAAATGATCCTCAAAATCTTACTGACGAAAGAACGTTAACTTTGACTTTGCCTTACGTTTCAGTGTTTTCTTATATTCGTTGCTGTGCGAGTATTATGTTATATGTATTGGAATTTTTAAACATCTGCGAAGTTTTATTAGTTCTGCAGAGTGAATAGTTTATTTATATATTAATTTCAGAGTGTGCTTACATAATGATCCTAAACGCCCGAACGTTACACACACTAACAATATTATCTACATGCTAGTACTTAAAATTTGAAAACTATATAAATAGAGTCACAAAATCACAGCTTCAAACATAAAATATCTAGAGAATCAAATGTATTTTAATAATGCAATAAATTAATGTCATTTACATAAATTACAGTCAAATATCAACAAAAATATAAAACAGTCAGTTAATCAAATTTAAAAATAATTTTATGTTATTGTAAAACTTACAAATTAGGTAGGCACTTATTCGGTTTACACTAATGCAGTGGGTGGTGGGTAATCGTATACCCGTCCACCCATTGGGAAAGTTCAGTACCAACTGGACTTTCCCAATGGGTGGACGGGTAATTCACCGGCGTGAATTACCCGTCCACCAGTTTCCATTGGGAAAGTCCAGTGGGTGGACGGGTCGTCACCGGAATAAAGCCGCGTGTGGTGGGAGTGGGAGGGTGTGGGTGTACCTTGTCCTTCCTTGGGCAGCCGCGGCATGCGCCACACAATGGCGCGGTGCTGATGCTCGTACTTGGCCTGACCGGAAGTGACCTCGATCAGCGACTCCTGCAGCACGTCCACGGCCCCCAGGAACCGCTCTATGCCTTTGATCTTACCGGTGCGTCTGTCGAACATCATGTTGGATATATAATGATTTTAAAAATATTTTTTAACGCCTGTGGTCTGGTGGGTCAAGTTCAAACCACCGATTTCAGATCCAGATGTCCCGGATTCGATCCCGGGAGCAATATTATGCTTGGTTTGGTTGGTGGTAGGATTTTGTTTAAGACCTAATAGAAGTATGGTAAGATAGTGGTAGCTATAGCTACCACTATCTTACCTAATCCTGAAGCCATAATAACAACTAGTAAAAAAATGTGTTCCGTCATTTATAGGTAAGATATCCAGTTCCTCAGTTTGTTGAGGATGTCGGATGAAGTGCGCTTCCACCTTCGGAATAATATGGGACAATAAAAAAAAAGGGATTCCTTGACCTTCCTAGAAGATAGTTAGCTATTACATCAAGGAGACTATAGTTGACGATGGACTTTACATGCACTTTTGCATGAAATTTACATGCACTTTTACGCAGCAGCAATGTGAGTTATGTAATATTGTTCATGAGAGTTTTTATTTAAAACAAATCTTACGGGGAACTGAATAGAATATATTATAACACTATATTGGACGCAAACATTACGTAACACAGCGCTTAAGTAATGGGTGGCTTATTGTCTAAAGCTTTTTCTTCCTGACAAAAAAGAAAAAAAAAAAAATACAAATATGATAGGAAAAACACAAATTAGGGAAAAATATTAAACTTATAAATTTAACCAAAAATAACAGATACATAAATATATTATAAACTAATAGAATCAACAACAACTTCCTAAGTAATAAAAAATCATACGTTTTATTGGCATTGCAACTGTGAACAAAAGACGCAAGTCTTTAAAAGTATTCTTGTTTTAATATTACATTGTGAACTACATATGGGTCTAAATTCTAAGTAATCTGAATAAACAATTTAATAATAATAATGAACAAACATTTATGTGATGAATTTTGTTCTTAATTTGGGTGTTGTATCATATAGTACGTATGTTGTTCAAGATATTTGAACACGCAGCAAAACGCATAGTGCATTGTAAGCGTTCACAATGGCAGTTTGCTGCGAATCAAGTAAATCTAAATCAGTTCGCGTCTTACCATCAACCAGAGCGGCTCATAACCATAATTCATTTAGCAGTAATAATTATTTAGAGTGTTAGTGCTAAGTGAATCAAACCAATATAATTTGTCAAAATAACCAGACTTTTATATACTTACCTATTTATTAAACTCAAGGGATTTGTAGGGGTCTCGCCGACCATAACATCGAGAAGCTAAAATCCTTTTCATGGTCCTTCGAAAATAAAAATTACCAGTGTCTATCGAGTGTACAGTGCTACAAAGCTGGGGGCTGCAGTACCTGCATCACCAAGAAGAGGGCTGCGGTGACTATCGTTTGGAGCAGACAAGGTCAGAGCGATCCATTTATTATATCTACATTGTTTGTGTATTGTATAGCATACCAGCAACACGATGGACGTAGAAAATCTCTTCATAAACCAGACGGAGATCTACGAAGCTCTGATAAAGTTGTTAACTAATATAAAAAAAGATGGTTCTGAGCGGAAGACCATCGATATTTATAAGCGGAAGGCTGACATGTTGGAAGCTTATTGGAAAGATTACCAAGACAACCATAGTAGATTGTGTGAGTTTGCGTCTCCTAATCACGCGTACTTCGAGAAAGGGTGCTATGACATTGCCCGAGAGGTTTACTTGCGTATTAGAGAGATCATAGATAAAACCTTTGACCAACTAGGTAAAATGAAGCTGTTAGGTGTTAGCCCCCATAAACCAGAAGTGGAGGCACCGCCGCCGCAACAATTACCAAGCATTTACGCGGAGCAGCGCAGCACTATCCTAGGTCAACAGGAGGTGACCCCCCGTCAACCAGGGACGGGGGCACAGCCATTACCATCGCCTAGTCTGTATGCGAGGAACCATCGCATCAGGCAGGATCAACCAGGGGTGAATCTTTGCCAACCAGAGGTAGAGGTGCCACAGCAACCATCAGCAAGTGTCTGCACCAGGCAGCTCAGCGTGAGTCAACGTCAACCAGATACGGAGGCTTCGCGGCCGCACCAAGACACTGCTTCTCGTTATGAGGAAATTTTCCCTTTGCGAGAATCTTCGTCTCCATCAAGGGGAAGAAGTAAACTAGATCACTTAATAAGAAAGCAGATTATTAACTTCAAAGCGTTTGAAAGAACTGTAGTTCGGATAGACATAGGCAAGTTCGAAAACAAGTGGCAGTTCGAAAGCGCTCTGAAATCACTGGACAGCCGTTGGAGTGATATCGATAAGCTCCATTGGGAGATCGAAAGTGAGGACGGAGGCTGCGACAGCGCATACCAAGAAGATTTCTGCAAACACGAAAAAACGTACTGTGAGTTGACGGACAGCATCAATACCAAGATGTGGGCAGTAAAGCACCGCGAGAAGTCAGCTCCTCAGATAAATATTCCTGTTTTTAACGGGACCTACAACCATTGGGTCTCTTTTAAAGATTTGTTTAGTGAGGCAATCGATAAGAACCCGGCAATGTCCAACGCGCAAAAGATGCAGTTCTTAAAGGGTAAGGTGACCGGAGAGGCGGAGCGTCTGATACATCATCTGCAGATTAGCTCCGATAATTATCATGTATGTTGGGAAATTTTAAACCACCGCTATGAGAACAAGAAGCTTATTTTTACGTCTCATGTCAACATACTTCTTGGGGTCCCAAGCATGACACAACAGTCGATGCCGACGATAAAAAAGTTGCATGATGTGACGAAAGAAACCCTTCATGCAGTTAAGAACTTGGGCGTCGACGTCGATTCGTGGGATCCACTTTTAGTTCATCTTTTAGCACAAAAATTGGATAACGAGACCTTCAAAGAGTATGTAGAGTCTGTGAAAATGCCCAGAGAGCTGCCCTCTTTACAGGAGTTCCTGGCATTCCTAGAGATGAAATTTACAGCTTTGGAGGTATCCCGTCGCAAGCAAGAGCCGGTCGCTAACCAAAAAGCTACGCCTCAATCGTCAAAATCAAATTACCATTACCATAAGAAAAGTTTTCAACAAAACCATTTAGTGAGCAAAGAAAGCTCAAGGCCTAGTTCAAACGCATTTCACGTATCTAGGTCTCCAACCTGCGGAGTGTGCAATGCTGAGCATGGATTATGGCAGTGCCCTGATTTTCACAAGATGACTAATGAGCAAAAATTAAATACAATCAAGCATTTAGATTATTGTAAAATTTGCATGTGTCATCACAAAAAACCGTGTCAATCGTCCAAACGGTGCCGGATTTGTTTAGGTCCACACAACAGTTTTTTACACGATGCCCTAGTTAATCAAGGTCCATCTCCGTCAGCAAGATCGAAGACGAACACGAGTGGCAAGGAAATGGTGTCAAGAACAACCAACTTGTCTTGGGATGAATCTTCTGAAATACTTCTCGCCACTGCCATAGTTAAAGTCATAGGGGTTGATGGCAGTCAGCATGAGATGAGAGCTCTAGTCGACCAAGGATCTCAAGTATCCTTGATCAGCGAAAAAGCGGCGCAAGTCCTAGGGTTGAAGAGAAACAGTTTTAAAGGTCAAATATTCGGTCTAGGACAGAAGCAAAATAACGCAAAGGGCACACTAGAATTATCGATCCAATCCTGCCACAGTGATTATTCCCTGAACATCAACGCTATCATCGTAAATAATTTGATGAAACAGCTACCAAATAATTCGTTTATCATGCCGGAATCATGGCATCATATCCAGGGTATAAAATTGGCCGATCCAAAGTTCAATGTAAGCAGACCAGTAGATTTACTCTTCGGGGCCGATATATACAGCAAGATTATGTTAGGCGGCATTCTACGAGGAGATAAAGATGATCAACCACTGGCCCAACAGACACTATTAGGATGGCTGCTCTGTGGGTCCACAAAACCACAATACCATTGTAATGTCGTTCTCAATCACACTGAAGATTTATTGAAATATTGGGAAAATGAGGATATAAATCAACAGGTAGAGATGTCAAACGACGACCACGAGTGCCTACAGTATTTTTTAGAAACCACTAAGAGGGTTGAAGGAGGAAAATATGAAGTCCGACTACCATTTAAGCCCTCCATGAAAGAAAAGCTAGGTGTTACTAAGCCGCAAGCTTTGGCTCAATTCCGTAGTATGGAGAGAAAGCTAGAGAAGTGCGCTGAGTTAAAAGTGGATTACCAAAAATTCATGGATGAGTACATCAACCTGAACCACATGAAACCATTAACCAATAACCAGGTGGCTGGGTACTACTTGCCTCATCATGCAGTCACACGAACAGAGTCCACCACCACCAAACTGAGGGTTGTGTTCAACGCATCCGCTAAATCCTCTTCGGGCTACAGTCTTAATGATGTAATGTACAGGGGTCCAAATATACAAAAGGATCTTCAGGAACTTATCCTAAGATGGAGGCAATTTAAATACGTATACACTGCTGACATCGAAAAAATGTACCGCATGATAAGAGTCCACGAAGATGATCAGGACTATCAAAAAATTATATGGAGAGATTCAAACCAGCATATCCGAACTTATCAACTCGTCACGCTTACCTACGGAACCAAACCCGCGGGATTTCTAGCTATGATGTGCTTAAGACAGTTAGCGGCTGATGAAAGACAAAGTTTCCCCGACGCGGCAAAGGAGTTAGAGGAGTGCTTCTATATGGACGACTACTGTGGAGGGCACCATTCCATAGAAAAGGCGAACCAACTGAAGGCCGACCTCATTAAACTGCTAAGGCTAGGTGGATTCAATCTAAGAAAATGGGCCTCAAATAAACCAGAGCTCATGACAGATTTGGAAAAGGAACAATGCAACCAGTCTACGTACGAGTTCAAGCAAACCGATTCTACCAAAACGTTGGGACTCGGCTGGAACCCGCAAAAGGACAAGTTCACATTCAAGTCTACTATTGATCCGCAGTCGCCAATCATAGCCACAAAAAGATCCCTCCTATCCGACATTTCAAAATTATTCGATCCGTTAGGGTGGCTTACCCCCCTTAGCACTACGATGAAGACAATGTTCCAAAAAGTTTGGATGTCAAAGTTAGATTGGGATGCAAAACTACCAGAAGACATCAATTCCGAATGGACCAGTCTCAAGCAAGAGTTACCATTGATTAGCGATATCGAGATAAGTAGATGGCTGGGAATTGAAGAAACCCAAAATATAACATTATGTGGCTATTCCGATGCGAGCCTCAAAAGCTACTCTTGCGTTATCTATTGTAAGACAGTAAAGAACGGGAAAACCACCGTAAGGCTAGTCGCAGGAAAAGCCAGGTTGGCGCCTCTAAACAAAAGTGTGTCTATACCAAGGCTGGAGTTAATGGGGGCACAGCTGTTAACCCAACTGATGCAGAAAGTCCAAAGCTGCTTAGCGGATTATCCGATTGATGTTCACTGCTGGACCGATTCGACCGCGGTGTTAGGATGGTTAAACGGAGATCCTGCTCGCTGGAAGCCATTTGTTGCTAATCGGGTAAAGTTCATCACCAAAACAATACCTGCGGACAGGTGGCGATATGTCAAAACCACAGATAATCCAGCTGATTGCGCAAGCCGCGGATTAACGGTCAAGCAGCTCAAAGATCACACATTGTGGTGGCACGGACCATCGTGGCTACCATCACATACCAATCAGAAAAATCAAACCATTTATGAAACCGAGCTAGAAATAAAAGCGTCGTTTTGCAATATAGTTACTCAAACGGATAACAATGGTGCAAGTGGTAGTGAAATAATAATTGATTTATTGCAAAAATATAGCTGCATAACAAAAATAATTCGCATTATCGCATGGATACTACGAGTGCCAGTTTGCAATAAACGAGGTTACCAAGGCTACCTAGATTCACATGAACTCAATCGCGCAAAAATGCTGATAGTCAAAAGCATACAGTCAGCTGAATTTTTTGATGAAATTAATTCTATAAATAAACGCGGAAATGTAGGTAATAAGAGCAGAATTCTTAATTTGAATCCCACTTTAGGCAAAGATGGGATACTACGCGTCGGAGGTCGATTAAGAAATGCTCATGTAAGTGAAGAGATGAAACATCCGATCATCTTGCCGCATAACCACCGCCTTACCACATTGATGATAGATCAAGCCCACAAATCATCCCTTCATGGAGGAACGCGTCTCACTTTGGCTACTCTCCGCCAGCAGTATTGGATTATCGGGGGATACAGTGCAACAAAAGCGCATGTGAGAAGATGCGTTATATGCAAAAGGCAGGATCCTGGAAAGCAGAACCAGCTTATGGGAGATTTGCCGGAAGCCAGAGTTAATCCTGAACATGCATTTCATCACTGCGGGGTGGACTATACAGGGTTTGTCGAGGTGAAAGCAAACAAAGGGCGTGGGATCAAAACCACAAAGGGTTACATTGCGGTGTTCGTGTGTATGGTTACAAAAGCCGTCCACCTAGAGCTTGTATCAGATATGAGCAGTGCAGTTTTTTTGGCAGCACTAACAAGAATGACAGCCAGGAGAGGAGTCCCAGGTCATATTTACAGCGACAACGGAACCAATTTCGTTGGAGCAAACAGAATAATAAAGGAAGAGCACGACCAGCTGATGCAAGTGTTCAGCGAAAGTTGCCTGGTTGAAATAGCAGAAATGGGAATCCAGTGGCATTTCAATGTGCCTAGCTGGCCAAGTGCAGCCGGTCTGTGGGAACGAGCTGTTAGATCACTTAAGGGGCATCTTAGGAGGGTTGTAGGGCAGCAGAAACTAACCTTCGAGGAGTATACCACATTGTTGGCTAGGATAGAAGCATGCCTCAACTCTCGCCCTCTATGTGCCTTGACAGAAGAACCGGACGACCTAGATTTTCTTACGCCAGCACACTTTCTATCAGGAAAACCAGGGACAGTGCTCATAGAAACAGAAAACGATGCCCGAACCAGATGGCATCTGATAAAGAAGTTATTTCAAGATCTTTGGAAGAGATGGAAGGCTGAGTACTTAGTGCAGCTATCATCCAGAAATAAGTGGCGCAAACCACAGAAAAACATTAGCATCGGTGACTTGGTTGTGATCCATGACGACAATCTACCTCCAGGAAAGTGGGCTCTTGGTCGGGTTATAGACACGCACCCGGGGGATGAAGGTTTAGTCAGGGCTGTTTCGCTAAAAACAAAAAACGGGGTCATGAAACGGCCGATTGTGAAACTTTCTGTGTTGCCTCTTAACAACAATGACATACAAACAGAACCAGAACCAAAACCAAAACCAGAATCAAAACCAGAACCAAAACCAGAACCAAAACGTAAAAGTATAGCAAGATCCACAATGACGACCATCGCAACCGCGCTTCTGTGTCTCACCTTGCTATTCACACCAGCTCAAAGTCTGCACGAAATAAAACAACTATCAACCAACCAAACTTTATATTTCGATCCTATATCAAAGTTACATCTAATCAGAGACAAATGGTCCATAGTTGTATACTACGATATGGGACCATACTGGGGAGGCATAAAAACATACAAGCAAATGATGAATTATACAGAAAAACTATGCCAAGTGATTGAAAAAACATCGCAGTGTAATAATATCCTCCAGCAGGCGAACCATGATTTCCAAGAAATGACTTACTACAACGAACTTTTGCTGACACAGCGTTTCAGCGTCCACGCTAGACGGCGGCGGCGTCGCGACACGGCCCAGACAGCGAGGCGCCTCCCGCGGGGAATTATTAATGCTGTTGGCTATCTAGCGAATGATTTGTTTGGAGTTTTAGACTCACGCTTTGCGGAGCAGTATATCAAGGATATTGATATCTTAAAAACTAATGAAAAGCATCTGTCAAACCTGTGGAAAAATCAGACCTCCATAATTGAAGCGGAGTTTAATCTAATGAAGAAGATGGAGACAACTGTAGCGCAACAAAATCAAGAAGCAAACAGAAAACTTCTGGTCTTCCAAAACAATGCCAATGTCGTTCAACGTGAAATTCAAAACATATCGTACATTCAAGACTTCACGTTGTCAGCAATGGCCGCAAATAATCTTCTTCTCGCGCTCAAACGACTACCAGATACTCTGCTGGACACCATCGCTGATATCTATCACGGGCAAATAAGCTTGCATCTGCTAACACCAGCACAACTCAAACGCGAGTTACAAACAATATACGGCAAGATGCCAAGCGAACTCACACTACCAATAAGCGATATAGATACAGATTTTCCCTATATCTACAAAACATTGAAGGTCAAAGCTAGGGCTACCAAAAGGTACGTACTTATCGAAGTCACCTTCCCGCTTATAGGTAGAGAAAGCTTTCAATTATACAAGCTGCTACCTATACCCCAACAAACAAATACCAACATGATCAGAATAATACCAGCATCTGAATACGTAGCGGTAAATCTGCAAAATGATTCATATTTTTACGTCGCTCCAAACGAGATACTAGGGTGCTTACAGCATGAATCCGCATATCTTTGTCAGCTGGCAAAACCTATCTTTACCATTAAAAATGACGAAAGTTTTTGTGTAATGGACAAATCGAGCAATAAGTGCACAGTAGAGGAACTGACCTGCACCAACATATGGGCGATCAAATTACACTACAGCAGCTAGAACGAAGTGGGGTCATTGCCACAAGTGAAGATTGCTTAATCAAGGGCAATGATTTCTTGTTATACTCGATCCGCCACCACTCATACCAGAAAACCCTTACACCATCCATCTTCATGCCCGAACTGGATCAGATAAATCATATTATCAACGTGAAAATCCCCAATGACACATCAACCAAAGTAAGCGAGGGATTAAACATATCAATGGCCAGTTTAGGAAGCGCCATAGAAAAGCTGAAACAGAGCAACGCAGATATAGAAGACATATCCGCTCATAACATCCACCACTACGCACTCGGCTATCTAACGCTAGCGGGGGTAGTGTGCATGGGTGCAGCCTGGATATGGAGGAGCGGTCGGTGCCGTCGGCAACGGGTTCCTGCCTACGAGCATCGCGGCGAGGGTCACCGCCGACAGGAGTCTGCGGCGACCCCGCCGTCTCCAAGACCCCGGCGTCGAAGCGAATGTCCCCAACGACAGGAGGCTGTCGGGACAACCGCGCCGCCGGGGCCCACCAGTGCCCACAGTGAAGTGTTAAGTGCAAGTGAACTTAACCATAAAAGTGAGTGTTCGCTTCACAATTATGCCAATCGTTGGCCTAGTGTAGGTTATAGTGCAAGAAAACAAGGCAAAATGGACACGGACATGGACCACAATAATGACGGTTTTACTTTAGAGGAGATAAGTCATAATGAATTAGTAACATAGGCATATAAAGACTTTAATTTTATTTCATAACCATATTGTTTATTCATAATGTCTGTGTTTTATAAGTTATGTTAAGGTTGAACTGTTATACCATAAATTTAAGAAAATTACCATGTTTTGTAAGTAAGGTATTCATCATTCACCAGATGTTAACTCCATCCCACATCTCATTTCGGTCTCGGGAGTATGTTCAAGATATTTGAACACGCAGCAAAACGCATAGTGCATTGTAAGCGTTCACAATGGCAGTTTGCTGCGAATCAAGTAAATCTAAATCAGTTCGCGTCTTACCATCAACCAGAGCGGCTCATAACCATAATTCATTTAGCAGTAATAATTATTTAGAGTGTTAGTGCTAAGTGAATCAAACCAATATAATTTGTCAAAATAACCAGACTTTTATATACTTACCTATTTATTAAACTCAAGGGATTTGTAGGGGTCTCGCCGACCATAACATCGAGAAGCTAAAATCCTTTTCATATGTATTTACATAAAGTATTTAAGTATTTTATCCGTAATCTAGTTCCCATATTACAAGCTATGCTTAGTTTGGGGCCAGATGACGCTGTGTTAAAACTAATGTCCTGTAAATATTTAGTAAGTATATCAAAACGAGAATGCTTTTAAAGGTCAAGGCCTTAGACACAATCTAACTAAGGAGAGATATTGGTACCTGTGTGCAGACTTGACAGATCCGTATCGGAAGTGTTTCTCGACGCGGAAGAGGTAGATCCAGCACTCGGGGATGGGGAAGCGGATACAGACGTCTTCGCACGGGACCTGCCCCAGCTTGCGGGACGCGAACCCCGGCACCAGCACGTCTGCGCGCAGCTCCACCTACAAACACAGACACACACACACGTAAGTATTCGCCATTTTTCCCCAAAGGAATAGCTTGTTATCAGTCCGGAATTGCGTTCCCGTAAATACTAATAAATAAATAAAAGTAGATAAGTATTTCATCCGTAATCAGTTCCCATATTATATGCTATGCTTAGTTTGGGGTAAGATGGCGCTGTGTGATATTAACGTCCTGTAATATTTATTTATTACTAATGCCGGCCATCACCATCTACTACATGGTAGATCGAAATAACCCTACTATGTGTTACACAATACGATATAATACAATTTCTTATTAAACACCAGAAGTAAAATAAATTATGAACTGATTCATATTACAGTAAATAACACAATGGCCGGTCTTCTCTTCCAGAAAACCTTTGGATGGGATGGACTAAAACATGAAAGTTTATTCCGTTTGCAAAATGATCACAGGTTTGAACAAATGCGACTGGAGGCTTCCAGTTTGTGGACTAAGGCAGCTTGCTCACCTTGTTGCCAGTGACGCACCACACAGCCTTCAGTTGCAGCGGCAGCTCGCGGTTCTTCGGCGGCCGGATGCGGAAACGCATCAGCTCGATGTAACACGCATCCGGTGGTTTGAACCTGCACACACACACACAGACACCCACACAATAATAACATTTAAAACTAATTACTTCCGGTATTGCATAATACCGTAAGTAATCAGTTAAAGTCGGTATGCGCACTCAATACCTACCTATGTATATTATTAAAGCAACTTGTAACATATAATTATAATACACTAAAAAAATACGTAAATTTGTTTGTAAGTATTGCAATCATAGTATAAGAGTAGTTGAGCTCCTTGTGAAAGGGCTCGTCCGGAGAAGTACTACCACCATAATTATTTCTGCCACCAAGCATTGCTGTGTTCGGTTTAAAGGGTATGGTTTCCGGTGAAAATACAGGCACGCATATTATCACCATTTATGTCTCAAGTAGACGGGCGCAATGCGGTACCGCGTAGGTCATGTTCTTTGTGGATGTGACCTACGCAGTAAGGCTTTGTTAAGGCAAGAGTAAACATTATAAAATATATATATATTAATATTGTTAACCAACAATTCAAGTAATAGTAAGGGTTGGGGTCTTCTTTTATGTATAAATAATACTTGTATTAGAAGTCCCCGATCTTCCATATCTACAATACACATTATTGGTTTTAGTGCTAATAATAGAAGAGGTAGGTAAAACATTTGCATTAAACTTTTTTTGGTCACTGTTACAAGGATTGGCATCTGAAAAGCTGCAAAATCTGTTAGTATCAAGGAGTTCGAAAAACGAAGCTACAAAAAAAAAACCCTACTTGATGATCTGCGTGTCGGTAAACTCATCCGGCTGCACGCAGGCGTGGAACTCAGGCCGCTCCACCCGGATCCACTCCTCCGTGGCGACGGGGATGATGTCGTGCCTCCCCACCACCTCCTTCCCCTGCCGCCGCAGATCGTTCACCCCCAGCTCCACGTCCGGCATGCCTGCACACACACACCAACACACTGTTATTACTGTAATCGGTACAGCTAGTTTAGACGAAAGCCGGGCAAGAAACTGCTTTTGCGAAGTAAGTATCACGATGGGACTCGAACCCGCTTGATGTTTGTGGGTTGTGAATTTTTGTGTCATAATACCATTTGTAAATGTTGTGACCAAGTGCAATCACTTGAAATACAAAAAAAAAAGTATTTCTTCTTTTTTAGAAGTACAATAAAACAAACTAATAACATTTTGATTCCTAAATTAAAATCTTATATGGAATTGAAAGTAACGAAAAATTATAATCTTTTGTTGATTATTGTACTACAGGAAATTGCTTGGCCTTCATCTCACCTGATTTAAAAATTATGATAAGGCTGAAGGTGGAAGCGCGGTGGAGCGTGGAAGTCACCCGAAATCCTCAACTGTTTGAGGGACTGGCTATCTTACCTCTAAACGCCGGAACACAACAATTTATGAATTGTTGTTATGGCTTAGTTAAGATGTTGGTAGTTAAGATGGTGGTAGCTAGCCAGGCGGACTTAAACCAAATCCCACCACCAACCAAACCAAGCACAATATTATACTCCTACTGGGGATCGAACCTGGGACCTCTGGATCTAACACCGGTGGGCGAACCACAAAACCACGGAGGCGGTTAAAAAAAGGTTAAATAGTAACAGTGATATGAGTGTTCCGCTTTGCTTTGCTTACCGCTGAGGAACCCTATAAAGAAGACTCGAACCCGGGCGATCTGTTTGTGCACGGAACCCTCCGCATCTTGTTCGACGTAGAGCTCGTCCACAGCTGTTATCTGGACCTGGAGAGTAACAATATTGGAGAAAAAAAAAAAAAAAAAATTTACAAAACAATACACACAGACAATTTTATATAATGCAAACACTAGGATTAAAAAATATAAATAGAAAGCTGACTTCAATTAAGAATATGTTACAATTTCGTTTACCTGGATGACGTATTTGATGACAGATGTCATCAAAATAGTTGAAAAATACGCGACACAGGACGGACAGACAGGCAGACGCGTGATCCTATAAGTGGTCCGTTTTTTCCTTACTTTTGAGGTAATACAAATACCCTAAAAATACCCAAATATTTGAAGAGTTCCCACGATTTATCCAGTATCCCATCATCAGATCCTGACCTGATGACAATGGAACCACATTGTACCCTTTCATAAAAATTATAGTTTTCCAAATTGGTCCAGGCGTCTTCGAGTGATCGGGGAACAAACATAAAAAAAAAATATTTGGCGAATTAGTAACCTCCTCCTTTTTTGAAGCCGGTTAATTAAAAGGATAATGTATTGTAGGTACATTACATTATCCTAGTTAGCAAATAAATAGGTAGATACCTACCCACTTGTTTACCTACCTAACGTTTCTACTGAGGTCTAGCTAGTCTGCCCTGATGTACATATAGTGTAGTTGTAGTTGTAGCTATGTGCCAAATGGCATCAACTCAGCTTAAACGCTGCTCCACTTACGTAAAGCAGCGCTGGTTAGGAGAATGTTCGTTCATTTCCGGTACGGCAAAGCCTTACTGCGTAGGTCATATCCACAACGAACATGACCTACGCTGCACTGCATTGCCCCCATCAATTTGAGGCATAATACTGTTAATCCCTTGATTTCCCCGGTAACCATACCCTTCAAATCGCAATGCAGCAAAATCTGTTTTCATCTCATTTTTGTTATATCCCATATTATCATTTGTTTCTGTTTATCATATCTCAGTTCATAAGTCTTCAGTTTATTTTTAGATTTTGTCTTTGTATATTTAGGTTCCGTAAGTACCACATAGCTTCTTGTATTACTCTTATTTAACCAAACCCTAATATATCTTATATACCACAAGTGTACTCAAAAGTCAATGTCGCCTGTAGAACAGCTAAATCATTAGTTAACTTAGAAAGCCTAAGAGTTGCGTCTTCATTTGATGAATATAGATGTTCGTTGTGTTTGGGTGTTGTATTGTACCTATGCATTTACAAAAAAAAAGGTTCAAGTATTACATCCGTAATCTGGTTCCCATATTGCATGCGTTGCTTAGTTTGGGACTAGATGGAGCTGTGTGAAACTAATGTCCTGTTATATTTATTTATTTTCCATATACTGTACTACTGAAATCAATAAATATTTTGATATTCTACAAGCAATGCATGTTATTTTGTTATCGCCAGATGCCGCTAGTGGTCGACACCTACCTCCTCCATCTTGTACGTGAGCGCGCGGTCGCGGTGCGCTGACAGACGGAACAGAGCCTCTTCCACGCAGCACGAGAACTGCTTGACATCTTCGAAGTTCAGGGAGCCTATCTTGAACAGCTGCGACACCTGTGTACACGGCAGTAGTCAACTGATATATAGCTAGTGTCCTAGCCCAAGAAAGCCACGGTCAAGAGCTAATAGAGCAAAAGCATCTCTTTATGTATCTATACTCTTTATCTATACGTGAAAACCTTTAATTGGCCTTCTGTGTTATATTGTTGTGTTTATCTTATATTAATGTGCTGTTGGTTTTCCTTCAAATAAATAAATAATCCACCAAAGCAGTAAGGTTTAATATTCATAATTCCTTTCTATTTCATCTCTCTCACAGTTATTTTACCATAACAACAGAGTAAAGTTTAACCGCCTCTGTGATCTAGTGTTCCGCCTTCCGGTGTCAGATCTAGAGGTTCCGGGTTTGATCCCCAGGGGGAGTACAATATTGGGCTTGGTTTGGCTGGTGGTACGACTTTGTTTAAGTCAGCATGGTAGCTACCACCATCTTACCTAATTCTGTCGCCATAACAACAATTCTAAAATTGTTGTGTTCCGGCATTTAGAGGTAAGATAGCCAGTTCCTCAGTTTGTTGAGGATCCGGGTGAAGTGAGCTTCCACCTTCGGCGTTACTTAGCCTATAACCACAAATAAAAAAAGGTGTCAACTGTGACTCCGCAATACAGCCTGTTTAGGCCTAGTGTTAGGGAACAGAGACTCTCCGTGGTATAACTTTTCGTTACTTTTAAGTTAGCAATCAGTTAGCATTTAAACACCGTTTGCAAATAAATCAACATTAATCTTAAGAATAGTAGAAAGTACTCGATGCTTTTATCCATTATGCTCACAAATCACTAGCAATTTGTGTAATGTTTTTGATGGGGGTCCAACTATGGAAGTGCTTTGGTTGCCAACAGAAAATACGGATTTATGTTGTGACTTTTATTTCTAGCATAATTGGCCATGTTCCAAGGGCAACTTCAGTGTTTGCACAAAATGTCAGATAATAACGGAGAATTTACTTTTTATTTTTACACTTCACTGTACGATACTTAAAAAATATTGCATAATTTGGTGAACATAACCTTCTAACTGTAAAGCATTTTGGCATAAAACATTATAAAATTGATGCCGTACTAACTTAAAAAATAATTACCTATTATGTAACAATTCAACTAATATTAACATCAGTTATAATACATATTTTATTAGATAATATATATTAACATTATTTACTATATATAAGTACTTACACTTTATTTTAAATTGATTTAAGTAGGAAATTATTGCTGAAATGAGTTTAATAATGTGATTGAAATAAATAAATTATTTTTATTATTATCATGAGAATCCTATAAACACCTGCAAAAAACGGCTCAATCTCACACAAAGCTCATATTGGTCAAAGAATACACAATAAAACGTTTCACATTTCACAGTCACCAATAGGTAGGTATAGGTGACTTTGAAATCTGCTCGATGCTGCTCGATCTTTAAGAGATCGAATAAGGAATGAGGAGGTCCGCAGAAGATCTAAAGTTACAGATATTGGAAAACGTGTTTCCCAGTCGAAGTGGCAATGGGCAGGACACCTCATGCGTAACTCAGACGACCGATGGAGTTACAAGATAACCGAGTGGAGACCCCGGACTGGTAGCAGAGAACCCGAGTTCACGAGTGCAGGCGTGATACTCAGAATAGACCACAGTGGAAAGAATTAGGGGAGGCATACATCCAATATTGGAACACAAGATGCTGACAATGATGATGATGCTGATGAATATAGGTGACCCTTCAATGTGTAACGAAGTAACAGTAACCAGTGTTACCTGTGGAGCGTGCTCGACGGGCAAGCCCAGCTTGCGCAGGTCACTGCCGAACTCCTTGACCCCCTGGTAGTCTCCCTGGATGGCGTACGCCGCGAACTGGGACAGCTTGTTGGTGATGCGCTCCGCCTTCGTCACCTGCCCTGGCCTGGGGGCAGTCTTCATCGTGAGTACTCGTCATCACCAAAAGCAGGCAATCGAGAACATTAGTGGCTGTTCCAATTATTGTAATTAGCATAGCTATTCAGCGTGGCAATGCAGCCACGCTTCCGCATGGTACTGGTCTGGTTGAGTTACCTTAGGCCATTTGTAACGGTATTTAGGTAAACCAAGCGCTTCCTTTATTGTGGTATTATTTATATTATGGTATTGATGTCTAAATATCAACTCAATTATTACAGTCCATGTATCCAACAGAAGGGATAGATGAAAAACCATTCATTCTATCCATCTGCTGTGAACCCCGTGTGGTTTTAGCCAGTAAGCCTTCTGGTCCCATCAGATTGGGATGGATCATGTAAAAAAAAGGGAAAACCTAAAGGAATAAATGGAATAAACCCATCAAAGGCTCTTCTAAATAAAACTTAAACTGAACAAAATAAAACGTAAGTAGCCTATAATTGTTCTGTGCTTGGATGTTGTATTGATGATAAGTATCTATGTATTTACAAAAAAAAAGCATATTTAAGTATTCTATCTGTAATCTAGTTCCCATACAACAAGCTATGCTTAGCTTGGGGCTAGATGGCGCTGTGTGAAATTAATGTCCTGTAACATTTATTATTATAACTGTCAGGAAGAAAAAAACAAAGTGTTCCAACACTTTTCTGGCTCTGCGAGTGCCTTAGTGCTGAAATATTAGGTCCTTACATATGAAATTGGCGTTTTGTCGTACTGGCCACTTTGATCTTAAATATCTCCTCTTTGGTTAGGAATTCCAAACTCAAATTTAAACAGCTATTTACTCATGCATTTGTGTTTCGAAAACCGTAATTCATTTGTTTTTTTCTCTTTTGCTTTTTTTTTCTGCGTCACTCATTTCACAAAATGGAAAACTTAAAATATCGCATTATTTACGAGTACGAGTTCCACCGTGGCACCAGTGCTGCAGAAACGGCTCGAAGGATTAATGATGTGTATGGTGGTGGTGTCGCAAAAGAAAACACGGTGCGTTTTTGGTTTCAACGCTTTCGTTCTGGAAATTTCGACCTGCAGAACAAGCCCCGTGGACGGCCGGAGACCAAGGTCGATAATGATGAATTGAAGGCTATTGTGGAAGCAGATCCATCGCAAACCACATCACAGTTAGCTGCAGGCTGCGTTGTTAGTGACAAAACCGTTTTAATCCACTTGAAGCAAATTGGGAAGGTGAAAAAGCTTGAAAGGTGGGTACCTCATGAATTGAGTGAAGCAAACCGACAAACGCGCGTCGACTGCTGCGTTACATTACTCAACCGGCACAATAATGAAGGAATTTTAAATCGGATCATTACATGTGATGAAAAGTGGATCCTGATAATCGTAAACGCTCATCGCAATGGCTGAACCCTGGTGAACCAGCAAAATCTTGCCCCAAGCGAAAATTGACTCAAAAAAAGTTACTTGTAAGCGTTTGGTGGACTAGTGCCGGTGTCGTACACTATAGCTTTCTTAAATCTGGTCAGACGATTACGGCTGATGTCTATTGTCAGCAACTGCAAACCATGATGGAAAAGCTCGCTGTTAAACAACCGAGACTTTTCAATCGCTCTACGCCACTGCTGCTTCAAGACAACGCTAGACCACACACGGCCCAACAGACGACTACCAAATTAGAGGAGCTTCAATTGGAATGTCTAAGACATCCACCGTACTCTCCGGACCTTGCTCCAACAGATTACCATTTTTTTCGAAATTTGGATAACTTCTTGCAAGGAAAAAAATTCAATTCCGATGAGGCAGTCCAAACCGCTTTCAAAGATTTCATTGATTCCCGTCCGAATGGTTTTTTTAGTAAAGGGATCAATGAACTACCTATAAGATGGCAAAAGTGTATAGATAGCAATGGTACATACTTTGATTAATAAAATATATTTTAATATGAAAAAATTGCCTTTATGTTCCTCCCATACAAAACGCCAATTTCATATGTAAGGACCTAATATATAACATGTTATACGAACGACCGAGAAACGGGGCACATTACCTGACGCCCGGGCGCTCCTTGTAAAACACGTACTGCAGCTTCACGGTGAAGATCTTCCCGAACTGGTCGAACTGCTGCGCGCCCACCTCCGACACGGAGTAGCAGGCCTGCAAGGGCAGCTCCTGGAAGGGCTCCTTGTCCGTCGCCGCGGTCAGCAGTTGAACCACCGGGTTGTCACCCTGCAGCGTCAGACGCACGAAGATCTTCTTCCAGAATCTGTTCAAACGTTACGTGACAGTTCCGCTTGTGTTTCATCATCAACTCTTGTCTAGAGTTCAAGTTTCAAGAAGCAATATATAATATGTGATGTGATGTGATCGATATACTAGGATCACTTTTCAAGGGCTTTGTCAGGATTTATTCCCGTTCGTCGAACCAACACGCAAGTGGGACGAACAGGACGCTATTTTGGAAAAGTACTGTTCGTCAGTCTATACTGTTCGCAATTAACTAATGTTTCTGTCTTGTGCGGCGACATCGTATTTATTGTTTGAAACTGACCAGAACAGAAGCCAGAATAAAATACTCATATTTATACTGAAAGAGTAGCACGCCACGCTGCGCTACGATTTCGTATGAGCCTAGCTCCTACGACGTAGACGCCGCTGTGATACGGTTTCGTAGCAGCTCTGTGACGTCATACGCGCTACGACATAGACGCCGCGTAGCATGCTACACTGCGCTACGATTCCGTAGCAGCCTAGCTCTGTGACGTCATACGCTCGCTACGTCATACGGTTCCGTAGCAGCTCTAAAATATCACGCTGCGACACAGGTGCTGCGTAGCACGACAGAGTGGATCGCTTGACTATGATGTCAGTGGTACCTCTGTCCTGTGATCTTCTTCTTGTTGGGCTGCCGTAGGTGCATCTCCCAGCCGGGCCCGCTGTACGTGGTGCGTGGGAAATCCTCCAGCGGCTGCGACACGTCGTCGTCGAACAGCGGCGTCGGCGGCGTCTCAGCACCGCTCGCGCGTCTACTCTCCTCCTCTGACACCGAACAAACACGGTCAATCGACGCTCACCTTATACCTACCCTCTTTGCAATCGCTCACTGCATCATCATTACTCTCACATTTTGTGTAAAAAAGTGCAAAGCAGATTACAGTCATATTTGTATTGTAATTATGAAAACGGGTATTATTCGCGCTGTTACAACAGCCGTGGACACGGGTAGACTCAACTATCAACTATCGGGAACATCAAAAGGTACGCGAATAAGAATTTTTTTCATTATTACGACGCATAGTAATCGCGATAATAAAACATTTTTGTGTTGATTGTAGTCCTATCATCTTTACTGTGGATGTATTTAACCCTTAGCTATGAGACATACATGTTTGATTTCTTCTTTATGTTTGCTGTCAGTATTGACATGTAAAATAGAGATACCGTAGAGAGGCTCGGGTCGCGGCGCGTCGAAGGCGCTCTGGTCGAAGGGGTTAGGCCGGGGCGGGTCCGGGACGGCGGGCGCACGCGGCGGCGGCGCCAGCACCGGCACCACAGTCCCATCTGCACCAGCCTCACTGTCTTTGGGCCTGGAATTTAAGACTTTGTCATCTCGAGTTCAAGATCACTTTACTGGATTAGCTTTTCAAATAATGTTACCTGATAAAGACCGAGAACGTATCGTCCGTAGATTCTCGGGAGCCTTGGGTTTCGAGGCGAGGCGTGGCGACGGGTGGGGGCGGAGCGCCCATACTCAGGAAACTGTCGAAAGCCTCCGCTTCGAACCCTGATCCAAACCCATCGTTCGACGTTCCGTCATCTCCCCAAGCACCTACAAAACAAATGATTTACAACCAGGGATATAATTACGTAGGTAATTACTATACGTACCTTCCAAATAGAGGTGGCTACCGATTCGTAGCACATGTATGATATTTGGTAGAAGCCGAAATAAATAAATAAAATAAATAAATAAATATTTCAGGACATCAATTTTACACAGCGCCATCTAGCCCCAAACTAAGCATAGCTTGTAATAAGAGAACTAGATTACGGATAGAATACTTAAATACTTTGTGTAAATACATACGTACTGATGATACAACACCAAAACACAGAACAAACATCTATATTCATCACACAAATGTTTGCCGTGGGTGGGAATCGAACCCACAGCCTACAACAGCGCAGAAGGCAGAGTTACTACCAACTGAGCTATGAAGCTTGTTTATATAATAGGTACTGCAATATTGAACGAATGGATAATAAGTAGGTACTTACTGGAGTTCATGTGGTTAGCAGACGTAGAGTCGAACTTGGCTGAAAAGGCGTCGAATGCGTCTTGTGACTCAGGGAACCCATCGTGGCTGTCCGGGTACGCGTCGTGGACTTCCGGGAACTCCTCTTGCGCCATCGCCTCTGACGTACCTCCCCAGCCCAGGTCTGCAGACGGTGCTGGCTGACTTTGGCTCTCTCCAAAAATATTATCGCCCCCAGCGGTAGTAGCAAAAGTATCTAGGTTGTCGAACGGGCTGGATGAACTAGCAGGCTGGCTGACTCCAAAGATACTCTCGTTTTCTAGCGCGAATGCATCCGCCTTAGTGCTCTCATCAAATGGACTGGAGGTAGATCCGAATAAATTCGTTTGAACAGTCGCTGGTTCGGACGTAGGTGTGGCCGTACCGAACGTGGCGTTATCAATCCCGAACACGTTACTTCCGGTCATGGGTGCATCTGCAGCATCAATGCCGAAGATATTAGCTCCTGGGCTGGTGTACGCAGCTGTAGCATCGATGTCTCCGCTCTCGAATGGATTCATTTCTAATTCATGTTGTGCCTGGAATCCATCTAATGTAGTATCCGCAAATGGAGAAGTGTTATTCACTGGAGTGACGGATGCTTCGGTGGCCGGCTCCGAGCAGTCCATCGGGGCCACCGCTTGCTGCGGTGATGTCGACGGAGGAAACATTATCTCGCCCGCTGTCATCGGTACTTCAACCGGTGCCGCCGTCGCCAGAACGTCCTCCATGAAAATGGTCTCTCCGGTGGTTCCGGAGTTTGCGGTCACCAAATTAGGCTCTACACCGGTGGAGGAGATCGTCGGATCTGGAACCGCGTCGCTAGGCATGCTATCCATAATATCATCGCTGAGAAAGTCAATTTGCTTCACTTCCTTCTTCGGTACAGAATACAAGCTGAGGATAGCTTCATTAGTCGGTTTGATAAGGACAGGAGCGGGGGCATCGAAGAGGTTGATCTCGTCGGTGGCCTGAGGTGGAGGCGGGCGTTGTGGCATCTGTGGTACGGGTGGTGGTGCGGGGCGCGGGGGCGGCGGACGCGCTACCGGAGGTGGCAGTGGGGGCCGCGCGGGGGGTGGCCGCGCTGGCTTGCCACGCACTGTGTCTGCAGCCGGAGGCGGGTCCTCCTGCAGCTCCAGCTCTCCCTCAGGCTCTGGCGTGGGGCTCGGCGAGTGGATGTCACGCACGGATACAGGGCTGGGCGTTCGCGTCGGGGGGATGCGATCCAGCAGATGCGAGCTGTTGAATTCCATTTGTCCCGTCACACTAAGGATCAGGTTTTGCGTTTCCGGTGGAAGCGGGCGCATAGGTTGCTGATGGATACCATCATCGATGAACGGTTGGACGGACAGATCCGCCGTGGTGGTTATCAGCTCGAGCTCGGTCGGCTTCACCGGCTGCCCTCCGAAGAGGTCCATGGTAGCATCCGGCTCGAACACGGTGAATTGTTTGGCGCCGACTTCTGTCGGCTCGAGCCCTCCAAATATATCTGCAGGCACCGTGTCACCCACAGATGGTTCGGCAAATCCACCACCGAAGTCCGAAAATGGGTTGCTAATGGCAAAAGGATTATCAGAATTTTCAAAAGAGACCGCTGGCTCAGGCTCGGTCATCATAAATGGGTTAAGCTCTTCTGTGATCGGTGCAGCTGGTTCGTTCATACTCAAAAATGGATTAAACGCCATCGTGAATGTTCTGTTCTGTGTTTTAATGACCTAGAAACTCCGACTCGAGCAATTTAAGCTCTGTTCTGCCTGGGTTAAGGTCACTAGCAAAAGACGTGTCAAATGGATCAAAATCCTCGTTAAGAACTGTTTCCTCTTCTTGTACAGGTTCAGGAGAGAGCGCTTGGACTTGGAAGAGATCGTCAGCCGGTTCCAACAGATCTGGCTCGCCTTTTAGTTCTGAGGTTTCATCGCAAGAAAACTCTTTAGCCAATAGTTTTAACTCAGTTCTGCCTGGTGTAATATTACTCGCAAACGATGTATCAAAGGGATCAGTCTCTGGACCTTTGGTTGGTTTTTGTGGACCTATAGGTGTGAGAACTTTTGCTTGTATGACGGTTGGTTCACTGTGAAGTAAGTCACTAGTGTTGACCTTCCTCTGTTTCGTTTGAGGGTACTCAGAGTGTCTCCGTTTTGCCTGATAGCTAACTTTTGGTGCCAAATCCTCGTCGGAGTGAGTTCTCGTCAAAGTTTCAGCAACTGTGTCAGCAGTCTCTGCTTCTTCGTTTAATTCTTCGGTTATAGATACTTCGCGAGTATAATAAGGAGTCGATGGTTTGTTACTTTTATTTTTGTTAGTGTCAGCTTCAAATTTGTTATCAATGTCAAAGACAACGCTTTTGCTAACAACAAGATTCTCAGGTCTTGATGGCCGCCGATCACCTAGTTTTGGTTCTTCTGCACGAGGATCAAAATCGTCGTCACTTGGGACTCGATAGACCGGTGCAGGATTTGGGGTTGCTCCAATCAACTCTTGCTCTAAAAACTTTAATTCCACCTTTCCAGGTGCAACGATTTTATCAACGATACTTGTATCAAACGGATCAAAATCTGTGTCAGTGTTAATGTCAATAGGGTCGAGTGGTGAATCTTCCAATTGAGTCAAATCGGTAGAACTTCCTCCTAATAAATCAAGATCAAGCTGTCCCTGTTTTATATCTTGCTCAGTATTATCGTCAGAAGTTATAGATTCCCGTATTCCAGATGGATCCGTTAGGTGAATACGGACTGATGATTTTCTTCTGTTGTTAAATTTGTATTTTATCTCCTCTGCTCGAGGATCAAAATCGTCGTCGTCCTCGAGTATTACGGCCTCTTTTTGCTCCTTTATCTGTAAAGGTGGTATAACTGCGTCAGCAAAACTCGTGTCAAATGGATCGTTTTCATCAATATATGGGTCTACATCGATTTGATCTTCAACTATACATTCTGCAAAAACTTCACTATTTTTATCAGCTTCAAACGCTGACCAAGATTCTTGTAAAACTGGCTCGAGCTTTTGTGGTTTTTGGTTTAATTTAGTTGTTTCGGCGCTGACTTCTAATGACTCTGTTGCCAATAAAGTAAATTCGTCTATTTCATTTTCAGGTGATTCTAGCGGTTTATCAATTCCCCGCTCCTCAAACGCCTTTTCTTTTTGCTGAATTAATGAAGTGCAAAGTGAGATACTGAGGTCGATAGGTGTTGTTATCGGGATATCCGAATCAAAATCTAAGATACTTTTTTCGACAGGTTCTGCCTCAGTAACTGCAGCTTGTGGTGGAGGCGAATCTGTGCTGGCTTCTTCCAATAGAAGATCTCCAGGTATGGCTCGTTTCGTGGACCGTTTGGTAGTGACAGTTAAGTTGTCAATGCGACCTGTGAGTACTTCAACAGCAACCCCGATATCTAAACCTTTTTTCCCCTTGAGGTTCTTTGCGTCCTGACCTTTTATTAAAGCATCAACGTGCGATGTATCGAAGATATCGTCGTCCTGTAAGTCTTCGGGAGAGTCTGGCACATAAGCAAGCTTCACTTCCCCGCGCTCGACCGCCTCAACGTACGAGGTATCGAAGATGTCGTCCTGGTCGTCCTCCTCGGATTCGTCGTCAGTGAGGCCGTAGTCACTCTTATCACCGTCGTCTGCGTCCGCCGCGGCATGCACCAGTTGTGGGAAATCAGCTTCGGTGATCTCAACCACGGGTTGGTGGGGTTTTTCCTTCGGAGCTGATGTTACTTCTTTGACTCCAGTAGGAACCCTTTGAAAGAAAGATGTAGATTTTATGCGATCGAGGTCGCCTTGAGTTTTCTTAAGGATAGAGTCAACGCCGGTCGTCAAGTCCTTGAACTTTGACCACTCTTCATTTTTCACGGATCCTTCACCGGCTTCGGCCTGCTGCTGATGCTCTTTTCTGTATTTATCAAGTTCTGCTTCGGTAAAAAGTTCCTCTTCTCCCTTTCGCTTCGATTTTTTACCTTTCTTCTTTTTCTTGAGTCCTTTAGGTAGCTTTAGCATTATATGTTTTTCGCGACAAATATATGTGTTGCTGAAACAATATTTCAACATATTATGTGCACTATTATAGTTTTTTATCAAGAACAAAATTCTCACAAATGCTTAATGCAGTTGATGGTAAAATATGTGTTTATTTATAAATTCCTATCCAAAGCCAAAAAGTTTCATCGAATAATTAAAAAAAAAGAGCCAAGTTTGTGTGCTTGCCTTCTCTTCAGTAGACTGTGGGTTCAAGCTACCAAATTTGGCTACTAGGTGGGACTAAAGGCAAATCCGGTCGTGCACCTCTTAAATTTTCCATATTTGCAGAAGGTTTTTTAGTACATATTGACACAATGAAATGCAATAAATGCTCTGACGGTGAGGGAACGGAACGTGCTCGTGAGGGAACCAGCATGCATGAATGCCCCTAGGATCAAACGGCATGTGTTATCAGCTACTGTTCTGCTAAGCGGAGATGGCAGTTTATTTTTATTTATAAGATTTTCCCCTCATATATTTTTTCCATGATTATAAATCATACATTTTCTATCGCTTCATGAGGTCGAGTGACTGGGCTGGGTCGACACAGAATATCAGCACTGACTGCTTATTGAGGCATATTGCCGATATGTGGCCCATTTGCTGCTGTAGCACAAACTTTATTTACCTTGTAAGTTATCGACTAACGACACCTACCGGAGGACTAGTGTTTTATGTTAAAAATTATTTGACTGTACTGTGTCATTTTGAGATTGTGTCGATATAGGAATGTGGTAGATTGAAAATGTGTCAAAACCGGATTATGTCAGTATTATCACCAAATATTGAATCAAAAGGAGCCAAGTCCAGGCCAAGTCTGTGTGCCTGCCTTCTGTTCAGTAGGATGTGTGTTCAAATCTGGTTGTGCGCCTATTGAATTTTCTATCCTCACAGAAGATTTTATGTGCGTATTTGACACATACGTACACAATCTGTAGCAAATCCATAATATTATCAGCTTTAGTACTATGTTCGTGATGTAACCGAGCTAGGTACTCAGCATTACCACAGCTCCTACTCCAATAGTTATAGGTAGGCAGGTACATACCCATTTGCACAAATAGGGACTACCAAGATCAATGTCTACAATATTGCTTATTTCGTAGACTTCCGTGCAGAAGAAAGTCTATCGTTGTTAATTGGTAGTATCTATTACTTATATTACTTTCTTATAGGTAGGTATGTAATTTATGATTTACATTACATGCCCACTTCCAAGAACTGTACCCAGATCTACATCTACAATGTTGAGCTTCCCTTTTTTTGTAGACTTCCGTTCAGAAGCAAAAGGAATTTACAACATGATGTTGAAACGGCTGGAAAAAATACGGATATTGCTCAATATCGTACTTAGATATTGATCTGGGTAGATCCTATGTAAGTAAGTGGGCATATAATGTACAGCTACCTTAATAAATGTCATAAGTACCTATTAGCTATTGTAGTAAGAGCTACCAATCCGCTTACATAGGAAACTCATATACTCGAACCAAAAAGTCAGACATTTTCAATGTAAAAGTGATGTTACAAGTTATTTAATTAGATTTTTGAACGGAAAGCTAGTAAGGTACATACCAGCGCCATTATATCTACATCTGAAATGTTTCGAGAGGAAATCATGCAACCAGTGAAAAGAAGTATGGCGGATGAGATGTGCCGAAGGCCGTGATCACGTCGTGCGGAGATGAGGACGGTGGTGGTGGCGATGGGCGGTGGGCGGCGGAGACACAGCTAGCTACGGCACGTACCGGACTGGCTCCAGCCGCCTCTACTTACTAATGCATACCACTACCGCGCTACGGACAAAGGGAGTTTATACCTTCATCGCAACACGGGTAACGCGAGTGGGGTGGTGCGCGGTCGGCGGTCGCTGCGGGACTGACAGCGGGGGCTCAAGGCAGCGGAGGCAGCGCGCGGGCGGAGGGCTATCGACCTGCGCCCCGTGCTGCGCCGACCAAGGAAGTGCGGTGGAGCAGTGCGCGCGTCGCCACTCGCCAACCTCTCCGATTCAGAAAGTTCAAGTGTCACACAATCGGGATGCTTGCTCCACGTTACGTAATAACTAGGTATATTGTAGATATAAGTGTCTTTGCTCTAGAGCACCGATGACGCATTTTTAACTTAGGTACCTACATCGCATCCTGTAAAGGATGTACCTATCAGTATACCTATGTATATATTATAGTATAATGTAAGTATGTATTAGCTTCTAAAGATACTGACATCAAAGTGTAGGGCTTAGATATAGGTAGGTGAGTTTATACCGTGAGTAATAAATGTCACTCGAAATATATTATACTTATCATATATTGCATCTGAAGTATCTAGGTACCTAAGCCTGACGCACAGCCCAAACCTAAAGTCCTATCGTCTTGAAATTTGCAGGGTAGTTTTCTTTAATATTGCAGTATACTTGAAATAGTTTTGGTATAATGCTGCCACGAACGAAATGGTAATAGATGCCTTTTAGCGACACGGTGTAGGTTTACGATTTAATCTGGGTATAAGTAGGTAAGTATATCAAAATGTAGGTCACTCGAAGGCACAATCAGACAAACCTAATCGTCTATTTGCTACGCAATGTTGTCTAACCCTACCTACATACCTATCAATACGTGACAGGTTCGTAAAATCACCGCTTAGGTTGAGGAATAAAGATTAAAAAATATAAGTTCATTGGCGGTACGGCTGGATTGGAAGCCACAACTTCCAAAGGCAGGCCCATACCAGCTTGGCCACACAGCTCTCAGTATAATAATAATATATACCTGAATAATTGGTAATTTTTATGCGGGCCTGTAGGAATTATCTTGTTCCTCTCCCCCGCAAAGTCAATAATGGTTTTCCTTTGTACAATACAAAGAATCTGTACCTACAAAGATTCAAATCCAGAAAATATACAAACCAGATCCCCACACATAGGTACATCTATATCTATCTATATATCCATATCTTATCTCTATCTATCTATACTTATAATAAAATCGTAGAAAAGCTGTCTGTACATTGAATATTAAAAAAAAAAAATTGATGGCATAAAAATACAGTTTAAGATTTTTTTGTCTGTTTGTCTGTTTGTTTGTGCACGCGTATTTCCGGAACGGCTTATCCGATTTAGATGTGGTTTTATATGTGTTGTGTATGGTTCAGGGCAGCATCGATTTTTTTGAAAAAATATAAACCTTCATAAAAAAGTTGTGTTGTCTTTTATTCATTTTGGTTTAAAGCATGCATATCTTTTTTATTCATCATTGGATTTTGATAAATTACTTGAATGATGTTAACCCAAAAATTTCACAACCTACTATTGCAAACCGTATTGAAATCGGTTCAGTACTTTCGGAGATTAGCGTGGTCAAACAGACGTTTTAGGCGTGACGCGTGTAATGTAAACACACTTTAACTTCTTCTATGCTTATGCGAAACGTTGATGACTTGGAGATTAAAATTTAAACTAATAATTTATTATTTGTAGTTGTAAAAGGTTAGCAAATCGTAAAAGGTAGGTCGAACATTAAACATTCAGAGTTGTTGTGTAAACGCTTGGCTACGGAACATCACGGTACATTTTTGTGAATGTAATTTTTACCTGCAAAGGTATCCATAAATGTAAGTTTTTCATCATCATCATCATTATCTGTTATTTTCCTGCCCGTATCCCTCATTATATAGGTGGGTCTGTTTCATCATCATAACCGAAAAAAGTTTGTCATAATCACCATCCTGGGCAGGCGGGTGGTTAGTTGTACTGATATCGTTAAGTTCCTAGATACATTCTACTCCTCATCTCCTGTTCGCCTTTTACGACATTTAGGATGGCATATCCCATACTCCTGCCATTACCTCATCTCATTTCATTACTTCTGCATCACGTTTGCCTTATAAGTGGTGCTACTGATTCTGTGGGCAAAGGCATGTTAAACAATTTTTATTTTTTTACTAGACTATACACTGTCCTGTCTCTGAACAGAACGACAGTCATTGCCACTACGATACGTAAACGTAGGTACTAGAGATAGTATAAGCAATTTTTGTTCTGGTGTTGTTTTTAGGTTTTCGTGTCATAATCATAGCCCAAAAAAGTACTACTGCGTGACATGGGTCCAATTGGCAAGCGATTCGGTAATCGCAGTGATGGTATATATAGTAGATGATCCTCATAAGATCCTCGACCTGAGTAGTGATCAGAGGTGAATCCTCGGAAGGGGAAAAAGTGAGTCTATTTATTTGTATTTTATTTTGCCTAGTAAATATATAAGTGCAATATTCACTGCTTTACTGTGAGTCCGTGATCACAGTGTCGGTGTTAGGTAGGTAGGTACCTACTAAGACAGATGAAAGCAGCTGCCCATCTCCTGGTGAAATCCCTTGGTCGAATCTAATGACATCCAGGAGCGGTTAGCAGAGGGATCCATATTAACACTCCAAGATAAAAAAACTGACCAATGCTTGCTAAATACCAGTGATGTAAAATATCACTTCGTTTTTCTGTGGAGTAGGCAGAAGAGATCCAAGTTTATAATGTAAAGCATGTATTTACGGCGTCCTATGGATTTATTAGCTAGCAAAAAAAGACATTATTATCATATAGGCAAGGAAACATCAGTTTTTGCAGAATTCGACCTAGAATCCAATACCTAGATTTCAACGCTATTCTCAAAACCATTTCTTAATATCTTCGTTGGAAGTCTCGAAATATCAAAAGCTTTCCGTAGGTATGTTTAACTAGTAGGTATAACTACTGGAGTAAAAAAACCCAATGTTTACTCAATTCACCTTGAATATCCTTGGATAACACGTCCTATTGTCTTAGTACATAGACTGTGTGAATAGTTGGTGAGCCGGTGCTTACTAGCAGCAGAATATAGCTTGTTGAACCCGCAGGAGAGACTTTTCTTCTCTTTATGTTCTACTGTATGTATAATGGGGTGTGTTCTGAAGAATTGTTCAATTTTGTGCACCCAGGCACCTATAATTATCGCACCGCTCGCCATCGGCAGAGGTTGCATCCTCACTGTAAGACTACAAATTTAAGGGGTTCTTAAATTAATAAAAGTGTTGGCAAAGCGCAAGTGACGCGCGCGACTTTCGTATTACAAGCATCAAAAATATTATTAACCGCCTCTGTGGTCTAGTAGTTCAACCCACCGATCTCAGATCCAGAGGTCCCGGGTTCGATCTCCAGGGGGAGTACAATAATGTGCTTGGTTTTGTTGATGGTAGGACTTTGTTTAAATCCCCATCGAATTATTTTTTATCGAAGTCGGTATTTTTTTTAATCTCTTTTTTTATTATTTAAACACGACTTATCTACCAATCACGATGCACTACCAAAAAGAAATTGGTGCCCGGCCAGAATCGAACCCACGACCACAAAAAGTATTTGGTTCTACGATTTATCTGTAGTTCCCTCCCCCCAATAAACTGAAAGTAACGATAATGGAAATTGAACTTCAATTGGCTGAGATATTTATGAAAGCGAAAATAAATAGCACCCAGCTATTTATTTTTGCCTGTCTTACCTACAGCTTGACTAAATAATAAACTGTGCAGAGACGGCCCGATTGATTGGCAAAAAAAGTGATGATGATGTTGAAGCTGTGACATGACATGCATGTCATAATCGGTAGCAATTTTTATACATGGGCTAACGGAACAGGAAAATCCAGTGGAAGTGGAAAACAAGGTGATATTAAGGGATTCGCTTGTCGTCAAACTCACACAAATAAAGCTTATGTTTTACAAGCGGGCGTGCCCCCTGCAATTTTCACACCAAGATTGTCCATGTTGACATTATTATAATGTACTAGTCCATTGTGCACCATTATGTTCATCTATTTTGTACACAAGCTCTTCACCGGTAGGTACAGAAACTCAACTAGCGCTGTTTATTTTGAGCTAGACATAACCATGACATAACTGTGGCAGCCGGGCAACAACGCCCACTTTGTATTTCCAGTGGTTTTTTTTCTTTTCTGTGGGTTCCAGTACTATGATTGGTCTATACTCTATGGCCATCATCATGTCAGTTGGCGATGGGTCTTTCGAGATAACCTTACTGATAGAGTTATTATGATACCGCTTCATATGCATTCGGTATTCTTTTTTTTTTGCTCTTTGCCTTTTTGAAACACAAACCGCTTCCTATTCTAAGTAATAGCCGATTTTAAGTTTAAGCCGTTCCAGTAAGATTTTAAAGTTTCAACCGCCTGTGGTCTAGTGGTTCAAGCCACCGATTTCAGATCCAGAGGTCCCGGGTTCGATTCCCATGGGGAGTACAATATATTGTGCTTGGTTTGGTTGGTGGTAGGACTTTGTTTTAGTCCGCCTGGCTAGCTATCACCATCTTACCTAATTCTGTCGCCATAACAACAATCCTAAAATTGTTGTGTTCCGGCAATTAGAGGTAACATAGCCAGTTCCTCAGTTTGTTGAGGATTCCAGGTGAAGTGCGCCTCCACCTTCGGCTTTATCTCAACTTGTTACCAGGTGAGATGAAGGCCAAGTACTTACCCGAGAAATACCAACAAAATTAAACTTAGAAAACCCAGAACAAATTACTGAAAGCGTTGTATTATGTTTGAAGGAGCGCAATTATTTAATAACTTACCTGATTATATTAAAACCTGTGACTCAATAACTTTATATACTTTACATAAAATATTAGAATCCTAAGACCTCTGGAGCAAATAAATAATAAATACTAACTTAAGCATAATTTAACTTTAATTAGTTGTAGCTTATTTTAAGTGATCTCTGTTCTTTTTTGAGTATAAAATTTCTTTAAACCGAACAAACATAACAACAATGAGATAACAAACAACTTTCAAACTCAACAAATAGGTAACAAAAAAGTCATCCATTTTGAAAGCATTGCGGCATAATCGTATTTTTGTTCTGGCCGGCACAGCCGTCGGCAATCAGTCGTATTGTTTGACAAGAAGATAAGTCACTTTCTTTCAGTCAGTGGTACACAGCTGAAGCTATCTGATTGGCATAAAAATTATCAAAAAAAAGTTTCAGGTCATTCATTGTTACAGACATGCGATTAAATGTTTTTTTATGATGGCAGAGCATCCTTTTCGGTAGAGTTGTAGCAGAGTACCTACAACAAACAAAAATATTAGTAGGTAATTATCGATAGCTATGGTAGGTACTTCAAGCACAAAATAAGCTAGTAGTTTTGTGTGAATAGCAGACCTCGCTTCGCGAGTCCTTATAACCATACGATAACCATTACGTTCCCCTTTCCCCTGGCTTGGGGTTGATTACTTGCGTTACTTTAAACTGATGTCTACGGGTTAGTCTCGTGGATGCAAAATAAAATATTGCAAAACACGGCATAATAAGCCTTAAAATTTACTCAAATGATCAAAATCGTTTGTGCGAACTATTTTTACAAAAACTTACCGTTTATTCTTAGCCAGGTTTCTCTTCCAATTTCCAGGGTCAGCTTTTCTCTTTCGACTGTTTTTATTGCTACAGGGGCTGGGAAAACACTCCATGATTCACTTTTCCAAAGTTTATGATAATATTCACACTATTTCTTATTTAATTTTACTTATTTTCGAGAGCAAAAACGCATAACCACAATTATTACTGCTAAGAAATGGAATTCAAATAGCGGCACCTGATTGGTCGAAAAAAGATATTGCTGTTTATGCTTCAACTATGAAGGTATGATGCTGTTTTTGCTACCAACCTCATTTTAAAAGTTTATTTTGTATAGCATGTTACTGAATTTGGTACTATTTCATTATTTAGTCGATACATACAAACGGAAATCTAACGAACTGCATTAAAAGTTGCCAAAATGAAAAAAATGTGATGTTGCTGCCTTTGCTTCTATTATGACTCATATATTTATTCAGTAAGATTCTCGTGCCTCGGGCTAGTTTTTTTTTTCATGATCCATTACAATAGCTTAAAATTATCTAATACTAATTACAATTTATTCACTGGAGCAAATTCATTTTTTTAATGCCAGGCTTTCTTATCTTCTAGGTAATCTGAAATGTTATAATAAGCTTTCCTGGATAGCTTTTGTTTTTTACAAAACTTTTGAATTTATTATTTGACAAGCTTAGCACATCATTTGGCAATTTATTACAAAAGCGTACAGTTTGCCCTATGAACGATTTATTAACCTTATGGAGCCTAGTTGTGGGAACAGCGAGTTTATTCTTATTTCTAGTATTATAATTATGTTTATCACAGTTTTTGTCAAATAAGCTTATGTTTTTACGCGCGTACATAATATTTTCATAAATATATTGGCAGGGCATAGTCAATATATTTATTTCCTTTAACTTGTCTCTTAATGAATCTCTGGGACTCATTTTGTAAACAGCGCGAACAGCCCTCTTCTGCAAAACGAATATGGTGTCTATATCTGCAGCACTTCCCCACAGTATTATGCCATATGACATAATACTGTGAAAGTAACTGAAGTAAACTAGTCTTGCTGTAGCAACGTCTGTGAGAAGACGTATCTTCTTTACAGCATACGCTGCAGAACTAAGTCTCTTCGCCAGTTTATCTATGTGTGGGCCCCATTGAAGTTTATTATCTAAAGTTAAACCCAAAAATACAGTGGTTTTGACTAATTCTTTGTTTTCCTCTTTAACTTGTACATTAGCTTCAACTTCAGTTACATTTAGTAAAATAAATCGAATACATTTGGTCATTTTCTGATTGAGTACTAAGTTATTTACATTAAACCAGTTAACAATTTTTGAGATTGCATTGTTTACGTTGTCAAAGTTAGTCATTTGTCGTGTTAAATCTAAATAGAAGTGACGTATCATCTGCAAACAGTACAATCTCATGGTCATCTTTAATTATTTGAGGCAGATCATTAATATATACTAAAAACAAGAACACGTTTTCTGTTTCAAACCGACAATTACATTTATTACTTTTTATAAATTCACTGACTTAACCATTGGTACCTAATACTACTGATAGACATTATTAGTAATGTGTTCTATTGTTCATATTTATAAAATTGTTTATCATGAAATAGGGCGTTAGCATAAAAATGACTATGTAACTGTGTAAGAATAATCTACTCAAAGATTTTACTGAATGTAGGTAGTACTGATATCGGCCTAAAGTTTGTTGGATCAGAACTGTTACCAGATTTAAAAAGAGGAGTTATTTTACTATATTTCATTAAATTAGGGAATACGCCGCGGTCAATGCATTCGTTGAAAATAAAAGCTAATTCAGGCGCTATAACGCCTATTATTGGTTTTAAAATGCTTACAGAGATGCCCCAGAGGTCAGAGGTCTTCTTTTCATTTTATAAGTTTAAATGCTTTGATAATATCGTTATTATTAACATATTTCAATAAAATTAACATATAAAATTTTATTAACAGATTTTTTTTTCTATCCACTGGCAATATCAACGACATAATAATTATTTTGTGTAAAGAAACGTTAAGATACCGAAGCGCTCCATATTCCCCTATCGGCAGACATGCTGTACTATTTTGTCAAAATAGGATAAAACCCTACAAAAACGGAAGTTCTTGATTTGGTGCGTCAACTATATCGGATTTCTCTGTCTATCATTACCAGAACGCATTTTATTCGTAAGTGTCTCCCTTTCTAATTAGGCCAGACGAATCATTTTAAATTTTTCGTATACAACCGCGAGGCTATGTACGTATGTACGTCGTAATCGCTTACGTTCATGTTTTTTGAGAGGAAAAACATTGAAAAACTCGCTTTACCACGATAGGAATCAGTATAATGCAGTGTAGAAGCCCGGGCGGTGCTATCCAGGCCAGTTGAAGAGCGCGGCGCGCTCGCTCGTAGTGAAACGTGGTGGTCTTGCTCACGGCGGAGTGTTGTTATCAAACAGCTCGGCGCGGGTGGGCGGCAGGCGCGTGCCTGGGACTGCCTGCAGCCCTCGGCCGGTAGCGCCATGGCGGAGGCGGCACCGCTGGTGATCAGGAAGGAGGGCTGGCTGCACAAGCGCGGCGAGCACATCCGCAACTGGCGCGATCGCTACTTCATCCTGTTCGACAATGGAGACCTCATGGGGTACAAGGCTCAGCCCGAGAAGAACAACTACCGCGACCCGCTCAACAAGTTCACGGTGCGCGACTGCCAGATCATGGCTACGGACAAGCCGCGCCCCTACACCTTCACCATCCGTGGCCTGCAGTGGACCACCGTCATCGAGCGCAACTTCTGCGCCAACAACGAGAAGGAACGGTCTGTACCTACCCCACACACCCTTGTATCTCCCTCTAGTAGTAAGCATTGGGCATAACAATATGGGTTGCACAATAATAACAAGTTACAGTGAACTCTGACCTTTGATGCCATCATTCACAAGCCTGAAGTAAACTTGTTGAAGTATTCTGTTTCAAACCGACAATTACATTTATTACTTTTTATAAATTCACTGACTTAACCATTGGTACCTAATACTACTGATAGACATTATTAGTAATGTGTTCTATTGTTCATATTTATAAAATTACCTTTGTCTTGTTTTGTTTAATAATTAGCTGATATTTTCCTCACATTGTGCTTTACTTTGCTACTTAGTATGTACCTATTTCAGTTCTAGATTATTCTCTGATGGAAGTAGCACCCCATCTATTGCTGATTTCAAAATCAAATATTGTGAGCAATGCCTGTTTGTTCTTTGATTGATGTAAGGTGGTCAGTGTTGGGCTTGACTTGAGTAACAGATGCAGGGTCTGTGGTGTGAGTGTTGTCATTGAAATGGGGTTACATCACAATGTTTCAAAGAATTTTATATTTTTACCAAATTTTCCTTATTTGCCAGTCATACTTGGGATTTAATTTGCATTCAAGGCCCATGCTGATAAAGAGGAAAGTCAAGTGTTTTATTACAGGCTTGAAACTTTCAATAATACTATACAAAACATGTTGCGATACAATTGTAAAACTAGTTGTATAGTAATGATAGAACATTTTTGTCTGGACTAACAAGAACCCACCATCACACAAAAAGGGCCAAATGGAAAATGGTCCTTGCACCAAGTAGTAAAATGTAAATTTTTTTTGTTCATTGTTTGTTTTGACTATTCATCATTATATACATTACATATATCATTTGACTATTCAATTTTAAATAAAGCCAGGGGGCTGGTGGCTGAGATATACAAAAATGTGTGTGTGTCTGGCTCCATGTTAACTCTCATGCTCTCACTTTGATTGGTTTTGTGCATACAAAACCATGCAAAGTGAGCCAACATGTCTTGTAAACTCCGTAAGAGATATATCACTGTGGTCCACAGGTTGCGCTCTGGACATATTAAAAAAAAAAATTACAAATTCCTTATAAAAAAGATAAATAGTCCACTATGTGGTATGTACTAATACACCTATCATTTTTACCTGAGTACCTACAACAATAAGAGCTGTCCTTAATCAAAAAAGTATCAAAAAATGTCAACAACATGGCATATACTATCTTATACCAGCTGACCCCATACAACAGCTACACAAAAAGACAAATGTCTTAATTTTTTTTCAAAAACTTTAAAAAAGAATGTCATGTTGCAAAACAAAACAATGCATTTTTGCTTTGCTATTTGCAAAGATTTTGCAGCATTACATCCTTAAGGAAAATAGAGTGAGCAATCATAAAACAAAATAAAGTCTTCCTGGAAATTGTTTTCATTTTTATTGTACGATTTGGAAAGTGCTTGGCCTTCATCTCACCTGGTAACATGTTAAGATATATATTCTTATCTTTTTGATATTTATTACTAATATAAAATGCTAACTGACTCACTGACAAACAACGCACAGCCTAAAATCAAAATCAAAGAGATTTTAAATTTGGAGGGTATGTGGGTCATGATTCGAAAATGAGTGCTAAGAAGGGGATTTTGAAAATTCGTACCCAAAGGGGTTCAAAAAGGGGTTGAAAATGTTCACTAAAAATATGCCTTACCTCTGAAAATTGTTGTTGAACAGAAAAAATGTGATGTACACATTGGTTTATATCATAAAATGGTGTATTTTGAGTGCTTTTTATGCTATTGATGAATGTAAAACTACCAAGGTCTGAAGATGGAGTTTAATCAATATACAGGGGTTTTTTCAGTAAATAACAGTAATACATATGTGTACTCCTACGAACCATGCAAACCAGGGTCTTATGATCATGCCAGCGGAACTCCTGAATAATGCATGGTATAATAGTTGTACTTATACTTTTAAAAATTGGTAAAACAAGGCATTTAATGACAAATGACTGTTTTTACCCCGTTTTAGCAGTTGCAGCTTAATAATCTACCCCCTACAACTTACCAGAGGAAGCAGCAGCTTCCTGCTGTATGTTACATGACATCTTTAACTATAATCACCAAACCGCCTGCCGAGTGTGGTGATTATGGCAAAAACCCTTACGTTTTTGGAGGAGGCTCTGTCCAGTATCCAATTAACCACTACATAAATGGGCTGTTGATGTGACTGTATATACAATCCTTGATTGACATGTAACTTGACAACTTGATACACAGTAATTCTTAATAAAACCGGCCAAGTGCGAGTCGGACTCGCGCACGAAGGGTTCCATACCATCTATAAATATAAAATTCAAATTCCTGACTGACTGATATACCTATCAACACACAGCCTAAACTGCTGGTCCTAGAGACATGAAATTTGGAGGGTGTGTTCTTTGTGATGTGTAGGTACCTATTCACTATGAAAGGGTTATACAAAATTCCACGCCTAAAGGGGTTTGAAGCCAAATCTTCAAACCCCCTGAGGCATGGCTTAAAATATGGAGTGAAATGTTGCATAGATTAGATTGCCCATATAAAGTAAGCAATGGCATATTTAAGGGTTTTTTTGAATTTTCAAAATTGAAGGGTAGGGGGTAAAATTTTTAAGGAAACAACCTATAAGTGCTATATCTTTTGATATAGTGACTGTGACTTTTGATATCTGTGTGTGTAGCAGGTTCAAATTTTCAGTGAATATGTATTATCACACCTAATAACCAGAAAAATTATAAAAATATTAATTAAAAGGGATTCCCATACAAGATACGTTATTATAAATTGGTATTTTAGCTCTGTTAAAAATGGTTATATCAATAAATTTCTGACTTACTGTGAAATAGCGCTTACTGTAAAGGTATATCCAAGGACACTTCCCCGTCATACAATAAAAAATAAAAAAATTGTGGATTGGTGATAGCAGTAAAGGTAACTATTGCGATCAATAAACCACACAGAATCTGAGTCTGTCCAACAGTGGACACTAATGGGCTGTTGATGTTTATTGTATAGTGCTGTCCCTCTCATTATGTCGCTTGGAACACTCATAGACTATAAGATGGTGGATGGATGGTGAATGGTGTGGTTCCAGCGAGGAGTGGGTGGCCGCGATCCGGTTCGTGGCGGGGCAGCTGAGTGGAGGCGGAGGGGAGCCCGCGCCGGCGCCGGCCGCGGCCCTGATGGCGGTGCTGGAGACCAATGTGGAGATGGCTCAGCTCGGCACCAGCTATAAGGACCCGCGCCGCATTGTGAGTACCTATACCTACCGCTGTACTCTGTTGTTTGTACACTATCCTACAAAACATGTTTGTAAATAATTATTTTTTTATACAGTGAAAACACCATAACATAATTAGGTATAACATAGATCAGCCCATGGTCATAGTGTGGTATTAAATCGTGAACCCTCGAAGTACAAGAATGCTACTATTTCTCCTGCATTAGAGTTATATGAAACTGGAACCGTCTACCTGGAGAACTGGTTACTGTCTCATACAGAGAAGTACCTATTCAAAAACAAACTGGGCAACTGGTTAAAAAACAATAAACTCTTACCTACAAGGAAACAACCACAATTGGTTGTTTTCTTGTGTGACAACTGAGAAATAGGAACATCTGCCCCAGTGCTGCTCGCCTATTATCAAATGATAATAATTAACCCAAAGGTGCTATAAGTAATGACATTAAAACTATATCTACTTAAAATAAATCAAAAATCTGTACATTAAATTTATTTTGAAAATTTCCCTATTTTTGGAGACACTACTTGTATTATCGATAGGCACTGAAGCCATAGTTTAATTACACAGCAATAGTTTATTTTTTATTTTTGTCTGTCTGCCTGTGCCTTGAACGCAGACCACGCTGAAACTACTGGATGATTTTGAATGCAACTTTGTATAATTACCATATAATTTTTAAAATGTTTTAGCATATAGATACAATTATTTTTGTTTCGACATTTAGATGTTAGTTTAGAGTTAGAGTTTCTCAGGTTCAAAATTCCGGGTGAAGTGCGCTTCCACCTTCGGGCTTATAATAACTTGAAACCAGATTAAATTAAGTCCAAGCGCTTCAACGTCGGACTATAAAAAAGGACAATGGTCTTGGCGCCTTCACGTATTGAAGTATTAGTTAATACCTATACCTACCATGTTTTATGATCGTGTTGTCTGATTGCATCCTGCTGTTAGCCGCCCAGCGTGGCACCCATAAAGCTCATTCGCAACGACCGCGGTGAAAACATAGTCGCTTTCAGCTATAATTAACTCAATATATCGTAGAACAAAGAATCTTACCTACATATACTGTATCTATACGTATACCTATATCGTTAGTATTTTTTTTATTTTTGAAAGGACATTTCGCATCGTTGTGATTTGAAACTCAATGAAACGAAAAAGCGACACTAAATAGACAAACAAATGCATCTATGGGATTTAGTCTGCGAGAGTATAAGATGAAATACAGATATGCATGTATGTACGCGTGTTAGCATTGTGTGTATGCGCCTGCGTATAGCGAAGCCTTATCTTTGAGCATGTGAACTGCGCTCATTTTCTTCCTAAACCTATAAGTTTAATGTTCTCTAGGTACCTACCAAGAAATTAAAAACATTATGCAAAGATGCCTAGTGTTCTATTTTAGATGTCAATGAGGCAAAAAGGCACAATAAAATCATTTGCGCGTTATGTCAATGAGCTAAAAAGGCATAAATAATAAAATCATTTGCACGTCATCCTCATCTCACCTGGTAACAAGTTAAGTTAAGGCCGAAGGTGCAGGTGCACTTCACCCGGAACGTCGCATGGCCGAGTCATACAACATTTATTTCGATTCTTCAGATATATTCTCAAACACCACTTATAAATACAGAAAATTAATTCGTGAAGCGCTTTCAAAATTGCTTTGAAATACTTGCAGCTTAACTGCAAGCTCCCTTGTTTTTTATGTTCCTATCTTCTCTTCTTCTCTTGATTAATTTGTTAATGAAACTTACTCTAGACAATCTTATTAAAATCATGTACTTAATTATATGTTTTTAGCTATGTATCTCTCTTGTTGCTAATTTAATTTCATTATGTATACACTTAACCTGATAATAACTTCGTGGGTTATCCTTATAATAACTCTGTAATAACCATCAAAATGTGTTTAGTTTGGTCCTTCAAAAGGGTTTTTAAGATAAAGGGTTATAAAGGGTTGCAAAAGTATTGATGAGAAAGTGACGTGAGTGTGTTTGGTTTCTCATTAATGAAAACTGGTCTATTCATTTATTGTTTTATCAATTAATAGAGTTGCCAAGCCAAGGGTGTCGATAACTTTTGGAAAGACATGGGTTTGACTGCGCACATCCCACGTCACCATTAATGTCAAGTAAAGTTTGGCCATGATGACCACGCTTGGTAGACAGATTGGTCTTCACATTTCATGTTTTGTTCAAACACAGGGGTAAGCTGCTGCCATTTGGTGTAACTTATTGGTCTACTTTTACGACATCCGTGGGCTAGACTATTAAATCACAACACCACGGCAAAAAAAATGTGATCACTTTTCATGAAACAAGGTTGATATGCAACCTTTACATATTAGTAAGGGGCGTCTTATTCATTTATTACATTCTGCCCATCCACTATGACGTATGGCCAGTGCTTTGGTGCTTTTCTTTATTCTGGCTTTGCATAGAATAAGAGTTAGCAACGAGAGAGCCTCGAATACTCAGGTGAATAAAGAGAGATTGAGAAAAATGTGCTTAGAGATGGTGTAATGAAAGCACACTTTTATCGTTATTTTATGTACCTATAGCTTTCTTTTGATGAGATAATCTGCGTAATTTAGTTTGGGGCTAGATGGTTGTCCTGAAATATTTATTTATTTTGATTATTAGTTACTTTACTACTAGATTACTATTACTAGACGTATTTCTAGAAGACTGGAGGAATGATGCCCAAGTCTGGAGGACGTGGGGGAGGCCTTTGCCCAGCTGTGGGACACTGACGGCTTTATATAATAATAAAAAAACAAAATGTTATTATTTCGAACCTAACACAAACCATACATCACAAGATCTCAGTTCACTACTAGCTACAGTTACGGCTGATGGATCACAAAACTCGTGGTAGGACTTGCATAGGTTTACCTGGCTAGAGACAACCTCCTGCCGAAATCCAGCGCCAAACGGTTTGCCGTGTCGGTACGCGGAAGAGCCTTCTGGAGTGAGTACCTTCTGGAAAATCTCGCTCCATCGTAAATAAATAAATAAATATTACAGGACATTAATTTCACACGCCATCTAGCCCCAAACTAAGCATAGCTTGTAATATGGAAACTAGATTGCGGTACGGATATAATACTTTTTTTTTTTGTAAATACAAACTTATCATAAAGTACCACACCCAAACATTTGTGTGATGAATATACAAACATGTATATTCATCACCCAAATGTTTGTCCTGGGTGGGAATCGAACCCACAACCTACAGCGCTGAAGGCAGACCTACTACCAACTGAGCTGAGGCTTGTTATAATCGTAGACCTTATACTGGCTCTGGTCTAGAGCTAGACCAGTGTAGAGGTCAAGAACGAATGCATCATTCGAAAAAAGTTTGCCGTGGCGGTCGCGGTTTAAGAATCGACTCCTCTAGCTCAGCCCATGCATGTAGTAAAAACCTACTAAGGGATCTCGCCAGAAGGGCAGCAGCTTCCTTCTGTGGACTATCTTTTTTCTTGTACGACGGGGAAGCGCTTGGCCTTCATCTCACCTGGTCACAAGTTCAGATAAGGCCGAAGGTGGAGGCGCACTTCACCTAGAATCCTCGAGAACCTTAGGAACTGGCTATTTTACCTCTAAATGCCGGAACACAATTTTTTTTTTTTAAATTGTTATTATGGCGACAGAATTAGGTAAGATGGTGGTAGCTAGCCAGGCGAGGCACAATATTGCTCCCCTGGGGATCGAACTGGGACCTATGACTAGACCACAGGGGGATCGAACCTGGAAACTGGATCTGAAATCGGTGGGTTGACTAGACCACAGCGGCGGTTAAAACCTTTACTGCGATCACCAATCTAGCCTGTCAAGCGTGGTGGTTATGTCAAAACCCTCCAGCTTTGGAGGAGCCTCTGTCCAGTAGTGGACACTAATGGGCTGTCGATGATGATGATGTCACGAGTGTAGAAGTGTTCGAATGGGGCCGTGAGAGGTCCGAGACCTTGCGGCGAAAGGACACTCTGATTTCTCTGATGCACGTCACGGCACAAGCCATTCATATACGTACCTAGCTTTTGTCAGCAGGTTAGCCTGCTTGGTACCCGGATAAAATGTAGCCTATATTGTGTCCCATGGCTATTATTATTTCGGTATTTTGTAATAGGTGTGTATGTACATATCACTTTCAAAACTTGCGTGAGTGGTACTACACATTTTAAAACACGGGGTTTACTCACGTTTACGTTTAATCCAATCCGTTGGTGCCTACATCGACATAATCGTAGGCGCATACGTGTATAGGTATGTATACGTTATGTATGTGTAATTGCCCATGCAGGTACTTATATTATTTTAACAGTAGAATTATATTTGTTATGTTTTGTAGTTTTATCATTCCTAAGAGTATGTATATGTTATTTATTAATGTTGTAAACTTTTCCGATGATGTTAAAAATGTTGTTTCTCTCTTTACCTAGGTTTCCTGAAAGAAAGGTTAAGCTCGCCTTTGCCATACTTTTAATTTAAAGTTATCTTGTACATTTATTTCAGTGTGTGTGCGTGCAATGAAGTGTAAACGATAAATTATGCCATACACTATATCCATGTCATATTTCATTGAGATCCGTTGAGCAGTTTAGCCGTGAAAAGGTAACAAATAAACAAACAGACACTGACACAAACAAAAGTCATATGTTCGAGGTCTCATCCCACAGGAACTGATCTATGGGATAAAAGTAGCCTATGTCCTATTCCCTGTGTAGAGCAACATAATATGTGCAAAGATTCAGCTCAATCCGTTCTGTAGTTTTGGCGTGATAGTGTATCAAAGAATCTCTTCCTTCGTCGCCATAAGTATTTTCTGTACTGTTTTATCATGGTAGGACTTCTAGAATATATATGATCATCCTGATATATATTTATTTGAATATATTATGTGCACCACCAATCACTCTTTAGCCATAAAATCATCTCCATCCAAAGGTTGTCCAGATGAAATAGCTTCTAAGCGACCACTGCCCACTGTAAATACTTACATTATTTTTTTAAGTAGTTCAGTTTTATATTTGGGCAGTTGGAGTGTGGATGCGAAGTGTTTAGTGGGAGAAATAGGCCATAAACTAAATGTAGTGACAGGTGACTCCCGCTCCGGGTCGTTCTTGGTGCAAAGGATTGCCATCGCTATTCAGCGAGGTAATGCTGCAAGCATTATGGGCACCTTTGCACCGGGAATGGTCAGGGGCGGGTTATTTAATGACTAATTTGTTATATAATATAAGTTAATAGAATGTAAATAAATACTTATTATATTAATGAATATATGTATGAAGGCTATTGAATAAGTTATTTATTTAAATATATATTAACATCTTACAATGGTAACAATAAATACACAATATTGAAACAAATTATTACACAAAAAATCCGTAACCGGAAACACAAATGTGCCAAATTTTGTTTTATATTTAAGGTGTGCAAGAAAGTATTATCATTCATTAATTCAAAGACCAATCAGTTTTATTATGGCGATGTTTGACATCTCACGCCCATCCCGCGGGCACTGATTTATGTGTTGAAATTTGCTTATGCCTCCTTCCCGGTCTAAAGCAACATATGTGCAAAAAAAACAGCTCAATCATTTCAATAGTTTTTGTGTGTAAGAGGAGCTAACGTCCAAATATCAAGACATCCAAACAAACTTTCGCTTTTATGATATAGATAAGTGTGATTCGAACTACTGCGAACCGGTGGAGCCTTGCGTAACGCACTCTACTAGGATATAAATGTGGATCGAGTGGTGTCTGTGCAAACACCACGTATCCGGTTGGATTCTCTGTGTCTACACGAGACCAGCACCACTTAAAAAGAGATAATATAATAATAAATCTTTATATCATGCCTCATCAATTTTAACCGCCTCAGGTCTACCTGTTCGCCCATCGGTTATCAGACCCAGAGGTCCCGGTTTCGATACCCAGGGCAGTACAAATTTGTGCTTGGTTTGGTTGGTGGTGATCTTATTTCGTGTACGCCTTGCTAGCTACCACCATCTTACCTAGGTCGCCATAACAACAATTTTAAATTGTTGTGCTCCGGCATTTACAGGTAACATAGCCAGTAACTCTCTTTTGAGGATTCCGGGTGAAGTGCGCTTCCACCTTCGGCTTCATCATAACTTGAAACCAAGTGAGATGAAGGCCAAGCGCTTCCCCGTCGTACAATAATCCGGTCCGGTATTATCAAACGGGCGAATGACAAAACCATATCATCCCGCTTTGTTCGCCAATCTGTCAAAAATTTTAAGACATGACAATACTTTAGTACCTTATAAGTAAAATGTACCTACACATATACATTTTACACACATACCTACCAACAAAAATTATATGAAAAGCTTTTCAGAAACAGTTGATATAATTCTTGTCTGGTATTATGTCATGATCTAACATTGCAGTCATAACAAAATATGCTCGCGCAAGAAATACTCGTTAATTCTCTCATGCCTCTCTGTACTCTGCCGGTAATGGAGATAAGTTGTAATAAAGATGTCTGTGCCATCTTGCGCGCATGTGACTTCCGGTGTTATCTGAGCTGCGCAGGCACGGATCACGTACCTAACCTACCATGGCACTGACCTACTCGCACTTGATGTAGGTCAGTCATATCAAACATGTTACACAACACCGCCATTGTGTGTACCTACTACGATGCTCTAGACATCCGCCTATAACATACGTATCTACTGCAGTACAGGTAGGACTAGCTAGGTATAGCTAGCTTTATACCTAGTCTAGTCTGGTCATGTTTGTGGGAATAGATCGGCAACCGGCTCCATCAAGGCCACACATTCGGGGCGCTGGCGCTGAGTCACGCATTCATGGCACTCGTGACAAACAAGTGACGTCGGTCGCTGCATGCACGCCGCTTCCCGAATGCCATGCACAACGCGACGCCATGCGCCATCGGCGAGCTTCGATCACATTGTCCCCACTGTGATGTGTCCTACTTACCGCGACTCGTGCGTGCGTGCGTGTTTGTGCGTGCGTGTTACTCCGCACCTCCACAGTCGAGCCCGAAATGGTGTCGTGTTACACATATTAACTGATTGGTTTCTCGAAGTAACCTGCCGTTTGTTCATGGGCGCGGTCGTCAAAGATGGCGATAATATTGAACCCGCCAATGCAGCTGGCGGAGTCCTCTTATATGCAGTTTTTTGTATGATACTTGAGGCACGTTGCCGGTGGCGGCGGTTGATGCGGTTGAGGCTTTTGATGCTTATGAGGCCGTACTCTGACTACTCTTGTTATAGCTAAAGATCTAATGTGTGTGTGAATGTACTTTTGATTAGTTTTTAGATAAAAGGGTTGCTATTTTGTGTGTCTTCATCATGGGGCGTTTAATTTTCATAAGCTCTTAAGTTATCACGTAACTAGCAATAGTTTGTTAGTTTATTTTGCAATAAAATCCCGCTCATTCGTTTCACTCAGCCACGCGAGTATGTGTAGCGCCGTTCCTCTCATTTTGTGCAGGCTAGCCTCATACAGGTTGCTTCTGTGGGGAGTTGTACCTAAGATCCTAATTCCATGCGCCGCGTCGAGTCGCCTGTTCACAATCTAATTTCGACTTTTGTAAGTACTGTCAAGCCATCCGTCGCAGAGGCCAATATACAGAACCTACCTTCTGTATATTGTCCTCTGCGACGTATGGCTTGACATTGAGCATGTTGCAAGTATTTTCGGATAGACATCATGTATCATACCCAAAGGAATATTTAAAACCGGCTCTGGGTAAATTGAGACCTTGCTTCGACAGGGAAACGATATTCCGAATCCGGATTTGTACCGCGCCCGGAAAAAGGCTCTGATTATACTAAACCAATCGCTTCTATATGACAATGGTATCATTGCAGAATGACCACCAGAATACCAAAAGGCACCTTTAGTGGCCATTCTGCGGCCTTGTCATAATAGTGAAGCGATTGCTTTAGTAGAATCGGAGCCCAGTCAACATGTTTGTCACTATTGGGAATACCTAATGGCGCACACGTTCTGCATATAGGGCACTTTTGGCACGCAGCGAGCTATGTTTGCGAATAGGAAAACAACGAGGCACATAGTTTGGTGATACTTCAATAACCATGCGTTACACGCGTGGTGGTCACCTGTTGGACGTGTTGGTATCTCGTCAATTCGTCATCGATTCGTCAGGATTTGGGAAACACAAACAACTTTCTATATACGGATTTACCTCTAGTGAATCATCATTTAGATACCACTGTACGTTATGCGACGTAATCAATTGTTTTGCGTTTAACATGAATTGAAATGCTAGAGATAAATACGGCCGGTGGCGGCGGCGGCTGCGTTGGAACCATACAATATGGAGAACGCACACACGAATCGTACACACCACACCGCTTCAACTGCTCAAAGATATGTGTATGTGTAAAACGACTGTTTTTTCTTAAACTCAAACAACGTGTTTTAAAAATAATATATGTTCCATAGCTAAAACATACTTATATTTTTAGTCCAGCGATTTAGATCAATACCCACAGCCCGCATGTGTTAGTTACCAACAAACAAGTTCCAATTATAAAGATCAAATGTTACGGTACCACCCCTTTAATTTGCATCATGGTGATTTCACAATTCAACTCCTCGGATGCTGAGCTTGTCTATTAAGAACAGATCATGAGTGATTTACAGCACCCAATGAGCTTAACATACTGCCCATTTGGTAAATAGGATTATAATCGTGTAATCAGGTAACTGATGCTATAAGGTACTTGGTGCGCGGACTATTTTTCCGCAACTCAAAACCCTGTTTTTGAGTAGCTACCTTACGTGATATAGGGGTGCAATAAGAAATTATTCAATAATATTAATGGATGTTTGGAAATCCCCATTTGGTGATGGGAACGGAGTCCCAGGTGTTACTTATAATGTTATTTTAAACTCTGCACCTAACTATTGAATGGATCATTAAACAAATAACTTGCCAGAGTTTCTTGCCTTTCTTCTTGTCGCGATTACGAACAGGCGGTAGATTTGACGATTTACCCTAAAAAATCTTACTGAATAAACGATAATTGATTTTGTCGAGAACAGCGGTGTGCAGTAGTCAAACACTGCGGATTTTGACGAGGGTGTGTGTTATCGCTTCAGACGCTGGAGAAGTTCGAGTTCGTGAAGGTGCTGGGCAAGGGCACCTTCGGCAAGGTGGTGTTGTCGCGGGAGAAGGGCACGGGCCGCATCTACGCCATGAAGATTCTCAAGAAGAACGTCATCATCGCCAAGGACGAGCTGGCGCACACCATCACGGAGAACCGCGTGCTCAAGGAGACCAACCACCCCTTCCTTACGGTGAGTGTGTGTATGTGTGTCTTTATTATACGACAGGGAAGCGCTGGGCCTCTTCATCACACCAGGGGCCTAACCACAACGTCTTATAGCATTCTCGTTTTGATCTTACATTACTTTTGTCTCGTTTTTTCTACACTGGGTAGATAGTGACAAAAGCTAAGTAATATCAAAACAAGAATGCTATAAGAGGTCGTGGTACCCCTTCTGCCCCCTCAGCACGGGGCGGGGATTTAATTTTGTCCTCTGTTTTTATCCACCTTCGAGAGCATTTTGTCTCCCGATGGTGGATAAAAACAGTGGACAAAATTTTAATCCCCTCCCCGTGCTGAGGGGGCTGGTGTCAAGTAATGATAAAGCCGAAGGTGAATGCACACTTCACCCGGAATCTTCAACATACTGAGGATCTGGATATCTTACCTCTAAATACTGGAACACAACAATTTTGAATTATTGTCATGGCGACAGACCAGGTAAAGGGGTTGTAGTCGTACCAAATCATACCGAGCACAAATTTGTACCTCCGTGGGGATCGAACCTGGTTCTGTAAAATATTGTGGTGGGACTTTGTTTAAGCCCGCTGTAATAGCTACCACCATCTTACCTAAGTCTGTCTCCATAACAACAATCCTAAATTGTTTTTTTCCGCCATTTGGAGGTAAGATAGCCGGTTCCTAGGATTCCAGGTGAAGCGTGACCACCTAGCTTGATATCAGGTGAAATGAAGGCGAGCGTTTAAAAAGGAAAGGTAAAACAAATATTAATTTGGAAAATCTAAAAACAGAGCGTTTGCTGTTTACTGTGTTTATTTACTGTACAAAGTTTCAAGCCCTAATTGGGCGTATTTATTGAATGGCGAACATTTTTGGTACAAATTAGAGTCAACTTTGTTTTTTTTTCTATAGAGAAAATTTTATGTAATCGTGTTTTCGCAACACTAGCGTTCTAGCATCAATGCTGAACTATAACATATATTAATTTCAACGTAAATGCTACAGTATTGTGGAAGATATGATAGCTGAATCTAAGCCATTCCACATATCATAGACTCTTAACAGTCCTGCTCACTCACACCATATACGAATTCTGCCTATAGTTCGTTGACGCTCCAGGCATACTTAGCGGAGAGTTGAACCTGAGTGATCTATGAGGAACATTAAATTGTACTTTGCCAAGAAGGTCAGGACAATCGATGTCATTATTCATAATTTGTAACAATTAGTAATCAACTTTTTCGAATGTTTATTTATTTATTTATTTGGTACACAAAACAAAACACAATCGATACATGATAATACTATGGAATACAACAATAATTATGAGCTAGATCGTGTTTCAAAACATGTGTACACAGCGTGATCCAAAAAAATGAGCAGCATTTGCGAAATAGGGTAAGAATAAAACTAACAAGTAAATAAATCCATATAAGAAAAATATATAAGCTTAAAAAGAATCCAAGAAAGGCATAATCAAAATTACTCTTATCCATTAAACTAAATCTATTTTACAATTAGAAAATAATCATTCTCCATCACACTCTGCTGTAAGAGTGGCTAAAGCTACCTTTCTAAATTTAGAAAGACTACAAGCAAAGATATCCAAAGAATCATGATGATCTATAGACAAATTATTGAAAAAACGACACATCCTGACAACGGGGTTATAATGTATTATTAGCGTAAACCTGTAGGGCGAAAGTATGAAGAAAAGGTTGCCTAGATCTGGGTTTAATGTTGATACTAGTATGTGAGACAAGGTTGGGGAATCGATAAGGGAGTATGTGATTTTGTAAAGATAGATAAGATCATGGTATTTGCGACGCTCTCCCAGAGACACCAAGTCAAATCGAGACAACCTATATGTGTAGCTACGCAATTTTCTGCCAACAAAGCACCTGTAGCACAATATTGCAAGAATTTTTGGATTCGTTCAGTGCGGTCTATATGGATTTTGTGTTGAATGTGTCGTTATCGTCGCGTATGTGTGCGTGCAGGCTCTCAAGTACTCGTTCGAGACGGCGGACCGCGTGTGCTTTGTGATGGAGTACGCGAACGGCGGCGAGCTGTTCTTCCACCTGTCCCGCGAGCGGTCCTTCAGCGAGGAGCGGACCCGCTTCTACGGGGCCGAGATCGTGTCGGCGCTGGGCTACCTGCACTCCAAGGGCATCATCTACCGCGACCTCAAGCTGGAGAACCTGCTGTTGGACCAGGACGGGCACATCAAGATCGCGGACTTCGGCCTCTGCAAGGTACCGCGACGCTCACCTTACTGTTTTATAGACTTACGATACGACTTGGAGACGCAAGCAAGCAATACCTGGGGCCCGATTCCGCTAAACCAATCGCTTGACTATGACAATGGTATCGTCACAGAATTGCAATTATAGGTGCCCTTTGATAGTACTCTAGAGATCAACAAGCGTCATAGCTCAGGTGGTAGTAATTTGTGTGATGAATATAGATGTTTGTTCTGTGTTGGGGTGTTGTATCATATACTCGTAGTACAAATGTATTTACAAAAAAATATATCTGAGCATTATATCCGTAATCTAGTTCCCATTTTACAAGCTATGCTTAGTTTGGGGCTAGATGGCGCTGTCTGAAATTAATGTCCTGTCCTTATGTAATATTTTGGTAAAAATTATCCAAATAAATATTACAGGACAGGTGACACATAGTGACTCTAGTGACCATTCGGCTTAAATTAATTTATTCTCAAAAATATATACAAGTCACTTACATGTTACAATTTTATCTTATAACAAATTAAAAGAAGGTCGTTCTAATAGGTAGGTAGCACATAAATATAGGTATTGTAAGTAAAGTCGACGTGAAAGTAAGTAGGATAGGTACATAGGAATTAGAATTAAGTTTGTAGGTATCCATTTAATGCATTTAAATTACTCTATAGGTAAGTAGGTTTACCTACTGGCTGTGTATTGTTGATTTTAATAATGAATAGTTAGCAAGTCTTATTTTAAAAGCGTTAAATGATTTTACTGCCAGTCTGCGAGCTCTTGCCTATAACAAAGCCTTGCTGCGTAGGTCACTAGTATTTAACGGCATTGCGCCTGTCGATTTGAATCATAAAAGTATTGAGCCTCGCGTGCCTGTATTTTCACCGGCAACCATACCTTTCAAACCGGAACACAACAATGCTGCTTGCCGGCCGAAATTCTCAAACACACGGAATGTTATCGGATCGGAGTCATATCTTTTTATCGGATTCCATTCGACATAGAATCCAAAACCATTTTTGAAAGGTTCGCTACTAAACATACTAATGAATTGCATGTGATATTGGATTTTCGGAATAGCGATCCCGAAATCTCCATCGGAAGTTTCCGAATTCGATCAGATGAAGCATTCCGAATGTTTGAAAATAGCTATAGCTACTGCTGTCTGAAAATTTTGCGCTGTATTACCCACTATTATTTTCTTACCTTCAGCCATTGCACGATACGAATGTACGTCGCGTCACGTAAGAAAATCCATACACCGTTGACCATTTATGGATCTATTTATTATCCCTGACGAACGAATTAAACAAATGATAACTGACTAATTGTCAGTCAATTTTTCCTCTTCGCACCGTAAAACGTTCATTCCGCTTCCAAAGTACTGTCGCATATTTTTTTATATTATTTATTGTATGACGGGATAGCGCATGGCCGTCATCTCACTTGGTTTCAAGTTATGATAAGACCGAAGGTGGAAGCACACTTCACGCAGAATACTCAACAGTTTGGGGAACTGGCTATCTTACCTCTAAATGCCAGAACACAACAGAATTGTTGCTATGGCGAAATACTTAGGTAAGATGGTGGTAGCTAGCCAGACGGACTTAAACAAAGTCCTACCACCAACCAAACCAACTACAATATTGCACTCCGCCTGGCTCGATCCCGGGACCTCTGTATCTGACACCAGATACTTTGGTGCGCAACTGTACCCATGCACAAACTCATCACCGCCAGATCTTCAGTACCCGTAGTATAAGTTTCTGACAGCTAACGGAAACTATTTTCGTTTTCGTATAGGGCGCTTATTTTCATACATTTGGTTAGCGGATATTGAAAGGAACTACAATTGCTTTACTATTCCGCTATCCAAATGTATGGAAATAGGCGCCCTATACGAAAACGAAAATAGTTTCAGTTAGCTGTCAGAAACTCATACTAAGGCCTCCGATCAGATTGTGGTTGATGGTAGGATTGTTTAAGTCCGCCTGGCTTGCTACCACCATCTTACCTAATTCTGTCTTCATAATAACAATTCTTAAATAAATTGTTGTGTTCCGGCAATTAGAGGTAAGATAGCCAGTTCCTCGGTTTGTTGAGGATTCTATGAAATGCGCCTCCACCATCGGTCTTATTTCAACTTGTAATCAGGTGAGATGAACACCAAGCGCTTCCCCGTATAATAAAAAAAAACTTTTTACGTGACGCGACCTGTAACTAAGAAAGCGTTAGTATAGGACGCCCTCCGGCTTGTTAGAGCGACAACCTCCGTACAGTGGCGGCGTAAGTGGATGGGAAAGGGCAAAGATTGGGCTAAGTGAGACCTTCGAGAGACCGCCGATCAGCAATGGGCTGCGATAGGTTGATGGTGACCTGTTGTGTGTTGTGCGCAGGTGAACATAACGTACGGTCGCACGACGCGTACTTTCTGCGGCACGCCGGAGTATCTGGCCCCCGAGGTTCTCGAGGACACCGACTACGGTCCCGCCGTCGACTGGTCAGTACACTACATTATCCATTATACATGCATAGCGTACGATCTATTGCCATTGGGGTACGGAACCCTAATTAAACGTCATTTTCCTGCCCCTATCCCTCGCTAGTTTACTTGCTCCTTTTTTACTCTGTATCAACTCCTAACATACCCATAACCTCTAGCACACAATTATTCCATCTCATTTTCGAGCCATTTTAAACTCAAAATTATTTAAAACTCTGTATAATTATCATAATGTTTAATGGATCATCAAAAAAATTAACTAGCCCGAAGTTCGAGCTTTGTCTTTCTCCTTGTGTGCTGGACTCGATTCCGAAAATTCCATTTTCCAAATTCCATAGATTTGTTTCAAAATAATCCTATAAAAGCCTAATGAATAAATGCATTTTGACTTATTTGACGTTGCAATACAAAAGAATATATACTTTATATGAGTTCCCGTTTCAAGATGTCATTACAACGATTAGGGTTGTGTAACGCGTTGTGCATTAAGATGTGGTGTTGCGGTGTGCAGGTGGGGCACGGGAGTAGTGCTGTACGAGATGGCGTGCGGCCGGCTGCCCTTCTACAACCGCGACCATGACGTGCTCTTCTCGCTTATTATCTCCGAGGAGGTAATTACTTACACACACACCATCATTGTCGTGTACTAAATGACTGAGAATCGAGCCCAAACCAGCACAAGTTTGTACCATTTTGAAATGAAATGAGTAAAAAATAGTACGATTGATCACTGAGGGGATAAATTGAATTGGGAATAGCACTTTCTTCCGAGGGATACATGGCGCTTTGCGCACAGTCACGGAGCTTATGACCACCAGATGATGGAACTACTCGCGAATTTCTACGTGTTTTTTACGGCAAAACAAATATGTATTTAGAAAATCTAAAACGCAGAGCATCTTTTATTACTGTATTTATTTACTGTTGAAGGACGATATTTTTGGGTACAAATTAGAGTCAACTGTGGATTTTTTGTCTATAGAGAAAATTTTAAGTAATCGTGTTTCACACTCCAGCGTTCTAGCGACAATCCTAAACTATAATATATATTAATCTCAAAGTAAATGCTTCGGTACTGTGGAAGATATGATTACTGAAGCTTAGCCTTTCCGGTGTAATCGATTAACTGCTGTAATGTAATCTCTTGTTTATTGAGTTTATGACCAGCCTGTATATTAGATTGTGTACGCGTGTTGCAGGTTCGGTTCCCGCGCGCGCTATCCCCGGCGTGCCGCGCGCTGCTGGGCGGTCTCCTGGCCAAGGACCCGCGCGCCAGGCTCGGCGCCGGACCCGACGACTCGCTTGAAATCATGAACCACGCCTTCTTCGTCAGCGTGAACTGGACCGACTTGCTGCTCAAACGGGTCAGTTCAGTATCAGACTTACTGCTGTGCTATCTATTTTGCTACGTCAGACTTCATCCTTGATCTGGTCAAGAGCTAGACGAGCCTACAGGTCAATAACCCGTAAATTTATTTTAAAATAATGAAAAAAAAGTACTTTTTGATGTTGTAATTATGCCGCACATGCTTGCATACACACACAGCTTTTTTTATTGTACGACAGTTGTTATATCACATCACATCTACAGCTCATTAGAGACCACTGCTGAACATAGCCTAATCCAAAATTGTAGGGTTTTAGCCATAATCATCACGCATGGCAAGCGGGTTGGTGATTGCAGAAACGGTGTAAGTAACACAGAAGGATGATGTTGCCCTTTTTATTGGTGAGATCCGTTAGTCGACTTTTACGACATCCATGAGTTGAGTTGGAGAGGTCGATTCTTAAGCCGCGACCGCCACGCCTAATGGATGTCGTAAAAGGGATCTAAGGGAGCACCGGAGGTTCTTGCCGTTCTCCTTGTGTGCTGGTCGATTCAGAGTAGGCGGTAAATTGACTATTCAAAGTGATCCTAAAAAATCTTACTGAATAAACGATTATTGATTTTGACAGACCTCGGTTGGTTGAGTATCGAACCTCTTGGTCTTATACCGGTGGGCGGACCACTAGAGATCCAACCGCCTACACGGTTCGATAGCGTTGCGGAACTACACAGACGAGAATCTAACGCATCCCCCCCCATTTTTTTTTGCAGATCCCGCCCCCCTTCAAGCCGCAGGTAGAGAGCGAGACGGACACGCGGTACTTCGACTCGGAGTTCACGGGCGAGAGCGTGGAGCTGACGCCGCCGGAGAACGAACAGGCTCTGGCTCGGATACAAGAGGAACATTTCCCTCAGTTCTCGTACCAGGTGCGTATACAGGGGCCTGGCGTGCACGTCCACTGCTGGACAGATCCGCGCTCTGAAGCCTCATTCTTATCCTGAGTGAGGGTGAAGGAACATCAACAACCTAAAGTCCCTTCACAATTCTACGTCACTAATGAATGGTAGCGAATGGTGTTTTTTTTTACTTGAAGGGGTAGCGCTTGTTTGTCATCTCTTCTGGACTTTAGACATAATAAGGCCGAAGGTGCTAGTCATAGTCATTTATTGCATTAATTATGTAAAGGTGCAATGGTCTTACGATTGAAAAAAGTTATACATAATAGGTGGAGGCGCACTTCACCCGGAATGTACGTCTAAATGCCGGAACACAACAATTATGTATTGTTGCTATGGCGACAGACTTATTTAACTGTGGTAGCTAGCAAGGTGGAATAGAAACACGTCCTACCGCCAACCGAACCCAGTACAATATTGTATCCCCCTGGGGTTCGAACCCAGAACCTTTGGATCTGATATGGGCGAAACTAGACCACAGAGGTTAACGTCTTGTCCACATCTCGCTATAGGCGCTATCGGCACAACATGTCCTTTTTCTCCATTCACTTATATCCGCTGTCAACTCATCATCCAATCCTATCACACGGATTGTTTTTATTTGTTGATTTTACTACGGTAAAGCCTTTACCAAGATAGTTATGAACAGGCCGAAGGTAGCCTTCCGCATTCATACTCATCACTTTCCTTACAGCGAGAGTGATTGCGACGTGTACTTTCTGTCCCTCAGGATAAGATAGAACCCGAATGCATAGTCGATGCGTGTACAGTGTAACGTGTCTGTGTTCGCAGGACATCTGTTCGTCGGCGCACTCCGCGCTGTCCCACCTTTCGCACAGCTCGGCGCTGGCCGACCGGCGGCACTAGCGCTGCGACACGACACACGACACACGACACGACCCGCCCTCCGCTCGCCAGCCAACCGACGTGTCGGACGTCACGTGACACGCGCACGTGACCACTGACACGTCATCGCTTTACCTGCATCGCGGCATCACTCGAGTTGTACGACGCCCGCGAGTGTGAGGGGTCGGTGCTATACCGCTTCTGACGGCGGAAGCTTGGATATTATTATTTATTGATGAATCTTGTAACGAATATGTTGATATTCGTTTCTGACAACGTGCATTTGACCATTGTAAGATGAGCGGGCCTGGTGAACGGTTACTACTCGATGTAGAGGTGTTGCAACGTGTGTTTGTGTGTGTGCGAACGTGGTGCGTACATACGTCGTACGCGTACTTCGTGCGTACGTGCTGCGTACGAATTCGGAGTTGCATATAAAAGACTGGAATGTTAGAGTAATGTAGCAGTGTGGTGCGAGAAGCCAATCTTGTAGTGTGGTTCATAGCAAAGTGGTGTCAGGCCGTCAGTCCGTCAGTCCTTCGGTCGGTGGCGTTGTGTCGCGAGCCGTCTGTAATCATGTATTTTTGTTAATAGGATAAGCATATTATTTGAATGGCCGAGTGCGGACGCATTGTTGACGTCGGCAGGCGTGCTTACGTCGTGCGACGTAGCTTTGGTCTCTCGATTGGGAATCCTAACCACAAAATTTACCATCCTGGGGATCGAACCCGGGACCTGAAATGATTTGAAATTGGTGTGCGTACTAGTAGATCACAGAGGCGATTGAACACTAAACAACAGAAGCGTTGTGTTGTGCATCCCGATCGAGAGATCGACATAGCTATTCTCAAACATTCGGAAAGCCTTATCGGATCGGAAACTTCCGATGGTGATTCCGAAAAACCAAAATTTTAGAATTTTTTCACGAAAGAAAAAAAATTTTTCAGAAAAGCGTTGAAATCTATAGGATTCTAAGTCGAATCTGACATAAACGGATGTATCCGAACACTTTCCGTGTGTTTGAGAATAGCTTGATGAACGCGTCGCCTCTCGGCGTCACGTTAAAACCTCAATAGCTTTTAATGTTAATCCGATTTTATCGACGCGTCCTCGAACGTGTAACATTATGGTTTTATACTAACTTTTTTATATGAAATTTAATTTATATCGGTCACTAGTGCGCGTAATGAAATAAGTTAATGTAATGATTAGTGACGTTCGCAGGTCCGCCGCGGCGTGTGGCCCGCGCCCCGATCTATGCTATGTATTTCCTTTTGTATATATTAAAGTAAGGATTAAAGATAATGCTGTTTTATTTATAAATCCTTGAATGGGGTTGGGCTTTTTTTTTACGATGGGTCTTTTTATGCCGGATCTTGACAACTAAACTTACACACGCAAGAATGAGATCTACGATGGAGCGAGACTACCCAGAAAGTGCCTATTAATCCTCTTGAAGACATTAGGGTCGTAACACAGCGGAAAAACAGACGCTGGGAGCTTATTCCAAGTTTTTGCAGTGCGAACAATAAGTCTTTTGAAAGCGTTTAGTTCATATACGTGGGATATCAACTTTTTTTTTTTCAAGATTTGAAAAAGTGTGTGTCAGTAAGCTTAAGTAAACAAGCGAGAGTTTTCTCATTTGGTCAATATCGACAAGACCGTGACAAGTAGGTACATATTGAGGGTAGGTCCCATTTGTTCCATGGATGTTTTTCACACGTTGAATGCTGAAAACACACCGTATGTGTTATTTTGCGAGGATGCAAATCGCGTTTGTGTGTGAGGCGAGAACCGGCTGTATTTACAATGTAGTATTCTGTAGACGCGGTCGAACTTGCTGTGCGGCAACGGGGTGTGTTTCTCGCTATAAGTAAGAAATACTTCCGCATAGTATGGTATTTCTTTTTCTATAGAATAATCGTTGGTACATTAGCAAGAGCTCTAAGAATAAATATAGTACCCAGGAATGAGCCATGTTTTTGTACGATAAAACCTTAGGTATGTTTAGGTGATTGTAAAAGAAAAGAACTGGAATAATGTTGTCATTTCAATATATTTGATTTAAAAAGAAGAGCTGCAGCGTGGAGCCACTGGGCTCCGAACGAAACTACGTAGCGCTCCGTAACTACGCGAAATATACAATATCTCGGATAAACTCTCAAAACGTCAACAGCCGACAATTAAACGAGCCGAGGCGGGCCATCGCAACCAAACATACCTCGTGTTGTAAGTACATATGGGCATCAACTGGCGAAGGACTCGCCTCAGACGATAAACCGATTTTGTACTTTTTTTGCCGAGAGACTTAGCAGATTGTGTAGCAGAATGATCTATTTAACCGAATTCAAAAAGAGGAGGTTTTGAATTCGTCGGAATATTTTTTTATGTATGTTCCCCGATTACTCGACGACGCCTGAACCGATTAGGAAAATTATTTTTTTATACTTCACAGGTGGTCCCATCTTCATCAGGTTAGAATCTGATGATGGGATCCTGGAGAAATCGAGGGAATTCATCAAATATTCTAGGCACACTTGAAGCGGTTTGGTTATTTTCGACTTCACGACGTCAATGAAGAATATGATACGTTTTCGTTTACCTGGATGACGTATTTTTTCCAATTATTTTGATGACAAATGGACGGACAGACAGACAGACGCGTTAGTATTACGCATGTTTGTCTGTAAGAGGTACGTTTTTTCCTTACTTTTATGTAATACACACTAAAAATAACCAAATCGCTTCAAGTGTGCCTATAATATTTGTAGTTCCCTCGATTTCTCCAGAATCTCATCATCAGATCCTGACCTGATGACAAGGGTCCGTTTTTCCTTACTTTTGAGGTAATACGGGGTGAAAAAACACCTCAAATCACATCAAAGGTTTGCTGGAAGAAAACTCTTAACAGGGTTAAGCTCGCCTCTGTACATGCCTTTTGTTATGATCTTTTTTCTTGTTATTATTTTTGTGTGTACAATAAAGAATTACAGAAAAAACGGACCTATTACTATTTTATTATAACTATTTTATAATTAACTATTTTTTCACTTTTCTCTTGTTGAGAGACTTCGTAAATTTTGTAATAGAATGATCCCGAAATGACTTGTCGAAATTACTTGCTGATAAAATACGACCTGACCAAGTTGGTATAGAGTTGGTTGCGACGGCTCGTCCGGGCCACTGGAAACAGCAATCAGCGCTCGGACGGACGCAGCTGTCGGCGGCGCGACGCGACCTGAGGTGACGTCACGTGACCTAAATGTGACGTCACGCGACCTGAGGTGACGTCACGTGACCTAAAGATGACGTCACGTGACCTAAAGGTGACGTCACGCGCCGCACTCGTGGATATGTGTGAGCTGGCGCTCCACGCCTCGTTGGTCTCAAATTAACCATAAACATTTCAAACAATCAACGGTATACAGCGTGGAATATGTTTATAACTATAAGAATACTTAAACAACAATGATAATATCTTAACTATAATAATCGACCTCTTAAAGCGTACAAAATCAAATTATTCTGTATTAGGTACATACATCTTTAAAAAAAAAGAAATTGAATAGCTCTCCGTTATGCAATATGTGGTAGAAAAATCGGTAGAAACTGTTCGCTACAAGTAGACGCTCAAAAATATAATACGATTTAAGAAGTTTTCAAATGTTTAAAATACGCTGTTCGTAAGAAAGACTCATTATCGCTAAACAATTGAATGTAGAACGCATTGTTGCAAAACAGAGCCGCAGTAAAGATACATAAAAATTCGCAATAATATCAAAATACTTGGTCTAAGGAAGGCGCGCTCGGGAACCGAACGGCATATATTGCTTATCGATCGTGAGTAGGTATCGTCACTTATATGATAATATCATTTATACAAATTCGATAACCAAGTTGCCCGTCGACGCGCCGAGCTTTACGCCTTAAGAGGATTACATACCGCGTATCTGTCCATACAAAAAGAAATAGCTCTTTTTTGCCTCTTAATATTGCCCGATTTCGGTGGTTTTTTTCATGTATTCAACACAGTATTGCCTAGGTTTGAACGTCCTATTTTTACCATTTTTTAAAATCACTTTATAGGTAAGCATCTTAACCAGTTTTTGCAATAAAACTATGGTTAAAAGTCAATAGTTTTCCAAAAGCAAAAACTTTTTCGAAAATAATAAAACGTATAAACCTAAAATACATTACATGCAAGCGATTGACACCAATAACCAAACCTTTTATTACGATTTGGGGGGTGAAAATTGTTATGCCCCGAAACGTAAATTCTATCAAAAAAATAACCTGTTAATCTCACGAGCAGCCAACTGTCTGTCGTACGCATAGGGCGGCTGCAAGATACGCTGAGATAGCAATAAGTTTGCTAAATACGTACAACACGAAAAAGTTTCGGTATATGATCCTCTTAAAGTCTGTCGGCTCGTGACGTAACTGACGCGGACGTGACGCGTGAGAAGCGGATGCAGCGTGAGTCTACTCGTGCGGCCACGGCTCTTGCCGTCCGTATATACAATAGTCCCGCTCTGTGCACGCCCACAAGTGCGCACAGTATAGCGACGCTCGCCCCGCCCCTTTTCTACACTTACATTCGTCTGGTCCCAAGCGCCTACTACGATAAAGTGAGGCCCCATTGTCATTTGACTTTACCTCGTTTGGTCCGTTAAGTTGGCGTTGCCAAGTAAATGTACAAGTAGGTACCTACAGGCTATTTTACATCAATTCCGCGTTTCAAACGTGGCAACGCCAACGAATGCTTATCTACGCAAAATTTTCTACAACAACAGATTTTTCTTAAAAGCACTTAGATGTCGCGTTAACACGTCGAGCGGTGACGAAACAAGAAAAGACAACGAGAATGGACCTCACTAAGAACACACTATATCGCGCTGAAAGGGGGGAGCACTTCACTTTAGTTTTGTTCACGTCCCGAGTTGCAGTGAGGAGGGGGGCTACAAGGCACAGCGTTCGATGTCGGCGGCCAGCGAGGTACATCTGCGGACAACACGGGCCGTTACCGATGGACTTGGGGGGCACGAGGGTTGGGGGGGGGGGGTCATTCTACTGACGCTCAGACCACGGTCATAGCAACTGAGGGAAATGTGTAATGTGAAAATGCTGGCTAGCTACCACCATCTTACCTATTCTACCTCTATAACAGCAGTTCTAAAACTGTTGTATTCCGGCATTTAGAGGAAAGATAGCCAGTTCCTCAGTTTGTTGAGGATTCCGGGTAAAGTGCGCCTTCGGCCATATAGTGAATACCTATAATTGGCTAACTATTTCTATTTAAGCTTTTAAGAAAAAAATTTGTAGCTGTTGGTTTTCCGAATTAAAATAAATAAATAACTTGTAACCATGAGATAAAGGTCAAGAGCTTTCCCTTTTTAAAATAAAATATATACAACTTCTATAACAAGCCAGCTCAGTTGGTAGTAGCTCTACGTTCTACGCTTTTTTGCTGTAGGTTATGTGTGATGAATATTGATTTCTGTGTTTGGGTGTACCTATTCTACTCATGATAAGTATGTATTTACAAAAAAAAATTACTATTTAAGTATTATTCCATTATCTCGTTCCCATATTACAAGCTTTGCTTAGTATGGGACTAGATGGCGCTGTGTGAAATTACTGTTACGTTCTGTCACGTACATCTCTGGTGGCGGCGGGTCAGGCGCGCGGCGCTAGTCGGTGCTGGCGCCTCGCGCCGCGCCGCGCTACACGAAGTCCCTGCGTCTAGCAGCTGCCCCTCCCCCCCCGCCCGACTCCGGGGGGCTCGACGCCGGCCCCTCGCCCGGCGTCGTCGGCGTCGGCACTTGCGGCGCGGCGCCTTTACTGCGGCCCTGCGACGGAAGCAACATAAAACAAGCTATCACGGTACACGTACCATGTAGCTGCTAGAGTCGTAGGTAGAATCTATTCTTATTAACATATTTAAAAAATAATTCAGAAATATTATGATGAGCGAGCTTAACCCTTGTAGAGGTTTCTAACAGGAAACCCGTTTTAATGCAATGAATAGATAATGTGTACCTACATTATGTACATTACATATATAATTATTAAAGAAAAGTGAAAAATTGGTATCTATTAAAAATAATCTATCCAATCTATTGGGATCGATGTCATTTGCGTCGCTGAAGAAATTGCATTGACAGATTTTTTATCGCCTCTGTTGTGTAGTGGTTAGCTACATCGGTGTCAGATCCAGATGTCCCGGGCTCAATCCCCAGGGCAGTACAATATTGTGCTCGGTTTGGTTGGTGGTGGGACTTTGTTTAAGTCCACCTGGCTAGCTACCACCATCTTACCTAAGTCTATCGCCATACAATTCCAAATTGTTGTGTTCCGGCATTTACAGTTGTGATAGCAAATTCTTCAGACAGTTGAGAATTCCGGGTGAAGTACGCTTTCAGCTATTCGGCCTTATCATAACTTATAACCACATGATATGAATAGAACGTAAGTTCCAATTTGTGATTCAGACAAAAAAAATATCGGCAACGACGTGAGGAAGTGAGGATACGGTACCTTGGTCCTCTTCTTGCGGGCACTGTCAGGTCCGCCCCCTTCTCCGCTGCCCCCACTGCCTGCCCCCGCCCCCGCCCCATCCGGATCGGCCCCGAGACGCGTCGCCAGCATCGTCAGTAGGTCCTCCACTCGACCCAGCTGAAAACCAATTACATTGTTCACTTTCTGCTGACCATAGCTGGTTCTAAATACAGGAGGAAGGAAAACACTTTTCGAAAAATATGGTACTGTAACGGTATGACTTACATATATATCTCTTCGTAGTCATACTGATATGACAAATTAGTATGACCACCAGGAAATGGCGTGTTGACGATGCACATGCCATTTGTATGGTAATATAACTACACTATCAATGATAGTGATATAATGGTAGTGACGGGTAAAATAAATTACAACCACCAGAGTTGGAATATGATATACGAGTAGTCATACCTGGTAGGTACATGCAAACTGCTGCGTATGTACTAAATAAACGTACTCGACGGTTCATCTTTAACAAGCTTCATAGCTCAGTTGGTAGTAACTCTGCCTTCTGTGGTTTCGATTCCCACCCAGGACAAACATTTGTGTGATGAATATAGATGTTTGTTCTGTATTTGGATGGTGTATCACATAGTACGTATGTATTTACAAAAGTATTTAAGTATTCTATCCGTAATCTAGTTCCCATTCCCACAAGCTATGCTTAGTTTGAGGATAAAATTTATGTCATGTAATATTTATTATTTTTTATAATATTTATCCTTAAAATAGTACCTGCCTACCAACACTTGCAACAACTTGCACCAGGCGGGTTTTGCGTGTTTGTTTGTGTGTCTGTGAAGGTGTGTGTGTGTATGTGCCCACCTTGTGTTGTAACCGCTGCACCTCAGTGCGCACGTCCCGGCGTAGCTCGGCGAGCGCGGCGTCGTGAGAGGAGGGCGCAGGGGCGGGGGGCGCGGGGGGTGGAGGAGCGGGGAGCGCGCGCGGCGCCTCTAACTCCTCCTCGATGGTGTCCTGTCGCGCGCCCCCCGCCCCCACACCCGTACCCGCCACCAGTGCGCTAACACTGCGCCCCTTTGCGAACGACGCCTGAATCAATCATTTGTTATTTATTTAGGTACCTGAAATCATTATATTCGTGTTAAATAACATAAAATAGTAGATAATGCTCGCCTTGAGTGCCAGCGCCATGGTGTTGTCGGTGGTGGGTGTGGGTGCGGCGGTAGGGGGCGATGGGCGGTCGCGCGCGCTGAGGCTGCGGGCGAAGGCGGCGCGAGCCCCCCCCTCGCCCGCGTCCAGCGACCCCGCGCCCCCGCCTGCGAGCAACCGGCCCCACTTGCCGCGCGCGCCCACCGCCCCCACCGCTACCGCGACCCCCGCGCCCCCAGCGCTCCCCGCGCTAAGCGCCGGCGCCGACGCCGCTGACTGCGTACTCGCTGGAACAATACGTTACTTATTTTATTTTTATTTATTTATTTTAGGAAGACCATCGGCAAATTAAAACATTGTTGGCACTTAATATAGGAAAAAAAGAACCATTTAAAGGTCTCTACAAATAGAAACAGTGTTAATAAAGTTAATAGAAACAAACAAACAAATAAACAAACAAACAAACAGTTTTTTTTTACATTCGCGATCAAAATCATAAATCCGTATTATCGAAATAAATAAATTGGCAGCCACAATCTACATTCATCACTTAATATGTAGGTACAAATACTTATATATATACTTATACTATAATACAGCATCTGTAAATGTAACGTTCCAAAATATTACCTACATACACACAACACCTACCAGAAAAAAGAAGAAAGAAAAGCCACTCCCATTAATTGCCCTTGTTAATTATGATTAGCAGGTTTCATATGGGGCAAATAGGCAGAGAAAAATGTTTTGTTAAGTGTTTTTAAGGGAACGGGTGCTGTTATTGAAAGTGTCAAGGTCAAAATTGAAATGATTAAAACTATAGGCAATGGCCTATAGTTCTAATAATTTCAATTTTAATTTAATTTTAAGCGTTCGCACTCTCAATGGAGAGTGCGAACGCTCGACAGGGAGGTCGATATCCTCAGGATTAATAAAAGAATACCTAGAATAGAACCACACCTTATTGTACTTACCTACACAAAAAATACATCGAAAAATATAAACATAAATGAACACAATATAGTACTATATATTAAACAATGAACTTCCTTATAAGCGAATTTCTTCCAGACAACCTTGGGAGATGAAACTGATTTCCTTAATTACCATTAAAGAAGATATTAAACTTATCAATTTTACTATGAATAAATTAGAATAGCCCGTAGACTAGTGCATATTACAACAATTAAATTATTTGTAACCAGGTATATTTTACACTATTACCCTTTATTATCAGTAATGCATGGACCAGAAATAGACAGGAAGATAAATAAATAGATGCAAGTGTGAATGAATGAAATGAATGAAAAATATTTTATTGCACATTTTAAAAATAAAACTGGATAACTTAAATATCTGAGCGTATCTAGCTGTATCTTACAATGGGCGGTCTTATCGCTTAAAAGCGTCTTCCAGACAACCTTTGGATGGAGAGGATTTTATGGCTAAAGAGGTGGTTGGTGGTGCACATATTAATAGGGGTCTAACTGAATTGACTATACATAATCCATTATGTACTAAAGCTATATTAAGAAAATACACACTACATACTAATCTATGATGTTTAAGTTTCAATTTAAAAGAACCTTTAAATCGTCATACTTTTCAAGGTGGTCAAGGTCCTTAAGCTAGCCGCTGAGACTGTTAGGTGGGCAGGGCCGGTTACCTGAGGAGTCTCCCTTCTCGGGGTCGGGCGGCTGCGCGGCGTGGGCGGGGCGCGGCGCGGCGAGGGCGGCTCGCGGCGGCGCGGCAGCCACGCTCCGCTCGCGGCGGAACCTCGAGAAGATCTTCCTCACGAGGTGGTCCTGAGCCTGCTCCAGCTGCGGCTCTCGCTTGCGACGCTCCATCAGCTCCCGCTCACGACGCACGTCCGCTACCTGCGGGGTTGACATTCGGGCAAGACTGTTCAATTCAGTTTATTCCTCTAGGTAACTGAAAACCAGTACCAGGAAGCGTGCCCAACACACTGGCTGCATTGCCACACTGAAGCTATGCTGATTCGCTGGAATAAGAGCTAGCTCTTGGGTCACTTTTTTTTTATTGTACCACGGTTAAGCACTTGGCCTTTATCTCACCCGGTAACAAGTTGAAATAAGGTAATCGTACTCACAGCCTGCAGCGCAGAAGGCAGAATTACTACCAACTGAGCTATCAGGCTTTTTAACAAGGAACTAGACTTCTTATTCTATGTCTTAGTCTTAGTTTATGTGTCTTAGTCTGATACGTGAAATGGCTTAGCTTCAGCGATCATATCTTCCACAATACTTTAGCATTCACTTTTAATAGTAGGTTATTAACCAAGGGGATAAAGCAGTGTCTTCTGTCGCGATTTAAATCGCGAGCGTAACGAAGGACTCGAGGTTTACTCCTGAGTGTAGCGAGGGATTTAAGTTCACCCAAGACTAAGACAGCTTTATCACCGAGGAAAATACTCTACTTTTCGTACCATTTGCGAAAAAATTAACACAATAATAATATGATATAAGCATTAATTAAAAATAATGACAATTAAAAGTAAAAGTTAACATTCGAAACATTGGTCCAATTATTGATAGAGTCTTTCCCTGTTTTTAACAGATTAAAAATGACTATTGTTATGTTCGCTTTTTCTGGCATAGAATGTCACTTTTTTGAGCAAGTGGTACAAAAATTATTATATGTTATAGTTCAGGATTGATGCTAGAACGCTAGTGTTTTGAAAACATGATTACATACATTTTCTCTATAGAAAAAACACCAAAGATAATTACTAATTTGTACCAAAAATGTTCGCCATTCAATAAATGCGCCCAGTTAGGCCTTGACACGTTGTACAGAATAAACACCGGTATACAGCAGACGCTCTGTGTTTTAGATTTACAAAATTAATATTTGTTAACAAAACGTAGAAATTCGCGCATATTTCTGTCATCTGGTGGTCATAAGCGCACCTTTATTATTACTATATCTTAGTTCGAAACTAGAGTAAAGCTGCGTTGAGTTGCTAATCTGAGGTAGTGAACTCGTATTGAAGATGAGTGTGGGGCGCGTCGTACCTTCCGGAAGATGAGTCGATGCCGCAGGTTGTAGGTGAGCGTGAGGTTCCTGGCGAAGGAGTTGGCGAAGGCCTGGTAGAAGTCGAGCACCTCCAGCAGGCGGTCGCGTTTGATGGTGTGCAGGTCGCAGTAGGTGAGCGCGCGCACGTTGGCTGCCGACTGGCCCACGGCGCTGTCCTTCCAGAACGAGTCACCGAACACGTCGCCCTTGCCTGCAGCACACGTCACTACTGTACCACTTACACCTGGAGCGGACACGTTAGCGGCAGCTGTGTCCTCCCCAAGTTCAAACGATCACCAAATTCATGATGGGATTCCCTCAGTTATACCTAAGCACGAATATATTATCAGAATGGAGGGTAGGAGAAAGAGTCTGACTAACAAAATTGGCCATACTTCAAAATTATGAAACAAAGTACGAGATGAGATGAGATATGAGATAACAAGCTATCGATAATAGATTGAAATTGAAATCAGTGGTTCATGAGCAAGCAGTGTTCAAAAACAACCTCAAGTTGTTTCTTGTACAGAAATGCCTGTATTCAATTGAGGAACTTTGAATATTTTTTTGATTACTTGACTCTTATACTTTGAATAAAAAATACTTGTGAAATTATTTAATTTGATTATCTTTTGTAAGTTTAGATGTAAATAACTTGTAACCTAATTATTATTATTTTTCGATTGTTTCGAAGATTGCTTACGAATACCTTTGTTTTTGGGACAAACTTGAGAACTTGAACTCGGCGTAAAAAGTCAAAGTGTCCCTATCAAATCGCCTTTGTATTAAATACTGGCGAACTATTCTAAAAATCAAGTCACGTAAATCAGTAAGAAGCGAATGTGAGGGTTGAAGGCGTGTTGCGTGGGGGGTTTGCGTGTATTGTAGGACGGCTCACCCAATATGGCGACCACCTCATCGTCCTGTATGACCTCAAGCGAGCCGGTGACGATGAAGCACAGCGAGTCGATGGACTCGCCCGTGTGGTAGAGCAGGTCGCCGGGAGCCGAGTGGGACATGTGGAAGTGCATGGCGAGCGCGCGCAGGCACCCGTCCGACGCCAGCCGGAACGCCGGGTGCTCGTTGAACACCTTGCGGTTCAGGTGCACGCAGATGTCCGCCTTCATGTCTTTGGGGCAGTAGTTCAGCACCTGCCACATACACGTGCTAGCTGTCAGCACCGCGACTATCAGAGGCCTTACAACGATCACTAGAAGCATTCTTGTTTTGATATGACTTTACTTTTGTCTCGCTTTTTCTACTCTGGGCAGATAGTGACAAAAGTAAAGTAATACTAAAACACCAGGTACTTTACTTGCCTGCTGGATCGATCAATCAACTCACGTACCATACATGCTACATGGATGCAGGTACCATGTATACTGAAACTAACTGACCTTGGAAATATTCAAAAAGCGATCATCGAACTGCTTAGGTACTTATCATGTTCCACATTAGATGTCATTTATATTTTCATAATATTTGTTTATATAGGGGTGTAGGTAGGCAGATTTATTTTATAGATAGATACATCATTACAAAATTATACGTAATAGGTAGCTAAGTATCTACTTTTGATGCTTTACGTTGGAAGACTACAAAAGATGTTATTATAGTAAAAATGAAGACTTTTTTGCTATCAAAAATATCTATATTCTATAAGTGAAAACTGTACCTAAAAGACTTTATTTGTTTATAATGTTTTGGTTTATAAGATGTTAGCTATTAGCTGTTTGTTTTGCATGTATCATAAAAAATAAAAATAAAATAAATACAAGTACCTACTGAATACTTGTAGATATAATAATGATGTATGCTTAGCTGTAATTCTCTTTTTAAGTTGTCTACAATTAAAATTATTTTACTACCTCTTAATTAAACATGAAATACCGCACCAAAAAACACAGGTAAATAAATAAATAAATAAATATTATAGCACATTAATTTCACACAGCGCCATCTAGTCCCAAACTAAGCATAGCTTGTAATACGGGAACTAGATTAAGGATATAATACATAAATACTTTTTTTTTGTAAATACATACTTATCATACAATACAGCACCCAAACACAGAACAAACATCTACATTCATCACACAAATATTTGTCCTGGGTGGGAATCGAACTCACAACCTACAGCGCAGACAGAGCTACTGCCAACTGAGCTGTGAGGCTTGTTTAAAGTTATAAAAATATTATGTTCAAATAATTATCACATAATGATGATTAAACACTTCAAACTGTTCGATCAAAGTCAATATACATACAATGATAATGTGAGTTGGTAAGTCACCTTGTCAGTGTCCAGCCCCTTGGTCATGGCCCAGGTGGAGACCACGTAGTCCATGACCCGCTCGCTGAGCGCCTTGGGCACCTCATGCAGCTTCATGAACTCGCGCACGCAGTTCAGCATGTCGTGGTACTTCGCGGTGGCCGACGTCATCTGCTGGATGATGGTGGTCACGTGGCCGAAGATGGTCGCGTACAGCAGCGCTAAGGAAACAGAGGTCAGGCCACGCCCGCTACGAGCGAGCAGCACTCGCACGGACGCGGCGAGGCCAAATATTGCGAGCCTCGTCAGCTATCACGACTTACCTATATCCATTTGAAACGATATACTTTTTAAATACAATTAGAGAAATTGTTCCACGTCCACTATGGAAGAGCGAGCAGTACTCGCACGGACGCGGCAAGGCCGACTACTGCGAGCCTCGTCAGCTATCACGACTTACCTATATCCATTTGAAACGATATACTTTTTAAAGTCAATTAGATAAATTGTTCCACGCCCGCTACGGACGAGCGAGCAGCACTTGCGCGGACGCGGCGAGGCCAACTACTGCGAGCCTCGTCAGCTATCACGACTTACCTATATCCATTTGAAACGATATACTTTTTAAAGTCAATTAGATAAATTGTTCCACGCCCGCTACGGACGAGCGAGCAGCACTTGCGCGGACGCGGCGAGGCCAACTACTGCGAGCCTCGTCAGCTATCACGACTTACCTATATCCATTTGAAACGATATACTTATTAAAGACAATTAGAGAAATTGTTCCACGCCCACTACGGACGAGCGAGCAGCACTTGCGCGGACGCGGCGAGGCACGAGCCTATATATCACGACTTACCTATATCCATTTGTAACTATATACTTTTAAAGACAATTAGAGAAGTTGCCCGACGCAGATGAGGCTCTACGGACCACACAGGTGACGCGACGCGTGGGCTTGCACATATAGGAGAGGAAACGGAAGGACCGAATGAAACCAAATCGTAATCTAAACACAATGTAATCATAATAAATCAACAAAGTAAACAGGATTCAAACAAGATAGGAGGGATGAAAACCTCGTCCGTCTACGAATCGGTTTGAGCAACCGTTCGGAGACGTCGAGGGTACGGTGCAGTGCAGTACACACAACACACACTAGCTAGCGAACACAAGGTAACGGGAAGGTGGGGGGTAGCGGGCGGGGGAGTGCGCGGCCCGCCCTGCCAGCCGCGGGTGGGCTGCGGGCGGGTCGCGCGTGCTCCGGCTAATAAGAGAAGAATTCCGGCACCTGCCACGATCATCATGCAGATGGTGAAGATCTTCTCGTTATCGGTCTCGGCGGCGACGTTGCCGAAGCCCACGGACGTCATGCACGTCATGGTGAAGTAGAGCGCGGTGACGTACATGGTCTTGCGCGAGGGCCCGTTCACCAGCTCGGGCCCGTCCGACTCGTTGGACCACACGTACGCGTACGGGGTCTGCGTTACGTTGGCCAGCTTCCACAGCCACGAGTACTGCAGCCCCGAGTCGGCGTCCGACCGCCCGATGGAGTACCACACGCACGCCAGCCAATGCGCTACCAGCATGTAGAAGCAAAGCAGTAGGATCAGCATGGCGGCGCCGTACTCCAGGTAGCGGTCCAGCTTGCGGACCACGCGGCCCAACCGCAGCAGGCGGACCACCTTCAGCGCGGAGAACAGGCTGCCGATGCCCTGCGGACAGAGGGTTGTCACTGGTACCTGGCACCCGCGGCTCTACCCTCCCCTTGGTACAGTTCCACTCACGTCCTCGTCGTGGTCGAACGCGTTGAACACGTCGTACGGCAGGCAGGACAGCAGGTCGATGAGGAACCACGACTTGAAGTAGTTCTTGCGGATGACTTTGGGGTCGGAGACCACCTCGCCGCCGACGCCCACGAACGTCGTGTGGAAGTTCAGCACGATGTCGATGAAGAACACCACGTCCACGATGCTGTCGATCACCAGCAGCGACACGTCCTGCGCACGCGCACACACCAACCTGTACTCGTACATACTACATGTGCAGATAGACCATTCGTTTGAGAAACATTTGATTCCCGATTCTGGGCCGCGGTTTAAGAATTTTCACAGTCCAACAATTCCAACAAAAACACCAAAAACGTCATGCTGTTCGAGGACTATAAGAAGACGGTCGGTTATTGTACGTTCATAATAATTAGAAAAGCATTACCGGTGCAAGAAACCATATAGACTAGAACTACCGATTAGGAAAACTTCGGAACATTTCCTCATGGTGATTCAAAATGCGATCCCTCGCGCTATCCGTAAGTATCCCTTGTTACCAGCTGTAAGAACCACAGAACAAGTTGCCTGCGGTACAAGGTGCGAGGCTCACCTCGCTCGTTTTGTTCTTGAAGGCGACGTTGTAGGGCACCATTATGGCGGTGTAGAAGGTGAGGCACAGGATTATCCAGTCCCAGATGGCCTTGAACGCGCAGTAGTGCAGCAGGATGTGGGGAGGGGTCTTCGGGGCCTCCTGCCGGTACTGCGGCAGCACGTCGCCCGACAGCGACATCACCTGACGTACACACACATATACAGCACAGAGACATCACGTGACGAGCACACACAGGATTGGGACATCACCTGGCGCACACACATATACAAGACAGCGACAGCACCTGACGCATACACACAAATACAGGACAGCGACATCACCTGACGCACTCAAACAAATACAGAACAGCAACATCATCTGACGCACTCAAACTCACATGCAGGACAAGGACAGGTGTTTAAACATTTGCGCGAAAACACATTTTTGCGAAGGCCACATGCGCGAAGGACACTTGCTCTGCATCTCTGTACGACCTCTATTTGCTGAGATTTTAGTAGATTAGATTACCATAGAGTAGGTGAGCTTTTCTTCTTTTTTTGAATATGTCTAACCTCCCCTAAAGTTTTTTGCTCTAATTGCAATGTGTGGGCCCGAAATGAAACTTATTTAAGAAAAGGGAAAGATGGCTAGGCCAGCTAGCCGCTGACCTCCGTAGCGGACAAATACTAAAAGCAACACCCAACCCCGACTCTACCTAGTCTTCTGTTTGACATTGGAGTGCTTATAGAAAAATTTCGGAGCCAGAAGCTCTCTTAGGAGGTCTCAAGAACCACAAAGCTCGTTGAGGACATCGGAAATACACGGAAATCTTGTGTATGCCACGCGGGTCCGGCGTAGCATTGTAGCAAGCTCTACGACAAAATGTAGTTATTGATATTATGCAGTAGGAAGGGGGGAGGGTAGGGGTAAGTTAGACATATGGAAAAACTACGGAAAGCTCACCTATGCACTGGTTTAATCACCATCTGTCTACAACCCTTATTTCCAGAGATATTAGCAGTTTAGTTCGTTGTAGAAAAGTGGGTGCGCGTTGAAATCTTATGTATGCTACGCGGGTCTGGCGTAGCATCGTAGCACGCACTACGAAACTTTACGACAAAAGATATTTATTAATATGGAGCAAAAGGGGAAGGATTGGCGGAGAGTGAGACATACTGAAGAAGAGAAAGAAAATGGTGAATTCCGCGTCTCGCTACGACATCTAATTTCTACGTGTTTTTTATTTTCTCACGCAAGTGTCCTTCGCGCAAATGTTCACTCGCGCAAATATCCACTCGCGCAAATGTCGTTCGCGCTTGTGTCTCTCGCTAAAATATACCAGACCAGTGTAGCGATTCTCAAACACTCGGAAAGTTATCGGATCGGAAACATCAACATCACTTTCTGTCGACTTTGAATCCGTTAAATTTCAAAGCTATTCTCAAAACATTTCTAAAAATCTGCTGTGGAAAGTTTCAAATACTAATTTCAAAATTTTAAGACTTCGGAGTTAGGAATATCGTTCTCGGAGTTTTCAAGCTACCGATTTCAATCCGATAAAACTTTCCGAATATTTGAGAATAGCTATACCGGACTATCACAACATTATCCAACGAGCACACACATAATTAATAACATCTTCCGTTCTGAATCTATCACTGCCTTTGGTGAAGTTTCAACAGTTCAACATTCAAGGAAACATAATAATCAAGTAAATATTTTATATTGAATGTTGTCTTCCGTATAAAGTTACAACAATTCAACGCTAGGGGTTACCAAATCGTCACTCGTCATTCTAAGATTTAATTAAAATTGAAAGGAACCTTCACAACACATCAACAATGTCCAAGAAAATAATCAACATTTTGAGCTCCAGTAGTTCAAAATTTTGTCTTGATTTGTTCATGAATAGAGACCTCATAACCAGTAAGAGCCCTCGAGATCCTCGAGGAGAACCTCGAGAACTGGCCATATCATCATAGGATCGTGAGTTCGTCGCAACTTGTGGATGCTGGCGACCGCTTTCTTTTGCCAGGAACTTGCCATGGAATTCAACTCGTAACCTATCAATAACGAGCACCATTGATTATTGGTGTAAAATCATATCGAATGTACTAGAGCTTACAAAAGTCTATAATCAATATCCCTAGACATCGTTGATGTGTGTATTGTTATTAACTGCATTGAACTACAGGTGCAAACCATTGTGAACACAGATTTGGGTCGGCTGTGTCCCTATTGACCATGGATCTCCCAAACACAACACAAACACACATACATCCTTCTACTGAGATGACTTACTGCCCAATGTAGTTTGACAAGCTTACAAGTTGAGTTATTGTAAATGCCTTACTGGTAGCGTGCCGTGCCAGAGAGTGCATTGCGTCGGACCAGTGGCTGAAACCAACTGATGCAGAAGAGAAGACAGCATTACAAGAAGAAGTCGCTAACTACGATAGATTAAATTGCATCGAGTGTCGTTCACCGAATACCTTTCACTAAATTGTATTATCTACTTATATATCTCGGACTGTACTCCTATTTTTACTGTGGCTATGCTTTAAAAGTATGAAAGGATGCACACTTATCAAATAAGTATGATAAAATGATTACCAACACCCACGTCTCAACGTAATTATGAAGTCCGTAAATGTTTGGTTAGGTAGGTAGGTACATTTTTGGTGAACGGCGCTCGATTGGCCTCATCAGAATATTGAACATGATTATGTATTGTGAGCACTTAAGTACTTATTTATTGTTTTACGACATGTCGGCTTCAAGCATAGCTTACCTACGTTATCATCTCTTTGAGGAAATAATAGAGTTCGGATATGCCTACAATACAAATAACATGTAACTTGCAATATTCTGAATCGGCGGCGGCGGCGGCGCGGACCATTACGTAGGTACATTTGTTTTGATTGTTCCAACTCATTGAATTTTACTACAAGTTCATTCAACAACAGCAACTGAGTAATAAAAGAGCTTATGTTTACAGACATTCTGTGAAGGAAATGAAAAAGTGTAGGTACCTCCTACATATACTTTCCCAAGCAGCAAATTCAAGCTGTATAAGAGCTGCATTTTAGTTCGTGATTACACTTATAGGTACCTATAGGTACTCGGAAGTCAAGCTTAATGTTAGGAGTAAGCGGAACAATATTGTATGAAAACAAAAGTTCGTCGAGCAGTCATTATTCTTAATATTTAAACCAAAATAACTATTTAGCAAAAAGCTATTCGATTTTTGCCAAGATCAAAACTAGACATGACATTTTTGTGTTTGAATTTGCGGGCGCTGAATCAGACACCTATAGGTACTTTTGTCAGTGAAGCTCATGGGTGTGACATGACTAGACCATTGCATAGACTCGTGTAGGTATGGGTAGCGTTTGGAGCCAGTTGTCTGACCATTTCCTACTTGGGTAAGGTAACTCTAAGATGACTCAAAACTCATTTGCTAAAAGAATTAGGTATATGGGGACAGCGTTAATAGTAGTACTACGCTCAATCAAAAACTATCGACTGATGGAAATCGATTTTCCAGCACAACTCTTCGATTGTGATGGAATGTGTTTCGACATAAGAGTTTTGTGAGACCCAAGTTCTGGGTTTCAGGGACTAGATACCAACAACGGAGGTGCGCGCCGCGCGTCGCGTGTATAAGATAATAGATATAGTAGGTAGGTATTACAGATACAGTAGAGTAGTAAGTAGCGTGCGTGTTTACATGTGGTGCGGACACTGGGGTGGTAGTGGTGGTGGTGGTACTGACATGCGCCAGGTGGGAGGTGCGCGCCGGCTCCTTGAGCGCGGGCAGCGCCGACACCAGAACCGACCGCGACCGCGTCACCGACCGCGCCAGCTTCGCGAACTTCGACAGACCTGCGCCCACACACGTCACATTTCATCATACGCATACACCTACATAGACACTATGTCGGCGTCAGGAGCTTTCTGAGCGTGGCGAAAAGGAAGGGACGATGTTATAAAGGATACTTCAATTGAGCTGTGTGAGAATTTCAGCTAATCAGGCAGGGTTTATCGGGTATAGTCGATAACAATGTCCTTGTCGATTAACGGTCGGTACGGAAAGGGCCGACGTACTTTTAACTCAGAAACGACAAACACCGAAAAACTGTTAATTACGGATGTATCTTATGAGAGTGACGTCATACTACAGTCCGATACAGTACAGTCCGTCCCTAGGAGCTCAGAGCTCTCTGTGAAGACTTTATCTATACTAGGTGTAAAAGGTATAGGTATTGAGTAAAACTCGTGTTTATAAATGAATGAGATGTAGCCGGTATCTTAAAGCGGGATAGTTTCACATTTTAGCTTTTTGAACCTCTGTAAATCTATTATAAAGCGACGTAGCGCAAAAAAAAATATTTTAATTCAATCGAACATATACTCAAGCGCTGTGCAAAGACGGAAACGTGAATCATAATAATTGGCTCGATAAAAAAAAATCATAAAGATTACACTAAATCGATATTTAAACGTGTAGAACTGAGAGATGTTTCGTTTTCTCGTTGTTAAAGTTATTACAAAAGATAGGGCTTCTTATTTATTAGGGCTTTCCGAAAACAAATATTATAATATTGTTTTTATTAATCTTTGAGAACAAAAACAAAGGAAATATATGTATATATATATATATATATATATATATAGCTTGGGCTTGGGCTATTATAACCCCAAACAAATCATAAATCTATATAGATTAGGCCTCAGACTGTTGAGGATTCTGGTTGAAGTGGGCCTACATCTTCTCTTTGGTCATATCAATTGAAACCTGGTGAAATTAAGTCGAAGCACTTTCCCGCCGTTTAATAAAAAAAAACAAAAAAAAAGATGGCGCTGTAATGAAAATTCTGTAATGTATTGGTTAGGTGTGCGGGTAAGGATAAGATACTCGCCTCCCTTGGGGTCGTCGGCGTCGATGGGCTGCTTGAGCGCGGTGATGTCGCGGAAGGTGAGCAGGAACAGCACCACCAGCTCGCGTTCGTTGCGGATGGCCGCCACCTGCACCAGCAGCCACAGCGGCGTGCCTGCCGCGCCGCCGCCGCCCACCACGCGCCCCCGGGGGAACACACCACAACGTGACAACAATGTTCTTGCTCTTGACGTTTCTCATCTTTTATGTTCTTGACAATTATGGCCCATATAGGTTATTTTTTTTCTATAAGGGTTGCATACGGGTATGTTTTGTTATGTTCCAGATAATCCAACTGGCTTATCCCTAAGGTTGCAAACTGAGCTGTTTTGTTTTGTTCGATATATTCCAACTGGTAAAGACCAGTAGGAATATATTCCTAAGGTTGCAATCGGGGCTGTTTTGTTTTGAAACAGGTATTCCAACTGGCCTATCCCTAATGTTGCAAACTGGGCTGTTTTGTTTTGTTCGACATATTCCTACTGGTCTATCCCTAAAGTTGCAAACGGGGCTGATTTGTTCTGTTTGATATATTCCTACTGGTTCCTAAGGTAGCAAACGGGGCTGTTTTGTTTTGTTCGATATATTCCTATTGGTCTAACCCTAAGGTTGCAAACTGGGCTTTTTTGTTTTGTTCCATATATTCCTATACTGGTCTATCCCTAAGGTTGCAAACGTGGCTGTTTTGTTTTGTTCCATATATTCCTATGCTGGTCTAACTTATAAGGTTGCAAACGGGCCTTTTTTGTTTTGTTGAAAACAATACGACACTGGTATATCCCTGTGGTGAACCGGTGGGAAGATCGGTTATTTGTTCGGGGGCGACACTTTTCCAATCATCTCCACTATACTGTAATTATTTATGAAAAACGTACCATCACATTGTGAATTGTAAGGCATACGGTCAACTTGATCGTAAGCAGAAACACCAGGGCCCTTATTCACTATCACCGTTCATGTTTTAACGCGCCCGCGTTACGCTATCTGCTTGGAATCATCATGTTTGAAATATCGTAACGCGGGCGCGTTAAGACACGATTTGTCATAGAGAATAAGGTCCCAGAAGCATCACGCGCGCGTTGCCGACCCTTTTATAGCTCTGGCGACTTTACTCAACACAGAATCAGAGCACTTTCATAGATATAGTGCTATTTGGCTGTGATATTGTGTATAGCCTACGTAATACCTCCGTACTTGCCTAGACAGGCTGCTCATGTAATAGGTAAGGTAGTTGGGTGATGATGATTTGCCGAATGAATTGCGCCTAAGCCTCTTAACGTAGGTAAGTACGTCATAGTCAGAGCGATTACGGAACACCTAACAAGCCTCATAGCTCAGTTGGTAGTAGCTCTGCCTTCTGCGCTGTAGGTTGTGGGTTCGATTCCCACCCAGAACAAACATTTGTGTGATGAATATAGATGTTTGTTCTGTTTTTGGGTGTGTATTGTATGATCAGTTAGTATTAACAAAAGAAAAGTATTCAAGTATTCTATTCTATATTTTGGAAAAGTCTCACATACATATTGACACCTAACATGAGAACATAACATGTTCTCATGTTAGGTGTTCTTGTTAACATGTTCTCGTTTAGATTAAGTACTTAAGGCCGACAGAGCCTTAGGCATTTTCACAATTTGTGGTGAATCATCACGACAGGATATGGTCAAGTCGCGTTCACCCGGCAAGAGTCCATGTAAAGTGTGAATTGTGTTTTATTGTGTAGCGAGGTACCTAGAACTGTTTCATTTGGGTTTCAATCGGTCTCAATAAAAATGGCTGCTTTCTCGACTTCTCAATGAAATCGAAAAGTTGATCAGAAAAAAGCCGCCGTTTTGATAGAAACTAAAATGAAACAGACTTAGGAAGGGACTTAGGAAACAGATTTTATCATAAATAGACACCAGTTGAGATGAAGGCCAAGCGCTTCCTCGTCGTACAATAACAAAGAAACACTCCGTAACTACTGTAGGTAAACGTAGGGGGGTGGGGGTGACCCTCGGCTTCGCGCCGCCTCAGCCCACGTATAGGGCGCAGGGCCACCACAGGCTACTGCCTCTCCAATCGATGCCCCCGGCTCTTGCTCGCCTATCTTCGGAACTAGTTCGTAAGTTTATGTTCCTTATCGAAACATTTTCTGAATTACCATGTCATTATTATACCTACCCAAGGTATAATAATGACATGGTCATTATTATACCTCAGATAGGTATATAATCGCAAAGTGCGCGATAAGCATCTATTTAAATATGTTTCAGTAAAGGAAGGTGGCACGCTGAGCAGTCAAGGCGCTCAACAAAAGGCACAATTAACGTAATTTACGTAACTTTACTGAGTTGGTTGGTGGACATGGTTGAGTTATTATAAAAGTTGCGTGTTGTTTAGTTTCTCGTTTGCACAGTGCATGTTTTGTGCGGCGCAGGGGGCAGGGGCTTGGACGAATGCGATTAACTTTTTGTACGCTTGTACGCAGCGAAGTAGTCTGAAATGGACTAACACGGAGCGCAGAGGTTAAAGGAGGCATGTTCAATGGCGCTACACGACAACGTAATGAAACGAAGTGAGACCCGCGGGACGCGGACGGGAGGAGACTAGCCGAAAAGCCGAGGTACCTACGCATCGCAACGAATTGAATTTAACGAACACCTTATTTTACACAAAAATAACATTGAATAATACAAACATTAGGATCAATCCCCAGGGGAGTACAGTACAATATTGTGCTTGGTTTAGTTGTGTTTTTTTTACTGTCCGACGGGGAAGCACTTGGCCTTCATCTCACCTGGCTTCAAGCTATGATAAGGCTGAAGGTGGAAGCGCGCATCACCCGGCATCCTCAACTTTCTGAGGAACTGGCTATCTTACCTTGTTGTAATGGCGACAGACTTAACTCACTTGAGGTTAAAATGGTGGTAGCTAAGCGGACTTAAAAAATCCCAGCACTAACCAAACCAAGCACAAATTTGTAACCCAATGGGGATCGAGCCTCTGGGTACATACCTACCGATAGACAAGACAATATAGAGAAATATAGATTAACTCGATACTTAGCTTAGTGACAAAATCATTGGATTTTTTTATTTGTAACTCATTCCTGTAAAACTACTTACCTCAAATTGTCCTAGATATAAGCATGTTTAGCACTTAGTTTTGCTAGTTTCGATTTAACTTAATTATAGTTTTACTGTAATAAATATTTTCAAGTAAAAAATATCACAGTACATCCCCGTCGAACAATAAAAAAAAAACTTTTTACTTTACTTTAACCACAAGACCATAGAGGCATCCCCGTCGTACAATAAAAAAAAACTTTTTACTTTACTTTAACCACAAGACCATAGAGGCGTCCCCGTCGTACTATAAAATAATCTTTTTACTTTACTTTAACCACTAGACCACAGGTACAATAAAAAAAACTTTAAACTTTATTTTAACCGCAGAGGCGGATAACCGGGTATAATGAGTGCGTGCGACTCACGGTTCTTCTTGTAGAGCAGGATCTCGAACTGGTCTGCGAGGTGGTGGTCGAGTGCGCGGTCCACTCGTTCCACCGCCTCCTTCTCCGTCAGCTCCCCGTACATCCACGTGCATCTGTCACACACAGCACATTTACAGGAAGCTGACTCCAGGAAACAATAGAGTACGTGATCCTTCACTGCTCGGCTACAGAATCAGTAAACTTAATACAGGGAGCTCATATTATTGTTGGTTGGTTTGTTTCAAAGCATATAGAACGATGACTATCATAAACTCGTAAAACAAATGTTTAATAATTTACTTTGTTGCGTATTTTTAGCAAATTTAAGTCAATCCGTTAGTGTACCTATTCAATTTATTTAAAAATAATGCAACTCTGTAGTAACAACTGGGTAAATTTTAATAAGAAGGATGATCAGGTATCTTATCTTAACTATCTACTTAAAACTTAAGTATCTACTTAAAAAATATATTTATTTTAACTTGAGTTTTGTGTTCCAAATCCTTTCCCGTAAAATGTAACGTACCTACAAGGGTTGAGGGGAGATAATAAGTTTACATGATCCTTGCCATCAATAATTATACAGAGTTTCATTCAAACCCAACGAGTAGTTTCAGCGTGATGTAGGTACCTTTATTTTATCGTTTAAGATTCAGACAGACAGGCAGACATACAATTTAAAATATTTGTTTTGGCTTCAGTATCGATAATAGGGAAACCGGCATGTCCCGAGAGCCAAAAGTCCTAATGACATGTGTCAATCGCTATTGTAGTATTCCGCTAAGCAGCGATGGTCTTACTAGGTACCTGTCACGTATTGACACAATGTTTTTATCAAGCCTCATAACTCAGTTGGTAGTAATCTGCCTTCTGCGCTGTAGGTTGTGGATTCGATTCTTACCTAGGTTTGTTCTGTGTTTGGGTGTTGTATTGTATGATAAGAATGTATTAAAAAAGTATTTAAGTGTTCTATCCGTAATCTAGTTCACATATTACAAGCTATGCATAGTTTTGGGCGCTGTGTGCAATTAATGTCCTGTAACATGTATATTATATGTATATTTAATAGAATACATTGAATGCTAGCGACTTGCAAACCGTGGGCATATCAAGAACGCAAGTTTGGACGTGCCTCTAACTACCCCCTTATTAGGGGGTAGTTAGAGGTGATCCTCATAAGATTTACGCTCTGAGTAGTAATCAGAGATGAATCCTCGAAAGGGAAAAAGTCGTGAGTTTTTTTTTTTATTATTATTATATTCTGTGAGGTAGGGAAGCCTCTTCAGTGAAGATCTTATCGAGGATATCAAAGAAAATAGTTCCATGACGTCTGCCATGCAAGCCAGCCCGCATGCGTCGCCCGACTCTAAGCTCTATCGCCGCACGGATTCACTTGACTTTGTCCCACATAACCCTTTGCGTATCAGAGAGCTAAGGATGTTTAAGAGACAATGTACGATAGTCTGGAGAGCTGGCCCCAGGCCTCTTTGCTGGCTACAGCACTCGAGTGGCGGCTTGCCAATGTATCGGTCGCCCTTCCCTTTGCCTGTACGGATCGGTGTGAACCAATGCCGACGATTAGCACTTCTCTATCGGAAATCGATAAAACTTGATGATGAAGAGGGCAATTTCTTAAAGCTCTTCAAAGGAGGGCTTTTAGCATAAGCGTGAGATAAGACCTATTAATGAGTGCTGGGAGTTTTCTAATGGCCGTCGTTTGGGTACCTGTTTGAACTCGTCAATATTTTGGAAAAGAGCTGTTATATTTGACTAGGTAGGCTACTAGCGGTTAATCAATCGCCAAGGGCCAACGAAGTTCGGCTAGCGATACTTTACGTGGCGAAATCAAAGAAACGTGCTTTAATTTAACCAGGTCATGTGTATGAGTCTGAGCGAGTGAGTGACCTGCAGGTCACGTGTATGAGTCTGAGCGAGTGAGTGACCTGCAGGTCACGTGTATGAGTCTGAGCGAGTGAGTAACCTGCAGGTCACGTGTATGAATCTGAGCGAGTGAGTGACCTGCAGGCCACGTGTATGAATCTGAGCGAGTGAGGGACCTGCAGGTCACGTATATGAGTTTAAGCGAGTGAATTACCGATACTTTATCACGTCACGGTCACGTGTATTAGTGTGAGTGAGCGACTGACCTGCAGGACTTCTGCATGACCTCGGCGCGGTTGTAGCCGCTCATCTTGCAGAAGGTCTCGTTGCAGTACACGATTGGGTAGTCCACGATCTGCGCGTTGGCCAGCAGGAAGCTGCTGTCTGCTGCACCACACCACACACATATAGGTAGGTACATATAAGTGCACCACACAAAAACATGTAACAACCTTGTACTTCTAAGAATTACTAAACTGCCCTTAAATTTAAGTTCATGGCACATTGGGAATGAGTTTGTATGTCTTAAATAATTCACGCTAAAGTAAAAACTTAATGAATTGAAGGGAGCGCTGCGCTGCAAATAAGAAAATTAAGTAAACATTTGCATTGGATGTTCTCTGGCCGCCGCCGCCGTTTAGATACCTTCAGCTCGCTGAATAATAAAAGAGGTAGATTTCATTAGCCGAATAAAAACGCCAAGAGCAAAAACACCGGGCAGGGTCGGATATTAATAATAATGCAGTGGAAATGTGGGCCGTTTCGCGTTTAGCGGGAAATGCTGACGGGTCGCGTAGCGTCGCATCACGCTGTCGACCGGTCGACCTGGGCCCCGATTCAACGAAACCAATCGCTTCACAATGACAATAATATCATCGCAGAATGGCCACTAGAATACCAAAAGGCAATGGCAATTATGTCATAGTGAAGCGATTTGGGTTTCGTTGAATCGGGGCCCCGGTTTCGGTCGTTGTCATCGTCAATGTAAGTACAACGGGCTGTGGAACAACTGTCGGTAATGTGGAACGTTTAATGATGCCGCCTTTATAATTGAATTCTTGAACATCGTTTCATTTCATGACGCAGCAGGGTCGAAACTCGGCTTTATAAGCTATACCTTCTCACTTAAATTCAGTGGGAAGTATGTTATATAGTGCAAGATTTCCTCCCGGTGGCACATGGCGTTTGTAAGAATGAAGGCGCCGACATCATAACTAGTTGGAAAGAGATGGTAAATTTGGGTAAATAAATAAGGTAGTTCGAGTAGTTGATGTGTTGATGGCTGGGTTTGTATGGTAAAGGTGAAGGTTACAAAATACTGACGCTGAGAGGAGGAGCGGCGGATGATGTTCTCCAGGAAGGTGTTCTGTGGGGCCACGAGCCCCCGGCGGCCGCCCGGCATCACGCCGCACCATGCGCCGCTTCACCGCACCGCACCGCACAGGACCGCACCGCACCACACAGGACCGCACCGCACCGCCAACTCACCGCACGCGCGTACACATGACTGACAACAAAAGATCTAGACTACAGAGGCGGTTCTGACCGCCTGGTTCGCCCACCGGTGTCAGATCCGAAGGTCCCGGGTTCGATCCCCAGGGGGAGTGCAATATTGTGCATGGTTTGGTTGGTGGTAGTACTTAGTAACTAGGAAAATAAACCAACACTTTTCATCATTCAATTCAATTCTATTACAATTAAGTACTTCAAAATCAGTTGTTGTTTAAAAATGTTGGCAATGTATAGCTTCAGTGAGAGAAGATTCAGTGGCCTGGTCGATTTGAAATTGGCGAGCTCTTGAACTGGGTAGCTAGGTACAACATAGACCCACACAAGACAAATTGACCCGCTACCTCCCTGGGGGCTGTGTTGTGACGGGTGGCTGGCGGTCACGTGTGGTAGATGATAGAGGTAGCTCATGATCACTGGTGAGCCCTTTTATATAAGTACGATCAGCCCTGGACCTCGAGGCTTGCCTGGGCAAGAAAGAGGTCTACAATGGAGTGAGCCCTCCCAGAAAATGCTTTGTTCTGCAGTAGGCTTATAAAGGCTGAAATTATAGTGATAAACTAAGAACCTTGACGCAAATGTAACTGAGCGGGGTTAGCTAGTTTTATTTATTAGGTAGGTAATAGTTATACCAATTCATTTTAGTTTCCAATCCTAAATCCTGATGGCTAAAGACTGAGCTAGTAGTCGCCCGACTCTGCCGGCGGCGCGGCGGTGGTCTATCATAGTATCTAACGATCTTGTGGTGATAGGTACTATCGTGTCTGTAGACAAACTCGCATTGGGCACTAAGATAGATTAGGTACCTACACGGACGGGCATTGAACCCACCTATGATAACTTACAGAACTCTCCAAGACTTTACTCACCAAAGTGTATTGAGAGATAATCTACCGTTAAGAATCGCAACTAGCGATCTGCTCGCTAGCCATGCAATCAAGATTGACGGAGATAGAAAAGTTACGCGGGAACTAACTACTAACCTAACCTAACTCTACCAATATGGAGCAGCAGTTTTCGATTAGGTACTGTTGTCAAGGTCGTAACGAACAGTAGCTCAGGTACTTTGCATTTTAAGCCCTAACTTCGTAAATCAGAGGGACTATTTGTTTGAAAAGCAGTAATTGTATGCATAACTAATGTTGCTAATATTTTAATAGCATCGCATGACAATATACCACTATTTTCGCAGTGCATAGTAATAGTAAGGCATGCGATATCCTTTGTCTTTTTTATCTATCTTTGTGAATGTCTTTGAGTTTATGTTTATTTATTTGGCACACAAGACAAAACGCGAGCGATAGGTAGGTACCTGCATGATCTTGTTCCAAAAAAGATGTGTACACGTACCTAGTTATAAAATGATGGAGTATTAGCGTAGGTGCCTAAAAGTATGGTATACTATACAAGAGATGTGCAAGATATTGGATTGAACGCGAAAAGGCGAGTGTGGGAGGACCCCGTGACTCGATGTACCGACGACAATGTTGCGTTCGCGGCGAGTCGATGGAGAGAGGAGGCATCGCTATTTGTGACGTAGATTGGTGGAGGCCTATGTTCAGCAGTGGACGTGTGTGGGCTGATATGATTATTTTTGTTACATACTTAGATAGGTGGTAGGCAGTACCTATATACTTAAAGGTAGCTTATACTTACCTACATAACCCAACAAAATTTTCACGAACAAAAAATATTGATATCGCCGTGTATTTTCATTTTTTGAAGCTGTGTTATTTGTAGGGCTCGTCTGAAGCAATAATAATTTGTTGTCGAAAAAACAATACTGCTAAAAGTAGTTGGGTACTGGATCCCAAGAAAACTCAGTTTTAGCTTCTAGGTAGGTAAGTACACGTACATTTAATAATTTCAACGTTGTGTAAATTGCACTGCGGTAGGTTAGTACCCTATCTAACAATGAGAGTGCCGAGACTACCAAAGATTCCCAATGTGCATGTCTCTAGATTGCACAGAACGAATCTGTAATTTATAAATAAGTATGTTATATATTTGGTGCTAATATGGTTCAATCTGAAAATCTAGTTTAAATTTAGGTTCTAATCAAACTTCGTAGGTACAAGCGATACTGAGCATCGCTGTGCAAGAAAAGAGAGGCATTCTTCATTATGCATTATTTTTTTCAAGATAAAAAATAGGTATGAGGCCGTAGCGATACCAGCATCAAGACCGAATTGAGCAGTTCAGCCAGCTGGAGCCAAAGAAGACAGGTCTGCCAACCGCGTTCGTCGCGGGCTAGAAAACACGTTTCCAGGTCACTCTCATCGATTACCTACTTCTGTCGAACGGATCGGATTACTAGATAGTAAGTAGGTACCTAATACCTATGTATCGTTCACTTAGTATACACTACGTGAGACGGAGAGTATCTACCTAATAAGACGTAAACTTACCTACCAGCAGAAACTACCGGAGGCGGCTCTAAGATTAACATGTTTGATAAGAAAGTCAGAGGCAATGTTTTGGGGCAATGCAGTGTAAAGCAAATCGATATTGTTTACGTGCGTCGAGCGCGCTGGGCCACGGCGGGCCTCCGCGGGGACTCCGCGCGGCTGTCAGCCCGTCTTCGGGCGGGTGACGAACAACGGACCAGACGAAGAGATGCAGCCGTCAGATCCAGCGGTGGTGACCTGCCACTACCCACCTGCGGCGCGGTCGCGGAGGGGAGAGGGAGTCCTAGGGCAGTCGCGGAGTCGCGAAGTGATCGCGCACAGGGGCATGCTCGCGGTGCAGACCGCTTGGCGAGGCCTTCACTGACACTGCCGACCCCGCACCCCGCGCCTCGCTCCCCGCACCCTTCTGCGCGCGCACCGCGTCGCACGCATGCGCCCCTCCGTTGGTAGATAGATGTATTCATCATCGTATCGCAAGCCAAACGAACAGTCCACAGACTGCTAGGAAGCATCAAAAACTAGCTTGGCTGATGTTGGCATTGCCTAGGTACCTAGGTAGATACAGCAAAGCTGTGTTTATTTACACTTAGCTGGGAAGTAACAGCGAATTGTTGGATGCAAGTGTATTGTGAGGTAGAAGTCTATCTGTACCTAATTATAAAACGTAGTACGCTAGGTAGGTAGGCACTTACTGCTGACTAACAAATGCCGCGAAAGTGGTTCAGGCGAATAATCGGTTAGCGATTATGTACTCGGCATTCCCTATGGCGGATAGTCGAATTATTCGGCAGTAAAATGATAAGTAAGTACGATTCGATATTATAACAATGACGTGGTTACATAATACTTGTTACCGTAGGTAAGTGGACGCGCTAGTCCATCTCACCTGGGACCCTACCGCCGACGGCGAAGCCGATCTCCATTGGCTTAAAATTAGCTTCATGAGAACTAGAAACGATTTTTACCGTCAAATGTACTGAACGGATAGGTTTCTTCATAACATGTGTACACTTTTGAGATGGGAAACGCCATTTTGGATATGACACATACGGTAGTAAAAATCGTTTCTAGTTCTCATGAAGCTAATTTTAAGCCAATGGAGATCGGCTTCGCCGTCGGCGGTAGCGTCCCTGGTTTCAAGATATGATAGGACCGGAGGTGGAAGCGCACTGTTGAAGATCCTGTCCTCGCCCGGACAGGATCCTGAGGAACTGGCTCTAAATTATCTCACCTCTAAATTCCTGAATTTTCTGATATCTGTGCCGGAACACAAAGATTAAGATTTGCTATTATGGCGACAGATTTAGGTAAGATGTGGTAGATAGCCAGGTGGATTTAAACAAAGTACCTACTACTTCCACCAACCAAACCAAGCTTCGATCTTCAGAGTCCAATATTGTATTGGACTCTGAAGATCGAACCCGGGACCTTTGGATGTGACACCGGTGGGCGAAACACAAAACCACAGGCGGTTAAATCGAATAATAGCGCCATCTCTACAGCTAGAAGTAGAAGTCGCGGTTCGTGAGCGTGGAGTCATGGGAAATATCCGTCTTCGCTTTTCGCCATGCAGCGACCACGCGAAGGCCGCAAATACATACCAATTCATCCTACTTCTGTAACCGTACATAGCTCTAAGTTCTTGACTGCTTCCTCAACATCCGAAATGTTATCTGACTGGCCAGCGACCTACTCCTGCCGGTACCAAACGTTTGCCTTGGGAAACCTTGCTCCATCATCGTAGACTAAATCTTTGCTCTGGCCCATCATTGATAAAATAAACCGGTCAAGTGCGAACACGCACACCGAAGGTTCCAATTCCGACCCACAAAACAAGGCAAAAAAAAACACGTTTTTTTTAATTGTTATTTATTATTTTAATTTTAGATAAACCTACGTTTAACCACATTCTCGCCTAATGGGAAGCGATGATGTGGCCTAAGAACGATGTAGCACGGCGGTCTAGAAGATCCCTATTCACTCTGGCCTTGAAGAGGCCCATATCGTAATTTTCAGGGAATACATAAGAGGCAGGCAACATATCCACTCCTTATCCGTTCGCATTATGAACGAGAGAACCAAAGCGTTTAGTACGGGCAGGCGGCACTAGGCGGGACACTAGCTACATTGGGATGGTAATGCTCCGCGCGTCTGCTATTCCTGTATAGTGGTAGGGAGATGGCGGGATTCCGTAATGAAGCCTACAAAAAACCAAAAGGCAGCAACCTTCGACGGTCCTCCGGACTTTACATTTTGGTCTTAGAGATAAAGTCCTCTTCAACAAACCTGAATGCTCCGCTAAACCGAATCCAAGGCGGCGAACTGATATTTAGCCAAGCCATCCCACAGATGACAACAAAACTCCATTCCCAACTAGACCAGTGCTATGTGCATCTACCGTCACACCTCATTGAGGATGGCCAACTTCATCGAAGCAGTGAAAAACCTAGGAGATTAAGGTGACTCCCTATGATGATGGGCACATCACGGAGACGGATTTTTTGGAGCTGACGTTTTAAAGATTACTTGCATTTTTATAATAATTACTACACGTGATCTTCCCACAGAAAGTCTGCAAGTCATGAACAGAATGTGTCTGTTTTCCATGGGCTGGAATGGCATGGAAGCTTTTCTATCAGACGGCTGACATGCCACACCCTGTCGAATTATTTCGATGTATCCAGCGAAACACCTAGAGCTTCACCAGATTTCTCAGTCGCTTCGCACTAAAGGTGAGTCGCTATACACCGTACAGAAGAAGATTCCCAGCCAGTGGACCGATTGCGTTGAAACCCATACTAGCAGTCACTGAGGAGTTTGCTATCGTCTATAGGTACGCCAGGAGCTTACCGTACGGAACACGTTTCATACATAAAGTAAAGAAATGACTGAGACGGGATTGGTACCTAATTGGATTGGTCGGCACGACTACCAGTTTTGGGTACAGTCTGCACGTTGGCAAGCTTCCAAGGCCTGGTCGATACCGGTATCCATGGATAGACCGAAGAGGCGCGTTAATATTGGAGACAGTTCTGGAGCACACCCTAGTGTAGTACAACCTAGGCTAAAAAGGATAGGCTTGCGTTGAACCATGGGCGAATACTGTTGAAGGGGATACGAGAGTGGAATAAAGTACTACATTGCTATTTTGATCACGTCGGAGACGGCATCAGCGCAAACTGATGGGTCGCTAAACGAGAAGTAGGGTTGCCGCCAAGGATATCGGATGCGAAGATATGGCGCACTTGTATCGCCACATTCGCCTACTGGGAGGACTTGTATCGCCTACACCTTCTATAGGAGAGGGATCAGGTGGAGAATATGACGACACCTTACCACATTGATCAGATGTCCCAGGTGGGGATGAAACTGATGACTTAAATACATTTTAAGGTATAAAACGCTATATTTAGTTACAATACCAATGACCATATTTTTGTATTTCAAGTGATTACACTTGGTCACAACATTTTGGTTTATAACATTTGTTAATACCAATGGCGGCAGTGCAAACATTTTATCAGTTACCTGTTATTACATTTTAACTTGAATGTATCTCTATGAGTAGGTATGAAACTCACAGGCATAGGCATATAAACCTACTAGGGTGTGGGTAGGTAGTTTTAAACAATATTCATTCAAGGTCAATGACGTGAAAAAATGATTATATTGAGCGCCATCTGTTGCTGTCCTACCACATTGATCAGATGTCCCAGGTGGGGATGAAACTGATGACTTAAATACATTTTAAGGTATAAAACGCTATATTTAGTTACAATACCAATGACCATATTTTTGTATTTCAAGTGATTACACTTGGTCACAACATTTTGGTTTATAACATTTGTTAATACCAATGGCGGCAGTGCAAACATTTTATCAGTTACCTGTTATTACATTTTAACTTGAATGTATCTCTATGAGTAGGTATGAAACTCACAGGCATAGGCATATAAACCTACTAGGGTGTGGGTAGGTAGTTTTAAACAATATTCATTCAAGGTCAATGACGTGAAAAAATGATTATATTGAGCGCCATCTGTTGCTGTCCAAAAAGAGGATAACAGTTTCTTTGGCGTAAAACAGTATTATTTTTCTTTGCAGATAGGTGGCGCTTTTAACAACACATTTAAAATAAAAATAAATAGGTAGTATACCTACCTATTCGCGTCATGTAAAAAGAACGCTGGCTGTCAAGCTGCGCACAGGGCGATTTATCGGTCTTTTTGATGGTATGAAGTGCGGCGCGGGGCGGGCGGGTCACGCGTCACATGCTTGCCGGTGCGCTATTGGTTCGTCAGTCGACATTTTGCTTCCCGCGCTGTGTCCACGTTACGTTCGTTTTCAAAATGCCATCGCGCACAAAAGTTTTAATCACGAAATGGTTTTACATAGACAAGTGAGAAAATTATTTATGACGTACCTATATTGTTTTATGAAGAGAGAGGCTGATAATAATTCAGATGATAATTTAAAACAATGTATGAAACGGGCCGTAAAGGCAACAAAATATCAGAGTCTATTTTTTATATTTTCAAACATTCGAAAAGCCTAAGACCGAATTCTAAAACTTCCGAATAAGATTCCGGAAAATGCTTTTCTGAATTCCGGAATCGAAAACTTTTGATTCAAAAAAAAAACTTTTTTTTTTTCAAAAGTTTTTTTTTGTGTCGGTAAAGCTTCCGTAACAGATTTTTTTTTTAGATTAGTTGTATGATTGACGTAATATATATACATGACGATGTATATAAGTACATATATATTAGGTCCTTACATATGAAATTGGCGTTTTGTCGTACTGGCCACTTTGATCTTAAATATCTCCTCTTTGGTTAGGAATTCCAAATTCAAATTTAAACAGCTATTTACTCATGCATTTGTGTTTCGAAAACCGTAATTCATTTGTTTTTTTCTCTTTTGCTTTTTTTTTCTGCGTCACTCATTTCACAAAATGGAAAACTTAAAATATCGCATTATTTACGAGTACGAGTTCCACCGTGGCACCAGTGCTGCAGAAACGGCTCGAAGGATTAATGATGTGTATGGTGGTGGTGTCGCAAAAGAAAACACGGTGCGTTTTTGGTTTCAACGCTTTCGTTCTGGAAATTTCGACCTGCAGAACAAGCCTCGTGGACGGCCGGAGACCAAGGTCGATAATGATGAATTGAAGGCTATTGTGGAAGCAGATCCATCGCAAACCACATCACAGTTAGCTGCAGGCTGCGGTGTTAGTGACAAAACCGTTTTAATCCACTTGAAGCAAATTGGGAAGGTGAAAAAGCTTGAAAGGTGGGTACCTCATGAATTGAGTGAAGCAAACCGACTAACGCGCGTCGACTGCTGCGTTACATTACTCAACCGGCACAATAATGAAGGAATTTTAAATCGGATCATTACATGTGATGAAAAGTGGATCCTGTACGATAATCGTAAACGCTCATCGCAATGGCTGAACCCTGGTGAACCAGCAAAATCTTGCCCCAAGCGAAAATTGACTCAAAAAAAGTTACTTGTAAGCGTTTGGTGGACTAGTGCCGGTGTAGTACACTATAGCTTTCTTAAATCTGGTCAGACGATTACGGCTGATGTCTATTGTCAGCAACTGCAAACCATGATGGAAAAGCTCGCTGTTAAACAACTGAGACTTTTCAATCGCTCTACGCCACTGCTGCTTCAAGACAACGCTAGACCACACACGGCCCAACAGACGACTACCAAATTAGAGGAGCTTCAATTGGAATGTCTAAGACATCCACCGTACTCTCCGGACCTTGCTCCAACAGATTACCATTTTTTTCGAAATTTGGATAACTTCTTGCAAGGAAAAAAATTCAATTCCGATGAGGCAGTCCAAACCGCTTTCAAAGATTTCATTGATTCCCGTCCGAATGGTTTTTTTAGTAAAGGGATCAATGAACTACCTATAAGATGGCAAAAGTGTATGGATAGCAATGGTACATACTTTAATTAATAAAATATATTTTAATATGAAAAAATTGCCTTTATGTTCCTCCCATACAAAACGCCAATTTCATATGTAAGGACCTAATAGATACACCACGTCCTCATCTGGTTTTCACGTCGCCCACGACGACATAATGGAGAGAAAATTTTGTATTCAAGTGATTGCACCTGGTCACAATATTTGTGTGTCATTATAACATTTGTTAATGGAAGGAGTTTAAACATTACGTTAATTTTTTGTAATTTGATTAAACATATAAAACTGAATTTAACATGTTTTAATTCCATTAAATGATATTCTATCTCATATATTTTTCAGTGTACCTACTAATAACCAATATACGAAACCACGAACAAAACGAACGGCTTAGTTTAAAAATAAAACAATCGGCCTAGTACTTTTGTGCGCGAGTGTACCCATGCGCAAACACACCCCCTCCACTTTTCTCCAGCGTTCTTTTTATGTGACGCCACCTATACCTACCTATTTTATGAGACAAATAGGAAAATAACCAAAAAAGTTGCAGTTTTCAGGTAGTTAGAAGGACTATCCAATGAACAAATCCTCAAAAATTCAAGTATGTACCTTCAAAATTCAGAGAGATAGCGGTAACCACTTTCAGTTTTTTAGCTTACTTGCCTCAGGACATGAGGTAGATTTGAAAAAAATCTTTGGAATACACCCTTTTGCCCGATTTCGGGTTGAAACGGTTATCTTCTTTTTTTTCATTCTTTATGAAAAGATATTATATTTATTTTTTTTATCATTTTTTCTAGTGAAATATGATCACTCCCACGGGATCTTAGGTACATCACACCATGCCAAATATCAAGTCTCTAAGTTAAGCAGTTTCGAAGATACCGCGTGGCAGACATTTATAGCGATTTTACAAGGGTACTGGAGATTCCCCGGATACCTGAAATGATTATAAATTAAGTGGGTGATACTGATACCTGTGTTAGTGGTATAGGTGCATGCAGTCTTACCTTAATTTCCTTCATTTTTCTATATTCCTCGCTGATGAAGATTACAATAGTCTTTGCTTCTGCGTTTTGAAGACAAGTTGTGTCGAGGCATTATGACTTGGTAGTGATGCGTAGACCGTTTCATAATTTCTCCATTGTTTCAGATTTTCTTGAATGTCATCAGCGTATAACAGATTCATATTCAGTGGATATTTCACATCGAAGTAACTTACTAATAAATACCTACTTTAATATCACAGCTATGATAGATTGGCGTAGCAAAGTGACAAAAATATAATTAGCAAAACTCACATTTTCCAAAAACATGAATATTTAATAACCACTCCGCTTTTTTTCTGGCGGATTTGTAAATAAAATAAAATAATATTAGACGCATTTTATACGGCGAACGCGTACTGGGAAATATCTTAAATCAATATTTCGTCTCAATGTCTTTTCCATTTGTCATTAAAAAAAAATAAGTAAACATTTTGATAGTAATTCAAAATGTATAAAATCATTGTTTAGCTGACTGACTGAATCAACGGATAAACCAAACCAATGGTCATAAACACTTGAAAATTTCAGGATAGCTTTCTTTAGTAGTATTTTTTTTATTTATAGGCTGTTAAGAAATTCCTACGGAATTACGGGAAAGTTCACTAGTTCGTTTACATATGCAATACAAATATAGGGTTGTTTTGGAGGGGACAGTGACTGTTCAATTATGTAATAATGCTTCACAAATTCAAATAAGTACTTTATTTTATTCTTATAACAGACGTCTTGGACAAATTTATTTACAAAGCTCTCACATTTTCACATAGCTCCTAGGATAGCCGGGCGATCGCTCATTCCCCGTGCAAATCACTGTCGTCCACATTCACAAGGCATTTATTTACGTACCTACTTTATCCACTCATACAACGTACGTAGGTTTGACCCGCAATGATGGTCTGCTTGTTTAGTGTTCGGGCGTGTGTCGCACCGAGGTCGGAGCTTGTGCTGGGCGGCGCATCAGAAGGCGGCGCGGCGTCAGCGCGGGCCGGACCGACATGGGCCGCACTGACACGCCAGAGGGGCGCGCGGGACGCACTGACACGCCAGAGGGGCGCGCGGGCCGCACCGACACGGTAGAAGAGCGCGCGGGGCGCACCGACACGGCACCAGGGCGCGTGGGCCGCACGGTCACCACGTCGGGAGGCAACGCGCGCGCCCCCCCGCCCCCCGCACCACCCCCAGCGCGCTTCGCGAGAATCACACGCGTCATCTTCACGGGAGGGGTGGCGCTGCCCCCCTACACATACAAACACTCATTTATAATCGTTGTTGTTTGAATTTGTGCTACGCACCCGAGATCATATGATATTATGTTTGTCTGTATGTTTGTGTATGCAAATCTCCAGAATGGTTTAACCGATATAGATGGTGTTTTTAATGTATTGATCAAGATTCGGAATAACATCAATAATTGAGTGCCGTTGGACCTCATAAGATTCACGCTCTGAGTGGGGATCAGAGATGCATTCTCAAATGCGAAAGTCGTGAGTAACGTCACATTACTTTACTTTACAATTATAAAATTAAACAATAACTTTTCAAGAACAATAACTTTCTTGCAGGCACCAGGCACCAGGCACCAGGCGCCCAGTGCTTGTATCCCTATATCAGTATAATTCACGTACCCTTGCCTTCCCGCTGGTCACAGTAACGGGGCTGCCCGTCGAGCTGGAGTCTGAAATAAAGACCAACAATACACTACACACTACAGGCACGGTTATCACAACTGCTATTCATTGAATGTTATCATTGTATCATCAACATATCGAATTTAGCACTACAGGGAAAACAGCAACATATGATTCCGTTTCCTGCAGATCTCTGTCACAGGGACCATTCTGAGGGGTATGGTTTTTTTTTTACTACTAGAAGACGGGACAAGCAAGTAGCGCACCAGGGCTCTCCAATGCTCATTATACTGCATATTGAACACGCAATATTTTTATCTTCAGAATATCCAAAGAACAAAATTTTGAAGCAACAAAAGAAAACGTAGCTGGCCTGGAGGGACCAAAAATTTGTTAGATGTCCAAATGACCTAGGGTACAGTATCGTATCTAAATACCTGTCGCATTGTCGTCCGCGAATACGATGGGCATCTGCATGATGTCGGCGAGGGAGGGTGTCGTTGGGGGCGTGGGGGCGTTGGCCTTTGGGGTCATGGTGCGGCGCGCCCGGGGGGGCATCAGCGGCATCGGCGTGCCTCCAGCCGTGCGTGAAACGACTCGGCCCTCTGCATACACAGAACATTGACGAGTTTAGTAAAAGAAGTGATGTACACAGTGTTTTCTTTTAATCTCTATGGGTTTGTACACAAAAAAAAACAAATCATAACAAAAACAAATAAGTGCTTATTTTTGTGTTTGGGTGTTGTATCATATAGTATACAAAAGTATTTAAGTACCCATCTATCCATAATCTAGTTCCCATATTACAAGTTATGCTTAGTTTGGGGCTAAATGGCGCTGTGTAAAATTTATGTCCTGTAATATTTATTTATTTAGTTTCCCAAAAATTGCCAAACAAATTCCTAATTGCTAAATGTATGTAAAGTTTCATCTGATTGAGGCTAAGCTAGAAAGCTGGTACAGCCATCTGCAAGAAACCAGGGCCCCGGTTGAAAAGTTGTTTTGGAAGAGTATTGATCCGGGCTCGTAAACAGTGTTATTACTTTGTAAATTTTTTTAAATGTCTCTGTGGTCTAGTGGTACGGTACCACTGGTGTCAGATCCAGAGGTCCTGGGTTCGATCCCAGGGAGTACAATATTGTGCTTGGTTTGGTCGGTGGTAGGACTTTGTTTAACTCCACCATCTTACTTAAGTCCGTCACCATAACAACAGTACTAAAAAAAAATTGTTATGTTCCGGCATTTAGAAGTAAGATAGCCAGATCCTCAACCGGTTGAGGATTCCGGGTGAAGTGCGCTTCCACCTTCTTCGGCCTTATCATTATTACTTGAAAATCAGGTCTGATGTACTTTAAAAAGTATATAAAATAACGAGTTTCCAGTTAATTTTAAAACCAAATAAACTCTACAATAATGCATTTTCACGTTAACGTCAAATAAATTCGTTAGTCAGTAAAATTTCTTAGCACCAAACAACCAAAATGTCTACTCACCCACTATTTCTATCGATCTTGGGCTTCTGTAACAAAGAATATACAAACAATGATATAATATTTCCGAGATGAAAATAGATGTATATGTTAGAGGAGGTAAATTAATCCATGGATGACCCCCTCTGTGGTCTAGTGGTCCCGGGTTCAATCCCCAAGTTCCAGGTCCTACCCACCAAACCATGCCCTTGGTTTGGTTGGTGGTAGGACTTTATTCAAGTCCACCTGGTTACCATAACATCAGCGCCATAACAGCAATTCTAAAATTGTTGTTCCGGCATTTATAGGTAAGATAGCCAGTTCCTCAGTTTGGTGAGGATTCCGGGTGAAGGGCACAATTACAGTTGATTACAGTTATAAGTACAGTACTCACTGCGGGGTATCGGGGGCGGGGGTCACGGCGGTTGGCAGGTGGCCGTACTCGTCATCGGGGTCCAGGTCTGCAACACAACACTACATTTGAGCACTGTAGCACCTTATTTAACAAGTTTTTCAGTTTTATCTATATATATATATATATATATATATATGTATTTATATATCTTTGCAATTGTTTAAATATTATTTGTTATTATTTTTTATTATTTGGGAGCCGGTGCCCTCCGGGTTTTCAAAAATCTTGCGGGGCTTTTGATTGAGGCGACACGTGACCCAAGGGCTGGCTCTTATTTAGGCCAGCGAATTAGCATAGCTATTCAGCGTGGAAATGCAGCCAGTGTCTTGGGCACGCTTCCGTCTGGTACTGGTCTGGAACAGTTGAGTTACCTATAGGTCCTTGGGTAATCTGACTGATTTCTTTGTACACAATTAGATTAACTGTACTTTTTATTGAATCAAAAAATTTACAGATATTAATATGCGTCGGGGTCATAAAACGATCGTGCTTTCTGCCGCTTCCTTCTACAAGTTGCGTTGGGTTTCCGGTACTGTCGAACTGTCAAGACTTTGTCAGAAGTAGCTATCGTGGTCTGAAATTTTGCGATTGTAAATGCGAAAATGCATTAGTAATACTTAGAACAATTGAAGCCACTAACTAGTTAGCTTTTTTTTATCGTACGACGGGTATGTATTTAACTGATTTTGACTTTATATTTTTTATGGATTTCATTAAAGGCTAAGATGTGATTATTTGTTTCTGACATTGCTATCTAATTATTAATTGTATCAGATTTGATTATTATTTTTGTGACATTCCGCATACAAGTCTTTGTTTTTGAGATTCAATAAACTTGAAAACTTAGATGATTGGCCTTCATCTCACCTGATTTTCAAGTTATGATAAGGCCGAAGGTGGAAGCACACTTCATCCGGAATCCTAAGCTGTTTGAGGAACTGGCTATCTTACCAGCCCCCTCAGCACAGGGCGGGGATACAATTAATATAAAAACAGAGGACAAAAATTATACCCGCCCTGTAAATATCAGAACACAACAAATTTTAGAATTGTTGTTATGGCGACAGAATTAGGTAAGATAGTGGTAGCTACGCGGGCTTAAACAAAGTCCTACCACCAACCAAACCGAGCACAATACTGTACTTCCCCTGGGGATCGAACCCGGATGGCAAACCACTAGACCACGGAGGCGGTTGAAAAGAAGCTAAATTATGTATCGGTAATATTTATTTTGCTAGTTACCAATGTGATGTACGATAGAAGGCAAAGGGTGACGGCGGGCGGGCGCGGGTGTGTGCACGGCTGGGGCGGGGGTGACAGCGGGGGCAATGGCATTGGCGACGGCGGTCGTCATGTCGATGATGGGGGGCGAGGGGGGCGTTTCCTCCCCCTCCGCCGTCTCGATCGCCCAGCGGACGCACTCCTCCTGCAATGATAAAGGTAGAGGCGAAACAATGAGTTATAGTGTTCACATTTTTGAATCTATATTGTTGCTATTACTGAAGACCTGAATTGGCTATCTATTTCTATTACGTTTATTAGAGACCTTGTTTAAAAGCTGTATGTTTTCCGAATATTTATTTATTTATTGGAAAGCCAACAGCTAAGCATACAGTATAAAAACTAGTTAGATACAATGAGCTAATAATAGGTTTTCACGAGTAAAGACATAGTAGGAACAATGAATGTGAAATTTAAATCTATCCAATTTTCTATAGTACATTACACCGAGATCCCTACAATTCCTCTGAGTTAATTTGATATGGCTTTTATAAACTCGCAACTTGGTTGAGTTGCGAGTTTATAAAAGCCATATAAAAGCCAAAACAGCCTGGTTATTAGTGACATTTACATTATTATTAAATTCACTTAGTAACTAATTGAATTAAGATAAAATGTATGAAATGAGTCGCTACTTGGTTGATGGTTGAACGCGAACTGACGTGAGAAATGTGAATCGCAGTAAAACTGCCGAAGTGAGTGCTTGCAAAGCATTATGCGTTTTGCTGCGTGTTCAATATCTTGAACAGATACTATATTTTAGTATCTGTATTTATTAAGTGATGAATGTTGATTGTGGCTACCAATTTATTTATTTCGAAATGATGTATATGATTCTGCTCGCGAATGTAAATTAAATTAAATTTATTCAGTTTTTACTTTTTATCAGTTTTGTTTTAAAAGTGCATAGATATTAATCAGCTGGTTTGTTCGTTTGTTTCCATTAACTTTATTAACTCTGTTTCTATTTGTGGAGACATTTAAATGGTTCTATGTTTCCTATATTTGCCGATGGTCTTCCTAAAACAATCGATAATCGGTATTCTATAATTGACAACTGTATGAGGCTTTATTTGCTCATAATGTTTCAGTTTTACAAGATGTTAGCTATAAGCTGTTTGTTTTCCATGTAGCATAAAAAAAACCTGAATAAATAAATTCCTAAATTTATATATTTAGGTTTTTTTTTTATGTGGTATCGGTCGGTACTCACGACGAGAGCGGCGTCGAGCGCATGCTGCGGCAGGTTGAGTCGGGCTCGCATCCGCCGCGGTATGCGCAGCTGCGAGTCGGCGCCGTGCACCTCGAGCACGCGGCGCGCGCCGGCCCCCTCGCGGCGCTCGCACAGCGCGTGCGCGGCGGCGCGGTCCGCGTTGTGCGCGCGCGTGCCCACCACCAGCAGCAGCGGCAGGCGCGCGGCGCACAGCCCCTCGTCGCGACCCTCCGCCGAGCGCAGCGGCGGCGCGCACAGCACGGCGCCGCGCACGCCACCCGCCGCGGCCCCCGCGCCGCCCGCGCCGCGCGCCAGCAACATGCACAGCGCCGCGCCCGCGCCCACACCGCCCAGGATTATGGACCGGTCCCTGCACCACACTTACGTTAGCGTCTCACAACAGTCAACCAGTAGGTTAAATCTACTTGTCATTTGTCACTTTGCAAGCGATGCAGCAGTACCTAAGCATGTATTTTTAAATTCTCTATTTCTATCTTTTTTTTCTATCATTGTGCAGAATGTTATTTTATTATATTATGTCATGTATATATTATGTCATTATTGTAGTAATTAAGAATTTCTTTTTTCTCCACATCTGTACCAATCGGTATTCTATAAGTGAAAACTGTATAAGACTTTATTTGTTCATAATATTTCAGTTTACAAGATGTTAGCTTATTTATATATATTGTTAGCAAACAGCTTATGTTTGTTTTCCATGTAACAAAAAATAAAATAAAATAAAAATTTATTTTTTTACTATGGGAAGCGCTTGGCCTTCATGTCACCTGGTCACAATTTAAGGTTGAAGTTGGAGGCGCACTTCACCTGTAATCCTCAACAGTCTGAGGAACTAGCTACCTTACCTTTGAATTCCGGAAAAAAACAATTTAGAACAGATGTTTTTTTTGTTGGTTCCCAAAACTGGTTACATGACATTACCTACATAATTTACATAAATTAATCTTAATGATTCACCATGCATGCATGTTCTTTTTTAATGAAAACAGAACATGCGTAAAATCACAACTATAAAATTATTACTATTCTCTAGAAATAAAACTATGACTTAAAACTAACAGAGATAAAGAAAAGTTAAAACTTAAATTAATATAACCTAATCAGCCTCGGGAAAAGTAAGTCTCTTAAAAGAAGAGTGAGCAAGAGTGACGCGTGAAAGACGTCTACATAATTGCAATTCGATTATGGGAAGGAAAAAATTGTTGGGAGCTTATTACCAACCGTCAAGCCGCTCACCCGGCAGCGATGCCGACAGACCCTCAGACAAAGTCACTTCTGCAGAAACGCTTGTTGGCAACCATCTGGCTCATATAGAAACCACAATTCGTGCAACAAAAAGGCAATTAAAAAGATTTCCTGTATTATGGCAGATTAAAGTGAGAGATAGCTAGCCAAGTCCTACCACCAACCGTTTAAAACAACCGGGAGGTTTTTGCCATAGTCTCCAACTCTTCATATATCATCACATCAACAGCTCGCAACTATCCACTGTTGTACAAAACCGAGCGTCATACCCTGGAGGGGACTTCCTGGAGGAAGTAAGCAGTTCTGGTATTTGTCCAAATCAGTCGAAAGCAACTTCTGTCGTCCCACACTACCCTCGCTTTTGAAACTCTATGCACCCCCAGTAGAGAAAGCAAATTTATTTGCTTAAATCTAATTGGGTTCCCATTAGGATTCTTGCTCTACACAACCTCCAACTATAACTAATTGGTGTACCGCTAGGCCGATGCCGAGTGTACATGCCAATGCTGTCCATAGTACTTTTCTAGTCTAGACGAGAATAAAGTCAGTGGTTAGGATGGTATTCCGGGCATTGTGTACTTGAGTTGTCTTCTGTGCTGCATTGCCTGTTTCGCTTCTCTCTAAAAAAAGACTGTACCCAAATTCGAGCAGTTTGTCAACATGCAGCAAGTTGTCAAAAAGCGAAGTCAAGCCGATCGGCCAACTACCGACTCATCTCCATGTGTTACAAACCACCTACCTTGAAGCTAATGACCTGCTGTGTTTCGAAACTCTCCCTGATAATTAGTGCGAACGAGATGATAGCAAATATAGTAGTCTGCTTTGAAACAAGAGAAGCCACTCACCCAGCCTCGGCCAGCGCGTCAGTGAGCTGCGAGCGCAGGGCGGCGGCGGCGGCGGCGCACCATGGCTCGGGCGGCGCCGCGTCCGCCCGCGGCGCGCGCAGAACGCGCGTGTGCACCAGCGCAGCCAGCCGCCGCTCCCAGCGCGCATCCAGCGCCGGGCACCCACTGCTCACCCACACCAGCCACGGGTCTGCGGCGGCCGGCACCGGCGCCGTGCGGAGCAGCGGCGGGTCGGGCGGCGGCGGCGGCGCCCACTCCCCCGTGAGCCGCTCCGCCAGCCGCGGCACGGCGCGGCGCAGCTCGCCCACCACCTCCTCGTAGAGGCGACGCGCGGAGCGCGGCATGTGCGCCACCAGCGAACTCGTCAGCCAAGGCACGGCGCCGCCGCAAAGCCACGCCGGCGCCAGCGCACGCCGCACGCTGCCGGCCGCGGCACGCGCCTCCTCCCGCGCGCGCCACGCGCCTCCACCCCCCACCAGTCGCTGCAGTCTCAGATGGCGCAACGCGCGCAGCACGCCAGCCGCGAGCCGCGCGTGGTGCGCGCCCGGCGCCGAGGACAAGAGCCGCGCCTCCCACTCCACGTCGTCGGCGTCGTCCTCCTCGAGCTGTGGCGCGCGCGGCGCTGCCAGGTCGGGAGGCGCTGGCGGTGGACTGGGCGGTGAAGTCACGTCCAGCAGCGAACCTGGTGACAGCAGCGCTTGCGGCGCCAGTAGTGCGCGTGCGCGCCCATCCGGCGCCAGTGAGCCTCGCCCTCCCGGAAGACGCACGCGTGCGTACGAGTGCTCACCCCACACGCCACGGCGTGACCCCTGAAAAAAAATTGTATTCCTAGGAGAAACAAATACTATTTTTTTTTTGCATTCATTTGGAACTTTAGAATCACTAAGGTACATCAGTAAAACATGAGTAATTAAGTATGCATTAAACGGTATATGATAAAATATAGCTTCAAAACACATTTTGGATGACAATAAAATAAAATAAATTATTTATGACTCAGGTATAATGTTTATTTTTCGTATATTGTTTCTGTTGCTGACTGAATTTTTATGAGCAAAGTTTAGGTAGGGATCCTAAACAGGAAAATTTGTTTGTTTTATTATGTTTTTATATTCCCAAATTTGTAGTACTTTAATCCAACATCTTCCGTTGAGTGTTTTTTTTTATACAACTAGGAGACGGAACAAGAAAGTAGCACACCTGATGTTAAGTGCACTCTTGCCTATAATAATGTGTTACTGCGTAGGTCACATCCACAAAGAATATAGCCTACACGGCACTGCATTGCGCCCATTAACGAGTCATAAAAGTGTTAAGCCTCGCATGCCCATAATTTCAGGGGCAACCAAACCCTTCAAAACAGAAGCCAGCAATGCTGCGTGGCGGCTGAAATAGGTATGGTGGTAGTAGTTCCCTGGACAAGCCCTTTCACAAGGGGCTCTACTACTATTTTCTTTTGTTTTCTGTCATACCCAGCAGATGCGGCTAAATGCTCATAAATGCTATTTTAATTTGCAGCTCTTGTAAGCATGAATAAAGAAATTGTTTTATCGGTTCCACTGTGTGAGGCTCCTATGGTGTTATATACAATTGTGCATCTTCTTACTGCATTTGTGGGATGTTCACAATACATTTTCCTCTTTCACTCTCCGTCACCCATCTCAGCATTCACTCTTCTCACATGCATATCATCATTCACATAATACAATACTGTGTAATTTAGTCAGTTTTTACCCAACTGACATAATTGTCTAACGAAAATGTCCCAATATAAATAAGATGAAGTGTCATAGTTGTGTGGGGTGAACTCACATGTTCCAGTGTGTGAACGTAGGCTACCAACCGCTCATGCAGTGAGCTTGTGTCTCTGCGCGCCTCCGCATTCTGTTAGACACACCATTGTAGCTGTCATTATATGTACAGAATAGCTTATTTTCAGTCCAAAACAATTATTACATAGAAAAGGAAGTCTTAACTACTAAATAAAATTAAGAATATGAATAATGGGTGTTTGTAAGGGTTGCACAACAGTAGTAGACTAAACGTCTTGCACATACAGGAGGAAGCACAGGGTGCTTCCTCCTGTATGCCCTTAGCAGACACATCATTTGTGTTGGGACCAGATACATCTGAACAGACTCGGAATATATGACTGTAATGAATAAGAAGTTCATGGAATGGGTATGGATGAAGGTATTATGCAGAGGGGTTATAGTCATGTTGCAAGAAAATTATGGATCTAGAATAGTAAGTGGAAGGCTACAGTACAAGGATATAGGAAGACCGAAAAAGAGATGAATGGTTTGTGTAAGAAAGGACATACATGTGAAGTACCTAGTAGGTACCAACCAACCCTACCTCATGGGCTTCAGTGGGACGCCTGTACACAGCAGCCATCGTGCTCTCCAAAATCAAAGGCTTCACTGATAGGCAGCAAATTTTAAATAACACAGGCGGCGGCAAAGGATCAGCGAACTACCCAACCCAACGGTGAACGATCCTGTTTCAGTAAGCACAGTAGGTACCTATGTAAATTAGCACCTTCGATGGTTTGCTGCTTGTCTGAAATAATTATCAGAACTACATACTGCTATGGCTGATGCATGTTTATTTTTTTTAAGGCAATCGCTAACATAACCATAACATTGCTCTAAGTTTGTTTTGTTTTGATTTGAATTGATCATTGAAGTGCTGCCACCAGCTGATTGTAATTTTCCCCGGACTACTCACGAAATTTCCCAAAATCTCTACTTTCCAAATGATTTTTCCCTAAACATTTATTCTAGGAATTAAAAACAAAAAGGTGAATTAATAAGTATTAAACTACAAACTTTATATTTATATCTAAAATGCATCCAATGTTTCAGGTTCCAAATCCAGTTAGATTCAGTGTTTTTTTAATTTCATAATATGATTCGTAATATTTTTCACTATCGTGTCTTTTTTTTATTGTACGATGGGGATATGCTTAGCCTTCATCACACCCGGATTTTAAAGTTATGATAAGGCCGAAGGTGGAAACACACTTCACCCGAAATTCTCCACCAGCTGAAGAACTGGCTACCTATTTATCTTACCTCTAAATTTTTTTTTTTTTATTTATTTATTATTATTTATTTATTTATTATTATTAACAACTACCGTGGCAGGCACAGACATATCTAATTATTTTTTGTATTTAAGTAAGCAACGCATTAAAGTATAAGAATAAGAATAAAGAATATTTATTTCAATAGAAATACCTACTACCTATATAATATTACATAGTACATTTAGTTCTTGATACGGTATTTACACGAGGTATAATGCGATTTTCATCGAGACCCAAACTAGGCGTGTGATGCCTGTGTCTTGGGGCTCTGGAATTCGATTTTGTTACTGATGATTTGTATTATACTCATTTACAGAGGCAGATAATTTTACATATAATATTTATACAAAAAGGTAGTTAAGTAAGTTAACTAAGATGTGATCCTAATTATTGTTAAACTGTTACTTATTTTAGAAAATTTAAGATAAAAACAAAGAGCTTAAACATTAGCAATTATAATAATAATAAGCTAAATATAGGCGTGTGGTAGTGTTGGTGTGAAGTGTTAGGTGTGGGAGGTGTAATGTGTGTAAGTGTGTGTGTGTGTTCAGAAGTTGATTAGTCTACTTTAACCATGAGATTTTCTGCTTCATCGTAAGATAGTTTTAAGAGCCACTCTTTTACGGTTTTCTTACAGATGTAAGGGGAGCTGTGTTTGATGTCACATATTTTACAAACAGTGTTATATATTCTAGGGAGTGAGTAACTTGGGCTACGTCGGGCTATTTCAGATTCAAGACTCGGTTTAGGAATTCTAAAGGTGCGTCTGCACATGATATCATTCAAGTCTAGTCTTAACCTGAGGGACTTATGTATTTTGACAGTCGCACTTAAAACAAAAAGATGACGAACCCTGAGAACGTTGAATTCTTCATAGAGGCTCTCCGTAGGAAATCGGAAGGGTTTGTTAAGCATAACTTTTATGAGAGCTCTTTGGGCTCTCTCAACTTGAATTATATGACTTTTCCCAGCGCTGCCCCAAACTGAAATACAGTATTGTATAATTGATTGACACAATGACGTGTAAACCATTTTTAAAATGTCAATCGGAGAACAGTCCCTAAGCTGTTTTATAATGAATATAAGTCTTCTAACTCGCCCTGCCAGTTCTGATAGGTGTTTTTTGTAGTTAAGGTTCTCGTCTAACGTTACTCCTAGGTATTTTATGGTGGCAGTGCGACCTATATTACTACATAAGCAATTAACAACGGGGGAATCAAAAGAACAAGTATGAAGCTTTAGGGATAAATCCTGTGGAGGGCTAGATATCACAGTCTTTGAAAATGCAATAAACTTTGTCTTTGAGGAATTTAGTGTCAGAAGATTCAAATCTAACGATCTAGCTACTTTAGATAGTCCCTTTTCAGCAAATATTTGTGCCTTTTCCCAAGTGGGACCATTAAAAACAATAGCGGTATCATCCGCATACGCTATTACTTCTGCATTTTCTAGGGGCATTAGGAGGATGTCATTCATATACAGGGTAAATAAAGTAGGACCGAGAATGCTACCCTGTGGTACGCCAAAGTTTATAGGAAGCTGCATACTAAGGTCAGAATTGATTTTGATGCACTGTTTCCGATTTTCAAGGTAGCTCTGAAACCAATTAAGAGCAATTCCTCTAATGCCGGACGACTCGAGTTTCTTTAGTAGTAGACCAACCGAAACCGTGTCGAACGCCTTAGCTAGGTCTAGGAACACGCCGATACATCGTTCTCCATCGTCAACTTTCGAAGCAACATGGTTGACCAACAGCGTGACAGCGTCTTCAGTTGATCTACCCTTTCTGAAGCCAAACTGACGATCCGATATAATTTTATGCTTCTCAAGAAAAGGAACTGAAATGCTGGAACACAACATTTTTTAAGAATTGTTGTTGGCGACGGACATATGTAAGATGTAGGTAACAAGCCAGGCGGACTTAAACAAAATCCTACCACCAAACCAACCAAGCACAATATTGTACTCTGCGTCTGTCGGGGTAAATGAAACAGAAGACTTGTAATTCACTTTTACGCTGTACCTTACCAGCATCAAATTTAGAGATGTTTCACTATATAATCGGTTCCTCAGCTTATTTTTACTAATAAAACATCTTATAATATTATACCACTAAGGTGGCAAACAGGCATACGACCCACCTAATGGAACATATAGAACATATTCCGGAGTTAAAACAAAGCAGCTCGTATTTGACATCTCTGTTCCGCATATTATTTTTTCCTAGACATAGGCAGGCACTCCAGACACTTACATTTGCATGCCAACTTACTAAGGGTACGTTCCGTTACCAGCCACTTTTGCCCACGACCGCGACGCCACCATTACCATTACATTCCGCGATCGTCGCAGTTGAAGCCGCTCATCGACTTCAAACGGAACGGTTCGTGGTCGTCGTGAACCAAGAAGAAGGGAATAACAAAACATACAGCGGGAACGCGTCGCGTCCGCCTAACGTATAAACAAAGAATAATTCGTAACCTACGACAAATGCAAACAGCTAATCCTAACTATATCCAAAAGTTGGTACCTACCTAATTGCCTAGTACCTATGTATGCCTGATCTTTCCGTCGATATACAGTGCGCCGTAACCGAAATCCATCGGAATCAGAACGTTCGAGCAGTGGTTGGAGGGAAGCCTTGAAGTTGCAGGAAATAAGAAAACGAGAACTTTGTCGGCACATTACCACGTACAGTCTTATTGCCCTGTGCGGACAATGATTATAAAAATAATTTTAGACTGGAACCAATTGAATACACTTTTTACCCATACCTACCTACTCATAATATACGGAGTCAGGTAGCCCTCGCCTTACCTTTACACACAAGTTTTAACTTGGTAAGAGCACGGAACTCCCAACGAATGTTGCCTCTAGGTTTTATATTTGTAAATACAGACTTTGTCTAGCTAGGAGATCACTGAAATTTGTAACTGTGATACCTACTAAACTAGTGAGTCCTAGCTATATGTAATAGAATGTTTAGTTCTTAGTTATGGAAATCAAACAGCATTGTTTTGGTTTATTTAATAAGTTTTTTACTTGGTACATAGTTAAGTTTTACTGTGATAAAAATAAAACATTCATAGTAAATACCTATTGTTATTAATTTATAAACAGTCGAGGTCATCCTTGCGATACTTGCTTGTGATCATTTATAATTATCTAAGCACTATGACAGTACTATCCCATTAGAACAAAAAATGAAGTGGAAATAATTGTGATTTTGTTAAATATACATAATCATGAGAAATTATCTGAATTTGAAAATTATGTTTTTCATGATTTGCATTTCGCGATCTTTTCACTCACTTCAGTTGTCATTGCCACTAGACGCCCGCGCCGACCCATCTCGCACCGCGGGCGTTGTGGGCTCGTCGCAGTCGACGTCGGTGACGTCACAGTGATGTGTCTTGGGCTCGACCGCGGCGATCGCGGGTACAAACGGAACGGCAAAATGGGCGACCGCTGTGCCGTTAAGGGCCCCTAGTTTCTAGTCTACCTACCTACTATGGTAGTAGAATGTAAAGGAAACTAGAGAACTTCTACCACAGGTTTAATACAAATATTTATGAAAGAAGTTAAGTTACAAAAAATAGAAATGAAGTTAGTAATAAAAATGAGTAAAAGATTAATTTACCACGACTAGCAAAGGAAGGCACATAAATTATTAGGGACGTGGTTCAACCTAAAGAGTTTTCGTTTCCGCTTCGTAGCTCCGTACTTCCCTGTGTAATGATGATGATGGGTTGCCCTCAGGAAACGCGAGAGCATCCAGGAAGCACAGCCACAATGATTTTTGAGCTTGTGCTAGTGCGCAACAAGGTTAATCCGGGTCAATTTAGCCCGACGTCCGCACCGACGGGTTAAAGCCGCGTACTTCGCGGGTAGGTAGGTAGGGTACTCCGTGCATCAGGACTCTATGACAGAGTTGTACTCAAGAGTTCTATGACAGTCTCAGAGGATGACATGCCAGGAGTAAGCGCTTCCTTCGAGACTGTTTTGGTTATGACGCTCGGAGTTGCAGCCTGGGTCCCACAAAGCAGGGGCGCCGGTCTCGCCTCGCTTGGGTTTAGCACTTCCAAAGTAGGCGTTGTTCCCTTGCTTGGTGCCATCATAGACAGTGCCCTGCCAGGGTTCAAAGCCTCCATGGAGCCAGACGTACCCCTGCTCAGCGTTGCCGAAGCCCCGGCCCTGTGGGACTCTGGCGCTTTAGGAACGTGGTAGGAGTGTTGTGGCGCGCTGAGCGCAGCCTTTGAAGTTGACAACTTGTCCGTCAAAGGGCGAAGCACTGGAGAAAGGAGTCACGTCCGAAGACGCAACCCCTTGAATGGTTCGTTTTTGTTTTCTTGAGTTTTGCATGGTACTGGGGGGTTTTATATGTCGTCTATGGAGAGCTCCACCCGCCACGGAGTCCTCAACGGGGACGTTGTACGTCAGATTGGCCTGCGCACATCCACCAGAGTTACTCCATAGATTTAGGTCCCCGCCCTGTAAGAGTAGCGAGACTTCACGCCGCGAATGATTCCAGGGTTGCCACGGTGAACCAAACCGTCTAGTAATATGTCCCCGGGTCCCACGCTGCGCTGCCTGCCATCCGCTAGTTAGGGAACCTCGCCATGCGGCCCCCTGATAGGGCGCAACAGCCGATTGAGCATAGATGGCTAGTCTATGACCGCCCGTGTGTAGAGAAATTGGGACCAAAGAGACGTTTTGAAGGCAGACAGATGTCTAGGATGTTTAAATCATTAGACAACTACCATCTCAGCCCCCAGTATTCCCTCTTCCCCTTGTACGGGTTCCTGCGCACGGCACAAACACGCAGGAGGTCATTACTGTCCACCATCGATACGTCATCAGTCGATGATGAACCCATCGGGACATGACCTCTCCATCCCGACAGAAGTCGTCCTGTGATAATCACCATGCTTAGCAGACAGATTGGTGCTCACAGTGAAAGTTTAGTTACAAAGAAAAAAGCTGCTGCCTTTTTGGTTGACTTAACGACATCGGTGGGCTGGAGGTGTAAATTTTTAAATGTGGTTTTTACTACTAAGGCAACAGTTTTGAGTGCACTTTGTTTCATATAAGGAACCTAAGGATATTACAATAAGTTAGCACCAAGAGATAGCCATCTCTTGTTGCTAACTTATTGTAACTTGAGGCTTCGAACACTCAGGTGAATAAACAGAGTTCGAGAAAAAAAAGTTCTTGTAAGTTATGTAAGGTGTAATGAAAGCACACTTTTATCATTTGTTTATAGTGATTCGCCTACCGTTGTCAGATCCAGAGGTTCCGAGTTCGATTCCCAGAGGGAGTACAATATTGTGCTTGTTTTGGTTGGTGACTTTGGTTTTATTTGAGAAATCACGGTTCTTCCCGACCGTCAACCTGGGTGAACCGTGGAAAGTATTTTTTTACAACGGCTCACTCATCTCCGTCACCAACGAGACATCACGAGATCTCAGTTCGGGGCGAACTACTAGTTAGCACCTAGGACAGAATTAAATCTTTGTTTAAAATGTTTGGGTGAGTATTTTATCTTCACTTCCTAGTACCTATAGAATATACAGTGTTGTGCTTGATAAAAACCTGAGTAAGTACCTCCAAAAGATTAATCCTGATATATTGGTGTCCGTTATGGTAGCGTACCTACACAATAGAATTCACGTTCGTGGTTATGCCTAAAAACTCTGCGTAAATAGAGCATAATGAGTGCAAAAATAACCACGAACGTGAATTCGATTATGTGTACCTACGCTACCATAACGGACATTATATTGAGAGGTTCTTTATACCTAGGTACCTAGTTTCTCCAGATTGCACCTTTTAGCTGTGGTGGTAGATTTGTCCAGATCTGATACCTAGTTTACTGTACACTTGGCACTCAGATCAAATAAAATACTTGTTTGATCAACATTTTATTCAGAAATTATTTTAGTAGGTACCTACCTAGTTATTATTTTATTATGGTTATAATTATTCGCTTATTTTAAGGATTTGTTGAAGACATCTTGATAGTGCATTTTGTTTTGAAGCATATCATTCTCATTCATTTGTAGCTTCAGAGGTGGTATCAGGGCTGCTGCCACGGATCTACAACAAAAACTTCGTCTCAATTTTATAAGCATAATTATGCTACCTATTGTAATATACAAAACCTGGTAGTTACCAATAAGCTGGATAAACATAATTATGATAAAATGGTATTTTAATATGTAGGTATGTATGTAGCTATGTAGGTGATAATCATGAGTAAGTTGTTAAAAGTTTCTCTTTTAAATCTTATTGAGTAGGTATATTTTTTTACTAATTTATTTTATTATTGATCGAGTGAGCGCAGCGAACGAGATCTCCGATTTCCAGAAATCCGGCGCTGATGCATGACGGCATTACTCTAAAACAATGTGATTTTAATAAAATTTTAACTGTAAAGAGACAACATAAATAGGAATTAATTGTCGCAGAAGATTTTAATAGGGGTCGTTTTTTAGCATGGGGGCGCGTTAGAGCGCTTGGTATTTCATATATAGGATACAATGTCGTAGGGTTTGACTTCAAAATTCACTAAGTATTAGTTTTTTTGTTTTTTTACTGAAACGACCCTTGACTTTTTTATATTATGATATTAAGGGTTGTAAAAAGGGTAAGTAAATAATATTAAATGCCTTATAACAGCAGATTTCAAAATTAGTTTATTGTTGCCTTTATAGGGGTGGTTTTAAAGAAAAGGGTTGCAAAGGATCGTCAGGTCTTGCAAGATAATGACTTATCTACCTATTGTTTTTTTAAAACTGACATTTATTTATTATTTCATTCAATTGGATTGAAAGCAATGTAGGATCTCTTTACCCAAAGCTCCATGCACTACTTTTGCTATGTCTTGCAAGTGGTTTGACTGTGCACATCCCACATCAACACAGTAATGTCCACCAAAGATTAGAAAGAACTTCCTGTGGTAAGGTGTCTAAGTCTAAGGGTGTATTTGGCTATAATCACCACTCTTGGCAGACAGATTGCTATTCAAATTTAGTTTTGTTTATACAAAATAAAGAAAGTGCTGCCTTTTTGGTGATACCTCTTGGTCTTGGAGGGGAATATATTTAAACCACGACTACCACGGCAACGGTTTTGAGATCACTTTTCGAATAACATATTCAACCTTTTCATAATAGAAAGAGGTGATTTATTCACTTATAGTATTCTGCCCAACCATTTTGACGTCATCGGTCAGTATTATTTTTTTTAATTGTACTATGGGGATGCACTTGGTCTCATCTCACCTGGTTACAAGTTGAGATAAGGCCGAAGTTGGAGGCGAACTTTACTCGGAATCCTCAACAAACGAGAACTGGCGATCTTACCTCTAAATGCCGGAACACAACAATTTCAGAATTGTTATTATGGCGACAGAATTAGGTAAGATGGTGGAAGCCAACCAAACCAAACACAACATATTGTACTCCCTATGGGGATCGAACCCGGGACCTCTCGATCTGAAATCGGTGGGCTGAACCATTAGACCACAGAGGTAAAAAAAAAATTTTTCTTTGCATAAAATGAGAGCTAGCAACGTGAGTGTCTTGAACACTCCGGTGAATAAAGAGAGAATGTTAAAATGTGTGTTTACTCAAGCACACATTTATCGCAGTGTTATTAACTTTATTTTTGTGAGATAATCTCCGTGGTTAAATACCTTACATAAACAAGACATCATGAGATCTCAGTTCAAGGCGAACTGTTTAAGTATACAAGTTAGTTTGTGAGTCTATTTATCAATTTTTATTATAGTTTATAAGAAGTTTTACTTCAATCACTTGTTCGGTGCTGCACGCGCAGTCTTATTTAACATACATACAAGTTTTATAGTAATGGTTCCTATTAGATAAGATAGATATAGAATAGCACAGCACCTGCCCTCATCGTTCAGGAAGTTGAAAGTGGAGCATGCATGTTCTGTGGTCAGGATTTCTATGTTCAGGTTGTTGGCCCTTGCCGCTTTAAATACGGTGTTGAACTTCGACCGTTCATTGGATTCTAATCCAATCACCTAGAAAGAAAACAAAAACGGAATTTTATAAAATTTATAGGGAGGAAGGTAATTGGGTATGATACCAACTACTAAATGGAGGGTTATGATTTTGATATATAATACCCATGTATAGACATAGACATTCATTTATTTACTATTATAACACAAATACACAAACATAACAGAATGAAATTGTCAAACAGAAAAACAAGAGTAGGTAATAAGTGAATACAGTTTGTGCTGTGTGCTACAGCAGCAAATGGGACACAACACAACATTATGCCTCACTGTAACACAGATCAGCGCTGATATTCTGTTGTGACCCAGCCCAGTCAATGTACCCAAGTATGTTTATCTGTTGAGGTAACTTGTAAACGCTACTAATCATAATTTCACAAATGAGATAGGTACTTATCTTTGTAAGCATCTGGATTGTCTGCTAGTTAAGTACCTATAGTTTATGCACGGCAAGTTATGTTCAAACTTGGATGCAATATAAGCAGAATAAAACAATTGAAAAATAAAATATATACATAGTAATCTATGTTTTATCCTATGAAACATTTATAATAATAATAATAATGATAAGTCATTTCAGAAATTTGATTTCCATAACCGAACATAAAAAAGAATAAAAGACACAATACTGTAAAATACTAAATATTAAATATAATAAAATAAAAATACTTAATGCCTGTAGTTATTATACTCATTACTCACAAGCAGATCAATCTTGGGTTGCAGTAATTTGAATAAGCCAAGTGATTCTTTTGTTATTTCATCTGAATCTGTCACTTGCCATGACAATACTGTCCTAAAATAAGGGAAAAAAAATTAATTACAGCCTAACAAAAATGTAATTACCTACATACACATTAAGAATGATTCATGCCTAGTTGGAATGTACCTACTGTTACTGTGTCCGTCCCTACTAATGATAAATAAATAGTTAAGTACCTGGAAAATATAGCCATGGGACCAAGCACTGTGAGACCATTGTTGAGGCGAAAACCATACTGCAATTCAAAGCAAACACAGGCTTGGAATTGTGTAGGAGGAAATACTAATACAATAATAAACAAATAGTAAATACAAAGGTTACTGTGGGATCCCGTAGTAGCTAGTAGTACTGAATAATTGTTGTCTAACTGGTAAATAAGGCTCTTGAACCTTTTATTACCTACCCAACCTTAAACCTAAAGGTTCAAGTCCCTTATTACTTTTTAGATGGTAAGCTACAGTAATAGGTTAAACACTTACAGTAGCATAGGAGTCAATCATGAGGCCCGAGTCGTTTTCTTGGTTTAAAACTCGGACAGTGGTTTTTCCTTCGCCCTCGTAGGCTGCCTTGCAGCGCAAGAAACTACGAACAAATTTAATTATTACAAAACAAGATAAAAATGTACATCACCTTGCTTAGTACGAGTTGTGATTGTGATAATCGATATGTTGGTACTACAGTAGCTAACCTCCACATTGGTAGTCTTTTTAGAGAGAAAACCCCATTCCTAGGCTTCGCGATGCTATGAAACATTTTATGTAGGGGTAAGTTATTAGGTGGGTAGCGATAGCGATTATTTTATCTCTAGTTATTTTTAGGTTACTGACTGTTGTTTTGTTTTGTTTATGAAATTTGATGAAAATCGTGAAAATGAAAACCAAAGAGTAAATAACCAAAACAAATGTGTACGATACAATACAACCGAATGACTATTGTATTGTAATCATAGCGTTAGCTATGTTCCTATTAGTCTATGATTGTATTTAACTACATATTTACTTTCCTAACATTATATAATAAGGATTAGGTTTCATATTTATAAGTTCAGTACCTACTTTTTAATTTTTCATATGCAATAGAAGGCAAATCCTTAGTGATCACTCAATACTCTTTTGTGTCACTCAGTCTGGAGTCAGAGCAAAAGCCCTCACATCTACATACAAGTTTTCACTTAGTTAGAGCGAGGAACTCCCAACACATATGCCTACTTAAAACTATAGTGAATCCTACTTACATTAGCATGTTTAGTACTAAGTCTAATTGTTTTATGTTTTTACTGGAAATTGAAGTAAACAAATTGAAATATAACGCAGAGCCTAAACCGCTGGTCGTACATACTTGAAATTTGGAGGGTATGTTTGCCTTGGTGTGTAGGCGTCCGTTAATAAAGGAATTTTGAATATCTGCTTCCCAAGGGGTACAAAATGGCGTTCAAAGTTCAAAGTGAAATATCTCCGAAACCGTACATGATAGACGTTTGAAAATTCGTTTGAAGATTACCCATATAAAAAAAGCAATGGCACAGGGTTTTTTAGAATACATTTTCACTGAACTTCTTACTTAACTGGGAGTTCCTGACTTCTATGCTGCCATGAGAAGTCAGATAGCGGGCTTTTGGAATAGGATAAGCCGCTCCAACAATGCCATTTTGAGTGCTGTCTCGGACAATCTGGCTAATCCAATCTTTAAATATCGGACTTCGGCACACTTCACCGAGAACAAAAAGTGACTGAGGTACCTACATTACGTGGTTAGGTAGCTATCTAAATACTTGAGTATATTTATTATATATTTATTGTGTTTTTTGAATTTAATATTTTGTGATATGGGTACCATGCTTGAAATAAACCAATTTTATTCTATTTATCATTTATTTTTAACAAGAATGCTTTTAGATTCAGAGAATGTGGTTCCACCCTAGTTACATTCACTAAAAACAGGATAAGTGCTCATGCTCAGTCTCAAGGATCTATTTGATTACTATACATTTTTAAAATAATGTGTTCTTGTCGCGAAATTTTAAAGAATAACAAAGAATTTAACCTATGACTCCTAAGGTACTATGTCTTATCCTATATCTCTATCCGTACTATGACTTATTTACTTCATGGTGTCTTTGGCCATATTAACCAGCTGAGCTGATAAATTTTGTGAAAGCGACTTTGCTAATAGTATGCATCGACGAAATTTTGCATATTTGTGTTTAATTATTACTGCATTTGTTCAGTTTGGCACCTTGTTACACATTCGCTCGACATAGGAATAGATGACTTGCATACCTAACTAGAGCGGCTCATGGAAACGAACCAGCACGAGTTGCAGCCTCAGCATTTGCGCCCCGTGCCCCGCGCCCCTGTGCCCCACAAGCATCGGTCACCGGACGCCTCACGATGGCTTCGGCCACAATTCTATTCTGGACTCTAGCATCGACCAGACCCAGATAATTTTAATTGTAATTTAAATGTAATTTTTCCTTAATTAAATTTAGTCTTAAAATAAAGCATTTTTTTAAAAAGGACCCTTCGGCTCCACTTCATAATTACTTACTATATGTCTTCGGAATAACAAGAACAAGCCGAACAGCTGATTTTATTTACGTTCATTATGTTCAAATTAATTCATGAAAGATTAAATGAATATTAGAATGAATAAAATGTTGATGTTTCGCACGTGTCCTTAGAACAGCTCGACGAAAGTTTTTATCGACACTGGCAGATGGTAAACCCAATTGCCATAAAAAAAAAAAGTTTTCATCAAATCAAAACATAAACAAACATTGCCAAATTTGTTTGCGCATGATTTTACGCATTGCGCAATTCTAACGTGCGTGCTACTTTATTTATTAGAATAAATCGATAATTTATTGATATGTGCTTGCTATTTATGTATAATCCAAGAATAATACTGGAGACTACTAATTTAATTAGAAGATAAAGTAATAGTAATTGTTTAGGGTAGACGTGTAGTGTGTGAAATAATAATTGATCTGCTCTACTAAATACGTAAATAAACCAAAATAGCATGACGTAATGTACCTACCTACCTAAATGTTACTATTTATTGATGTCCAACTTTTTCTCTACCAATGCCCGTTTAGTAAAATGAAAGCAATAAACGGTGGTCATGATCGGTTTGGAGATGCATATCACGTAGACCTGTGGGAGTGGGCGCGGCGGCGCTGGATGGTGGGCGGCGTGCTAGCGGCGCTAGCGCTGGCCGTGCTAGCGCCGGCCGCGGGAGCCGACGGAGGCAAACATGCATGATAGCACTAGCTCATACCGTCACTCAACGCACTACCTACCACAAACAACCCATCTAATCTACCGATAGGGTACCTATTTTGTTATTTGTATAATGCTCAGGTTCTCTACCTATAGTTTTCAAACTTTAATCAAGACCTAGATAACAAGAGTATGAATAATGTAAGCCAAGCTGCCTAGATTTATCCCTATCCTATCTAACTTAGCCAATCAGGTAAAATGTTGGTATGACTTGAGAAGGCCCAATATTTATGTTGATCATGAAGATCAAGTTAATTCTAGTTGAACCATAGTTTGTTGTTCATATATTAACTGCCACTGTGCTGTAGTGAATCACCCACTGGAATCAGACCCAGAGGTCCAATCCCAAGGAAGTAAGACTTTGTTTTAGTCCACCTGACTAGCTACTACCATCTTACCTAAGTCCATAACAAAAATTCGAAATTTTTGCGTTCCGGCATTTAGCTTCATAGAGGTGAGATAGCCAGTTCCTCAGTCTGTAGAGAGTTCTGGGAGAAGTGCACTTCCACCTTTGGCGTTATCATAACTTGACACCAGATGAAATTGACTGCTTCCACATCATACATAGGTTTAATAATAACAAAATGACATATCTGATTTTAAAGTTAAATTTGAAAAATCAGTAGGCTGTTGCTGCTTTGCTTTTTGTAAAAACTCAATAAAATAAAAAATATATATACTTATATGGAGTGTTTGCATGGAAAAATTCTATGGCTTATACCTAGGTAAATTATTTTGATAACACCTACGTTACATATATATACGTTACACTACGTTTTAGAAAAAGTTAAGCACTGCAAACCTAGATTATCCCTATCCAATCATACCTGTAAAACTATTTTCTATTGGATGTGAATGTGACTTTTTGAAATGATCAAAAAATTGGTTAGGTATGTTTGTATTGGAGAGTGGTACTATTGGGCCTTCTTAAGTATCTAGCTAGGAACCTACCAGAATTGAATGGGATCCAAATACCTAACTAGGTACCATCTATCCATCGAGGTTTTACCATCTTGAGATCATCCACTCTCCTTAGCAGCATCACTTAGATGTGAGCCAAGGTATTTCACTTTAGATGTTTTTAGTAAAATGCTTTACTAAGTTCATTTCCTATTCAAATAGTTTTTTTTAAATTGTGTTCTAATCACCTTGATATCTGCATTCTACGCTTGCCAGCCAAACTCGTCTTGTCTTGGGATGTTAGTTAAAATTTGTTTTGAATAATAAATATTGTTCAAAAGTAACCTATATTCTCTGAATATATCATTCTCAAATAACTATGATTATGATAATCCTTCGTCACAACTAGTTTTTACTGTTTTCTACAGTCATAATGTACAGATCACTAAACATTGAGCATATTTTTGTACTGGGTTAATTGTTTTTAGCAAGGGTTCAATAAGGGAACTATTGAACCTCTCAATCAAGTTTCAGTAGAAACATACAAAAAACTGCAGGTTGTCAACAAAAATGTTATATATAAAAACCCGCGACGAGACTCACACCCATATCTTTCCTTAAGCCGGAAAAACTCTAAACAATTAAGCGACGAGGGTCCTGACGCAAATTCCGAACTCAGCTTAAGCGCTGATTAATGCCATCTAGCAGATATTAACTGGACTATGTGAATCTGGCCTTAGTGTCTGAAGATACGAACAAAATCACTAGCGTGAAATGTCGTTTTTGCTTTTTTTATCTCCTCAATTAGTTTTGTTTGGCTAACTAGGCCCACTCTCCCTTCCATCGTAGTTTGTCGTTCATTTCTAAAGGGCATGTCTAATTCCAAGTTTTTTTTATTCACTTAAAAGGACCAAAATAAGTCATTAATTCAATAATATTTGAAATGTTTCTTATATTACCCTTAAATGAATACCTAAACTTACCTACCTTTGAAGTATCTAATGTGTGAGCGTGGGATCGTTTGGTGGAACAGGTCCGCTGCGCGCGCAATACGTGCGGTACGTCCCACTCGGGTATATCTACTGGGCGGCGGGGAGGCGTGGCGGGGGCGCGTGCGGGGCGGGGCGCCGCGTGCTCGCCGTCAGCTGTGCGCACGCTGCGCTCGTGGCGCCCGCGCTCGCCGTGCTTCTGCTTGCATCCACCGGCAGCGCCGAACTGCACCGCTCGCTGGTGCAAGGGTGCGTGTGTGTAGCGTTGACGTCACGTGACCGTGGCGGGTAGCAGTGTGCAGTCACGTGACCGTGGCGGGTAGCAGTGTGCTGTCACGTGACCGTGGCGGGTGTTGTTGCAGGGTGCTGGCGTCGTCGCTCGGTGGCGGCTGCCACTGGCTTTCGCTGGCGCTGTGCGCAGACGCAGCGGCGCCTCAGCTAGCGGCCGCTGGCTACTTGGTGTCGCTGCTTACCACACCTCTGGCAATGCTCCTACTGGTAGGTTATTTGATTTTATTTTTGATAGTCATACCAATTGTATGATCAGCTCACTTGAGACTCTTGAGAGCAAGCAGGTGAAGATAATAATATAATGAATAATAATAATTACTTTCGTTAAATCGTGATGAATTTCCGGAAATCCTTTTCTTTTGCACCCATACACATACATGTACGAAAAGAAGCTGCTATTTTGTGCGCGTTATACAGTGCGGGCGCGCGGTCGTGCCGGGCGCGGGCGCTGGCGCTGGCGGCGCGTGCCTGCTGGCGCTGGGTGCGTTCGGTGCGGGCGCGGTGGCGGCGCGGCGCCTCGGCCCGCCCAGCCCCCCGGCGGCGGGCGAGCGCGCGGCTCGGCTGTGCGCGCTGGCGCTGCTCTACATGCAGTGCTGCGACGCGCTGGCAGCGCGCGGCGCCGTCCGCCTCCAGGATCTATTTGCGGTGCTGCTTCTCGGTGAGTCCGCCACACTGCCACACTGTCCGCAACCGCTTTAAATCGCACACATTGTTTTTCTTTCATCCTGACCCAGAACTATATCTGTGCAACATGTCAGCTTAATCCGATCTGCAGGTTTGCGTGAAGAAGGAATAAACATATGTACCTACCTATCTTTACAATCTTACCGCTTTTATGGTATTAGTGTGACAACAGTAAAGAAAATTACAGGTAAAGTAAAAAGTTCTTAAATTAATGATACTCTGTGAATGAAACTGTTAAATATATATTTTTTGATAATGAAACGCCTACAACTAACAAGCCTCACAGCTCAGTTGGTAGTAGCTCTGCCTTCTGCGCTGTAGGTTGTGGGTTCGATTCCCACTCAGGACAAACATTTATGTGATGAATATAGATGTTTTTTCTGTGTTTGGGTGTTGTATTGTATGATAAGTATGTATTTACAAAAAAAAAAAAGTAATTATGTATTCTATCCGTAATCTAGTTCCCATATTACAAGTTATGCTTAGTTTGGGACTAGATGGCGCTGTGTGAAATTAGTGTCCTGTAATATTTCTGTAATATTTAACTGTACTGGGCGTACAATTATAATTCTATTCTATTTAATTTAAATGAAGAAAATGACAATTTGTTATAATTTATTAAATCTAAAGTAATATCAAATAAATTTCTCAACTTACATTATATTTTAGTAAATGGTTATATTCATGAATAGGTGTGGGTACCTAGTTTTCTCTATAATCAAGGTATTCCCTGATCGAATAACTATGTAAACATAAAAAATCGTATTAACAGAACTGAGCTGGCTGGCAATGAGTGCAGGCGCGTGCTGGGGCTACGCGTGCGCCGGCGTGTTGGCGCCGAGTGACGCGCGCACCGTTGCCCTCTGCGCGCTGCCCAAGGGGGCACTACAAGGTCGGTGTCTATGTAATGTACCGTGTGGGTATCATCGCCCGCTGCAAGGTCGGTGTCTATGTAATGTACCGTGTGGGTATCATCGCCTGCTGCATGGTCGGTGTCTATGTAATGTATCGTATGGGTATCGTCGCCTGCTGCAAGGTCGGTGTCTATGTAATGTATCGTGTGGGCGCCATCGCCCGCTGCAAGGTCGGTGTCTATGTAATGTACCGTGTGGGTATCATCGCCTGCTGCATGGTCGGTGTCTATGTAATGTATCGTGTGGGTACTGTAACCTGCTGCAAGGTTGGTGTCTATGTAATGTATCGCGTGGGTACCATCGCCTGCTGCATGGTCGGTGTCTATGTAATGTATCGTGTGGGTACCGTAACCTGCTGCAAGGTCGGTGTCTATGTAATGTATCGTGTGGGTACCGTAACCTGCTGCAAGGTTGGTGTCTATGTAATGTATCGCGTGGGTACCATCGCCTGCTGCATGGTCGGTGTCTATGTAATGTATCGCGTGGGTACCGTCGCATGCTGCAAGGTCGATGTCTATGTAATGTATCGCGTGGGTACCGTAACCTGCTGCAAGGTCGGTGTCTATGTAATGTATCGTGTGGGTACCGTCGCCTGCTGCAAGGTCGGTGTCTATGTAATGTATCGTGTGGGCGCCATCGCCCGCTGCAAGGTCGGTGTCTATGTAATGTACCGTGTGGGTACCGTCGCCTGCTGCATGGTCGGTGTCTATGTAATGTGTCGCGTGGGTACCATCGCCTGCTGCATGGTCGGTGTCTATGTAATGTATCGTGTGGGTACCGTCACCTGCTGCAAGGTCGGTGTCTATGTAATGTATCGCGTGGGTACCATCGCCTGCTGCATGGTCGGTGTCTATGTAATGTATCGTGTGGGTACCGTAACCTGCTGCAAGGTCGGTGTCTATGTAATGTATCGTGTGGGTACCGTCGCCTGCTGCAAGGTCGGTGTCTATGTAATGTATCGTGTGGGCGCCATCGCCCGCTGCAAGGTCGGTGTCTATGTAATGTACCGTTCGGGTATCATCGCCTGCTGCATGGTCGGTGTCTATGTAATGTATCGCGTGGGTACCATCGCCTGCTGCATGGTCGGTGTCTATGTAATGTATCGCGTGGGTACCGTCGCATGCTGCAAGGTCGATGTCTATGTAATGTATCGCGTGGGTACCGTAACCTGCTGCAAGGTCGGTGTCTATGTAATGTATCGTGTGGGTACCGTCGCCTGCTGCAAGGTCGGTGTCTATGTAATGTATCGTGTGGGCGCCATCGCCCGCTGCAAGGTCGGTGTCTATGTAATGTACCGTGTGGGTACCGTCGCCTGCTGCATGGTCGGTGTCTATGTAATGTGTCGCGTGGGTACCATCGCCTGCTGCATGGTCGGTGTCTATGTAATGTATCGTGTGGGTACCGTCGCCTGCTGCATGGTCGGTGTCTATGTAATGTATCGTGTGGGTACCGTCGCCTGCTGCATGGTTGGTGTCTATGTAATGTACCGTGTGGGTACCGTCGCCTGCTGCATGGTCGGTGTCTATGTAATATATCGTGTGGGTACCGTCTCCTGCTGCAAGGTCGGTGTCTATGTAATGTGTCGCGTAGGTACCATCGCCTGCTGCATGGTCGGTGTCTATGTAATGTATCGCGTGGGTACCGTCACCTGCTGCAAGGTCGGTGTCTATGTAATGTATCGCGTGGGTACCGTCGCCTGCTGCGAAGTCGGTGTCTGTTATTCTACTATTATATATTTGTATAGCACATATAGATTGAACGTGAATTCCATATGGTTCGTTGATTGTGCAGGGTGGGCGGCGGGCGTTTGCGGCGCGGCGCGGCTTCCGGCCGTGCTTCTGTCGCCGGCGCAAGCGCTGCTCCTCGCTGCCATTGCGCCGAGCCCCCCAAGCCCCCCGGCAACCCCTTGATTTCATATTTATTTATATTTTGAGGCTGTGACCAATCGTAGAATATCGCTCATTGACCAATGAAAAGTGATCACTGTTATTTTTAATGTTAATTCGATTTTTCTATCGTGCCTTTTCGTAAATTAACTTGTTCGTGAGCATTGCTCGCATTTTACGCTGGAAATTGTCTAATAATTCCTAGCATCATTCCGAAACAAAGAGGCTTTAGAGACAGCCTTGAGTAGGATAATCTAGCTATAAGGGCCGTTACCAGTATTCTATTATAGTTTTAATTTGTGATATTAGAATACAAGTACCTGAGTTACTATAGGTAAGTTACCCTTAGTTTTATTACCTACTCTTATGTAGGCTAGGCATGTTCTTCTGTTGTTCCTATGAGGGGATGCTTGGTTGACAAAAATAAAACGATTATAATATGATCTAATTTAAACCTAGTTTTATTGAATCTATATCACAATACGATATATTGTATTACTTACGGCTAAAATGCGTTAGAGTAGAAGAGTCTGGAGGTCTACTACGAAAATCGAAACATTGCGTATCTATCCGCCGGGTTGCACATTTTTTTATTACAAAGATGACAGATTTTTCGGATCCAGTAACTTTCAATTTTTGTAGTAACACCCTGGACTAAGGGCAAGATACATTGCGTAGGCACCCTGGCTGCTGCCAATTATTGAGTACCTAATTATGCCAGCAGTTAATCTGTTGCATTTTTTGTGGAGTTTACATACATTTTTATTTCAATTGACTACCTATCTTTACATATTCTAATTCTAATATCTTTATCTATTTTAATAGTTATGTACATTCATTAAACGCAAACTTAGGTTAATATTAGCTTACATATCTAACGATCACAGTTAGTTCACATATATACAGGCAATAATGAAGAGTTTGAGGATTAAATACACATCACAATTATTTTTTTAAAATAATTGTTATATTTTTTTATAAAATAATTGTTTAGTTGCATTAGCAACTTCATGAACACAACGCGATGCCGCGGGGCGACTAGTGCACCAAGAGGTCCACAACGCTACAAAAGGTACCTCAACTATCTATTAATATCTAATTACCTAAGGTAGCTAATTCAGGTGTCACTTTGATGAACGGAGATCCATTTCAATATGAATATAGAAAATAAGTAGCATATCCGCAAAGTTCCTTGGAAAAATCACATCGAGACTATATTTGCTTAAAAGGCGAAACACGTTTGATTTTTCAAAGGAAAAGCTGATTTCTCCGTTTCATACGAATTACCTTGTTCATTATTATGCATGAAAACCGTCTCGAGTAAAGCAGGCGAATAACGTATCGTTTGATTTGTCAATGGAACAGCTGATTTATCTGTTTTCATATTCTAATATCCTAGTTCATTATTATGTATGAAAACTTTTCGTTATTGAGCGAAGGGTGAGCGTGGTGGCTCACAGCCCCCACTCTCGCAAACATCAGCTCGCGGTATCCTATTATTTCAATCAAACTGACATCGTCAATACACGATTATACCTACCAATACTTTTAAACAGTAACAGGTAGGTGCTATCACTATGGCACGCTACTTGCAACTTGCCGCGAGTTTGTACCGAACGTAAGTTTGGACGTGCCTCTGACTCCCTAGTAAGTGTGATCCTGATAAAATCCAAGTTTTCCTGAATTCTCGCAGCGAAAAAGTAAGTCTGTTTTACATGTCAATGCTTAGTATCAAATTTTCTGGAGGCGTATTTTCTAGTGTTACCGAGGCGGTCCGTACCGTATCTTCGTTTATCTTCGTCTTCGTAGTAGTCCGCCTGGTGCGCAGTGTGTGCGTACTATGAGGGGGCTCCCTGCTGTTGCAGTAGTTCCCAGTAAAGCCCGCGGCGCGCCACCAGTTCCTCGTGAGAGCCGCTTTCCGCCACCACGCCTGCAATATATTGATAGATGAATTTATTGCATGCTAGCTAGGTATGTAACAATGATCTTATAAATCTTAGTCTTGCCTAAAACGGAAAATTACAAAAATTAAATGTAATTTTTTTTTTAATGTACGACGGGGACGCGCTTGGCCTTCATCTCACCTGGTAACAAGTTAAGATAAGGCCGAAGGAGGCGCACTTCACCCGGAATCCTCAACAACTGAGGAACTGGCTATCTTACCTCTAAATGCCGGAACACGACAATTTTAGAATTGTTATTATGGCGACAGAATTAGGTAAGATGGTGGTAGCTAGCCTGGCGGACTTCAACAAAGTCCTACCACCAACCAAAGCAAGCCCAATATATTGTACTCCCCATGGGGATCGAACCCGATCAATTAAACATAGTCAATTAAATCTATTAACAGTGAAAAGTAAAAAATAATGTCAAATTATCATTTAAATCTATATTGTTTAAACAACATACACAAAAAAACAATACATACATTATTGTATAAGTTAATTTATTTTAGTACGTCCTGTCCATTCGGAAGTTTCCGAAGCTTCCGGAAACGCTAGGTATTCTTAACTCCGAAATCTATAAATTTTGACATTAGTAGGTACCTATTCGAGACTTCCACGGAAGATTTTCAGTAAAGGTTTGGGAATAGAATTGAAATCTATCGGATTATACGTCGAATAGAGTGGTGCTTAAAAAAATGTGACAAGGATTAAAGACGAGCTGTGTGGCCAAGTGGGTATGGGTCCGCCTTCCTACCCGGAGGCTTGTGGGTTCAAATCCAGTCGTGTACTGGACTTCGATTTTTCGGAAATTTATGTGCGCATTAGACACATGATCTGTGTGTCTAGTGCGAATTTTCTACTTGCTCCATACCTGCTCGAACGCGTTCACGTTTACCACGATTTGTAATATGAAAAAGAATAACTATTCACCATTTCATGAAGGTCTCATCGTGAGGAAACCGGCATGTCCCTAGAACCGAAAGTCCGAATGACATGTGTCAATGACACCTGTCACGTATTGAATGCTAGGCGACTTGCAAACCGTGGGCATTTGCCGAACGCAAGTTTGGACGTGCCTCTGACTACCCCCTAGTAGGTGATCGTCATGAGAACCACACTCGAGTAGTGATCAGGGATCCTCGAAGGGGAAAAGCCGTGAGTAATTTTATTTTATTTATAAGTATATAACAATAAACCTACCTTTATCGATGACGCAGATCGTGTGAGCGTGTCGCACGGTGGCGAGGCGGTGAGCGATGATGATGGTGGAACGGCCGCGAGACGCCACGTCCAGAGCCGCCTGTACCGCCTGCGAAAGTAAACGTAAAGGGCTTTCAGTACCGGAAACCTGTGGCTACAAATACACTTTCCTCAGACCGAGGGAGACCTGGAAGACCCTTTACCACCTCCGAAGCCGAGTAGCTGTAACTGTGTTCTGGTGTGGCTCCATCTATTCCGAACCATACTAGTAGCTAGCCAGATGGACATGAACAAAGTCCTACCACCAATACCGGGGTATTGGTAACCAAGCAATATGGTGTACCCCCCTGGTAATTTCGACGCCAGGGACACCCAAGGAGGCATGCGCAGGCATCAGCTATTTTTTTATAACACGAGGAAGTATTTGGCCTTCATCTCACCTGATTTAAATTTATGATAATGCCGAGGTGTAAGCGCACCTCACCCGGAATCCTCAACAGACTGAAAATTGGCTATCTTACCTCTAAATACTGTGACACAAATGTTTTGAATTATTATGGAGACTTTGGTAAGATGGTGGTAGCTAGCCAGGCGGACCACCTACCAAACCAACCGACCGAAGTATCAAATTTGGGATCTCTGTATAGCGGGCGATATGGAGACAACAGTACGTACTGTTGTCACTGATTTTTCAATACAGCAAAATTGAATGGAGATTTACTCTGTGCCTAAGACTGATTGACTCCCAAGTTTCGCAACAATCAAGGCCACCAACACGTACCTGCTCGCTGGCAGCGTCCAGCGCAGACGTGGCCTCGTCCAATAGTAGCACGCGCGGGGATCGTAGCAGCGCGCGCGCGATGGCGACGCGCTGCCGCTGCCCGCCAGACAGCGCCGCGCCGTCAACCTGCGTATCGTAGCCCTGCGCATCACAGAACACAGTTTACTTTTGAATCACGTACACACTTTACGTGGCAATAAATAGTTGTATAAATATGTTTATGTACACTCAAATCGAAAAATTCGAATTACGAATTCAAAGACGGTTCTATACAGACGCACTTTATAAACGCATATACATAAAATTAAGAATAAAACTCATTATAGTACCGCTATCTTTTTTTTTATTATTTCATTAAACTAGTCTATGGTTTTAGGCTGAATTTGAAAAAAAAGCGCACGCATGCGCAGTTCGAACTGTGAAAAAAATGGCGCACGCATGCGTAGTATGAACTTAATTTCCCGCGCTTCCCATACATTTTTTTGCCGATCGTGTTTTTGTAACCTACCTACTTAGTTTAATTTATTTTTTTCCTATGAGTGAAGATAAAGTAGTGTATGAAACTGCATATAACATAGGTATTAAAACACTCGAGTCAACCTATTATCGCATTTGGCTTCGCCTCATGCGATAAACAGACTCTCGTGTTTTAATACCCCTTCTTATATGACAGTTACATAAACTAAACTACTATAGTTTATATGATAATATATGGACCGTAGCAGTAAATTACACCTGTACGTAATCTTAAGTTGTTGAAATCAAATTATATTATTGGGCTCATCTATGGGCGGATTTTTAGGACGACCGTTTTCGGCACTGACCTACGGTCCCTCCGTAGGCCAAGACACGTTCTTGGAGACCCGGATGACCCACTCACCACCGCAAACCCGGAGGTGACGGCATCCATTCATTAACTATCTCGTCACACAGAGAAAACACTATACAGATACACCGACTCCGCCGGCGGAGTCGATGAACCTTTCCGCCTCAAAGCGTTACCCTCGGTATCGCCTTCAGCCATTCCTATCCTCCCCCATCAAATGGCAACAGCCCAAGCCGAGGTCCGTACCTAAGTGGTGCCCTTGCGCTTGTTGCCTCAAAAATCAATTATTGGGCTCGCGCCTTCAGCGCCAGCCAGGTCCGCGCAAAGCTGTCGCCCAGGTTCAGAACCAGGCCAGCGTATTGTCCTTTCATAAAAAAAAAAAACACTGACCTGCGGCAGCGAGGCGATGAAGCTGTGCACGTTGGCCTGCTGGGCGGCGCGTACAACTTCGTCCATGGGCACGTCACGTGACGTGTCGCCGTACGCGATGTTGTCACGCAGCGAGCGCGCGAACAGCACCGGCTCCTGCGGCACCAGACCGAGCTGCGCGCGCAGCTGACGCAGCGACAGCGCACGCCGGGTGTCACATCCGCCCAGCTCCTGCAACGAGACGGTGAGGAGATATCCGCGCCAACTCTCAGTTTGAATGCACTCCTCGAATAGAGCAGTTGGTCATTGCAACAGTTTGCCCACTAAAATTGGAGTAGGTACGGCAATTCATACTTTCAAATTAATGCTGTTGGACATACCAATAGTGTATTGCCCTTTTACTACAGCGGGAAACCGTTCCCGGCTTTAGGAAAGATGCGGGTTCGAGTCCCGTCGTGGGTTGTGAATTTTCGTGTCATAATAACATTTGTAAACGTTGTAACCAGGTGCAATCACTTGAAATACAAAAAAAAAAAAAATTCTTAATGCATTTGTTAATGGTTGTTCATAATTGTATTAGTTTGTATTTGTTACTTTTATTTCCCATAATTTGAGCTACCATCTGTATTGCTGTTACTTCTATAAATTTATCGGGAAAAAAATTAAGTCCGCCCATTGTACCTACTAATACACAGTGTCAACTGATGTTTGTACTATCGATGTGCAATATAGTGTTCATTCAATAAAAGTAATTGTTGAGACGTACCACTGAGCCGGCCTGCGCGTCGTAATTCCTCAGCAGTAGCTGCACCAGCGTGGACTTGCCGCACCCGCTCGGCCCCACCAGCGCCAGCGAGCGGCCCGCCTCCAGCTTCAGCGACACGCCGCGCAGCACGGCGTTCGCCGGCCGCGACGGGTAACGGAACTGCACATCCGAGAACTGAACCTCGCCCGAACACGACTGCAACAACGGACAATTTGTTTAAGTAAATAAATAAATAAATATTATAGGACATTAATTTTACACAGCGCCATTTAGCCCCAAACTAAGCATAGTTAGTAATATGGGAACTAGATTACGGATAGAATGCTTAAATACTTTTTGTTAATACATACATACTATATGATACAACACCCAAACACAGAACAAACATCTATATTCATCACACACATGTTTGTCCTGGGTGGGAATCGTACCCACAGCCTACAGCGCAGAAGGCAGAGTTACTACCAACTGAGCAATGAGGCTTGTTAAAGTCTGGCTAGCTACCAACTTACCTTATTCTATCGCCATAACAATAAAAAAAAATGTGTTCCGGCATTAAGAGGTAAGATAGCATGTTCCTCAGACTGGTGAAGATTCCGGGTGAAGTACGCTTCCACCTTTGGCTTTATCTTAATTTGCAAACCAGGTGAGATAGAGGCCAAGCGCTTCGACGTCGCAGGTAAAAAGAACTTCACGTCAGATCAAAGCACGTAACATAAATATGTTAATTTATGCACATTAATTTCACACAGCGTAAATTGTGTAAATTAATGTCCATATCGGTATAAATTAGACACATCAGCCATAGCAGCCATCTGACGCGAGAAAGCAACTAAGTTGGCTCACCTCCTCGTAACGCCCACGCACATAAGCTATGTAAATCGGAGAGGTCCGTGTAATGAATAGGTCCCTTAATTTAAATTACTTAATTCAAATAATGTCTATAGCACAAAATGTATAATGTACCTTGAACTTATTTTAAAATATTTTGATAATTTATATTAATACCTAGGTAAGGTATTTTGCTTGTGTAATAATAATCTAAAAGAGTTAAAAGTTTGTGAACCTGTGTATATTATACATATACGAATAGGACGGACAAAATCTATACAAAATTCACCCATTGAAAATTGAATGGGGAAAGATCGGATTTTAGTCCATAGACGGATTTAAGGTGTCTAATACTTACACTAAAATTTGTGTCAAGTTGCCATATGATGGCGATATGCTATAAAACTTGTAAAAAAACAGCAGTTACACCAGAATAAAAAAAAAAGTCGATGGGGTAAGTTAAGATTTTGAAAAAAATCACGCTTTACGTACCATTTCCCTGTTTTGAAAAAATATCTTACATCCAATCGACCTTGTAACTGACTTGAACTGGTAGGAGGGGCTCGCCAAAATAGCGTTGCCGACCATGTTGCCAACAATTAAAAAAATACCATAGATTAGGGAGTTATTAGATTTATCGTTTTATTCGACTTGTAACTTGGCGTTATGAATAAATTTATTGTATCGTAAGAAGGACTCACCCAGTCCGGTGACGTCAGTATACTTGAGGAGAGAGCGACTCACCCAGTCCAGTGACGTCAGTATACTTGAGGAGAGAGCGACTCACCCAGTCTGGTGACGTCAGCATACTTGAGGAGAGAGCGACTCACCCAGTCCGGTGACGTCAGTATACTTCAGGAGAGAGTGACGACAGTAGACTGAAGAGTAGAGAGTGACTCACCCAGTCCGGTATCTCGCACGCGCTGGGCTCGGTGACGATGGCGGGGCGGCGCGCCATGGCGGCCACGATGCGCGAGGCCGAGCGGCGAGCGGCCGCGAACCCCGGCGCGAACGACAGTGCCTCCGCCAGCATCCACGCGCCGTAGATCAGCGCCTCCGATACGCTGCACACCATACACCATCATCAGTTTAACTATGTCGCGAGTTACCTCGTTTCTTTTTCTCGTGTCGTCGCGGTTTACGCATTGACATAAACTGTTTTTTTTTATTTATTTTATTTAGGTACAAAGATTTGGGTAGAAAGAGGTATAATGCGACTTTCATCGAGACCCAAACTAGGCGTGTGATGCTATCTTACCTCTAAATGCACAACACAACAATTTATAATTGTTATTATGGCGACAGAATTAGGTAAATGGTGGTAGCTAACCAGGCGGATTTATACAAAATCCTACCACCAACCAAACCAAGCACAATATTGCTCCCACTGGGGATCGAACCCAGGACCTCTGGTTCTGAAATCGGTGGGTTGAACAATTAAACCAGAGGCGATTTAAAAAAAAATGCTATAAATCCCACCTGCTAAGGTCACAGGTGCTCAGCACATCAGAAGCGACGCCGATTCCTGACGTGTACTTACAGGATAGCGTGTTCGTAGGGCAGGTCCTCCCTCGCGATGAGGTACCCGCCGTAGGCGAGCGACACGGCGTACCCCAGCGTGGGCGCGCACAAGCACAGGCCGTACGACGCGCCGCGTACAACACGCGTCCGACCGCCGCGCGTGTCCGCTGCCTCCAGCGCCGTCGCGTACCGCGCCAGCAACGCCCGCTCCACGCCTGCAAACACCACGCACGCTCATTACCACGTTCCGGACATACACTAAGTAGTCAATACGATCTCCTCCCACTCAGACAGACGTGAAATAGGTGATATATCGTCTCTGCTTAAAATTACTTGTAACCATGTTAACTGTACTGTTACTTGGTAAAATTTGCCTAAACGCTCCCCGAAAACGACTTAAGTTTAAAACTAATAAACACTTCTGTAGCAGAAACACTATAGTCAAAATTAATTTCTTTGGCGAGTTGGCAATCGATTAAAAAAATATCAAAAGAGCATGCCGACCAGGATCTGTTTTGGTCCAGTGACGAATCCGTCAGGCGGCAACTCAGCGGAGATTTTAACTCTGTGCTGCGAATTTGATTTATAGATAATCATTGATCAATCAATCATTACTTTTCATTAATATAATTAAAAATAAAAATAAAATATAAATACTTATATACAGCACACGTGTAGATATTAGTATAGCGACATAGTTGCGCAAGTACTAACTCACGTTTTGCAGTTACAGTAAAACGTGGATACTAACTCCAGTCGTCAGCCCGCCCTACGTAAGAGCACAAGACACAGTAGACAAGAGTATATTTAGTCAGTTAGTATCTAATTATACCTACTTTTGTACGTTCAAAATATTAAATACCATTTCGACCCACCGATTTACTGCGTATATTAATTGCCTAAATATAGTGATACTTTACCTGAAATTCAAAAAATAAAACTATAGCTTCCCATGTGGCTTACCGAGACTTTGAACGGTGCGTACGTTGAGTACGGCCTCGGTGGCGACGCGCGACGCCAGCTCCAGCGCGCGCCGGGAACTGTTCTCTGTACGCCGCTTCACCCACTCCTCGAAGTAGATGCCGCCTATCACCTGCGAAAAGCATCTTGTCGGTTACATAACGCAACTATTACAGGACACGACATTAATTTCACACAGCGCCATCTAGCCCCAAACTAAGCATAGCTTGTTATATGGGAACTAGATTTAGTTATTTATAAGGAAAACCAACAGCATATAAAACAGATAGATACAATAATAAATAAATATTATAGGTCATTAATTTTAACACAGCGCCATCTAGCCCCAAACCAAGCATATAGTTAGTTGTAGATTAAGGATACGTATACTTCAATACTTTTTTTTTTGTAAATATTGAATACCTTTACAAAAAAAAAAAAGATATGTAACAGAACAAACATCTATGTGTATATTGTTATGTCACATGTGTTTATAATGGGTGCGAATCGAGCCCACAACCTACAGCGCAGAAGCCAGAGCTACGGCTTGTTAATTACCTCGGGAATATCGATTCTAGAGATCGTCTACTTACGCATGGGACGCTGAGCAGACTGACGAGCGTCATCTTCCAGGAGTAAGCCATCGCGAGCCCCACCCCCAGCACCATGGTGCTGACGCCTTGCAGCGCGGTGCCCAGCGGAGTGCCTGCGGACAACACGGGACGGTCAGACGAACTCAACAGCGACGGCGCGGTATACGAGAAGGCCCGAAGGGTGGCAAAAGAGTAGTAGAAGTTGCGAAAGGGCTCATCCGGAGAATGACTACCACTATACCTATTTAGGCCGCCAAGCAGCATTGCTGTGTTCCGGTTTGGAGGGTATGGTTGCCAGTGAAATTACGGGCACGCGAGGCCCCTTTATGCCTCAAGTTGACCGGCGCAATGCAGTGCCGTGTAGGCTATGCTCTTTGTGAATGTGACCTATGCAGTAAGGCATTGTTATAGGCAAGAGATGCACTTAACATCAGGTGGACTACTTGCTTGTCCGTCTCCTAGTTGTATAAAAAAATAAACTTAATATTTTGAACTTCCTCCATTTTGAGAATGCCCATCTACAGCTGAATATGTGAGGAATAGACTAAAACACTAACAATATCCTATATTCAGACTTTCCAAATTTGCCATGTTTGTAAATTTAAATCTTTAATTTTTATTAAAAAAAAAAATATGAATGATTGTACTAAAATTTGTTACTATATTATGATTTGTGATGTTAGCTATATTAATTGTTGATAAGCAGGTAATTTAGTTTAAATTAATTTGATGTACTCGATACCTTCGCTTAGTGTTTAAGCTATAAGACGAGAACTTTTTACACGGACACTTCTTTTTCAATGTCTTACCGGTCGCGCCCTGTACAGCGGCACAGTCGCCAGCGAGCCGCGCGCACAACGCCCCCACCGAGTTGGCCGGCTCGTCGAACCAAGCTTGCTCCTGAAATACGTTCACATGCTATCAAATCAACATAACCTCATTTTCAATAATGCAATATTGTAATCCCCTTGGGGATCGAACCCGGGACCTGGGTTCTGGATCTGACACCAGTGGGCGGACCACTAGACCACAGAGACGGTTAAAGGCTTCTCTGTAATTCTTATTCGGTTCTGCTGGCTTACCCTTGAACACGATTCCGATCGATCGGTATTGAATTTGTGTCATTTATTACTCTTGAACACTCTTGAATGCGAACCTAGCGTCAAATTGATTTCATATTGTGTGGATATTGAATGAACTAATAGCGATTTGAATTGAATTGTCCAATCCATCTATGCCTTAAGCAACGGGTGGGCATCCATGCCGCCATAAATAATATTTTTTTGTCAAAACAACGGTTTTTTTTATTTGTTTGAAAATATGTTTAAATTGATGTTTTAAACTATTTGTAATCACTGTGTACTGATAAAAAGCCCAATTTTCGAAGTGTATTAACACAATCATAATCCAATTATTAGCGCAATTCCGATTTCAATCCAATGCTATCAAATTGTTTTTCAAGAGGAAATTAGTCAATAATGTTAGAGTATTGGATTGCGATTGATGTTGTTTTTTTCGACGGGGAAGTGCTTGGCCTTCATCTGGTAACAAGTTGAGATAAGGCTGAAGGTGGAGGCGCACTTCACCCGGAATCCTCAACAAACTGAGAAACTGGCTATCTTACCTCTGAATGCCGGAACATAACAATTTTAGAATTGTTATAATGGCGACAGAATAAGGTACGATGGTGGTAGCTAGCCAGGCGGACTTTAACAAATAACTTACCACCAATCAAGCCAAGCACTAATATTGTACTCGCCTTGGGATCGAACCCGGGACCTCTGGATCTGACATCGGTGGGCAAACCATTGCTGCTACCACCAGGACTTTGTTAAACTCCGCCTGGCTAGATACTAACCAGCCGGACTTAAACAAAGTCCTACCACCAATCAAGCCAAGCACAATATTGTACTCCCCTGAAGGCTTATCTGTAATTCTTATTCGGTTCAGTACCTGGCTGAGGAAGTTGCGGAGGGTCATCTGGCGCAGCCGGTCGGTGAGGCGGGCGCCGGCGCGGTTGAACAGCCACGTCTGCAGGAAGGAGACGAGGCCACTGAGCGCCGCCACCGCGAGGAACACGCCGGCGTACAGACGCGCCACCGCCACCGCCTCCGCCGGATCCGGCAGCGAGAACATCTGCAATTACATCGCGAGTCACAACTCACTCCTTACACTTACACGTTGTTTTTTTTTATGTTACCTGGAAACGCGAGTCACACTCACTCCTTACACTTACACGATTTTTTTTTTTTTTTTTTTTTTTTATGTTACCTGGAAAACAAACAGCTTATAGCTAACATCTCATAAAGCGAAACGTTATGAACAAATAAAACCTTATACAGTTTTCACTCATAGAATACAGACAGATTTGGAGAAAAATGAAGACCTTGTCTTGTGTTGTAATCTAATAGCATTCTGCATTTTGAGAGAGAAAAAAAAAGATTAGTAAAAAGACATGCTTAGGTACATTTAATATAACAATTCTAAAATTGTTGTGTTCCAGCATTTAGAGGTAAGATAGCCAGTTCAAATTCATTTATACGGAATAAAAAACACAGTGTACATAAAAACTGATGATAACGATACTGTGTCGCGGCCGCCCTCATGACATGGGTGAGTTTAGTTAGTTGAGGATTCCAGGTTATAAGTATTTAGGTTAATGATAAACTTATAATATTATTTAAAACCTCCCTAAATGTGTAATGGATCTCATGTGCTGGTCGCGATTCCAAACAGGCGGTAGATTTGACGTTTCAAAATGATCTTATATTAAATAAGATCATTGCTAAAACATTTTGACTTTGACTTTGGGGTGAAGAGCGCCTCCACCTTCGGCCTTATCTTAACTTGTAACGTGAGATGAAGGCCAACCGCTTCGTCGCATAATAATAATGTTTTAAAAAACAGCTTTTTTACAAATTAACTCGCTATAATCACTTTTAGACACTTTGAATTCGTTCACTCATTCATTTATTCATTCATCCATTCATTCATTCAAGAAACACGGCATGGTTCTTCTAGATCACATTGAACCTCGGTCTAGACCTCAAAAACTAAAGTACACTCACCCCGAATAGTTTGGAGAAGAGGAAGGCGAAAGCGGGCATGGTGGCGCCGACGGTGAACGAAGCCAGGCCGGCGACAGTGAGCAGGCCCCACTCGGGGCGGTGCAGCCGAGCCAGCGCTGCGGCTGTCACTGGTGGCGGGTCCGACTCGCTTACCAACTCGCACTCCTGTCAAAACGAACAAGCCATTTTTTTATATTACAGGACATTAATTTCACACAACGCCATCTAGCCGCAAAACCGCCTCTGTGGTCTAGTGGTTCAACCCACCGATTTCAGAACCAAAGGTCCCGGGTTCGATTGGTTTGGTTGGTGGTAGGATTTTGTTTAAATCCGCTTGAATCTACCACCATCTTACCTAATTATGTCGCAATAATAACAATTCTTAAATTGTTGTGTTCCGGCATTTAGAGGTAAGATAGCCAGTTACTCAGTTAGTTGAGGATTCCGGGTGAAGTGCGCCTCCACATTCGGCCTTATCTCAACTTGTAACCAGGTGAGAATAAGGCCAAGGGCTTGGCCTTATTCTCACCTGGCCTCGTAGTACCATAAAAAAAAACTAAGCATAGTTTGTAATCATGGGGACTAGATTACGGATAGAATAGTACTTAAATCACTTTTTTGTAAATACATAGGTACTTATCATACAATACAGCAAACCCAAACATAGATTAAACATCTACATTCATCACACAAATGTTTGTCTTTGTTATCGAACCCACAACCTACAGCGCAGAAGGCAGAGTTACTACCAACTGAGCTATGAGGCTTGTTACCTACTTATATCGAAGCGCGGGATGAGAACTGCATTAGGAATAGAAAATAAGGCTCCTTACGACGTCAGCGAGGCTGTCGGGCGCGGCGGGCGGCGGCACCAGCGCACCCACGAAAGATCCGGCGCGTGCGCTGCATCGCCACGTGCTTTTTGAACCTGCAACCCACGATAATTCTTATAGATATTACTAGACACTTAACCTGCAACCCACGATAATTCTTATAGATATTACTAGACACTTAACCTGCAACCCACGATAATTAAATCAATAGATATTACTAGACACTTAATGCCGTCTAGCCCAAAACGATGTACCTACAAAGCTTGTAATATTGGAACTTGATTACAAAAAATAAATTACCGCCTCTGTGGTCTACTGTTTAGCCCATCGGTGTCAGATGCAGATCCAGGGGACTCGGGTTCTACCTCAAGGGAGTACAATATTGTGCTTGGTTCGGTTGCTTGTAGAACTTTGTTCAAGTCCGCCTGACTAGCTTCCACCATCTTAAGTCTGTCGCCGTAACAACAATTGTAAATTGTTGTGTTACGGAATTTAGAGGTAAGCTAGCCAGGTCCTTAGACGGGTGATTCCGGATGAGGTGCGCTTCCACCATCGACCTTATTATAACTTGAAACCAGGTGGGCTGAAGGCCGTCATACAATAAAAAAAACGTATTACATCGTTTTATAAATACACCCAAACGCTGAACAAACAACCATGTAAAACAAATGTTTTTTCACCTCTGATATTAGTGGACTGACGACTGATTGACCTTTGGAAGGCAGGTTCGGTTCTGTCGGGCGAGGGCTGCTGTTCGTCTTCCGTTTCCTCAGTTTCCGCCAGCGTGTTCGCGATGCTCCTAAAAATAAATAGACCTGTATTCGTAACGTAGCCTCGCATTATCGCAATCGATACATAATTCGGTCAGTGATTCTCCATTCGGTAGAGCAGTACCTGTGAGCCTCCAATCGGTCTTACAGGTACCTGTGAGTCTCCGATCGGTCAGTACAGTACCTGTAAGTTTCCATTTGGTCAGTGCAATTACCCGTAAGACTCCAATCGGTCTTGCAGGTACCCGTAATATTCCAATCAGTCTTACAGGTACTTGTGAGTCTCCACTCCAATCGGTCAGTGCAGGTACCTTTAAGTCTCCGTTCGGTCAGTGCAGGTACCTGTGAGTTTCCGTTCGGTCAGTGCAAGAACCTTTAAGTCTCCGTTCAGTCAGTGCAGGTACCTTCAAGTCTCCGTTCAGTCAGTGCAGGTACCTGTGAGTTTCCGTTCGGTCAGTACAGTACCTGTGAGTCAAGTCCTGCTGCAGCAGGGACCAGTAGAGCCCCTTGCGCCGCACCAGCTCGGCGTGGGAGCCCTGCTCGCGCACTTTGCCTTGTTCCATGTACACAATGCGGTCCGCGTTCACAATCGTCGACAGCCTGTAAGTTACACATTCCTTATCATCATCTGTAGCGGTCATGTACCTAACCTACACGCATTGGTGAGAGCTCAATTACAATTGATTTATTTATTTATTGTTTGTGGACCTAGATAAGTAAGAAAAACTGGTAATGTAATTAGTAATGTACAAAGAACGATTATTTCTTAGTAAATTACCCGGTTTTGTGCGAAGAATATTTTTACCTTGTACATTGCTGGTAATGTAACTCAGTAATGTGCGAGTAACAAGGGTTAAAAACGGCTGTAATCCTGCTACTGCTACTAAGCACATTTCTATAAATTGAGCAGAAAATAGTTATATAGTGATGTCAGATTATTATACTAAAATAATTTATAACAAAATGGATTCCAAGTAGACAGTTGAGGTCAAAGGGACGTTTGTAATTATTTCAAGTTAACTTTGTAAAGAAAACGTTCTCTAAATCATTGTCAATCATTTAGGAAACGTTTTTTTTACCTACTAAATTCTTGGGAAGAATTCCTCCCAAGAATTAGTATGTACACCACAGTAGTTTATATCAATGTCAAAATTAGTAAACTACGTTACGGCATGGAACATTGCTTGAAATTATTCATATTTTATGTTATTTATTCAAATTTAATTATGAATTAAACATGTCAACGAAGTGTTTACGTCAAGATCAAATTTCATAAGCAAAAAGGGTAATAGCAAATTCCTATATGAATTAGTTCCGTTCGGATATTAGTATTCTGTGAGTTCCTATGTAACTTGAGGCATGTCATTTATGTACCTAGATAGCAACCTTACGCTACCATTTAGAGAGCACCGATCGTGAAGATAAGTAAAATGTACCGGTGAGAGACGACGAGCGTGGTGCGGCCGCGGCTGGCGGCGTCGAGCGCGGCCTGCACCTGTCTCTCAGCGGCCGGGTCCAAGGCGGCGGTGGGCTCGTCCAGCAGCAACAGACGCGGCTCACGCAGCACCGCGCGCGCCAACGCCACGCGCTGCTTCTGTCCCCCCGACAGCGACGCGCCGCGCTCCCCCAGCACCGTGTCGTACCCCTGCAACACACGCCGCTACAGGTTCCTTCTACATCATACTCGTTCTACGCGTGGCGCTACATTTTTTTTATACAACTAGGAGACGGGACAAGCAAGTAGCCCACCTGGTGTTAAGTGCGTCTCTTGCCTATAACAATGCTTTACTGCGTAGGTTGCTAGGCTCACTGCATTGCGACCATCAACTTGAGGCATAGCATGTTAAGCCTCGCGTGCCCGTAATTTCACCGGCAACCATACCCTTCAAACAGGAACACAGCAATGCTGCTTGGCGGCCGAAATAGGTATTCTCCGGACAAGCCCTTCCACAAAGGGCTTCTACTACTCTTACACAGGCGGTTGGCACTCACGTTGGCAAGTTTACAAATGAAGTGGTGTGCGTGCGCGGTGGTGGCGGCGGCGATCAGCCGCTCCTCGCTCACGTCGCCCGCCCCCAGCGTGATGTTCTCGCGGATCGTGCCACTGAACAGCACCGGCTCCTGGCCCACAACACCTGGAATCGATACGTATACGTGGAGTGGAACCGAACAAACGCGGATCGCAAATATCATGTAACGAAATATAACAAAAGGTCGGTGAGTCTCACCGATGCTTCTTCTGAAGTGGTGCAGATGCAGCTCGGACAGGCGATGCCCGTCGACTAGCACGGTGCCCGATGAGGGTTCGTACATGCGTTGCAACAGCTGTAGCAGTGTGGACTTGCCGCAGCCCGATCCCCCTACAAACGCCACTGTCTCCCCGGCTGTGATCTTCAGAGACAAGCCTCTCAACACCTGTGAAACGAGACCGTGTGCGTTATGAATCGAATAAGATTTGGTTTGGCTCCTGCGGCGGAACCCAAGTGTCCGACTCGCTTACTTTGACGTCGGGTCTCGAAGGGTAGTTGAAGTGGAGGTTGTCGAACGCGACGTCTCCCCGGAACTCGGCCGGCTTCACGCCGCGGTCCTCCAACGCGTTGATGTTAGACTTCCGCTGCAGCAACTTGAATAGCGACTTGGCGGCTCCGCGCGCCGTCGAGAACTTCTCCAGGTGAGGGTTGCACATGGCTATGTTCTGGGCCGCCATGGACGTACAGAACAGCACCTGGAAAACGAAATAAGTAATCTCATCATATATCATTAGGTACAGCGATAGTAACGGTTCGATGTCGCGAACTGAAGTGTCGTGAATCATTATTCAGTTAACATTTTTGGAATCAGTTTGATATGACGTATCAAAATGATCCCAAAAATGTTTACTCTGTCCTTCTATTAAGTATGTTTTTATTTCTAGTAGGTACATATTAATATTGTGCACATAACTTCTTTTGCTGAACTCCTCACACAAAAATAAACCTAAAGCATACTCGTACTCACAAAAAAATAGGTGTTCTTGTGAGTGAGTATATACATACATCCTATACATTCGATTTTCATAATGTTTTTAAATTTGACTGAAAGAATATCAATTTCTTTAAAACTGCCCCTGAGAGAGCCATGAGTTTTCATTTATGATCGTAAAAAAACTTTCAATATCTGCTGCACATCCCCATAAAAATGTACCATAAGACAAGACACTGTGAAATTAGGTAATTAAACTAAACGAAGCTCACGGCGATCTTCATCAGTAAGATGCCTTAATGTACCTATGTACCGCGAATGCATTGTGAACAAGCTTAGCCTGCTATTTCAGCCAATGAATCTTTGAGAATTAAATTCTCCATTGCCCATTGGACTACTTGTAACAGCTTTTCCGTTATCAGTTCAAATGCTAGTCAATGTCACTGAAGATTCACTGACCGTGATCATGACTCCAGGATGGTACTGCTGCAGATCGGGCGGGGCGTTCCGGTCGCGCATCACGAGCTGCGCGCCGTACGCGAACACGACCGCGTTCAGGCTGTAGGTCAACAGCCAGCCGAGCCCGAGCCCCGCGCCGGCCCACGCGCCCCGCCGCTTCGCCGCGAGCCCTGCGCCTCGAAGCGCCGTGCTATACCTGTACACCAACGAATTTATTTAAAGCTCAATTTACAAATATCCTAATAGAAAAGTGCTACTACTCAATTGATGACTTCAATTTAAATTGTTACATTTTAATTTGTTTTGTTTAATGATTAATAACTACATTTTTATTACTTATTTGATAATGATAATATTTTCATGACATATCAATTAAATTAAGATTTTTTTTTTTTTTATATCTTTTTGTTTTTTTTTTATATAATCGAAAATGTTTTATAATGAATGCATGCCAGTCTATCAATATGTACACCGACGATATCGGTAAAGCATTTTGTGACACACTTACCCACTATTAGAATAGACACCATCATAATGTACACGTGGCTTAGCAATTAAATGATCTTGATCTTTGTCTTTTATCTAACCACAGCGTCACGTGACATCACCATCTCCCTCTGGCGCCGATGGCCTTTTTCTTAGTTCTTACCGTTCCACCTCGACCTCCTCGCCGGCGTAGGCGCGCACTGTCCGGATAGCGGCTAGTACTTCCTCGACTATTTTTCCAGCCTTGCTGTACGCCACTGTCTCCTCTTCCGAACATTTCGTCTGGTACTGCAAAATTAAGATGTACACGTTTACGACCGCGTTCCACCCAGCATAGATATCGAGCGAGAGCGCTCCTGGGTACTGGTCACCTATAGGTTATTATGCATAGGTACGTCACCTTGGAGACCACGGCCTGCACGAGCACGGCGAAAGGAACGAGGGCCATGCCAGCCAGCGTGAGCTCCCAGCCGAAGCTGAGCGCCAACCCGCAGCCGCACACCACCGTGCCTGCCAGGTATGACGTCATCACCACGTGCTCGCCCACACCCTCGCGGAGTTTCTCCATATCCCTGTTGACACACCGTCACCATTAACTAAGTACTCTCTTGGACAGTGTCGTGAGAATTCGACGAGCTAAAGCGTCCCCAGTTTTCGTAAGAACAGACAACACTTACTCTGTTAGTGCGGACGCAAAGTTCATAGTTGTATTAGTATCGAAGTAGGCGATCTCTTGTGATATAACCGTCTGCAAGAGCTGCAACCGTAAGCGCGCGACCTGCAAACGTTCATTCATAAATTTAATGTCTATTAGGTACCTAACTTTCTCTTCTTACATTCAAATATGAATACATTCTAACAATAAAAGAAATGATTCAGATAAAATGATTGCGTGAGTGGGTAGGTAGATTAACACGGGTTTCAAAAAGTACAAATTCTTCGTACAGGTAGCACCAGGGAGCCAAAAATTTGCCCCATCAACCTAGGTATCGAGTACATATACTATACTGACCATTCTATGCGCGGCCCAGTTGGCGAGCGTGACGGCGGCGGCGGCGCACGCGAGCTGCGCCAGCATGATGGCGACGCTGGCCGCGCCGAACGCAACCGAGTCCGCCACCAACGCGTCCATATGCGCGCTGCGGTTGCCGGAACCTCTGACAACAATCATAGGCCAATCAATAGGGGAGTAAGTGTGTGTTCGAGCAACTCAAACCAAGTAGCTGAATAAGATAAGAAATCATATGCATGGATGGAATACGATAATCATCAATCTATAGCAGTCCACTGCCATGAGCCCCGGTCTTCGGTTCTCCCCATCCAGTTTGTGCTAGCCACCTTAGGAAAGTCATCGCTCCATCGTGCCGGTGGTTGACCAACACTAAGTTTAATGAGACGCGGTCTCTACTCCAGAACTCGCTTACTGGAGTAAGCTAGTTCTGGATTGTCCGTTCTTCGGCAAACTGCTACTTTAGCCTCTGGGCTATGTTGGTGACTTTGTTTCTCCGATGAATATATTCGTTTCAGATCATATCCCAAAAAACTCCATAGCTCGCTGAGCGACTTCCTAGCGTTAGTGCCGATTGCTCCGTAGGTATATGTCATGACTGGAATGCCGCTCTGTCTTTAGACATTGTGGGATGGATGACGATGCTTGACGGTGCAGTACTCACAGGAGCTGGCCTCCCCCGAAGAGTCCCAGGATGTGGGCGTGCGGCGTGGTGGGCATGGCGGCGTGTCGCTGCACGAACAGAGAGGTAAGCTCGCCGTACACGGTCACGGCCGCCACGAACCCCAGCGAGCAGAGCCACGCCACGGTCGCGGCCGCGCTCGTCGCCACGCGCTCGCCACGCGTCGCATACCGCCACTGAAACAACACACAACAAACATACAAACATCACATCATCGGCTGACACCACATTCACGCTCTAAACGTGTTATGTGCTGACCTTCGAAACTGCAGCGTAAGTTCTTACGGGTCACTAAATTTGTCATTTTGGAATCGTCTAAATTCTTTATAATTCATCGGCCATGCGAATACGGTTCCAATTTTACCGATTGGATGACAAAATCGGTATATCTACATTCGTAGCATTTTAAGGAATTTATCGGCCATGCGAATACGGTTCCAATTTTACCGATCAGGAGACAAAGTCGGTATACCTAAATTCGTAGCATTTTAACGAATTTATCGATAACAGCAACTTTGTTTGACGTTTGAGATCGATTCAACTTTGAAGAAGGTCTCAGTATAAGTTACCAATTGTAGCCAGAGTGCATAGGTACTCTACAAAATACACTTCTTCAGCCACATACTTACTCATAATTATTATACCTACCATGTTGATACTAAGTGGTAAACAGCGGATGATCGCAAGGATACGGAGACTTTTGTCCTGCAGTGGGACTAAAAAAAAACTAAGCATCTATGCAACACTGGGAAAACATTTCATATTATACTGCGCACAAGAAATTGGAACCTTAGAAACTTACCATGTTGATATTTCGCGTAATCGACGTGAGTTCACCAAGGTTTTTTTTCTGCTTAATGTAACTTCAAATTATATTAGACAAGTAGGTATCTACCTACCTGGCCCGATTTACCTAGTATATTTAAATATATTGTTTCTTCTGGACGTTTACGATTCAACAAAGTCATCGATCTTCCTACTGCTGGTACTAATTACCGGAAAAATACCTTTCTGTGGCGAGCAAGTGAGCTAACTAAGCGATTTGGACTAGATTTATTCAGCACTAGCGTCAATTCAGCAAGGCAGCGGCTGCACGAAGAATTATTTGGCAAGAAAGTGGGTTATGAGTAGGTAATACACTAAAACACTATAGTAAACTGGATTTTACATTTAAATTGAAAATGCATTTCTACCTCTAATTCACCTATATGTAAGCTTACTGTATTTTTAGCTGTTCAAAAAATTTAAGTAAAAAATCCATTTAATATATATGTTCTCTAAATGATTTATGGAATCTTACCAAACTACCTCCTACTACACGCTTGTGATACCTTTGTCTAACCTACCGACCCTAATTTCTGTAAGAACTTTACCGTTGTTATATGTTATGACTGGGACCTTGACGTACCTGGAGGTACTATCTATGATTATTACTGCACAGTTCTGGTACCTCACTTTGTGGAATAAAGTTCAAAGTCCAAGTTATTTATATCGGTAGTTTATTACTTTTTGGAGAGCGTTACATGAAGGAATTACAATTAATTAAAGGCTAAGAATCTACGCCTGTAACCGTGTGTGTTCGGATGGGACGTGAGCCGACGACTCGCTCCCCCCTACACGATATTTGCTTACCGCAGTGAAACGCTGTTAACGTATAGGTACAATGTCGCTACAGTAACCTCCCCCTTTAAAAGGAAGAAAAAAAATTTTTATGTCAAAAATAAGTAAGTACTTATACAATTCAAGGTTAAAACTTTACAATTAAACAAAATGTCCAGCGTATACAATGGACTCACATCGCGCGGCGAACTGCTGACGCGAAGAAACCTGAGCGCTTATATTCCAACGATTACGATTACAAGACCTACTTGTGATATGGTGAAACAATATGATACATTTTATCACGGTACAGGCACAAAACAGAATACAATTTTTTTTTAATGAATAAATATTCTCGGAAATACAAACAGAAGTCGCATTATAATGATGCGATTTTACAATTGGAGACACACTGGGTATTATAAAAAATATTATTTAAATTATATTAAAATGATGTGTAAAACCATTACACTAAAAATATTTAATTGAATTAAATTGAAAATACAAAAACAAATCGCTATAAAGTTTTCGATGCGATCTTAAAAATAAGAATATCTACACTGGGTTACACAATAATGATAAGATTTTTATTTTTGAAAACAATGATTATTAGTGGACACAACCTTGCCAATTAACAAAAAGGTACGTTAAAAAATTCGTAATTTTATACACAATGCCACGATAACACGTTATCACATATAACCGGCAGAGGTAGATGCTGGTGCGGGCGCGGGGTTCGCGACCGCAGCTGGAACACTCCCCGGCTGGGTAACTTTGACGTGCGTAAGCATCGCTGATGGCATAGTGGTGCTTCGGTTTATTTCTTTGCGCACCCAAGCACGTATGCGACTACGAAACCGACGCCAAATTAAATAAATCACTAGCAACACAAGAATCACTGCTATAACCACCATTAGTATGCTTTGTTGCATTATGTGGTTTTCAACTTGGGTAGAATTCTGAGCTATGACCACCCTGTTATCCTCAACTTCTTTAGATTGCTGTTTACCCATGGTAACATGTATGAACGTACGTGTGGTTCAAGTGAAAGTTTGTGTAATAATAAATGTTTACAATTTCCAAAATTATGTCCACTTGGTTATAACAATGTAGGTTCTCAAAACATCAGCATCATCATAACCTAGATACAATATTTCGACATTACAGTTCAATGATTGAACTTAGTTAAATTAAAACAGTACCTACGTATTTTTATATTTAGTAATACATTTTTTAAATATACGTCAACATCAACATAAAAAAAAATTAAAGTTAGTTACACCTTATTCACTATTATTTTCCTGAAGACCTTTACCTTGAACAGCTTAGTAGGGGTGCACTAAGTACCTGGGTAAAGTCATAAAATAAAATTCGTAGCGTATCTATATCAAAACGTGTTGGAGGACGTACTACTCGACCGCTCCGGGTTTGTTTACTTGAAGTAGCATTACTAGAGGTACTTGAAGCGGGGTCGGATATTACGTCACCGCGATCTCTGTAGGTGTTATCGGACACAGAGCTATCCGCTACACATGGTTCGTTAAGCAAGTACGCGGGTTTGAGACGATCGATAGAAACGTTGATGCGCCTATTAGGAAGTTGTAATCTATAAACTTTACTATTTCTTTTTAAAACACGGTATGGACCATCGTATGGGGGTTGTAAAGGTTTACTGACTGCATCAACCCTCATGAAAACATATTCACACGACTTCAAATCCGGGTGAATAAATACTGTACGCGAATCGCGTTGCTGTACCGGTACTGCTCTCAAATTACGCATCCGGTCGCGCAACTCATGTACTAACGTGTGGGGATCTGAGGCTTCTGAGCTACCTGAGACAAAAAATTCACCGGGTAACCTTAGAGTACATCCGTATGTTAATTCCGCGGCACTAAGGTTGGAGTCACTACGTAAGGTGGATCGTAGCCCTAATAGAACAGTAGGTAGCTCATCTATCCATGACGTGGAGACTAAACGTGCACGGAGCGCTACTTTAAGACTTCTATGCCATCTTTCAATAGCTCCGTTGCTCTGTGGATGGTAAGGTGAACTTCTATTTCTATGTATTCCCATGCATTTCATCAGCTCCGAGAAAAGTTTACTTTCAAACTGGCGACCCTGGTCTGATGTTAAATATCTACAAATTCCAAACCTAGTAATCCAGCCATCGTAAATACATTTAGCTACCGTCTCGGCTGTAATGTCTTTAATAGGGAATGCTTCAGGCCAATGCGTACAGCGATCTATGATCGTGAGTACGTACCTATATCCGTCCGACGTGGTCGGTAACGGTCCTACAATGTCTGTGTGAATGTGCTCGAATCGACCTGTTGGAGGAAATTGTCCTAAAATGGAAACCGAATGACGTTGAACCTTTGACTTTTGACATTGTATACACGTTTTAGACCAGTTATTAGTGTCCTTCTTCATGTTTGGCCAAAAATAACGCTGGCACACTAGTTTACGTGTGTTATTTATTCCTGGATGACTTAAATTATGAACTAAATTAAACGCTAATTTCCTGAATTTATTTGGTAAATAGGGTCTAATATTATTGGTTGACGTTTCGCAATAAATTTGAATGTTACAGTCAGGCATTGTAACTTTCTTGATAACCACGCTGTTATTTGATATTGCGTTTCCTTTCGCTAAATAAGCATCGTCGCGCTGTGCGGTAGCTAGTTCTGCGAAATCAAGTACACCGGGGCATGTTATTGTTTCGACACGGCTAAGCGAGTCAGCGACTAAATTATCGCTACCAGTAACGTACCTAATGTCTGTTGTAAATTCACTGATATACATTAGTTGCCTGGTCCGCCGAGGCGTTTCCTTGTCGCTAGATAATTTAGAAAAAGCAAAAGTTAAGGGCTTGTGATCTGTAAAGATGGTTAGCTCTCTACCTTCAAACGTGCTTCTGAAATTTATGACAGCTAAATAAATTGCCAACAACTCCCGATCGTATGTACTATATTTAACCTGCGTATCGGTAAGTTTTCGCGAAAAATAACCTAATGGTTTCCAATTACCATTTACCAACTGCTGTAACACGGCTCCTATACAAGTATTTGATGCATCAGTCATCAACGCTAGCGGAGTATTAGGCATTGGGTAAGATAACATAGCAGCTGATTGCAAGCTTTCCTTACATTTAACAAAAGCTTCGTTAGCTTCCGTGGTCCAGTCGATTTTCGACTTATCGTTTTTCTTCGAACCACGAATGTACCTATGGAGTTCAGCTTGATATGAAATAGCATTCGGCATATGCGGGCGATAAAAATTAACCATACCAATGAAACGTCTGAGTTCAATTACTGTTTCTGGTTTCGGAAAATCAATAATAGCTTTGACTTTCTCGCTAGATGGCTTAATTCCTTCGGTAGTCACATCGTGTCCTAAAAATTCGATGTGATCCTGTCCGAACGAGCATTTCGACAAATTAATTGTTATGCCATATTCATCCAAGCGCTTAAACAAGACTTCAAGGTGCTGTTCATGCCTGCCTTTCGAGTCGCTGGCTACAATTACGTCGTCAATGTAACAAAAAATGAACTCTGAACTGTGTTCAAACGTTCCGTCTTCTCGTTCGATACCTAAACCTTGTAAAACGGTGTTATTCATGAATCGCTGAAAGGTTTGGGCAGCGTTGCGAAGCCCGAAGGACATCCGGGGGAAGTCAAATAAACCAAAAGGGGTAATAATAGCACTTTTTTCGACATCCTCCGGGGCAACAGGTATACAATGATAAGCCCTGTTTACATCAATCTTGCTGAAAATATTTTTTCCTGACAAAATATAAGTAAAATCATGTATGCGCGGGATTGGGTATCTATCAGGCTTCGTGATGGCGTTCAGCTGACGGTAGTCCCCACACGGACGGATTTCTCCATTCTTCTTGGGAACTACATGCAATGGGCTAGACCATGGGCTCTTCGAAGGCCGGCAGATTCCCAATTCCTGCATGACACGAAATTCTTCCCTTACCTTCTTATACCGGTCTGGAGGCAGCGGGCGCGCGCGTGCATGCACTGGGGGCCCGGTCGTCTCTATGTGGTGAAAAACTGTGTGCTTAGGTGTGTCCCTAAATGAAACAGGTTTTGTTATATCAGGGTACTTAGACAACAGTTCGAAGTAAGGGTGGGTCGCCTCTAAGGTGCTCAAGGTAGGCTGGTTACAGGTCACAATTGAGGCAATTACATTTAGGTTGGTCACCTCATCTACTAATCTACGGTTACTTAAATCGACTAACAGTTTATGGTGGATTAAAAAGTCTGCACCCAAAATAGGTTGGTTCACTGCTGCTAACACAAAGGTCCAACGGTACGGTCTCCGTAACTTTAAGTCCAACACAAGAGTCTTAATACCGTACGTACTAATCTCGGAACCATTTGCTGCATAAAGTTTGTAGCCAACACTATTATCACTGTTACACTGTGGTTTCCGTGCGGGAAGCACCGAAATGTTCGCTCCCGTATCCACTAAAAAACGTAACCCGGAGTTGCGATCGGTGACACAAAGACGGTTACTACTTACTGATGTACAGGCACCCGTCGCAGACTGTACCTCACTTAGTTTTCCGCCTTCTTCCAGTTACAGGGCTGTACGCATTTGTGCGCCTTGTCCTTGTAACGGTAATGGTAAAAACATTCCCAATTCGGAGGTCTTGTCACCGACGGTGATCTATGTGCGCTGGTAGTTCTACCTCTATCTGTAGTACGCCCTCGAGCGTCGTTCTGTCGCGCGTTCCGTTGAAGTCCGTCAATCCGCCTATCTATCCGTTTAATCTCATTTATTATCGCCTGTATGTCAATACCGTTGGCCGTAGGTTCGGCGGCCGGGTGCACCAATCTAAGTTCCGATGCTGACAGGGTAGTACTTTGTGTTTCCATGACCTTGTCTGCGATCTTGGCAAGTATCGTGAGGTCACTGGACTCTGCTACTGCGATAATTCCTCGAACGGAGGGCGGGAGATGGCCTTGCCATAAAATTTTCAACGTGTCGTCCGGTATTTTAGTGCGCGCGAGATCACGCATTCGTCTTAATAACTGAGACGGTTTTTGATCACCTAATTCCATTTCGCTCATTAACTTTTGCACCTGGCGGGTCTCTGACTCTTCGTATATGGTCAGGAGCCGGTCTTTCAGTGCCGTATATTTCTGACTAGCCGGGGGATTCATTAAGATATCAGTTACCTGCTGTATTACTTCTTTGGTCAATTTGGTAATGACCAGATTAAACTTCACCTCGTCCGACATCTTCTGTGGTGACAGGATGGCCTCAGTTTGGTAGAACCAAAGCCGCGGCTGATCGACCCAGAACTCCGGTACCCGTGATGTGACGGTGATGGCAGCCAAATCTGCTTTCTCCTCCTTGGCTTGTCCACTGGTTGATGCCGCCGGGCATGCCTGTCCCGGCGCTACGTGTGGCGTGGTCGCAACCAACGGTATGACTTGTCCGGCCTGGGCGGGCGGGCCTTGTCCGGCCTGGGCGGGCGGGCCTTGTCCGGCCTGGGCGGGCGGGCCTTGTTCATTCGGCACGTGAGACATGGTGTCGACGGATTATACACACCACTGCACTGATGTGTTAACGAAAGTTTTGTAGCACTATGATATTTAAATGTCCGGATAAAATTTTGATTGCGCCCCCACACACGGTTAACTCACCAAAATAATTGAGTCGCCACCCAAAATTGCGGGGTCACCACTTTACCGTTGTTACTTAAATCGACTAACAGTTTATGGTGGATTAAAAAGTCTGCACCCAAAATAGGTTGGTTCACTGCTGCTAACACAAAGGTCATCACGTCGGGGTCACCACTTTACCGTTGTTATATGTTATGACTGGGACCTTGACGTACCTGGAGGTACTATCTATGATTATTACTGCACAGTTCTGGTACCTCACTTTGTGGAATAAAGTTCAAAGTCCAAGTTATTTATATCGGTAGTTTATTACTTATTGGAGAGCGTTACATGAAGGAATTACAATTAATTAAAGGCTAAGAATCTACGCCTGTAACCGTGTGTGTTCGGATGGGACGTGAGCCGACGACTCGCTCCCCCCTACACGATATTTGCTTACCGCAGTGAAACGCTGTTAACGTATAGGTACAATGTCGCTACAGAACCATCTGACAAATAAGTCGGTAGGTAGGTAATAAAAGTTCCGATGATAATACAAAACCCATTTTATACAGCTGGATTGGTACCTATCTAATTACTTGAAAATGTCTACTAGGACTGGGTTACTCAATTTGTATATGTAAGAATAAAACAGTTGTTAAGGGCTGTTCATTTAAAAACAAGGTAGGTAGACAAATCTTATTAAGTACAAAAATGACGAGACTCTTGCTGATGACCGGAGTACCATTTGTACGTAGATTTGATTGATATTGTAAGGATGCATGTTTTAAAAGACTTTTTTACACGCACCTACCTTGTGAAGTCAACCCCCTAACCCCCTTTTATATTCTTTTCATCTTACACAAAACCTCTTAACCGCCCCCATGCCCGTCCACATTATCATATCTACTCTACTCATACTCATCAGTGTACGGGAAGAAAAATCTTCCTATGCTCTGATGCGTTTTTGGGGGCGGTTCAGCTTACCAGATGTGATGATGCGTAGAGAGTTGGAGACTTGCAAAACCCTTCAGTTCTGACCGAGGTTTATGCCCAATAGTGGAGCAGTTCCGTGCTTTGGAACCTCGGCTGAGTTTTACTCGCAATTGGCGAATTCATATTGAATTAGTTATCTTTTTACCATAAAAATTGGTCGGAACCATCGGTGTGCGTGATTCAAGTTTGAGCGGTAAATTTTCTGTAGCTCCAGTCTGAGAGCTCCAGCATGCAAGTATCGTTCATGTCGTTTGCTTAATTGCGAATCGCAACGGTCGATTATGTTAACGCCCTGTCATTAGACGTTTCCTATTTTTCCAATGGAAAATTATAGTACTTCTGAACAAGTCACGAGTCTATTTTTTTTATTTATTACTTCAGGTACCTATCTACATTAAAGGTAATCTGAAAACATAATAGCTGAAAATGTTAGGTACGTTTCAAAATTTACAAGAGAAATATTGTGATACCTACGATGAATATTGACTTATGATTTTTTTTAAATGATAGGTTATGTGTTGATCTGCATTAAAGGTAAGCTAGTTTTTTGATACCAATTCAAATTTAATTTTAAACATGAATTATTTGAAAAAATACAGGCCCACTTTTCAATCAGTAGCTCTGTGACCACTGTCGACGTCAGATGTGTACTTGTCGTCCTCGCAGCGGTCAGACAACACGTAGACTCAGAATAAATATTAGGACGAATTTAAATAAGTTATTTGTTCTGTGCCAATAAAGGTCATATGGTCACATAACCTACCTATATACCAGCAACGCGATCTCAGAATAAGAATTATCAAAGGTTTTATTTACGATACGTATGCGCCACCTACATCTTGCCATTGTCAACTCTCATAATCGTTTCTGCCGCGATTTTAGCTGCGTAGCGCGCCTTACATTAACTTCAATCGGTAACTTTTACAGAGACCTTCAAGAATTCAGAAGTTGATAAAACAATCGTGTAAATTGTCAAAATAAACGATTTTGTTTTTATTATACCCCAACAATGTCCGGTGTGAGTGTGGGGCTCCAACACAGGACATGCCGCACATTGTTTCCTGCCCGTTGAGTGGAACTGCTTGCACTCAGAGGGACCTGGTTCATAAATCGGATCAGGCTATAAAAATAGCTTTGATTCATTGAAACGAAGTAGAAGAAGAAAACGTTTAATTATATTGACCGTCGCGATTCGCAGATAAGCAAACGATATTTGCACTACAGTTACTGTTACGGTTCTGTACATGTGTGTGATACCTACCTCCTTATTGCTACATCGCTAACGCTACAATTTATTTTAAAGTTTATGAGATTATTAATCTTATTCAGATGAGTCAGACGTGAAGACGATGTAAATGCATCAATGCCGGTAAATAAGGAACCTACCTAACCAATACCTAAAGCTACCTGGTACCTACCTACACGTAGGAAGCTTAGGTTCGATATTTGTGTGATTTTCCTTAACACGGGCGATTACAATCTTGTTTATATTCTTAGATTACTTATTCAAATGCTACAATTTACATTTCCCGAAACGGCATAGGTAGGGACCGCCTCTATGGTCGAATGGTCCGCGGTATCAGATCCATAAGACCCGATTTCAATCCCCAGAGAGGTACGATATTGTGCTAGATTTGTTTGGTCATAGACTTCCTGACTAACTACGACCATCTTACTTAAGTTCGCTATAGTGAATAATCATAACAACAGTTCTAAATTGTTGTTTCGACATTTGAAAGGTAAGATAGCCAGGTATATTGAGGATTCCGGGTTAAGTGTGCTTCAATTCCACTTCCGCCCTTATCGGCGGTTTTTAGAATAAATTAAACGAAATTATCATAACTTGAAATGAAACCAGGTGAGATAAAGGACAAGCGATTCAACGTCGTTCGTACAATAAAAAAATAAAGGTAGCTTTATACATTGCTGGCGTCCCCAGAAATTGTGATCATTCGCCTTCCAAGAACACGATTATTTAATAATCTTTAGGTACCTATTTATTTATTTGGACTACCAACAAGTATACAATAATAACACAAACATATTCAACGAAATCTGAAAAACCTAGTGCTCCTCTATTTAATGGTACGTATGCAAATCATGCGTAAAATATAATTGGTGAGCTAGTAACTCAACTAAATTAAAAAATAGGGACCTATGGGAAAATTGTACATGATGTACATTGTACAAGGGGAAATTATTTAACTACCAACTGAATGGATCATCCAAAAACTAAATAGCCTGACGAGGTCCTTGCTTTTCTCCTTGTGATTCGATTCCGAACCGGCGGATTTTACGTTTCAAAATGATCCTAAAAATCTTATAGAATGCCTGAACGCATTTTCACTTTGACTTCTTCATCGTGATAGACATCATCAATCAGAGATATAGAGAGTTAACAAAAACAAGCTGTAGATGGTGCACGCATAGCTTGATACTAAACATAAGTAGGTAGTAGGTATCGCGTAATTCTGTGATCCATCATCAACAGCCTAATGGTGTCCACAGTTAGACAGATCATCTTCCGAAGCCAGAGGGTTTGTTATAATTACCACGCTTGGCAGGCAAGGTCAGACTTGGTGATCGCAATATAGGGTAGATAATACAGAGAGGGAAGCTGCTGCCCGACTTCTGATGACATGCCTTAGTCGGCTTTTAAGACATCCATGGGCTGAGATGGAAGTATGTTTAGGTACACATAAGCACTTATACCGCCTATTAGCGTCTCTGTGGTCTAGTGGTTCCAGAGGTCCCGGGTTCTATCTCCAGGGGGAGTACAACATTGTGCTTGGTTTGGTTGGTGGTAGGACTTTGTTTAAGTCCGCCTGGTTAGCTACCACCATCTTACCTCATTATGTCGCCATAATAACAATTCTAAAATTGTCGTGATCCGGCATTTAGAGGTAAGATATTTATACAGTTTCTTAGTTTGTTGAGGATTCCGGTTCCGTTCCGGTTGAAGTGTGCCTCCACCTTCGGCTTTATCTTAACTTGTAACCAGGTGAAAAAGAAGAAAGCTTGGCCTTCATCTCACTTCTACTTCATCTTCTTCGCTTCCCCGTCGTACAATAAAAAAAAACTAGCTCACATTAAGTTATTATATTTAACCCAACAATATTATGGTATTGTTACTTGTTGGCATTATTCGATGTCTGCCTAGCTATCAAACTAGTTTTCAAGTTGTAGCCAACTCGGCTACAAAAAAATATAATAGTTAAGTAGGTACCATATCGGTTCCGAAACCGACTGAATCTTTACAAGCAAATTTCGCTCATTTCGGGATGGGAATAGCCCAGAAGATTATTTATATTAGAGAACATGACTAGTTAGATATAAGTAGGTAGGTTAGGTATTACGAGTATATATAGGTATCTCACTGACTTCGTTGTAAGTAGGTACTTAAATTAGTCTATCGCTCCCACGGGCCTGCGGCGGCATTGACTCGCAGCAAGGAATTCTTTGTTCATTGATAATCTCGAGAAAAACATGAACACTCAAATAATTACCTGACTACCTAACAAAGCAACCCCAACATCACACGCCTTTCCGGGTTTTTATTTTAACTCTACATAAATACCTACCTACCTGTGGTCTGTTCTGTATGTGTCACAGTGTGCTTATGAATTTTACCGTTTCGCGGAAAATAAGCCTTCCTTTCCTTGTTTCAATTAGAGAGGTAGAGATACCTAGGTACTTTTTTATTGTACGACGGGGACGCTTAGCCTTCATCTCACCTGGTTTCAAGTTATGATAAGGCCGAAAGTGGAAGCGCACTTCACCAGGAATCCTCAACAGTCCCGAGTAACTGGCTATCTAAATACCTACCTCTAAATGCCGGAACACAACCATTTAGAATTGATGTTATAGCGACAGACTTGGAAAGATGGTGGTAACGAGCCAGATGGACCGTGGGTGAACCACAGAGGTGGTAGGCAGATCGTAACTGGCGAGATCCGGAACAGATTTTGGTTTTCTGTTCCGCTCAAGCATGCTGTGCTTCGATCTTTGATTCTAGAAATCTAGAAAGAAATGGTAACATACGCAACGTGTACAGTGCAGAGGAAAAAGCATCGGTCAGTGAACTGAACTGCGCTCAGAGCATCATCATCGGTTGGAGGCCGCCGCCGCCGCCGCAGCAAACGCGCCAGCTGGTATTACCGGTCGGCGGCGCGGCGCGGCGAATTCGCATAACTAGGTACATCCCGCATGCGCAGCTCAGCATCATTGTCAATTCAGATCGGAATCCTTGCTTGTCCAACGGGGCCCATATGGGTAGAAAGAGGTAATTACCAACCTAGCCTCTGCGGTGGAAGATTAGTAAGCCTTGGCAAATCCAGTCCAGCCAGTATTATTATAATGCTAAATACCTTTGTATCTACTTATATGAATTTCCAAACATTAAAATATCGTTAACAATTTAAGCCGTCAGACCGGTATCATCACTCTTATTTTTATTTTATATCTACTAAGAACTATGGACTAAGTTGTCTGAAATAAATGAATTTATATTATTACTATTGGACCATCATCATCATCGTCAGAGACATATCCACATCAATCGCTTCAATGAAGAGCGAGACTTGGCCGCTGCTGTTTTTTTTTTTTACATTCTGCTCGCAACTTCGCCTGCATTCTGAATGGTACCTATAGTAGGTACCTAGGTATAGGTACTCGGTAGGGAATGCAGAACCGGTCCGCAGGATTCTCGGTAACTACTTTTATTTACAGAACCGGGAAACCCGGGAATGATCACAGGGTAGTTACCTAGGTCTACGTCTACTTGACTCTAGATAGCATCGTAAAAAAAACTAACATATACACTACTCATAATAAGTACTTTCCTACTTGCCTAGGTAGGTATTATCTAAGCAACATTGAATTAGTAATTTATATTTAAATACAATCATATTGGCAACTTCACTAGAATGCGGATAAATCTTGAATTAATAAATAAATTAACGATAACAATATTACACTATCATATTACGAGCATATGGAGCGAAGACTCTGTGGTCTAGTGGTTCGCCTACCGGTTGTCAGATCCAGAGGTCCCGGGTTCGATCCCCAGGGGAGCAATATTGTGCTTGGTTTGGTTAGTGGTAGGATTTTGTTTAAGTCCGCCTGGCTAGCTACCATTTTACCTAATTCTGTCACCATATTAACAATTCTTAAATTATTGGTTCCAGCATTTAGAGGTAAAGACAGCCAGTTCCTCAGTTTATAGAGGATTCTGGTGAAGAGCGCTTCCACATTATTAATATCCATCCAAACAAACATCCATCCAACCAAACTAACATCCATCCAAACCAACTTTGATAAGCATAGGTACGCAATAGTAAGGTACCTACCTACCAAGCCAAGATCTATAAGTTGCAACAAGCCTCATAGCTCAGTTGGTAGTAACTCTGCCTTCTGTGCTGTAGGCTGTGGGTTCGATTCCCACGCAGAGCAAACATTTGTGAGATGAATATAGATGTTTGTTCTGTGTTTGGGTGTTGTATCATATAGTACGTATGTATTTACAAAAAGTATTCAAGTATTCTATCCGTAGTCTAGTTCCCATATTACAAGCTATGCTTAGTTTGGGGCTAGATGGCGCTGTGTAAAATTAATGTCCTGTAATATTATTAATATTTATTTATTAATAAATATACGTCACTATCCCTACCTAACTCCCTACTTACGCCGTCCTACATAATTAAACTATTTTACCTACCGACTTACTATAAACTGCTAACAGGAAAATACCTATTAGTGTCTTGGGATTTGCCCCGGCTGCACCGGCAGCGTATGTATGGTGCTTAGAGTTAGGTAGGTAAATACCTAGATGTACTGAACTGGGTTAGGTAGGTATTTACCTACCTAACCCAGCTGGCTGTACGAACGTTTTCCTATTGCGTTATCTGTTCTATTCTGTGATTAACTGCAAGTAGGTAGTAGGTATAGTAGGTAGGTAGGTAAGTACTTGCGTAATTAATGTTAATTAATCACTTCTAAGCTTTGGGAACTAAATTATCTTTATGTACAGAACACAGTCACCAACAGTAATTATGTATAGGTACGCTTCAAAATTTAAGGAACGGTTTCGTATTGTTGTGAATTAGGTACTAAGGCTTGCAATCGACTATCAAATTCGATCGCATGTTCGAATGTCAAAATGGCTATAGTGGAATAACTTGATCATACTTAGAGCTCTGCCGGGTAATTCGTAGTGATGTGCCTTAATGCCACTTTAAAGTTTGCACGTGATATCTAAACGAGTTTACGTTGTTCGGCTGAGCTCTCGAACCACTTACCATAACCACCCAAAACATATCGAGTTTTAACGTTTCCTGTGTCGTCCTGGTGACATCTCTAGATGTCTGGTGCCCACTTTTCGTGGTATAGGTACAACAATCAAAGTTGCAGACCGCCTCAAACATCTTGCCATGAAATTGACAGCCAACCTCAACCACCACTGAGTCTAAAGCTCAATCTGCGACTATGAGTATTTTTTTTGTACCATTGTATTATGGAGAAGTGACCTTCATCTCACTTGATTTTCAAGTTATGATAAGGCCGAAGTTGGAAGCGCACTTCACCCGGAATCCTCAACAATCTGATGAGGAACTGGCTATCTAACCTCTAAATGCCGGAACACAACAATTTTGAAATTGTTGTTATGGCGACAGAATTAGGTAAGATGGTGGTAGGCTTAAACAAAGTCCTACCACCAACCAAACCATGCACAATATTGTACTCCCCCTGTGGGCGAACCACTAGACCACAGAATCGGGTTAAAAAAAGCTGGGCAAAGCTTTGCATAGAACGAAGAGTGAAAGCTTCGAACACTCAGGTGAATAAAGATAATTGTGTGCTTAGAGTAAGGTGTAGGTGCATAATGAAAGCACACGCTTTAAAGTATTATTCTTTCTGGTAAAATACATAGCACAGTAAAGACATTTATCGCGAGATATCAAAATATGATCAAATTAAAAGAGAAGCGCGGTTTCGGGAATACATGCTTCACTGACAGCTACCCGCACTAAACTTTATTGACCATGTGTGAATCGGCAGATTGTATTATTCCCGATATCCTTGAATTATTTACTTCAAAAGGCGACAAACCGACCGCGCTTGAGACTGTCAAAGAGAAGTTTGTTGCTCGTCACGCTCAAATCGTCAGTTTATTGAAATGCGCACTCTTCAGCATGTAATCAACAACCCACCTTACATATCTGACGCGCTCGTGTATTTCGATTAACGATCGATTTTTGAAGTGAAAACTTCCTTAGCCGCGTTGAGAGATTTTTGAAAGGGAATACCTACTTACGGGTTCGCGTCACTCAAAAGCAATTGGCAATCGTTCCATGAACATTAAACATTTTATCATTGACTATCTTATGTGACTCTCATAGTAAAATTTAGGGTATTTTTTATAAAGTGTATTAAGTCGTACATATTATTATACTAGTGGTTCTGTAAGAACAGTTTACCTCGCGAGCCCTTGTAACCCTGCAATAACCGATGCTTTCCTCTTTCACTTTTCCTTTTAGACTTTTGAGCAAAAAGAGGTATAAGCTTTAGTGATTACTCGTGTTCCACCGGTCCTAGGAGGTCAAATCTGATGTCGACGAGTTCGTCTCGCAAAGCAAACTTCTCCCCTTTTCTCCCTCCAAAAAAACACATGAAGGAGGAGTCGTTTTGTTTTTTTTCACAACATCTTGGGCAGAATTAAATCCTTTGTGTGGAATTCAAATTTAATTGAAATCGTTAATAAATAACGCTACAGCAAACTTCCCCCTATTTTCCACCCGATTAATAATCGCGATCGCCTAAAAAAAATTAATAAATCAAGGGACATGTCGTGCCAAATTTCATCAAAATCGGTTGAAAAATTTGACCTGTAGACGAGAACAAACCAACAGCCGACAGCCGATACCCGACAGACAGCGGACAAAAACATTTTTGGCCAATCTCGAAACTGTGACGCTTCGCTCGCTCGGTCAATTATGTCGACGTCGCATCTAGATTTGAAACTTTAGGGTCAATGGTTTGCTCGAATTTCGTTTTTCTTTTGTTAATTTGAATCTCGAGAGGCCATAAAGATGTTTGCATTCCGCCTTTGTGACGTAGATACGGGGTCGTTTTATTTGAAGTGAAAACTTGTTTGAATAATAAATGAGTAATAAAATCGAAGCATTTATATTCGCATAATATTTACCATTATTTGCATTGAATTATTCAAAAGTTTTCACTTGTGGCTGATTTGTTTTTTATTATTCTGATCCGCTGCCCAGCCTAGAAGGCCCTTCATAAAAGGCTTATAGGTATATTATACCTAATAACCTAATAATAGAAGATTTATAAACAAACCATAATATGGTGTTGGTATCCCTTAAAAAATCACAAATCTCCTATTAGGTTTATTAGGTGATAGGACATTTTGTAATGTATTGTATGTTTTGTTATTATTAATAAGTAGCTATATAAATTAATATTTATTTTAGTACACCGCTTTATCTGCTCTTTGCTATCCTTTCCATCCAAAGGTTGCCTGGAAGAGATCGCTTTTAGCGATAAGGCCGCCCATTGTACCTAGTTTAAGTGTTTTTCTTGCTTGTCTGATTATTTTTGTTTTTTGGTATACAATAAAGAGTTTATCTATCTATCTATCTATTAGGCTACTAAGTATTACACATATTTTGGTCTTTCGTGTCTAAAACGATAAACGATGACGACGTGACGTTTCGTGTCTCCAAGCGAAATAGATTAAATACCTATCAAAAATTACCCGCAAAGTGCCTTTTCCTCGGCATAGAGCATTTTATTACACACATTTTGGTCTTTCGAGTCGAATTTACAAGCGAAATAGATACAATATTAAGAGTGCTTTTTCCTATTCATAGACCATTTTATTACACAATTACACATATTTTGGTCTTTCGAGTCAAAAATTCTTAGCGAAATAGATTCAATATCAAAAATTCTGCGCAAAGTGCCTTTTCCTCATCATTAAGCTTTTTGCAATAAACAAGGCGAGGTCGAGGTAGATGACTGATGGTGAGGTGATGGCCGGTCCGCCGTCCGCGTCCGCGAGAGAAAGCAAAATACGAGTTAGCCCATAATGTAGGTAACTGTTCATGGAAACTGGAAACACAATCATGCACCCAAGTTGAACCTGCCTACCTCGCCATCGTAACAAGGTGACAGCTGATATGTTCATGTAGGTACCTACAGCCGCCTGGGATTCCATGGAGGTAGGTAGGTACGTACTCATAAATTTCATGATTCAAACTAAAAAAAAACTATCATTACTTTTTATTTGAGCGTTATAAATATCTATATCCCCACTTTGTGGAAGGGGTCGTAGTACTTCCCGATCCCTTACCATCCAGATTTTAGTGTCTTAGTGTGATATAGATTGGAAGTGAAGCGATGAAGAAGTAGATACGAGTAGGTATGAACAGAACGAAAATGAAATATTGATGTTAAACTTAAAACACTTGAATTTAATGAAAAGGAAATAAGTATAGGTACAAATGAGTGATAGCAAAATATTAATAACTACGAGAATGATACAAAGCAATAATTATGAATGATGCGCGCGAGCAAAGCAATGGTCGGTCCGCGAGTGGCCGGGAGCGACGACAGAGCGCCGTACCAAAACCAGTCCTGCTGGCGCGTGGCTTAAAATGCATAAGCGGAGCGTTTCTGACAGCGATTTAGGTATCGGTCCAATTATGTTGAATCAATAGGAACGCCACAACTTAAATAGGTTCTAAATTGATAACATATTACCAGATGTGGATACAAAACCATTTAGAAAATTATGAAGTGTGTGTTCCTAGTACCTATGTACCTATTCAGTAAGTAGTATGATACGCTATATTAAAATTAGTTTATTTATACTACCTTACCTATCTATACCACCCAACGAACATACTAATCCAATCTATTCGGAGATATCAAAAATCTGGGCCCCAAGCTAAGCAGAGCTTGTAATATGGAAACTTCATTACGGATAGAATACTTACAAACCTACCTACTTTTTTTGATTGATGACGGCGCGGCGGATACCGGGGTAGGGAGGGGGTGCGGGATACGTTCGATACAAGAGAAACCCTCGACGTGCCGTGAGGCCGTTACCTAGCGTAGGAAAGTAGGTAAGGAAGGTAAGGTGGCCTATAGGTATCTACTGCAACGAACAAGATACCTACCTAGGTGACATACCTTTATACCGTCGTTCGGGTGGGAATGACGTCGGTTGGGAATGGCTGAGCACTCGCAGCCATTCCCCCTCCTGTAAAGTGGTCGTCAGGGGGGACTGGATGTAAAGGCTTTACCGGTTTCCCAGTCTTCAGTGGGTATACCCACTGAGACCGCCGATGGGAGCGTTATGTGGGAATATGTATTTTTACCACCGAAACAAAAAAACAAAGGTACCCTTTTATGTGGGGTGCTTGGTTTGTAAGCTCTACGTATCCTCAGCGTTGGTGCACCGTGATGACACCACAAAAGAACTGCGTGGGATCTATTAAGCGGTGGCCGATAACCTGACATGGAGGGCATCTCCGCGTGGCTTGTGATAATGTGTTCATCTTAGGAGGTTTGGGCACTTTGCCTGGCTGGACAGCAAGGAGGATGAGTTGTTGTAAGTTGTACAAGATGACCAAGGGAAGGGTCATTTAAAACATGAATATGAGAGCGGGTCAGGTCGACTAATGGGAAAGACATTTATAGCATGCATCGATAAAAGCGGGTCAGATGTCTATGTCACATGATCTTTGACATTTTACCGTCATCTTAATTAAATACCTATGTTCATCATAACCTGGACGTCCTTGCCAATATTTTTTACCGCTACCGGTGTGTGCAAATTGGCCAATAATCAGTAATGTCTGCGCCTTGGAATATATCTATTACTTACTACGTACCGATACGATACCGACCTAGGCACAAACATTGTCACTTGCTTATTAAAATCTATCATAATATGATAAATTTGAAAAAAGCAACTCGATTCAACCCCATAATATTATTATGGGGCAGAATCGAGTTAGGTTCGAGAAATCAAAATTATGATTTGTTAATTGCACTCTTGATATAGATCTACTTGGTCATAATAAGTATAGAGAGGTAGGTGATATAGACAAAAAACCTCTGCATATTTTATTGAAAATTCTTTGAGTCATAGGAACCTATACTAAATCTATTAATAGACCTCTTTTATTAGACTAAAGTTACTGTACAAGGTTAGGGAAAACCTTATAAAGGAGGTAACTATGCGTTAAGGTTTGTGAAACACTGATTCCGTCACGCCCCAATTATGGAGATATGTATAGTTATTCCCAAAAAAATTACATTAGCATTCGACACTTCCCGCAGCAGATTTTCAACAATGGTACGAGTTCTAGAGAATCTATGTTTTTTATTGTACGACAAGTACTTAAGTACTTGGCCTTCATCTCACCTGGTTACAAGTTGAGATAAGGCCGAAGGCGGAGGCGCACTTCACCCGGAATCCTCAATAAACTGAGGAACTGGCTATCTTACCTATAAATGCCGAAACACAACTAAATTTCGTGGTATACCACATATATGAATCGTATTGTATATATGAATATAATTTTCATATTTTAAATTTGTCGTTTCATTATTGTCATAATTTACGTAATTAAGTGTGTGATATATACTTACTTAGGTACATGATATGATACTTTTATTATTATCATCAACAATTGTGATATTTTTTATTATGTAGTAACTATGTTTCTGTTTGATCTAAACATTTTTTTTTTATATTTTTTTTCGATCATTATTTTATTTATATCATGAATTATCTGTCTTTTCTCACATAGTCTATGCTCCTTTAGGATCAGAAAGCGGAATTGAATTCCTTAAATATCGTGGCCTATTTGCTACTCAACACACCACAGTCGCACACCTATTTTGTGTTTTATATATTTTTAAGAGGTATCTAGGTAATTTTTTTTTTTATTTTTCCATATCGTATTTTCTTGATAAAGAGCTGTTGTAGTAAGTATGTAAGTGTACTTTGTTTTTTTACAGTTTTATATGTTAATTAGTGTGCTATTTTGGGTATAATCTTTCTATGTTCTATATAGGTACCTAGGATATGGCTAAGTAGATATCTGTAATTTAATATCAGAATTAGGTTATTTCATAATCTAATTCTGGTGACCGGTTTATAAACCGGTCACTGTGTCACTCGACTGCTCGAGTCGTCAGACTTGCCCCTCCCCCCGCCTCGCCTCGTCTCACGCTGCGCCTTGAACTTGTCCGACGCCCTTGCTTACACCAGTCCACCACCCACCAAGCCAACAACGGTTTGCGAAGTTATTCAATTTGTACAGATAAATGTTTTTTTTTATTGGTCGACGATTCCCAAGATAACTAATCAAGGAAGTCATCGAAAAATAGTAATAATTAAAAAAAAATATTTTATACTAACAAATTATAATTAATCCAGTCGCTGTTTGGACCCCGGGTGTACGCCCGCCTTCCTAGAGGTTGTTACCTCTAATACGCGGGTCTTCACGCCCGTCTTCCGATACAGAGGTGTTTGCCTCGAACCCATTCGTGCACCTAAAGCATAGCTCGCATAGTTTTTCAGAAAATATTACATGCACGCGAGGAAACCGGCGCGGCGCAGCGTCTCTCTCTCTAGGACTAAAACTCCGAATAACATAACAGGTAACACCCTCACTGGTTTTTGCTAATGTCCGAAACGCGTGAAAAGAATAACGACCAAAAAGTTTTAATAACAGCAACAACTTTATATTTTATTTTTTTAATGTCTAATGTTTATGTTAGGTTAATGTTTTTTTGCACGACGGGAAAGCTCTTGGCCTTCATCTCACCTGGTTTCAAGTTATAAGATCGAAGGTAGAGCCGCACTTCACTCGGAATCCTCAATACTGAACATTCCTAGACATTAGAACCTTCTTTAGAATTTGTTACTCGTAGTTTACCCCGAACTGATATCTCGTGATGTCTGGTTTGTGATGGAGATTATTTCTCAAATAGAACGTAATTAACAAACGATAAAAATTTGCTTTAATTACAACTTTTTCACTTTACTTAAGCTCACTTTAACCGCCTAGCCAGGCGGACTTACATAAAGACCATTAACTAAACCAAGTACAATATTGTACTCCTCTCGGGATCGAACCGGGCGAACCATTAGACCACAGAGGCGAGTTAAGAATCATCAGAAAATATTTATGGTGGCCCTGTTTTTTGAATGGGTCGGCTTGTCCTTGAAACATGCAAGAGAACACAAGAAAGAGATCTACGATGGAGCGAGCCTACCCAGAAGGTGTCTATGAACTCTCTTCTTGAAGAACTTGGCTGGGAGGTGTTAGGTAATGCACTATAACTGATAATATGCGCTCTCAGATTTCCACTTGTTTCGGTTTCTTTAGGTAGTGTGATTGATAATAGTTGCTATTGCTACCCCTCGTCGGTACAGAGCCACCAACTTATCTGTGAAGTGGCTGAAAATGGAACTACAGCCGCCATGATGAAAATGTCGTTTGATTGTCAGTTGCTCTCTGTTTGAGTGTTTTCTATTTACTTTTGGATAATAAATATTTTGCGCTTTCAATCATGCCGAAAGCTATAAAAAGTGATGCCCGGAATATTATTCTGAAGGTGAAAGCATTTTTTGAAGAGGAAGCTCGCGAACAAGCTCCGATTATTCCATTTAATCAAATAACCAAACGAGTTTCTGTCGCTACAGGTGAGTGTGACCAGTTGTATCCCTTAAATGTTGCTCATGAAACTTGTACCTCGACTCGAGTAGACTCTGAAATGTTCGCTCGCATCGCTCGCCAGATAACTTCTGTACTTACATGCATTTAATACCTTGACTCAGCTTTCATCGTTACTTCTAGTTTACCTAGTTCATTAGTTTTTTATTTTGTCTTTCAGGTGTAAGTGAAGGTTTGGTTTCGAAAATAGTCAAAGAAGGAAAGGTAGCAGAAGAATCCGGTACTAAAGTAAGAACGCCTGGAAAATCAAGAAAACGAAGTACTGGTTTTATTGTTGTCGATGACTTCGATATGGGCGTTATATGACGAAAAGTACATGAATTTTATGCAGTGAGAAAGGAGTTGCCTACAGTCGGTAAACTACTTACAGTTCTAAAAGAAGACATAGATTATCAAGGACAACGTGAGTCTCTTCTAAAACTACTTCACCAAATGGGTTTTCGCTACAAAAAGACTCAAAGTAGTAGAAAGGTTCTTATGGAACGGAATGATATATCTGCATGGAGATCAAGATATCTGCAAGTAATCAGCAATAATGATAAAGCAGCAAATCCATTGCCTCTGGTTTATTTAGATGAAACATACATACATTCATCTCATACATCTAGCAAATGCTGGCAAGGTGAAGGCACGGAAAGAGTTCTGGAACCTGTATCCAAGGGACAGAGATTTATCATAGTTCATGCAGGCAGTGAAATGGGTTTTGTAGAAAATGCATTATTAGTTTTCAAATCTCAAACAAAAAGTGGTGATTACCATGACGATATGAATAATGTTAATTTCAAAAAGTGGCTATTGGAAAAATTATTGCCAAACTTAAAAGAGCCATCAATTATTATAATGGACAATGCTCCTTATCATAGTACCTATATGTATTAATAAAAGCCCTTGAATACTCCGAAGAGATGACCAAACCTCAGCTTTTGGAAATAGTAAAAAGAAATAAACCACTTCCTATCTATAAAGTTGACACTATATTGGCTGAAAATAGGCACAAATGCCTGCGACTGCCGCCTTATCATTGCGATCTTAATGCGATTGAGTTGATATGGATCACAATGAAGCGAAAAGTTGCTAATATCAATATTCATCATAAAAGTCAAGATATGCCTAGCTCGGTCAGTCAGGCATTTGAAGAAATCACGGTGGAAGAGTGGAAAAAGCATTGCAACCATGTCCGCAAATTACAAAATGAGTATCTTGATAAGGGTGGATATTTAGATGAACCATTTATTATAAATGTGCTGAGCGATAGTGAAACTGATAGTGATTCAGAGGATGATTACTTAACTGGCGTGTCCTCGATTACTGATCATGATTATGACGTCGGCCCTAGTACTTCAAGGTCTGTTGATCATACATATTGTAAAAATATTTAAATATACACATTACATTTTATGAAATGTTACAGTTTTATTATACTTACTTCAATGTCTCATATTATTAACTAGCAGTAGCCGCACGCGCTGTTTGACTCGCTTCATACAACCCGTTAGTACAGAGTTTTAATAAATATACATTTTTGATTCTCAATTTTGTAATAGATACCTAGGTAAGAGTCAGTAAGTAAGTTGGTCTGTGAAGACTGAACATAGCGGACGTCCCAAATTGTGGTTAATTATTCGTAGAATAGCAACACCAGAGCGGTTAGATCGACGCTCTTCAATTCACAGATAAGTTGGTGGGTCTGTACTCATATTCATTCATTATTCATAAATAAAAATAGAATGTCATGTTTTAAAATTAAAATTTATTTGAAATTAGAATTCATACTTATACATTCAGAAATATTTTTTATTCGAAATGACCAGTACTATAAAACGGCAAGGTCATAGGTAAATACCTAAATAGATAGAGATAAATAGAGGACTGTCAAATCCTGTATCATCATAGTGCTATCGCTGACTTTTTTGTAGGTGTATGTGTTCTCTAAAACTGTAAAACACTACTTTGTTCTAAGTATCATCAATAGTTTTCACAGCGCACGCGATGTGAGAAATTTTTAGTAAGGATCTTTAATTTTTTTGAAAATGTAATAGGCCTATGTCAACCGGGGATAGTGTAGCTTCCCAAAAGTGAAATAAATGTTCAAATGGATAGTCCATACATGATATATAGGTATACTGTTGAGGATTCCGGGCGCGCGCTTCTACCTTCGGCCTTATCATAACTTGAAAACCAGGTGAGATGCATTAAAGGCCAGGCAATTTCCCATAGTACAATAAAAAATATATAATAATAATAAGTTACGTTTGACAAACTAGAGTCCTAAAGAACTAGAGGCATAAGATGATTTTTTTTTCTGGCTTCGCCCGATTTTCGCATTGCCCTGTTGTAGAGCTGTTAGGTAGCTATGTAGTGAATGGTGAGTAATACGGCAATTCATTTACGTTGAGGTTTTTTAATGTTCATAAAATCAACATGCGCTAAATTCTATGAACAGGTACTAAAGAATTAATAACAAACAACAATAACTTATGACGCGCCAATAAATAGCAGGAAACTTTGTTTTTAGGTACCTACTTAAATTGTTTAAGTTTTCCATAACATTTACCTACACAGTTCGTACCTACTAAAAATCATAGAAACTCTTATGAATTTTCGATTTTTTCGTGTGAAAAAATATTGTTTAATTTTTAACCAACTTCAAAAAAAGGAGGAGTTTTTCAACTCGTCGGTTTTTTTTATCTATGTTCCCTGATTACTCTAAGATGAATGGACCTATTTGAAAACATATTTTTTGTCTGAAAGGCAATTATACCTCACAGGTGCTCCCATCGTCTTTAGGTCAGGATCTGATGATGCGATCCTGGAGAAATAGAGGGAACTCTTCCAATATTATAGACAAACTTGAAGGGATTTGGGTATTTTTAGGCCTCAAAAGTAAGGAAAAACGGACCTTATAGGATAACGCGTCTGTCTGTCCGTCCAGGAACAAGTTGGTGCCGAATTGCCAAGCAAAACAAGATGCTCATTGTATGGCACCGCCTTCAAATTATATGAACTTACCCTTAAGTTTCTAGTGTTGATATATTTTTAAATATAAGTTATTTAAAAAAAAAAACAACACTAAAACTTTTAGGTTTTTTCGTTGTTTTTTTTTTCATTTATTTTTTTATTGTACGGCGGGCATGTTCTAGGCATTCATCTCACTCGAGTTCAAATTATGATAAGGCCGAAGATGGAAGCTCAATTCACCCGGAATACTCAACAAGCTGAGGGGCCTCTAAATGCCGGAACACAACAATATAAGAGTTGTTATGATGGCGACAGAATTAGGTAAGATGGTGGTAGCCAGTCAGGCGTACTCAAGCAAAATCATTGTCAATCATGGATTGTCAATATTTTCAAACTGATGCCCAACGTAGGTGCTCAAGCTGCTACTATCACTAGACGTGAACAAAGCCAGTGGTCCAGATGGGATCCCGGCGCTGCTGTTCAAAAAGTGTGCTCCCGAACTGTCACCGATCTCACTCGCCTATTCCGCCTGTCTTTGGATACCGGTAAGGTAACATCATCTTGGAAGCTCGCTAATGTTCAACCTGTCCCAAAAAAAGGTAGCCGAGCAGACCCCGCTAACTACCGGCCAATCTCTATCACCTCCATTCTCTGCAAGTCAATGGAGCGTGTTCTAAACAGTAAACTCCTGGCATACCTAGAGTGTAACGATCTCCTTAGCGATGGTCAGTACGGCTTTCGCCGAAATCAATCCACAGGGGATCTTCTAGCGTATGCCACGCACATCTGTAGTGAAGCCATCGAAAGATACGGGGAAGCTATGGCAGTTTCCCTAGACATTTCGAAGGCTTTTGATAGGGTTTGGCATAAGGGTCTCATTAGCAAGCTTTCCTCCTACGGATTACCGTCAAACCTTTTACTGTGGATCACAGACTTCCTGAGGGAACGATCGATTCGAGTAGTCATTAGAGGGGTACCTCTATCAGCAACTCTATTTCTGCTTCATATCAATGATCTGCTAATACCCGGTATTTATGGGTACGCAGATGACAGCACAGTTGTTTATAGATATTTTTCCAGTCTACGTGCTAGTGCGGACGAATTTTTCAGCCTCCGTAGGGAGATGGTGGAGCGCTTGAACCTCAAGCTTAACTTTGTGTCTGAATGGGGGGACGCAAATCTTGTACGGTTTAACGCTTCCAAAATTCAGGCTTGTGTGTTCTTTGCTAAAAAAAGCCAATTTCATCCCGTACCTATTTTTAACGGCACTTTGCTCCAGTTCAATGATAGTTTGACCATTTTAGGCGTTGAACTTTCATCGAACTTGAACTTTGGGTCCCATATCGAGTCTAAGGCCAAATTCACTGCTATGAAGCTGGGTATTCTTGCTAAGGTTCAGCGGTACTTCACACCGGGAATCTCTCACAGCTTTTAAGCTCTGGGATGGCTCAGCCAAATATCAGCAGGCCTATTACCTAACTCTGTTTCATTTGGGTTTCAATGAGTTTCAATTAAAATGCCTGCATTTCTGTTTGAAACCGATTGAAACCCAAATGAAACAGAGTTAGGTAATAGGCCTGCAGCTCGAAGCCCTGGATTCGATTGAGTGTCGTTCTGCAAGGCTCATAGGTGATGATTCGCTTGTTAAGGCTAATTTGCAGAGCCTAGAACATAGACGACGGTTTGCCAGGCTGTCTGTGTTCTATAAATTCCACTTTGGCGAATGTGCGCACGATATCTTTCACCTAATCCCTCCATCCCCGTTCCACCACCGGACTAATCGACGTACGGCTGGCTACAGCCCGTACCTTGTAAATGTTCCATTGTGCCGAACACATCGTTTCGCCTCTATCTTTATCATGAATACTGGTAAAGAATGGAATTCCTTGCCTTCGTCTGTTTTTCCGCACGAGTACAATCTTGGAGTCTTCAAGTCCAGAGTAAATAGGTTCCTTTTAGACAAGCGTGCTCAATCTTAGGCCACATTTTTACTTGTTTTACATTTAAGCTGGTGGTCAAACGCTTGACTATTATAAAAAAAAAAGTTAACGATTGTATTGACATAATATTATTCTGATATCTGTCACTGCCTGTAGGTAGGTACTAACTATGCAGGCCATTTGCTGCTTGCATGAATTAGAATTTTATTTAGTAGAGTAAGTACCAATTATGGATCTAACAAACCATTAAACTAAAAAAAAACCAGTGGTACTCCGGGAGAGCCGACAGAATTGAAAACTTGAAGTTTGTCGTCTATAGGTAGATGCAGTCTTCGAACGGTCCTTACCCTTACCTCTCAGGATTGTAAATATAACGTGAAATGTGTCAAAAGTGGTGTCACTAAGGTGTACGGTGCCAGGGTATTTAAAAAAAAAGTAGGTACCTACATATATAAACAAGTAATATTTCCGTATTCTAGTTTCCAGATTACAAGCTTTGCTTAGTTTGGGACTAGATGGCACGGTGTGTTCTTTTTTAATTCTTTTTGCAGGGTTTGTTCACAAATTTATTATTGTGCTGATTTTTTTATTAAAAAAAGTTTCAGCTTTAGGTAGGTACCTACCTGTAAATTATCTTCATAGGTAGGTACAAAATTTCTTCCAAATTTGTTTAGTCGTTTATGCGTGAAAGAGACATACACATAAACTTCCGCTTTTATAATATTCATGTGACTACACCCGACGCACAAATACATCTAATCATCACAAAAATGTTTGTCTCTGGTGGGAATCGAACCACAACCTTCAGCGTAGATGTTCCAGTAAGTAATCAGATGAATTACCAAGTAAACATAGACTATTAAATAAATATTAAACTTACCAAATCAAAAAATCCTATCTCATCGTTAGCGGGTTTACTCTTGATGTCCAAGTCGTACCCCTTTCCTTTGTGGTTCAGAAACCGTTTCACTTGTCCCTTCATTTTATTATTTTACTTATAATGTAATGCACATAGTTAAATAATGTATAGTTATGTTATGTTAGCGGTAGGCTTGTCGCACGTGGCGTGCGTGTTTGTTTGACGAGCGTGCGTCGCGCGCTGTCTCGGTCGCGAGTTGACTGGCGTACATCGGTTTGAGAAGCGCTCTATACCTGCCCCTGCCCCGGGCGGCGGCGGCGGCCTGCACGCAAAACAGAGGTGACCCGCGACGCAAATCATTAGCTTTCGCATCGAGGGATTTCCACTGCCCCGCGCCCCGCGCCGCCGCCATGCGCCAACGCATCTCATATTCGTTATTATTACCGTTCCAAAGAACAAACGTATGGCCGGCAGGTGGCAGGTAAACGTTATGTAGGTACCTAATTCAGTTATGAGGTAAGTAGGCCTTTATTAATATTTTTTCTGTGCTTAATAGGAACCTTGTATTGTTCTTGTGCATTGCTTTTGTACCTACCTATACCTATAAAAATAATAAAGGCGAAATATGTTTCGATTCGATGCACGGAACACTTAGTGTTGTTTTTTCTGTTCCGTGTTTCGATGTTTGTTCCTACTTCATGCCAAAACTACTGAACGGATTGAGCTGAAACTTTGTACCATTATTAGGTAGGTATGTTGCTCTTTAATACTAATTAACATTTTAAAGGCTACTTTTCATTTTTCATATCAATTCTCGTGCCGCGCTGCTGTTGGCAATACACGTGCGTGAATCATTGAATTGTGAAATTTGTTTAAAACTTGACAGCATGGTGGCGCCACTATAAATGGTATGCAGGTGCATCAGTGTCATGTCAGTGACGCGTCGAGGGGGAAACCCCTTGTGCCACGCCGCCGCCGCCGCCGCGCCGCGCGTTACGCATTTGAGAGCTTTCCTCAAGCCTGGTCAGAGCTAGGCGAGGTAGGTAGATTGTATTTTATTGTGGTTTAAGTGACGTTGAGTTCTGACGCACCACGCACCCTATCTTCCTACATTACTCATTCGTGATCATGATCATGACCATGAAAGCAAGGTTGTTTTTGTTTCTGTATAGTTGTTACCTTAGTGAAGTAATACCTATACCTACATTGATAGGTATACTCTCTAGTGTGTATACTAGTTTTTAGGGTTTCGTATTCAAAGGGAAACGGGACCCTATTACGAAACCTCTGCTGTCCGTCATTATGTCAGCGGGCTTCGTACCTAACTCATGAACCGTAATAGGTACCCAGATAGCTTTTATGAGAAATGTGTTCAATAAAAAGTATAATTAAACTAACTATGTACAAAGGAATCAGTAAGATTACCTAAGGACCATTACAAACGGCCTATAGGTAACTCAACTGTTCCAGACAAGTACCAGACGGAAGCACTGACTGCGTTGCCACGCTGAATAGCTATGCCAATTCGCTGGCCTAAATAAGAGCCAGCCCTTGGGTAACGTGTCGCCTCAATCAAAAGCCCTGCAAGATTTTTGAAAACCCGGAGGGCACCGGCTCCCCACGGGTCACAGGTCTCTACCCCAAAAGCCTCAAATAGGTAAGCTAGGTCGAGACCACTATATTTTATTAGTATAACAGGATATCCATAGACTAGGTACTAAGTTCACCCCGGACGTCGAACTAACATTTCGCTTAACTAACATCGACCCCTCCAACTCAGCCCGAATGGATGTCGTAAAATTCGACTAAGGGATCACCAGAAGAAGGACAGAAGCTGTGTGTGAAGTGTTTCTTCTGTGTATTATGTACAACTTTACTGCGATCACCTATCCGCCTACCAAGCGTGGTGATTATAGCATAACCCTCAAGCTTTAGAGGAGGGTTATGTAAATTTTTGTATCCTGTGGAGCGATTCTCAAACACACGGAAAGTTTTCGGATCGGAAACATCGTTTCGACTTAGAATTCGATAGATTTCGCTGTTCCCAAATCAAAGCTTTTTTGAAAATCTTCTGTGATAGTTTACGATACCAATGTCAAAATTTTTCGATTGTGGATTTTCAGAATAGCGTTCCCGGAATCTCCATCGGAAGTTTCCGAATTCGATTTGATAAGCTTTTCGTATGTTTGAGAATCATGAAGAGCGACGTGTTTATATCAAAATATGTAGGTAATACCTGCGTATGGTCGCGTGGTCATCTCAAGGTACAGAACGCCTACGTACGCCTAGTGGCCGGTTGAAGTGAACCACAATAATTCCCAACCGCCATGCGCCACCGCGCACCAACGGCATCGTTCCAAGGGTCGTGTCGTACAGTAACCAAGATGATGCGTGTTGTGTTGACGATGCAGCTGTGACGCATGGCGCATGTCATGATTGCGGTCGAGCTACATAATATAGCTCGCCCTATTTACTTATACCTAGGTACAAGTTCGTAGCTAACTGCAGACAGAGTAGTAGAACCATTGTGAAAGGGCTCGTCCGGGGAAGCACTACAACCATACCTATTTCAGCCGCCAAGCAGTAATGCTGTGTTCCGGTTTGAAGGGTATGGTAGCCGTTGAAATTACAGGCACCTTTATGCCTCAAGTTGACGGGCGCAATGCTGTGCAGTGTTGGCTTGTTTTTTGCGGATTTGACCTACGTAGTAAGGTATTTTATTAAAATAACTATCGTGGATCAACGAATTCATTTTTGGACATACGGGAATTTCTTGTATACCAGGTTCGCCACAACCCGACAACGAGACGTTTATGCATGGTGATGATGATGACTCACACGCCCCACTACGGTTTCAACCCCCTCCACCCCCGCGCCCGGTGACCCGCGCGGAAAGAGCGCTGCTCCGGAGTGCTCGCAAGGACGCGGAACGCGTGCGTCGTGAACCGTACTCACCCTGATGATGTCCTTCGGTCAAGGACGAAACGTTGGTGTTTTACATCAATAATAAGGTTCGTGGAAATTCCCGTATGTCAAAAAATGAATTAGTAAGGTATTGTTACGAGCTGGGGTTCGTAAGAATTAAAAGCAACCGGTTATTACTCAAAATAAGACACGTTTATTCAGCACCAAACTTATTACTCTTAAACACAGTACAACACTACTTAGTTATACTACCGAATCACTAAACACTGTTATCACACTCAAATATCACTTGATGCTAGCTGTATCGTAATCGAATACTGACTTGCTTCCGAATCGCGCGTCAATTTATATCCAACTCTATCGAAAGTTATAGTAAGCGCGGGAATGGTCGCGCCGCTAACTGTTGCGTAATCTGGCACGGCGGTCATAAATCATCCTTGTGTTATTGATAAATAAGTTGTTATTGTCTTATTTTTTCGGAACTATGCTAAGGCTCGCGAATATTCCAGACGTTTCTGACTTGCGTAACAGTATTGTTATAGGCAAGAGATGCACTTAACATGCGGACGGGCATTGTCGTGCATCAATGTGAACTCAGTTCCCGTTATTTGTGAAAATGGACGCACATAAGGAGTCAGCGTAACTTTCAGCAGTCAACGAGATTGGTTTTTCTTTTAGCTCTATAGCTATTCCAGCCCAAACCAGTAATTGTCAAGCCGCTGTGTGGGGTGGACTTCCTGAACACATCTCAAACGTATTTCCTGAACGATATACACCCTCACTCTTCAAAAACCGAATCGAGATTTATCGCAGACCTCTACCCTTGGCACAGTTCATGAACCAAAGCTGACTGCTTTGGTTCACGTCTACATGCTACTCTACTGTCTGGATGTATAGGTCTTGACGACGAGTGGTTCTATGTCCTCAGCCGGGTGCTATTCAGACGGATCACCTGTCACAATAACGTCTCCCATTAACAAATTACCTACACTTTGGACGCTGAAATGCCGGGCGACATTGGCTTGAGTGTTTTCCATTTTGAGCATTCCTACAGCTTTTTCCATCTCTTCCATGGTAAGATGACAATTACAACAATACAATCTTGTGGTGTTTTTCCTTTACCTACTAAAGTTTTTTAAATCGAAAACGTAAACATATTATGCAAGAAATGTTTTTAGACACAATTTATTGAAAATTCCAGCCAGAATTCACTTGTTTATCAAGGAGGTTGGATATTCAAAGTTTTGTTATTCCGTTCAAAGATTAAAAATGAACAGGTGTTACTCAGACTTTTTTTGACGTGTGTACGTTGAGTATCTTGGATACTTTCATAGTTTGAATAAGGAACATAAATATTTTTCCGCATATGAAAAATTTTACTGGCCGGTTAGCTAGACAGGGCACCGCGCCGGCTGTTTTAGTGAATTTACTTTACCCAACTGCCTCAGAAGGGTAATTCTAGAGTACATAAATACGTATGTAGGTAGGTATGTCTATTTCATTGGAACGCTCTGCAGCCTAGATGGCTTGATGGAATTTTAATGTGAGGTGTCGTTTGGTTCGTTTTTTTTTAACGACGGGAAAGCGCTTAGCTTTTATCGCATCTGGTTACAAGTTGAGATAAGGCCGAAGGTGGAGGCGCCCGGAATCCCCAAGAACCTGAGGAACTGGCTATCTTACCTCTAAATGCCGGAACACAACAATTTTTGGAATTGTTATTATTACGACAGAATTAGGTAAGATTTTTATTTAAGAATTAGGTGGTAGCTAGGCCAGACGGACTTAAATACAGACTACCACCACAACTAAACCAAGCACAATATATTGTACTCTCCATGGGGATCGAAGCCGGGACCTCTGGATCTGAAATGAGTTGAACCACTAGACCACAGAGGCGGTTAAAAACTTTGTGAAACTGTATTTTCATAAATTTTTCCAAACTGCATTTCCTGTACAAGTACAACTGACAAGACGTAGATACCTTCTGACAATTTTTTTATAAAATTATTATGGTACTTCTAGAGGGTATAAGATGATATCCCCAACGCTCCAATTATCTTCCCCATCAATAGGGTTGGGAATTTTATTCCCATCTAAACCATTACTCGAGCCAATGGGGCAGTTTATCTACACTCATATCGCAAAATCACAATTAAGAATACAAAATCAGTGTTCTAATAAATACTTTTTTATCTTCGTAAAGTGTATTTAAGTCAAGCAACTATTAAAAATAATAATTTAAGCATTTTTTCAGTTCCACTTTATTCGCATTTTACAATATCATTTCATAGGTCCTCGTTTCATAAAATATAATAGTATTGATTTTGCGTAAAGTATAGTAAACCAAATATTATACCGTCTCGTTCATGAAAAACACTGTTATTGCTTTTCTTAATTTTGATTTTACTAAATTATACGTGTAGAAAATGTATATTTAAATATGTATACATTACACATACATATTAATTACATCACACGAGCAGTTTTCAGTGTTCAACAATTTATTATAAACAATCAAAATACAACTACATAGGTATAAGATGAATACAATGAATATGCCTCTAATTTACAATTATATCAACAATTTAACATTCTACATACATACTTAAATTTATCTCACATTCACTAACTTAATACCTGCAGGCAAGGTTTGCAGGTACACATAGCTATACAATCCAATTTTACTGTTACGTAAGTAGTATAGATAGGTATCTTGGACCTGGCTCATACCTCACCCTTCCACTTCCTTGATAAAAAAATCGGTTAGCTTAAAAATTATCTTTGAACTTATTACCATTTGCAAGGATTTTTATCATCAGTAGCCGCATGGTACCCGGACAAAGAATACAAAACGCTAGGCCGTGTAAATAACTTAACAAACAGACAGTTACTTTCGAATTTATAATAATAGTAGCCGTATGAACTATTTATTTTAATGGAGTACGGATCCTTCAATTTTAAATAGTAACGCTCTATTTTTACAAATGACTGAAAGATTTAGTACATCTATGCTAGATTACCAAGCACTCGAAACTTTGTACAAAGTACATAACGCATAATTTCGTTCCGCGCCGGGTATTGCTAGAACATTACCCGCAGCCACAGAGTCAGACAACATGTAGGTCTGTCGCAGGCTCAGAGGACTGGGGTAAGTGATGTGGTTTTTGTAGAGCAGGTTGCTGGTTTATCTGCAAATAAGCGATGGGTACTTGTACTTGGTACGTCATGTCGTACGGGACGCCCTTCTGCGTCACAAAGGTGCACTCGGTGTCCGCAGCGCGCGCCCAGAAATCCACGCCATAATAGGTGAGAACACACGTCACGTGACTTGGTCGTCAGCCTACGTAAAGCAAAACAAGCTCGTGCAAGTTTTTTTTTTGTACGAAAGGGAAGCGCTTGGCCTTCATCTCACCTGGTAACAAGTTGAGATAAGGCCGACGGTGGAGGCGCACTTCACCCGGAATCCTCAACAAACTGAGGAACTGGCTATCTTACATCTAAATGCTGGAACACAACAATTTTAGAATTGTTATTATGGCGACAGAATTAGGTAAGATGGTGGTAGCTAGCCAGGCGGACTTAAACAAAGTCCTACCACCAACCAAACCAAGCACAATATATTGTACTACCCTTGGGGATCGAACCCGGGACCTCTGGATCTGAACTTGGTGGGTACTACAGAGTACCACTAGACCACAGAGGCGGTTACTGAATATTCAAGTATCTTGCATATTCCTCCGATGTATGCACGAAACCCTTACGAGATAGTCACCTAATTGGAATCAAAGTAGCTTCGTTGTACGGATCAGCGACATCTAATTCGAAATCTATTTAAGAGTAGTAGAGCCCCATGTGAAAGGGCTCGTTCGGGGAAGTACTACCACTATACCTATTTCCGCCGCCAAGCAACAATGCTGTGTTCCAGTTTGAAGGGTATGGTTGCCGATAAAATTACTGGCACGCGAAGCTTTTCACATTTATGCCTAACGTTGACGGGCGGAGGCTATGTTCATTGTGGATGTGACCTATTCAGTAAGGCATTTTTATAGGCAAGAGATGCACTTAACATCAGGTGTACTACTTGCTTGTTCCGTCTCCTAGTTGTATATAAAAAAATAACTATCCTTAGGTGACACGTGACACATCTGAACCACGTCTACGTAGAGGCGCTCGATGACTTCGCCTGCTATCTTCAGCTGCGTATTTTTGCATTTCCAGGTCCGCAACGTTGCTGCGTAGGAGACAAGAGTGTGTAAAACACTCGTCTCGTCTCGTGAGTCCCATTTTTGATACGCACCTGTGGTGTGCGGCACACTAGAGGAAGTGCGCCCCGATGCCGAGCTGCAGGCCCGCCTGCGGCCGGTCGGCGCGCAGAGCCCGCAGCGGCACGCAGTAGTTGACCTCGAGCCGCGCCCCCCGTCCCAGCCGCACCGCCACCCCCGCACCGCACGCCACGCGCGCCGACCCCGCCAGCGCACTCACTGATAACTCCTCTGCACAAGCCACAACAAACTTATACCCATATGTGTTATGTTATTAAATTAAGATTTTTATAACATAACACATATTTTTTTTATGTTTACCCCCTTTTACAGGACATTAATTTCACACGGCGCGGCGCCATCTAGCCTCAAACTAAGCATGGCTTAATATGGGAACTAGATTACGGATATAATACTTACATACATTTTTTTACAAATAGCGCAGCAGCTTCGACCGCAATCTTGAAAAAAATACGATAAAAAAAAACGCATAGTTTATCGTTATTTGATGATGTTTTGGCAGTATTTACACGCAGTCATTATCGCGTTGATGGTTAATGTCGTAGCATTAGGACATATTTTGCATAATGATAGTTGACGAGCTTGATATGAACTGTACTAACCGGGCATGGTGAGGGTACCCGCGTTGATAAACACGTGCGAGCGGAACAGCGAGCTGATTCCCCCCGCTGCCGCAGCCCCCGCGCCCCCCAGGAACGGCAGTGGTGAGTACACGTGGAGCCCACCCGACCAGTACACCTGCAATACATGCCGAATGCGAATACACTGACAATCGAACTGCCATCCCACCAAGGCCTCAGCCAGTGGGGTATGTCGAGGATATTTCCGAGAACAACAGATCAAAAATCAACAGTCATACCCCTTTTCGCATTATATCCTACAATATATACCAAGCGTTTACTTTCTTAAAGCACCCACATGTTACAAAAACTACTCCTATCACAAAGAAAAATAACATTATTTGAATTGTGCAGTCGATTCTCAATTGACACCCCACTAGACATAGAATTTCTCAAATGTTACCCAAAATCACATTTTTCTTACCGTTATATTTTTTAAATTTATTTATTTAAACGCACAAAACACATCACAACCACAATAAAATTAAAGTTCAACAAAGATTGTATAGTTCTGATCTTGATAGCGACATAAACATATGCTCGCACATCTAAGCAAAATGTAGAATATCGAGCAGAATTAACTGTACTTAAAACCTAACTTAAAATAAGTTCCGGTATATCTAAACAAACTATATAAATAAGCTTACGACTAATACAGTTCAAAATAAATAAAATTTAAATAAAATGAGGCAAATGAAAAAGAACGAGAAAAATAACGTATAAAAAAGTATAATTAATGATTACGTACTATCCCTTCCCATCTACTAACTAAGTCACTCTGAACAATAGAGTGGCTTAGTTAATAGCATTATTGGGATAGAGGATAGTCCTAACAATTTTAATGATTTGACTTAGTTTTGGAACGAATATATCAAGTTCGATGTTATTACTAGCTAAGTCATTGTAGCTAGCGATTCCTGAGTATTAGTGTAATCTCTACAAATTCAAAGTTACGAAATGATCGGACTAACCATTCAAAAGGTATGGACGAAATATTGTAGTTCTTTCAACCTCAATATCTCAAAAAAGACTCCAGTTTTACTACCCCAATCCCCGGCGACAATCAATTTATATTTATGTCTCAATCAATTTATAATTTATCTCTTTACACAAAAAATTTCATTGCAATCGGATAACCCGTTTAACAGTTATGCTGTCTGCGTGATATACGTAATGTGTGTCATACATACATACATACAGGTACGTATGTATGTATGTGGCAATGTTTGTGCCGGCATAACTGTCGAGCGGGTTATCCGATTGTGATGACAGATTTCCCAAGTTCAACAGCTATTACTACTTGAGTAACAGGGCACGGGCCCGGCGGACGTACCTTGCCTCCCGTGGCCAGTCCATCGGAGTGCGGCCCCACGCCGCGCTGCTGGAAGCCGCGCAGCGAGGTGGGCCCCCCGAGGTACAGGTGTTCTGGGACGTCCGTTCCGAACACGTCATGCAGCACACCGCACGCCCACGACATCTGCATCACCTGCCGGAGAAATGAATGAATGAATGAAAATTCTTTATTGCACACATTATCAATATTGAAACTAAAGTAAACAGTACACTGGGCGGTCTTATCGCTTGTAATCTCTTCCAGACAACCTTAGGATGGAGAGGATAGTACAAATACGGTTGATGGTAGGAGGGTGTACATAATAAAAGAGAATGAGTAAATATTTGTATTTCCAATACAAAACATATCTAAATGAATACGTTGTAATAATTTGAATATAGGAAGTGGGTTAGGGTCAGAGATAGGCTGGCTAGTGAGTACACACACTTAGGCGAAGGCTAATTGACGTTCTATATTTATCAGATCAGTTTCGTAACGTGTTTTTTCTGTCCAGCGGGGAAGCACTTTGCCTTTAATTTCACTTTGCTTTGGTCTTTCAGGGAGTATTAGGAGACGAGTTAAGCTCATAAGATGGGTAACTACCTGAAGAAAACAGATCCCCCATCAAAGACCCAGAGGCGTTGAGTGTATTAGAGTAGAGAGTGATTAACCTGTGTTAGTTGAGGATTTCGGGTGAAGTGCGCTTCTTTCGGCCTTATCATAACTTGAATATCAGGTGAGATGAAGGACAAGCATAACCCCGGCGTACAATAAAAAAAAAAGGCCCAAAACCAACCAAATAATCATGTAAGGAAAAACTGACTATACGAAATCATACGTTATTGAATACTGAGGAACCACAATATGTACTAAACGTAATTAATAACAAAAACGGGTCTTCATCGCGTACTTTTTTATATTCCCGACAGTTTCAGTTTGTAACAAATTATGTATAATAATCGTGATAATTTAAAAAACGCTATGTACTAAACGTATAGTCGGCTTACGATTTGTTCCGTGATCGAAAGGTTATGCTGCGCTTTTAGCTCGTTCTTGAGATGAGCAACGCCACCGCCCAGACCGCACACCTGCAACAAACAGCGAACAGTGAGCGAGTGTGTGTGTGTGTGAGAGAGAAAGAGAACGAGAGATAGTATACGACGTACCTCGCTGGAGAACTGCACGAAGGCGCCGCGGGTCGGGAAGACGGGTTCATCGCGCAGGTCCACGGTCACGGCGTGGCGCACCACCGACTTCATCTGCGGACCTGCGGGCCACAAGCGTACTGCCTTCATCGCACACTGCGGCGAGCTCTACGCTACGAGCTACCACTCGATATGAGGCGGTACTGTTGATGAGTTCTATAGAGACAAGACCAGTTCCACAAAATAGATGATAAGATTATCTATCTACCTTTACTCAACTCAACTAAATTGTAATTACTACTACTTGCATGTATAGATTTTCCAGCCTCAAAATGACAGGTGTTGGTGAATTTGTCATTGGAAGTTGACAGTGGTTGAACGGCCGGATGGTCTTTGTCATTGGTTGTAAGTCACCATTCGTGACTGAACATCCAATGACAAACTATTTCATATATGTAAGTAATATTGGAGTCTTCAAGTCCAGAGTGAACTGGTTCCTTTAGACAAGCGTTTTCCACCTTAGACCACATCTTTACTTATTTTTCAAGTGAGTTGGTGGTCAAACGCTTGGCAATAAAATCAATAAAAAAAAAGTTGGTGACTAAACACCCAATGACAAAGCATATTAGTGTGTTGCGTTTATAAGTAAACCTTCTTTGCAGAGCGTGACCGCTATATAGTTGTGTTTATTTTAAGCTGGTACCAATACAATAAAATAAACTTCTTGTTTCGTTTAAAAAAATCGGTAATAGCAATGGATGAGTCAGTGATGCGAGGAAGTATGTATACTGACCGCTGCTCTCGCGCACCTTGAAGCTGGTGTTCTTGGTGAGAACGGAGGTGTCACGCACCATGCCCTCCCACTGCAGGCTGTGCGTCGTCTGAAACGACAACGGTCACTGGGGCACGACACGAGACTCGGCAGTCGATACAGCAGGCCTACTCTAGTACCGCCTCTGTGGTGTAGTGGTTCGGCCACCGGTATCCGATCCAGAGGTCCCGTTCGATCCCCAAGGGAAGCACGATATTGTGCTTGGTTTGGTTGGTGGTTGGACTTTGTTTAAGTTCGCTCTACCAAAATTTACCTAATTCTGTCGCCATAACAACAGTTATTTGGTTGTGTTCCGGCATTTAGAGGTAAGATAGCCAGTTCCTCAGTTCGTTGAGGATTCCGGGTGAAGTGCGCCTCCACCTTCGGCCTTATCTTAACTTGTTACCGGGTGAGATGAAGGTCAAGCACCTCCCGTCGTACAATAAAAAAAAAGTTCTTTACATCCGCAATTATGGCACAGAACGGAGTGCGATCGCAAAGCTACTCATGTTTACTTCCGTTTCGTCATCTTCTTTTTCACCACGCTCGAGCTGTCAAATAACGAACTTCGCACTGAAATAATATAGATATAACTGCCTCCGTGGTCGCCATCTTACCTAATTCTGTCGCCATAACAACAATTCAAAAAAAAATTGTGTTCCGGCATTTAGAGGTAAGATAGCCAGTACCTTCACCTTCGGCCTTATCTTAGCTTGTAACCAGGTGAGATGAAGGCCAAGCGCTTCCCCGTCGTACAATAAAAAATAAGTGTACCGATGGCACGAAACCTAAAATTGCGCACTTCGGTGGACTAGAGTAGGGGCCTAAATCGCGGTATTCAGGACTGACCTTGGGCGAGGTGCGGAATGCGAGGTCCAGCAACAGCCCGCGGTCCAGCAGCCGGTACCCGGACCACGGGAACTCCGCGTTCTGCTGGTACACCGACGCGGTCAGCCTGAAACGGGGCTCGTTGTATGCAGAGTTCAAGTAAAGGGATCTAGTATGGAGTGCTGCTGCCATCTCTGGGATGGCTCAAAGCCCTGGACTCTGACGCTGAACTGAGCGTCAGAGTCCAGGGCTTCATGCTGCTAAGCTCATAATATGTTGAGGCCAGTTTGAAGAGCTTTTAACACAGATGGAGGGTTGCCAGACTTAAAGTGTAATTAATAGACTTAAAGTCTATTAATTTCAGTTTGGCGAAGATGCGCAATATCCTCATAGCTCGGTTGGTAGTAACTCTGCCTTCTGCGCTGGAGGTCACAACTAGAGATGACGAATATAACTATCAATCAATAAATTTAACTAATATTTAAAATCAACCATTATATTCAATAATCAGAATGAACATTATCGAATAAAAATAGCATATCAACTTCAGCCTGAGTTCGAACTAACATAATTGAATGCATTGAAATTTTAACTTTAAAATGCTACAAATAAGAAACATTTTCGTATGTTGCTGCTCGCAGAGTTTTCAACTATGTATAGGTTGACTTCATTCAATTGTATGCTTTCGACTCCTCACTATAGAGATTAAATTTCTCTGATTTGCAGTGTATGATATTTTTATTCAATACAAAGTAATGTGATATTTTAAACAAATACCCATAGTGCTACTATGATAGAGAAGAATTAGCGGTTACTTTTATTTGATCAATAGAATAAAATATTCAACTGCATTAACATCAACCAATAACCAAATCGTGTAGGTACTAAACAAATAATATTAACTAATATTTTCAACCAATAAAAATATCGATATATTTTTTTATCAATTAACAGTTAACTAATATTTAATTTTAACCATTATTGCCATCTTTAGTCACAACCTCCAGGTTCAACTAGGTTCGATTCCCACCCAGGACAAACATTTGTGTGATGAATATATGTTTGTTCTGTGTTTGGGTGTTGTATTGTACGATAAGTACAATACAACACCCAAACACAAACCCAAACGGCTTTAAATTTATCGTAAATATCACAGGAATGTTTATGAGGAATTATTGATGATTCAAATAAAGCAATAGGTTTAATGATACATGGCTGAAGGTCGTCTGTCCGTGTACGTACACTGGCGAGGCCTGCTTATGTGGGAAGGGCTTGGTGGCGTGCAGGCTGAAGTTGGAGGAGCTGCGATGGCCGAGGCTGTACTCCGCCTGTACACGTTCGCCGCGACCCAGCACGTTTGGCAACTTCACGCCTGCAACCATCATGACACACATTCATAACAAATAACTATTGAAACAAATCTTTAAACAACTTATGTTGAAAAAGATGGCTAGCTAGATACTAAACGAACTCAACCTCCAAACAGCCACATCCATTCTCATCCTAATCCTTGTAAATACAATGGTCTTGTCTTGTATCAAATTAAACAAAACTACCCACATATTTTATTAGATTTAAAATGTTATGCACTGTACGTAAAACTATGATAATTATGTTACTATGTTTAAGTTCTCATGTAAGTGAATTTTCTAATTCTTTTTGAGAATAAAGCGTCTATAAACCTAAATCAGTTTAATAATGTGATAGAAACAAATATAACATTATTACTTTTAATAGAGAACTACGAGTTTATATTTTACGCTCATGAGACACAAACTATCAAGGCATCATTTTAAAGAAAAAAATCACGTGGTATATACCACGTGACCGCCACGTGGCCGTTTCCCATAAATTTAAAATGAGGCTAAGTACTTATAAATAGTAAAGTAAAAATAGTACAAATTTATTGAACACATACATTATACAAAGACATGGCATATGAAAATATATGTACGGAGGCTAGCTTAACCTTCGAGTTTTCTACCTTTTAATCTTTGCAAAACTACGCTTCAACTGAGACACAGCTCATAAAATACTAACATATAAAAGTAAACGTAGTAAAATACTGAGTATTGATATGTCTTGTAAGAAGTCATGCAATAGCAGCAATTTTTTATACGACACGTCACTATCAGTCTAGAAAATCATGATCGAAATATGGATCAATATTGTATGTCGATATTTGAAATCTTATTCCGACCCCAAGAAAACGGTTTTTTTTTTACTAGACTTAGCTAATGTGCTATTTCTGACCGAGATCACGTGATCACGTGACAAAAATAAAATAAAATATCAAATGAAAGTGTATCACTTTAATGTACATCGTTGGGTAAAGGTACGAGTGGGACTCACCAAGCACCAGGTTTCCCTCGTTCTCGCTGACGGTGGTGTTGACGCCGCCCACCACCCGCGACAGCTCCACCACCTGGAACGTGACCTGCAACAGACATACACTTAACGACACCATCATCGTGCGAGTGCGAGAGAGACAGCACGATAGACATCAGACATTTATTAATTAACTTTTATAGCACACTAAAGAGAAAACACTAAGAAACAAACTGACAAACAGAAAAACTAATAAAATATGTAATAGGTACAGTTTCTTTCACTTGCTCGTCAAAAAGTTATATGCAATGCAGTTTTTACTATCTTAGCGGGTGCACTGGTGACCTGCATAACAGGTCTTTTACAAAAACGATATCAGGTACTCGTATCTTAAGAGCCAGGTGCTAATATGTACGCAACGTAAGTTCTCTTTCTAACTTTCCTTAGCCTAATACCTTCTACCTTCTACTCTCTACTACCCTCTGGTGTGCTTATAATTTATGAAATTGTCTCTTTGAGGGAAAATAAACAGCTTATTTATTAGTTTGTGCTGTGCAGCAGCAAATGGGCCACGACTCAGCATTATGCAGATATTATACAATTCATTCAATTTCATCATATGTGTATGGCGCTGTGTGAAATAAATGTCCTGTAATATTTTATTTATTTATTTATCATTCAATTAAATTTAATGTAATGTTTTTGTTATTTAATCATCATTATTTCACCCCGCATTCTGCTAAGCATAGGACTTCCTCAATCAACTGACCCTGTGCAATTACTCATATTTATACTCTAAATACTTGCATTAAGGTTTTATGTTCATCACTTAGATCTATAGGACATATGCTACTGCTGCCTTTTTTTATAGGTATAGATAAGTTCTCGAATAAAACATGACTTTGTTCTATAATCAACAGTTGTCGCAGCATTCACTGGTTACATTATTAGAGTTTTCGTCAGGATCCTTAATAAAACCTAACAAAAAATATAGCCTATGTTACTCAGTGATACTATAGCATTCATGTGGTGAAATATTTTTTTAAATCGGTCCAGTAGTTTTTGAGCCTATACAATACAAACAAAAATACAAAATTACAAACATTTTATCTTCATAATAAGTGTATACGATAGGTACCTCGAGCCCCTCGGGCGTGGCGTCGGGTCCCGACGACACGTCAATGGACACGCCGATGTCTCGAAAGCACCCCATTGAGTCGAGCGCGCGCCGCACCTACATTCATATAAAAAAAAAAAATAATGGTTTGTCTGAATTGTGGGAGTGACATCCCACTATTCAGACAAACCAAACGAGACCTCACACATCAAAATCCATCTAGCAATTACGGCTATAGAAATAAAAAACCCAATGAAATAGTCATATATACACTCGAAAAACATAAGCATTGAGGCAGTCGTGTAAAACATAATTGATCTTATCTATAACATTAGTACTAGCTTCTGCTCGCGGCTGAACTGTTAGTAACGGTTAGATGTTGGGTAACGTTTACGTTTCCATTTAGTTTGAAGTGAAGCGTGTGTACGGTTTTATGTTGGGTAATGATAACGTTTACATTTAGTTTGAAGTGAAGCGTGTATATGGTTGTATGTTTAGTAACGATTACGATTACATTAAGTTTGAAGTGAAACGTGTGTACGGTTGTATGTTGGGTAATGATAACGTTTACATTTAGTTTGAAGTGAAGCGTGTATACGGTTGTATGTTTAGTAACGATTACGATTACATTAAGTTTGAAGTGAAACGTGTGTACGGTTGTATGTTGGATAATGATTACGTTTACATTTAGTTTGAAGTGAAGCGTGTATACGGTTGTAGGTTTAGTAACGATTACGATTACATTAAGTTTGAAGTGAAACGTGTGTACGGTTGGATGTTTAGTAACGATTACGTTTACCTTTAGTTTGAAGTGATGCGTCTATACGGTTGTATGTTTAGTAACGATTACGATTACATTTAGTTAGGAGTGAAGCGTGTGTACGATTGGATGTTGGGTAACGTATACGTTTACATTTAGTTAGGAGTGAAGCGTGTGTACGGTTGGATGTTGGGTAGTGATTACGTTTACATTTAGTTAGGAGTGAAGCGTGTTTACGGTTGGATGTTGGGTAACGATTACGTTTACATTTTGTTAGGAGTGAAGCGCGTGTACGGTTGGATGTTGGGTAACGATTACGTTTACATTTAGTTAGGAGTGAAGCGTGTTTACGGTTGGATGTTGGGTAACGATTACGTTTACATTTTGTTAGGAGTAAAGCGCGTGTAAGGTTGGATGTTGGGTAACGATTACGTTTACATTTAGTTAGGAGTGAAGCGTGTGTACGGTTGGATGTTGGGTAATGATTACGATTACGTTTAGTTAGGAGTGAAGCGTGTGTACGGTTGGATGTTGGGTAACGTTTACGTCATTTAACCAGTACCTTGTGCGCGCGCAGTATGACATCCTCGAAGTCGGTAGCGCGGAACAGATCGTCGACTGTGTGGCGGATCACGTCGTCCTTGGTGCGGTTCAGTCCATCCACGTGTACGCGGTCCACGCGAGCCTGCAAACCACATGGCACTCTACATTACCTTACATACACTCCAATCCAACGACATTGGCTTTTATAACACGAATGCTGCTATACTCCTACGGCATTAGCTTTTATGACCTGAATGTTGCTGTTGCTGCACAATCAATATTCAGGGGCTCACCCTGATTCTTATTCAAGGTGGTAATTGAGATGGACATCATCATCATCCACTATTGGACAAAGCTGAGTTTGTTAAAAAGCTGGAGTTTTAATATAATTATCTAGCCTGCCACGCTTGGCAGGCTAGATAATATACAGAAAAACTGCTCCTGCCTTTCTGGCGAGATATCTTAGTCAAGTATTATGACATTAACGGGTTGGAGGGGTAAAATATAGCAAAATCTATGTCAACATGTTTATAAAACCCTACATCCCAATTTTTACCAAAGCTTTAAAATGATCTTTACTACAATCATGATAATATTGTAGAACAGCTGTGTCTGTAGGTCTGTACATTTAATATTTCAAAGTACAAATTATTGCTGCTACCCACTGAAGAAATGCAGCTAAGCAGAAAAATACTCGGTGATACAGAGATACAGAGAGATATTCGTTGCTGCGCCGCCGCTGCCGTAAAATTAGAAATTCTTAGATAAAAAAACTGATCTTAACTCCCAAGTTTCATGAGTGTGACTAGGGGATTCGACATAGACTCCATGCTTGTCACGTGAATTGATGATTGCAGTATTTGTGTTTACCACTAAATTGTATGCTGCTACCATCTCCCAACAAGAGTAATCTGGGGGGATTTGCCATAATCACCACGCTTGTCAAGTGAGTTGGTGTCAGGAAGTTTCTTAGATGGGTAAAAGCTGCTGCCAGCCCATCGCCTGATAAAATCCCTTATTCAATTTGAGATTCTTACAACATCCACATTATGCATGCGGGTCAATATAAGTTCCTCTGCAACGTATTCTAAGCCTGGATGGCTTAGAATACATAAGGCTGCCACCAATCAGTGATGTAAAAACAGAAATTATCTTTCTCTGGTGTAGGCACTAGACATCCAATTTCATGTGTAAAATATGTATTTTCTGTGTTCTATTTTGTGTGCAAGTGATTTTATGTGCACTGGTACAGCTAGCAGATAATAAGCTTGATGTAGTTACTATCAGATTATAGTGTATATTTACCCGAACTCCATTTAGGCGTATGGTTGGTTTTGAGATGGGCTCATCCTCCAGCTCAATGGAGTCTTCAAATTCAAACAGTCTTGCACCACTCTCCACTCCATTCTCACTCAGCGACTAGAAAAAGTGCAAATTATCACAATGGACCATATAATCATGCCTGGTGGAAATTCTACCAGGCTAAAATAAACTCAACAAAATAATAATAAATCAACTTCTATTTTTTACCTATCACATTGAAACGTCTGAATAGATTTTAACAAAATAACATAATCTCGGTACTAGTAAATATTCTAAGGTTAACTATAAATAACATAATCTCGGTACTAGTAAATATTCTAAGGTTAACTATTTATAAGGAAGACTACAGTATTCCGGAACCAGGGCAGACTCACCATGGATTATGACACTATTTAGTAAGATGGCGGTATCTAGCCAAATTTGTGGTCTGCTACTGGTGGGTGATCTACTAGACCTTTGAAAAGGTTAACTTTGTTTGTTACTATTAGTAAAAAGATAAACAAATTACCATACACACACAAAACCAAAAGCTCTTCTAATATAGGTTGTATATGTACTGTCCATATATCATCCCATCACATGCCATAATGGGCAAACATAGCTTAGGTACCTACTTACTCAGGTACATCTCTTGCTTTCCACGGAACCCCTATAGCACAAACTAACACCAAGCAGACTTATATTCATTGCCATGCCAGGTTGCTGAGGTAATACGATAGTTTGTAATGTAAACAGCAGGAACATTACCAACATACCCTGGGCCGCCCGGTTCCTGATTTAAGCTATCAGTTTATCAAACCAATCACAAACCTTCGCGTGCACGGTCCCCATAACGAAACTGGTGCTATTACACAATTTACACTTGTAGACTCAGATCAAATGAATGTATTTATTAATTACATAAGATTTTTGTTAGGTTTTGGTTTTGAATTGGTGCCTGTGAGTTGAGTGCTTGCTTGTCACTCTAGTATTAGTTAGAAGTCTATCTTGTCACTACTCATGAAGAAAAATAAAATGTTCGATGAAAGCGAACGAAAGAAGGGCTGGAAGGAAGACCGCAAGAGGCTAAATATACGTTTTGATTTGACGTAAAGACAGTTGGTAATACCAACTGCCCTTACGTTAGTTGGTATTACCAACTAACGCAAGGCAGTACGCTCTCCACTTATTGTCAAAAATAGCGTCGAGACTGTTTTGAAGACATATAGGCGGCACATTAAACGTAAACAGAATCAGCTGATCTTGGTTTGTTATTGTTATTTTAGGTATAGGCGGAATTTCATCAATGCAAAATAGCAGCAGTCATTTTCACAAAATTTGCAGGCTCGGCTGGTAATCGTCTTGATCCACTGTATACTTGTGGGTTTTGTAATGTTTTTTTTCTATACCATTGTAATAATACCCCATTGGGTATTATTATAGTAAAATTCAGTAAAATTATTATAAAAATAGCATTTCATATGGGATTGAGCATTTATTCAATATTAATACCTTGGTAACTAGTTACATAACTCTTTTGCTACTCTCCGATTTTTTTTCCGGCCCTGATTTCGGATAGGGCCGACCTCAATATATACTTCCGGTGTAGCTCCTATTTTCTCACATCCACATTTTTTCTTCTTTCTGTAAATAACATTTTATTTTAAATTTCAAACGACACGGAGTATTTAATAAATTACGTATCTAGTAATTAAGTCCTATGTAAAAAATATGTTAAATTAAACGAAGAAGGTACCAAGAATATGAATTATGCACTAAAGTAGGTACACACGTACACAGGGAATCGCTCGGGGTACACTGAACCACGGTCGACTGTGTACCTTGAAAATTTGATCCACTGGGTACCGACCCCTTATTGTTTGATTGACACGGTTCCTGACAAGATTCTAGCTTGGTTAGGATAGCAATTAATATGCTAAAATGACGCTAAATAATGCAGAAAAATAATGACTTTGAACTTATAAACAATAGGTAAAACAACAAAAATCACCAAACCTCACCTAATTTTTCAACTTTTGATACTTACCAGTCAAAATATTTTTACACTTTTGACAGCCGTGTTGCGCGGGCGGGTTCCACAAACAGGTTCAGTCCTGTTGTTGCCCGTGGGTGGTTTAAATGTGAAAGGGACGCACATACCTATTACATAATATATAATATTACCTATTTATACCTATTATATACCTATCTGTAAACTACTGAGATACAGAAAAATCCCACTGTACTCACTGTTCCCACTTTGACCCTACGTTACATCTAGAAACCCACCTATACGATAATGTTTTGCACTATATAAATGCCCTTACTTCAGATTTATACATTTTAATCCTCTACGTACCTGTTACAAAACTCTTTGCACTGAGAGCTTTATGCGTGCTATAAAACGTTACTTCGTGCCAAATTTCAAGATTAGGTACACTGGAAGTATCCTTAAGGTTTTGATTCCGGAGGAGTTGCTAGTTTCAAAACATGCGGCTTAAATTGTTGTTTATTTTTATTGCCCTAACATAGTTTTTTTTTCGAAGTTTGATTTTGTTACAGCTCAAAGGTAGGCATTATAGACTTTAGTGTTTCATATGAATTTCAATTAAATACCACTACGCCTTCATGAGGAAAGGGGTAATCAGTCTAAAATTATTAAAAATATTTTGATTATATACTTAATGTGTTTTAAAATGTAAGTAGGTATACTTTTAGTAAAAGTATTAGAAGTTGCTTCGTAGGTACTAAATATCAAGATTCTGAGTTCACGGAAAGTACCTACTCTGAAGGTTTTAATTTCCTTGTAAGCGTCGAAAATTCTTATTTGTTTTTTATGTTGTAAGTACCTACAGATTTTGACCGGTCACAGTTTTATTATAAGTAAGTACCTAAATTTTGATATATTAGGTATAGGTATACACCTAAGTACCTATATCGAAACTTAGATTTCTATAAGTAGGTATTATTTACGTAGTCTATAAATAGAAATTAAACTCATCGCTGAAGGACGTGATTGCACTCCAGGACTTCTCGTGATTTTGGTGACCAAAATTGGCAGTGAAAAGTCGTGCTAAACAATCGTAAATAAGGCAGTGCAAGGCTCCGCCTAAACTGGTCACTTCATAGGGGTGCTGTGCGGCACAGCTTGTGCCATGTCTACAACGTGTCCACCATGGCGGTACGCCATTGATAGGTACCTACAGCTACTGCCAAAAGTGCCAAACAAACCATGGCCAGATAGTATCTGCGTTAGGTGTAAGGAGCACCGTGCTTCTGTTCGGCCCACTGCCTGAGAATGGGTTGAACTACCTATACAAGTTCGCAGCTTGCTTCCGGGATATATACGAGATCATCGCGAGAACCTAACCTTACCTTATTAAGGCAAAGCCCTACTACGACACCTGCGTCAAGCGACAAGACTGTGAAGGAACTTTTGACATAGGGAACAGGACTTATTTAGCCGTCACCAAAATCTTTTTTCCAGGTGCCAAAAAGGCAAGGTTTGAAAATTATTATTCCAAATGGAGTAGATAGGTAATACTTTTATAGTGCTTCCCTTTGAGTGACACGGTGGCATGTGCCGTCACGAACTGCGGCGCGATGGTTAGCTAGGTCAGCCAGAGCCAGCTGACCACGGATCAGAAAGGCTCAGCGATAAAAAACCAGATAACACAGTATCCCAAAAAAGTAGGTACAACCGGTTCTGATACCAATATGCCGATTGCCGATGAGTCAGCAGCAGTGTGTTTGAACGAACACAACAGAAGTTCCAAGAGCGATGCCTGCTAAGTTGATCGAACCTTTTCCACGTAGGTACCTATACCCAAGTCGTATACGTACTTGACTCCGATCCGACGGACGAAAAGATTAATTATCTGTACAGAAAAGTTGAAAACAAGCAAAAGTTAAAGGGCGAAGAACTTAGACAGGTAAGCAAGAATTTTCAATTTGCTCTAAATTGGCAGAGTTTCCATAATTGTATTTGAGTTTGTGAGTAAATAATTGTTTAAGGAAAATCCGTCAGAAGTTTCTGTGCAGCCGGCATACATCAAGCCCGTTACAGAGCTACAGGCGTCTGAGAGCTACAGGCATCTAGGACGTAAGTAAATATTTCACCGGAACATTTTACGTATAAAGCAACTCGGAAATACCGCAAGCCTGGAATCCACTCAGGATGCGAGCGCCGCACCTGCTCCCGATGAAAGGATAGGATGAGTTCTGAGTGGGAGTGACCAATGCCAGCACTGACGTCCCGCTGTGGGGTGTATTTTGCAGATACAGGTCAAAGTTCCAAATGCGTAACATGAAGGGAACTTGCAGCTAGCAGTTCGGATATGACACGGGGAAAGAGATAGAGGTTCTATTACCTTACATTATAGTTTTGCTTGCTCTGCTCTTGACTCAGTAAACGTAATGAGATGGTAAGAATTTGTGGAGTAACCAGAATGGGTAAGAAGGAGCACCATTTAATGAGCAGGTTCTATTTCATTTATTTATTCCAAGAAAACAAATATTTCTATGCTACAAGGGGTCAGCTCTAGCGAGATGTGCAATGCTGCTGGGCAATGATAAGAATCAAATCAGATGATTCGAGGAAGTGTGATAACGGTTTTATGCTGGTGGGATGCTTGGTTTGTTTTAAATCCTTGCTACCTACCACATCTTACCTAAGTCTTTTGCCATAACAACGATTATATATTGTTGTGTAGAATAGTCAGTTCCTTAGTCCGGTCCGTTGAGGATTCGGGGTGTAGTACGCTTCCAACTTCGGCCTTAGTTGAGATGAAGGCCAAGCACTTCTATGTCGTACGATCATAATAAAGACTTAAAATTATATTTATCCAAACTATACCCATTCGTAAACGATTAAACGAACTATGTAGGTACCTATTATTTATTTTTATACGAGCTTATTACGTACTTATGTTAGGTAGCAGTATTCATATTCACTTTGCACCTACATAATTATCTTTGGGACCATCGTATCATTGATGGAGATTAGGTATAACTTTGTTCAAACCTTCGTGGATTATTTAAGCTATAGTACCTATATAATATTTATATATAATTTTGTGTATTAATCCAATAAATAAATTTAAACAAAAATTGTACTCGTATAAGGTACTTATCAACTAAATTATTTCTTAGTTTAATTAGTAAACTCAACTGTTCCAGACCAGTAACAGACGGAGGCGTAATCAGCACAGGCTACACCACGCTGAACAGCAAATTCGCTGGCATAAATAAGAGCCAGCCACACAATAAGAGCAGTTCACGCGTCATCTCAATCAAAAGCAGCGCAAATTTTTTGATGTTAGTTAAGTATTTGTCTGTTCTACATAATTAGATTTTTCTTGACGAAGATGTCAATTCCATCGAAAAAGCCTTACAAAGATGAAGAGCGTTGGATCAAAGGAAATATTTTTTAGGTACCTACTTAGGGAACGCTTTGAAATACTTTAAAAGCTTTGAAAGTATACATACCTATTTAAATCAATATCAAGATCAGCAAAAAATAACACTTTATGATAGGTAAAATCCCTACTAGTAATCTTTGTCAGGTAATCTCATTATATAACGATACAAGCGGATAGAGGTAGGCCTCTATAATTCAAACGAATTTTGCATGGATTGGTGAAGAAACTTATGGAAAAACAGAAAAAAATACGGTACGTTTAAAGAGAACCCCCTTTTTTGGGAAGTCGGTCAAAAATGCTTACAGTTGATGATTGGTATAAGGCACGAGACATAGAAATTCCGAGAGAATTCTGGAGAAATGTGAAAGGAGAACTATAAGTAGGTAAGAGGTAACCTATAGAGACTAAAATTTCGTCGAGAGAAAAATGACTCAAATAAGTACAATATTTTTAAATACCTCGGTGTGTCTGTAAGTATTTTATACTTCATTTTATGTTATTCAGGTACCTAAACACATTTAGAAACTGGAAATTATAGGCTCAATCAGTTCCTAATTATAATGCTTAGGTCTTAGATATATTTCAGTGACAATTAAATCAAAAGCATCCATTTTATAAGTGCGTATATAAATTCTGAAAAGTGTAGGCATTTCCATTAGCGTTTTTAAAACTTTCCGAAGCGATGATAAATTCGTACTTTTAGAGATTATCCCGCAAAAACAAGCAGTCAGGTCAGACTAAGACATTGATTTATAGCTATTTTGACGGTCACAAATTCACAATCATACAGACATTTCACTGATTGGTATCTGGAAAAATAACATGCACCAAACCTTCCACTTGCGGCTGTAGTTTAAGGGAACGATATCTTGGAGACTAACCGCAAAGGAACTCCTTATACGATGATATATAGATGGGTGGAGGGATTCGGGGAGGAAATGATGTAGCTGTGCCTCTGTGGTCTAGAGTCTAGTGGTTCGCCCATCTTGTGTCAGATCCAGGGGTCCTGGGTTCGATCCCCAGGAGAGTACAATATTGTGCTTGGTTAGGTTGGTGGCGGGACTTGGTTTAAGTCCGCCTGGCTACCATCACTTTAACCAAGTCTGTCGCCATAACAAAAATTATAAAATGATGTTGGAACACATCATTTTATTCAGAGGTAATGTTAGTTCCTCAAACTGTCGAGGATTCTGGGTGAAGTGCGCTTCTATCTTCGGCCTTATCATAACTTGAAACTAGTAGAGATAAAGGTCAGGCGCTTCCCCATCGTACGATAAAAAAAATAACCTTAAAAAATTATAGTCAGTACTGATCCCTCTTACTTTTTGTGAGGTTATGCAAAAGACTAAAGCCTTGTCGCATATTATAAATAGGATCAAGCTCAATCAGTGTCAGTATCAAGGACCCATCAGAATTTGGTATTGATAGAAGTACCTACTTCAAAACCGCCTCTGTGTCAAGTGGTTCGCCCACCGGTGTCAGATCCAGAGTTTCCGGGTTCGATCCCCAGGGGAACAATGTTGTGTTTGGTTTGGTTGGTGGTAGGACTTTGTTGAAGTCCGTAACTACCACCGTCTTACCTAATTCTGTCGCCATAACAACAATTCTTAAATTGATGTGTTCTGGCATTTAGAGGCAAGATAGCCAGTTCCTCAGTTTATTGAGGATTCCGGGTGAAGTGCAGTTCCACCTTCGGCCTTATCATAACTTGAAAAAGCAGGTGAGATGAAGGCCAAGCAAATCCCCTTTACACAATAAAAAAATAAAAAGAAGTTAGATACGAACTTTATCACGTGAACGGAGACTAAGAATTGTTTATTTTTCTATCAGGTGTATATGGTAACGTCAGCAGTAGCACAGATAATAAAAAGATAAGTGAGTAAATAAAACGATAATAAAAATAGCTCGCAGTCGCAGTCATGGCTATTCTGTGGAGAAGTTAAGCCTCCGTCAAACCTGAGGACGCCTTCACATCAGTCAGAAGTACGTGCTTATTTATGAAGCAAATAATAGGACAAGCGTTTCTTGCCTTTTGTCTTTCGTTTACGTTGACCTTTATTATAATATCTGCCTAGAATATTCATCTCGACTCAATGATAAGGTAACTGTTAGGTATTCTATGGAAGTAAGGCTAGGAATGCATAGGATGTTTTCTCCAAACACTACACCCAAACTAACTAGTACCCTAGTACTATTAGTTATTCTGTGGTAATAGTAGTGCGACCGTTTCTAGGTCTACTACGAAAAACGAAACATGACGTGACGGATTAGTTAACGGATTGTACATTTTTCAATACAAAAATGTCAGAAGTTCTTTCGGATCCGATGACGTTCGATTTTCATAGTAGGGCCTGAGCAAGAGTCTATGATACGTGAAATGGCTTAGCTTCAGCGATCATATCTTCCACAATACTGACGCATTCACTTTGAAATTAATATATGTCATAGTTCAGGATTGATACTAAAACGCCAGTGTTTCGAAAATACGATTACATAAAATTTTCTCTATAAAAAAAAATCCAAAGTTGACTCTAATTTGTACCAAAAATGTTCGCCATTCAACAAATCCGCCCAATTAGGCCTTGACACTTTGTACAGTAAATAAACAGCAGACGCTGGTTTTAGATTTTCAAAATTAATATTTGTTTTACCCTAAAAAAACAAAACGTAGAAATTCCCGCATATTTCTGTCATCTAGTGGTCATAAGCGCCGTGGTTGAGCGCACAGCAATGTCACCGTTATTATTACTGTATCTTAGTTCAAAACTAGAGTAAAGTTGATCTGAGGTAGTATAGGCCGTAATAAATAATAAAAAAACCTACCAAATATTTTTTTTACACCTCTATAATTGTTGATCATGTGACTAAACGATTTATTAAACTTTCCATTTACACACACAAACTCAACCTGAACCTAACTATATAGCCTATTTCTTAGCTGCCGAATAAAAAGCATCTCCATGGAAGCGTATTCTTCCTTCCCCACCACTCCATCGGGCAAACTGAATAGGGCTAGGTAAAGCTCGCGAGTTGGCTTTGACGATACCGAGAATCCTGTCTAAATGAACACTTGATCAAGTTTGTGACTCTGAGGCAAGGCTTGTGCGAAGGGCAATCAATGCTCATTAGTTGATTGCGATTCAAATTACTATTTATGTAGGTATTCGAATTCGAATAAACGGGCATAGTGTAATTATGTCGTAGCGTAAAGAGTGGATATTATTTGTTTGGGGTGAAAATAACTATTTAAGTCAATATTTTTAGTCATAAAAGATATGTAAGTTTTCAGAAGCAGATAATTAATAGTGTAATGTTATACCTTAATATAAATACGTAGGTACTTAAGTACATACATTTATAAACCTATTCTATGTATATGACGGCGCGTCGACATTGTTCGGCTGTAAACAGCACGTGCAACGCGCCAAAGAAACTTTCCTTTGTTCCGCTCGGATATAAAAGCGAGCGCGCGGCCGCAGAGCTCATTCTTGCTTTGGCTTTCGCCCGTTGCACTTGTTGTCGTAGCGCCCTATTATTTATATTACCATACCATAACTACCTATTAGAATTAGAATTAGAGCAATTAAAATATTGCCAAGGATTTATTTACTTTTATTTTAATAATGTCGGACCCTAAACATTTTAATCTTACATCAGAAGTGCAGGATCCAGGCTCACATCAGTCCTCGGCCGACATGGCAAGTAATTTCATGTCAATGTTCTCGACTGGCATGGAAGCCATCTTCCAAAAACTAGCTGATGGCATGGCTTCTCGCCCAGCTGCACAAACTACGCACACCAAACTGGTCTCCTTTGATCCAGACGTACCGGATTCAGACGTAACTAATTGGTGTGCATTGACTGAAATGATCATTGAGAAGAGAAAATTAGACGGAGTCGATTTGATTTTGGCCCTCACTCACGCCCTTAAGGGACGTGCCGCCATGTGTCTAACTAAAATACAACCAGACAAAATTTCCTGGGAGTCTATCAAAGAAATGTTGATGTCACAATTCTCCAAACCAATGATGATGCAGGACTACTTCGACCTGATTTTAAAGTTTCAACTTGATATTAAAGAAAGTCCGGCTGAAGCTGGTATGCGGTTATGGCAACTTCTGGAGAAGATTCCTGGGGCTAACTTATCTGAAAAGGTAATGACCGGTTTCGCCATATCGGTATTATCCCAGTGTGATGACAAAATACGCCGTGAGCTTAATTCTGTGGTCATAAATGACAAAAATCAACTATTCCGTACACTGCGTGGATTTACATTGAAACGAAAAATCGATGAACCGGTTACCACAGAGAACGATCCGAAGAGATTTCGCACATCAACAGCTTTTCGTGGAAATTGTAACTTTTGCGGCAGAATAGGACATCGTGGAAATGAATGCAGAGACAAACAGCGATCTCTTTCAAAAACTTTTCCTGTCTCAGCGAGAACGGATCACGCTAAGCCCACTGTGACCTGCTACGTATGCAACGATCCTGGACATGTGGCCTCTGTCTGTCCAAAACGCTGGAAGAAGAAAGAAGATTACACACCAAACACTAGCAGCAAGCAAGTAAACCTGTGCTCCCGGTCAGCGCGAGGTTCGTTACAGATAAGTGGTTTTAAGTTACCTTTTATATTTGATTCTGGTTCAGAATGTAGTCTTGCTAGGCAGAGTCATGTTGATTTACTTAAAGGCGAAAAGTTTCATGAAAAAGTGACTTTAATGGGTGTAGGAACTAAAAACATACTATGCTCATTGCAAGTAAAATGCCCGACCATTGTACAAGGCTTTTCGTTCGATATAACTTATCACATACTGCCAGACGAATGCTTGACCGAAGTCATTTTATTAGGTCGTGACATCTTAGAGGAAGGCATTTTAGTTGAAATTAGCAATGATAAATTAACCTTTTCTAGAGCGAAAGTATTAAATTCGTGCTCAAAACTGGAACCTTTTGATATAAACAACATTGATACAGACCTTACTGGTAGAGAAAAGGAACTTTTAATCAAAGTACTAACAAAATACTCCGCGCATTTCATACAAAACCTTCCGACTTCTCATATTACGACCGGACAACTTACAATTGACTTGATTGACCCTAACAAAACGGTTCATAGACGACCATACAGACTATCCCCTATCGAATTAAAAGTTGTTAATGACAAGGTTCAAGAATTATTAGACGCTAATATCATTCGGGAAAGCTCTTCACCGTTTGCCAGTCCGATTTTATTAGTCAAGAAAAAAGACGGCACTGATCGAATGTGCGTAGATTACAGAGAGCTTAATGGTAATACACGTTCAGATAGCTACCCCCTTCCATTGATTAATGATCAAATCGATAAATTGCATGGAGCTCATTACTTTTCTAGCATAGATATGGCATCTGGGTTCCATCAAATTAAGGTTCATGAGGATTCAATAGATAAAACGGCCTTCGTGACTCCAACTTCTCAATATGAATGGTTAGCAATGCCATTTGGTCTAAAAAATGCACCTCAGGTCTTTCAAAGGGCTATTAATACGGCACTTAAACCCCTTAAAGACGACAGGATTCTTGTTTATATGGATGACGTACTTTCAGCATCAGAAACTATAGACGAAGGATTATGTCGTCTAGATAAATTGCTAAATACTTTGTCTAAAGCCGGTTTCTCATTTAACTTCAAAAAATGTTCATTTATGAAAAAGGAAGTAGAATATTTGGGCTTTGTAATATCTGCAGGAGAAATTAGACCAAACCCTAGAAAAATTGAGGCTTTGCAAAATGTGCCTGCGCCTAAAACTGTTACCCAAGTTCGGCAATTTATAGGATTAGCTACATATTTTCGGGTATTTATTCCAAACTTTTCAAAATTAATGAAACCCTTATACCCATTAACATCAATTGGTAAAGGTAAAATTACATGGACCTCAGAACATGAAAAAATTCATAAAGAAATTGTTAGTTATCTTGTAACAGAGCCGGTTTTAAAAATTTTTGAACCTTCTTTGCCAATAGAACTACATACTGACGCGAGTAGTGATGGGTATGGGGCCATTTTAATACAAAAGAACAACAGTCTACCTCACGTTATTGCTTATTTTAGTCGCAAGACAACGGAGGCAGAAAGTCGCTATCACTCTTATGAGTTGGAGACGTTAGCAGTGGTTAAATCTGTAGAACATTTTAGGCATTACCTTTATGGGCGTAAATTCACAGTCTACACCGATTGCAATGCTTTAAAAGCCTCTCATTCAAAGAAGGACTTAACTCCGAGGGTTCATAGGTGGTGGGCTATCTTACAATCTTATGACTTGAGTATAGTTTACAAGGAAGGAAAAAATATGGCCCATGCAGATTTTCTCTCGCGTAACCCAATCGAAAATGAAAAATATGATCGCACTTCAAGTTCGAATAAAATTGCAAAGATTGTAAATTTATCTGAATTAGACAAGGGGTGGATCTCCGTAGAACAGTTACGTGACCCAGAAATCTCTGATATTATTTCCAAACTACGATCAAACGAATTACCTACTGATGTATCGCAAACCTATGATATTAGGCAGGGTATTCTTTATCGTAAAATTGAACGAAGTAAAACAACAAAGTGGCTGCCTATTTTGCCTAGGTCGTTGATTTGGTCTTTAATTAGTCACGTGCATAATGAAATAAAACACCTCGGTTACGAAAAAACGCTTGATAAACTGTATGATCTTTATTGGTTCCAAAACATGTCAAAATTCGTAAAAAAGTTTGTCGACTCCTGTGTTGTATGTAAAGCTTCCAAAGGTCCATCAGGTGCTCAGCAGGTGCGTCTACACCCCATCCCTAAATTGGCGATTCCATGGCATACCATTCATTTAGATCTAACAGGTAAACTCAGTGGAAAAAGCGAACGTAAAGAGTATTGCTCCGTCATCATAGACGCCTTCACCAAATTTGTCCTTCTGGAACACACATTGACTTTAAATTCTTCAGACGCTATTAAATCTGTAACAAACGCGGTACACCTGTTTGGTGCTCCTAAGCGAATAATTGCTGATCGAGGACGCTCTTATGACAATTCAGATTTTAAAAAATTCTGCAAAGAAAACAATATCGAACTACATCTAATTGCGACTGGTTCCAGTAGGGCAAATGGGCAGGTGGAGCGTGTCATGCGGACTTTAAAAAGTTTGCTCACTATCGTCGAGTGCGACTCCGATAGTCCATGGCAAGACCAATTAGGTGACATTCAGTTGGCCCTGAATAGTACACGCTGTAGAGTAACAGGTTTTACTCCAATAGAGATAATGTTTGGCATTCAGGGTAACTCATTAGAACTATCAAAAATATCTGTAAGCTCTTACCCTACTGGCAGACTAGACCTTGAAACCGCTCGATCAAGTGCATCCGACAGTATTCAGAAACAGTCTCAAACTGACGCCATTCGTTTTAACAGAGGTAAAGCTAAGGTAAAACCTTTTTCTATAGGAGACTTTGTTTTTATTAAAAGTGAGGAAAGACATCAAACTAAGTTAGATCGCAAATATAAGGGTCCCTTTAAAATAACTGCAGTTTTAGAAAATGACCGGTATGAGTTGAGACACATTAATGGAACTAATAGGGTCTACAAGTATTCTCATGAGCATTTAAGGGAAGTGCCTCGTGGTCAATTAGCATTAACTGAAATTGCGGAAAATTGTAATGATGACGATGATGATGGCGTGACGGCGCGAAATTATGATAGTAATGTCCTTTTTCATGAAACTTGCCACGAAAACAATAATGACACGATTTCAGCAACAAGCGATACCACGTCTGTGAATAGTGACACAATGTCAGCTGATTCTCGTACATTAACAGCCAGCAGCTATGGTGCTAAACCTCGTAGTTCACATTCTGTGTCAATAGACTCGCTCGACCCAGAACCAATCAATATTCTCACAAGTGCTGAGGTACATCGAGAAAATGAATTGTAAAAAAAAAAAAAAAAAAGTAGTCATTGAAGGGCATAGCCGGACCAATGATGTAATGTAAAAATGTCGTAATTTATTGAAGGGCATAGCCGGACCAATAATTACAAAGCTATAGGGGCTATGTAAGTCCGGACTAGCAAAATCTGGGCCAGTATTAAGAACTGAAGGGATCCTGAAGGATTAGTAAAAATCGGACCAGGGGGCTATTAATCCTGAAGGGTCAAATTGCCTAATTGACCGGTCCAGATAATTATGTTATAAGTAAGATTACTCTGTCAGGATGTACGAACATTTAGCTAGCTATTCTCCTTCTCAGACACATTCCTGTGAAGCCTGTGAGACTACGCGTACGAGGACGAACGCACGTCAGCATGGCCGTGACGGCGCGTCGACATTGTTCGGCTGTAAACAGCACGTGCAACGCGCCAAAGAAACTTTCCTTTGTTCCGCTCGGATATAAAAGCGAGCGCGCGGCCGCAGAGCTCATTCTTGCTTTGGCTTTCGCCCGTTGCACTTGTTGTCGTAGCGCCCTATTATTTATATTACCATACCATAACTACCTATTAGAATTAGAATTAGAGCAATTAAAATATTGCCAAGGATTTATTTACTTTTATTTTAATAATGTCGGACCCTAAACATTTTAATCTTACATATATATATTATAGTAGTAAGTACAATATTATACCTACCTATAGTGTGATTAAATTAATCTAAGTATGATACGTTCCTTTTAAATTTTGATTAACCTTGACTTTTTCGTAATGTGTTTCCAGTATTAATCTACCATCAACCATACTTTTATCTACTATCTTATTCATCCGAAGGTTATCTGGAAGAGATCGAGACCACCCCATTGTAAATTCTTTATTTTTTACCGTCAGTTGTCCTATACTATTTTGGTTTACGATAAAGAATTTTCATCTCATTTCATAGATTAGTTAGTTGAGTTATGGCTAAATAATAAAACATGTACCTAGGTAACATAGTAATACCTAGTTCCTAAATCCTGTTCGAAAATATTATTTATGGAAGGGCATACATTTGAAACCAGGTGAGAGTAGGTTTCACCAGGTGAGAACAGCTTCCCCGTCGTATAACAGATAAAAAAAACATTAAATGTGCGAAGTGTACGATTTTCATTCGGATCCACAATGTTTTTCTGAGTAAGTAGCGTTGCGCAAGTGTAATCACGTTTATCAAACCACAAATGAAATATTTCCACATTATTGGGTTATTTCATGTCACGGGTATGAAATACAGCCACCTCCCTGTATCATACAATGAGAGTTTATATTTGTTTGCTCGGCCGAACTGTTTTGTTTTCTTCTGTTTGTATTTGGTGAATAGAGACGCTAATCAAAGAATAAATCTCGTGCCCGGAGGATTTATAGCGATCTGAGATTTGTTGCGCTCGAAGCTCACAGGACTCAGGACGCGAAGCGGGCGCCGGGCGCTATAAACATCTCTGCGAGCCATTACTGTACTTTGCAGAGAAAATAGCGTCTTAGTTTTTACTTTCAAAAGTTTAAAGGAATTACTGTTGTTTCCCTGTTTGGCGCAAGCCACGACATAAGTCTGTACCCATTTGGTCTGAATGTGTCTGCGGACGACGGCTTCTAACATTCAGTTTTGGTTTATTGTGTAACTTTTATGGGACACGCCTATAAATGAATAAATAACTTTTTGTTTCGGACAACAATGATCCATAGGGGTTAGTAGGTAACACATACAATTAAAAAAGAAATAAAGAAGAGACTAGAGGTCTGCTGAGATGGAATCAACTCAGGCTATCAGGTAGGTATAGGATAACAGGCTTGCCCATATCGGCGATGAATACTACAATCCGCTATGATTTTCAAGATGTTATCTTGAATGTCTTGAATTTTGCGGATCAGGGATGAAGATTTTTGCGTAAATAAATAAATATATAAATAGCTTCAAAGCCATCAATTTAGTAGGTACCTACTAGGCAAACAGAAGCGGAGCAACACCATCCTGGAAATATTATTGAGTATATAGATATCGAGTGAGCGAAGCGAACAAGATCTCCGAGTTAAGTTGGGAAATAATAGGTCTTCATCTATGAAGTTGCCGTTTTGTAGTTGGTGGTGGTCTACTGGTTTTTTGTTTATTGCTTAGCGTTAGGTAAGTTTTCATCCCATTTGAGTCTTTTTCGTCATCATGGCTACGTTAAAAAATCGAGTAATTATGGAATATGAGTTGTCGGTACTCATATTCTAAGCACTATGAAAAAGGCGGACCCAGAAGCTCGCAAAGGAGGTCCTCAGAGCTTCTGGCTCCGCCTTTTTGTATACACACCCTAATGTCACGCACAAGACCAGGTAGAGTTGGGGTTGGCCGTGTCGGTTTTGTCATTTATTCGCTACGGAGGTCAGCGGCTCGCTTCGCTCGCCACCTCCCTCTTCGCTACGCTTTGTTCCACGAGCTTGCTCCTCTTGGAACTTATTGTGTTTCATCATCAATAGGATATATTTTGAGTTTAGTAATATTTAAATTCGGAGATGTATATATATTATTGCTATATTATTGCTGAAGATCATTCGGGAAAAAGAGTATTATAATAAACAAAATTTATGGGCATCTAGCATTATGGCAAGTGATGATTATGAGATGTTTGTGTGGGAAAGTGATTTTCGGACAAAAGTGATTATGAGTCGTACGGGAATCCCAAACCAAACATCTCGAGATCTCAGTTCGGGGCGAACTACTAGTTATACTGGATGCGTAAGACGGCTAGCGAGGTTTTGGCGAGCTTAACCCATAAGCTTCCCGTGTAGGTAGGTATATGTTTTGACAGTAAGCTTTGGAAAGAGTTATTTTAACTTGCTCAATACAACAAGAAACCTGCGGGCAAATATATCTGCCAGCGCTCTTTAGACCTTAGCGAACACAAAAAAAAACATTATTAATTAATTACATTCTTATTCGATAAAATATATAGACTATGGCCTAAACATAAGTTGCCTTGCCTTGGTACAAAATACTTACGTGTATCGAACTTTAAAATCTGTGCCCACTACCTGCGGTACGTGCTATGTGCGATAAAAAGTCGGAATAAAGATTTCTTTCATGTATCAAACGTGACTACTAAAATGGGTGACTCGGTGGCTCCATAAATCGTGGGCCTACGGGGTTTTTCAAGATTTATATTTCTATTATGTTAGCATGCAGCGGAGATACCTATTGGCTTTTCTGAATGCGGAGTAAGTGGACACTGGAGTCAGCATAGTAAAACAGAAGGAATATAAAGACTTGAGATTTGAGACGAATCACTTTTATTTAAACTTTTCACAATATTTAGGCACGTTGTAGCTTGCTGAGTGTAGGTACAGAAAAAGAGAGCTCCAAATGAGCTCCCCGGCTATTTAAGCATTTACCACTACCGACATAAAAATACACACACAAAGTAACAATGTAACAGCCTATAAACGATGAGCATGATTCTCATTGGTTGACTTGTGTTGCCAGCTATCAAATAATATAAGTAGGCTCGTCCGGGCATGGCTCGCAGACTTGGCGAACAAATCAATCAGCTTGGCTGCCTGGCTAGCTGGCAGGCTGGCTTGGCTGGCATGGCTGGTTAGCTAGCTGGCTGGCTTGGCATGGCTTGCAGAGTGGCATCAGGTGGAGGCGTTACAGTCGGCCATCAGACTAGAACAATTGCTCCCGCAATGGGAACAGAAACAGAACATTAGCTTTCGAGTAAATCAATAAGGTCTTCAGTCTCCAACTGGTCATCAGAGCTGCTGGCAGTGTCAGATCCAAGGGCTATACTATGATAAGGTCTTAAGGAATCAGCAGCAACTAATCCCATAAAGCATTTGTATCCTCTTAAGCCCTTAATGCTTCTAATTCTGTATCTGTCATTGCCCACAACTTTGGTTACAATATAAGGTCCTGAATAAATGTCATCCAATTTAGTATTTACCCTAGAACCACTACTTGTAGGGGCCTGTTTCCATAGAACCAAGTCACCTTTCTTATAAATTCGGCAGTTCTTACGACGTTTGTCAAAATGATGTTTCATTTTGGCACTAGCTTTTTGTAGACGAGCACTAGCCTGAACACGTTTAGACTGGGTAGGCTCATCTACTTGACCTGGTACTAATACATCACATACTGACCTACCACTTCGGGAAAACATTAAATCATAAGGTTTGTATCCAGTAGCTTCATTCCGAGTATTATTTATACCCCACACAACATCAGGAAGACAATTGGACCAGTTGTTAGCAGCTTCACTTGGGTCAGTAGCTCGTAAGGCATTGAGGATAGTTCTGTTAGTACGCTCAACTTGTCCATTTGCTCGTGGACAAGCAATGGCATTTAATGTGTGTTTAAACTGCTTATCAGTGCCAAACTTCTTAAAATATCTACTAGTAAAAGCTTTGCCGTGATCAGTTACTACTCTATCAGGGTATCCAAATAAACTGAATACTTTCTTTAGGGTTCTTATAGTTTCAACTGAGTTTACTGTCCTAGTTGGTTCTGCTATAACAAATTTAGAGAATGAATCAGTTATGACCAACATATATGTGTAGCCTTTTTTTGTCCTACAAAATGGGCCTAAGTGATCAATGTGGATCATCCTAAAAGGTTCATTAGGCTTAGGAATTGGGTGCAGTTTGCCTTCCTTTTTGCCATGCTCTCCTTTACCGTAAGCACAGTGTAAGCAAGCTGTAACATATTTTCGTATAAACCGTGTCATTTTGGGAAACCAAAAATCTTTTTTTATTAAATCTGTACTACGTTTCAACCCTACATGCCCTATTTCATCGTGATGCATTTGTACAATCTTCCATCTAGCTGCCCCCGGAACAACAAGGCGATTACCGTTAAGAGTTTTCCTATATAATCTATCCTCTAAAAGAATATAATTATTAGTTAGATCATGATTAGCTGAGCCACTTTTTAATTGATTGATTATGAGCTTCAGCTTATCATCCTGGGACTGAACGGTAAAAAACCAATCAGTAACTTCAAGACGATTGATATTCACCGCATCAACTGGGTTCCTACTCAACGCATCAACGTGGCTCATACGTTCCCCCGATCTATATTCTACGCTAATATCATAGTCCTGTATAAGTAGCCACCACCTTGCTATACGCGGAATAATATCACGTTTGGTCAAAGTAGCGCGCACGGCTGTACAGTCAGTAACAATTTTTACATGTTTACCTACCACATAAACGCGAAATTTACGCAATGATTCTACAACTGCGAGCGTTTCCAATTCGTAGCTATGATAAAAATTTTCGGACTTAGAGGTTACGCGGCTAAAGTACATGACAGGTCGCAAAGATCCATCAGTTTGTTGTTGCAACAATATTCCCGCGATACCTACCTTGGATGCGTCCGTGTGTATCTCTGTTTGCAATGCCGGGTCATATAATGCCAACACTGGTTTGGAGCATAAACACTTTTTTAATTCTTCAAAACTAGATACGTGATTGCTATTCCACTGCCACGGCACGCTTTTCTTTAGAAGATCGGTTAAAGGTCGCGCTATTTGGGCGAATTTATGAATGAATTTGCGAAAATAACTGCAAAGACCTATGAACTGCCTGATTTCATGAACGTTTTTCGGTACGGGAAACTGCGAGACCGCGGACAATTTAGACGCAGCCGGTTGTATGCCACCATGTGAAATTTCATGTCCTAGATACGTCACTTTATTTTGCAAGAAAGAGCACTTTTTCATATTTAATTTCAAGTTTTCAGAATGAAATTTACGCAGAACCTTTTCTAAAATTTTTAGGCCCGACGCGACATCTATTGACGGTAACAACAGATCATCCAAAAAAGCAAGGACTTCATTCGTGGAACTGTCACTGTCACCGTCAGACTGGATAGAGTTGACAATTTTATTAATCAAACGCATGAATACAGACGGAGCATTGGCTAATCCATAGCTGACACGATTGTACTCATAATGGCCCTGCTGACAAATGAATGCGCTTTTATGAGAATCTTCCGGATCTAGGGGTAATTGATGATAACCTTGGGCCATATCAAGACACGTGAAATACTTTTTACCGGAAAGCTTCGAAATATGATCCTCAATGTTAGGTAAAGGATATCGATCTTTAATCGTTAGAGCGTTTAACGCACGATAATCTACACATAACCTACTGTCCCCATTTTTTTTTTTGACAAGAATGACAGGTGATGCATAACTGGACTCTGATTCTTTGATTATTCCGGCATCTAATAGCTCTGTGATTTTGGATTTTACAATGTCCTGTTCGGAGTGTGCTAGCCTATATGGCTGACGATAGATAGGCTGATCAGTGGTTAACTTAATTTTCATTTGAACTAAATCGGTGCAACCGAGGTCTTTTGTACTACTTGCAAAACTGTCTCTATACTGCAATAATAAATTAAATAGAGCGTTTCGTTCTATTAAATTTAAATTTCCTATTTTTGTGTCTGCTAATGCTACACCACCTATGCTAGGATTTGAGGATTGGCTCAGGCTTTCGTTGGTACTAGTATGGCTTACTGTAAATACTGCTGCCGACTCATGATCCCCGCTAAGGTGATCAGACGAGATGTTAAAAGATTCAAATGGACTTGGTAAATAAGTAGAGTCAGTAAATGGCGTGGCTTGGCAACTAACCTGGTTTTCTATGGCTGACTTGGCTGAGACATGGCAGCTCTCTGCTCGAGTGATGACCTGGCCGGCTTTCCACACGACGTCCTTGTCGCCGGTGTTGATGACTTTGATGCACCCCGCGCCGCCGCGAAGCAACGTAGCTGGCACGGAGTAGGATACACCTTGGAACTCGAAGTGGCGCGGAGCAGTGCTGACGTCGTTGTTCTCACCGTTTCCTAGAACCCATTTCTTCAGGAAGATTACGTTTCATACCCACTTCTGAATAAAACAGAAGGAATATAAAGACTTGAGATTTGAGACGAATCACTTTTATTTAAACTTTTCACAATATTTAGGCACGTTGTAGCTTGCTGAGTGTAGGTACAGAAAAAGAGAGCTCCAAATGAGCTCCCCGGCTATTTAAGCATTTACCACTACCGACATAAAAATACACACACAAAGTAACAATGTAACAGCCTATAAACGATGAGCATGATTCTCATTGGTTGACTTGTGTTGCCAGCTATCAAATAATATAAGTAGGCTCGTCCGGGCATGGCTCGCAGACTTGGCGAACAAATCAATCAGCTTGGCTGCCTGGCTAGCTGGCAGGCTGGCTTGGCTGGCATGGCTGGTTAGCTAGCTGGCTGGCTTGGCATGGCTTGCAGAGTGGCATCAGGTGGAGGCGTTACAATAGATAAAGGTATTATGCTCACTAATAAATTGACTTTCAAGTCTATTCAATTGGGGAGGCTGTATCCAATGATACGAGTATACCGATACTGGCTCAATAGCCAGTATCGGTATATCGGCACACAGCAACAGTTTGGTCCTTTGGTTCATCTGTAAATGCGGCATTACATTACATTACAGCACAACTCAATCAAGAGTAGTAGAGCTCCTCGTAAAAGGGCTCGTCCGGGTAAGTACCACTATCATACCTATTACGGCCGCCAAGTAGCACTGCTGTGTTCTGGTTAGCAGGGTCAAAGTCAAAGCAAAAGTCAAGCTTTGTTGCTAGCTTGTTCGGTCTCCAAGTTTTATAAAAAAAAACGACTGCTAGCATTTAAAATGTAAACAAAAACCACCCGAATATGTCAATCGATCGATGCGACTCCAGATGGCGTTTAATTGCGTCCTATGTTTTTCATATCATGATTGGATGTATATGAGCCTAAATGATGATGTTGATGACAAGTCACTGAATGCCTGTCTCTCGTGTCTATTGTGTAATAAATACCTTAGTTTGCCTGCGATCACGGCTGGTGCAACCCCGCCGAAGGGTCGGGATAAATATAGGTAAAATACGCTATAAATACCCGTTTTTATAAGCATGAACTTATGAATCTCAGTTTAAGTTGAAATAATTTAAAATACCATAATAGTTACATAGCATACATAAGTTAATATACCAATTACAGTTGTTTCCAATTTCAGCAAAAGATTTGACTGTTCGCCAGATACCTACGCTGTGAATTTGGTTCTACCCAAGCCTGATAATGCAATAATATAATCCTTTTTAGTCAAATTTAATGCTGTATAATGATCGCGGAAGTCAAATCGACGGAAAATAAGTATGTATATTATGTTTACTTTTCGTCTGTATTCTATAAAAGACAGTATCTCATAGAGGTTTTTTAGAACTATTTTCTAGTTTTAAAGATAAAAAAACTGTTTATTTCAAACATTCCATTAAATTACAAAATATAAATAAGAAGGTTACTTACATCAATTATACAGAAACACTGGTGAAAAATGACAATGAGCCTCTCATGGTCATGAAAACACATTTTGCCTTAGAAAAGAAAAAATTTTGAAAGAAGAAAGAAATTTTGTCGTCCTCTAAATTCAAAGTGGCGGTATAATTGTTGACAAACCTACTTCCATAAATCTCAGCGAACCTTTTATGACTAAGTCTTCCAGTACCTACTACCAGTCCATCTAAACTGACAAGAATGCATAAAGAACGCAGATGAGATAGAAAACTCTTTAAGGGTTAAGCTCGCCTCTGTACATTTGTTTTCCTATGACATGTTTAAGTCATATTTATGTGCACAATAAAGAATTACAAGATAAAAGGCTTAGTAACTAGCAACCCGTTACATATTCCGTAGGGAATATGGGTAGAATCTGTAGTCCGTCTCTGCCTATACCGGACTCACGCCATCAATACCTACATGAACAGGCGTGGTAGATACCTTCGTGTTTAGTTTTGCGCTGTCAATTATTTGGCAAAAAAAACTTTATGTGAAAATCTAACTCATAAATACTACTTACTTAAGATCGTTCTTGGTAAATTTGTGGTTTCAAAGGAGAAACGCAGTACGAGAAATTTAGCGCCATTGCACATTTGCTAAAATAATCTATTAACAACATTATAGGTAGGTATTTGATATTCAATGGTTAGCTTTCCTTTGGTTCTTAACCGTTTATTTACTTAGGTCCCTTCCTGGTATCGAGCACAATTAAATTAAAAATAAATTAATATGGTCCAAGATGTGTTTAGAGCTACAATTTACCAAAACCATCTCATGCTTTAGGTACGAATGAGATAGTTGATACACTTAACTCGTTGGGTGCCACGCGTCTCTATGTAAAACACCGTGCGTGCATTACACCCATCGAGCTAAGCTATGTGTATCTTGTTTATCGACATAATATATTTTCGTGAATTATTTATGGCGTTCAATGTTCAATGTAAAACACCGTGAGTGTTTTACAGCACCCATCGAGATAAGCTATGTGTATCTTGCTTATCGACATATATATTTTCGTGAATTTATGGCGTTGGTGTATATATTTCCCTTAAAAGCATATTCATTCAGCGGTGTAACGAGTTGGTTGAAATTACTCGAGTCGCAGCTAAATTATCAAACAGGCGGAGATAGCTTTATTCCACTTTCACTAATGGAATTCATTTACTTTTCAACAATTCACTGTCCACTTTCCTATTGGAGCGCCGCGGGGGATGTTTCAAGACGTTTTGTTTCTGACACTTAATCAGACCCTGTTACTTTAGATCCGGGGCTTGCTATCGGCTGGTTACAATGACGATTGCGGAAGTAATTAAACGTCAGATTTCGCCGGTTCTGCGTACAATGAGGCAATTCTGTCTGAAACTGAGCTAAATGAGCAAATTAATTTATTATCTATTAAGGTTGCAAACAGGCATAAGTCCTCCAGGTAGTAAGCGGTTATCGTCGCTTGCAACATAGAAGCCACCCGCGTGGTGCCAACCCTAGTAACTATATCGACGATAAGAACGCGTGGCCCGTTGCTGTGTGACCAGTTGACAGCTAAATGGTGATTTCTCAATGTTAACAAACTGCCGATATAGGAAAATGGGTAATAATAAATGTAGGTTTATGATAATACCTATGTACATCATAAACCTACATTGTACCTATACAACAATTTAACAAGCCTCATAGATCAGTTGGTAGTAGCTCTGCCTTCTGCGCTGTAGGTTGTGGGCTCGACTCCTACTCAGGACAAACATATAAACATATATGTTTGTTCTGTGTTTGGGTGTTTTATCATATGGTAAGTATGTATTTACAAATAAAAAGTATTTTAATACTATATCCGTAATCTAGTTCCCATATTACAAGCTATGGCGCTGTGTGAAATTAATGTCCTGTAAAAAATACTACAAAAATATTTAAAACTGTATATCTGAATGTTGAATAGATCATCAAAAAATTAACCAGCCCGAGTATCTTGCCTTTCTCCTCGTGTGCTGTTCGCGATTCCGAACAGGCGGTAAATTTGACGTTTCATAATGATCTTAAAAATCTTAAAGAATAAAAGAAATGTCTTTGACCCTTATAAACGACCTCTTGCGACCTTACTCATTACAGGAACACAGCACTATACTCGTATAGATATAGTGATATTTCTCTATTTGGCTGCGATATTCTGTAAGGCGCAGGTAACTAGGTAGTTCCCCAGACTCAAATTGAAAATAGGAAATCTTAATGCATGTCGTAAGTTGTTATGTATCGTTCTTATTAACAAATTAATAACCTTTCTACCAAATACCTAATGCGGATACAAATCCATTTCGAAGAACATGATTGAATACGTATTAAGTAATAGGGCAGGCGACTTTAGGTACATAGTTTCTGAACATGAAAATAAATTGATATTAGAATGTTTACCTATACCTAAGTATGCTAATAACATGCCCATAAATTGAGCATAATCATTTCAAAAGCCCATTCCCCATATCCTGCATATTCTCTTAGAAACCACCAAATGTTTTCACATGTAGGTACGTTTACAATTTCACACACCGCTGGTTCTCTTAATTAACCGGTTCAGCGTATTTTAAATTAGATGACTGGTATGTAAGTACACCTACACAGCTGCCCCAATTTGAAACTTATGTCTTGAAGTAACTGTTTGGGTTGCTGTCAGACCCTTATACTTACCCCCATGTCCTGATTACACATTCATCTTTTATCCCTTTTAGCCTAGTTAGAATTTTGAAAGTGGTGTTCTAATCACTTGTAGTTGTAAGCATAGACATAGGAAACGAATCACAAAAAATTGCTTACGGCGAATATTAGGACTATGGTTGATTATCATTTTAAGTACCTAAGTAAAAAGGAAGAGTGCCATTTATAAATATTGGTAGGTAAGTAGGTAGGTACATTTACATGCATATGAATAGATTTATATTTAACAGTCTGTAAGTTAGGAATGTAAGCTTAAGATAACAATTTGTTAGTGACGAAAATGTTGGTAAGTAATTTGGTCAATCCAGAGACCAGATACCAGTCCAGTACCTTAATTTAAATGTTAGCAAACTAAAGTCAAAGTCAAAATCATAATGTGTATATTAGTTAAGTTTTTTTGGATAATTTTGAAACGTCAAATTTATCGCCTGTTCGAAATCGCGACCAGCATACAAGGAGAAAGGCAAGAACCACGTGCTAGTAAATTTTTTGAATAAAGATAAATGATAAAAAAAAGTCCAAATTAATGTCACAAATAATGTCAAAGTAATTGATATAAAATAAAATACATAGTTAAAATCCGGTGTATTTTGATGACCCATTCAATATTTAGGTCCAACTACAGAGTTTTAAATAATTTAAATAACTAACATTATATGTAGGTACATCATAAACCTAAGCAATTAATAGTGTTAGTAACTACCTAACGTGCAGTTTGTTAATATTGACAAGTCACCATGGGGTTACACACCAGATGTCAACTGGTATATAGCAACATTGGGTCAAGCGTTCTTACTGTCGATATAGTCACTAGTACGAGTATAGTAAAGGTGTAGTGTAATTATCTAATCCATTTGCAATAATAGAGTATGCAAGTTGGAATGAAAATTCAAGATATGAAAGTAGTTAGTGAAGCGAGATATTAAAGTTTCACACTCGAACTCGAAAAGAGTTATAACTTAAACCTTGAAGTTGAATCTACGTGACTTTAAAAGAGCAAAAGTCGACTGTACTTTACGTTAAGTTTTGGTTAACGCGGCTCTAATTATGGAAGTTTCTTTAAGAGTTTGCTAATAATATAAATGTAGAAGAAAGAGGCATTCTCTCGCCGTCTTTGCAAATGACATTTGTTCTTTGTGAAAACTTACGCCGCTTCACTTTCGTTTATTTCTACTAGGTACCTATACCAACATGCTGTTTCTGGTTTTGTTTAACGATTTCTGTATAAATTGAAGTGAAGTAAATTCTTGTTTCAATATTACTTTACTTTTGTCACCATCTATCCTGTGTAGGAAAAACGAGACAAAAGTAATATCAATACAAAAATGCTTTTATAAAGGTCATGGTGGTCGTCGCTTGTCGCCTTTGATTTGGGCTTTTTATTGATTTTCGTAAATTTTACCTACAGAGCAAAAATAATTATTATGTTTTGTTTGTATAAATTCCTCATTGTGTACAATTCAAATCAATAATCAAAAAATAGATCTAAGAGTGCAATAATGTATTTCTTCTCAACCCCATTTTAAAAACTACCCCACTTATCAAAAATCGCTCGCGACAATTAATTCATATATCAACTATTTATTTATCTCTTTAAAACTTGGCATAAATGTTGCAATGGACACCATAGTTGATTTGGTTTCTATTAAATATATGTGCATATAGGTTTATAAAGATGTCATTGTTGGTGGAGTGAAACGATTCAAATTAAGCCATAAAAACTTATAAAACACACTTCTGTAGCATAACGAAGCGTTTGCTAAAAGTCATGGTCTGCATATTAAAAAAAGTGAATACATGGTCTTTGAACCCAAGGGAAAACGCATTGATAATGTACCATCTGTGTTACTAAATGGGGCTGCCTTGGATCAGGTAAAGCACTTCAAATAGCTTGGTCACATTGTTACAGAAAACTTAAATGATGAGTTAGATATGGAGAGGGAACGAAGGGCATTGACCGTGAGAGCTAATATGTTGGTCCGTAGGTTTGCTCGTTGTTCAGGTGAAGTTAAAGTTACACTGTTTAAATCATATTGTCAAACATTCTACACGAGCAGCCTATGGTCCTCATATACTCAAAAATCGTTCAATACCCTTCGTGTCCAATATAATAATGCATTTAGGATGTTGTTGGTGCTTCCACGATTCTGCAGCGCTTCTGGCATATTCACTGAGTCGCGCGCAGATGGGTTCCATGCCTGCATGCGAAAGAATGTTGCGTCCCTGCTATTCAGAATACGCGCAAGCACCAACACCATCCTTAATACTATAGTTATAGTTAATAAGCAGGACGGTCCTTTTTTCAGGCACTGTACTTGAGTACTGGTGGCATAGAAAACTGTTCCACCAATTGTTCGATGACAGTGTAAGCCTGCCTTTTATTATATAATTAAATGCTTAGTGGTACCCCTTTTAATTAAATAACTAACACCTATAACTTAAGACTACTAACATTATATGGATCTAGTTATCTGTAATAAATCGATTTATTATTATTATTATAAAAGACTTGGATAAAAAATAACTATCCACCCGAATGTGTCTAACCAGATAAGTAATGAACAGTAGCGTACTTTACATTGTAAGGCCTTATTTCTTAGATTGGAGTTGCTATTTGCCTGAAAAGCAGTAATTATAGATGTACCTATGTTGCTGTCTTTTACTAGCATCGCATGATAAATTATCTCAAATGTTCGCAGTTTATATACCCTATATAAATATCCTTTCTTTTTGTGACATAAGATAAAAAATAAGAAACATTTCTGTTCGGTAATCGATTTTGTGTTCACGTTTAACCTGCAATGGTTAAACTGAAGTTAGCTTTTGTTTGTCTGAGTATTCGAGGAGCGGGCCGACGATGTACCTACAGCTGCTTATAAAAAGTAGAAAAGAATGGGCGAACCTTTGTCGAGAAGATTGAAGCTGTAAATTAGAGTGCAAAGACAGCCGGAAGTGGCAATTTCAATAAAAGATCGTAGCGGACGTGATTTTGCATGAAATGCTGTTTGCACCTGGACAAACATTACGGGGCAGTGAAGCTCCACTGTTATAGAGAACATTTTGGAGAGTTGTATTGGACGAAGGTCGTATAGTCGATTAAGCGCTGTTTTTAGTATCCCTACATCTTATCTTATAATCTCATACTATAATTATTTAGAGTTTATGGGTCGATTTGTAACAACACGTAGGTATTCATTTACGTGCTGTTTAAGAGCTGCTTAGCAGAGTGGGAATGGGCCCGCCTTTCGATACAGAGGTTGTGGGTTTGTACCCAGTCGTGCAACAAATTGTATTATCTATCCGTTTCATTGCAATCTTTTGGACTCGGCATCATCTAACCTGTGTAATGATTCTTAAACAAATGTAAAGTTTTCAGATCGGAATCATCACTTATTATCGGATTCGACTTAGGGCGCCTTCACATTAGGTCGCAAGCGACGCGGCATTAGCGCGGAAATGGAAATGATGTTGTGAAATCGAGTATCACAGCGTTGAATACTTTTCTCAAGAAGACGTAATAATTCGCAGAAAGACTTAAGTGACATTCAAACGTAACTAAATATTTTTTTTTTATCACAATTTTTCAACAATTTGTAAACTGTTACATAATCACTATTCACATGCCGATTTCGAAACAATGTGTATATTTTCTTTTTTTATTATGAACGCGACGTCCATAGCGCCGAAGGAGAACCAACAAAAACAGGAGCCACAATGATGTTTCCTCATTGGTATCCATTATTGAAATGAACTGGCCACCCTAATCTAAACAAGTCGCGCGGCTGTATTTGTAATGTGAAGACATCCGCTGCAGTCGCGCGGCTGCCGCGCTGCTGTCGCGTCTCTTGCGACCTAATGTGAAGGCGCTCTTATAATCTTTTGACCGCCTCTGTGGTCTAGTAGTTTAACCCACCGATTTCAGATCCAGAGGTCCCGGGTTCAATCGCCACGGGAGTACAATATATTGTGCTTGGTTTGGTTGGTGGTAGGACCTAATTTTGCAACAACAATTCTAAAATTGTTGTGTTCCGGCATTTAGAGGTAAGATAGCCAGTTCCTCAGTTAGTTGAGGATTCCGGATGAAGTGCGCCTCCATCGTCGGCCTTATCTCAACTTGTAACCAGGTGAGATGATGGATAAGCGCTTCCCCGTCCTACAAGAAAAAAAAAAACTGATACAGTTTCAACACTATTCTCAAACCATTTCTGAAAATCTTCCGTAGAAGTCTCAAATACTAATGTATTTTTTTTTGAGTTCGTAGTGAAGAATATATTTTCCGGAATCTCACGCAAGGTTCCGTATTCGATCTCATAAAGTTTTCCGTATGTTGGAGACTAGCTACTATGGTGTCAAGTTATGGCTGAAGGTGGAAGCGTAATTCACACCCGGATTTACCAGACTGAGGAACTGGCTGTCCTGAGGCTATTACCTACCTCTGAATGACGGAACATAGCAATTTAGATTTCTTGTTATGGCAAAACGCTTAAGTAGCTTAGCTAGCTCAGACAAAGTACTGACCACCGACCAAATTAAGCACAAATGTGTACTCCCTGGGGATCGGACGTCCCAGGTTCGATCGAAGATACCGGGGTCTGAAGGCCGTCGAACCACAAGACCACAAAGGTGGTTAAAAGATTTCAATGAATCCGCATCTGTTTAAATAAAATCCTACATGCTGAAAAACTATTTTTATTTTAAATCGCAACAGCATACTGCATTTTATTACCATTTCATTTAAATGAGATAAGTCAAATTAAGTTTCTGTTCGCTTGCAAGCTTTAGGTTTGTAGGTTATTTTCAATAAATTAAAATCATACATTTGTTGTATGATTAATTAACATGTTTGTTCTGTGTTTGGGTGTTGTATTTAATGACCTATGTAGGTTTTATTTAAAAAAAATGGTACAAGTATACTATCCGTACTTACGGATACTTAATCTAGTTACCAAATTACAAGTTTTGCTTAGTTTGGGCACAGAATAACTAATAGGTTTGGAAATTACTGTCTTGTATTTTTTTTGCTGGTATGAGATCGCTTACCATAATGAACATATACCTGCACTAAGGTTGAAATAAAAGTTCAATAATTAAAGTTCCAAATCCTTTCCACTAAAATGTTACAAACAAACATAAAAATATATAAATTATAAACATTCTTTATACGCATTCGTGTTCCTCATCTTATCTATAGGTACCAACCATTCCCGCGCATAAGATTAATCTTAAAATAGAATACTTATCTACTCAGTATCTTCTATATAAGCCATAAAAACTGTTTCCCCTAATAATGTATAACATGTTTTCTCCTTCAAACGTCTGTTCAATATGAAGTAAATGCTGAAATTGATGTCTAATTACATTGCAATGACCCACGATAACGACCGATTTGGAATCCTGATGGAGGCCTCATTTAATTCAGTCCATAATTAAAGAATGACGGCAATAAAACCTATTACGTAACCGCAAAATATAGATACATCTTCAGAACGGCTGCTTTTATTAGGCAGTTCTTGGTAAAGTTTGCTCTTTCGTAGACGTCGTCCTCGACCATATACCCAGGCAAGCCTCAAGGTCAAGAGCTGCCCATTTCAATTAAAGACTCGTATAATTTGAAAAAGGAGATTTCTGAATTATACGATGGGAAAATCGCTTGGCCTTCATGTCACCGAGGATTAAGTTGTGAGAAGGTGAAAGCCCACTTTACCCGGAAACTCCACAGACTGAGGGACTGGCTATACATCTAAATGCCGGAACACAACAATTAAGAATTGTTGTTATGCCAGACTTAGGTAATATGATGGTAGTAAACCAGGCGGACCTAAACAAAATCCTACCACCAACCAATTAAATCACTCGATTGTTTTTATGAACTCAGTACCTCAGTATCTTTGTTTCCAAATTCCAATGTATGTATTTCATACACCTTTCTCGACTTGCCTGTAGACTGTTTGTAACGGTAGCCCAACTTTAGGCTCCATATTGTTACGTATTTTGAAAACTAAGACTAATTCAGATGCTTGCCGAATCCATGCAACTTACACCATCCACTGACCTTAGCTAACTTTTACAAAGAAAATAGCGACGAAATCAATTCAAATCCATGCCGTGAGTTCGCACCGTAAAACCAGAGACAAAGCTTTATCCGCTCCATAGTAATTAAAAACAATGATGCGGTGAATCCTTAATGTAGGTACACGGATTAATGAACGCGAACCCCGAAGGCAAAAAGAAGGGTAATGAGTCGCTTCTCGCGAGGACAAGGCGACATTGAAACTATAGTGGATGAATCGGCCGACCCTTCGCGTGCTGCGTGCGATGACTTGCAATGTTGTTGTTCGACTTGCTAATGAGTCTTCGATTCAGCTGCCGGAGCTGCCGCCATTTGCAAGAGCCACACGTTTACTTCTCGTTACTTTGACGTTACGAACCATGTGTTTTGATGTGTTCAGTCAAAGTTGAGTTGAATTGTTTTAATGATGTATTAAAATTGGGAGCAAACTTTTGCACGTTTCGAGTTTTGAGTTTCCCATACGCAATTTGCCAAGTTTGCCGGTCTAGTTTTCACTCAAGTCTGAGATATGAGTAAAATCTCGTACTGACTTATTTACCAACAAACTCGTTATGTATCAACCGTTTAACTTCCTTCTGGGAAAGCTCTCACTATGGTAGGCTTAATTATTAGTCCTTGCCCAGGCAAGCCTAGGGTTTACGCATCTTAAATAATAAAAGAACCCAGGGCTAAGACAGTGTGACAGCATAACTAGTTCCCACACCACATATATGTGGCATGGGAACCAGATGTTCTTAGTTTTTACCAGTTTTATTTATTATAATAAAGAACTATAGCCTACCTACCTATACCTATTTAAGATAGGATATCTGAAAAATTAAAACTCTATCAGCCATTCAGTTCTAAGGGGCTAAATGCAGTTACTAAATGCGCTGTAAAGTCTAGGAATAAAAGAATATGGTAAAATCTAAGTCAGAACCTATAGAGAACTGCTATCGATCGGTTGCTTTCTTAATATTCATAGAATAGCAAACGCCCGGGACATCCATCCCAGTATCCCGTGTGAAATTTAAATATATAACGAAAGGAAGCTCTGAAAAACTCTAATGTCCCTAAGTATATATTGGAGTTAATTGTGCGGAACTAGGTTTCATCATTTTGAAAATGAAAGTAGCCTAAGTTATACCTGCTACATAAAACATCTGCTTTCTGCCAGTAAACGTCCCATAAAAATCGGTCCATAAGTTTAGGATATTAGCCGGAACAAACAGACAGATTTAAATGTTTTTTTTTTGTTAAAGGTACGTTTAGTATATGTATTATGTGGAATATAAACAAAGCTCGTTCGAATACGAGCATAGATATTCCGAACACCTTTTCGATTCCGTTTTGAATTCGAGTGGTGCACTGACTGGTATATAATGCAGGTTATCGGGAATATTTTACGAGCGACAAGTCTACGACACAATTTAAAGACAGATAGCTAACTTCTCGCTTCATGATATTCAGATAGGTACGTGAATAATCTAACAGAAATTGTAAAATTTTTGTAAAATGCTTTTTCGCTTTACAAGTTTATTTTTTGCTTAAAACTACAGCTTTGACATCATTGCACTTGCAGGTTGGATTTATTACCGTCAATTTATTTATTTTCTAGGAAAACCAACAGTACGTACGTACATATTTTATGTAAAAAATTGTGACTTGCCTTGTATAGCAATCTTTGTTATAATGTGGCCAATAAATGAAATCTGAAATCTGAATAAAATAAATGTTAAACAGGAATAAGCATTAGTTCGCCCCGAACTGAGATTGCGATGAGCAACCGTTGTTTTTCTAGTTTAAACAAAACTTTAACTGTGCGCACCAATCTGTCTGCCAAGCGTGGGCTTGACCATGTACAGGTCAAGCCTTACAGTTTTGGAAGATTTGCATGACACCCTAAAATAATTGGATTTTTTCGACATCCTTGGTTTGGCTATTGATTGAATTACAAAAAATAAATAGACCAGTTTTCATGAGATTTCGAATTCCATCTTTTATCTTACAAGACCTGATGATCATCTTTTGCCTTTCTTCTTTAAAAACTAGCCCTATTCAGGAAAAAATAAACGAATTTTGAAATCTACAATCTCAACCCCTATTTCAAATGATATTTCTAGTATTCACAGATTTTCAACACTTCAATCTTATTCACCCCTTTTGCAACCGTTAATGTTAATAAAGGGGTGATTTCAGCAAATTAAAAATGAAGTTAATTGTGAAGACAACCCCCTTTAACAGTATATCCTACATCCTATCCTACAAGACAATATTAAGTCAATATTACCCTCATAACGCGCCCCTTTATTACAAAATCACCAAAATCATCAAATGTTTTAATAAAATCTCTGCATATTCAAAATTTTTTATTGATCTCAAATTTTTGAGATCTCGTTCGCTTCGCTCACTCGATCAACAATATTACGCCAATGAAGATTTTCACGTATAGGAAGCCACACAGATTACATAAGAAAGGTTTCCATTTGATTGACAACTGGTCTTCTCGAGCGTGCGTAGACCACGCACGCTCGATCTCTTAGTTCTTTTAGAGTAGTACAGCCACTTGTGAAAGGGCTCGTCCTGGGAAGTACTACCACCGTACCTATTTCAGCCGCCAAGCAGCATATCTGTATTCCGGTTTGAAGGGTATGGTTGCCGGTGAAATTACGGGCACCCGAGGCTTAACACCTTTATGCATTAAGTTGACGGGCGCAATGCAGTGCCGTGTAGGCTATGTTCTTTGTGGATTTGACCTACGCCGTGAGGCATTGTTATAGGCAAGAGTGCGTTTAACATCAGGTGGGCTACTTGCTTGTTCCACCTAGTTGTATAAAAAAATGTTGGCCTTGTACATGTACGTACAACCCGGTGAGCGAAAGGGGTTGGACCTATTCTACTTTCCTAGTACGACACGCCATCTTTTTGCAGATGTGTTGTGTTATTTTATCAGAAGGTAAGTAGAATAATATATTTTTCACGGTAAGATTACTGATTTTAACAGCGGTAGATATTCGTAAGACCATTTATTACTATTTAATGTACCGCCTGAAACCGAGGCAAGCGGTGCTACATTATGGCACTCCCGTGGTTTCGTAACTACGATCTCGAAGACCAAGTGATTTACGTCTCGGGGACTTAGCTGCCCGAACAACACTAAAACCTGTAATATGAAGATTTGTTAGATTCACTTTCGTATCTAAAATTGAGAATAGTATTAATACCTTCTGACACTATACATGTCTGTACCTACATTCATGTAGATAATTGCATGTTTCAGTAAAATAGTTACGTGGGTAGGTATTTCCGTTCATAAACGCAAACTGCATTATACCAGAGTAATTTGATAAAGCTTGTCTAAGCTTTGTAAGTTTGTAAAAAGATAAATAGTTGGTATACATGCCCCCCCATTCACTATAAGTAGATAGTGAATAAGCCAGTTCCTCAGTTTGTTGAGGATTCCGGGTGAAGTGCGCCTCCACCTTCGGCCTCATCTTGTAACCAGGTGAGATGAAGGCCAAGCGCTTCCCCGTCGTACAATAAAAAAAAACACTGAAAAAATTGTTACAGTTAATAAGCTTTTATAATTAATAACTTTTCAAGTATAGGATAATATGTTAAAGATAAACGAGAATGAACGTTTGAATTTGAATCCAGGTTATTATCATTATTACGACTATCATGCATCATGCATAGCTTCGGCTGCTCACCACATTTCGGCATTTCAACTTCCTCGTACCGAATCTCGTTATAATATTAAAGTAGCACTTGAACTTGTTGACGTTTCATGAAATATTCTCCTTGTTTATGGAAATTCATTTTTGCAGGGTTTTTATTCACGGAGTTGTGGATGAGCGCAAAGCACTTAATAGGATTAGTACAGGGGCATCAATTGGCCCCTTTAACGTTGAAAGTTGAAATTGTAACTTCTATAAGCCTAAGTTAAAATAATCGGCAACACACCAGCGTGTGAGATTTATAGACGTATATATATATATATATATACATTGGCTCATGTACTTATTTATTTAGAACAATTTTTAAAATATAAGTGAATCATTCAGTGGAATTTTCTTTGGTACAGTATTTATGGTATGTTTCCATTTGACAATGTTTTGGGATGTCCTACATATGTGTTTGTGTACAATAAATAATTAATGGATTTAGAGATTTATTCAAACAATACAAGCAATTAATTAGGAAGCTGTCAGGTTAGCTAAGGACCGTCTGAAACGGTCTTTAGGTAACTCAACTCCAGGGCAGTACCAGACGGAATCGTGCCCAAGACTCTGGCTGCATTGTCATTGTCAATAGCTATGCTAATTGGCTGGCGTAAATCAGAGCCAGCCCTTTAATCACCGATTAGGCGACATGTGACAAAGTGAAAAGCCCCACAAGATTTTAGTAAACCTGGAGGGCACCGGCTCCCCACAGACCCAAGGTTTCAAACCTAAAAGCAGTAAGCTCTGCGAGACAACTGCGAATCCATCAACCTTTATTCAAACAATCAACTAAAAATAATTTATGCAGTATTTTTTTAGGATAATTTTTAAACGTCATGTCTGTAGCCTGTTCGAAATCGCGATCGGCCCACAAATGAGAAAGGAACCTTTGGGCTAGTGCTATGGGCCGCGGGCCATTTGTGGGTCTTGGTATTTTCTTTGATTGACTCGATTCTTGGCTTTCCTTCCATAATATCATATCTCTTAGCTGTTTCTGCTGCATCTTTCATTCGGTTGTCAAATACATCCTAAACGTATACTAAAACTGATCTCAGTGGAAATCATTTACGGGTTAAAGCAGAACGTTTTCTGCTAGCCTTAATTTGTAATTGTCTCTCTGAACAAATGTTTTGATAGTTATAAACGTTTACTCTAAGAACCCTTGAAGCTCTGTGTATTTCTTTGGTAAATATTTCTAACTTAGAAACCGAATATTTCAATTATAATGACTTGTTGGTTTTTCTATGCACGAATTTATTCTCTATTCGTTTGTGCACCACCAACTAATGGATCATCAAAAAATTAATCAGCCCGAGGTTCTTGCCTTTCTCCTTGTGTGCTGGTCGCGATTCCGAACAGGCGGTAGATTTGACGTTTCAAAATGATCCTAAAAATCTTAATGAATAAAAATATTTGACTTTGACTTTAACTATCAATCCAAAGGTGGTCAGGATGATATCGCTTCTAAGCTACAAGACTAATAAAAAATGTTTCAGAAAAAATCTAATGAAACAGTAATATATTTTTTATATAATATCTACTCAGCAATAATTAGTTATAATATTAAATATGGTGATGAATACAGTTAACTGGACAAGAAAAACAGATCGAAAGAAAACATACAAGTTTTGTTTTATTTCTAAAAAACGAAAAGTTAATATTGTAAAATTGTTTTATTTTAAATTGATTCGACAGAAGAGATGTTTCACAAATGTATGGAACCTAGCCTACCAGGTTGTACACTCATAGCTAAATATATGTAATTATCACACAGTTATTTTCATTTTATTTTGCTTCATTCGATGCATTTTCATTTATTACACGAGCAACACCACACAAGACATGTAAAAGGGGGACCATAGGTAAAATGCCAATTTGACAGCTATTGTCAAACAGTTTTGATTGACGTTTACTTACGGCGAAGGTATGATAGGTAGATTTAATTAATAAAAAAAATGTATTACAAGTGATTGCACGTGGTCACAACATTTACAAATATTATTATGACACAAAAATTCACAAAACCACGACGAGACTCAAACCAGCATCTTTTCCTAAAGCCGGAAACGCTCTAACCATCTACGAACCAACGCAAATTCCTCATTTTTGTATCATATCTCTTAGCTAAAGCGCTGATAACGTAATCTAAAAATTAAAAATAAGATAAAGGTATATAGAATTTTACGTGTGGGCTAGTGAAATGTCCCGTCATCCCGTGAGAATTTCCTACAATCCTTTCTAAAACGACGAAAGAAAACCCCTAAAAAACAAGTCTCTAAAAGACGGCTCTTGTTTGGACTGTTTCTCAGTTCCACTATAACTTGATATATTTAGATAATCAAATCTAGGATACGAGTAATATAAGTCTAGCCACAATCCAAATGATCTATTTAAACGCAGGTCGCAGATAAAAACATCGTCTGAGAACCCAAGTCTCAGGATTGTTTAGTCGAAAAATGACTGGACTACTTGCTTTTGTTAAATTCTCAGAAAATTGGATTGGAAGCAGCTTTAAAACATGATAAAATAATATAACATTTCAATCTAAACATATGCACGGTAAAATGAACAAAATCCAAGCTCCATAGACTGAGTACGTAACAAAATCGTCTTCGCGAGGACTAGAAACTAAAATTCAAGGGGGGTTAATAGGGCTTAAAACACCGATCATTCTCGGTGCTAATAGTTACAGATCTCATTTTGGGTAGGCACATTAAACTTTATTTGTCTTCAATTTAGGTTTCAAACGATTAGTGTTTTTTTTTTGATGGAAAATAAATTTGGAAACGTTTGAAAAACACAAGTTTCCAAATTTATTTTGTATGTTATAAGGGTATACTTTTCAGGTGGTCTCATTGTCATCAGGTCAGGATCTGATGATGGAATCCTGGAGAAATCAGGGAACTCTTCATCAGGGAATATTATATGCACACTTGAAGTGATTTGGGTACTTTTAGGATAAATGACAAATGATAAATGAATTTATTGTATGTAGAACTAGGTAAATAAATGATCTTAAAATTAAGCATCTCTAGCCCAACCCATTACGGCTTACAAACATCACTTAATTACTAGAATAAGGGGCGGTATACTTCCCAGGTAATCCCATCGTCATCAGATCAGGATTTGATAATGGGATCCTGGAAAAATCGAGGGAACTCTTCAAATATTATAGGCACACTTGAAGCGATTTGGGTTTATTACCTCATAAGTAAAGAAAACACGGACTCCATATAGGATCACGCGGATGTCTGTCTTTCTGTCCATCCATCTGTCATCAAAATAATTTGAAAAATACGTCATTCGGGTAAACGATATTGTATCATTTTCTTCATCGAAGTCGGTTTTCTTTTTGTTTTTAAAACGTGATTATATTTATCACGTATAACCAAAAGTTGTGTGCAATAAAATCCCGCTCATCAGTTTACCGCTATGTGCAAGAATCCACCGTCCCTGTCAATTTGTGCTCCCAGGATAACCTCTCAAAGTTGGCCACAATCTCATACGAAGAACTATGTCGGGTAAAGCGTGTCAAAAGGACGTTTCAGTTTCAAGACAACCTTTGACGACTTACCTGCCCGTTCAAATAAACTTGTGAACGTTCAAGCATCATAGAACAAACTCACGAAAACACGAATAGTAGCTGACATTGCGACGGAAGACGGTATCCCGCTCCAGGCGGTTATGACGTCACCCGCTCCCGCCTAGCGACGTTCTGCGACCTGACACACACATCCGGGTAGAATCTAGGCCACTACTTCTGTGAATATTTTGGCACATGTTAAAACTGAAAAAAAATGTTAAAAATATTTAAAATGGTTTCGAGTTCCGTATAAAGTAGTTGATATCTCACGGTCAGGCGATACAAAGACAGTTTGTTTTTTATTCTATCTGATATTCAAAACGTTTTGAATTATAGCAAATAAAAGACCCCAAACTGTGCGATACCCATAACTATTTCTATGGAAAGCTGCTACAATAAGAATAACCGATTATTCACCGACGTTTTGTTTCAAAGTTGGTGCTTGATCTCTCTAAATTTTGACTCATTTCAGATACGTATTGTAAACTACAGCAAAGAAGAAACTATCCCAAAAGATGGTGCAGTACTAGTTCTCAATTTTAAAGCTACAAAACATAAAAATATGGATAAAGTTATAATCAGCAGTTTTGAAGTTTTAGCGGTTCTTTAAGGTTGTCTGGAGACCAAAAGTTCCTTGAGTTGTATAAGACGAGGGTAACAAATGTTACGTTTGAACGTTACTTGCCTTTCAAATTTGTTCTCGTAAAAAGTATGTACCTACGTTCTATGTTTTATAGAAAATCTGGAAATAGGTAGGTAAGTACATGCTACTTTGTAGAACAATTACTTACGTTTTTTTTGTGATTTCATACAAATTACTCAATTATACTTTCATTTCTCTATTTCATAGTCAATCTGTTTAATATTTTGTTAAAATATGAGAAATTTCGATAAATATTTTTAGACCCTATTTATTTATTTCAGTGGCATATGGCTTTATGTGGGTGTGTGTAGTAGACTATCAGGAAACGAATTAGAATGATTAAAATCAAAATGTAGAATGTCAACTTGAATTATTTCTCAAAAAGTACATTAAGATTCTTTAAAAGCAATCAGGTAATTGCTCAAAAATCTGCTAATGCAATGCTGCTAATAGTTTAAACATAGCGGCAATCATATCGTTGAAGAGCAACTGAAAACACGGTGTTGTACGCAGTCGCATAGAAAAGTAATTAGGGGACTTGCATTTCCACCAAGGAGACAAAAAAACCTGCGCTATGCTAATTACACGTTTTATAAAATAGAAAAATATGACACATTTTCCGTACAGTTTTTAAGCACTCAGATGTCGACCACTACAGGCGTGAGCTCAGCGTCATTATTCAGTCGTCTCTTGTACTCGGAGCGCGTCGCTCCCATCCTGTACTCTACCATAAATATAGGTAGACCATATAGATTGCCCGTGTCATACGTTTGTAAAAAGCTTCTTTATTTTATTATTGTCGCCGGTATCTAGTAACTCGACTTATTATGGTAGCGGTAATGATCCCAGTTTTTCCATTATTGTTAGCGGCATCTATGCAGCGATTCTTTAAACTCAATGTTCTGATCACGACACACAAAATATATTTAATTTTCATTGAAAATCTATACTAGATTTCACTATAATCACATACTCCATCAGATTTCAGATTTCAGATTTCAGATTTATTTATTGACCATATTATAACATAGATGTCATACAAGGCAAGTCATTAGATACAATACTAAATTATAGTATTTATTATATAAAATCTTATAATGGTCATTAGCTAATCAAACAAACAAACAACATCACAATAAGAAATAATAATATGTCAAAATAATTAGTAAAAATAAATAAAAAATATGTCAATTTCAGAAAATAACCATTATAAAACAGATTTTTAAATAGCACAAAAATGTCAAACAAGAAAATAAATTAAGTTAAGTTACACTTTCTACCATATGCGTAATGTCACTACTATTTATATATAATTAGTCATATTCATTGTCATACAAAATGAGGATTCGTGTATCTTTGCGTTCATAAACTCAATCAAGCTATAAAATGCATTTCTCTCCAGGTAATATTTGATTTTTTGTTTGAAAAGTGTCAGATGTTCTATGTTAGTAATATTTGTAGGCAATTTATTAAACATTTGTATTTTATTGTCATCACCTTGTTTTTGAACTTTAGACCATTAAACCTTTTAGACCTTTAAACCATCGAACTAGTGAAGGTTCGGATAAATTAAATAAGTTACATAGTAGGAATAGATAATTATTAACTTATTTATTGGCATACAATATTCGTTTTTATTCTAAAAATTAAGATACAGACACGGTATTTTGAACATAAATTATGTTGAAATTATCAAAATACCTTATTTTGATTACTCAACTTGCCATTTAGATCATTATTTGTAACTATTGTGACAGTTGTTCAACATTAGCAATCTATCTAAGTCTTTATTCTATGTAGCTATGTAGATAGCTACAGCTAGAGCTTGCAGAACACTCAGATTATCACTACACCGCACTAATAGGATCATTTTCTGGTTTCTCTGATTACATGTCGTCATATACCTAATTATGTCAGAGTTTGCACACTGTTTCCTTGAGAAATTGGATTAAATATTACTGTACTTACCTACTCAGGAACAGACATATTCCACAATTGGCAAAAAAATACCCTCTACAAAAATTCACAACGACATGGGCCTTATCAACCAAATATTGAAAAAAGGTAGGTATTCACTGTGATTGGTTATCTCAAGTACTCAAGCTAGCCACTGTTCATCTCCTGGTGAGATGGGGCTATATGTTCTTTGCCAGGCTGCCGCGGACGGTATATTTTAATGAGATACTTAGGTAGGTACCCGTGAACTAGTTAGGTAGGTACCTTATTGTATTATACCTTATTGTATGTATAAACTAGACTTTGTTCAAATCTTTCCGTGGTCCATTTGGTCCAACCGCCGTTTTAGAGTTTAGTGATACACGTACAGAAGAATTTTTAATATGTAAAGATTAGAAAACACATTTTAAACAAATCTCACGCACCTAAGCCCAAAGGATTGATGTCCTAGTCGATTGAGTTTAGCAATTAATTAGACGTCCAAGTTTCATTTCACTTTTTGCCCTCTGGGGCTCGATTTAAGTCAATGTTCCCAATGAAGGGTGCTTCGATGTCATTAATAGTAAGCGAAGGGGTAGTCCAAAGTTATTGTGAAAACAAGAGATTTCAAACTATTCTATTCGACTATGTACGGAGTTTCCTTACGACTACAATTGAAATTACGAAGTACCTACACTTCAATAATCACATACGATACGATCACGAAAAACATTCAGGAAGCCGAGAACGTTGATCACGATATATATTCGGAAAGTCGAAAAGTTGATCGCGATGGAATAAGTGTGACTCTTTTACCCAAATGTATGCATTATTTTTTTCACAATTTCTGACATTCTAGTACTCAAACCTCAGTAAGTCCGGTAGAGATTTTAGATCCTTATAAAAAACAGGATCGGAGATGCCTATCATCAGAAAAAGTTTTTGTGTAAAATGATTACCTATTTTCCTGCTGACGATAGAAATCCAGGAAGCGGAGCAAGTTGATCACGATAGAAATTCAGGAAGCGGAGCAAGATGATCACGATCGATATTCAGGGAGCCGAGCAAGTTGATCACGATCGATATTCAGGAAGAGGAGCAAGTTGATCACGATCGATATTCAGGGAGCCGAGCAAGTTGATCACGATCGATATTCAGGAAGAGGAGCAAGTTGATCACGATCGATATTCAGGGAGCCAAGCAAGTTGATCACGATCGATATTCAGGGAGCCAAGCAAGTTGATCACGATCGATATTCAGGGAGCCGAGCAAGTTGATCACGATCGATATTCAGGAAGAGGAGCAAGTTGATCACGATCGATATTCAGGGAGCCGAGTAAGTTGATCACGATCGATATTCAGGAAGAGGAGCAAGTTGATCACGATCGATATTCAGGGAGCCGAGCAAGTTGATCACGATCGATATTCAGGGAGCGGAGCAAGTTGATCACGATCGATATTCAGGAAACCGAGCAAGTTGATCACGATCGATATTCAGGAAGCCGAACAAGTTATTCAGGATATATATTCAAAAGCCGAGCAAGTTGATCACGATAGATATTCAGGGAGCCAAGCAAGTTGATCACGATCGATATTCAGGATGAGGAGCAAGTTGATCACGATCGATATTCAGGAAGCCGAGCAAGTTATTCAGGATATATATTCAAAAGCCGAGCAAGTTGATTACAATAGATATTCAGGGAGCCGAGCAAGTTGATTACGATCGATATTCAGGAAGAGGAGCAAGTTGATCACGATCGATATTCAGGAAGCTTAGCAAGTTATTCAGGATATATATTCAAAAGCCGAGCAAGTTGATCACGATAGATATTCAGGGAGCCGAGCAAGTTGATTACGATCGATATTCAGGAAGAGGAGCAAGTTGATCACGATCGATTTTCAGGAAGCCGAGCAAGTTATTCAGGATATATATTCAAAAGCCGAGCAAGTTGATCACGATCGATATTCAGGAAGAGGAGCAAGTTGATCACGATCGATTTTCAGGAAGCCGAGCAAGTTATTCAGGATATATATTCAAAAGCCGAGCAAGTTGATCACGATCGATATTCAGGAAGAGGAGCAAGTTGATCACGATCGATATTCAGGAAGCTTAGCAAGTTATTCAGGATATATATTCAAAAGCCGAGCAAGTTGATCACGATAGATATTCAGGGAGCCGAGCAAGTTGATTACGATCGATATTCAGGAAGAGGAGCAAGTTGATCACGATCGATATTCAGGAAACCGAGCAAGTTATTCAGGATATATATCAAAAGCCGAGCAAGTTGATCACGATAGATATTCAGCCAAGCAAATTGATCATTTCATCGTCATTAGATATCTGGCTTAACATGAAAACAATTCAATTACATTAATTTATTCATCAACCTTTTAAATTTTGTGTGAAACTCGACAGGTACATAATTCAATCTGGTAAAAGTATGAAATTAATGTCCTGTTATATTTATTATTCTATATTAGGTATTTATTATAAAAAGTAGTCAGGTACCTACATATAGCTATTCATTTTCTAAGATAGATCAAACAAACGCTTTGCCAACTAAGATATAGTGGTCAAACGCTTCGCTTTCTCCAATAAACAAAAACAAAAACAAGCCTCTTAGCTCAGTTGGTAGGAACTACTTCTACGCTGTAGGCTGTGGGTTCGATTCCCACTCAGGGCAAACATTTGTGTGATGAATAGAGATGTTTGTTCTGTGTTTGGGTGTTGTATCATATATTACGTATGTATTTACAAAAAGTATATAATTATTCTATCCGTAATCTAGTTCCCATAATACAAGCTATGCTTAGTTTGGGTCAGCCCCAAACTAAGTGTGGCGCTGTGTAAAATTAATGTCTTTAAAAAAACAATATTGTACAAGTGTGATTTCTAGCAAAAGGAATTCTATTTTGGGACCTAAAACTACAACAACAATGTTTTTTCATCATCTGGCTTGATTAATCTACAGTACAATGTCTCCGACCCTCCAGCTCACGCCCAGAATAAGCAATTGGCGACAATGGCCTTATTTATAACGACGTTACCGCCTTGCGACAGCATTGTGGTTCAATCGATGTTCGTGAAGGCATTCTATTGATATTGAAAATTGATTTGTACTACTAGACAACAGCGTTCTAGGTGTACATTGGTTATATATTATTTCATTGATATGCAATTGAATGACTTATAAATTGTTGTGTTCATTTGAGCCTTTTAGGGTAGAGACCTTGGGTCCGTGGGGAGCCAAGACAAGCCATATTTACAGATGCCAACATTATATGGAAGAGTGTAATAAGTAAAATAAAATCTGACCATCTAGGAGAAATGATTAAAATCGAAACACAATGTAAAACTAATATAAAAAGGAAAATTAATTTTGTACCACTGACAGCTGATAGAGTGGAAAAATTAAAATCAGCACTAATGTCTAAATTACCTGTTTCATATAATGGCAACTATCCTGATTGTTTATATAATACATTTTTTACTAAATTTAGCAACATATTTAACTCAATATATACATCCAAAACAATCACAGTCTCTGATAATGCAACATTTAGTGAGTGGGCAACAGCGGGAATACATAAAAGTAGAAGAAAATTGTATGAACTTTATGGTGAAAAACAGTACAACTTTAGTGAAGAGTTTAATGATAAAGTAAAAAAATATTCTAAAATCTTTAAGGAAGTTTGTGTGGCCGCTAAATCCCAATACTTGAGAAAACAGATTGTAAATAGTAAAGATAAAATTAAAGCTACTTGGAAAATTATTAATAGTGAGACTGGAAAAGGGAAAAGCAGCAACACTAACGAATTTAATTTAAAAATAGGAAATCTTAACATATCCCAAAATATTGATGTTGCAACAGCTTTTGAAACGTTTTTTACTGATATACCTGTTTCTACCACAAAATCATTGAACTCTTCAAATATTATGGCAGAGTCAATACTGAAAAACAATGTACCATCATGTAATAAACCATTTTATTTCAAATATGTTAATAATAACGATATTATTAAAGCATTTAAACTTATAAATGAAAAGAAGACCTCTGACCTCTGGGGCATCTCTGTAAGCATTGTTAAACCTATAATAGGCGTTATAGCGCCTGAATTAGCTTTTATTTTCAACGAATGCATCGACTGCGGCGTATTCCCTAATTTAATGAAATATAGTAAAATAACTCCTCTTTTTAAATCTGGTAACAGTTCTGATCCAACAAACTTTAGGCCGATATCAGTACTACCGACATTTAGTAAAATCTTTGAGAAGATTATTCTTACACAGTTACATAGTCATTTTTATGCTAACGCCCTATTTCATGATAAACAATTTGGATTTACAAGAGGTCGCTCAACTGCTGATGCCGGTATTAGTTTAGTATCGCATATTTTCGAGGCCTGGGAGAAATCACATGATGCGTTGGGAGTCTTTTGTGATTTGTCTAAGGCTTTTGACTGCGTGCACCATGAAACACTGATTATGAAATTAGACCACTATGGTATCAAGGGTGTTGCACTAGACTTACTCACGTCTTACCTAAGTGATCGCATACAGCATGTCGACGTGAACGGCCAGCGTTCTTCAGGATCTTTGGTTACCATGGGTGTGCCGCAGGGTTCTATATTGGGGCCTTTCTTGTTTTTAGTATATATTAATGATCTGCCCCAAATAATTAAAGATGACCATGAGATTGTTCTGTTTGCAGATGATACGTCACTTCTATTTAGATTGAAGCGACAAATGACTAACTTTGACAACGTAAACAATGCAATCTCAAAAATTGTTAACTGGTTTAATGTAAATAACTTAGTACTCAATCAGAAAAAGACCAAATGTATTCGATTTATTTTACCAAATGTAACTGAAGTTAAAGCTAATGTAAAAGTTAAAGAGGAAAACATAGAATTAGTCAAAACCACTGTATTTTTGGGATTAACTTTAGATAATAAACTTCAATGGGGCCCACACATAGATAAACTGGCGAAGAGACTTAGTTCTGCAGCATATGCTGTAAAGAAGATACGTCTTCTCACAGACGTTGCTACAGCAAGACTAGTTTACTTCAGTTACTTTCACAGTATTATGTCATATGGCATAATACTGTGGGGAAGTGCTGCAGATATAGACACCATATTCGTTTTGCAGAAGAGGGCTGTTCGCGCTGTTTACAAAATGGGTCCCAGAGATTCATTAAGAGACAAGTTCAAAGAAATAAATATATTGACTATGCCCTGCCAATATATTTATGAAAATATTATGTATGCGCGTAAAAACATAAGCTTATTTGACAAAAACTGTGATAAACATAATTATAATACTAGAAATAAGAATAAACTCGCTGTTCCCACAACTAGGCTCCATAAGGTTAATAAATCGTTCATAGGGCAAACTGTACGCTTTTATAATAAATTGCCAAGTGATGTGCTAAGCTTGTCAAATAATAAATTCAAAAATTTTGTAAAACAAAAGCTATCCAGGAAAGCTTATTATAAAATTTCAGATTACCTAGAAGATAAGAAAGCCTGGCATTAAAAAAATGAATTTGCTCCAGTGAATAAATTGTAATTAGTATTAGATAATTTTAAGCTATTGTAATGGATCATGAAAAAAAAAAAAAACTAGCCCGAGGTTCTTGCCTTTCTCCTTGTGTGCTGGTCGCGATTCCGAACAGGCGGTAGATTTGACGTTTCAAAGTGATCCTAAAAAATCTTACTGAATAAAAATATTTGACTTTGACTTTGACTTTGACTTTGCCGGTGCCCTCTGGGTTTTCAAAAATATTGCGGGGCTTTTGATTGAGGCGACACGTGACCCCAAGGGCTGGCTCTTATCTAGGCCAGCGAATTAGTGACAATGCAGCCAGTGTCTTAGGTCCCGGGTTCGATCCCCAGGGGAAGTACCAACTAATGTGCTTAGTTTGGTTGGTGGTAGGACTTTGTTTAAGTCCGTCTGGCTAGCTATCACCACCTTACCTAATTCTGTCGCCATAATAACAAATTCTAATATTGTTGTGTTCCGGCATTTAGAGGTAAGATAGCCAGTTCCTCAGTTTGTTGAGGATACCGGGAGAAGTGCGCCTCCATCGGCCTTACCTTAACTTGTAACCAGGTGAGATGAAGGCCTAGCTCCTCCCCATTGTACAAAGAAAAAGTTTTATATTATAATATGGGATCTATATTACGGATAGAATACTCAAATACAACACCCAAACACAGAAAAAGCATCTTTATTCATCACACAAATGTTTGGCCTAGGTGGGAATCGAACCCACAACCTACAGCGCAGAAGGCAGAGCTACTACCAACTGTGTTATGAGGCTTGTTAAATAAAAAGAAGTTGTTTTTTATCATGATCTTTTAGGTTACCTGTATGCATAACGGATGTGGGGCAACACTCACCATTGTATCGAATTATTTCCTATTATAACGGCATACGATCTAGTTTCGACATTTTCAGTGGTTCTTTAGCCTCTGCCAAAATTAATACACATACTGTTTGTATTAATTTTGTTTTTCACTGTTTTTAGGCACTATGCCGCCATTTTGTTAAAAGTTACATTTTCCTGTTTGTTAGCTTAGCGTAAGTTTCAATTTGTGAACCAAACAATAAAAAAAAAGATGTCATTATGCCTTCTTATAAAAGAACACCATAATGACGGTTACACAATTTATAATAGTACCTCACTCATTCAAACATTGGTTTTCATTCAGATTGAGATTCATAAACGTACATATCTACAATTAATTATGTTCCCAATATTATGTTAGCTTATAATAACTTGAATCCAGGTGAGATGAAGCTTTCTCTACTACGTTTTGAGCCTCAGCAAACCAAACCAAACCAAACAAGCGTCACTGCTCGGTTGGTAGTAGCTCTGCCTTTTGCGCTGTAGGTTGTAGGTTCGATTTTCACCCAGGACAAACATTTATGTAATGTATATTGATGTTTATTCTGTGTGTGGGTGTTGTACGTATTTACAAAAAATATCCGTAATCTAGTTGCCATATTAGAAGCTTTGCTTAGTTTGGGACTTCGTTTTGTAAACTTACTGTCCTATAAATATATTTACATACATAGACTCACGCCTGTTTCCCAAAGGGGTAGGCAGAGACAATGGATTTCCATTTACTACGCTCCTTACGTTTTGCCTCATTCACTCTCATCACTTTCTTCATACATGCTCGTCGATTTAGGGTACTTCTGATCTGGCCTTTCTCAAGAACATCTCCAATTTGATCAGAGAACGTCCGCCGAGGTCTTCCCCTCCCAACTTCACCATTCACATTCGACATATATACTTGCTTCGTTAACCTGCTTTCATCCATCCTCTTTATATACCAATAAACCTCTTAGATTATTTTAAAACTTTCATAGTAATGTTTCTTCATCTATTATGCCGTTGAAAGCTCAATGGTATGGAAATGTAATATGCCTGGAACATGCGAACAAAATATACAGTCCGGGCGTGACGGTGGCCCAAACGACGACGACCTATGAGACAACTTTCGATTTATATTTAAAATAGTTTGATCTAAATATATAAAATTGTCGTGATTCTGACTGACTGACAAAGGTCTTAGAGAGAGGGAACTTTCTTTTATAGTATAGGGTGCACAAAGAGAGGAATTTTGAAAATTCGCACCATGAGCTATTCTTAACTGCGATAGATGTTCAGAATAAACTATTGCAATACATGATATTCACTTGATATTTTTTTATGTATATTGACTCTAGGATAAAATATGTACAACAGACAAATATAAACAAAATATAAATACTTCTTTTACATTACCTGCTTCGAAAGGCAGGTATATTTCAGGAAATCTGAATTATGATGTCGGATTACCTGACAAAATATAAATACGTGTGCGACTCGTCCTTGGCCGATCCAAGTAAGAGTCACACGCTCTCCGAGGGTCAAACCCACGTTTTATAGAAAACAATACTGGTTTTTTTTTTGCTGGCATTTTGTTCTGGTACCTTAGTGCGTGTTCGAATCATGCACCTGAAATGGTTGTATAGTATTTAAGCCCAAAAACAAAGTGAATCGTATTCGTAATATAATTATGTATTCTTGCTTGTAGTTATTTGCACGTACCCATTATTATTAATAAAAATTTACTCTCTCATAAGGTTTGCTGTAAGAGAATTATTTTCAGGGTTAGGCTCGCCTTTGCCATGCTCATTATTTATTAAGATTTTTTCTAATATAAGATTTACTTTGTGTGTGCAATAAAGAATAAAGAGTCGACGTGAGTGAAGCTGGGGGCTACAACTAGTGTTACAATATATGTTGGGGTGATACCTATATTATGCTATGATAAGGACGTGAAGGATAACTCTTTGTGAAATAGTTTTCAGTTTTGTTAAGGACACCTGATTGTGCGATGAAATGCGGTAGTCCCGGTCCTCCTTGATCGAAGCCGTCAATCCCAGGTAAAAAATGTTAATAGAGCCGTCTAGCTTATAATAGTCACACAAAATAGGTAAGTCGTAGATGAAAAAATCCTATTGACAGTTACAATATGTCCTGGGGACTAACCACAATCTCTTTAAGCAATCTCGTTTTGATCTTACATTACTTTTGTCTCGTTTTTTCTACACTGGACCGATAGTGACAAAAGTAAAGTAGTATCAAAACAATAATGCTAGAGGCCGTGAACCCTTTGTGGGTTTCAGAAACAACGTCTTGTGTACCCAAATATGTACGGCTGCTTTTCGGAAAATTCGCTTAGCTTAGGTTGGTTAGAGATGGCAGTCTTATTGTCATAATCCCCACCAATCAGGATTTATGTGAGTGGGGAAACGTAAACATTTTTTCGAAAATTGTCATAACAAAAATTGTCACACAAAAAAAACCAGTAATCTATAATATTTATACGCTAAGAAAAGTCTTTGGACCCGCATATAATATGCAAAAATGACTGTGAGATGTGGAACAGTTAAAGTTTATGTGCGAGAGGGAGGATTATATAATGATTACATAAAAAAAAAATACCACAGGACATTAATTTCATACAGCGCTATCTAGACCCAAACTAAGAATAGCTTGTAAAATCAGATTCCGTGATATTATAATATACAAAACAACACCTAAACTCCGAAATAGCATCTACATTCACAACACAAATGTTTGTCCTGGGTGGGAATCGAATCCAAAGTGAAGGTGGTAAAGCTACTACTGAGCTATGAGTAACATATCTTTTTATCGAATACTTTTTTAGTTTTTACAAAGTTTAATTTTTACACGTGTGACGTCAATGGTTTCTAAAATAAATGTGAAGGTAGCTTTACCGTTAAAACTACATACAGCATAAATGATGAGAGTGTTTGATGACGTACGTACTTTATTACATTAAGCCGAAAATATTTCACCATTCCACAGCCTGAATTCATATTTATTGGGTCGATTTCTGGTGGCCGCACAAAATGGTTGTGACTTATCGACGTTCAAATACATTGCTATTGGCGGTAGGTCCATCGAGAAGCCATTACTGGACAAATTTAGAGCGAGTATGCCTACTATGTTTGTGACTTAGTGGAAGAAATGGTTTTCGTATTTTTGGCCGTTGCCGACCCATTTTTCCCTCATACAGTACATAAAGCCAGAAATCAATCTCATCGTGAAATTATGTGTAATACGCACACGACCTTCCTTCATTCCTGACGGATGATGTCATGACAGCCACAAGTGGTCCGCGTAAGAACGAAAAGCCATTATTTTTATTAGGCACTCATATCGTATAAAACCATATATAGTTCCACAGTTTGTTTGGGATTCCGGGTGAAGTGCGCCTCAACCTTTAGCCTTATCTCAACTTGTTACCAGGTGAGATGAAGGCAAGGGCTTCCATGTCGTACAATAAAAAATAAATAAAAAAAACACATCCACGCCCATGGACTTATTTAGAGGAACGCTTCATCGAAAAAAATGCTTGGAATATACGATGTAAGGTACGAAAATTCTGCATTTTGTTTTCTTCGTCTATTTGTTAACAGGTAACTATTGCAATTGTTTTGTTTTGTTCAGTGATTTCATTCAATTCCATTCGTTTTTTAAATCCTGATTATTGTCTTCTTTGTTGCGTTCCTTCAATTATATCCAGTGTAAACATATTTTTACAAATTAATTCAATTGAAGTGTACGTTTGTATTTTTTTTTACTAAATGCATATCATATCACGTATACACGGTACCTATAACAAAGTAGGCTTTTTAGGCTTCTTTAACTTTAGGGAAGGAACTAGGGTTTCATGAAAAAATTAAAACCCACGACCCAATAAACATGAGAGTAGCTTCCTTACGGAAGGAAGCTTAAGAGTGTAGCAAGAAAGGATTTTGGAGAATTTCCACGGTATGAAGGGAACGAAGTCCCGGATGTTTGCTGGTCTTACTTGAATATATAGATAGATAGATAACTCTTAATTGTTCACCATTTACAAATAACATAACAAAATACAGATAGTGGTAACTTAATTTAGCGCCACTGGTAAAACAATGGGCGGATGAATATGATGCCTTAACAACATATAGGTACATTTTGTCTGTCTGGGATTTGGGGGTGAGATTGCCAGTATGTTGGGGATTCCGGGTGATGTGCGCTACCACCATCGGCCATAATGAAACACTTTTTTACGTACTGTATAGTACGTAAATTGTATCAATGGGATCAGTTGCCCGATTCAAAATATTCATCACGTCAACTGATCCCGCGGGATAAGTTCGAGCGGCCTCAGTTGGCTAAAAAGCCGTCACTGCATGCTTCGCAGATATACATGTCTCATTTGAAAGCTCGAGTAGGATTGCTTACAAATACCCCACACCGAATCGTGATTTTTCCACAAAAAGCATCTAAGACGCAAAGCCAGTCGGTGTAAAGTTACTAGACTTATTTTATCACGCTCTGATACATACTGTTCATGCTCGAGCTGTTCGAATCCGAGAGATGCAACAAACAGTGGAATAATATTTCAAAAGAAAGCGCTATGTAACCTAAAGTTGTAGGCTTTTTAAGATGGTTCCTCCGGAGAATTACTACCAAAATTCCTAATTCAGCCACAATATTGGTAACTGGTACCTACGATGCATTGCTAGCTTAGTGATTTTCCGAGAGAATATTATGTAAGCGACGTTTTTTTTATTATCAAAGTCAAAGTCAAAGTCAAATATTTTTATTCAGTAAGATTTTTTAGGATCACTTTGAAACGTCAAATCTACCGCCTGTTCGGAATCGCGACCAGCACACAAGGAGAAAGGCAAGAACCTCGGGCTAGTTTTTTTTTTTCATGATCCATTACAATAGCTTAAAATTATCTAATACTAATTACAATTTATTCACTGGAGCAAATTCATTTTTTTAATGCCAGGCTTTCTTATCTTCTAGGTAATCTGAAATTTTATAATAAGCTTTCCTGGATAGCTTTTGTTTTACAAAATTTTTGAATTTATTATTTGACAAGCTTAGCACATCACTTGGCAATTTATTATAAAAGCGTACAGTTTGCCCTATGAACGATTTATTAACCTTATGGAGCCTAGTTGTGGGAACAGCGAGTTTATTCTTATTTCTAGTATTATAATTATGTTTATCACAGTTTTTGTCAAATAAGCTTATGTTTTTACGCGCGTACATAATATTTTCATAAATATATTGGCAGGGCATAGTCAATATATTTATTTCTTTAAACTTGTCTCTTAATGAATCTCTGGGACCCATTTTGTAAACAGCGCGAACAGCCCTCTTCTGCAAAACGAATATGGTGTCTATATCTGCAGCACTTCCCCACAGTATTATGCCATATGACATAATACTGTGAAAGTAACTGAAGTAAACTAGTCTTGCTGTAGCAACGTCTGTGAGAAGACGTATCTTCTTTACAGCATATGCTGCAGAACTAAGTCTCTTCGCCAGTTTATCTATGTGTGGGCCCCATTGAAGTTTATTATCTAAAGTTAATCCCAAAAATACAGTGGTTTTGACTAATTCTATGTTTTCCTCTTTAACTTTTACATTAGCTTTAACTTCAGTTACATTTGGTAAAATAAATCGAATACATTTGGTCTTTTTCTGATTGAGTACTAAGTTATTTACATTAAACCAGTTAACAATTTTTGAGATTGCATTGTTTACGTTGTCAAAGTTAGTCATTTGTCGCTTCAATCTAAATAGAAGTGACGTATCATCTGCAAACAGAACAATCTCATGGTCATCTTTAATTATTTGGGGCAGATCATTAATATATACTAAAAACAAGAAAGGCCCCAATATAGAACCCTGCGGCACACCCATGGTAACCAAAGATCCTGAAGAACGCTGGCCGTTCACGTCGACATGCTGTATGCGATCACTTAGGTAAGACGTGAGTAAGTCTAGTGCAACACCCTTGATACCATAGTGGTCTAATTTCATAATCAGTGTTTCATGGTGCACGCAGTCAAAAGCCTTAGACAAATCACAAAAGACTCCCAACGCATCATGTGATTTCTCCCAGGCCTCGAAAATATGCGATACTAAACTAATACCGGCATCAGCAGTTGAGCGACCTCTTGTAAATCCAAATTGTTTGTCATGAAATAGGGCGTTAGCATAAAAATGACTATGTAACTGTGTAAGAATAATCTTCTCAAAGATTTTACTAAATGTCGGTAGTACTGATATCGGCCTAAAGTTTGTTGGATCAGAACTGTTACCAGATTTAAAAAGAGGAGTTATTTTACTATATTTCATTAAATTAGGGAATACGCCGCAGTCGATGCATTCGTTGAAAATAAAAGCTAATTCAGGCGCTATAACGCCTATTATAGGTTTAACAATGCTTACAGAGATGCCCCAGAGGTCAGAGGTCTTCTTTTCATTTATAAGTTTAAATGCTTTAATAATATCGTTATTATTAACATATTTGAAATAAAATGGTTTATTACATGATGGTACATTGTTTTTCAGTATTGACTCTGCCATAATATTTGAAGAGTTCAATGATTTTGTGGTAGAAACAGGTATATCAGTAAAAAACGTTTCAAAAGCTGTTGCAACATCAATATTTTGGGATATGTTAAGATTTCCTATTTTTAAATTAAATTCGTTAGTGTTGCTGCTTTTCCCTTTTCCAGTCTCACTATTAATAATTTTCCAAGTAGCTTTAATTTTATCTTTACTATTTACAATCTGTTTTCTCAAGTATTGGGATTTAGCGGCCACACAAACTTCCTTAAAGATTTTAGAATATTTTTTTACTTTATCATTAAACTCTTCACTAAAGTTGTACTGTTTTTCACCATAAAGTTCATACAATTTTCTTCTACTTTTATGTATTCCCGCTGTTGCCCACTCACTAAATGTTGCATTATCAGAGACTGTGATTGTTTTGGATGTATATATTGAGTTAAATATGTTGCTAAATTTAGTAAAAAATGTATTATATAAACAATCAGGATAGTTGCCATTATATGAAACAGGTAATTTAGACATTAGTGCTGATTTTAATTTTTCCACTCTATCAGCTGTCAGTGGTACAAAATTAATTTTCCTTTTTATATTAGTTTTACATTGTGTTTCGATTTTAATAATTTCTCCTAGATGGTCAGATTTTATTTTACTTATTACACTCTTCCATACAATGTTGGCATCTGTAAATATATTATCTATACATTTAGCTGAGGTTTCAGTTATTCTAGTAGGCTCCATAAACATAGGTTTTAGATTAAAGGAGTTAAACAGGTTAGTAATTTTTTTGCTATATGTGTCTTTGGTCAATAGATCAATATTAAAATCTCCACAAGCTATCAATTGTTTTTTTGATTGTGACACTTTAAACAATATTTGTTCCATAACATTTTCAAAAATTGAATATTTGGCACAAGGTGGGCTGTATACACTTATGATAATGAATTGCTCCAGCTCTACACAAGCTATTTCAATTTCCTTTTCAACTGAATGATTAACAATGTCAGTCCGATCTTTAAATTTTATTTGTTTGTTTAACAATATTATTGAGCCACCTCGGATGTGATTCACTCTGCAGAAAGAACTGCCAATCTGGTGATTACTGAAATTAAACATGAGCTCATGTTGTTTAAGCCAATGTTCAGTTATGCAAATGATGTCAATATGATCAGAGTTCATGAATAATTCCAGTTCAAGCACCTTGTTTTCTAAGCCTTCAATGTTCTGACTTAACAATTTGATATAATTTTTGGGTTTAGGGCATATTTTCTTAGTATTATTTACCAGTATAGTATTACACCTATTTGACTTATTTGATTTAGGCAAATTATTTAAACACATTTTTGACTTCCTTACTAAGCTATGTTTGCTATGTGACATATTTGGTGGCTCATTTATGCTAGAGGCTTCCTCTATTGTCTTATGAACTAATTTAAATTACTTGGAATATTTTCCAATACATTAATATCTTGTCTGTGCTCAATAAAAGCAGTCTGATTAGCCAAATTCTTGGCTGTTATACTAAAAAAATAAGATAGCGACACAGCTACCTGTCGTTTGTAAAAGTTTGGTAGGTAGTAACTACCTCGGGTCAAATAAACATTATTACTAACACAATTGTTAGAATCAATCAGATGGATTAAATTATTATTATGTGACATTGTATACAATGTCTTGTTTAATTTATATCTAAAATCATTTTCAGCTTGTGGCAAGCAATTACTATAAGGAAATGTAAACAATACAATTTTGTTTACATTCAGAGAGCTTATAGTCTCAAAGTATTTAATAAGGTCCCATTTGTTGACATCACCCCTATTTCCATACATGATGATTAAATTTGATTCCGGTGTCAGATTGGATTTTGATAACAATTTCATTACATCATGAAGACTAGAATTCGGTAAACAATTATTTATTACTGAGTGTCCCATCTTATTTAATATTATGCCTAAATCTTTTCCAATTTCATCGCAGAATATAACAGTTTTGTTTGTGATGATTTTTTTAGTCGATGAAATCTTGGATCCAATACATACTTTAGGGCTCATGGGTGAGACTGGCCTCTCTGGCTGTGAATGCAAAGAGCGTTGGCAGTCACACAAATGATTGGCCACCAAAGTTATTGTACGACTGGGAAGTGCTTGGCCTTCAACTCACCTGGATACACACATAAGACCGAAGGTGGAGGCGCACTTTACCCGGAATCCTCAACAAATTGAGGAACTGGCTATCTTACCTCTAAATGCCGGATCACAACAATTTTATAATTGCTGTTATGGCGGCTGAATTAGGTAAAATGGTGGTAGCTAGCCAGGCGGACTTAAACAAAGTCCTACCACCAACCAAACCAAGCACAATATATTGGATCGAGCCCGGGACCTCTGGATCTGAAATTGGTGGGTTGAACCACTAGACCACAGAGGCGGTTAACACGATGACGTAAGTCTTGTTGTAGTTACCTAATTACCAATAACACGGCGATAGTGTATACTTCAACAAGGAATTACCGCGACACTCTCGCACACAGAAACGAAAAAAGAAATGTTTATCTTTCAAACACTTCCAGGTGAGATGAAGGCCGAAGCGCTTCCCCGTCGTACAATTTTTTTATTTATTTTTCTTGATTGTTTTTTATTTATTTTTTAATGAGTATTTGAGGAATTGTAGACGCCTACCAAATTCGTAGCCAATTGCAGACAGCAGCAGCAGGCGTCATACAAACATTGCTTCATACAAACATAAGACAATGTATTATATGTATTAAACTTGTAGCTTGTAAAAAGGGAACTAGATTTTTATCACACAAATGTTTGTCCTGGGTGGGAATCGAACCCACAACCTACAGCGCAGAAGGCAGAGCTATTACCAACAGAGTTGTGAGACTCCGTCTTACAGTGGACATAAGTTGTTGATGTGCGATGAAAGTTTGTTTGAACAAATAACCAACATGTTTTGCTTTTATATTAACGCAAGCAATCATAATTAAACGTCAATAAATCTCGTCACAGGAACATTGAAAAGCTCGAAGCTTCCAATCACGACGAAGTACCTACTAGCAAAAGCGCAGCTCTGTATTGGCAAGACCAGGGACGCTACCGCCGACGGCGAAGCCGATCTCCATTGGCTTAAAATTAGCTTCATGAGAACTAGAAACGATTTTTACTACCGGGTATGTGTCATATCCAAAATGGCGTTTCCCATCTCAAAAGTGTACACATGTTATGAAACCTATCCGTTCAGTACATTTGACGGTAAAAATCGTTTCTAGTTCTCATGAAGCTAATTTTAAGCCAATGGAGATCGGCTTCGCCGTCGGCGGTAGCGTCCCAGGGCCGTGTTGTTTGAGCTTACGCAAACGTATGCTAAATTATTTAGTGGGCATTACCTATGTAGAGCTAACGTGGTCTGGAGGTAAATTGTCTCGTATTAACCCGACGTCAAGGCACTGAGACATACCCGACAAACAAAATGTTTGCTTTCCGACCGTAGACAGGGAATACAAGCAATTCTACACGTGAAACAACAAACCAGAAAATCGTGGTACCAGCTTGAAACTTCGAAACTTTCTGCAGAACACCAAACCAACACATACGCTTACATAAATGTATAAAAACATCTACCCTATAGTTCCCAAACTAATCAGATCTTGTAGTTTGGGAACTATATTAGGAATAGAACGAAATACAAATATCCTACAATACAACACCAAGCACGGAACAAGCTTCTATATTCATAATTCATAATATATGTTTGACCCTACGGCATAGAAGGCTGGGCTACAATTGAGCAGTGAGGCTTGCTAAATCAATGTCAATGAAACCAACCCAAATCGTTGACTTTGATCGTGATGGTCAACTTGAAAGTTTGAATGATATAAAAACACATCACTGATAACGTTGGAACTTTCCCGTGGGTGCTCATGGGGTGACGGGGACCAATAAGAGCGACATCAACGGGCAAAATTATCCTCCTTCTTTACCTAGACCATATCGGTCTATATCGATATTAATACATTTATGGCCACTTTTTTTTATTGTACGACGGGAAAGTAATTGGCCTTCATCTCATCTGGTTACAAGTTGAGATAAGGCCGAAGGTGGAGGCGCACTTCACCCGGAACCTCAACAAACTGAGGAACTGGCTGTCTTACCTCTAAATGCCGGAACACAACCATTTTTTGAATTGCTGTTATGGCGACAGAATTAGGTAAGATGGTGGTAGTTGGCCAGGTGGACTTAAACATAGTCCTACCACCAACCAAACCAAGCACAATATTTAGTACTCGGCATTGAGATCGAACCCGGGACCTCTGGATCTGAAATCGGTGGGCTGAACCACTAGACCACAGAGGCCACTACAAAACGCGGTTGCGTCTTAAACGCGCAGTCGAGCCACGGGTTCTGCGGTGTCCGCATTGGTTTAATTGGCTTGCTTCGTGTCAGTGCCATATTGTGAAAATAAATTATTATAATATTTTATTTTTTACGTGACCAAGGACTGGCTCTTATTTAGCCCAGCGAATTAGACACGCTTCCGTACTGATCTGTAGCAGTTGAGTAACGGGCCTTAGGTAACCCGACTCATTTCCCTTGTACATAGTTTAATTACATATTTTATTATGAATCGTTTATTATTATATATAAGATATGCTTATTAGAATGACGTCATCTTCAAGGTAATACAAAAGTATGCAGAAGCCCATGAGTGAAGGGTACATGGCGTGAATGTCGAGGCAATTCAGCTCCTCAAAAACACGGACATTGGGAGAACACAAAAAAAAATAACTACTTAGTACAGGCATTTCTTAGCCGTTACTCGATATATAAGTCAAGGTCTATGTAGAACTAGCTTTTGCTCGCGGCTTCGCTCGCGTTAAGAAGTATTATTACTAATTAGATATAGTTTTTGCGGCTTTGCTTTTGTTTAGCGTGTGTAAAAATTAGGGCCTACAAAACTTAAAAACTATAGTACAATCTTCAACTTCTCCATTAACGTTCAGATTTTCTTTAGCCATTTTAAAAAAGTCTAACCGAAAAAACCTACACAAAACAAAACAAATGGCAAATACAAAGCAGAGTCTATAACCAAAACTACTAAACCGAAACAAAAAAAATGCAAAATCTCAAAATCCTTTCTTAGGGGATGCCTACGTCATAGTAGCTTTATGCATGCAAAGTCTCAGCCCTATCGGTTTAAAATTGACAAAGTTTCATACAAACTTTCATCCCCTATTTTATCCCCTTGGGGGTAGAATTAATCAAAATCCTTTCTTAGCGGATGCCTACGTCATAACATCTACCTGCATGCCAAATTTCAGCCCGATCCGTCCAGTGGTTTGGGCTGTGCGTTGATACATCACTATGTCAGTCAGTCAGTCACCTTTGAGTTATATATATTTAGAAGATAAGATTACTCATTAGCCTACCACTAGGCCAGATCGTTAAATAATTAGGGTGTATAAGCGTATCCTTAGAAAAAAAAATCGTATGACATAATCGTAGACATAAAGCTCGGTAAAAATTTATGTGTGTCACAATTCAACTCACGCAATTTAAACTATAAAATCCCAAAAAATTCAAAGTGTTATGAGGCTTTTTGTACTGTATTGCAAATTATATTTTATTTAATATAAATAAAGTCAGACGTTTAACTCTATCTAAGCCCAAGAATAATTAAATCCTAATCTGGAGCTTGGATTACAATTTCATTGTTTTTTGGTGCTCACAAATACGCCAAGTTTCTGTCTAACTAATCTAGGTAAGGCTTATAAGGCTAGACTTTGGACACTTTATATCTTACTTGGGATAGATGTGGAACCCTTATTTTAACAACACTATCACTCCTAAATACCTCGAATTAAATATCATCAAAATAATCAAAACAATCTGTGGTTTACGGCACAAATTAATTGTTAAAAAATTCTGCGCCATATACTCTCAAACTAAGCATTCAAGCTTTTAATATGGAATCTAGATTACCGATAGAATACAAAATGTGCATTTTTTTGTTAGTAATAGAACAAACAAAAATATTTATTACACAAGTTATTCTCCCGGGTAGAAATCGAACCAACAACCTACAGTGCAGAAGGCTGAGCTTCATGTATTCAATATGAATTCCACAGATAAAGATAAAGTAAATTGAGCTCGGAGACGAAACAATGTTCCTTTCATGTTTTTGTAAATAATAAAACACTTCTCAAAAGTCTCAAAACATGTGTTTAACAACTAGACGAGCACAGAGTAAATTCGAAATACTTTCTTGTTAGTTTGTTCCTCGTGATTTAGCTACTTGCTATGATTAGCTCCGAAAATCTTGAGATAAGATCAAGCGTTCGCTCGAGCCCAACGCCGAACTTAAAACTTTAATGAGTTTCTCCTCCTCTTGTTATCTTAAGCTAGGTTGAACAAACTTTTACGCTGTTCTGTTTATTGAACATGGTAGGTACAGTTTGCCCACAATTCAATATGAAATTATGTTTAAGTTTTAATTAACGGCAAGCAAACTTCATTCAATTTAGAGTTCGGGCAAAGCAAATTGTCGACTGTGATATTGAATTGCGCATACTGACATCAGCAATCTCTGCAACATTGATTATATATTGTGGTGCATACTGCGGTGTAAATCTATTATGTGAAATCAATTTATAATTGTCGTTATATGTAGGTAAGTATAATCACGCTAGCGCCGAAACTGTAAGATGGACTTGAAATTTTTCTAGTGTGTTTTGTCATTGATATTCTTAGTGCTAAGTAAATATAATATTCAATTCCTATTAACGATGGATGCGTTAATAGGAATTACAAATCTGTAGTATCGGTTGACATTTCGCAACATTTATATGATTATGGATGATGGAGGATGTAAGCAGATGTATAGGTAATGTCAGGTGCCTCATGCAATGTACCTATTATTGATACAATAATAACTGATATTTGGTCTAACATTTTTATCATTACGTCTCCCTTTTTACTAGCCCCGTCCAAAATTGGAGAGTTTTGCCATATCTCCACCGCACGTATTTAGAATAGTAGAGTACACTTTGTGAAATGCCGTGGAAGTACTAGCACCATTACTATTTCAACCGCCAAGCAGCATTACCGAGTTGCGGTTTGAAGGGTATCTTTGCCGGTGAAATTACGGGCACACCTTTAAACCTCAGGTTGACGAGAGCAATGCTATGCCGCGATGACACGTTCTTTGTAGATGTGACCATTGTTGCTTTGCTATAGGCCAGATTTTCAGCAACATTTTTTTTTCCAGCATGGAAGCATGCTGGCTGCTTGCAACTCCAAGTTGAATAAAAAAATGTTTTGCAGATAGATTGATATAGGATCACATTATACGTGTTAGATAATACACAGAAGTAAGCTGCTGCTATTATATTGGTGGAGTAACTTAGTCGGCTCTTACGATATCCGAAGGTTGAGTTAAAGGGGTCGATTCTTAAGCCGCGACCGTCCCGCCACCATTATTACGTAAACAGAGTACTGTAATTTATTCTGTGTCCCTATTAGTGTAAAGTAGGCCCATGATTATTAAATATTGGCCGTTACTTCTTACCTACTCCAAACTTACGCCTATTATGAGAGTTAACACGAGGCAGCGAACGCCTAATTGCACGTAACGGGAATGTATTTTCAACGGATTTAATTAAAATTATTTACTTTGAGCTCTTACTTCTACTCATTACTTAAATAAGGCTATGCGCTATGTGGGCAGGTTGATGTTGGCTAAGAGGTTCTACTATTCACTTTGTAGTTAAGCTAGGTAAAGGTTGGATGTAAAGGCTCTGCCGGTTTCCCAGTCCTCCCTCCACACAGACGATGCGGGAGTGCCGCTGGGTTGTTTAGTGGGTATACCGGGCCACCGGGGAGTCCCACATAACCCTCCCACCCCCCGATGGGAGGGTATGCGTAATGCATTTTTCCCAGCGTCAAAAAAAAAAAAAAAAGGTAAAGGTTGGATGCATGGAAAATATAAAATCTAATAATAGTACCTTATATTTACAGACACGATTTCTAAATTGTTCATGTAATAAATAAATACTAAAATACTCGTTTGTAGTTCAAAATGTTTGCGTTATATTGATAAACTTAATTTGTATAATATCATATCATATCGTGAAGATGGTTGGATGAGAACCAAATCTGGTATCAGTCTTCAAGTTGCTAGTTTTTAATTTATATGTGAAATCTATCGAATATTCTTCCTATTCCAGGTAAAAATGGGCCTTCTGTGCGAGGATTAAGTGGGAATCTGTTGTTTCTGACTACTCTAATACCCCTACTCTAAAAAAAGTGGCCCTTACTTGTATCATGCAGTATTAAATTCATTTCGAGGTCCACATTTAGATAAATAAACCTCTTTGATATATTCGACCACCTACAAAAACGATTGTCGGTTGAAATTGATAGAGAAACGATATCGGTTTGCATTTCCTTAAAATGCAGAGCGAAACGCGGATATTTAGGGCCAGCTTTAAAAGGCGTTTTCTATTAGATTATTTCTCTTGCGGCAGCTTATTTTGTGGCCTCGGCTTAACACGCTCACATGAATGCTATCGCGCTTTGCCCACGGAATATTAACGAGCCACTTACTGTAACTGTTCACAAACTCCGCAGCGAATTTTTATGTTGAACATCAATAAAAGTGGAAAATTTCGATTCGCAATCAGAACGTTTTATCTTTACCATTAATAAATGACATAAAAATATTTATTAGCCATTCATATTCCGTTCGAGTGAAAGCGTTTTATGATTTGCAGTCGGTAGTGACGTGTCATTTTCGTGATTGAAAAGCAAGCGACACAAAGCTGGGGATTTATTTGCTTTTTTGGATCACTGACACGTTTCAAATTGGTTTTATTGACAACATTGCAATGTTTATAATGGTCGTACATTTTTAGACACTGCAGAAGGAAATTGCATCGAAACTTCATGGTAGTAAGCTTTGCAATAGTAACCTAAAGCTTAGTACATGAAAACAGAAAATACCAATGCTACACGTCTGCTACACGCCTGCTACGCGTCTGCTACGTGTCTGCTACGCGTCTGCTACGCGTCTGCTACGTGTCTGCTACGCGTCTGCTACGCGTGTGCTACGAGGTTGCGTGTACTATGTTGATTTACATAATGACCGAAATATTATTGGTTACTAAGTAAAACTTCTGAATTTAGTAGAGGTTGCATCGGTCATAAATATTTATTCTACACGATATGCCTCGCACAATAATGACGTTTTACCTTCATATCGTGGCAGCATTAGGACAAAGCAGAGTCTCCTAAATAAACGGCCCGGAAACAGTGCAGGCTCCAACTGCTATTTTCAATTTCAAATTTGCCTCTCCAACGACAATAGAATTGCACCATTTTATGTGAAAAGTTTTTGCGATCCACTTTTATTCAGGTCATTGGAATTGTTAAATTGTGGTCGTTTTTCGCAATTGCAAATGGCTGCAAGACGGTTACTACAAAAGCACGCTTTGAATTAGAGTGGTTGAATTCGACGGAGAGCAGTAATCGTCAGCAGCAGAAACACAAATGCGATAATAGTACGCCTTTTTGTAAAAAATGATTTATGCCATATTCGTCCCGAGGAAGTTTGGCCCATACAAAATATCTGCTTTTGTCCCACATTGTATGCCGTATTTGACCCATAATATACAGGTTGAGTTTTTTCCAGGGCCACTGAGGCCAAGCCTGAAGCCGTGAAAGTTATCGAAAAGTCATTTTAGGAGTTACGTGCTCGATTAAAAAAAAAAATAACAACTACATAATAGAAAATCTATTTTTTTTATAGTTTTTCTGAAAAAAGTGAGTTTTTGAAAAAAAAAGTACGACAGGTGACAAAAGGTGGTTACGACAATATTCAAATTGTTCAGCCATTAGGGTGTCCGTGCCTTGTCATTAGCTGCGTTACCACAAAAAGCGAACGTTTTTTAATCCGATGACGATTCAATTTAAGCTCATCACGAACAGAAAATACAACAAAAGTGGATTTAATAGCTTAGCTTACGCATAGTCTGAACCTACAACCTTTATACTAAATTCATAAAGATGAATTTTCAATTTTGAAAGTGTTCCAACAACTTTGGGCACATAGTCATCGTACATTTTCTTTTGTATTATCAAACAAAAAACTCATAAATGCATTTTTTTTTTCAAAAACTCACTTTTCCAGAAAAACTATAAAAAATATAGATTTTCTTTCTGGAAAGTGGCAAAAGACATCACGAGCCGCATGCAGGTCTTCGTAAACCGATGTCTGCGAACCATTCTCAGAATATTCTGGCCAGACAAGATATCTAACATCAAATTGCTAAATAAATGTCAAGAAACAGCAAAAGACATACAAATTCGTCGTAGAAAGTGGAACTGGATCGGCCACACTCTTTGCAGGGACTCCGAACACATCACGCCCTCTGCCCCAGCTAGGGGTCTTAGGACATTAAGTCAAGTTATAATATCACTCGCATTTCAGACCCCATTTTATCCGTTACTATCTGACGGAAAAAGTTGAAATTCTAAATAGCCTAATAAAACAAAATTACAAGTAAAATTTGAGATTTATTGAAAAAAATAAGACAAATTGTTGCAATAAGCACGTCCGTCGTTTTTGCTTTCTATTTATTTAACATAAGTCTACACATAGGACGCCTCTTCATACGAGTCCGACTCACACTTGACCGTTTCAAAATAATGGCAAATATCTTTCACGGAGAAAGAATGGCGACTACTGTATTAATCATACATTTATTTCTCAAGTTACTTCAAATATTTATTGTTCACAACAATGGAAAGTCAAATAGCCTCAGGGCATAAAGTCAACAAACAGTCGATGAAGGTACACATTCAATAACAACATAATAACTAACTGTACCTGTACCATGTTCTATATTTATTTTGAGCCTGTAAGTATAGGTACTAGGCAACCTGACTAGGTACAGATCAATGTAATTCTCGTGGAATATGAATAATAAAATCGAGCTATGACCTTTGAGCATAACCTCATACCAATATAACCGTCTTATAAATATAATATTCTTTTGTGAGTACTAGGTGATACTGAGTAACTTTCTTCCTATAATCCGTACCCTGCAAAATATCGTATTTTACCCCTCTTTGAAAGAAACTAAAAAACTAGAGCTGTGTGGCCAAGTAGGTATGAGCCCGCCTTCCAATCCGGAGGTTGTGTGTTCAAATTCAATCGTGCACCTATAGACTTTTCGTTTTTTGGAAGTTTTTTTGTCCATTCGTGAGATAAGATAAGATAAGATAAGATAATTACTTTATTTACCAACAAATGTTTACAATATATTTATGTTTCAAAATATAACAGATTACAAATGGATCCCGCACTAGGGCTGGCCTGTGCTGCGGGCATCCGAGATAAATTGATTGACAGTTTGAGAAATAAGACACTTGTAAAAAGGATATAAAAATTTAGAAACGAGTATAGTGGGTACAAATTAACTAAACTAAATTAAGTTAAATTAAGTGGATCAAGACAAGGTTGAATATAAAGACGTGAGCAAGCTTGTGTATGTATGTATGCGTGTGTAGGTGTGTGTGTGCGTGTGAGTGTAGGTGTGTTTGTGAGTGTGTGCATGTATGTAAGGATAGAAACAAAAAGCAACTACAGGAACCAGCTGAATTAAAAATTAAATGATGGCTACCAAAAGTTTTTCTGTTCCATTGTAGTCAAGGGTAACAAGCCACTTTTTTATTTTTACCTTTGCTCCATAAAGTAAGCATGACAAAATATCACAGTGATTGTTCACACAGCGATAGATAAAAGGGAAAGAATAGCTTTTAAATCGCCTAGCAAATGAGGTCCTGACCCGTGGTACATTAATACGAGTACGACGTTGACTTTTGGTTGGGGTAACAACGGGCAACTGAGACAGAAATACCCTATGATAAGCCGAAGCTGCTCTAAGAATGTAGAGTTGGCGAACACTCAAAGTCTGAGAATCAGAGTGAATCGCAACTGTTGGATAACGAAAAGGTTTACGATACATTACCTTTAGAACAGCCCTTTGGGCCCTTTCAAGGACAATCATATGTGTCTTGGAGGCACCACCCCAGACAGTAATACAATAGGTCAAGATGGATTCGCAGAGAGAGGTATACAAGTTTAAGTGTCTCCTCGTCAGAGCCATCACGGAGCAATTTCATAATATGAATTAGTTTTCTAACACGATTAGATAAAGAAAGAATATGCTTTTTAAAATTTAGTGATTGGTCTACAATAAGTCCTAAGTAGCGAAGGAATTCTACTTTTTCAAGGTTAGGACACGAACAGTTACTATTCAGGGTATTGCCACATTTGTGTATACGTACAGTAAGACTGGAAGGGGGTCTAGACACTTTAGTTTTATGAAAACACAGATATTTTGATTTGGTTGCATTCAACGTAAGTAAATTGGTGTCTAGTCAATCAGCAACACGCGCCAAACCCTCCTGCGCTCGCTGAAAGACCTCTGGCCAACTATCACCCGTGAATAGGATAGCTGTATCATCAGCGTAACAAACAATTTGATTAAGAGGAGAAAATTCAAATAGAGATATAAGATCATTGATATATATTGTGAACAATGTTGGCCCGAGGATACTACCCTGCGGGACTCCAAATGAGAGGTTTTTAACTTCACTTACCAGCCCAGCAATTGACACGCATTGTCCTCTATTTTGCAAGTAGCTATTGAACCACTGAAGAGCAGTACCTCTTATTCCCAGGCATTCTAGCTTTTTAAGTAAAATGCTGGGAGACACCGTGTCAAAGGCTTTTGCCAGGTCTAAAAAGACGCCTATACACTGCCTGCCACTGTCGAGAGCTGAGACCGACTTATCAAGTAACGCATGGACCGCGTCCTCCGTGGACTTACCACGCCTAAATCCGAATTGACAAGATGATAAGATGTTGTTTTTCTCAAGGTACGTTGTTAATCTTTTGTTTACTAATTTTTCGAGGATTTTAGAAAAAATTGGAAGAAGAGAGATTGGACGATAGTTGGAAGGGGAACTTTTATCACCATCCTTGTGAATCGGAATAACTGACGCAATTTTCCAGCAGTCAGGAAAAACTCCATTGGATAGGCTTAGATTCATAACGTAAGTCAGTGGTTCCAGAAACAAGTTAAAATATGTTTTTAAAAATGAGTTTGTCAGTCCATCTTTACCGGGGGCACTATTATTCTTAAGGTTTTTTATTAATGATGAAATTTCTAGATTGTCGGTTGGTGCCATAAAAAACGAGTTTGGAGAGTCAAATTGAATTGATACTTCAGCTGCAAGGTCAGATTCGCTTTTTTTAAGATTAGAAAGAATCGAACAGGCTAAGTTTTTTCCTACGTTTACAAAGTAGTCATTACAACTGTCAAGTGAGCTTGCCTGGGATGATTTGAATTGAAGTAGGCTATTAGACGTTTCTTTTTTAGAGTTTAGTTCACAGATGTTTTTTATGGTCTTCCACAGTTTACAAGAGCTATTTTTATTTTGTAATATATTATTTTTATTATAATCTGTCTTTAAGCCAGTTAACAATTTATTGAAAACGTTTCGATACCTAGCGTAAGACTGTCGCAACTTCTGGTCTTCGGGATGTTTTCTGACCTGCAGGTGAAGAGCGTCTCTGTATCTCATCGATTTTATAAGCCCTGGAGTGATCCAGCTCTTGAAAGTCTGTTTACGGTGGCTTATTCTTTTTATCCTAGTATGACGTTTGATTATTGATTCCAGCTGAGAGGACAAAGTACAGGCAGCGGTAGAAGCATTATCACAGGAAAAAACTTCAGACCAGTTACAATTTGTTAATTCGTGGGTTACTGCATCATAGTCTACAATTGTTTTATAGCATTGTTTAATAGAACTTAAAGTAGTGTTTATACCTGATAACACAAGATCATGATCCGTTATAGCTGAATTGCAGACAACACTACGCGCAAGGGCTTTAACATTGACTAAAAAGTGATCAAGGCAAGACTGTCCTCTGGTAGGAATATTAATGATATTTCTGAGTCCAAGTTCAGCCACAGCACATAGATATTCGTCATATTGGGAATGAGTTGTTGTACAGTCTGGAATTATATTAATGTTTAAATCACCCGTGATTACTATATTTGATTTAAAGGAAGAGTTTTGTTCAAAAAAGTTATTAAGTGAGTCTAAAAAACTATTAATTTTAAGAAAGGATGGAGATCTGTATAGCCCGAGGATATGAAAAGAGTTTGGTAACTCAATTAAAAGAGAGTCAACTTCAGAAATATTAGGTTCCGAAACCTTGATTTGCCAATCAGAACGAACATAAACAACAACACCGCCTTTACTATTATTTATATGCATGGAGCTATAGTGAGAGTAGCCAGCGAGAGTACGTAAAATAGGACAAGTCCCTAAGTGACATTCAGTGAGGATGATTATGTCTATATTTATTGATGATCTATTCAGGAAAACTGTAAATTCATCAAAGTTTTTTTGAAGGCTACGTATATTAAAAGTAATTATTTTTAAATTGTATTGCTCACCAATAAAGAGTTTGAAATTTTCTGGAATATCACAACGACAACAATTATCATCAAAAATTACGTCTAAGTCAGCAAATAACTCTACAGAATCCATAAATTAAGAATTTTGAGTTTTTTGAGACGTATGGAAACATATGTAATTAATGTTGTACGTTGATTTAGGTGAGTATTAGAGAGAGAAAACAAATGTGGCTTGGATGCTATTATTTGGAGTATGTAAGTGTAGAAAATAGTGTGTGTGTAAGTTCTAAGGTTGTGTTTATAAGATCCACGTAATTTAGATAGCAAAATTAAACTAAGAGCTATGGTTACAATGCTGTTAAAGACTGGAAATATGAATGAGCTTGCATTGGTAGTCTGATTACGCCTGTTTAGGAAAAGTTTCCTCCAACGATGAGCAGAGTAAGTTGTCCAGGTCTCCGATGCTGCGTATCTGTATTTTTCTACGACCTTCTTGCTTGCGTAAGAAAATAGAGCCGTTAAAAGCCCAGCAGAACTGATATCCAGCCTTGGATGCTCGATTTCGGCATTCACGAAATAAATGGCGGTTCTCATACGTTAGTCGGTCGTTAAAATAGACTCTTCGGGCAAGGTCGTCGATGCCTAGATCTCTGGTGGTGATAGACTTACGTGACTTAGCGCACTTTAAAAAATCGTCACGTTTAACACGTCTTATAAGACGCATTACCACTGGCCGGGAGAAGTTTGGTTCAGAAGAGGTCTTCTTAGGTCCTGCACGCAGAACCCAGTCAATGTCGTCTTCTTTTAGGTCAGCTCCCAGTTTTTTTGCTGCCACGAGCGAAAGGTGTTGAAGATTTTCATTTGGTGACTCAGGAATTCCTACAATCTCAATTTCATTACGCAGGCAAGTCTGGGCTTGCGAATTTAGTTTTTCCTCCATCTTCCTAACCTGGCCCCTGAGAAGAGCAGTTTCCGAATCGTATCGATCTTCTAATTCTGCAAGGCGCTCATCTCTTATCGCCGACGTTGCTACCAATTGCATCATTTGTTCATTTAGTGTAGCTATTGCAGAGGAGACGGTATCAAGCTTTGTTTTAAATGTTGAAACCTCCACCCGTAGACGACGAATTTCGCTGGTGAGTGCAGTGATCTCCGAAGGGGGGTTTGTGGACGGTACAAGCGAAAGTGTGGACGCAGGAGAGCTATAATTTATAGGAGCCTGTGGTTCTGACGAAGTCACATTTTTCCTCCGTAATGTGATATTACTATCCGGAGTAGATGTAGCAGTGGAACTTCTAATGGGAGTACTGGAGTTGTCACCACCGCGCTTTTCCCTACATTTGCATTCAGGACAAATCCATCTCGGCAAATCGTCAAGACCCGGTATGACGCCACCAATACAATTCTCCTTATGGAACTTGTTCCCACATCCCACCCGAGTACAAACGACAATAGCATCTGCTTCATGCAAAGATCCCAAGCACCCAGCGCAGGGACCTAGGTTGTTGGTATTATTAGACATATTTTGAAAAGTGACTAAAGTCGTATGCACAAATAACAGTGGATGCAAGGAACCGGGTGTATCAAAATTTTCGACGGCTGCGCACTGTACTTCGTAGCCGAGTGGCGCGAGTGTTCGACTTACTCCGACTTACTCCGGGGATCCAGGTTCGCGCCTCGACGAGCGACTTGACTTTTTCCTTTCTTCGAATATTTTCTAATATTTGGGCATCCAAACCAGGCAGTCGCAGGAGGGTGAGATTGTCAAATTTATATCTATCTCACTCGGTATACGCCCAAGGGGAGGAGCAATGCCGTCCAAACACTTCAAGAAGAAACGAGAGGCACCGATTTTAAAACTCAACCAATGGCAAAAAAGCAAACACAAATTTAAAATAGAGTAGTTACAAGCGTCTGCCCCGTACAGAGGTGTCCGAACGAATGAGAATGAGAAAACATGTGTCACTGGCATGTATCGCTGGCTAGTATTTCGGCAATGGGATCCTGTCACGTTTTGAATACCAGCTACTTGCAAACCGTGGGCATGTGCTGGACGTATGTTTAGACGTGTTTCTGACTACCCCCTAGTAGGTGTTTGATCCACGCTCTGAGTCGTCATTAGAGGTGAATCCCCGAAGTGGATTTTTGACCGCCTCTGTGGTCTAGTGGTTCGTCTACCGGTGTCAGATCCAGAGATCCCGGGTTCGATCCCTGGGGGAGTACTATTTTGCGCTTGGTTTGGTTGCTGGTAGGACTTTTTTTAAGTTATCCCTATCTAGCTACTACCATCTTTGCTAATTCTGTTGACATAACAACAATTCTTAAATTAAGTAATATATAGTTCCTCAGTTTGTCGAGGATTCCGGGTGAAGTGCGCCTCCACCTTCGGCCTTATCATTATTTGGTAATCAGGTGAGATGAAGGCTAAGCACATACCCGTCGTACAATAAAAAAAATAGGGTAAAAAGTTCTGTTTTTTTTGTTTTCGAAAGAAGCTATACGTACTTTTCCTATCCTTTCTCACGCGAACATCGATAGGGAAGACTAAGAATTTCCACCGGGAGATGGGCCACAACATCCCAACGTAACAAACACGCATGGTCTCGCCGAGATAAATCCGCAGCATACCCAACAGACAGTTGTCTGAGTGGGGAGTGCGTGTCGCGGTGTTTTGCGGCAATTCCCCACGTACGTGAACACTAATCACCCTCCTTATAAAGAAAAATAGCTGCCACCGTTACTAATCGTCGACAACCTGCCATTATTTTTTTACACGTGAAAACCTATTATAAGCTGACTGTGATTTTATTTAGTTTTTCATACAAATATGATGACGATTCATAAGCATTTTATCTATGATGGATGGAGATTTCCCATAAAATGCCTTTTTAACCGACTTCAAAAAAGGAGGAGGTCTCAATTCGGCTGCAAGTTTTTTTTGTTACTCGATTGCTACGTCTGCTTTCTTGTGGTGTTTACTGTCACTAGAGACCTATCGAACTGCTTACCTTCCAGAATCATCATCATCATTATTAGGGTTTTGCCATAATCACCACGCTTGATGACGATGATAACGATGTTCACCGAAACTCCGTAAAAAAACAATTTAACCTAGCATTGTTTGGGCTTGGTGGATATGTCTTTGATGCATTCTGGCTATAAATGCTGTATACTTGTATCATCATCATCATCATTACAGCCCATAAAAGTCTTGAATTTTGATTTATAGGCCGTGATAAATCAAAATACAGGAAAACAGGATATTGGGAAAGATCGTTCCTATTATCCTGACATAGTGCACCCTGCACTAATATATAAACTTACCCTTAATATGAACTTACCCTTAGAGTTTTTTTTAAGTTTTTAGTGGTTAAGTCGGTTACATTTTTTTCAAAAAAAGTTTATGACTCGATCTACTCGTGTATCGACGATATGAATGCGTGGCCCGAAGTTGCTATACCAGTTGACAGCTTAATGGTAATTTTAAGTCAGTTAATTTGACGTTACAAAATGATCCTTTTGACTCTTTTTTTGAAGGTAGACATTTGAAGGGCAATAATAATAATAATATATAATAAATATTACAGGACATATTTTTTACACAGCGCTATCTAGCCCCAAACTAAGCATAGCTTGTAATATGGGAACTAGATTACGGTTAGAATACTTAAACACACTTTTTGTAAATATTATACATACATACTATATACATACTATACAACACCCAAACACAGAACAAACAACTATATTCATCACACAAATGTTTGTCCTGGGTGGGAAACGAACCCACAGCCTACAGCGCGGAAGGCAGAGTTAGTACATGAGGCCTGTTAAAGGCAATTTGCATGGAAAATACCAATAGCAGCTGAATTAAATATAATTTCCTATCTGAAGCAAAATTGATTTCATTTATTGTTTTCTGATATCTTACGTTTTAAACGTTTTCGGTTACATTATTTTACAAACCAAGTCTCACGTCCCGACCCGGAGGAAACGTTTATTTTAATTCCCCACAAATGCGTGTCTAATTTGTACGGATGTGTTTTTGTTTAATTTTAAAGCATTGTTATTGCTAACAAGATTAGCTCTCGCTAAGCGAGCACAATTAGGCACGCATTGAAATCATGTGTAACATTCTATTATAACAGACAAACAAAGAGAGAGACTGAAGAGAGAGACGACACAATACAAGGAATTTAAAATACTCAAATTGCTTGAATTGTATCGTTTTACGACTATAACTCCATCGCTCCATCGTATACTTAGTTTTATCATCACCTTGCTCTGGCCTAAAGCTGGACAACTTGTACTTATAGCAATTTTTACTAATTTAATTAAAGTGCTCTGTAAATTGTTTGCTGTTTCTGTTATTTATCCAAGTGTTTATATAAAAAATTGCTCCTTGTAATAATTCTGGTATAGGTATCTTCCTATTTTCTACCGAAACATGCAAAGCTTTTCTTGAAATGAGTATTTTATTCCGAATGGAATAGTATCAGTGGCAGTGCGGTTGCTTACTTAAGCACTTTATTATTGTAAATTACTATTTTGCTTGAAAAACAATAAAAATCTGGCTGAAAATTAAGCACGCTTTTTTACTAGTAATCACAGAAATCAGAATACTAATATAACCAGTGTTTCTGTAAGAACAGTAGATCTCGCGAGCCCTTATAAGTACCTAACCATGCAACTTTTTTTGAAAGCGGGTTCAGTTTCAAAGCAAAATTATCAAAATGAATTATTTAGTCAACTCATCCCGTGAGATATTTCATTTAATTTCATTTCATTTATTTTTCATTCAAAAATAATATATATTGTGTCGGAATATCTTATGCTTATTCTTAAAAATAGTAGGTACCTACCATAATTATTAATAATAAAAGTTGAACGTTTACTCAAACAATAAATAGGTAACAGTAAGTAACAATGCAATGTCCAAGTGTAAAAGAATTCATCAAAATAATTAAGATCAGTGATATAAAAATAGTTACGGGTGAAAAAAAAATCCGTTCAATCCGTAAAACGCACTATAAACTTTTTATTTCGCTCCTGTGCTAAAGAAAAACGTTGATGACGAGTGATAAGTTGATATTTAGGAATTTGCCTATAATTATAGCCCAAAAAGTACCATGACTGACATACAAGATAATATACGAACATGAAGGATCACTTTTAACCGCCTTTTGTGGTGGTCTAGTAGTTCGCTAACCGATGACAAGGGGGAGTACAATATTGTGCTTGGTTTGGTTGGTGGTAGGACTTTGCTTAAGTCCGCCTGGCCACCATCTTACCTAATTCTGTCGCCATAATAACAATTCTAAAACTGTTGTGTTCTGGCATTTAGAGGTAAGATAGCCAGTTCTTCAGTTTGTTGAGGATTCCGGGTGAAATGCGGCTCCATCTTCGGCCTTATCTCAACTTGTAACCAGGTGAGATGAAGGCCAAGAGTTTATACCCGTCCTATAACAAAATATGTATATGTTAGTAATATACACTATTTAATAAGTACATCAACGCTGTGTTTATATAGCGGTCCATTAAGCTTGTCCGCTATCATCATCATCATCATCAGGATGGTGTTGGTACTCCGTCGGACTCTGCTTAGCAGAGGCTGCTTTTTTTGCGCATGCAGGCGACGAAATCATCCGTGCGCGCCTCCGCAAGCATACCGGATGCGCTGCAGAACCTCGGGAGTCCCGGCAACATCCTGAAGGCATTGTTATACTGGACGCGAAGAGTGTTGTCGGATTTTTGATGTTAACCACAGACTGTACGTGTACATTGAATGACAGAATGACTTTAATAAGTTTTTTTTTGTCAACCGAGCAGCGCGCAAACTTGCGGACCAGCATGTTAGCTCTTACCGTCAACGCTCTTCGCTCCCTTTCTTAATCTCTAGATGATTAAGAAAGTTAGCGAAAAGCGTTAACTAACATTTTCATGAATGATGTGTCCCAAGTATTTAAATTTACTAACCCTATTTAGTGACAATCCATTCAAAACGATGTGAGATACCGAAGTGTTTATGAGTATTATAATTTGTTAATAAGTATACCACTTATGTAAATTGTATGTTATTATTTGCTAACTAATTGATTTAGACGTTATTTTGCGGAGATACATAATTCAAAATAAAATCTGAAAAAAGAAAAAACATTTAGTAACAAACTGTTCTCAGATTTTATTTTGAGATTTGTTAACTGGAAAATGAACTAGTGTAGGTACGTTTATACTGTAACTTACAGGAACACTTTACAAAAATGACAATCGGTGTCTGCGGTGCGTTACTTTTTCTAAAAACGAATATAAACCAAAATATATGGAAAAGAGTACAAACAAACACTCTGTTTCCTATATTTTCATTGTTATTGCGTTTTAAGAAAAAGTAGTGGAACACAGACACAGATTATTTCTTTCCGATTATACCTGCAAAGTTTCATTTGAATCGGACTAACCACTTTGAAATGAAAAAATAACTACGTTTGTACAGGAGAGCGAAAAACAGCAGTACTACAGGGCCCTCTCTTTATATGTGTGTTACGAATCCAAAGAAGTAAAAAGAAACTATAAGTTTCTCGCTCTCATAGAAACTGTTGGAATCTCACTTGTAAATGAGCCTTTATTTGCCGCCTTTGAAACGTGTGTATGCCTTTTATTGGAAAAGAGTTTCGATAATGTCATTCGTGTAGTTTATGGTCTCGTTCTCGAGTATCTATAGTTTTATTGTGACATTTTTCATCTTTTTTGGCCGAATTTCTTATCTGCGTTGCTATGAGTGAGAGAATGCGTGTCTCACTCCTTTACTCTCATGCTATCTCAACATTTATTCATTAAATATTTTTTAGAATCGTTTTGAAACGTCAAATCTACCGCCTGTTCGGAATCGCGACCAGGGGCCTAACCACAACGTGTTATAGCATTCTCGTTTTGATCTTACATTAATTTTGTCTCGTTTTTTCTACATTTGTAAAACTAGTGACAAAAAGTAAAGTAATATCAAATCAAGAACGCTACTAGAGGTCGTGGTAAAACCCTGTAAACAAAGAGAATAGCAAAAACCTTGGGCTAGTTAATTTTTTTATGACGTTTTGACCCTATTTTGCCAGTTTTCGCGGTCTTACGCAAGTCGAGTCCATGAAATCCCTGCTAGGTATGCCTGCTGCTTCTGTGAGTGTTAGTCCAACGGAAATTAGAAATGCCTCTGGATTTGTGTTCGATTGAAACGTATCACTTTGTGTGACAAGTACCTAGCTAACAATACCACCACCGGCTTGCTACCAACTTCCGGAATTTCAGTTGATGTGAAACTTTGGTATACCAACTGCTACTGCCAAACTATTGTGGTGAGTGTGGCATTGAGTTTGTTTAGAAGGATAGACAACGATTGCAGGCTGTGTGTGGTATACCTGCGGCTAGCTATATAATCCACATTTAATTTCAAATTCAAATTTTCTGTTGTATTTTATATAAAATGTGTCTTTATTATGTTGTTTGTATTTGCAGTCAGTTTAAAAATTACACTGCATTCACACCTTTGCAACGATCTGAGATAAGAATGCGACTCTATGTTGGGTCGTGCTTTATTTGTATGAAATTTGTAGAGATGCATTCATATCGCATATCGCTGCATTCTTGTAAAAACGGCACTGAAAAACATAAACGAAATTTTAGTTTTGAGCGTGTTTGACATTTTTCTAATAAAATGACACCGTACTCTGAGCGTATTCGATATAAAAAAACTTAAGTTTATACTCTTTTATAAACACAAGTTTATAAAAGAGTTTTATAAACTTGTTTATCTTTCAGAACCTTTGACTTTATAGTTAGTAGAATAATTGCTTCACAAAGCGGGGTGTGTGGCTGTAAAACGTATTATAGACATTAGTGTCAAGTGCATGGGTTTGCTTGGCCTAAAGAAATCTCCGTGGGCCTACTGTAGCATCTCATACAACGGTACTGTATCATCTTGTCGTAGGAATTGAGATTCAACTTACTTTTATACGTAACAAAACTTAATCCTGGATCTGGTTATACTACCAGTCGATACAAAGAAAACGGTCACAAAAAAGACAATAACATTCTATCAATGGTCACCGTTGTGACAGCTGCATAGGTTTACTATCCTTTGTATATATCGCATAGATAACAATAATTTATTTTCATGAATTCCATACACAATGGCCTAGGTGAATCTTGCAGTTCCTGTTTATAATTGTTGAATCTCTTTTTAAAGACTACATTTTTTAGATAGTACTTATAAGCTGAAGATAATTTTCTGTGAAAGTAAAAGTAATCTTATGTTTTGATTTCATGGTGTAAGTGCTAACTTGTAAAAACACATTTCCTTCACATTTAACTATCATTCACAATTGAAAACACGCCGCCTTTGTGTCTTATCATATCTCAGCGACAAGCCTGGGCGTCTGGCGCTCAGTATGTAAAACTTCACGGGTCTGAGGCATCTCTAATTTCTTGGCAGCCCTGAGAGAAGAGTGGCACTCAGCATCTAAAACTGGCCGGGTCTGAGTCTGCTCTAATATCTTGGCAGCCTTTAGAGGAGTGAGGCACTCAGCATCTATCATTTGCCAGGTCTGAGTCTGTTCTAATGTCCTGGGAGCCCTGAAAATTATGTAGCGCTTAGTATCTTATACCTGCCGAGTCTGAGACTGCTCCAGAAGTTTCACTCAATTTTGACAGCTCCAGATCTACTAGACTAGGGTCTAGTAGATCTCGAAGAACCCTAGAATCCCTACCTTAGAATCCACTAGGGTAGATCTCGAGCTAGCAGCATAGCAGTCAGAACTCCTAGATCAGATTTACGCTTGCAAGGTATTAAACAACCAAAATACCTAACTTAACGCAGCCAAACTAAATGTAAAAAAATTACTACTTAAAAAACTTAAAAAGCTAACTTCTAATTAAAACCTACACTAAACAATAGTAACAATTTCAATTCGACAATTTGAAGGAGATCAGCAGATTGGATTACACCAGGTAAGTAGATTAAAAAAATAGCCAGTATGGATTCCTATTACTATTTATCACTATAAAAATTAAAACTATAGAAAAGTCTTAAAGTTTTTTTTTTACCCTATACTTCATCATCATCATCTACAACCATAATTAGATATACTGAATAACGTAGAACCGTAGAACTGATTTAATTGCAGGTGTAATACAACAAACGTGAATTTCGGATAATCGATAGGTAAAGGTAAACAATACGTGTGTCATCAGAATAAAATTAGATATAAAAAAACGTATGTGAAAATTTCATGAAGCAAAATGCGACGGTCAACCATCTTTGTAGCGACCGCGCCCAGCGATGCTTAACTTTTTGTTCTCCGAGGAAACTTTCATTATTTCCTTATTACACACTCTCCGTGACTGTTTTCGAAAAAAAAAAATAGTCTTAGTCCGTCCCCGGGATGCAATCTATATCAATGTTGAGGATTCTGGCCGAAGTGCGCCTCCACCTCCGGTTGCAACTTGTAACCAGGTGAGATGAGAAGGCCAAGCGCTTCCTCGTCGAATAATAAAAAAGGCCGTTTATTATATATTATATAAATAATGATTAAAATAATTCATGGATATGGATGGATGAATGGATAGATGGTCGGATAAAGGACAGGTATTATTTAATTTAATTTATTCGAGTTCCACAAGGTGTAATTATCAAAACTAATTAGCATTTACAAAATTGTAACAAAGTCAAGTCATGAATATCACCGAGGGCCAATTCAAGTTTCGTTTTGATGGAAATAGCCAGAAAAACAAATATTCAGAGCGACAAGAATGATACACGTCAGTTATTTGTATGCGGGGTTCGTTGCTGAAGCCACGTGACAGGCCTGTTAACATAATACTAAGTAAACTCCGTTTTCAATTACGGCTTTCAGTACAATGTACAATGTTGGCATGATTTGTGAATTGTGGAATCGCTCGGAATGCACCGTCGGGAAGAATATGAATAGAACGTTAATTTACATGAGCATAACTCGTAATGGAATGTATTAATGCCGAGAATGTTCTGCAAGGCTGGAGAGCACTTAGAGCCAACTCGTTTTGCAAAAAGCGAGGCGCAGACACGGACATTTCCGCAGGCTCGCCTCTGCATGAGCACCACTCCACGGTACCATGCCGGCATCTACTTTTCACTGCATCACGCTAAGTATAGCCTTTTATGACAGAGATTTGGTAACAAGCGAATAAAGTTTTATGCAAGCAACTAAAACTAAATGGCTATTGTTTAGAGCGAAACCATTCCACTGGAGTGTTTTCTGTCTCTACCAAATGGCATACAGATGGCATTCTGCTCACGTAACTAGGTAACATCTTTCATGAACCGCATTTTCAAACTGAATCCCCGCAATCAAATGAAGAAATCGTTGTCGTAGAAAAACGACAGCGGAAAATGAGCTGTGAACAATTATTTTTCGACTCAGCTGCGATGAATTCTGCAGAACATTGTTATTGATTGCATAGAACCATTGTTCAACATGGGGTTGTAGGTATATTCCATTGTGTTGGAAATATTTTTCACTCTAAGATTTTCTAGGTATATCACCTTTGAGCTTATGAAATAGCTAGTACAATATATATGTACTAAGGAAGTATATAGTCGGATGACCTATGAACCGGTTACAAACGGTGTAAGTATAAGTAACTCTAGGTAGTTAATAAATTAATTCTCATTGATTAGAAACGTCAATTTACAGCTCAAACAAAAATATGGAAACCTAGATTTTTCTGTCGAAGCAGCTTAAAATTGTTTGTATTTAGTAAGCAGCTTCGCTCACGTTCTTTTTGGATTTAATAACAATACTAAAACTTTTTTAGTTCTTAGTTTAATCAATGTTATTTTTTCAATGAAAGAATGAACATACTTTATTGCACACCTATATATTTATTAATATAAAACTGGATAACTTAAAAAGTCTAAATACAATTACGCTTAGAATCGATTTATTCCATATATTGGTGTTTTCTAGTTCGATTAAATGAATCTTGTTTTAATAATAATTCTATGAGTCGTCATAGGTGAAATGTAACAAGTAGTAATGTGTTTCGGAAAGGCGTAGTGAACCCGTACTGTACTACCTATAGGTGTGTAGATGCTTTTTGTGTAATGTGAAATGAACGTAAATAGAGCAAATGAATAAGGATCATGTCGCCATTATGCACCAGTACACCTAAATTCTCGATAATCTGAGCAGACAAAGATTGAGAGGGGACATTCATCACTCCTACTCGCGCCGAGTTTTCGCGACAGATTTTACGATAGCTGTGAAAATAAACACTTCTTTATAGCGGTGCGGTTACTTGACGAATTGGCTGATACTTTTTGAGATCGTTATCCGATGTTAGCAAGATGTAGTCGAGCAAGAAATCGGGGCATGGCACGTCTGCGCTTAGTAAACTCAGAGAAATTTAGATATGCAGATGAGGGGATGGACCTCTGTAGTTATGTCCAACCTACTTGTTTGTTTGATAATGAACGATGAAGTGATTCTATGCATTGTAAAAAGTAGACAACTGTCTTAAAACTTCTAATATCAACCGATAAAACAGGCGCTCAGTAACTTTTTATTGAATCCCAAATAACTACCTATTTATTATTATTATTTTCTTTTTTATTTTTATATTAGGTTATTTTCTTTTCTCAGGCTCTTAAAAAGACATGAGAAAGAAAATGAAATATGATGAGAAACCGCGTTCTGTCATCCATCATTTAAGTATTTTTAAACACTATAGTATTTTAAAACACGGGTTTTACGCACGTTTACGAATATGTTTATGTAGGCACCAACGGTTTCGATTCAACAGGTGAATCATAATCAGGGTGAGTGTGACTCGCCGGGTAGGTTCGCGGCACGCGCAGCCCTTTCGTTCGATTTCGCGTCTCACTTTAAATCCGTGTTTTAAAATGTACCTATAGTACGACTTATGCAAGTTTATAATACCATTTACTTTCACACTAAATAAAGCATGATGTGACGTTAGACACAAGACAGACACGAAGCATCTGACGTAAACGTAGTACAAGAAGATTACAAGTTATAGATGGCGTCTTTTTCAACTTTTTCTTCTCCTCAGATCATCCATACAGAAGCTTTGCTTTGAAAAAACCTAAATAAATGTACGAACTAGGCGTTCCAATGTACGCGTCAGTTGGTTACGCGTACACCGGAACGCCTAGTCCGTACCTGCAGCAACGCGTATACGTTTTGAGCACGCATATACATTTTGAGCACGCGTTCGAATCGCGCGAGTCGTCGCCAGTCAGCTTCAGGGTGACAGCTCTAGTTCATACAGTACATAGTTATTGATATGTGATACTGACTGGCTGACACGCGACTTGTCACCACGCGTTCATAATTGCCCAATGCATTGTGCCTTGTAGGTACGCGTGCGTATCCACCCGTACGCATATTCAACAAACCTAGATTACGCGTATATTAGAACGCCTAGTCCGTACAAGGCTTCAAATCTCTTATTTCTGTTTCTCTTACTAATGTTGCCTGTAAAAAATTGCTCTTAGTGACAAGGCCATCCATTGTCCATATACACTGTATTACCGTTTGTTGATTTAATATGGTACCTGTTGTACCATATTAATGTTTGTTGATTCAATTTCATATTTTGTCTATAATTAAGCGTTGAATAATATCTCTTGTTCTGTTCTAGGACTTCTATGTAACGAGATAGATAATCACGTTGATTACAAAATAATCCGTATAATATTTTATTTTTCATAAAGACAGTTAGACTTACTAATCAAATTATCCTGTCACGATGTATATGAACAGAAAATGCTCTTTCTGCGTCTCTTCAGTTACTTTGTAATCATGGGAGATCGCAGGTACCATTCCATTCTATCAACATTCAGAACCGCACCCACCATTAATACACAAGGCGCACGAATCTGTCGGTAGATTCTTATCTCCGCAGTAGGTTAATTGGAAATAATCTTCGCACCAAATGGACCCTCAAATTGAGCTGCTGAACTGTTTGAAATTCATTAGTTAGCGCCGCAATTTAAGCTGTGGATGGATTTATTCCTGTCGGATCCAAAATTGGTTTGACGTAGTGCTTGTTTACGGAGGCGATGGCAGCCGGTTTTTCAATGTCTGCTATACTTGAAGCGAAATATGCATTGCTTCACATCTAGTAGGAGTATAAGCGAAACTAGCTAAGTACTTACGCAAATCTAATTAGTTTCTTTCCATGACGAATATATTAGAAGCATTTTTTTAAACTTTTTCTTGGAAACTTATCACAACTTTTAAACCAGTTAAGATTAAAGCCAAGCGCTTGTCATTCAGGAAATAAAAGTATTTGTATTCAATACTTTTGAATATTATTAATAATATAAAAATTTGAAGAGTTTCCCCAAAAAATGACTCCATATCTTAGTAATGATGTAGTAGGTATGCCTACTCAGATCAAGGAAAAAAGGGAGATGGAATACCGTCTTTGTCAGCAGTGAAGCCAAAAAAACCAAGCTCCTCTTATAAATACACGAACTCACGCACACACATGTATGAAAACCAAGCTCATTTTCGCCAGTTCGTCTCGGAGTGTCGTGCAGTAAATTTGCCAAAAAAATGCCGTCTTGCGTAGTTGAATTGTGCAAAAATAACACTAAAGTGAATAAAAAGGCGAATGGGATATCGTTTCATTTGTAAGTACTTGTGAAATTATCATTTTTGTAATAAATCTAAACACAATTTGAGGTAATTCGCAACACAAAACCTCAAGGTCATCAAACCAAAGTCGTGACGTGAAGTGTTGCCAAATCAGATGTATCAGATTTTCGAAAAATAGACTTGTAATGTGGTAATTTTTATAATATAAATTTATAATCTTATTTTGTTAGAATAATAAGCTGATAATATAACCATATTACATTAGTCAATACCAAAGATATAGAATATAATTATATGTTCAGTACCTACCTACTCGCTATTCTTATAGGTTTCCAACAATAAGTTTAGTGAGAGATAAATGGGAAACAGCTGTTAGACTAGCTCAGTAGTCCTGCTTTTGATGATCCGTCCTGGGTTCGATTCCCACCTAGGGCAAATATTTATGTGATAAATAGGTATGTATTTACAAAAAGCGAAGTATACATACTTAGGTATATGCATTCTATCCGTAATCTATAGTCCATCAAATCTAAGAAGTACATTTTGACGTTTCGCATTTCTCATTACGCTAAAACTTTGTTCAAACGTAGACACAAAATATTACAAACAGTAATTCTTATAATGTCGAAAAATTATTTACTCAGATACATAATTATATTTATTAAACATTCCTGTACATTAATCTATACTTGAATCTCGTAAAACTAGTTTAAAACATAAACAATCAGTAAAATTGTAAATGAGGTTCACGTTTATACAATGTTATGTCATTATGTTGTTTACAGTAGTGTTGCGACAGTTTAAAATTCTTGATTTTCCAAATAATCGGTAAAAATATTGAAATAATTAAATTAATCGAACCGACTTTTTGGCGGAAATTCAGTGAGATAGTTTTGTGTAGTGCCCGAGCGACCAAAATTTAGTTCGCCCCGAACTGAGATCTCATGATGTCTGGTTTGTAACGGAGATTAATACTCAAATAGAACGTAATTATGAAACGATAAAAGTGTGCTTTCAATATACCTTTCTCACTTTACTTAAGCACTTCTTTTCTAACTCTCTTTATGAACCTGAGTATTCGATGTTCTCTTGTTGCTAAAGTAATGTAATTAATATCCTTTTTAACATAAAACGAAGGTTGATGTCGCTTTGAAAAGGGAAAAATTGTATCTCTTTTTATTTTATATCTCAAAAACTACCCCACTTTGCAAAAATCCCCCGCCACAATCAAAATATATTACGTTTTCTCTATTCAATTTAAATTTCATGAAAATAGGATAATCTGTTCGAGAGTTATGCCGTCACAAACATTGCCGAACACATACATTGCCGGATTTCCCAATTATCTTTGTCATGGCATGGCATTTGTCTTTCGAAATCAATCGCTTTTTCGATTTTTTTTTTGTCTCATAAGCTTGACACTTTCAATACGTCACTTGTTACTGGCAGAATCGGTGAAATGGTTGCAAGTCAAAAGTAGAAGTAGAAGTTCACTCCGTAGGCACAAGTAGGTACAATACAACCTCCAATTTAGTCTGTAGTCTATCTGTGGGTGGCCTTCTTGAAAAAATCTTGAAAAAAAAAATAAGCAGAAATAATTTATTTTATATATTATTTGGTATTAATTAAGCGCTACATATTTATTTAACTTCTATCTGAGTTTATAGTTTTATCAAAAAAGTAAGCGATTGTTTCCTACCTATAAAGTATCAATATCGATTTTTCAATTTCTCATTAATATCGGATATTTTCGATGGCGATTATTTGGTTCACATCCCTAGACAAGTTGATGTGACAGCTGTCAAAGTGTACTTCTTAGATTTGATGGACTATAGCTCCTTTATTACCTACCTACTTCATAAAATACGAATTTTCATAGAGGGACGAGTACTAATAGCTACTTACTTTAATTATTTTTTTTAGATTATGGATAGTATATTTAAATACTTAACCGAGCGAGCGCAAAGTGCTTGCGAAGCGTCTGCATCTGTATCAGCTTGGACAAAAATGCTTTCCAATGTCGTCAGGATATCTGTTCTCCTCTACAGTTCGCATTTCTTAACCGATTCTCGTTCAATTTTGTGAGCAGGTTCGAATAATTATCGAACTTGTAATTTTTTGTCCATTAAGTTTTTTAAGCCCGTTAAAAAATCATATTCCAGCAATTTAGAGAAATTTTCAAATATGTCATGTACCTAATCCTCCATCCTCGAACAAACATCTATTCTTCACACAAATGTTTCTCCTGGGTGGAAATCGAACCCACAACCTACTGCGCAGAAAGCAGTGTTACTACCTACTGAGATGTTTGTATATAAAGATAAATGCCTTACAGGTTTTTTATATAGTGTTGCGCGCGCAATCATACACGCCACTGTGTATTGTTAATTTTTAATGATGAATGTAGTAGAATGTTTTATTTTTCTTTGCTTTATTTTGTAGTAAATGTCAAGAAAACCAAGAAAAACTGTCCGACAAATTTTCTTACCTTCCACCATCGAGATTGCTCGTGAGCGTATATAAAAGGGACAAAGCAAGTGGCTGCATTGTTAGGGATGGCGGAATCAACACTTAGGTACCGATTGGCACAAAAACAATGTGCTACAAAGCTAGGAACATATGACTCAACCTTCAGTGTGGAAATTGAAAAAGGCTTTTGCGATCATTTTTCACGTTTTCATTTCATGTTTTCACGGATGCTGATTTTATGGCAAGCACTGTCACTGACCGGGCAACCCAGAAAAAGCACCATAGTTGAAATTGTACATGATGACATTTCGCTAGAGACCGCAGAGGATGCACCAGCAGAAGCTATGGAAAACAATTCTGCTCAAACTCTAGAATTCGTTTCACGAAAAGAAACCGTTGATACCATTTCAGAAGCCCCAGAAATCTCTTCTATGGTATCTGTTGCAGCTTCATCTAATCCAGTCACGATAATCTCTTCCATAGAAGCCGTGGCAGGCTGTTCCGGAATACATCAGCCATCCATTCACCTTCACAGAGTTTTGGAATTAAAATGAACGGAAGCGTCCCGATAAGTCCTTCGCTTGGAAGTATTATTCCAATCCCGAGATCTGAATTCAAGAAAGCTACAAATCGAAAGCATAAACATGCTGACATCATTAGTAGCTCACCCTACAAAAACCAGATGGAACAAGAAATAGAAGGAAGAAAGAAGCCTAATCCAAAAAAAAATTCAAAACAAGAAGACATTTAAAAAACCAAAAACTTAAACTAGAAAGAAATTATGGCAGTGTGGAGGCTGCACTGAAGTATTCAGGGAGCCTATCAATGAAGACTGGATAGAATGCATAGCCTGCCAGGTGTGGTGGCACGAAAAATGCATAGACTACCTTGGTTTCGGAGAATTCAAATGCGATTTGTGCAAATAATTTACCGCTCAAATCACTGCGCAATCTTATCGCCCTTCGTGCTCAATGTTACACACCGGTGTGTATAAGATTGCGCAAATCCCGAGTTGTGATTTCTTGTTAATTAACCAAAAATAAAGAAACTTGTGATTCCATCTGTTTTTTTTTATGACCGATTGATTTCAAATTGCGCAAACTTACACCAATCTACCCTACAGTACGTAGAAAAATTGAAAAAACCAAGAGGGAATCTATATTCCAGTGTACAAAAATATTTTTCCTAAACGTTTTTGCTTTAAAATCAGGCACCGCCAATCGTATGAACCGGTACAGAGCCCGATTCACTTGAATTAATGCGCAGCTTCCAGAGCTAGATATTTTTCCAGAAATGACCATGTCGGAACTTATTCTTTTCACTCTAGGTGTATATAAAATAAAACAAGCTACGAGTTATTTTAGGGAACATATAAGGCAGAATGGGTCATTCCACATGGAAATATCTGAGCAACTGGAAGTTGTAGCAGAGGGAATCCCATCTCAACATGATGCTATTTTAATGAGGTTGGTTCAAGTCACTCCATTTGTCAGGCCGAATGTACTACACTTATATATTGTTGGCTCAGGCAGGATCATGTTATGATGATAGGATAATCAGTTATTTCTGTAGTTGTGTTGCTTTGCTGGCCATCGAAACGTGTGCGTAACATCCCACTGGGATGTTATGCGCTATTTGCCAACCGCAAATAGCGCGGTATGGGTTTGCACTTTTACAGTTATTTCAAAAAACGCATGCAATGTTTTTCATTATTAAAACTTGTTTTATAAAATAAATTAGTAAGGCGTTATATGAAAATTCATTGTTGGATAAAATTCACGTGCCAAGTTAAAGTAAATCACGTACCTAAAGGTTTTTTTTGTAAATATTTCATTCACTTGCTCATTCATTAATTGTTTCCGAACACAAACAACAAAATTGGTAGGTTTCGTATATTTTAGACCGTAGACAATCAACGTAATCAAAAAATGATACAAAACTAACTGTGTAGTAGAAAAAATATAATAAATATCTTCCTAGAAGATATATATTATTTCCCAGTTCATGCGTACACAACAAGCTTACGCAAACACTGGTGTGGCTGGTTTCCCTACTATGACCAGAGTTTTTGCTTCTGAGCAATAGAGATGTCCAACAAAAATCAATTTCAATTGAATAAAAGCTGGTGTCACGTCATAAAATCGAATGAAAAACCTTTTTAAACCACTTGAAACCGAATCAGTAGTGGGCACGGATCCGAGCCCGTATCGCTTTGGCGCATGCGCGTCGGGTATCAAAGTGCAGCCCGCAGCGCCTGAGTGGGTACAGAATAGATTGATTTCGGCGGCGGCGACGCGGCGACGCGGCGCGCGATGCGGCCTGAACGCGAGGCCCGTAGTGAATAGCGAGCTTTATGATACCTCGCCCCAGTTAGCAGTAGGTATGTGTCAAGTCTCACACTGCAGTAATACGTCACGCGTTAACAGCAATTTTAGAGCAACACTTTCGTGATCGTGACAGGCGACTTTACGAGCTTTGTAAATGTTCCACTGCGCCGATCACATTGAACTTTATCATGAACACTGGTAAGGAATGGAACTCCTTGGCCTCCTCTGTTTTAGAAGACTCCCACTTCGAGTAGTGCTCCATCCTAGGCCACATCTTTACTTGTTTATCAACTGAGCTGGTGCAAGGTCACACGTTTGGCTATCACCAATAACAAAACGTTTCCTATCATTATTAGGTAGTGGAACGCCTGGGCCTTCGTCCCCGTCATCCCGTGGGAATAGTCTCAAAAAATTTTTTTTTAAAGCCTCATAGCTTGTATGTGGTGTATGTATTTACAAAAAAAAGTATCGAAGTATTCTCTATCTATCCGTAGTTCACATATTACAAGCTATGCTTAGTTGGGGCTAGAATGCGCTGTGTTAAATTAATTTTCTGTAATATACTTATACTCTTACACTTTATAAGGACTAATTCAAAGTAATCGCTGGCAATTAAAAATTACATTTCCAAAAATCAGATACCGCATGTGTCTTCTGTATGGTACCGAGGATAGACTTAAAAGTAGAGCAACTTTGATGGACACATTTTAAGTACATGTATCAGAGCATAAATTTTAGAGCAGTTTTAAATTGTCAATTGTCCTGAATTATTTCTGTGTACAAAGAAGAATCTAAGCTTATAATTAAATCGTAGAAAAGTTGTGCCTGTACCTGTAATATTTGCAAGACCTGCTGCTTTTGCTACCTACTTGAGACATTGATCTGTACTGTACTGATCATAAAAATACAATTATTAGAATTTTTTTTTGTATATGGTTTAGAGCAGGTTAATCCGATCCATTTTTCGAAAAATATACAAATAAAAAGTTGTTTTGATTTTTTTACCTCTCACTTTTTTGATAAATTAAACGCATATGCTAGCCAAATATTACACAAACTTTTATTTAAAACCTCATTAAAATCGGTTCGGTGCATTCAGAGATTAGCGTGGTCAAAGAGACGTTTTCGGCGTGACAGGTTCAACCCGTAAAACGCACTATAAACTTTTTATTTCGCTCCTGTGCTAAAGCAAAACGTTGATGACGAGTGATGAGTTGATATTCGGGAATTTGCTTATAATTATAGCCCAAAAAGTACCATGATTGACATACAAGATAATATACGAACATGAAGAATCATTTTTAACCGCCTTTGTGGTCTAGTGGTTCGCTAACCGATGACAGATTCAGAGGTCCCGGGTTCGATCCCCAGGGGAATACAATATTGTGCTTGATTTGGTTGGTGGTAGGTCTTTGATTCAGTCTGCCTGACTAGCAACCATCATCTTACCTAATTCTGTCGCCATAATAACAATGATTAAATTGTTGTGTTCCGTCATTTAGATGTAAGATAGCAAGTTCCTCAGTTTGTTGAGGATTTCGGGTGAAGTGCGCATCCGCTTTCAGCCATCTGGTGAGGTGAAGGCCAAGCATATAACCGTCAATACGTATTGTATTGACGGTTATATGCTTGGCCTTCAATCAGTACAATAAAATAAATGAACAAAAGAGAACGCTTGGCAAGCGATTCGGTAATCGCACTGCTGATATTTAGCATTTTAGTGAATGTTGCTGCTTAACCGGATACCCTACAAAAGTAATGAGTGTTTTGGCATAGCTATAATGCTGGGCAGGTGAGTCAGTGATAACAGTATCCGTGCTAGGTAGGTACTAAAATAAATGAAAGCTATTGCCCATCTCCTGGTGAAATCCCTAAGTCAAATCAAATGACCTCCATGAGCTGTTAGCAGAGGGACCCATAATATTTGCAGGGACGCTACCGTAAACTAGAAACCTTTCGTAAATTAAAATAACGTTTTAAAAACTAGAAAACCGACTTCAATGAAAAAAATGATACAATATAGTTTAACGTATGACGTATTTTTTCCAATTATTTTGATGACTGATAGACGGACAGACAGACGCGTGTACCTATATGAGGTCCGTTTTTTCCTTACTTTTGATATAAAACCCCCAAATCGCTTCAAGTGTGCATATAATATTTGAAGAGTTCCCTCGATTTTTCCAGGATCCCATCATCAGATCCTGACCTGATGTCAATGGGACCACTTGTAAAGTATACACTTTCAAACAAAAAAAGAATTTTCGAAATCGGTCCAGGTGTCTTCGAGTAATCGGGCAACATACATAAAAAAACCGATGAATTGAGAACCTCTTCTTTTTTTTAAAGTCGGTTAAAAATAACTAAAATAAGCTTGCATTAGACTAGGATAAGGTCTACTATGGAGTACACCTACCATGGTTTGCAATAAATATATTTTAATGCACAGCCTTCAAATTTCCGAGTCACTAGATCTGCAGGCCTATTGGCTATCTTTTTCAGTGCCGGTGACTAACTGGCTTCGGTTGTACACCGAACTTTGATGACAACCGAGAATTTCATAACATTGGTATTGCGTATCACATTGAGTGGCTATCACGTTACGGTGACTTACGGGCGGGTGTCAGTGCTTATCGCCACACCACTTGACGACTCTATTTTTTATCGACTAATATACGACTAAGTTTTAGTAACGCCTTTTGAACAGTACAATACTACATTTTAGAAGACATTTTATTTTATACGGCTTATTTAAATTTGAGACGTGAGGTTGGCGGTAAATTCATTTTGTTTTGTTTTGTGTCGAGCCAGTGCCAGTTGTGTTATTGTGAATTAATTGTTTAATATATGATAAGTAATAAAATAAGTTTGTGAAAATATCTAAGCACATAAATCCACAGCTAAAGGTAAGTACAACCACTAGAGGTAAACTCCCGGTGAACGATAAAGATTTGTTTAGAATGTGATCATGATTACCTACCTATGTTATTTTCAAAGATAAAAAGTGAAAAATATAATGAATGCGGGATGGATGAAGTGGCGTCAGGTCTCGGGAACAACATGTGACCCACAAATGCCTCTTAAACTTAAGGGGAAAATTTACAAGACGGTCATCAGACCTGTCGCAATGCATTGATCAGAGGGTTGGGCTATGAAGAAGGCGGATGAGAGGAAAGTGCATGCTACTGAGATGCGAATGTTAAGATGGATGTGTGGGGTGACAAGGTTAGATAAGATCAGAAATGAGTTTATAAGGGGAAGTTTGAAAGTGGCACCAGTTGTAGAAAAGATGAGGAGTGCTAGGTTGGCATGGTATGGGCATGTAATGAGGAGGGATAATAGTCATTTGACCAAAAGGGTTATGAATTTGATCGTGGATGGACATGTGAGCAAGGGAAGGCCGAAAAAGAGATGGATGGATTGTGTGAAAGAGGACATGGGTATGAAAGGTGTAGATGCAAAGTTGACGGTTGATAGGAGTGAGTGGAAGAAGAGAACATGTTGTGCCGACCCCACCTAGCGTGGGATAAGGGCAGGAGAATGATGATGTTATTTTCAAAGATAAAGATTTCTGTGTTTTGAAATAACATTATTATTAGGTACCTACCTACTTGCATTGCACTGGTGGTTGACTCTAATGGGCTGGTTGTAGTATTGAGACTTGTAATGTCTCCATTAAAAAATGTGTAAACTTTATAGATGCCAGCACGAAGAAGACTTTCTGAAAGGCAAATGGAATTGCTTGTAGAGTTCGCGGAGGCCCATCGCGATATAGCAATGGGTCGCTTTCCGGGAGGACCACTGGCCGTTCGCGTCATCAGGGAGGCATGGGACTCTGTAGCGGTCCAACTAAACTCTGTGGCTGAGGGAATCACTAAAACACCAGACCAATGGCGAAAAGAAGGAAAAGTAGGGTTAATAATTATTCTCAATTCTTAAAACATTTCGTTTTCGCTGTTCTTCAGCAAATCCTAACAAGATAGCACGCGCCATAGTTACTTTTTTCTACAAACACGAATACCATACTATCTCAAAATCAAAAGTTGCTACTTTTGCTCACTTTGATGAAATTTGGCTTCGGTGCTTATCAATAGGATTTATAAAACACTACTATTTAGTAGTGTCTTTCAAGAAAACGATGACAACCAACAGTGACTATCAACTTGTTGTCCACTATGCATAGACAATCACAATCATAACGAATACATTTGTCAAAATGTGTTACGGTGACTATCGACAAAACTGAGTGCTCATGACGTCATCCTAGTTAGTCACTGGATGGTCACTGGAGATAGCCAATGCGAAACTAGCTGTTTGACAGTTAATCGTTGACCACTTCGCCAAGTGATCTTCACTAACAGTTGTCCACCGAGATAGCCAATAGGCCTGCTGATCGGATAAGACGTACTGTGATGGGGTTGTTAATTAGACAGGATTAAAAAAACTGACTTTGGTAAGTCCGTTTTTTAGACAGTTTTAGACATGATTTAAAAACGGACTTTGGTAATTCCTTTTTTTAGACAGTTTTAGACAGGATTAAAAAAACGGACTTTGGTAAATCCATTTTTTTAATCCTGTCTAATGAATCCAGCTTTAAATGAATACGATAAAGTGTTTGCCCTTAACCTTAATGATTTACGTAGATCGTAGGATTATTCATGAATTCAAAGTATACAAGTGAAACAAAGATACATAAGTACCAACTGTAGTTAATGGGCTAGCGACCGTTTTCAACAAATGAAGTACCAATCGATTTACTTTAATTGCCCCTCTGGTCCATTCAGCATCGTGCCCAGTCTGCTTTAGTTTCGAAAACTTAGTGATTTCATTTTATTCTGTACGGGAATAGCCCCCGCTAATGGAAATTAGACGATGTTGTTGTCAATAAGGCCAGTGACCTACCATAGAATCACAGTTGTTTTTTTTTTATTGTACGACGGGAAAGTATATCCTCTAAATGCCTGAATACAACAATTTATAATTGTTATAATGGCGACAGACTTAGGAAAGACGGTGGTAACCTGGCTAGACGAATATTGTTTCCCCTCGGGGATCGAAGCCAACTCCAGATTTGATACCGGTGGGTGAACCATTAGACCATAGAGGCAGTTAAACGTGCATACTACATAAAGTAGTTTACTTTACGTATAGTACTTACGCATAGTAGTTTACTAGTAAGACTGTTACTTCAATGAATTTGTACTGCCAAAAATTATACGCCTGAGGCGCTGTAGAAGATTCCATTATTTTTTTCTACTGTCCTTGCTAGCTACTGTAGATGGCAGTAATCTGTGGTAGCTACACAGTAGTTGTTCAAGCAAGATAAATGTTGAACAACAAAATTAATTGCGGTTTGTATTGTAGCCTAGTTAAAATTATTTCGTTATTAAGTACAATTATCTACAACTGGAACACCTAGTAGTAGATAATTGTAAAGTACTATATAGTAGTATAAAAAATATCTACAATTTAACTAGTTATTTACTAGAACGCATTCAGGTTACCTAAGGACAGTTACATACGGTCTATAGATAACTCAACTTTTTTTTTTATGATATCTATTCTTGTAATTCTTGTAATTCTTTATTGTACACATAAATATGACTTTAACAAGTCATTAGATAACATATGTACAGAGGCGAGCTTAACCCTTAAAGAGTTTTCTACCAGCAAACCTTTTAGAGAGTGAGAGGTGATACACTGAAAAGGTAGAAAAGTGTACTTGAATTAAAATAAAATGTTAATAGACAAATTAAATATACATACAGATATCAAAAGTATATCCACACAAATATATTTTATACCTACTAAATACATAAAAATATATCTTTACATATTTATGCATACACATATAAATAAATACAATAATGATAAATATATACATATAAAGATGAATACATAAATGTTAAGCTATGGATAACAATCTACAAAGTCAGAAAATACTCTTTTACTTTAATCTAAAAAATATTTAAAGATTTAGATGCACGGATCATATGTTATATGATCACATGATCATATGATCTATCATCGTTTGACCACAATATCACCTGATGATGTGGCCGACGATGCAAAGCGATGGTATAGGAGTCACCTATTCACTCTCGACTTATAAATACCCAAGTTATACGTAGCAGGAAAGACTGACGACGGCAAAAAGTTCCACACCTTCGCTGTTCTTATAATACAGGTGGATTGAATGCAACTGTTCCAGACCAGTACCAGACGAAAGCGCGCCCATGATACTGGCTGCGTTGCCACGCTGAATAGCTATGCTAATTCTCTGATCTAAATAAGAGCCAGTCCTTGGGTCACGCGTCGTCGCCCCTAGAATTGTAATTATGGCGACAGAATTAGGTAAGATGGTGGTAGCTACCCTGGCGGACTTAAACAAAGTCCTACCATCAACCAAACCAAGCACAATATATTGTACTCCCCATGGGGATCGAACCCGAGACCTCTGGATCAGAAATCGGTGGGTTGAACCAATAGACCACAGAGGCGGTTAAAGTGGAGAAGATAGAACTACATGAGAACGTTTATTATGTTAAAGAATTAATGATGTCTAACTAAGCATAGCTTGTAATATGGGAACACTTATCATACAAAACAACACCCAAACACAGAACAAACATCTATATTCATCACACAAATGTTTGTCCTGGGTGGGAATCGAATCCACAACCTACAGCGCAGAAGGCAGAGTTACTAACAACTGAGCTATGAGGCTTGTATTGTGTTTGGTTTGGCAGTTGGGAGGACTTTAATTAAATCTGCCTAGCTAACTACGATAATCTTACCTAAATCTGCTGTCATAGCAGCAATTCTAAAGTCGTTGTGTTCCTGCATTGAAAGGCAAGCCGAGCTGACCCCACACTTGCGCTGCTCATCATTTCATCCCATATAAGTCCACTGCTCAACAAAGTTTTTTCTGGGAAGGCTCGCTCCATTGTAATAGACCTTGTTCTTGCCCAGGACTGAACAATTCAAGAACTCACCCATTTCAAATTAAACAAACGTTTTCAAGCCTCGGCCATTGAATCTTAAGTTAGCTAATACACGGCAAACATTTGAAGAAACTACTGGAGTTTTCCATGTGATTGGTACCTATAAAGAAGAAACATTTATTTTGAGCAACACAACTCGTATGGAAACCATAGTAATACAAAGAGAAAACATACTAAATTAATTACAAATGTACCTACCTATTCCATTCTTAGCACTAAAACCAATAATGTATATTGTAGATATGGAAGATCGGGGACATTCTTATACAAGTATTATTTATACTTAAGAGTCTTTGGTACGTGAAATGGCTAAGCTTCAGCGATCATATCTTCCACAATACTGTAGAATTTACTTTGAAATTAATACATGTTATAGTCAGGTAATTTATCTCACCTTTCACGATTTTCAAAGTTAATCTTTGAGATTGTGTAAAACTTTGAGAGTGCGTCAGGGCAGTGCGCCCTAACGTCGACGCCGGCTGTCGCCCTCCCCAGGGCGCGAATCCAATTTACCCACTTGTACCCCGTTATTGTGTCTGCTACGATTGTGTTGTGTGGTCCCATAAGAAAACTTTTCTTCACAATAAGCCTCTCACCATCATGTTTATAGGAAACGTCAAATTGGATAAGTAGGTACAGTGGCCGCCCAAAATATGTTTACACTTCATTATGATATTATTTCAAAATGAATCTACTATTCATTCGTGTCATATTCGTATAAATAATATGTAAGCTATTAATTGAACATTTTTTGAAGTGACGTCGGTTAGCTTACTTCAGGGTTTTTGAATAAACTATAAGGCATGTCTTTTATTATAGGCGACTGTACCTATCGAAAGGCTTTAAGAGTGAGGGGATAATGTTTGAAAATTTTTCTTTGATATTTTGTAAACGTTTCCTCCGTTTTCAGAATAATATTATTTATTTCTAAGTATTCTCTTTTAGCGAATACATTTCAGCGAATAATACAATAAATATGTATGCTTTTAGTCTAGACATTAATGTTCCTTAAGGAGCATTATTACCCAATTCTTGTTTTTATTCGGCTTTTGTAACTAAGTAATAACGTATTTATTTGCGCATTTTGTAGTTTAAAATGATTGGTAATGGACTTTTTTTATCCCATTGAGATACGCAGAGTTACTTAAGCTATAGGTATCTGAATAATTAGGTACAATTACACGTGAGTACCTACTATATTGTATTACTAACTAGCTCTAACTTTGCACCCGTAGTACCCGGCTAAAAACTAATAACCTGTTGTGTAGTTGGTTGTTTTATTAACATTATATATTTTTTTGATTGTAAGACGGGGAAGCGCTTTTCCTACATCTCACCTGGTTACAGTTGAGATAAGGCCGAAGGTGGAGGCGCACTTCACCCGAAAACTTCAACAAACTGAGGAACTGGCTATCTTACCTCTAAATACGGTAAAGCACAACAATTTTAGAATTGTTATTATGGCGACAGAATTAGGTAAGATGGTAGTAGCTAGCCAGGCGGACTTAAACAAAGTCCTACCACCAAGCAAACCAAGTACAATATATTGTACTGTAATATTAGAGAAAGTAAAAGTAAAGAACAGACTCAACTTTTTCCCCTTCAAGGATCCATTTAGATCCAGTCCAGGTCATTTAGATTTTTGGGCCTAAAGACATACCGGTCTCCTCACAATGAAGGTCCCGACTGAGCATGTGCATGTGTCAAATGTGCACAAAAACTTCCGAAAACTCCATTGGAGCACGACTGGATTTGAACTCACAACCGCCGGATCAGAAGGCAGGCCCGTACCCACTTAGCCTCACAGGTCTTTGAAAATTAGATATATATGTATTCCAGAATATAAACTATCCATATGCCAAATTTGATCAAAATCGATTTAGTTACGGAAATACATGTAATATACATACATGGAAAAATCACATAAACTTTCGCATTCATAATAATAATAGGATAAATAATGTTACGGAATGTACACCATTTTGTGTATGACAACGTTATTCCACTACTGGCATGAAACGGTTTGAATTTTATCGAGTTGAGAACAATGGCGGCTTTCAGATATAACATCCGGTGGGAGTCGTCGAGTCCATTATGTCGGCGGCGGTTTCTTTGTCGCCGATCTGTTGACTGCTGTCGTTATACTGGTGGCATCACCTCTCACGATATTATTTCGTAATGTTCGTAGCTAAGCTGTACCACTGTTGCTGTTCTTCAATTTACTCCGAATATATTTGACATTTAACCAACTTGGATACCCGTCGGCAGAGGGCTTAGCAGCAAAACTATATTTCCTTAGAATGCCTCGTGCATAGGCGTACACGTGTCAATTTTAATTTCATAAGTAAAAATAATTCAAATAATTACTTGTATATGGTCTGTATTTTTTTTTTATTATTCGACGGGTAAGCGCTTGTCCTTCATCTCACCTGTTTTTCAAGTTATGATAAGGCCGGATGGAAGGGCATTTCACTCAGAATCCTCTACAGTCGGAGGAACTGGCTATCTTACCTATAAAAGCGGAACACAGCAATTTTAGGATTTTGGTTTCGGCGACAGAATTAAGTAAGATGGTGGTAGCTAGCTAGTTGGTGATTTGTGAATCTATTCATGTTTTAGCATTACATTTAAAATAATACCGTCTGGGATGAGAGTGTTAACAGGTAGGCAATTGAACAAACACTGACAAAATCCCATTAATATTAAATGAGTTCGGAGGACGGGTGCGGGCCTCAGCCAGCTCTAAGTAGACACCCGTATCAAAAGTCACGTAAATATGGGGAGGAATAAACACAAGCCCGTTTTATCTTCCATTTGGACAAATAAGCTAACATTGAGTTTTCGCAATGGGCTCCTAGATTTAACCCCGAGACAAAATATTTGAGCGAATATTGTTACACTTGTTCCCTATGAAATGATAACAAGATGGGGATGGAAAACTGATACATGCTCAGCCCAGACCTAAACATCCGCTTTTTTAGGATTTCGTACCCAAATGTAGACGGGACTCAATAGGGATAGGAATAAGAATATGGAATAGCTTTGTAATAACTAAGCCTACACTGTTCCGACACCCGTCCCTCTGTCTACAGGTTTTAATTTAATTTAAAAGAAATTAATTTATTCACAAACAATAAAAAATAGTATGAAATTCAATTAAATGTACAATTAAACTAACTAACTATGTACAAAGGAATCAGTCAGATTAAACTAACTAAGTTAAAATAAGTCATATGAATATTTTTATTAATTACGTGACTGTGCTGATCATCAGTTAGAGCACGGGACCTTATAAGTCCTCGTGCGTCACCCATTTGGAGAACTTAGGTGAAGCACGGGTCTGGACTCCTAAATATGTACAAATGAAGTAGGCGGATTACCTAAAGGCCGTTACAAACGGCCTATAGGTAACTCAACTGTTCCAGACCAGTTTCAGGCTGAAGCGTGCCAAAGACACTGGCTGCGTTACCTCGCTGAATAGATGTTAATTCGTTGGCAAATATTGGCGTTGGTGTCATGAATCAAAAGCCCAGTAAGATTTTAAAACTTGGAAGGCACCGTCGCCCCACTGACCCAAGTTCTCGACCCCAAAAAGCTCAAATAGATAAGTTCTATCGAGACCACTATATTTGCGCCTTTTGTGATCTTCGATTGAATCAGTCGTGGCACAAGCTCTAACTGATGTCCCAGGCAGATGAGATGGCGCAAGGATGTCGACGCAGGTAGAATCCAACACCAAAGGCCTAAACATTTCCCAAGGGGCAAGAGTAATACCGTCGGCCGCTTACCACCATCTCGTAACATACCAATGACATTGACTGGCTTAAGCTCGACGAATTATATCATTAAGACTTGCGTGCTGCAAAATCCTTCCGGCAGACCTAGTGCATGAATGTTCGTGTATACCAAGTTGCTCTACAGCCACACCGCACCGGCACTGGTGAGCGGCGCAGCATCTTCCACCCAACCGAAGACAAGTGGCAATACGGAAAGTTACGGGATCCATAAGAGTACTAGTATTGTAAGATGGATGTGCTGGCAGTCAAAGTCCTGATTCTAATTTTGAAACAGCTTAGAGACGAGCCCCTGTCAAATTGCACAGAGGCCCGTCTCACTGTCACGCCCGTTGGGCTGAAAGGTGTTTTTGAGAATTGGAATTAGGACTAGCACTATGCCAAGCGTTGCGAGCCTCGTCAAGTTAATCAATTGATTGGACACTAGGAACAGCCCAAATAGATGGTGTTAGAATAGTGGACGAAAGACAAGAACGCTGGCAAAGCGATACTAGAAATTTGGCGTAAAATATAATTAAGAAATGTTTTTTCTTAATGTATTTTTTTACACGCACATACAAGAAACATAAAAAGTGTCAAATTTTTAAGATTTTTATTTACACTCCATCGTAAAACGGGAATGCTTGAATAGTTCAGTCACTTGGCTTGTTATATTTTTCAAATGCCTTGTCTGCTTGTTTACACAACAGCGTGTAAGAGAACACATTTGCGTACTATAATTGCATGTCTCAATATTAAACTAAGTAAAAGTTTCTTGTGAACCGAGCCTTCACTCGCTTTTATTTGCAGCTGTCAGAGGTAGGAATGGTGCAAAGTCTCATCGACTCCATTGTGCAAGACCGCTAGGGTGTTATACAAAATGATGATTGATGTATTAAAATCCATTGAAATCTGGTTAGGTTAGTAAATTTTGAAAGCCACTACGGTACCAAAATATTCATCCGACAAAAAATTTCCTCAAAAAAGGGGGGAAAAACGTTGTTATGACTGACGCTATTCGCTTCTCTAAATGGCTTGCATTTTAACGACCTATACATACTTATGATATAATAAACGAGGCATGTGGGGCAGCTTCCCGAACCTTGGCTTTGATCGGAAAATGTTCTTTGAAGCCAATCCCTTTTTTCCCGAATGCCTTAGAAGGAGGGTACTTATAGTATAGCATAAAAACATTTTGCATAACAGCTTGATAGAAATCTGTTTTGCTCAGAGATAGTTAAACTTAAATTCTTAGGAAACTGTACCTATACCATTATAAAAATTCAAAATGTTATGTATTAATTACTGTATACGGAAAGAATGCGTGACCCGATGTAACTATACCAGTTGGCAGCTAAATGGTGATTTCACAATGTAGGTAAACGGCACATTACGTTGTAAAACATATTTTTGAGTTAGTACCTACTGTGTACTGTGTAAGTATTTTTTTTTCTGGTGACGGAGCTCCTGGCGCGACCCCTAAAGGATCTCATCTGGTTTCAGGTTATGATAAAGCCGACAAAATGCGTTTATTCCTTAAGATTTTTAATGATCATGTTGTTAAAGCAAATATACCACCCGACATGATTTTTTTCTTATTTACAATTAATCGACATACACTAATAAGTTACAAATTCTGCACTCTTCGCCCGCCTACTTGTAGGACGTAGGTATGTCTTTTTCATGGATTGAAATGTTTCATTTGGTTCCTGGACATTTTGGGAATACCTATTTTAATAAACATGTTTTATACCGAAATGATAACGATTTAGGTATCAAATGAAAGGTAAGCATATGCTGAATCTCAATATATATATTATGCAGCGCTTTTTCTTCATCTCAATTGGTTCCAAGTTATGATAAGGCTGAAGTTGGTGGAAACCGGCACCTTTGGATCTGAAATCAGTGGGTTGAACCACTAGACCACAGAGGCGGTTAAATTATAAATATATTGTTAGTAAAGATAATTAGCATAGTTATACAGCTTGGCAATGCAGCCAGTGTCTTGGGCACGCTTCTGGTACTGGTTTGGAACAGTTGAGTTAGGTCCTTAAGTAGCTCGAATTGCCCTTGTACATTGTTAGTTTTTTTATAGTAATACAAATATATAATTAGCTAAGTATAAATTTCAATATTCTAAATTTAGATTGCAATATTTTTTAAGGCCGACTCCGTATAACAACAAAAAAATGCGGTTGGGTTTTCGTTATTTTGGGGTAGATGGCGCGGTGTGAATTGAATGACCTGTAATATTTATTATTTTTTAACATCCAACTTAAAACAATAATAAGGTATTTCTGTTTTTTTAAAAGGATCATCTCATCATTTAATTAAGTATAAGAAAATTTCCGAAATACTATTTTAGTGCACATATAATATACCAACCATATACCAACAGCACCTGTACATGCTTTTTTTTTACACCAAGGAGACGGGACAAGCAAGTACACCTGGTGTTAAGTGCATCTCTTGCCTATAACAATGCCTTACTGCATAGGTCACATTCACAAAGAACATAGCCTACACGGCACTGCATTGCGCCGTCAAATTGAGGCATTAAGGTGTTAAGTCTCGCGTGCCCGTAATTTAACACAGCAATGCTGCTTGGCGGCCGAAATAGGTATAGTGGTAGTAATTCTCAGGACGAGCCCTTTCACAAGGGGCTTCTACTACTCTTGCTGTTGGTATATGGTAAAAGGCATACATGAAAAACAGAAATTACTGAGAATATTCTTCAAAATGGTGCCTTGAAAGTTGAAATTCTAAAGTGTGATTGCTATTCAGCTGGCTACACTACCACGATGCTTAAAAAAATCGATATTTTCTAAACCAGGATATGTAACAATAAAACAAAACACGCAAATAAAAGGTCCAATCACAGCCTGTATCCGACAGCAGTGATAGCATCCTACATCAAAATACCCATCCGAGAGGCACCAATATCAGCTAACCTTGAAGATAATTGATGGTTCATCTATTATTTTATACTACATACTAAGGTATACATGCATAAGGTCTAAATGATTGTAATCGATTATCGTTGCCTATGGACGCAATACCAGAATGCTGTTTTTTTTTTAAAGGAATACGCTGGCCTGTTTCTAACACGGGAGGGCGACAGCTTTGCGCGGACCTGGCTGGCGCAGAAGGCGCGAACCCAAAAAAATATTTTTGAGGCAACAAGCACAAGGGCACCACTTAGGTACGGACCTCGGCTTGGGCTGTTGCCATTTGGTGGGGGAGGATAGGAATGGCCGAAGGCGATACCGAGGGTAACGCTTTAAGGCGGAAAGGTTCATCGACTCCACCAGCGGAGTCGGTGTATCTGTGTAGTGTTTTCTCTGTGTGATGAGATAGTTGATGTATGGATGCCGTCACCTCCAGGTTTGTGGTGGTGAGTGGGTCATCCGGGTCTCCAAGAACGTGTCTTGGCCTACGGACGGACTAAAATCCTGACTCGCGTGTTGCCGACCCTTTTAAAGGAGCTCTGGCGACCTTACTCACCCCAGCCCCCTCAGCACGGGGTGGGGATAAAATTTTGTCCTCTGTTTTTATCAAATGTTTGTCCTGGGTGGAAATCGAACCCACAGCCTACAGCGCAGAAGGCAGAGTTACTAACCAACATAGGTATGAGGCTTGTCATGTGAAATTTGACTAACTTCCACTGCTCAGTTTTCTTCATTAGGCAGTTTATTATTATTTTTTTCATCATTACAATAAAATGATCCTTACGAGGGACTGAGTCGATTGGCATAAAACATTTTTTTACCAATTTCAATCATTTTAAGGCTCTACTCACGCTTGACCAACAAAAAGTTAATGCCAAAATGTTTTTCTACAAAAAGGAGCTAATATTTCAAAAAAACTGCACCTTTATCTCCCCAAGTTATGGGTGCCCCCGTACTGTCTGTCCCAGTTGAAAAAACACTCTGTATACTTACTTACTTTTAGGTACCTAATTCTTTATAGTAATGAACATTGGGACTCGCGAAAGGTTCTATACTCCGCGGGTATGGTACCGGTGCTTGATGTGGGTTGACATTTTCTGGACACTTTTTCTCAATTTCACATAACAAAAGAGTTACACTGTTTTCCAACAAAAGAGTCCCCTATATCCTAAGTGGATCGGTACTTCGATATTAATTAATTTTGTCCACCTTTTGTTCTGAAATGAGCGATGTGTAAAATAGCAATTTAGCTTTGGCGCCTGAATACATATTCGTTACATATTACTCAGGTAGATATGTTATTGTTCCCTTGGGTAGTAATACACGAAACTTAAATTACCTTTATTGTAAATAACAAGTAGATATTATTAAAATATCAAATTGCTGCCATAATTTTTGTCATAAATCATCACGAAAGAAACAATCAAAAAGGCCAAGTAGTCTTAACGAGTGGTACATTTATTAAAGGGTCCAAACAACGTGACTTGTTTTATTAAACTCATGAAAGGCAAGTACGGAACACTACGAACCCAACCTAGTTATGGTAGCGCCCAGCTTAGTCGAACCAGCGTTTCAAATCCGATATTATGCGAGAATCCAAATTGAAAAAATCACTCACGTCATCAATATATCCTTCATTACTGTCTGGGATCTTATGGTAAAAAGGTATCTTTTAGACTAGTTATCTTTCAGATCTGTTTTTGTCGGCCACATTGTCGTTTACATCAACGCTCTATTGATTAAAAAAAATTAACATACTAATATAATTTAGGTACGATCGCAGAGGAGAGGTTTAAATGTCCATCTAGGTAGACTATCGATAAAAAAACTAACGCATGCATGCACGTGCATGATACCTGATTTTGAGCAATGATGCAGCCTACGATTGAGCGCCTGGAAGCAACCTATTCACTCTATACTAGAAAACTCCCATGTTGCAGCGATTGGGAAATACAGACCCAGACAAAGTGTCCATGCCGGTACAAAGTGTAGAAAATTACACACATAACTTGAGAACTTAAAAAAGTCTGCCTCATTCGTTTTCGTCAAACAACTCTGAATCGACGAAACCCACCGAGTAATCTGAAAGCGAACCACATTTACCTACTAACTGGTGTGTTGGTAGTAAAGTAGCCCTCGGGCGCATGTCCCTTATACTCTCTTAGAATTTGTTCAAGACGGACATGCCAGCTGGCGGCATTTCAGTCCAGTATTTATGAGCCTAACTAAGTTTGTAGCCCGAACTAACTTCGTCAGAATAACGAGATGAGAGACTCTTCTGGCGAGTCATTTTGTTAACGAATGTCCGATGACAGATAACATTTTTGTACATACATAGACTAACGCCTATTCCCCAGAGGGGCAGGCAGAGACAACACTTACTACGGTCCTTGCATACCTCTTTTGTCTCATTTACACTCATCATGATCGTCGGCTTGGGGTACTTCTGACCTGACCTTTTTCAAGAACGTCTCCGACTTAGTCAGAGAACGCTTACCAAGGTCTTCCTCTCCCAAGAGCCAACCAATCAGACCAAAGATCTGATCGACATAGTGGATTTTTAGTAGAAGGGGGCAGCGAATAAAAATACTTCTAAGCCTGCATTCAAAATTTTTGATATCCTTAATTTTATAATAATGCATTTGATTGTATCACACCCATTTGTTTTTTAATTAGTACCCTCCATTTTTAGCCTATGCCACAACCTCAACTGAGAGGAACCAAACCACACGTACATATCATAGTCTAGGCTGATGCCGAGCATAACACATAGACATAATACTTACTTATACTCATTATACATACACACTCTCAGAAAAACATTAGCCTCCTTAGTTGAGTATATATTATACCTAGTAGCTATAATTTGCTCTTCAATAATTTATAGGCAAATCAAACGCATGGCACCTGATATAAACGTAGGTACGAGTGGAATCCTCTGGATCCTATTAACATGTCGCTCAGATCGTAAACCCCGCCCCAAGATGCGAAGTTACTGTTAATCAAATCCTCACCTCAAATCCTATTCAATCTCTATTAGTAAACTCTATCTCGCTCGGTTGATTCGATTCTCAGCCAGAAACATTAATTAAGAAGATTTGATTGGAATTCTTGATCAATACAATGTCAGAACCAAACTGGGGTAGAGTATCTTAGCAACAACAAATCTGCTTACAATATAAGCTTGGGCAACATAGAATAAGGACCAAATCTGTTATTATCAAGGTATGTATACAGGGCGTAACATTTAGATCGGTCAATATGGGAAAGTCTAAAACTAGAAGACATACGAAGATCTGTTCTTAGGAACCGATTCATCAATTTTAGTTATAAAGAAATCTGCATTTATACATTAAAAAAAACGTGTATTCAGCTGGGGAATCGAACCCGGACGAATGGAAAATAAAACTAACACAATTTTTATTTAGATATCGATTGTGTAGGTCTAAGCAGTGAATAGGAAAGGAAACATATGATGCGTAAAATTAATGAAATGCATTATTTGAATATCCTCTAATTTCAATTGTCTCTATGGCTCTTTTAGGTCAATGGTGTCGTAGGTTGTTTTGTAAACTTCGTCCTTAACATTACCCAACAAGAAATAGTCTACCTGGGCGACCTCACGTTATAATGTTAGTGATATAGGTATAATGCGAAATTTTTAGTTTTATTTTTCAAAACAACATTTCGGTTTCACGTTCTAACAGCTACAGATTTGTCGTACCTACAATGGGCGTATGTACGGTTGTTTTGCCGGTTAGCTGTGAGCCGTTCACGATAGTGGTTACAGTAATACCCGTACGACCTATATGTGCAAGTACATAGCAACTGTAACAGAAGTAAGAGTTCACTCACAGTGGGTTTACTACAAGTTTTTGATAATGTACTCGCTAGCGTCTACAGTATATAATTTGTATGTAACCTTGTAGTCCTTGAAGCGGGTGTTTTTTCTAGACCACTGAGGCAATAAATTAAAATAATTAATTACTATACTTCTATACTTACGCATCCTCACCATCATCATATCAGCTACTGGATTTCGGATATAATTCTTATTTACAATACAACATCCAAACACAGAACAAACATCAATTTTCATCACACAAATGTTTGTCCCATGGAAATCGAACCCACAACCTATAGCGCAGAAGGCAGTGCTACTGCCAACTGAGCTATGAGGCTTGTTAATTTAAAGATTATATTGTGTGTACGCGAACTTGTTTCCACCGCGGAAAATACAAGGAATCGGATAATGTGAGTTCGGCTCACTACGCGAGCGAAAGTACGGCTGCGAGTTGACTTAGGGCAGGACCGGTGGTTAAGTGTGCGATGATGCTCATCGTACCACAAAGTACTTAAACCACACCGCCGTATGATTTGATAACTGTAGTTACGTTAGATGATTTTACTACAGTAACCCGTGGTATGGCCACAATAATGTCACGCGACTCTAGTAATGCAGCAAGATTGGAGACAGAGCTCCTCATCTAAGTGGCTGTCTTCCATTTAGTACTGGATTTATACCGTGGTAGGTATTAGTGGGATTACGGTTTAAATAAAGGCTCTGATCCAGGTGCTTAGTTGGGACTGTGTCTCAACTCAGGTGGAGTTACTATTATTGATACACACGAGCATAAGTACCTCATATTTATGCTCGTGTGTATCAATAATAGTTATACCACACCATCATCATCAGGTCAGAATCTGATGATGAGATCCTGGAGAAATCGAGGGAACTCTTAAAATATTATACCTTAAAAGTCAGGAAAAAACGGACTGCTTATAGGATCAGGCGTCTGTCTGTACGTCTGTCATTAAAATAATTTGAAAAAATACGTCATCCAGGTAAACGAAATTGTATCATACTTTTCATTGAAATCGGTTTTCTTTTTAGTTTTTAAAACGTAATTATAATGAAATTCAAAGGGCATTCTCTATAATCAATTTGTAAGTAATAAATAAGAACATGTGATTTGCAACGCCCTGACTGAGTCAATGTACCTACTTTCACCTTAAGCTACCTTACATCTAAGCTATAACATGTATTTAAGCAGGACATTATGCAATAAATAAATTATTATTCTAAAAATATTGCTGCAAAAATGATGAGCTCCCGGTTGACGTGTGTAGCTCCAGTCACTGAGCTGAATTTATCAAAAATACCTTGTAGATTTTTTTACTAAATATTTTTAATATTATAATTGTGTATATCATGTTGTTATTGAACTTAACATGAGTCAGCAGCAGAGTTAGCTTACGACTTCCTTATATATTTATTTAATATTGACCATTTTGAACATTGTATAGTTGTCGGTTTTGTAACGGGGCGTTTTGACAGTTTGTCGTTTTTGCACCTGGATGTTTTGATAACTGGTCATTTTGACATCGTGGTATTCCCAGAATTCATATGTTGCTAAAATATAACGTTCAAAAAGTATTGTGCTTTCATTTATCAGAGGGCAGAATAATGGTAAATTGCTGGAAGCTGTAAAACCAATTACATTATTGTTTTTACGAAAGGATAAAACATTTTTTTTCGTTTCAACTTTTTAGAACAACATGGTCAGAATCGACTTTTGCGGTTTTTACGACATTATTTGACAAACGTTTGTGTGACGAATGTAGAGGTTTTTTCTGTGTTTGGGCGTTTTATTGTATCATGTGTATGTTTTTAAATACACATAGGGCTGGCTTTTATTTAAGCCAGCAAATAAGTACAGCTATTCAACGTGGCAATGCAACCAGTATCTTGGGCACGCTTCCGTCTGGTACTGGACTGGAACAGTTGAGTTACCTAGAGATCGTTGTAGCGGTTCTTTTTTTTCCTTCTCATGAGGAAAAAATCCCATGGATATCTAATATCTCTATAATCTCGATAGACTATAGCCGAGTCTATGGTGGTAAAGTCCTTCCACCAAGCATAATATTGGTACTCCCCTGGGGAGCCCGGGACCTCTGAATCTGACACCGGTAGGCGAACCACTAGACCACAGAGGCGATTAAATGAACATACAATATCATGTAAAATAAAAACAATAATTAAAAAACTCAAACTCTATGTTTGCTATAATCCTTTAAACCGTACAAGCCAATTTATACAGAATTACTTTGTATTCAGCTACCTTTAGCTATCTTTTGAAACAAAACTCTCGAACTCTCTTGACATGGGTTTAGGTAAACGAACGCTTAGATTGAATATCAAAGAGCCATTGAATCTTTTTGGGATATCCATAATTCACTGCGTGGATATAGATTACCTACATACCGACGAGGCTCAATTTCAGGTATCATATATATAGTAAAATAAAATATTTAAATTTTTATCCAACTGCCCCAGAACGTACAAGAGTAGAGAGGTGTGTATGTATATTTTACTGTAACGCATGTAATATACGCATATAAATATTCAAAATTGCCAAGTTCTTTCATCGGATACCCATTTTGGTCTAGAAAAACTTTTTACAGGTCATTTATTTTTATTCGCACAAATTTGTATATATTAAATATAGATAATAAATATATACCGGCGCAAAGCCATTATTAATAACAAAAACGGGTCTTCATCGCGTACCTTTTTATATTCCCGACAGATATTTTTTTTTTTTTTGTGGCAAAACCATTAGTTTGCCACAAAAAAATTAACAATCAATGCTTTAAAATTTATATTGTTAATTATATACGGTGAAATCACTTAATTCATTAGAGTTAATAAGCCTTTCAAAGTTTTCGTCAACTGAAAACGAAACTACAGTGAAATTTAATCCACAAATGAGGTTAAACCACAGTTTAAGTTTGACTACAGTTAAAGTTTAAGATTTAAAATCTGTGCTAATGTTGTTTTGCCGGAACCAAACTGTAACCCATAAATATTCGATGACGAACGAGCTTGAGACATTCTTTCTCGAGCCGTCGTTCAATCTGTCACTTTGTCATAAATGGACATATATATATGTCACCGTGAGATTGTAAAAACCGTCCGTTTGTAATATGCCTCTGTCACCTTCAGATTGTAAACATCGTCCGTTTGTAATATGCCTCGTCATATTGCTAATGGTCAGCAAATTGTCAACAGCAACTAACATTTACAATTTTACACATTATAATTAGTTTCTCTAGTTCTGCCGCTTGCTTTTAGCATAGACACTTACCTGCCTCACTTTCTCCTCAAGAGGGTGAGGTGAGAAAATGGCTTTTAGGAATGTACAATCGAATCCTGTAACGCAAGCCTAGTGGTTATCCTTCATACCGTTCTCGATCTAGTTCTATCAGAAATAGAGTTGACCACAGGACGACTTCTGTCGGGATGGAGAGGTCATTTCCCGACGGGTTCATCATCGATCACCATTTTTACCGTTTACAATATGCCGAGGCATATTACAAGCGGACGGTGCTTATAATCTTATGCTGACATGTGTACAATATGCCAAGGTATATTACAAACGGACGGTGCTTACAATCTAACGCTGACATATACATACTTGCACCACGTTCATACTCTCAAAAACATTATCCTCTTTCTGAGGCAGTTGGGCAACAAACAGGCAGGGGTGGGGGTAGGAGAGGTAAAAAAAGAAGACTGAGAACTTTTTAGAGCGGGGTGTCTAAGAGAATAACCGAGTTAAATACTCGAGCGTTAAAAATCTACTAAGAAGTGTAAATTATTTATTTTTATACTGAAGAAAATTTGTTGTAATTTGACGTAGGCAAGTAACGTAACTAAGTAAAGCTCTTACATTCGTTTCAATTATTTAACTTTAACATCATCATCACAGAGTACTTTAATATACAACAAAAATAATCATCAACTATTGGTTAAGCCCTGAAAAAAAACTGGAAGGCTTAGCAATAATTACGACGCTTATTTCATACATAAAACTGTGCTCACCTCAGTGAGCACGAGTTTTATATATATCAAACTTTGAGTTCTATAGGTATAATTTATAACCACAAAATATTTTTTTAATTTTCTGCAACGATACCTTTACTTGTGTTTTAGTGAATAAATACTCAACGATATCACTCTCTGTCGTATTTCTATCCACATTATTTATAAACAGCGGTACCTTTAATTCAGCAGCTTTGAACTTATCATTAGAACTAACTATTGCATTTCCCTCCGCAATTATAAAGCGATTTCTATGTCTCTTACGCTGAGCTAAAATCCACCCCTCATCCGGCTTTTCTACCGTCCATTGTCCCTCCGCTATAACGGTATTCGCAAATGACGTTGGTGGCGGCTGTGACACCGCTGACGTTGGCGTAGATGCTGGCGGACAATTTGGGCGTATGCTCATCATCGAGCTTACTTGCTTCTGCGTTATATTTTGATTCAACACAGTTGCAGTCGAGGTTTTAGGTAGTGCATCAGTAGGCGTATCAACCGGATTTGTAACGCTACTATTATGCATCGGACGATATAACAACGTCTTGCTATAATACTGCTCGCGCGGCGACAAGGATCCAGACAACAAACCGGTTTCGCCCGGCGGTGTCTGCGATGTATTATCGGCCGCTTGGTCTTGTTGTGACTGTGGCAAAATAATGCGCTCCGTATTTGGCGGTAGGCCGATTGGGCCGTTATCCATAAAGTAACTGTTAGACAAACCGCCGCCTCCATGGCGTTTTTTATTTACGTAGCATTCATAATTGTTTACAAGTGATGATTGTTTTAAGTGAGATAATTCCGTTTTTACCTCTTCTAGCTTGACAACTGATACGTAGGTTTCTTGAATTGTCTTTAGCTGATTCTGCATTACAAGCATATCTTTGAATAATAGTAGCATCTAAATGGTCCCACAAAAGAGGAGGCAGTTTTTGGAGCATTCTGAGAAGAAAAAAGGTGTTTCGTCGGGATCTGTTTCTTTAAAAACACCAATAACATCATAGAGGTCTCGTTCGGAACGACCGTCCCTTTTTCGAGAGATTTTTCGCTTTGTTGTTGTTATGGAATCAAACAACAAACACTTGGCTTGTTAAATTTCTTCGGATGAGAACGATGTCATACAGATTCTAACAATCGATTCTTCACTCATCACATCTATCTTGTTCTGGATAAAAGCTAGGACTTCACTTATCACTATATTACAATTATTGCACTTTATGACTTTGGATATCATCGTGAACAGATGAGTCATACTCATACTACAAATAATAATGTAGTGAACAGAACGATGACATGAAAATTAAATTGCGCGAATGCAAATGAATCACTAAATTCGAAACACATATACACCAGTCTAAATTAATAAATTTGAATTTGGAATTCCTAACCAAACGCTAGTTATTTGAGATCAAAGTGGCCATTTTAACAAAACACCAATTTCATTATAAGGACCTTATACTAGTAGTTTGCCCCGAACAGAGATCTCGTAATGTCTTGTTTCTATTAGGTATATTACCACAGATTTTTTTCTCAAAAAGAACTTAAGTAACTAATGAACGATAAAAGTGTGCTTTCTTTACACCTCACTTACCTCACTCCTTTTTTCAATCTCTCTTTATTCACCTCGGTGTTCGAGGCTCTCTCTTGTTTCGAACTCTCATTCTATGCAAAGCCAGAATGAGAGCAAATCAGCGACCGTATGTATTAGTAGGTGGGTAGAATACAATAAGTGAATAAGTCACTAACTAACTTACTAACACGAAAAAATTTATTGCCGTTGCCGTTGCCGTGGTCGTGGTTTAAGATTTTACCCCTAAAAACCAAGGGGCTTCTACTAAGAAGGCAGCAGTTTTTTTGTGTTAGCGAAACTTTAGCTGTGACCACCAATATGTTTGCCAAGCGTTGTGCTTACGGCCAAAGCTTACAGTTTTGGAGGAAGTTCTTTCCACATTGTGTTGGACAATAATGTACTATCGATATGGGATATGCGCCAAACCCCTAGCTTGACACCCCAAAAGAATTTCTTGGATTTTGTCGACTCCCTTTGTTTAACCTGTTATAAGTTAATAAAAAGAAAAACTAGACCAGTGTTAATGAGATTCCGAATACCGTATTTTATCTTGTAAGACCTGATGATCATCCTTTGCCCTTTCATCTCGAAAACCACCACTGATAACGACAAAAATAATTACTACTAACTAATAACTAATTTTGAAAACTGCAGTCCAAATACAAACCTAAAACAAACCTAACATGCCTCATAGCTCAGTTGGTAGTAGCTCTACCTTCTACGCTGTAGGTTGTGGGTTCGATTCCCACCCAGGACAAACATTGGTGTGATGAATATAGAGGTTTGTCCTGTGTTTGGTTTTTGTATTGAATGATAAGTATGTATTTACAAAAATAAAAGTATTCAAGTATTCTATCCGTAATCTAGTTCCCATATTACAAGCTATGCTTAGATTGGGGCTAGATGGCGCTGTGTGAAATTAATATCCTGTAACATTTTAACCCCCGTTTCATACGATATTTCACGATTACACAAATTAACTTCAATTTTGTTTACCCCCTTCGCAACTCTTATTACAGGGGTAAAATTATATATATAAGTTCGTTGTGAAGACAACCCACTTTCATAGTATATATTACTAGACATAGCAAGCGTTTGACCCTCAAAACGCATCCTTTTATTGCAAAAACCATATTAGAAAGTCAACTAATTTTTTTTTTAATATGAAGCCGATACTTATTCAAATGACACCCCACTAGCCAAAAATCATCTTGTCACACTAAACAGCCCTATTTCTCAAACTCTACCATAGTAACAAAAAACCTTATATCGATTGGAGGGTATTAATTGATCCTCTGCAAATTCAAAATTTTGAATCGATCGGCTTAACCATCCAAAAGATACGGGCAAAAAATGGTATTTCTTTCCACCCCAATATCTCAAAAACTACCACAGTTATCAAAAATACCCCGCGACCATCATTTTTTATTTATGTTATCTCTTTACATGGATAAATTATTCAACAGTTATGCCGTCACAAACATTGCCACATACATACATACATACAGTGCCGGATTTCCGAACATAACTCGGAGATCTCGTTCGCTTCGCTCACTCGATCAAATGTATATTAAAAATATATACATATACATAATGTAGTATATATTACCCGACGTCTACAGTCCGACGACGACGGCTTAACGTGCCCTCCAAATCACGAAATCATCTTACGTAACAGCCAGTCAGTTTTTTTTTTAATGCTAATACTTTGAATGCCTTCATTTCAAGTAATGATAAGGCTGATGGTAGAAAGGCGTCATATTTAGATTATATGGTGGTGGTAGTTAGCCAGACAGACTTAATAAGTCCTACCACCAACCAAACCTAGCAAAATTTGTACCCTCCGCGAAATCAAACCCGGAACTTCTGGATCTGATACTGTTGGGAGAACCACTAAACCACGAAAGCGGTCAAATGTTATTTTGTAGTAAAAATAATATCGATCGGATTACCTATTCTATCTGAATCTGGCATTGGCTATTTAATTGCAATCCAATTAAGTAGATATTAAGAATATAGTAGGCAATTGTTTCATGTCAGGATAATGTGCGTCAGCAATGTGCTAACATAATTGCTATAAGTATAATAAATATCGGCCAGTTTTCGGAGTAAGAATACAGCATAATATACCAAATCCAGTAATATTGATATTAGCTGCGTTATACATCTCAATCTATGGATATACATCCCACAAACTGTTTAACCTGAAACGGAGCATTTAATCCTGCATTAGTGGTACGAGTATCAGATTTAAGCCGATACGTTATCAAGGAGATGTCTGATAACCGCACAAAACTCTGCAATCGACTGAAACTGTGACCAATCCGAATAACAAAACTTTGCTTTTAAGACCGTATCTAACTCTATCAAACTTTTAGCAAGCCATTCCTTTATTTCCAATGCTCTCATTTCCAATTTCTCATGCGATCTGGCTTCGTCATGCAAATTTATTCCACCAGCAACGAATACGATGATTTGAAAATAAAAAAATATGAATTTTCATTCGGCTTTTGAGATCCGTGGACGGTTCTGTAAAGGGTTAGTGAAAGCTCCATCGTCTGCCCGTAAAACTTAATTTTCACAAGGCTGAAGTAAGCTGGGGGAATAATCAATGGACAGCAGAGCGGAGACTGTGGACCGTGATGGATTTCGTCCAATCAACGCGACTGGGTAAATGAAAAGAGCGACCTAACGAAGTGCAGACAATAGCGACGGCCGCGGAGCGCGGCCTCAGAACTGCGTAACAGATTGTTATTGGCCCTGCTTTTACTTGAAGAACGCTAACTGCGGTAAATGAGTCAAATAGTCAAAGCCGCTCCAGTATATATAGTGTACCTAATATTATTAATTATACTCCGGTATATATTAGTACATTCATTTCACATAGCGTCATCATGTAATATCTTCTAATCTTGTGCTAATCTTGAAATATAGGAAATAGATTACGGATAGTATACCTTTTTTATATAGGTACATGTATATGTTAAATATTATCATAAGGTACGCATGTATTTAGGAAAAAAAAACTCCATAATCTAGTTCCCATATTACACGATATGCTTAGTTTGGGGCTAGATGGCGGTGTGTGAAATAATTGTCCTGTTACATTTATTATTTATTTATTGTAGTCGCGTCATTTGTAGTCTAGTGGTTCGTCCACAGATATCAGTTTTTGTTTATGTCGATTATAATTGTTTAAGTCCGTCTGGCTAGCTACCAACAACAACCTATGACTTTCACCATAATAACAAGCAGTTGTAAGTAGCCAAACACAGAAAAAACTTGTATATTCATTTTTCAAATGTTTGTCCTGGGTAGGAATCGAACTTACAACCTACAGCGTTTATTAAACCTCTAAGTTACATGATTTCCTCTCACCTATGAACGTTCGCATTACCAGAAGCATTTCTAGCGCGTTGCCGACCCTACTAACAACTAAGCGATGAGGTTTGCTACAGTAAACATTTTTTTATCTCCTCAAAGTAAAAGAAATTCGGCTTTGCAAGGTACAGAAAACGTTTCAATAGTTAGCAAAAGTACTTACCGTCCCTCAATGATTGATACACTTCAATAAACCGCTTCCCAGATCCGACATATACCAATATTTGCTCTCGAATATTACTGGTTCCTTTATAAGAATAATGGGAGATACTCTGTTTATTGTGGACTCTCCCACCATGATTGATTGAGGCTTAGGTGGAACTCTTCCAAGGGAAATTACTTCGTTATAGTTGTAAGTACATATCCGATAAATGATCGTCATCAATAACTTCTAAGTATGATATTATTTCACTAATAGCTACACTTTTATAGGCTTTGGCACTGGGTAAAGTTGCTTCCGACTGTTATTTAACACGTTACACAAACACAGGGCTTATTCAGTTCAACATTCTTTATTTGAATTTAAATCTCTTATTTTAACACATTTCTTCATCAGTTGCTATTTTGTTCTAACAAATATATTTACAAACTCTTAACAATTACTTCGTTGACACAGTCAAAATGTTATATCTGAACATTAGTTTCTGTTGATAAAGTAACTAAAAGTAAATAAGGTATGAAGAGAGTTGAGAAATTCAGGATTCATTTGTAGGTACCAAAATAAACGAATTTATTTCACACACATCAGTCTTTCAAGAGATAAACAGTTTATTGACGCATACTATAAAGATTTAGAATTTCAGGAAAAAATAACAAAATGAAAATCTTATTTACATTAATTATTCATAATAAAATAGTTAAATCTTAAAGTAACAAATGTTTATAGATCTATCTAACTTAGCGTTTTGGCCGATATAATCTACACTCTGCCATCTTCAAAAGATGATTATTCATAAAAGAATCGAATTCGAAAATATCTAGTCACTAAGGAAAAAGTGAAATAAATACCTAGCAGTTACATTTAATTTGGAAAGTGACTCGCAGACCTTTGAAAAAGTGCTTATGTGAAGGGGCCAGACATTGTCTTTTATGGCTAACCCCCGAGAGCTAGTAACAAATAGTAGCCATAAAACACAACTTGGGTAAAAACTGCACCAACTCCCGCACTAACCACACTTTGAAAGTTTCGATTACACACACGCGTCCCCGCTATTTCTCACAGTAACTACCTACCACTACGCAGCGAGTGGAAAACTAAAAGTGGATGTTGTGAGCTCGTGAGTAGAATGCGTATTTTCACAATTCCAACATACCTACCGGTACGGTAGCTCGTTTAATTTATGTTTGCCATTTGGATACAAAGGTTGAAAACCACAGCTGACATCTCTTTTTATTTTATTTATATATATTTTTTAGAGAAATCGGATATAGTTACAAAAGGTAAAAAACTGTTTGCGAATATTAAAATCACAATGTGAAAAAGTGTGCTTATAAAATTATAAGCCCAGTAACTTTCTGGCTCCTTCAAAACGGGACATTGGTGATCGTGAAGGAGTAAGTTACCTGTGAGAAAATTATAGACCATACTCTTGTGAGATTCCTTAGTCTCTCTACTTAGACGTTCTAAGACGTCCCTAGACCTGAGTTGGAGTGGAATATTCTTAATGTGGTTCCTTAAACCATACCGTGCGTACATATGCAATGTACGGTATTTGGTAAGTTGAAGCTTTAAACTCATCGTGGATTCAAAATTTTTATGAAATTTGCCACTACATCATTATTTTTGAAATGCAATGTTAGATCTTCCATGTTGTAAAACTAACTGAGCGATCTTTGCTTGTAGGAAAAGATTCAGTCAGTTAGGTAACCAATACAGGATTTTTTATTAAATGCTTATAGCATTTAATAAAAAACTTTCGATGCGGCTCGTTAGCGCTGCCACTTAGCGTACTGTACTGCCGTGGAAATGAACAATATTACTTTTCACACCTATTTGCCAATGTCCAATTACATATCATGCAATCTCAATGTAAAGCAAAGCAATCTCCCAAGGAAAGTAAAGTTGCGTACAACCACCTAGGGAGTAAAATGATTTGAATTTGAAAAGTCAATTTCGTGTAGCAACTCCTGGAAAACGTACACGTAAAGTAAAAAATGGCCAACAGCATTTTAAAAATGGCCACCTCAATTTTTAAACTCAAAAATAATAATGGCGCGACTGTAAAGAATGTGAAACAAACGAAGGTTTATGGTGCTGTGATATCAATATATCTGAAAATTTTATCATATTATTCGTGTTCACAAAATATGTCGTCCAGCGATAGTGATTCTACTCCAGAGCTTATTAAAACAGACGCTTTAGAGATTGTGAATAATCACCTGCGGGAAAAGTCAAAACACAGATATGAAAAAGCTTATGACGACTTTGTGCAATGGAGAACAACACAATTAGTCAAGGGTATGTCTGGATCCGTCCTTTTAGTTCATTTTCAACATTTCCTACATGTGTGTTAACTTTTGATTTATAGTAGCTCCTGGCTGAAAAGGTGTAAAAAGTACATTATGCTTCTCGGAACAAAGCTTGTTGGGCAGCTTGAACCCCACGCTTCACTCAGGTCAGGACTTTACAAAAATCCCTTGCTGCGCTCGGGAGTTACCTCTAGAGCTCTAGTTACGCTCAGGGTTCAATAAGCCGCTCGTGACATAAGATCTTGCTTTATCCCCTTGGTGCATAATCTACTATTATCGCCTCTGTGATCTAGTGGTTCTTCTACCGGTATCAAACCCAGAGGTCCCAAGTTCGATCCCCAGGGGGTACAAATTTGGGATTGGTTTGGTTAGTGCTAGGATTTTGTTGAAGTTCGCCTGGCTAGCTACCACCATCTTACCTTATTCCGTCGCCATAACAACAATACTAAATTGTTATGTTCCGGCATTAAAAGGAAAGATAGTTCCTCAGTCAGTTAGTGATACTGGGTGCCGCTTTCACCTTCGGCCTTATCATAACTTGAAACCAGGTGAAATGAAGGCCAAGCTCTCCCCGTCGTTAAATAAAAAAAACTACACAAACGATTTTTTTTTCAGATAGCATTCGTTAAGTAAATCTAACCTTTTGAAGGTTGAAAATTCATAGATATGTTCACGACTTTGTACAAAATGAGAGTTGCAATTACAAGCAAATGTTTCTAGTTAATACCTAATGAATCTGTATACATCAAATCAACTACCGGATGCTGTAAAGTAACAGTGGCACGAGTAAAGTTACTATCCGCCGCGCACCCTCCGGCACTGGATCTGAAACAAATGTAGAGTGTGTTATGTCTCGTCTCTATTTACATAATAGCTTTCAGTGTAAAGTTACAAAGACACGTGTACTTGACACTTGTAATCAATTGTACACATAATTATATGATAATGATACGTACACTTAAATAAGCAACGCTTCCCAAATATTAAGATCGCTGCGTAAACTCCGTTTTCCCGGAACATTCTTTGGTTAAAGCGTTGGCGTCCTTTGTCCAAAGAATACCGTAAACTTATGTCTTCAAAGAATTTTCAGAAATTCGGAAAACAAATGTAAAAGGGATAATGCTTACAGGCTGTGGAATACCCTTGTCCCTATAAACAATATCGATTGCACTTACCTACGGCGGTATTACGGACGCCTAGCACGGAGGCAACTTCTGGTTGCTCCATATCGAAAATTAGTTCGGCGCGTGCCGCATACAGGTTGTAAATGCTCGCGATGCAGGTCAGCCGCAAGCTTCCACGCTCGAACGCGTCGTGTCGCACCGTCACCACCACCTCGCCCACAGACTCCAACCTCGAATCCGGCCCAGTCCGCTCGAACTCAACTTTCCCGCTCTCCTTCTGAGGCCTCCGGATCTCCTCCTTGTGAATATTTATATACGACTCATCCAGATACTGAATGTTACTCTCATCGTGAAACACGTTGAATCCCAGATCGTCTTCCGGCACTTCCGTGGTCGTGGTTTCTGGTTTTGCAAGCGGGTCCCATTTGAACCAGACCGGCAACTCGTGCCCGAACAGCTCCATGTCGATCTGCGAAGAATGATGTCAATTTAATAAGGTGCTTCATTGAGTGGCAGCTGTGGCACAGATGCGCCTCGGGAGATAAAAGGGGTTCGTTTATATGTCTAGCTTCGAGTTGCTTTGTGATTAATGAACTCGGCCACGCAGCGGGAGCGGCGACAGCGGCTGCCAGGCAAAAACAACGGTCGGCTCAAAGTGAAGCAAGTACACACAACTATTGTTCGGGGGCCCGTGTCCGCCGGCGGCGATCGCACACCAAATACCTATCTCGGGGCTCGCATAACAGAGAAATACCTATTAATATACTTTTGCTTGTTCGAGAACAAAATACCGGTAACGAAATTATTTTTTTAGTTAACCACCCAATACCTATCTTGGAGGTCGTATAACAGCGAAATACCTATTATTATACTGTTGCTTGTTCAATTACATTATACCTGTAACGATTTTTTTTTGTTTACCATCCATACCTATTTCAAAGCACATTTTTTTTGCTTACCATCCAATTTTTTAAATCTTTTTATGTATTAATTTGGTATCTTTTATTTAAAGTACGTTTGATACTCCTCTTTCTGAGTATAATAGCCTTGATTTATGGTTCGTGTACGGGTATAAATTGCCAAACAACGTTTAATTAATTTACTTGCATAGGCCGTAGTTGCGTAGCAGCCTTCAAGCAGTTATAACCTGTGTAACGAATACCTAAACTTATTTATAATTTCATTAAAAAAAGTCTATCAATTCGAAGCTGATATTATCCAAGTGCCATTTGTTAATACTAAAGGCAAAACTACAAATTATAAAGGTTTTTTAATGTTAAGGTGTAAAAAGTTAAAAACTTGTGTCGGGCTTATATTCGTAGTAGTCTCTAAGCTCGTGGCATTGTAGCGTACTATGACGCTACGGCGTAGACCTCGCTACGAAGCAATCCTATCCTCATCACTTTGATGCAAAACGTTTTCGCGCAGTAATAGGTACCTTATGCTCGTATTATTTACTGATTTTAGATACAAATATTCTTTAAAATATGTTTTTTATATTCGTAGGTATTTGCCAGTAATCACTAAAATTTATACAGTATAGTATTTGTATCTAAAATCAGTGTGAAAGCGGGGAGTGTAACTAAACAATTAACGAGAATTCATATATACCCGCGGTCATTTATTTTTTTGTTTATTAAACAAATAAATAAATGATGTCATCCATCAAACAAAATAACAAACATAGGTTTAAATAAGTGTAAGTTAATCTAAGATACAAACGCAGCAAACTAATAATATTCAATATTCAAACAACAGTCACTTAGATTGTAACACAATAAATGATTAATTCTACCTAAAGATTTATGAATTGAATTTATTGGATATTTTCGTTGACTTTATAATTATATTCATGACAGAATGTCAAATAGAAATCAAAGCCACACCTGCTGACTTACCCTTGAACACGATTCCGATCGATCAGTATTGAATCGGTATTGAACTTGTGTAATTTCTTACTCTTGAACACTCTTGAATGCGAACCTAGCGCCAATTTGATTTCATATTGTGTGGATATTGAATGAACTAATAGCGATTGGAATTGAATTGTCCAATCCGTCTATGCCCTAAGCAACGGGTGGGTAACCATGCCGCCATAAATACTTAATAACATTTTGTCAAAACAACGATTTTTATACTAAATTCGAATGAAAATATGTTTAGATCGATGTTTTAAACTATTTGTAATCACTGTGTCCTGATAAAAAGTTTTTTCACCCAAATTTTGAAGTTATAATCCAATATTAGCGCAATTCCGATTTCAATCCAATGCCATCAAATTGTTTTTCAAGAGGCAATTAGTCAATATTGTTAGAATATTGTATTGCGATTGATGTTGAATTGGAATTGTTATTGGGTTCGAGGGTAAGCCTGCTGGTTTTGATTCATGTTTGACATTCTGTTGAAATTTAGTAAGTACCTCATCATTGTTCTAAGTCGTCTTCCATTCCAGGACATAATTAAATTGGACAGTACTCCGATTATTAGTCTTGAGAATAATTTTAATTTAAATATAATGTAATGTCCACGTGACATAAACTGTTCACTGTGATAAACCATCTCTAAAACTTAAGGGGTTTGCGAGTTTTTGAGTAAATCTTGATCGCAGTTCCTCCTGATTACGTTTTTTTTTTACATTTGTAAAGAAAACTTCTTTAGTCTGATTGAGCGATTTTTGGTAAGGAAAAAAATTATGGGTTAGTTGATATAATCAAAGAATAGACTGGTGGTCAGTGTGGTTTCAGATTTCTAGTTTTGTTTAAGTAGTATTTTTGTCGCAGTATTAAAAAACATATGTTCTAAAAAATTTTAGAAGAAGAGGTGGATTGTGATGAATTGGTTGTTGATGTGAGGGATGATATGGGCAAGAAAGAAGTTAGTGATGAGATGTCATCCGATAGGGGAGAGAGGGGAAGGTAGCGCCGACTCCACCTAGCGTGGGTTAACGGGCAGAAAAATTATGATGGTTTAAATATCAGAAATAATATTATGTATTTATCAAAATTATTATTTATAAACTAATAGTAATGATAAGATAGGATAAGATGAGATAATTTATTGGTAAAGATGTCCAAATTTACATGTCAAAAGATCATAATTGTAATTATAATTATAAACAAAAAATATTACATGTACAAAAGAAAATTAGATACAAAATACAGGTTTATATGTACCATTATATACACGCTGGGATAAATTCCTCGACGGTATAAGGTGCAATGTCCAAAAAACAATGTTGTAATTTCTTTTTTACAATCAGTAATGAATTGATCGTCGTTAAAGCTTCCGGTTTAATGTAATGGGTAGGCATATTATTATTAATAAACGAATATTAATGTTATGGGTTAGCTATTGCGATAGAATTCGTGTTTCTAATATACATTTTATATTATTGGTTTAGACCTTTAAGTAAGTTACGTTTTGACGTCGGCAGCACCTATATGACTGTCAATTTTTTTAATTATGTATCAACTAAAGGTAGCCTTACATCATCCTCATAGCATTCTTAACTTGTGTCTGGACAACCAACATAGACTTTTAATGATGGTGGCTTTTACACAAGATACAGTTTCCAGGAAGATTTAATCGAGAAATGGACTCACCTCTCGTCCGTTGAGTGCAAAGGTGAGATTGGCGGGAGGCTGCGCGCGTGGGGAGGCGCAGGTGGCACGCAAGGTAGTCCCCACACCGTACCACGACCGGTCTGACACCAGCTTAGGGCCCCACTCCGGGGCCTCTGCAACACATTAAACTTGAGTACCTTTCTCCACAATAGTGGCCTTGGATTTGACTTGATTTAAAAATATCATTCGATTTTGTCTGTATTACATTAACTAAAACTACGTAAGTAAAAACGAAAAATGAGGCATCATCTGGGAAAGTTTACTCTATGGTAGCCTGTGGTAGTGATAACAACTTTTTCTTGCCATGCAGTTAATTTGGCTTGGCCAAAGCTTTGAATTCAAATTTAAGAATAAATAACCACAAAATAATCTGTGGCCACTAGTTTGATTGTGATTTGAATGTGCACAATTGTCTTTTTTAGACTTTTTTAGACTCTGTTTATCTAGAAACGTAAAAAAAATTACAAAATAATAGCGTTTATCCACCTCAATTCCCAGATACAAAAAAATAAACATGGACTCGGATGCAACACATTCTTTATATTTACATCATTTGTAATTATTTTTTTTCTTGTTTCTTGTAAAAATTTGGTCAGTTTTTATAAGTACACACAGTAAAACTTCTCGCAAAAGGTTGTTGTTGAAAGTTGTAACTATAAACGTAATTATGCTCAGTAAAATTATATGATATTCAAGTAGGTACTTTTAGCTTCTCTAGGGAACTTAATGTAATGCCATATCAAGTACATTATATGTGTAAACTTTTGGGAAGCCTGATCGTTTGAAACTCGATGAGCAAGACCGGTGCTCCGCCGCAATTAAATATTATGAAAATTACTTGTGAAGCATATATTTATGAAAGCCAAAAGTAAACTGTACTTACAAACATTTATTGTTGAGCTGGCAACTGGCAAAGCGACATACTAGGCATTAACATTCATCCTAATGTTATAGGCTTGTCCGAACTTTTTTTTTTATTTTACTACGGGGAAGCGTTTTCTTTTCATCTTATTTGGTTTCAAGTTACGATAAGACTGAAAGTGGAAACAAATTTCACCCGGAATCCTCAACTGTTGGAGGTACTGGTTACTTTTGATTGGTAATGCGGCCAGTTCTGTTTAAGGCACGTCTGTTTGTACATTGGGTGGGTAGGAGCCGATGGAAAAAGCAGAACTAAATTCATTTTTTTCGTGAGATTATGTACTTGATATGTTTTTGCGTCTGGTAAAGTAATACTTGTGGTGTCATTTTGAATTACCTATTTTTTAAGATGAAACAATAATCCATAATCTTTTAAGGGTTTCGTATCCATAGGGTGCCGACGGGAAGCTATTGCCAAGCCTATCCTGGCTAAGTGTCTGTCCTGCCTGCGATTTAAAATAGATATGCTTAAGTTTTCGTATATGTTGTATTATATCCTCTAGTCTGAAATTAGATATAAATTATTGTTGATTCAAATTATGAGACAACTGTCGCTGTCTCAAGTTCTCGGTATTGAATGCAATAGTTTCGACAACTTTCGGGTCTCAACCTACATTCCAACACATTGCCGCTAGGTACTAAAGTTAGACATAGTACATTCTCTATTCGGATTTGATATATCTGTATTGTACCCGTGACATGTTCTTAATAACGTAACGTAAGTGAATCGGTCTGGGCGAACCGTTGGCATATACGATTACAAGTATCTAGTTCAGTAAAATCATAGAATATTTACTTGTTTACCTTTAACGCCGAGATTAAAAGCTTTCACCCCCATATTAGCCATGTACGTACAGACAAAAAATAACTAGGTAGCATTTTACTTCCCTAAATGTTTGTGCTTGTGACAGCCAAGCGTTTCACCTTTAGCTCACTTGAAAAATTTGTAAGTATGTGGCCTAAAATAGAGCACGATTGTCTAAAAGGAACTTTTTAATTCGGGTCTTGAAGATTCCAAGATTGTATTGGAGCGGAAAAATGGACGATGGCAAGGAGGCATTTATTAAACTCGGTTTCTTCGTTTTAGCGTTATATGGTAGAAACAGATATAAAATTGTTTTTTTAGAATCATCATCCAGCACAGAAAATGACTCTTATTTCTACAATCGTAGTAGTTTCAAATCTATAATCCAGCATTAGTGCTTGATCTACGACAATGTTTTGAACTATTGTCCGATGTCGTAAATAACAAGTTATAACCCGCTTGACATATGAAATAGGGCCTCGAGATATACTATTTTGAATTCTGCAGTAGTTGCTCGACATGAACCAACCATTAATACTAGTAACGAATTGTACTTCTTACCCTCGTCTCTTTTCCGCACCAATACAATCCAGAGATCAAGACAGAGAAGTCCAGAGAGAACCGGTTCCATATTATCTTAATAAAAAAAATGTGAATCAAGTAGACGTCAGGACAAACGAGAAAGCATACTTTTTTAACAATTTACTAATGACTAGATTCAGGTATACTTAATTGTTATTACTACTAGATGACTTGTTACTAGATGAGTTAGCTATTTTTGTTTTCTATAATTATTTGTAGATTTTTTTAGACACGTAATATCATTGATTATTAAAATAGTACTAAAAGGCGGAAGGTTCAACTTGCTCTTGGGCTTTCTCACAGGAAGTTGCTAATCCGTGAAGAACCTACGATCACAATTATGGCTCAAATATTATAGCACCTCCATTTGAATGTTTATTTTTGAAGCATGCTTTAAACATAAGTTTTTGTAATAAAATATATAACATAAGTTAACGTTAGCGCTAAGTTTTGTTTGGACTTCGCGTTATTATAGGTGTATTGCACCAGTTCACTTTATCTATTGAAGCCTCACTATGTTTGAGCATAGAGTAATGTGTAATGGAAATTTCCAATTGAAAACTTAGATAGTCTCAATTGACCTACACACATTGTTTAACATTCATTATATTATATTATAACCTATGTTGAACCCTAGGTACCCTAGGTTGTATTCACAGCACATTATCATTATAATAAATATCTTCCGAGATTTTGTTAGCGATACATTCTGGGCTAAGCCGTCATGGAATTGCTGTATTCGTATATATAGTAGGGAAGGTTGGTGCATCAGCCGATCGAATCTTACCAACGAAGTTCAAAGGTGTGGACTGTATCTTGTGTGGAAGGTTGATGCATTCAGCAGATACCTCGCTACAAAACTTACCAACGACTTTTAATTGCGTAGATCGTATATTTAACAAGCCTTATAGCTGAGTTAGTAGAAGCTGTGCCTTCTACGCAGGCTGTGGATACGATTCCCACCCAGGACTAACATTTGTGTGATCAATAGGTATAGATGATTATTCTGTGTTTGGGTGTTTGTATTTCATAGGACGTATGTATTTACAAAAAGTATTTAAGTATTCTATCCGCAATCTTGTTCTCATATTACAAGCTATGCTTGTTTGGGGCTAGATAGCGCTGTGTAAAATTAATATTTATTGTGTGGAAGGTTGACGCATCAACAGATACCTCGCAATGTAACTTACCAACGACTTTAAAGGTGTAGACCGTATCTTGTAGGTTGACTCATCTGCAGATATTTCCCAACGAAACTCACCAATGTCTTTTAAAGGCGCAGAATATATCTCTGTGTGGAAGGTTGATGCATTCGCAGATACCACGTTACAAAACTCACCAACGACATTTAAAATCGCAGACCGTGTCTCTGTATGAAAGGTTGGTGCGTCCGCCGATATCTCACAACAAAACTCACCAACGACTTTTAAAGGCACAGACCATAATTATCTCTGTGTGGAAGGTATACGCTGATACCTCGCTACGAAACTCACCAACGACTTCTAAAGGCGCAGACCGTATCTCTGTGTGAAAGGTGGGTGCGTCCGCCGATATCTCACAACAAAACTCACCAACGACTTTTAAAGGCACAGACCATAATTATCTCTGTGTGTTAGGTATACGCTGATACCTCGCTACGAAACTCACCAACGACTTCTAAAGGCGCAGACCGTATCTCTGTGTGAAAGGTTGGTGCGTCCGCCGATATCTCACAACAAAACTCACCAACGACTTTTAAAGGCACAGACCATAATTATCCCTGTGTGGAAGGTATACGCTGATACCTTGCTACGAAACTCACCAACGACTTCTAAAGGCGCAGACCGTATCTCTGTGTGAAAGGTGGGTGCGTCCGCCGATATCTCACAACAAAACTCACCGACGACTTTTAAAGGCACAGACCATAATTATCTCTGTGTGGAAGGTATACGCTGATACCTTGCTACGAAACTCACCAACGACTTCTAAAGGCGCAGACCGTATCTCTGTGTGAAAGGTGGGTGCGTCCGCTGATACTTCGCAACGAAAGCGGCCCGCCATGGCCGGCGTCGCTTGCTGCAAGACCACTCGGTGAGCACCTGACCGGGAGATCTGTCGACAAATAAGTGGCCTTAGCCGAACATCCAACCCGAATAATAAATCTTATTTAAATTAATGCTTTAGATTACTATTAGAAAGCACGAGGAAACCGAAACAAACATAGATGCGCTTGGTAGTTATCGGAAATAGAAACGCTTTTTTTAAATTAAATTAAGGCTCTTGATCTCTAGTCTTGTCTAGATTTTGGCCATACCAAGAGGTGATAGATGCGGTGTAAGAATGAGCGAGCTAAGACAGAACGGACCAGCTCTCCCCCACACTGAAGGAGCACGGCAAAACCTTTTGGCGCCGACTTCCTATCAAAGTTTGGTCAAAATACGGAAGTCCATAAGTACGAAAAGGATTTACGTATTTTGGCAGTCTTTTACCACTAGTGTTGTGATCATTCAGCCGTAACTGCAAGCAAAAGCGAGCGATTTCTTTGCCCTGGGTAGACCGCTAGGACGTATAGATGACACCTACCCCAGAGATGAGGAGAAAGGCGCTTGATACGATTTAAAAACTTTGGTGCTATGACTCAAGAACATAGTATTAACTGAGAAGGTAAATACTTACCACTTATCAACAAATGTTCTTTACCACTATATTGCGAAAAAATTGGTAGTCGCCCCTGCAATAATATGTAGGTATACACAATTTCAATATAATTTTGTATACATATTGTATGTACATACGTTGTAGATGTGTTATTTATTTGATATATAAGCGTGTGATTTATCTGACTAAAATACAAAAGTAATGACACTAATATTTAGATGTGAATCTGAAAGTACTCGTAATGGCTTCATTTGGAAAATTATATAGTGTAAACATCTTATTGCAGGTGTCTGTGCCTATACTTAATTGTAGGTGACTTACATATCTTAGTTGTGTAAATCTTTCTTAGATATTAAATGTTTAAGCCAAAACCATATATACCTAGCATTGCGCTGATTAAAGCACATCTAACACGTAAATCAAAGTTTCAAAGATATTACTCGACGTATCTGTGTGTTATTTTGAAAGAACTGCAAAGAGTGGCGTGGAAGTATGCTATTAGAGCGAAATGTACGAATTGACAAGAAAGCGAGGCGGCGAAATGCTTTGTTTAGGCGTTCATGCGAAACATGATTGTCGGAATTTGTCATTACGGAAAATGAAAAACATTTTGACCTAAAAGCTTTTTCAAAATTAAATGAAGAAAATTAGTTGTATTTTTTTTTGTTTATATATAACCGTAGTGGTCACGGCTAGACTAGGGCCGTTCCACTTTAGCCCGGGGATTTCGTATAAGGTGACATAGGGGACTTAATATGGGACATGCAGCAGCTTCCAATACTACACATGTAGACCTTCTTTGTAATCTAAATATATGAAATAGCCAAGAACTGATGACAACTGACTGATTGACACACTGCCTAAACCAGAGATCCTAGACAATTTTCATTTTTAGAGTACCTTCCTTTTCTGGTATAGCCGTGCACTTAGAAAGGATTTTGGGAAATGTTCACGAGACGGTGGAACTAACTCCCTGGCGGTTGCTAGGTTTAGCATATAAGTATGGCTATGTCCTGTGGATATGGTGATGACGCCATACAAATAAAGCCGGAATGTTCTACTTGATAATTACTAGATGACAAGCCGAATATATGATAAGTAATATAAAATAGATCCTGTTGCGACGGGAACGACTCGGTTAAATGATACGGTAAGTTAACTTAAGTAATCATAGAGCAACACCAAAACTAGCACAAGGGCATTTAGTGCAGGCATTACCTACGATTTCTTGGTAAATATTTAATATCAAACCTACTCTAGACCCTCCTAAGCCCAGCATGAAATTGGATTCGTAGACCTACTTATTTCACAAGAGAATTGCCAAAATCAATTTCCTGTAAGTAAATATATTACATCGCCGTGGACCTGACTGACTGACTAACACACAGAGGTCCTAGAGACTTGAAATTTTAGGGCGATCGAATTTGGGGTGGAAATTGAGAATAAAATGTTGAATATCTCAATTACCACGCATGATTGGTACCTGAAAATTATTATGTAGTAAACGAACAAATTATAATACGTGTTCAAGATCACATATAGGATTAGAACAATATAGGACTAAGTAAAACCAACAAAATGTGTCTTTGTCATCACTCCTGCTACTTATAACTTTTTTTTTTAAGGAAAGAGTGATCAGGTGTCTCTTAGACTATCGTACTACATCGCCGGCCACATCAGCAATTTTCAGCAATCGTGTATCAAAAAATATGAACGCAAGATTTCATCACCAAAGTTTCATGCGCCCAATTATTAGATTTGTAGCTCTTACTGTAGCACCGAGATTTATCTATGTGTTTAAGACCTATTGTACATAGTACGAGCTTAACGTCCGGTGAGATTGTAATAGAACGATTTTATCTCAATCACATAAACAAAGTATGAAGTGGTAATGATAGGTAGATGTTCCAACTTACGTCAACTTCGATGCCTGGTAGAGGGAACACTCTTGTATGGGGCAGTTCCTTGGGGATATATCTGTAGAACTCCTCCCTTCCTCGGTACCACTTAATGCTGTACAGTGCTTCTTCGTTCTCCAGCTGCCAGCTGCATTCCAGGGTCACAGTCTCTCCGACCAGAACCGCGTTGGGTACGCTGATTTCTAAGTTATGGAGGCCACGGACACCTAGGGAGAAGAACGAGACTTAGCTTCATTTATTTAATTTAAGTAAGTATCTAGTCATTATCCAAGTCACAAGCATCATTATCATCATCACTATTATCATATATATATATATTATCAAAAAAAGTTATAATATTTAAAAATACCACCCATTCAGTCGCTAACAAAAAAAATACCTTATCAAAAGCTTAATGATTATTCAAGAGCGAGTCCAGGCTACATTTAATCTACTTAAGCATTAGTTTAAGACTTGGCTGATTTCTGAGATTTCGGAGTAAATGTAAAGTGATGGCCAGTCTCTAAAAATATTCAAATCTTGAAGGATGTGCTTCCGACTTTCGCCTTCCTTCTAAGCGACTTCCAATATGCGATTCGAAAATTGAATCAAACGTTTGGCAAATACCTATCAAACTTCCAAGGAAAGTCAGTTACTGAATAAAAGCTTTTCCGATCTTCTAAATCTCATTTAGACGAAGCTAGTTTCCGCAATCTAATAAAATCGGTCTCGGGGTATAAGCTGGTTACTAAGCTATATCCAATACGGCACATGTTTATTAACATTAAATCTATTAATTAAATTTTAATCGAGCTGAATTTTCTGATATAAATTGGATCTAGCCTGTAGGTGTTATGCTACATTTGATAGTTGGTTACTAGAGTTATTGATGTTGTTTGGTCGTAGCATGAAAATATGAATTTCCACGAATGTAAGCTTCAAAGTCAGCGTATTAGCCGATAGCCTGACCTATCTTCGATAGATAGTCTTAGCTAAATAACGGTCTAACTTGCTCGGACTCCAATCGTATATTAGGCAAGTACCTACCCTTTCAATAGCTTCCAACCAAGATATTAGATAGCAATATCCTTAAGTGGTATATTGCGATTTCAGTGGGCGGACTTCACACCATCTGGTTCGTAGCTTGCTTATTTATTGAAAAAGCCGAATTTCTACAGTTGATTAAATTTGCTTTGGTTTCTCCATGAAATTGGAAGATATAAACAGAGTTAACCGTGTTTGGTTTGTTAATATTACCAATGCATGAAAATGAGCTCAACATTTCGATTTTGAAGTGTCGATTTTAGGACATGATTTAGGTTAAGATTGAATGCGTGAAATACTTGCATAATGATCTCTAGTGCTTACGTTCTAGAGTTGACCAAAAAAAAGCGAAACTACATATTTATTTTTATCACTTTAACATGGTCTAAAGTAAAATACACGTAATTGACGTGCAGTGTTTTTACTCAAGCGTAAAAAAGTTTTTTTTTATAAATCGAAGGGGAAGCGCTTACTCTTTATGTCATCAGGTTTCAAGTTATGGTAAGGCTCAAGGTGGAAGGGCACTTCACTCGAAATCCTCAACATACTCTAAATGCCGGAAGACGCAACAATTCAGAATTGTTTTTATGGACTTGAAACCAGGTGAGATGAAGACCAATTACCTCTTAATGCCAGAACACGCAACAATTCAGATTTATCGTTATGGCGACAGACTTAGGTAAGATGATAATATGGACTTGAAACAAGGTGAGATAAAGATCAAGCGCCTCCCCATCGCCCAATAATAAGAATAACCTTAACCCACATAATAATAAACAATTCCACGTAAGACTTTGTGAGAGTAAAAAAATTACGAGGGGGTGCAAAGTGCAAAATACCCTTCTCTCCTCATGTCATTACGTCATTTTAATTCAAATAAAATCCCTGGATCACACTCAAATATGCTCGATATATGAAAACCTAGCACTTTTCCCTAAGGGATCTCAAACAAAACATTCTTTACGAGACTTCATTTTCCTTGACTCATATACCTAATCCATATAAAATACGCCCGTGTTTGCTGATCGTGTAACTTAAAAGCGAAAAGTTTCTCTTTCATCTGATAGCGGCCGGTGAAATTACAGGCACGTGAGGTTTAGCTCCTTTATGGTTTAAGTTGACGGGCGCAATGCAGTGCTGTGCAGGCTATGTTCTTTGTGTATGTGATCTACGCAGAAAAGCATTGTTATAGGCAAGAGATGCACTTAACATGAGGTGGTAGTCTACCTAATGTTAAGTCTTGCTTGTCTCATAGTTAAATAAAAAAAAACTGTTGGCAATGTTCGTTTACTCTCTGTTGGACTATGATCATTCTAATAATGTGAGAAATATAAAACCACGTGTTGACTATCATTATCTTTCTGTCCGTTATCCGTGCGTGTTGACTTTCATAGGTGCAAATATCCCGCGACTTGTACGAACAGCCACCCAATAGAATCACGAATTGCATGCCGGAAAGAACCGAAAAAAAACCCCGAAACATGTCTTAAATACGTAAATAAACAAGGTAGTGTCGTTTACTAAATATACTCACGCCTATTTACCAAAGAGGTAGGCAGACACTTCGAATTTGCACGTACTACGCTCTTCTGCCTCATTTACTCTCATCACGTTTTTCATACATGTTCGTCGGCTTAGTGTACTCCTGACCTGTACTTCTTACATCCCTAGTACTGAATAAAAGAGTCGTAGAGCCCCTTGTGAAAGGGTTTGTCCGGGGAAGTACTACCACTATACCTATTGCAGCCGCTAAGAAGCATTGCTGTGCAAGGATTTACAACTTTATGCCTCAAGTAGACGGGCGCAATACAGTGCCGTGTAGGATACGTTCTTTGTGGATATGACCTTCTCAGTAAGGCCTATAACAATAGGCAAGAGATGCACTTAACATCAGGTGGGCTACTTACTTTTTCCGTCACCTAGTTATATAAAAAAAGCAACTAACACAATCTTATTCCAATATTAGCGCAATTTTGATTTCAATCCAATTATATCAAATTGTTCTTCAAGAGTACGACAATTAGTCAATATCATTCAAGTATTGGACTGCGATTGATGTTGGATTGGAATTTTTATTGGGTTCAAGAGTGCCTAAGCCTGTCGTATAGAACAACTTCGATTTGATCAGAGGTCTTGCCCTCTCACTCAACTGTAACTGTTCCATACGTACCTACTCTACAATATATACTTGCTTCGTCCTCCATCCTCTCTATACGCCCAAGCCATTTTGCAATTCATCAATCTCCGTAAAATGTTTCTTTTTAACATGGGCTTACAAAAACTGGTACTACATTAATTATCCAGATAGATTGATCCACAGGGGCGTACTAATTAAAGTGTTGTACGCGATCTCCAGCAAATCGTTCACCACAGCCTGAGCCATTAGTTAGAGCCACCAGAAAAACAGCCTGCAGGTTTAATGACCAGCGTACGTATGACGATAGCCGCTCTCACCCCTCAAGGAGACAGGAAACGGGTAATGAACAGTTACTCACATTTATATATCCTTATTTCATTTCTAGGTATAGGTTACGAGTCGAGGAAAAACAACGTTTCATCATTTATTTTATCTACAGAATATAAAAACACCAGCAATGCTGTCAGTTTTATATTCTGTATGTATCATGGTACGCCTAGATCAAGTGTATTTATTATTTTAGCCACCTCTGTGGTAAAGCCACCGAAACGCGAAGCAGCGCCACCTCATGTGAAGTGTCATACTACTAAACCCATTGAAAAAAAAAGTGTTAACCAAATACTAGAACCTCATTTTAAACATAAGTAAATTAAATATTTATTACAGGACATTAATTTCACACAGCGCCATCTTGTCCCAAACTAAGCAATGCTTGTTATATGGGAACTAGATATACTTTATCTGAAGATAAAAAACTTTTTTCATTGTATGTTGCGTTTGGACTTCATCTCACCTGGTTTCAAGTTATGATAAGGCCGAAGGTGGAAGCGCACTTCATCCGGAATCCTCAACGGACTGTGGAACATACCGGAACACAACAATTTATAATTGCTGTGTTCACGGAGGACCGGCTTTCCTTGGAAAAGTAGCTCTAATACTACCATTTATAACGAAATATTCATGTTACGTATCACGTTACCAGCTTGATTTATTACACGAACATCACTCGGATAAAATGTTTATGAATTTAAGCATACAAATCACTTCAGCCGAGACTATAATATAAAAACATTTACAGCCCAAGCATAGAAACATGTTTCGAATCGAAGTAGTTAGTTTTCTTTTGCAGTAGGTATCTAGTTACACCACAGAACACATATTGTTCTGTGAGTTACACGAAATAGTTTTGGATGATCATCACGAGATGACGTGAGCAAAATCCTGGATATTCATTAGAAATCGATAAAATAATGTGTGATGGATTCGAATGGGGTGGATATAGTCTATCACTAGCCGTCCATAAATCATGCGGACACTTTGGCAAGATATCCCGGACTTCGTGCCATCGTGGGTTAAATACATTTTACAAGAGTTTGCACCGGAATAGTGACATTTTACCATTTTAAAGTCTCACTATTTTCAAACGAGTTTCACGATACATTTGTTCTAAATTCAGTGCCTCCAGTCAAAAACGGCATAACTCAAGTTGGACACTTTACAGGAGAGCCAACAAAACACACATTTAATGTTTTCTACTATTTTGCAATGAACATCTAAAATGATTGTGGATGGACAAGCATTTTCATGTTTTAAGAATTGTATTTATACATATTTTCTTAGTTTTACTTGAGTTTTATCCTAATTCATGAATTAATGACCAAATTTCATTATACTAGTCTGAAAGCACTTGTTAATAGTAGATTAGTAGCCAAGGGCTGTAAGGTATCAATTGCAGCCCGAGATATTATACAATATATAATTTATGAACTCGTCGTAAGTTTTCAAATATCTCTCTTTAGAAGTTTCAGGCAAAATATTGTTAATTGCTGGTTCAGCTTCCATTTTCATTGAATCGGGAGTACAGCTTATATCTTCATCACTTGAAGAACTCAGTTTTTTCCTAATTAGCACGTAATTATAAAAAAATCCCAAAGACAAACAATATTTAAAGTAAAAGTTTTCTATTCCCGCCTTTTTTTATTAAAAAGAATCAAGTAAAGAACTTTTTTTTTTTTTTCAAGAACGAAATTGAGCTTCGCCGTTCGTTATTTAAATTGATGACTATTATACTCACACGAAGACAAGTCTGAATAGCAAAGCGACCTCTTTGGTCATTGGGCTGAATGCATGATGTCTATTGCCAGTATGATGGTTAGATGTACGCGAACTTTTTGAAAGAAAGAAGTTTACTACTTACCGCCCTAGGGCTTTTCTAGCTACATTATTACCCTAGAGCGCTAATTAGTCACCTACAAGCCCCATTTGGAGGTAATAAGAACCTACTTACCGAACATGAGAGATGTAAAATACATTTTCACACCACCTGCTAGACAATACCCAATCACATATCATGCAATCTCAATAAAGCAAGGCATTATCTCAAAAAGGTAGGTTAAGTTGTGTGAAACTCCCTTGGATTCAAGAGTGATTGGAACGACTAATTCGTAACTCGTGGAAAACTCTAAACTTTAGTAAACGTAAAAAGCGTTTGTTCGAAAATTGAAATGAGCAGCATTTCCAAACTAAAACAATGAATGTGAAACAACTGACGGTGCTTAGTGCTGTGACTTATCGGTATTTCATTGAATTTATTTAAAATGTTCGTGCTAACAAAACATTTCGTGGAATGATAGTAATTCTACTCCAGAGTTTACTAAAACAGACGTTTTAGGGATTGTTAATAATCTACCACCGAAAAAATCAAAATGCAGATACTAAAAAGCCAAATTCTAATTCTTTTTGGGGAAAAAATGTTTTGCACTGACGTCCCATTCTGGGCTGTATTGTGCGTTGCCTGCTATCCTGAACCCAGCCAGCCCACTTCTTGAAGTAACGGAGAAGGGTCCTGGGATGCTGACAGCATTGCTAGAAAGTACTTGCTTGTTCTTACGCTTCTGCTGGGGAACTTACATTTGTCCCCAGCAATTGGGTTAGGTAGCTTTTGCAGACCAGATTTCACTCTGGCTTCCCTTGTGGCGGCGCAGTGAATGACCACGTGCTCCACCGTGTCTTCTTCTTGAAAACATCCGTGACATAAGCTACTGTCTGTGGCACCAGTCTTGACAAGATGGTGGTTAAGTTCACAATGTCCTGTGACAATGCTGACCATCGTGCGTAGATCTTCACGTCTTATTACTAACTACTAAAAAGTCTATGACTACTTTGTTTTTTTTTTTTGTGAAGAACAACAAAAGGAGTCGTGGTTGTGTCGGAATCTGTCCTATTTTTATTATTGACAATATTCATTTTTATTAAACATTTGATTTATATTACATCTATTACAAAAGAATGACCTACTTAATTTCTGAAACCCTGGCTTTTTGTTATTTTGCAGGTGTGAAAAGTAACGTATGCTTCTCTGGAATGGGCATCTTGAATCCCTCGCTTCACTCAGGACTCTACATTATTCTAGAGTTCGGTTCGAACCCAGGGGGAGAACAATTTTGTGCTCGGTTTGGTTGGTGGTAGGACTTTGCTTAAGGCTGCCTGGCTAGCTACCACCATCTTACCTAATTCTGTCGCTATAATAACAATTCTAGAATTGTTGTGTTCCGGCATTCAGAGGTAAGATAGCCAGTTCCTCAGTTTGTTGAGGATTTCGGGTGAAGTGCGCCTTCACCTTCGGCCTTATCTTAACTTGTTACCAGGTGAGATGAAGCCCTAGTGCTTCCCCGTCGTACATTAAAAAAAATAGTCCTTAGTTACGCTCCAAGTTCAATAAGACGCCCGTAACGTAAAACCTTGTTTCTATTTCTACCTAAATCCTTTATTAACTTATGTTTAAGAAAGGATTCAACGACATATAAAAATTTATTATGTACTAGCTTACCCCGCGCAGTTAATCTTGCCCAATTTTTTTTCAATATAATTTTTATACTAGAATTGTGAATAAACTCGTCGCAGTTTTAGAGAACACGCCTAGTAAAAAAAATGAAATAGCATTGACCAACTTCAATAGTATTTTTTTAACTAGGCGTGTTCTCAAAAACTGTAGAACATCATTTTGTTCTGTCATCAATAGTTTTCGCAGCGCACGCGATGTAAGTAGTTTAATCAGATTTTTTTCTTTACATTGGATTACATAATTAGAGTTTTGGTGTTCCTAGTTCAAGTGCTCACCCATTTAAAAAAAACACTTATAGGCCGTTGATTCAAATTACAATTAAAAAAAAACAACTGGTTTTCTCATTTTCATATTTTTTATTTAAGTAATGTATTTGAATTTAATTGAATGTTTGAAAAACCATTCAGCTAAGACCCCTCGCGCATGGTAAACTCTTTGTACGAAGAGTTCATAATTATAATTTTGCCTTATATTATGGTTAGTTTTTTTTCAGATCCCTGAAAGCAATGATTATCATAAATATTATCATATTTAACCGCCTCTGTGGTCTAGTGGTTCAAGCCACCGATTTTAGATCCAGAGGTCCCGGGTTCGATCCCCATGGGGAGTACAATATTGTGCTTGGTTTGGTTGGTGGTAGGACTTTGTTTAGTCCGCCTGGCTAGCTACCACCAACTTACCTAATTCTGTCGCCATAATAACAATTCTAAAATTGTTGTGTTCCGGCATTCAGAGGTGAGATAGCCAGTTCCTCAGTTTGTTGAGGATTCCGGGTGAAGTGCGCCTCCACCTTCGGCCTTATCTCAACTTGTTACCAGGTGAGATGAAGGCCAAGTGCTTACCCGTCGTACAATAAAAAAAAAAAAAAAAAGCTCGTTCGGCACATTTTTCATAATATAGCTTTGCTTGCTCATAATACGATCTGTGCAACTTTCAAGTCAATCCGTCAACATATTCAATGTTTGTACGTTGCGTGTAATGCGTAGTAATGCGACCCCGTACCTACTACAACGTGAAGATTAAAAAAAATATGATGAGGTATACTGTCGTTTACCATAAAGACTATTTACGCAAAGTTTCGTGTTCCGAATCCTTTCCAGTAAAAGTTGTATACAAGCGTTTTCACCCCTCAAAAGGGGGTGAGGGGAGAATGAGGTTACATGATCCTTGCCAATGATATCAGTAATAATTAAACAAAGTTTCATTTAAATCCATCGGTGTTTAAGAACAGACATACAGACAAATATTGATAAAAATGTTTAGGCTTGTCAGTCAGCAGCGATAATATATTTCTTGCTATTTAAATTTTCAAAATAATATTTATTTATTTATCTATCATTTTGACCCGATACAGTTTTTTTAAGTACTTATTATATGCACATCACTAGGTTATTTATTATAAAAGCGTACAGTTGATTTATTAACTTTATGGATATAAGCGAGTTTATTCATATTTCTAGTATTATAGTTGTGTTTATCACAATTTTTTCGATACAAGTATATGTTTTTACGCGCGCACATAATATTTTAATATATATAGTGGGTATAGTCAAATAGGAATTACCTTAAACTTGTCTCTTAAAAAACAGCGCGAATGGCCCTCTTCTGCTATACGAATACGGTGTTTATTTCTGCAGCACTTCCCCACAATATTATGCCATATAAATAAAGAAATATTGCAGGACATTAATTTCACACAACTCCATCTAGCCCCAAACTAACCATAGCTTGTAATATGGGAACTAGATTACGGATTGAATAGCTACTTATTTTTTTTTTGTTAATACATACTTATCATACAATACAACACCCAAACACCGAACAAATATCTATATTCATCACACAAATGTTTTTCCTGGGTGGGAATCGAACCCACAACCTACAGCGCAGAAGGCATAGTTACTACAAACTGAGCTATGAAGCTTGTCAAAAAAAATATGACGTAATACTGTGAAAGTAACTGAAGTAAACTAGTCTTGCAATAGCAACGTCTGTGAGAAGACGTATCTTTTTTACTGCATATCCTGCAGAATTAAGTATCTTCGCCATCTATCTATATGCGGGCCCCATTGAAATTTATTATCCAAGGTTAATCCCAAAAATACAGTGGTATTAACTAATTCTATGTTTTCCTCTTTAACTTTTACATGAGCTTCAACTTCAGTTACATTTGGTAAAATACATCGAATACATTTGGACTTTTTTACTAAGTTGTATGTTGTAGGGTTTTTAGAATTTTCGAAAATATAGGGTAAGGGGACAATATTTAAAGAAAAACACATTATAGAGTATCCTTTGAACTGTAACAGGTAGCAGGTTGCAATTTTCAGACTTGAAAAATAGGTGAAAAACACATTATTAAAAATAAAAGGGGGTTCCCTTAAAATAAACGTTTTTATAATTTGTTATTTTAGCTCTGTCGTAAAAACGGTAATACCTATCTATTTCAAACTTGATGTGAATATAGTGCTTACTTTAAAGGTATACCAATAATTGATAAAAACAGGCCAAGCGAGAGTCAGACCCGTGGCTTTAGAACTAACTGCAAATAACCTGTATTTTTTGCCTGAAAATGTGGGTCGTAACCTTCGGTGTGCGTTACAATAGCGGGAAAAGTTACGAGCAGTCGTAACAATGCCCTTGATGTAACTCAAAAATATTGGTAAAGTTTGATCTAGAGTTATGTTCTTTTGATTATGTTGTGCATCTTTTTCTTCTTATTCGTGTGGGTTGTTTTTGACAACCCTGATTATTTTACATTAAATTGTTATGCAACAAAACGCGTAGATTCTATACCACAATTTATGTCGCTTTTGACTTGTGGCACAGAATAGTAGCAATACAGGTATATTGCATTTTTATTGAGACACAACCAATCTACTTATGCTAAGAAAAAATAATAGCATTTGAATCTTTTGTAAATTAGGTAAACGTTTCGACGTGTTCAGAAGTAGGTACCTACCTATATACTTCTTTACAATATTTTTTTTCCAACAATAATATAAAAGGGGTTACGCAAAGATGCCGTTCACAAAGGCGGCATAGAAATGTTTGGAAGTTCTTATGATTATATTATTGTGCTGGTATTTATAATAAAAAATGTACTCGACCTCAAGCATAACATAAAAGGTATCCACTCTTACGACAAAGCGAGCATTTTTTTAAATTTAATTAATCAAAAACTATTTCTTCAAGCCAAGAGCAAAATAAAAGAAGATTGATGAGATTCAACCCTCTACAGCAGGAACCGAGCCAGTCTTCGTAGACCATAGCGTGGCCCTTTGTTTTGTTAAGCCTGAATTTAAACAAAGACTTTGATACAAACTAAACGAAAGAGCTCGCGAGATACTTTCAATAATGTACCTTACCTGCAAATCCTAGACTAGAGCTCAGAAAAGTAAAATATTTATGAACTTTATCTTCAAAGACCAACGTAATAATGTACGAGTTTATTATAGACTGAAAGTATCAAGGTTTCCTGAGAGTTTTAAAATGAAGTATCTACCTGTTACAAAACATTTTTAATAAATAATCATAATAATAATAAATTTTACAGGACATTTATTTTACAATGCGCCATTTAGCCTACTAAGTGTAGCTTGTAATATGGGAATAAGATAACGGATAGAATACTTAAATACTTTTTGTAAATACATACGTACTATGATACAACATAGAACTAACATCTATATTCATCACACACATGTTTGTCCTGGGTGTGAATCGAACCCACAGCCAACAGCCTAATAAAAGTGATTATTTATTAATATAAAAACAATATGTACATGTATATAATATGCTCTTATTTATGCCAGCGAATTAGCATAGCTATTCAGCGTGGCAATGCAGCCAGTGTCTTGGGCACGCTTCCGTCTGGTACTGGTCTGGAACAGTTGAGTTACCTATAGGCCGTTTGTAACGGTCCTTAGGTAATTCTTTGTTAATAGTTAGTTTAATTGTACTTTTTATTAAATAAATGAATTATATGTACAAGCGAATTCTCTGGCCTAAATAAGAGCCAGTCCTTGGGTCATGAAATCCTAACTGAATACTTGACATACAAATGTGAGTTTCTTTGTTTGTTACGCCTTTATGCCAAAACTACAAAACTAATTGAGTAGAAACTTTGTTAATGATTATGTTAATCTAGACCGGAAATGAGGCATTAGGCTATGCATCATGCCATTGAACAAATCAGTTCCCGTAGGATGGGAATGGGAAGTCTTCAACATCACCATATGTATGTACAACTGATTGTTTCTTTGATACACCTTCACAACAAAACTACTGAACGGATTAAGCTGAAACTTTGCACATTATGTTGCCTTAAACCGGGATTTTGTTCCATAAATTAGCTTCTGTGGACTGGGAATGGGATTTTGACATCCCATCAATTGTTTAAGTTGACATGGGTATAAGTGTAGGCACTTATGCTATAGGACAGAACAAAGGCCACTCTTTTTCACGCAGGCCGTTTGCCCGTGGCTAGTAGTGATATGAAATGAATTATATAATCTATTTGTAGATCACCCAGATCTTGATTTTTGTTTTAATTGTATATCTTGTCTGCACTGTGAAGCTTACAAACATTATTGTACTAAAAATTAAGAAATATTATGACGCGAGTAGTATACGCATTCACGCGTAGCAACCTAAATTATTTCTTTGTAACGCTTCCCACTGATACAAATTGTTAAAATGGAACCTTTCACTACAAAAGCGCCTCCCAACCCTCTGCTCGTAAATTCAAATTGTATACAAAGAGTAATTAAATCTCAATATTTCAATTCGATAAGAATGCGTGTCCCGATTTTGTTATACCAGTTGGTAGCTAAATGGTGATTTCTCAATGTTAACATGCCGATTAGGTAGTTAGGTAATCATAAATGTTATAAGATAGTTTTTTGTTTTTTTTTATTGTACGACAGGGAAGCGCTTGGCCATGATCTTACCTGATTACATGTTGAGATAAGGCCGAAGGTGGAGGCGCACTTCACCCGGAATCCTCAACAAACTGAGGAACTGGCTATCTTACCTCTAAATGCCGGAACACAACAATTTTAGAATCGTTATTATGGCGAGAGAATTAGGTAAGATGGTGGTAGTTAGCTAGGCGGACTTAAATAAAATCCTACCACCAACCAAACCAAGCACAATATTGCTCTCCTAGGGGATCGAACCCGGGACCTCTGTATCTGAAATCGGTGGTTTGAACCACTAGACCACAGAGGCGGTTAATAATAGTATAAGTCTATAGGTTTATGGTATACCTACATTTTAATGTTATTTAACTGTATACCTAAATGTTGATTAGATCTTCAAAAAATTAATCATCCCGAAGTTCTTGCCTTTCTCCTCGTGTTCGCTATTCCGAACAGGCGGCAGATTTGCCAAAATGGTCATAAAAAATGTTAATGAATAAATAAAATTGACTTTGACTTAACAAACAGGCACGTATTTAAAAAAAAATGTGATTGTCTTGAGATGAGAGATGAAAGAAAATGATCGAATTAAAGTGGGTGAAATAGTTTCTAGCTAGAACATAAGCATGACACAGTACAAGCTGAAAATAAATTCATAAGGAAAACAAGACATGCCTCAGTCAGCTCAGAGTTGCTTATTGATATATCTCGCAAGTTTAACCGCCTCTAGTTTTAGCGTCGGTCTAGTGGTTCAACTCAACAATTTCAGATCCAGAGGTCCCGGGTTAGACCCCCAGGGAGAGTACAATATTGTGCTTGGTTTGTTTGGTTGTAGGACTATGTTTAAGTCCACCTGCCTAGCTACCACCATCTTACCTAATTCTGTCGCCATAGCAACAATTCTAATATGGTTGTAGTCCTCAGTTTATTGAGAGTCCGGGTGAAGTGCGCTTCCACCTTCGGCCTTATCATAACACGAAAAATCAGGTGAGATGAAGGCCAAGCACATCCCCATCGTACAATTTAAATAAAAATTTAATGGTTTTCTGTATGATAAATATATTTAGTCACTCGCTCTGGGTGTATTTTAGTCTATGAGAATAGGCAATGTGTGGCTTTAATCCTCAGACCCTATTGAATATAATCAGTATCAAAGCCGACATGTTGAGAAAATCACTTAGTCGTAAATGGGTATGCCATCCCGAGTTACACGCCCGACACAATAAAAGCGTTTGCATTAATAAAGGATGCCTCGGTTGGGATGCCAAGTAGTGCTCCTATTACTTTGTTCCGGTTCGAAGAGCAGGAAAAGCGAAGCACTTATTTACATGGTTGGTGGTCACAGAATCAATCTGAGTATACGTATACTAGTGGTGCTTATTTACACCGAAAAAACGGCTATTTACATAGTCTTTTTTAAACGCGATTAGAACACATTATTTTGATTCGAAAAATCCATGTCCCAAGTTCCTGTCTGCCCGCGAACATGGTTTGTTTAACCCTTTCGAAACGTCGAGATAAATATAGGTAAAATACGTGAAAAATACCCAATTTTCAAATCAAAATTAATGTATTTACATTTATTCACCTATATTAATCCCGACTGTTTCTCAAGTCTTTTAAATATAGGAAATACGCGATAAATACCCGTTTAATTTTTTTTTGTGAACTGGCGGTCGCGGTTTAAGAATTGACTCCTCCAACTCATCCCGCGGATATTATCGTAAAAGCCCAATTAGGAGATCTTAACCGAAAAAGTGCTTATTGTTATGTATTATCTAACACGATATATAAACGATCACGTACCCCGTTGCCGAGCATGGTAATTGTGACAAAACCTTCCAATCTTGGAGTAGGCTCTGTCCAGCAGTGGACATGAATAGGCTGTTGAAGAAGAAGCTTCCATCTTTCAGTTTTTGGAGTCCCTTTTAAGCAGTAATATAGTAAAAAGTTATGCTTCTTGATATTTTTGTCAGAATCCATCTAGTTACGGATCACATTGCAAAAAATAGGAATACAAGGTCAATTTTTTTTAGTCAAATCTACCCAAAAGTTCAAGTATTCCTTTTTCGCAGTCGGTTAAAAGCAAAGACATGGTTTATTTCAATTGGTACCGAGTGGGACAGATTAGTAGTTTCCTGCTTGCAACTCACGCTGCTAATAGAGCGCAACATATCATTTAATTGAAGCGACACGTTGGAGACACGCATTAACTGATAGTTCATTGTGAAAACTATCTATTATCGCATATATTGCTTTGATGAACATAAATAATAAAATAAGTTCCTCAGTTTACTGAGAATTCTGGGTGAAGTGGGCTTCCACATTCGGCCTTATCATAACATGAACAATCTGGTGAGGTGAAGGCCAAGCACGTCACGGTCATACGATAAAATAAAAAACGTAGACACAGAATAATAATATTACGAACTCAAATTTATTTTTATAATTTCAGAAAAAAAAGATCTCCGCTTTCTGCGGCTTTGTAGAGGGTAGGAGCTGGGAGTCCTAGGCAGAGAAGACGTCAGGGTTTGTTTTCAAGACCTGCGGCTCCCTCCAAGGACGGAAAAGGTGGCTTCATTCTTTGTACTTAGTTTTCATCGTTTTGACAGTAGCTTACGTTGTTGTTATTATATGTCAACAGAGCGGAGCGCGGTTGCTGTGGAGCCCGGAGGCCACGCTTGCGCCCTGCCCGCCTGTCACTGCTCTTCTCAGCTGCTAGATTAGTTTATTTATATTTACTTTTATTTTTCTTATAATGCTAGCTAGTAAGAATAACCATGTGATGGCGTTTTGCACACAACCAACAAGTGCAATTCGTGATGATTCTGGGATCCAGGCTATCGTGTCTGTGCCGAACCTAGTTCAGTGCACTTTGTGTTCCCAGCCTCGCTTTTTTAAGGGACAGAGAGGCCTCAAAATTCATCAAACTAGAATTCACGCGAATCCCATTATACCGTCATCTGCTCCGGTCGCAGACTCGGTAAATATTTCGATACAAAATTCCAATGTTATCACTAATCCTCAACCTTTTTGGAAAGTCAATAGTCAGTGCAAAATTAGCTCCCCAGTTTTAAAACGTATTCCTAGAGGTGCCCGTCTCTCTGTCGCCACAGCTCTCGGACAAGCCATCAAAAATGCAATATCTAAAAATAATAAAGAGGCTTGGGAACATCTTCTAATATTTCCGTATAGTGTACTACACGTAAATAAAGATTTAGATCCTAAAACATCATTAACTATTAGAATAAAGCAAAATTGTGTAAGGTACACTGCTCGCGATGAGCGCACACCTTTTTTGTGTAATGATCAGGACCCGATTAGAAATTCTAAATTAAAGCCATCCCCCGAGTCTGCTCTCTTCAAACTTGTAGAGAGTAAGATTAGCGATGGTGATATTAAGGGTGCCTCCCGTATACTTTTTTCTAGTGACACGATAGCTCCAAATTCCGTTGCAACCCTCATTTCTCTTGAAAGTAAACATCCGGCCCCGGGGCCAGATTTCCACCTCCCCGATGCACCTCAAGATAGTGATTGCGCTGTTGAGGCGACCAGTCAGGATGTACTCAGTGCCGTTATGTCCTTTCAGAGTGGCTCAGCCGCTGGCCTGGATGCTGTGTCTCCACAGTATCTAAAGGACCTGCTATCTGGTGGGTCTGGCCATGCGGGTGATGTCCTTCTTGAAGAACTGACGGCATTGATCAACCTCATGCTGTCGGGTCGAGTCAACAGCGAGATTACAGAAATCTTGTATGGTGCTAACCTTTGTGCTTTAAAAAAAAAGGATGGCGGGATAAGACCCATAGCCGTAGGCACCACCTATCGCCGCCTTGCAGCCAAAGTCTGCTGTCGCAAAAAAGCCGCGTATCTAGGCGACTATTTCCGACCCGTGCAGCTAGGCTTTGGTTCGCGAGGCGGTTGTGAGGCCGCGGTCCATTCTTTAAGAACATTTTTAGATCGAAATTACGGGGAGGTTATTCTAAAAGTAGATATCAAAAATGCTTTTAATTCGGTTGACAGAGGCACCTTGCTGAATCAAATCAAATCCAAAATTCCCGAAATTTATCCTTTTCTTTTTCAATGTTATGGTTCGCCATCTAAATTAATTTACAAGAACCAAACTATTTCGTCTGCAGTTGGCTGTCAGCAAGGTGACCCTCTAGGCCCGGCCATTTTTAGCCTTGCCATTCACCCAATTATTCAACGCCTGAAATCTAAATTGAATGTTTGGTATCTCGATGACGGAACCCTGGGTGGCGATGTGGACTCAGTATTTGGCGATCTAAAAATTATTATAGATGAATTTCGGCAGATTGGCTTAGAACTAAATTTTTCGAAATGTGAAATATACATTTCAGATACATGTTTGGATAGAAATTCAATTATTCAAAAGTTTGAGACTTTGGCTTCCAATATTACTGTTGTAGATAAGAGTTCACTCCACCTACTAGGTTCACCAATTCTTGATGAATCTTTTCCGGGTTTCGTCGACGACAAAATTCAAAATTTTATGAAGGTTTCGGACAGACTTTCAAAAATTAACTCACATATGGCTTTCACCATTATAAAATTTTGCCTTTTTGTCCCAAAATTTACTTATGCTTTACGATGTTGTCAACTGTGGAAACACAGTGAGCTGGTGGAAGGCTTAGACAACATAATAAAGAACACCCTTTCCACGGTTTTGAATATTGAGTTGGATGACAGAGCATGGTCGCAGGCCTCATTGCCTATTCGATTGGGCGGCTTAGGTATACGCAAAATTTCTAGTGTTGCTTTGCCAGCGTTCTTGTCTTCCGTCTATAGTACACATTCTTTGGTTGAGAAAATTCTAACACCATCAATTTCGGCTGTTCCAGGCAATATACTCCAAATTTCTTATCTTGACGAGGCTCGAAATGCTTGGCATAGTGCTTGCCCTAATACCGATCCCCCAAAACACCTTTCGGCACAACGGCAGTGGGACGGGCCTCTGTGCGAGTTGACACGGAATTATCTATTACATACGTGCTCAACCTCCACAGATCGTGCTCGTCTCTTAGCTGTTTCAAAATGGGTATCAGGTCTTTGGCTGCAAGCACATCCATCCTACAATACCGGTACACTTATGGATCCTGTAACTTTCCGTATTGCCACTTGTCTTCGGTTGGGTGCAAGATGCTGCGCCTCTCACCAGTGCCGGTGCGGTGCGGCCGTAGATCAATTTGGTTTTCACGGACTTTCGTGCGCAAGGTCTGCCGGCAGGATTTCGCGCCACGCTAGTCTTAATGACATTATCCGTCGAGCGTTTACCAGTGTCAATGTGCCAGCCGTTCTTGAACCGAATGGTCTGTTACGTGATGATGGTAAGCGGCCCGACGGTATGACTCTTGTCCCTTGGGAAATGGGTAGGCCTTTGGTGTGGGACGCTACCTGCGTCGACACCCTAGCGCCATCTCATCTGCCTGGGACATCAGTTAGGGCTGGTGCGGCGGCTGATTCGGCCGAGGATCACAAAAGGCGCAAATATAGTGGTCTCGACAGAGCTTACCTATTTGAGCCTTTTGGGGTGGAGACCTTGGGTCCGTGGGGAGCCGGTGCCCTCCGGGTTTTCAAAAATATTACGGGGCTTTTGATTGAGGCGACACGTGACCCAAGGGCTGGCTCTTATTTAGGCCAGCGAATTAGCATAGCTATTCAGCGTGGCAATGCAGCCAGTGTCTTGGGCACGCTTCCGTCTGGTACTGGTCTGGAACAGTTGAGTTACCTATAGGCCGTTTGTAACGGTCCTTAGGTAATCTGACTGATTCCTTTGTACTTAGTTAGTTTAATTTATTGAATAAATGTATACTTTCAAAACTAGAATAATATTAGTACGAAACGTATTTTTTTGGGATCAGTATTGGACTATGAGCCAAAACCAGCATACAAACGAACAAGCAAGTATTAAACTTGACTCTTATTGCTGATATAACCGCCTGTAAAAACACATGTCATGTTGTAGACGGATATTGATTGAATGACTGGTTAAGTGAGTCTTGTTAGAGCGTTACGAAGATTGTCCTACAATAATAAGCTTCTTCGAAATTTTATTTTCAGGGATGAATAGTTTGGTTATTTTTTACTAATGAACCCACGATGTACAAGGGTACAAGTTTACCAAATGACTTATCTTTTCTGATATCTTGATATTATCATTGTTTTTTTGGAAAATTGATTCATGCGTCACTTTGCAAAGATAAAATTCTTATTATTTAAAATACTTACTTACAGCACAAGACTCCGATCTTAGTGTATGTTCAACACAAATTAATGTATAAATGAATCAATAATATCTATGTCACTAATAAGTATAATGTGTATGTAACTATTTTTCTGTGCTAAATAAACTGTTCTATTCTGTTCTTAGTCTATTGAATTATTAACGCTTTTGAAAAACACTATTTAAAACGTATTTCGCTTCTACACGAGGCATCCTAAGAAAATACGTGTCGATTTGATTTTCAAAGGAATTTTACCTATAACAAAATATTATTCTGCTTTCATGTTTATATTGGTTAGAGACTAACGTTATATCGATAAAACTTCTCGAATCTTCCACGGCACGTAGCATGTGTGCTCATCATAAGCTTCATGAACTGTTCAAATGTGTTTTTGCCAAAATGAATTACTTCTGTTTACATTTTATCGAATTCTCTTGGGTTATTGTTTCAGACCAACTTTCCCGTATTATTTTAGGTAAAATTGAAATACATTAAAATAATCAGAGACCATTACAGATCTCGATACTAAAATAAATAACCATTGAATACAAATGAATACAAAAATTAACTCCCGTTTACATCCCATTAAACATTAACGAGGGTCAATAATGATAATTTAATTAATTTGCTGATGCAGAAGCATGCGCAAATACATTTGATATTACATACAGAGTCCGTTATTGCTGTTAATAATAATGACCACAGCAGACTCACTAATAAATCTGAGCTGAACACTGCATAGGTCAGAATATTAAACACTGTTGTACGTATATAACGTACAACAGCAAACGTTTCTGAATTTGTAATGATTTCCAACAGCATGGATATCGTTTCACAGACCTACAATGCAATTTGTAATATTCCAAATAAACACAATTTATTTCATAATTTTACATAAACAACCTGTGTTGTTTATATAAAATTACCTAGCTTCAACATTGAGATAATGTGAACTTAGTACTTAAGTTACGTTAAGATTTCTTAGGGCTATGTACAAGCAATATGGTTTTCGGTAAAATGTAGATCCAAAACACATAAAATAAGAGACATTCGCATTGTAAAGAGAGTTTATTCGAAAATCGACCATCGTAAGCAGAACAAAAAAAAGACAAAAATTTCAAAAGCGTTTGGTTTTTCTTTGGGAACTTTCTTCGTCTTTTCTATCCGAATTTTATTATTTCCACGCCCAAAAAAATAAATGTCGTACAGCGATACTTATTTAACTCCGAAGTTTATAGAATCAAACGTATTTGATTCAATAAATTCGCATATTAATAATCTACTACCGGAAAAAATCATATAAAAGAGCATACGACGATTTCAATCGATATCGGATTCCTTTTAGTTTAAAATATGCAGGTATTTGAGTTTTATTGTCTTTAGATGGTGTGAAAAGTAGAGTATTCACCTCTGGGATAAAGCCTGTCTTCGTTTGGGATGGCTTCAACCCCTCGCTTCATACTCAAGTCTCTACATAACTTAAGTTTAACCTCCGAAAGCCCTCGTCACTCTTAGGGTCCAATATATCAACCGTAATACATTGTTTTATCCCCTTGGTGCATAATCAATCACTAAATAACAAAACGCTACCAATCATAAGAAGTAACCGCCTCTTTAACCACCTCTGTGGTAGTACAATATTGTGCTCGGTTTGGTTGGTGGTAGGACTTTGTTAAAGTCCGCCTGGCTAGCTACCACCACCTTACCTAATTCTGTCGCCATAATAACAATTCTAAAATTGTTGTGTTCCGGCATTCAGACGTAAGATAGCCAGTTCCTCAGTTTGTTAAGGATTCCGGGTGAAGTGCGCCTCTACCTTCGGCCTTATCTTAACTTGTTACCAGGTGAGATGAAGACCAAGCGCTTTCCCGTCACAATAAAAAAATATTTTTAAGTATTATACTATATTATTATATTATATTATTCTCAATTTACCTAAAGTCTTGGTTCAGGTTCAGCCTATTAGAGATCGAACAAAATCAAAGAAAACATTACTTTAACAGTATTCACTTTCTCCCAAAAAAGAACTCGTTTGATTACAAATATTATTAGGTATAGAAATACTACAGAGGAAGTTGAATATTAGTAGATATTAAATATATTTTGCCATGAAAACGTTTCGATTGCCACTTATACGTTTTGTGAAGATGAAGCTATGTGGAATATTATACTGAAGAGTATCTACTGTATAAAATGATTCTTTAACTCATTGAAGCGTGGTGTTTCAGGTGCCTGCTCGAATTTCACGATTCATCTCGTGATCATGTTCAATTCCATTGAGCTGTGTGGGAAACTCAACTTTCTTATCTTTCCATTTGATTTTTCATTGCTTTGTTTTTTACATTGTTTTGGGTTACTCATTACTCGACCTATTGTAGCTTGTACATTTGTTCTCCATTTTCTATAAGAAATCTAATATTGTTATTGGGTAATTGATAGGTCTATAAAAGTGTAAACAAACGTCAAAGAAGCTTTTTTCTTCAAAGCGAACACTCCTTTTCTGAGAAAACCCGTATTTATTATTAAGGTAAACTTATTACGCGAAACAAAAATCCTAAAAAAATGATGGATTTTTTTTTTCCTTCATATAATTAGGATGTTGCTAGTTAATGTTACAAAAAAAAACCACAAACCCTCATAAACATGATTGGCTTAGCTTTAGGTGCAAATATGAGGAACTTGGCAAGCATTTGGCTGCAATACAGTGTCAGTTTTAGTTTTCCTAATAATATTTACACACAAAAGACAATTTGAAATGTTCAACGTAGTAATTTTGTTCAGAGCGTTGAATCTGATTCGGTTCCAGATAAAGTTCAAGCAACGTTGCAAAGGGTTGTACAATGTCTGATCACGAATGTGTTTGGCACGCATCCAATATGCCCATAAGTACTCAAACGGGAGGATGTACAAGTAAATGGACTTACCTATTCCCCAGAATACGATAGTGAAGAAAGCCACGATCACGCGGCTTCCTGTCGCTGGAGTCACCTCCATGCCACCTGATATCCCGGTCGGAAGCACACACACTTCGCTCCACTTAGCTGAGCTCACTTAACTGATAAAGTATACCGCTCCGAACACAAGATAACAGTGATTAGTTCGCCAGGTATACACACACATTTCACATAGTTTCTCACTACCTGAAAGAAAAAAACAGGTTTTGTAACATTTGATCGGCATCATCCTAAATCGACAAATCAAACACCTTGAGATGTTGCAATTTACTATCAAACATATAATTATCAAATAATGTCAAATCAATCAATATTGTTGAATAAAAGCTTGCCTGAGAGAAATTCATGGTTATTAATAATCATTTGTCTATATGCAAATGTGTCGTTCATTTTACCTTTATTTTCTGTAGAATGTTTGGGTTATTTTTAATTATAAACATTGAATTGTCAGTCAGACAAAAAATGCTATTATTGTATTGGAAGAACAAGCGCAGCGCGTTCTGACGGAAAAAGTTGTGTCCGCAATTCAAGTTTTTCTTCGGAAGTTGTTAGAGTTCTGGGTTGTTTTGATTATTTTCGTCTTGCCAAATACTAACTTAGTATTTATTATAAGAAACAGAACAAAATGTTTTTTTTAGAATATAATAAATTTAAAAGTTGATTCCTAGAAAACATATGTAGGTACCTAATTAAATCATACCCACGTTTACCATAGACTTAGCGCGTATCAAAAAGTACCGATACGTACAATTACCATAGGTAGAGAGTTTAAACTCTTCAAAAGATCCTACTTAATTTGAGCGATTGCGCTTTACTAATCTGGATATAATACGACAGCATAACAAGATACTATAAATCAAAAACATATTGATTGATAACAACATCTGTGTTGGTGTTTCAACTATCCAGCTAGCTAAGGAACGAGTAGGTATTCAAGAGACCATGATTGTTATCGATAGCTTTGAGAGTAAATACGCGCAAATTACTACACGCGATTCCAAGTTGATGTCGAAAATTGTTTTGGGAGTGGAAACAGCTGGCAACATGAAGGATCTGTCCGCAGCCATCACAGATCGCATCTGACCTATCTCGTTCGCCCTTTGTCCCTCAGTTTCCATTTTACATTTATTCGGCCGGCCCTTTCACAGCTCTTATCATATTGACACAGACAGAATTTAATCATTCCATTTATCCTGGCTGATTAAATATTTTGAGATCAATATTATTTTTATAATCAAACAATGTTTCATTGCTCAGCTGTGGGATATTACTTTGGATTTCATGAAGGTTTCGGGTCGTTTTGTTTTATTAGCATTGAGTATCTTAGTAGTACTCTTTGTTCGTTTCAAAATCAAAATTATACTAAAATTCCTTAATTTTAAAGGGTTAACAATAATAAATAAATATTACAGGACACTAATTTCACACAGCGCTATCTAGCCCCTAGAATAAGTACGTGCAGTGTTCATATTAAAGAGACATCTCTTTTTTTATAATATACGACGGGGAATCGCTTGGCCTTCATATCACCTTAAAGTTATGATAAGGTCGAAAGTGGAAGTGCACTTCAACCGGAATTCTCATTAGACTGAGGATCTTACCTATTAATGGCGACCTGCAGTATTATATTAATGTTTTTTTATTCAGGGTGTGTTGTCTATTAACAACACACAAAAAGTAAAAAAAAAACATATTATCGTTAAATCTGTTCTGGTCCCTTAAATTATCTTAATCAATGTTCCATTCACGTGATCATGATGGTCCCCTGTATGTTTAATCGTGTTTGTGATTTTGTGGTTCCCAGAATTTAGTCTTTGCTATTTGTTTCTGTGGTATGTTCCCGCGCGTCTTTGTATCCTTCTCATTAGGCCCAAGGAAAGATAGGTATCCTATTGAAAGCCCACTACACTCCCCTGCATGCGGGTAGATCACTGAACAAAAGAAAGCAACACAAAGAGCAATGGAACACATTTTGCTGAGCACGTAACACCGTTCCGTGCTCCATATTTTCTAACGAGATGATATGCCAACGCTTATTCTTCATGCTTGATATATGAATTTGTAGTAATGCATTTTGCTAGCATAAATCTGTTTTATTCTGTAGACCAAATATCAAATCTTTTAATTAAATGGAAGCTTTATTCCTCGGCGTTAGTAAATTTAGTATGAAAGTTTATAGGTGCAGGTAACCGTATATCTCAGCGTCTTGTAATATTATACGAGGCTTTTAAAAATGGTTTTAAGTGATAACCAAAGTACCGGGTTTCTTTCAGAGTTAAAAAAATACACAATGCCACGTAATAATGTTGTTTTTCTGAATACATCCAGTAGCATAAAATATTCAGTAGTGATGTTGTAATTAACTTATGTTTAAAAGTCAAGATTTTCAATTTAGTTAATTAGATTCTTCATTATTTCAGCCAGAATAATACAATACCTAATACTCTTTTTGTGTAACCACAATGTTTATTGATCTTCTTTAGTGTGTCAAATAAAACATATTCTATTGTATCCTTTATAAAAAATGTATTATATTTCGTGATGAATATCGCGCTACACCCAAAAAAATAATGAAACATTTTAGAGGTTAAACAAATAAGTAAATATGTATCCAATAATTATTGTACTGATTGTTATTAATTTCTGATAATTTAGGTATATCAAGACCAGCTACTGTCTCAATTTGTTCTCTATATACAATTGTCAGTACATCAGACAGAACTTCACTAAAATGTTATTCTAACATAAAAGGTTAAAGGTACGTACTCAAACGACGACGCTCACAATCACGTGCACATGTTGAGAATGTTATGTTGAGCCAAACATCAATCTTTATTTGAAACTTGTCTCGGCGTAAAACGAGTGTAATAAACAACGCTGTGAAAGACAAAGCACCCGACACCAAATGTCAATCGAATGAAATCGATAGCGAGTCGGCGGCTTCGAGATGGAGTGTGAAAAATTTTACAGTAAAAAGCACTTACAACCGGTTTTTAGATTGCTTCTGCAGCCAGCTTTGCCGTCCAAAAGGCTTTCATGCGAAATGAAGCTTTGTATCACAATTGCACATAAAGCGCTTGACTTCTGATAAAAGCTGAAGGTGGATTGCAAGCCACTAGATATTTAGATATCAAAAACGTAGCCCAAGCCCGCAAATTCATAAGAAAACCTAAGCTTGAAAAGCCTGATAACTAAGTGAATAGAAGTCACAAAAGCGGTCCTTAGACTCAATCTGTGGACATTGCGATAAGAGATATAGTAGAATCATAAAAGGAAAATCTTTGCGGAATTATCTGTAAGAAAAGAGAGTGCGCAAATCAAGTACCGAGTTCAGATTAGAAGCACCGTGGCATGTTATATAATAGAGCAAGCGCGATCATGTGTGAAATTATTGATGACAGCGACGAAATCGTGTGCCAAATAAGGAGAGGTGCTTATAAAATATCTAGTGCGAAGTTATTCGCTGTAAAGCTGTAAGACATGGCAGATACTTCAGCCAAATATGTCAAATGTTTTAACTTGTAAAAGGGTAAGGCGCGCTAATACACCTACATAAAATTTTATTCCAACACATTACTGCGTAACTTAGCAACTTACAAGAGTAGAATCTGGGTAGAATTGCTTCTATTTTCATAAACTTTAAAATTCAGAAATAACATTCAAGTTTATTGACTTTTAGATACAAGTTAAGTATAAATATTTACCAAATATTTTTTTTTTGTACTGCTTGGTATCAGAACAAGCAAGCAGTTGGTAACGCCCAATCAAGAATGTACTATCGCGAAAATACTAGAAAAATAGCAGTCCGTTAAATGAACAGTGATCATAGATACCTTGGTCTTTTCTCCCTTTATAAGGTGGTCATATAACTGGAGGAGGCCATTTGGCAGTAGCTCTACATTCTAGTTGTAGGTTCGATTCCCACCCAGAACAAACATTTATCTGATGAATATGAATATTTGTTCTGTGTTGTATCATAAGTATTTAGTAAAAAAAAATGTATAGACGTTATACATGACATTAATTTCACACAGCGCCATCTAAGGCCCAAAATAAGCAAAACTTGTTATATGGGAACTAGATTACGGTAATAATTCGTTTTTTTCTTAATAAGTACATACGTACTCGTACTTATCATACTATACATCACCCAAACAAAATTCATAATATTCTCCGTAATCTAGGATCCATATTACTAAGTTTGGGGCTAGGTTTATATTATATCAATCAATTATTATTATTTTATATATTATTCTGAGCACAAATAAAAATATTTTAAGTACTTTGGGCTCAAGAAAGGCACGCCTTTCTTGAGCTCAATTACCTCAATTAAACAATTAGCTCTCACTAGAGCTAAGATCAATTCTGACAAAGGACTACTCTTGTCTTTAATACAATTTTGCGCCATACCACCTAATTTGGAACAGAGCTAGGTATTACATTAATTATTATTATTTATATACGATTATAAACACAAATACAAGGATTTCAAGTACTTAATAGGTGATTGGGTACAAGAAAGGATGTGAGAGCCAAGATCAATTCAGAAAGATTAATACTTTCGTCTTTAATACAATTGTGCGCCATACCACCTAATGTGGATCAGGGCTGGGTATTCCATAAATAATTATTATTTATATATGATTAGGAGCACAAATACAAGGATTTTAAGTACTTTAGATTGGGCACAAAATAGGATGTGAGAGCTAAGATCAATTCTGAATCTCATGAGGAATAGGGCTGGAAAATTATGCCCTACTCCATAAATAATATTTGAAAGTATCTACGAGTAGGTATTTGGGACGCCTAATAACCAGTTATTTTGTTTCCATGTCTACGAAAGTCACATCATTTTTATTCACACCTGGATACCCATTAAAATAATAGCAGTCGGAATCATGATTTATTGTTGTTGTTGACAGCTACGATTGTGTAGGTAATTTATTTTCATGGTTTTATTCCAATTTCGAAATTAAACAAAAATAAGGTTCAACCCATGGCATAGAGCATCCTATTAGATGAGCGATAGCGCGACATCTCCTATCCCGCGGTTTGAAAATAGAGCTTACACATCAGAGCCAAAATATGGCTCAGTTATTGGTCTGTGGTTATTATAAAAATGTTTAGCCACAGAACAACTCATATCTTTCTCGGTTTAAAATTAAAAGTTTTTATTTCCATGAATTTATATTCATCTTCTTTCCTAAGCACGTCATTCATACAGCGTTTCGTTTTCGCACCAAATATCAGCTTTGCCCGCAGGGTGTAGATCACCTACTCCTAAAAGGCGCCCCGTAGCGAAACGGGCGGTGAGTGCCTGCTCAAGACATGTTGGTCTTGACGTGTTTTGTTTTGTGACTCATAATAACAAGATGCAACGCATTGGAAAGTGATACGCAGTGAAAATACTGGCGGCCAACATTTGCAATGTGTCATCGATACAAAATTAAATTGCAAATGAGCGCCAAAAAGCCCGACTAGACAGCTACAGTATACTACGAGTATATTTCTTTAAAGAGAGAGCACAAAATATCTTTGACAGTATATTTTGTGCTCTCTAATCAACCCACTAGATGATGAATATTTTTTCTAAAATAGGTTAATAAGCTGTTGTTGTTATTCACATTTTAATAACCAAAACAAACGTTACGATTATTTTATAAGTCAACTAGAAAACACCCGGAATTTTCCCGAAATCCTGTCTTATTGCACCCCTAAATCACGAAAGGAAACTACCCTAAAAAATCTAGAGGTAGATATATTGTATATCGATATAATATTGTATTTTTCTTTATTCATTTGTGCGGAACCCTTATTAATTATCTAAACTAAAAGTAGCCTAACGTTACTCTTCTTAACATCATCTATCTGCCAGTTAAAGTTCCGTTAAAATTGATCCAGCCGTTATGAAAATTACCCGGAAAAAACCGACAGAATAAATAAATATTTTTTTTTTTTTGTTAGAAGTAAGTACCGAATATACTTTCATATGGATTTAGTCAAATAAAACTTTTCGTTTAGATAAATTAAAACGTGGTTAACAATATTAAGTCAAAAAAAATTTAGACTTAATATTGTTAACCACGTTTTAATTTATCAAAGTCTAGTTATAAACGCCTGAAATGTCGTTTCCGTATCCCCGTGCAAATTTTCAAAAGCCTTTCTTATTGCACCCCCATACCACGAAAGGAAGCTACTCTAAAAAATCTAGTATATATTAGACAATATAACAGTTAAAAGGTACAATTAAACTAACTATGCAAGCTACAAGCAGTTGGTTTACAGAAGTCATGAAAAGATAAGAAATATAATTATAGATAATCTGAATAAATAGTTCCGACAGCTACCAACTAGATGATGATGCTAGAGATAATAACTTGTATCAAAATATCATCAATAAAAATTAGGGACACCAAAAACCAACACATTACCCTACTTCCACCTTGCTTCTTCATTCAAGGCTGTTCAAATTATTTAACGTGAGTAATAATTTCATAGTAGGTATCAATCAAAAGTCAATCATAATTATTGTGACAACTTGCATCAAACAGCGTATTTAATCTAATATTTACCATGTCCGGTTCCGCCGAAACTTCAATAGACACAACAAAACACTATCTTTTAAATTTCCGAAGATTTATTAAAAGTTTGCAAGGACACGTCTAGTTAATTAAATCCGACGCGGCATGTTTGTTGACTGAGTTTTGACAGGCGACGTAAATTTTGTATGAGAGGGTTGGTATAGCCGGCGGCGGCGGCAGCGGTAGCGTGGAGCGTAACGAACGGTCGCAAGCCCCCATAGCACTGGCAGCGGCGCGCGCGAAGGCCCGAAGTCCCGAAGCGCTGCCCTAACGTTCTCTCTCGCTCCTCTCTACGAACTCCGATTTCCGTAGAGGGCTAAGCCGAAGCTTTCCTAGATTGTGTGGCCTTAGTGAACATTAATTACACCTAACTTAGTCTGATTAAACCTTGAGGAATTATCCAGATTGACAAAATTAACTTTTAACTTAGATTTATGTAGCTGATTTCTCAAGGGAGGTAGGAATTAAGTAATTAGTTTCTATAAAACCAGTAAGTGCGACTTACTTATGATGGTATTTACATTTTTTTTCCTTAAGTTGGAGTAAACTATTGAATGAAGTGACTTAAATAATTTAATCAATACGGTCGGACTATACTGGATACATCAATATTTTTTTAACAATTACCTATACAAAATATGACGATCATAAGAATGAATTCAATTCTAATCTTATACATTTCGTTTTGTGGTAACGAAATGAAAGCCCCCTTGATACAGCAGAACACCCATTTCCATGTAGGTATAAATCGGGATTTTCACCTCTACCGAATGAGCGCTTTAATCCAGGATTTATTTATGTTATTCGTTTATTCATGCAAGTACCTACTTACTTTCCTGGTAATGTTTCAAATGTATCAATTCTGCAAACAAATAAACAGACGTTGTGATCTGTTATTGTATATTCACAGATGTGCTAGCAGAGCATCAATTTAGTTAGTGTGTTAGCTGAAACTGTGAAACTGAAAACTAAGGTCCTATTTACCTAATCCGAAATAGCTCCCTCATTTAAATAATACTTTATTTGTTTAGGAGCGTTGTTTTATAAAGAGCATAATGCAATTTAGGATTACGTTCTCTGTTCAAAGAATTTTTAAATGTAGATTAACGTGTAAAAGTGAAGTGAAGTCTGACCCAAATCAGACCCCCTAAGAAGTTGAAAAGTCGATAAAAGTTGTGTATGTGCTCATCATCTTTGAAGTTCTATTTACGAATAAATGATTGTTTTGTTTTAGTTTTAGTTTGTTTAATGAATGACCAACAAAATAAATTAACAATCATTTAAATATTTGTTTTAGAAAGTACGTCAAGGAAAAATATGAAAATTGGCTTCTGTAACAATTTAAAATATAATAGGTGAGGAGATTTTCGATTGAGTGAAAAGTGTGATAATAATTGTATATTATGTATGTCTCTGTTTATATCTACTATTGAGGTGATAGTAATGATTTTATTAGGTATATTATGTTTCTGTTAGAGTGAAAGTCTTGAAATTTTAAAATTTCTATTTAATTCGGTTGAAAATTGTGTATGGTATTTAAAAATTATGATTTTTTTTAGATAATTTTTTTGGAAGTTTGGTAGATTTTTTTTACCCTGTGGCTTGAAAGGGGGCAACACTCTTGTATTTTTTTATCATAAAAAAATGCCTCATGCCAAATTCCTCACGATGTGACCTTATCATCAATAAGTAAATTTACATATATGTCACTTCTTTCTAAAACAACGAGAAGTCTATTATAGCACGACTGGATTTAAAACCACAGCTACAGTATCGGAAGGCGTGCGGATCGTATAAAATATGCCTGTGTTGTATATTTTATTCATCCTCACCACGATATGATTGAGATATTTTGATTTAATAAATCAAGACTGCTACCCATGAACCACTAACAAATGACCCCAACTCAGAAGAATTGAATCATCCTATTTTTATTAAAATACGTGAAAGCGCTTGGCTTTTAATCTCATCGTGTCAAGATATGTTAAGGCCGAATGTGGAAGCGCACTTCACCCGAAATCCTCATCTATAAATGCCGAAATGTTAGGGCGACAGATTTAGGTAAAATGGTGGTAGATAGCCAGGCGGACTTGAAACAAGTCCTACAGACAAGCACAAATTTGTACTCTCCTGGGGATCGAACCCGGAGGATTCCAGAGGAATCTCTAGGTCTCATATCGGTATCTTCTAACCCAAAGAGGCGGTTGAATTACAATTATATGTAACATATTCAAATAACTATGTATAAGGGCTAAAATCATGATGATGATATTCTTTTGACAAATGGTAACGTTTTACCGTTTGGCAAACGACAACCTGAGACTGACCTGACCTAACCTATATAACATCCACACTGCGATAACCAATCAGTTTTACCTAAGAGTGTTTAATGTTTAGTTTACTATGTTAGACTTTACGAGCCGTTGCGATAAGCATCAGTATTTTACGTCAACAACTAAACACTAAAAGGCTCTGCGTGTGCTGCGCACAGATGTGAAACACTGTTGCGCTGAAGATACCATTATTTTCCAACATAAATTTCTGCACCCTTATTCTGTATGACCAATCATTTATTAACACGCATTACGATATGTCAATATGATGATTCCATGCATATATCGTAACGCGGGCGCGTAAAGACACGATGGTCATACAGAATAACGGTGTTGTTGTGTTTTACGAAATTCATGCACACAAAGTATCAGGATTTCTTTTTTCTCTATTTAAAATGTTTATCAGAGTATAATTAGAATTAGCGGGATGGGCCGTGAATGTATAAACTAGGAACCCTGGCGTTCATTATCACTGTGTAAATACTATCTTACATATGCCATGCAAGTATCTACAGCCATTCAGTTTTTTTTTTTATTTTACCGTAGCGAAGCACGGGTACTTTCAGCTAGTAAATTAGACAAATAAATTAATCAAACAATAAACATTTGTACATTAATATTTAGACATTTTACACAACGCCACCTAGCATCAAACTAAGCAAAACTTATCATCTTGTTGTTGCTTGTAATAAATGTTAGCCCTTATAACAAGCTTTGCTTAGTTTCTTTTAATTTGAGAATTCAAGTGTTGTTCCCGACAGTTTGGCGATGGTAAATCGGAGCAAAAATATTTTATTTGTTGATGAATATACATTCCATACTTCAATTAGACACTACAATATAATACAATATTCTTTATTGAACACCAAAAGTAAATAAAACATTATTTTTATGCTCGTGTTTTACCATACCTGTCTCCTTACTTGCTGCAGATTTGTTATTATGAATTAAAAATAAATAAGTAATGTTCAACAGTTTTAAAGAACACATCAATAGGTACATACAAAAAAATCCGCGCTACCATACGTTCAACTATTATAATTACGTCGTCACTATACCTACTTTTTATGTTAAAAAATAGTATTAAAGTCGGTAGAAACTACACCACGACAGAATTAGGAAAGACGGAGGCTAGCTACCTCCGTCTTTCCTAATTCCAGAAGGACTTAAACAAAGTCATACCACCAACCAAACCAAGCTCAATGTATCTCCCCCTGGGGATCAAACCCGGGAACTGGATCTGACACCGGTAGGTGAACCATTACCATGGAGGCGGTTGCACTATGTTTGAGCTATCGCTAGGCTCCTCATGCAATTCATGCATACCATACCTATAGTGAAGCTCTATGAGCAATTATGTTTCTTGGGTATCCGTTCATAGATGGACTGGAGCAGAGGGTTGACCCTGGCATACTCCTCTATGCTGGTGATATGATGGACGGAGGCTGTGTGACCAACGGTCACGTGGAGTTCATGGATAGAGGCGGCCCATGATAACTGGAGAGGCCTGTTTTTTTATTTACGTTGAGTCAGTCCTAGAGCTCGAGGCCAGTACAGTGTAGCGAGCCTTCCGAGAATTTCTTCCGATTCTTGCTCCGTTCAGCAGTAGGCTTATATGATCGAATAACCTTGGCGTAAGTGTAAGTGGGCGGGGTCAGAAAATTTATCAATAAGTTATTAGTATTACCATGTTTTTCGATCTAGTGTGTGTGCCCCCACAAACTAAAGCCGGTTTTCAGGGCTCAATCAAAAATTGTACCTGCATTTTTAAATCAACAGGTAAAAAAACAAATTAATAAGAAATCAAAACAAATTATCACTGCACAAGCGTTTAAGTAAACTTTCGTGTTCATTAAATAAATAGTTCAAAAAGCTTAGAAACTTCGCTGACTTCCCTTTCGCTCAGCACTTCCCGAAGTTAGATTACTTCGTTAATCATTAACAAGATAGCAAGATGAAAACTTTTGTATCATAAATTAATTACGAATACTGTAGGCATAACAAAATGTAACCCTCACTGGGCCATTGTTAGCACGTGTTGCAAAATGAGTTATTTTTTCCAACGCGCATTATTTATCGCTGTCCCAATCCCAATACAATTTTTCACTGGAAAACATAATATACAATGTAGCGGTGAGTTCACAAAAAAGCCACAGCCATGTAGAAAGCTTGCGCCCGTATTTGACTTACCGAATAACAAACGTTTGTTATGTATATTAGTTAACGGACTTGGCTAAGCTGGTTGTGGGAGGTTTAGTTGTTGCTATATAACATTTGATATATCATTTGTATTGTATTTTACGAAAGATGAGATGAAATGTCTTGAGGAAAAGTTATTCCTCAAGTAGGTATAGTTGAGACAAAATACTGGAACCAAGAGGAAAAACCCGTAGTTACACACGGTCGCACAAATTCGAGGTCCCTTTTCTTATGTCGTTACGAAGTTTGGTTTTTAAAAAGATATCTGAAGTTTATTGTATTATTCAAAAAACAAATATCATGAAATGTCAACAATTTATAAACAGATTGGTCTCATCTCAATTGACTCTATTTCCTACCAGGAATATAATAATATATTACATATAATAGTATGTCCTGTACATTCATTTCACACAGCGTCATCTAGCCCCAAACTATACTTTTCACAATGTAACTTACCAGATTACATTTTTCTTCTTAAGATTTTTTTCATAACAATAAAAATAATAGTAAATCAATTCTTCTTTTTTTATGAAATCTGTCCGCAAGCGTTAACATTAACATAACAACATAACATTTGTTAATTCACCAAGAAAATGACATCAATAAACACTTTTTAGTGACGGCCCCACACTAGGCTCTAGGCCCAATTCGTGTAGGTGCCAAGAACGATTCTCATTAATAGATATTTCCTTACACTAAGCTCTAGGCCCAAATCGTGGGTATCAAGAACGATTATCATTAACAGATATTTCCCTACACTAGGCTCTAAGCCCAAGTCGTGAGTACCATGAAAGATTATCATTAACAGATATTTCCTTACACTAAGCTCTAGGCCCAAATCGTGGGTACCAATTAATATTATCATGATCATATACTTAAAACGACCTATGAAGGTACATCGTTCAGTATGCAATTTTGACATCATTTTCAATTATATATTTATTTTTATTTTTAATTATTGGACACTTTTGCCCTACTTGTTAACGTCTCCTACTGAGCAGGTAATCCGCTTTCTGTACGAAAGCAAGGCCCTGAGTCGAGATTCATTTTTATTTGTCAGACAAAGCCTTACTGTTTGGATGGGTCCAACTCAGGCTCAAATTCCGGCGTTGCGGTAATTGGTCTGATAACTTATGCGGGCATTAATCACCTGCCTGACGGCGAAACAAACATTGAGCTACATGACATTTATCGTATAATAACGTATACTACCGCAAACAGAATTTACAATTTGTAAATACCTACTACTTACTACTTGGCAAATCTCTATATCTAAATTCGGGTTTTTATTGGGGCATTTTTTGTCGGACGAATATGTCAGGTTCTAGGAGTTAATATAACGTACTAACCTTACCAGATTTAAATGCATCATACTCCATTGTGTTTATTACCCTACCAACCTTACACATTAGAGTCGATAATAAACTTTGCACCAATGAGATCTGCAAATTACAGTAAGTGATGCACTTAATCTCTCATCAATTGGGTCCGATGGTTTAAAAATAGCTACATCAATACAGTATAACATCTTCAACATTCACAAATAAACTCCTAATCGAGCTGTGTATTTAATGAAGGTAAATCATCAATAATTATAAACGCTCGGGCTTTGGAAGAGCGTCGGAGCATGTTTTAAGCATGTTTATAATTTAGTTGGGTCTTGTGTTTATAATAAACTTGAGATTAATGGTCCGAGCGCGCTTACCGTGCCATAATATCCTTCATTCTCAGCGGATTATTATTACTAGCACTTGCCAGCTGGTTTACTCACGCCATGTTAGTATTTTATAATCTGTGCTCATGCTTAGAAAAGAAAATATCTAAATACCCTACATTTGGAACTTACCTACCTAGATTGTATTATAGAACTCCTTGTTTAATATTCCTTATTATTTCATGCTTTATTGTATAAAACTTAACAATTTTAAGTATAATGCCAAGGCATTTTGAAACTGCTAACCAACAAAGCAAAGCAATGAATAAACAAATATATAAGTATATAACCTATGTTAACATGTCCGTCGTAAGGAGAGTAAATAATTAAAAATAAATTAAAAATATTATGACTATTAAGTGAATGTTCACGAGTCCATTTAAAAACTGTCCTTAGAATAGTTCTTTTTAAAATTCAATCTTATTGGTTTTTACTTATACTTATCTCATTTTTATAATGTAGATACTCATAATTCGTAGTCTTTTTCTACTTTCAAAATAACGCACGGCCCTTCTATTAAAAAGTTGAACGATATTACACCCTCGTGAGTACCTAACCTACTGAGTACAGAACAGACTCACAAGTAGTTTCTCCATTCACAATAATATTTTTATATAACCACGCACACTTGTCCTTTTATTTGAGGCCGACCGCACATGTATGCCTTTCGTGTTTTATTGCTTTTCTTTCAGTTCTTTTTGACGGACATAAAAATTTGGACGTTACTACTTTCTTTGCATTATTCATACTATATCGGCTATTTTATATGGCGATCGATAAATCTGTGTTTGCTACAAATCGTGTATGATTTTTATGCTTTTGAATAATAAATAACTAGGAACGGTTCGTGTGTAAAAATTTCAACTTTCAATTTAAAAAACCGAATGTTTGACACTGGCCTTCAACTTTTTGAATCGTGAACGGGAAATGATGCAAACCAAAAGCGTTGTAATTAATTAAAAAGGGAATAACACGTAAAATACCCACAAACAATAAACTAATGTGTTATAATCCCTTCATCTCTAAAGGTAATATGAAAAAGACTACTTGTCCTTTATATTATAACGAAAATTTCTAGGTGCATTCTTTTAAAGAACATAATAGGTAGGTACCTAAGTACTACTCTACTTGCATTTGAACATCGTTTTGTATTTTACTAAATACCATTCTAAACAATGTAGACATAAGCTAAGTCACGGCGGTCGGTGGGTCGAAATATCAAAGTTGCAAGTCTGTTAAAATTTATATAGGGCGGCGACATCCGTAGCAGTCTAGTGGCCCCTGGTGGTGCGAATGGGACTTTCACAACTAATGTGTTATAAATGTATATACAGAATAAATATTTTCACTCTGTCTAGGTACAATATTTTGGCAAGGGAATATTGAACCCAGAAAGAATAAGAATATTTGTTTTGTATTGGAATATGCCGAAATATGTTAAATATGCCCTACGCCGGGTGAAGACATGTATGTATATCAAAATCTTTACAGTATAACAACATATTTAAATATAATTAATGTCTGCTTAGCTATAAGGTAGCGATATAACTCAAATTAGAAAGTAATATCTACCAATAGCTGAATTCAAGTTTTAAAAAAATAGTAGGAGTAGTAAATGCACCGTAAATCTGCAATACTATAACAATTCTTATGGATCAGAACAATTTTGTTCTGATCTTAAAATATTTAAATACTGCATTGATTTGTAGATAGATTTTATAATTAGATTATGATGTGAGCCAATATATGATTTTGATGATGAAAAGGCACAGATATCTTTTTGAGCTTTCAAATACATATATGTATATCAACATTATGATGCCACATTTTACGGATCCATACAATAATCTGTCATAAACAGGTGCGGGCATGTTCAAATGCGTCTTTTACGAGCGAGAACGATGTCACTTTATTATTATCCTTTAGGATCTGAAAGTTGAATTCCTAAAATGTTGCGTTTGCAAAAAGTTGAATTCGCAGCATGCATTCCTATAATGTTGAATTCATTTCCTGTAAAAAAGCAAATGTAAAACAAAAAGACTCCCCCATAATCTTTGCCATTTTTGTAAGATTAAGGATAAATGATATAAAAAATGATTATTAATTAAAGTATGATAACTATTTCAACGTTGATACCATCTGCTTCACAGTGCAAAGAGTCGATCCTCAGATCGAAAAGTATGACTCACTAAATCACACCATCTTGAGAAGTGTCGAGAACATTCGAGACGCGAGACTAGCTCTATCCACCTCTGTTCATAGATCTACTGGATCTCTGAACATAATAAAATTATACGGGGTAAAAATAAAACGTAAACGACCTACTTTTACAGCAGCTCGTAAAGGTAGGGATTTATTTAAGCCCAGTGAATTCATACCAACATTGTTCTTGCTTTTTTCACCTACATTCTACCAACATTGAAGTAAGCCGTATCAATATGGGATCAGTTGCCCGGTCCAAAATATTCATTAGGAACTTCAACTGATCCCGCGGGATAATTTGTTAGGTTTGAACGGCCTCAGTTGACTGAAGAGCCGATCTTGTCAAAGTCAAAGTCAAAATTTCTTTATTCATTGAGATTTTTTAGGATCATTTTGCAACGTCAATTCTACCGCCTGCTCGGAATCGCGACCAGCACACAAGGAGAAAGGCAAGAACCTCGGGCTGATTAATTTTTTGATGTTATATAAGTAAGTGACTTACTTGTAATATAAGTAAGTGACTTACTTATATTACATGGACTTATTGAATTTTAACTATAACGAAACAGAAAACACAATGAAACACTTACAGTGTTACACTAAAAGTAGCTCCATATAGAATAATTCAAATCAACAGATCGAGGCACCAAGTTAAAAAACAAATATGTGTACCTAATTCTTCTGACAGGTGTCTAGGCACAAGAGATCTACTAACTCGACGATATCATCATCAAATGGACAATCATAAAAAAACCAAGACTCCTGAAGATTTAGAAACAACATGACGTTTTCGGTTTTAAAGGACAAAAGCCCGAAGCCGAGTCCATTTGATTTCAAACCAATATTTACTTTAACAATCAAAATATATTTTTTATCATACATTGATGTACGTAACCAAGGGCTACAACAGTATTCATATCCATTAGGCTTTGGAAAACAAGAGCCATATACTAATACTTACAATGGATTACAGCCAGTTCGTGCCATATGCTCATTAGTGGACGGTTAATTGGCAATAACATTTCCAGCGTTTGCCCGCAGGTTTCAATTAAGGTCAGCTGACGAAGTTTTTTTACAGAAACATATTTTCCAATCAAAAGTCAATTTTATTCTAGGGATTACACAAAAAACTGTGTGTAAGAGCGGATATCGTATTCCAACCATAATTACGGACTGATTTAATTAGTGCTTCACTACGCTTTCCTAAGTACCTCTTCTTAATTTAATTACCAACTACCAAAATACGTGTACCTATAGTTTGTAATCTGACAATCCTTGGTATACCAACAGCTCCCTGAGTTATGCACTCAAATTGATTTAATTAACAAAAGAAGCACGATAAAATCATAGACAGTGTTTATTAATAGTGGAGTTGCTTGTTCCTTGTAAGCATCTTTCACGCCTTAATTACATGTGAAGTATGATGCATGCAGCTAGTGGCACCTGTGAGCGGGCGGGGCGGGGGCGGGGGCAGGGCGGAGATGGAAGCGGTTAGTTTATTTCGAGAGCATCCGGCGGCTTCCAGCTGTCCGCGTTAATATGACGACAGCCCCTCCTCGCCACCACTTCCAACCAATATTGGGAAATATCATTTAAGTGTCAGCTCTTCAACGCCAAAGAATCTTCGCCTCCATTCAAATCTTAGCTACTCCTTTTAAACGCTCTCTGAACGCTGCTCAAACGAAAACTTAAATTGTATTTTGTTCGAGAGCTCTCACAGAGATTCACAATTAAAACTGTGTCACGATACTCTGTTATCTAAGAACACGGTTCGTAAAGTAATAAATAAACTAATGATTTAATTTTACGAACTTGGTCTACGACTAAAACTACGTTAATATCTCTCTTGAGTACGCAACTTGCTAAGCACTACTGCTTGCACCGTCTCAAGTTAGGCCAAGTTTTAATGCCACAAAGCCTTCGCGCTTGATATTGATAAACGGTTCTAGAGAGTGTTCTAACAAATGTTATGGAGATAGTTCAAATATATCATAAAGTCACTTGATAACTCTAGATAGGACTATATATATAGGCTACCACCATCTTACCTAATTCTGTCGCCATAATAATAATTCTAAAAAAATGTTGTTATTGAAGTTCGTACAACACCACACGAAATCCAAAAAAGCAAACGCCGCTTTTGTCGAGGACTAATCATAAAGTCGCTTGATAACTCTACATGATTTTATTCGAAGAATTGTAACTGATACTGCTATTGAAGATCGTACAATACCACTCAAAATCTATAAAAAAAGACAAACGCCGCTTTAATTGAGTACTTAGGTATCACAAAGGCGCTTGATAACTCAACATGATTTTATTCGAAGATTTGTTAATTGATACTTCTATTGAAGATCGTACAATACCACTCAAAATCCATAAAAATAGACAAACGCCGCTTTAATCGATACCTTATGTATCACAAAGTCGCTTGATAACTCTACATGATTTTATTCGAAGACTTGTTAATTGCTACATCTATTGTACAACACCACTCGAAAAAAAAGATAACCGCCACATTAGTCGAGTACTTATCATAAAATCGCTTGACAACTTTACATGATTTTATTCAGACTTGTTAATTGTTACATATATTGAGGTGCGTACAAACACCACTCGAAATCCAAAAACAAACGCCGCATCTGTGTCGCTTCCTGTGATAATTGTATAAAATATTGATCGCGTTTATGTGTGGTGACGAGTTCGAAAAGAGGAAGCTAAAGTCAGCATATTACAGTTATTAATTCCATTGGCGTGCGCCACACCGGATGGGCCCGAGGCTAGTGCTAAATTTAACTAATGTTCAGCTTATTGCAAAATTGTAAAGGAAGTGACACACACTTGTCACATAACTTATACTTGTTCTTACCATTTTGAGAGTCTATTGATTTAGTTAGTTTTCATCTTATTTCGTTATATTCGTATTTTATATTCGTTTGGGTAAAAAACTTGTGTGTACCTACATTTTATGGTATTAGAGAAGAAAACAAAAGAACTTGTAATATGTCTCAAGTTAATTTACGATCATAACATGTCATTAATTAGGTACCTATACATGATGGGCACCTTTTTCATTTTTTTTATACCACTAGAAGTCGGAATAAGTAAGTAGCTCACCTGATGTTAAGTGCATCTCTTGACTTTAATAATGCCTTACTGTGTAGGTCACATCCACAAAGATCATAGGCACGGCACTGCTTTGCTCCCGTCAACTTGAGGCATGATGGTGTTTTGTCTCGCGTGCCCGTAATTTCACCGGTAACCCTTCAAACCGGAACACAGCAATGCTGCTTGGCGGCTGAAAAAGGTATGGAGGAAGTACTTCCCCGGACGAGCCCTTTTACAAGGGGCTCTGCTACTCTTAAATCTTACTCTTACCTTGCCGTAACACAGTTTTACTAAATTTTCACGGTATTTGTTTGGTGCTGCTTACTTTATGTTCTGTCTACTGTCATAGTCTGTCTATCTAATTATGCTTTCCGATTTTATATTTCAAATGTTTTGTTTAAAAATAATATTTCAGTTATAAAACGATATAATACCTACTCTATTCCAAATATTTGTAAATAGATGTGAAAATTATAATGAAAGAATTTCTAGCTAACAAACCTCTCAGTTCGATTCCCACACAGGACATACATTTATGTGATGAATAATGGTGTTTGTGTGGTGTATTGTATGTTATGTATGTATTTAAAAATGTATCTAGTATTCAATCCGTAATCTGTTCACATATTAAGAGCTTTGCAAAATTTGGAACTAGATGGCGCTATGTAAAATGAATGCCCTGTCCTGTCCTGTAGCTTGTTGTTCAGTTACTTTGAAGAAGTTATATCACTTATCATACATTTTTTTTAATTTCTATAAGCTAACATTGTACTGCGACAATGGATCTACACGAGTTTTTATTACAATTTTTAGTTGACGTCTGATAATCTCTAATATGTCACGTCACTATAAGAATATAAAGTTATGAGTAGCGTCTACCCGAACAAAACGTTTCGTACATCGTTTCGTGACGAGCTCACGAAATTCATGAATGATATCAAACTTTCTCGTAGGTTCAAATCCAATTTGTAAGAATTGTTATGGCAGCAGCCGTAACCATCTACTGGAAAAAGAATATGAGCTTTTTCTTTAGACCAACCCTCTAGGCTTGAAGTGAAAGGAATATCTCGATTTAACGTAAAATACCTACCGAATAAGGCTTCATGTGATATAAGACTTTGTAGGCGAATCGAAGTCGATCCCTTGGTGACGGCAGTATAACGGTTAAACCCTTGTATGTACCAACGAAAGTTATTGAAATTTTGGTTTACATACAAAAACGAGACCACTGCCCTTTCTAAGCCGTGCGGAGAAGATACCACCGGCCACCAAGCAACAATGCTGAGTTTCGGTTTGACATGTTTGGTTGCAAAATTACGAGCACGTGAAGCCTAACATGTGCCTCAAGTTGTCGGGCGCAATGCAGTGCCGCGTATGTCATGTTCTTTGAGGATTTGATTCAGTTTGACTTTGTTATGGCATGACTCGCATGTAACAGCAAATGGGCTTGCTTGTTACGTTTCCATGTTGTATTAAAAAACTTAGTGCTCGAAATGATCCTGTTTTCTGCACCTACACTGTAAAATAGTCAGAAAAACACCGCATCACATAACATTGGTAAGTCAAAAGATCATGTGGATATAGAATGTAAATGCGGAGAAACCTCGGGTGTGTATTGTACGCTACAAAACACATTCGGAGTCGTGTAGTTAGTTACACGCTCGAATCCGGTGAAGCCCAGGAAAGCCCAAGCCGCCAAATCTCCTGTATTCTCTATGTAAAATACGACATCAACATTGCCACAACTTTTGTTGTACGGTACAAATGTCATTCTGAAAAAAAACTATATTGTTGTTTGCAGCTTAGATTCTAGCAGGATCTAGGTACCAATTACTGAATCAAAAAAATCCACTTTATTAAAAAAATTTTTTTAAAGTCAATAATTAATCATTGGTTAGACTTGGTTTAAGTCCGCCTGGCTAGCTACTACCATCTTACGTAATTCTGTAATATTATAATATACTGACTATCTTACCTCTAAATTTCTAAATGTTATGGCGACAGACTTAGGTAAGATCGTGGTAACTAGCCAGACGGACTTAAAAAAAGTCCTACCACCAACCAAACAAATTACAACATTGTAGGTATATGGGTATCGAACCCGGGACCTCTGGATGTGACACCGGTAAACCACTGGACCACAGAAGCCGTTAAAAGTCCTAAAAATGGAAAATTCCATTGGTTCTTGACTGGAATTGAACCCATAACTTCGATCAGAAGGCGGGCCCATACCACCATACAGCCCTTAATATACATAAATATAATATTTTTTTTAAATTAAGTCATTATTTTTATTTCCCGTCTAGTAAATTCTGTTATTATTTTGTATTTAAAAACCTACTACATACCTTAACTTGAATTCCAAATAAATATCATAAATACCAGATATGAATACAAAAACATTTTGTCAACTATGAAGTACCTAGGTCTACATATTACTGCAGGCGCCTGTACCTTTCAAACTTCAAAGTAAATAAGCGATGTATTGCAAGGTGCTTACTTCCACATAGTGGAGTCATGATAGTTCAGTCTCCTGGTATCAAACAATGTTCCTGTTTAACTGGGGTACAAGTTTGTTAACAAGAGACGTCCTCAGTCTCTAACATTATCTGCTTTAATACACTTCGATAGGTAACGTAAGAAGGAATTCAAGTTCGCCCAACATGTAACAAATATACTTATCTTTAGCTCCAGAAAAGAAAACTATAATATCAAAAGTAAGTATGCAATAAAATAGAAACAGAAACCCTTGAAACTATTCTGTTGGCGCTGTAAAAATAGGTTTGTTGTGCATTAAACTTTTATTATAACCTACAGATTGAACAAGAAGCTGAAGTGGGATTGTAAGAGATCCCCAGATAACGTTCGAGTGCGTTCACTGATACTACTAAATATTTTATATAAATCTTACAGATAGACTAACATATCGAGTTACGTGAGTTTCTTTTTTTGGCCCCGTCCCACTTCTTCACACGGAAAAATAATTTTCCCGAGTGAAGAGGATAATAAAGGTAGATATATATATAGATAAGACGATGTTAAGATGTCTTAATTTTGATTCCACAAAGGGTATGAAACATGTAAAAATAGCAGGCATACAGAACACGTGATTGAAAACAGTGATATGTATACACATACCTACATGAAATACTTATATAATATATATTATATAAGTATTTCATGTAGGTACACTTTTTGTTAACGTGTTGAAGGAAGGTTACAAGGTATATAAGGTTTATCTGATAGTTAATTAAGTTGTTGAGGAATTAAAATCTAAAAATAAAAATGTTGACGTTATCTGTGTTACCGAACATAATATGTTAAAAAATGACACTGAAATCTTAAACGTACCTAATTTTACTCTAGCATCTCACTATTGCAGGGCAAACAGGGACGGGGGATCATGCATATTAGTAAATAATTCTCTCACTTTTGAAAATTTGCCTGAACTAAAAGGTATGAGTGAAGAAAATCTTATAGAGTACAGTGGCATCTACTTAAAGGAACACAAAATGATCATAATATGCCTATACAGACCACCTAAACACAAAAAGGAGACGGTAAAAAAATGTCTGACCTCACTTGCAAAGGTTTTACAAATATTTGGTCTTCAAAACAAAAAGATAGTTATATGCGGTGATTTCAATATTGACGTTCTTATTAATAATACTCGAGCTAAAGATTTTATAGAACTTGTTACTTCCTTTAATCTCAAAATTGCATTAAATAGACCAACACGCCTCGCAAGTAAAACTTGCATAGACAACTTTGTACACAATATCCACAAATCAACTTGTGAAATTATTGAATTCGGTCTTTCTGATCATACAGCACAATATTTCTCCTGCCGTGTAGCCAAATACTACCCGATAAAATATTGGTTCTATCAAAGACGTGATTATAAGAACGATAATATAACAAAATTCAAATCGTGTATAGAAAGCCTTAGTTTTAATGAAATTTATAACATTAGCGACCCAAACGTAGCTTTTACGACTTTTCACGACCTATTTAAACTGTTTTATGACCTCTGTTTTCCTGTTGTAAAGATAAAAAACTCAATTTACCAAAAGTCTAAGTGGATAAGTAAAGGTATCAAAAGATGTGCGAAGAGAAAAAGGCAAATGCTCTGGGAGGCTAGGAAAAATCGTAGTAAAGAAAATAGAGACGCATTTAAAAAATATGCTAATAGACTAAAACATATTTTAAAATTAACCCAGAAAGCCCAAAATAATTATACTATCGCTATGGCACCAAATAAGTCCAAGGCTGCATGGCAAATTATAAATAAAAATAAACATAACGTGCCTTTACAATATATTGATAGTATTATAGACGATGATATAACTTTAACTAAACCTCATGACATAGCCCAAGCATTTAATAATTTTTTTGTGAATCAAGTGAAGGATAATACCAGTTATAACACCACTCGAGACATAGTTTGGAGTCAATCTAATTCAATGTTTTTAAGCCCAACTACCCCATTTGAAATATTTTGTATTATCAACTCATTAAAAAATACCAAAAGTACTGGCTTTGATGACATTAACACAAAAGTTGTAAAATGTGTATCGTATCTAATTTCACCTGTATTAAGTTTTATTTGTAATTTATGTTTTGACAAAGGAAAATTCCCGGATAGACTCAAAATGACCGTAGTTAGACCTCTTTTTAAAAAAAACGATAGAACTAGTATGACCAACTACAGACCAATAGCATTAATACCCATTTTCTCTAAAATAATAGAAAAAACAATACATCAAAGCCTAAATTCATACTTAGAAAGCTATAAGATTCTCTGCGAAGAACAGGTAGGCTTTAGAAAGAACAAATCGATAGATATAGCAATTTTTAGATTAATGAAATTAATTTTATTGAGTCATGACATGAAGGTACCACTATGTGCTTTATTTATGGACCTTACTAAAGCGTTCGATTTCGTAAATCATTCAACATTGCTGATGAAACTAAATGCGTATGGTGTCAGAGGAAACCCCAATAGTTTGATTAAATCATACCTCGAAGACAGAACACAGATTACACAAATTAATAGTATCTGCTTAAATACTAGGAATCAAGTAACATATGCGTCTCAAACAGCCCCAATTACGTACGGAGTTCCACAAGGAAGTATTCTGGGTCCTCTTTTATTTCTAACTTATATAAACGATTTACCGAAAGCAGTTAACCATCCCATGGTACTTTTTGCTGATGACAGTACGGTGGTCATCACTGCTGATAACTATACTAATTTAGAAATCGAGACAAATAACACGTTAGTAAAAATTATTAATTGGCTAAATTCTAATAATCTATCTGCAAATCTTGACAAAACCAACATTATGACATTTTATTACAATCACAAAAACTTGACATTGAATATTAATTACGCAGGTAAGAAAATTGAGGAAGTAGCAAATATTAAGTTTCTAGGAATTCATATTGATAGCAAATTGACATGGAATGAACAAGCAGATGTTGTATGCGCAAAACTTAATAGATTTTCTTACGCTTTATACATGCTTTCCAAAATAGTAAAACGTGAGACTGTTCTATTGGCATATCACTCACATGTTACATCAACCCTTAGATATGGAGTGATATTCTGGGGAAATTGTTCAGAAAGAGAACGTATTTTCAAGATTCAAAAAAAGTGCCTAAGAGCAGTATGCAACCTACGGCAAACCGACTCATGTAAACCTTATTTCCGAAATTTGAATATATTGACTTTCCCTTGCTTATATATATTTGAGATTGTTATGTTTGTTAGAAAAAACAAAAAAATATTTGAGACATTTAGCAGTAAGAGACTGTGTAATAATAAAATAAGAGCAATAACCCATAAAAGTGCCCTGTTATCGAAAAGTGTATTAGGTGTGGCCCCACGTTTATATAATAAGGTTCCTGAAGAGATAAAACAGTCTGATAACATTAATATTTTTAAAAGAAAATTTCTAGATTTTTTGCATGAAAAACTTTATTATAGTATGAATGACTACCTGTCGAATCCATGATGTTGTTAAGTATGTGTTTTTGTAATAAATAATAATAAATGTAAAATAAACATAAATTTAAATAAAATTTGCATGCCGCCATGGTAGAAATAAGTTGAGACTAATTTAATAGATTTAAGAACTTGTAACACTTGTTTCGTGCAAATAAATAATTTGATTTGATTTGATTTGATTTAATTAAGGTGGAGGCATGATGTGCCTTCAATTTAATTATCGACAAGATACCTAAATAATAATAAAGATTATAATAATAGTTGTAATACATAATAATGATTTCAATGCAACAAATGGGAATTGAAGCCAAAACCATTTGCCGCCATACCTTATTCAATTTTAAAAAGATTCGTAAAAAAAACAAAAAAAATCGCCCAGACAATTCTGGCTTTTCAGGCAGGATTAAACTCGAAGGAGCCTTGCATTCTGAAGCATTTGAACGATAGAAGCCAAACATAACTGTTTCAGGCGCCATTGTGTCTAATATTAATTGAACAAAGCTTACAATTGTATTTAAGATGTCGAATAGAGCAGGAAAGTAATTAAGAGAGCAAGCCGCGCAAAGCTTCATAGCTCAAGTCAGTTTGTTCTGTGTTTGGGTGTTCAATCACATGGTAAGTATGTATTTACAAAAAAAAAGAGTTCTAGTTCCCATATTTCTGCTTTGTTGTACTTTGGGGCTTGTTGGCGCTGTGTGAAATAAATGTCCTGTAGTATATTTATTTACAAACATGTTTTCTCCAGCAAAAATAATATTTACATTGGGTAGAAGGTTCAATTTTTAAGTCATCAATTTCCTTTCTCCTAATCCAAAAAGGTAAGCCAAGGAGTAAATAAGAATTTCAATAATCTGACAAAGTGCTAGTCGGTTACGCACACACGATTTCGACCAACATTTCATGGGAAAAAATGCGGGTATTTTACTTTTGGTGTTAGTGCAGGTCCTACTTACGTTTGGCCAGTTTTTTCTAATTATTGTTATATCTTAAAGCAAGCACTATAATCACACACGTGATTACCGTTTTTACGATAATCATATTCATTTATTTATTACAATTTACATTTTCAAGCTTACAAATAAAAACCAGGTGAGATGAAGGCATTTTTTTAATTGTATGACGGGTAAGCACTTGGCTTACCCGCCGTACAATTAAAAAAAAAGCATTGATCGATCACGTTGGATTAAGAATAGAATAGAAAAGAACGTAATAGAAAAACATTTATTTACCCAAAATAGCACACAATATATAAAACGATAAAAAAAAACACAGTAAGTACACTTACATATACATCTCTTGAAAAAAAAACAAGAATATAATAAGGTAAAAGAACAAATAAAAACAATGTACTTAGACAATAAAATACAAAATAGGTGTGCGTGTGCTACAGTAGCAAATAGTCCACGGCTCAGCATAAATGCCCATTGCTGGTGAACATTGGACGCTGTTTTTCAGCCGAGACCATTCCGGTCCCTAGACCCTGTGAGAAAAGATATAATTAAATATTAAAATAATGTTTCGCTTGGTTCAAACAGATAGGTAGGTAGTCATTATACATACACACATATACATAACAACATAACAAACAAATAAAAATAAAATATATTTTTAATGATTAAAAAAAAATTGGGTTGTTTTTAAATCAGTCAGGAACTAAGTCCAAAACTGTGTTGTAGGTTCTGCTTTCCTTCTACCTACATAAAATAGCCTTAAAAATATTAAATTCAAAGATGATCAGCATTTGTAGAAAAAAATCTGACATATTTTTATATATTCTTATTTGTAAGGTTATACGGCGTAATGACACATATTATCTAACAATTTGCAACCGGCTACTTAAAACGGTCAAACTTCTTCTTATTATAGACAAACAGGCGGACAACGTAGGCTAGTATATTTTGATTGTACGACGGATCTAATCTGGTTTTAAGTTGTCAATAAACAAATAAAATTCATTTATTTCGAGCATAAAACTCATCAAACACACAAAATTAACTTAAAAACTAAAACAATTGCTGGGCAGGTGTCGCTCGCAACATCGCCTTGCATAAGGGCAGTCCATTACTCTACCATCATCCTCAGGACTGTGTTATGATAGGCCGAAGGTAGAAATGCATTTAGCCTGGACTGAGGAAAGCTGTCACACCTCTAAATGCCATAACACAGCAATGGGTCTGATCTGATATACCGGTAAGAGAATCACTAGACCACAGAGGTTATTAAATGTAAAAAGTCCGGTTGGCTTTTAGGGTAAGGAACCGAAATAAAAAGGAAGTGTACCTGTATCAAACAAAATGCGGTTCTTTTGTTATTTTGAGCAGGCTTAATATCATTATAATTCTCTAGTGGAATCTCATTGGTACATCTCAGTCCCCAACAGAATAATGGTGTAATTTTGTAGACATCACGATATCAGTGATTTAAGCTTACAAAATGTTATTTCAAGTATACCTGTTAAAAATCGAGTAAATTGATTGATTTCATGGATTTCTGTTTTATACGCGGTAACCTAATTATGTTTCTAAAATAAAAGTAGCTTGTTACTTCTTACCACATCAGCTATCTGCCAGTGACGTCCCGTCAAAATCGGTTCGGCTGTTTTGGAGATTAGCCAGAACAAACAGACCGACACTTTTTTGTTGTTGTTGTTATAACTACCGTATGCATTGAAAAAAAAGCTGGTTTTTGACATAATCTTTACAAAGAGACACAATTTTATTTATAAAGATATAGATATATCTATAGATTATTAATTAGCCACGGTTCCTTACTACGCAAAACTTTAAATAATCCCGAAAGACTTCATTATTTCTTTGAGTCGTGGTGTCGCCGGTACTAATACAAAAATGATACCTCCATCTTTACTTGTTTAACATGTAAGCTGGTGGTCAATAACGCTTGACTATCACCAATAAAAAAAAACTCCGAAGGTTGGTACGGCGTGTGGCTCTCGATCTGGAAGGTCTGGGTTTGAATCCCGGGTTGAACACATTTATGTGATATTTGTAACCAGTTTAGTTAAGACATTGCAGGCCTTTATCACCTTACCTTCCAAAAGGTAAAATTATAATGTGCTTTGCAGGACGCATTGAGCTGCATTAGTGTTTAAGTCATGTCAAAGCCTATAGCGGTGTTTCGTAAAGTTCGTCACCAAAGCTGCTACGCAGTCCACACGAAAATAGAAAATACTCAAAAATATGAATCACACTTACACGGTACCTACGCGGTTGGTACTTTTACGTCAGGGGTTTAAACAAAAAACAGGGTGTGTCGTAAAGAAACACGATAGAGGTGAAACTCTTGTATGACAGGGAAACATTTAAAGTATCTCCCATTCTACCTGACACAGTGCCCCACCACTTTTTGTCACACAAAAAGGTTGCGGATCACAATTTCAAAACCGTCTCATCCACTCTACCTGGCCCAATGCCCTACCACTTTTCGTCACACAAAAAGATAGCGGATCATACTTTCAAAACCCGTCCATTCATAACCAGTTCAATACAGTGCCCCACCATTTTCTGTAACACAAAAAGGTTGCAGATCAGAATTTCAAAACCCTCTCATCCACTCTACCCGACACATTGCCCGACGACTTTTCGTCACACAAAAAGGTTGCGGATTAGAATTTCAAAACCCTCTCATCCACTGTACCTGACACAGTGCCCACCACTTTTTGTCACACAAAAAGGTTGCGGATCACAATTTCAAAACCCTCTCATCCACTCTAACCGACCCAATGCCCCACCACTTTTTATCACACAAAAATATTGCGGACCAGAATTTCAAAAGCCTGTCATAAAAAAAAACACTTCGAAAACCCAAAAATATGAATCACAGTCAGTTCCGCGGTACACTGTTGGTACGGTCACGGTACTACGGCAGGGGTTTAAGTTTGTATCTTTATGCGTCCCCCTGTCTTACGCAAGAGCCAGATAAATATCGAGTTTAGTAGCGGCATTTATCAGGCCGCGGCTACATTCAGCTTAATGAAAAAAGATGTGTATAATATACCTCAACGAAAATATGGCAGGATTTACGGTGCGCCACCCGCGTCGTGACAGAAATAGAAAATATCTGATAGAACTAGCTTGCACATAACATACATCATACGATGACAGCTACATGACTGGCCAAACAAACATTTCGCTTTGGACGACCGAGAGCGAGTGGCAATCATTTCACATTAAAGAGACGTTTCAAACGTGTCTAGATCAAAATACTTATTCTTGTGGCTTTACAGCAAGTACGCCTGTAAAGAATATCGAATACGTATTGGCGATCGGGAACTGCGAGTCGATTTGATAACGTAGTAAGTAGGTGAAAGCCTCCAGTGACTCGTACCTGACGAGTTTAACAAGTTATGATAGTGTATACCACTAGCAAGGTACGTTGTATGTGCTTCATAAAAAGGTTTGACTTTATTTACCATAAATACATATCATGGGGTATTTACTCACAAACAATTAAAAAATATATGTCGGTACAACTTAAGACACAGACCCAAGGTCTCGACCCCAAAGGCTCATACAGAGCTTTATCGAGACTATAATTATATGCGCCTTATAAAGCCTCGGCCGAATCAGCTGTATTAAGTTAGCAGTTAAAGATATAGCATATAGTAGGTCAATATATTTATCTTGCATATTCACTACATAATAATGTGACTACATAGTGCTGAAAAATATCAGTAAAAAAAATACGATCTGTTGGTTAAAAATTATCCAGCATTTTTTGCGCTAGCTTCCAATTCAAAGGGCCTATCGAATGTGGATTTTTACTATGTCCATTTGTGTTGTGTGTATGTCCATTTCGGATGATAGGAACTGCATTTAATTTGGAATATATCGAAAACTCTGGGCCCAATCAGGAGAGCCATACACCGGAAACTAAAAAAGTTGTATTGTAAAATAAAGTGGCCATGTTGAACTCATAAATCAAAAAAATAATTGTTATTCAACAATTATGAGTATTATATTTTTTGACGCGAGTACGCACTTACTTTACAGTCTCTGGGTAGCGTTACCTGACAGAAAAAAACATTCATTTTTACCGGCTTTCAAAAAAATGAGGAGGTTCTCAATTCATCGGCATCTTTTTTTTATGTATGTTCCCCGATTACTCGAAGACGGCTGGACCGACTTTACTTTTTTTTTATATTTGAAAGGGTACTTCACAGATGGTCCCATTGATACTAGGTCAGGATCTGATGATGGGATCCTGGTAAAATCGAGGGAACTCTTCAAATATTATAGGCACACTTGAAGTGATTTGGGTATTTTACCTCAAAAGTAAGGAAAAAACGGACCCCATATAGGATCACGCGTCTTTCTGTCTGTCCGTCCATCAAAATAATTGGAAAAAAAAACGTCATCCAGATAAACCTAATTGTATCAAATTCATCATTGAAGTCGGTTTTCTTTTTAGTTTTTAGAACGTAATTATTTTTGTGACATGTTAACAGAAATTGAGAGTATGATCTTTAATCAACTCGACATCGAGAATTGGGGCATAATTCGACTACTAGGTATGATTAGTCTAGATTACATTTTGAAACACGGGTTTTACACACGATAACGAATGAAGGCTTCAACGTGAAACGCAACGTCAAACGGGAAGACTTTATGCGCCGCAATCTCATCCGTGAATCACACTGACCCTGATGATGGTTCCCGGGAAGAACCGAAACAAAGTCGGTGCTTTCAGCAACTTTTGTATACGTGTATTACACACGCAAGTATTAAAAGTACATCTTTAGAGTTTGCGCAGGTAAATACACTACATACCTGCTCGCAAATACCTGAGGTTTCGTTTTAGCAATTAGGTTTCAGGTGTTTGATTTAAGCAATTTGGTATCTGAAAATAATAAGGCAGCAGTATTTGCGTGTGCTTAAATAATTAAAATGAAGACATAGATAGCTTACCTTTTCTAAGATGCAGGTTTAGGTGCAGAAAACATACAAAGATTTAATTCAGCTTAGTAGTTAATTAATAACTAATTGATACTAGAACTTGATACTCAGAGTCTGGCAAATATTTAGGTCCCATAATAATACGCGTTAAAGATTATAGATAGCCTGTCTAGTGTATCCTCCATCAAAGGAATCTGGAAAGCTATACCTATAGACTATACGGTTTAGCCATCAGGAATCGTAGTTGTTATTTTTTGGGATATATGGAGTTGATTGGTTTTTGTTATATTTATATTATTATGAAGATAATGTGAAGGAGGCTCAGGATCGCTTTTTGTGGCGTCGATTGGGGGAGGCCTATGTTCAGCAGAGGACGTGTGTGGGCTAATATGATGGTGATGATGATGATATTTTTTATGTTTTGATAGTACGACGGGGATGCGCATGTCTTTCATTTCACCTGGTTACAAGTTGAGATAAGGCCGAAAGTGGAGGCGCACTTAACCCGGAATCCTTAACTAACTGAGACACTAGTTATCTTACCTCTAAATACCGGAACTCAACATTTTTTTAAGAATTATTATTATGGCGACAGAATTAGGTAAGATTGTGGTAGCTAGACCAGCGGATCCAGGCGGACTCAAACAAAATCCTACCACCAACCAAATATCATGTGATATAGGTTTTTTTTCGTGTACCTGCATGATTAAATATTCAGTCTTGAACTAACTCTTAAAGAAGAGAAAGTCCCAGAGGTTACACAGTAAAGTAAAGGTTTATTTAATAAACGCTAGGCATGTAATAGGTCAGAAAGCTAGTTCTTTCATAGCTGTTCAGACTGTTGAGGATTCCGAGTGGAGTGCGCTTCCACCTTTGGACTTTTCGTAACTTAATGAGACCAGGTGAGACGATGGCCAAGCGCTTCTTCGTCGAATAATAACGTAAAAATAACGAACATAACCCCAAAACCAGCCGCCATGAGTATGTAGGTACGAGCTTAGGATAATGGTATTAGGATAGTATAAATACAGCTGATGCAACATGCCATACTAAACTTTTTGTATTTTTCTCATAGAACAAACGACTTCCACACGCAATAAAAGGGTGGAACAGGAAGAAACAAATCAAAGTGTTTTTTTCCTTCAGTGATTGATACTGAGGCATATGGGAGCGTAAAATCTCCCTAAATGGTCCTACATCTGTTTACTGGTTTTCTATTTTACTTTATCTTTGGTGCAATGCAGTTACATTTATTTTGAAGTTAACTTGGTATGCTAAGTAAACAAATAAGAAAAAACATTCTAACTTCGCTATCCTTTTGTTTTGTAAAGTCCTCAAACTTGGACGTTCCCGAGTTCCTCGCTAGATATTTTTCGCTTCCATTGTTGTGTAAGTACATCTTTCATTGTTTTTACTTCAAACAGTTTCATTTCAGTGTAGGTACATCAGATGACTGACTATATGCTTCAGCCCTGCAATGATGCTCACAGGGGCTACTCAATTGAGGCAAGTTTACTGACTTAGTAAAAAAGGTCACATTTATATGACGGTCTACTCTACCTGAAAATTGAGTGACCTCTTCCTGGGCTCGTTTGTAAGACACACAAGAGCGTAGTGTAACTATAGTAACCTTTATCTTCCCTTTGGAAACTAACCACGGATTCCATATTTCCGGTCCCCCTCACATCAAGGTTCTTTTCATTTGACATGGATTATTACGGCTTATTGCTATAAAAACGAGTTGTTTTTAAAAATATCATCGTCCAGAGCCTATTTAATTTCTCACATCCGACATAAAATAAGACATTCTCTTTTATCGTTGCCATCAAAATACAAACATTAAGCTATAAAGTTAAACATTTTTACATTGTAATTTAGCTCAATGGATTGGATTTATGATTGCTATCTGCGAGCACCCTCGCCTTTAATAATACTGTTGTCAGTTTTGAAAGAGACTAACTAGCTGTAGTAATGTTGTTACTGAGGCAGGCGGTTTCGGTGCGACAGCGGGTCTGCCAGACCCTCGAACGAAACAGTAAAATATTCCCGATTCTAATAAACAGATTCACTATGACAATGGTATCGTCGCCGAATGGCCACTACAGCTGCCTTTTGGTACTCTAGTGTCCCGATATCAGATATGTGTCCAGAGGTCCCGAGGTTCGATCCCCATGGGGAGTACAATATATTGTGCTTGGTTTGGTTGGTGGTAGGACTACAGTACTAGTAGATACTAGTAGACTAAGCTACTACCTTTTTACCTAATTCTGTCGCCATAATAACAATTCTAAAATTGTTGTATTCCGGCAGTAAAAAGTAACTTGTAGCAGCAACGCAAAGCTTGACAGTCCTTAGATAGTTGGCTATCATTCACTCAGCGCCCTCCTTCTGTTAACTAGAATTAAAAATTATCTTCTATTTAAATCAATCATACATACTTAATACATACTTTATGAAAATCTACGTATATAATAAAGTCGTATTTTGTTGCGACATCAAAACAAAAGCAATACGACAATCTAAACTCATATTACAACGGTGGCTGAAAACATTAACTTATGATCAAACAGAAGAAATCTTAAATGTTATGATTTAATTTCCCATTTACCTATTGTTAAATGTATATTATACATATTCGTTTTTATTTTTTTTATTTATCTATTTATTATTGATTATTAACATTATATATTAATTCATTATTTTAGGACCCGAGCATAAAAATGTACCCAAAATGTCGATAATAAGTTTTCCCGACACAGGCTTAGCCTAGTGGGAAAACTGACAGATATACTTATATAGCTTTAATATTTGCTGTCTGTTAAATATTTATTGTATTATAGTGTTAAAATGTTGTACCTAAGAACCTTTGTTTTCCTTGAATGTTCAATTTTATTTAACAGTAATAAACAATTTTTACTTTTAATACAACTCCACAAAAAAATTTTCAAAATATTTAAATGATCTTCACTTACACATAAATGAGCTGTTGGGCAAAACGCTGGACATGGGAACAGTAACAAAGATACTTCTTTTACGAAACAATAGGAAGCTGTCAATCAAAACGTATTGCCATTCAAACGAAAGTACACCTAAGAAGGTATTTTTATAAAGAATTGGTACCTACTATACCCTGATAGACATTATAAATCAAAATAAGTTTATTCAACAAAATTGCAGACGAACTTATTCAGCTAATAACCTATAGGTATAACTTTGCAGTTAACACATTCTAATAAGGTAATTTTCTTATGCAAATGCTCTAATTTAAAAGTTTTTATCTTCGCCGCGGCTTTCATGCAAAAATATGAAATAATTTGAAGAAGAACTTGATTTATTTTAGATAGGTACTTGCAACCCCGTAATAAAAACATGAGGTGTGTTTTTACCCGGACAACGAGATCGTTGGATTTTGCTAACGATACGGTTGAATGATCACAACATTTATGGTAGTACCTGTAACGGTCTATCTGGCTACCCTCATACCGAAGTCCGGAGCCAAACGGGTTGCTGTATTCCGTCCGTGCACGGGCGAGACAGTGCCTTCACAGTGGGGAAACTCGCTCCATCGTAGATCCATGTTCTGGCATTGAGCTTGAGAAACCTAGCGGTCAGAAGTCTGGGTTGGTAAAGTACCTCCTTTTTTATTGTACTACAGGGAAACGTTTGGCCTTCATCTCACCCTGTGTCAAGTTCCTATAAAGGTGAAAGCGCACTTTATCTGGTATCCTCAACAGACTGAGGAACTGGCTATCTTACCTCTGAATGCCTGAACACAACAATGTATAATTGTTGTTATGGTGACATACTTATGTAAGGTGCTGGTAACTGCCCAGCTGTACTTATGAACGACGTACTTATGAAAGTCCTACCACCAACCAAACCGTCGACACCGGTGAGAGAGCCACTAGTCCAAAGATGCTTCTTGACCGCAAGTGCCTTGTACTTTTTTCACAAAATGAGGGTGCATGGGACAAACGATGACATGGTAAGGGTTGTGGGTCGACACTAAACATGTCGGCATTGCGCAGTAACCTATTAAAGGTTTTACAGCAAAAGTTATGTATGGGCTAAGACGGGCTTCCTCTCTGTATGATCTAATTTTGTCTCAGTAGGAAGGCGGTAAAACGGCGTAATGGGCCTGAACAAAACGGCTCTGATTTATGTGGGGCGCGCCACCCAGTTCGTACTAACACGCAGAAAGTGGCAGACACCGTGAAAAGGGTTAAAATACATTGCTACCAATGTGCTCGGCTAAATAAAACAATTTTGCCTACTGCGTAAGCACGGTTATTATATTAGCATAGCGGATATTATGTCGATTGAACATTGAGATATTAATACTATTGTGAATAAGGACATGGAGGTCAGATATAAAGGCCGTGCCGTCCCAGTCGTACCTACAAAAAAAAAGTGTAAAATTTTTATAAACACAGTTTGAACAATCTAGCTAGATTTTAGACTCTAAAACCTCCGTAAAAAAATTTGAAATTTGGATATTTCAGTCACTTTAATAACAGCAATATCTTACCATGTTTAGGCATACTGATAGCAAACCTATTTTTTTCTCAGTGGAGAAAAATCATAATAATGACCTCACTACCACGTTTCACAATTCGCGTGTTTAATTTCGAGTCAACCATATTTTACAACATCATTAAAATCTTTTCATGCGACGTGAAAACAATTAATGATTCATTTATAAATCATTCAACAATTTTACGCGACACTGTACACGATATTTAATTTTCAGTTAATTGAAACATTAATTATGATAATAATTATTACAGCATATTATGGCAAAAACCTAGCAGGTAGCCGCCACTGTAGTCTAGTGGTTCAACCCAATGATTTCAGATCCAGAGGTCCTGGGTTCGACCCCAGGGGGAGCAATATTGTGCTTGGTTTGGTTGGTGGTAGCACAACCCGCGACGGGACTCGAACCCGCATCGTTATGATCAGCTCTCAAGCCAAGTATATGGCACAAAAAACGGAATTTGCGTCAGGACCCTCGTTGCTCAATTGGTTAGAGCATTTCCGCCTTCAGGAAAAGACCCGGGTTCATGTCCCGTCGCGGCTTGTGATTTTTGTGTCATTATAACATTTGTATACGTTACTTAATTCAGGTTGAACCCACCATTATTCTTTAAATACGTGTAAAAGGAGCAGCCTACTAATTCAGAATCCATAGAAAGCGTACTGAAAAATAAATTAAGTTGATATGACCAATATCCGTGTTTAGTCTAACTAAGATCTTGTTTCCATATGAGCTTACTAACATACCTGTTTAATTGAACCAACTTACATTTCAATGTACATACTATAATTGTTTTCAGTAACCATCATGATTATTTAATCCAAACAAGCCCAGCGGTAATTGTAAGCCTTTTATCTTGTTTACTTTTAACTGGTCTCTACGTTGCATTCACTATGTCACTTGTTCATATCGAACAACTGAGTTTGTTCCATTAGCCAATCATTTTGGTAATATCAAACAAGAAGGTAGGTTGTACTGAACAAATTTGATTCAAACACTATTATGTTGAGCTATTAGCTAATACACCTTATTTATTTCAAACAGCTATATAATTTGAACTAGCTATAATGTGTTATTAGATTTAAACAATTTGTGTAGGTACCCTAGCCATGTAACTTGTTCAATTTAACTATGAATGTATGTTAAACTAGCCATTTATCTTATAGGACCTCTGTTGTTTCTAGTGTACATAAATGATCTTTGTGCAATTAATTTGAACAGTGGTAAAATAATTACCTTTGCTGACGACACAGTACTTTTCTTTAGTGGGAGTAGTTGGGAGGAAGTTTTTCACGCTGCACAAGAGAGCACAACCACTGTCTTGTCATGGCTCAAGAATAACGCTTTGACACTCAATGTCTCCAAGTCAAATTATATAGCTTTTGCCCTCAGACGTAATCACCTTCCACCCCTAACTCTAGCACTCAGAGCCCACACCTGTTCTTTTCCGTCCACATGTACCTGCCTACCGCTACAACGAGTTGTAAGTACCAAATATCTCGGAATGACTTATGATCAAACGTTGACCTTTGAACCACACATAGATATGCTGGCAGGCCGGCTACGCAAACTTATTTACATATTTAAATCGATGAGACAAGTAGGAGATCGTAGCACTACTAAAATGATATACGTAGCACTCTGAAAGTCGATTATAGGCTACTGTATCACCTCATGGGGAGGAGCAGCCAAGACACACCTGTAGACCTAGAGAGAACCCAAAGAGCCATATTAAAGGTAAGCGCTGGTCTCCCTTATCGCTTCCTCACAAAGGAGTTTTACGCAAGTTGGGAAGTGCTGACTGTGAGGCAGTACTTTTTACTGCAAGTGGTTCTCACTCAGCACTCCTTGCTTTCCTATGATTCGAACTCGTTGAGAGATAGACGAAGAAAAGGAAAAGTTTGTCCAACTGAGTTATTCCGCACTAGTCTCTCTAGTAACTTCTTATGCTATCTAGGACCTTGCATTTATAACAAAGTGAACGCTTTCCTCAGTATTTACCCAATGTGCTCATATCAGTGTAAGAGGGCAACTACTTGTTGGCTTAAGACACTCACCTACCAGGAGACTGAGGATCTTATGGCTCCCATTTTATAATACCTATAAGTTGTGTTGACTAAGAAGTTTAGGTCTTTGTTATAAGACTCAAAAATACACACAAGTACACACTTTCCCACTTACACACACACACACATACACCATTACACCCTCTCACCCACCCCATACTCCATTACCTCACACACACCCCCTCACCTACACAAGTCTGAATGTACTTAAGTTAAAAAAAAAAGTACTTATATTTTATCTCATTTATTTTTTTATTTCTTCCTCAATCTTCTGCCTAATACATACTCATACGTGCCTACACTTATTCTAACCTGCCATCTTATAATCAGTTATTTGGCTTATAGGTTTTTGGTTACGGTCTTCTTTGAGTCCGTTGTGTGAGCAGACCTGGTGACCTGTAATACAGGTTTTTTACGAAAACCTATCTCAGGCACCAGTCCCTCACTAAACAGGTTCAATGTCACCTGAGCCTATTTTATATAATTTTTGCTATTACTATTAAGGATCTGTTTGTGTGAGAGACAATAAATAAATTATTATTATTAAATATTAAAAATGAATGGAAAAACATTAGAAGTGGATGAAATATCCTGTAAATTATCATTTACTGGATGAAATATCAAGTAAATGATCTTGTTTGAAACAACAATATGTTGCTCTAACTAAATAAAAACGTATGATTATTTCAACACACTTTTTTTTAATACCTATTAATAAGAGTACCTATCCTTAGTTTGTTATACTTTTTTACTTGTTTAATTTTATCAGAACGTACCTACGTTCATATCAACTATGACTCCTCATATATTAAAAAAAAACAACTTTATTCAGGTCGATAAGGATTACTTTATTGTATTTACTTTTGAACCTTTCACAAATATTGCATTCAAATGATGTTGGTGCTTTACACCAAGTGAATAAGTAATGTTTCCTCTGTTGAAAGTAGCCCTCGCAGCCATTATTGATGTGCTGTACTTAGCTTCATAACGCATTACCCAGCTATACGTGTATCATCTTCATCTGTGTAGCAAACCAACGCATACGCTCAAAATAACATGTACTTCAAGGCAAGTATACGTTTTCAGTAAATACATACATAAATAGTCACTGGCAACGATGATGAAAAAGTTCGCAAGGTTGCAGCTTTATACGTACATTGGTCCCATCAGATTCGCACTGATGACGGATGGTACCATCTAATGTGTTCCGCATTTGGTAGAATATGGAACAGGCGGAATCCGCGTAATCCATCGTTAAAGTATTATTGTTATTATATTTAATGTGTCTCACTAACATTATTGTCAAACACAATTAAAATAAAACGTAGCAAGTACACAATAAATAAACATTAGCTTAGATACCAAACAACGTCAAGCTTTCCGAGCAATCCTCTGAATGTTATCAGCGAAAATGGAGGCGAGTAAAATATCCCGCGTTCATAAGTATGGAGAAAAAAGGTTTTACGGCTCGTAAAACCAATTGATCCTAAAATTGCCCCTTGCTCGCGCTAATCCAAAGGGTTTTGTGTAACATATAAAGAAGGTTTTTAATCTCAAAACATATTGCAAAACTCAATTGCGAAAAATGGAAAGGAATAGGTGACATTCATGTTTTTGAGTGGCGCCATGATATTTATTAGCCGAGGAGAATAAATTACTTTTCATAATTGGATTCGCGGTGTCAATTTAGCGTTGATTTATATTGGTAGGGCATAAAAGGAAATTATGATGAAGTAATGATTTTATTTGGCTTAATAACAGGGTTTGCGTTACGATAGTTAGCCGCACGCGAAGCAGTGCGGGAAACGCTATTAGGGATAATTGCTCCCACAATCACACAAAGAGGCACAAATACCATTACAACTTACAATTCAACCTATTTACAGCTAGATGTTGACACGCGCAGTTAATTCTATAACATTTACCGCACGGGATGAGATTTCACGAAAGATAGGTAAAGTTCGCGAAATTAGATAAGAAAATGGACGATTTTCCCGAGTTTAATATCTTGGAGCAGGAACCCTCCTGCTCCAAGATATATTTAGATATACTTTAAAGGGGTTACCCTTTAAAATAGAACTTAGTTTACACGTTTCCTTATCTGAGTGCGAGGATGAGGACGCAGGTGGACGCGACTGGTTCTCCTTTAAATATTTAATGTGGCCGCGTAACAGCTTCTCGCTATTATCTGTGTTGTGTTTGTTTTATGTAACATGTCCACATATTATTGAGCAGCCTTTATTACCCATTCCAAACCATTCCAAATTCTTCCTCCTATTTTATATTAAACGTTTTTAAGATATTAATTTCACACAGCGCCATCTAGCCCCAATCAAAGCAGAGCTTTGTATTATGGGAACTTAATTACTGATACAGTACTAATGTTTTTTTTGTAAATACATAGTATCTTACTAATATATAAATAGAAAATAATATTCATAGCACAAATGTTTGTCCCGGGAGGGTATCGAACCCACAACCTACGGTGCAGAAGGCAGAGCTACTATCAACCTGAGCTGTGAAGATTATTAAAAACGGTCACTGCAAGCATATGCCTACAATTTATACATTAATAATAATGTCCATATAAGTACAAGTAGCAAAAGCTTGTAAGTAGCAAGTTGTTGTAAGTAAACAAATAGCGGCTTGGCAGCGTTATTTTACATTAATATTTTAGTTTTTAAAGTTTATCAAATCCAGTAGCAATCCACTGCTGGACATGAGCCAGATGTATAAGGACAAGATCTCCAATCTATCTATTAAGTGGAGTTTTTGTAAACCATTTAGTCTTGGTGGAGGATCACGTCACGTCAGTCACCATCTAGCCATTTTATGGTTAGTTTGAGTTAGTTTTGTAGTTCTGTGTATTGTAATAATTATATGTTTTATTAAAATTAATTACCTAAATATACAAATAATAATAATGTCGCTCATTCAAATTCATTGAATGAGTATCAACCCATACATATTTACCCAGACACAAAAAGACAAATCATCTAAGAACTCGTCAACGCTATATTGTAACATTTATCAGTATGTCTCTTAAAAATTTGTTTGTTACATGTCCCTTATAAATGTGTATTGCGGCTGTTGATGAGTGGTGGGTTCTACCTACGTAACTATTGCGTGCGCGTATGAGGGCTCAACTTCTGCAAGTACCTAGAGCTAGATCAACATTTAGCAGAAAGCTCCGTTTAGCCAGTTTTCCAGAACCCTTTGCGTAATAAATATTCTTGGATGTGGAGGTTGACTTTTTTAATATCACTGCCGCAGTTCACGGAAATGGCAATCAGTGTTTCAAATGGGAAAATAACATTATTTTTCCAGTAAGCTTAAAACATCTGTACACGGTAATATTTTTTTTAAATGTATCTAAAATAAATAGAAAATGGAATATGCACAAAAATGTGAACTTTTACAAGTATAAAGTTCAGGAAAATTCGCATCCGTAAAATGCAAATTGTTTCCTGCTTTGAATAATCTAGTTAAAATGTATTCGAAGCGCGCCTTTGTGAAAACAATAAACTTATAAAAAAATGGTTGGATTCCAATGGTTTCCCGGTTATTAATTTCAACGTGCATGTACTTTTTGTAATCAATAGCAATAAAATCAGATACAATACACAACAAATTCTAGATTTTGCATCTATGCAGGCTAAAAGTCATAATCATCTTCATAAGAAGCCCATTAATGACCACCGTTGGATAGATCCTTGTCCATAGGGTTTTGTCATAATCTTGTTTTGGCTGGCTGATTGGTGAAGTGGTAAAGGTGCTACAAAAGTAAAGCACAGAAGCCCTGCTGCCCTTTTTCTAGTGAGATCTTTTAGTCGACGTTTACGACATCCACGGGCTGAGATAGAAGGATCAATTCTTTAGTTGACTGCCATGGCAAGGTTAGGTATCTGCCAAAAAAATTACATAGTAGCTATTGTCTATAGTTTCGCCAGCATGAAGCTAAGAGAACAGAGAAAAAATGAAATTAAAAGTGGCCTATGTTATAGGTAGATCATTTACTCTCGCAGTACGCAAGAACTTCTCTAAAAGTGTCCAACCATACTCTAATTCAGCTAGAAAGCTAATTCAGCTAATTCAGGCGCTAAAACGCCTATTATTGTTTTACAATGCTTACAGAGATGCTCCAAAGGTCAGAGGTCTTTTTTTCATTTATAAGTCTAAATGGTTTAATAATATCGTAATTGTCTTTTTTAAACTTTCGCGATTAGAACACATAATTTTAATCTCGAATTAAAATTATGTGTTCTAATCGCGAAAGTATATAGTATAAGTATAAAGGTATTTATCGCGTATTTTACCTATATTTATCCCGACGTTACGGCAGACTCTGCCCGCGTCCACGGCTGGTGCAACCCTGCCGAAACGACGGGATAAATATAGGTAAAATACGCGATAAATACCCGTTTCTCAAATTAAAATTAAATATCGTAATTGTTAGCATATCTGAAATAAAATGGTTTATTACATGAATGGTACATTATTTTTCAGTATTGCCTCTGCCATAATATTTGAAGAGTTTAATGATTTGGTGGTAGAAATATGTATATCAGTAATAAACGTTTCAAAAGCTGTCGCAACATCAAAATTTCGGGATATATTGTGATTTTCTATTTTTAAATTAAATTCGTTAGTGTTGCTGCTTTTCCCTTTTTCAGTCTCACTATTAATAAGCTTTAATTTTATCTTTACTATTTACAATCTTTTTTCTCAAGAATTGGGATTCAGCGGCCACACAAAATTTCTTAAAGATTTTAGAATATTGTTTAACGTTATCATTAAACTCTTCACTAAAGTTGTACTGTTTTTCACCGTACATACAATTTTCTTCTACTTTTATGTATTCCCGCTGTTGCCCACTCACTAAATGTTGCATTATCAGAGACTGTGATCGTTTTGGATGTAAATATTGAGTTAAATATGTTGCTAAATTTAGTAAAAAATGTATTATATAAATAGTCAGGATAGTTGCCACTATATGAAACAGGAAATTTAGACATCAGTACTGATATAAATTTTTCCACTCTATCAGCTGTCAGTGGTACAAAAGTATTTTTTCTTTTCATACTAGTTTTACATTGTGTTTCGATTTTAATAATGTCTCCTAGATGGTCAGATTTCATTTTACTAATTATACTCTTCCATACAATGTTGGCATCTGTAAATATATCATCTAAGCATTTAGCTGAGGTTTCAGTTATTCTAGTAGGCTCCATAAAGTTATTAAATTTTTGCTATGTGCATGCGTCTTTAATCAAAAGATCAACATAAAAATCTCCACAAGCTATCAATAGTTTTTTTTTATTCCGACAATTTAAACAATATTTGTTCCATAACATTTTCAAAAATTGAATATTAGGCACTTATGATAATTCCTTTTCAACTGAATGATTAACAATGTCAGTCCAATATTTAAATTTAATTTGTTTGTTTAACAATATTATTGAGCCACCTCGGATGTGATTCACTCTGCAGAAAGAACTGCCAATCTGGTGATTACTGAAATTAAACATAAGCAGGAGCAAAGGGTAGTAGCTAATAGGGTAGTAGTTAGTTTGGAGTGGATATAGATCTCTGTGTCAGTTAAGAACATGGTAGAGTCAAAAACGAAATAAACTTGCAATGCTTCCGTAAAGCTATAACTTATATTAATTGTTTCCACGATAAAAACATTAAACGACCGGACAGCCCATGTAGATCAAAATACCCGTAATACCACGAACAAATTGCCTTGATTTACGAGGTGAACCACCCATGTCGCTTCGTCAGGAATAGAAACCAAGCGTTTTAACGGTTTTAAGAAAGTCTTCTTCACTTGGATCTTAAGTGAACTTGAGATTAATTACAAAAGCATTTTGCTTTGTTTTATCTTGTTACAAAGAATTTAGGTAAGTAGACTGTAGACAGTATTTTAAGTACTCACTGGATCAGGACGAAGTGTGGGGAGACTTCTCACTCGATGAACTGTAGGCATATTGGCGGTCGCGGGGAGTTGATAGATGGAGGTGGCTTAGGAAAATAATTTAGGTAAGTAGACAGTACACAGTATTTTAAGTACTCACTAGATCAGGACGAAGGGTGGGGAGACTTCCCACCTCGAGGAACTGACGGCATATTGGCGGTCGCGGGGAGTTGATAGATGGAGATGGCTTAGGAAAATAATTTAGGTAAGTAGGCTGAAGGCAGTATTTTAAGTACTCACTAGATCAGGACGAAGTGTGGGGAGAATTCTCATTCGATGAACTGGCGGCATATTGGCGGTCGCGGGGAGTTGATAGATGGAGGTGGCTTAGGTTGCGTTAGGTATTGATGGCGACGTTTGGGGAGGCATATGTTCATATTTCAGTATGTGACCTGAAATAATAATGATTATGACTACTCTAGTGGCTGTCCCATAACTAGCTGATAAATTTTAAACGCCCAAAACTTCATTTCCGCCCGCCCGCAAAAAAGACGTATACACTTTTGACCTCGAGACGAGGATAAGGTCTACGATAAAGTGAGCCTTCATTTGTCTTAAATATGGTTCTAGTCAAGACAAATATTTTATAATATGGGTAAGTTCTTCAGTTTTATCATAACTTGTAAATCAGGTGATGAATGCCAAGCATTTACTTTGTCTCTACGCTAAGATAAGCGTTTTATTTCAGTTGAAACATTGAATAGTCAATAGCCGTTCAGCAGGTACCTAGCATTATTGGTTGTTAAAATAACACCTTACACGACTTCTATAGAAATAGATCACATATGTTTGTTAACTTGAATTAAATTATTGTTCCATACCAATAGCTCCAACTTCCAAGAAGATCACTCATTCATGACAGATCAGCTGGCCTATTACGTAACTCTGTTTCATTTAGGTTACAATCGGTTTCAATCGATGAAGCAGGCATTGTAATTGAAACCGACTGAAACCCCAATGAAACAGAGTAACATTAGGCCAGCTGGAATCTACGTAATAATCATATAATATCTGTCATAATTACAAGATATCTTAACTTCAAACAATAAGAGTGCTACGTGTGCGCTGCGCTATTCGTTTTGTGTAATCATCTTAATACCTTTTGAATTATATCAATACTGACTTCGGCAAATAACAGATATAAAATATATATATATTACAGGGCATTAATTTCACAAAGCGCCATCTAGTCTCAGGGTAAGTAAAGCTCGTAATCCGTAATCTAGTTCCCATATTACAAGCTATGCTTAGTTTGGGGCTAAATGGCGCTGTGTAAAAATTAATGTCCTGTTATTAAAAAAATAAGCAATATTCGTCTCACAAAACTTTGTCCTGGGTGGGAATCGAACCCACAACCTACAGCGCAGAAGCCAGAGCTACTACCAACTGAGCTATGACGCTTGTCATATTGCGTTGTCATATTTATATAAACATATAAATATGACAACGCAGCGCGCTGACATATCGCTAAGTTCATTGGCATTGGTTTATTGGCAAAAAATATATGAAAACAGCGCGCTACACGTAAATAATAGCCTAATAGAAACTATTTAATGATATTGAACTTCATTTAAATTTCATACACCGAGACTTTAGCTCTATTTTATTGTTGCTTTTGATTCATCAGGCAAATATTCAGATATTATTTTGAATTCGAACTCTCTCGTTACCTACCCAATATGAAATACAAGCGTTCAATCCATACTTATAATAAAATCGTAGAAAAGCTGTGTCTGTACATTTAATATAAAAAAAATTGATGCTACCTACTTAAGATAAGCAGCTGTGCATAAAAATACAGTTTTAGAGTTTTTGTCTGTTTGTCTGTGTGTCTGTTTGTTTGTGCACGCGTATTTCCAGGGACGCTACCGCCGACCGATTGAAAGCCATCAAATGGAGATCGGCTTCGCCGTCGGCGGTAGCGTCCCAGACCGGCTTATCGATTGGGATGTGGTTTTCAATAGTGTGTTCTGTATGGTTCAAGTCAGGATCTGACGATTTTTCGACTGTTTTTTCATAAAAATATAAACATAAAAATTGTGTTGACTTCTAATCATTTTGGTTTTATGTTATTTATTAATGATTGGATTTTGATAAATTATGCGAATAATTGTAACACAAATATAATAATATAAATATCTATCATTGAAAACCTCATTGAAATCGGTTCAGTAATTTCGGAGATTCGCGTGGTCAAATAGACGTTTTCGGCGTGACGCGTGTAATAAAAACACACTTTTAACTTCTGTGCTTACTATAAGAAGTAATACGAGTTAAATACTCCTTGAAGATTTAAATTTTAACTAAGAATGCATTATTTGTAGTTGTAAAAGGTATGCAAGATAGTAAAATATCGAAAATGAAAAATTCAGAGTTGCTGTGTATTGTTGTACGTTTGGCAACGGAACATCACGGTACATTTTTCTGAAGTGTGAAGTTTATCTTGGCAGTCCATAAATGTCAGTTTATCATCATCAACTGTTATTCTCCTGCCCGTATACCCCATCATATAGGTGGGGAGAGTATTATCGTCATTATCATCATCGTAACCTTATAAAGTTGGTCGTTATCACCATGCTGGACAGGCGGGTGGTTAGTACATATATCGTTAAGTTCCTAGATATATACTACTCCTCATCTCCTGGTTGCCTTTTACGACACTTAAGATGGCATATCCCATACTCCTGCCATTATCTCATCTCATTTCATTACTTCTGCATCGCGTTTGGCTTAAAGGTGCTACTGATTCTGTGGGTATGTAAAACTATTTATTTTACAAGACCATGCACTGGCCTTGCTCTGAACAGAACGACCGTCATTACTACGATACGTAAATGTAGGTACTAGAGATAGTATGAGATTTTTTTGTTCTGATGTCGTGTTTAGGTTTTCGTGTCATAATTACAGTCCAAAAAAAGTACAACTGCATGACATGGGCCACGCTTGGCAAGCATTCGGTCATCGCAGTGTTGGTATATATAGTAGGAGATCCTCATAAGATCCATACGCTCTGAATAGTGATCAGAGGTTTATCCTCGAATGGAAAAAAGTCCATTTATTAGTATTTTATTTAGTATACAAGTGAATATTGCAGCTGAGGGACCAATATTAACTGGAAACCTTTTACTCTAAGATAAAAAAAAACTGACCAAAGCTTGATTTAGAAATTAACGATGTCAGTGGTGTAAAATCAATCTGAGTACTGTAGGTATTTCTGAAGTGCAAGCAGTAGGCCAAAGCTTATTTCTTAGTGTTTTATTTTATGTGCAAGTGATAGTGCCTTAAAGTTACTTTGTTGGAATCTTATACTTTTGATTCCTTGCATGTGAACGTGTAGGCCGCTGCCATTGCGCTTATATGTATAAATTTTAATAGAAGTCTAAAACTTAAATGAAACCTGATATTCTGGCATCATTATAGGAAATTTGAAACATCATCATCATCACTCAAAAGTATTACTACAGAACATGGGCAAAGCGTAGCAAACAATTCAGTCATTGTAGTGTTGGTATCTCTAGGACAACCGTGGGAGATTTCTTTTTTGTACGACGCTCTTGACCTCTAGATTTGCACAGACAAGTACGTGAAGTACGTGTAAGTACGTAAGTCTACGATGGAGTGAACCTACCCAGATAACCTAACTACTTGAGTGTATACTGCCACTTTTCTCTCAACTCTCAAGTCTCAACGATTGTGACTGGGGGATTTGCCATAACCACCACGCTAACAGGCCAGTTGATGATGGCAGTATATTTGTGTTAAGTACTAAAGAGTATGTTGCCCATCTCCCAACAAGAGTAATGGCCATTATCAACACGCTTGACAGGTGAGTTGGTGATCACAGTATTGGTGTCAGTTAGGTTCTTAGATGGATGGAATCTGCTGCTCGCTCATTGTTTAAAATCCCTTAGTCGAATCTAATGACTCAAGGGGTCAATAAGTCCCTTTGCTAGGGACAGCGCAGCTGCCGCCACAACCTAGAAACTTTGCATTAGATAGGTAACATGTAATGTCAGTGATGTAAAATCTCACTAAGTTTTTCTATGGGGTAGGCAGTAGAGATCCAAGTTTACACGGTAAATATGTATTTACGCCGTCCTATGTTATGTGCAAGTGAAACGGCACTGGTACAGGTAGTAGTATAATAATATTGTTTGGAAGGTTACATGTAGGATAGTAAAAGTTTTATTATGAAAACATTTTTTATTAGGTGCTTATATAAGCACGTTATAAAAAAATTAAGCAGTCCAAAAGCTGTAGAAGTATAACGTTTAGAAAAAATAATTGTGAGAGAATGACATAATGGATTTCGGAATATTTGATTTTCTTTTTTAGATTTTTTTGATTATAAAATGCAAATAAAAATATTCAAATGACCGATACAACATAACAAAATAACAGTATTAATAAATAATCAAAGTAATTAAGTCTTTCAATTGTATGTACGCCAGTTTTTTTTTGTACGACGGGGAAGCGCTTGGCCTGTATCTCATCTGGTTAAAAGTTGAGATAAAGCCAAAGACGGAGGCGCACTTCACCCGGAATCCTCGACTTTATCTTACCTCTAAATGCCGGAACACAACAATTTTTAGAATTGTTGTTATGGCGACAGAATTAGTTAAGATGGTGGTAGCTAGCCAGGCGAGCTGAAACAAAGTCCTACAGCAAATACACCAATCAAACAAAGTTTAAAGGTATATATTGCTATGAGCCGTAGAATAAGTTAAATAAGATCTTTTGTTGCCAGAAATGAAAAGTATCATTATATTATTTTAGCACAACACGCGTATAAACATACTAACATATCTGTATTTTATCTCATTCTTTCGCAGGCTCAATCCAATAGATAAATAATAAATCTAATAAATGGATGTATAATATATATGTAACGTTTGTCTCATTTTAGTGTCGCTTTTTCGTTTAATTAAGTTTAAAATCCTTAAGATGCCAAAGAAGTTTATTTTTGCACTTCAAAAATACCGGCAACGAAAGAACGATGTGCATTTTTGTACTGCGACCTCTCTGTATTGGGTTTGTTGGAAAAATGTGTGGGCTGTTTCTGCGGCAATTCCTTCCGGAACTATTCACGTGGTCGTTAACGTAATGGAGCACACGGCCAAGATAAATAGTTTCTAGTCGACGGAATCAACGAGCCAAGAGCAACGAAACCAACGCACACAAAGGGCTTGTAAAGACTTTGGGAAATGAGAATTTCCTTATAATGTTTCGGACACATTACGCAATCTACCCAAGTTCACGGAACGTCTGTTACTGAATACACAAAACGAAGCACTCAAATATTGCTGTGTAAACAGAAAACTCTGAGATCTTAGTTTTTTTTAAACTTTCGCGATTAGAACACTTTATGCTGACACGCTGGGATAAATACAGGTAAAAAAAAACGCGATAAATACCCGTTTTTCGAATCAAAATAATACTAGGTATCTCTATCCCATCCAAATAACGCTTTCAAACCACATAGACAATTCATACCGATTATTATAAATTCTAAGGACGGATTTTAATTACTTAGATGATTAAATGTGATAAATATGCCACGGATATTATAAATAGATAGATTAATTCTATGAAATAAAACAAAACGAGCAAGCAGAGATTAACTAAACGTTAACAATGGACGGCCTCGCGGCTAAAAGCAATCTCTTCCGTGCAACCTTTGGGTGGATAGGTAGATAAAGCAGAAAGGGCGGTGTACAAAAGGAATAGAGACAGAGATATTAAGATAAATATTCTGTTGTTGAATTCTAGATACTAGAAAACTTTGCGCATAATTATGCTCACTGTTAGGTTGGACATGCCTCTGACTACTCCCTAGTAAGTGGTTCTCATAGGACCCACGTCCATCGAAAAGCCGTAAGTCTGTTATATAGAGGTACATTTTTTCCAGGTTTGTGATGGAAAACGGTGTGGTCGGTATTGAAAGAAAAATATTCATGTTAGGGGTATCTCCCTCAGGGAGGGTGGCAGATAATTGAATTAAAGCGGTAACATGTACTCATCACTCACAATGCGCAGGTGAAAGGGGGATTTTATCACCAACTCCGCATTCGGAACGAATAAATAAGATGTAATAAGCCACGCTGTAAATCGAATACTGTAAAGGTGAAAGAAACAACGTTACGAATATGATGATTAACTTTTTACTTTTCTTTCGCTTAAAGTTAAGTGGGCCGGGAATTCACGAGATATTTTAATAAAAGTATTCACTTCTGCACTCTCGTCTTGTCTACATAGAGTTTTTACAGATAATGTGGTTGTACTACAAAAAGTCGGTGGCAAAATTAAGTAGTGAAAAGCTTATGCTTGAATTCTTCATGGATATAAATGAGCATATTGTGATCGAATAAAACACCCACCCAGGACAAAGATTTGTGTGCTGAATATAGATGTTTGATCTGTGTTTGGGTGTTTTTTTTATACTATTAGGAGACGGAACAAGCAAGTAGCCCACCTGATTTTAAGTGCACTCTTGCCTACAAGGCACTACATTGCGCCCATCAGCTTGAGGCATATATGTGTTAAGCCTCAAGGACCAAAAAAGCCCATAATTTATTTTTTAAACACTGTTGGTTTATAAAAAGTAATATAAATTTGGATATCTCTATATAAGAAACTATATTTTCTTAGGTAAATAAGATTGAATACGAAAAATATTTATCTTACATCACTTTAAAACACAAATATATCTTCCTACTTATGTCTCATATATATCACCACCATTTAACCACTTTTCACATATAATTTTAATTCGAGAAACGGGTATGTATCGCGTATTTTACCTCTATATTTATCCCGACGTTTCGGCAGGGTTGCACCAGCCGTGGTCGCGGGCAGACTGGAACTTTGGAGCCACCGTCGAGAAGTGAAGGCGTTTTTAACAACTACCCTCAGCTTGGTCTTGATTATTAGAATTTCCAATGAACGGCATTACTATAAGAGGATGGTTCGGGAAGCGATTGAGATTAAAAAATATCCTAATTTTAATCGCGAAGACGGTTTCAGACTCTCTGCCTCTTGGAATCCAGTGGTAGCACGGTGCACTAGGTGTGATCCTAAGAAAAATTGTTTTGATACTGTCAGTGTTGTTTGTCGTGCTGGTGTAAATGTGGCCTATTCTAATAATCAAGACCAAGCTGAGGGTAGTTGTTAAAAACGCCTTCACTTCTCGACGGTGGCTCCAAAGTTCCAGTCTGCCCGCGACCACGGCTGGTGCAACCCTGCCGAAACGTCGGGATAAATATAGAGGTAAAACACGCGATAAATACCCGTTTCTCGAATTAAAATTATGTGTTCTAATCGCGAAAGTTTAAAAAAGACTTTTCACATAATTTCTTATCTGACCTTACTACTTTGTGGCTGTTAATTGTTCGAGTGAGCGAAGCAAACGAGATCTCCGAGTTGATGTTGGGAAATCCAGCACTGTATACATATATTAACAAGCCTTATAGCTCAGTTGGTAGTAACTCTGCCTTCTGCGCTGTAGGATGTGCGTTCGATTCTCACCCAGGACAAACATTTGTGTGATGAATGTAGATGTTTGTTCTGTGTTTGGGGGTTGCATCATATAGTACGTATGTATTTACAAAAAGTATTTAAGTATTCTATCCGTATTCTAGTTCCCACAGTACAAGCTATGCTTAGTTCGGGGCGCTGTGTAAAATGAATGTCCTGTGATATTTATTTATTTATAAATGTATGCATGTGGCAATGTTTATGATGTCATAACTTGGAACAGGTTATCCGATTTTAATGAAATTTTATTTCTAATATGGGGGAGACCTTTGCCCTGCAATTTATTTGTTTGTTTTTTTTACCTATACTGCATCGGGACTGTAGATGTTAAAAAAAGTTATTTTTATAAATTGGAAACATAAAAGATATAATTAATGTTTTCTATTTATAAATAGCGGTCAAGTACAAGTCGGACTCGCGTGTAGAGTTTTCCGTACACGTATAGGTAAGTACTTCTTACACTAGAGGAGCCTTGGCCGTGATAAATTGAAGAATAATAACTAAAGAAAAAAATGGTTAGCAACTTTGAACTTGACTTCCCATTATCATCAGTCTGGTATTATACGCACTAGGCCAAGCGTGATTACAGATATGGTTCGAAATAAGACAACATTACATTATATAATAATATAATGTAATTTTGTATGTATTTGGTCTCTATGACTTTTTATCTTTTAACGACATTATTTATAAAAATGATCTCTGTGCTTAGGTACCGAACGACTGATATGAATGATACGATTATTCATCAAGCATTCGATTTTCTTTAGTAAATTTATTATATTGTGGTCAAATAAATCATGTCCCAAGAAACATAACCACACCGCAATGCCTTTATTGTCGCAATTATATTTGGTTGAACCTGTTTATCCTTCACATAGTTTCCCGTTATTTATTACCTACTTATAAGATTCCAAATAGCGATAAATGCCCAACTCTCCCCAATTTTATTGTCTCCAAATTACCAAATAAAATATTATCTGTCAAGACTAATTTATTGTCATTGTTATTTATTTCACCTTGCATGACGTTTGTGAGTACTCATTAATACTACTGTATGATTTTTAATATATTTTTTTAATGCGATGATGGCGCTGTGTCAAATTAAATGACCATTTAAATGTACATTTAATTTTATACAGCGCTATAAACCAACTAAACATAGACTACCGATTGAATAATTGTGTACTCTTTTGGTCAATTCACACATTATGATACAATAAACACACAAACATTCCGTTTGTGTGTTTATTGTATATTAGGGTGCCCCCGGGCGTCCCCGACGTCATAAGAGTTTTTTTTTTTTTTATTATTGTGTGACGGGGAAGCGCTTGGCCTTCATCTCACCTGCCCCCTCAGCACGGGGCGGGGATAAAATTTTTGTCCTCCGTTTTTATCCACCATTGGGAGCCAAAATGCTCAGACAAGGTGGATAAAAACAGAGGACAAAAGTTTTATCTCCTCCCCGTGCTGAGGGGCTAGTAACAAGTTAAAATAAATCCTCAACAAACTGAGGAACTGGCTTAATTATCTCCGTACATAATACCGGAACACAACAATTTTAGAATTTTTATTTTGGCGATAGAGTTAGTTAAGATGGTGGTAGCAATCCAGGCGGACTTAAACAAAGTCCTACCACCAACCGACCAAGCACAATATTGTGCTTGGTCGGTTGGGGCCTGGGGATCGAACCCGGGGCCTCTGGATCTGAAATCGGTTGGTTGCACCACTAGACCACAGAGGCGGTTAACGGTTGGTGAGAATACTTGAATGTTTTTCAAATTCATAAACATTTCACTAAAGTAAGTGTTGAGGTTGACAAGATTAACACTATATACATGACTCCATTTCACACATGACGTAGCCACTATTAAGTCATTAATTAAACCACAATGCTACACAGATCCACAAATGTTGACTAATCTCATCTCTATGTTCACCAAAATAAGGTTGAAATAGTGGCTATTCTTTGAAAACGGAGTTAATGACATAGCATTAGTGGGGGACCCTCCGTCACAAACAAATAAAGCTAGTCGTTAAATAAATCGCCATAGTCAAACATTGCTAAGATCTTTCCGCACCTCTCACCCCGAATAAATAAACATCACAGTGTATTTAACGTAGTCCAATTTTTCTATACGAGAGTACATTTACAAAAATCTACATTTATTATGAGTTGCGATGCTGTATTGGATGTAGCGCGAGCGTTCGCATTTCTTCGCAATTTCAAGATTATAATTTTACATTACGTTGGAACCGTGTTGACAAAAGATTCAAGACATGTTTCATCAATCAATTTACATTGGACACGCTCGGGGGAACCCGCTCTGTCTGTCAAATTAGCTCTATAATACACGTACCTCCTATCTTCGAATCAAAAATGTATTATGACAATTTATCTTATTCATAATACACTTTTATGTATGGAAATATTTTGGTTCAAGAGCCTTGTGTCTGTCAAATTAGCTCTATAATACACGTACCTATCTTCGAATCGAAAATGTATTATGACAATTTATCTTATTACTAATACACTTATAGCTATGGAAATATTTAAGGTTAAATAGCCTTATGTCTGTCATATTAGCCCTGTAATATAAACACTTACCTCCTATATTCGAATCAAAAAGTTATTGTTACAATTTTATGTATGAACTCTTATATTTTATATTAAAGGCTGAACTCTGATACACATACAGAAGTAAAAATTACGGATCGCGATACTGGAGTCGTTTATTTTAAAAAGCTTTTAGGCACTGTTACATCAGACGATCTACGTTACCAAAACGAATCTTCGCTTCTGTCGGGTGTTAACGGCATCCATTCGAGTTCCATATAAATTCGTTGTATTTAATCTCTTATACGAAGTGCCAAATGCATCAATTAGAATCGATTCGGTGTTATCTTTACAATTCCGTAATCTGCACAGGACTGTACGAGTAGTTTGCTTCTTTTGCATCGTTTTTTATAATAAAACAAATAGACTTACGACTTTTTCCCCTTCGAGAGTTCAACTCTGATCACTACTATTGGACACTACTTATGAGGATCACCTACACGTCCAAACTTACGTTCGGCACATGCCCACGTTTTGCGAGTAGCTAGTACTTATTCAATACGTGACAGGTTGCAAGCCTATCGCCGCTTTGCGGAATACTAGCCTGTGACACATGTCATTTTGTAGCACAATAGACTTGTCTGGGCACAACATATATCAACTTTAAAAAAGTCTCAAACGATTATACTTTCTGAACAACTCTTTGGATATCTATTTTGTTCGTTGGTAAGGTCAAACGGACGCCTTAGTCATCGCAATGATAAAATTAATGACCGCAATCCCATAGGAGATTACCATAACGAGACATCGAGTTAGGGAAAAGTTACCGTATTCTCGATTCCCAGGCGATTAAGAGACTCGAAAATAATGAGTGAAACATATAACTCTCCAAGTTTGTTGAGATCCGACCCTTGAGGCCAGAGGAACCTAATATTGTAGATATTCCATCACGGGATTTACCTTTTACATCGCAAAAAATGCTCAGTGTCTAACAACGTCAGGGATTCATTGGTGTATTTTTGTTTATTAAATAACTAGTCAATAATTTTCAACCTGATTTTAAAAAAGTATTTATGCAAATTACAGGACATTAATTTCACACAGCGCCACCTAGCCTCAAGATAAACATAAATGGGAACTAGAATTCGGATAGCATACTTACATTTTTTTTTTAAAAACATACTATATGATACAACACCCAAACACAGAACAAACATCTATACCCATTCATCACACAGATGCTTGTCCTGGGTGGTAATCGAACCCACAACCTACAGCGCAGAAGGCAGAGTTACTACCAACTAAGCTATGAGGCTTAATAAGCTTGTCTGTGAATTCCCTTCATTTGCATAAATCCTTGAAATAAGAGATAAATGTTAGTACTAAAACTGCTTCGTTGCTCAAAAGATTCAGTATCCTGCAGGTCATACCTGACCGATAACGCTCTGTGATGAATCCATTTCATCCAGTCTTGATCTTGATAAATTTTCTGTAGCTTCTTTAGTGATTGATAACACTATGTTATCTCAAAAAAGTCATCTTTATGAGAATTCAACATTTAAAGAATTCAACATTTTGCGAAACAAAAATATATCAACATTCTGGGAAATTATATATTTTGGTATTTAACTTTATGAGAATTCAATTTCCTGGTCCTGAAGGCTTTGTTTATGTTATTTTTTTGTATATTCACTTAAATTCAATTCAATGATATTTACTTACTCTACTTTATGCCAAAGTATTTTAGATAGTCATTACTAACAAAATGTGGATCATATTGTCTGAATAAACGAATAAGGGTCTTAACTTAGGGTCCTCTTTGTGCATCAGAGCATGACCTAAGCCGATGTTTGCAAATTAAAGTGTTTCTCGTGGTACTATTGAAATATCCAATTTTGGAGTTTGGAATGTAACAGTCGAATTACACATTATAATATGTATATGAATAACAACAAGCCTCACAGCTCAGTTGGTAGTAGCTCTGCCTTCTGCGCTGTAGGTTGTGGGTTCGATTCCCACTCGGAATAAACATTTGTGTAATGAATATAGATGTTAGTTCCTTGTTTGGGTGTTGTATTGTATGATAAGTACCTATGTAGTCTTTTTTAAACTTTCGCGATCAGAACACATTATTTGATTCGAGAAACGGGTATTTATCGCGTATTTTACCTATATTTATCTCGTCGTTTCGGCAGGGTTGCACCAACCGTGGTCGCGGGCAGACTTAACCCTGCCAAAACGTCGAGATAAATGAAGGTAAAGTACGCGAAGCAAAATATATTACCATTGTAGTTACAAAAAAAGTATATATTTATTATATTTATATTTAACCGCCTCTGTGGTCTAGTGGTTCAACCTACCGATTTCAGATCCTGAGGTCCCGGGTTCGATCCCCAGGATCAATATTGTGCTTGGTTTGGTTGTTGGTAGGACTTTGGTTAAGTCCACCTGGCTAGCTAACACCATCTTACCTAATTCTGTCGCCATAATAACAATTCTTAAAAAAATGTTGTGTTCCGGCATTTAGAGGTAAGACAGCAAGAGTTCCTCAGTTTGTTGAGGATTCCGGGTGAAGTGCGCCTCCACCTTCGGCCTTATCTCAACTTGTAACCAGGTGAGATGAAGGCCAAGAACTTCCTCGTCGTACAATAAAAAAATAAAAATAGGTAAGGAACTAGCGAAATAAAAAATTGCATCATGGGTGAACGAAAACTTGAATTACTTGTGCCCTAGTGTCCTAGTTAATCAATTTTAATAAGATAGACATACCTTTCTTCCCTAATGGTAAATCATTAATTATGTTCAAAATCCCTCAAAGGAAGGAAACTTTAGCAAGGTATCAACAAAAAACTCGATATACATTTTTTCCTTTTTTGCAAAAAAATCTAAATTGGTGCTCTGGAGCTTTGACCCGTAAAGTTGTATTTTAATAAAAACCAGGGTTCAAACAAAAACTCCCACAGTTCGTTGGTTGCCGACATAACATCAATTACCTTACTCACCAATTATCTTATTAAACAAAAGTACAATCCTTTGTTTAGATTACGCCTTTTGCGTTCTACATTTTAAATACATCACATCCCATCACATCAACAGCCAAAGCTCTTGTAGCGTGGAGACGGTCTGTTGTGCGGTGTGAGGTCGCGCGTTGTCGTGCAGCAGTAACGGGGATGATCGATTCACCATAGCTGGTTGGCGTAGTGCAAGTTTCTCCATCATTATTTTCAGTTCTTCACAGTACATATTTGCAGTAATGCTCGTCCCATTTGGTAAGAAGCTGTGATGAATCACATCGGTGCTAGACCACTAAACAGTGACCATCACATTTTTAGGTGTAATTTTTCGTTTAGGGCATTTTTAGGTGCTGGACCAGGATCTAACTAACTCGATGAGCGCTTACGATTGTCGAAAAGAATCCTATGTTCATCGCAGGTTCAAAATTCCTTCATTTCTGTGCCTGTTGAGCAGCGCAAGACAGGCCTCATCGCACACCTCGCGCTGGCGTTTATTAAGTCCACCCATTTGTCAAGCTTTTTTACCTTACCAATTTGACGCAAATGGATCAAGATTGTTTTGATGCTAAGTTCAAAAGCTGCTGCTCATATATACTTAACAGCAGACTAAGTATCATCAACAAGCAATACTGATCATTTTTAAGAACACTTTTTTTATAATATATTTTTTTCAATATTTTTTTTCTATCTGCAACTCTACGGTGGGTACGACAATATTCAAAATGTTCAGCCAATAGGGTGTCCGTGCCTTGACATCAGCTGCGTTACCACAAATAGCGAACGTTTTTTAATCCGATGACGATTCAATTTAAGCTCATCACGAACAAAAAATACAGCAAAAGAGGATTTAATAGCTTAGCTTACGCATAGTCTGAACCGACAACCTTTAATTAATGCATTAAGATGAATTTATAAATTTTCAATTTTCAAAGTGTTCCAACAACTTTGGGCATACAGTCGTCAGACAAAATTTTTTGTTTTAAATAAAAACTCAAGTTTGTTAAAAATTATCTGCAGGATTCTGAATTTTTAAGCTGCAAAATGGAACGGATATCCCTTTTTTGCAATATAAAAACTCTATTTGACTCCAAAGCATTTCCCCATGCGAGTATACCGTACGCCATAATTGAATGAAAGTATGAATGATAAATGATTGTGGCTGTTTGTACATCACTAAGTTGTCTCATTGTCCTTATTGCATAACCCGTTATTTAAGTCTTTTTACGAGACTTGGCCTCAGTGGCCCTGGAAAAAAACTCACCTGTATAGTGCTACTTTTATCCGAGTACCACGTGGGCAAAGCCGCGAGCAAAAACTAGTGTAATTTAAGTTGTATACTGACAGGCTTATTTAATTTCTTTTCATTTAAGCGAAATGGTTTTCCAGCGCTCAGAGCCGAGCTCAAACGGGAGTTTCCCTAGCGACCAGTTTTTCACCCTGAATTCTTATAAAACCTTTTTTAAGTATGTAAATTGATCATTTTTTGCGAAAGTGACGTAATGCCTTCATATAAAAGGTAAACGAAAAATCATAATAGCTTTCCCTTAAAGTAATACACGCAGGCAAGGCAAATAAAATTGTAATTGGTTATCATTTAAGGCGTAGCCAAGTGTTGGTACACGGTTTCTTCATTTCAAGGCACCACTCAAACCTCATCGCACTCCACTCACAGTACGTTTTGTGTGACTAGCGAACGCCCGGGACTTTGTTCCCGTTATTCCGTGGAAACATCCCAAAATCCTTTCTGTTCCTTTAGTGAAACTACTAAAGGAAGCTACTCTAAAAAAATCTACTACTTATTATATCACATATGGGTGTTTTTTTTGCGAGGAACTCTATTTTTTCCTAAAATAAAAGTAGCCTATACTACTCATTGTAACATCAGCTATCTGCCAGTGATAGTCCCGTCAAAATAGGTTGAGCCGTCTCGGAGATTAGCCGGAACAAGCAGACAAAAATAAATTTAGATTATTAATTTATTTTTAATGTAGTAAAAAACTATTATTTTGACATTACAAACAGACACTTGTTTGAATAGATACGTACAAGCCTACGAGTACGTACTTAGTTATGCGTGTATGATCTACCGTATATCACGAAGTCGTTTTTATTTTACGGTTCTGTAATGGCCTTCACTCCGTGTGATAAAATAAACTCGTGAAGCTTTACACCTACCAGTGCTATACTGATATGCAAACGAATGCTTGCGTGTTTTCATAGTACCTGCCTTCATAAAACGATCTCGCGTTATTTACACAGCAAATGTGTATCACGCGTCTTCCTACAGTCCGACATATTGATGGAATACAGACATAGAGACATTACGGTTAGCAGCATTGATTGAAATAACAAAAACGCAGGTTTCATCGAAACTATAATTCATTTTTGTAGGCCATTGTTGGCATGAAATGGAACTGTCTATCAATCGGCCCGTAAATCTAGGCAAACTAATTTGCATCGACGCTGACCAAATGTTTACAAAAACGTTTCTTTTGCAATGTTTGCGTGTTAAATCGAATTATTTTTAATCGGCTTCAAAAAATATATGAACCCTTACAGTTATTTTTAAGTTTTTAGTGGTGAAGTCGGTTCCATTTTTTTTTCATAATTAACTTATTTTTACAACATACAATAGATAGAGAATACTTATCGTAGCTTTAATGTATTTTTATGAAATCACCCAGCTTTGTTCTATTTTTATTTCAGATGGAAACTCTTGACTTCGAAGCTAGAGTGGCCCTTGCTAAGGTAAATACTACGTGCGTAGGTCTCCTTCGCTCACAACATCGCCTATGGGCACTGCTATCAGCTATATAAAAACATTAAAATGAAACATTGAAATTACAGGCACATGGAGGCCGCATGTGCCTGTGACTTCACTGTACCCTTCGAACCGGAACACATGGCTTGGCGACAAAAATAGCTGGGTATAGGGCTAGTGGTGTAGAAATGTATACATACTTGCATAATCTAGGCAAACCCTTGTACTTATATGGTAAATCTACATAAACTAAAATAAGTTATAACCGTTATAAAAAAATGGATAATTGACATCAAATATTTTTACAAAAACATTTTTTATATTTCCTTTGCGTCGTAACTTAAAAGCCACGCGTAGCCTACTATAAGTCCACGCGTTCGTAATGTAAGTGGTATCCGACGGCGGGCTTGAAACATACAAATTTTCGCCAAAGAGTTACCTAATTTAATTTAAAACTCAAGCTGAAGAAAGTTTGGTCAAGTAATGGTCCTCGCCTCTGGCTCACTAATAGGACCCGGTCAAAATCAACCAAATAATGCTGGAGTTTGAGGGTTCCACCACGCTATATAACCTCCTTATATATACTAACCAGCAATTTGCCCTGACTCACTCACTCACTGACAGACTCGTTTCTTGAAGCAAGAAACCCCATCTAATATAATAAAATAACACTACATTACCTACATAAGGACCTACCTACCTACAGTAGTATTTCTAGTATATACCTATTATTAAGTATACGATAGTATAAATCATTCTGATATCTGCGCTATTACTTACTTTTAATTACTTAGTAATATTTTTTTAGCTTAGACCCTAATAAGCCTTTTATTATAACATGCGTGTTTAACTTTGTACCTTCTGTTTACTTACCTTTATTAAATTCCAAGAAATAAGAAATCCAAGCGTTTCCCTGTCGTAGAAAAAAAAACAAAACCCGCCTTTTTAGAGTGCTTTTAACAGAATTTAAACTTTTTAAGAATCTAATATAATACTAAGTATAAATTATTTATATCTGACTACTAAGTTCCATTACAATTACAATAAAGTAACATGGCACGACACGAAATAAAATTACAAAATAATAAAATGTAAAACTCATGAAACAAAACAAGTACAAATAAAATTAAAATAATAGTAATAAATCCAATACTACTTTGGTAACTTGTTGTTGGGTATAACAGTTTTAACCGAACTGGCATAGGTGAGACAGTCATATTTTGCAACGATGGTATTTAGAAGGCTGTTGTAGAAGTACATCCTCGGACTCTCCCCAGTAATAAAGGTATGCGTTTGCGAACAATGGCAGCAAAACCTCCTGGCAGGCCTCGCATCGGCAAACATTCCCAAGGCACTGCAGAAACGTGGCAGTCACAGTCGTGACATGCTAAAAATGTTCATGTGTCAAACTAGCGTCCAACTCGGCATGATGTTGTATTGAACGCTCTACGTATAACTATATCGAAATCGTCTGACTGAAACTAGGTAAATGTCCATGATATTTAAATTATTTAACTACTTTAACATTACCATTAAGTGTTACAGATGGTACACAATCTAGAGCTTTGTTGGATCCTTTAAATATTACAACTCTTTTTGGTACTATATATGAAAGGGCGTGACTAGCTGCATATGACTCGCATACTTTGTGATTGCAATCGTAGTTAATTATTATAAGTGTAAAGCTCAAATCTAGCGCACCCACTCCAATAAAGCTAACCGTAGTATTAAATTATTTTGGCGATAACAATCTTATTAAGAGACGCTGAAGACATAAGTTAAAGTTTCGACTTTGGTATAGCAATTTCGTTCCAACAAAAAGTTTTAGAGTTTAGATTTGAAGTGTATGGCCAATTGGGTATAAGCCCGCCTTGCATTCCGGAGGTTGAAGGTGCAAGGTCCCAAGGTAAAATCCAGGTGCACATGACAGGTCTGACGGTGAAGGTCACATCGTGAGGAAACGGTACCCTACCGTCTGGTCCCTAGGACCAAAATCAGAATGACATGTGTCAATGGCTAGTATTTCCGTATATATTGGGTACATGTAGCCTATAAATAGTGGCGGTTTTAATGTTCTTAATTCGATGTGTTATGAAGCTACTATTAACCAAACATCACTTACTCACCACCACCTTAATATAACATAGGAAGCTCGATATAATGTAAAAATGTAAATAATATCTAAGAGAAGCATTCCAAGGTAAGAATCATTTACCAACAAGATAATTCATCGTACCGATATTTTTTCTGTCTTTGAAACAATGGAAAACAATTAACTTTGCCGCATTTAAACCCTTTTACGCTACACGAAAGGTAGTTTCCCAAACAAAACAAAATAAAGTAGGATTCAGGAAGCTGTGGGGAAGCGTTCGTTGTTTGCTCGTAAGAAACTATCTATGTAGGTAGATGTGAGTCTCTTTGTCCTAGCAACAAAAAGCATCCAGTATGTACTTATCTAGAAACTAGTGCTGTAAACGGTAGAACGCTGAATTTATATTTCTTTAGAAGCATGTAGCATGGCTTATAGCACTTTTATTCATTCAGTCAAAGTATAGTCCTTATATTGCATTTTATAGACAGACGCGTTTTAGTAATTGTGCTGAGTATTCCAATCGTGTATTTAATATCCAAAAAGTTTATGAGATAAAGCATGAAAAATCAACAGATTAAAAAAAATTGAGACAGTTTCTGCTACGAATTCGTATTTATATTAATTTTTTATTTGCTTATGACATCGCATGGATTATCAAAAAACGAACATCGGCCCGAGGGTGCTACCTTTCCCCTTGTGGATCCTTTCTGTCTGCAATCCTATAGAGAATGTGACCAGTATTTCACGACATCAACGAATTCAACAATAGTTGAGTAACGTAAAGTAAGTAAATGGATCTTGGGAACGAAACAAATTAATAATTTTATTACCACGTATATTAATCAAATTTAGCTCTAATTTTAAGTAGGTACGATCTATCACCAACTGCTGGTTTATTTAAATATATTTTTTGAAATATGTTTAAATAAAAAGTGCATACAACAAGTTACAGGAGTTTTACATTAATTTGTTCTTATTCTAAAATATACCTCATTATAGCTTGCACATAATATACCTCATTAATGCTTACGTACATCTATAGGTACTTACATATGTGTTTGGGTATTGTATCATATAGTACGTATGTATTTATAAAAAGTATTTAAGTATTCTATCCGTTATCTAGTTCCCATATGAGCTAGATGGTGCTGTGTTAAATTAATGTCCTGTAATATTATTATTATTATATATACAAGCACAAAGTAGAGTACTATTTGTATGTATTCAATTATGTTTTTGTTCACATCGATATTTCCGAGCCAATTTAGAAACAATGTTTGTCTTGTTTCGGTGTGTTTCAGATAAGTTTACATAAATACGAGTCAAAACATTGATATAGATTCCGATATACATATATCTGTGTATAAACTTTAACTAGACGTTGGTGTACAGCTGTTGGTCTGGTAGGATCCTTTAGTCCACGTTTACGATATCCTTTGGCTGAGCTGGAAAGGTCTATTCTAAGGCCATGGCAACAAGCTTGGTTTAATTGAAAAAGACACGCTCTACTTGTCTGACGCTTGATCTGCTGTTACCAAACAAATACAACTCACGCTTCACAAATTTTAAAAAACTTAATATGTTGTCATATACCTTATGGTGAGTATTACGTCACTAGTTAGGTTGTAGTATTTTAACGATAGAACAACAACCAAAAAAACACGTTGCACATATTATTGTAACAAATAATGCATATTGTCTGAGAATTTTGGACAACGATGTCTTAATGAAATGTGCCTGCTGGCTTTTTTTAAGTTTTAACGTAAACCTTTTTATGGTTACATTTACTCTTTGAGACGTCTAGCCCCTAAAAATGTTTAAAAACTTAGAGACACCCCAAAGCTCTAAAAGCTTTAATGAGGCCAGTAATAAAGAAAACTTTTTTTCATATTTTTTAACGCACATTCAATGATTAAACTTCAAAGTCGCGAGAAGTTGAAAGGAGCACTTGAGTCGTTTTGGGAAGTTTTCTTTTCTTCGATGCCTACTTGTGCCTAGTATGCGTTTTAATGCTTCTTTTTTGCTCATTCTTTTTTTTAATTTGTTGTTAAATTAACGTTATTAAGTTAACCATTAAAAACAAATGACAGATCCGACACCCATGGCCTCTTTTTTTCTCCAGAAACATTCAAGGATTTATACACAGCAACTGGCTTATCAACTCAGTCGATAGATTTCTGCGCTATTGCTTGTGTGTTAGATTCCCACCCAGGACAAACATTTTTGTAGGTACTGAATATTGATGTCTGTTTTATGTCTGGATGTAATATTGTATCATTAGTAGGTACGTTATCATAATCATACACATTATAACTGTACATAAGAAACGGATTATTATTATGAGCGTGAGATGTTCCGCAGCAGGGTAAAAGCCTCCCCTCCCTTTTGCTACCATAAATATTTATGGTTGGCTTGTTTCTTTTTTAGTAATGATTTACAATAAAAATGTATGATAGGAATGAATTTCCTTCAATCAAGTACCTACATCACAAGCCTAGCTTAGTTTGGGACTGAATGGTGCGTTGTAAAATGTCTAGTAATATTAATTAAAAAAAACGTTTGACAAAGTGATATCGATATCGAACAGATACTATTACGATCGAACGAATAAATGTTTATTTAACAAGCTTTTCTTAAGCATTTCTTAGTTTGGGGCTATATTTCAGTGTGTTAGAAAGAAAGAAAGACACATTCATTTATTTACACTTTGTGTTACAAACTGTATAAACGAGTAGTTAACGTAAGCGAATAGATATTTAATAAACGCATACACAGAAATAAAAAAAAACATACAATCACGAAGATATAAAGACATGTACCTCATAATACACAGAAAGACAAATAAAAATAATGCGTGACAACTATGAGGCTAAAAAGGTCGCTGTCTCAGCATTAAATTGCACCAGGGTTAAATGTTTCATTCATTGATCATTTAACGGTGTTAAATGTTCTTTAATATTTATTTATTATTATTGACCATCTATTTGCAGGAACGTTGCCATCACTAGCCTCCGCCAGCGGTACATTATTCGTAATAGGAGTAACTTCCGCCGGCTGCGATGATAATGGAACGTAACGCTCGCCTTCCATCCTCTCATTACCTACCTGCCATTTCTGACTTCAACTTCACGTTACACGTAATTCGTTTGTAACGAGCACCTATATTTGCAATAAACATAAATATGTATTCAAGATATAATGCTTAAAATACATTTTTTATTATAAAAAGTACAATTAAACTAACTATGTACAAAGGAATCAGTCAGATTACCTAAGGACCGTTGTATTCAAGTAAATTTGTATTATAAAATAAAATAAAATACGATTTGCAAGTAGCTAATTAAATTGTATTATTATGTTATGTATTATATTTATTTAAATGTATGTGACAATATTTATTTATTTATCTTAGGAAGAATAACAGCTTTGTACACACATAATAGGTATCACGATAGCAACAAAAGAGCCTTAAGTAATCTCCACACTCTTAACTATTCAAAGATATCAAAATACATACTACGTTAAATGTATCCAACATTAAATACATGAGAAAATACAGGTGGCAGGTATCTTAGTAAAACTATGCCAAACGTAAACGAAACGAAAAGTTAATATTTGTAACAATACTTTTTTTTTTAGCACTTAGCCTTCATCTCACCTGGTTACAAGTTGATATAAAGCCGAAGGTGGAGGCGCACATCACCCGGAATCCTCAACAAACTGAGGAACTGGCTATCTAACCTCTAAATGCCGGAACACAACAATTTTAAGAATTTATTATGGCGACAGACTTAGGTATAAGATGGTGGTAGCTAGCCAGGTGGACTTAAATAAAGTGCTATCATCAACCAAACCAAGCACAATATGTAGTACTTCCCATGGGGATCGAATCCGGGACCTCAGGATCTTAAATCGTTTGGTTGAACCACTAGACCACAGAGGCGGTTATCTACATAAATAACAAGCCATATCAAACAAACAAAGTACATACTCGTACATATAGGTAACAGCCTGACGTGTAACGTTACTCAATTGAGGTAGTAAAAAAAATATTTGCCTTTTTTTTAAATAGTTTTTGTTTTCGTGGAATATGTGCATAAAAGGAAATTGGAATCCATAATTACGCCAAGGTCTCTTATATGATCTACTCGCTGCAACGGTTTCTGGTTAATATTATAATCGAAATATACAGTAGACTTAGATCGAGTAAAGGTAATACGATTACATTTGAAACAATCAGATCAAGTTTATTAGTGCTAGGATTTCTGCAGTCTGTCCAAGTAGCTGTAGCACAACATCATTAAAATGGTTATTTTTTGAATATTTTCATATCATCGGAAAACAGTAAACATTTTAATTGTTACCGTCTGCCACCACGAACGACCCCCACGTGAAAGCAATGATCAAATTTTTAAATAATATAACACTGTGGGACGCCAGATGGGATGATAGAAGGAATGGATTCAGAGGAAAAAACCATTGAGAATTGAGAAGAAAAAGATTGTTGGCTGGGATTTTGGTACACTGCTTTTTTAAGTTAATATATTTTGGAAATGTCATGACACAAAGATGACTCATTTTTACTCAGATTATTTTTTTAGGATGAACTACTTAAGGCTCCAACAAGGACATCATATCTAACGTTTGGCACATGCCCATGGTTTGCAAGTAGCTAGCATTCAATTCGGTACAGGTCGAAAGTCCATCACCGCTTAGAGGGTTGCTTGATATTAACACGTGACCGTGTTTCGAATTATTTGTCCTATGGACGTGCTCAATATAGCCATCACCATGAGAGTATGTGCATTGGTCAAATGAGTTCATCTATTCTGAAAAAAAATCTATTGGTGCACGACCGGATTTAAACCACTAACACCTGATCGATAGGAAACACTCATTTGGTCTTCATATTACCGAAAAAGAAGCAGCTAAGACGTAGCCTTCCGTAGCTGTAGCCTCCCGTAGCATTTCGTAGCACGTCCCGTAGCATTTCGTAGCGCGATTCCGTAGCGGTTGTTTGCTACGAGCCACGAGCATTCAGGCTAAAACATAAGTGGTTAATTGTGTTCAACTATTGGAATGAAGCAAGTTACCTGCATTTTCCTGTAATAGGACCGTAACATATTACGTTAAATTATCGCAGACTATACAACTTTTCGAGTTGTAGTTCGAACGCTTAGGAGAGGCTATGAGACTTTTTATGAACGATACTACTTTTGTGTGCCACTTAATCGGCAAGATGGTGCAAACAAATCAAAAATTAAAATAACATATACTTCAACATGCCAATTAGACATAAAACTGTGAACAGAAAACTGTCCTCATGCTCCGTTTTCGCCCCAGCAACCACAATTTTTAGACCAAAATAGCACTCACTAGCTTGGCGGCAAAAAAAATAATTTTGACATCCCATCCTCAATGAACTATACTTAAACATGTTCTTCGTGAACTGCCATAATAAGAATCGGTATATTATTTTATCAATAAATTTATTGAGAGTTACCTCGTTTACCCAGTTTCCAATTTGTTATCGGAATGCCCCCACAATGTGGAGCGGGGGGGCCCACTGCCCGCGATATTTCTACGTCACGTTCTATTGTTCCGTACTGCGATGGAGCTACCACTAACCTAGCCGCAGACATTATTTCGCTTTGACTGACAGTTCATTGTTGGGCTGAAACTGTTGGCCAGACTACAGCACTGCTATAGTTTCATTGCCGAATTCCTGACAGAACCCTTGTTGTTCGGTCCTCGAGGTTCATCAACGGACGAGACGTTGCTCTTAAGCCCGAAAACTGACCTTTTTTAGTTTTCGTTCAGTGTTCCTTCAATTCAGATAGAATTGCTTTTATTAGTTATACTGATAACTGCCTACTTTAAGAGTAGCCCTCTAATAGCTTCCGTAGGTGCTGGGCCGGACAATTTACTTGCGGAATAATACAATTCTGTTAGCTGTCAACTCAAGACCAAACTAAAATCTACTGAGCAACTTTACTGGCATTCCCTTTTGTTGTCTTTTGCTGTTGCTCTAGGTTCATAATAAAGGTGGTTTTAGTTACATTATTTCATGAAAATAACGATAACAAGCTATAACTTACTGTCAATGCAAACAAAATCAGCAAAACATAGATGCATTGAACCTGGCTAGACTAATCTAGTGTGGTATTTGGCGGTTTTACCTGGAAAAGGGCAAGCGTGTTAGTAAATCGTTACTGCATGCAAACTCATGTTTTATGAAGAAGAATTTAGTAGTCTAGTGGGAGCTATACATTGAAAAAGGCGTGCGCACGAATTCTACCATGCTCCAATGAGCCAATGGCGCAAGGCAGCGAACGAACATTTATCACGTGATCGACGAAGAAAAACAGGCCAGGTGGACATGCCTCACAACACAAGGTTACTTACCTTGTGATGCTTTACACCTACTCTTCAAAAACTAGTGACTTTATACTTTCATCGCTAACATAATGAAGATTAATAGTTGGTACTAGGACTTTCTGAAACAAAAAATAACTCTTATTTACATATTCATAAACATTTTTTTGAAGCACACCTCCTTAGATGAATATTATTATACAAGCAAAATCGTTTTCCTTGTTGAGCATTTTTTGAATAACAATTAAAAACTTTAGGTTCCGCATCAAAGTTTGGTGAAAATTTAAATCTCAGCTGTTAAGTAAAAACATAAAAGCCAAAGTCTTTTCAATTAAACGCAATTTCCGAACTTTGATCTTTTTTCATTGTTTGTGGCCAAAAGTTTACAATCGTTATCAACTTGTTTGACGAGAACAAGTTTAAAAAAAAACTTGTTCTCGTCAAACAAGTTGATATTTATTTTAAATATACCTATAGCTTTGAACCCTGCAAAAGGAAGATTTAACTCTTCTTATTAATTGGGCAGTGCGCGATCGATTAATCATTTTATTTGTTTATTTCTAAATAATTGCAACATAACAGAATTATATTCAAAGGCGTTACAACAGCATGTAGGTACATAAAAAAAATAGGTACAAGAAAAAACTATATAATTATCAACGGATTATTTTTAAATCACTTAATAGGTAAGATTACATTAGATTACACCTACACTAGATTATAATCAATATTACCTACCGAAGGATTACCAAAACTGTAGTTGGCTAGGCAGTTCACAGTAAATAAAGCCCCACTTTTAAAATGCGTAAGTACTTAGATTTATTTATATCTAAAGGGTATATATAATATAATCTTAGATATTAATTAGTTGCCACCATAACAACAATACAAACAAACTCAAAAACATGCAAAATTTGTTTCAGGAGAGGCTAGAGAGGAAGTTTTCATATTATTTTGCAAGCGAAAAGCATGTTAATGAAAATAAAATAACAAGCAAAACCTATTAGCGTCAATCATTTGACGCAGCTGGAATATCGTTTAAGGCTTTGAAATAATTGATTACAGCTCAGTGAATATTCTTCAAAGAATGTTTAACCATTTTTGAAAACAATGCTTGGCATTAACTAAAAAGGGACTCTCGAAAAACATATTTTGTATGTAATGGCTTCTGAGATTATTATATACGGTAATGAGAACATTACCAGGTCAAGATCTTTATGTTAAAGTTTATATAAACTGAGTTACATAATTGTTGTTATTAGTTTTAAACCTAACAATAAAACACCTATTTAGCTATTTCAAACGTAATTTAACAAGTTATATGAACGGAAAAAATGCACTCACTTTGAACAAGGTAGTCTTAATTACAAATAATTAATGTTGATGATGATGATAAATTCTAAAGAAAACTCGTTTCTATTAATATGTATGCGTTTCATGTTTTATAACGAGCTTTGTATGGAAGATTTGTATTATGTTATTTATATATAAGTGTTACCCTGAAAAAGGAATTATAAATGTTTGTATAGGTATAATTATAAATGTTTGTATAAGTATTTGCTTACGGACAACTTAATGAGTTAGCATTTGGCAGTGCTAAATAAATTTGTAGGCAGATAAGAACGGAAATACTATGTTTGTATGGTGTTTTCTCAAGGGACAACCCACTTAATTTAATACCAACCTTGTAATCTATACAAATAAATTAAATTGAAATGTCTGTTTGTAGTGTCAAAATATATAACACAAAATATATATGTAAATAAGGTACCTACTTAAATTAATTAAAAAAAAATGTTTTTTGTATGTCTGTCAGCAGACACAGACAAGAAACGGTTGGACCCATTTTGATAGGACTTTCATTGCCAGAGAGTGGATGTTACACGGAGTAACTAAAGCTTCATTAATTTCAGCAAATTAATCATAGAGATAAATGTAAATTATTAGGGTTCAGCGCAATAAAACTAAATTCCATCAAATCCAAAAGTACAGGTACCTACTAGAATTTTCAAGATTTGCTTCCTTTCATAGTATAGGTGTGTCTTAAGCAAGGATTTTGCGAAATTCCCACAGAATGGCGGGAACGAGGTCCCGGGCGTAAGCTAGAGTATTTTTTTTTTTAATTGCTAGCTTCTGCTCCGTTGGCTAGTGAAGACGAAATTGATATTATAAACTTTTGTTGAATCAACGTAACATGCTAAGATAGAAGGCAATAGAATCCTCGAAGGTAAAAGAAATAAAATAAGTTCTTCTAAGAAATGTAATGATAATACATCTTAATAAAAACATTACCTCAGCACCATTTGTTACTTTTAGTTACAGCTTTCTAGTTATCTTAACAATATGAGAAAGCTCTCGATCAATCAAACAGACCACAGATTAAGTTACTTCGTATCGCTATATCTTCAGTAGGATTATTGAGCTTGGATGTAATAAATCGTACCCGAGGTGATTACTATAACTCTGTTTGATATAAATAGAGAATCATAGAAGAGGACACTGTCGTCGTTTTAGTGCCATAAATTGAGTTATCTGCTTTATTACATACAAGCGTCGACCAAGTGGTTATAAATCCTGGGACCCCACTATAAACCAACCCGCTCTCTAGGCGACAGTCAATCGAAAACTACAGCGTGTCTCGTAACGGGGCTCTACTGCTGCAGGTATTTCGTTTGTGTCAAAACATCGTGTCTGACGTTTCCATGTATCATGCGCGCTGACGTTTTTCATATCCTTTAAAGTCAATGATACAAATATTCGGAAATTGACGTTATTTACAGTCACAATGATTTTAAATCGTTGCAGTTGCGTGTACTAATTTCCCCACTGAACATTTATCGGTCTTTACTGAAGTTGAACTGTAGCCGAAAGGTATTCAGAAAATATCGCGAATGGTGACATAGCTTGAAGGTATAGTAGACAGAAATAAAATATTATATGTAAAAAACACGTGTTCGCAATCTTAAGATGTCCGTAATAAAGCTATTATAAGTTTTTAATCTCCTTTTTCTTTTCGTACGTCTGAGAAGCGCTTGGCCTTCATTTCTTCTGGTTATAAGTTAAAATAAGGCCAAAGATGGAGGCGCACTTCACCCCGAATCCTCAACAGTCTGATGAACTGACTATCTTATCTTTAAATGCCGGACTACAACAACTTAGATTTTTTTGTTAAGGAGACAGACTCAGGTAAGATGGTGGCTAGCCAGGCGGACTTTAACAAAGTCCAAAAACCACCAACCAAACCAAACACAACATTGTATGCTACTGGGGATCAGACCCGGGGTTCCAGGATCTGAAATCGGTGGGCGAACCACAAGACCACAGCCGGTAAAATTCTTAAATCGAAACGCTTCTGCAAACGTGGTGGAACGTTATATACGGTGGCGGCATTGTTCTGACGACGTATTATTCCGCATATTCATGTTTCTATGTAAAGTATTTAAGCCAAGGGCTCCTGGGGGATCCCAGTCGGCGCTCTGACCGCTCATTAGTCACTCCCGGACCCCGGTGGATCACCGGATCGGGTCGATGGTTCAAACTTTCTACGAAAAATCATGAAACTGCGTTTGTGGCTCCCGGGAGACTGTCCTGTTTCGAAACAATTTAAAACAAAAGCTTGTTTACATTTATCACGCTCGAACCGAGTTGGATTCATCGAAAGAGTTTTTAACTTGCAGTTTTATAATTTTAACTGGGTCATATCATTGCCAATCGCATGAGCCAGTGTATCATTTTAAAAATGGGTCAACTATTGATCTCCGTACTTGCTCAGGCTAGGATGAACCGCCTCTGTGGTCTAGTGGTTCAACCCACCGATTTCAGATCCAGAGGTCCCGGGTTCGATCCCCATGGGGAGTACAATATATTGTGCTTGGTTTGGTTGGTGGTAGGACTTTGTTGAAGCCCGCCTGGCTAGCTGCCACCATCTTACCTAATACTGTCGCCATAATAACGGAAGAGTTTGGCGTTCATCTTACCTGGTTACAAGTTGATATAAGGTCGAAGGTGGAGGCGCACTTCACCCGGAATCTTCAACAAACTGAGGAACTGGCTATTTTACCTCTAAATGCCGGAACACAACATTTTTTTTTATTGTTGTTATGGCGACAGAATAAGGTAAGATGGTGGTAGCTAGCCACTAGCAAGCTAGCTCGGCTGTTGGGAATCGAGCGCCGTGCAAGAATCGGCCACTTGTAAAAATGTTAAAAGACTCCCGTTTCCGCACTTAGACTCCTAAGTGGTCCATTGTGCGTGAGGAATATCCGGCTAGTATAGCCAGTCTAACTCTGACCACTTATTTATGTTATTTCTCCGTGTTAAAAGTAAATGAATAGCTTACAGAAGCTTAGTGTGATAGAACCGTACAACTACAATAAACATAAGAGTTCATTGTTATAAACACACAATATATTTTTCCTACACAACTATCGTTTACTTTATTTTTACCTTCGCTATCTTGTTAAGAGTTAACAGTGACCACATTAGATCGATACCCACTTTACTGACACTAAATATAACCTAATATCAATTAATCAGTGTATTCAAAGCCTGTTGTTATATTTCGAATTAATTATCAGCAACAAAAAATAGCTTGCAACCATTTTCTTTCAAGTATTATTTTGATTCAAAAACGAATATTCAGAGCGAATTTTACCTACCATCAACAGCTCGTAAGTGTCCACTGGTGGACAGAGCCTCCCACAATGTTGGAGTGTTTAGCCATAATCACCACGTTTGGCAAACGGATTGTTGATCGCAGCAAAAAGGTGTAGATAATACACAGATAGAAGCTGCTCCCCTGCTTCTGGTATGATCCATTACTCGGTTTTACGACATCTATGGGCTGAGTTGGAAGGGTATATTCTTAAGCCTCGACCGCCACGGCGCATTCCTATAATATTCTATATATCTTTTAGTAAGTATGTAGTTTCCTATTGTTTATTCTACTACGGCGAAGCACTCCCTTGACGCCGAATAGGTAAATTCCAATTTCCGCCTTTACAGTAGCAACCCATGAGAAACGGGCTGCGATTGGGCGAATTCCGGCTTTCTATATAATTACTTTCTATTCTAATCTCTGGATTATCTGGCACAATGTATACGAGTATTATTGATGTGTTGATACTGATGATGATAGACTCACGAGCTCACCACTTCCCCTTCGAGGTTTCACCTCTGATTACTACTAAGAAAGAGATATTAAGAGATATTTAGATATTCACGTCCAAACATACGTTTTTTTTATTTTTTTTATTGGAACCACTTGGCCTTTATCTGACCTGATTACAAGTTAAGATAAAGCCGACGGCGGAGGCGCACTTCACCCGGAATCCTCAACAGTTTGAGGACCTGGTTATCTTACCTCTAAATGCTGGAACACATCAATTTTTAGAATTGTTGTTATGGCGACAAAATAAGTTAAGACGGTGGTAGGCTAGGCTAGGCGGACTTAAACATAGTTCTACCACCATCCAAACCAATCATAATACTGTACTCCCCCTGGGGATCGAACCCGGGACCTCTGGACCTGAAATCGGTGGGTTGAACCACAAGACTACAGAGGCGTTCGGCACATGACCTTGGTTCGCAAGTAACTAGTAGGTATTCAATACGTGACAAGTTGCAAGACCATCGCCGTTTAGCGGAACTAGCCAGTGTCACATGGCATTAATACTTAGTTGTACATAGTTACTTTAATTGTCACTGTTACTGAAATTTCAGTTTAATTGTTTGTGAATAAATATATCTATAGATCGATCAGTAGATCTATATGTGTGAAATTAATGTCCTGTAATATTTATTTATTTATTTAGAGGGTGCGACTTAAGAACTTATACCTAGGTAGTTAAAAGTATAGAAGTAATCAGAGCCAATTGAAGTCCATAATAATAATATGTGGTAAACATATTATAATGAAGTCACTAAAGATGTTTATAGTGACAACTTTTTTAATAAAATATTTTGCAATAAAAAAAGTTGGAATGAAAAAGTGGTGAGATCTTTTATGTGAATCCGAATCTATAAGGTTTTGGAGTCAATCGAGTAAGCAGGAAAATATTGTCAAAAGTATGAAATCTGCTGTCCGGAGCTCAGTGTCGCCATTTGAGGCCGTGTTTGTTCATGAAGGCTTAGCCGCCGTCCTATTACTTTTATTTTTCTCAATCTCCGCTTAACTGAGCTTACATGGACCCCATCGTGCGTATGTCAAAATACGACGTATTCGTTTTAGGGTAATATGCAAAATAAAATAATATAATAGGATAGAATAGAAAAACGTTTATTTACCGAAAATAGCACACTACACAACATATAAAACGATAAAAAACACAGTAAGTACAATTACATGTACATCTCATAAAACGATAATCTAAAGGTTTTTTAGGGTCCAAATACAAAAATACCCAAATGGGGCCAACAGGACCCTGTTGATATTAAGCCTACACAGTTATTTTGTCTGTCCGTCCGTTCAATTGTCAGATCCGGTAAGACTAAAGTAGAAGAGTATCTATCAACATTATTGTTTTAATAGGTATTGCATGAGTACATTTAAAACGTGCTACTATGGTATTTTTTGTGCAACGGCGAAGCGCTTGGTATTCATCTCACCTGGTATGAAGTTGTGGTGAGGCCGCAGATGGAAGCGCAATTCACCCGGAACCCTCAACAAAAAAAAACAGTGGCACTCCGGGAGTGCCGACAGAATTGAAAACGTGAAGTGTGTCGAACTTTAACGAAGAGACAGGTGAGATTGATGGTACTTTAATCTTAATACATTTATTTAATAAAAAGTACAATGAAACTAACTATGTACAAAGGAATCAGTCAGATTACCTAAGGATCGTTACAAACGGCCTATAGGTAACTCAACTGTTCCAGACCAGAACCAGACGGTAGCTTGCCCAAGATACTGGCTACATTGCCACACTGAATAGCTATGCTAATTCGCTGGCCTAAATAAGAGCCAGCCCTTGAGTCACGTGTCTTTAATCTTAATATTTTACACATACCGGTTGTTTACAATAGCGCCATCTATCGAGAGTTAGCGGAACTAGTGTAGTTTAACCGTAACAGTGTCGTAAAGTAACAATGGCTTTTCCCATCTCATAAAATGCTCAACGCGCCTGATAAAATTGTTACTTCAAAAATGTGGATTAACTGTAATGTCTCAACCTGTTCCATTCTCAGTTTGTAATTTCAAGATTTATTATGTTTCGTCCAACAGCTCAAAATGATGAAACACGGGCTCAAAGTAAATTATGTTTAACGTTTCAACTTCCTGACAGATAAGCTGTGGACAGGGAGCAATGGGCTTAAAGTTGTTACCTACAGAAGGCTAAACAAAAGGCACGTGCGCACAAGGGCAGAAGGTAACCGTGTTGCGAACTTATTCCATAAACCTCCTTTGAGCGAATGGGATATGCCCGTTAGCGTATAAGGGAAGCGCTACATTTCGTAAGGCGACATCCGACGCCGGTGAGTTTCTTTTGTACCCTGTGAGTTTATTACGAGAACAAAAGGGTGACATTATTCGAACATTTCAGATTTTACGGAGCTGATTACACATTACTCAAGATTCGCTCTATTGTTCCGAAGCTCTTTATTTTCCTTTCAGAATTGAATTACCTACTTTTGATTGTTTCTCGGAGTCGTAGCGATTGATAGAGCATCATATTTTCTATATTATATATTAGTATTGATGTTATTTAGCTTCATTTCTGATAGTTATACCTAGTTTACAAAAAGTCCAGTGGGTGGTCATATCAGAACCTCTATCTATCTCTCTCACACACATACACACACAGACCTTCGCAAACACATACCCACACCCACCCTTTCACTGCCAAACTCAGATAATCTGTTTTTGCATTTGGTTTGCCCTGTAAGTAATGCAAGTCTGATGCTAATTATTTGAATAGACTCCCGTGGCACAAGCTAACCCCAGTGTGGGATTCTCTAGTAATATATCTAATGTAAAGTTATTGGCAATAAATTGAATTAGAATTAGAATTTGAGAAATCTGTTCGATATCTGGCCGGAATCTTTAAGGGTACGCAACCCCGGACTAATCTAGCTGCTAATGTCACACCTACCTCTCTCCCGTGGCATTAGTACCTATCCAATAACACACTTCAATATCACACATACATCACACATTTTTTTTTACTGTTTACATTTCTCCTTACTAATCTGCCTGGAAGAAATCCGACCGACCATTATAAGATAATACATGATACATATATGATAAACATATATGATAAGGCCGACCATTGTACTTAGACGCTATTGTTACTAAATGTTTGTTATGTGTATTTATTTCTGTGTACAATAAAGTGTGCATTCATTCATTCATTCATTCATTCATTCATTCAGAATTGGATACTGTCATCGTCGCCACCTTCCCTTTTAAGGACAGGAAGATGACTTTATTTGCAAATTTACATCGACTGGGTTATCAATAAAATATTCAATTGGCAGATAATCCATTTGATATTTTTCTATTTAACTTCTTGTAAGTTCGTGCCTAAAGTTAATTGTCATTGTTTTCGATTTTTTCTGTTTGAACATCCATCCATACCTGTATTCTATATAAATTCGGTGTCTGTTTTGTGTTTGTTATCTTTTCAATAATAAAAAAGTCAAGGCATTAAGAAAGCAAATTTGTTTTTTTTTTACATAGCTTGTTAATTAATTAATTAACCACCCAAGCGGTTGCCAATTATTGCAGCGCACGATACATGTTAAGAAAAAAAATTTACAAATATTAGAATTGCCGTATTCATGGGCTGTGGGGAGCCGGTTTCCAAAAATTAAGGGGGGCTTTTGATTGAGGCGACACGTGACCCAAGGGCTGGCTCTTATTTAGGCCAGCGAATTAGCATAGCTATTCAGCGTGGCAATGCAGCCAGTGTCTTGGGCACGCTTCCGTCTGGTACTGGTCTGGAACAGTTGAGTTACCTATAGGCCGTTTGTAACGGTCCTTAGGTAATCTGACTGATTCCTTTGTACATAGTTAGTTTAATTGTACTTTTTATTGAATAAATGTCTCCCTTCATGTTGTCCTTTTTTTTACCTGAAGCTTGGCATACTTTTTAATGGTTAAAATAACCATTACGAAATCGGTTACCTCCGTTGCTTAAAGACGCTCGTAACACCAGCAGCATTACTCGTGCGTGTTTACATGTTTAAAGTGCGTTGCATTTTTTAAACATTTAAAAACAACCTTTTTGAAAAACTACATACTGTAGCTAGTAAACCTCGGCAGGGGAGACCATTTCACATTTTAATAATTTGCGGGAGAAAGTTCTTCTGAACCTAACAGTACCCGAAGGTAACTAAGGTCTACAAAGTATGGGGATAGAATCTCTGCCGAAGGCGAACGGTGCGTTAATAAAAAAAGGCTGCAGATATCATGTCAAACACACAAGAATGAAAATAAAACATTGATTTTTTATATTTTTTAACACAAAGAGGAAAAGTCATAATATAATATAATAAAATAGAAAAGAACCAGAATGTAGCTAGTTAAGAGTGCAAGTTATAAGACACTGCCCGCGGGGGCGGGACAGAATACCAGGCAAGTCCAAAGTGTCCTCAAGGCGGATCGCCAATTTCCTTTGTAAGCGTCGGAGGTTATTAAGGAAATTGTTCTCTAAATAAAATATCCTCACAAAAGGCACTGAATAATGAATTAAATTCTTACAAGTTTGTCTTGACTTTTTGGTGGTTAATTTTTATACATTCATGTAAAATAAGACGTTAGTTCAAAATAAGTTTATCAAGTACCCACATTTCATCTGCAATAAAACACTCAATATTTTTTTTTAAATAAGCCAATACTTTTATAATCGCGTTTGGTAAATTCAATTCTTTGGCATTTAAGCCTGATACCTATAATATCACACGTTAATACCAAAGTAATAGCATATCGACTAGATGTGGATACAAAACCATTTTGAAAATTATAAAGTATATAGGTACTTAGTATTGCATCACCTCCAATTATGTGTATACACATAACAAAATTCAAAAACGAAGCCATTAATTTTATATTCGTTTCTGGTAAATTATGTTTTATATTGATTGACGTGGAATCGCTCGGCCTTCATCTGGAAGCGCACTTCACCCCGAATCCTCAACTGACTATCTTACCTCTTAATGCCGGAACAAAACAATTTAGAGTTTATTTATGGCTAGAGAAATATGATGCGGATAGCTAGACAGGTGGACTTAATCAAAGTCCTAGCACCAAACAATTTATCTGCACTTTTTTATTTTTGGCTGATAGATGATGAATACTTGAACACTAAATTAATAAGATCTAACAGATGTGGACATAATCCATTATGATCTGCACACCCTTCAAATAAATATTTGAATAACTTCCTTGCAGTAACATTATAATAAAGTGTCAAAAGCATTAAAGGAATTAAAATGGTAGAAAGTTTTGTTTTTTATTTTACAGGACATTTTACACAGTGCCATCTAGCCCCAAATTAAGAAAAACTTGTAACATGGGAACTAGATTACGTATATAATACTAACATCAATATTCCTCACAAAAATGTTTGTCCTAGGTGGGAATCGAACCCACAACCTACAGCTCAGAAGGCGAGCTACAAGCCGTGAGACTTGCTATATTTTAATATATTTTTAAAGCTTTTTCCCGCGATTTCAACTGCATGGTATCCGGATAAAAACTAGCCTATGTTGAACCCCATAGAAAACACCATCCATTTCAAATTTCATTAATATTCGTTCAGCCATTAGATCGTGAAAATGGAATAAACAAACAATCAGAGCTTCTTTCAAATTTATAACATTTATCAATCGAGCGAGTGAAGCAAGCGAGATCTCCGAGTTATGTTGAGTAATCCGGCACTGTATGTATGTATGTATGTGGCAATGTTTGTGACGACATAAATCTCGATCGAGTCGAAATTGAAAATGTTAGATTTGAAGTGAAGGGCTCATATTTATGATTATAGGGCACCTCCAATGATATATATATACTGAAAAGGTTGAAATATATGGTATGAACACTTAAATAATTTATTATATATATAGACAGTATCAACTGACTGCCAGGGGAAGACAAGTTCAAACCGCGGCTGTCGTCTTTTCTTTTTTGTATCTGTTTATTTTAACCAGGCCAAGGCTCATCTAGTGTAAGATACAATATTCGTAGTATGGAAGCGTCCGACTCGCACTTGACAGCTATGTAATAGTGTTAAAATAGTGCTAAGTTTTTTTAAATACGATAGATTTTGATAAATGAGGGTGTCAACGTGGCCTTCAGGATTTATATTTCTGTCTTGTAAAAGAGTTTTGACTCTTGGTTTGGGAAACAGTTATATTATAAGTTCGTTTCGTGATTTCAAACATATTTAATGGAATATCCTTTTTTGTCTACTAAAGTATGTTCTCAATTGTGACGAGGGTAAATAATGACATACCTTGGTTATATTTTTTGACGTAGCTGCCACGCTTTTGTATAATCATAAAATAATAAATATTCCGTAGCAAGCCTACTTTCGGTTCATTCAACACATGTATTTAGGCACGGTATGAATAGCTAATGAGTAAATTGTTTCCGTCCCTTCCATCGCAGCCATATGCGTACGCATTACGTAATCTAAGCTTGCTTTGTACGATACAAATAAATGGTTTGTCTGTACATGAGATGAGCCTCGACGGGTAGGAATACCATGTTTTTAAAGCTTATCTCAGAATCCAACTATATAGTAACATGGAACAGTGATAATAATCTGTAAAGAACACACCTATACTCTCACCATATAGATTTGGTTCATAATGTATACATATTTATATTACAGGACATTTATTTCACACAGCGCCATCTAGCCCCAAACTAAGCATAGCTTGTAATATGGGAACTAAATTACGGATAGAATACTTACATACTATGTAAATACATACGTACTATATGATACAACATCCATACACATATTTATATATGTATATGTAATAAATATTTATAATAAGTTATAAATTGTGTACTATGTATAATGTATTTTAGATATGTATTATAATCAAATTCTAGAAATTAGTCATCAGAGAAATGACTTCTGGACTTGTTCTTAAAGGTTATTAGAAAAAGTAGCCACCTCGATACCGATTTGGGCATAGTAATGCCTTATTATCACAAACTGTAACAAAATAGCGAGTAGTTCACTTCACTACGGCTGGCTCGGTATTGCCTTGCGGCGAGAGCGCGCACTGTTTTTATGGGCCGAGTGACGTCACGCAAGTTGTTTACTCTTGGTCAGGTGGCAACTCTATTTAAACGTAACAGTTGTTATGTTATCAGTAAAAATTATATGTAAAAAATTAAGTCGTTTGTTTATGGCATACATAAGATGATCCCTGTGGTCTAGTTGTTCATCCACCGGTATCCAACCCAAAGGTCCTGGACGCTATCCCCATGGCGGTATAAATTTGTGCTCTGTTTGGTCGGTAGGACTTGTTACAAGTCCACCAGACTAGCTACCACCATCTATGTTTTGAATTAATGTTGTACTCCTTTCCCATCTAGGTATTTAATCTTGTTTATCTCTGAGATTAGCTGGAAGAGACTTAGAGATTAAGGGTTAAGCTCGCCTTTGCCATAATTTTTAATTTTAGATATGTATGCTGATGTTTGTGTGTGCAATAATGTATATTTTAAAAAATATACATTATTTGCAGTTTTACAGTTTTTCTTTTCGAACTTTGGCTTATAACACACAAAGAGATATAATATACAACATACCAATTAAATAATTATTTATTGAGTAAGTTAATATAGAATTAACTCAAATGTGGTAACTTAAGCTCAAAATAAGCTCATTGTTATATGTAAAATAAACGATATATAATTTTGAACCAAATTAACATAAGCTCAATCAGATATTTGGATATTTTATACCACTGATCTTCTCATCTCAATTTACAATTTAGCTGAACAATCCCATGCACCCACGTAAAGCCTGATGGTGGAGCCAGTCTTTAATTATAAGCTTGGAGCTCATATTTGTCACTATAAACATAAATGAACATGGGTCTACGAGGGAGTGTGGGGTCTAAATTCAAGCGGTGCTCGTTAATAATTTACTTGGATGGTAGAAGGTACCTATTACCTCGTCCTACTTTGGTGCGATCGTTTGTATTTGTACATTTGATCACGTTGTAATTGCTATGATACTCCAAAATACCGGATCAGATTGCTAGTAGCTACTAGTTAACAAAATTAAATTATAAAATGGGTCAGTAAAGATACCCCGAAAACATTAATGGACTGTTTCCCCTAAGAGGCTTTCCTGTTTTCTGATTACCTTTTATTTTGTTGTTCATATCAAATATATAATAAGTAAAGATTCCACTGCCAATTCCTCAGACCGTTGATCGTTGGCCTTATCATAATTTGTAAGCCAGGTAGATGACAATCAAGCGCTTCCCCGTCGTAGCATAAAAAAAAGGTATAACAATTTATATACCTACAATCGACATAAAAAATGGCACATGCTAATAATAATGGATTGTATATGTTAGCATCAGATGTATATGCTAGACTAAAGCTTGTGTCATAGACATCTGCGCTCCCCTCTTATTTTGGCAATTGCTTATGGAAAAGCTAATCTTCTTTTTATTGTACGACGGGGAAGCGCTTGGCATTCATCTCACCTGGTTACAAGTTAAGATAAGGCCGAAGGTAGAGGCGCACTTCACCTGGAATCCTCAACAAACTGAAGAACTGGCTATCTTACCTCTGAATGCAGGAACACAACAATTTTAGAATTGTTATTATGGCGACAGAATTAGGTAAGATGGTAGTAGCTATCCAGGCATATTTGCTTGCGGTTAAATGTGAATAATCCCAAATCTGGTGGTAGGACCTGCAATGGCCCGCCTGGCTAGCGACCACACTTCTACCGAAGTCCTGCGCCATACCAATTTGCTGTGCTCCGATGGTTCGCTGTAAAGCCTAGTCATCTAGGTAAAAAAAAATCTATTTCCATTTTCGTATTGGCAATATTGTCTCATAATCTAGCTCTTCTCCATTTTTATGCAAGACCAGCTTAAAACTTAGTCATTTTATTGGCAACGAATAAATTCTACATAGATAATACGTATATTATTTACCATTGTCGCTTAGATTAAGTTTTTCTTCTATCAGTATTTTGTTATGATTTTTTGTAAGTGGTGAACCATAAAAAGTTATCTATTTATCTATCTTACATATATCTTTGGCATATGCACTAGCGTAGGCTTGTCAGCTAGTAGTAAAGTTCGAGACCGCTACACAACCTACACGAGTTAAGCCTCTGCGGCTGACGTGGTAGTCTGACAGACACCGCAATATAAAAAAACGTATCCTGGGTCGTTATTTTTTAAATAATAGTCCTGCGTTCTCAGTACCTATGTAGTGTGTGTTTAGAGTGAATTCGACCAGACGAGAGTACATTTTAAGCTTAGAATCGCTAGTTATATGACAAAATGAATGCCAGGCGTCACAGCTCAGTTGGTAGTAGCTCTGCCTTCTGCGCTGGGTGGCGGGCTCGATTCCCATCCGGTACAAACCTTTGTGATATTAATATGAATGTTTGTTGTGTGTTTGACTGGTATACTGTATCGTGTGTATGTATTTTCAATTTTAGTTATTCCAGAGTAATTCAGTTTTACGTTTTACCATTTACAATTCTAGGAATAACGAGCATAGTCACTATTCCCGAATAAGCACCACAATTTCGCGTGGTATAACCGAGCTATTCCAATAATATTTTAATGCATAATTTTTACAGCCTTTGTGGTCTATTTGTTCGCCCACCGGTTTCAGACCCAAAGGCCCCGGATGTGATCCCTAGGGGAGTATAATATTTTGCTTGGTCTGGTTGGGGGTAGGAATTTGTTTAAGTCCGCCTGGCTAGCTACCACCGTCATACCTAAATCTGTTCTATATTGATGTGTTACGTCATAAGGTAAGGTAGTCAGTTCCTCATACTGTTTAGGTATGATTCCGGGTGATGTGTGCTTCCACTTTCGGCCTTATCATGCCTTAAAAGCAGGTGAGATGAAGGGCCAAGAGCTTTCCCATCGCACAAAAAAAAAAACAGATGTTTTTTTTGCAAACCAAAAATTCACATAACTTGTAATACATTTCCGACCGGTAAGTATGCATTACCTAGCATTTAGTTGGTGAATAATTATATACAACTTACCTATATTGTACTAGCATGCCTGAGTTTTATCCTTTATACTTGCCTGGTACCCATAGGTTGTTGCCTACCTGCAGCAGTAGATAGTTTGTTATTCATAGAAGAAGTAAATATATAGACCAACCATATCACTTAGGTTTGCTAATTTGATTATTTTCGATACTTTTGACGGGTTATTAGATGGTTAGGAACCTTAGGTTGTCATGTTCGGCTTATAAAAAGTATAGGTACAAAGTTAGACCATTCTAGCAGTAGGCAGTAGAGTTACGAAAAGTTTTTTTGAGATGATGCTCAAAACTTTAAACGTTTAATTTCTAATTAAGATACATTTTACGAAAACAAATAGTTGTTGCCCCTCCATAACTGTCGGGGTCGTTGCCACTACTATTGAGCCATCGTGTATATCAATCGAAACACAACCATAGGACTTTGTTTTAATTTATATAAATAGTTCTCCAATATTGACACTCACTTAAAATCAATCTAAAAAATTTCAAAATCAGACAGTTTAATGTAAAACTATTGGTGCATTGTTATCAAAAAGGTTAAACCCTGCATAGTACTAATGAGATAAATCGTAGTCTAATCCCCAGAAACATTTATTCAATGTCGTATATTTTTTGTTGATGTTAATGAGTGTCTCCAGTTAAGAGTTTAGATGTTACTATGACTAAACAAAAATATGACTAAAGGAGAACATGATCAAATCGGAACATGACTGAATCAGAATATGACGAGGGGTAGAACATGACTAAAATCAAACATGACCAAGAATAGAATATGACTAAAACCGAACATGACAACCATCTAATAACCCCTTTTGAAATCTATTGACAGCGTTATTGTACTTGTGTACATACTTGGACACCGTCATGAACGATTAACGAATGTATTTCATTCATTCATCATTCGCTCATAGCTATTATCGTATAGTAATACCAAGATTCAAGTCAGTCAACAGAATTCCCACTTATTTTTCTTGCCTTTTACAAAACTCTCTTTATTTCTGAAATGTTTATCCGTATTCCTACTTACCTATGTTGTCTATACCTATGTTCCTACCTTAATTACGGTAATGCCGACCTCTACACGGTACTAAACATCGATTGCCCGTAACGATCGCTTGGTATGTCTTCCAATACCCACAACATACCTAACCTTAATTGTGTCGGACCTCGTCATTATCTACTATTATTACTAAGTGCCCTTATAACTCAGGTTAATTCTTCTCATGGCCCGCTTGCCGGAAACCAGAAATAGTAGTTATCAGCTAAATCAATATACTACGCGCTTATAGCGGTTATCAGCGGGGATTGCTAACCGCACGGCTTGCCTATGCAATCGCTTAAGATTGTTCGCACAATAGCCGCCACAAAATTTCAACCGCGGTGGTTGAATGGTGAGCCGCGGCCCGCTTACTAGTAAGCCGCTTGCTTGACTATACATGGTTCATAGGAGGGCCAGTTTCCTGCCGCTGAGTTTGAACAAGCGTCTTGTTTTGTTTATGGACCAACAGTACCTACTCCGACTTCAAGCGGTCCAACCGATTGACGCGGTTCGACATCGCAGATGGTCGCCATAGCGATCAGCCGTTATTCCAACCGCGTTAGGCGGCAAGCTGCTCAATCGAACCGCCCCTCTGCTAACCGCTAGTGCGCAAGAGGCATTAGAATATACGGTGACATAGACACAGGTCACAAATATCGACACTAGTGATGATACGGGACATTTAAATACCCAGTGCCATCTTGCCGCCTAAGCAAAGCGTGTAATAATACGAAATAGATTACGGACACGTATAAACAAGTAGTTTGCCCCAAACTGAGATGTCGTGATGTCTTGTTTTTGTTAGGTATGTAAGAACGGAGCTGCAGTTGAAGCACCGTTCCTGGGAAATTTCAACTGCAGCTTGAATCAATTCGCTGCATTATAACCTACCGAAGACGTTGATCAGTACCTGGAAAGTATAATGGATACCCTTAGGGACAAAGGGACAATATTCTGCCATTTATGGTGTAAAGGCAAGAAGTCTCGGAAGAAACTATTCGACTGATGGAGAAACGGCGTTAGTTGCAAGTAAATCCCTTGACGATGTCTGAACACCAGGCTCTTAACAAAACTATATCGAAGCGCATACGATACGACCTCCGATGTTCTAATACGCTTCATATCGAAAAATCGATCGAGCAAAATCGGGGGTTATGCAACGTCTTGGTAGAAGCCATCTGACACAGCTAACAAAGTCGAGCGGAGGAATCGTCGTCTCCAGGCCAGAGGTTTTTGCCGAGATTGATGACTTATACGGCCGATTATACGCCTCGCTGGAGACACGTCCCGAGTCTAGTAACAAGGATGCCCGAGCCACACTCACTTGCCACTATACTGACAACCTCCCGGAGGTCAGCGTTCAGGAGATCGAGTTGGCCCTGAGACAGTTGAAAAATGGAAAAGCCCCTGGAGGCGATGGAATCACTTCGGAGCTTCGGAGCAGGAGTGTAGTGGTGCTGTTTTTCGAAAAGGGCAAGAAAGCCCTGTGAAAAACTATTGACCAATCTCACTTCTGAGCCATGTCTATAAAATGTTCTCTAGGGTCATCACAAACCGTCTCGCACGGAGGCTTGACGAATTTCAACCACCAGAGTAGGCTGGGTTTCGAGGAGGATATGGCACCCATAGACTACATTCTCACTGTGCGTCAGATTATACAGAAGACAGAGGAGTAAAATCAGCCCCTGTGCTTAGCGTTTGTGGATTATGAAAAGGCTTTTGACTCTTTCGAGACCTGGGCAGTTCTACAATCCTTGCAGCGATGCCAGGTTGATTGGGGGTATATCGAAGTGCTGAGATGCTTATGCATAAGTTAGCGAAAACCAGCAGTCTAAACCTATCCAGTTGCGTCACGGAGTTAGACAAGGGAATTTTATATCGTTTGTTTTTATAAGACATGTTTAAGACGCTGAGTTGGAATGGACAGGGCATCAACATAAACGGGGACTACATCTCACACTTACGGTTTGCTGACGACATCGTTTTAATGGCGATCTGCAGGATCTGCAAACAATGCTGAACAGCTAAGCTGATACTTCTCGTCGAATCGGTGATATGAACATAGAAAAAAAAAAATAGGATCAACGATCGTATTACCCCAGAACCGATTATTGTCGCCGGGACTCATCTCGAAGTTGTGCAAGAGTATGTCTGTCTACCTCAGGCTCTCTACGTTTAGGAAGACACAACTTAAAAAAAGAGTTAAACCTAAGAATTCAGCTGGGCTGGGCAGCATTTGGGCACCTTCGTCAGGTCTTCTCGTCATCTTTGTCATGAAACAAAAGTTGATGTCGTTTTAAAAAGTGCTGTCAAAACCGTTGCCTTAGTAGTCGTAGTTTAAAAATCTACCTCTTCAGCCCACGCATGACGTTTAGTCAGTTCAACCAAGGGGCTTCACAAAAAAACTGTTTTTTTTTCCTATATGTAAACAAAACTTAAAATGTGAGCACCAATCTGTCTGCCAAGCATAGTGAATATCGTCAAACCTTACAGTTTTAAAGGAAGTTATTTCCACATTGTAGTGCATAATAATGTGCTGTTAGGTGAGATAGGTATGCCCAGTCAAACCTCTTTCATGACATCCCAAGAATAATTCTTGGATTTTATAAACACCCTCGGTTCGGTATCCCTTTTGAATGAATAACATAAAATGAATAGACCAGTTTTAATGAGATTCCGAATAAGAAAACATACTAGTAGTTCGAACCTCGAACTGAGATCTCGTGATGTTTGGTTTGTGACGCAGATTATTTCTCAAACAGAACTTAATTAAGAAAAGATAATAGTGTACTTTACACCTTACTTATGCAGTATTTTTCTCGAATTCACTTTATTCACCTGAGTGTTCGAGGCACTCTCTTGTTGCTAACTTATTGTAATATCCTTAGATACTAACATGAAACAAAGGTTGATGACGTTTTGAAAAGTGCTCTCAAAGCTGTTGCATAGTAGTCGTGGCTTACAAATGTACCTCTCCAGCCCAACGATGGCGTAAAGTCAACCAAAAAGGCAGCAGCTTATTTTTTATGTAACCAAAAGTTTAACTGTGAGCACCAATTGTCTGCTATGCGTGGTGATTATGGCCAGACCTTACAGTTATAGAAAAAAAAAAAAATCCACATTGTGATGGACAATAATCTACTGTTGATATGGAATATGTGGAGTCAAAACCCTTACATGACACCCCACAAAGTAATTCTTGGATTTTATCAACACTGGAAGGGTGTTGATTTTGGTTGGTGGTTGTTGAGTGAATAATAAAAATATATTGACCAGTTTTATTGAAATTTCGTATACCCTCTCTTATCTTACAAGACCTGATGATCATCCATTGCTCCCCTCATATTAAAAACCACCCCTTATAAGGGCAAAATAAAATCATTTTGAAAACTGCAGTCTCAACCCCTATTTTATACTAACAATGAATGTTTAATGTAAAAACAAGGGTGGTTTCAGTAAATCAAAAGAAAGGTAATTGTGAAGTCAACCTCCTTTAACAGTCTAACTTCAATATTATTTACCCCTTTTGCACCCCTTAATGTTATATAATATGTTATACAACCCTGTATTTATATAAATACAGGAGTGGTTTTAGCAAATAAAAAGAAAGTTAATTATGAAGTCAACCCCTTTTAACAATCTATCCTACAAGTCATAAAAAGCGTCTTAACCTCTCACCGCGCCCCTTTGTTACGAAAACCACCTATATTCAAAAGTCAAATAAAGATTTTATGAATGTACAGCCGATATTTTTTCAAATGACACCCCACAAGCCAATAATCTTGTTGTCTCACTTAACAAACCTTTTTCTCGAAAACTACTCTAGTGTTAAAAAAAAATCTCATACCGATTGATGAGTATTAATATATTATTTGCATATTATACGGGCAAAAATTTGTATTTCAATTCACCCTAATATCTCAAAAACTACCCTGCTCATCGAAAATCCCCCGCGACAACACATTTCTATTTACGTATCTCTTTACAGTTTAAATTTCATGACAATCGGATTATCCGCTCGAGAGTTATGTCGTAACAAACATTGCCACATACATATGTACATACATACGTTCAGTGCCTGATTTAACAACTTAACTCGGAGATCTCGTTCGCTTCGGTCACTCGATCAATTAAAGATGTTATGCAATAAATAAGGTTAAAAACCTAACAATGTGATTGATTAATGAACATTTTTTATCAAATTCTAGAAATTAGTTATCAGAGAAATGATTTCTCGACTTGTACTTAAAGGTTTTAAACAAACGTAACACATTAATAAACTGATTCACTCCAGCTTTCACTCGCCATGGCATTTCACAGAGACTTGCTTGACATGTTTTCCTAACATAAACATCGGTGCCGATGCCGACACACGACCTCCTATACCATTATTTACGTACACTTTACCCAAGTACCTACTCAGCGAGGTATCTTAAATGTATTGAATTTCAAGCGAACCTTAAATAACCGCTGTTCAAGAGACGTTACTAGATCTTCTGTAGCTATCTTGCTGAAATGTCTTATGTGTCTATCGTACACAGAGACAATCACACAAAGGAACACTCAGCCAAAACCAAGCATCCGTGCCTTGCATTGCAACCTTGCATGTTTCGCTCCAAGTATGGATGAAATTTATAGCTTGTTATAAACGCAACTCAACTAACTCTTGGTCTCGAGACAGCTTAGCTAGTCAAGACCTGACAATATAGTAATGCCGTTTGAATGTCAAAGCTAGACTATTTCATTTTATTTGCGTAAACAAACATTAGGTGCGTACAATTCAAACATAAAAAAGTTCACAGAGACCTGTGAAGTCCTTTGTTAGATTAACTTAACCAAGCTAGAAACAATCATAGTACTAAATATTAATTTAGACATTAAAACTGATAATAAAAAATACAACATGGACAGTACAATAGTAGAGTGACAACGCTGGCACAACACTTTATATGGAAATCTTGTGTCGATATGAGTGAAAAATGTCTACCTCTAATACTAGCGACTCCTTCATTGTACATGCTAACACGCTCGACTTAGGTATAGCGTTTGAGTTAGAGTTAATAGCGTTTGAAGCTTACATACTTACTATACGGTACTAAGAAATATAATATAACGACGTAAAATATACTTTTAGTTGGGATGCGGGTGAAGTGTTTTTATATTTTTATACCACTACGAGACGGGACAAGCGTGGGACAAGCAAGTAGCCCACCTGGTGTTAAATGCATCTCTTGCCTATAACAATGCCTTACTGCATAGGTCACATTCACAAAAAGCATAGCCTTCACGGCACTGCATTGCGCCCGTCAACTTGAGGCATAAAGGTGTTAAGCCTCGCGTGCCCGTAATTTCACCGGCAACCATACCCTTCAAACCGAAACACAGCAACGCTGCTTGGCGGCCGAAATAGGTATGGTGGTAGTAATTCTCCGGACGAGCCCTTTCACAAGGGGCTTCTACTACTCTTAAAAGTGTAAGTATTAAACAAAATATCTATGTACCTATGAGCATAAAAAGATGATGAAAATCCTACAAAGCTACAAAACCTTTGATGTTTTGGCCAAGTACCTAGTTTAATCTGCTATTCGCTTTATGACGTCTGGGTATATTTATTTAAATACTTCACATAATTATACAAGTAGATTCTTACTTCTGAAACCTAAGCTGTGCAACATTTTCTCGGAACTCAATCCAACCAACTGGGAGCAGGCATAAAGAGCGTAGTGAATGTTTGTAGGAAGAGCTTGGAGGCATGGTAGCGCCTCGGTGAGACTAACACGTGACGCCAGCGAGCTTCGGCTTGCACTTTACATCTCCGGCAGACGGCTCAAATAACACTTCCTACAGATAGCCTCGTTAAACTGTTCGTGAACACTCACTTTGTAGTTAGTTTATGTTTAGCTGCCTGCAGCTTTGGCTGTAACCTTGTTCCAGGGTAATCTAAAACCGTGTAACAGAAGGCAGCAGTCAGTGAGATCATAAATCACACTATCAACGGTTGTTGGTAGATAGTGTCGGAGTCATAACAACGCGGGATAACAAACGAGTCCTGTCATTCTCACACAGCGCAAGCCGAATTGTGTGCTGGCCGAGAGAATTAATGAGGGCTCGACGTGCCGCCAACCGCAGTCGCCGGGCTCTGCGATTGCCCTCGAGTATACTTAGGTACATCCGATTACAGATCCCTGATACCGAAGTAGGTACTCAGCTATAGGAGTTAGAGGATTGTAGGAGCTTGCATAATGTATGTAGTTTTTTCTGTGATTTATTCGTACACCTACATTATGATTGGTATCTGTTAGTTTGTACACTGCCATCCTTGAAAGCCTTTATCTCCTCTGTTCATCCAACGATCGCCTGGAAGAGATCGTTTTCAACTATTAAATCGCCCATTATACCTGATTATATACAGGTTGAGTTTTTTTCCAGGGCCACTGAGACCAAGTCTGAAACCGTGAGAGTTATCGAATAGTCAAGTTAGGAGTTACGTGCTCAATTAAAAAAAAAAAAAAGTTCTGCATTAAAGAAAATCAATATTCTTTTATAGGTTTTCGTGATCAAGTTTTTGAAAAAAAATCGTCCTTTCGTGATACCCTAGTAAAGAAACGCACGCAGAGTATAACATAATAAATGTGGAAGTTCGTTATTCCTTCATGTCGAAATAGCTGAATGGAATAAGAATGGATTTAGCAATGTTTTTAAATAGGTAGTGTAATTCTAGACTGAGAATAACATAACATTGCCTTCGCTACTTTAAGCTGAAAAATCGTAGAAGCTTAAGACGAGTAAAGCCTCGAGGTACAGTCAGTATTTCATTTCATTATTAAGAAGGCAAAAGAATAACAGGAAGTCTGTCAGCCAAATGAGTCGACGACATAAGAGTAGTCAATTACCGTATTTCTTTTGAGCATTAAATTTGAATGAATTGATATGATAACGATTAGCAAAATCTCACTCACAATATAATATTTAGCGCTAAGAGGTTACTGAACATTTTATGTTACATTTTAGGTAACTGTCAAAGTAACACAGCCAACGCCTTGTTTAAAATCGTTTAGAAGCAAGATGGCGGACTGCGTGCGATTCGATATGGTCGGTTTTTAGGTTTAACCGCCCGTTGTGGACGGTTGTGCGTGGATCGCGCGATCGGTCATGAAAGTAAAGTCGCCGATTAACATCCCTTGATAAGGAATATAAAATGTTTATGGTACCCAAACAATTTCCTTTGCTCTAATAGGGGTATAAGAAACAATGCTTGACATCAGATTTCTCGTGATATGGGCTACAAACCAATAAGACGTACCAAAAATGTATAAAGGTTGCTGCCTCCACGGCAATTCGAAGGCACCGCTGTACGTGTGCCTCCATCTCCATCAAGAGTTCGACTGAATCACGGATCACCGATGAATCACTTGGAGCGCAGTTTCAACAAACTTGGATCGGCCTAGTGATATCCACGCTCCACGCATCATGATCCTGGATCGCGGAGCGCGCGAATGCTGGATCGCGGAGCGCGCGAATGCTAAAGCGCTTTGGATCGTCCGGTGTGGACCCAGCTATTGATCAGCTGATTTCTGATTGTCATCTATCAAAATAAGATCACCACAAATGCAAAGAGAATAAATAGTTCTTACCAACGTTATCGTTTAATTTTGAGCTTAGATAAGCAAAAACAACACCAAAACTTTGCTTTTAGGAGTGAAATTGAAAACGATTTTAGAACGAGCTAGTTGGCGGGTAAAGCTAAACATGAATAAGCGATATTTATTGTGATCTCAGTTAATGTAATTTAAAGGATAAACTGGCGCAGGATATAATGTTGTCGGTAGTCATACGCGAGGAGGGGCCTATGCGAGAGACGTGATATTTGAATGAATGAATTTTAATTCAAGGTTTAACGCAAAACGAGGTTAACAGAAATTGGGTCAGAAGGATGTATTTTTTCTAGAAGGCTGGAATAAGCCCGGCAATAACATAAATAAACAAAACTCACCCTCTCGGCTACAGTTGGTGATTTCAAGCCGTCGGCGGACGCAACGCTTTACAAGTTTTCTTTGGACCGACGTTAAAACATAATTCAAATAAAACAATAAAGCTTAATTTAGTCCTAAATGTTGCAGTTACTACAATTGTTATTGTTGGTTTGACTGCACTATAAAACAGTGGTTTTTATTTTGAAGGCAACTTTAACTACGTAAAATGTTGTCATAAAAGATTTTTCTAATAAGATAAAAACTTCATCAGCATTGGAGTTGATAGAAGTGTGTGAAAACGCGTAAATATTATTATATTTTTTTTTAGGCCAGACTGCTTCCCTTGTAAGTAGGTAGTTAATTTACTTTGGTGTCTAATTGAAGGTACCTACCTACACATTGTTTGTGTGAATATTTTTATGGTGAACAATAAATAAAAAGAAAAATAAAATATATAATGTAAGTCAGTAGTAGCTCACATTTGATATATTTTTACAAATGTCATCCGGTTCACAGAGTCCACAGGGGCAAGAATATCGCTCAAATTGTTTCCAATATCTTTTACGAGCATTTGACAGTCGGGTGAAAAATTGCTACGAGTTTCAGCGATATTGTTATTTTCACGCTGCTTTTTTATGTTTCAGGGACTATTACATGATTTTACATTGATACAACTGTAGGTACACAGGTAAATTCCAGGGATTATTACATGATGTCACGTCGATACTACTGTGCATGGGTATCATGTTTCAGGGATATTTACATGATGTTATGTCAATAGTACACAGCTAACATGTTTCAGGGATTATTCGATGATTTTACATAGATACAATTGTACACGGGTACCATGTTTTAGGGATTATTACATTATAGTTTCCAGCCCTGCATTAACTAGGTTTTCAATCTCTTAGCACCACATTAACTACAAAAAAAGGTCTTTTGAATAGTTTGAATCTTATGTCGATGAAAATAAAGTTCATTACACATGAGTCAATCGCAGTTTCAGAGGTATTTGAACATCGTTCTATTAAGCGAAGTCCAGACCACAAATATTTGCTCGAGCGCTGGAATATCCCTATTCCAGCCTCTCACAAAGCACACAATCTCTAATCGAAGTATGATACGCGGTCATGTGCTCACTTATTCAATCGATACCATGCGGCATCTCAGTGGAAGGACATACACGGGTTTTAATCGCATTATTTTATACTCCATATATCTACGGTACAGTAAATACTCTATTATACTCTATTTTTATTGTGCAACGGGTAAGCACTTGGTCTTCATCTCACCACTCCCATCTCACAAGTTGAGATAAGGCCGAAGGTGGAGGCGCACTTCACCCGGAATCCTCAACAAACTGAGTAACTGGCTATCTTACCTCTGAATGCCGGAACACAACATTTTTTAGAATTGTTATTGTGGCGTCAGACTTAGGTAAGATGGTAGTAGCTAGCCAGGCGGACTTAGATAAAGTCCTACTACCAACCAAACCAAGCACTATACATTGTACTCCCCATGGGGATCGAACCCGGGACCTCTGGATCTGAAATCGGTGGGTTGAACCACAAGACCGCAGAGGCGGTTAAGAAAATATCACATTATCAACAGCAAACCTACTTTTGGAATAGAGGCTTTCCAAAAACCGAAAACGATTATGTTAATTACCGGCCCACGAATTAAGGATTAGATAAAAAGTGAGCATAGTGAGAAGATAGTATGCGCTGAATAGTAATCGAATATTTCATGCAGAAATGCTAGTTTTCTGTCGAGATGTTTTCCTTGGCCGTTTGAAAGCACGTATCGTGCTCTAGAAATGGCTTCCAGTGGCAAAGGCATCAAACGTTCTCTCGTACCTTTACCTCGCGACGTAGACTAGCGAGTGTAATATTGAAGGTACGTGATATTGCTCTTAAAATATGATTTAAGAGACATTTTAAACAAATTCTTACATCGTGGCACGTAGGTACTAGCAAAACGTAATACTAGCTTACACTTTATCGTACTCCTTAATACAGGCAAAGATTACATCACTGGCATAAATACTATTGAATACACCCCTCTACCTATGATTTGCTGCAGCTAATGATTGCCTGAATGAATAAATGAGACCAATGACTCGAAATTCACGACATTTAATTTCGCCTGAAGAATAAATTTAAAAATGATGCATACATAGTTATATTATTAATATATAACAGGATATTAATTTCACACAACGCCATCTAGCCCTAAACTAAGCATACTTTGTAATATGGGAACTAGATTACGGATAGAAATAAAAAAAAAACATTTAAGTAAATAACTTTTTTAGATACATACTTATCATACAATACAACACGGAACAAACATCTACGTTCATCACACAAATGTTTGTCCTGGGTGGGAATCAAACCCACAACCTACAGCGCAGAAGGCAGAGTTACTACCAACTGAGCTATGAAGCTAGTTAATAGTGTTAATGTTAATAGTGGTCTTGCACTTTGATTTATATGTAGAGTTGATAGTTATTTATTTGCTTACAAACTCCGTGTCTTTATATCAATGTGAGAATTAAAAATATTTTTTTATTGCTTTGAAAATTTAAATAGGAGGAAACATTACAAAGTAGCTTTTTCTTTCTTTTGTCTGTTTGTCTGTCTGTCTGTATCTTGAACGCACATCACGCTGAAAAAACTGGATGAAACTTTTTATCAACTGCTAAAGATTTCGAACACAAAACTTAGTGTAAATATTTTTTATGGTAACGATACCATAAACAATCATCAATTTCTTGAAAACAACCCCGTTTACAGGGATGCATAGTATTTTTTTAATTAATTGAATATATTGACATTACTTGAAAGTTGCTGTAAATAAAGAGCAAAGCAAACTATAAAACATTAATTATTTATTTATTTATCCTGTAATATTTATTAATTTCACGAGTATATTCGATAATAAGATCGTTTTAAAGCATTTAAAAGAAACCAATCTTTGAAAATACCAACCTAATCTAAACTCTCCCATCTGGATGTTCGTTTCATACATTAAATCCATACAATATGTAACATGAATTTGGGAAAACCACCAGTTGTTTCTTTAAAATATTTGCAGAGTATATAGCCAACCTTAAATTGAGTAGCCGAGGTATATTTTTATTTAAATTGAAATGGGTAAACTCTTAAACTGTGTATAATACTGGCCATAAACACCATACTTAGCAGAAGAATTGGCCACGACCACACCGGAGGTCATGTTGTGATTGTGATCGGCGCAGCGGTCGCGTGGAGTTGATGGATGGAGGCGACTCATGATCACTTGCGAGGCTTTTTTTTACATACGTCGGGTCAGCCCTGGATCTTGAAGCTATCCTGGCAAAATTAAAGTCGACCATGAAAATAATTCCCAGAAAATGCTTTGTTTAGCAGTGGGCTTATATGGACTGAAATTAATAGGTGTCTGAATATTTCATTTTTTTTCTGTGATAGTGAAAAACCTGAAAAATGGTTTGCTTATTTGTCCCTAATGCATTTCACATTCTGTGTAAAGTTAATAGCATGGCTGTTCTATTTCAACATAATCTAATTAACTTAAGTACGCAAGGTGCGTCTTAAGTTTATTGTGTCTGAGAATATTGAGCTAATATTATCAATGACTCTACCAAGTGAAGTTAATAACTCATGACAAAACATAGTTTGGAACAAGTGAGACCATTCTCGTGGAATATCGAATAATCGAACGTTTATTGGATCGCATACCACACATTGTACAAGCAAAACCAAACCCGTCCCTTTGACTCCCACTCGTAAATACGTTGGTATTATAAATTGTTTGTTAGTTTATAAATGGTTTGTGCTTGTCAGTTTACTATTATAACAGTAGTAGAGCCTCTTGTGAAAGGACTCGTCCGGGGAAGTACTACCACCATACCTACTTACACAGCATTGCTGTGTTCCAATTTGATGGATATAGTTGCCGGTAAAAATATCGGCACGCGAGGCTTAATACCTTTATGCCTTATGTTGACGGGCGCAATGCAGTGCCACATAGGCCATGTTATTTGTTTTGTGACCTACGTAGTAGGGCTTTGTTACAGGCAAGTGGGCTACTAGCTTGTTCTGTCTCCTATAGTCCATCAAATCTAAGAAGTACATTTTGACGTTTCGCATTTCTTATTATGCTATAACTTTGTTAAAACGTAGACACAAAATATAACAAACTGTAATTCTTATAATGTCGAAAAATGAGTTACTTAGATAAATAATTATAATCATTAAACATTCCTGTACATTAATCTATATTTGAATCTCGTAAAACTAGTTAAAAACACAAACAATCAGTAAAATTGTAAATGAGGTTCACGTTTATACAATGTTATGTCATAAAGTTGTTTACAGTAGTGCTGCGACAGTTTAAAATTCTTGAGTTTCCAAATAATCGGTAAAAATATTGAAATAATTAAATTAATCGAACCGACTTTTAGGCGGAAACTCAGTGAGATAGTTCTGTGTAGTGCGCGAGTGACCAAAATTTAATTCAGTAGTTCTTTCTTCGAATTACTTGTCATGAATAAATATAGGTACCTAAATAAATAAAAAATATAATTATATTCTAGTAGTTCACCCCGAACTGAGATCTCGTGATGTCTGGTTTGTAACGGAGATTCATTCTCAAATAGAACGTAATTAACAAACGATAAAAGTGTGCTTTGAATATACCTTTCTCACTTTACTTAATCACTTTTCTCAAACTCTCTTTATTCACCTGAGTGTTCGAGGTTCTCTTGTTGCTAACGTAATGTAATATCCTTTCTAACATAAAACAAAGGTTGATGTCGTTTTGAAAAGGGAAAAATTGTATTTCTTTTTATTTTATATCTAAAAAACTACCCCACTTTGCAAAAATCCCCCGCCACAATCAAAATATATTTACGTTTTCATTATTCAGTTTAAATTTCATGAAAATTGGATAATCTGTTCGAGTGTTATGCCGTCACAAACATTGCCACATACATACACACATACAGTGCCTGATTTCCCAATTGTCTTTGTCATGGCATAGCATTTGTCTTTCGAAATCAATCGCTTTTACCGATATATTTTTTGTCTTATAAGCTTGACACTTTCAATACATCACTTGTCACTGGCAGAAACGGTGAAATGGTTGCAAGCCAAAATAAAGAAGTGGAAGTTGAAGTTCACTCCGTAGGCACAAGTAGGTACAATTCAACCTCCAATTTAGTCTGTCGTCTATCTGTGGGTCGCCATCTTGAAAAAAAATATAAGCAGAAATAATGAATTTATTTAGTATTAATTAAGCGCTACATATTTATTTAACTTCTATCTGAGTTTATAGTTTTATCAAAATAGTAAGCGATTGTTTCCTACCTATAAAGTATCAATATCGGATTTTATTAATTTCTCATTAATATCGGATATTTTCGATGGCGATTATTTGGTTCACATCCCTAGACAAGTTGATCTGACAGCTGTCAAAGTGTACTTCTTAGATTTGATGGACTATAGTTATATAAAAAAATGTACAGTTTATAAATTGTTTGTCAGTTTATAACATCAACAGCATGTAATGGGTGGAGGTACATTACCGGCTGTTGATGTCAGTTATAATTAAACATTTTAAATCATTACATTTTTTTTTTAATATTAGAATGCATAACTAAATTCATCCCAATTGCATTACGATTAGCCAAGTGGTAAGCTAATGAGTAATTCAAAACTGACCTAGATTTATACAAGTTATAACTAAGAATGTGCCCGTTAGCACTTTTCTTACTGTCTCTATCTAAGGTTATTTATTCACTTTGTTCATGTGTCTTTTGAGTAGCACTAGCACAAACACTACATTATTATTATTATTTACATTACACTAACTCAAAAGGTTAAGTTCTTTTGAGTCTTCTCACTATGTCCGTGTTGTCGAGGAACTGGATTGCCTCGACGTTTACGTGGTAAAGAAGCCTTCGCTCATGAGCTTCTGCATATCTTTGTATTACTTTGGAGACGAGATCAATATTGAGGTCCCGGTGGAGATCGTCGTTTTTAATGTACCTACAAGGGTGCGTTCACAGCTTCCCAGAGTACTTTGATGAGAATGTTGCTTTTTGCAGTACAGCCCCAGAGCTGAATATCATAAGTCCATATAGGTATTAGGACTTGTGTATACAACAATATTTTATTTTATTAATATTAGGAATAACTACCAATCAACCAGTACATCTGCTTAAAGCGTATGTCCAACTGTTCTCTTTTCTTTTTAACGTGTGTTTTCCAGTGAAGCTTTGTCGTCAAGAGTCATCCCTAGGTACTTCGCTGTGTTTTCATGTGGTATTATTTTATTATTTATGTATAACGGGCGGTATTGTTCTTTCTTATTTGTAAAATTAATGTCTATGGATTTGGATTCGTTTAATTGAATCCGCCATTTCTTAGTCTAATCAAAGACTTTATTCACAGCTGCTTGTATCTTTTTTGCTGCTTCAGCATGGGTTTCCCCAATGGCCATCAGTGCAGTATCGTCTGCAAAGGTCGCAATCGTGTTGTGTTCTAGTTTTGGAATATCACAGGTGTGAAGTAAGTACGGGACCGGGCCTAATACGCTTCCCTTTGGTACTCTAGCTTAATTTTCATTTCAGATACGGCATCTTCTTTCCTTATTCTAAAAGCTCGGTCTCTGAGTAAGATTCTAAGATTTCATAAACTGAGTGGGTAGCATGGTTCTGAGTTTTATTATCAAGCCTTTATGCCACACCTTATCAAAAGCCTGTGCTACATCGAGGAAAATAGTAGAGCAGACTTTTTTACTTTCTAGAGTTTTTTCTATTATATTTGTTATTCTATGAAATTGGTCCATCGTGAAGTGTTTTTCCCTGAAACCAAACTGGTAGTCAGGAATCAGTGATTGCTCTCAATTATTGGTTTTAGTCTTTTTAGTAATAATTTCTCAAAATGCTTAGACATTATTGGTAGAAGTGAGATTGGTCTATATATAATTTGCATATACTTAAGCAGGCATACAGGTTACTTAAACTAGAACTGACTCGTTTCTGCTTGGACTCAGCTTAATTTAATTTAATTTAGACAGCTAGAACACAAATGCACTCTAGCTGTTCTTTAATTTTATGTGTGTTTTTGTATATATTTATAAATTTCCTTGTCTTGTGTGTGCTAAGTAAATAAATTATTTCTTCAGCCACTTTCCATAAATCTGGTACAAATTTAAGTCTCAATGAAGCGTTAATAAGGGTTATAAGCTTCACTAAGGCTTTTCTTGGAAGTTGATGGAGTATCTGCCCTGTTATTAGGTCATAACCAGGCGATTTCTTTGGGTTGTTTGATTTCACGAGCTACTTCTCTTGGTGAAACCAGTTTAATGTCTTGTTGTTCACAGAATACATTGGTGTCTATGTCACCAAAGTCGGTATCACTTTCGTTAGGCTTAAATATATTTTCTAGGTGCTCAGCAAATAATTTAGCTTTTTGTTCCCTTTTTTTTTGTCCACTGTCCTGGTTAACTTTTTATCGGTGGAATTTTTACAGCCGGCTGATTCAGATTTTTTGTTGCCTTCCAAAATGAGTAATTTGTACTGCAATTGCTGGATATGTTTTGGAGGTACTTATTAGTTGTTGTATCTTGGTGTTTTTGTATAGTTCGCTTCAATTATTTTGTAAGATTATTTAATTTGGTTTTTTCTTCGAGTTTTCTGGTTTGGTGCCATAAACATCTCTGCTTTCTTTTTTGCGATATAAGCTGTATAATTTATTTTGGGTACGTGTTTCTTAAAATCCGTTTATTGACTATTGACTGGTGTGTTGTTCCAAGCTGTTTGCTGTATTATGTTAACAAACTTTTCCAGGTCTTTATTAAGTTCGTCTGGTGTCTAAAGAGATAATTTTAGTTCTATATTCAGGTCTAGTTTAATTCTGAAACCCTCCCAATTAGTGTTTTTATTGACAAGAGCCATGCTATTTTCCTTATATGATATTTTTTTATTTAACTCTAGGTATATGGCTGAGTGGTCCGAGCTCATATCGTAACTCTGTTTTGTGCTTATATAATTAGATGATATGTTCTTATGAATAAAAAAATTCAGGACTAGTTTAATTCGGAAACTCTCCCAATTAGTGTTTTTATTGACAAGAGCCATGCTATTTTCCTTATATGATATTTTTTTATTTAACTCTAGGTATATGGCTGAGTGGTCCGAGCTCATATCGTAACTCTGTTTTGTGCTTATATAATTAGATTATATGTTCTTATAAATAAAAAAGTCAATCAGATCTGGAATTTTTAGCGGGTCAGTTGGCCAATAAGTACATCTCATTTCTTTTATGATATCTCTTTTATCCCCATTTGGTTTTTTAGAATTGAATTTCCTCCTAATATAAATCTCTCACCGAGGGGGTGTCAGTAGGCTAAGATAAGTGTCTTTTTTTCAGATCATAGCGTGGCGGGCAATATATGGCTGCTATGGTGAGGGTACATTGCTTTGTATTGATACAGACTGCAACACACTAGATTTCTGGCTCTTCATGATTGTATTCTTCGTTGTGTTTAATATTTTCTTTAATAATTACTGCACTTCCTCCCTTTCCTTTATTTGCTGGGTGACGTGCATGGTAGACCTTGTATCCTTTAAATTTGATGTATGAATGTCTAGTAAAATGTGTTTCAGATATTAAGCACAAGTCTATATTTTCAATATCTAGGACTACTTAAAGCTCTTTTTGATGATTTTGTAGCCCATTGCAATTCCAACACATGATCTTAAGTTTTGAAATCATTTTTGTAGCTTAGGAATAGCTTGTTTGGTGCTATTTTCAATCTTTTTCATTCGCTCATCTAATGTTGTTATAAATTTAAAGATTAGGTCTAGCTTACCATCTTCAGGAGTAGTCTATTCTTGGCGATGTTTATTGCGCTCTTTTTTTTCATTTTCGTAGAGCTTGCAAACCTCAAAGAGGTTGTATTGTATATATGAGTGGTTGTACAGCGAGAAACAGAGTTCTCTGTTTGCGAGAAGCCGCGCCGCAGCCTAGTAGGGTATACAATGTATGATCTTACCGAGGGTCTCGATCCATCGCTGCAAGTGTATTTGCTTATAAACAACTGTTATACTTGAGCATAAGTTTTAAGTTTTTGACTAAATTGTTGCCCAACACACAATGAGAATTGGATGATTTTACCTAAACCGTCTTTTTCGAAGAGTCACCTAAACACGCGATAAATACCTAGGTAACCGTTTTTAATTTAAAATTATGTGTTCCAATCGTGAATATATGGAAAGCCATGCAATTTTTTTGCATAGTTTTAATTCTATCGCCATAACAACAATTCTAAAATTGTTTTAAAATGACGGAGAAGCATTTTGCCTTCAAATCAGCTTTTTTTATTGTACGTCGGGGAAGCACTTGGCTTTCCTCTGACCGGATGTCAAGGTATAAAAAAGCTGAAGGTGTAGCGCATTTGGAATTGGCTATCATGCCTCTAAATGCCAGAACACAACATTTTAGAATTGTTTTTATATTTATAGACTTATGTAAGATAGTGTTAGCGAGCCAGGCGGACCTAAACAAAGTCTTACCACCAACCATCAACAAAACGTGGCATTTTTTAATGTAACGTGGGATGTGGGCATAAATATTTGATAAATAATGGGAATAATTCGATTGAGTTCTTGCTTGTATGACATACATTTGTGTTTGTGCAGACATTTATTATAGTTAGCACTTATCTGAATGTTATTTGTCGTAAAAAAATTAAAAGAAACATTACAGTACAACAGTAAACTAGGCCTCTCTTTTCAGCATGGCGGCGCCGGCGTGGGCGGCGTGAGAATTTCCAACAGATGGTTTCTACACTTCTTTTCACAAAAATAAATGAGGTAGCATCTATTGACAATTTAAGGTGGCACTTATTTAGCTGCAAAACTTGCTGGTTTTCCTTCTGTTAACTGTTTTAATCTTTCCATTGCTCATTTTTCATAATTGTTCATTTGAAGTGGAAAAACTGTTGCCTTTGCGGCAAATTGGCTTCATATTTCCTTTCTGCGGGGACATGAATTTTTTGCCGGCGGTAACACAATGTAGTCAATTTGCTACAGACTTCTCGGAAACTTTTGTTCGTTCTGCCACAAACTTGTGATTGCCTTGTTTTCTACTTCGTTCGCAGGAAGATGATAAATGCAACTTTTTTTACAGCAGGCACAAAGGTATAAATCTGCTTCAAATGCTGTCGAGCTATAACAATTTGTAAATTTTAAACCCGGGTTTCACCGACCTGAGACCAGCTCGGACCATTACCTACGCAGCCGGCAGTGTGAAACGCAACATCGATCGGGAAAACTGTATACGTACGCGCTTCGACTGGGATGCATCCGGAATTTTGCAATCGGGAAACACACTCACCCGGATTATGGTTTCCTGGGAGAACCGAAACAAAGTTGGTGTCTTCATCAAATTTTTAAACAAATTAAGTAAAGCCTGTGTCTCAAAATGTATAATAAAACTCACGTAAGTTTTGAAAAAGTAATCATAATTTCGTCACATTTACCTTCGTGATGCAAAAACAATCAAATTCTTTGTTCTACTAGCAGTGGAAGTTTTTCAGTTCGAACAACATACCTCAGTAATAAAAAAAAATAAGACACGTTTACTCAGCACCAAACTTGAACATAAAAAAACGTAAAAACATTTGTTTCTTACAAATAAGTAGGTACAGAATAACCATATTTTAAATCATTTTAAGCAACAGTAGGTACAACTTGGCTCATGTTGACAATTAGGTAATGGGCTCGTTGGTACACTCATTGTAACACGGCTGAGCTCCAACTCCCAACTAGGTTTCCCTGTGTTTGGGATATATGCGAGGTCTGGCAACCCTTGTCAAGGTTTCGGCAGAATACCAGCGCCTTTCTACTTCTCAGTAGTAAGGCATTCATGCTGAGCCGGTGCCTTTTTGCTGTTGTGGCACACAATTGTATTACCTACCTACTTTATGTAATTTTCTAGGTTTTTTTTTTCGTCTTTCTAATAATGTTTTCTTTTTACTTTCAATTTTTTTTTTCTTTTTTGTATTTAGATTGTTTAGATTTTCTTTTGTGTGTAATGTCATTATGTTCTTTTTTATATGTGTGTCTCATTGTGTGTCTTAACAGTAAATAAATATAAAAAAATAAATATAAAAAAAAAAAAAAAAAAAAAAACAGCACTCCCGATCAAAAAAAAATGCTTGATGTTTGCAAGTAAATTGCTGCATCAAAAGCTTAAGGCCCTCTTATCTGTCATACTAAGATAGGTAGGATGCAAGAAATTATTTTTTGTTGATTATAGTCTGTATACTTGAAATCATTCTTTAGTTTAGTAGGTATCAAAAGAAAATTTGGAGGTTTTATATCTAAGTACTTATGTTAACTATATTAAACTAACCGTAACGTAGGTAGGTATAGATATGTGGATTTTTATCCATATCCAATAATACTAAGTAAATAGGTAAGTGAGTTATTATATAATTATGAAGAGGTAAGTTAAGTAGTAGGTAAATTGTTTACGTTAAAAATTACTATTTCATTTAATTTGGAATGTATGTGAATGTGATTTGAGTAAGTAAACTTACGTATATCACATTCGCACACAGCCTAAGGGTAGGTAAGTGTTATTAACTCATAGGGGTTATTTATAAAATAAAAGTGCTTAGGTAGTATATAAATAAAAAGATAAAAAAAATTAGGTAGATAAGGTAATGTTAAAAGTAAATAAATATTACAGGGCATCAATTTCACACAGCGCCGTTTAGTCCCAAACCATGCATAGCTTGTAATATGGGAACTAGAATACGGATATAATACTTACTATTTTATTTTTTTTTACTTTTCGTAAATACATACTCAACATAATGATACAACATACAACACCCAAACACAGAATAAGCATCTATATTCATCACATAAATGTTTGATGTGTAACTATACGTTTGGGTATGTAAAGGTACCTAATTGGCTTAAATAAACTAAGGAAGGTAGGTGAGCGCACTGCAACGCAAGTGCCCGTGTTAGGGAGGTAAAGATAGGTAGGAAGTTATAAAAATGTACTAAGTACTACACCACCCACACTATTTTGAGGGGACACCAACCAAAAGCGATCAACACTTAGGTAAAAATGTAGCATCAGTTATAAATGTATTTTTCTTACAATGTAATCTAGTCATAATATTTGATGACTTGCCATTTCAATCAATGAATAATAAAATGCACAGTTCTATCGCAGGTAATTTTCATATAAACGCAGTGCCTTAAAGCCGATAATGGTCCATACCAGAAAGCTTGCGATATATGGACGGCCGACACACCCTCTCGCACGCTCCACATTAAACCTCACAAACAGAAACAAAATGCTCCAACTATCCACGATTTATGAATTGTACCTATTCTGCTAACCATACGGTACGCGACAAAGTATCGAGCGCACAATCGCCGAGTTGACAGCGACCGCTGCAATAAAAAACAAAAAGCAGGCATGGATAGTACGTAAAATAATATTTTATGGACTCCACCTACAGTTCTGCGATATTGTTCAAATCACGCAAGGTTCTACTTCAAGCCCGAGTCTTTAAAGTCAGATAGAAAAGGTTTAAGAAAGCATTATTTCTCTTACATAAAAAATGTTTTACATACCATCTAACATGTGTAATTAAAAAAATAAGTACCTACTTACCTTTATTCATGGTTTTAACTAAACACGATTTTAAATAAAAATTACGAGTTAGCTATAAAGTGAGAGAAAAAAAACAACAAAGTATAACAATATATCTTGCTACTTGAGTACAATTATATAATGTTATACTTTGTTGATTTTGTTCTCTCACTTTATAGCCATATGGAGTAGAGCTCATTCGAAGTTGACTTAGAATTAAGTATGTAGTAACTTCGATTGCCCATGTTCTGGAATGAACATAATATATAAATTGCATTGAACTATTCTAATACAGCTTTAATAAAATAGTGATCGGCAATATTTTTTATTTCTAATACGACGGGGAAGCGCTTGCCCGTCATCTCTGGTTTCAAGTTATGATATGGCCGAAGTAAGAAGCGCACTTCACTCGGAATCCCTAACAGTCTGAGGAGCTAGCTGCCTTTCCTCTAAATGCTGGAACACAACAATTTAGAATTAATGTTATGGACAGGCTTAAGTAAGAATTGTTACCGTCTGCCTCCACGAACGACCCCCACGTGGTTGCAGACGGTAACACTTGTAAGATGGTGGTACCTAGCCAGGCGGACGTAAACAAAGTCCTACCACCAACCAATTTGTTTTTATCTGTTTATGTTTACAGCGTTATTTTCATCGGAGATAAACATAGCGTCATTGTTTTGTCGCATCACAAGCAACAAGCAACCCTGTTAAATTCATCACCTGTCAATTTTTGTTTGATGGCGATTACATTTGGGAATCACACTCACCTTGACGATGGTTCCCTGGAAGAACCGACAGTTGGTATCTTAATAAATAAAACGTGATTAAAACCCGTGTTTGAACTTGTGAGTACAATACTGTGCTTAGTTTGTTTTGTATAAACTCATCAATCGGTTAAGGGTGGTGTAGTGGTTAAACCCACCGATTACAGAGTTCCCGGGTTCGATCCCTATGGGGAGTACAATATATTGTGTTTGGTTTGGTTGGTGGCAGGACTTTGTGTAAGTCCGCCTTGCTACCACCATCTTACCTAAATCTGTCGCCATACTAGCAATTCTAAAATTGTTGTGTTCTAAAATATTCTCCAAGCCTATCAAGATCCTCCTGAAGTTTCTGGCAGTCTGAGTGATTATTGATTTTTATAAAAAATAATTATCATCAGCATAAGGAATCTAGCATACTGAAAACATTTTGTAACGTCATACAAATAACAAACATATAGAAGTGGGCCTAACTATTTTAGGCAATTTATATAACTATTTTAGGTAATTTCCACATAGTTAGACCGATAACCTCCTACAATGACAGCTTGAGAACGTTTTGGCAAATAAGACTCTATCCATCTCAGTAAATTACCACGAATGCCCAATGTATACAGTTTACGTAGGAGTATAATGTGGTCTACACGATCAAAAGCCTTCTCAAAGTCCGTGTAGACCACATCAACTTGATAACCACCATCAAAGTTTGTAGCTACGTAGTCGATGAAAACGCCTAAGTTTGTAGCAGTAGAACGTCCCTTAACGAAACCATGCTGCTCAGTGAGTATTGCGGATGCGACTACTGGATAGATATGCGTATGAACAATCCGTTCTATTAACTTACTCAGGACATTTAGTAATGATATAGGCCGATAATTTTCTACCAACGTTTTTAGGCCTTTTTAGTGAACGGGTACGATATTTGCATGTTTCCAAGTATTTGGGAACAAACCATCATCAAAACATCTATTAAGTATCAGGGCGATAGGAACAGCTATAGTTTTTGCACAATTAACGAAAAATATAGGTTGCAGATTGTCGTTGCCTTTACTTTTGTTTATATCTAAGTTACATAAAAGCTTATAGACCTCATTAGGAGTGGTATTTATGCTATTTATTAAATTTAATTGCAGACTATCATCATTATACGGGCTATTACTACAAGGATCACGTAAACTAAAATTTGCTTTAAAATATTCATTAAAAGCTTTACATATGTCACTGGGGTTATTGAAAAAAGCATCACCGTAGGTCATCTGTTGGGGGAAATCTGTGCCATTTTTGCGCTTAGATTTTACATAGCTCCAAAAAGTTTTGTCGTAAAAAAGTTGTATCGTAAATAAAACCTTTTGATAATTCTTATTCTGAGATCGTGTTGCTGGTATGTAGGTAGGTAATGTGACCATATGATGGTACCTTTACTGGCACAGAACAAATAACTTATTTAAATTCGTCCTAATATTTATTCTGAGTCTAGGTGTTGTCTGACCGCTGCGAGTACGACAAGCACACATCCGACGTCGACAGTGGTCACAGAGCTCCTGATTGAAAGGAGGGCGCGCGGTGCGCCTGAAGTTTTTCAAATAATTCATGATTAAAATTTGAATTGGTATCAAAAAACTAGCTTACCTTTAATGTAGATCAACATGTAACCTATCATTTAAAATAAATTGTGAGTCAATATTCGCTGTAGGTATCACAATATTTCTCATGTTAATTTTGAAACTTACCATTTTCAATAAATATTTTTATTGAGAAATTTTTCAGCTATTATATTTTCAGCGTACCTTTAATGTAGATAGGTACCTGAAGTTATACATACATCAAAAATAGACTCGTGACTTGTTCAGAAGTACTATAATTTTCCATTGGAAAAAGAGGAAACGTCTAATGACCCTGTCATTAGTTTACCCTTAAGATGGTAAACTAAAGGGGTTTCCATTATTAATGATTTGCTGATTTCTTTATTAAAACCTCAAATGTTCTCAAATGTCAAACTCGACCACAGAGGCGGTTAAAACATGCTATTTTTCTGAGGAGACAGCCCAACAGTCTAATTGAAAGGCATTCCAAATTAGATTATTTCTAAGTGGTGGGTTTTATCCTCGAAGAATCCCTAAGCAGGGACACTTACTATGATTGCGCTTTATTGGACAGCCACAAAGAGAATGGTCCCTAATAAATTTATTGGTACACAATCCGATAAAGCTATAAATATGTAATTGGCGTACAATTCACGTTCGACCCCGGAATACTTATTGTACGACTGAGGTTTGAGGCTTACACCTCTCTCTATTGCTCACAAATACGTGCACACCCACAGTAGCTTAAACATACAACACACACACATGCGTAAATATGGTGTGTTTTCAATTTAATTAATTTTTTTGATAGTTTATGTATGTCTATCCTACGTCAATTGTGGTGACTAAGCTGAGGCACCTGGTGACCTGATACAGGTTCACAAGAATCATCAGGAAAATACATCAGGCACCAGTCTTCATTTTTTCTTCTGATTAATAAAAACGATAAAACACTGGCTATTTATCAATACTAAAACAACAATTATTGTTGTTGGAGAGCATTGTTGGAGAGCTAAGAAAACGGTTATGTTTTTAAAATAATCTGCAAGCCAGGTTTCATAGCGTTTTTTTTCGTTTAAAATACCTTATATTTAAGTGGAAAAAATCTCTAAAACATATTGAAATAATATCGTTTTGTCTTTTCAAATGTGTACCGATATTTTTTGTTTTAATATTGATAAATAGCCAGTGTTTTATCGTTTTTATAAATCAGAAGAAAAAAATATTATAAAACTGATTTTCTCTTTTAAACATAAAATTTTGATGCTAATTTTTGCCTTATTTTGAAAAAAGCTAAAAACAAGATAACTCAAAAATGGTTCACTTTTGCATCAAAAGTATCGGGATTCAAATTATCGCAAATAGTCACACCTATCACCTCCTAACGGGAATACGTCAAATTACCAATAACCTTGTAAATGTATTATGAATATTAATACATATTTATATAGAATACTAGAGAAATACCCGGGGCTTTGTTCTTAATATTACGAGGAAATTTCTTGAAATCCTTTCTTATTGCGCTTTACACTACAAGCTACACTGAAAATTTCAAGTCTCTAGGACCATTTGTTTGGGCTGTGCGTTAATATTGTCTTTATTGTTTGATTTGATTTGATTGATTGAGTAGAGCTCCTTGTGAAAAGACTCGTCCAGAGAAGAACTAATACCATACCTATTTCGGCTGCCAAACAGCATTTCTGTGTTCCAGTTTGAAGGGTATGGTTGCCGGTGAAATTACGGGAATGCTAGGTTCCAGGTTGGCTCAAGTCAATTCAATTTCAAAAATTCTTTATTTAAGCTTGACGAGCACAATGAATGGCCTATGTTCTTTGTGGGTGTGATCTACGCACTTTATTGGCTACAAGGTTCTAAAGGTTGTTCTTCAAGGCTTTGTTATAGGCAAGAGATGTACTTATCATCAGGTGGGCTGCTGGCTTGTTACATCCCCAAGCTGTCAGCTACTCATTTTTTATGGTATCAAGGGGAAGCGCTTGACCTTCATCTCACACGGTTTCAAATTATGATAAGGCCGAAGGTGGAAGCGCACTTCACCCGGAATCCTCAACAGACTGAGGAACTGGCTATCTTACCTCTAAATATCGGAACATAACAATTTAGAATTGTTGTTATGGCGACAAACATAGATTAGATGATTACACCACCAACCAAAATATTTGGTTAAATATTTAGATTAGATTAAGTGCGTGACAAGCTAGAATAGACCGCAGCGAAAACTCGAGAAATGTATTTTGCCGTGCGTAGGTATTCGAAAATCAGATTTCAAATAATCCACGCAGGATGGTTCCATAATGGAAGGCACGAGCCCTATTCTGGAGACATGTATGAAAGGATCACTTGACTCTTGCGTTTCTGGGTACGTTTAATACTCTAAAGCTCGTTTGATGACGTACCAAAGGAGGCCTGAACAATCAAGGCTTACTGTCGACAAGCCATAATCCTATTTGGGGCAGAAACTGGACGCACTATAGCGCCGCCTCGGTTCCTGCACACAGACAATATCTCAACTCGCACCTTGCAGCCTGTGTTACGGAATTAACTAGAATCGCAGGGGAATTACATGCAACAGTGTACAGGTTTTGTATTACAGTTTGTATAACTGCTTTCGAAGTATTTCCACCGCCTGTTATTCTCGCAAGGAACCGATCGATGCTGCTTTCAAATTGGATTGGATTGGTAGTTAATATAAATAAAAAAATACATTTTTTACTTGCTATTGATTGTAGGATCCGCTGGATCGAAAATGCAGCAAGTAATTTGAAAAAATCTAAATTTAAATCGATGATGTATGTTATCATCTGTGATTGAAATTTACATGTAACAGTATATATAATTGATATATTATATTGTAATGAATACATGTAGCGCTACGGGCGTAACCCACCATAATGTATTGCTTAACGCTATATATATATATATATATATATATATATATATATATATACTATAACGTAACTTACCAGTAAACTACAAGTACTACTACCAGTAAGCGGCATTGCGTAGTGCTACGGCATACCTTACCGCTACACTTTGGCATTGCTTGGCGCTACGGCGTAGCTTACCACTATGCTAAGGCATTGCTTATCGCTACAGCGTAGTTTAGCACTACGCTACGGCATTGCTTAGCACCATGGCGTATCTAAAGCCCGTAGGCACACAGACCATTGTTTTGACCAACGGACAATATTGCGGCGTATCTGCCTACACCATGACCATGATAAAATGTCTACAACTGGCATTGTGTCAATTATTGTCCCGTAGATTCAGTAGAGAAACCTGCTCTGAAACCTTTTGTACAGTTCATTTCCCAAAGGCTTCTCATACTACTACCCACTCAACTCAACAGCTTTCGTAAAATCATTTGGAAATAACAAGAACGTCTACAATCCAAAGTAATCTACGAGTAAGATTATTATTGTCAAACATTTTAGTGGAAACCATTGATTATAAAGTTAGTTTAAGTGGTTTTACTTTAAATTTAAGTCTGAAATGTTTCAAAATAATACACAATTGGGCGAATCAACTTTTAAGACACTCCTTTGACAACATTTTGAACAGCTAAAAATAAAAAATAAATTATCGAAATATAATGAAAATATAGTGTTAACATTTTCATTATTTATCCTTTTTTTAGGTTTTGTAGCGTGGCACGAGATCTAAGCTTGTTTGAACGAGTTTTTTAAGAAAAACTGAAGAGTGTGGCTCAGAAATATCTATTGCGTTACTTATTTGTAAATACCGAAACATGAAATAAAACGAATAAATTAGAACAATCAACATGATAATCGTTTATTCATACATTAATTCAGTCTTTCTAACTTAATAATAACGTTTTTTTATAGCTAACCTATGAAATAGAGGAAGTTCTAGGTCCCCTGTGTTACTTTACAAGTTTTTAAATGCTTATCTTTAGGATAAATCTTCACAAAGAATAATCAGACATACATTTCTTATACCTACAATAGCCATCAGTCTTGAAGACTTTTAATGTAACGTTTTTATCTAAATAAAAATATACTAATTAGAGGAATCTTCAAAAGACATAATAAAATTTTAGGGACAAATGAGTAACGCTAGAGAAAAATAGTAACGCCTGAGAATTTTGAATCATCAAAAACCTGTTTCCGTGATCCTCCAAAATGGTGAGATTCTACTTTTTGTCTATACTTGCAGCTATATATTTCGCTGAAATCTGCGACGACAACGCATTCGTTTGAACGAATATGCTCTTGACATCGACGAAAGTTCAAAGTGGAATTGTGACTTTATATTAAGCACGTGCTTTTTGAAAGCTTCAAAGTCTAACTCAAATCTTTTCAGAAATCTCAAAAGTATCTGTTTCTTCAATTCTGTCTTCCTTAATATTTTTTTGTCTTCATAAGTATTTTTCCCATCTTTGATATATTTTTCTTCTTTTATAACCCATTCGGTCTAAGTGATTGTATCCTTTACGTTTTCCATACAATAGCGGTAAGTGTTTAAGGCACAATGATTACATTTGCCGTACATGCAATCTTTCGAGTTTTTGAGAATTGCAGACAGTTGTCTCAAAAAGGATGTTCAGGTCATCTGTGCCAGGTACATTTTTTTCTGTAAAGTGCTTTTGCCATATATGCAAAGTTCGTGTGTGTTTTGCAAAAACAGCTCTAGCATCAACAGAAGCACATTGGACATAAAAAGGCTTGTTTCTCGTAAAATAGAAGTAGGAGCAACGAAGATCAGGATTCTCTTTCACAAAGGTTTTGAACAAGTTTTTTATTGTGTCCATGAACCTATTTTGTTCGTACACTCCTGCTTTTGAAATCGTTTCTTTTTTGCCGGCGGTAGCACGCGATATGTCATCTCTTAGGTAAAATTCCTTTATTTTCATTCTCATCAGTCTTTTTTTTAACCATTTTGTCTAAAGTATCCAAAAGTATCTATACTTCTACAGTTGATAAAATCTTCTTTATTAGCTTTATTTCTTTCCTAGATTTGGTGTTTTTAAATGTTTTCTTTATGGCCCCAATCAGAATTTTGTAACTCTGATCATCGTTTTTTTTTTGTTAGTTGTCAATTTGTCTTTAATATCTTTTCCTAAAATGTTTCATACTTTCGCATCAAATTCTCATTATCTTGCTTTAGTTTTGCATTTTCTCTATACACCCGTTATATTTTTTCCGGCCTGCTTTTGCTAAAGTTAAGTAAAAGTCTCTGAATTTTGGTGGTTGGTGTCTTGTTTTTGATGGTTGGTTTCTCGATCTGGCTTGCGGAGGTATTACTGGTGGAGACGTAGCACGTGGAGGCGTCGGTGGTGAACTTCCATTAAATTCTTCAACATTTCCTAATCTGGAGTCTGTTCTAGGCGAGTCAGGCGGTGTTTGTTGCTACAATCTCTCAACACCCTGTATTTGTTTTTTTGACAGTCGCTTTCGTAGTTTCCATATCACGAGTTTAATCTTTTACTAACCTTTTAGTTTTGTGGTTTAGAGCTTGGTTATTTTTCTTCGCTTCTTCGTACTTTTCTCTATTATTTTAGTCTTTCTCTAAAGCGCTTCTGTTTTTCTACTGCACTAAGTGGCATTTTGGACTATGTTGCACCAACCTTGAACGAATTTAACTATATTATTCAAAATTTGATTTATACTATATTGATATATTAGAAACTTAAATTTGACACAGTATAAAATCCACACTATCCATTGCTCGCAATGTCATTTTGTCTTACATTCTCTGGCGTTACCGGTAACTCTAGAGAAAATTTATCCAGAGTTACTGGTAACGCTAGGGAAAATTTTAACTGAAAAAATCATAATTAATTCCACAGTCAAAAATAACCAAATATCTGGTCACGACCTTGAAATCAGATATCCTAGACAACACACTGACCTAACAAAATTCAAATAATTCAAAAACTTACCAATATTACCGCCGTAACGCTGTAGAGCGACAATAAACCCACGCGCACCAGTTGAGAGCTTACCGCACATTGAGGGGCGGGTGAAACAAGGTAGGCCTTTTCAGACCATACAAACGAAATATTAGATAATAATCGCTTTTAATGACACCAAGTTACACGCCATCTCTCGAAAATGGTCATGAACTTTTATCGGTAACGCAGTATAGCATATGTTTTCATCAAAGTTTGGGACAAAAGTTAAGGTGCATGTAAAAAATATAATTTAAGTCAAAAGTTTATTAATGTTTATTTGAAACGTAAGCTTATCTTTTTCTGAATCAAAATATTGTGCGAAAATGCAGTGCATTCATCATATTTTTTAAGAAATGTCGTATATTGTTTCTTCACCTGGCCTGGGGGACACATTTTTTTTGTATGTAGATTGCTTATGGTGTGCTGCGTTACCATAAAAAAAACTAAAATTTTGCTTAAAACTATAAAAACTATGAAACTACTATGTAAACACAGAATCTAATTTTACGGTAACATCAAAAAAAACATATTCTAAACTAAAATACAGATTTTATTGCTATTTCCATGACAGGGACACAAAAGGAGTACCTTAAAAGTTGATTCACTCAATTACATCGACGAGCAATTAAATACTTTTCGTTTTAAAAATGACGCCCGCTAGATTACCTACTAGACTTTACTGTTTATATTTTCGACTACGTACCTACCCACTCTATCGGTTACCTGCTTTCTTTAACAACCGTATCAATTTCTAGTTTTAAATTATTTAAGAAGATCGTTTATTACCCAAGTCTGTCGTCATAACAACAATTCTAAATCGTTGTGTTCCGGTATTTATAGGTAAGATAGCCAGTTTCTCAGACTGTTGAGGATTCCGGGTGTAGTGCGGCACCTTTGGCCTTGTTTTAACTTGTAACCAGGTGAACTGATAGCCAAGCGCTTCCCGTTCTACAATAAAAAAAAAGTTTCCTGCCTTTGTCGTGCCGGTCTTTTTGTCCTACCTACAGTAGTAGGTACCTAACCTACTACTTAAGCAGTGATGTGATGGTAGATATAGCAAACGATTCACAATTTAAAAGAAAATAATTTCCGACGTCATATATATACACTTCTTCTCTTTTATCTTGTTCTGGCTTACATAAGGGTCTTCGCTTTAACAAAAAGTCTACTTCAAGCCTTCAATAGCAAAGCGTGTTTTTAAAGCTTAACAATTTAAAACGGTTTGAATAATATTTGCAAGAATAATGAACACGGAGTTAGCTACACATCATTTTCCTCTGTGGTTATAACTCCACGAAAATACACACATTAATTTTTACTGTCCGTAAATACAAATTGGTCCGTTCCGCAATTTGGACCCTGTAGCCCTACCACGACCTTTTGTATGCTTTGAGCCTACTTATTTCAGCATGTGGATGTGCTGCATAAACGAGAAGACAGGCGTTTGGGACCACTGTCTAAAGGGACCACGGTCCCAATCGCCTGATTCATAAAATGTATTAACAATTTCTCGGGACCACAGCGTAATTGTACAGTCGCTTATCGATAGAAGAATCAAAAGCGAACGCTCGATTATTTTTACGATAATTCTTAAAACATTTGATGTTATTTTAAACGCCTATCCTGATGGATTTTGGTATGTGAGTTATCATCATGGTTTGCACAAATTGTGGGAGTGGTAATTAACAGGCTAGTTATTCTCTAATCGTTACCATCACTGCCGCTACTCTCAAACTTCCTCCTGTTTTATTTCTAATCTTATACATTATTGTCACACCACACATCCATCTCAACATTTGCACGCTAATTTATATTTTATATCAATTTCATATTTTTTTGGTAGTGTCTTATTTATTTTTTTATGTTATTTTACAGGTTTTGTTATGGCAAGTCTGCGCGGCTTCCTATGTAGCAAACGCATGACGTTCTGTAAACATTTTCATTTCAATTTTATTACAGCGTCCCTTGAGTCTTATTTCTTTTATTTTTTGCTACAATTTATGTACATTATTATGTTGGTCTTTTTGTAAACCCCAGTTCGACTACCGACATTAATAAACATAGATTCCTTTACAGATATCATCATAGTCGACTATAACAACAACAACAACAAAAAAAAACTTATCTGGAAGGAATTGATTCTAAGCGATAAGACCGCCCATTGTACACACATATTTTAAGCTATAGTTTTATTTATAAAGTGTGTGCAATAAAGTATTTTCATTTGTGAATTAATTGAACAACAATCTAATATCGTGTATGAGTCTCCACAAAAACCGGAGTGTTTTTCCAAATATCGGGCTTGGCAGATACCTACTACTTACTACCCATCCTCTGGTAGTATCCCTTAGTCATATTCGACAACATGCATGAGCTGAGTTGGGGTCCCTACTCGTAGACTGAGACCACAAGGTTTTTTTTTAAATAACTAGGAGACAGACAAGCAAGTAGCCCACCTGATGTTAAGGCCACTCTTGCCTATTACAATGCCTTACTGCGTAGGTCAAAGAACATAGCCTACATGGCACTGCATTGCGCCCGTCAACTTGAAACATAACGGTGTTAAGCCCCGCGTGCCCGTAATTTCACCAGTCACCATACCCTTATAACCGAAACACAGCAATGCTGCTTGGCGGCTGAAATAGGTATGGTGGTAGTACTTCGAGCATTATCACAAGGGGCTCTACTTACTACTCGTAAAGGTGAATTTAATGTATTACTTAGTGTTGAGTGTGACGACGAATACCTACCTATTTGTCACAACTATAAGTGACAACTATTTGTCACCTTTGGGCTTGGGCGGGATCTACCTCCTTGGTCTACGGCAGCTGAATTGATGACCAATAGGTAGGCCTGTAAATGTCCGCATGGCTTGGGACCACACTAAGTACTGCTAAAGTCCGGCGCCACGCAGTTTTATATATTCCGAGGGAGTGCCTATGCCTTCATTAGGCAGCTTCTGGCAAAACTCACTGCATCGTAGACCTCGTCCTCGCCCAGGTATGTAATGCCCAGGCAAGCCCCGAGGTCAAGAGCTTACCCATTTCAAATAAAAAGTAACGACATCTTTTTTTGTCTGCCTACTGTAACAAAGCCATTAATTTAGTTGAGTTACTTACTAGCTCACCAATTATATTGTACTCATGATGTGGCTACCTATAATAAGAGGAGCACTAGATTTAAAGATTTTATTGTTTATGTTTCAGTTATTGTGTGTCCTCTGTTGGTAGTCCAAATAAATAAATAAAAGCTATGAAAGAAGCTAATGTCCGCTGAATATGTGTTTTCCCTAGTCTATATTCATTCTTAAATGTAGGTACTATAAATCCGAATGTCTAAGGACGTCTAATAAGTATTCAATTTATGAAGCATAGGTAATTGAAAAATGATAAGTAGGTACGTAATAAAAACATTGAAAATGATACCCCTTTCCGATAATATTGTACCGATAATGAGTTTTCTTTATATCACAAAGAACTCCTTATTGGTAGAGCCTTTGAAACCAACCTGATCAATACCCTCTTCATCTCCGGGCGATAAAATTCCATATTGAATGTTCTCAACAGAATATGATAGTAAGTTAGGACTACATGAGGACGTATCTCATATCATCGAATCGAGAAATGTGCTGTAGATCACTACCCTGCTTATTGTATTACGAGAATATATATCTCGTAATACACTATTTATTTTTTTCAATTTTATGCCATTTTCAGAATGATATGACAAAAAACGACACCATGTAATTTCATCCGTAGAAAGGAAATAAATTACAAAATTATCCTCAGTCTACTCGTACCTACCTCTAGTTTTACTTTTCTATGGGATGGGAAAATATTTGTCCCCGCGTCTAGCCGAAACCAGTGCGGCACGGCACTGAACAAAACGAACTTGCATAGCTTGTTGCGAGCTGAGGTACCCACCACTCAACTGTACGTAATAATACAGTTATTATAAAATGTTATTATTATTAATACCACCATATATATTTCGGCCACCAAGCAGCATTATTATGATTCGGTTTAAAGGGTGAAATTACGGGCCACACTTAACCTTGACGCCTCACGTTGATGGGTGCAATGAAGTGCAGCGTTGGTCATGTTTTTTGTGGATATGACCTGCGCAGTAAGGCTTTACTATAAGCAAGAGTTGTGGGCTGTTTGCTTGTTCCGTGTCCATGTCTAAAATATATAAAAAAGGTCCTAGTTTAGGTATCAATGTCTTCCATCAAGGATTCATTTCATAATCAGGTACATTACTTCAACTTCTTGTATACTTGATGGTGATACTGTTATGTTTGTTTTGAATTAATCATTCATTTGATTTTGTCCCATTTACTTTTAAATAATTTAAGGTTATCGGTAGCTCAATGCCAACCTTTTGAAACCACCATGACCTAAATCGCACTATGCCTACTTTTTACTTCATTTCAGATACCCAGGTGACCAGATTACCATGTTACATTATAACTAGCCCTCGATTGGCGCAGATACATTTCCAATATTCAGCGCGTTGTTTGCTAGTCAATCTAACTTTACGGCCAGCTCGTATAACTTTAAATTAGAATTTGTCAAATTAAACATTTTATTGTGCAAATGAAAGTCATTGTCAATCAGTTTTTGATATGAACTCGGATGAAATTGTTACGACTCAATTATAAATAGGGAATGTAGGTAGGTTTTTCCATAAAAGTACCTACCTACGTCAGAAGCTGGTAATCTTTAGATAGCTATTTATTTTTATGAGGTACAAGACTGACTGACGTACTAGGTATGAAGGTAGGTGCTAGATGTATTTTAGGGTTTCATACCCAAACGGGCCCACGGGAACCTATCACTCAGACTTCGTTGTCCGTCCGTCTGTCTGTCTATAAAGTGATGTATCTTTTTAGTAGCAAATTGAAATTTTCAGAGAATATGATATTCAGAGAGCATATCGGACTCGCACTTGTCTGGTTTAGACTTCTTCTAACTTCTTGTAATTTTATGAACTTTTTTATTGTACTACGGGGAAGTGCTTGCCCGTCATGTCACCTGATTTTTTCAAGTTATGATAAGGCCGAAGGTGGAATTGCACTTCACCCGGAATCCTTAACTATCTGAGGAACTAGCTATCTTACCTGTTATGGCGACAGAATTAGGTAAGACGGTGGTTACCCAGTACTACCAACCAAACCAAGCACAATATTGTACTCCCCCTGGGGATCGAACCCGGGACCTCTGGATCTGAAATCGGTGGGTTGAACCACTAGACCACAGGGGCGGTTAAAATGTCGAGAGTGAGCATTTAGTTTCAGTGGGTACAGACAGACAAGATCAAGGAAATAAATTAAAATATCAATCAATCTCGCATTTAATTTTGTAGGAAAGGAAATTATTTCACTCAAACATCCGACCCTACTTGAAACAGAATAAGAACGAAGCTTTCAAGTTTTATTAGCTTAACCTGGAAACTCGTTTACATAGACTTCCTAAACTAAATAATAGGCGCCAGTGGGTAATTTACGCGAAAATTGTGTTATATAAGGGTTTTTAATTTTAACAAGTCTACCACAACCTCAGTTCAAAGAAATGGGATTTTTTTACTATCGACTGCGAGATGTAGGTAGCGTCAAAATCTTATTATCATCTCATCACCACTTGCATGGATAAAGTGTATGTACCTTGATACCTTTCAATGTCTTACCTAGGTATATATTGTAGGCACCTCTAGGAGGTAAGACGAATTGCGTAAAATTTAGAAGAAGTACTTAGTACCTAAGATATAACCTACCTACCAATACTTGCCTAACAAACAAAGGCGGCTGTGGTAAGTATTGTGGCAGTGATGGTACGCCCCAGATTATGATGGCAAGGCATCGTGTTAGTCGCGTTCGCCGCCTTTGTTCGCCTCGCGAGACAGATGCAATTTACGTCAGAAACGCCCAAAAAAACTTTAGCTTAGGCTGCTGCCACCTGCGTACCAGCATGGACAAAACCAGGTAAGTACTTGGATTTTGTTGTGTAGGTACCTAAGTTTGTTTTGTCTTGCTATATAAAGCCAAGCTTGCAGTTCATGTTGAGAAACGAATTCTGCGAAGCAAATAAAAAATAAAAAAAAGTACAAATTTCTAGCGATGTGCTGCTTCAAACTGCTGGAAAGAGCATCCTCTCACCACGCTTGGCAGGTGAATCGGTTGGTAATCGCAGTGAAGGTTAAAAATAATACACAGAAGAAAACTGCAACTCTTTCTTTAGTCGGCTTAAGCAAACTCCGCGGGCCGAGTTGAAACAAATTATGTGCAAAAGTCAAAGTCAAATATTTTTATTCATTAAGATTTTTAGATTCTATTCATTACCAGATTTGAATAAAGGAATCAGCTTGCTATATTTCATAAGATCTGGAAAGATTCCTTCGTCAATGCTTCTATTAAATAATGTACCTACTAGACATGGTGCTATATCAAAAACAATCGTGCTTAAGATCTTTACGAGTATCCCCCAGAGATCTTCAGTATTTTTAATATTCATTGACTTAAAAGCTTTTAGAATAAAATCAGCATTGACGTGTCTGAAGCTAAAGGAAGCATTACACCTTTCAACACTTGTTTCAAGAAAGGCTAACGCACAATCAACAGAGGAGTTTAATGATCGAGTAACAATTTTTGGTACACAAGAGAAGAAGCGGTTAAATTTATTAGCAACTTCATAGTTATCAGTCTAAATTCTATCGTCAACTTTTAAGTTTATCTGCTTTTTCAAAGGTTTTGCTTTGCCTGTTTGATTATTTATCATTTTCCAGGTAGCCTTTATTTTATTTGATGACTGCTCTATTTTTCTTTTTATTTGCAAAGATTTCGCAGTATGACATACTTTTTTAAAGATTTTTGAGTAGTTTTTGACAAAATAAACAAATGATAAATCGTGTAGCCTTGACTCTCTTTCTGCGTAGGTATAAGTAGTTCATACAAGCTACTCCTACTTTTATAGATCCGTTGCTCAATCTGCAAACATGGAACCAGATTTAGCTTTGCGCGTTTTTAGTGTGAACGCATTATCGTGTTCTCTATGTATTAGATTAGACAATGTATTATAAAGCTCATTTGGATCATTCAAGCATGGGATAAGGGAAATCTTTTTACTAATGTTGTTTTGGAATTTTATGATGCTAGCTTCGGTAATGAGAAAGCAAACTTCCTGAAGGTGGAATGGTTCTCTTTCTGAACAGAATATCCTACAGAAACGTAGGGCATCGTGGGGTATCGTGAAGTTCGCGGTTAGTGCTTCCAATTAATACACCGACAACACAGTCGTCTTTGTGTGCTAAATCCTGAGTATCTTCGTCGCATTTATGTAGTAAGTACCTACCTACCTAACTCGCGGCCTCCAAACCAGATGATCAAAGACTGGTATGTTAACTTCTGCCTTGGACAAACATTATGTAGGTGCCTATATTATCTTTGCCATGTAGAGTTTTATCTTTTATCCGAGCTCGCACCAACAACAGACATGGATTATTAGAGCACCTTGTGCGTTGAGTCTAAAAATGCATTTAGGCACACATACAACCTGTGATTGAGTAATATGTTACTTCAAATTAATCGTGCCAGGGTCTTGCCATAGAAACTAACGCAGAAAAAAAGGAACTGACCGCTTCTTAACCGTGGTACGGTTGGGTAGTGGCCAACCGGACTATGAAAAATTTTTTTTTTCGTGTTACAGTTGACCGCCTCTGTGGTCTAGTGGTTCAACCCACCGATTTCAGATCCAGAGGTCCCGGGTTCGATCCCCATGGGGAGTACAATATATTGTGCTTGGTTTGGTTGGTGGTAGGATTTTGTTGAAGTCCGCCTGGCTAGCTACCACCATCTTACCTAATTCTGTCGCCATAATAACAACTCTAAAATTGTTGTGTTCCGGCATTCAGAGGTAAGATAGCCAGTTCCTCAGTTTGTTGAAGATTCCGGGTGAAGTGCGCCTCCACCTTCGGCCTTATCTTAACTTGTTACCAGGTGAGATGAAGGCCAAGCGCTTCCCCTTCGTACAATAAAAAAAAAAAAAAGACCGTTCCATGGAAAAAAAAAATTTGCTGCTGTCCGGTCAACCGTACCATGGAAAATAGTAATCTCATTAATAAATGCAGTATGTAATCTTTTTGCTTGAGTCGTTGTGTCACTTGTAGTGAAGGGTATAATTATTCAAGATAAAAGACTTCAAATTAGATTGATGGGATCTGACATTATTGCTAATCAAATTTGCTTTGTGTTGGTGTATTATTGTTGTAAAAACATGTCTCAACCAAAATTTATAGCCAGAAAAGGTGGGACAGTGCTTTTATACAACGGGCACCAGTACCATAAAAATAGTTCTTATAAAAATGAGATGACTTTATGGAGATATAATAATATAAAAAAATATATATATAAAAAAAAAACTAAAATGTAAAGGATTTCTAGCAATGAAAGTGGATGTTATTTAATTATGCTCTTTTTACCGATTTACTTTGTTTTATGTCTTATTTAATATATTTGTCTTATACATATTATTTATATATATACTTATATACAAGGTGAAACAGAATATGTGTACTAAGCAGTGGGGGGGCTTTTCAGACCAGGAAAAGTATTTGTTGTGGTGGGGAGATGATAGTGGATTCCCATTTTCAGTTTCCCATACAAATCTTTTCATTTTCTCAATGACAATAAATAGTGACGATCCTATTCCTTTACCGCACTATGCTTGTAGGTAGGTAGGTATCAGTTGGTGCAATTGTCTGTGTCAAAGAGTATTAAGGACAGATGAACCAAATTTAGTGAGAACTTGGAGTCATCTCGTGAAAGTAGGTTATTAGATAGAACATACACATTGATAAATTACATAGGCACCTACAGTTACAAAAAGACGATAAATGCGATATTGGACGAACAAAAGTACATTATAGGAACGATTATTTTGTATTTTAGCTAACAGATAGATAAATTGATTTGACAAATTAAACCTTCTAGTAATGGATTGTCTTTGTGATTGTGACCTTATGCTATGTTGCCTCATCTGTCTAGAGCTGAGGTCATTGACGCGAGTTAAGAAACAGCTGATTTTAGGGTAGTCTCAACTTAAAAAACCAGCTGTTGGTGTCAGAACTTTGATCTTGTTTTACCAAAAACTTTGAACCAAAATTCAAAAAGTCGTAAAACAAACGTTGTTCCACTAGTCGGGTCGGATAACCCCGTTTCGGCATAGTACACATATTCTGTTACAGGTTGTATAGGTAGGTACTAATATAAACATCACTATAAATTCGTGGTATTGTTTTTGAAATAATTACCCACCGTAGTACTATTAATTATTCTGTGCCACCGTACCACTACCGTATGGGCGGTGGTACGGTGAGTCTGCAGCACTGTTATCATGAATATTTAATCGTCTATGACTAACCGACAAACCACTCTGTCCCCCTGGTTGGATGGATAGATTTTTAGTCTTTACCTTTACCGCATGGGTCGAGTGCCACCTATATATTTATATTTCTGTTGGTTGGTTAGATAACTGTAGTTCATATCAAATTGTTCTCGAATTCTGCTAAATGACAGAGCACGAACTAATTCTTAATAAACTGTTAGTCATAGATAGTCATTGAATTACGACCGGACCAAGGTAGGTACAGTGTACAATCGACCAAACAGTATCGTCACCGGACAGGCAAAAAACAAATTTTCCATAGTCCGGCTGGCCGGACTACACAACCGTACCACGGTTAAGTAGCGGAACTGACTCTCGAGGAAATAGTGTTATGGTGAAGCCCTTACCTGCAGCCCTATATAAAACAAAAATGCAAATGACAAAGACTTTCATCAATGTCAGATGATTCTGACACTGACAATACACGGACATCGGAGCGAACTCTTAGGGTTCCCTAGCGACCCCTGCCTCGCGAAATACTGGGCACATCATGAGTCTATAGGATAGAATGCAAACAGGAAGGATCCCCCCTTAATTAAGTTTTCTTAATGCTACGGATGGACCACCTCCACAGGAAGGCAACGAAGCAAAGCCCCGTGACCTCGTGGTTGTAGCCACGAGAGTTGATGCTAGGGTAGATAGCGCTCGCTAGAGGCCCTTACCCGCAGCTAAACAAAGAAAAGCTGCAGACGACCCGATTGATTGCTTGATTGATGCTTAGGGCTGAATGACAATGACAATGAATGATTCAAAATCACGGAAGGATATGTCCAACTACAAAACGCGTGATATATGCGCCATTCGTTTTTTTTTTTAAATCGCCTTAGTAAGTGACTTGCAATCTGATGTTGGTTCCGTCAGATTGATCGATTGATTGATGTGGATTGATGAAATAAAACGGCTGTTTATTTGTAACTCTGCATTCTGCGCTGTAGGTTGTGGGTTCGATTCCCACCCAGGACAAACATTTGTGTGATGAATATAGATGTTTGTTCTGTGTTTGGGTGTTGTATTGGATGATAAGTATGTATTTTCCGTATTCTAGTAGCTATATTACAAGCTATGCTTAGTTTGGGGCTAGATTGCGCTGTGTGAAATTTAAATCCTGTAATTCATTTATTATTTATTTACTGTAAGTAGGTACCTGCAGCAGTAGGTATTCCATGGTTGAATCAGTACCCAATTGGTGCCAAGAACAAGTAATTAAAAAAAAAGAGCTGTCATATTCTATTGGTGTTAGCTCTATGCTATGGAGATATTTTTGTATTGTAGGGTAGGGGAAGTGAGTGAGCCGTCTGTAGCGTTAGCATCTCTATAGTTTGTGTTCCAAACCAATCAAAATAGCTAAGCTAGCAAAATTAGAACCAATATATAAAGATGGATGCTTCTATGTTTTGATTTTGAAAGTGTTATTTCTGTTTTGTTTGTTTGAATTGAACTCATACAATATATAGCTAGATCCAAAAGTGAACGAAATAAAGATAACAATTCGCAGTTGTCATCAGACACAATAATTTATCTAAGATGAGTATAAGGCCAGATGACCATCGTCGAAAATGGGACAAAGAAGAGTTCGAAAAAATCGCTGCAGATAGATTGCAGGCTGAACTTGACGAAGAAGATAAATCCAAAAAGAAAGGTTGGTACATATTCGATACTTATAACGCTTACATAAACCTACACTGTTACTTGTATGATGAAATAAACAGAAGCCTCAATTGATAGAAATGATAGACAGGCACTTAATCTAACTAAACTAAATAAAATAAAAACTGTTTACCTGGGATACAATTTGTTTTAAATAGAACGTTGAGTGAATACATACCTTTTTTTAAGTATTTATTTCAATACCTGGGTACCTATCATATCACAATAATTTGATTTGCTTTCCAGCTACACCTGTGAAGAGGGAACTTCTCAAGCAACGAGACTACAAAGTCGATCTCGACTCGAAGTTAGGAAAAAGTGTAGTAATTAACAAAAACACTCCAACCTCACAATCTGGAGGTTACTATTGCAATGTATGCGACTGTGTTGTCAAAGATTCAATCAACTTTCTGGACCACATCAATGGAAAGAAACATCAGAGAAACTTGGGAATGTCCATGAAAATTGAGAGAAGCTCTTTAGATCAGGTGTGTCTCAAAACACTGTCAAGAACATTATTTTTACTGCCTGTGGTCTAGTGGTGTGCCCACTGGTATCAGATCCTGAGGTCCCCTGTTTTATCCCCAGGAGGGGATACAATTTTGTCAAGCACAACATTTGGTTGGTGGAGGACTTCTTTTAAGTTGTTGTATGTTGCATACCACTAACAAAGAATCTAAATTGTTGTGGTCCGGTAGTTATGAGATAAGATAGTGAGTTCATCAGTCTATTGAGGATTCCAGGTGAAGCGCGCTTCTACCTTCGCCTTATCGTAATTTAACACCAGGATTATACAAAATTGTTTTACGAATCTTCAAGACTGAAATAGGTAGTTGGATTTGGTGTTTAAATATTGCGTCTGGCTTTGCCCGATTGGCGAGTGTTGGCTCCCGTCTTGTGCGCCATGCGGTGTGCCCCACTCCCCTCACCTCTTCTCTTTCTAGGGAGGTGGGCCTCATCATGATCATCCTCCTGGGGTTGAAAGGTGCTTTCAAATAATAGATGTGGCTGCTTGGCTGGCTGGGGGTTTAAGGGTACTTTAAATTATAGAGGTGGCTGCTTGTCTGGCATAGCTGTCAGTCTGGCGTTGAGGGTACAGAGCTTACATCTTCTGACTAAGTGAAAGACGGCAGACTTTTTGTGGAAATTTGTAATTAGCTTTCAGCATCTATTTCTTTACCTAGTCCTAACAGCTAACTTAGCTGTTAGTTTCAAATTTAAATAAAATAGACCTTGTTGACTGCTCGTCACTCGTCAAGTATTTGTATTACTATTCCGCTAAAAGTGTCACTTTTAGGAGAATATAACTTTGCATACTCCATCATCGCCTAATTCTGTCACCATAATAACAATTCTAAAAATTTTTGTATTCCGGTATTTAGAGGTAAGATAACCAGTTCCTCAGTTTGTTGAGGATTCTGAGTGAAGTGCGCCTCCGTCTTTGGCCGTATCTCAACTTGAAACCAGGTGAGATGAAGGCCAAGTGCTTACCCGTCATACGATAAAAAAAAAAAAACTGCATATGCTTAGCCTGGGTATAGAGTCTAGAGTCCGTCTTTGAATACTACGAGATCTCCAATCTCGAGGTTCTTGGATTGACACCTGGCTGTTCGTTAGTTCTTTATTAGCATTCTGTGAGGTAATAAAGGCCAAGCACATTTTTTTTTTATAGTATAAACTTTTTATCTTTACCTGATTAACTGCATAAATTATTGTAATATGTGCATTGTACTCTAAAATTCAATGTTATTTTATCATTATCCTGATTCCTGATATTCACAAAGTTCTCATATTTTACTTGGTAACAATTTATATCTAAATCTCAATTTTCAGGTAAAAGCAAGATTCACACTGAACAAACGTAAACTGGAAGAGAAGAAGCGCGAGTATGAACTAGACAGTCGGCTCAGAGAAGCTGCAGAGGAAGAAGCCAGGGTAAAGGAACTTCGCCGTGAGAGGCGCAGAGACAAGAAACGCAAGCTAAATGATGATGAGCCAGAAGATACCCCAGCCCAAAATGAATTGGCTGAGATTATGGGCTTTTCAGGCTTTGGAGCATCTAAGAAATAGCATATATACTATTTAGTAAATAATTTCTACATATTGGGTGTTTTAATGTTTACATACTAATTAAGTGCACTGACTAAACCTAAGTAATATGCACACATATAAAAGAAGCTGAACTGAAGCTGCCTGTGCATAAACAATAATAATTAACAATACATACCTACTGCTGTTATGCATTGTTATCAGTATGAATTACTCCAGCAGGAAAGTATCTTCCAGAACAAATTGAGTTCAACAAATACTTATCGTGAAATAAATACCAACATTCGATTTGTTGAAACACATTTTATCACCATAATAGTGATAAAAGGTATGAAATCTTAGAGTGATATAATGTATTAGTGTGCCAAGTATGAAATTAGTGCATGTTACCGTTTTATCATGGTTGTTGTGGCCCCAGCTAGTATTATATGATGATGAATAATGTAGAACATTGTTCATGTCTTCAAAATGATAACTAGGTTCAGTTCACTGGAGATTCATTCATTGTGTGCCCTTGCCTGTGCCTCATTTTAACAAAATGATGAATCGGGTAACATCTAGCTAGGGAAGGCAACATTCACAATAACAATACCTACTTTAGCCCCTTAATCCTATAAAAAGTAGGTCCACTGTGATTACCTCTAGTCCAGAGTTAGTAATACTCACTGAGATCTATGACCCGCCTGTTAAGCGTTGGGATAATGCCAATCATGGGCCTCCACTTGGGAGGACATGACTGGTAAGTAGGTACCCATACCTACCTAATAAACCATGCAACTTCTGGGGTATATAAAAACAACAATTGCCACTAATGAATGAACTAGGTATAGGTACTGATGACTGTGCACTAGCGGCAAGCCCCGTGATTCTCATGTGTGCCATTATACTCAAGCTTTCAAGCGGAACATTTACAGAATCGACAAGGTCACCCTTTTTACTAGTAACGGTATACGCATGTGGGGGTATTTCTTTGTACCAGTCCGTTTGCCTTCAAAACGGTATTGACTATACCTAAGCCTGAAATCACTTGGATACGCTTGTTTTAGGTAGGTATTCAGACCTTGCATTCTTATATAATTAATGCCGATAAGATGACACAGAAGTACTTGACATACTTACATAACTTGAAAGAACAAATCAGAATGGAACCTGCTATTTCAAAATCCATATTAGAATCAATGGGGAGTATGCATAATCAATGCTTAGGTACCTAACTATTTTGCTATAGAGAGTGATCCCGAAAACGAAAATTAGGGCCTGCCCCCCTTTTAGAACAGCATACGGCATATACAGCAACAGCATATCATACGTGGGGGTATGATAACATAACTACGATAATTTGTAATTCTATCTGCCCCCACAACAAAATCTTGTAATGACAAAATTAATTTCAGGAAATCCTTTGTAAATAAAATGTATGAGAAATGGGAGCACACGGTATTACCGTGTGCTGTTCATACATGGGGGCAGATAACCATATACGTGATACAAATTTGAATGGTTACCGTCTGCCCCCATGAACGACCCCCACGTGGGGGTAGACGGTAACAATTCAAATTTGTATTTGAAAGGAAAAATAACACTAGTTATATTTAAACAAGGTATGGGAAACACGACAAGTAGGTAAACTAGAGGTAATCTAAGCTTAATATACACCTAAGTATAGGTAAGATACTTTCTTGTAGGTATAGGGAGAGAAGATCTATAGGTATTTTACCTAGGTATTTTTCCTGCCTTTCTCCCTACGCAACCCACCATATTAGACGAGACGGGTAGCGCTGGTAGGGATTTCTATCCCGGTCCCACGTCGTCCCATCCCGGTGCGTAGTCTTGAGTTAATGTCTGAGCTTCTTATCACAAAAGCCCCTGACCATACCCCATAATTTGCCATATGAAAGTATGAACTGAACAGGACAAACAATACAACGTAATAGGTAGATACACATCACATTACCTACCAGCTCATTAGTGCCCACTGCTGGTCAGAACCTCTTCTTAAGCTGATGGGGTTCAGGGCGACTGACGTATGTATTAAGATGTATTATTTATATACCTACTTACTAGCTGAAAATACCCGTGCTTCGCTACGGTAAAATAAGAAAAACAGAATGGCTGTAATACCTGGCTATAATATAGGGGTAAAGAACAACAGGGTTCCTAGTTTCTACGAGGCCCGTCCCGGTAATTCTGAAATCTTATGTCCAGATCCTATTAATTATACTATTACATAGTCTTAATTTATTTTTATGTAAATATCTCAATCTCATTTCATATATTTATAGTTGTTAGAATTCGTGGAACAGTGGAGGTTGCTAAGTACTGATTGAAGAAGTTTTTAATGTTTGAAACGTTTGAATCGAGAAGGAGAAGAAGACATGAACATTTACTAATGACAATGAAGGCTATATCAAGAGGAAATCGTTAAGAAGCAAAACTTTTTTTTTTATTACTACCCCCCTTTCCCCTTCTGAGGATACAAATTTCAAAATATATATTTATTTGAGATAGATATTTTAAAATATCTAATATTTATCACACATAAACATTTTCAACCTAATCGAATGAAACTAAAGATTTTAAATTTCAAGACTTTTGCCCTATTTCACCCTTCGAGAGTTATGATAAAAAGTATTTGTATTTTAATCACAATAGTTTACATATTTAATTAATCAAATTATAAAGATTTAAGATGCATAGAGTTTTGCTCCATTTCACCCTTTAATAGCATAAGCAACACTATCTTAATTTTTTTCATTTATAATAAAAATACGTACTAAATTTCAACTGGATTGAATCAAATGAAAATATTTTATAATAAAAACACGAATTAAATTTCAATTGGATTGGATCAAATGAAAATATATCTGCGCACAAAAATATTTGCCTCTTTTTGCATAATTAGCATGTCAGTGTAACTACATAATTATCAACATGCACAATTTCTACTCAATTGAATGAAACTAAACATTTTTAATTTTCAAGAAAATTTCAAGACTTTTCCCCCATTTCACCCTTTTAGGGAAATAATAAAAATACATGATAAGTATTTCAATAGTCTTTGAAACACAAATATGTAGTACCTACAAAATAAACATTTAAACTAAATCGAATTATAATGATTTCAGACGCATGTTTTGCCCCATTTCATCCTATAATAGTAAGATTTTCTGAAACATGTTTTGTGAATAAGCATCTAGTTATAATAAACAAAATTTCAACTCGATCGAATCAAGTAAAAATATTTTTTTACATGGAAAGTCTTACGCGGGGTAAGATTTCACCCTTTAGAGGAAGAATTTACGAAGTATTTAGCATTTCATAGTTATTATACACGTTCAAATTTTCAACTCAATCGGATCATTAATAAAGATTTTGCCTACAAACTGTTTTGCCCCATTTTACCCTTTAGTAGTAAGATTTATCAGATTTTTTCTTATACCTATTTATAATATATAATAAACACATTAACAAAATTTCAACTTCATCGGATCAAATATAAAAACATCTCGTTACAAAAAGCGGTACAAAAAGCCCCGTTTCACCCTTTTAGAGGAAGAACCTCCAATTTTTTTCAATATTAGCATCTTCATATTATTACAAAATTAAATACACATACAAAATTTCAACTCAATCGGATTATAAACAAAGATTTTGCATACAAACTATTTTACCCCATTTCACCAGGAATTTCCTAAAATCCGTTCTTAGTGAGCACCTACATGGCACAATAAACACCCTGGCAAAATTTCAAGTCTGGTCTTACAGTTTGGGAGCTAGCGTGATTATACCTACCTACCTACCTATCACGTCAGTGGTAAATCGATTTTATATATTAGAAGATATGTGTATGTAAATTATACAATTACAGGTTATCAGTAACTATGTTCTCAGATACACGCAAATGCCGATTTTCAGAAGCACCCATCGTGCGCAAATACACATACCTACATACAGTAAAGATACCTGAACAATAGTGCACAACAAACACTGCGATTACAAAGCACAATTTTCCGCTACCGCCGGTCGCAACCACGCCCTCGTATATAACGCAAGTTCACAGTCATGGAGAGTCAAAGCAATCAGCGGCAGCCATGAGACCGATCACTTTGTGCTTTTTTTTAACCGTCGCGCTATTCGCGAGTATGTGTGCACCCTCGAACGGACACTATGTAAGTACTTAGTACATGTTCTTAAAAACTCTCCTCGAATCACATTGCGAGGAGCGGCGCAATGGGTATCAAAGCGAGGAGCATGTGGAAAAGCGACGTAATGGGTAGGTATACAACACGTATACAAGCTAAGAGCGACTGTGGAAATGCGACGTAGCGGGTATAAAAAAGCAAGGAGCGACAGAGAAAATGCGACGTAGTGGGTATAAAAGCAAACAGCATCAGTGGAAAAGAGACGTAGTGGGTATAAAAGCCAGAACAGTAGTGGTTATAATTTACAGCGTATTGTGAATTACCTCCAATAATAAAAAGGTCGGTTTTGCATTTTCATCTACCTATGGTGGGCTCGTATCGCTGCAAAGAAATTTGCTAGTAAGGAAGGATGCTGTTATCAATATCCTGGTGAAACCATCAGTAGCCTTCTACGTCACAGGTAAACAGTACATGTATAAAATAAAATAAGCAAATTTACAACTAACGTTTTTGTTACAGGTTTCCGCAGCCAGTTCAGATCTTTCATGTAAGTAAATACAAGACGTAGTCAAGTCATAAACACAAGAGGTTAAAATAAGCGGATTTCATTTTACAACAAAGTATAATTTAAATAAACACAGATATTTTGCTCTCCAGATGAACAACACTTTGAAGAGCCTGTCAGAAGAGAAAAGAGGCAGCTGGAGGATTTCGAAGACGAGTTTGCTCCATCAGCTAAACAAGAAGATGAACCAAGTTTTTGGGATAGAGTAGTCAAAATTGCACTTAAAATGTTCGGTAAATTCGTCGAGTGGCTCAACTCCTAGCGTAGCTCTCTACAGACCCGAGTGCCAGACTTCGAGTAATACTAGATACCATAAGGAGCACTTAGTGAAGAACTGAGAACATGACTTAAAATTTGTGACATGATTAGATAGGTCTTTCTACTACGGTTTAATTAGTAAAAAAAAAAAGTAAGTCTCACTTTTCCCCTTAGAGGATCCACCTCTCAGAGCGTAATGCTAATCAGAGACACATGCCATTCCGATTTTGGATCTCAGAGACACGCCGGGATTGGAACCCACAACCTCGTCTCGGATGGCGAGCCCATACCCACTTGGCCGCTTCTCTTTTATTTGTTTAGTTAGTGTATATGAATGTTCAAATTAAAAGCATTTGTAAAGTATGGTACAAAATAATATATTTATACCGATGCAATGTGACATACATATTCGAAATTCGGTGAATTTAAAGCCCTGCGCAGACAAGAGACTATTGCTCTTGGACAAGAGCAACAAAGTCTTCTACTTGCCCTCTCTATCTATCTGCTTAGGCCTTAAAACATAGAAATGCAACAATCATACGGCAATATATGTTACCTTAAGGAACCTGCAAGATGGCACTTTATGTTACTAGCTTGTTATAATTATATATTTTTGTTATGTTTGAGACGATTTATTCTATAAGGATCATACCACGGAGCTCTTGCAATTTGATAGATGCAATCATATTCGTTGCAGTGACAAAAAAAATACTTACAAATTGAAAGCCACGCCGCCGGCAGCTAAAATCACAAACAAATCATTAATTTTAACCGTTCAAAAGAATATTTTTAAAGGTTTACAATTAAGCCCTAAACCTAGGTCTGGCAGTTAGTGAAAACAATATCAATCAACGCAAATATGAAGGTATCTAGTTAACATTTTACCGAAAAAATAAATATATATATACATATTATCAAACTAATAGGAATACTGCATTGAACAAATCTTAATGTAACAAAACTATGTCATCATACAAATACACTGGGTGAAGAACTTATCCTATGTTTGTACATATTGAACATTATTACAATTTAATTAACAAACAGTGATTGAAAAAGTAACATCCAGTGTGCACCAGGCATTCATAATAATACTCACTTGATACAAACCAAATTCCTGTTCAAATTATGTATGTCATTTAGAGGGAACAATTAAATGCAAGTCTAAGGCATACTAGCTATTCAGATAGGATTATGTCTTAATCAATCTAATAATAATATGCGAGAACTAGGAAGAGGCCGTAGCATGAGCTAGACTAGAGCACTATCACATGCCCTGGGCCCCGATTCTACTAAACCAATCGCTTCACACAAGACAATAAAATATTCTTTATTGAACACCAAAAGTAAATAAATTATGAACTAATTTATCCTACAATAAACAATGCACAATGGGCTGTCTTATCGCTAAAAGCGATCTCTTCCAGACACCCTTGTATGCCCAAAACTAGGAGGATTTAAATAACTATGGTCACGTTAGTTAATCGCCACTATAGGTGCCTTTTGGTATTCTAGTGGCTATTCTGCGATTCACTTTGTATTATATACTAATAATATAACTTTAGTAGAATCGGGCCCCTGATCAACACTTATAATAATACGACCTGACAGCTTTACAGTTTAGGTACGAAATCTCGAACTGTCAATTGCATACAGCCTTCAAGCAAATCTATTTAAAGTGGTCATAATTTAAACAGTGTATCGCAATTCGATAACATCTCTATTTTATCAGCTTTCAATCATCTTGAATAACATTGATTTGGAATGGACGCGGGCTTATAAGACAAACATGTGACCTAGCGATAATAGTTTTGATAGCGTTATGGTTTTCAAAACCACGAGTCTGGAAGGTCAGATTAGGTTGAAAGAGCTTCTCATTTGCTTGAGACGATCAGGCGAGCCGATATATCTGTTCTCTAACGATAGCTTAGAGCGTTCGATAGTGCAATCTATGTTCATGCTTCGTCCCCGGTATAGTGTTTATTTAGGTGGGATCAGTAGAATAAATAACTTAAGTATTGAAGTCAGTGGGAATGGTTTTATTCAGTCTGAGTAGAGCTATTGTCATTTTGCAAGGATAAAGAGTTTCCTGTTCCGCAACACTAAAATAAAGCTGCCATTCCACTGCGCTACCACGAAACGGTAACCTGTCAAGATAATGAATCTTCGTTACTTTGACAGATAACGTATCGTGTTCTGAAGGGTTAGCCAAATGCAACTATAAAAACTTGTGAGAATTTCGACATTAAAACGTGTTAGGGATGACATTTTGACTTTTGAAAAGTCACGTGGTTTTCATGTTCTTAACGTTGCTTTTGGCGATCCCTTCATCAAGGGAATAACAGCATACCGTAAATGCAGCTGCGACATTTTGTGTTCAAAACACTCACATTCTCTAGTAAGGAACCAAATCATTATAAAGTAATTAAACCACGCTATTATTCATAATCGGTATCCGACGACAAGTCACCAGATACCGTATAAATTACAACTTATGATACAACATAAATACCAACGAAAATATCTAACGATACACGATTCAACCGTTGATGTTAGGAATTACAAAATATATTTGTATATACTCAAGTATTTTGTAGTTTCATTGCTTACACATTATTTTACAGAACACAAGTTGATAACATGATACAGGAGTTCAACTGGGCTATAAGGCAGTTACAACGTTAATTAATTAAGGGATAAGATACAAGATACATTTTTCAAAGCTGTTAATGACAAAACTCGAAGAACCAAAATTTAAAATACTTATTTATTTGCTTCAATCTCCGAGTAACAAAGCGCTCCTTCTGTTCGAGTTGTGTCACTACCGCTATACGCTACGAAAATATTCGTCATAGTTATTTGAAATGCAATATCATTCCTTTGATAATTGACTAGCTTTTGCCCACGGTTTTGCCCACCTTTACCCGGATAATAACTCTATGTTCTATCATGGCTGAAACTATATACATCCCAAATGTTATTATGATCCGATCAGCCGTTTAGTTGCAAATGGTGAGAAGCAAACACAGAAACAGAGAGTTAGTTAGTTAGTTTATGATATTAGTATGGGTCACGTGACCAGGTGGAATGTTAAAGTGGGTGTGTGGTGTGACAAGGATGGATATGTTAAGGAATGAGTAGGTGCATCAGGGAGTGGCTTAATGTAGCGCCAGATACGAAAATAATGAGGTTAGCGTGGCATGCTCATATCAAACGGTGGGAAGAAATTCACATAGCTAAAAGAATGTTAGGTTAGGTCATTGTGGACGCAAGAGTAGGGATAGACAGAGGAAGAGGTGAGTGGATTGTGTGAGAGGAGTGGAAAAAGATAACGTGCTGTGCCCACCCGCCTATGTGGGGTACGGGTAGGAAATATGGATCACGTGACTCCGAAGAACACGGGAATCAATGTAATTCCTAAGGGAAGGGGGACAATAATCTTCATGTTCACATAACTATGACGAAACTGTTCGGCCGCGCCCAGTGCTACGCCTCGTATCTAGAACCAAACAATAACGAACACTTGAACTATTTTTTTTTTATATAAAACAGCTATCTCGTAAGTATTGCACAGCACGCTTCCGTGTGTGTAGCCTAGCCTTTACACGTGCAGATCTGCAGTACAGATACAAAACTGTTGTATTCTAAATTCCATACATTTATCGACACGCAATTGGCCGCACGCTCACTGGAAAACGTCAAAGCGTTTAACTAGTAAACAACGGGAAGCGAAGCATGTGTTTTTAGCAGTATGTGTAAGATAGCTAGTTGATCACGCGTTACCCTGTATGTGATCCAAGTCGAATAAATTCACTATTTGCCTGCGGGATGTCTATACTAAACAGTGTACTGTACCGCTGTCTGACAAGCCTCATAGCTCAGTTGGTAGTAGCTCTGCCTTCTGCGCTGTACGCTGTGGGTTCGATTCCCACCCAGGACAAACATTTGTGTGATGAATATAGATGATTGTTCTGTGTTTGGGTGTTGTATTGTATGATAAGTATGTATTTACAAAAAAAAAGTATTCAAAAGTTCTATCCGTAATCTAGCTCTCATATTACAAGATATGCTTAGTTTGGGGCTAGATGGCGTTGTGTGAAATTGTAATATTTATTTATACTATTTATTTCCAATACGATTACGAATGAAGGAGGAAGTATACATTCGATACATGAATAAACGCGCATGTAACGACCGTAATCTCTGTTAGGACCTTTTTTTTATTGATAACGGGGAAGCTTAGCCTTCGTCTCATCTGGTTACAATAAGGCCGAAGGTGGTGGCGCACTTCACCCGGAATCAACAAACTATGGAACAGGCTATATTATCTCTAATGTCGATAATGCACGCGAGAGGCGTTAGTGTCTACGTGGAATCGCAAAAGCAACGTTTCTCACCTTCCCACGTGGATTTGGCTGGCGTTGGCACGCCGCATGCGACTACGGGTCCGCCTCTATGATCGCGTCCGCCGCGGACGTGAACAGCACGCCGTGGCGAGTGAGGATGGCGGCGGGCTCGGCGGCGAAGCATTCGAACGTGGTGTCGAGGAACATCTCATGGAGGAACCGCCGCGCGCACAGCATGTACGTGTCGCGGGCGAGGAGCGCGCACACGTCGGAGTACACGCACGGGCTGCGGAACACCTCCGGGTGGCGCTGCTTCAACGACAGCAGCACCGAGCGCGTCTGGAACGAGAAAACCAGACCGTATATTAAAAAAAAAAAACACATTCTCTTGCCCTTTTTTGCTTTACAGCATGAACGCAGTCGCTCATTCGAAATGGCATGTTAAAATCTATACAAATGGAAAATAGTCGTTGTATAGGAAAACTTTACTACACATAACTTCATTCGAATTGTGTTTTAAAAATAAAGTAACGGATTATAGATAGATATTTAATGTAATTTAATAGACCTAGAGTATGCCCTTGATTAAGACTGCAACATTTCTTTTGAATCGGATATGTCACTACATTTTTTTTTACAATTGGGTTGTTAGGAAGAACGGTACTACTGAGCCTTCTTGACATACCAGCAGTCAAGGTATTACAAACAATTCCTACTATACAGCCTTATTAGGTACCATGCTTAGAGGTGTCGGCATATTTTTACGGGTTAGCGCTTGGCTTACATTTCACCTTGTTTACAAGTTATGATAGGTCTAAGGTGGAAGCGCACTTCACCCGCCTCAACAGACTGAGGCACTGGCTATATATCTTACCTCTACATGCCGGAATATAACAATTTAAAATTGTTGTTGATGACTTAAACAAAGTACTACCACCAACCAAACCAAGTTATTGTCCTCACTTTTAGATCGAACCCGGGACCTCCGGATCTGACATAGGTGGGCGAACCACCAGACCGAAAAGGTAAAATTTATGTGTAATGTATGAACTGCCAATGGGTTAATGCAATGTAAGAATTAACATAATGTTACTGTTATAAACTTTTACTCTTTCTATGTATTCCGTTTCTCATCTCGTACTATGTATTATGTCACCTACCACCTCTTTTAATCATGTAATTAATGTTGCATACATTTTTTATGGTATTTATTTTATTTTTGTTGGCTCTCAATAGTTTAGTTATATGTTTACAAGCCTTATAGCTCAGTTGGTAGTAACTCTGCCTCTGCGCTGTAGGCTGTGGGTTCGATTCCCACCCAGGACAAACATTTGCGTGATGAATATAGATGTTTGTTATTCTGTGTTTGGGTGTTGTATCATATCGTAGTATTTAAGTATTGTATCCGTAATCTAGTTCCCATATTACAAGCTATGCTTAGTTTGGGCCTAGATGGCGCTTTGTAAAATTAATGTCCTGTAATATTTACATTTATGTGTGGAGACTACTTAAGGCTCTTTTGATTATATTTTTGATTCCTATTATTTGTTTCATAGCTGTTAGTCTTCCTAAGATAAATAAATAAATGAATAATGTACACTCACCTGTCTCAAATGTATGGGGTTGGACATGAAGTGCACCTGATGGAGCAACTGTGCTTGCGGGGAACCCTTTTCCGGAGCCGGGCTGGCGGGTGGGCTGTTCTCTGCACCATTCGCCTCTGCTCATAAACACATAGGTTCACATTTCATATTCGTTTTATATAGAGGCAGTCTACGGTTCATAAACACATAGGTACACATTTCATATTCATTTTATATAGAGATAGCCCCGCACGTGTCATGCCACCGTCTACGTGAAATAAGTTATTTAGCTATTTAGCCGCCATCTTACCTAATTCTGTAGCCATAATAACAATTCTAAAATTGTTGTGTGTGTATTTAGAGGTAAGACAGCCAGTTCCTCAGTTTGTTGGGGATTCCGGGTGAAGTGCGCCTCCAACTTCGGCCTGATCTCAACTTGTAACCAGATGAGATGAAGGCAAAGTGCTTACCAGTCGTACAGTAAAAAAGATCAGGAAGTACAGTTTGGTCAAAGACTTTGAGGCTTTTAATCATGTGCACTGAAAAAACTTGGAATCAGCTTCCAGAGTCTATATTTCCGATGTGTTTTAACCCCCAATGCCTTGAACAAGAGAGTTCAGCATCATTTGGGTATGCTTACTCCACCGTAGATTTCATTCTTGCCTGTGCAAGTTAAGAGGTCAAACGCCGACCTATTAAAAAAAACTTCTTCAAGATTTTTATTTTTTTTTCAAATGCGGAACAGTCCCCTCTAAAATAAGAGTCTTGTTATAATCGCCACGCTTAGCAGGCAAATTGGTGATCGCAGTAAAGTTGATGATACACAGAAGTAAGCTACTACCTTTTTTGATTACAGCCAAGCGTTTGAAAACTAGCTCACTTGGAACAAGTGGCAATGTGGTCTAAGATAGAGCACGCTTTAAGGGCTCGTCCGGAGAATTACTACCACATACTTATTTCAGACGCCAAGCAGCATTGCTGTGTCCCGCTTTGAAGGGTATGGTTGCCGGTGAAATTACGGGTAAGTGAGGCTTAAGACCTTTATGCCTCAAGTTGACAGGCGCAATGCAGTGCCGTGTAGGCTATGTTCTTTGTGGATGTGACCTATGCAGTAAGGCTTTTTTTATAGGCAAGAGTACACTTAACACCAGGTGCGCTACTCGCTTGTCCCCTTTTCTAGTAGAATGAAAAAAAAAAACTTGTCTTAAAATTGTGAATATTCTGGACTAGAAGACTAAGATTGTACTTTTAGGGATTATGTATAAGCTGTTATTTGAATAAGTCACTACAACGAACAAATTGAATACTTAGTATGATGTTAGTCACAGTAATAAAGGCTACATAGATAACCCTTCCAACGTCTTGCACCAAGGTGCATTCCGATTTATGTTACCAAGACGGAAAAGTGTTGGTAACCCTACACTAAAGGTCATATAAAAAGCTCGTTCTCCGAGTGAGAATTTCGAGGATAATTCAGAATCGTCAACTCTGCCGCCTCGGAATCGCGACCAGCAAAGATATTTTCACAAGGCAAAAATAGTGATACAACCTGTAAAAGTGAGAGACACAGATAACTCACCAGCAAAGAACGCTTCTCTCAGCTCGCGGCTCGAAGGCGGCCGAGTGCGCACGCACGCCAGACAATCCCGTGCCCCGTGCCTCCACACCTTTCCCTTCCCACTAGCCACCGACTCCGCTATCGCACCTAATATCTTCTCTTCCATTGGCTTCTCCCTCAAATCTTCAGTCTTGGTCACATCACTCTCCGAGTCGTGTTTTTCGTTTGATTCCTGGTCTTTGGTTGTGTGGACGCTTTCCGAGCTGATGTCCGTTTTGGAGCCCTGCTTAGGCTTAGCGGCGGGCGTGCTCGATACAGCAAAGCTGCCTCTCACATTCACGCTCGTGGACGCTATGTGGGAACCTGGAATAATTTCGCAGATGTCTAGTTAAATAAAAGCCGGACTATGTCCACTGTCGAATCGCCGAGTGTCGGGTTGCCCTAGAGATAGAGGAAAACCGCTTAATGCGCGAGGAAGGTATATCCACCATAAGCCAGTGGCGCATCGCCGAGCGTCGGGTTGCTCCAGAGATAGAGAAAAACCGTTTAATGCGCGAGGAAGGTATATCCACCATAAGCCAGTGGCGCATCGCCGAGCGTCGGGTTGCCCCAGAGATAGAGGAAAACCGCTTAGTGCGCGAAGAAGGTATATCCACCATAAGCCAGTGGCGCATCGCCGAGCGTCGGGTTGCTCCAGAGATAGAGAAAAACCGTTTAATGCGCGAGGAAGGTATATCCACCATAAGCCAGTGGCGCATCGCCGAGCGTCGGGTTGCCCCAGAGATAGAGGAAAACCGCTTAGTGCGCGAAGAAGGTATATCCACCATAAGCCAGTGGCGCATCGCCGAGCGTCGGGTTGCTCCAGAGATAGAGGAAAACCGCTTAGTGCGCGAAGAAGGTATATCCACCATAAGCCAGTGGCGCATCGCCGAGCGTCTATTTGCCCCAGAGATAGAGGAAAACCGCTTAGTGCGCGAAGAAGGTATATCCACCATAAGCCAGTGGCGCATCGCCGAGCGTCGGGTTGCCCCAGAGATAGAGGAAAACCGCTTAGTGCGCGAGGGAGGTATATCCACTATAATATATACTAACCAGTGGCGCATTGTAGAGCGTCAGACTGCCCCAGCTATGAATGGGAAATTCGGAATCAAATGGTATATAGTTGCTTACCCCTGTAAGAGAGCTTCTGACTATCCGGCGTAGCTCGCGACCTGTTGTCGAGGCTAGCGACGCTCGTGTCAGCAAGGAAGGACGGCAGCCTGCTACGTTTCGAGATGTCACATTTATCATCCTCGTCTTTTCTTTCTTCGTCCCTATAAATTATGACAGGACATTAATTTTACACGGCGCCATCCAGTCCCAAACTAAGCATAGCTTGTTATATGGAAACTAGATTACGGATAAAATACTTACATACTTTTATACTTGTTTTTTTTTAGTAATGATTTGACATTTTGTAATGTATTGTATGTTTTGTTATTATTAATAAGTAGCCATATAAATTAATGTTTATTTTAGTACACCGCTTTGTCTGCTCTTTGCTATCCTTTCCATGCAAAGGTTGCCTGGAAGAGATCGCTTTTAGCGATAAGGCCGCCCGTTGTACCTAGTTTAAGTGTTTTTCTTGCTTGTCTGTTTATTTTTGTTTTTTGGTGTACAATAAAGAGTTTATATATCTATCTATTTTTTGTAAATACATACTTATCATACAATACAAGAAAAATATTATAATCTGGAATAGTTTTAACCATTATTTTAAGCACTTATTTTTTACAGAATTGGACTGTTGCAGCGTGTGCTCCCAGTTTTGGCAGTTTTTCATACCGGCTTTAATTACACACCTAATAAACCTTTACAGGTTTGACTAAGACGTAGGTACAACTCCTTGGAACTTAATATTATATGAGTCTTTTTATGAGTACCTTAAATTAACTTAAATAATGTAGGCATCTTACACAAGTAGGTACACTTTATCACTCCCCGGTAACAACATTATAAAGAACACGAAAATTGGTAGTTATTAGATTTTTTTAAATTACGTATCAAAATTACTACGAGCCCGGGTGACTAGCCCGTTTTGTTTTGGGGTTATTTGCATACAAGATGTTAGCTATCAGCTGTTTGTTTTCCATGAAACATAAAAATAAAATAAAATACGTAGATGTAGCCGTGTCAGACGTCAGGCAGCGCTCGTAGTCTGAAATCGGGTCGTCACGGCTCATGTGTAGAAGTATACTAGAAGAAGTATACTAGAAGAAGTATACTGGAAGAAGTATACTAGAAGAAGTATACTAGGTGCAGTTACCTAGGGAAGAGGTCCATGAGGTCTCTCGGCAGACACACGCCGAGGTAGGCGGGGCAGTGCGCGGGCCGCGGTGGGCGTGGCGCCACCGTCGACTCGCGCCGCCGCACCGAGCCCGACTGACGTAGGCCTTCGCTGAACGGTAAGGGCTTCCAGTCGCACTCGAGAACGCTAAAAAACGTGTTTCAATTATGACTAGTCGAACACCCGACAGAGGCCTTATGAGTTTCTGACAGCTAACTGAAACTATTTTCGTTTTCGTATAGGGCGCTAAAATCCATTTGGTTAGCGGACATTGAAAGGAACTACAGTTGCTTAACTGTTTTAACCAAATGTATGGAAATAAGCGCTCTATACGAAAACGAAAATAGTTTTAGTTAGCTGTCAGAAACTCATACTAAGGCCTCAGACCGAGTTGCAACAACCGTGGTCACGGGTAGTTTTCTTTTACTATCAATGTTATAATGATACAAAAACAATAAAGTACAAAAAGATCTGTTACCACTCCAACGCCACTCGTATTCTTGCTTTTCTCCGTGTGTGTTGGTCACGATTCCGAGCAGGCGGCATTTAACGTATCAAAATTATCAAAAAAAAATCTTAATGTATAAAACATTTTGACTTTGACTTTGCCAGCATGTGCATTTATCAAATGCGCACATAAGCTTCCAGATAAACGAAAAATTCATGGGCACACTCTTTTATGTTTCTTTATCATGGAAACTGTAATCTAATTCATAGATTTGCTCAACCTCACTGGTTGGTAAAAAGTGGTTTCATTAGAGCTGTACAAAAATAAATGTAGTAGAAAGGTTTTTAAACAGTATACCTCATTTTGTTCATCATCCGTTCCCTGGTAGACTTGGAGCGGTCGCGCAGAGACGAGAACGCCTTCTGCCTGCGATTGGTGTCCGTCAGAAGCCAACTCAGGTCGTCCGCTTCACTAGACCCTGTCGCAGCACTCTCCGATAGGTGTGGACTGTTATAACACATGTTTTACATCATTGCAGCCCCCTTCAACTTCGTAATTCAAACACAAACCACAGACATCGAATTATATCGAGTTCTCAGGAAATATATTTTTTATTTAAAGGGATAAAAAGAGGCAATAAATAGAGTTAATAATTAGAGTATGTTATTGTATAAGCTATCCTGGTACCAAATTTAATCCAATCCATTCAGCCGTTTCCATCCCACGCCGGTACCAAACTGATTCATGGTTTAAAAAGTATCAAATTTTTGTCCCAGTTCAGAGCAAATTTCAGCTAAATCCAACTTGTCTTCTTTGCGTAAAGAAGCAACAAATAACAAACATGTTTTGTATGGCTATATTTGACATCCCATTATATCCCACGGCACTGATTCTTGGAATAAAAAGTAGCCTGTGTGTTTTTCCCAGTTTACAGCTACATATGTGCAAAATTTCAACTCAATCCGTTTTCTCGCTTTTACTTAAAAGTGCACCGAAGATCCAAAAAGTTTTGTATGGCGATATAACTCTCCTTCTGGAGCAGACGGGTGGAGCAAGAGTACGAACTAATCGCCTCTGTGGTGTAGTGGTTCGCCTACCGGTGTCAGATCCAGAGGTCTAGGGTTAGATCCCCAGGGGGAGTACAATATTGTGCTTGATTTGAATGAATGAATGAATTAACACTTTATTATACACAGAAATATGACTATAGAACAACACAAACATTTAGTGGCAATAATGTCTAAGTACAATGGGCGTACAAATGGTTTGGTTGGTGGTAGGACTTTGTTAAGTCCATCTGGCTAGCTACCGCCTACCTAATTCTGTCGCCATAACAAAATTAATAACAAAAACCGGTCTTCATCGCGTACCTATTTATATTTCCGTTTTTGTTATTAATTATGTATAATAATCGCGATAATTTAAAAAACGCTGCCATAGCAAAAAATCTAAAATTGTAGTGTTCCGACATTTAGAGGTAAGATAGCCAGTTCCTCAGTATATTGAGGATTCCGGGTGAAGTGCGCTTCCACCTTAACTTGAAAAACAGATAAGAAAGTAAAAAAAGTAAAAAAATAAAAAAAACTAACTTACCGTCTGTTTATAGATTTAAGAGTCGCATATCCCGACATATCCAATTGCGATGGCGGCGAATTCCCTGCTTCATGTCCTGCAAAGCCTACAATACATACATACGTATAAGTTACACATCTATTTGTAGGATATAATATAATTTGTTAGTGTAGGATCTCACTGGAGGTGGAGGTACGCCGTTGTAATTCTGATATTTTTGGTCTTTGGGAACTGTTACTACTTTTCATACCGTACAGACTTGACGAGCTTGGAATCGGGCTGAGAGTCAACACTCTATCACTGCAAACAACCGAAGCACACATGAGTATATAAAAAACATAGATATAGCTAATTGATTCAGGCGTTATTTTGCGGAGATCCATATTTCAAAATATAGTCTGAAAACAGAAAAAATATTTAGCAACAAATCCGCCAAATCTCTATAAAAAATTCAAATCGACACGTGTTTCGCCTCTACACGAGGCATTCTCAGGGAAAAATAGTCTTGCTGCTAAACTGACGAGCTCTCTGTGGACGTGTTGCCGCGCCGAGCTCTGCGCTGCAAGTGTACTTGGCGAAACACGTGTCGATTTAATTTTTGCAAAGAGATTTGGCGGATTTGTTGCTTAATATTTTTTCTGTTTTCATATTTTATTTTGAAACATAGATATATATACATACACAGAAATGTTAATTGACACAGATTAGGTACTAGTACTGGGTACTAACTTAAAATGAAGTGCACATACTAAAAACTTAATTAGAATTCACCTGTGATCACTACTCAGAGCGTGGATCTTATGAGGATCAGATCACATCCCCTAGTACTAGGGGGTAGTCAGAGGCATGTCTAAAATTACTTTCGACATGTCCACGGTTACGCACGGCTGTGACCTTAATTGTCAGAGAATGTGCATGCGCCAAATGCGCACATAAACTACTAAAAAGTCCGTTGGTGCACGGCTGAATTTGAACCCATAGCCTCTGGATCAAGCGGGCTCATCACCTAAATAACACTGCCATTGTATTCAAGCTGCGTGAAATCCCTGCCAAAGCGAGGTGCCATCAGAAGTTCTAAGGGGTTCATTGCTGTTAGGTTCAATGCTGAGACGACCTTTTTAGCCCACACACAGTTATTGTTACGCGTATTATTTTGATATGACTTTCTGTGTAATCATGTTAGGTAGGTACATACATTTATTTGTACGTTTTCTGTTTAGTTAATGTATATGGTGTTCATTAA